>JAMWYP010000029.1:0-2905601 GCA_025563575.1 Acacia pycnantha
ATATCATACAAAGATAATAAAGAAGATAATAAAATGCTACTCTTCAACTCTAGATCAATTTATGTAAATATCATGACTTATTAGTTTTTAAATGATTACTTTAAACAATAGAATATGAAAAATTTAACTAATATAATGATATTTTGTAAGTTTATCTTTTAAAAAAATTACATTTTTTTGTGAACACATCCATATTTGGTGTTAGGTATGTACTCTTTTAGTTTTATTTATAAGTCACTTTCAATATGTTTCATTCAAACCCGTAAAAATCTTAAATCTTATAAATTCTACATTTAAATTTAATAACTTTCTAATTCTATCCATATTTAATGTGCACTCTATCTCAAGAGTACATAGTTTGCATAATAATAAAAATAAAAAGTAAAATTGTACATTCCCGTGAAAAATGTAACGATAGATAAGACAAAAAAACATTCATTCCCTACCTTATAAACAAGAGTAGTGAAGTATTATTTGTTGAGATTATTATGTAATTTTGCATTCACAGTTAATTAGAAGAATCAATATATATAATTCCTGAAATATTAATTAAGTTCAAGTACATGCATTTATATATGTTGGGCAAGCAATTTTGACGATAACTCATGACTTTAATCCTATTCTTCCCTAAGAATTACGTTACCCTCATAACAGAAGGAAATTAAAGATAGCTTCTTCACATGGTGAATAATTCTAAAACCAAAATGCCTTTTTTGACTTTGGGATCCTTCTGGTGATGTCTCCTGTCCTTCTATTGAAATTTACAGTGTCAATGTTGCCGTCTGTGGACAGTGGACTTCTTCTGGGCATGTCATTGAGTCTTGGGGATTTTAGTAATTTTCTATTGGAATTTACCATCTCAATTTTCAACTCCTCATCAATTAATGTTCACCTACTATTTTCTTTAGTTTCCTCCAGGTTTTTTAGGCATTACTAATTGGCCTATTTAAGATATTCATCAGTTGAACTAGATACGATCTTATGCATTGTATTGCATAGATTCTGAGAAATGACCAGCATAAATTATATCTCATCATTTCATGTAGGACTACAATGTCACGTTGTTGTGTGATAAGTTCCTTTCAAGGTAGAGAACTTCATCATTTCTATATGACGCTTGTGTCATGTTGGCCTGTCATAATTACATTTCAAGATGGAACTTCTTTATCCTACGCAGGATACTTGTGTTATTATCCACATAAATGTCAGTGATATTATTTATGATTTACGAATAGCATCACTAGTTAGGTTTCATTTTGGTATTATACATATAAATATATAGTTTAATCAGTTTTATATCAGTAACTCTAGTATCAGGGAAAAGAATATTGTACAGTCCGCAGCAGAGCAGTGGATCATCTCTAAATAGAAATGAGAAGCTTCCTTATATCCATAATGGCAAGTGTGGACCTTACGCAGAGGGTAGAGTTTGTGATCTGATAGTTGATGGTCAAGTGGGACCTTTACGCCTACTTCAACCATTATGCCTGCTCACTAGGTGCTCGAGTTGATGTCTCCAGAATCTCCAACTTCAATGTTTGGTGGATTTTGATGACAGGTACACCCCTACTAAGTAAGCATGATCTTTCTTTGATTTGCTGGCTTCTGTGGTTTATTTGGAATGCTAGAAATGAAATGACTTTTGACCATAGACAACCAAATCCGGGTATTGTTATTGAATTGGCTCGAAAAAGTAATTTTGATTTTTGGGCTAACTATGCTAAAGGGGTGAGGGACCCTTTTTTGTCCAGGGGTTGTGATAGTCCTGGCACTAAATGGTTTCCCCCAGCACTAGGTAGCCTTAAAATTAATTGTGATGGAGCCTTTTCTTCTTATGAGAAAGATGCTGCTATTGGGGTAATTTGTCGCGATTTTACCGCTTTTTAAATGGGGATTTGTGGATAAAATCAAGTCTATTTCCGCCATAATGATGAAGCCTTAGCTTTGAAAATGACACGCCGGCTCTGGACCTTGGTCATGATAAGGTGATCTTTGAATCGGATTGTCTATCTCCTTTTTGTGTTGAGGCCAAGTCACCGGACTTGTATGATTGGAGTTGTAGAAGTATTATCTAGGATATTATTTGCCTTCTCGTCCTCTAAGGTTGGGTTCTCCTTGTCCTTTTCCCGAGAGGGGCAACGTGTTGCGGATCTCCTTACGGTGATGCTTATAAAGGGGTGTCCCTATTGGGTGGGTTTCGCGGCCAACACCTGCTTTGTTATCTCTTCTAACTCTGGAGGCTCAGAAGACTAGTGATGGTGGTGATAATCCTTCGCTTTCCAGTCCTTCTTTGGATGGTGGCTAGTTTATTTGTTTTTAGCTTACTTGTTTTGCTTTTGTTGTAATTGTTTTCTTTGTTGTATCTGTTTGTTTCTGTTATGGTTGTCGTTTGGTTTTGTTTGGTTTCTTCTCTTTGTAATGGCACTTCTTTGAAGTTTATTTTAATGGAATCTTCTTGGACCAAAAAAAAAATATATCCATAATGGGAACGCAATAAAATAGTAATAGTGCGCCTTTACTCCCCCAAACATATTGATAAGTAAAACGCAGAAAATGAAAGAAAGAAACTATGGAAAATGTAAGAACTTTGTCAACATAAGCATTTACTTTGAAACTTCCTGTTACTGGACCAAGAGTTAGTTTCAAACTAGCAGAAAGATTTTGACAAACTGATCATCAAAACTCAGGCCAAAAGGTTCAAGAACCTACATAAATACAAGAAGTTGAATTACCAGGGACATATCCATCCCGATCACAAAGGGTTTCGGCCCAATTATTCTGCTTGCCAAACAGAGGTCAAGAAGCAATTTTGAGAAAAAGAAAAAAATGCGTGTTCCAATTTCATCGAACAATCAAATAATTGAATACATCAGTATTTTATCCTAATCTCCATTGAAACTGCTTGGAAACAAAATTTTATTTTACCAGTAATCTTTGCAAGAACATAGACCCTGGTTGAATCTGTGAAACCGTGCTCTATCTCGCACAATAATCTCCCTATTATAAATCTTTGATATAATTTTGATCACAGCATGACAATCCACACATATTCTTAGATTTTTGTTAACTTGAATTGGAGTTCCATCAATTGTACTAATCAAACCAAATGCCACTGCCAGCTTCTCGCTATGATAATTCAAAACATTCTCCTTGTCTTCCTCCCCTATATCATGCAACACAAGATCAGTCTCAGCTGTATATCCATAGCCTTTAATCCTGAACTTAATCTCATCCAGCTTTGCGTAGATCTCTCTCGAATTCGGATGACTCTGATCACCATTAACAAACTTGTGTAGCTCACCTTCTACTTCCATGTAACTAAATCCTGGCACCTTCCTCACATCCCTATTTTTCATGGCTTCCCTCACCCTCCCTACATCATCCCATCTCTTTTGAGTTGCATAAATATTTGACAGCAACACAAAATCCCCACAACTGATAGATCCCATCTCCACTAGCTTCTTTGACGCCATCTCTGCCATTTCCACATTCCCATAAGTCTTGCTGGCCCCGAGCAAAGTCTGCCAAAGCACTTCATCAGGGAACATAGGCATAGAGCATATAATATCGCAAGCTTCTTCCAGCCTTCCCGCTCGACCTAACAAATCAACCACACTCCCATAGTGCTTAATGTTGGGTTTCACCCCAGACTTCATCATTGAATCAAACAAGCTAAAACCCTCTTCAACCAAGCCAGCATGGTTGCATGCACACAATGCTGCAAGATATGATACTGCATCTGGATGCACTCCATCTAAAGCCATTTGACTCAAAAGATCCAATGCCTTATGTCCATCACCGTTCATTGCTAATGCCATAATCATTGTATTCCATGTAATGATATTTTTCCTACAGCTCATGCTATTGAAGACAGAATATGCTTTATCTACAAACCCACATTTCGCATACATATCAATAACTGCATTACAAACAATCACATTCTTGTCTAGCTTATCATTCACTATATACCTGTGAATATTTTCACCCTGTTTTGAAGCACTCAATTGTGAACAAGCAGAGAGTGCACCAAGAACAGTGACCTCATTTGGCTTCCAGCCCTCCTCCTTCATTTTGTTAAATAAATACATAGCTTCATTTGGTCGATTCCCCTGTGCCAATCCAGATATCAATGCGTTCCAAGATGCTATATCACGCAAACCCATTTCATCAAACACCTTATGTGCACCATAGAGATCACCCGATTTAGCGTACACGTCCAACAAAGTGGTCTGCAACAAAACATCAGCTTCGACCCCAATACGCACAGTCTGAGAATGCATCTGTGAGGCTTCAGAGAGAGCCAAAGCACGCGCGCAAGCCTTGAGGACAAACGAGCATGTTAGAGCATCAACCCTTTGGGACCTTCGCAACATGGTGCGGAACCATGAGATGGCTTGTGTGGGAACGGAGCTATGAGCTAGGCCTCGAACAATGGCATTCCAATCATTGGTGGAAGGTGTTCGGATTTGCTGGAAAATGTTGCAGGCAAAAGAAAGGTCGCCGGAGGGTGAAACGGCGCAAAGCTCGAGGAGCTTGGTGCGGGAAGGGTGGAATTGGAATTGGCCGGTAGTAATGAGATGAGCTTGGAGTTGCTTGATGTGAAAGAGAGAAGCGCATTTCTGTAACAAGGCTTCCAAGCGGAAGGCCATTCCATGGGATCGACCAAGCGGGAAGATCAAACCAATTTAATTACATTTTGTCGTCCCAAGCATGACTGTTGCTTTTTAAGGCTTCATTTGGTCATTTATCGTTAAAGAATTGTTCTTTAATAGCAACTATCCTGTTTTATGCTATGGTTGTGTAGAAAATTATTTTATTTTAATTTTGAATCTTTACTATTTATTGTAATTGGATTCCAGAATGTTTCGTCATCAATTTCCACTTATTATTAATTGCATTATAAACATTTTATCATTAATTCATTAGGGTTAAATTGAGGCTTGTAAATAACATCTCAACACTTTAATGCAAATATTGTTTTACTTTAGTCTTTAGGCAACTATATAGTGTAGAAAACTATTTTATTTTAATTTAGAATCTTTACTAATTATTTATTGTGATTGCATTCCAGAACTTGTGTGATTGATTCAATTAATTATAATTGCAATCTAGAATATTGTATCAATTAGCTTTAAGATTAGGTTAAGGCCTATAAATAGCATATCAAGTCATCTACTTTCAATGTCAATTAAGTTTCATCATCTATGCGCAAAGAATCAAACCTCTGGTGTCTGTGACAAATTGTTACAGTTATTGGAACAATACCGAGCTAGAGTTGTGTCATCTAGCAATGGCTTGATTTTTGGTTGGAGTGGGGATGAGTTCTTCATCTGCAATCCAGTAACACAATCATGGCTGCCTATTCCTGTCCAAGACTACGTAAAAGGACATTCATATGATTAATATCTTCTGACAATTGTATTCGATCGAGTGCAGTCCCGAACATCCAAACGATTTCTTGCTGTTTCTATTTGAACAGAGGCACGATGATGACATGAAATTCTTTTTTTTTTTTTGAATAACAAAGGCAAGCCGAAGCTTGAAAATGAGGAAAATGGACTAGATTATAAGACTCTAACCCCTAATACAATAAATAGAAAATACTAAGAGTGGCAGGATCGTTGATCCATCAAAACCATATTCAAGCAACCTCTAGGGATAGTTGGAATCATAACCACATCGACACCAACAGCAACATTATGGCCCTCATTGGTCAAGTAATCAGCACACGAGATGTTTTCTCTAGGAGTATGATGAAGCTCCACGTCCCAGTCTCGAAACAGAAGGTATCTAGTCTCCCCAATAATGTATTTAAGAGGATGATCAGTGGGGCAACCTCTCATAAGAATATTGATGGCATCAAGAGAGTCAGAGTAGATGGCGATTCTCTGTAACCCCATCTGAAGACTAATCTGTAACCCTATCATGATAGCATAAATTTCAGCTTCGATGACAGAAAGTAGACCAAGGGGTTTGTAGAAACCCATCAACCATTCCCCTTGAGAATTTCTTAGTACTCCCCCGCACGCTGCTTGGTGATGTTGAAGCACCGATCCGTCCACATCGATGCGGACCGTATTCTCAGGAGGAGGAGTCCAAGATTTCTCCTCTATCTTGTCCAGTTGGAAAATCTGGTGATGTAGCCTTTGATTCGCTCCATTTTCCATGAGGAGGTAACTGCACCGGTGTAGCATCTCCCTTGTTTCTGTGTTCTCTCCCTGAAATAGAAATTTACATCTGGTTGTCCAAAGGATCCAACACCCTAGGCCAAAGATTGTTGTCCATGAGAAGTTCTGGAATCTCCCTTTGCCAGGCTTGTGCCTGGTATTCCAATTAAGCCAAACCTGCAAGCTGCCAGAGAAAAACTGAGAGAAATAGTTAGGTTTTAAAATCGATTTCCAAAAATTTCTAGCACGCTCACAATCACGAGTTATGTGGATCACACTTTCTTCGTTGTTGCAATGAAAAGGGCACCCATTGTCATTAGTAAGGCCTCTCCTTGCCCGAAGGGAGTTGGTGACGAGTCTCTCGTGGCCAACTTGCCACATAAAATATTTAACTTTTTCAGGAAGGTTCCATTTCCACACTTGGGCCCAGAAGCTATTAGTGGTTGCTCCTTCGCTGCCAGATAGAAAGTGGTAGGCGGATTTTACAGAGAAACCCCCATCCTTAGATGCTCTCCAGGTAACACAATCCGGGGAATTGTTGGAGGGAGGATTCATTTGTAAAATGGTGTTGATAATATTCGTAGGGAGAACTCCAAGCCACCTGAGATAGTTCCACCGTCCATTAGACGAAGATGATCCTAAGCGTCTCATCTTGGTTGACGAGAGGAAGGGAATGGATGAAGGATATGATGGGTTGATTAAGAGGGAGCGAGAGGTCAGTCGAACTTGGTACCCGCCCATTATTAACCTTTTTACCAACACCCCGAGAAAAATCCCAAACTTCAACAATCGCTTTCCAAGCGAGAGGATGAGTTTCTTTTTTTAGAGATATTCGGCACATGCAGGTTACCACAATTGTATTTGGACCACAAACATTGGACCCAGAGGGCGTCTTTTTGTAAGGAGACTCCAACACAGTTTCATAATAAATGCTTTGTTAAGCGGCGAAGATTTTTGAAACCAGTGCCTCCTTACTTCTTAGCTTGCGTGATTTTTCCCAAGCAATAAGGAGCATTTTCCTCACATCTTCACGAGACCGAGAGGAATTTTCTAGATATTCGCTCAATTTCTCGAATTGTACATATTGGAAGGAGAGTTGATTGCATGCAATGGCTATACAGGGAAGAAAATACAGACTTGATAAGAATTGAACGTCTCCCCATAGTTAAAAATTTGCTCTTCCACGAGGACAATTTTTCTGGCTCTTTTGCACAATGGGGTTATAGGTGGCATGGGAAACCCTTTTATGAATGATTGGAACACCCAAATATTTACCTAGGTCAGCGGTAATCCCAATCCTAAGGAGGCAGACTTAGCTCGAGAGCCTTGTTGAAATTAACTTTTTAGATCGGAACATGCGAGATTTGTCAAGGTTGATTCTATGTCGATACTTCACAGAAGCTTTGAATTACATTCCGGACTTCAACCATTTGATTACAAGAAGCTTCTGTGAAAAGAATGAGGTCATCAACAAAGAACAAGTGGGAGATGCGGGGGCTTCCTCGGTTGAAAAAGAAGGGTTTCCACCGATGCCCTTTGCATTCGGCTTTGATTAAGTGGCTCAGGAGCTCCATGCATAGGACAAAAATATATGGGCTCAGGGGGTCACTTGCCGGACACCTCTAGACGGGGTAAAGCTAGGGCTTTCATCCCATTCCAGAGAATAGACATCGAGGTAGTAGAAATACAGCCATAATGAGATCAATGAGGCTACTCTCTCAAGTTAAGACATTTGAGGGTATTCTTAATAAACCCCCAATCTAACCTGTCGAAAGCTTTCTCCATATCAATTTTGATAGCCACAAAACCTTTCTTCCTCCCATTCATTCTCATGGGTGGATAATTTCTTGAGCAATAAGGATATTATCACAGCTAGATCTATTGGCAATAAAACTACACTGCTCTTGACTAATAAGAAGGGGCATGATTCCCCTTAACCTATTAGCTAGGAGCTTGGTAATAATTTTGAAGTTCACATTGCAAAGGGAGATAGGGCGAAATTCCCTCAGCGTAGCTGGATTATCAACCTTAGGAATGAGGACAACTTTTGATTGATTTATGGTAGACATCTTAGAGGGATTGTTGAAGCATTCTTCTATGAAATCACAAATTTTATCCCCTATAACAGACCACTGAGTCTGGAAGAAGTGAGCTTGAAGGCCATCAGGACCCGGAGCTTTAAAAGCTCCTATGGCAAAGGCGGCATTTTTAATCTCGACTTTGCAAACATTTCTTGAAAGAAGATGGATCAAAGTTTGATCAATGTGAGGAAGTTGGAGCACCACTGTCGAGGTCCCTAACGATTGCATCCACGGTATATAGCTTTTTAAAGAAATCATGGGCCACCAATTTCAAAGTATTATTATCATCAATCCATTCCCCTGCATCATTCTTGATAGCTCCAATTCTTTGCTTCTTCCTTTTAACCATGGTTGAGGCGTGAAAGAACCTTGTATTTACTCGCCACCACGAAGCCATTTACTACGGATTTTTGGAACCAGACAATTTCTTCTGAGTTGCCGGTTTATGATATTCTTCCGTAGTTTTCTTTCAAGGCGAAAAAGACCAGTTTGAAGATTCATTTTGCTACTTTTATCAATGCCCTCTAAGCGCCTCATCAAATGATATTTCTTCTTGGAAAAGTTTCCCACACGGTTCTCATTCCACTCAGAGCGGATTCACTAAAATTGTGGAGACCGTCAAGCCAATTAGTGTCACGCCAGGCGTTAGCGGTAATGTCTTTGAAGTCACTCTCAAGGGCCCAAGCAACCTGATAACAAAAGGATTTTTTAAGATGATTGTGACGGAGGGAGGGGTTAGAATTCACAACCACAATCCTGTGATCCGATTTAAATTTTAGCTCATGACGGACGGTGGAGTTGGGAGAACAACGGATCCAGTTGATATTGGTGAAAACCCAATCCAATCTTTCCTTTAGGCCTTGTCTTTCCCAAGTAAACTTTTCCCCTTGAAATCTTGCTTCAATAAGGCGGTATCATCAATACAATCCACAAGGCGATTCATAGAGGTCCATGAGGGAGCAGAGACCCCGACTTATCCGAAAAGGATAGGTATGCATTAAAATCGCCAAGGACTAACCAAGGAAGGGTAGAGCTATTGGCTAAAAGACGAAGAGAGTCCCATAGCAAGTTCCTGCCAATAGAGTTAGTTTCACCATAAACCACAGTGATAATGCTAGAAAAGTTATTTACTCCGATTGTGAACTTGACAGTGGAGCATTTGGGGTGTTAGAGGATAGATAGGTAACGTCAAAATTTCCTTTGTCCCACAGGAGCCAGATACCCCCAGAAAACCCGCTAGATTCCACACGAATCCAGTGGCTAAAACCAAGCTTACGACAAACATTATCAGCTCTAGCTCCACTAATACGCGGCTCCAGAAGACAGAGAATATTAATGTGATATTTTTTGATAATATCTTTAACAATGTAAACACTACATCATGTGCAATATGCTCGAGCAGCTTGATAGGTGGTAGAGATGATGGTAACACATCCGAGTCTTCTTCCCCTCTGACAACAACTTCAATCAGATTGGTTGTCGTAGAAGAATCCACGATGTCAGGCACCATCTCCTTCTCTTTACAGCTCTTCTTCTTCCCGGCACTGCACCTTCGGTTCAACGGCTTTCGAAGACTCAATTGTCTTGGTAGATCCAAAAATAACACTGTGATCCCTTGTTGCTTTTTTCTTATTACGCATAGAGGGTAAGCCGTTGGGTCTTAGATTGTAATCGTGGGTAGTTTGCTTCAAAATTACCGGTTGATCAACATAAACATTGATAGTCGTATGCTCTCTTTCTTTCACTTCCGCCACCTGCTCCTTTAGTTCTCTCTCAGAAGACGGTTCTAAACGAGGCTCCCCAATTACCAAAGGACATTTTCCATCCGTGTCGAGATTCAACGGTTCTTTCTCAACCACAACTTCCTTAGTTCCGCACTCAGAAGAAACTATGGGAGACTTCACAAGCTTCGAAGAACCAATGACCGGCTTGTCTCTCTCTAGACTCAACAACTCCTTCCTTAATAGAAGATAGGGCCTCACCCTCTTTCCTTCTCCATGTAGTTGTAGCAACTTCTGACTTTCTAAGGCGATTCTCACCTTTCGAATAGGTACGATCCTCCGCATCCTGCAACACATCAAATCTTGAACCCGAGGTAGATTTATTCCCCTTCCCATTTGATTTATTATTCTCGGGCAATTTCCCCTCCTTCCTTTCTGGCTCAACAATGAGGATTCTTTTCCTAGGGATACGCTTGGCTATCATCCAAGAGCCAAATTCATCGTCAGAGTTAATCCCTGGAACACTAACTAGAGGCTTTAGATGAGCCTGGCCGCAACTTGGGTTTTTTGAAGCATGGCTTGAGGTTGCTACTGGTCAAGTATCTCTAACGGAATCTCTCCGTGTCACGAGCTAGCGGGCACTTCTCTTGCGAGTGTCCATATTTACCACACTTAAAACAAATTAAGTCAAGTCCCTCATATTCAACTGTGTAGATAGTAGATCTAATGACAAACCTGGATTTCAAAGGTTGGTTCAAGTCCACTTCTACACTGACCCTGACAAACTTCCCTCTTTCCACCATCATATTTCGATTATTGCATTGAGCCAAGGTATTAACATCCACCTTAAGGGCCTTTCCAATTATATTCCCTATTTCAAGTAAGCACTCTTCAGAATATACATACAACGGAAGAGTAGGGATACGAACAGGATCGCCACTTTTTGAATCTCATTGCTATAAGGGTTGAAGCTTGGGCTCCAACGCTGCACTGCTAAATAATGCCCTTGTATCACCCAAGGGCCATCAAACAATAACCTCAATCGCAAATCGCTATTCCCCGTTTTAAACAGGAAGTAATTATTTGGTAAATCAATGAGCTCAAAGCTTTTTGATCTAAGAATCCAATCAATCCTGTCTTTCATCATTACAAGGTTCACTGACTTCCCAAGAACAGTAAGAATTAAGGCATCCTTCCAAGGACGACAAAGATCCATCAACCTTTCATCTGACATGCTTAGCTTTGGTAAGGAGTCTAGAAGGGTTTTCTGCTCCTCAGAAAGAGCTGGAGAAATCTCCTTCTCCTCACAAAGCCATTCTTTCATTTGGTCAATTAATTCTTGAGCAGACACCTCCTCCTCACATGAAATTCTACTCTGCCAAAGAGGGAATGTGGAAGACCACTGCGATTTGACATGCATGTTTCTCGTAAAAAAGCCCTCCACTTCATACCAGAGATAGGAACCCTTATTTCAGGCATTGTATAACGGCTTACAACAGTGAAGATGGAAGCTCAAGAGACAAGAGTGCATCTTCTTTCAGGAAAACAATCAACAGTAAAAACACTGTCCCCATTAACATAACATCCTCTTTCAGTCCGGGTATTTGATTCACTGAACAAATCTCATTGTTGAGGAAAATTGTACACTTTTCATTTATTTAATTATCTATTTATTGTTGCCAAAAAAAAAACATACTATTTAGTTATTCTTATATATTTTTAAAGAGATTCTTATACTTCACAATTCACATCATCTTTAAAACCCTTTTAATTTTGTTTCAAACTTAGGCTCCACAAACACGCAAAAAAAAAAAAAAAAAAAAAGTTGATCCATCTTGATGATACGATTAAAAAATAAAATTATTATCACAAATTCTTTTGCGCTTCTTTAATTAAGAAGCATGAAAAAAATATTTAAAAAAAAAAAAACAACTAATATTACAAAACTGGAAGGCCTAAGCACGTGGGTCCATTATGGCTGAATTGAATCTCTCTGGTTTTTTTTTTTTTTTTTGGGTGTTAGTTGTGCCACTGTCAATTAAATTAATTAATTAGCAAATTTACGCAATCATACGAGTGATTTCATTAGATCTATACAAAAAGTCAAGATATTTACTGATGCTAATTGGCATGTGTGAAATAACAGAAAGCTCTTAAGTTTAGATATTATATTAAGGACTGGGTGTAGTATTTGAATATATTTAAAAAATCAAATAATTGAAACAATCACTCAATTAAAAATGCATGTATGATACAAAATAATATTTTTCTTATTCTTAAATTTGGAAAATAATATTTTTTCGAAATTAATCCATATAACATGTGGAGCAATAAATGAGTTTTATTTTTCTATGAAGCACAGATACTTCTATTTTTTAAAAATATGCGTGTCAAACACTCCGACATTCGATATCATCCGACACTCCTTGACACTCCTATTTTTTAAAAATATGTGTGGCTATAAATATTACTAAATTGATGATGAATTTTCCTTTTGTTTTTTTTTTTTTAAAGGAGGCACAATATTTATGATGAGGCCAAATCTACGATGAGCCAAAGTTGAAGGCCAGGATTTTATGGAATATTGAACTTGAATGTAGATATATATATATATATCAAAACGTGTCCTAACATATCAAAATTTAGGTTTTTTTAGGATTAATGTGTCGAAATGTCGAGTCGTGTCGTATCTCATGTCTCGTGTCAGTATCGGTGCAACATAGTTTATCAATGCAGGATCAAAATGTTTTGTCACTCACCCACTCGTCAATCTTTCCTTATTTTCATAAATAAATTGTACGGCCAAAGGGAAAATCAATCCAACAACTTGCTGGAAACAAATCTAATTGGAATTACATACAATGATTCTTGGTTGGAAAACCAGTATGTTCAATCCCGTATCTTCTGGACTCCAACCCATCGAGCATAATCGACCCACCTATTCACAAAATATATGAAATAGACCTTTTTAAGAAGAGAGAGAATGAAGAAAATTAAATGGAGATAATCTGAGTTCAGTCAAGAATCTTACAAAAGTGAGCCCAAGAAAGTGTTGCCAGTTCTAACAGCAAAGCAGAGTGCACTTAGTATAAGCTTGTGTTGATGTAGCAAAGGTTCTAGAAGCCGCTGTTCAATAAGTCCTGCCACTACTTGGTACCTAGAACACAACCCACAGACACAAAGCCTCTGTTAAATTCTGCATAGACACCCAAGAATTAGACATTGCTCAATTCATCTATGCAAACATGTGGTGGTATTATAACGCTTTCATCTTCAGCACAAAGATTAGGTTTTTAACTGATTAAAGCGCAAACAAACACTTCAAACTATATTATGACCCCCATTAACTCTTAAGATGCACTGCAGCCAGCCATTCACAGCTTGATGGAAACTGAATATGACTTAATTTTTTTAATTTAAAAATTAGTAGAAAAGGGAGCAATAGATTTACAGTAGAATGTTCTAGGACAATTACACACCTCAAGTTGCTGGATACTGCCATGTAAACCCCATATGCAACACTGGTTGATATTACCGGAACATCCTCATCAGCCTCAGCAGCAAAAGATTTATCAACGGCCTTTCGAGCATTAATCAATGCATTTGTTACACCTGTACCAACCTGGAAAGACACTTCAACAGTCACGATACCATCACATAAACATTACATATTCATGTTGATTCACATATGCTATTCCTTTGCTATTAATGTAAGACTTATTTACCTAATTTGATTAGACTAAGGAAGTTAGCTAAGTTAGTTAATATAACAATTTTTTTTCTAAGACACCCTAATCATTTTCTTTAATTCCCCTCATTTCTCTCTTGTTTGATAAATATAGGAATTATATATTATACTTAGAACCAATATCAACTCTCCAATTCGGTTTTACATTAAGGACTGGAGGAGTACAATATACACCAATCACGAAACAAGATAGATGAGGTGGCCCCCAGCCAACAAAGTGATTCATGCCTCAAAGTGAACTCCATCACAAGATATGCATATAAAGTACTTCTAGCTAAAATCTATGAATCTATATGAAGAATATCGTACAGTTAAATCAAACAAATAGGATCAGCCACGCAGGAAAAAAAAAAAAGATTTGGCACTGTGGGTGATTATCCAACTGCAAAGAAGCTGTTTTGTTAGAAAAATGTGTCCCTGTATGATTGATATGAATGATATGGTAAGCAAGAGTTCCCTACAAAGAGATGTCTATACAACAAGATCTCATAATTTAATTTACATTATTTATTCAATTTGTTGACCTACTAACCTATTACTTTTTCTTTTCCAAAAATAAAAATAAAAATCTAGCATTCTAGTTATATACTTTTGATCTAAGCTCAATGCACAAATAACAATAACACAATAAACACCATGAACCAGATAGCAGCAGAAACAATTGTTAAACATGACTATTTCTATTATTGTTAAGATCAGAATAGTAGCAGGCAAGAGAATGGAATGCCATTCACAATGACCAGGAGAAGCAAGGTTTCCAGTGATGGACAGATTTGATGCTATGCTCAGTGGATGAACACTGGGACAGTACTAAAAGGGAATATTTATGCATATAAAGAGTTAAATTACCAGAGATGCACCCGTCCCAACTGCAAATAGCTTTGCTCCGTTACGCTGCATTAAGAGATTGAGATGATAAAAACCCTGACTTATGATGAAGTAATTTTATGTTATTCTTTACGTGATCCAAAACATACCACTATAGCACCTATTCTTTGTAGAAGAGAAAACGACGTTCCAGCCAAGGCCACCTGTTCAATCAATGTGATATTCATATCATATCAAGTATCTGCATACAAATTCCTCATCAAACTACCAAAAGAAAATATAAGGGTGGAAAGCTTTGCAAACAGTGCCAACCTGAAATGCATTTTCAGGACAGCCATGGAAGAATTTAGCAATAGTTCCAGCACCGACTGCAAGAGGTGGTCGGAGAGAAACGGTGGGTGCTGGCAGATACACAAGCATAAAATCTGCTACAATAGCCATTACCTGTTGAAGATATTAAATAGACAAATTAGATGGCACCTAATCTGCTTCATAAGGAACATGTCAGCCAGAGTTGTTCAGAGACCTTTAAGCTAAAAGGTAAAAGCAAAGTTGATTGATAGAAAGAGAAAACATGATCCTAAGAAGATTATGGAATAGAAGTTAAATAAAGAAGATTGGATTTTAATCGAGCAGGCAAAATTACTCATATTGTTATCCTTTGAAATATGTTGCTAGGCCAAAAGAAAGTGTTATTAAAAGGATTAGCTAAAACAATACTTTTCTTCCATTTTGTTGCATCTATATTTACATGTTGTTAATGCAAGAGTATTTGTTCACAAATGCAATTCAATTCACGCGTGGTGAAGATTTATTGGCATGCTACAAGCAGTTCATTTTACGATTATAAACAATTCTACAGAGCACCTGGGCCTTTCAGACTTAATTCTCTTCTGGAAAAGAATTATTACCAAATCTTCCAAAAGAGACTGAGGATTAACGGGCAATTTATTCTTGGTTTTCAGTTTATCATCCATAAGATATGTTGAGACTTGAGATCCAATCCTAGGAAGAAATAGGCTAGAATATTTCTAGATTTCCACCTCGTTGGACAATGTACATGGTTTCATTAGTCAATTAATTAATGATAAATGACATATAAGTGTACATATATTGTTGAATGGCATACCACATCAGCAAGAACAAAATCCAGCTCCTTGGAAAAATTTTCTCTACGCCGCTCCAACTCTGCAGCAGTCTGAAAGGGCAAGCAGGATTCTCAATTTTCATTAAAGATGGAGAATATGTCTGATAAGTGCTGCAGTCAGAAACACATAAGCTCCAGGAGAAGATCAAAGAAACAAACCTGAGCTTTCTACTCTGTTTAAATGACAATAACGAGAACTAAGAAATTATATTGAATAAATTATAAAATAAAAGAAAACCATCAAGCTTATCGAAATGAGGATCTCAAACCTGCAGGGAACAATCAAACGGAAACTCATAACACGTCTTGCCTGAAAATATGGGTTCAATGTTAATTGCGAAAAATGGATACACGTCCAATATGTGAGCAATTTGGGCTAATATGAATTTTCTTTCGGTCTTTTTTTTTTTTTTTTTTAATTTGATAAAAAGAGGCTCATTGCACGGCTCATATTCTCATTATTGAGTCACCAATAAAAATATTCATTTTACCCAAAGGACACAGCATTCTTATGATGGTAATTGATAAAATATTAACATGATGAGAGAGTGTAAATGTCTTCAGAATAAGTCGCATGTAAAAGAAACATCTAACAACATAGTAACAAGGCTGAAAAACCAGAGAAAGGAGATTTGATTCAGCTAAACTTAAAAGCAGCAAGTTTAAATAATCAAGTTAAACATCAAACAAGAATGTGCCTAATTAGCCGAATTAAATTCATAACGTTCTGAGAAACAAACCTTAGTAAAGATCCCAACAAAACACTCCATAGCAACCTTGGCCAGGAACAAATCATCCGCCAACATCCGCTCCTTAAACCCTCCAAAATTCAGCAACCACCGGAACACAGCGGACTTCTCCAGATCAAAGAATCTCCTCAGAATCGAACCCGGAAGACGGCCCGCCTTAATTGCCGCCACTAAATCTGCCGGCAAACTGTCCAGCGACCTGTCCACCTCCGCAAGCACCAACAAAGCCTCTTTCTTATTTTGTTCTCTGTCCTCCTCTTCACCGTCCCCTCCCCCGCCGCCGCCGCCACCTCCATGTCCAATGCCCCCACCACCGTCCCCAGATGAAAAAATGAAAGTTGTCGGCGAACGGATCGAATGGGTAGGTGAAAAAATGGGAGTTGAGAACGTGAGATTGGAAGTGAAGAGGTAAGAAGATGGTTTTGCACGGTGGCTGACGAGGGTGAGGCTTGGAAGAGAAGAGTAGGTATGATTGGAACAATGGGGTTGGGAAAGGAGAGAGAAAGAGAGGGAGGGGATGTTGGAGAAGGAAGAGAAGGCCATTGGAGAGAGAGAGCGGGGCGAGAAGGGGGTGGGGGTGTTGGGAAGCAAGCGAACGTATTGTTCACTGTAAAAAGTGAAGAGAGAGGGATCAGAGTTGGTCAGCTTTTCGGTCTTTGTTTGGTGTGATCCTTGTTTGGTGGTTGGTGGTGGAAGGAGATGGGGGTCCCGCGCTTTGGCGGCCAATCAAGCGCGGTAAAGGTCAACGGTTACATGGGTGTAGTATTTTCTTATGTCCTAAATTATTGAGGCCCGTTTACTATATGGGGAAGATTTGAGGAGGGAAATAAACTTAGAAGAAGGAAATGAATGAAAATGAAGATTGAGAGGAAACTTAAAAGGGGTGTTCTATTTGGTAGACTAGAAATTGAGATGGAAGATGATAATTTTAAAAAAATTACAATTAAAATGTAAGCTTTGAATTGTCTAAAATATCCCTTACCCTAAAAACAATTTTTTTCTAGATCTTCTTCATCCTTGCCCGACGACAACAGCGCACTCACACACAAATTTTCAAATCTTCTTCTCTTCATCCCTGCAACACCCAAACAGCACACACACACAAAACATTTTCAGATCTTCTTCTCTTCATCCTTGCGACACCCGAACAGCACACACAGACACAAAAATTTCAGATTTTCTTCATCCTTGCAACCCACAACGGTGACATGCAGAAGAAGAAGAAGAAGGGACGGAGGGATTTGCAGAAGGAGGAGGAAGCGGCGGTGGCAGCGACAAGGATTACATGGATTGAAGAAGAAGATGAGGGTTATTTAGGAATCTTCCCAAGGGAAGATCAGTTTCCATCCGAAAATGGAGGGAAACCATCTTCCCATGAATGAAGGAAGATAGTGAGCTGTGGGAAGATTGCTTCCGGGAAAATGGAGCAACCAAACTGGTTTTTATAAGGAAGATGATGAATCTTCCTCCTCCTCAATCTTCAGCATACCAAACGGGCACAATATTGTGTGGGATTAAATTCCCTCTAGTTTAATTTGGTGATTCGGTTTTTTAACCTTCATTTATAAAAAAAATGATAACTGATCAATTGCTTCAATGGTGGTCAAAATATGAAAAAAGATTCAAATTCCTTTAATCAAGTTTATTAATATGTAGGGTAAAGGAACAAAAATACACATGTGCTTTACCCTCAGGAGCGTCCAGCACCATATGCTTTTTTTGGGAGCAAAAATACACACGTGGTTACCATTTTAGATCAAAAGTCACATTTCACCGTTATGTTATTGTTCACTTCAGCTCTTTCTCTCTCATCATGGTGAACAGTAACATAACGGTGGAATGTGACTTTTGCTCTAAAATAGTAACCATGTGTGTATTTTTGCTCCCAAAAAAAGCATATGGTGCTAGACGCTTCCGAAGGTAAAGCACATGTGTATTTTTGCTCCTTTACTCTAATATGCATGATGAATGCATGTACCAATATACATTTTTTTTTATAAATAAAAGCTATATACCTGTTTTTTTTCATTATATTTATTATTTTTTATTAAATGAAATTACCGTTTAAAAATAAAGAATTAAAATGTGATATTTGGCTTAAAATAAATTGTTCAATAGTCTATACAGAAGGGTGTATAGTTAAAAATAAAGAATTAAAATTGTTAAAATAAAGGGTTAAGGAGCAATAATACACATAGGCTTTGTCTCAGGGAGCGCCCAGCACCACGGGCTTTTTTTTTGGAGCAAAAGTACACATGAGGTTACCTATTGGGAGCAAAAGTCACACATAACGGTAACAGAAGGAAACGTCTGTTAGTTAGGGTTAAATGGTCTCCACATATGCTTTACACGTGGCAAAGGGTTCAAGCAAAAAAAAAAAACGTGGCATCTGGCGTTGAAATTGGAATCTGGGAAAAAGAAAGAAAAAGAAACAAAGGAAGCAGGGGAGTCGGCGCTGTGCTCTCTCGTTCCCTCAGCTCACGGTGACGGTGGGTGACGGAGGTCTCCGGCGGCAAGCTGAGGAGATGAGCGCCGCCAGTGCGAAAGGAAGAGGAAGGTGAAGATGATCGTCGAAGGTCCAAGCGTCCAGGTTCTCGTTCGCGGCAGATTTGCTGGTTCTCGTTCGATGAGTGACAGGGATGAAGTTTTGGGGATCTCATACTATGCTTTTAGGTAGAAATATCGGTAACATTGGTATGATTTTGACCATTTTCACTTCCTACACTTTTCATAATTTCTTTTCATGAGACATTTATTTTTCCATTTCTCTCTCAAGTTCTGGTTTTGCAACATGGATAAGGTGCGATTGGTGCGGTTTCTGAATCTTTGTTCTATTTTGGCCATAGTTTTGAGTTAATCTGCAAATGGTGGTTTATGGTTCTTCTTCTTTCTTCTTATTTTTAAGTTACGGTGGCTTATTTCTGGTTCTTCTTATTTTTCTGGTTCTTATTTTTATGGTTCTTCTTCTTTCTTCTTATTTTTTTGTTTCTGGCAATGGTGGGGGTCGGCGATTGGTGGGGGTCGACGATGGTGGGGCTGAAGATGGAAAGTTTTTCTTTGGGAGGGTATTTTGGTCGACGATGGTTCTGGTGGCTGGGGGTCAGCGATGGTGGTTCTGGTGGTTCTGTTTCTGACAATGGTGGGGGTCGGCGATTGGTGGGGCTGAAGGTGGCTGGGGGTCGACGATGGTGGTTCTGTTTCTTTGGGAGGGCATTTTGGTATTTTTATCCTTTCTTATGGAGGGCATTTTGGTATTTTTATCATTTCTTATTCAGATTTGCTCAGGTCATAGTGTTGACGTCAGCATCCACCTCAGCCATTTTGGTCAAACTAACGGTCAACTGTTTGTATTTAACAGCTAGTGGGACTTTTGCTTCTATAAGTTAACCACATGTGTACTTTTGATCCAAAAAAAACCACGTGGTGCTGGACGCTCCCTGAGACAAAGCCCATGTGTATTATTGCTCCTCAACCCTAAAATAAATCCCAAGATACAAGCAAAGCACCATGTATAAAAAAAAAAAAAAGCAATGCCCCGATTCAAAGCCCGTGTAAGACATAACCCTTTTCTAATGAGAATTCATGTCTTACATCACGCCTACGATTTTTTGTAATTAAATATTACTTCCAGCCTTAATTATAAGACCTAGTTGATTTTTTTTGGAGAGATTAATGAAGCTAAATAAGTTACTTAATCATTTCATATGTTGTGTATCCTTATATTATATATTAGTTTATTAATTAAACTAATTAGTTTGAAGAAAAAAATAAAAATAAAAACACTCTAAAGTAATTTAATTAGCTTCCTTAATCTCTCAAAAAAAAAATCAACTAGGTTTTATTTATAATTAGGACCGGAGGGAATAATAAAAAAAAAAGTTATAGTTCCAGTACTAATTCCTTATGTATATGAAATTCGGTAAGAAATTTATATTTCTTGTATATAGAAAAACGTATAAGGTGATTCTAAGTTTTCCCTAATAAAATTATAAAACTTCAATATAATATTTGATACTTTAAATTCATCTTTATTTTAATTGGGAGAATCTCATGTAAATATTGTTGAAATAGAAAAATCTTATATATGGCTGGTAAACTCAACAGATTTTAAATTGAGTCAATGACCCAATCTAGAATATTTAAATGGTTATTTTCCAATAATACCCTTAACTCATAGTCCAAAGAAAAGAGGAAAGGAAAAGCAAGAAGTCGGATGTCTGTGGCACTGTTATCATCGTTGCCCTTGTGCCTTGTTTAACATGAACGACACCATGAGAAGTCATTGCTTTCACGTAGTTAGAAGCCGTCCCTGTTGCCGTGAGGAACCCTATTTGTACCAAAAAGTCAGGTATAAATTTCTTCTACTATTTCGCAAGTGGGGTATGTTCCTTCACTTTCTCGGTTTTTAATTTTTCTTTGATTAGTGTTCGTTTAAAAGTTATTTTTAGCTCAACTGGGTGTCTTTCTGAGGAAGTTGTAAATCAATTATGAATGCCACAACTTCTGCGCGTTATGAGATGCCGCTATCATAATCCTATGCTTGCGTACTAATCTCAGGATTTCTGTGTAAGGCACACGGCAGTGTTGAGTACTTGCGGGGCAGGATACAAGCTTATTTAAATTATTGTATAGAGCTTGGATAGCTAGTTGTTTATGAGACGCGATGCTTGTTTATTCTGGAAAGCATGACCTTGCTTCTGATATGCTGTGCAAGATTTATATTATGCTACCTTTTGATATGATAATTTACAGTGTTTTTTACATCAGAAAAGAGTATTTTTGGATCCAAGAAAGTGGATGGAATTGTTTTAATTCACAATAGCTTTGTGATGCAGACAAGTTTTGCTTCAATTGCATTTCACGTTGGTCCAAGGTTGTTGCTGGCAAGCACCATTCTTCACCTTCTTCTGTAAAATGTCCCCCTTTACGAGGTTTGATTTAGTCCATTACATTTGAACTTTAGTGGACTATGTCTTAATTTTCCTCGGCAATGGACATAGCAAGGCGGAGATCTCTTATGTTCTGATTCCATGATGAGCCTCTTTCGAGGGAATTTTCAATTGAAAGAACATCTTATGTTATAGTTGATGTTTGAAATGCAAACAGAATTTTTTTCGATAATTTATGGATTTGACGGAAGTTATTTTCACCCACAATATGTGAATGAGGATTTTGGGTAATGGGAAAGAAAAATGATTAAGAAATGAAGATTTGATATTAGAATCAACTTACCTTCTTTGCCAATTTTCTAACAATATCGAGGCCTCCAATAAATTTTTTGTTATTAGGGTTCTTACGTAGTGAGTAAACAATATTATTTTGTCTCCAATTTTGCTTTTGTTTTTTTAATAACTAAGGGATATAGAGGTAATTTGGCCCAAATTTTAGATCCCTAATTGTGTCTCATAACTTAATTAATAACTTGTTAAGTTTAGTAACTCAAATTAGAATTTAGATAATTCAACCTTCTTTCTATGAGGTTTTTTATTTTGATAAATACCATTACGAAACTAGCAATGCCATTGAAGAATTAGTAATTGTCATTGAAAAATTTGTTATAATTCCATTTTTTTTTTCATCAGACACACGTAGTAAACCTGGAGAATGAACTGGTAAATACCATTGCGAAACTAATAAATGTCATTGAAGAATTGATAATTGTCATTGAAAGATTTGTTATAATTACACTTTTTTTTTTTGTTTCATCAGACACACGTGGTAAATCTGAAGAACAAACTAGTAAATACCATTACGAAACTAGTAAATGGCATTAAAGAATTGATAATTACTATTGAAAATTTGTTATAATTGCAATTTTTTTTTTTGGTTTCATCAGATTCACATGGTAAACCTGAAGAACGAACTGGTAAATATCATTGCGAAACTAGTAAATGCCATTGAAGAATTGATAATTGCCATTGAAAGATTTGTTATAATTGCACTTTTTTTTCTCATCAAACACACGTAGTAAACCTGAAGAACGAACTGGTAAATACCATTAGAAAACTAGTAAATGTCATTGAAGAATTGGTAATTGCCATTGAAAGATTTATTATAATTGCACTTTTTTATTTTATTTCATCGAGACACACATGTGGTTAACCTGAAGAACGAATTGGTAAATACCATTGGGAAACTAGTAAATATCATTGAAGAATTGGTAATTGTCATTTATAATTGAACTTTTTATTTTGTTTCATCAGACACACATGTGGTTTACCTGAACAACGAACTGGTAAATACCATTGGGGAACTAGTAAATGACATTGAAAAATTGGTAACTGTCATTGAAAGATTTATTATAATTGCACCTTTTTATTTTGTTTCATCAGACACATATGTGGTTAACTTGAACAACGAACATATAAATACCATTGCGAAACTAGTAAATGCCATTGAAGAATTGGTAATTGTCATTGAAAGATTTGTTATAAATCATTTACTTTTTGTTAATCTCATATTCTTCATTGAACATTACATTCCTTATTTACAAACATCATGCACAACAATTTTTTTTTATCTCATATCCTTCATTGAACATTATATTCCTGATTTACAAACATCATACATAACAAATTTTTCAATGGCAATTACCAATTCTTCAATGACATTTACTAGTTTCTCAATGGTATTTACCGGTTCGTTTATCAGGTTTACTACATGTGTATTTGATGAAACAAACAAAAAGGGTGCAATTATAACAAATCTTTTGATGGCAATTACCAATTCTTTAGAGGCATTTACTAGTTTCACAATGGTCTTTATCATTCGTTCTTTAGGTTTTCCACGTGTGTCTGATGAAAAAAAAGTGTAATTATAACAAATTTTTCAACGGCAATTATCAATTTTTCAATCGCATTTACTAGTTTCACAATGGTATTTACCAGTTCGTTCTTTAGGTTTACCACGTATGTATGATAAAACAAAACAAAAAATTAAAGTACAATTATAACAAATCTTTCAATGGCAATTACTAATTTTTCAATCGCATTTACTAGTTTCGCAATGGTATTTATTAGTTCGTTCTTCAGGTTTACCACGTGTGTCTGATGAAAAAAAAAAGTGCAATTATAACAAATCTTTCAATGGCAATTACCAATTTTCCAATGAAATTTACTGGTTTTCGCAATGGTATTTACCTGTTTGTTTTTCAGGTTTACCACGTGTGTCTGATGAAAAAAAAAAGAGAAATTATAATAAATCTTTCAATGACAATTACCAATTATTCAATGGCATTTACTAGTTTCGCAATAGTATTTATCAGTTTATTCTTTAGGTTTACTACGTGTGTCTGATGAAACATAAAAAAAAAGTGCTATTATAACAAATCTTTCAATGACAATTACCAATTCTTCAAAGGCATTTACTAGTTTCACAATGGTATTTAACAGTTTGTTCTTCAGGTTTACCACATGTGTGCAGTGAAACAAAAAAGTGCAATTATAACAAATCTTTCAATGGCAATTATCAATTCTTCAATGACATTTACTAGTTTCGCAATGGTATTTATACCATTTCGTTCTTGAGGTTTACTACGTGTGTCTAATGAAAAAGAAAAAGAATTATAACAAATATTTCAATGACAATTATCAATTCTTCAATGGCATTTACTAGTTTTGCAACGGTATTTTAGGTTCGTTCTTCAAGTTTACTATTTGTGTCTGATGAAACAAAAAAAAGGTGCAATTTTAACAAATCATTTAATGGCAATTACCTATTCTTCAATAACATTTACAAGTTCGTTAATGAGATTAAAGAGTGTTTGTTGATGGAAAAAATGTTTAGAAGAATATATATATTTATTAAAGGAACCAAGTGGCTCAGTGGGCTTAGCCCCCATGAAGGTGGGGTGGGGGTTCGAACCCCACCTTCCTCACTTTTAATGAATCTTTTTTTTTTAAAAAAAGATTCAACCCCCCAAATAAAAAATAAAAAACCATCGTCTAATCTCAAGCCGTCCGGTAGCCAGCCGCGGTGGCTCTTCTGCGAGGATGATTTTTCTTTTTTTAATTTATTTAAAAATTAAGGGAAAAAGGGTAAATTTATTTGAATTTGAAAATCTCAATATGGTTATTGGTACTTTTAAGTCCTTTAACAAATTTATCAGACATTAGGGGTTTTGCAAATTCTTTTTCTTTTTTTTTTAATTTATTTAAAAACTAAGGGTAAAATGGTAGATTCACTTGAATTTGAAAATCTCAATATGGTCCTTAATACCTTTAAGTCCTTTAACAAATTTATCAAACATTTAAGGGTTTTGCAAATTCAAATGGTATTTAAATATAATTTTCCCTAATTTAAAAACCCTGCTTGGTTTTAAAAAAAAAAAAACCCAGGTAACCGTTGCTAGCGTGTGGCGATTTAAATATTAAAAAAAGAAAAAGAAAAACCCGCCAGATTGGGGCTCATTTGGGTAAGAAGAGTTCAAGATTACCGCCTCCTGTTTCTGAGTTCTGAGCTCTTCTACTCCTGAAAACGCCTCTTCCCTTTTCATTCAGCTTTCAAACCTCCGATTATAACCCTTTTACAGCTCAATTTCCTTTCCATTTTCTTCTTGTTGAGAGAACAGAAAGAATGGGGACCAAGCGACGAAGAGCATCAGAAAAAGAGATGGAAGTAGTATCGATACCTGGAAGGTGGGATGAATTAATACCTGATCTACTTGCCCTAATCTTCAGCAAGGTTCCTATCCGTGATAGGGTGACTGCAATCCCCCTGGTCTGCAAATCTTGGGCCCAAGCACTCACCTATTCTTTTTGCTGGCAAGAGATCGATCTTTCTCCATGCATTGATAGGGACGATCGCCGGCTACGTCACACGAATCTGGCGGACAAACGGGAAACAATGGTCTGGAAGCTCCTCCCCAGAAGCTCCGGTTCACTCCATACGCTCTGTGTTTATGGTCTCAAATCTCTTTCTATTTTCATCCTCATTGCCGAAAAGTACGCATATTTTGCTCATCTTCTTCTTTGCTTTCTTGATTATCATATTCATCTTTGTTTTCATTCTTATGCGTTAATTTTCTTTAAACGAACAGTCCACCCACTTTCTTTAATCTCGACACTGTTTCCTTTGAATGCATTTTCTTAATGTTAAAGACTAACGTCAGATGGAATGGAATGCCAAGAGTAAGAAAGACGAAAGAACCCAAAGTGACCAAAATATAAACAATGCACCTACAGTAACGCACAAAATATCAATAGTACTTACTACGCAGAGCACGCTATTTTTTTTTTTTTAAAGAACTATTTAGCTAGTTTGATTAGATTTTGAAAGTTGTTAGTTAATATGAGTTGTTTTTGTTGAAACACCGTGATCATTTTTCTTAGTTATCTATATCTTTCTCTTACTTGATTTTTTTAGGGTAAATTAGGGAAGGATTGACAAATCCAATATTGATATTGGTGATGGTAAATTAGTAAAAGATTGACTAATATGGGCTAGATATAGGATAAGGATTGATTCCAAAGTTTGGTCCTACATTAATGACTAACGATGGGAGGGAGGGAGTAATATTATTGGGAGAAGATGCCAAAGCTTATCATAATATTTATATTGGTTTAGTTTCATTTTGGGAGTGATTATTTATTGTGTGTCTTATATGTGTGTTTGCTTGTGTTATGCAAGTGCGAGCTGCCTCCAGACTCTGAGAATCCCAGAGAGCGATATCCGTGAACCCATTGTGCAACAGATTGCAGCAAGGTTGTCTACGGTGACTGTCTTAGATGTGAGCAAATGTAAGCTCCTTGATGCTCCTGGGCTTGCGTTGATTGGAAATAACTGCAGGATGCTGGAAGAGCTGCACAGGCGCATGTATTTACATTTGGCGCTCCAGTTGGGTGAAGAAGTGCCTCCAATATATGAGGATGAAGCTATGGCGATTGCTTCCACGATGCGTAATCTGAAGCTTCTTGATATTGGCGGCCATTCAATTAACACACAGGGTGTTCTTATGATTCTAGGAGCTTGTTCAAAGCTTCGAGTTTTGAGTATGTGGCGTTGCTTTAACGTTCAAGCTCAAAACTTGGGTTTGACTAAAAACAGGTTTCCCAAACTTATCGTATGGGGGCCGCAACGTACCGACTCTTTTATCCTGCTGGGCTATCATCCATGGGAGCCATTGTTTTTGTATAACTTTGATTGCCAGTATTGAGTCCGACCCCTCAGATTTATTTGGATGAACATTCTTGTTACTCTCAAGCTATCTTCATAAGCTTAACTTGATAGTATATCCTTTTGATGTAATGCCTTCTTCTGATTTGGTATTCAATCAAAGATCAAAACTTGGTTATCGTTTGCGCTTTTTCTAAAGTACTATGCAGAATTGCATGCCGAGTATGTATCTGTACGCAGATGTAAATTTAAAAGGCCAACGGTATGTTTTGGCCTTGAGGTTAAGTGTACAAGTTCTTGTATGAGAAACTTTCTAGATTGTTTTCATTTTTATAGAAACTAAATGTGCCTTCTGTATTGTGGTTATTTTTCCAAAGTAATGTAATTATATACTACTGTACTGTATGTCAATAACAAATTTCCTTTGTTTTTTATTCATACTGCTGTATGTCATACACAAGTACAGAGGGACCTCTACCAAATTATAACTGATCAATTGCTTCAATGGTGGGCAAAATATATATGAAAGATTTTTTTTTTTTTTTCCAAAACTCCTTTAATCAAGAGTTTGTAAACTTGCATGATGAATGTATCAATAGACATGTTTTTACATATATAAAAAAATATACCTGTTTTTTTAATTATATTTACTATTTTTTCCTAAAATGAAATTATTGTTTAAACATTAAGAATTAAATTTTGATATTTGGCTTAAAATATGTTAAACTAATGAATGTAACTCTTATTCATTACTCAATCAATGTACAATCACTGCCTTATATAGGCATATAGACACACACATACACATGTATAGGCCCATTAGGATAGGCCCAATACTACTACACTAATTACATCACTATAGACATACACATACTAACACTCTCCCTCAAGTTAGGGCTATATACATCAATGGCACCTAACTTGCTAGGTAAATACTTGTGAGCTTCTATCCCCAAGCCCTTTGTTAATATGTCAGCCAATTATTCTTGAAGCAAGTCTTGAACTTTCTGGTTCCCTTCACAACTCAGAATTACAACTTGCACGGTAGCACCATACAAGTGCCTCACCATTCATTTTGGCACGTGCCTCAGCAAACATCCTTTGCTGCTCTGCTAAAGCTTCCTCCGTCATTTCTGCTCCATTGCTCCATTTCCCTCTTTTTTAGAGAATCCTGCATGATCTCAATCTTGTGCGATCATATGCTGCATAAACTTCCTCAATGTACTCACCAAATCCAAGAACTTGAGAAATGCTTAAAATGCTCCCAATCTTCCTTGTCAAATGGATCTTCTATTGAGAAAATTGGTATTCAGTACATAGTTCAGGTCTATCATATCCTCTGCTGATTTGAAATTCAGCCCTGACTTTTGAGGAGATTTAATGTCCAGATCATAGCCTCTGTAATAACACCCTTTAAGTGATGATAGGTCTCTGAACCCATTCTTCACTTGGAGACCTCAATAAGTACCCATGTTCTGCTGCAATACCAAGCTTTTCACAGGGAGTAAACCAAACCACTTGCTTTCACCAACAATTGTTGTAGTATCTTTAGTAAGCACCACCTTGGAGGCTCTTGACCCAGAACTTCCTTTTCAACTTTATCTAAAATAACCTTCCTACCAACCTTACTTACTGATATCCTTTTCTGATGAGGATGCCTTCTTCAATTATCTCTGTATAAAAATGCCAATGCTGCCATTTCTTGCCATCCTTGTAAATCTCAGAACCATCTGACCCATCTCACACAGTCAACACTACCAACCATCTCAATTAGTTCATCATTCGCCTCCACCAGTTTAGGCTTATCGCCTTTAGAGATTCGAACATCTTCCAGAGTTACAATTCCCATTGAAAGGAACTACCAATACACCACAAACCATTGCAGCCAGAATAAGACTCAGATGAATAGAAAACCAAAAATAGTCAGACCCCAGACCAAGAACAGGAATTGGAGAATCAGAAGTCAAATTATAGGGAACCAAAGACGTATCAGTCAATGAAATTGGAAATGTAAAACCAAAGGCAATTAGGAAATTGAATTCCGACAATGCCCTGTGATACCTGAACCCCGTCGCTGCAATCAGCCTGTTGATCAGAGGCCAAATACTCAGAGTACACAAGTTGAACCAGATCTAACCAGATCAACAACGAGTGAACGAGGAAGCAGAAGAATTAGAAATGGGGATGGAATATAGGTTCCCTTTTGTGGTTCGGTTCTGTGTTAGTGGTCTAAACGGCTAGTTTTGTACTATATCATAATTGATTTTCATCACCAATACCACAATCAAGTGACTGCAAGAGTTTATAGTGTTGCAGCACAGGTTAGAGACTCTTGTGTAACTGTTATTTCAAGAACGAACCACCGTCGATTTGAACCACCAAGAGAAGTAAAGCAAGAACCACGAGAACCACTGTCGATTCGATTCTCCGCGAAATTCGAGATCAAGACCAACCAAGAAACCCTCGGGAACCATCGAACCACCGTCAGTTTCTCCGATCTTTCGGCGATTCGTGCCACCGTGACCGCCGTAAACCACCATGAACCAACCATTCAAGAACCGCGAACCACCGCGACCACCGTAAACCACCGAGAACCACCGGTGAGGTCAACCAAGAATCTCCACCGTGAAACAGAGGGAGTATCATGCGAAATAGAGACCTTTCGCTCATAACCACGAATCACCAGTGATGCTTACCAGCGAACCACGCCGACCAAGAAACCACCGCGACGCGAGAACCACCATCACTGATGCGCGACACCGTCGTGAATCAGGGGCACAACCGTGAGCCACCGTGATCCATCGTGATTCCAACCAAGAACCGGGTGGGAAAAAAAATTTGACCCGAAACCAAAACCTTCTCTGCGTGTTAGAAGTCAAAAAATAATACATACATTTTAATCCTAATCGGATCTTCAAGAAGGCCCAATTCTGACCGGAGTGGTAAAACCGTAAAAGTGAAACAACCTACTTTCTTGGGCTGTTTCTTTATTTTTCTTTGCTTTTGGGCCTCTAAAGTTGAGGCTGTTTGGAGATGTTTTGGGCATTTACAACAATTGGAGTATTCAGATATTGGGTGGTAAAACAAGAAGGACCTTCATAGGTTTCTTGATTATCTGGCCAAAGCAACTTAAAAAATAAATAAACCTGGCTTTGATTCCATGTTAAACTAATGAATGTAACTCTTATTCATTACTTAATCAATGTACAATCACTGCCTTATATAGGCATAGACACACACACACACATGTATAGGCCCATTAGGATAGGCCCAATACTACTACACTAATTACATCACTATAGACATACACATACTAACAAAATAAATTGTGATATAGTCTAAATCCCAAGATTGTGCCAAGCACCATGTATATATAAAAACAAAAAAAGATTCAAGCAATGCACCGATTAAAAGCCCTTGTAAGCCCTTTTCTAATGAGAATTCATGTCTTACATCACGCTTACGATTTTTGGTAATTAAATAAAAAAAGTTATAGTTCTAGTACTTTTTTTTTGATAAAACGTTATAGTTCTAGTACTAATTCTTTATGTTTATGAAATTCGGTAAGAAATTTATATTTCTTGTATATAGAAAAAGATATAAGGTGATTATAAGTTATTCTGTTTAAAAATATCTTATAATTTAATAAAAAATTAAACCATTTTATTATCCGAGGAACTAAAATTTATGGTTTGAGATTTCAAGCACCAAGACAAAAAGAAGTGGACTTAGGAGACTAAATATAATACTATATCAAACCAATTATAAAAGACGAAGCAATGAACTATTTTTCATAAAATGGCTAATTTAAAAGAAAATTTATATTTAAATACCATTTAAATTTGTAAAACTCCCAAATGTTTGTTAAATTTGTTAAAAGACTTAAAGGTACAAAGGACCATATTGAGATTTTCAAATTCGGGTGAATTTACCATTTCGCCCCTAGTTTTTAAATAAAAAAGAAAAATAAAAAGAAAAATGACCCTCGTCGGAGGAGCGACTGCTGGCCACCGCGACTTGAGATCCGACGATTGCTTTTTTTTTTTGGGGGGGGGGTGGGGTTGAATCTTTTTTTTTTTTAAAACAAATAGATTCATTGAAATGAGGAAGGTGGAGTTCGAACCCCCCACTCCACCTTCATGGGGGCCAAGTGACCTAACCATTGACCCTATTGGTTCCTTTAATATATATATATATATATTCTTATTAACATTTTTTCCTTCAACAACCATTCTTATAAATCTCATTCCTGAACTTGTAAATGCTATTGAAGAATTGGTAATTGCAATTGAAAGATTTGTTATAATTTCACGTTTTTTTTGTTTCATCAAACATACATGTGCTAAACCTGAAGAACGAACTGATAAATACCATTGCAAAACTAGTAAATGTTATTGAAGAATTGGTAATTGCCATTGAAAGATTTGTTATAATTCTTTTTTTCTTTGTTTCATCAGACATATGTGGTAAACCTGAAGAACGGACTGGTAAATACCATTGTGAAACTAGTAAATGCCATTAAAAAATTGGTAAGTGCCATTGAAAGATTTGTTATAATTACATTTTTTTTTTGTTTCATCAGACACACATGTGGTTAACCTGAACAATGAACTGGTAAATACCATTACGAAACTAGTAAATGCCATTGAATAATTGTTAATTGCCATTGAAAGATTTGTTATAAATCATTTACTTTTTGTTAATCCCATATCTTTCATTGAACATTACATTCCTTCTTTACAAACATTATGCACAACATTTTGTTTTTTAATCTCATATCTTTCATTGAACATTATATTCCTGATTTACAAACATCACGCACAACAAATTTTTCAATGGCATTTACTAGTTTCTCAATGATATTTATCAGTTCGTTCTTCAGGTTTACTACATGTATGTCTGATGAAAAAAAAGGTGCAATTATAACAAATCTTTCCATGACAATTACTAATTCTTCAAAGGTATTTACTAGTTTCGTAATGGTATTTACCAGTTCGTTCTTCAGGTTTTTCTACATGTGTGTCTGATGAAACAAAAAAAAAGTGCAATTATAACAAATCTTTCAATGACAATTATCAATTCTTCAATGGCATTTACTAGTTTCTCAATGATATTTATCAGTTCGTTCTTCAGGTTTACTACATGTATGTCTGATGAAAAAAAAGGTGCAATTATAACAAATCTTTCCATGACAATTACTAATTCTTCAAAGGTATTTACTAGTTTCGTAATGGTATTTACCGATTCGTTCTTCGAGTTTTTCTACATGTGTGTCGATGAAACAAAAAAAGTGCAATTATAACAAATCTTTCAATGGCAATTACCAATTCTTCAGTCGCACTTAGTAGTTTCGCAATGGTATTTACCAGTTCGTTCTTCAGGTTTACCACGTGTGTCTGATGAAACAAAAAAAAAAGTGCAATTATAAGAAATCTTTCAATGACAATTACCAATTCGTCAATGACATTTGCTAGTTTCGCAATAATATTTACCAGTTCGTTCTTTAGGTTTACCACGTGTGTCTGATGAAATAAAAAAAAAAAAGTGTAATTATAACAAATCTTTCAATGGCAATTACCAATTCTTCAAAGGCATCTACTAGTTGCGCAATGGTATTTACCAGTTCTTTCTTCAGATTTACTACATGTGTCTAATGAAACAAAAAAAAGTGTAATTATAACAAATCTTTCAATGGCATTTACTAGTTTCGCAATGGTATTTACCAGTTCGTTTTTCGGGTTTACCACGTGTGTTTAATGAAAAAAAAAGGAATCATAACAAATCTTTCAATAGCAATTACCAATTCTTTAATGACATTTACTAGTTTTGCAATGGTATTTACCAGTTCGTTCTTCAGGTTTACTACGTGTCTAATGAAAAAAAAAGTGCAATTATAACAAATCTTTCAATGACAATTACCAATTTTTCAATGGCATTTACAAGTTCAATAATGAGATTTATAAGAGGGTTTATTGATGGAAAAAATGTTAAGAAGAATATATATATATATATATATATTAAAGGAACCAAGTGGCCCAGTGGGCCACTTGGCCCCCATGAAGGTGGGATGGGGGGGTTCAAACCCCACTTTTCTCACTTTCAATAAATCTTTTTTTTTAAAAAAAAAAATCAACCCCACCCCCCACCCAAGAAAATAAAAAAAAACCATCGTCGGATCTCAAGCCGCCGGCGGTTGCAAGCCGTTCGATGGTCGGTCTTCCAGCGGCTGGCTGTGGTGGCCCTCTTGCTAGGGTCATTTTTTTTTAATTTATTTAAAATCTAAGGGCATAAGGGTAAATTCACTTGAATTTGAAAATCCCAATATGGCTCTTGGCACCTTTAAGTCCTTTAACAAATTTATGAGACATTTGGGGTTTTGTAAATTTGAATGGTATTTAAATGTAATTTTCCTTAATTTAAAACCATCATTGGTTAAAAATATAAAATAAAACCTCGAGTAGCTTGTTGGTAGCGTTTGGCGATTTAAATATTAAAAAAGAAAAAGAAAAACCCGCCTCCTGTTTCGAGTTACGAGCTCTTCTCCTGAAAACGCCTCTTCCCTTTTCATTCAGCTTTCAAACCTCCGATTATATAACCCTTTTACCGCTCAATTTCCTTTCCATTTTCTTCTTGTTGAGAAAATAGAAAGAAAGGGGACCAAGAGACGAAGAGAATCAAAAGAAGAGATGGAAGTAGCATCGATACCTGGTAGGTGGGGTGAATTGATATCTGACCTACTTACCCTAATCTTTATCAAGCTTCCTATCCGTGATAGGGTGACTGCCATCCCCATGGTCTGCAAATCTTGGGCCCAAGCAATCGCCGATCCTTTTCGCTGGCAAGAGATCTATCTTTTTACATGCATTGATAGGGACGATCGCCGGTTACGTCACACGAATCTGGCGGACAAACGGGAAACAATGGTCTGGAACATGGTAGTGAAAACGTAGATTTTACCTGAAAACGGAAGGAGAATGAAAAATCGTAAAATCGTAACATAGTAAAAACGTAAAAAAATCGTAAAAACAGAAAAGCGTTTGGAAAATTAGTAAAATCATTTTAATGAAAAAAAAATCGTAAAAACGTAAAATCGCAGTGATAAAACGAGTTTTTAACTACCATGGTCTGAAAGCTCGTCCCCAGAAGCTCCGGTTCACTCCATACGCTCTGTGTTTATGGTCTCAAATCTCTTCCTATTTTCATCCTCATTGCCAAAAAGTACGCATATTTTGCTCATCTTCTTCTTTGCTTTCTTAATTATCATATTCATCTTTGTTTTCATTCTTATGTGCTTTAATTTTCTTTTAACCAAAGTCCACCCTCTTTCTTTAATCTTGACACTGTTTCCTTTGAATGCATTTTCTTAATGTTAAAGACAAACGTAAGATGGAATGGAATGCCAAGAGTAAGAAACAGGAAAGAACCCAAAGTGACCAAAATATAAACAATGCACCTACAGTAACGCACAAAATATCATTAGTACTTACTACGCAGAGCACGCTAATTTTTTTAAGAACTATCTAGCTAGTTTAATTAGATTTTGAAAGTTGTTAGTTAATATGAGTTGTTTTTGTTGAAACACCCTGATCATTTTTCTTAGTCTTTCTCTTACTTGATTTGTTTAGCGTAAATTAGGGAACGATTGACAGATCCAATATTGATATTGGTGATGGTAAATTAGTAAAAGAGATTGACTAATACTAGATATAGGATAAGAATTGATTCCACAGTTAGGTCCTACATTAATGACTAACAATGGGAGGGAGGGAGTAATATTGGGAGAAGATGCCAAAGCTTATCATAATATTTATATTGGTTTAGTTTCATTTTGGGAGTGATTATTTATTGTGTGTCTTGTATATGTGTTTGCTTGTGTTATGCTAGTGCGAGCTGCCTCCAGACTGTGAGAATCCCAGAGACCGATATCCGTGAACCCATTGTGCAACAGATTGCAGTAAGGTTGTCTGCGATGACTGTCTTATTAGATGTGAGCAAATGTAAGCTCCTTGATGCTCCTGGGCTTGCGTTGATTGGAAATAACTGCAGGATGCTGGAAGAGCTGCACAGGCGCATGTATTTACATTTGGCGCTCCAGTTGGGTGAAGAAGTGCCTCCAATATATGAGGATGAAGCTATGGCGATTGCTTCCACGATGCGTAATCTGAAGAAACTTGATATTGGCGGCCATTCAATTAACACACAGGGCGTTCTTATGATTCTAGGAGCTTGTTCAAAGCTTCGAGTTTTGAGTATGTGGCGTTGCTTTAACGTTCAAGCTCAAAACTTGGGTTTGACGACAAACAAGTTTCCCAAACTTGCTGCCGTATGGGGGCCGCAACCTACCGACTCTTTTATCCTGCTAGGCTATCATCCATGGGAGCCATTGTTTATGTATGACTTTGATGTCCAGTTTTGAGTCCGACACCTCAGATTTATTTGGATGAACATTCTTGTTACTCTCTAGCTATCTTCATAGGCTGATCTTGTTGGTATATCCTTTTGATGTAACGCCTTCAGCTTGGTATTCAATCAAAGATCAAAACTTGGTTCGTTTGCGCTTTTTCTAAAGTACTGTGCAGAATTGCATGCCCAGAATGTATTTGTACGCAAATGAAAATTTAAAAGGCCAACAGTACAAGTTTTAAATAAGTGTACAAGTTCTTCTATGAGAGACTTTCTGGAATGTTTTTATTTTTGTAGAAGCCAAATGAGCCTTCTGTATTGTGGTTATTTTTCCCAAGTAATGTAATTATATACTCAACTGCTTCAATGGTGAGCAAAATAGGAAAGATTTTTTTTCCCTTTCAAACTTCTCTAGTCTAGTTTATTGACATGAATGTATCAATATATCTTTCCTTAATATATTTGTTCAGGAGAGAATAATCTTTTAGCTTGTTACTATTTTTTTATAATATGAAATTATCATTTAAGAATTAAATTGTGATATTAGGCTTAGAATAAATTGTTATTACTTTTTCTTTACTAGTTTGCCCCTGAAAACTCAGTAGTTGTAATTAGAATCCCTACTACTAAAAGCTATGCCACTCTCTACTGCCAAAGCAGACCCACTGTTTTATACATCTCTAAATGCATGTTTCATAAGAAATAAATATCCATAATATTTCAGAAATAAAATCTATAATTTTTTTTTGCCAACAGTAATCTTTACTGCAATTAGATAAGAACTTCTGAGCCGCAATTCATATATAATGATATAATAACTCCTAATTTATAATAGGTGTAGTGGGGAAGAATTGCTTAAATTATAAGGCATGATCACTTTATATAATTAACATTAACAACAAAATAACTAATAAGAGAACCTCTTAATTGAGTCTTGACACTCACTCCATAATAGAATTATTTATAAATTAGGGGCTAATTCCAAGCATAAGAAAGGTAAGTCAAAAAATTGAAGTGACATGTAAGATTTTTGGGTTTGTTAAAAATTCATTCATTCTCCAATAAGTATATAACATAACACAACTGTATGCCTAGACTTCAAACATGAGTCCTCTGGGTAAGTTGACACAATCTTCTGATCACCTGAACTATTTCCTAGTTTATTTAGTCATGATATTACTTGCATTTATAAGATTGTTTCCTAAGGTCATTTGAAAATGAGTGTCAAGGCCATCTGATTCAACTGATAATACCAAACACCTTCTAAATCTTTCTTAAGCATAATGTCAAGAGTTTGCTTACCTTCATGATATGATGGGTTTTTGAGTTGTTTTCATTGGGTGAAGAATGTTTTTTTTTTTTTTTTTTTTTGTAAAAAAAAGAAGACGAGCCTATTGACATATATGGGTTATCAGATCCATCAATAAGTGTTTTTTTGTTAAACTTTTTTAATATAGAAATTTGCGAAAAATTAACAAATACTAAACTACATAATTAAATACTACTTTCGGTCTTTAATATAAAACTCACCTATTTTTTTGTTTGGAGATTAAGGAAGTTAAATAAATTATTTTAAAAATATTTATATTTGTTTTTTTTATACTAAAGTAATTCTTCTGACTTGTAAACTGATATATAATATAATAATATATAACATAAGCTATGATTAACTAATTTATTTCATTTCTTTAATCTCTCTGGTAAGTTAGTTAGTACGTCTTAAATATAGAACAAAGTTTGTAGTGTAATTTACAGTACAAATTTTATTCTATATTTAGGACCGGAGGAAATATTATATAATTCTTTATTATATGAATTTGATTCCTAACCCGTGCATTCTCTTTACTTTCCTAAATTCATAAAAATAGCAAAAAGTCCATAAATAAAATAATGAAATGAAGGGTTAATTAAATTGTAAATATTTTTTATTAAGTTTTGGTTTTGGTTTTTACAGTTTCAATTTTAACTCCGGTGGTTTTATAACGATCTGATGAGTTTAACCTAAACGGATATTTTTTTGCTTACGCAAGGTATTAACGGATATTGCCATGGAAGGTTGAGGATCCACAGCGAGATCTTTGAACCAGACCCATCGATCATGATGGTTACCTAAACGGATATTAATCCACAAAAGAATATATGAGAAAGTCAATCAACGTTCAACACTCCCGCGGGCCTGTGATTAAGCCCTTCGCGCCCTAACTCCACTTTTTCTCCCGCCGGCAGAGAGAGAAGGCGAAGAAGGGCGGCTTCGTACTCAGGATTCAGGAACACACACTCCTCTTCAATTCTGAATAAAGGAATTTTCCAGGCAAATCTCTCCTCTTTCGGCTTTTCTTATTCTTTTCTTGCTCGTATATGTTTCGTTTCTCTAATCAGTAATTTGTGATATTCACTTTCCACTCCTCGAGCATAAACCTAATTTTTCTTTACGTGTCTTGATTGAATCCGTCATCTTAAGAGAAGCTGCTTTTCTAAATATTCTATTTCCCCCTGATTTTCCTTTTTATGTCTCTCGTCTTTTGTTTTATGGCCAAAGTCTTTTGTGTTCGTATACATCTCCTTTTGATTTCCCATACCCGACTTTAGAAATTCTGTAACCTTCACAACGGCTGGTTTTTGTTTTGTCTCAGAATGATTGAATTGAAGTTTAAAAATCTCACTTTCAAAATTTGATTTTGATAAACATATCGTTCCGTGTATCCCATTCTATTTTAAAACGGCCTCAGTCCAGTCCTTTTTGACTTTTTGTCCAAACTTTGAAGGCAGTGTGCTCCTTGTCCTATATCTCTTTTCTTGACAATTGATAAAAAGTTCGGATAAGCGTTGACAATTGGTAGATTGCACCTCCTCAAACCTGTATCTAAACACACGGTGAATTCAATCTTCTGTGTAGCATTTTATGTGTCGGTGATTTTTTTTTTTTTCCCCCTATTGTTGTTGATAAAACAGGAAAGGATACTGATGGAAGCAGAACCGGAATATCAAAGTTGGGATGATGAACAAATACGAGAGGCTCTAGGGTTAATCCTTAGCAGGGTGTCTCTCCAAGATGGAGTGAGTGAACCTCAGTTCTGTCACGAGATAGACCTTACCAAATGGAGCAACTGTCCCCAGCAGCCCGACCAACTAGATCGAATCGTCCAGATGCTCATCACCCGAACCTCTGGTTCCATGGGCACACTCTGTGTTTCTGGTCTCCAATCTGACTCCATCTTCACTTTCATTGCACATAAGTATACATATCTAACTTTGATTCTCATGCTCTTACCTAATGTATGCATATACTCTGATTATCATGCTCTTACCTAAAAGCACAGATTATATTGGTCTTTCTTATGTGTTTTTTTTTTCCTATTATGCAAGTGCGGGCTGTCTCCAAACTCTGAGAATTCCCAATAGCAGCTTGAGTGATTTCATAGTGGAACAGCTTGCAGGAAGGCTTTCAATGATTTCTTTCTTAGATGTGAGCTACTGTATGAAAATGAGTGCTCGTGGACTTGAGGTGATTGGAAAGAATTGCATCCTTCTGGGAGGGTTGTGCAGGAACATGCATCCATGGCACACTGGAGATCATGATGAGTCTTCACGAGATGATGAAGCAATGGCGATTTCTTCCACGATGCCTAAACTCAAGCATCTTGAAATTGCTTGCCACTGGATGACCACAGAGGGTGTTCATAAGATACTCTGTGCTTGTTCGAAGCTTGAATATTTTGATATGTGGGGGTGTGGGAATGTTAAAGCCGGAAACTTGGGACTGCACAAGTTTCCAAAGCTCACGGTATGGGGGCCGAGATCTTACGACTGTTTTGGAGGAGATCATCCATCGGAGGCAATGGAAATAGAATGAGCATGGTATATCAAGATTTACGAGGATACTCATGGCTGGTGGCATGGGACAATGCTGTGATTATCAAATTAAGCCATGCGCCCATGCCTTATGCGGGTAGGTCAGACTTTGGAGATTCTGAAGCTCGTGGGTTTCTTCCCTCCGCTCTGAAACTCGCGGGTTTTCTGTTGATTGAGCAATTAGGAAGCTACAGACTTGGAATGGGGGCATTTGTTGTCAAATTAGGAAGTCTGCTGTCCTGTTGTCCAGCACCAGCTAATTTGGCTGCTACTTTGCACTGGTATGGATCAAACGTGTTTCACTGAAAGCTGTAGTCCTGATGCATGATGATGGTATAATAATAAACTGATGAATTTCATGTGCAACTCAAGCCAATGGGACGCTGAACTGAGTTTGGAGAGGAGAAATTAGAATATATTTTACTCCCATTCTTTAATGTGACGTGTTTCAAGTTCCTGCTGCAACTGCAACTGCAACATGCCAAAATGAGAACAAACCTTGTCGAGTTTTCATATTAGGATGCTGATAAAATTCTGATGGATCGGATTAAATAGACTTAATTGATATTTCCCATCATTTATAATGCTCATACGGTGGAGGCCCTGCATAAAATCCTAATGACTCTGGGCACTCATAACAGGAAGAGGATGTGTTTCAACAAATTGCTTTATGAATGCTAAACATCATGATTTTGTAAAGGGATTGGTAAGCTTTTCTGAACTGAAGTTTTTCCTGCTTTTGTCAAAGAAGGACCATTTTGACTAAAAAGCTTGATTTATTAAGCTGAGACCCATGAATTATTTTATTATAATCTTTAACTTGCCACTTTACACTAATTCCCTTTGGACTACAAGTGTGGATAAAACCGAGGCATATCGTATCTTGGGCTGATACTTGATAAGCAAGAGAATGGACGGTGCCAAGGATTTAACTCAAGGTGCCCATTCGATTCGATCACATTGCACCTTGCAGATTTGATTCGATTAAATTAAATGGCACCTTGCGGATGTGATGTGATGGTAAAACAATTCATTATTAGTTACAGAGTTACTTTAAGTAAGGTGCAATAAGTTATTTTTTAATAATTATTTAAAATTAAGATGTCACACAAAATCTATTTTACCCTTAAATATATAGAAAAAATCGTTAACAACTCTATGTTATTGTTTTAGTTTTCTAATGCAATAATTATCAACAAAATATGATGAGTTGAAATTTTAAATATTGACAAAATATTATTAAATACTTATATATTAAGTTTAATTTAAAAAATGACAATAATTAACACAAAAAACAATCATTTGAGACTAATAATATTCAAATTAAATGTCTGAAATTAAGTGTAAAACACAATTTTGTGTGTGTGTTTTATGTTTAATACTGCCAAAAAACACAACATCTTATCAATTAAGAGCAGATCTAATAAGCTACTCAATCTCCAAGTTGTTTTTAGTCTCCCTCTGTTGCAAAAGTTCTAATTTTGGGAGAGCTTTATATTTTTTTTCAGAAGCTCATAGTTCATATTCTTCTACCATTAACAAAGCTTGGGTTTATTGGCTGTATTAGACAAGATATAGGTTGGTAAAGAAAAAAAGATAGTAAAATATAAATTCACTTTAGACATTAAGAATCACTAAATGATAAAAGGAAATATTTTTCCAGCACAAAATTTAAATTTGATTTAAGTAACTGTACAGCCATATAATTATATATATAAATGATATGTTTATCAAGCTTATATCTCTTTACACTGTTAATGTTGCATACAAATTAAGTACTCCCTCTGGTCCTAATTATATGAGTACTTTTGTAGTATAATTTACACTACAAAAGTGTTACTATAATAGGACGTAGTAATAATTTGTATCCTTACTTATAAAAATCTGCGATTCATTATAAATTTTATAGTTTATACTTTTATAAATTGATGTTGAATTATTGATAGATAAATACAATGTATAGTGTTTGCATTGGCAAAAAAAAGAAAAGAAAAAAGAAAGCATTATGTTTGCACAAGCCAAATGGGGTTTCGCTAGACGATAAGGCTTCTTCTTATCTTCTCTTTTATATGGACATTCTGCACATAGCAACAACCTCTGCCTCCTGAAACTTACTGTTCTTCGGCCATGGCTACTTGTACCCGACCTTCATCCTTCATCCTAACGCACGCTTCCTCCTCCGTCCACCCTCAGGATCTCACTCCCTCGCTTCGTTGCTTTAATCCCGACCCTCTCTTTCGGACTTTGGTTTTAAAGTCCAGAGCAAGAAACGCCGTTAAATGTGTCGATGTGAATCCGCAGAAGGAAGCTAATTCAAGGAATTATCGCATAGTTGTGGCTGCTTTGGCCGCCGAAGCCGAGGTTGAGGTTGCCGAGAAGGATGAGGAGGAGGCAGTGGATGAGGGTGATGAGTCGCCGGAAAACACTGCTGTCACGCCCAAGCCTAAGAAAGGGAAGGCTGCATTGCCTCTCAAGAGGGACAGGGTAAGTGCGAATCATTCTCTTGATGTCAATTTGTTGTGAATGAGTGACTTAATTGTTTGGTTTTTTTTTTTTTTTTTTGCCTAGGTTTTAATTATCTCTATTGAATTGTATTGCCCCTGTATAGAGAATTTGTTAGTGTACACCTCTTGTATTTCATTTTTTCTTGTATATTACTTATAATCAACCTATAAGTTCTCAGTCTACATAGTAGTTGTTTGAAGCCAATTGTGGGTAAGTTTAAGGTGAATACGCTCATATGGATCACTTTCTCTTGCATGTTAATTGCATATGTAAGTCTGAAGGTCTGTTAAGGAGAATCGATATTAGACAGTAGCATATTCCTAACACTGACAATAGCGCTAAGCTAGGGTTCAAATCCAAAAATATGGTTATTGTGCTTGTGCTTGGTTTATGTGCTACATGAGTTCCTTCCTGCAGTGGCAGTCTAAATTTTAATAGAAATATTTTCTTTTGGAGGTTGTGGTAATCTTTTTATTGAAGGTTAATTGTGTTTGCATCTCACCAGACAAGATCCAAGAGGTTCTTGGAAATTCAAAAGTTGAGGGAGAACAAAAAGGAGTATGACTTAAACACAGCAATATCTTTGGTTAAAGCAACAGCAAGTACGAAATTTGTCGAAACAGTAGAAGCTCATTTCCGCCTCAACATTGACCCTAAATATAATGATCAACAGTTAAGAGCAACGGTGAGTTTTTATCTTTTCGTCATATAGTAGTATATTGGAGACTAGATTCATGATTCTGCAATACATGCAAAGATGTGTCACCTTTATCTACTCCATAACAGGTAAGTCTGCCTAAGGGAACCGGAAAGACTGTTAAAGTGGCTGTTCTTACTCAAGGTACATGCATGAATTGGCTATCTGTTTACTTGAAACAAAGTCAAGAGGTGCTTCTATGTGGGTGACGGGTCATGTGATTTTGATTACGTACTAGGTGCAAAATTTTAGGAGGCTTCTGTCATCTTCAAATTTCTTTTGGAATGACTTAATCTGTGAATAGTTTGTGCTCAGTAAAATAGGCAGTCCCGGGAGTGGGCAAGTGGCTGATCTTAATCTGTTTCATTTACTTCCTAAATCCAATAATTTGTTTGTCATTTGAGTTTTATGTGTTGATTACCTTTTTGTCTGTTAAACCCACTGAATGGTATTGATGGGGGAGTCCTTCCATCATACTTCTCAAGATTAATTTACCTTTTCTTGTGGTCATAATCCAAGGAAAGCATTATGGTCCAATCTATTTCAACACTTCTATTTACCTGCTGGTGGTTTTGGTCTTTTTCTGTCTTGAGGGCGTCTGGTCCTCCAACAAGCTTCGTTCTCTTTCTTCTCTTGGAATAATTTTGAAGTCTGGAAAGGTATTAAACCTTAGCTTGTTCGAGACACTTTGTGATATGCGTCAAAAGGTGGAGGCAGGAAAATTTGTCCAGTTGACTTGTCCATAAAACAATAACCTACGTATATTTAAGAAGAGCCAATTTGCCAGCTGATATATGTGTAACATGGGAAGGTCTGCCAACCCATGTTTGTTTTTGGGGTCTCATTTGTAGCTTGCATGGAACCAGGGCTCCTTATTTAATTTTGGTGGCAGGGATTGAAGGCCCTCCAGTTCATTTATCTTTCTGTGAAAGTCTTCTGTGAGCATTAAACTTTTGAATGATTTTTCTCCTTGTATCTAACCAATATCTGTACATGGTACTAAGACGATGTGAGCATGTCATCATTCTTTTTTTTCCGGAATATTTTAATTATAATCTCACCTGATGGGAGCCTAATACGATGTTCATGAATATTCCTTGTTAATATACATGGAATACATTTTTAATGTTTGATGAAGTAAATGGACATGTGTAATTTTTGAGTTAAAATTCTTGAATGAGAATCGCGGGATGGTTGCCATTAAATAGTTAGGGTGAATTGGGCACTTGGCTGTGAATTTATTTATGGGCCAGCTAAATTTTCCTATAGAATCAAATGGGCTAATGACCAACGTTGTCCTTTGAGTTATAGAGTGTGTGTGTTTGTATTCTTTCCAACCAGTAATTGCTACAAGTAATTCAATCATTAATTATTGTCACTCTGACTCTTTTAATTTTAACATTTCCATAGGTGAGAAGTTTGATGAAGCAAAAAACGCTGGAGCTGATTTGGTGGGTGGAGAGGACCTGATAGAGCAGATCAAAGGAGGATTCATGGACTTTGATAAATTAATTGCTTCTCCAGATATGATGCCTAAGGTGTAGCTCTGATTGTCTGATTATAGTGAATGTCTAAATTTTCTGTGTTTGTGTGCAGAACCTATAAACTGAGATAATTTTCAACCTCTGAGTGATCTTAAGAGTTGGTCAATACAATTAATCAGGTCCTCCAATGTAAATTGAAAATAATCATTCATATAGTTTCTGAATATTGTACTGCTCAGTAATGTAGAGACTATTGTGTTCTTTATTATCCTTCTCATATATGTGGCATTAATGCATCCTGAATGTACTTGTGTAAGGTATTTATCTCTTATGGACGTAATCCACACTTTGATGTATATGAGATGCAACCCAAGGAGTTCTTGCCTTGCACGCTAAAGAGCTTTTACTACGATGCACTTTCCTACTTCATATTAGATTTTAATGATGCTACTTGTGCTTCAAGATATAAGGGGTGGTTCTTGCTCATGGGCCTTACTATGACTAGTTCTTTGCATGCTTGGGATTTTCACTTGTCCATCCACAAGTATAAATTCACTTAAGATTTCATTAACGTTGCTATTTATGATGGAAATTCTCCTAACTGTTGATATTGATTGTATCAGGTTGCAAGCCTTGGGAAAATTCTGGGGCCAAGGGGACTGATGCCAAATCCCAAAGCTGGCACTGTGACAGCCAATATTCCTCAGGTGTAGTATCATCTTGATTCTTTCTAGTTCATGCTATGAGCGGTGTATACTTATTTGGATTGAATCTGAAATTTGATATGTATCTTTTTGGTAAATTGTTTTCAGGCAAAATAATAACACGATTGCAAGATTCTAAGATTAAAATATTCTGTTTTCCTCTTGGTTTAAACATCTTTGAAATTGTTCCAGTTCAAACAAAACATCAAGTCCTTTGTTTTTAGAAAAGCTCTATACTATGCTGATTGAAATTCCGTTAATTTCCTTCTATGCAGGCTATATCAGAATTTAAGGCAGGCAAGGTAGAATACAGGGCAGATAAAACTGGAATTGTCCACTTACCTTTTGGAAAATCTGATTTTTCTGAGGAGGATCTTCTCATAAACTTGCTTGCCGCTGTAGTATGTTCTTCTTCTCGAATTTGACTCTATAAATTCATCTCACTCAGAAACTGTTATTTTAACTGCCATGCTATTGCAGAAATCAGTAGAGGCAAATAAACCAGCAGGTGCTAAAGGAGTGTACTGGAAAACTGCACACATATGCTCAGCAATGGGGCCTTCCATCAGATTAAATATCAGGGAGATGCTTGGATTATAGGCCTCCCTCAAATCTGTGAAGAACACAGTACAACACTGTACATGCTTGTTTTGATTCGTTGCTTAGCTTTTGGGTTGCCTCAAAGATGGTAGTGAAGTCACTTACATATAGGGATGAGCAGGGAAATTGCTCTGGTGGTTTTATCTATGGTTATAGTCTGCTCCAAAAGTAAGGGACATGACACTCGACGTAGTCTTTAACAATGGTTGGGGATAGACTTGTATTGCTGTTGTAATAATAAGACGACACTAGCTTCATTATATGTATTTGTTTCTTTTACATGTTGATTGTGTCTGATACATATCCTCGCTATACTGGTGCTTTGGACTTGGATCTTTTCCTCCTCTTCTCCTCATACTATTACCACTGTTTTTGAATCAACAAAAATGAATAGTTGAGATTCAGTATTTTAAAATAATTAATTTTCTATTTTCAGGCAGTTTATAATTGTGAACTGACTTGCTCAAATTTTAACAGTATATTTTATCATATTATAATTATTTTTAGGGAAAATTAAAATCAAGGACCTATAGCAGATAATATTTATTGAGAAGGACCGTCAAAGTTATAATTATTTAGAAGGACCAATTACCAAAATAAAAATTTAAAAATACTAAATTGCCCTTAATCAAACCTCCTACATTTTCTCATGTTTAAAACTAATATAAATTTCTAAATTTAATTAAATTAAATACAATTTCTCTCCTCATAGATATTTATAGAAAAAATAACACAACCATCTTTCAATTTTTTCAAAATTATACTTTTATTTTTGAAATTGACACAAACTTTAATTGAAAAAACTGTATGATTTTAGGAAAAAACTCAATTTTTTTTATAATTTATTATAAACGTCAAAGAAATGTTATATATATATATATATAGGGGTTATCGTTTGTCATGTCACTTGACATAAGTTATGTCAAGTCACTCCAAAACTACGTCGTTTTGGGGTTAAAGGAATTAATGAACTCTCAAAACGACGTAGTTTTGGGTTAGGGGAATTAATGAATGATATTTTAGTAAAATTCATATAATAAATACTAAAACAAAAATACAAAAACACCCTTCATTAATTTCCTTAACTCCCAAAATGACGTAGTTTTAGGCTCACTTGACATAATCTTATATCAAGTGACATGACAAACGATAAACTCATATATATATATATATATATATATAGGGTCATGTTCAACATGAGCGTACCTTCTAAAGTCAACGGACATTAACACATTATAATATTTCGATTTTTGATATAATATAGTAATGTTTTATTTTTGTTATTTGAGCCTACACAATTAGTTCTAGTAAGATAAAAAATACGTTTAATTTTTTATTTTGGTTGAAAAAGTTTCTTTGATAGAGCTTTTTTTTTATTATTATTTACATTTAAATCAAGAAAAAAAAACTTAATGATATAAAAGGGTTAAAGGGCCAATATCCATGTTACCAGTAATAATTAAATTATATAATGATAAGATATGAAATGCATTTAATTTTTCATTTTGGTTGATAAAGTTCCTTTGATGGAGCTTTTTTTTCCTGATTTATATAAAATTATGTAAATCAAGAAAAAAATAGTGATATAAAAGGGTTAAAGGGCCAATATCTATGTTACCAGTAATAATTAAATTATATAATGATAAGATATGAAATGCATTTAATTTTTCATTTTGGTTGATAAAGTTCCTTTGATGGAGCTTTTTTTTTCCTGATTTATATAAAATTATGTAAATCAAGAAAAAAATAAGTGATATAAAAGGGTTAAAGGGTCAATATCTACCTTACGAGCAATAATTACATGATATGATGATATGATTATGTAGATATTAGTTAAGGTTAAAAAATGATGATTTTGGCAGAGTAATTTTGGTGGGAAAAAAATTAAATTACTTTCAAGGGCAATTTAGTATTTTTCAAATTTATATTTTGGTAATTGGTCATTCTAAATAAATACAACTTTTACGATCTTTTCCAATAAATATTATTCTTTATAGGTCCTTCTATCTAATTCTCCCTTATTTTTATAAAATTTTAAATTTCAACCCTTCAATTTTTAATCTTGCATGGTATTAGCCTGAAGTTGCATTGTGGCATGTGGCGTCTTGATATACGGTGCTTAACCCTATGTATAAACTTAAACAAATTCTGTTTTTTATTCCCAGTAAACATAAACAAATTCTAAAAGTATCTATTATTGCAAAGGATATCTTCTCAAAAAAATCCTTAATGAAACAATTTTTTTGGACAGCAAAATATAGAGAAACCATATTTATAATTGATATTTTTCATCTGATCTGGGAACAAAATAAAATCTGACCGTGTCTCGACGTGTTTGCCAAAAATATAAACGGAATGGTTATTCACCGCCCGTAATTGATTGGAACCGAAACAGTAATAACATGACAGTTTTTTTTTTTTTGAACAGTAATAACATGACAGTTCAAACAACATAATATTTAGACAGTAACCAGAACCACAACAGAAAAATAAGGAAAGTTTCCTCCCCAAAAAGAAAACACGAAAAAAAAAGACAACTTGATGATCGGAATTATGGGTCTTATAAAACATAACCCATGTTCCAAGCAATCATTGTGTCACTAAAATGCACAAGATTGCCTTTGACACATTAGCACTATCCTACATATTCAACCCTAATCTCCATATAACCTCCCTGTAATAATATCAAACTAGACATGAACTCTTCGTCTCGCACTTAGTCCTTATGAATAATGCGACTTCTCATATTATTCATAAATCGTGATTTCATGCAAAACACGAGCCCACAATCTAACCTAATAGTAGTACGGAGGAAAATGCGAAGGATGTGGCATGAAACGAGTATGAGGTGGAGGAGGAGGAGGCTGAAAAGGGAGGTGGTTGTAAGCATGATGGTGTCCTGACTGTCCTCCATAATAAGGCAATGGCCTCCCAATTTCATGAGGCATAAGGCCTCCATAAGGGACATGTGCCCTTTCATTTTGTCCTGTCTTCATCCAACGCAGCTCTGCGTGCTTCCCATGTTTGGTTATCTTCCTTAATATTTTCTGTGGATCCACTTTCCCTGATATGTATATCATCCCTTCTTCTGCATCCAAATCATAACTCACCCCTAAAACAATCACACAGCAAGATTGAAGCTTTTCATTTGAAGATTGAAGCCTTTTCATTCTGAAACAAGTTGCTGAGTTTACCTTTAATTTTCTTCAATATTTTGCCCATTGTTATGTCCCATCCTTTACATCTAGTGTCCACTTTCAATCCGCAAGTCTGAAACATGAAACCAAACATTTGATTAGGGAATAAAACATGACATCAAAAGGACAAGAAATAGATCTAACCATGTGGGTAGAACCGAATCCTTCTGAAGAAAACATTCTGTGATGTTTGTTTTTGAGACGACAAACCAGTTCTATGGTATGGTTTCTGATTACGCTTAGAGTTTTGTTATAGTGTCTTTTGGGGGAAATGGGACACACATATATATAGAGGATTCTAAACCGTTCCCTACAAATCTTCTGTATTAAAACAGAGCCCCAATCATGGGACACACAAATATGACTTACTTGTTGCAATTTTATGGTGCCGCGTATAATTACCAATTAAATTAAGTTAAAATTTATACTACTTGGGTTCCTAATTATGTGACAGAGTTTGTGGTATAATTTATACTATCAATTATGTCTTATAATTAGGATCGGAGAAAATAATATTTAAGAAAATCCCTCATTGTTTACATATTAATTTCTGATTAAATTACCATATTCGTAATTTTTATTGCATTGACATTCTCACATCTCTTTAAATATCGTAATTGTTCATATTTGCTTCATTGCCTTTTTTCAACTTTTTGATTAAGTGGAATGAAAAAATTATTTAAGTCAAATGCTATTAAATAAGATATCCCCGTGAATCCGTGATTGGCTAAAATTTCTCAATAACCAAATCATACCTTTTTTAAAAGCCAATTACGTTACTCAAATTTAATATTAAATAGTTAAATAATTTTTTAATTTGATTTTCAAGTGTTACTATTTTAAAAAATTTAATGAAATAAAATTTTCAGTCAAAATTAGTTGATTTTAGAATATTCTCTCTTTTTCTTAGATTAATTTGATAATATAATAACCTATTATAGTTTGTGGCAAAAGAAAATACCTATGGGTTTAAAATTATTTGTCATACAAAATGCCAAATTAGCTTCAAACGCGTCCACACACATGGTAATCTTCTCCCACTCCTATCCTTTCCTGTTGTTCTATCTGCCAAAAATGTGCCGTTTTCTTGGTTCTCGCATTGTATATTTAACAAACAGAAAAAAATATCTTCACACTAAGCAGAAAGCACCAAAAAAAAATGAAATATATTCACCCTGAACAAAATCTGCAAGTGTTCTTCTTCCTCACCTATTCCATTCTTTTATGGCTATCGCTAGCATATGCTCCTCCCCAAGCCCTTGCCCACCAACCCTCCCCACCATTTCTCTACCTTCACTACTTCCAACTTTCCCTTCATCCAAAACCCACCATTCTCTGCAACCCATTTTGCCAACTTCCTTCAAAATTGGCGGGAATTTGGTTTCTGGTGATTCATTGTCCATTGCTGAAGCAGCAGAGGCGATTGCTTTGACCGGTTCTGCTGCAATGGAGGCAACCAATAATTCTGTGTCTGTAGCTTCAGGAATTGGTAAGGTTGGGCATTTTGGGGAAGGTGATAATGGAGGGGTTAGAGATGGGAGTGTGGGAATTGAATTAAGGAGGAAGAGAAGGAGGAATAGGAGAAAGGGGTTGGGATTTTTGGATGAACGAGAGTATAACAGAAACTTCTCAGAACAGAGGATTTTGGTTGGGTCTGTAAGATCTTGGTGTTTGAGTTCAAAAGCTGAGGCAGAGCTTTGTTTGTGTCTCAAGGTAATGAGATAGGTTACATATGGTTTCTTGCAGGATGAAGATTTCTTAACACTTGTTACTTGGAGATATTTGATTGAATTAGAATTTGCCTTGCAATCTATATGTCTTCCTTCTGTTTGTTTTGAGTTCAAAGTCAAATTATCTTACTAACTGTTCTACATGTCTGTGTAGAATTTATCTTTTCTTTTTTGGGGTATAAAACTGGGCATTAGCCCAATCTCATTCCTGCATCAATATGTTTCGTGGGTATGACACACCCACATCATCCCTGTAGAAGAATCTATTTACAATCAACGGAGGATTATCAAAAACTACTCTTGTTTCCTCCTGCACAAAACTAAAATTAACAAGTGCATTAGCACAAACATTACCCTCTCTATATGAAAGTCCACATTCCATGCTTAGAGTTACATGCTTATTAGTGCTTATACTTCTAATTAGAGGTATAAGCATATATTTTTTAAATTTTTTATATATTATATTTATTTAGATTTAAATTATATGTTGCTTTCTGAGATGTTTTTTGCATCCGGGCAGTATCTCAAATTAATTAATTTTCAGTTTTGCATTTGCCTGTAAGACCAATATTATGAAAATTAATTAATTTGAAATACTGGATGCAAAAAACATATCAGAAAACAACATATAATTTAAATATAAAAAATAAAATATATAAAAATAAAAAAATGCTTATACCTCTAATTAGAGATATAAGCACCTAATAAGCATGTAACTCTAAGCATGGAATGTGGACTCCTCTATATACATGTACAATCATAACATTTGGAAACTTTTTCAAAGCCAAACTAATCTTCAGCAGACTCTCGAACTAGATTCATCCTCCAATCAACATGAGACATTTTTAGTGGGACCCACTTTTAGATTTATCAGCATGATTAGTTGAGGTCACCTATCTTTTATAGATCAAGTGTAGCTAACAAATATAATACGAATTCTCTTGCTAAACTTCATTAATTACTGATAAGAATACAATGCTTTGGTGCCTGTTAACAGAGCATTGTTTGTGTCTCAAGGTAATGAGATCGGTTATATATGATTTCTTCCAGGATGAAGATTGCTCGTAATAACACTGGTTACTTGGAGATAATTTTTTAAATTAGAATTTGCCTTCCAATCTATATGTCTTCCTTCTGTTTGTTTTGAGCTCCAAATTATCTCACCACTTACCGTTCTTCATGTCTATGTGATACTTACCATTTAGCTGAATCAGCATGAGACACTTTTTAGTGGGACACACTTTTAGATTCATCAGCATGATTAGTTCAGGTCACCTTTTTTTTATAGATCAAGTGTAAACTTAATTGGTTGCTGATAAGAATACAAAGCATTGGTGCCTATTAACAGGAGGGAGCAAGGATTGAAGATGCTATACTAAGAATCACAGAATCTGAAGAGAACCTTGCAATCTCAAGAAAGAATCCTCTAGGATTGAGGGAGAGGAATATGGACAAGGTATTTTGTAATACAAGAGAGTCAAGAGAAAGAATAGCTCGCGCCTACCAAGGACTAGTTGCCTCCATTGCTGCTGACTACCAAGGCAAAGGATTAAGCCTTCAAGACCTCATGCAGGTTTCCCATTTATATTTTACTCTTAAACATCTCATTCTTATGCATTGCTCATGCAGCTTTATATCATTTTTTACCAGGAAGGCACCATTGGGCTTCTTATAGGGGCACAAAGATTTGATCCTGAAAGAGGATTCAAATTGTCCACTTATGTTTACTGGTGGATCAAACAAGCTATCATTAAAGCGGTGGCCAGCAAGTCCAGATTAGTCAGATTACCGGTGAGGCCCTATTTCAATTGAGAGACTTTTAAAAAGATCCCATCTGTAAAAAATAATTAGAACACCAAATATAAAGAGACAGGTGAGTATGTCAACTCAAGATTTGGTTCTACTGATAAGTGTTATCTTCATGATTGACTTGTCTACCCAAGTTATTTTCACTTCAGTCAACATAACTCATTAATGAAATAAATGACTTTTAACTTCAACTAGTATGGCTGCTGTATTTTTAGTTGCCTTACCTTGCCTTGAAACATACCGAGGTTGAGGTTACAGCTTGAAAGTTTTTGCTTTCCAAGTTACTTTTCAAGAAAATGCCTGTGTTTTACCAATTTCTTATAGAGAAGCAATTGCAATATTAAAGTTAAGCAACTTCTTAAGTTGGTAATTGTCAATGCCTGGTTAGTATGTGATTTATAGGGGGGCAAGTATGAGATGATTGCAAAAGTTGCAGAGGCCAACAATGTTTTAAGCTATAGACTGAGAAGATCGCCTACTTATGAGGAAACAGCTGAGTTGCTTGATGTAAAGACTTCCACTGTTAGACTTGTTTCTGAAAATAGCAGAGCCCCAATTTCCCTGGACAGCACTGTGACTGATCAAGGACACATGACCCTTCAGGTTCTTCTTCAGCTTCATTCTTATGTTACATGAACACTTTGCATTATCAGTCTTCACCACAGTTCAGAAGATCTTCATCTTTCCATAATATGCAGGAGATTATGGGTGGGCCAGAAGAACTGGTTCCAGAGAAGATGTTTGAGAGGAAGGTGGTGAAGGAAGTAGTGGAGAAGCTTCTAGAGACACTGAACAAGAGGGAAGCAGAGATAGTAAGATTGTACTATGGACTCACTCGACACACTCCTCGTTCTTTTGAGGAGATAGGAAGGATGCTGAAGCTATCAAGGGAGAGAGTCAGACAGATTCATGGCGTTGCTTTGTCAAAATTGAAACATTCTCCTTTTATCAACACTCTTAAATACTTTGTTGAATAGTAACAACATTTGTTACGAGTACCACAAAAATTAAATAAATATCGTTTTGAAAGATTGAGACGCCAATCTCCTTATAGCATAATGGTACAATGAAAAAGACTGCGTCAGTAAAATTCTTAGTCCAAGGCAAAATTATTGGAGAGTTTTAGTATAATATAATTAATGAATGAATTCTGATAATTTTTTAAATTAGACTTAGAAATTTCCCCTTTTACCGGGGATAATGCAACAATGAACAAGTAATCCAGATTAAAAAAAATTGTTATTTTCACTATCGATTTGATATAAATCAATTATAAAGGGATGATAAAATATGAAACATGGAAATGATGTGTGGGATACTGACAAATTTGTCACCAAACCAACTTATATTGACAGGTTGAAAAAACATCAACATAGCGTTTGTAGTCCAACGGTTAGGATAATTGCCTTCCAAGCAATAGACCCGGGTTCGACTCCCGGCAAACGCACTTAATGCTTTTGTGATTTTATGCGACTTCCTTCCTTTTCTCTCTGCTTGATCACATCTCAAGGACTTCTTTCATTTTTTGGCCAGAGACACATCTCAAGGACTTTAGGTCTATATATCTTCTTAAAATGAAGCGTTTAGTTTAGATTTAACCATTGGATAGAAACAGAGAAGGCACATCTCTCAATCACAGGATGTCAAATTGATAATCAACCATCGTTCTAGATACTAACAGGAGATATTTTCTAAATGACGGGCGCACACTTGCAGTTGCACGTATAAACCAAATGTAATACAATTACAATATTTACTATATTTGTCTAACACTCTATTCTATTCTTCCCTATGCAAGTGATGGAGGATATACAAAGAAGCAGATGATAGGAAAATACAGACTGAATAACTCAGCAGATCCATTCCTGTGTGTATCTTTACCATCTTGCTCCTCTCAAACATTTTCACCAGCAGAATCATCACAATAACGTGCCCCACCTTTGTCTTCAATTCATCAAGTGAGCTTATTTTCATCCATTTAGGTCTCTCCTGAAAAAGGAAGGATTAAAGTGAGGGGCTAAACATTCTATACGGTCACCATGAATGTGAAGTAAAATGGAATTGCGCCGGATAGTTCTCAAGTTGGTCCCTAACAATATTTCGCCTTACATTTTAAAATCCATCCAAGTCTCTCTGTTGACTCTAATTATGATCTGCTTTTATATAAAGACAACATCTTTTATTGAACCATGCAGAGTAGTTCTATTAACTTGCCCGTATGACATGAATTTTCCAGTTAATATATCACAAGCAAAATGTGAAGTGAGTTAAACTTCAATGTGGTGGATGGTGCAACTCAATGCTTATATATATTATGAAGAGAGAGCAATACGTGTCATTCAGAGATTTACCTTTAAGGCAAACATTCCAAACAAAGAAGACCCTGCAAGGGCACGATCAGCAGAAGGTGGCGCATTGGGAGCTACATTGCTTATAAATAATCCATACAAGCCCATACCAAATATCAACATAACAGTCCCAGCAAGATAGACATCTGCAGCAATGAGATTCATGCATTCTATGAGTAAGTAATAGAATAAATAGAAGATTGTGTTATTGGGTTCCAAAATAGTAGTAGTAGACACTCGTTTATCAGTACTTGGGTTCCAAAATAAACCATAGATTGAGTTCTCCTACGTGAAAGGATAAATACTAACATGCTAATTGCATGAGTCTTCTTCATAGGTACTACCTCCGGTCCTAAATATAGGACAAAGTTTGTATTGCACTACAAACTTTGTCCTATATTTAGGACCAGATGGAGTAACATGTATAAAAAAAAATTCAGGTTAATCATGATGGAGAAAATAAGAATTCAAATCATGCTTTGGAGGGAAAAAATTGACAACCTTAAATACAGGGCAGGGACTAGGAATTCAAAACTTCTTTATATGAAAGAACCATATAATAATTACTTTTTTCCACTTCTTTGAACTATTTTAGTTAAACCCTTTCTGATTTGAGCAGAGTGTAAACAGCTCAAGAAAAACATTGACAGAACAAGAGATTTTAGCTGGAGCATGTATGATACATTACCAATTGCTTCAACCAGTCGTAAAACCATTTGTCCAGTGTGAACCCCTTTGACACAGCTTGACCAATATACTTTGTATGCATCAATAATATATATGCAGCCCTAAAACGATCAAGGGCCGTCAGATTATATCTAACCACCTTAATGACATGAACTTAACTGTATTAACAGGAAACAAGCTATAGTTTCACATATAGTTTTTTTTTTTTTTAAAAAAGAGAGAAGGAAATGGGGATTTTCGATGGAGAGAAACTATAGCAACTGACAGGAAATAAAATAAATGATTTCACTTAAATTTCATAAGAAGTTACTAACTCTTCAACAAAATATAACAAATTGAGGGTGTTTTGAGACTTACATTTAGAAAGCACAATAACGAACCAGCCAAGGAGCCTCCAACGGCAAAGAGTGCCAAGAAACGGAAGTCGAAAATAATCTGTCAACAAAGGAGAAAATAAAATAAAAAACTTTTTGTCAGATATGAAATCGCAACCAGCTATTTAGCTCTGCATAATGTGCGGAGCCTTAAGAAAAGCCCTTTTTGAAGTAGAACACCTGGGAATATAATAGCACAAAAGAATGAGCTGCGCGTGAACACTTTCATCATGTCAAACCAATAATAAAGATGCTGAGAGTGTAAGGTTAGTGTTACAAAATACTCAAAGGACCAAGTTTATATAGTGCAATTTGCACTACAAATACAAACTTGGTGTCCTATAATTAATTAAGACCGAAGGTAGTAATAAACTCGTTGAACAATCATTTCGTCATGTGATTCAAAGATCTATAAAAAACATTTTTATTAATTCATTAGAATACTCATAATATTTTGTGCCTTTAATATTCAGTTATTCACCCACCGGTTAACCACAAAACAAACATTCTGGCAAAAAAATCAACTAAACAAACACTACCGAGAAGCCAGAAAGAAGTGTGAAGCAGCATGAGGCTTCAGCAATAACTAATAAGAAAGCAAAAACAAAAAGCTCAATCAAATCACCCTTTCAATGGAAGACTCGGAAGATTGAAGAAGCCGCATGAAGGGGCTTCCATTGGGATTTGCAACTGCGTAATTTAAGCTTGGTTCTGGCGACTTCGATTCAACAAAAGGCGTCGATGAAGAAGAAGTAGCCGAAGGAACAACAGGAGACGGAGCTTTTGAGTCAGGGGACGACGGCGAAGAAGCGCTTAACGAAGCACGTAAAATCGAAATTCGACGCCGAAATTGCAAGGGACTCTGTACGGGAAGCGGAATTGAGCGTGGTGAACTAGAGATTAGGGCATAGGAAGCCATGGAAGAAGACGAAGAGGATGAAGGAGGAGGAGGAGGAGAAATGGGAGCTCCCGCTCTATGCACTCTGCAGTAGTGTCAGCCAATCATTGTTCATGGCCTTGTTTCATCTCCGCCACATGGCGGGAAGGCCAACGCGCGTGGTTACGCGCGTGTAAGGAGCGTGATGGGGACAAATCAGAAATGCATTGACATCATGTGTGACCCACATGTTTGTCGTAATATAGCATGTGATGAAAGGATTGAACATGAGCCATCGGATTAGCTCAAAATATCACCACGGGCATGAAATTTTTGCCCGAACTTTTTACACGTGAAAAATTCAAAACCAGCTTTTTTTAGTGATTATTTTAAATATTTTTATTGTCATTTAAAAGGAAATACTCCCTTTTGGTCCTTATTATAAGGCACCAACTAATTTTTCTCACAAACCAATAAAAATAGTTAAAGTCTATAAAGTTGTTCTAGAATATAAGTAATTTCCAATATTACCCCTACTAATTGCACTAAACTATAATATTATATTAATTATTACTCTTATCCATCATCTTTATTAATTAGGGGCAGACATTAAAAAAAATAATCAATGTTTATTAGGAACAAACAAGTGTCTTATAAAAAGGACCAAATAAACTTGTTAGTTGATGTCTTATAATAAGGACAAGAAGAGTACTTCTTCCATGCGCAATAACACATTTACCAATTTAATTAGTTTAAATAAGTTAGTTCATTGACTAGGTCTATTTCTCCTGTATATGAAAGCTCCGTTTTGAACTTTTTCGCAGAAAAAAGCATCCACTTTGCGCGTGAAGGTGGGCCACATGGAATGAAAGCTCAATTATAAGACTAATGTTATGACGGTATGGCTATGGAGTAGTTGATTTAATCACGTTACTGCATTTTCTCATTTCCATGTCTTCAATGACAGTTCTGTTATTGACCACCTCAAATAGAATATAACAAAGCAAGTAATTTATCCTCTTACGCGGAAATGAAGGGTGTGCTGAGTAAGTATATATAAACTGTCGATATGTACAGCTTTTGTCCACAACCAAAGCTTGATAGAGAGAGAGAGATACATCAATGGAAAAATTACGAGTGATTGAGTTACTATTACACTTTGTCTGTTTGTTAATCTTAGTTTATGTTGGGAGCTGTAATGGCCACTTGATTACTACTTGCTTGGCCTCTGATCGAGAAACTCTCATGGACTTCAAAGCTGGGCTTGAAGATCATGGGAAGGTGTTATCTTCATGGAGGGGAAGCAACTGTTGTGAATGGCATGGAATAGAGTGTGACAACAATACAGGAGCAGTTGTTGCACTTGATCTCCGCAGCCCATATTCTGATCCTAACTCTGATTCTTCATATGGAAGGTATGTACTCTGGAACCTGAGTGGTGAGATAAGGTCATCTCTGATGAAGCTCAAGTCACTTACACATTTAGACTTGAGTTTTAACACTTTCAATGGAGTACCAAGACCTGAATTTCTTGGATCATTGGAGAATTTCCAATATTTGATCTTGTCTCGTGCCAGCTTTACTGGCACCATTCCTCCACGTACATTTAGGAAACTTATCTCACTTGCAAGTTCTTGATCTTGGGTTTCTTGAATTATATGTTGACAGTTTTCGATGGATAAGTCGTCTTATCTCTCTAGAATATCTTGCCATGGATGGGGTTAGCCTTTCGTTGGTGAAAGACTGGGTTGGTGCATTGAATAAACTGCCTTCTATAGTTGAATTGCATCTATCTAATTGTTACTAATCTGGTTATATTCCATCGACGGCTTCTCTGAATTTTTCTTCACTTGCTGTCATAGATCTTAGCCTTGACAACTTCCATTCAAAGATACCTGATTGGCTTGTAAAATTGGCCTATATGGAAGAATACCACTGGGTCTAGGTGAAATGCCAAATTTATTAACGTTGGATTTAAGTCAAAATCATGATCTTACAACAAGTTGCTTGCAGCTCTTCAGACAAAGATGGGAAAAGATAGAGGTTATTAATTTGAGAGAAAACAAGGTGCAGGGAAAACTCCTCACATCATTGGGAAACGTGACTTCTCTCACTCGACTTCATCTTGATTCTAATGCTATTGAGGGTGGTTTTCCAAGCTCTATTGCAAAACTTTGCAACTCGAATCGTTTTTCTTCATCAAGGAATAATATGATAGGAAATTTACGTGAAATTCTTGAAGGAACACAATCTTGCCCTTTTAAGAAACCTCTTCATAATTTGAACTTATCAAGAAACCAAATCACTGGCAACATTCCTGAAAGCATATCCAATATGAGTCAGCTATCTTCCCTTGATCTCTCAAGCAATCAACTTACTGGTTCCATTACTCGAAGCTTGTCTTCCTTATCATTTTTGGGCTACTTGAATTTGTCTCACAACAACCTTTCTGGTGCAATTTCTTACACAGGTCACATGACAACCTTCGAATCATCTTCATTTGTAGGGAACCCTGACCTCTATGGTTGTCCCCTTCCTGTGAGGAGCCTACATCATGGTGATGGTCATGTTGTTAATGGTTCTAACAAGGGAACAAGCAATGATAATGAAGCAAATGATTCTGATGGGTTCATTGATAAGTGGTTTTACTTGAGTCTTGGATTGGGGTTCGCTGCAGGGCTTTTGATACCTTTTCTCATATTAGCAATGAGGAGATCTTGGAGTGATGCTTACTATGATTTCGTTGAAGTGGTTATTGTAAAATTTCTTGTGTTGATGCGTAGAAGAAGGATCAATCTTGGCCGCAGGATCAAGCCCCGTCGCAGACAATAGTTTTGGCGATATAGCTTGCATTTCTAGTGTCATGCATCATATGTAATACTACATTATCAACGGTCTGAAAATGTTGCATGTGTTAATATGAAGATGTTCTATGTTTTGTAATATGTGAAAACTGTTGAAGCATATATAGGAAGCCACGTGGTTATGAGAACAAACTCTCTCTAGCAACTTGTTTTGAATTCTCATTTTTCTTTCGGTTACTTTCTTCTTTAAAATATGTTGGGAAGAGCAGAAAATGAAGTACGGTTTAATAATATTCAACTTTATTGATCAATTCAAAATTAATTGTAAATTAATCTGGAGAATAGATATATTCAACTTGTTTTATGCATCTTCTGCAAAATGGACAATGAATCAAGAATATGAAACCTGATGGTGGATCCATCATTTGTTTGCTTACACTAAAAGTTAATTTTTAAATTTCCGATTTGGGCTGGTCATATGTATTGAGTGTCCTTTAAAGATATTTTGTATGCGCTGTTGAATGAAAGAAAGTTCAGCCATGTACATACAAAAGACGTATTCCGTTTCTCAGATACCAAATGGATTGTTTGCCGATGATCAAAGCTTTTCTCTGTCTGAGTTTAATATTACCCAAAAAGTCACAGGCGGTAAACACACAAAGAGGATGACAGTTCATTGACATGTCTGGTAAAGTGACTGCCGGCTGTATAAGACCCATACAAACTTATACATTGCTTGCTCAAGTCAACTAATTCGATCGTCTGACTACATTTCAATGAAATTTTCTCATTTTCTTCTGTATGAAATATAAATCTTCTTTACGCGTTAAAGTGGGCCACACGTTTCAAAAGATCAATTATAAGCAGAATGTACGTTAGCTATGTAGTTGATTTTAGTATAGTTGCTGCATTTTCTCATTTTGGATTTCTTAAAGAAAGTTAAGTTCTGGACCATTTCACACCTAACAAAAAACAGGTCTATCAATTTGGGAGAGACGAAAACCTTTAATGCGCTCTAACAGCCTCAAGACCAAAGTGGCTTGGCCACCCTTGTTAACTCACCAAGAAAACAAGCCTATATGCTCAAAAAAAGTATAGAAGAACGTGACAAGTAACTTCCTTCGAAGAAAAAACTAGCTTTACAATAACTCTAACGTCGTTCTCAAGATGGGTGTTGACAATATCGTCGTCTGCTATGGGTCGTAGCTATTAATTGACTTTATACATTACTGCATGTTCTCATCTCGTCTTAATGTTCAGTTCTTGACCATTTAGCATAGAACAAAAACCGACTTTATCTTTGTTACGCGTAAATATATAAATACAAGCTACTGAGATGTGTAGCTTTCGTCTGCAACCGTAGTTTGCTAGCGATAAAGATACTTCAATGGAAAAATTACTAGCAATTGAGTTATTCATACTCTTGCTTTGCCTCTTAATCTCGTTTTCTGTTGGAAGCAGGGATGGCCACTTGATTACTTGCTTGGTCTCTGATCGTGAAGCTCTCATGGACTTCAAATCTGGGCTTCAAGATCCTAATAATGTGCTATCTTCATGGAGGGGCAATAACTGTTGTCAATGGTATGGAATAGTGTGTGACAACAACACAAGAGCAGTTGTCACAGTTGATCTCCACAATCCGTATCTGAATTCTGAGTTTGAATCTTCATCTGGCAGGTATGCTTTCTGGAAATTGAGTGGTGAGATAAGACCATCTTTGATGAAGCTCAAGTCACTAAGGATTTTAGACTTGAGTTTTAGCACATTTAGTGGAATCCCAATACCTGAATTCTTTGGCTCTTTGGAGAATGTGCAATATCTAAACTTGTCAAATGCTGGTTTTAGTGGCCTTATTCCTGCACATTTGGGAAATTTATCTCACTTGGAAGTTCTTGATCTTCATAATGTCGGATGGAATGGATTGTATGCTGAAAATTTTCAATGGATAACTGGCCTCATCTCTTTAGAACACCTTGCTATGAATGGGGTCAACCTTTCATTAGTGAAAGAATGGGCTGCTCCATTGAATCAACTTCCTTTTATTGTTGAATTGCATCTATCTAGGTGTGACTTGTCTGGTTATATTCCATCCATGGCTTTTTTGAATTTTTCTTCACTTGCTGTCATAGATCTTAGCTTTAACAACTTCCATTCAATGATACCTGATTGGCTTGTAAATATAAGTAGCCTGCAACATATTCATATGAGTGAAGGTGGCTTATATGGAAGAATACCACTTGCTCTAGGTGAAATGCCAAATTTATTATCATTGGATTTAAGTCTGAATTACCAACTCACATTAAGTTGCTCCCAACTCTTTAGCAAAAGATGGGAAAAGATAGAGTTTCTTGAATTAAGTTGGAATAAGATACATGGTAAACTACCCTTAACTTTGGGAAACATGACTTCTCTTATTCTTCTTGGTCTTAGCTCTAATGCTGTTGTGGATGGTATTCCAAGCTTTACTGGAATCGAAAGTTTCCCTTTTAGGAATCCTCTGCCCAATATGCAACATCTGGATTTGAGCCTCAACCAACTTGTTGGTCAAATCCCATATTGGTTGGGTCAACTAGAAAATATTGTTGATCTTGACCTTGGCAATAATTTGTTTGAGGGTCCCATACCTACTTTTGAATCATTGCAAAATCTTGCCAACTTGGATCTTGCAGAAAATAAACTAAACGGGACTCTTCCAGCAAGTATAGGGCAACTTTCTGGCTTGTCAACATTTGATGTTTCTTCTAATCAATTGGAAGGCATAATATCTGAAATTCATTTCTCAAAGTTGATAAATCTGACATTCTTAGACTTATCCTCCAATTTATTCATTGTGAATATCAGCTCCAATTGGATGCCTCCATTCCAAGTCAGGGTACTTATAATGAGTTCATGCATTTTGGGACCCACATTTCCATCCTGGCTCCAATCACAAAAAGGGTAGGGTTGGCAAAATTCATGTCACCCCTAGTTATCTTATAATTAAAATCCACTTGAACTCCAACTTGCACAAGAAACACACACAAAAACTTATAAATTAATGTTCAATAAATTATCTTTTGACTACTTTTGCATATAAAAATATAGTTACTTTTACACTTTTGGTATAAGTTAATGGTTATTTTAGCACCTTAACTTTTCATTAAAAAGCTTACAATAACATACTTTTGTGATTATTAACATCACGGTTATTTTTGTCTTCTTTTATAATATTTATGGTTACTTTTGTTCTAAAAAATAGTTTAAGGTTACTGCTGCACTTTTTAAAAAAGTTGAAGAATATTTAAGCACTATAACTCTATTTTTAACAAGTTTCAAACTTGAGAAAATTGAACTAATTAAGTGCGAGTATAAGAGAATTACTACACTTATAACATGGTTGACAACATCTATAATTATAAAAATAAAAATAATTAATTAGAATTATATACTATTTTATGGAAGCTTTTATTATTGTCCATCTAAAAAATTATCAATTTAAATTGAATTTTAGAATTAGAAAATTAATAAATAAATGAATAAAAAACAATATAATATGATAAACATAAAAAAATAATATAAAGAATAAAATAACAAATACTCATTTCGGTCCTTAATATAAGACATATTTATCTAATTTAATTATATTAAGAAAATTAGTTAAATTAGTTAGTATGACATATATTTTCTAAAACACTTTACTTATCTTTTTTAATTCATTTTTTTCTTCTCCTCCTTGATTTCTTTGAGAGAACATTAATAGAGATAAAATAAAAAAAGATTGACAAATTTAAAAAATGTCTTATACTTAAAAATAAGATCAATTCCTCCTCGTATCTCGTATCTCGTATCTCGTATCGTATGTATCTTATATAAAGCACAGGAAGAGGGAGTATATGGTAAGTTAAAAAAAAAAATTAAAAGATTATTAAATATGTTGGTTCATTTCTATGTTTTACTTTTATCCTTACAAGCGCATAAAAGATCAAGAAGATTACACTACGGTGGCAATGGCGACAAGCACCGTCGCTGCAAATGCCTTAAAGGGCAGCACTGCTATGCTCTCGCTTTCTTCCTTATGGAGAACTAGGACTCATGGCACCTTTTCATCCTTAGTAACTCGTTCTCAATCCAAATTCCCCATTTTCTCCATCTCAGTACCTGCGCCCTCATCACCATACCGAGAAAGAAGAAGGATCTTATCTTCCTTCTCTTCGTTTTGCACCGCTTCTACTGATGAAGCAGTGACGGAATCCATCGCAACCACTTCCGGTGAAGCTTCTGGTAACAGTGAAAATGAGATAAATGTTAAGGACGCCGCCGGCTTGCTTGACATAAGGGTTGGGCAAATTCTCAGGGCGTGGAAACACGAAGAGGCTGATTCTCTTTATGTGGAAGAGGTGGATATTGGTGAGCCTGAGCCCAGAATTATTTGCAGTGGCCTTGTCAAATACATTCCTCTTGACCACCTTCAGGTAATTTTTCGATGTCGGCTTGATTTTTTCTCCAGCTCTTTATTCCGGATTTTGCATTTTTCCTGGTGCATTTTAGGCAATTTCTTTATGGGGCTCGATTGCTGGGCCTTTACAACTAGCATTCAAATTTTGGTAAATGAGCAATTCTAGTTTAAAATTGGTAATTTGATTCGTACTCAATGTATTTGGCAGGTCTTTCTAATTTCTCTAGCTTGGAAAATTGGGATCTCGATTTGAAATTCTTACTAATTTTGTAAACGAATCAACAAGACTTATGGATGGGAATACACAAACACACAAAAAGGAAAAAGGAAAGATTTCATTTTTTTTTTAAGTTTTAATGATAATTAAGAAAAAACTGCAAGAATTGACCTTCCATGTCAATTTGTCTTCTTGGATTTGGTAAGTGCCTTTAGAGAAGAACAGTTCTTTTCCATACTTTACTTTCAAGGCCTGTCACTTCTTGCTCCGTAAAATGAGAATTGGACTTGAAGTTGTGATTTTAGTATAATCTTTGTCTGACATTGTTTCAACGTAATAAATAATTCATATATGCAGGGCAAAAAGGTAATTGTTCTTTCCAATTTGAAGCCAAGGAACATGCGTGGTGTCAAGTCTTCCGGCATGCTCATGGCTGCTTCTGATGCAAAGCATGAGAATGTTGAACTTCTTTTTCCTCCTGAGGAAGCAGCCCCTGGGGAAAGAGTATGGTTTGGATCAGAAGATGAAAAGGAAAATCAACCTGCTCCTGCAACTCCTAATCAGGTAATGGCTCTACTTTAATTATATGATAACTTTTTCAAATGCTGATAAGTTCTATAATTTAGGACAATGATTTTATCACTGCTTATGATATTGGGATAAGTTTATTCTTGTCAGTTGTGGACAAAATTTGTCGAGACACCTTAATGCTTTTGTGTTTAAGAATAGTGATCACTTTTGCATATTAGAAAAGGCATTAGTAGCTCTGATGATATTACCTGTTGACTTTGTTTTCACATATTCTTCTGTACTGCCTAATTATGTTATACATGATACTTTGCCGTCTTAAATATTGGGTGATTTTTCAATTGAATCACTGAATTTTATTGTTCAATGAGCCTCTCATCCTGGGTTGTGCTGATAAAATGACATCTACAACCATTTGGAATTGGTTTTGATGTTGCAACGGAGAATGCAATCACATGCTAGAGTTCAGTAATGAAGATCTAGAAATCTGTATAACAAGAGGCCGTAGAAAGAAATGAGTGACATCAATTCCGTTAAATATATTTTGTAATTGACTGGCAGCATAAGCATTCTAATTCTTGAGAAAATGGCAGATATAGTCGAGTATGTGGACAAGGTCAATTTACCATGTGACGTCATGGCAGTTTATCTTATTAGTAGATCCGCTCTTGCGTTTGCCTTCGGGCACCATCATTTGTTTGGTTTTTATTATTATTTTATTTCCTTGTTTTTTGCTAATTTATCAGTGCTCTCAATCCCACGTTTCCATGCAATACTTTTTATTCTTCTGTGACTATCTGCAGATTCAAAAAAAGAAGACCTGGGAGTTGGTACAGCCTCATCTTAAGACAGATGATTCTTCTATAGCAATGCTAGGGGAGCATGTAATGCGGACATCTGCAGGTGCAGTGGCATGCCAATCATTGCAGAATGCAAATATTTCCTGATTCTGTGAGGAATGTCATTTTTTATTTGGTCAAGCAATGCTTACTGATATGCATTTATTCCTCACAGTGGAATTTTGCTTGATGTGCGAAAGTTCATTTTGTATGTACTGTAATATGGATATGTTTCACGGTTAATGATGATCTTTAGCATTCTTTGTCAAATAGGGCAAACCAACTGTATACTTGCTCTCAAATTATGGAGAGATTTGAAAAGTGAAAACATACTTGATTTCAATCACTTGTGAGTTTTGAACACGTTAGGAAGCAGTTTGATACATCCATGACTCGCAATCAAGAGAGTAATATGGTTTGGCTAGGATCCTACGGAGAATATGCTAGCTTATTATGCCATTCCATGATCAACCTTACTTGTCAGAAACCATTGACAAATGGTTTGGCTGGGATCCTGCAGAGAATATGGTTTTCACTATCTGTCATGTCTTATCTGCTTGATTTATGCTTGATTGGGTTTTATGAGGGAGAATGACTCACAAGATCATGGAAACACTGAAACAACGAATTTTATGAAATTACAGGCATGGACCAAGATTATAAAAATAAAGATACATCAATGGAACTCGAAATGTCAGTGTCGTTTTAGACGTCTTTTTATATGTCCAGGGTCGAACTCGAAACGACCACAGTATTCCCCGAACCAGAGGTTGGCGGCCCAAATGACCGATTATAATAATAGAAGGGGATTTTTAATTAAGGATTAAGGTACGATTTGACCAATAAACTATTGGTTCAGGAGCGTCCAACATAATTAACTATTAAGTGGACTAAAAATACCAACAAACTTTTAAAAATGAGCGCCCAACACAACGTTGTTAACACCGTTATCTAAGGTGCAGATTGGCCAACAAACTCTTACTCCAGGAGCGTCCAACACAAAATTCTAAATTTTACTAAATTAAATAATTTTTTTCTCAATTGTCATTATTCAAAATTACTTGTATGGATATCTATGGACAAAAATTATTCATTCTTTAATTTTGTCAAATTATAATTTGCTAAAATAAACAAAATTTTTAATTAAAAATATAATTATATGATTTAAATAAAACTCAAGGTGTTTTATAATTTATTATATATATTAAACAAAAAATTATATGATTTTTTTTTTATAATAAACTCACATAAATTTCTTCTAAAATAAAACAATAATTTTTATGAGAAAAAGAATGTATGATAAATGATATGAGAGAATTAGAGTAAAATATGTAAAAGTGCATTTATTAATCAAATAATGTTAGATGGAACCTCATAAAAAAAACTTATATATTGGAACGGGGGAGATAACGTAGAGCTTAACATTTTTATGATTTTCTTGCAAATAGGTGTGACTATTAAGAATTTTTAGATAAACATATAATAAAAAGAAGCTCTGGAAAACTCCAATATAGTCAATCCGCTGAATTGAATAATGATATTTGTATTTGTCTAAGAAAATTTCATTCATTAATTTGTCTTGTTCAGATTAATAGATACATTTTTACTGGTCAAAAAACGTAAAAGATACTTTTTTTTGCCCCTATTTATAAAATATGATTTTCATTTTTATTTTATTTATAAATATAAGTCTTATTAATCTAAATTTATAAGTATAATTTGTTTCCCTCTTTAAATTATAGCAAGAAATTTAGGTTAGTAGGTTCTTAAAGCTCAATTGTGTTAATTGCCGTATAACTTATTCCCAACAATACACTATCTATCTTGAATATAATGATATTAAGTTAACGGCAAAATCAAAAGAAAAGAATAATTTTCACATGATAGAGTAAAAATACATACATAAATTTAGGGTTAATGAGCGATTTTACCAACAAACTATTAGGCCAGAAGCACCCAACACAGCAAACTATTTTATGGACCAAAAATACCAATAAAGGTTTTAAAAGGTGAAAGTGGCACAGAGACGTTATAACCTCGAAAACGTCCGTTTGTTAGAGGGAAATACACTGACACGTGGCTATAACCTGGAAAACTTATCCCCTCGCGGTGCCAAGAACAAAACGAAAAAATCCACCGCAAACCCACATGTCCATTTCTGGATTCAATGCATAAGGATGAGCAGACAATTTATTACTACTTCCCCACTTACCATGGAAAAGGTGATTAACTTTGGGTTAAGGACCAAAAATACCAACGAACTATTGGGCTAGGACCACCCAGCACAGCAAACTATTTTTTGGACCAAAAATACCAACAAACATTTTAAAGAGGAGCGCTCAGCACAACGTCATTAACACAGTTAACAAAAGTTAAGATCCGTTATCTAAGGAAGCAGATTAGCCAACGAACTCTTATTCCAGAGCGCCAACACAAAATTCTAAATTTTACTAAATTAAATAATTTTTCTCAATTGTCATTATTCAAAATTACTTATATGGATATCTATGGACAAAAATTATTCATTCTTTAATTTTGTCACATTATAATTTGCTAAAATAAACAAAAATTTAATTAAAAATATAATTATATGATTTAAATAAAACTCAAGGTGTTTTATAATTTATTATATATATTAAACAAAAAATTATATGATTTATTTTTATAATAAACTCACATCAATTTCTTCAATAAAACAATAACGATGAGATGCTTTGGATAAATGATTGAGAGAATTAGAGTAAAATATGTAAAAGTTACCCATATCGTTTAAGTTATATGGGCACGGGTTACTGTTTATGCAATCTAAACATCTCTAACATTTGTATGATTTTCCTCCCCTTGTGATCGCGTTAGACCTTTAGACTTAAAAAAGTAGTGTGTACAGGCACTACTCACTAGGCAAGCGGACTAGAGTGGAGATTTTTGAGACCTGAGAGTGGAAATTGGAGAACACATTCGACTCGTCTTAGGGTTTAATCGCCGTCGCCACCCAAAGCTCTTGGCTAAAGCCTCTCGCCATCCTCTACTTCCCTGTCTCTTTCGATTTTGATTATAAGTTTTATTATAAAAATAAATCATATAATTTTTTGTTTAACATATATAATAAATTATAAAACACCTTGAGTTTTATTTAAATCATATAATTATATTTTTAATTAAAAATTTTGTTTATTTTAGCAAATTATAATTTTGACAAAATTAAAGAAAGAATAATTTTTGTCCATTGATATCTATACAAGTAATTTTGAATAATGACATTTTAGAAAAAATTATTTAATTTAGTAAAATTTAAATTTTATTTTATGGACCAAAAATTGGAATAAGAGTTAAAATAATAATCTGCTCCTTATATAACGGAAAGGTGATTAACTTTCCTTTATTTCAAAATTTTCGGTGCATGCGTCCAGGGCTCCTGCTGCCACTATTGGTGGAGCTGCTCCACCAGGCCCTGTGATGACCAAGAGGCTGCGATCGCCACTCTACAGCAATCAAGAGGCTGCGATCTACTTCTGGGAGCTTCTCATCCAAGCGTCATTTCGATTACCATCGCCGGAGGATTACCTGATCTGCCTCTACAACGAAGTTTCCCGACGCAATCGCCGGTAATGCATGATCCGTGGCCAATGTTGTTGAAGGCGCAGTGTTGCCTTCCCCAAATTCTGTCAGAATAGGAAGTGCTATCTGATTCCACTTTCTTGCCTCACTGCAACATCCCATATACTGAAAGAAATTCGAGCTCCTTCAACAAAGAAAGTCTTGTCCATTAAATTTAGTCCTTTCATCTGCAAACTCCTCTTCTCCAAATCTGAATCGGTAACGGCAGAGAGATCTCGGACGACTCCATCCAATTCGATTGTGGCGGTAGCCGGCATCAGGGAAGAGAAGGGAATCGCCAGATTGAACTCCTAAGACTTCAGTCAAACAAAGAAAGGTAAAGCTCAGGAACAAGCACTCAAACGAGGCGGGGGATCCATGTGAAGCATTTAAAAAAAAATGGAGTGTTCAGTTGACCCTACCTGAGATATACTCGAGAAGGAAGACTCTATCCCTTCCCTGGCCAGTGAAGAAGGCATCTCGGAAGAGGAAAGGAGATTGGGGCTGGACCGAATAGTGCGTTGCAATGTCAGTGCATTTCCCCAAAAAAAATAGACGGACGTTTTCGAGGTTATAACGTCTCTGTGCCACTTTCACCTTTTAAAACCTTTATTGGTATTTTTGGTCCATAAAATAGTTTGCTGTGTTAGATGCTCCTAGCTCAATAGTTTGTTGGTAAAATCACTCCTTAACCCCATAAATTTAGTATAATTTATTTGATTAATAAGTACACTTTTACATATTTTACTCTAATTCTCTCATATAATTTATCATACATTCTTTTTCTCATAAAAATTATTATTTTATTTTAAAAGAAAATTATGTAAGTTTCATTATAAAAATAAATCATATAATTTTTTGTTTAACATATATAATAAATTATAAAACACCTTTAGTTTTATTTAAATCATATAATTATATTTTTAATTAAAATTTTTGTTTATTTTAGCAAATTATAATTTTGAAAAAAATGAAAGAATGAATAATTTTTGTCCATAGATATCTATACAAGTAGTTTTGAATAATGACAATTGAGAAAAAAAATTATTTAATTTAGTAAAATTTAGAATTTTGTGCTGGATGCTCCTGGAATAAGAGTTCGTTGGTCAATCTGCACCTTAGATAACGGTTAAATAACGGAGGTTAACTTTTTGTTAACGGCGTTGTGATGGGCGCTCCTTTTTAAAAGTTTATTGGTATTTTTGGTCCACTTAATAGTTAATTATGTCAAATGCTCTTGCCAAATCGCATCTTAATCCTTTTAATTAATTATACTTCCTCTCTCCAATCCTAAATAAGAACTATATCCTATGTTTTCGACTGCAGAAGTAATTAGTTAATGATACAAGTATGAATGAGGGAGAAGATACGAAGTGCGAAGTCAAACAAGAGTGACCCGATGATCGCTCATGTTCTCGTGTTCGATAATGCAGAATTCTATCCAGTGTGCAAATATGTTCAAGTTTGGGTTTCTGTTTCTGATTTTGATCCCAACGCTTCTTTCCGTGGCTTTCTCTGAGCATGAAGCTATAGAAGCTGTGCTCCAGCGTTTGGATTCAAAACGGGTCCCTGCATCAGGGCAAGAAGCCTCAGCTAAGGATCTTCTGAGAAGATTGCTTCCTTCCCATTTATCCAGTTTTGAGTTCATAATAGTCTCTAAGGTGTTCGCTCTTATTTTCTTTTTAACTTAGTGAATTTTATTTTGAGGGGTTAAAAATGAAACAAAGTAAACTACTTTTTCCCCCTCATACTTTGGCAGATATTTTTTATGATTTACAGTGCACTAAGTTTCATAGTCTAATTCAATGATCTGTGTGGGTATTCTGTGATAATTATTGAACATGCTGAATTTATTGGAATGTGCATTGCATCTTCCAACCAATACTGTTTAAATTATCATGTATTACCAAACTATACTTTGCTTGTAGCATTTTCTTGACAGAACATAAAACGTGCTCCCTCATTTATTTAGGATGCTTGTGGTGGGGAGAGTTGCTTTCTCATTAACAATCACGACCAGTCTAGCCAGAATGGGCCTGAGATTACGTATGTTTCTAATTCTCATTCAAGACTATGGTTAATATTTCTTGTTTTTTTCCTGTCCATGTATTTAGACGTGATTCTTGACAATGTCTATGGGACATGTTAAGTTGGTGAACTCCACTAAGGAGAAGACTTCAGGATTTACAGAACTGCTGGATGTTAATTTTCTTAACTTCATATCAATATAAATCATGGATTTTCTTCACCATGTTTCACCATCATTGTTATCTTCTTGTGCATGATCAGTATTCTCAATTGGCACCAAGACAAGCAATGTGATACAGATGGTTGATGCTGAGTTTAAATGTTAGCTAAAGCAAATAAGAAATAATCAGAGGAAAAATTGATCAAGCATATTCACAATGAGTGAGATTTATCTAACCACATCAGTGAGATTTGCATTTAATTAAGTTGAATTTTACTTTGATCTCTTTGATTCCCCATGTTAGGTGTAGTAGCCCCATGTATGCTTAGCTGTCTTTCTATTTCTTATGATATTTGTAACGTGATGCTGATAGAATTCAAACAAAACACACTACTGAATGCCCCATTTTCCTGGAAGCATTTGATTTTGAAATAAACCAAGATAGCAAGCAGCTAAATGAAAACATACCATGTTTTACTTAGGTCTTGCCCTGTTTTCCACGAAAACAAAAAACAAAAGAAACATGTCATGTTGATGTTTCCATGTTCTCTGATAATTTTCTATTGTATTATGTTAAAAAACCAAAGATGAAATCAGAACATTTTGACATACCATAAAGAAAATGAAAGTTCTTTCATCTTTAATGCCTATCTAACATTTGTAAGTCCACTTCTTAATTTCTAGGATTAGAGGAACAACTGCAGTTGAAATTGCATCTGGCCTTCATTGGTATCTAAAATATTGGTGTGGTGCTCATGTTTCATGGGACAAGACTGGTGGCATTCAGACAGCTTCAATCCCTAAGCCTGGGTCACTGCCCCCTTTGAAAGATGAGGGTCTGATGATTAAACGCCCAGTTCCATGGAACTATTACCAGAATGTTGTGACATCTAGCTGTGAGTCCTAAATCTTTGTTTCCGTTTCATGAGAAAATATTTCTCTTTTCCTGGTTTTACTCTTTTGCTATTACTGATAACCTTTTACTTAACAAAATATTAAGAAAAAAAGGTTACTCTTCATAAAAAAATTTCAGTCATTTCTGCATCAATAATTAAGATATGCTGGTTTAACAGAAAATTGGGAAGCTCCTAGAAATTTTGTTTTTCCCCTGACTTTCTTTCATTGTATGCTGGTTTTGAATGGATTTCTCATGCCTTCTTTCTCTTGATAAATTTTTCCTTTATTAATAAAAAGGTAATATCCTTCTCATCATTAGACAGATGAAGACGAAGGGATAGGTATAGGTTATTCTTGTTAAATTGTTAATACCAGCAATCTCTAAAACTTCATGTTATCTATACATGAGCTTTCACTAGTGAATGCTATCACGTATTTATATCTTGCAACAGATGTTAGAATTATTCTTGATGTTCTTTGGTAGCAATTAATAGGGAGGTGAATTTTTAACATCTCTAGGTGGGAAAATATGAATTAAGCAGTTCTTGTGCTTGATATGAAAGGTAAAGTTACATATTATAATACATAAATTCAGTACATTTTTATCTCCATCCTCAATGTCAGATATGAAGCTACATAATCCCAAATTATGACCCTAGATTTTCTTTTATAAAAAATAATTACATGATCCTATCAAGATTTAGCAAAATGGATTGGAAGATAATTTTAAAAACGGTTCCTTCTACTATGAAATATACAAAAAATGTCACATTTTTTTGTTCATTATAGACTCCTATGTTTGGTGGGACTGGGAGAGGTGGGAGAAAGAGATAGATTGGATGGCACTTCAAGGAGTAAACCTACCCTTAGCATTTACCGGGCAGGAAGCAATCTGGCAAAGAACTTTTAAGGTAAAGTGCTACCTACATATTTAAAGCACATTTTTAAGGTAAAATTGTGCTTAAAGTAATATTTCAGCAAGTTCAAAGTCAAGTTTTTATTGTTTATATTATGCTATGTATAGTGCATGCATTCATTAAGGGTGTCTGCTGCTCTGCTTTCATGTTTTCAAAAGCATTGCTTTCTGTTACATCTTTGACCATCTGAGAAATCCGTAGTATATGCAAGCACTAGGCAAGCATATTGGTGTCTGAAATGATACATTCGCTTGTGATTGTAACGAATATTGCAGGAATATTTACCTGATATGCTATTTATGTATGTTAATTTGTGAGAGCATTAGAAGGGTTAACCTGTTATTCCTTTCATATTTTACTAAAGAGACCGATTAACTTCTAGTATGGCTAACCCTGTGATGAATTGATTACTTAATCTAATTTCCAATGAATCCTTTTTTTAAATAATTACTGCAGATTTGTCTTCTGTTCTGACTCTCCTGAGATTTTATTCTGCTTGATGTCATTTATACTTCTAAGTTACATATATACAGATACCTGTTTTCTCTGCTGGCTGCAATTTGATTGGCATTTTCTAAGTGTAGGATTTTAATGTTAGTTCTGAAGATTTAAATAACTTTTTTGGTGGACCTGCTTTCCTTGCTTGGGCTCGAATGGGCAATTTACATGGGTAAGTGAAGGTGATATGAAAACTTTGCTGCCTTTCTTTAATTTGTATTTACAACTCAGAACAAGGTCTAATGAATTGAGTAATCAAGCATAATTTGCTCATTACATAAAAGTGGAAATTATTCCTGTATGACATGTTATATAATGGCATACAGTATTAAAAAATTATAATATTCACTTGAAAAAAAAGCAAAGGGTTAAAGAGTTGCTATAATGTAAAGATTGCTCCTGTGTTCTTTAGTCCAATTACAGTCCCATTTCAATATTTGCTAGAAATGGTATTATGTTTGATCTCTCAAGAGTAGCATTTCTATCCTTGTAACCTCTTTCCTGAAGTGCATTTCTGATGATTTTTTTCCTTCCAAATTTTGCTTCATGATTTTTAGTATAGAGATCAAGCGAACTTCCAATTGCAACTATCACTCTATCCATAACTCAGTATTATTCTATTAGGAAATGCGATCAATTATGTGGAAACAAAGTTTTCTCTTCTATCTATACTTTATTGACATGATAGTAGTTGTATTGTCTTTCTTCCTCTATCATATTATAAGTTATGTCCTGGATAGCATCCAATTCTTTCTGTGAGCATATAGAATAAATAATGATTGTTATATTTAACATGTGTTTTGGTTTTATATGCTATTATACTCTTATAGGTGGGGTGGGCCCTTATCACAAAATTGGCTAGATCACCAATTGGCCTTACAGAAACAGATAATCTCGCGGATGCTGGATTTGGGCATGACTCCAGGTATATATGCATTCACATAAAAATTTGTCTTCATTTTATGTTGTTTAAGCAATACATATATCTAGAATACGACTCCTCCATATTGTGTTGAATAAAAAGCAAGTGATGACTCATTGGTATCCTAATCGGGTGGAGAATCTTCTTAAAAAGCAGCTATTGAAATGGAAGAATTAACTCATGTAGGTTAACCGCATGCAGTAGCCTTATACATGTACCTAAGGTTTGGTTCATTGCAATGAGTAAAATGCAAGTGGGTAACTGATAGGTATCCAAGAAGGATTGGTAACCCTTCCTCAAAATCTTGCTATTGAGGTGAGAGAACCAACCCACTTAAGCATTTTATATTGTAGTCCACACTACTCAGTGTGAAACTAGGCATCCCTTGCTACCTTTCTTCTATATTCCTATGCACATTTTGTGTGCGTTTTCTGTGCATCTAGAGTTAAACAGGGGAATAAGATTTACAATCTCAAATTTCTCTACCGCATTTTCTATATTCAATGCTAGAGTAATAATGTTGAGCTCATCTTTTCTAGTGTTGCCATCATTCTCCGGTAATGTTCCAGCAGCTTTGACGAAGATATTTCCCTCTGCAAAAATAACCAGACTTGGTGACTGGTAATGTTTATAATTTGGGAATTTCATGCATTGGTGCTTCGGTTATTCAGCATGCATTATACCACAAAAGGTAGATTATGTCAAATATATGTGAATTTATCATCTGAAGTTTAAAAGTTTTTCATTTCTCATATTTAAGGAACACTGTTGATGGTGACCCTCGCTGGTGTTGTACATACCTTCTAGATCCCTCTGATCCTCTATTTGTTAAAATTGGTGAAGCTTTTATCAGGCAACAAATCAAAGGTGTGTCTGATGTCCTAGTTCTTTACTTCTTTATTTGGTGCATGTCTTGGTAATAAAAAATGTTACACTTTGGGCACTCGTTTAGTCCCTAACTTAAATGTTATTTTCCTTTTTCTTTCCATTATCTGTCAGCTTTACATTTCGTTTTGTGGTACTTTTTACAGAATATGGGGATGTAACGGACATCTACAACTGGTAGATTCTCTCATCTACAGATTGTGTTCCTTTTTCTCTTGCATAATTCCATTTCAACCTGGCGATCATCATTGTTGGCTTGAAAATCCTTCTCTCTTGTAATTAGAGTTTTTGGTTTAATGGTAGACAAGGTGAAAATAGGCATAAATTAGCATATTCGCTTGTAGCTGAACTTTATTGGATCAACGTAGACACTTGTTAAATTTTTGAGATCCATGCTTTCTTACAACAGAGGTTTGCTTACATAAATATTCAATCATTGCCTGTAGTGATACGTTTAATGAGAACTCTCCACCAACCAGTGATCCATCATATATCTCAGATCTTGGAGCTGCTGTATATGAAGCAATGTCCAAAGCTGATAAGGATGCTGTGTGGTTAATGCAAGTATGCATCAAATAACTCAGGATCTCACCTTTTCCTATCATAATAAGCATCTTAATTTCTGAAGTTAGGTAGACGAGATGTTTTGACTGCCTTAGACAAATCCTTCTCCACAGTCATTGGTACATTTTGCTTGACGGTCGTATACCGAATACAGTTTTTGCAATTCTTGATTGATGTTTTACATTCCAATTCCATTTATTATTTAAGAAATACTAGAAAATAATACAAGACTTAGTATAGAATATGATGTAATGAACCAGAAAATTTATGAATTAACTGATGAAATGATATTGTTATTCTTTTTTTATTATTAATCTTTAGGTGCCATTTGTAATATGCAAAGTGATTTGTGGCTAAGAAGTTTCATAAAATTTGCAGGGTTGGCTTTTCTACTCTGATTCATCCTTTTGGAAGCCTCCTCAAATGGAAGTATGGAATTCATAAGCTCTTCTTTTTTATCATATTGCAACCTGTTTGCTAATGCTTCTTTATGTCATGAATTCTTTTGTTGATTAGTTGTATAATATCTGCAGGCACTTTTACATTCTGTTCCATTTGGGAAGATGATTGTTCTTGATCTTTTTGCTGATGTCAAACCAATATGGAAAAGTTCATCTCAGTTTTATGGTACTCCTTATATCTGGTAATTATGTCTCTAGTAGCTTATGTTGCTAATTGCTACCCGAATAAGATGTTTCATGCTTTCCTTTCAAGCTTTATGTGGGTCAGTATCAATGACAATTATTCTCTCTTAATCTTACACTGTTTCAGGTGTTTGTTACATAATTTTGGTGGTAACATTGAAATGTATGGCATTTTGGATTCAATATCCTCAGGACCTATTGATGCTCGTGTCAGTGAAAACTCAACCATGGTAAAGCCGTCATTGCTAGTATTTTATGTTGATCTGAAATTCTATATTCGATGTTGTTTTGTGGATGTATCCTGTAGCCTATGTTCTATGACATTTCATTTAATCAAAAGATATTCAAACTTAGAGTTGAAAAATATTTAGTCATCATCTTTATAATTATCATGTACATTCTGAGTAGTTTACTTGCGATACTAATTGTGTAGGTAGGAGTTGGTATGTGCATGGAAGGAATAGAGCAGAACCCTGTCGTCTATGAGCTGATGTCAGAGATGGCATTCCGTGACGATAAAGTTCTAGTTCTGGTAACATTCTTAAGCTCACTTTACTTGAACTACATGCAATGAGAAATGTATTTCCTGTTTGATATTCTTCTAATTGTTTATCCTAATATGTGAGATATATTTTTGCAATATAAAGGAAAGTTACAGATTAGTACAAGCATGTGAACTAGCTCCAAGAACATGAATTGAGCCCCCTCCCAAAATAAATAAATGAATAAACTCCTTGTGCAATGCTAAAAATATGTAGAATTCAAAATTTGAATTTAAACCTCAGTAAATAACTCAGAGTTTAGGTAGTAAATAATAAAGTTATGTTTTATCATGTACACTTGCAAACATGCTCAAGAGGACCATGTGTTTGTTACAAATGTAATTTTCACGGAAAAGTTTGTCGGTGGGGTTGAACCCTAATACATTTGCAGGATTGGCTCAAGAGCTATTCCCAGAGACGATATGGTAAAGCAAATAATCAAGTTGAGGCAGCTTGGGAGATTCTTTATCATACCATCTACAATTGCACTGATGGAATTGCTGTATGTCTTACATATTGCTCCCCTTAAAATGCATCGGTTTATCATACTGGTTGATAAATTTTCTTACGTGCTGTTTCTTCAATTTTCTATGGAGTTTAAAAAGCAAACCCAAAATACATCACAAGTTCAAGTAAGAGGGTGAGGTTCTAGACAGAGATGCTGGGTTCTTTTAATTCAAGAAATGAATTGTGAATGTCTGAAACTGGTCTTGGACATTGCGTAACTATTAAGTTAGAACAAGCTTTTTGCCAAGATGTATAAATACACACAGACAGACACGTCTAACTTGCATGAACACAAGCTGCATTTTCTTAGGTTAAGACGTGTCATCAGGGCATGACTTTCAATTTACACTGCTCTTCAATTTGTCACAGGACCATAACAATGATTTTATTGTAATGCTTCCTGACTGGGACCCTTCAAATCTCCATAAGGTTGATTTCTTACCCCTCGGAAATAGACGATTCTTGTCCCAGGAAAGAGATTCTAATATGCCACATGCTCATTTGTGGTATCCTACTGAAGAGGTAACCAAAGCTTTAAAACTATTCCTTGGTGCAGGGAAGGATTATGCTGGAAGCCTCACATATAGGTAAACTAAGCATATGCAAACTTTTCTTGAGTTAATTACTCTTTAAATCTCGTATAGAATGTTCCCCTTTAATTATTGTTATTCCAAAATGGGAATAAATCCCTTTCTTAGTTCCCAAATACCCCCTTCCGAAAATGTATCTTAGATGTCAATTATCAGTTAGTCATAAGCAATCCATGTCAGATAGCAAACTTCAATTATCTGCTTAACCTTTTGTACTGTAGACAAATCAGGCAAGGAAAATGACACACAACCTTTACATTGAAAGTTTCTTGTATAATGACTTCGAATAGACCGCAAATGGTCTCTTGTCCAGATTAGCTGAGAGGCACACAACTAAAATGGATATTGATAAGGAACCAAATAGTCACCTTAAAGTGGTACACAATCAATGTTTCTGGCAACAAAAGGAGGAAAATAAACACGTGCACACACTGAAATATTTTAAGCACATCAATCTCCCTGGATGAATTGAATGATGATCTTTCGGTTTTTGTATGCAAGAAAAGTTAAAAGAATCACATGTTCCTGTTAAAGAAACAAGCATATAAAATGAACATGTGAGATAATAACGGGAAGATTAGTGGGTGTCTGAAATAAGAAAGTCATCTTGATGCTGTTTGTTGAAATCATTCATGTCCTCTTGCAGGTATGACTTGGTCGACTTAACACGACAAGTATTATCAAAATTGGCAAATCAAGTATACATTAACGCAGTTACATCTTTTCAGAAAAAGGACATAAATTCTTTGGGCTATTATAGCAATAAGTTCCTTGATTTGATAAAGGATATTGATTTATTGCTTGCCTCTGATGACAACTTCCTACTTGGAACTTGGCTTGAGAGTGCCAAAAGACTGGCACTGAATCCAAGTGAGATGAAACAGGTGAGTAATAACTCTCTTTCTTCCCGTTTTTCATGGACCTTTGACCATTAGTTTATAGTGAGACTTGTTCTTACATGCCTTCGGTTTGTTGTATGAGAACAAACAATTTTTGTTTTCATTCTTACCTGCTTATGTGATTTGGAATGTCCCCCCCGCCCCCCCTTTTGGCCTTACTTGAGCACCAGTGAATTAATTAAAATCATCTTAAAACAAGTAGAACCAATCGTTGTCTTGAGCTTATTTTCTCTCTCCTCCAGTATGAATGGAATGCTAGGACGCAAGTGACAATGTGGTATGACACCAATCAAACTACTCAGAGCAAGCTTCACGACTATGGTAAAATGCATCATAATGCTGTTTACATAAATATCCATACCTACCTCATTCTTTAGATTTGGCTGATTTTCTGTCTTCCTCTTGTTCCATTATTAGCGAACAAGTTTTGGAGTGGACTTCTAGTAGACTATTATCTCCCTCGGGCCGCAACCTATTTTAGTCATTTGTCAAGGAGCTTGAAACAGAATGAGAAGTTCAAGTTGCAGGAATGGCGAAAAGAATGGATTTTACAATCAAACACATGGCAAGAAGGTAATGAGCTTTACCCTGTAAAGGCCAAGGGAGATGCTCTTGCCATCTCCGAGGCTTTGTATGAAAAATATTGTGAGCAATAAGTTAAACGCTAAATCACAGAATTACAAGTTATCGTTGCGGGGTACCATTTGGGCTTTCAGATTTTTTTTTGTATTAAAAAATCAAAATAATGCCGAAGCCTGTACATTTTCGAACTCTGTTTCTTGTGTTTTGGTGATTTATGTAATTTTTTGCCAATGAAATTATGGCATTCAACCTCCAACGATTTCGACAAGTGAATCTTTGGATTGATGCAAACATGTCACATATTTGGAGGATCTATTTTATTTTAATTTGACTAGTGTGAATCTCATGCATGCATTGTACATAACTTGAAAAACGAATCCTACTATTAATAACTCATGATAAGTAGTATGACTTGTTAGAATTACATATAAATTCTGAAAAATACTATTCTCAATTTCTTGTATCATATATTTTCTTATGTTATAAGATTTGTAATATATAGTTTATCTTTAATTCATTAAAAACAAAATCAACTTAGAAATTGTGCTCAACTCCCTCATATTTATATGAATATCACAGGAAGTGCTTAATTAGTACAGAATAAACATCTCCGTGCGCCTGTGTGTGAGTGATGTGTTCTTATTACTTTATTGATATCAATGGCTAGTGGCAGCGTCCCTCCAACAATACTTGTCGCTATAGACAGGAAATGTTGAATTATTATAGTGAGCCTGGTGCCTACATTAGCAGGGACTTGGTCTAAAGTCAGAATAGGCGGGGGACTTTTTCTGGCTTGTCCATCACCCTCAACATCATATATCTATTTACCAACGGCATCAAGGGGCTTGAATTAGAAAAATTGTTGCGCGGACTAGAGATGAATCAAATTAAGCCAACTAAATATAAATATGTAGTCAAATCAGACAATTCTTTTTCCGGCAAAACCAAAAACTAATTCTCACAAATCTTTTTCTTTAATGCAACTTGTCTTAGACGTAATTCAATAGCTCATCCTATTTGACTTAATTTATCTATATCTTTTTTCTAAATTATAGTTGAATATCTGGAATTCCATTTGATTAGGACCTACCATGCAATAAAGAATCTCCTTAGTCATCATGTTTCGTCCAAGACTTCTCCAGGCCATGATGATTTCATGCTTAGCTGATCATCATCATCATCTAGACGTTATAAACTGGTCCATGATCATAATATGGCCTCAGGAAGCCCAACCTTTCTACTAAGGTATTTTTTAGTAGGAATATCGCATTTGTGAGGACTAGAAACCGTGTCTGGCTGTGATAAATTAGTTACTTTATCTGTACAAGCTATAAAGGGTTCTATAAATAGAGTTTGGCTCTCACTTTTTCTTTCCATAATCTCCTTCCTCATATCTTCTAGTAATGCTTTACTGGTGTCAATACCTGTTCAAGTTACGTACAAACATCCAACAAGTTAGATCGTGTAATTATTAACGCAAATTACTTGAAAATGAAACAAATGAAATAAGTACCTGCAAGGTAAGCACCATGGACATAGCCATTAAATTTTTCACTGGTGTGCTCTCCACTGAAGTAAATGCGATCTACTGGTGCCTGAACCACGTGAGAGACAAATAAGCACAAAAGAAAGGACAAAAAAACTAAACACTGTTTCATTTGCTAAAGTATCATTTTCCCGGAGATGGTGTGCATAGATGTGAAAACCAATGCTAGAAAATATTTTTATGACTTCTCTAATAAAGTCACAGACCAATGGCCAGCTGTAAGTTCCTGGTCGTCTCAAGTCTGTCTTTACATGCATTTAGAGCCGAATATGTAACAAATATGACGCCATCCCATGAAAATTTTAACAGAACAGGTCCAGAAGCAACATAACCACAAAAAGTAAACATGTGAAAATTTAGCAGATAAACGAACCTTAATATTGTGATTAAGTTTATTATTATTAGAGACAATGGGATAATTGCTGTAGCTGCAACGCTGGAACCTGTTATTCCACCAGCGGGGAACAAGTATATCAATGGCATCAGGTATGTCAGGTCCAAACATATCCCTGAGGACCTCCATAGCTTCTTTCAAGGTCTCTTCATCAGGCTGGGCTTCAACACGTTTTGATTCCTCATTTGTCAGTGTCACTACCAAGACATTAGAGTCAGGGTATGCATTTTCCATGTCCTGCTTATAAAGGAACAAGTTAGCTGATTGATTGGAATGTTTTAATGAGTAAATTACGAATAAATAGACAATTTTATTCCCAAAAAATTAGAGCAAAATAGTCTGGTCCCGCATCCAAATTATGCAGGCAATGTAGAAGTTCAAGCTCAATAGAATGCATAAATATTACATTAATGGAACAGATAAACTGTACTGAAATAAAACGATGCCCAAACAGGTCAAAATTTTTGGGTCATCAAACAAAGCCCACTTTCTTCCATTAATTAATTCAGAGTCTCATAATTCAAGATATGTATGTTATATTATGGAGTATTCTATACGAATAAGAAACCAATGATAGCTAGAAAAAGTTGGCAGTTCCCATTACGAAACTCGGTAACATAATTCCAAGATATCAACGTTGCATTAGAAGTATAATCAACCATTTAACGGAAATGAAAAAGATGTATCTGTCTTTTACGGATATAATAAGTTCATTGAAGTACTCTTCTAGTGGTTTCTCTCAAAGAAGGTCAAAGTTACAACTTTAAATTAAAGAAACAGGTAGCTAGCTAGATCAACCTATTGTAAACCGCGGGATGAGGCAAGAGAATTGAAGCTATTTTTCCACACCAGACAAAAGAACTTATAATTAATTATTGTATTTGGAGTTTGGATTTGGTTTGTTGAATTAGGGGCAAGTGGAATTTAAAAAATGGTAATAGAAACTTTGTGCAAACTTTATATTCAATGCGTAGCTCTGTTTGAGATTTACTCAAAGCTAGGAAATTAATAACTGCGGAAGGGCGTGAGATCCAATAGGTAAGCATCAAGATTATGTTAAATAAATGATTTCAACAAATGTGAGGATTCTCTACACCTTGAATTGAGTTCACCATTATAAATATCTAAAATTGGATGGACTCTATTACACGAGCACACAAAGGAAGGGATAAAAAAGAACAGCCAGAATTGTGCATATTGAAGGGCTAAAGCCTAAAAATCTTCCAGCTGATTGTTAAATTTCAACCTTAACTACTTAATTATAGTAAATGGGCGAATTTTCAGGAGAGTTGGTTCTTAGCAGCAAATAGGTCAGACTTTTAACACTCTGACATGAGATACAAAACTTATATCTAACGGAAGAAAACAAATATAAAAGGACATAAATAATGAACATGATGTAGGAGTAGTTGGATGAAAATTTCAAGCTAACCTGCCAAAATGTGTAGTAACCTCTCCGATCATGAGCATAGAGGAAGAATTCTTTTTCAGGTCCACTTGGCCAAAACTTGTGCGGAAACTTTAGAAATATTTTGGTATACACTATTAGATCCAATTTCTCTATGGCTTCCGATTTCCACCTCTGCTTCATCATATTACTCATTTTGGTCAATGTTAAAGCAGACAAATAGTGACTAATACTACTTAACAAAACCCCAAAAAAATTATTATTCACATGGGAGAATATAATATTTGACTATCAGCTTAGCTTGGGGGCAGACAAAAGTGTCTCGATGACAACTTCCATTAAATATATAGTTTATATTTAGTTCAACTATTTAAGTTTACCTCATTAAGCGTTAGACTGATGATAAGTTTATTGCGTATGATTCACGATAAGCAAACTCGGGAGGCATACCAAATTTATTTATTTAAACGTGTTGTGTGAAATCCATCCAACTAACATACGTTAGTAAACGTACCCTAATGCACTTATCATCCTATTGGACAGGACAAACAAGTGGAGAGAAATTAATCCTGCTAAAATGTTTGAACAAAAACTCAATTCACTAATTCATCAATCGAATTACAAATAGACCTCATGCATATTTAAATTTATTTTAATAAAATTTACTTTAAATAGATTTGTTTATTATTTTAGTTAAGACTTAATTTATACATATTTAAATGAGCAAATTTCCTATAAATCTCTGCTAATTTTATTCACTATGTACCGTACACGGATCTTCAATCCACCATATGGAATCTGACAACCATATATGGAAACATACAGCAAAGTTTAGGTCGACGAAGTTTCCTGCATTGTCCATTACCAGGACTCCCACTCTGCTACCCTGTGGCCTGTAACGCTTTAACATTTATATATTCTAAATGCAGAACCCCACAAATACCATGACAGTAAATAAATTATAGTATATCATTATGTGGATGCACCTATCGCTATTACTGACCCCAGATGCAAGTTGTAATTGTAACCCTCTTCCGTCCACGTGGTGACCCAATCTAAAGGGCTGACAATATGAATAAATTTAATCATCGCTGATGATACTGTTTATGAGTAGCACAGGGGATCATGCAACCGCTGGTTTCTGCATATGAAGACACCTAAGAAATCTGTCTTCTTGCGACATCAACCAAGAAGCTCAATTTTATATATGAGTTGTTATCCCTATATTTTGACTTTCTCAACCAATGACATTCAAATAATTTGTGATCCCGCCATACAGGTCATGCCAAATAGAATTGGTCAAAAACAAACCCCTATGAGCTATTCTACCTTGTTGATCTGGGTTACTGGCACAGTACTAGTTATTTATTATGGAATGGCTAGATTCTTGACGGTGTATTGATAGGGAAAGCTTCAATTCTTCTACTAGTAGATAAGTTTTAAAAAAGCAGTGACATCAAAAAGTTCAATGACTCTCTAGAGCATCAAGATAAAATGATATGCGAACTTTATATAATTATATTTTTGTGTCATTTTTTATCTAATGCGCACGGTAATGATAAGAAATAAAAAGGTTTGGCACCAATTATTAGTAAGCCTAATTTTGCAGGGTAGGGATCTCTGTTTTACACGGTTGGATTAGAATAGAGTTGCGTGTATGTATTATTTCCAGATACAACATATTTTTAATCCAAGCATTTCAATACAAGGATTATTTATGCTCATGTGTCCACGTAAAGACGAGAAAGGGAGAGGCCAAGCAAATAAATGTAGAGACATACCGGTAAGGGTGGATTAAACGTTATGAGGTCGCTTTGGAGAACGCCGATACTGACAGACAGAATCAGGTAATCTGCTTCATAAATATAACCATCCTCAGTTACCACAGTAACGCCACTTCTCAAGTGATGTATTTCTCGAACGACCTGCACGAAACCAAGTAAAAATATCAATTCTGCACGTTAAGAAAATATTCCGAGTACCAAATATTCCATCTGATGTTGAATTTAAAAGAAAGATGATGAAGAGAAGACTACGCCTAGAAAATCCGATGTGAGACGGAACAGTGAAGCTTAGAAAACCTCTGCTGTCTAATATATGGACTAGAAATTCAAGAAAAGTTCATTAGAGTAACAACGATTATCTATATAATCCTACGTCCATAAGTTTCTGATCTGGGATCAAGTAACCATAATAAAAGGGTACACTGACAACACTGCCTTTCCTCATGTCATTGGAGATGAAATGACTAGACACCTTCAGTTATTGCTATTGGGTCAATTCAAGCAGTGCTCAGGCTAACGTAAATTTAAACTGGGACTTCGGGGCCTACAAATTTATGAAGGCTTTAAAGGATAGAGCTCAAGATATTATGCCGATCAAATTGTCCTGTATGTGGGGTCCTCAATGTTTCAGTATTGATAAGATATAAAGGTCTCTCATCACAGTAAGAAGTAAAGAAGACACCCGAAAATGCGAACTTCTGCCCCTTCCAAGAAGGAAAGATAAATGTAAAGAAGATAACAGAAATGTGAAAATACTAAGAACTTGTACTCAATAATACTAAACGGACTGTTGACCAAAAAAAAAAAAAAAGACTAAACGGACATGTTTATAAAAAATAATACTTGATGGCTGAATTACTCTAATACCTGAATATTCTCGTGCTAAATTTCTTTTTGAAAATATGCTTAACATTCGGATTTCTAAGAAATCATCTGTGTTATCCCAAAAAAAAAAACAGAAATCATCGGCAATATGTGTTGCTGTAACAAAAAATGCATGTCCATCACAGCAACCTATTTAATATTTCTATGTTATAGTTCTTCAATTGAAATAGTGGGGGAAATGGAAAACTTGACGAAAAAGTGTGAGTTGACATCATAACGTCACGAGAGGGTGAGAGAGAAACATTGCAAATATAATAACAAAAGCATAACATCTTTGAAAAGTCATTATCTGTAAACTATTGAGCGGTGGGACATTCGAATAATTCAAACAACTAAAATTAAAAAGAGAAAGCAGTGCAAACGCATGCAAACAAACTAAGCTCGTCGTTCTTTCATAAACACGATTTTATGGTACTATTTATGTAAAGTACCCGTGTAATAACTTATATATGTAGAAAACATTTCACTAAATTAATAAATAAGATCAGTTAAAAACATTAAGTAATTAATTTAGTACACAATTTTGCCGCATACATAATAACACATACCACAAATAAAATTTAAGCAAAAAGAGCTGAGCACTCAGAAAATTATACCTTGTTAAGTTGGAGACGACTATCCGAGATTTGACCCTCGGAAGAATGGAGAAAATCTTCGGCCAATTTGTATAGAAAATACTCAAATCCTCTCTCATCCGCAACTAAAAACTCTCTCTCCCCGAAATCTACGAATGTAGATATAGGCTCCACTTCTACATTCAAATGGTCAGTTAACTATTAACAATAAGTTTCTAAATCTACAGAACAGACGAATACAAAGCACGCAGATGAACTGAAAAGGGGTAGTGACAAGGAGGAAACAGCCAACAAACTAATGCGAACAAAAATACGTGAAATTCGTTAAAATTAATTACTTTATTTAATTAAACAATCATCAAGATGATAATATATTCATCGATCAGGTACTCATTTTTTTCTGAGAGATTTGAATTCTCCATAAAACTATTCTAAATATTAAATATCCGCTGAGCTGGAGATGACTATGCTTTTCCTTTTTATTCCAAGAAAAAACAAACAGTGAAAAATGAAAAATTCAATATGGTGTGATGTGAACTTACCTGCCATTTCAAAATCATGGAGGATGAAATCAATGGCCAGCTCTATTGGCGTCTTCGGTATCCTAATAAGAACCGAGAAAGTTGCAAACATAATTTAAAATGAAAAACAAAAGAAAAGAAACTGGTTTAATTAACTCCACAGTGACGTCACACGCAAATTTCGTTGATTTTACGGTTGAAAATAACGAACTTACGAAGCACTGGAAGGAGGTTCATCGCCACCAAGTTCCTGATTCCTCAAACTTTGAATTGCCGAGTCCACCGCCCTTTTGTACGAGTCAGCAGCGATTCCGCTTGGAATGATCTTCCCACTGCAACTCGCTACGTTATACTCGGATTAAATTCATTAACAGAGTAATTTATTAAGGCGAAAATGAAAATATATGGTTAATACTTAACTTCTTTCTCTCATAAAATTGTTTCCTGAAACATTTAATCTTAAAATTAAAGTATTAATTTTCGCGAGCAAATTAAGTATTATTAAATATATTTTTGTAGCAAAAAACCACATATATGTTTATATTATTAACCGAAACGACGCTAATGCGAGCACTAAAATTCGCCACTGTTCACGGAAAAAGTTCTTGAAGCAAGTGTGGCGCCATCGAGCCTCATGCCGAATTGCTCCACCGCGCAATGGGTGTAAATAACAATAATCACCGGTATCGGTGATATACAAGCTCAATTTGCCTATCACCACGACGCGTGATAGACAAATCCTGCGCCTCGGCGCCGGTATCTTTCGCTTCCTCCATCGATGGAAAATACTATATAAAGAAAATATGAAGAAATGTTTGCGAGAGACCTGCGATCATAGATGTTGTAGCGCGCATTGCTATAGTCGGAGAAGCAGGTTCGGAGGCCTAATTTGCAAGCGAGTTCCCAAACAGGATTAGACTCTCTTCCTCCGACTCCAGCGATCCACCCGGCGCCAAGCTCCGCCGGAAGTCCTCCGAACTCTTCCTTCCGAATCCTACCGCCGATACGATCCGAAGCCTCGAGGATCAGCAAGTCCTTTACGCCATTCTCGGCCAAGACTTTAGCCGCACATATACCTTAATATTACACGGAGAAAGAGGGGAAATCAGAATTACGTGACGAGAACTTCACAAAAGTGGATTCGGAACATGAAAATTGGAAGCAAAGAACTGTTGCGATGGCGGTACTCACCGGAGACTCCAGCTCCAACGATTATGACGGAGGAACGAGAGGGAGAATCCATAAACGTGAGGAAGAGAGAGAGAGAGAGATTTGAAACTATATATCGGAAATGGTTTAGAGAATGGTATTATCTTGCTAGATCAGCAGAACAACTAGCGAGAGTTAAGTTTATATAGTTTCTTTCGGCCTTGAGGAAAAGTTATTAAGGGTTTTTTGTTTTTTTGTTAGGGTGGCGGGAGACGACTTCTTTTTGGGCCGAATTCATGGAGGGCATTATTAATTACCCTCTTTAGGTACAAAATCACTAATTGTTTATTTAAAGTAAGTGATTAATATTGATGGATTTATTTTTGTGGGCTGAATATTGATGATTTATTGTATAGATATTATATAAATAATCATAAATAAATCTTTGTAACAAAGTTGTCAAATTCACAATTTTAAATAAACTCGTGATAGTGACATAAAATTGTATCCTAATCTGAGAAGAATTTATTTTTATCAATAAATAAGTGTAATATTGATTTAAAAATATTTTAAATTCAAATCATTAAAATTAAATATATCAACATTCAAAATTTATCATACTCAACATAGGAAATTCTATAAAATTCTTATATAAAGCCACTTAGTGTGATTAAATCGAAAAACCTAACGTGAGTTTAAAGGTGAGTTAACACGATTTTATAAACTAGAAATGTAAAAACGGTAAACCTGGTGTTAAACTCGCGAGTTTAACCAAGTTTACAAATACTGCAAGTTTAGTAGCGAGTCAATACAATTTTGTAAGCTATATAAATATAAAAATGGTAAACTCAGAGGGTTGGCTAGTAAGTTTGATATCTTCCTTTTTTTTTTATTCATAAAAATATTGTATTATTTATTTTTTTAAAAATTTTACAGTATCTTTAATGTGTGTATCTCCATTATTTTTAAGATATTCTCTACCATCGGTCACAGTGTCACACCTAATTATTTAATATTTTTGCATATCTCGATTTTCTTAACATTATTTTTAAAATTTGGATTATTCTGAAATGATTAAAACACATTATGAAATCTCACCCAATTGTTTTTTTTTTTGTTAACAAATTAAACAAACATGCCCAATGAAATTATTATTTGAAAGAAAAATAAATCTCTTGGATTAGGATAGACAAATAAATTCATTAGTTATATATAAATGCTTTGAATTAGGAGGGTGCATGTTTGCCTTTTCCATTGTGCAGCCTAAAATGAATTCAAAAGCAATAATTTCTTATTTACCATATAATGTGACTTTGTAATTAGTGTATTGTCTCCTAAACATGTATTCTATTTCTAACAGAATCTAAATTCAAACTATTCTACGTTTTTCTTAAGTGTTATTTTTCCCCCCCTTCAAAAGTGCACTTCATGTTTTTCTTAAGTATTCGAAACCTCAAAAATTGAAGATTTGTATATAGTTGATCGTATATACACCTAAAATATCAATATTACATGTACATTATACTAACTCCAGTCCTAATTATAGGAATATTTTTGTAGTGTAAATTGTATTACAAAAGTGGTCCTATAATTAGAACATGAGGGAGTATGACATATTACACACAACATTAGAGCATATTCACCAATTCTTCATCTAGTCTTGGGGACTCCTGGCTAATTAATTAATTATTTATTTATTTTGTTTATTATTGGTGTTGCTGTATATATGTTATTGTTTTTATGACTTCTCTACTTGGTGTTTTTTAATTTAAGAATGTATATAAAATTATAAAAAAGGAAAAAGAAAAAGGGCTTCCGATGGTCTGGACCCGTTTGGATGGGCTTTTTAAAAAAGTTTTTTTTTATAGTGCTTATTTTTTAAACTTCAAATTGGAGCTTTAAAAAAAAAAAAATCAGCATTTTAACTTTTTTTTTGTGACTTTTGCTTTTTCAAAAAAATATCATCTAAACACATAAATTAATTTAAAAATATTTTTTTTGGCATTAAAAAAATGTTTTTTATATCAAAAAAGTCCATCCAAAAAGGCCCTAATTGGACTCGGCTAGCTAGCTAAGTTTTTTAGTCCTGAAAAAGTCATAATTAAGAAATTGATTAGATTGATTCATATCAATGGGAATTATTAAACTCGTTTGTTTGATTTGAAGAAAGAAAATGATAGTGTCATTTTCAAAACGTTGATTTTGGATGGTGGAAGTTTGATGAAGGACGCAGGGACATACAACTTCAACGAATTTTTTGTTGTTGCATACAATATTGCTTACAAAACTATGTAGCTTGACAAGATATGCCATTGCTTATATTAATTCATCTCTTATTTTTTGCTCGAAATATATTAATTCATCTCTATTAAGTAAGCCTTCCAAATTACTCTCTTAATCAATAAAACTAACTCATTTAACCTGGCTAGGTGGATTTTTTTTTTTAAACTAATCAAATTTTGTTTACTTATATCAACAATGTATTTTTATTTTCAATAAGGGTTAAGGTGCGGATTTGTCAACGAACTATTACTCGAGGAGCATCTAGCACAAACATTAATTGAGGGTACCAAAATTACCAATCAACAATTAAAAAGTGAAAAAAAAGTACCAAATAACTATTTAAAAAAAAACAACTATCACAATTACGTTAAAATATGAGGCACTAGCTAGCGTAGGATGGTGGCGGAGACGCTAGAGAAAAGAGCGGTTAAGCCTTCTTGTTGGATAAGGTAAATACCAACAGAGATGGGACCCAAGCCAGCAGGTGTTTTTTTTTCACTTTTTAATTGTTGATTGGTAATTTTGGTACCCTCAATTAATGTTTGTGCCAGATGCTCATCGGGTAATAATTTGTTGGCAAATTTGTACCTTAACCCTTTGAATAATTATAACATTTAAATATTTTTTAAGATTTTTTATTTTCTAAATGCTCCTCTAGTCTCAATATAGCTAGGATCTAGTTTGGGAATGAATTTTGATCCCAATTGTAAGACCTTTTTTTCTTTCTATTTTATCTCATATATTCCCTTAGTACTTAATATAAAACATATTTACCTTATTTGATTAGATTTAAGAAATTATTTAAATTATTTAATATGATATATATTTTTTAAAATACCCTAGTCATCTTTTGTAATTCCCCCTTCCCTATATATATATATATAAAAAAAAGACCTAGATCAACTCCCTAAATATGTCATATAATAAAGACCGGAGGGATTTTTTTTCAAACTAATTTACCTAACTTATATACTAATATATAATCTAATTAATAATACACAAAAATATTTTAGAGAGATCATGTCACATTGTTATAATTAAGTAATTTATTTAGTTTTTTTCATCTTCGCAAATTAAATAAATAGTTCTTATATTAAAGAAAAGGTAAACATTTTCATTTGACCCTTTTTATTTAAATTCAAGTATTGTCAAAGTTAAATATATAAATATAGTCGTAGACTCGTAGTTATTCTTCCAGGTTGATATTTTTTTCTTATTCATAAGGTTGAAACATTCAATGTACAATATAATCTTAAAATATATCAACTTCCTTCTGCTACGTACTTAATTCCATTCCAGTCACTCATCGGGTAAAAAAAAATAAAAAATAATGTCAGTCAATTTCTTCGTTCAAATTAATGTTACGCGGGATCTTAATTGCAAATTGCAACCTAGTACAATTTTCTAATTAAGTGGGCTTCATGACATACAGAATCTTAATAAAATTTATAACACGTGAACAATAAAATTTACTAGTATAGGTGGTTAGTCCAGTGGAATGTGGCACTGAATTCTCTTAAGAGGTCTAGGGTTCAAACTGTTGGGAGGGTCGTCGTCTTTCCCACTGCAGAACCCGAATCCGGATTAGTTAGAATCGAAGGTTCTGATAAACCGGATGGGATACCAAAAAAAATTTACTAGCACTCTCTTCGATTTTTAATATAACACGCTTAAAGGAAAAACGATAAATTTAAATACTCCGAAACAATTTATTTAACTTCTTTAAGTTTTTTAAAAAAATCAACTATGTCTTATATTTAGAACTGGATGTGGTATATATATATATATATATATATAATAAGTCTAGTTATTTTAATAATAAGTCTAGTCATATTTTTTACTCTTGCTTCTACCATATATTTATATGTGTGTATATCTCATATGTAATAGCAAAAACTTTTTTTTTTGAACGGAAGCAAAATATAGTATTTCTTATGGTCCTAATTATAAGAACATTTTTGTAATATAAATTACACTATAAAAGTGTTTTTATAATTAGGACTGGAGGTAGTACTAGTATTTTGCACTAGCAATTTTTAATAGGATAAGACCATATAGATCTAGCTTTTATGCCACTCATAAAATATAAATTATTTTGGATAAGCTCATCATGCGCATCGCTCTTTTATCATCTCCAATAAATAATGATGACGAAGATTTGATTTGTGAATGAGAGAACATCAACTTTAACTGATTAATTATCTGTCTAATAATACATTAAAGATAAACGAAAATAATATATAGGGGTTTATTATGATAATTATCAATAGGGAAGGAAGTATTCGAAACCAACCCATTAATTGTTTAAATGACTAGTGGCCAACTGAATAGATGTTACACACTCTGATAAGCCAAGACCAATTTTCACATCAACAACTTTATGACGCAGTTTTTCTACTAATTCACAATTTTCAAAATTATTTGAAAATTATCGCTAATTTTGTAGAACAAAAAAATGAAATATATGATCTATATGAGCAAGTTTGATATTAAAAAAATTATACTAGACTAAATATGTTTTTTTTCATGTAATTAGAAGTTATATATACGCACCCCTCTAATCCTTAAATAAGATCTAATTAACTAATTTAAATAGACTAAAAATATGACTTTTTTTTCAAGTGACTTTTTTTTTTTCTCTAAAACTCCCGAAACATCTTCCTTAACTCATCATTTTATCTCCTACTTGATTTTGATTTTTGGTGAGGGAATATCAATGGGTGAATTTGGAAAAAAATGGATAAGTGAATTTGTTCTTATATATATTTAGGACCAATATTAACTCTCTTACTAGGTCATATATTAAAAACTGAAGGGAGTATTATTCTTCTTATCACTACATCCGATCCTAAATATAAAATCCTATTGACTTTTTGAAGAGACTAAAGAAATTAATTAAAATACTTTAAAGTACTCCATCTGATTCTAAATATAAGATAAAGTTGACTTTTCTAGAGAGATTAAGGAAACTAATTAAATTACTTTAGAATATTTTTATTTTTTTCTCCAAACTAATTAATTTGATTAATAAACTAATATATAATCTAAGGATACACAACATATGATATGATTAAGTAAGTTATTTATCTTCATTAATCTCTCCAACAAAAAGGCAACTCTATCTTATATTTAGAATTTGATAGAGTATTTATATTTATAATTTTTCTCCAAAAAATATGTCTGGCTTATAAATTGATATATGTAGTATAATTTAAGGAAAAAGATTTTTTATGTAAAAATATTATTATCATTTAATCATACACAATATATGATATGATTAAATAATTTATTTAGCATTCTTAATCTTTCAAAAAAAAAATCAACTAAATTTTATATTTAGAACACTATATATACTTCTTGTTGTTTTATATTCATATTGAATGATTTTATCTTTTTAGCAAATATGTATTTGGATAAGAAAATAATGGACTTTGCGTGAATATATAAATTCGACCAAAATTTACTTTATGTCTCGTCTTCTTTTTAATAGATTTTCGAATTCTAATCATCAATGTACAGTGAATTTCCCATTCAAATATGTTTATTTTGCGGGTCATGTCAAAGTCTTTTAAATATTTCCATCCTCTCAACAGTGTCATAAATTGAAACGAAAGGACAATAAAAACATAATTTTGAAAATATAATGTAACTATGCAAGCTTATATCAATACTATTTCAACGAAACCTACACATAAAACAAGTAAACATATTGATAGCTAGTCATAATTTTTTTTGTTTAATTACTTTTTGAAATTTATAATTTTATTTATTAATTTATCTTTCAATTCTTACTTCAAATAAAGTTTAAATAATAACATAACTTGATGGTATAAAAAAAAAAAAAACATAACTTGAAGCAATGATCTTTTTGACCCTGCATTTCAGAATTAACTTAGAGTCCACAAAGTTTAAGGAAGATAAGAATAATATAAGAGTTTATAGCAATATTTATATTAGAATCTATAATTGAGAAACCATAATCATTTTTAAAGGTAACTTAGTTTTAAATAATTAAATTCAGATCCTTTTTTAGAAAAGTTATAATTTTTTAATTTAAAATTTAGTTATATACTTTTTACAAAATTAAAGAATGATTTTGAGCTTTGAAAATAATTATAAATTTTTAAGTTCGTTAATTAAATATTATAGTAATATTTAACATCAAATCTCTAATTGTAATTTTCCTTAAGAACAACATGACTCTCACTCATGTTCATAATACCACATGTGATGGTGGATGTGTCAGAATCCTATTGGCAGTGTTGTATGAAAAACACTTTCAAGGAAAGAGCTAGAAGATCAACACAGACACCAACAAAGTCATTGGAATCTTAATCTATCCTATTTGATAACCCAGATAAACTAAACAAATATTATCTTGATCTTTATCATGAGAGGATATCCTAAAAAGAGAGCCAAGTCCAGTGAATTCTTGAGCTCTTATCTTCAACTCATACTCAATGACACTTTAGGGCTCAGACTTTCTTTCAAAACTTACAATACTAACACAATTAGTATACTACTCCCTCCGGTCCTAATCATAAGACAAACTTTGAGAGTTGGTTTTGATCCTAATTATAGGACAACATTCTAATAATTATCAATTTTTCTTAAAATACCCCTATTTTATTCTTTCAAGTGTGTTTGATTTTTTGTGACTATATATATGTGGACGCGTATACTCTTCCAGTCAACGAAACTTTTATATATGTGTGTGTGTGTGTATCTATGTATGTATATGTGTGTGTGTCTACTGGAAAGAGATTTGCCGTGTCTCCCAAAATAAATCAAGTTCGAAAACGATTTGCAGAATTAGGGAACCTGGGTCGTTTCCCAACGAATTTGCAGCGGGCTCGATTTAATAACAATAGTCAAACAGAATGGTGAAATTTGGGGTTTTAGGGTTTTATGATTCAGCAGATTAAAACGAAATAAATCGAAATAAACAGACAGAAAAACGTTGATGGACTTAAACAGATTAAAAACGACCAACCCAACGTTCAGATTCCAGAATCATGCATCATTGAACGAAATATAACTAATCACGTTTGGTTCCGGATTAATCGAAATCTCTGCATTCATCCGGAGGATCCCTCACCTAGACGATCGCCTAGAATTTATTCGAACAGTGGCGTATCACGTGCAATCGCACGGCAACACTAAAACCTAGTCCGAATTTAGTCCTTGGGATGAACCAAACCGAATATTAAATCTAATATTCGAACTATTTTCGAATCGAATCGATAAGATGAAAACAGAATTGATTAAGTTACCGATTAGGCACAAGTTCTCCGAACGAATCATGGAATCCTCATCGTTGGGTCAATCACGGGGGTTTAGCCGAGCATGGTGGAAAAAGCGAAGAAAAGATGAAGAACGCGAAAAACCCTAAGAACATGCGAAAATCGGTAGAGAGAATTTTCATAAAATCGTGAAACCCTAATGTCAAAATCCTGAATTCGTTAATGCCTAATGTTTTTGGCGGCTGGCTTACTTAAAAATAACCTAAAACGAAAATGGGCCCTAATAGTTTTAGCCCAAAACAGAAATAAAATAAAACTGGACTTAAATTACAAAATTCGGGTCCAAATAATATCCAGAATTGTGCATCAGACTTCGGATCCAAAATCGACCGCCCTCTTGACCGAATTGGCTCTTGATGTCTTCATAACAATTGTAGCTCTCTGAATCATCTGAAATATGAGACAAAAATGAGGCAAATCCGATGTCTGGTTCAAGAGTTATGGTAGAAATAGTGAAGTAATACAAAACTGGAATTTTATTATTAAAAATGGCTAAAATGCAATAAAAGGCCCAAGGCCCAAATAAACATAAAAGCCATTATTTATTAGATAAAGGGTCCTAAGTTATTACTCAAGAGACAAAAATAAGTGTATAAAATATTCAATTATCATCTACACACAAATATCTATAGACACTATAGACACACACACATATATGTATGTATATATGTGTGTGTCTACACACATATATTTTGTGTGTGTGTGTGCGCACATATATGTGTGTGTCTATATATATGTGTGTGTCTACACACATATATTGTGTGTGTGTGTGTCTATACACAAATATATATGTGTGTGTGTCTACACATATATATTTTGTGTGTGTGTGTGTGCGCACACAAATATATATAGACACACACACATATATACATGTATATCTTTTTGTGTGTGTGTTTATATGTGTGTGAGGTGTGTGTGCCTATATGTGTCTGTCGATATATAAACACACACACACATATATATATATATGTGTGTGTGTGTGTGTGTCTATATGTGTACACACATATATGTATATATAGTAAGACCATTATTTCAATTAGATAACATATGGAAAAAAAAAATTAGGTTGAAGAGGCATGTGGTTGGAGCTATTGATTTATTTTCACTTAGATAATTTTAAATTTATATAAGGACATTTTAGGAAAATGAGTAAAATTAACTAATTTAACTTATTTCATTAATCTCCTCAAAATCGGTTAAATATATCCTATAATTAGGACCGGGAGTATACTGTTGAAATGTTTGTGGATCCAACAAAATCAGTGCAGTGACTGAATATTTTATCCAAATCTTTGAGGAAAAGCAAGACGAAAAATAATGTCATAGCAAATTAAAGCGCAGAGGATTGAGAAGGAGAAGGAACGGCTATGGAAGCCTTTTGGGAGAACCCTGATCGTAAAGCTATTAGGCAGACAGCCTTCATATGGTTTTATGGTCAAGAAGCTACGACAATTGTGGGAGCGTAAAGGTAGTTTAGACATTTTTGATCTTCAACATGACTTCTATCTGGTGAATTTCCAACGTGCAGAGGATTACATGGAGGCGCTAACTGGTGGACCGTGGGTAATTAATGATGCCTACTTGAATGTTGCAAGATGGATGCCCGATTTTAGCCCGAAGAATGAACGTATTGAGTCCGTGGTTGCTTGGGTTCGTCTACCAGACCTGCCAGCTCCCCTATTTGATAAAAAGTTTCTGCTGAATCTGGGAAATGCTATTGGTAAGGCCATCAAGTTAGATATTCATACGGCTCAAAGGGCGCGTGGAAAATTTGCCCGAATGTGCATTGAGTTAGACTTAACCAAACCTCTTGTGCCGGAATTTGAGGTAGAAGGGCAGACGTTGAGTATAGTTTATGAGAGCTTGGGGCTGTTATGCACCAAATGTGGTATGTTTGGCCATGTTAAAAATGGCTGTGAGGATTTTCAGCGTAGAAAGAGTGAGATGCGTGTGGAGGTAGAAAAGCTGGGAGATAAACCAAGGGATGATGAGGAAGCTGTGGGGGGAAGAGATCGCTGGCAGACAGTTCAGAGACCTAGACGTCTGAGAACTTTTGATAATATTCAGAGGGCGGCTCAAAGTGGATCGCGGTTTGCAGTTTTGGAGGAGAAGCTTGATTGTGGAAGGAGTGCAGAAGGATCCTGTAGGGAAGGGGAATCCTGTAAATATTCAGGAGGAGGTCCGGGAGAAGGAGCCAAAAAAGCAGGGCAAGAAATCTAGTGTGGGTGATGGCAAGATGAACTCTAGAGGAAGCAAGGCGAAAAATGTTAATTGTGAGGAACAAAAAGGGAAGTTGGAGACAGAAGGGAAGGTTAAAGTGCCATACCAAGGGAAAATGTCAGATGAGCGCAGGCCTCTAAAGGAAGTTCAACAGGTACAGAAGAGGGCTACCTGTGAAACTGAAACCAAGTTGGAGATGTACCGCAATAGAGGAGTGGAAGTTTGTGAGAAAGAAAACCTCCATCCTGGCGAATTGTTATCAGAGGTGAAGTGCAATGCTGATATGGAGTTGGATACTACAAGAAATGAAGGGGAGAATGAGGATATGGGAGTGTGCAGTGGTATGGCTTATGGGAAGGAATACGCCACCCTGGAACTTGCAAATGATCAGTGAGTCTTCTTTGTTACTTTGTATATTGTTAGTTATGATGTTAAACATACTGATATGGAATAGTAGGGGAGCGGCCAGTAAAGGAGTGGCGGCTGTCATTAGAGATATGCGTAAGAGATATAGATTAGATATAGTAGTTATTCTTGAGCCAAGGATTAGTGGTTCCATTGCTAATAAGACCATCAAAGGGTGGGGATTCAAAAAGTCAAGGAGAGTAGAAGCTGAGGGATACTCGGGAGGCATTTGGATACTATGGGAAAAGGATGACCTGGTGGTTGATATTATTGAATCGGGAGACCAATTTCTCCATTGTAATGTGAGGCTAGGAGGAACTAGTTTGCTATTCACAGCCATATATGCTAATCCAAATGTGCAAAGGCGGCATGATTTGTGGGAGGATTTACAAAGAATATCAGAAGTTGTCAATGAGCCGTGGCTGCTTGGTGGTGATTTTAATGAGATCAAATCTCCATTGGAGCAAAAAGGGGGTGGAAGAGTTAATGAAACTAGGTGTAGGAGGTTTAATGATTGGATTCAGGATTGTAAGCTTCTTGATATTGAGGCAAATGGGCCTTTATTTACATGGAGAGGGCCAAAGTGGGATGGATTGGATAGAGTTTTTAAGAGGCTGGATAGATGTCTATGTAACTCTCTTTGGCAGGAAACGTTTTCAGAAGCTGAAGTAAGAGTTGTACCACGTGTTGGGTCAGACCACCATCCTATAGTGGTGATGTTACAAGAGGAGAAGAAGGGTTTTCAAGAGAGACCATTCAGATTTCAAGCTGCTTGGTTGCTGCACGAACAATTCCCTGAGTTGATGAGTCAAAACTGGCCTGTGTATAGGGAGGCTCACAATAACCTTTCTGTATTACAGCGATCCTTGATTCATTGGAATAAGGAAGTGTTTGGAAGTATTGAGGGTCGAAAAAGGAGACTACTCAGTAGACTTAAAGGGGTGCAAATCAATTTAGAAAGAAGAAGTAACCCTTTTCTTGTAAACCTGGAAAAAGAGTTGGAGGTGGAGCTTATGGCAACCTTGAGACAAGAAGAAATTTTGTGGTTCCAAAAATCAAGGGGAAGGTGGTTGGAGGAAGGAGATCGTAATACTAGGTTTTATCACACAAAAACCTTAGTTAGAAGAAGAAGAAATAAGGTGAAGATGATCAAGAATGATGATGGTCAGTGGATGGAGGATGATGCTGACATTGGGCAGTTATTTCAGGTTTACTTTGAGAAGCTGTTCCAAAGTGCAGCTGGGGATAAGGGGTGGCACCGAACTGATCAAAGTTGGGGTGAGATTGGAAAGGATAAACTGAGCAGGCTGGGAAGAGACTTGAACAGTGAGGAAATAAGACACGCATTTTTTCAGATGGGCAGCTTCAAGGCCCCTGGCAATGATGGCTATCCGGCAATATTCTATCAGAAAAATTGGAATGTGGTAGGAGACTCGGTGTGTAAATTACTTAAGGAATTTTGGAGGAATCCGGCACGGATTAGGGAGATTAATGACACTCTTGTGGTTCTTGTACCGAAAGTGGAACAACCTGAATTGGTAAGCCAGTTTCGGCCCATATCTCTATGCAACGTTCTATACAAAGGACTTTCTAAGTTGTTAGTCAATCGTCTTAAGCCACTTATGGATAAATTGGTATCTCCATACCAAACAAGCTTTGTTCCTAGGCGGAGCATTCATGACAACATAATTGTGGCTAATGAAATGGTGCACTCAATGAAAAGAATGCAGGGGAGGAAAGGTTTTATGATTCTGAAAATAGACCTTGAAAAAGCATATGATAGGATGGAGTGGAGTTTCCTTGGGCGTGTTTTGGAAGAGATTGGGATGGATGGAAATCTAAGAAGGGTTATTGAGAGCTGTGTGAGCTCCTCCGCTATGACTTTACTATGGAATGGTGGAAAGCGTGGGTCATTTAAGCCTTCAAGGGGATTGAGGCAAGGAGATCCCCTCTCTCCTTACCTATTTGTCCTAGGAATGGAAAAGTTGACGCATCTTATTATGGATTGTGTGGCCAACAAGAAATGGAAACCGCTAAAAGTGGGAAGAAGTGGAACAGAGGTATCGCACCTTATGTTTGCTGATGACCTCTTATTGGTCTGTGAAGCAAGTCTGGACCAGATCAGTGTTGTTATGAAGGTGTTGGAGGATTTTGGTGCAATTTCAGGTCAAAAGGTGAACATACAAAAATCTAGTCTCTATTTCTCGAATAATGTTAATAAATGGCTGCAAAAGGAGATATGTACCTTCTCTGGGTTTAAATGTGTGGAAGATTTGGGGAAATATCTAGGGGCACTCATGATTTCAGGTGGTGAGCATAAGAAGAGATTTCAGCATATTCTAGATAAAATGCAAGCTAAACTGAGCAGCTGGAAACAGCAGACGTTATCACTGGCTGGACGTCTCACTTTAGTGCAGTCAGTAACGAACCAAATGGCGGTTTACCACATGCAGCATGATTGTCTACCTGCTGGTGTGTGCAACCAGATGGAAAAAATTCAGAGGAGTTTTATTTGGGGAGATGGAGATGGAGCAAGGAAAATGCATGCAGTTAGTTGGGAGGTTCTGTGTACTGAGAAAAAAAATGGTGGCTATGGCCTGAAACGTTTAAGTACTATGAATGAAGCACTTTTAGGAAAGGTTGCTTGGAATGTTATTACCAAACCTTCCAACTTGTGCTCCAAGGTCCTGAGTGGAAAATACAGTAGAAGCAGGAATTTAATGACAGAAGCGAGTAGCAAGCAATCAGACTCAAAGTTGTGGAAAAATCTTGTTAAGATATGGCCGAAAGTGCTGGAGAATGTATGCTGGAGTGTGAGAAATGGAGAGGACGTTCGTTTCTGGACAGATAAATGGGTGGATAAAGGAAAAAGGCTGGTGGAGGTTTGTCCTAGACAGCTGACTGAAGCAGAGAAGAGTGTAAGGGTCTGTGAGTTGGTTAATATTCAGGGTCAGTGGAAGCTGGATAGTGGATCTGATCTGATTAATGAGGTAGCAAAGGAGTATGTCTTGGCGGTTCCACCCCCAAATGTGGCTAGGGGGATAGATTGCATCAGATGGAGAACTAGTCTCGACAGCAGCTATGTAACAGCGGACATGTATAGAATGTTGAGTGAGGAAAAGGGAGAAAGCGTTGTGCAATGGGACAGGATTTGGAAGTGGAAAGGCCCTAGACGCATCCAGGTATTCTTGTGGATAGCGTTGCAGGGGAAGCTCCTAACAGGGGACAGGAGACACTATTTGTTGGGGGGCAACCCGAAGTGCTGTAGATGTGAGGAGCATGTGGAAACTCTTATGCATGTGCTAAAGGAGTGTGGGGTAGCATCAAAGTTGTGGCAAGCATTGCACGCTGACAGAAGAAATGAGTTTAAGGTACTAGAAGGGAAAGAATGGTTCTTATGGAACTTAAAGAGAAAGGAGAGAGATTGGGGGTTGTCCTTTGGGGTGGCTTGCTGGCTACTATGGCAATGGCGGAATCGGGAACTTTTTGAGGAAGGTTTCAAGTTGCCAAATGACTTGGGAGCTGCTGTAAACAGATATGTACAGGAAATCAAGACTGCAAGAGTAGACTTTGGAGTGCTTACTAAGTCCAAAGTGGAGCTGAAAATCAGGTGGAACCTACCTAGAGTAGGATGGACTAAGCTTAATATTGATGGGGCTGCTAAAGGGGGTACGGGTCTTGCGGGATGTGGGGGTCTCCTTCGGGGATGCTATGGTGAATGGGTGAGTGGATTTGCTCGAAAGCTAGGGAGATGCTCTGCTGTGATAGCTGAACTATGGGGAGTGCTCACGGGTCTTGTCTTAGCTGCTGAACTTCAAGTTCAATATGTGGAAGTGGAGAGTGACTCAACCACGGTTGTCTCAATGATGCATAGGCTACAGGAGGACGATCTGGTGGAGTCCAGTATTTTGGCTGACATAGCTCTGGTTCTAAAGAAGTTCTCAAGGGTGGAGGTAAATCATGTGTTTCGTGAAGGCAATTCATGTGCTGATGCCTTAGCTAATCTAAGTTTTAGTCAAGATGTAGTGTATGCTGTTTTTTCTGCTCCTCCTATTGGTATTCGTAGATACGTGTATAGGGATGTTGTGGGTGTGTCCTACCCACGCTCTGTAGTGCTTCAGTAACAGGTTGCTGGTTTGGGCTTTGCCCCGTATGAATATCAAAAAAAAAAAAAAAAAAAAAAAAAAGCACAGAGGATTTGAAATGACATAATTTAAAAGGAATTTATAGAAGCCAATGGGCAATGAAAGATTTGGTCTATCCTTGAAATGACTATAAATCATGTTAATTTAGTGTCCCATGAATGCATTATTTATCAGTGGTACACATAATAATAAATATATAAAGAGAGGAGAGATGTTGAATATATAAAAAGAGGATGGATGAAAAACATGTTTAATATATGCAAAGTTTGATTATTATTATTATTTTTAATTTAAGGGAGATTTTATGAGTTACTTCTTTTTCTTTTCTTTTTTTGCCCAAAGAGTTACCTCTTTTCAGGTAGTTGAATATAACTTATATTTTAGTATTTTTTTCATAAAAAATGGGGTTAAGGTGCAAAAATAGACAAATGATTTTCTCAAAAGAGCGTCCAGTGGCAAATACTTTTTTTTGGCGCAAAAGTAGACACGTGGTTACAAAGTGGAGCAAAATTAGCGTTTGACCGTTAGTTGACTTTTTTTGTACTGAAAATGATGATGTGGATGATGACGTGGATGTTGATGGTCTCTGGGTTGTTATAAATTACAGTTTAGCCCCAGACACATTTCAGATAATTTCAAGTTAGTCCCTCCATGAACTTTTAAAAGTTTCAAGTTAGTCCCTCCAGATAATTTCAGATTTTGACCTTCTTCCCCAAAGCTTGCCCCCCTCCACGATCTGTCCCAACTCAGGAGGTGGACCGCCGCCCCCCACCTCCTTGATCTCCGCCGCCCCCCACCCCCTCATCTCCGCCGCCCCCCACCTCTTCTTCTTCCCCCCACCCAGATCGAAAACACTAAACCCCCTACCCAGCACCCTCTTCTTCTTCCCCCCCACCGGCGCAATTTCTCTTCCCCCCCACCCCGGCGCGAATTCATCAGATTATAGGTGCACAACTCAGGCCCAACTGAACTCCCAGATTCATCAGATTCTCGTTCCCTCATCTCTTTGAAGAGACTTAAAGAAGTACTCAGATCACCCCACACCCGAAAGCATAAATACAAATATTATAACCCCGGATATCAAATTTAAACTCTTTCTTCTTCCTCAGTCTTTCAAAAACTTTTTAAATTCTACCTTCATGTCTGCTTTTCTTAGAGCAGCCCACAATTCGTTACATACAAAGGAGTTAGGGCGAAACCAACATCACCACAACCATTGGATTCGAGGCGTCGAAGCTTAAGAAATATAAACGGGAGCCAAACGCACCTGGTTATTTCTTACCAAAGCAATGAGAACAGAGTTGAACATTTGGGGATTCAAGGTGGCCCCTAGTTGTTCCATGCAATCTAAAATTTCCAGCGCCGAATCGAACTTACTCGACCGAATGAAAGAATCTAGGATGCCCTTGAACGCTTGAGAATCAGCAACAACACCATCTTCCTTCATCGAGCGGAGAAGATTCGGTACCTCGTTGAGGTAGCCGGTGCGGCAAACGGTGCGGAAGATGTGAGTAGGCGGCGGCGGAGTGCGCGTACTTGGGTCGAGCGAACGACACCTGATGGAAGAGAAATCGCGCCGGTGTGGGGGAGAGAAATCGCGCCGGTGGGAGAGAAATCGCGCCGGTGGCGGGAGAAATCGCGCCGGTTGTGGGGAAGAAGAGAGGTTACGGGTGGGGGTGTTTCAACAGGGAAATCGTGCCGGTGGGGGAGGGGTGGTGAATGGAGAAGGTGAATGGAAGGAAGGTGTGCCGATGGGGGGAGGGGGTGGTGAATGGAGAAGGTGAATGGAAGGAAGGTGTGCATTTTTTTTTTAATTTCTTTTTTTTTTTCACTGCCAAGTAGGAAAATTTTTTGCTGAGTCAGCATCCATGTTAATGTTTTTGGTCAAACTAACGGTCAACTAACGGTCAAACGCTAATTTTGCTCCACTTTGTAACCACGTGTCTACTTTTGCGCCAAAAAAAAGTATTTGCCACTGGACGCTCTTTTGAGAAAAGCATTTGTCTATTTTTGCACCTTAACCCTAAAAAATACTTAACATATTAATTTTGTATTTATGTTCTTTTAATGACCGTGGCATACTCTTAGACTTTGCTATAATTTTTTATTATTTTGTTAAAAAAAATGGATCCATGTATGATGCATCTGCCTTTCTTTTGAGGCCGCAAATTTTCCAGAGATCACTATTATTATATTTATGTGATTTTATATGTGGAACAAACTTTAGATCCAGTCCAATTATTTTTAATTATTAAATAGGTTAATTGTGATATTATCTTATTAAGCCCACATCGTTTATTGTATCATTATTCAATTGAATGACATAATTATAGTGAATTAATATTAGAAGGGTGAATTAATGACATAATTATATAAATAGGCGCCTAGCAAGGGCACAATTCCAAACTGCCCACCATGGGTAGATTGCAAACCAAAGTTAAAAAAATATAAATAGACACACATGTGCACCCTATCCAGTAATTATTATAATAATACTACATCCTGTCTTAATTATAAAATTTAATTGACTTTTTTTAGAGAGATTAAAGAAGTTAAATTAGTTATTTAATCATGCTCTGGTGTAGAACACAAATGTCCAGCCGCGTGTATGGGCTGGTGATTTGATATTGGATCAAAGGTCTCGGCCTGGGTGCGTATGTGGAAGCACACAGACGGAGATGGGATCACTGAACACAACCAGGCTCTTCAGCCGAGGGCGTGGGGTGTGTGCTCAGTGTTAAAGAGGTAAATAGTCTAGGTTAGAGCGTGTGTACCTTAAGCCGTTGCTTGGGTATTTATAGAACCTACGGAGCAGCTTTGGCGTGATTCCGGGCCCATAATCCGAGCTGCCTATCCTTATGCGGAGATACTCCTATATTTCCGGGGTAGTTAAGATCTTCCAGGATCTCAGATATGACGGATCTGACACGTCTCCCCAGGGTTGGGCCTTACTCCAATTGGGCCTTATCTGGATCCGTAACAGTTGCCCCCCAGCCCGGTAGTTCAAGGTTTTGGACTGCTGGGGTGTATCCTGTTGTCGTGATGTCATCCGAGGTGTTCCCGTCTTCTGGCGTCGGCGCTGTGCTAGGTTTTGTTGAACCGACATGCCAGGGTTTGCGGTGACGTCACCGGGCTCGGTGGGCCGGGGCGGCGCCATACACCTTGCGAAGTGTCATACTGATGGCCTAGGGTTTGAGAGCCGTCGAGAAGAGTTTCAACGGCCGGAGAGGGCAAACCGAGGTGATATCTTTCGGTCCTAAGAGTGCCGTGGTGAGAACAGACGACGTAACGGTCCGAGGTGCTTGGTTTGGCCCTGGGGTGACTCTTGGGGATTTCTATCCGTTCCTGCCATGATTGCCTGGGACACCTGGCTTCCTTGGATTGGGGAGGCGCTCCGATCCTTGTGTCCGCCGTCCCCGAATTTCGTGCGCATTTAATGCTCTGGTGGTACGTTGCACGTCCCCTCAACTTTTGAGGTGAAAAGTCGTGGCTACCCCCGTCGGTTGGGTTGCTTTGTTTTGAATTTCCCTCCTTCTTTGCTCACGATATAAGCCGCTGACATTTCTTATTCTTCTACTTTTTCATTTGCTCATTCCTTTCCCGTATCCCTAAAGCTTCTTCAAGCGAGTTTCTCTGAGTACCGGGAGTGTGTCATTCCTTCCTTCCTACATCTCGAATTTCTTTGAATAGTCTGGGTTTCTTACTCTCTGTCAACTTAAGCGGTTTTCAACTTCCGCCATCTTCAGTTTTTGAGGTATTCATCTCTCCTTTTGAACTTTTACATCGTATTTTAGTATTTGAGTTCTTCCTCTTCCTCTTTTCTTCGCTGGTGCGCTTCTGGATTCTGGGTTTGTCTGGGCGGAGTGTTTGTGGATTGAGTGATCAAACCCGTAGTTTAGGAATTTCTGGTTTTCTTCATTGTGGTCTTAGCCTTTTCCCCTTCTCATTTTCCTGATATTGACTGTATAGGTTTGAGCCCTTGATGGATAGGGGAAAACGTCCTTCGTCTTTGCGTCAGCCTCTAACTTCAAACATCGATGATGAGGTCCTCTGAGAGCGTTATCCCTACTTTAGCTATTGGCTATTAGGCACTCCTTTGACCGAGGAGGAGAAGCTATCCTTGGCCCTCCGTGGTGGGTCGAATACTGGGAGTGCTGGGGGGTCTCGGCCAGTAGTTCCTGGATCTCCTCAGTCGGAAACCATTCCTTTCGGGGTGGGTTCTGAAAGTTTCTCAGTTTCTGAGGCCATCTCGGCCGAACCAATAAATGCCTTCCAAGTCCGCCGCCCGTCCGGGCGGAGTCATTACAGTAGGGTATCTCGGTCCCTGCTTGGGATTGTGTTGCCGAGAGTTCTTCCCTCATTGCTAGTGGGCAAGATCGTATGGCGAAGTCGTCTTGGGCTCATGCCGGCATAACTCGTCATCCGAGCTGCTTCGGCTCCGGGGCTCCTTCTTTTCACAGGCCGTCCGTCTTGGTGTCCCCTTAGTGACTTGTCCCAATCAGGTATTACTGTCTAGCTCGATTCGGCTTTCATTTCTTTTTGTAGGAAAATGGAGTCTACGTCTTCTCCTCGTCTTTCCGCCTCCGATGTGGAGGCGGACTCGGCGATCCTTCACCGTCGATGCGAGCCAAATATCCACGGGTGACAAGTGAGCGCTAACTATACGTTCGCCGATGACGGACGCGGACGTGGCAAAGCTGGGTCTCGGGGTCGGCGGGATCTTTGTCTTGCCCCCCGAGGATGGTGAACCGATCTGCGCTACCCGGGAGCCCAGTTCTCCTAACTTTTTTCTTTTCTACCGGGAGTACATGTCTCGGCTCGGTATTCGCTTTCCGTTTACCGGGTTCCAAATGTCCGTACTTCACTACCTTCATCTGGCTCCTTCTCAACTTCATCCGAACGGGTGGGGTTATCGCGGCGTTTGCGTATCTCTGCGGGAAGATGGATCCTGCCATTCCATGTACCGCGCCCTATTCCTTCATTTTTTCTCTCCTTTCACCCCTCGTTCGGGTAAGGAGCCGCCCTCTTTGAAAGGGTGACTTCTCTTCGTGCCGAGGCGGATCGGAAGCTTATGACCTCCTTCTCAGGCTCCTTCAAGCATTTCAAGAATGCTTTCTTCAAAGTTGTCGCGATAGCGGGGAAGTGCCCTGGTTCCTGAAGAATGCTGAAGGCCCCGGCGTAGAGTGGCGCTTCCCTTTTCTTGGACCTCCGATCATCATAACTTCTCTTCTTCCACATACCAGGTTCTGCCAAGGACCTCTCTAAGGAGGAGAGAGAGAGTACGCCGCTCGGCTGGCGTCATACGTCGCCGAACACGGTGTCAAGAGTGCGGCCTTCTATATCAAGAAGGCCAGTGTAGATGCCAAGAAGAAAGCTCCTGCGGCGTCTACGGTCCCGACGCCTTCCTCGGCGAAGCGGGCCAGGATTGGGGCTACCGTCGCTACACCTTCGGCTACTCCCTCTTTGGCCGTCCAACCCGAAGTAGTACCTTCCTCCCCTCCATCGTTGGCGGCCGACACCGGTGTGGTGCCTCCGTCTGCTCCAGCCTCTGCTGCTACCGGGGCCTCTCCCCCTACCGACCCTCTTCCATCCCCTGATAAGGGGAAAAAGGTGCTTGCCTCTGACTCGGCTTCTCCTTTGTCTCAATCGGCCGCCGCTGCTTGCCCTGGTGGCCTCAAACGGGGCCAAGCTTGGGACGGAGACGTCTCTGAAGAGATCGGTATGGCCTTCTTTCCGCCGCGTCGGTTCTTAAGCCCTCAGCCTCTTTCAAACGAGGACGTTCATAAAGTGCAGCACGTTTCCGATAGTCTTTGCCAGGCCCTCGGTTTGTCTCAGGCCTATCTGCACCTCCATAATTATTATGTTCGAGCTTCCGGTGAGTCCCGAGCTCTGAAGCTGGGATTGGAGTCGGCTGAGGAGAAAGCTAAGGGGCTCGCGGCGGATAAGGAGAAAGCCGAGGCTGAAAGGGACAGTCTTAAGGTGGAACTTAAAAGTTCCCAAGTTGCCGCTGAAAAGGCCGGCGAAGATCTTCTGCTGACCCACCAGGCATTGACGCAGGCCAACGCTGATCTGTTGCAGACCCAAGCTGCCCTGGCAGAGGCCCACCGTAATCTGGCCGATGCTAATTCTCGTCTTGCCGAAACCAACTCTAGTCGGCGGAGAGGGAGAGGAGAAGGCCGCTCACGAGAAGGCGGTGGATGCGGTGAGGAGGACCGCGTCGGACTGCTTCAAGATGGCCCTGGCTCAAATTGAATATCTAAATCCGGGCGACTCGAACCTCGCCGGCTATGGATGTCGCTCCCGTTTCGGGCCGGTGTTCTCATTCCTCCACCTCCGTCTCCTGAAGAAGAATCCTCGTCAGATGCCGAGGTCGACGGTGGAATGCGTTCCGAGGTTGACGGTGGAGCGTGTCGGGAAGGGGCTTACGGAGCCGAGCGCTAGTAGTGGGGCGCCGAGGACGAGGCGGCCCCTTAAAGATTTGCCAATTTTCTTTTTCTTTATTTATTTTCGGCTTAGGAGGCCGGTTTTGTAGTAATCTGCAATGTAGATCTTGTTTGTACTTTGAACGATTAACCTTATGAATGGAGATTCAAATAGTATTTCGTTGTTTATTTTTAACTTTATGCATGTCTGCATGTAGTCAAGTTGTAGACCGGGCCGGGGTCTTTAAATAGTTAGAGTCCGCATAGTACTCTTACGGTGTCGGAAACCAGTGTCATGAATAGGGGTGTCTAAATATACCACGCTACGGGGTTCGAGTCGTTATCCGGGATTTTAACCGGGGTAAGGGCAAATTGTCACATGCTCGGCCGTGGTCGTCGTCGGGACACACTTTGACCATGTGGACTCGATCGGGATCCGGATGACTATTCGCCTTCTTACTTAGGTGTCAATTTCGATGCATCAAAATATATACCGGTGTATGGGCCTCGGTGTCCGTTGCCGGGCTTATGGACCACGGTGTCGGTCTGCTTATTTAGCGAATCATTTAAGTACTCTTAGAATTGAACATTCGGATAATAAACCCTTTATTAATTCAAGAGATGATTAGCTTTATAAAGCTGACCATTTGAAAGGAACATTTGCAGAAGGGAAATGACTGAAACCAAAAATGAACTTGAAATAACAAAATTAAAGCTTAACTCGGACATGAAGTGTCGTTGCGGCATTTCGGCTACGACTAGGCCTAGCTATAGTAGGTCCTTAGCTTGTCGCCGTTCCATGTCCTCTTGATAGGTTTCCTCGCCAAGGTTTCGAGAACATAGGCTCCTTTTTCTAATTTCTCTTTGACTCGGTATGGTCCCTCCCAGTTAGCGGCCAGCTTGCCGTCTTGCGCGTTTTTGTTACCGATGTCGGCCCTTCTTAGGACCAGGTCGCCTCGGACGAACGCCCTGGGTTTGACCTTTCTGTTGTATCTGTCCGCGACGAGTCGTTTGGCCGCCACGTCTCGGCAATGAGCCGTGGTCCTGACTTCATCCACCAGATCCATCTCGGTCAACAAGGCCCAGGAATTCGATTCTTCTCCTTCTTCCAGGGTTCTGAGCCTTCTCCACGATGGCTGACCTACCTCCACTGGGATCATGGCTTCGCATCCGTATGTCATGCGGAAAGGTGTTTCTTGAGTGGCCGACTGCATGGTTGTTCGAACTCCCCACAAGACATTATAGAGATGTTCAACGCAAAGAGTGCCGGCCTCTTGCATCTTCTTCCGGAGGCCGTCCAAGATTATCTTATTTGCTGCCTCCGCTTGCCCGTTTGACTGAGGGTGTTCGACCGAGGCGAAGTGATGTGTGATTTCGAGGTCGACCATCATGTCCCGAAATCTCCTGTCGGTGAATTGGGTGCCATTGTCCGTTACCACCTCGGCTGGAACCCCAAACCGGGAAAAGATGCTCTGTTGGATGAATCGCCGGACCCTGGCCGAAGTGATGGTGGCGAGGGGCTCAGCTTCAATCCACTTAGTAAAATAGTCTACCGCCACAATTAGCCATTGAAGTTGTCCGGGGGCCGGTTTAAACGGTCCGAGTAAGTCCATTCCCCATTTAAAGAAGGGCCATGGGGCCGATATATATTCCATGTTTGAAGGAGGGGACCAAATGATTTTGGCATGCTTTTGGCAACTGTCACATGCCTTTACAAACTCCTTGGCGTGCCTGCAGGGTCGGCCAATAGTAACCGGCCCGAAGTGCCTTTCTTGCTAACGCTTTCGCACCCATGTGTTGTCCGTTGATTCCTCCATGGATCTCGGCGAACGTATCTGCTTTCATTAGTGCCCAAACATCTTAGCATTGGGGTATGCAAGCCTTTTCGGTAGAGTTGATCATCTACCATCGTGTACACGGCGGCTTCCCGAATGAGTTTTTGGGCGTCGGTTGCGTCGAGGGGGATAATTCCTCGCTCAAGGTAATCTTCGAGCGGCTTCCTCCAGTCGGCCACATCGGATATGGCCATTATACAAGTCGGCTCTTCAACTTTTTGCTGTACGACGGTCTTGTGGTTGGACGAGCCTTTAGTACTAGCGAGCTTGGAGAGGATATCCGCTCTGACATTTTCCCCTCTCGGGATATGTGTGACTGTCATCTCATGGCGAGCTGGATTTCCTTCACTCTGTTGAGGTATTTCGCCATGAGAGGGCCTTTAGCTTGATAAGCTCCGTCTACAGGCGGCAACAAGTTGCGAGTCGGTGAAGACCGAGACTCTTTGGGCTCCGAGGTCCATAACCTGTTGGAGTCCGGCCAGGAGTGCCTCATATTCGGCCTGATTGTTCGATGTCGGGAAGTTCAGCTGTAGAGAATGTTCGATTGTGACCCCTTCTGGGCTTTCTATGATTATTCCGGCGCCGCTCCCTTGGGAGTCCTGGAGGAAGTCGGCCAAAGCTTGTGACTTAATGGCATGCCGGGCTTCGTATGCCATATCGAACTCAGATAACTCGATGGCCCAACTGATCATTCTGCCGGCCAGGTCCGGCTTATGGAGTACCTGCTGGATTGGCTGGCTGGTCCGAACTGTTCCGGCGGAGTTGCCAAGTATTGCTTGATTTTCTCAAATGCGGCGTCACACTCCGCGGTCCAGTTTCCTGATGTCTCCTTTTTCAGCAATCTGAAGAAAGGTAAAGCGTTTTCTGCCGACTTCGGCAAGAACCTAGTTAGGGAGGCCAATCGGCCTGTTAGCTGCTGCACTTCCTTCTTATTTCGCGGGGCCTGCATGTCTAGCACGGCCTTACACTTGTCCGGGTTGGCCTCGATTCCTCGACTGGTAAGCAAGAAACCGAGGAATTTCCCTGCCGGTACTCCAAATGCACACTTTGCCGGATTGAGCCGAATCCGGTGCGCCCTTAGTTTACTGAATGTTTGCTCTAGATCTCGGATGTGGTTATTGGGATCGTAGGATTTGACGATCATGTCGTCAATGTATACCTCAATGTTGTGGCCGATCTGATCCTCAAAAACCTTATTCATCATCCTCTGGTACGTTGGCCCGACGTTTTTAAACCGAAGGGCATAACGTTATAGCAAGTAATTTCCTTTTTGTGATGAAGGAAGTGGCCTCTGGTCATCGGGGTGCATGGCGATCCGGTTGTATCCGAATAGGCGTCCATAAATGACAAGCAGCTTGATAGCCGGATGAGTTGTCTACAAGTTGGTCGATGTTCGGCATCGGATAGGCGTCTTTGGGCATGCTTTGTTCAGGTCTTTATAATCCGTGCATACTCTCCACTTGCCACTTGGTTTCAAGACCATTACTACGTTGGAAAGCCACGTGGTATATTGTATTTCCCTGACGAAGCCGGCCTCTAGCAGCTCGTCCACATGCTGATTTAATGCCACTTGCCTGTCCGGGGCCCTTTTTCTCTTCTTCTGGGCTACCGGGGTTGACCCCGGCCGGATCGCTAACCTATGACAACAGAAACCAGGATCGATCCCGGGCACTTCAGCCGCGCTCCATGCGAAAACATCTCGATTTAAAGCCAAAAATTCTTCCATTCTCAATCGAAGATCGGGGGTCAATGTTCTGCCTATTTTTGTGTTGCGCTTTGGATTGTCTTCGAGGATAAGGTTTTCTAACTCTCCTTCTGGTTCGGGCCGGGGTAGCCCCTTTTCCTCGCGTAAATCTAACTCGACCATATAGATCGGGTTATGGGTCTTTTCTTGCACGTGGTTGGTTGGCCCGGATTTATCATTCCGGGGCCGAGCTTGAGGCGTCATTGCCTTTTCCTTTACATTGATGGTCTCTACATAGCACTGCCGGGACTCTTTTTGGTCGCCCTTGATGGTAACGACCCGGTTGGCGTTGCCCACCATTTTTATCTTCTGATGCTTGGTAGATACGAGCATGTCTCATTCATGAATCGTTGGTCTCCCCAGTATGATGTTGTACGGCGATGGGAAGTCGGCCACAATAAATCTAACTCGCTCAGATTTGAAACCTTCCTTCGTTCCAAGGGTGAGTCAGAGGTCAATATACCCCTTTGGAGGGGACAACTCGCCGTTAAACCCTACGAGAGTGGTTTTGCAAGGCTTCAGGTCTTCTTGATCGAGGTTCATCCTTTTAAAGGCGTCCCAATGATGATATCTGCCGAGCTCCCGAGTCTATGAATATCCTCTTAACTCGGCAGTTGACCGTGGTTCCAGTGATCACCACCATCATGGTGGCCGGCAATACGTCACCATATCTTCTTTCGTGAACATGAGTTGAGGTCGTTCTAATTTACCTGGTCATGTCGGGGTCCTCCTTAAATTTAGGTCGGTCCCTTACTGAGAGGACCTCCTTTAGGTATTTTTTCCGTTGACTTGCCGTGTCGCCTCCTCCTCCGAAAGCTCCACTAATCACGTTGCAATCGAATTCGGCCTCGGGAAACCCACTTTCCTCCTGAGCCCGCTTCTGTCTTTTACCATCCTTTTTTCCTTCGGGGACTGGACTGCCCCATCGGCCATCCTGCTTTCGCTTTTCCTTTGTTCGTCCCTCGTGTTTTGATTACATATTGACGCAATTTTCCTCTCTCGATGAACTTTTCGATGGCGTCTCGGAGTTCATAGCATTGATCCGTGGTATGCCCCTTACTCTCATGGAAAGAGCGAACGGGACTCGATCCGTATTGGACCGTTTCCTGACCGGCCGGGGATTCTCGACCTTCCTCATCTCGGTCGATGCCACTTCTTTCCAAACCTGGGATCGGGGCACGTTTAAGGGGGTATAATAGTCATATTTATTCTTCGAGTCCGGCTTCTTGCTATAGGGCTTATTGTCCGAACCTTTGCCACGGCGATCTTGCTTTCGACCCTCGGACTGGCTTTTATCCCTTGGCGGGGTGCTCTTGTCCGGGTCTTTTCTAGCATTTGCTTGCCGCATTTGTTCCACCTCGAGGTACTTCTTTGACCGAGTCATGAAGTCGTTTATGCTTTTCGCCGGCTCTTTGAAAAATGATTCAGCTAATCGAGTCGAGCTATCCAGGCCATCGGCCAAGAGGTGAACGTGCACCTCCTCCTTCAATCCCTGTACTTGCAGGGCCGCATGGTTGAAGCGATCCAAATAGCTTTGGAGTAATTCGCCGGGCCGCTGTCTGATCTTGGACAGGGTATATTGAGACTTCGGCTGTCGCTTACTAGTTGCAAATTGGAGTTCGAAGGCCTCGGCAAGGTCATCAAACTTGTGAATTGACCCTCCCGGCAGAATGTGGAACCACTTTAACGCCGGCCCTTTAAGGGTTGTAGTGAAAATCCGGGACATTATGGGTTCTCCGATGCCTCTACAAACCATGATCATGTCAAAGTCTTCAAGGTGGGTCGTCGGATCTTGAGAGCCGTCGTACTTGTTGAATTCGGTAAGGTTTAGCTTTCCCGGGAAACGAGCGTTGAGGATCTCGTCTGAGAAAGGGCTATTGTCGACATTGCCGACATATATCTTCCGCTGGAATCCGATAGGTGGAGGCCGGGGTGGCCTTTTAACCCGGGCCGACTTCTCCCTTCTTGACTCCTTCGTGGAAGAAGCCGCCCTCCTGCTTCGGCTGACCTCCGTCTCCTGCGTGCTTCTCAGTGCCGGAACTTCCGAGGTTTGACCTTCCTTCCCGGTCGTATCATGCTTGTTTCCATGTGAGGAGGCCGAATCCTTCGTCTTGGACCGCCCTTCCATTCGCTCGAAGTGGAGGGTGTGCCGCTTGTCCATGTTTTCCATCCGCCTTATCATCGCGGCCAAAGCATGTTGGACAAGGAGCATATCAGGAGTTGGGGCCGAGATCTCCGCGCGAACCTCCTGATTCGGCGGTGGAGGATGGTGGCCATGATTTTGCGGGGCCGAGGAGTCCGTATCGGCAGGTTGCCCTCCGACGCCCCTATCGTCGTGTTCCTCAAGTCGTTCCTCCGGCTGTGATAACCGGTCTTCATCGTGGTGTTCGTCGTTACCGACGGGTATGTTCGGTGGTTCAGTACGCGGTGGTTGCCGAGGTGGAGGTGGTTGACGATGATCTCCAGTTTGGGCCATCTCGGACTCCTTCAGGCTTGAGCTACGGGTATTCACTCTCATTGGTCACGGGAATCAAAATTTATCGTTCCCCACGGTCGGCGCCACTGTTCTGGTGTAGAACACAGATGTCCAGCCGCGTGTATGGGCTGGTGATTTGATATTGAATCAAGGGTCTCGGCCTGGGTACGTATGTGGAAGCACACAGACGGAGACGAGATCACTGAACACAACCAGGCTCTTCAGCCGAGGGCGTGGGGTGTGTGCTCAGTGTAACAGTAGGTAAATAGTCTAGGTTAGAGCGTGTGTACCTTAGGCTGTTGCTTGGGTATTTATAGAACCTACCTGGAGCAGCTTTGGCGTGATTCCAGGCCCATAATCCGAACTGCCTATCCTTATGCGGAGATACTCCTATATTTCCGGGGTAGTTAAGATCTTCCAGGATCTCAGATATAACGGATCTGACACGTCTCCCCAGGGTTGGGCCTTACTCCAATTGGGCCTTATCTGGATCCGTAACAAATCATATCATGTGTTATGTATGATTAAATTATATATCAGTTTATAAGTCAGACAAATTAGTTTAGAGAAAAAATGATAAATATAAATATTTTACAGTGATTTAATTAGCTTGTTTAATCTCCCTAAAAAAGTCAAATGTGTTTTATATTTAGGATGGGGGTAGTTATTAGTATTATAAAACAATAAACACTATACATAAATCGTAATTGTTCTTTGTTCCATGACAATGATGAAGATATCATATCTTTTATATACCAAAATGATTAAGAGATATGTTTCTTTATTTGTGGAGTTATATGTGTTGCAATTTGTTTTGAGCAGGTTGCTTGTTTGCAATCAACTTGAAACACTTGAGCTGTTGAGCAGGTTGCTTGTTTGCAATCTACTCCCTCCGATCCTAATTATAGGACATATTTAACCGATTTTGGGGAGATTAAGGAAAGAAGTTAAATTAGTTAATTTTACTCATTTTCCTAAAATGTCCTTATATAAATTTAAAATGACCTAAGTGAAAGTAAATCAATAGCTCTTACCACATGCCTCTCCAACCTATTTTTTTTTCTACATGCTATCTAATTAAAATAATGGTATTACTATATATACATATATATGTGTACACACACATATGTGTGTACATATATCGACAAACACATATAGGCACACACACCCCCACACACATATAAACACACACACACACAAAGATATACATGTATATATGTGTATGTGTTTATATTTGTACACACACATATTGACAAACACACAAATATACATATATGTACACCCACACACACATATAAACACACACACACACACACACACACACAAAGATATACATGTATATATGTGTGTGTGTTTATATTTGTACACACACATATTGACAAACACACAAATATACATATATGTACATACACACCCACATATATATATATGTGTGTGTCTGTGTGTATCTATAGATATTTGTGTGTAGACACACACATATATACATACATAGATACACACACATATATATCTAAAATTTTCGTTGACTGGAAGATTATACGCGTCCACATACATATACTCATAAAAAATATAGAGTAAATACCATTTTTGGTCCCTGAAAAAACACGCGCTACCCATTTTGGTCCCTGAGTAAAAAAAATGTCATTTTTAGTCCTTAAACAGTAAAAAAAGGTCTCTTTTAGTCCTTTTAGTCATTTTTGTGGGCATTTTAATCCCTCACAAATTCCCAAAAGTCCTTTTTAGTCCCTAAAAGGACCAAAAATGACATTTTTTTTACTCAGGGACCAAAATGGGTAGCGCGTGTTTTTTCAGGGACCAAAAAGGGTATTTACTCAAAAATAAAACACACTTGAGAGAATAAAATAAGGGTATTTTAGGAAAAAAATTGACAATTATTAGAATGTTGTCTTATAATTAGGACCAAAACCAACTCTCAAATGTTGTCTTATAATTAGGACCGGAGGAGTATCTTTCTAAATATGAAAGGTTGATCATTTGATCAACTCAATTAATTCTGGGGCCGCAAAGCATTGCTAGTGTCTTATGAGGTCATTAAATAAATTGAGCCAAAGGAGTTTTAATTGGTTCAAGTCTATATATATATATTAGATAATTCAGAATTATATTTTATAATCTAAACTTTTGAATTAAGATTCAAATTTAAATTTCAAACTTAAATTCAAAATTCGAATTCCAAATTCAAGTCAAAGACTCCATTGGGTCTTCCAACACAATTGGGCTCTTTTGTGGAGAAACTGATTTTCCACTCGGGACCATATATATGACGCCATTTTGCTTCTTATTGGCTTGGAGTCTCACTCCAACCTAGATATTTTTACTCTTGATAAAACTCAATAACAATTATTAGCCCAAGTTTGCTAATTTTAAGCAATCGGGAATAGCATTTATGTGTGATCCATTAGGCCCAATTAATCACTGACATAAATAAACTTAAACCAATTAAAACTCCTTTAACAGACCCAATTTATTTAATGACCTCATAAGACACTAGCAATGCTCTCCAGCCCCAGAACTAATTGAGTTGATCAAGTGATCTACCTTTCATATTTGGATACCGTGCATACATTATCCCTCACATCATCATTCACATATAGTGGAGAGCAAATATAAAATATTATCTCTCTTGATTGACTAAATGTAGCTAATTCACAGAAGTGGAAATCTTCTTATATTAACTCTATAACAGATCATGACTCTTCATGACCACTTACTGTGCGCACAGACTCCTGAGTTAATTAGAAGCTATCCAAGATCTACCAGTCTTGTGAATAACTAATCCCTTGTAGGGGACTATGATTCCTCTCAACATGTTCATTTATACTCATGTATTCGAGTTACACCCAAAAGTACATTGTTCTCCCCATTTTCAGGCGGATAGAGTTGTACAGTCAAAGTATAACCCTAGGACATAGTGTTCGATGATATCTTTAAGTCCAGGACGATCCGCACTACCAAACGATAAGAAAAAGGTGTTGATCTGTCCTTACATATTATCTTCAGGACACCTAAATACTAACATTTCTTAATATAAAATCTTAAAATATTATTATATTTGTATTTCTTTTCTTATATATCTCTTTATAGTAATCTAAATGTAGGACTTATTTACTCGATCTGTCACTCATACATGATATCAGCCTAGTTAAAAGATGAATAATTACGCGAAGATGAGTATTACTCATAATAAACTGACTTATAGTTTTACGAATTCATCTTAAGTTTTTCTAAAATTATTAAATAAAATAGTTTTGAAACATGCATTATCATTTCATTTTGCGACGGAAATAGAGTCCGTCGCAAATCCCCTAATTTAAAATTGCTTGATTAAAAAATCATATTTAATCACACAAAAATTAAAAATGGATTTTATTTTATTAAATTTAAGTTTAACCTTATAGTTGTGTGTGTAGTAAATATGCATAAAAGTTTCAAGCCACACTTAAATAATATTATTGATAATGATATATGTAGATAAAGTTGAGTAGGACCACAAGTATCATATTAATTATCATGTTATTAACTTTATGAAGCTAAGAAGCTTCTCATGGAAATGCTTCAACTTATAGCTCTTTACGTTAGGATTGACAGACTAAGAGCTCTTTGGTTCATAGGAATTAAATTTGATGAAGAAGTTCAAGGTTTATGTTTCTTTGGTTCTTTACCTAACTCTTGGGAGACTTTCAAAATGTCTCTAACTAATGCAGCTCCTGATGGAATTGTCTCTATGGAGATTGTTAATTTTGATGTCTCTTGTGCCATTTAACTTCTATCATATATTTGTTTATTTGTTTCCTCATAAACTCATGGGCAACGGATGTTAAATTTTCCTATCACTTGCAAAAGTTTATGAGGAAACAAATAAATCAATATATGACAGAAATTAAATAGCACAAGAGATATCAAAATTAACAATCTCCATAAAGACAATTCCATCAGGAGCAGCATTAGCTAGAGACATTCTGAAAGCCTCCCAATAGTTAGGTAAAGTGTCAAGGAAACATAAACTTTGAACTTCTTCATCAAATTTAATTCTCATAGAAAAGAAGTTAGGGTTAAGGTGCAGATTTGTCAACCAACTATTACCCGATCGAGGAGCATCTGACACAAAAAACAATTGAGGGGACCAAAATTACCAATATCAACAATTAAAAAGAGAAAAAAAAAACACAATTTGGTGTAGATTCGCCAACGAACTATTACCCCGTCACTGTCTTGGTGTCTCCGTCTTCCATTGACTATCACAGTGTCGGCGTCTCCAAAGCTTCCATTGTTGCTGGGTGTTCCACTCACCTCTTGAACTCATCCAGCAGTCCACAGCTTTCAACCGGCACGCGCCTTGCACCCTCGTTCCATTCATTCGATGCCACAAGCAGCACTTGTCGGTGCCACAGCACCTGCTCCCATGGGTCTCATCTCTGTTGGTGTTTGCCTTATTTAACAAGAATGCTTAACCGCTCTTTTCTCCAGTGTCTCCGCCACCGTCCTACGCCAGTGCCTCATATTTTAACTTAATTATGATAGTTGTTTTTTTAATAGTTATTTGGTGTTTTTTTTTTCACTTTTTAATTGTTGATTGGTAATTATGGTCCCCTCAATTGTTTTTTGTGCCAGATACTCCTCGGGTAATAGTTGGTTGGCAAATCTGTACCATAACCCAAGAAGTTATTGAGAATTCTCCCTAAAAGGAGTTTAAGTGGTACGTCATTGAATCACCATCCTTATATTTTAAGGACATAATTGATTTGAGTAGAAATACTTTATTATTTCCCGTCTTCCTAGCATACAATTGCTCTAGCTTATTCGCTCAAGCATATGTCTTCCCACTATTGTGGTTCAACATATCTTCTACTCATTGCCTAATGTAGCAACAAACTTTTCGGTGTAACAAAGGTCATTCTTCATTAGATATATTTTCAAGTTTCTCTTTTGCAAAGAGAGTTAAATAATAATCTTTCATATAAAGCAAGTCTTCCATTCTTACTCTTCCAAAAAGAATAATTAGCTTCATTTAGATTAACCATTCTACTTGTGTTGACCTCCATTGAATCATGCTCTGATATCACTTGTTAGGAAGAGTGCAGCGGATAATAAATCTTCCAGGAAAAAATGTCCCTGACCATAAACACATTTTCTCTCATATCAGGCCTCTAAATGACAATCCCACCATTGAAAAATACGAACCCTATGTTTTCGACCTGTTGATCAAATTTCAACTCGATCCAACGGGCAACAAATGTACATACGCCAATTTATCGATATTGACCTATGAAGCTGCATCTCTCACATAGTTGCAAAATTAGACTTCTCTAACCTTTCTAGCATCAACCTACCCAGCCTCGATGGGGTCTCTCTGACCAAAAACTTAATACTTCCTCCTGCCCTAATTATAGGACAAAGTTTGTAGTGTAAATTGCACTACAAACTTTGTCCTATAATTAGGACCGGAAATAGTACATCCCTTCTCCACTTAAATAATTGAGACGCAACCTTAAATTAGAAAACTTCGAGAAAATATTTTTCTCAATTAGGAAAATTTTCTCTCTTTTTTTCCTCACTCTTTTCCTTCTTTCCTATTTTTTTTCCTTTCCTTTCTTTTATAAAATAGAAAATATATCAAATTAAACAATTCAAACATGGGCTTTTCTCCACATTAGGAAGGGAGCCCAAAACCTAACACACAACTGCACATAGATATTCTATAGGCAGTTTCTAAATCTTGAGTCACAAACTTGGTTCGTCAAGAAGTTCAATCCAAGTTCTTATTCTTTAAGCAAAAGCAATTCATATATTTTTTCTCAATACATAAAACTATACTGAATTTAAAATATTTTATTTCAAAAAAAGACTTTGATATCATATCGCTGAATCAAATTGCTTAATGTGTGAAAACAGTAGTAATATTCAAAGCCGGGTCCCCTTCACACAATCTGAGGTTTGTGAAAAAGGAAAACAAAACATTAAAGTGCTTTAATTAAATAAGCATGCTTGGAGTGAAAGCGAACTTAATGATTAATTATTAATTACATATATGCAAAACCGTGTTTCATTCAAATCAAACAAGAGCTTTAATTGGTTGGACAGTGATCATTCGTGAAGAACATGTGTGGGAACTTGTTCTACAAGTGAAAGCGATGCAGAATATTAAGCTCAACCGTGTTCGATTCACACAGTAAACTAATTGTTTTTTCTTTAATTTCTTAAATCAATCATGGCGTTTGAAAATAATAATGAACAAATTATAGTAACTTGGACTCTTTTTATATATGATGGAAATTAAAGTTCTAACATTGCCTTGCAGCTTCTGTTGAAATAAAATGCCAAAAAAAGAACATGGTTTGTCATTGAAACAAGGTAGAATGGATTTAACTTGTGCTCAAGCATGATAATGATTTAGTAATTGCGTTTATGATTGCTGGTCTTGAAGTTTTTCTCACTCTTGAGTTGACGTTCAAGAAGCATATTTATGCAAGTCAAGACAAAACTTCTTTCATATACTTATCTCGTATGTTGTAAATCACGTTAGAAAAGCAGCTTTTACCGTTAATCCAAACCGACATGTTTATCTCAAGCCTAATTGACTGGTTCAAGTATCCACACAAAATTGAAATACAACTCCAAACTCTAATTATGAGAGTTACTTATGGATATCCAAACTTACTCCTAGGCTCTAATGTTTTTTTTTTTTTGTTACAAAAACTTTAGAAAAGGGGTTGGACTCACCCACGATCTAAGGCCAAGGTGAAGTCTCCATTCCTCCTAAATGATATCAATGTTAGGCAGCGTGAGCTATCTATTACCCTCAGACGTTTACCCGGCACTCAGGAGCTAGAATACCTCCTTTAGCACCTTGACCAACTCCAAAACGAACCTCCTCCTTTTAGTGAGAGTGTCTGACCTCTTCACCAACTGATACTAATATATATTATATGGCTATTTTTTTTAATAATAATTATATGGCTATTTTGATTATGTCATGTTGGAGTATTGTCGAGCCCATCAATTGAGTTACGAATCCAACAAATACTTGAATTTTGAATTAATTCTTTTTTTTATTATATATTTAAGAAAGTAAAGAAAAACTACCTTAGCCACTCCCGCTTGGCCTATCCACCAATAGTGGACTTGCTATAAGCATAACCAACATTTATTGACTGACAAGTAACAAGGTCACGATGCTCCAAGTTTTCAACTTTTTTTTATATTATATAGAGTTGTTTATAATATCCTTGATTCTCTAAAACTGATATGACTTTTTATTCTGTGTTTTCCAAAAGTGGACAAGGTCATGACTCTGTGTGTGTCGACATGTAATTAAAAATTTGTTTAAAGTTCAGTACACTTAGGAGTTTACAATTAATATTTATAAATTCTGCTCAATTATATAAATATTGAAAGAACAACTGATGATGAATAAATTTTAAATTATTAAAGGTTTTCAAATTTTTAAAAGTTTGACTGGGCAAAAGGGAAACAATAATTGTAAATTGCTAGACTTTTACTAAAATTAAAAACTCTCCCTTGTTATATATATGAAAATTAAGATGGATGTGACATTTTGTAATGATTCATGAATAATAACTAATAAATTTCAAGGCCTTCTTCCTTTGAGTCTTTGACTGATTCCAGAATATTGGCAACTCCCCTCAAATATTATCAATATGCAAATTGATTATCAGCCGCAAAGTCAACAAAATTTAAAAAATAGGGGTTCCTGTCAAAATGAACCTTTTTTCCTCACAAGAAAATTGTAATTAACAATATTAAATTTTGTATATCAAATTATGAAGAAGATATGCATAATTTATGGTTTATCTAAAGAATTTTTTTATTGGTTTTGAATAAAAATAGAGTTCTATGTAATCTTTGAAAATAAAAGGAAGTTCTTTGAATTATATTATATTTTTTAAAATGTTGAATAAAATTTCAAGAAATAAAATATTTTTAACAAAAAGAATACACAAATAATTTAAAAACATTATCTTGGTACTTATATATATATATCAATTTTACAATCCTTGATATCTTTACTCCATTTTGCTTTTATCACCAAAACTGAGCTAACCCTTAGATGGCAACGTAGACTTTTTTTTTTTTTTTTTTGAAACTTTAATTTAAAAAATATTTTGAGTTTAAATTTATAAATTTAAAGGCACATCTTTACAAGATTTTATTTTAACCTCTCAATTTTTGATGGTATCTTTTCAGACCTCTAACCCTAACACTACCAACAAAAAATGTTGATAATGAAATTTTAAATATTGACAAAACATTCACAAATGCTATATATTATCTTCAATAATTTTAAAAAATAACAGTGGCTGAAATAAAAAAAGTATCATTTGAAACTAATAGTGTCAGAGTTAAATGAATAAAAATATACTCCTATGATCATTAACATATTTATCATTTTTTCAAAGTTAGCCCTATTAATATCTCCTAAGAGGAGGGAATATAATTAAGGGAGATGATTCAGGTATTTTTTTTTAAAAAAAATACATTATATTAATTTAACTAACTTTCTTGTTAATTAATTATGTCTTACATGAAAGATCATAAGAATACTTTATAAAATTAAGAGATAAAATTAAAAACTCTAACTAAAGTACACTTTTGTAGGGGTACCCTTTCAACCGACTCTATGAGAAGTGAGTTATTTTTTTATTTTTTTTTGCTAAAAATTTTTTAGGAAAGGGGTTGGGTTCACCCACAATCCAAGGACAGGGCGCTTGGAGCCCAGTCTGCAGGGTATACTGGACAGAGAGTACACATACCTATTAGAAGTGAGTTATGTTTCTTGGCTTTGCAACAAAGCGTCTATGATCCAAAAGTATTGGGCTGAGGATAAGTAGGAGTGGATAGGGGCGGTGTCACGTGAAAGGCACGAAGCACTATCGTTTTTGCGGTTTAATTTCAATGGTCGGTCTTTCTTTGGTTGAAAAAGGTCTCACACGCACACACATTTATGAGAAATTGCTTCTTCTTAAGACCAAGTCCTACTCGCTTGCTATGATTATTCCATTACAAGTTTCTTTCACTTTGTGGTCAAACAGGGTCAACCCAACTCTTCCATTATGATTACCAATTTTTATTGTCATTCATTTACAATCATATCATTTGATTCTTTTCTTTGAACATTTGTCTAATCTTCACCTTCCAACATCTTCTATTTTAACCACATAAATTATTTAAACTTTGGGTAAAGGAGAAAAATGTACATGTGCTTTACCCCCGGGAGCGCTTAGCACCATACGTTTTTTTTGGAGCAAAAATACACACGTGGTTATCATTTTTGAGCAAATGTCACATCCCACCGTTATGTTACTGTTTACCGTGATAAGAGAGAAAGAGCTGAAGTGAACAGTAACATAACGATGAGATGTGACTTTTGCTCCAAAATGGTAACCACGTCTGTATTTTTGCTCTCAAAAAGGACATATGGTGCTGGGTGCTCCCGGGGGTAAAGCACATGTGTATTTTTGCTCCTTTACCCTTAAACTTATATGCACTAAATTGATTTTTTTTTTTTAAAACAAAAATGTCGACTTGAAAATTATAAATTTTCTGAAACAAAAATAATTTTTATTGCATTTATAAAAATCATTAATTAGGACGTACATACTAGATAAAATAGACCTAGTTTTTTTTTTTCCAGTTGAGATTCAATCCAATACTTTTTATCGCTTCGGATTAATGATATAAATAAACAAGAACCAACAACAATAATAATTACAAGCATTATCCTATTTTAGGTTTTTAAACTCCAACTGGCCACTAATCAGTTAGGGACTAAGTCAAGGGTCAGTGGGTCAGACCGGAGTCAAACCGATGAGAAATTGAATATTTTATGGTTTCTAATATGAAATTCTAAAGAAATTTTTTTTTTTAAAAAAAAAATTGATTAAAAAGGAACTGCACCAGGTTAATGCTTAGACTGAACCAATTTATCAATTGGTTCGCCGGTTTCTGATCCGAATCAACCAGTCTGGTCAGGGTTTTAAAACCATGATCATATTAAGCAAGGTTGTTAATATGGAAAAATTGAACAAATTATTAATCAATAAGTCATTCTCAGTAACTTCGTTGGGTGTTATTCTCTACCTTCTTTGTCTACTTTTGAAAGAATTTCATACTGCTTATCTACCTTGCTCATAGCAAATCAGATTCAAATTTTTTATACTAATAAATGTTGCCACTAAAACTTAAATTCTTTTATTATAAGTGCATAGCAAATCAGATTCAGATTTTGTTTCCTTATGATGTACTCTAAAAGAATCAAAGTTCAACAGTTCACCTAATGAGAGGAGAATTAATGTCACCTAAATAAAGGGCTTTATTCTGAATTAGGTCATAGGGGTATCAACGATGGACTTTAGAGCAGTTGAGGTCTAAGACTCAGATTAATTGAACCCAATGATTTTGTAGGACACTGTTGCTTTAACGACCCACTCAAGTTCTCAAATCCATTCACTGTTTAATTCAAAAGCCTATAATTCTGATTCCCAATTTGATTCCTTTCACTCTTGTCTTTTCAAACTCAGGCAATTCCAATGCAACTTCATCACCCAAATTCTTCCTTAATTAATTAATTAATCCCAGAAATCTAGAACATTTGGAATTTGCTCCTGCCTTGACTGAAATTGGGTAACAAAAATCGGAGCTTTATTATCTGTTTTTTTTTATTCTTATACATTCGAATTCACTGAATTTGTTAGGTAAGTGTGAACAAGCGTGAGGAAATAACCTAGCAAAATATGTTTTTCAAAAAAAAAAAAGAAACAAGAAAAATATTAAGTATAGTAGCTAGAATAAATAATTTTACAGATTCGTTTAGTTTGTAAAATGAAATGAAATTAATTAAAAAAGAAAAGTTCAGGCCGAAAATTATATATATATATATATATATATATATATAAAACTCATGCACGATTAAATACAAAATAATAAGATAGTAAATATTATTAAGTAATGATAATAATATCATAAGTATTACGATTTACGTGTCTCATTTTTCTTTTTAACAAGGAAAAAATGCATTCTTCTGGTAACGACGTATGACATAATAATTTGCCAATATTTCATAAAAAATAAACAATACTCCCTCCGGTCTTTAATATAAGACATATTTAGAGTTGATATTGAATTCTAAGTATAAGACATAATTTTCATTTTATCAATCTTTTTCTTAATTTACTCCTATTGATACATCTTCAACAATAAACAAGTAGGGAAAGGAGTGAAGGAAGACGACTAGGGTGTTTTAGAAAATATATTTTATATTAACTAACTTAATTAACTTTATTGATTTAACTAAATTAGATAAATATGTCTTATATTAAAGACTGAGAGTAATAAAATTCCTTTATTCCATTTAATAGTGTGTTGCCCATAGCCTTCTAATTTAAGGGCATAAAAATTTAAGGTCAAGAGTTCTTGTACCTTGAGGTCATTAGAACCTTCCAATTTAATTTTTTTAAAAAAGGATCTGTGTATATTCCATATATTTTAGAGAGTTTAAGATAAGCCATATTTTTCATAACTTGTGAGAAATGCAACTTGCTATTGATTTTATATTGGATATTGATGTTTCAAGTCCAAATCCCAACCCTTGTTCTTTTAGTTAGGAATCAGAACAATACTTTTGTTTACTTTCATGACATATGATCAGTCAAGTATAAACCAATTGATTCTTGTGAATATCTAGAGAAGTCCATCTATAAACTAGTACTTCTTTCTATTCTAAATATAAAATAAAATAGACTTTTTTTTTAGAAAATTAAATAAATCACTTAATTATCTCATATGTTGCGTATTAGTAGATTATATATCGATTTATATGTGAGGCAAAATAGTTTAGAGAAAAAATAATAAATATAAATATTTTAAATTAATTCAATTAGCTTTCCTAATATCTTCAAAAAAATCAACTTTGTCTTATATTTAGGACATGAAGAAGTACCACACACACACACACACACACACACACACACACACACACACACACACACACACACACACACACACACACACACAAAATTTTAGGAGAGGGGTTGGGCTCACCTACAGTCCAAGGACAGGGTACTATAGCTTTGCTCCCTAGGGCATAAGAGTTTGAGAGTATACATGCCCCCACCGCAGCCTATTTTCCACAAGTTCACATCACCTATGCCTCCCCCAGCGCCTTGAGCAACTTTAGGATCGAACCCCCTTCCCTTTTAGTGAGAGTGTCCAACCTCTTTACCAGTTGAACCCAAAGACGAGGGGACACAACCAAACATATTCATAAAACTAGACTGGCTAAAATTCCCTTGCCGGCTATCGTTATTTTTTTGGTTGCCCATCCGGTATCCAGAACTTCACCCTGACTAATCCGGATCCAACCCATGTCGCGCATCTGATTATGGTGGGAGAGTCTTCCAGCGGGGCTTTTTTACATTTACAAGGCTTGAACTCAAGACTTTATTTAAGCGACACAAGTCGCTTACTACTTGTGTCAACTCCGTTAGTTGCCCCCCACAGTTATAAATTGACACCAATGGGTTCAGTTTTCAATACTTGTATATACCAAAAAAAAATTCAATAGTAGTAGAGTATTACATTGAAGTCCAACTAAGGCCCAACAGACCAAAATAAAAAAGATTCTCAAAATCTTCAACGATAAATAGTCATCATCTTCAAAATGTATTTGGGCCGCCATTCCCTGTCCAGCTATCCCAGTTCTTCTTGTTGACGTTTATAACCAAATTGCTCCATGCAATGACCAGCTGACCACTAGAGGGATGAATCAATGCACCAGGAGATTAAAAAATAAAAAAGGAAAGAAAATAATCGAGGCATGGCTATTCTTCTTGTATTAACAATTTAGGCTCCTGATAACTATCGGAAGCAAATGGAAAGATATTTGTTCTTCTTTAACCATGTCCTCCGTTCGAGACGTGAGAATAGAAAAAATAGTGGTGAGAGCTCTTCCCCCAAAACCGTGGGTTCGACGCGGGACGAAATCCGGATTAGTCGGAATCAAGAGTTCTGTTAAACCGGATGGGATACCAAAAAAAAAAAAAAAGGCTCCTGATTCCTTATGGATTTATTTAAAATAAGATGCGATTTTCTGTACATCATATATCATGTGTTGTAGCAGATGATTTCATCAGCTTCATGTGATGCCTAGAAAGTAACATGCAGTTACTGCCAAAGAGAAGATTTTTAGTCAGAGCTCTTAATAACTATTTGAACTGCGATCTGATAAAAGAATGAGCAGCAGCTGGAAGAACTTACATGGTTTCAAGTTAAAGTGATACAAGTTTAATATTCCTTCAAAGATGTTGTAAGATAGATTCCCTGAAGTAATAGTACAGGTCAATTTTTGGCAAACTGAGTCGTTGTTTAAGGAAGATGTCTCTACCACGAATACAGCTCAAAACTACATAAATTTAATCGAACAGCAAATTGAAAATCCATATGCATTTTTCTTACAGGAAAATAGTTGATCTTGCTAAATGAGCGACAGAAGTATTCTGAAAGCAACGGATTTACCTTCAGGACAAGAAATGAAGCATCCAAGAGGACCTCAGTGGAGACCAGACTGGTGAAATGATTTCTCATACAAAACTTGGGATTCAAATGATACAAGGAATTGAATGGAATGAAACGGGGAAAAAATAAAAAAGATTTATAGATACAAATGTCACTTTTTTTCTCTTGAATTAAAAAAAATAAAAAGAATCGATCACAATTAAGTAAAGAAAATGAGGATATAATAAATTATTAACTATGCCGTTTTCTGTGCAAAAGAAATAGAGTGCTTTCCCTTATACAAACCAAATAGGCTCAAACATGAAGAAAATATTTTGTACAATGGTTCCATGAAGAAAGTAAAGTTGATGGATGAAGCAGATGGTTCTTCCCATGCATTCAGCTCATTATTATATCAGGTCAAAAGGCACAATCGAAGTGCACATGCATTTTTCTCATGGGAAACTAATTCGTTGCTAAATGAGGAACAGCAGGACTCGGTGGATGCAAGTATTAACTTCAGAACGGCAATAAAGCATCCATAAACTAGTGCAACCACTTCACATCAACAATTCTTGTAGTCTTCCAGGTTCAATTTTCAGTCAGTGTCACCAGAGCTATGCAATCAATCTTAATAGGTACATTAGCGACAAAATCTGACAAAATCTGGTGCCACGTAGCTAACAAAGTCTTGCACATTTATGGACAGATTCTCCCAATATAATAACAGAGAGACCCAGTCAAGAAATAAGTTGAAAACTGAAAAATGATTTCAGCATGTAATACCAAGTTAATTGGAAAAGTTTTTCTCTTATTATAATAATGAAAGACTTGACAAATTGGAAAAGCTTTTCTCTGAAATGACCATGCCCATCTATGTTTACCTGCTAGGGTTCTCAAATCTTTTGCAGTTCAGGTCATCATGGAACATGTGCAGTATAGAATTGTAAGGTAATTCTTCCATCAAATTGAACAGGTTAGCCTCTGATCAACTTAGAGCCTGGTTAGCATTTCACAAGGAGAAATTCAGAATCTGTATTAAATATGAGACAACAACAAATATAAGCAAAATTTTATCCCGTGAATGGTTTTCTACTTTTCTTAACGAATCTCATGATTAAAAGAAATTGTAGTTGTTCATAGAAATGATATTAAAACCCGATTGGATAATCAACCAAAGCCCTGAAAAAGAGACAAGACCATATTTAGGAACTGGATACATCTATTGCCTACTGGCCATATAATGGATACTGGAAAGGGTTACTTGTGCACCTCAGGAACTCGCAATGAAATTGTTAAAAGGAACAGATACCAACTCTTGTCCAACATAGATAGATGTACAGGCTCAGGCATGGAAAGAGAGATTGGCAACTAGATGAGACACATTCTCCCAAAACAATAGTCAAAAGGAAAAAGAATGAAAGAAAGAGAAAAGAATTTAAGCATGAAAAGTAACAAACTTTAACATACCGAAGCTATCTTTGGCAGTGATCATCATGTTTTCTAACTTCTGAGCAGCCTCTGTCATGCCATGTCTATTATAAGCTTGCATCATGCAAGCAAAAGTGATGCTATCAGGCTCACATTTTCTTTCTCTCATGGACAAGAAAAACTCACCCATTTTATTTAAGTCACCAGCCCGACCATAGGCACTAATTATGCAATTGAAGAAGGGAGTGTCCAATACTACATCAGAATTTTCCACATGCCTCATGATTGAGTCAACTTTTTCCATGCACCCAGCTTTACTGTATGCATTGACCAGAGAGCAATAAGTTATAGAATTAGGCTTCACACCTAGATGCTTTATTTTCTTAAAGTATCTATCCATCTTCTCAATTTCTCCAGCTTTTCCAAACACCTCAATTATGGTGTTATAGGTTACAATTGTTGGAGAGAAAAGCCTCTTTTCCATGAAATCCATGACAGACTCCATCTTATCATAGAGGCCTGCTTTACCATATGACCTGATCATGATATTGAATGTCTTTATGTCTGGTTTTATTCCCATTAGCTGAAATTCCTCATACCACTTCTCCATCTTCTCAATTTGGCCACTATTTCCATATGCTCCTACTAAAGAATTCAATGTAAAAACATCTGGTTGGCAGTTGCCAATTTCAAGCATATTTGTCAGAGAATACTCCATCTGTTCAAACATACCAGCCTTCCCATATCCATCAATAATGGTATTGTATATCACATTGTTATGTTCAATGCCCAGATATGACATTTCAGCAAGAATGCGCTCAATCAAATCAAACCGACTGTGTTTTGTGCAATTATTGAGAAGAATGGAATACGTATATATATCAGGTTTGCAATTAGTGACTGATTTCATATCTTCAACTAAACCAAAAGCCTTGTGAAGGAAACCACTTTGAGCATAGGCACTTACAAGAGCAGTGTAGACATCAACAGTAGGTTTAAGCCCTTCAGACAACATGACCTCAAATAGCAGGCTGGCCTCCTCCGGTTTCCTGCACTTGCCAAGCATCATCAATAATTTTGTGTATGTTTGGCATCTTGGTTCATACCAAAGTTGCTTGCGAAGAAGAGCAAAAATCTGCAAAAGGGAAATCTCTTCAAGATAAATCTTAAGGCTTAAGTTAATCTCATCCTAGATTTTATGCCACAGAAGTAATCTTGACATCTGTGCCTCCGTCAGTTGCAGCAGTGCTAAGTTGCTGTAAATTAACAAAATACTCGGGCAAGTAATATTAAAAATTTCTATTCTTTTTGGATTTAAATAAACTATACAAATATTAAAAATTAAGAATCAACTAACATCACGGCTTGTTTGACTGGGGATTGAGGATGAAGTCACCTAATCAATAAAGGTTCTTGACAACATACTAATGAAAAGTGAAACTAAAAGAAGCATCATGAACCTTAAGAGCAGCTTCCCAGCGAATTTCATTGATAGCTTCATGCAAAGCTTCCAGAACGGCCTTGGGCCATAGCTGTTTGTACTTCCTCGAATTAACCTTATTCTCAATACCGCTAATAGCAGCTTCCGTTCTGAGAATTCGAGACAGGTCCTTCTTGGTGTCCTTCTGGAGCCCTAAAGATCCGGGATCGGAGGATTGCTTCGATGACTGAACACGGAAACGACGCAGCTTTGGAGTGTGGCAAGGTTTTTGGTTCAGGACATTCGCAGAATGAGTAGCGGGCATTGAGTAGAGGAAAGATGACCAGCACAAGTGATTGGGATCCACGAGGAGAAGAAGCTCCATTGCCGTTTGCGAGGAGAGCGGCGAACCAAGTTTCCTCTGGGGGAAGACGATAGCTGACTCTGCGTAGGAGGCAGCTTCTCTCCACCGATTATTCTCTTCACTGCCTCTCCACTACCTCAAAACACCCCGTTTTGCCTCGTAAAAAAAAAACCTGGGCCGTTCCTTCTTCCTCCAGTAACACGTTTGATTCTCTCTCTTGTCCAGGTTGAATTTCACAGTGCTTTCATTTCACTTCCCTCAGTTAACAAACAAGAAAAGATTACTTCAATAGCTGCTCAAAAGAAGATTCACGTTTCTGGAATAACACCTCCTCCCCAGCTAAACCAATTCAAGTCAGCCAATACTGTAAGGATAAATCGAAGAATAGGGAACTAGAAACAATAATAGTCTCTGGCTGCTCTATAGCTTTGAACGTCGTAGACATTCCCAAGTTACTCATATGACTTCAAATTGCCGAACTTTCATATGAAAAATACATAATCACAACAAATTCAACTAACATTACAAAGAACAAACTGATAAACAGATTCAACTATTCAGTAAAGCGATATCCTAAAAAATATAGCCTCAAGCGAGAAGCACACCTGATGGGACTCGAACCCACAATTGTCTGATTAGAAGTCAGAAGCCTTATCCATTAGGCCACAGGTGCTTGTTTGGTAGACTGTGGTCATAAAATTATTTCTTACTTAACCCCAGGAACTTGGGCTAGTCTATAGATGAAAATGACGTAATAAGAAGAAAAATAATCCATCCTTGTATCTCTAAATTTAATAACTATTAACCAATTTGGTAGTTCTGGAAAATTAATTTAATTATTTATAAATATTGTCTTTGAATGGTTTAAAATAGTTATCCTTTTAATTATTTACATTAAATTGTATGCTATCAATGTTGATGTGTGCTAAACGGGAAAAGTTTTTTTTTTTTTTTTGGGGGTTGAGTTCTTATGTTCAGAAAATAAACTCCTATCTTTAGCTAGACATCCCTAATCTACATCTTTTTAGTGCCTAATTTTATTAAAAATCATCTTTCCCATAAAAGTTGCAGGGATGTTATACCCTTACTGGCTTCGCCCTTATGGGTGACAGATAGAAGGATTCCCTTTTATAATTACTGTATTTTACCTAATTACTGCTTATTAGCATGCATCAAAGATTAACGCGGCAGAGCATATCCCGGTTGGATTTCAGACAATACTGGTATAATTAAATGCAAGTAACAAAATATAATCCCCGAAGGATAAAATATACAGTCATCCACTCTGTGCCCACAAGGCCAAAAAAATATACAGTTATCCAAATCCAAAATAAATATAAAAAATAATCTTCCTCCATCACCATCAACTCTATCTACTCTCCATTACCATCAACTCTATCTACTCTAGCTTCACGGTCTTACCCTCCTCTCCAGATACAGCCCTCGAAGTACTTCATGAAGCTTAACAAAAACTTGGGATTCATCAGAGTAACCATTAATCTCATATGTAATGCATAAACAGTGTATGTATGTAATCATAATTAGAAAAAACACCATATAAAAGCATTCAGTAACAAACGCGCAATAACACAAATGCAACATACCGTATGTACAGTGTTAACTGCTGATAGGGCAAAACTTTAAAGCCTATAACTCCGCAAGTATACGGGTCATATCAAGTAATAAAGTGATAAGAAAAGTATCGTTCCCACGAGAACTTAGTATCACAAACTTTAGTTAGGCATTAATTTCACAATTTCGTTTAAGTTGAGAAAACTAGATTGAATTTAATTAAAAGAAAAGAAAATTGATAGAGAAAAACGCAGCTAGGGCATAAAATTCCCCTATGTTCCTCTAAGTATTTGAATTAAATCCCTAATTGATTATTATTCCCATGATTGACGATCAATTCTCTAAAATTAGACTAAGTCTCAATGTCTTGACACTACCTTAGTCCGTTATCTTTGAAAACAACCTAATGTCTTAGTATTGTTTGGAAAGATTATATAAACCAGAATTATGAGATCGCATAAACTCGTAAGCCTATGTCTAGGTCATGCAACTCTATGACGAATTAACGGTTCTAGTTAAATACATCAACATCTCTATTATCATACACCAACCTATGAACAATCTAAAAGGTGATCAATCTTTAAGAAAGCTTCAAGCAAAGATAATTCATTCAATCATGGTAAATAACGTTCAATAGAGAATTCAAACAAATACTCAAATTCGCATAGGGTTCATCCTCGCCCTAACTACTAAAGAAGACTAGTCAAGCATGGCTAGATTAACAGAATAAAAGAAAAGAGATGAAAATCAGAATTGTTCTTGTGTCCTTCTTTCTTTCTTCAGCCGTCACGTCCTTCTTTCTTTCTTCAGCCCTTTTCTCTCTAAACCTTTGGTAAATACCGAAATTTAGAGAGCATAAGGATGTTTTTTTCTTTCTTCCGTGCTTCCCCTTTTGTGTGCTGCCCTTTCCTTTATATAATAATTCCCTTAGGCTGACTTGGTCCGTGATCTGCTTCTTTCTTAAATAAAGGATATGCAATATCCTTTTGAGATCTCCAATCACCTCCAAATATTTTTTAATTCACTCTATCATACCACACAATTAATTCAAATTTATTTCCTTTTTTCGCTCCTTTCTCAACCAGCCTAATATTTCTGCACAATAAAAGTAGGATATGAGTAGATTTTATGTCGATTTATTCCTTGATCCTAAGTTTGATTCAGTGATGAAAAAGTTTATAAACGATAATTAAATAGGTATATAATATCAATAAATCCAACTAATTCTCATAAAATATACACCTATTTAATCATAAAATATATACTTTTCAACTGCAGAAGGACTACATGTCCTAAAACAAACACAAGACTGCTCAACAAAGCAAGCCCCGAATCCATAGCGATAGGAAAAACACAGTAGTCGGGCTCCAAACCCAGACAACACTGAATGCACACAAACACATGTCCCTTTTCAACAGACACAGGTCCACAATCGTGGAAAAACAAACATACAAAATAACACGAGGCATATGAGGATTAAGGTTACTACCTGGTAGTTGACCACAAATATCGGTAGAATTTTTCCTCGGATAGGCGAAAATCAAAGTGACCCTAAAATAACCAAAATGTGAATATAAGTGACCCTTATTGAAATATTTATTTGATGGCTAAATATAAGCCTTCTTCAACCTTAAAAAGAAATCTCTTAATCATATACTAAGATCCTATTTGAACACGTTGAAGGGCATTTAACACTCCAACAATGAATCAGTTACAACGACATCAATGAATCAGTTTGTCATGTTCCTGAGGCTAGCCGAAACGCTCATCTCAGATTGCTCAACCAAACATTCATTTCCAACAATCAACTTTCTTATCACAATAATATTTCTTCCTAAACCTTAAGACTTAAATTCAATCCTTTATTCATACATTTTATCTATTATTCAGTCCCATTTTATGAAAAAAAAAAACGCAGGGTACCACTACTTTCAACTTTACAACCATAAACTCATAAGTAGTTGGAACCATAACTTACTTGTTCTTGGTATTTCACCCACTTGAAGCTTTTATCCTTCGCTCTTCTTCCTCGCCCTTTCAGACTTATCCTTCAACGTAACAAGAAATAAGTTTCCCTAAAAAATTTGTAACTCACGTGGAAGAAGATAGAAGGAGGTGGAATAAGTGTTCAAAATCCTTATATTCCTCTTGGACGTTTTGCTTGATGTTCGTTGTGTCTTCAACTAGTCTTTCCTCTTCTGCTTCTCTGCTTCTTAACATGTTCAATCAGCACAAATAGGAGGGAATGAGCCATTTTAAATAGACCTCAAAGATGATTCATTTGGCCTCTTGATTTCTCTCCAATAATCTAGAAAAATCTAGGGAAATCCTTGTTCTCTCTTGGCCGGCTGTTTTTTAGGAGATTTGGAGAAAGATTTTTTTTTTTTTTTCAATTCCATCTGGTCTTCCTCTTGTCAGTTGCTTTGGAAAAATATGAGAGAATTATTATTATTTTTTTCTCTCAGCCGGCGGTTCTTTGGGGAAATTGGAAGCATTTTTTTTTTTCTTTTCATTTTAGCTTCTATGTGTGATCCATATCGCAACCCACGTGATACTCCCTCTTGCCCTCTTTAATTAAAGGGTTAAGTAGCAATTTTGCCCCGGAAGTATGCCCCCAAAAGCAATTTTGCCCTGGAAGTTTTTTTGGGTTCAATTTTTCCCTGGAAGTATAAAAAAGGTAGCAATGTTGCCCTCCCCAAAGGTAGACATTGAAGGAGTTACAAAACACTTGAGTGTGTACGGACGATTTTTTTTTTCCTAAAGTGCACAGGCTGGTTCAAAGAAAATTGGGGAAAGGAAAAGGAAAATGCCGGCGGCTGCGGTTGTTTGGTGATGGCCCATTTTCCCTTAAACATGGAAAATCAGTTCCCACAAATGATGGACCATAATCCGACGGATGGAGAAGACGCTATCCTTTTTAGCTCCGAGCCATACGAGCAGCACCTTCACCTTGAGCGGCGTTGACGACGACAAGGTTGATAATGCCATGGCCATGTTTGTGTCCCACTTATCCATGGAAAGTTTCGAAGAAGGCGACGGTGATGATGGCGAAGAGAAAAGATGACAGTGAAAAAGGAAAAAAAAAAAAAAACTCGCAGACGGTGTGTGTGATGAGAGGAGGTGACACATATGCCAGAAATTTTTCTAATCATGAAAGAAGAAGACGAGTTTTTATTAGGGAATGTGATTTACATGCGATGGCGTGCGACATGCGACACTGATGATGAGGGAGCAGGACCGCACACTCAGGATGCATTTTCACCTTCTGACACTCAAATGAGTGTGCACTGGAGTGCACCAAAAGTGCAATTCAGTGAACACTGGAGTGCACTCTAGTGTGCACACTCATTTGAGTGACTCATTTGAGTGCTCACACTCAAATGAGTGTGCACACTGGAGTGCACCAAAAGTGCACACACTCAAAGTGTGCAAATGCACCTGAGTGTGCAGTCTTCCTCATCATATGCCATAACGTCACCTTCCTAATAAAAACTTTTCTTCTTTCATTCTCTCATCGGAAAAATTTCTGGCATATGTGTCACCTCCTCTTATCACATAGACCCGTCTGCGTTTTTTTTTTCCTTTTTCACTGTCATCTTCTCTCTTTGCCATCATCACCGTCGCCTTCTTCGAAACTTTCCATGGATAAGTGGGACACAAACATGGCCATGGCATTATCAACCTCGTCGTCGTCAACGACACTCAAGGTGAAGGTGCTGCTCGTATGGCTCGGAGCTAAAAAGGATAGCGTCTTCTCCATCCGTCGGAAAATGGTCCATCATTTGTGGGAACTGATTTATATATTGTATTTATTTAGATTAAATTATATGTTACATCCTGAATTTTTTTTTTTTTTGCACGCAATATCTCAAATTAATTAATTTTCAGTCCTACATTCAGAAATATTTGTCCTGTAACACCAGTATCATGGAAATTAATTAATTTGAGATACTGGGTGCAAAAAATATTTCAAGATGCAGCATATAATTTAATCTAAATAAATAATGCATCATCCCTATAATTAGAGGGAAAAACACATAAGAAGCATCTAATGAAAAAACACCTAATATGAATTCAGTGACAACCCACACCATTTTTTTTTTGCTACAAAACCCACACCATTTAAATGGGAGATTGTGGGATCTAACTCTAAAGCGGATATGTTGTGGCCTTGTGGGTGGGTGGGATTCCCTTTCTTATGCGCGAGATCTAAAGTTAAGAGTAAATTTACAAAACAAACATAAAGTTAAAATAAGACTGAATGTAATATATCACTCTGATATTATTTATAAGTCCCTTTTGATTAAAAAATTTGGTTATATAAATAAGTCATCTTTTAAGTAATAAATGAGTTTTGACAATTTTACCTATATTAATTGAACCAATGAAAATCGAGAGAAAATAAAGAGTTGAAAGATATTCCTTTATAAATGAGAGCAAAGCTGAAAATTTATCTCATAATTATTGAGCTAACTACCTCGTATGTGTGATTTAGTTAAAAAGGACTTATAAATAAGATTAAAGCGGTATGATTAACGAGTTCATTTTATATGATAGTTCAAGAACAAAGCGTTATATTTTACGGTTTATATATTCATATTGTTCTGGCTGGAAATAAAATATATTTTGTTATTAGGGTGTAAGTAAAATTTATTAGGCAAATTATACGCTTATCCAAATAGCTGACACTAGTAATATATGGATGCATAGAAATGAGATGGGCAAAGAAAATTCATTCATTAAATGAGATGGTACGCTTTAGCAAATGAAGGAGGAGACTACCACCATATGCTCAAGCAAAACTACACACACGAGGGCAAACGTCCAATAAGAAGGCAATCCTAAAATACAACTCTAGCTCCCAGAATCACAATCACTTGTGCTCGTTTGGAATAGCGATCAAGTATGTAAGGGAAATTTTGTCTTGATGTACATGAATAAGCACTTTTGGGGATCTAAACATGATCAAACAAGCACTAAAGGTCCTGACTATTGCAGCGCTGTGAACACTAACCCTTATTAGTGGTCTGAATCAGGCTTCCTTGCCAAAAAGAAATACATTGGTGTGAAGATCTCCTTCCTGAAACCAGTCAGTCATAAAGGAAAAAAGAAAAATTATATTAGAATTTGCAAGAGAAGGATAAGGTTGGATATTGCATAACTCTTTATTTTGACGAGGACTTTTTGTTCAAAAGTAAACTTATGCTCCTGCATCTACTGAAAATGAAAAACAGATGGAAAGAAAACTTACTTTCCACCTTCAACTAGTCCCTCTGCAGCCTTTTCTAAAAAGTCTTGAACCCTGACGCTTCCCTTGGGTGCCAGTCCTACATACTCAAGAGCCTTGACCTACAATTTGGAGCCAGTCAACGACTACTAATACAGTTCATAACGTTGAAGATTTTCGAACGCTAGAGCTTTTGATTTAAAACAATCATTTGATATGGAACCATAGTTTCTATGATTGAATTGAATGGTCTAGTGTTTGATACTTGTTGCCTCATGTAACGAATTTTCTCAAGATTATACTAATTAATCTCCATCTTAAAGTTTAAATTTGTTTGTTGAAATATAAAGAATTGCCATGATGTTCAGTAGCATTACCATGTTTCTTGTGAAATATAAAGAATTGTCATGATGTTCAGTAGCATTACCATGTTTCTTGTGAATAGTCGACCAACAGCTGTTAGACGGAAACTACTCAGCGAGAACTGACTTGTATCCAAAGGCAAATACCAAGGAAGCGGGGAGTCCTCAGTCAAATCTTTGTCCCATATGACCTTGGTAAACAAAAAAAAATGGATCTCCTCTTAGTCCATTAGGTTGTTCGTCTCTAAAAGCTCAAATAACAAAACAAGTAAAAGGTGAAGAGTTGAAGTTAACCTCAAAACCTGCTTGCTTCAGAGCTTGAAGGCACTTTGAGGTCAATCTGATGTCAGGGAGACCATCGCCAAGCTCAATTTCTGCCTGTACCAATTAATAAAATTACAACTCATCACGAGGCTTCAGGAGGAGAAATTCTTAGATAGATCTGATACATAAAAGATAGATAGACCAAACAAAAATACGAGAGACACATAAGCATATCAGAAGTGGATCTCATTTAAAATATAATGTATCTGACATGCTTATATGTGTCCTCCATGACTTGACTTGATCTGCCTATCATTCCTTCACTGGATCCACCGAATATCATTCAGCTCAAGAAAATGAGTAGGTAATGTATTCTTAAATTCCTTCAGTGCCTCTATATTATACCTTTATTTTTTGATGCTCTTGGTTACTAGGATCAAAGGAACTAGTCATGCACCATTCATATGCAGCAAAAGATTGTCCAGGTTTCAGCACTCTATAAATCTCCTTATAGCATCCATACTGAAAAATCAGAAATATGTGTTAGACCAATACCCAAAAAAACCATACAAATAAATAATTCTAAGTTCAAAATGTGCTTCATGCTTATGCATGATAACGTCAAAAGTTGGTCCTTACAGCCTGAGCATCTGTAAGCGCTTATGTCAAGGAAACATATACATTGACACAAACAAAACCGCATGACAAAACCAGAACTGTTCAGAAACAATTCAAGGTTTGAGTGTGTACAGTAAGAGAGTTTGACACATGACAACAAAGGCACGCCTCTTTTTTAAAGCGTCATTATTCTGTAGGCTACTAAGTAGTACTAGGTTAAAAAAAGATCTAAACACTCTGTTCCTTCTAATATCACTCACACCCTGAGTATAAAAAAGGCTTGTACCGCATCTGGTGCATGACAAGTAGCTTCAATTGCATATACTGCATCGAAAGTATTGTCCGGGAATGGCATTTTCATAAAGTCAGCCTGCATTGACAAATTATTATGATCAAGTCAGCCGTGAGGCTATAGTATATAATTTAATCATTAAAATATGCATGAATAATCAAAGTAGTAAAAGTATTACATTTGAAATAGTGAAAGCCTATCTATATAACAAGAATAATTAGGGGAGAACAATAGCATACAGAAATGAGTCCAGAGTTGCTCAAAAATAGACTAACAACACTAGATGGTAGAAGGAAAAAATTGGTTCGAAATATTAACCTTCACAAAGTTGCAAGTCTTGTTCACACCGGATATGCGATTGAGTTCCTGTAATTCAGAAATGCTTTCAAGCGGTCAAACTGCAGTTTTCAAAAATACATTACAGAGCAAAGAAACAGATTTCTTATAACTACCCGCAGCCCTCACCACAAGAGCACACCTCCTTACTTACTTCAAAGCTTCATTGCAAATGAATACTTATTACTTAATGCTCAAACCAGTATATTAATGATAAGAGAAAACAAGGAAATAGTATGAATCACACTTGAAGAAAACTAGATTTAACGATTACATAAAAATGTCAAGTTAATTATATCTTTGTGTTGTCCAATGGGAATCAAACACATACCTTTCCTCTAGTTATTTGGTACTCATTGTTGTTCAACCCTGTAATTGATGTCAAGCTGCACAGATACAATTAAATTTACAGAATTAACCACTTTCTCCTGTGAGGGAAAAGTTTCCAAGACTATGCAAGAGGAAAATCTAGATCTATGAGGCGGAACTTATGATCTTTTGATTTTAATCGAAAATGACATTCCTTTCCTATGAGTAGTTTATGTCTTTGCAGGGGATAAACTGGATTCAGTGGAATTTGGAGAAAATGAATGGGGACTGGACTTTGGTGTTTGGAATAGCATGTTGGCTATTGTGGAATTGGAGAAATAGAAGCATGTTTGAGGAGGGGTTTATTATTCCCGAAAATCTGGACAGAATTGTGGTCTGGTATGTGGGGGAGAATAAAAAGGGCAAGAATGGAGTTTGGAAGAGTTACGGGTTCAAGGATGGAGACTAATATCAGATGTAATGCTCCGAGTGAGGGATGGGTGAAGATTAACCTGGATGGTGCATCTAAAGGTAGGGAGAGACTGGCAGGATGTGGAGGTTTAATTAGAGGAAGCAATGGTAAGTGGATTTGCTGTTTTGCAAGAAAGTTAAGCTGTTGTGCAGCCATTAAAGCAGAATTGTGGGCTGTTTTATCAGGTTTGGAATTGGCATTAAGTTATAAACTGGATAATGTGATTGTTGAATGTGATTCTGCTGCTGTGGTTTCTTTGCTGGAAAACTTGCGGGTGGAGGAGGACGTCAGTTCAAGCTTGCTGACAAAGATTAGTTTGATTTTGAAAAAGTTTGTAAATGTTAGGTTTGTACATGTGTATAAAGAAGGTAATACTTGTGCTGATGCACTTGCAAATTTTAGCTTTGTGCAGGAGGAAACAAGAGTTGTGTTTGATACTCCTCCATTGTTTGTAAGTAGTTTCTTATACATGGATGATGTGGGTGTAGCATATCCATGGAATACTGTGATACAGGAATGATTTTGGGCTTTTGCCCCGTTTATATACCAAAAAATAAAAAGTTTATTGTATAGGATTTCCTTGAAACTTAAGGGAGCTGAACTGAGGGGAACCACCAAATTAGACTCGGTTTATGAAAATTGAATGCACACCATAACTATAAGATGATTATCAGAGCAAGACTAAGTGAGTGGAGTACTGTAATTGTATTTACTAGCCAGTCGAAGGGAAAGGAGAAGACTCAGTCAACCTAAAAATTGGCAAAAACAATCCAGCCATCAACAACTACCTCCAAGATGCTTACACATTTATCAATAACTATTTGGTTTTACCAATTTTTTTAGATCAATAGAGTTATGTGAAGTCATATTCACCATGTGAAAGAATTTGAGAGAGAAATATTATTCTTAATCTCTAAATAGAAAGAGTACATAAAGGCCTTTATATAGGCAAACCTAGACCTAACCCTAGAATCTCATAACATCTAATCAAATCAAAATCAATCAAACTGATTGAGATATAATAGGAAATATCCTAAAATATAATATACCTATATCTAATCATAATAATAAGATAATAATCATAATAAATGCATAATATTCTCACACTCCCCCTCAAGTTGGATCATGGATGTGAATCATGTCCAACTTGCTTATAATAAATGCATAATATTCTCACACTCCCCCTCAAGTTGGATCATGGATGTGAATCATGTCCAACTTGCTTATACAACTCTCAACTCCCTTAGCACACCCAATCGTCGTCCACGTCAGCAGATTCTCTTTTGACAACCATGGCCGCCACGGCCGAGCTGGCGGTTGGTTGGTTCGTAGTCTGAAGTGCAGCTAGCATTTCCATGATTTTGTTTAGCTGGTCATTCTGGGATGATTCTTTAGAGGCTTCAGCTACATCATCTCTTTCTTTTTCTTTCCTTGACTTCCAGTCTGCAGGTTTACCATGAAGGTCCCAGCAGTTATTCTTTGCGTGTCCTGGTTTCTTACAATGATCACATAGTGGTCGACCTTTAGAACCTTTGAATTGAACAACAAGTGCTGAGGCCTCCAAAGGTACATAAGTAGCAGCGAAATTGTTCTGATTCTGAAGCATTGATTTGCGCCTATCCTCTTCATCATGCAAAGTGGTATAGACTTCACGCACAGAAGGCAAGGGCTCTTGACTGAGAATCCGTGCCCGAACGTCATCATAAATTACATTAAGACCAGCCAGAAACTCGTAGACTCTTTCCTCTTTTTTCTCTTTGCGGTCCTCCTTAGCATCAGCCCCACAATGATGAGTTTTATTTGTTAGGGCATCAAACTCTTGCCACAGAGCTGATTTTTCCAGATAATAATCATCGAGTGACATGTGGTCTTGTTTCAGCTGCCATAATTTTTTCTTAACATCAAAGATGCGGGAGCAACTCCCTATAGTACTATATGTCTCACGGAGAGCCTCCCAAATCTCATGGGCTGATGGAAGATACATGAAACTCTTCTTAAGTGAGGAGGACATCGCGTTAATCAACCAAGAGGATACCAATGCATTTTCAGACTTCCATTTTCGAAATGCCTGGGTTTTTGATTTTGAAGGTTTTTCTGAACCATTGTTATATTCAAGTTTGTCCCTTCCATCAAGAGCAAGAATCATGGATTGAGACCATTCTCAATAATTGTTGCTCGTAAGTTTCTCAAAAGCAATAAGAACGGTGGAGATGTCACTAGACCCAAATCGTGGCACAGGGGACGACAAGGCATCTGACTGTGTAGACATACTGACCGTTGTAGAGACAAATGAAGCTCAATGATAAATTGAATAATACCTGATAAGACGACAGGACCAGTCGTCAGACGAGTTGAGGACGACGGGATCAGTCGTCGGACGAGTTGAGGACGACGGGATCAGTCGTTGGACGGGTTGAGAGGCACGATGACAAAAGAACTACCACCAACGACGACGAAAGGCTCGACGACGATGACAGTGTCGAAGAGGAGATGGGTTTTTGATGAAGAACTGTGCTCACGAGTTGAGGACAATGTGACCAGTCGTCAGACGAGATGAGAGGCACGATGACAGAAGAACTACCACTAACGATGATGTTGATGAAGAACTGTGCCGGAAACGTTACAAGGGTTGAATAGGACGACGGGACCAGTCGTCGGACAAGATGAGAGGCACGATGACAGAGGAACTACCACCAACAATGCTGTTGATGAAGAATTGTGCCGTAAAACGTTACTGGTTGAATATTTTTAACTCATAATCAAAAAACGACGAACCCAGAACACCAAACCAGTCGGAAGTCGCTGGAAATGAGGAGAGGAGACTGAAACAGGAAGTCACCGGTGAGATCTCTCTCCCACGCGCCGCCACTCGCCATCGCCGTGAAGCAGCCAGAGAGCGCGTGAACACCACGCGCCGTCGTGGAGGTCTCGGACGACCACCAAATTTTGGGCGTCTGCCGATCGGGAGATGGGGAAGACGATGGACTGGCGCGTGTTCCAAGACGAGATCGGGGACAAAACGCGAATATGATCCTCTCTCTCTGTTTGTAGAACGCTGACCCTCCTCTTGCTCACTATTGCAATGTCGACCAGACTACCACACAAACTAAAGGGAAAAATAACCTCACAGCTCTGATACCATGTGGAAGAATTTGAGAGAGAAATATTATTCTTAATCTCTAAATAGAAAGAGTACATAAATGCCTTTATATAGGCAAACCTAAACTTAACCCTAGAATCTCATAACATCTAATCAAATCAAAATCAATCAAACTGATTGAGATATAATAGGAAATATCCTAAGATATAATATACCTATATCTAATCATAATAATAAGATAATAATCATAATAAATACATAATATTCTCACACACACCTGAAACGAGAAATTTCTCTAAGTGGTCCCCCAATTCCACATCCAACATCTAAAACCTGGAATAAAACAAAAAAAAAGCTCGTGAATTTCTTAAACAAACAGTAAAAGTGTTATTAATTTGCTCTGCTAAAGATGAAAAACCTTTTGTCCAGGCTTCAGGCCAAGTTGCATAGCAAGAAAGTGCTCATGTCGCTTGATGCTCTCTCGAAGTGATTCCCCCTTAAATCTAAGTTAGGAGAAAATTAATATCATGCATAAGCAGAGGACTCCATAGCAAATTCTTCTATTTTCAAGTGTAGAAATGAAGCAAATGGACACCTTGGTGCAAAATGGAAAGATTCTCCCCAACCGAACTCATAAAAGCTAGTGACGAGATCATAGTATTTATTAACCTGAAAATGGAGATGAGTTATGCTGTTTCCGCATATAATCAATTAGCCCGCAGTTGAAATAAATAATTCAATGAATGAAAATAGAACCTGTCATAATTCATTAGTAGGGGAAAATTTAGCTAATATTACTATAAGCTTAGTGGTTTATTCATCACAATTTCCATTTCCCAAGATTGACTTGTTTGATATTTAATTTAACCGCATGAATGTCCAAAATTGTAGTATGGACGTTGTTCAATGGCCTCCACAACCTCCTCCACCCAACAAAAACCTATATCTTTTGAACTAATTGCAAGAATATCATATGATAACTTTTTCTATAAATTTTCTACGATTGGAATTATTTCTGGAGTTCATCAGAAAAGCAGCTTCCCTCCATGAAATGTAATTGACCAGTAGCAGTGTGTAATTTCAGGCTCATCCAAATATTGAAGGCAAATATGTGTCATGTGAGCTATAGGCTCATTGGTAGAAGAACAAAAACTTTGATTGCTAAACATGAGTATCTCTCACCATATCAGTGTAGTTAGACTTCCTCTCTTCCTCCTCACCTCCATAACAGACATGATACTTCTCGTACCTGAATCATAAGATCAAACATTTCATCATGCAATTTGAGCAACATCAATAACCAGAAATGCCAAGTCTGTATTGTCAGATAACATCAGTTTGATCATTTCCGTGACATGGCATTAGTTTTATATACATGACACAAAAAAACATAATAACTTGCCCACGTATAGCTAATTAACTAGATTTAGGAGTATACAATTGTTTTTCACATATCAATTTCCACTACTAGTAAAATAGTAGGAAATTAAGACCGTACAACTATATTTGCTTACCATGTCCTTCCATATAATTATGACATGTGGAGGAGCTCTTTTGAATTACGTATGGATGTGGTGTTGAATGGGAAAGAGTGAACGTGTATTACGTTATTACATATTGAAGAATCTTACAGTAAATACCAATCTCATTGCAACTGATAAAAGTCAAAATTCAAAGTAGTTTCAAATTCAAAGAGAGGAAAAAGAAAAGATCATCTGTTTGATGTCAGCCTGAGCATAGGCAATTGAGAATTAACATCTGAATGACTAAGTACAAGCTTAAGTTATCGTAACTAAACACTGGTCAGTATGTTATCAAGCCTTCGATATCAGATTCAGCTCCAGAGCTTCTTCAACTATCATTCAAATCAATAATGAGCATTTCTATTGACATAACTCTTGTTTCTTAATCTTACTAAACATCAGTATAATAAATTATAATATGGAGCTAAAAGTAAATCCGAGTTGAAGAAAACAGAGATTCATACTTCTCAACAGCAGACAGGACTTCGGCTTTCTCAATCTTTCCACCCACGCCCAATGCGAGATCTATGGCTCCAGCTTTCGACATCTATGGCAGAGTTCAGCAGAAACTTGAAAAGATCAAGCAAGAAGTATCACAATCGTTGATGATTTAAAATGAAAAGGATCAATAAAATAGTTTACGAAGAGAATGCAGAATTTAGCTTACATGGGAAGAACAATGTGAATCTGAAGGTGGAAAGGTAGAGAGAGGGTGAGAGAAGAAGAAAAACGGAGAGGAGAGTAGAGACTAGAGAGAGCGTGTGAGTGAAAGAGAAAGCGGCCGAATTGAAAAAGAAGAGGAGGCGGAAACTGAGAGGGGGAGAGAGAGTTTGTAGTCTGTGTTGTAACGGCATTAGCTGTCATCCGTACTCGTCATTGTGAGAACTTTGTGAAGAATCTGAATGAGACTCTTTGACCAAAAAAAAGAATGAGACTGTAATGGCTCTCACTGGAGCTTCCTTACGAAGAAGCTGGTAAACAGTTATCTCTTAAATTTTTTTTTTGAGAGGTTAAATAAACTTATTAAATTACTTTATAATATTTTTATTTTTATATTTTCCCTACACTAATTAATTTGACTAGTAAACTGATATATAATCTAAAGATATACAATATATTATACTTCCTCTAGTCCTAATTATAAAAGCTAGTTGACTTTTTTGAAGAGATTAATGAAATTAATTAAATTACTTTTGAGTATTTTTATTTTTATTTTTTTCTTCAAACTAATTGATTTGACTAATAAATTAATATATAATCTAAGTATACACAACATATGAAATAATTAACTAATTTATTTAACTTCCTTAATTTTTCCAAAAAAAGTCAACTAACTCTTATAATTAGGACCGGAGGTAGTATCATTAAGTAACTTGTTTAGTTTTCTTAATCTCTAAAAAAAAGTCAACTCTCACTTATATTTAGGATCGGTGAGAGTAACTACGAGGACTAACCATTTTAAGCGGAACAAAAAAAGGGCTAAGGTCCAACTTTGCCCCCTAAATTTTCACCAAGGGGCAATTGTATCCTAAAGCTTTTTTGTGGGACAATTTTTTTCCAAAAGTGTTAAAAAGAGAGCAATTTTGCTCTGACCGTTAATTCAGTTAATTTTAACCATTAGTTGAACAAATTTATTGAGCTAGTACTCCACTTTGTCTTTCATGTCATTGTTAAGGTGCAAATTTACCTGAAGTTTTAAATCTAAATTTGAAAAAAAGAAGAAGTGGATGATATATGGACTTTTAGGATAAATGTGCATATAAACAAAAATAAACGTAAATGACACATGAACTGTTAGCTCATTATATTTGATCAACTAATGGTCAAAGTTAATTAAGCTAATGACCACGACAAAATTATTCTCTTTTTATACTCTAAGATAAAATCGTCTCTCCCTGAAAACTTTTGGCACAAAAATTGTCTTTTAACCCAAAAAGAGAGAGCACACGGCTTTTTTTCGCCTTATGCAAGGGAGATGTGAGCAATAACCAAGCATCTCGAAAGATAGACTACTTCAGTATTTCAACACATTTCTTGAATAAATTGAGAAGAGAAACAATTGAATTATGAGGGGAGAACAAATCTTACTTAAATTGGAATAGAAGTAGAAAGTCTTACTTGAATTGGAATGGACCAACCCCTGTAAAGTCTTTTATTGAGCCTAAACCGACGTGGTTTTGAGTTTAAAAAATTAGAAGTTTTTCAAATTTATGATTCGGTAACTTTATTTTGTTGAATCACATGTGGTTTTTAGTTATATATAAATATTTTATGTACTTGAAAATTAAATTCTCTTTTTTTAAAAATATAACTCTTTCTATAATTATATAAAAAATTTATGTTTTAATTAAATTATATTATTTTAATTAGGACGGGTTAACCTCACATGAACTCTGATTTAAACCATTAACCTTTAAATTGTAAATTGAGTAAATGTCCTTTCTGGTCCCTAACAAAAAGCATAGACCCCATTTTGGTCCCTTACAAAAAAATCGACCATTATTCGTCCTTTTTTAGGGACTAAAAAGAACCTTTTGAAAATTTGTGAGGGATCAAAATGTCAACCAATCGACCCTTATTTGTCATTTTTATAGACTAAAAAGGACCTTTTTTTTGTAAGGGATCAAAATGGGGTCCGTATTTTTTGTGAGGGACCAGAAATGGTATTTACTCTTGTAAATTCCACCCGTAAATTCACTAGTTCAATACCTTGAATGAAATCATTGAAATGAGAAAAACAATTAAAAATACCAATTTAAGTAAATAGATCATCCAGAAATAAAGCTCAAATTTGCCTGCAATTTTTTGTCAAGGAACGACTCACAGCAATAGAAAATAATAAAGATCACGTGAGATAAGATCCATATTGATTTTTGTATGAAAAAAAAAAGTCTTAAAAATAAGATCTAGTTGACTTTTTAAAAATTTAAAGAAATTAATTAAAATATTTTAAAGTATTTATACTGATGGTTTTTTATTCATATGAATTTATCTAACTGGTAAATTGATATATAATTTAATCATACACAATGGAGTATTCCTACGGCATATTGACACCAGTAATAATTATATTTGCGACCAATTAGTGTCCAAAATATAAACGGCCAATACTCATAAGGGCAGGCTCATACTCATCAATCATCATATATAGTGCACAACCATCATTTTGCATGTTGGCCTTACTTTATTATCATTTCCTCTTTGTCTATATGGTATATCTATTTGGTTTTATGCTGCTCTTGAAGATTGCCACAATTTTGGCCATTTCTAAAATAAAGTCCTGACTCAAAATATACCTAAACTAATTTTGAAGGTGCATTCAGTATTCTAAAATATTTAGGTACAATTTTATTCCTAATATATTGTAATTAGTTTAATTTCACCCTCAAACTAATGATGTGGTCCAATGGTGGAGATGATAAATGAAGAGGAGATAAGAAGAAAGGTAAATGAAGACAACTCAATACCTATTTAGATTAGCGATAAAAACTGTTTTTCTAACGTGATTTATGTTATGCGAAGTAAGTATATGAGAGAAGTTTTATCTCGACTTACGTAAACGTATTTTTTTAACCTCAACTGGTCTAGTTGTTATTGTTTTTTTTTTTTTTGAGTAAATACCCTTTCTGGTCCCTGACAAAAAACACGAACGTTTTAGTTCCTGACAAAAAAATCGACCATTATTCGTCCTTTTTATAGGACTAAAAATGACATTTTGAAAATTTGTGAGGGATCAAAATGTCCACCAATTGACCTTTATTCATCTTTTTTATGGACTAAAAAAGACCTTTTTTATCAGAAACTAAAATGGGGTTCGTATTTTTTGTCAGGGACCAGAAAATGTATTTACTCTTTTTTTTTTTTCCTCCCATAAAGACCCTCCGATCAAATTAAGGGGAAAGGTGCACCTTTACCCAAAAGACAAACATGCTAATACACCTTTTGAATTCTGAGAGGGTTTTCATTTTTTAATTCTGACTGAAGCCGAACGGTGGCGGGAACAAGATGCGGTTTGACTAACGCGCCACGTCAGGAAGTACCTCGACGCGCCAGGCTCGCGGCTGCTGAAATGGGAAAAATGAAAAATTGAAAAATTCTATTACGGTATTGCATTGCTCCACGCCTCCATCTCGGTGATAGTCGTGCGTGTCATCAGCCACCTTTGACAGTGAGTTCCTTTCTTTTTCTCGAATCTTTCTTAACTCTCGAAAATTTTCTTGAAGAATTGTTGAAGAGCGGGAATTCATGAATCTGATTGTTTGCTTGGTTTTTGGGAAAATTTAGAGAATTTGTCTTTGGATTCAATTGAAATAAAGTTTGTTTATGCAATTTGTAAGGGTCAATACGATCGCTACGGTTTTCTACCGCTTCTCTTTTACTAATAGGTTTTGGCCAGTTATTTTTTGCTTTGGATAGTTTCTGGCCGACTGTTGTTTATTTCTTTCGCAGCTCTTAAAATGCTGAACTTGGAGTTTTGCCATAAAGGTCACATGCATTGCATCCTTAGAGATACGAACCCAGTTTTAGCTGAGATTGAGTCCATTTACCTGACTTTGGAAACAATTTTAGGTTAAAGCATTATCTTCCTTGATTATGCAATACCCGGTGACGATGTTGCTATAACGAGTGGCTGCTTTTAGCTAGGAAACTGTTTGGCTATCAGTATAATTTGAAGAAGGAAGATTGGATTGCAAAAGCTTGTGGCCCTGCATCCTTAGCTTTAGGCATTCTTGAAATATGTAGGCAACTGTTTTTCTGATATTCATTCCGCAAAATGAACATTTCATTTTAGTGCACCTTGTTAATTTTTTCTTAGATAGTTTTATTCATTTTTATGAAGCAAATGCCAGCATAAATGCATAATGATGTTGTTTTTCATTACAGAAAATTTATTCCAGCTTGTGAGGCGCAATATCAAAATCTTATATTGAACTTTAGTGTGGGTGTATGATGGACAATGATAACGATTTTACATTTTGTCAGGTAAGATAACCTTTTCTAGACAAGTATACCTAATTCTTTAGCTTTTGTGTTTTGAAATTTACTATTCTGACATACACTTTGCAATGCAAATTTGCTCGATTTTGTGACCTTGCACCGCACATTTCTTTCTAAATTTGATGTTATGATTATATAGGTCAGTTCCCCTGTTAATCAGGATGGTCTTGAAACAAACAAGCTTGCTTCAGATATGGGTGATATTACTATAAACGAAGAATCCTCTAATGCAAGTAGGAGTCACAGTGAGAATAGTGGTGTCCTATGGATGGATGGATTACCTCATAATTCCAACTCTAAGAAGCAGGCTTCGGTTGGTTCTCTGTCTTACAGTGTAATTGACACAACACCATCAAATCAGACGAAGGAATTGAATACAAAACCTGTACCAAGTGATGCTGAGAATTCACTTCAGAGGTCATCAGAACAAAGAAAACCAATGCAAAAGCCTACATCTCGGGTCAAAGTTCCTTTTGAAAAGGGCTATAGCCAAATGGACTGGCTAAAGCTTACTCGATCACATCCTGACCTTGCAGGTTCTCTCTTATTGAAAATTTTGTAATGTGACTATTCATTTTGTTATTTTGGAAAAATCTGAAAATTACTTTGTGCCTTGCAAGAAAATAATAAAAAAGAAACGCCAATAATTGTCCATTATAGTTGAAACTACCCCCATAAATTTTATTCTCAATATTTTCTTTTTGTTGTTACCCCAAGTTCTGTCTCTTCAACTACTTAGACATTAACATAAGTTGGTAGATGATGTCAATGGGTTGGAAGAAAGCTAACTGCTATGGACATGATAACTTTTAGTATCTCCAGGACATGACTCCAATTTTGGCCTTTCAAAGTGTTGGTTTCCAATATTCTCTCAGTTTCTTGTGATGATGCTGGAGAGTTATGCAAGAAAGATTGATAATTATTCCCAATTTTTTTTTAGCATCATACAAATTATTCATGCGTGAACTTGTCCCTGTTTAAGTTATTTCCCATTCAGTGCTTGTGTTGCTGCAATTCCATACTGTAAAGAATTCCTTTTGTCTGTCCAAAGATTGAATAAGCTACATACGCTTTTTTGCTTGAGCAGGAAGGAACACTTGTATCCGCAATCCTTCATTTTGTATAACTTTTAGAAGAGGTTATCAGCCAACAGCTTATATGTATAATAACATTATTCACCTAAAAGCTTTTTTCAGATACCAGCCCACCACTTAATTCTGTTCTGATGAATGAATTCTCTACAAGTCTTGACATCTCTTTGGAATTAATGTGTTAATCTGAGCCATCTGATTCCAGGTTTGAAGGGACAGTCAAACAGGAGACTTATTTCTTTGGATGAAGTTAGACAACACCAAACAGAAGGGCAAATGTGGACTGTTTTAAAAGGCCGTGTTTACAATATATCCCCATATATGAAGTTTCATCCTGGTGGTATGTTTATTTGCTCAGTTTGCAAGTTTTGGGTTAAGTTTTTTTCAATTCTTGTTGGTGAATTCATGAAAACGAGGAAAAAGTTTATATTAACAAAATTCATCTCTCAGGTGTTGATATGTTGATGAAGGCTGTGGGAAAAGATTGTACCTCTCTGTTCAGTATCCTTTGTGCAGTTTTTTCAATGTCAAGTAATTTAGGCTTGAGCAGTATTTCAATGAATCTTTTGTTATATCATTTTAGTGAATTGCTGAGTTAAATTTCAAGCTTACTCTGTGACCATCATCTAACCTTGATAAATTTTTCTTGCAAGAGATACTGAATAGCATGCATAAAAGTGCACTCCTAAATTAAGTCTGCATATTACTTTGCATTTTTATTTTTTTTGAGGCATTGGAGTTTGGGATGCACAATTGTATCAAATGACCCAAAAATTATCTGCAGCTTGATACAAACCTAAGTACTTCGGAAATCTGGCTCCGTCCAGTATGTTGATTATTCCCATCTTTCTGTTCATGTATATGCCATTTATGAGAGCCTGTGATTGAAGTCATAACTAGGCTTGCTCATCTTTTGAGGATTACTTTCTCTTGATAATTTTATATCATGCACAGTATCTGCTCTTTAATGACTACTCACCTGTTTATCCTTAATCATTAAATCCAGATAAATATCATGCTTGGGTTAACGCGGAATTCTTATTGGAGAAATGCCTTGTGGGCACTTTAGATGATAGTCATTGAAGAAAGGACAGTTGTGTACTAATTATGAATGATCACATCTCATGAAATAGTATACATAAACTTGCCTTGGCTCCATTGTACTTCTTTATGCCTTCTCTTTATGTGCTGGTAAGGGTGCATAATATACAATGAGGAATAAACACACACACATGATTATTTGTATAGAATCCTGACGGGAATCTTCTGTACAATTACAGACGAGTACTGTTAATTTGTAAACTATATTCCATTAGCATTTAATACATGATTGCTGAATGTGTTCAGGTTAGAGAACTTGTAGCATTCTGGTATTGAGGAATTTATATCACTATTCTGCAAATTGGAAGTCATTGCTCTCCCTCTGATGCCGTTCAGAATTACTTTGACCTTGACATTTTTTATTACAGTACATGTTAGACAAAAATAAAATGGACTTGAGAATTTTTAACCCAAAGACAAATCATAATACTGCCTCCGGTCTTTAATATAAGAGTCAGATAACTAATTTACAAATATTAAATAAATTAGTTATTTGTAATAAATGAATGTTAATTTTCTTATAATACCATATTTAATGATATGCATTGTAAATTTGATAGACAAAGTGAATTAAGGTTTTACATATAGAACCAAAGTAAACTCCTTGTCTAACTCTTGTATTGAGGACCCAAGGGAGTATAAAAAATTGGCAACATGCCTTTTATATCCCTTAAGTTTAGGATATGTTTTTACAGGTTCCCGTTCAAATAAAATGTTAGCTGATTTAGGCTGAGATTTGCGAAGTAGTATTTTATTCCTAGTGTGTCACTGTAGAGTAGATACTCTCCAAGTTTCATTATTAAAAAAAACGATTTGTTTAAAAGTTCAATTTGCCTTAAATATTTGAGAAAATGACAGGAAAAAAAATCACTTAAACTTCAAAATCATGTTGTCTACGGCTACAAGAGTAATGTGATTAACAATAATAATAATGCAATTAACAATTCATTTTAGTGGGAAATCACTTATTTAAGATTTTAAAGTTCAAATAGTATTTTTATAGGATTTTCCCTAAAAAAATTTGTATCAATTTCATCATTTATGTTTTTGCGAAAATCCTCTGTTTTCCCAAATGTAAGTAGCATTTTATTGCTCAACAGAGTTAGCTGATATATCAAATACATGGCCTCTCAAATGCGCCCACCCTGGTTGGTCCATTTAGGAATGTTATAAACAAGATAGGTGTAGTTAGTAAGCAAGTCTCAACTAGGTTAGGTTAGGAATTGAAATTTTAAACTGATCACATTCAAGGACTATGTTGATCACGTTAGGTTGTGTAATATTTATGTAGGCATAGTATCCACGTTTGCACCTTCTAATAATTGTCTGGATATGTATGTACATCTACTTACGTTCAGTTATTGAATACTGACAGCTTTTAGGGGAATATTAAGAGTTTTTGCTAATATGCAAGACAATTTTGAAACCGACTTCAAACTTTTGGGGTGAAAAACTAGTTTTGCCCTTGAAATTTTTATGGCATGTAGCTCTCTCAGATAGATAGTGTTTTGGCAGTTTATACTAGCAGATTATAACCTGAGTAAATACCCTTTCTGGTCCCTGACAAAAAACACGGACCCCATTTTGGTCCCTGACAAAAAAGCCGACCCTTATTCGTCATTTTTATGCGACTAAAAAGGGCTTTTTGAAAATTTGTGAGAGATCAAAATGTCCACCAATCGACCATTATTCATCCTTTTTATGGATTAAAAATGACCTTTTTTTTTAGGGACCAAAATGGAGTCCGTGTTTTTTATCAGGGACCAAAAATAGTATTTACTCTTATAACCTAAATTTCAAAAGGCATGATACCATGCTATTACAAAAAGAATAAAGATATAGAGAAGAACATTGTACACTATGCATATCCAACTTGATCAACCTTTTATAAAGGATGTCCTTTAGAAAATATTGAAGTCTATATGGGCAGCAAAGAAGGGATAACCAAGTTATACGTTTTTAAGTTCCTCACATATGAATATTTGTAGTCAAGAAAAATTATCACCAAAATCTTAAAGGGAAAAAAAGAAGATATTTTATGCTTTATAAGACATAACTCCTCTTATACATTACGTCTTGTATAGCACATAATCACTTAAAATAAACTAATCCAAACTCCCACTAAAATGAATATATCATTTTTACCAGCACTTAATTAGAGAGGTATGGAGAGCAAAGTAGAGAACATGAAGAAGTTAATTGAGAAATCACATTCAATCAATAACAGATGGGTATGCTAGAAAGAGAAAATCAAAAAATAAACAAATTAAAGGAATGAGATTTTGAAATGCGAAAACCAACTTGAAATTGTGTCTCAAGTAGGTGGTTAAAATATTAAATTATGATTGAAGGTGAAAGTGAAAAAAATATTTAGTCATGCCCCTATCATCATATGAATGCAGTTTAAGATATCTTATTACTGAAACTTTCTTAAAAAAAGAAAAACACTAAGCAGATCAAGATTGCTCTGGAAGAAGCTGAGTGCACAACACATTGTCAGGAATCAGGATGCTTAAACTCATTCATGTTGTCTTGTTTATTTCCTGCATCATAACATGCTAGAACTGCATCCACCTGCGACTGTCTTGTCCAAAAGATCTGGTTTTGTCCCTACTTGAGTTTACAGATAACTTTGCATAGATTCAATCTTATCGCTTCATGGCAAAACACACCCTTCCATGGATCTACTACTACAAGTTCACATGGGCTATCCCACTAGTTCTGTCATGTTGATCTGTACCTTTTCTCACCAACTCCTTTAGCTAGTGGAGTCTAGTTCTTTGCTTTTGTGTTTTGTATGACTACAAAAAGTTCAGATGAGTTGAATTTCAGGGCTCATTAAGGTTAAAGCATGTTTTTAAGTTTAAAGAATGTTTACAAAGATACTTATAAATTGCCCACAAACAAAGGTCCTCATATTGACAACAGGATTTAATTTCACAACTTTATAGGTTATGAGTCAATTCTTCGGGATCAACATTTGTTGGCTGTATTTTTTTTTTTACTGTTGATTCGACAAGCTCATGTTTTACACTGAATCTAGACAAAACCCATATTGCTCATCTGTCATGAGTAGTACAGCTTTCTATAGATTTTATATTAAATTCATGCTCCTTCATCAATCTCATATCCCATACATGGTAAGCAACTTCACATAAAGAGACAAATTTGGAAGATCCCAATGCCTCGTCAAGCACATGATTGGTCACGCGGGGTTGCATGTACTGAGAGGAGGTCTTGCTTCGTAAGCTGAGTAATGCAGGCATGGTCTTGCTCGAGCTTGATGTTGGCCACTTCATGATTGAGTTGGAGATAAGTGGGACCACTATCTCCATGCTTCTTTCATATTTTATATTTGAAAAAATTATGGAGTCACTTGTAGTTACAATCTACTGTATCCGGTTCTAAGTGTATGATATAATTTGAAATGTAATTTAAAGTGCAAACTAAGTCTTATATTTAGAAACGAAAAAGTATATAATATATTCTTTTTTGTCCACAATATATGGCACTTTAACTAATTGATGGAAAACAAAAAGTGACGATTAACTCATCAAATATGTTCAAAATTGATTTTTCCCCCACTTTTATTGTTATTGGAAAATGCATTTGACAATTTAATGAGTAGGAAAATTTGAAAATGAGCATTAATTATTTTAAAGATGACTTATATTTTAGACCAAATTATTCTAGTAGAAGGGACCTATATTATAGAGGGGAGGGAGTATAATATCTCTCACAGACCACACTATTTATAAGTCACAGACAATGTAATTCATTTCTTGATACACAATTCCGATTTCCATTAAAAGTTGTCTAAAGAGATTATCAATTTGTTAGCAATACTCTCTTATTCTTTAAAGGATATTGAGGGAAGTTGTTGATCTCATGATTATGATAGTATGAATCAAGTGTATAAAACCAAATAAACTATTTCGATTATATTAATAAAAGTAGTTAATATGACATGAGTTTTTTTTTTTTTTACAAACATCTTAATTATGTTTCTTAATCTCCTTACCTGATTACTGATTATTGTTGAAGGAATGTTAGCCCATTTGGATGTAGCTTTTAGAGAATGATTTTCACCATTTACGAGGTAAAAATGATTTTTGGAGAATAGCTTTTGGGATTTACGAGGTAAAAATGATTTTTGGATAATAGTTTTTGGATAACTTCAAAACCTAGGTTTTGACAAAAGTTTGTCAAACACTTCAAAATTGTTCAAAAGCTATTCTACATTAAAACATAGGATTTGGCAAAAGTTTTTTTTTTTTCCAGTTATCAAAACCTAGGTTTTGTCATAAGCTTACCAAATAGAATTCACATTAGGTGCTTCTCCCTTATGTGCTTGTTATGTGCTTTTCCCTCTAATTAGAGGGATAAGACTTTTTTAAAAAAAATATATATATATAGATTCTATTTATTTAGATTAGATTATATTATATGTTGCATCGTGAAACTTTTTTTGCACCCAGTCTCAAATTAATTAATTTCCAGGATACTGGAGTTACAGGAAAAATATTTCTGAATGCAGGACTGAAAATTAATTAATTTGAGATATTGGGTGCAAAAAAAAGTTTCACGATGCAACATATAATCTAATCTAAATAAATAGAATCTATAAAAAATTAAAAAAAAAAATGTCTAATCCCTCTAATTAAAGGGAAAAACACATAACAAGCACATAAGGGAAAAACATCTAATGTGAACCCGGAAAAGCACATAAGGGAGAAGCACCTAATGTGAATTCTCGTTTAACAATAACTTCCAAAAAACAAAAAACTCCACCTGACCCCATTGGTTCACCGGAACTTTCGCCTCGAACAAAGAACATGGTTAAGGGAGAGTAAATTCTTTATCACTTACAACGAATGTTGGCGTATATATAAGCTCAAACGCATATGATATAGCCGGTTATATTTTAGGAGCTTACAAGTGTACCTATGTTGTATATAGTTAGCCCTATAATTTGGAAAACCATCAAAAGATTATTAACAAGTCAATTACTCTCTCTCATCCTTTTTATACTAAAATTTAAATTGTCTTGGTCTTTTTTATAAAAGTCTGTAAGAGTTGTCTATATATTTAATGAAATTTTCCCCCCATTTACGCCTCTCATTAATCATATATATTACATTAATTAAAAGGTATTTACGCCTCTCATTAATCATATATATTACATTAATTAAAAGGTATTAAAAGGTTGGTGATACTCATGTTTACTTTTAATTCTCTCTCTTACTTGCCCTCTCATATATAAGGGCATATTAAAGGGAAAAAATTATTTCAAGACATACTTATTATGTTCAACTAATTTTAACTGTTTTTTTAAACCATGGGCTGAGGGAGTACTTCGTTGAGATAAGCAACGAACAGTATAAAAATCAACAAAGCCATGTGTTGCGCGAGTCGTTGTGTGCGTATCTAGGTGATCTAATTCATCACTTTAATCAAAGATAAGCCATCTATGTCGGGACAAAATACCCACAAAAATGTAAATAAAATAATACTAACAAAAATTAAATATCTTGCAGATTGATCTTAAGAAATTGTCGTATCTTGAATTTGAATCCCCTGCATCGTGCCTAACCAGTAACCACACCACATCACATGCCTTTCTGCATCGCTTGGAAGACCCCTTCAACTAGAATATATATATATATATATAGTTAATTGATTCATTACTTTTTTTTTTTGATACACTGATTAATTACTTGGATCACAGTCTTTGCGCAACATTGCAACACTGGCCAGCCCATTTAATTAGAAGATATAAATTTTGTTGTGTAATCAATTACTTGGGATCAGTCTCTGAGAAGCACTGGTTTGATCCCCGCCTCGTCGTATAAAGAATAATAAAAATGAGAAAATGATGAAAAGCAGAAATTTGATAAGTATTGACTTGAGAGTCTCTTGATAAATAATTATAAGTAGAGGACAATAAGCTTCAACATTAAGCAATTATACAAACTCAAGTTTAAGTGAATGTTTGAAAATTTCCAATCACAAAGGTATTGTACTATAATTGATGAACTCAACTTCAGGCAACTGGGAACACCACAACTTGATCAAGGACAGGGCCACAGAGAGATCCAAAGTCATCAATTCTGGTATGGTAGTAGGAGCTGTAGAATGTGATTCTGGTTCTGAGTTCAGTTGCTTTGAATCTGAAACTTGCAGTCTTAAAGCCTCCCTTCCCTACAGACTTGTAAGGAACTTTAAGGGTATCTTTCGCAGCAAAAGCTTCTACCATCATTGATCCGTGGCAACCATTTTTGGCGTCTCCAACGGCGAAAGTGAGGTTGTAGACTTTGTTTGGAACTGTTCTGAGCACCTGAGCAATGGCACTTTCCCTGCCGGCAACAAGCTCCACTGCTCCATGTCCAAATGGGACATTGAAGTGCCATGAGTCAATGAATTTCACAGCTTTGAGTGATTCAATGATCCAAGCAGGAAGTGGGGACAAGAAATCTTGCTGCTTGGGAGGGAGAAGTACACCACTGGTTGAGTTGAATATAGGGAAGGGACCTTCCTCAAAGCCTGAGTTCTTCACCAAATTGCCTGCAAAACACCAAACATGACAGTTTTAGAGACACTTGAATAAGCAAAACAGAAACGGGAAATTTAATGTCTAGGTAGATTAAAACTAATAATCATAACAAGACATGTAAGCATGCCAAATGTGAATCCTACTCAATCATAATTGACATGTCTCTCCAAAATCAGAAAGATCTACTCATTTTTCATACATTAGATCCTCGTAAGAATATTTCTTTGTAAGTACTCTACTCATGTTAACTAGAGTTGGCTCCTCCATTTGCAGCAAGAACAAACTTGGGAAGTTTATGTAAATATGTAACAATGTGAATAGCATCTGAGAGATTCGAGCATGGAAATAAGCAATCTAAAAAGCCTGGCCTGAAAGTTTAATGTGCTAAAAAATCAATATAGACATATATTTATCAAACCAAAAATGATCAGAAGCAGGTAGATAGGTTTCATATTACCTCTGGTGGGTATTGGTGGGTAGAATTCTCTGATAGCAATAGCATCCAAGAGAGGTCCACAGGAAGGGTCTTCTTGGACTCCAGGGTTATGGAATGTGACCTTGGCAATGTCTGAAGAGGCCTTGAATCCCCAAGCAATAACATCACCATTGAGACTGTACAGCGTCTGCAAAGGCACATCCCCACTCTGTGGAGGCACTGAGATTCTCAAGACTTCATCTTGGGCACAAGTCCTTGAGGCTCCCAGAATTAGGGCATACAATTGACCTGGCTTTACTTTAATGGTCTGAGAAATTGTAGCATCATTGCCAAGTCTCACAGCATGAACTCCATGAGTCACAGGGAAGAACATGCCTCCAGGTTGTGGTCCCCCAGTGACATATTCTACCAGACCAGAGATCTCCCATTTTGGCAAGGCATATTTCCCAATGAGCTTTGTTTTCTGAAGGTTTTTGGGGTCTGGCTTCTCTTCAAAGTTCCCATTTTGGAGGTAAACTGACAGAAGAAGAAAAAGTTTCAGATTCAGAGCAACATACAACTTACAAGCTTACCCATAAAGAGTAGAGTAACATTATAAATCCCATAGGCACACTTAATAACTATATCAGCTTGACTTAAGACACTAGATACACACAGGAAGTGGGATGAGAGTAGATATAGCAGAAAAGTGGAATGCATTTGAAGCCAAGAAAGTGCATAAACTCCAATCAAGCACAGTCCACCTTTTTCTCAGCATAGTGAACAATGTTCAAAAGTTTTTTTTCTTTTTGGACAACTGGAATGATTCAAACGTTACCCATAAAGAGTTTAGCACCAGTAAGTTCAGAGACACATTTCAACAAGCATATCAGAGTCCAAAGACACTACACTGTTCACACTCTTGGTAAGAATAAGAAAGCATAAAGTAGAAAAAAATGGAATAGATTTGAAAGTTTGGACATAGCCACATCAGAATGAAAGCAAATGCAGCTTAAGCTGAAGTGGTAAATGAAAAACGCATCAAGTGGTTCACATTTTACCCCAAAAGATTACCTTCTGCAACTCTGGGACGAACAGCAGCAGAAGCTGAAGCAGCAAGAAGCAAAGTCAAGCAGAGCACAAATGTGACTGAGACTCCCATTGACACTACCGAATCCAAAATGCTCAAAACCTGAAGCTAAAAGGTACAGAGAAGAATAGGGTTTTGGGGTTGGAGAATGTGAGGTCAAGGGAGTGAGGCTTTACTGTGTTTTATAGAGGGAAGGAAAAGTGGGAAATCACGTTAAACAGCCCACGTGGAGGGAACTTTCTTTCAGTTTTCTAACCGGGTTTTGCTCCATAATTCATGGTATCTTTGAAATGAAATCATACTTGTGCTTTCCAGTTTACATTGTAACAGGAGATAGGACAGGACTTTTTGGTTCTTTTCTTAATTATAAATCAAGTGTTTAATATTTTCTTTAGGTAGGGTGGTTTGAACTTTAATGTCGGTGGATTCAGAGGGCCTGAAGTGCGCTTGGTGCAGTGCCCTCATAGTAACCGTCAGATTGTTCTTACGGTTAGAAGAGTGACTAGCGTAAACCGCCAAAGCAGCACTGTAATTAATTTTACACCAGTCCCTCTCTTAGCCATAAGATCAATCTGACTGCTCCTGTGAAGGCACTTCCATGCCCTGCAGGGAGCGCGCCTGAGGTGATCCGGATCCTGTGTTACTATGATTAGTTAACTGTGGGCGTTAAATGCTTCTCACCAGATTACGTGTGAGAGTTGGCAGTTGCCTGTTTTCCACGTAGCCCGCTTGGAGCTCGTGAGTAGCAATAAAAAATGCTGCTTACCCTAAAATGAAAAAAAAAAATAGGGGAAAATCCATATGGGGCCCAAATAACAAAAAAAACCTAAAAAAGGTCTAAAGATTCTGAAAATTTCAAAAAATGCCCCAGGACCTTTTATGGTATAGATTCATTAAAACACGTGAGTTGTTAACGGGACTGATATAGTTGTTAACAAGTACTGATATAGTTGTTAACGGTACTGATTTAGTTGTTAGGATATTGTTGTTAATGATACTGATTTAGTTGTTAATGATCTACCCGTTAACAACTATATCAGCCTCGTTAACAACTCACATTTTAATGAATTTATATCAAAAAAGGTCTTGAGGCCTTTTTCGAGATGTTCAGAATTTTTGGGCCTTTTTTGGGTTGTTCTTTGTTATTTGGGCCCATATGAATTTTTCCAATAAAATATTGACTAAAATTAGCATTTAGTGTTAGTAAATTATGTTAATTTGGTGTCACCTGAATCATCCTAATTCCTTAAGGTCTCCTCCTTCAAATATATTTATTTCAATTTTAACATATCTATCTTAAATATTAAAAGTACTATACTTTCCTTAATACAAGAGAATAATTAGCTAGATTCGTAGATATTAGAGAAATTAAGTAAGTTGGTTATTTGTTGGTCCTAAAATATCATTTAATTCCCTTAATATATGTAATTAAAAGGAATGTTTTAGGAAAATGTTATAAAATTAGAAGAAAAAACCAGTTGCTTAGCCCTTATGTTGAGGCAGGAGGTAGTACTATTCATAATTCATAACTCCAGAAGAGCTTGACTTATTTATTGGAACATCTGTAAATGCATAAAGAATGATATATATATATATATATATAAATAAAAGAGAGAGTGTGTGTGTGTGAGATTTACTCATAATCCTAGAAGTCTCTCTTTCAATCTACTTTTTGTTAAAACATTATGATATTATAATTTTGTTTGTTGATGAAATTACAACTAAATTGATGTTGAGTTTTCATACGAGAATGTTATTTTATTTTAGTATAAAAATATCTCAACGCTTTTATTTAAAAATAAATATACATATCATCTACAAATAAATGACTTTGAGAAAATGATATATGTAAAACCAAAAAAAAAAAATCTTACAGAAAGTAATAATAATTTGAAAATTAATTAATTAATTTTAAAATTATTATTACTTTGAAGAAGCAGTACTCATGCAGTTCCATTACAAGTTTACAACAAACATATTAAAGATTATAGTTGGGTCTTTCTCTTTTTTTTGCTCGAAATGTGGTTTGGTCTTTCTCATAATTCAATATACTAACAGGCTTTTAGACTATTAAGCCTCCAATCTAGCAACGAAATCCTGCACCTAAAATGCAAGTACAGATATTTTTCTTGACCAGTGATTAAATATAGATATGCACTATCGATCAAAAAAAAATATATAGATATGCACTTGATGTCTATATCAGTTTTTTTATTTTTAAATAATGAAATAAATTTTGTTGACCTACAAAAGTGCATATGAAATAAAAGCTACATTAAAATTTTAAAAATAAACACTTTGAAAGGATTAAATTTCTTAGGATTTTTATTCTACATATGACTGAGGGAAGAGTGGATGTAAAAATGAGAAAAAAAAAAAAAACATTTGAATTGAATAGTATTACAGTAAAGTGGGGAAGGATGGAAGAAGGGAACAAGCGCATGTGCATGTGGGGCATGGAAATCAGATATTGATAAAGATGCTTTTTATAATTTCAAAATCAAAATGTTGAAATTATTACTGGGTCCACACAAACTGGGGCCCAACAACCTCACCAAAAATTTTAAGTTAATTGAAATTATTAGTGGCTACCAGGGGCGGAATTAGGGGGCTAGGGGGCCCCCTAAAATTATAGGAATGGACCCAAAAATCTTGGAAATTATACTTTAGCCTCCTAAAAATATTAATATTTTTATTTTAGTCTCTATTAAAAAGTTTCATAGAGGGACTAAAATGAAATTATTGAAATATTTATTAGGCTAAATCATAATTTCCGAGAATCTTTGGTCGATTTCTGTAATTTTCGGCCCCAAATTTCAAATACTGATTCTACTGAGTTCTCTTCTGTAATTTTCGCCCCCCTAATTTCCTTTCCTAGCTCCGCCCCTGGTGGCTACGGCCTAGAGCTGGGAAACTGGGTCTGGCCCTACAGGGCCAGGGCCGGCCCTACAAGCTATGGAGTGAGGAAAACATCTGTTTTTCAAAGCCCGTCCTGATAGTACCAGGACTAGGGCCGAACCTACCGGGCTGAAAATTACTATTCTAAATTTTAACTATTTTTCCTTCGATTTTTTTTAAAGAAATATAATTGGTAAATTGTAACCATTAAAGTTCTAATCTATCAAATAAATGTTATCAACACTAATATCTAAACAATATAAATCATTCAACAAATAAACACATTCATTAATTCGTAATAAAAAAAATAAACACAAAGAATATGTTTTTTCCTTTTTTTTTCAAAAAATATTAAATAAAGATATTGCTTCATGTATGCCCACAACAAAATGCATTTCCCTCTCGTAATTTTGTGTGTGTCTACTGGTAAAAATAATTGTACTTACTTTACACAAAATATATTTATAATTTCTTACGTATATAATATTGTAATACCAAAGTATATGATTATTTAATATAAAAACATCACTTCTTTAAAATTTATAATAACTAATTATGTGTCTTAATACAGAATAATAATAAACATAAAAAAAGGTTATATTTTAAACTAAAAAAATCTAAGTAATTACAAATAAACACATTTATTAAGTGGAAGTCTAGGTAATTATTTTTTTTTAAAAAAAAAAGCTACAGTTAAACGGGCCTAACGGGCTGGCCCGATTAAGCCTTTCAAATTCCTGGTCTATTTATCAAGCCCGAGCCCTGCAGGGCTAGGGCTTAAACGGGCCGGGCCGGTGCAATGGGCTTGACCCGATTTTCCGGCTCTACTACGGCCTACGCTCTTTGGGCTCCTTCCTTTTTAAAAAAAAAAAAAAAACTGAAAACAAAATGAAAAAAGAAATCATAAACTATGGATTGTTTAGGTGGGCAGCAGGCAAGAGATGTTAGTGTTTTTGAACGCCACGAATTTGGAAACAAAGGAGACCTAGAAGCTACTATTCATCATCTTGGTGAAGTGGATTGAAAGAAAAGGAGTCGGTGGCTGTTTTTTTTGGTGAAAATCGTCACCGTCTTCAACACCTCTAAATTAGGGTTGATCAAAAAACCCGTGGTCTGGTTGGTCCGGCCCGGTCCGGTCTGACCCAACCCGAATTGTCCTGGACCAAAATTGGTCCAGGACAATTTGACCGGACCGGACCGGACCAAACAACTCGGGTTGGATTGGACCTCGGTCCAGGGACTTAAAACCCCTGGACTGGTCCTGGTCGACCAGAGCTCTTTTTTTTAAAAAAAAAAATTCACTACTACACTGAGTCACTCACTGGAGTCTGAACATCTTAATATGCTTTTTAATTTATAGAAATCACTTTTCACTAAGTCACTTTTTATTACTTTTGGAAATCAAGTGAAACTAGAGCTAAAATATTATCTCCCAAGAAGGCAAAAAAAAATATTGGAAAAAATCTGAAAAAAATCGAATCGCTGGATGGTCCAGTAGATCCAGTGGTCGGTCCGGTCCGGCTCGAGCTCAGGCCGGTACTGATCGGGCCGGACTCTGGTGAATTTTCCAGCCCGAGGTAAAATCGGGCTAGACCTCGGGTTACCCTCCAACCCGGTCTAGCCCGGTCCATGATCATCCCTACTCTAAATCTAGGAGCTAGAACCAGAGAAGCAAACTGCATGAGGGGCCTTCTTCTTCTTCTTCCACCATTCTCGACTAGAGAGGAGGGCACAAACAAACCAAGGGACGCCATTTTGGGTCATTCCTGAAGGGGAATGAAGAAGGTGCCATTGGTGACGATTGATGCTATGAGGATGAAGGAAGACCATGAAGGGACTATTTGGGAATTCCTCGTGTAGGAAGATTGGATACTACCTATCATGGAAGGAACCCATTCTCTCACATTTAAAGGAAAATCGTCAGCCACCAGAGAATGTTTTTTGGGGAGCAGGTGCAACCAAACAGCTACCATCGATGAAAAATGGAGATTTTCTTTTTCCTTCCCTCCATTTTTTTGAACCAAACGAGCCCATGGGCCTGTTTGGGTTGGCGGTAGGAGTGGTGGTTTAAAAGCTATCTGACTTTAAAAAAAGCTTTGTAGGAAAAAAATCAGGTTATAGATAATGATTTATGTTTGGATTGATGGTGGTAGAAGTGGCGGGGCCCACGTCAAAAAGCTGAGAGCATTATGGAAAAAGCTAGATTCCAGAGCTTTTTCTTTAACAGGCTTTTTAAGCTTTTTTGACTTAAAGTTCAGCCAAGACAATGTGCAATCCAAACAGAAAAAATTGGTTTTTTTTTTTTTTCCTCACTGGGTTGTTGGCTTAAAAGCCACTGAAATTTTTACACACCAACGCTGAAAAATAAGTCATTCCAAACAGGCTGGGTTTGAGGCGTTGAGCAAGGAAGAAGATGAGGAGTCCACATTATGTGCACATTATGTACTTCTTATGTGCTCATCCCTCTATTAGAAGTATAAGTATATTTTTTTTTATATTTTTTATTTATTTAGATTTAAATTATATGCTGCTTTCTGAGTTTTTTTTGCATCCACTATCTCAAATTAATTAGTTTCCAGTTTTGTATTCAGAAATATTTATTTGTAACACCAGTACCATGGAAACTAATTAATTTAAGATACTGAGTGTAAAAAACATATATAATTTAAATATAAATAAATACAATATATAAAAAAAATGCTCATACCTCTAATAGAGGTATGAGCATATAAGAAGCACATAAGGTATGTGCACATAACGTGGACTCGAAGATGAGGGAACGGTTTTTTTCATATATTGCTTTTATTTTTTATTAATTTTACATTTATATATTAATTAAGGGCAATATGGTCATTTGCATATAGATTTTCTTAGGAAGCACATCTTCTCATGATCTTTTTCCCCCCTCATTATCCCTCATGAGCCCATCTGTACCATTGATTTAGAAGAGAAGAGAAAAATTAAAGTAATATTTTGACCTTTTAGATTAATTGGACGAATATGATTTAGAGATTATGAGGGATGATGAAAGAAATCCGATCTGATTTTATTATCAAACCAGTTTTGATTTTAGTGCAAACCAAACGCCTCCTTGACAAAATATTTCCCCTTCCTTTTTATTCTATTCCTCTCCATTTGGGTAAAATAGAAAATCTGCCCCGGAAGTCAGAGACAGGTCTTTTCATAGACAATCAGGGGCCATGGCCCCCTAAAAAAGATTATCCCAAATATTTAATGAAAATTAGGTTATTGTTATACATTTGTCTCAAAAAAATTTACATTCGGTCCTCCCAAATATTTATCTCAAGCTTCGTCCCTATTGGAAGTATAGGTTCAGGAGCAATGTTGTCCTGAAAGTTTTTCTTGTCTTAATGTTACATCGGAAGTTTCAAAACGTAGTAATGTTGCCTATTTTCAGTTAAAAAGTCAGTTAACATCAATTCTTTAACGGTCAACATTAGTTTTTTAATGGAATAGAGTAAATTTGCTACGTTTTAAAACTTTCAGGGTAACATTGAGATAAGAAAAACATCTAGGCAACATTGCTCATGAAAACACTTAGAAAAAATTCACTACTTAACCCTTTTCATTTCAACTAATTCTTTGATTCAAATGGGTCTATGGAAATGCAGAGAGTTGCAACTTGCAAGTGCGTTTTTCTCTCTTGGAACGAGGCATTGCATGTGAAAGCTACACCCCCTCTCTCTCTCTTCCCTCATTCCGATCAAAGCCACGAAATCTCCCTGCTAAAAGGGCCCAAGTCATAGTAAAATAAGAGTCTACTAAGATAGGGAAAATTCCGGTTGAATTATTCAAATTATAATTTGGGTCATTGATTTTAAAAAATTATATATTAGGTTATGCGAAATAATTAGAGATTTAAAATTTGGGTCAGATTACCTTATTATCTCTTAATTATTAAAAATAGCAAAATTGAAACTCAAGTAAATTATCATCACAATCAAATGATGGCAAAAACAACCCATCATTTAAATTAATTTTCTTTTGACTAGAACAAAATTAAGACTTTATTGAGATTATTTTTAAGTATATTTTTTATGAATTTGTATCATTATAATCAGTGACGGAGCCAAGAATTTAATGACGAAGAGCAAAGCTCTAGCCAACGTCGGTTCTCCGGAAAATACCCACTACAAAAAAACCTGAAAATACCCACGGAATCTGAGACGGAAAATATTCCATTGCTAATTACAGACGGAAATCCGTGGGAACTATTAAAATATTTTTTTTTAAATGAAATATTACCCACGGAATACCCACGAAATTCCGTGGGTAATTTAATTTGACGGTTCACATTACCCACGGAATTCCGTGGGTAATTTAATGATTTTTGGTTTTAAAAAATAAAATATAATTACCCACGGAATTCCGTAGGTAATTCCGTCGGTGATTTTTATATTTTGAAAAAAAAGAAAAATTAGAAAGAAGTATCGAGGGAGAATACTATTTATTGGAAATGACCGTAAAAATTGTAATTATTTAAAATGACCAATCATTAAAATATAAATTTCCAAATACTAAAATGCCCTTAATTAAACTTCCTTAAAGTAATGTGAATTATATTTTTCAGCAAAATTACAACCGCCAAATCCTTTTTTCTTTTTTTAACTTTAACTCACATCTACATAATCATATCATCATTATATCTTTTAATTATTATATAGATGATGACACATTTACATAGTTTATTTATTAATAAAAAATTAGATAATTATTATACACACATATATACACGCCAAAATTTAAAATACAAACATTAAATAGAAAAAAATTAATTATATCATTACCTTACTTCATTAGTTAATCATTTACTTTTCTCTTTAAGATTTTTTTTTAAATAATTATTGAGTCATTACAGTTTTAATAGATTAAAAAGACTAAAATACCCTTGTTAATCAATAAATTTATATGGCACTGTAATTTGAAATTGGGCTAAAACAAAATAAAGGTATTTGTTTATTGTCATCATTATTATTATCGATAGCAATCCGAATAATGGAAAGATAAAAAGCAGCAAATAAAACTAAAAGATAATCCTAATATCTTTATTAAAATATTTTAATATTTTAATTGAGATATCTTATGATACTAAATAATTTAAGATACTGTAACAAAATATTGTTAAGATATTCCTAAATCTACCCCATTAATCCACAACTAATATTATGGGCGTATCTACCAAGAATAAATAAGTAAATGAGATTATTAATTAATTTACAACTATCTTAACTTACTGATCCTAAACTTAAGGATCACTCAACAAATAAAAAAGATTACTTCAATAAAATTGAAAGTATCTAAAATGATAAATAAATATTTATTCCTAATCATCCATTATCTCATTATTCTATTTTTTTTTTGTCATTAAAATGTAATTGGATACTCTATGCGACGATGAATTGGTTGTATATATATATATATATATATAATTGTTAAAACTCAGACGAAAAAGAGAACAAATTTTAGGTTGCACCTTGGATCGAACACAGGACGCTGGGTTATGAGCAAAACCACATAACCAATTGACCTAGGAGATTCACTTATGGCTCTTACGAAATCAATTAATTTATATTAAAAATTGAAAACCCTAAATCCCCAAAAATTTGAGCGCCCCATTTTCATTTTCAGTGTGCCGCGCCTTTCATTTTCAGTCTTCGTCCCTTTCATTTTCAGTCCGCCTCTTTCCCTTTCTCCCATTTGTGAAACCTTCAGCCCTAAATAATCAAGGGTTAAGGAGCAATCTTACCAATAAACTATTGGCTCAGGAGCAACCAACACAATAAACTCTTAACTGGACCTTAAATACCAATCAATTTTTTAAAATGTTAATTGAGCACAATGTCACCAACGCCGTTACTTCTTGTCCGTTACTTCTTCCTCTTCCCTACAGTCATTTCTCTCCAACAATTTTCACACCCACATTTCATTCCTTGCTCCCTCCTTTATATCACGAGATCCCCAACCTTCTCCTTCTTTCTTCTCTTTTCTTCTTGATGTCTTCCCCAATCCTTCTTGCTCTTTGTTCCTCTTTCTGTGCATATGCTAGAAGGCCTCGCTGTGGTTTCATTTGAAGGCATTGCCGAAACATAACAAGAAATAGGACTGGGAGTTGGGGGGAAGAAGACATTGTTGGGGAAAGGAGAGTTGAACCTTTTGTTGTTTGGTTAGTGGGAAAATGTCGCATTCTGAGAAGCCTGATTCGGAGCTAGGGTTAGATGCTCTCCGCGAACGATTTTCGCGAATCCGTGTGCTGCGAGGCGAACAAGCCGGATTTTCGCGAGCTCGATGGACCTGCTTCGAGTGGACTCACCACTACTACTAGCAACAGTTCCAGTTCATCTGGATCGGTTTTTGGGCGCCATGGGCGCAACCCGGTCTCGAAAAGATCCGATTCTGGTGCGAACAACCACTCCGGTGAGCTTTGTTCCAGCCGAGAGCGATCCTACTGCCGCCGAGAGCCTTCGATTTGGGGGGAATGCCAGGAACTTCAAACCGGGTTACGCAAGATCCGATGCTGAAACCACCCCACCTCTAATCTATTCGGGTCAAATCTCTTCCGTCACATCACCGGCGTTGAATGTTCTTCCTACTGGTAATATCTGTCCGTCTGGCAAGATTCTGAAGACGGGCATGGCGTCTAATCAGACAACCAGGACGGACGTTTTGTTTGAAGGTCATTGGTGGTGAAGTAACGGCTTTGGTGGTGAAGTAACAGACATTGTGCTCAATTAACATTTTAAAAAGTTGATTGGTATTTAAGGTCCAGTTAAGAGTTTATTGTGTTGGGTGCTCCTGAGCCAATAGTTTATTGGTAAAATTGCTCCTTAACCCAATAATCAAAACAATTTTAACCAAAACCGATCGAAAAGAGTGATTCAACCCGTGAGAAAATCTCCGACGCATCATTCTCACCTCAATCTCTCAGGTACTTCCTTCCCTTCGTCTGTCTCTGAGATTCTATGTGTTTCTCTGAATTTAATCGCCAATTTTATCCCATTGCGAGGATTCCTTTCTGTCAGTTTTTGCGTTTTTGTTTTTCTATTTCTTTAAGCTCTGAGCATCTGCATTTTCTTTTTGTTCCAACAAAGGCATCCACTTGACATATGCACACATGCCCTCCCCATTTTTGACGGCCTTGCTGTCACGCACTCGTCTTTTGCAGAACAGTAAATAAACTAAAATAAAAACCAAAACCCCGAACGCCTGTCAGCATTTTACCCCATGTATTTTGCCATTTGTGAAGAGACGCCTCTTCTTGGGTTTTCCCTTGCAAATGTATTATCCTATTAGAGCTATTCTGGTCCGTTAAGAGACTCTCCTCTATTTTGTGGGGGGTCACACTCATGCTTCTTTGGTTACAATGTAACATATGGTCTTGTGAGGCTTGTCAACTGTAAGGTGTAACTCTGAAGCACAATGCTTTATGAGCATTCAATCGATATAAAAAGAGCCTGAGTGAGAGGTGAGGTTGTATATACCATGGAAGCTCATTCCCCTGAACTCCGTGTAGTTGCTGACTACTTTATCATGTTTTAAACGTGGGAATTAGTTAATGAATTTTTATTTTAGGCCTAAATGATGATAAGCAATTATGTGGAGGACATTAATATAGGGCATGTGAATCCAAGAATTCCAATATATCTATATGCAGAGCTACTTCTAGCATGCCTTCATTCTCTAATCTATTTCATTTTTTACCACCAATCCATATTTACATTTTCCTATCCCGTTCCTACCTTGGAGTCATTTAGATGTAAATGTAATGTTTAGTTTTAAATTTTATCGAGGCTGGTGGTTCAGACCCTTTGATTAATTTTTTTAGTTGAAAAAAATAGTTGACTGAATTGGGCAGGCTGTTTTTTTTTTTTTTTTAAACTTTAGAGATTGACCCTCAAATAAAGGACTTTATTATTACCCACTGTTTTCATAAAATACCCAAAAATCCCACTCCTCCCAAGCATATAAATCCATGCGTAGAGTTTTCTATTAGAGCCTCCTGTCTTATTGAAGGATCACATATGCCTTTATATAGTCTTTTTGCACAGTATCTAGATAAGGTTTCCTGTGCTGCATGGATTTAAAAAATCATTCACATTATTCATAAATTACAAATTATTTATATTGATTGATATGGTTGATTGAAAATATTTATAGTAGTGATGAAAATAGGGACTGTTCTTTACAACTCGTTTGTTCCGTACAGCATGATTGGATTTGATATTACTGATTAGATTGTGATTATATATATAAAATGAGTTTCCTTTTGATTAGCATGTGAGTTAGCACAAAATGTAGAGTATAAAGGAAGTGAATAATATACATAACGTGCATTATTTTGTTTTCCATTCTGACTCTGCATAAACCAAATAGCCTATAGTATTATTTGACTTTGTGATTAATATTATTATTGGTATTATATATTCAAGTCCACTACTTAGCTTTTATTTAACTTCTTGCTATTTACGTGATTTATGTATCCCACTATCCAAGTAATCATGCAGCAGAAGCTGCATATTAAAAATCAAACTATGTTGTTGAATGAATTTTGTTTTTGTTTCATCTTGTAAAGATTAATAGATTGTTGTCTTTATTTTTATGTACTTCGTTTGCAGGATGAATTTTTGAGACGAAAGGAATCTTTTATTTCTGAGGAAGGTATCCTATCGGCAGAAGATGAACTTAATTTGTGGTTAGAGTTTACCGGTGGTAAGAACAAGAAGGGCCGAATCTATGGGTTAGGATCTGAAGATGAACATATTGGTTCTTTTGCCACAGGTCCTTCTGTCAACTCTACGGAGGATCCAGAACAGCAAACCGAGATGAGCCAAATGAAAGAAGAAGTTGCAAGCTTGAAACAAAAGAACGACATGATTATGGCAGCATTGCAACAACTTGGGATTAACTTACCTAATCTCTCTAACACTGCTGCTACCAATGCAAATGAAGGCACTGGAAATGATAGTTGAATATTTTCATTCCTGTTGTAAAAACTAACTTGGTGACTGTTTAGTTGAATATTTGCACTTTTAGTGACTTCAAATTGTGACATTTATATGAACATGTGCTTTGAACTTGTTTAGTTTTCTATCTATATATGAACATGCTTATTTTCTCGTTTCAGTGCTTTTTAATGTTTCAGTGCATTTTAATTATTAAAAAAACATAAATGTTTCTCCTAAAAGTAAAAAAAAAAGTAGATGCGAATGTATGAAAATTTGCTCAAATTACCCGCGGAATTCACCCACGGAATTCCGTCCTTCATTACCCACGGAAATTAGCCACGGAATTCCGTCCTTCATTACCCACGGAATTTAGCCACGGAATTCCGTCCTTCATTTACCCACGGAATTTAGCCACGGAATTCCGTCCTTAATTACCCACGGAATTTACCCACGGAATTCCGTCCTTGATTACCCACGGAATTTACCCACAGAGTGCCGTCCTTGATTACCCACAAAAAATTCCGTGGGTAATTAGAGACGGAAAAATTCCGTCCCTGATCCGTCGGTGAATTTCCGACGGAATATGATTGATTCCGTCGGTAATGTGATCAGCCACGATATTTTTACCGACGCCTTTTGTTTCATCGGAAATTCCGTCGGAAATCATTTACCGACGGAATTCCGTGGGTAATTCCGTCGGTAAATGTAATTACCCACGGAAGTCTGTGGGTAATTTCCGTTGGTAATATGGGTTTTTTTTTGTAGTGAACCTACCCAATTGATGAAGATCATACTTCATGGAAACATTCATGCCCAAAACATTGTAAGCTCTTTGCTTTTTTTTTGTTCGCTTAAAACTTAGAAAACGCATAAAAGAGCACCTAGTGCTTCATGCTCAATATTTGATTTATGGATCCTCCTCAGCTCTTCTAATAGTTGTTATATACACTTTTTTATTCGAAGCGAAATGAAAGAAATCCTAAGAAAGTTTGTTGAATAGCAATAACAATAGAAACAAAAACTGAGGTTATTGTGTATGATTTTAGTTGTTAGTACTTTGTTTTATGAACCTAGTGCTCTGTTTGTCCCTAACCCCCTAAATCCGCCACTGCTTATACTAATTATCATGAATCAAAAATGGCTTTGTACGGCAGAGAATGAAGCCCCATTAATCATTGGATGGTTAAATTTATTCTCATTACGTGGGAAAAAAAAACAAAAATTTCATCTTGTTATAAACAATTAAATATTACAAAGAACAAGAAAAATAAATGGCATGAAATTCAAATTCATAAAAAAAATAATTTGAATTTTCCATTCCTAAATTTATCATCATTGACAAAATTAATTCTCTTTTATCCTGAATCAATTCAAAACTTTATTGATAATTATTTACATAGAAGATTTTATTTATATAAAGACAGTTGAATTATTTAAACAAAACCATCTGATGGTTAATGGGCCCACATTGTGTGCATTACAAATCATTTTTTATTGGTAAGCATTAGCATAACAAGTTTCTTTGTGCAACTCGATGCTTTTCTAGATCACGAAATGGACTCTTCTTCCGTCTTATCCGCTTCTATTTCATTAACCGTAGGACTATTTATGATCTCCATATCCACATGTTTCTATTTCATTATTCCTTTCTTATTCTGTTGCATCATTTTGAAAAAGATATTTACGCCGTTTTAAATATAAGAGATAGTTTATGAGAGGCCCAATAAAGTTCAACAACAACTAAAGGATCGGACAAAAAGGTTGATGGGCCTCAAAGCCCATTTGAGAACCCAAAATCTCAAAACGGCAGCGTTTTTTGGGGGCTTCAAAGTTAAAAAAGCCACAACGCCGTCAGTCGCATGCTCCCTCATGTCATGCTTAATAAAACTGCCCACCCATGCGGGGGCAACGCCAGACCCAAAAACGACGTCGTCTCCACCGCCCCCTTCCCCCCTCTTCCGCCGTACAATCATGACGCCCACCGTCTCGCCCCCGCCTCGATCGTCCCACCCTTCCTCTTCAGCGCCGCCGCCGCCACCGCCTCCTGGCTTCGCAATCGCCGGATTCGTTACCTCTTACTCCTGCTCTTTTCTCCTCTCCTCCTTTGCCTCTTATTCTTCGCCTTCCCTTTCTTCTGCGCCGTAGATCTCTGCCTCCGTCGCCGTCTCTGGCGGAAACTCTTCCGCGATTCCTATGACGATGATCGGCTGAGACGATGCGAGGAAGGTTGCAGTGGATGCGGAAGCGATGAGGGGAAGGGCCTCTTGCATAGGTACTTGGAAGATCAGCTTCGTCTGGTTGGATCTATGTATGAGTGTGGGGACGATGAAGATGAAGAAGCACAAGAAGAATTTGGAAGCGCCCGTGATGTTGACAATCTGCACAGTATAACTCCTTTATTGAGCTGATCAATTCCGTTCTCTTTACTCTCTTTTTTTTTTGAAGTTTTTTTTGGCTGAATAGAAGAATTTTCCTGTTTGTGTAGACATCTAATTTTAATACCGGATAGTTATAGATTTTTTAAACTGTATTGAAGATTAATTAGTGCTTGCTACCTGTATCTCACCTTTGGTTTGTTCTTGCCGTCTTGGTAACATTTCCCCACTGAAATGACTGATTCTGGAGAAATTGTAACATTTCCCCGCTGAAATGATTGATTCTGTATTGGAGTTGTTTCTTATTATAGTATCAGAATTATATTACGGGTAATGAAAGCGCTTGACAAACTTTAATTTAGGAAAGATTATTATGCCCATATAAACAATAGGAAATATTGCAGATAGACTCTTCAAATTGAACACTGATTTTGCTGTATGCTGCAATAATGTATGTGATTATCTCCAAGCTGTATGTTACGCTTTGGTATACATACTCGTCTCCCAAGATGGTGGGTACTGGGAGTAAAACGAATTTGGATTCTTTGATACCAAATCATTTTTGAACTAAGAGGGACAGAGAGAAAGAGAGCCAGTGATGCTAATAGATGAAGATGATTCTGTTAATTTAGAAACATATCAAGGTTTAGGGATACAACTCAAGATAAAAATATACCATTCTCCTGAAAATCCTTCAAGGTTCGTTCATGACGCCGCCACTTGAGTGATCATTGTTTTTGAAGTATTGTATCAATAAAAAAAAAAGTCTTTTTGAAGTATCAGCTATTGAATTTGAAATGTTTGATAAAATAGTTTTGTTTAGATTGTTCTCAGACATTCATACTTATTAAATCTGCAAGAGTTTAAGTAAATACTTGATTATGATTTATGACCAAGGCCGCCCAGGTGCATCTGTTGATATATATTCTGCTTTATAATTTACCACTTCTTCTATAATTGCATGTTCTGCTTAAATCACTTTTGAAGGGAATGCTTATGGTCTTATCGTATTCAAATTCTTTTTGAGGCAAAATAATCTAACTATAAAATGTAGGAATACATAGTATACATTCATTTTTATTTTTGTAAATGCTACAACTTCAAATTCTCATATACCTAATTGAATGGTGAAAAGGACAAATATTACTTTCTATTTTCTATACAACTTTAAACATTTGTGTACAACAAACATGACATTCACATCCATTATAAGAGATTTCTATAATTGACAAACCACAAGAAAATTATGAAATATACAAGTAAGAAAGTGATAAAATGCTTTTGAAAGAGGAAAAATTGAAATAAAGTGAACACGTGAAGATGTAACTGTCAAAAAAAAAAAAAAATCTACGAAGAGGAACTAAGAAAGGATTTGGATCACTCATTTGAAAAGAAAATAAAACATTTTTGAAACAAAGAGGGAGTAGATATGAACACAATTTATCTATTTCTATTTATGTATTCAAAACGATTTGAGAGAACATAGTTTCGATAATAAATTGTAAAAGATCTCTCTCTTTATGTACTGATATTAAACTTAATCAAAGGTACAAACCACATATCCCATTTCTCTCACTTGAACACAGTTGAAGACATTTGTAGCGAGCAAAGCCGACTTGACTGCTCAAGAGATGGGTAATTTTCCTGCAAAACACATTTTGATCTATTGAGATCTCTCCCATTGTGGAACAATTAACTAGAATTGATATGGAATTTCAAATATGATTTAGAAAACATGAAGATCATCAGTGTGTGTGCAATAAGAGCTGTGCTTGGCGATGTGCAGAAAAAGGCTACAAGTCTCTAGTTTGTAAGACGAAGACAAATTCAGTGCCTGTTTGGATTAACTGTAGAAATTGTTTTTTTAATACGATTTACGACATACGAGGTAAGTTTGTGAGAGGAGTTTTGTCTCGACTTACATTGCGTGCTTTTCCAACGCCATAAACTCAAACAGGCCCTCAGGCGTTCTCTGTCTCAGATGATGACAATATCTTGAATGTTTGAAACTTGCATGCATGGGCAAGACAAGTATCAGAATTTATGCCATTTCCTGGAATGAGAAAAGCATGTATTTCACTTTGAGAAATGTAAGGCATCTCGTTCTTTTCTTTCTTTCTAATATATTCTAATCCAATCACTGGTTTTATACAACTAACTTTTAATTTCCTTGTAAACAAAGATAACTATCTGCTTTCCAATAACATTCCCATTATAAATGTTATTGCAATTTCGGCATTTTCTGTTGGACTCGTTAAAATATTCAAAAGTTGATAAATTTTATTAACTTGATCGAGATAGAACGAACACACAGAGGTTACTTGTATGAAGCTATTTCTAAAAGCATTATGAGAATCGTTGTATTCTTTTCTCTCTAATTAACAGCCTTGCATCAATTGTTTATCATAAGTAGAGAAAAGAATTTGGTCCTTAACTTTGTTGAATGACAGAAGCATCAAATATTCTGTTGCTCTCATGAAGCAGGCATACAAAACAAGGCTCTAAATATATATATGCGCGCTTCATTTTGGGAGGTACGCAATCACATATATCACCCAACAATTATTCATATTACTCTCCTCATATAAACCCCATCAAATTACATTTGCCACAGAATTAATGGAAGCCATTGCTGATAAAGTCATTGGGCTATTGGGCCATTTGGCTTCTCAGGAGCTTGAGCTCATTTGCAACTTCCAAGATGATCTGGAGAGCATGACGAGCATGGTCACTGCAATCAAAGCCTTACTTCTTGATGCAGAGACGAAGGCCACGAAAAGTCATCTCATCAATGATTGGCTACACAAGCTGAAAGATGTGCTGCTTGACGCAGAAGACCTGTTGGATGCCTACTTAGCTGATGAGCTTGCAAGGGAAGTGATGACCAAAGGCAAAATGGCGAAGGAGGTACGTATATTCTTCTCGAAATCCAACCAAATTGTTTGTGCTCATAAAATGGGTCGTAAAATCAGGGCAATTAGGAAGAAACTACACGAGATTTATTATGAGAAGAATTTACTTATGTTGCATGAGAGCTCTTCGAGTACGTCGAATGAGTCTCATGAATGGAGGCGAACCGACCCGTTTGTGAGCGAGCAAAGTGTCATAGGGATAGATGAGGAAAGGAAGCATCTTGTTAGTACCCTTTTAAACCCTGATGTGAAAAGTGACGTTTCAGTGGTTCCCATTGTTGGGATTGGAGGATCTGGTAAAACAACACTTGCTCAACTAGTGTATAATGATGTGTCTGGCAAAAATCATTTTGAGCTTATGGTGTGGGTTTGTGTCTCTGATGAAACCCATGCTCTTAGCATTAACACGTTAGCTCAAAAGATTATTGATAAACTGCCAACATCTGCTCAAACGCACCAACCAGTTGAGACATTAAGCCGTAAAGTTGAGGGGAAACGTTTTTTGCTTGTTTTAGATGATGTCTGGAATATTAAGGATCAAGGGGAATGGATTCAATTACAAAACATGTTTAGGGGTGGAAGAAAAGGAAGTATGATCATTGTCACTACACGGAGTATGGAAGTGGCAAATACAATGGGCACAGATCCGCCTTGTCACTTAAAAGGTTTGGATGAAGATAAATCTTGGGAGCTATTATGTAGAGTGGCTTTTAAGGGTGGGAAAGAACCTGATGACCAAGAGTTGGTAGGTATTGGAAAGGATATTGTGAGAAAATGTGCTGGAGTTCCCCTTGCAATAATAACTATTGGTAGCGTATTGTTTAGAAAAGGGTTGGAAGTGAGTGAATGGTCCTATATTAAGGATCAAGAACTTGCAAATATAGGTCATGATGACAACAAAAACAACAAAATCTTGTCTATCCTTAAACTTAGTTATGATCATCTTCCCTCCCACTTGAAAAATTGCTTTGCATTTTGCTCTCTGTTCCCAAAAGATTATACGATTGAGAGAAAGGTGCTTATTCAGATGTGGATAGCTGAAGGGTTCATTCAACCCTTAGGTACAAATAGGGTCTTGGAAGATGTTGGGAAAGAGTACTTCATGCAGTTATTGTCAAGGTGCTTGTTTCAAGATGTGACGCGAGATTCCCTTGGTGAGATAGTGCAGTGCAAGATGCATGACCTCATACATGATCTAGCATTGTCAATCACTAAAAATGAGTGTTACATTGTCAAAAGTGAAAGGATAGAAGAAGAGAACATTGGTGATGGGATTCGTCACTTGTCAAGTCATTTTGACGGGGCTTGGGAGTTTCAATTTGGTAATGTCAAGACAAAAAGAGTGAGAACAATTTTGTTCCCAAAAGGACAGTGCTACTTCATCCGAAGTTGTTCTCCGTCAATATTTCTTAATCCAATTTTCCAGTCTACAACATTACTTCCAAAGCACTTGCGTGTATTGGTTCTTACAAATGGACGATTGGAAATTCCAGAGAGTATAGGATACTTGAAGCATTTGAGATATCTTGATTTAAGCGGGAATTCGAAACTTAAAAAGCTCCCACAAGGAATTACCAAGGTGCATAACTTGCTGAGTCTAAGACTTAATGGGTGTAAAAACTTAATACAATTGCCCAGAGATATGAACACATTGGTAAGACTCAGACATCTTGAACTGAATGATTGTGTTTCCTTGATATGTATGCCATGCAGTTTGGGAAGTTTGACTGATCTCCAGACATTGACAACATTTGTGGTCGACGAAAGGAATGGTGGGGGTGCGAGGATAAGTGAGCTACGTGATTTGATTTCGCTAAGGGGAGGATTAACAATTGGAAACTTAAAAAGGCAGCGGAGTAATATTGAGGAGGTTAAGTCATTAAAGTTTCTGCTTCGCATGAAATATCTTGAAAGATTGAGCTTGACGTGGTCGCTATTTCCTCTTGATGAAGGATTTAGCGAAGAAGTCGAGCACAATGATGAGATTATTTTAGAAGCTTTAAAGCCGCCTCACACAATCAAAATACTAACTATTGCCGGATTTCAAGGTAAATGCTTGTTAGAGTGGATAGGGAGTCTCACATCATTGCAAGAGCTAAGCCTCGACTACTGCACTTTTTTGACATCACTTCCAGAGTCTATTGGGAGTCTCACATCATTGCAAAGGCTAAGGCTCAAGATTTGCTTTGAGTTGACATCACTTCCAGAGTCTATTGGAAGTCTCACATCATTGAAAGAGATAAACCTCTTTACCTGCCCTTCTTTGGCATCACTTTCAGAGTCTATTGGAAGTCTCACATCATTGCAACAACTAAGCCTCGACCTCGGCTATGCTTTGGAATCACTTCCAGAGTCTATTGGAAGCCTCACATCATTGCAACAACTAAGTCTCGAAGGCTGCACTTATTTGTCATCACTTCCAGAGTCTATTGGAAGCCTCACATCATTGCAAGAGCTAAGGCTCAACTGCACTTCTTTGGCATCACTTCCAGAGTCTATTGGAAGTCTCACATCATTGCAACAGCTAAGGCTCAACGACTGCACTACTTTGGCATCACTTCCAGAGTCTATTGGAAGTCTCACATCATTGCAACAGCTAAGACTATGGTTGCACTACTTTGACATCACTTCCAGAGTCTATTGGAAGTCTCACATCATTGCAACAACTATGGCTCACCAACTGCTATGCTTTGGTATCATTTCCAGAGTCTATTGGAAGTCTCGCATCATTGCAAGAGCTAAGCCTCAACAAGTGCACTTCTTTGGCATCATTTCCAGAGTCTATTGGAAGTCTCACATCATTGCAACAGCTACACCTCTATGATTGCACTGCTTTGACATCACTTCCAGAGTCTATTGGAAGTCTCACATCATTGCAAGAGCTAAAGCTCTTTACCTGCCCTTCTTTGGCATCACTTCCAGAGTCTATTGGAAGTCTCACATCATTACAAGAGCTAAGCCTCCACAACTACACTTCTTTGGCATCACTTCCAGAGTCTATTGGAAGTCTCACATCATTGCAAAAGCTAACGCACAACGGCACTTCTTCTCCATCACTTCCAGAGTCTATTGGAAGTCTCACATCATTGCAACAGCTAAGCCTCAATGGTTACACTGCTTTGACATCACTTCCAGAGTCTATTGGAAATCTCACATCATTGCAAGAGCTAAGCCTCAACTACTGCACTTCTTTGACATCACTTCCAGAGTCTATTGGAAGTCTCACATCATTGCAAAAGCTAAGGCTCGACAAATGTACTTCTTTGACATCACTTCCAGAGTCTATTGGATGTCTCACATCATTGCAAAAGCTAAGCCTCGACAAATGTACTTCTTTGGCATCACTTCCAGAATCTATTGGAAGTCTCACATCATTGCAAGAGCTAAGCCTCAACAACTGTACTTCTTTGACATCACTTCCAGAGTCTATTGGATGTCTCACATCATTGCAACAGTTAAGCCTTGGCTCTTGCACTTCTTTGGCATCACTTCCAGAGTCTATTGAAAATCTCGTATCATTACAAGGGCTACGACTTATCAGAGGCTTTACTTCACTTCCGGCCGCAATAGATTTAACAACTTTTCTTTCATCTTACATTTGACAATGGTAAGTCAAATTCTTTTTTGAAGATGAGCCAAAGAGAGACGAATATTTGAAAATCAGGGTACGTACGTATTTACCTATAACTCCATTCTTCCCTTCATGGATATAGTTCCAGCTTTTTTTCCTTCCTTTACTCTTTCATTTTCTTACTTGGCATTTTCCTTTTTTCCTTGTCTTGCAGTCCTCACATGTGTGTGTTAAAGAAAAGATGTTTCTTTGCTGCTTCTTGTTGGACACCAATAAATTCTTTGTTTTTTCTTAAAGTCCAAATTTTACTTTATTTATTCTACTATATTTAAGTGTATCGGGTTATTATATTCTTGCGCATTATAGGATCTTCAAGGTTGTGGTTTGAATTCTTTTAAAAGGACTTTTACCTACCATTAATGGCTAACATCCATTTTGCCTATGAAATAACAAAAATATTGGTTCATCAATTTCCTAGGCTTTAAGCCTCACTTGTAAACAACATATATTATTACGTCTACATTATATAAAAACTGTAATCTTCTTAATATGTGAAACTTTACCATTAACTTCCCTTAATTTTTAAAATTAATATATGTCATTATTATTATTATTATTAATTTTTTGATAAAAAATTTTTTAGGAAAGTGGTTGGACTCACCCACGATCCAAGGGCAATATAAAGTCTCTCTTCCTCTTAGATGATACCAATATTTGGTAGGACGAGCCGTCTATTACCCTCAGGCGTTTACTTAGACACCTAAGAGCTAGGATGTCTCCCCAAACACCTTGACCAAATTATTGTTCTTATTGATCGACTTGGATCGGCCAATCAATTATTTCAATTAAAAAATATCGCTACATCAGCACTTAAATGGAATGAAAACCTCTATATAAAAACTAATTTTTTATATGTAGCTGTTACATTGATTCTTTTCTTCCTCTAGCAAGTCTACTCTATAAAAGGTAAGTTTTTTTTTTTAATTTTCTAATAATGAGTACAGATATAAAGTTATGAAATTCTCTTTAAAAATCAAGTTATTCATACTCTTTCCTTTCAAAATAGTCAAAATGTGAGGATATAAAAAGAGAAATATTATTTTTCCGTTTAGAAAAGAAAAGTATGTTTTTTGTTAGAAAAGTATATGTCTATGTATTGGGGAAAAAACATAAACAGCTATGAATTTAACTTGGTTTGAATATTTGATTAGTAAGACTATAATTTTTTGCCATAACATGCACCTATTTTATCCTTGACACAGGGTTGAACCCAATATCACATTTAAGAAAGCCTTGTTGTTTTACAAATAATAAACAAGCTATATCTATTTGGCAATAACATTCCATTTAAGAAATGTAATGTTACTGTAACTTTGGCATTTTTTTGTTGGATTAAAACTGTCAAAAGTTCATAAATCGTAATGAAGCTATTTCTTGTATAAAGCAACCAAACATTGGCAATAACAAACGTTGCAATATGAAGCTATTTACTTAAAGCATGTTCGAGATTTTTTTGTATTCTTTTTACAAAATTAATTTTCTTAATCAATACAAATTAGTTAATTAACTCTGGTATTTAAAACAAAAAGAGGTACTATATTATATGTTCTCTAAAGGCTCTTATTTTCAATCAACTAATTCCTTAATTTAAATCCCAAATATTTCATCAAAGTCATTTGACCTTTCAATCTACTTTGACGTCACTTCCATATTTCATTTGAAGTCTCACATCACTGCAAACACTAACCCTCAATATATAACTCCCCCCTTCAATCTTTTTTACAAGAGCCCGATAACTAAATTAAGCGATTTAAGAAAGTGATTAAAATTAATTAAAAATAATAAATGCGTCTAAAATAATTTTTTTTCTCTAAGTGTGACCTTATTTAAGAAAGATTTCGCGGCAAATACTTGTCAAAGTCTATTGGAAGTCTCACATCATTGAAAAAGTTACGTCTCATTGGCTGCACTTCTTTGGCATCACTTCCAGAGTCTATTGGAAGTCTCACATCATTGCAAGAGCTAGATCTCTACAACTGCTCTGCTTTGGCATCACTTCCAGAGTCTATTGGAAGTCTCACATCATTGCAAGAGTTACGCCTCAATTACTGCAATTCTTTTTCATCACTTCCAGAGTCTATTATTGGAAGTCTCACATCATTGCAAAAGCTACACCTCGATGGCTTAACTTCTTTGGCATCACTTCCAGAGTCTATTGGAAGTCTCACATCATTACAAGAGCTAGATCTCTACAACTGCTCTGCTTTGGCATCACTTCCAGAGTCTATTGGAAGTCTCACATCATTGCAAAAACTACATATCACTAGCTGCACTTCTTTGACATCACTTCCAGAGTCTATTGAAAGTCTCACATCATTGCAAAAACTAAGCCTCGATAACTGCACTTCTTAAGTAGAGAATTATTTTGTATACTTTATTATTTAATAGCAATCATATACTTTATTATATTTTGTATTTAGAGCATAAATCACATTTCTCAAGTAAGGAATTATTTAGAGCATAAATCACATTTATTATATTTTGTATTTAGAGCATAAATCACATATATTATTAAATTCGAAAATAATAATGAGATATATAGTATTCAATTTATTTGATAAATTAAATAAATATAATAAATTGAGATATTGTATCTTAGATTTAATTAAATAGATAGATATCATATTTCAGAAAACAGGCTTTTAATGTGGATTAATTAAATAGATTAGATTAAATATGTTGGACAGATTTAATTACTATATTTAATCCAATTCGAAATTCAATGGTTAATTGATATTAGTCTTGAATATTTTAATACGGCCCAATTACCAATTAGGGTTTTAGAAACTCTATAAAGAGATATTGATCTAAGTCGTATTATGAGAACGAACTAACAAGCCTTGAAAGAAATCCTAGAGAGAAAAACGAGAGACACAAAGCAAGAAGGCGCTAGCATGCTACCGTACGTGTTGGAGAGCTCTTCGATGTGGATACCGGTAGAGGGAGTAGATTTGTAGAGTCGGCTCCTAGAGATTGATCGAGCAAGAAGGTGTTAGCCCACGTGTTTGAGAAAGGACGCATACAAGCTCGTATAGGTACGGTTTCTCTAACGAACCTTGATTTAAACGCCGTTGATAGATCCTTTCTATGGGATTCATAAAATTTTAATGGATGAGAATCCTTCCGCTGCGTGTACGGATCCCTACACTAACAACAATATCAGTAGGTATTAGCAATAATATTAGGGTGCGTTAACAATATCAGTGTGGGTTAACAACAATATCAGGGTGCCTTAACAACAATATCAGTATGCGCTACCAACATTATCAGTGTGCGTTAACAACAATATCAGGATGTGTTAACAACAATATCAGTGTGCAGTAACAACATTATCAGTGTGTGCTAACAATATCAGTGTCTGTTAACAACAACATCAGTGTGCCACTAACAACAAAATCAGTAGCCACTAACAACAACATCAGTACCGACTAACAACAAAATCAGTAGCCACTAACAACAACATCAGTACCCACTAACAACAAAAAATCATAACAGAAAGAAAAATTTGTTCTAATTATTTGAATTAAAATTGTGTTGTTATCATCCGTACACAATTTACATAAGAACAAATGTTGAAGGTCATTCTTATGAATATAAATTTGTCATAAATACATATGCACTTGTACATCACAAGTTGTCAACTACAATGTCTCCCTAACAAGTATGCTCCCTAATGTCTCATCTTCTTGTGGGACTCCTTAATTCATAATAGGTTTTTTCCTTACCGCCATCAACTTGCTTCCCCTTGCCCTTGCCCTTTTGTTTCTTCTTATCCATCTGCCTTTGCTCGTGTTCCTTGAAGAATTCTTCAATGAACAGATTGTATCTGGAGAACCTTGCATCCCTTTGTGAAGATTTCATTGTTGTTGCTTCTTCTTATGTTATAGCCTTCTTGCTTCTGTACCTACAAAAATTGTAAATGAAGTACACGTTAACAACTATATCAGTATATGTTAACAACTATATCAGTAGGTGTTAACAACTTTATCAGTGTGTGTTAATAACTTTATTAGTGGATGTTAACAACTTTATCAGTGCACGTTAACAACTTTATCAGTGTACGTTAACAACTATATTAGTGCACGTTACCAACTATATCAGTGGATGTTAACAACTATATCAGTACAATATTAATAACTGCATCAGTACAACATTAACAACTAAATGGAACCAAATGGCAACTTGCCCAGGCTGCAAGCCGACCTCCTAGGCTAGTTGAACTTTCCTCTCTGGTTCAAGCTTGTTCTCTACCTCAAAGCTTTTCCCAAGAAACTGGACTTAATCAGCAGTCAGCCGCCTCTTCTTCTCAGGTTGATGAAAGTATTCATCCAAATCTTCATCTCCATTTTCATCATGATCAAAAGGGCTAAAGAATGAATGATTACATCATTTCCCTCGTTTAACATCTTCAAAGCTCACCATGGATCTTGAACCTGAACAAGTTAATAGTGAATAAATTTGAGCAATTATAAATAATGGCAGACTCTAATCTATCTTAATTAAGTGCTCTAAATGTTAAGCTATACACACAATTCAATTAAATTTTCATAATTAACTTGCAATACTTGTGCAACATTCAAAATAAGAAACAACTCCATCAACCAGCTAATGCAAAACCAACTCCAGGCAAAACAAACAAGAAGAACAAATGGACAGACAAACGACAGTTTGCCAAAGAAGGACTTTTTTTGGCTCTTTGGTCTTGACAGAAGGTTTCTTCATTTAGGATCACTCAAGGAAATGCATGTAATGCGTATCTTTCCAATCCAGGATTGATCAAGATCACATGATCCCACAAACTTGATCTTCATTCCTTGAAATTTTTCACAAGATCAGACCAGATCTTAGGGCAGAAGATCAGTATTTTGGTCATCACAAATCATTTCACCACCAAAAAAAAAAGTCGTTAAGTGAAGAACCATGGAAGAATTAATTACAATCTTCAACATGTGCACATCCCCTCTCACAAAAGCCCTTTGGGCATGAAGAGTTTGAGTGCATCATGACAAATGGAGGGAGATTTTTTATATTTACTTCATGGATATCATTTCTGAGAAAATGGAAGCTGCACATTCTTAACAGGTAGATGTAAAACTAAATTTTGAGATAAGATATACTTCTCTTTCCACTGCCAAACTCGGTTTGTGAATTCCTCTCTACTCAATTCGGTCCTTTTTATTCCTTCAGATGCAAGCACTCTTTCAACAACCAACTGGAAGAAGAATAAAACTCAGTGCAGAAATAATTATAGCTTCAACTAAAGACAAAATAATCAGGACACAATGCAATGATTACCTAATGCCACAAACTAATGTTATGCCTAAGGCAGATCAACCAAATAATTGAATGACATTATTTCCAAGGTAAATTCTGCAAGAAAGATAAGAGAAATAACAATTATAGTAAATTAGAAAGATCTTCATATAGTGGTACATTCCTTTGGACGACGCTGAACATCAATTTTTGATTGATTAAAGTTTTGATTTTATTTATGCCCAAAAAATAAAATAATTGAATCAATGATTTAGGAAATTTTTTCAAAAGAAAAAAAAAGGAAGAATGAAAAGCTATCAAAATTATATGCCATATCAATTGAATTCAATATTTTAAGAAGAAGTTAAAGATTTTAAATAATATTAATATTAATATGATATCAAAAGATTTTAACAAATATCGTGTCCTTGAATTAAAAAAATGAATATCATAGAGAAATTCATTAAAATTAATTTATGTCATTATTGTTCGACTTGGATCCAGCCAATTATTTCAATTAAAAAATATCGCACTTAAATGGAATGAAAACCTCTATATATAAAAAGTTTTATATATAGCTGTTAAATTGATTCTTTTCTTCCTCTAGCAAGTCTAATCTATAAACGGTAAGTTTTTTTTTTAAAAAATTTTTTTATTTTCTAATAATGAGTACAGATAAAAAGTTATGAAATTCTCTTCAAATATCAAGTTATTCACACTCTTTCATTTCAAAACAGTCAGAATGTGAGGATATAAAAAGAGAAATATTAATTTTCCGTTTATAAAAGAGAAGTATTTTTTAATTTGTTAGAAAAGTATATGTCTATGTATTCGGAAAAAATCATAAACAGCTGTTAATTTAACTTGATTTGAATATTTGATTATTAAGACTATAAATTTTTGGCCATAACATGCACCTATTTTATCCTCAGCTCCACACAGGGTTGAAGTCAGTCTCACATTTAAGAAAAAACTTCTTGTTTTAAAAATAATAAACTAACTATATCTACTTGGCCATAACCGCATAACGTAACATTCCCTTAAAATTGTGTTACTGTAACTTTGGCATTTTTTGTTGGATTAAAATTGTCAAAAATTCATAAATCGTAGTAGTAACTGAATGAAGCTATTTCTTGTATGAAGCAACCAAACATTGGCAATAACATGTGTTGCTAATATGAAGCTATATCTTAAAGCATGCTCGAGAAATTGTTTGTATTCTTTTTACAAATAATTAATTTTCTTAATCAATATAAATTAGTTAATTAACTCTGGTATTTAAAACAAAAAAGGGGTACTATTATATGTTCTCTAATGGCTATTATTTTCAATCAAATAATTTCTTAATTTAAAGCCCAAACGTTCAATCAAAGTCATTTCGATCTACTTTGACATCACTTTTATATTCAATTCAAAGTCTCACATCACTCCAAACACTAACCCTCATTATATAACTACACCATTCAGTCTTTTTTATAAGAGTCCAATAATCAAATTACACAGTTTAATAAAGTAGTTAATATTAATTAAAATCAATAAGTATGTATAAAATATATTTTTCTTAAATATGACTTTATTTATGAGAGACAAGTAAGGGACAATACATGATTTCTTGGAATTCTTCATGAAAAGCACAAGGACCACTTATTTTTATACTCTTTGCAGAATTTAGAGTTTTCGAATTATGTGCACTATCAAATTCCACGTACCTCTTTACTATTTTAAAATAAGGAACATATTATGTTTAAAACTTCAATCATATATATATATATATATATATATCCCTGGGAACATTCAAGGGAGAGAATGATTTTTTTGAGCCTTAATTATAAGCATGTTATTGACTTTCCTATAACTTCCCCATTTAGCCCTGTATTAAAATAGTGGGAAAATATGTTATTTAATAGGGGAAAAATTCTTGGGCAAAAAAAAAAAAAAAAAAGGAAAAATTAGAATCTTATTTAATTTTTCTTTGAATGTTAAGACAAATTCATTACAATTCTAATATGTCATTATTATTGAATTGAATACAACCAATTATTTCTAAATCTAGTTAACAAGGCCTTAATTACCGTCGACACACGTATGTATTTTTTACCCTGAACTAACCCTTATAGTTAATTTCTTATATGATGAACACCCATTTATGGGATGATCAAGCTCAGCATCTTATTACTGTTCTAACTTCTAATCAAATCATGATGAGTGCATCTCAAAGTGTTGTAATAATAATTTCATTCTAAAAAGATATATCTTTACAAAATTCTCACTTTCATAGGGAGAGACACGAGAGGGAATAAAGGGGTAAAAAAAAAAAAGACATGTACACCCAACATTCTTGGGGTGGGGGGGTAAGCTATGCACATATAACTAGCACTGAATAATGAGCGAGGAAGTCAATAAAAGATGGACCTCCTACTTGTTGGAAGCAAATCATTTGATCAAGGTTGCCAGAAAAACACCAACCAATCACCGACTCTATATGTAATGCCCTGGTGTCAATTTGAGCTCATGAACAAGAAGCTAGAATGCAACTATTCGCATCAGTAGCTACTTAATGAGGATTTTGCTCCTATGATGATAAAGCGAAACAATCTGAGCATGAACCATCTTTATGATCAGAAATCAACAACCAGCAGCCTTCAAGAAGTTATCATATGGGCTTGATGCTAGCAGTTGAAAGGTCTGGTACTGGTATGCTGCTGCACAAAGCATTGGAGTTGTTGGTGTCGTGCCGGGCATAGTGGCAAAGTTTAGTTCCAGAAATGGATTTCCTGTCTGCAGTTTCAATTAGCACGAAAATGAGATAACCTTGTTGGTTGTTGCCATGTTTTTTATGAAATTAAATAAATAGGCGAGTGTTAAGTTATCAAGTGATCAAGCTTCGATGAAGTTGGTAATTAAAATATTCCCTTTTTTGGCCTAAGATCTTTGGTTATCAATCAATCATATTGTGGTACCTTGCCACAAAATTATGGTAAAGAATCAAGTGAAGTTTATTAGGATGAAGAATCTCCATTCTTCAGAATTTTGTTTCAATCATTCTTGATTAGTTCCCAGTGTTCTAAGGCTTTTAAGGATTAACCTGAAATTTTCAAATTATATGTGACCTTTATCCTAGTTACCACATTAGATAACTATAAAATTGTACAAGTGAAACATATTTCCAACAATGAAATTGTTCTGTCTTAACACGTTAACATTCACTTATATTTTTCTTCATATGAGGACTAAAAATATGGCATGTGATTATGTGTGTTAAACAGTCAAAAGCAGTCAAAAGGAAGGTTGGATACCATATAATAATGTACATATAGCAAGACTAAATTTGGGCCAAAGCAAGGGGAGAAACCCTAACTTAACCCATACTTTCATGTCATAAATGTAGGCCACAATCATATATGCAAATAACAAGTAAAAATACTTTATTCTAAATTTTAAAACTAGATAAAGCAAGAGTAGCATAGGAAGACTTAGTTGAACAGTGGATTGTGAAGGCACCTCCTCCTTGTCCTGGTTTGTAATTTTCAGCAGAAATAATGAATGGATTTCCTTGCACTGGGAGAGGAAACATGAAAGTGGACACCATCTGCTGCTTTCCCATGAGGAGGGCTTCACAGTTTAGAGCCATTTCTTTGTAAGGCTTGTCAAAGGGAGGTGAAACTGAAACCCTTGCAACTTGATTTGTTGTTTCCATAACCTACATATGTTATCATTTTGTCAAATTATATATCAATTTGGTTTGAGAATAAAAGTGGTATTTATTTAGATTAAGTGGGAAATATTAGAAAGAAATGAGTGGGGGAGACCCAAGGGGACTCCCCCTCTAAGAATTGTATATGAGAATTTCATTTCGTACGGCTCAAACAGAAATACCCAAATATTGGTTCTAGCGGATAGTTCAAGATGCATCCTTTTATTCAATAAAAGCTACAAGCTTTTGGCATGTAGGATTATTCTATCTAACTCTTGTCCTTTGATACAGACAATCACCCTGGGCTATCGTTTTACTTCGGGAAATATTTTACTTGTCTGTACTCATGCACAGGTCATCCTCATCAAAACTATACAAGATATGGGTAAAACAGAAGCATGCTAAGTGTTTGTATTTATTGGAACAGAAAAAACTTACTGATCCCAAAATGTCATCAACACTACGCAAGCTAGGACTTCCTAAAGGCACCCATGTTGCACCGGCCATGCTTTCCAATTTGCGGGATAAAACATCATCATCAAGTGTAAACAACAGTGTGTCAACCTGCAGATTCTCAGTGTTTAATGTGAAGGGTAATATAAGATGAAAATAATATTTTTTTTAAAAAAGATTAAAATAGTGCAAGTTACATATCAGATGATTTATTGTGTTTCAATCCAGATTGGTGGATACCTCCCAGTGACTCGGTGGACAATTGAACACCCATTGGACAAGCATTATCGGGTGAAAAATTACAAAGCAGCTTTTCTCTTAGGTTGGATGGTTCCTGTTGCACAATGAACTCAGAACTTAGCATCATATACCAAAAAATTAGATCATGGCATAGTAGTGAGTCATTACATCTGCTGATATTTCCACATTCTAAACTATCATGGTAGCAAATGCTTCTTTAAACTGGCTCTCAGTCAGTTTTATTGCTGAAAGTGACTTCAAAGCATCTGCATCATCCTCCTTTGATCCATAGGGTTTACTTGGATGTCTTGTCGTATCCATAACAACTTGCAATTTGGTATCATCAAATATTTGTAGAAATGGATCAACCTAAAACAAGAATCAATAATTCAGGCATAAAGTAATAACTTAACCCTATGGAAGAATTATAGAAATCTTTAAAAGTGCATTCAATTGCATAAAAAAATATGCAATCACTACACCACAATCAAAAGGTTATGAGACGTCTGAAAAATTCTAATAACATAATTATTAAAAAAGCGAGCTTTTCTTCCCCCGCGCATTGCGCGGAAGAATTTTATTAAGGAAAAAACTTTTTTTTTTCATTGAAGTAAATCACTGCACTAACATTAGTTGAATATATTATATTCAATATAATTATAAAAGAAAACAATTAATTGAATAAAAAGGGAGAACTAAAATATGACTCACTCAATTGATATGAAGAATCAATAGAACAACATAATATAATCTATATAGGTTCTTTAGAAACGAATATGTTTCAATAAATTCTAATTGTACGAGTACCATGTTTTTAAAGATAAGCAATTGTTTACAATTGTTTTAGAATTGATCACTTTTGAAAATAAACAATTGATTACAATTGTTCAAGTATAATTTCAATTTTTCCTAATGCATGCATTAATATAATATGACTTCCATTCTAGAACCTCATTTCCTTTAAATCTTAATTAATCATTTAGAGTTATTTCAATCTAAGTCAACATAAATAAAAAATTATATTTTAATTCATGAAAGCATTACAATCTAATTATGATAATAATAATAATAATAAACCTCAGGATCAAGAAAATCCTTTTTTGTTTTTTGTTTTTGAACGCACGAGTGAACTTGCTGGATTTTGCTACGGTGCCTCTCACATTTGTCTATAACCTCTGGATCAAGGATGGTCCCATGGTTTATATTAATGATGTGGATTCTCATGGTATTGCTGCTAGTGATAACCTTATTAATGGTTGAGCACAAATCCAAAAATAAAATGGTGTGTTTCCGTGTTGTGTTGATTGCATCGAACCAAACCTAAATATGGTAAACTTGAGTTAAAATTACCAATAAAGATGTTCCTTTGAAGGGGTTTGTTTTATTGAAGTTTTTCTTTATCTTCTCTTTATTTTTGCCTTGGCTCTTAAAGAGTTTGCTACTCTGTTTTTTCATTGATTGGAATGAGTGTAGCTTCGAATGAGATGCCTGCTATTGTTGCAGGAATGATGAGAAGGATTCAGTAGCAAAGATGAAGGCTGTTGAGGAGGCTTTGGAAGAAAAACATAAGATATGGTCAAGCCTGTTTATGTAATTTGTTGCTTGAAATGTTATTTATCTAGTTATATGCCCTTTGCATGAATGAAAAAGAATGAAAAGAGAGAGAAGGGTTGGCAAGTTGCTTCTGTATTCTATACTTGCATTAATATAGTAAATGTGTAGGCACTTTATGGAGCAATCTGAAGGTCCCATCAGCCTTCCTTCGAGATAATTTAAATGCCACTATAACCCAAAAAAAAAGTGATGGTCACAAAGTTAGTAGCCATCCAGAAGAATACAAAGAATACATCAAACTCTTAAGGGGCTTACTACATGCCCAGTGATTATGAACATTCTACATCCCTTGGATAGGTCAGGGACCATACTAATAAAACCCAGTATGAGCTTCAGAGACCATACTAATAAAACCCAGTATGAGCTTATTTAGGATGCAACAACATACTTGCCACAGCGATGTACCATTAAGTTCTGACTATCAACACCAACACGTCTCAACAATAGCATGCCTAAAACATGAAAGAATAGATACATTGCAAATCCTTTGGGATGCTTTACTTAGGCAGACTACAATAAGATCCCCAAAGCATGAAAAACTGTTGTCTGAATAGCCGTCCCATCATATCCCACGAATAAAGTTCATGCTTTTTACACATATCAATGTCAATCAGATAACAGAAAAATAAATACAGGCCCTGAATATCTTCAGAACCAAAAGAATACAAAAGGCAAAACATGTAAATGGTAAGTTTTGAAGATCGTACAACACCAATCTGAATATATAATTAATTAAAGAAGACAACACAATTCAAATTGATAAAAAGTAAGTCACTCATCAAGCATGTATTTACACCAGCATGTCAAGTAGCTAATGAAATTTCAGATGATTTAAACCAGCACCAGCACAAAATGTACTTCACCACCTTTGTTCAAGAAACAAAAAATCAATGCATACTAAGTGAAAGAATGAGTATCTAAGTGAAAGTTTCAATAATGAAAAACTGAGGAGTTTGAATTTGCGTGGGAAGTGAATTTTAAATCTATTATTGAAATGCCCGCCAATTTTTATCATGTACTTCACCACCTTTGTTCAAGACTTAGTAGAACAAAATTACCATCTTTCCAGACTCTCTTATCTATCCCATCATTTTTGAAGTATTTGACATCTATATCCAAGAGTGAGATGAAAGATCTACATCACATCATAAAAGATGTACAAATTTTTTTTCTTTAAAAAAATGAAAGCTAAGGGGAAAAAAAACAACTTGCCTTCAAATACATCACATTGAACAAATTCCAAACGAAGATATAAAAGCTAAGAACTTAGTGTATCCAAATGTCAGTTTTGGGACTTCATAAATATGTGAGAAAGGAAAAGACACCAGAATGACTCACATTTTTTTAAAGAGAAATTTCTAAGATGACTAACATGAGGTGCTATATTTTTGCTTATATAAATATTATCTTCCTGCTAATCCATTAAAACCAAATAATCCATAAGCATTGTCAACTAAAAATATGTCACATCAAAATTTATATATAATTCATGTATAAGCAACATTTGCCAACAAAAATATTTGCTACCAAACAATACAAATACTCATTCAACAAAAATAACAAACTCATTCAACATCATTGTCACCAAACAATACTGTTACTCATTCAACAAAAATAACAAACTCAAATTCCCTAGGAAGTAAAATATTTGTTACCAACAATGTCACCAGAGAACTTAATATGATCCTGGAAAAGTGTATAATTATTTTGAATCACAGTATTGCTTGGTATCTTTGCTACCAAACAATACTGTGATTCGTCAAGAAAAAGAATAGTGCCATGAAAACATACTTAAGAATTCAGCTGAGTGTTGTCCCCTTGAATCACTATCAAGGCCATCCTTTTTTAGCCTCTTAGGCTTTCCGTTACCCTAGGATAAGATGAATGCAACATAGATAAACAATTTGTTGCAAACACAGCAAGAAATCAAAACGAAACAAATGCAAATGCTTACCAATTTTTTCTGATTGATACCCAAGATTTGGTTTTCACAAATAAGCTCACGATCATCATAAGCCATTTCTGAATTATGAATCCGTATTTTTCCGTTTCTGCTTATACCTCTCTGCAAATTGTAAACCCAAAGGAACGATAAAAACCCTGAAAAATGCACACAGATTCAAAATACACATGAACACAGATTCAAATTTTTTTGCCATCTTTATTAAAAGATAAAACAGCAAGTCAAAAAGGGCATTGATGTTGACCTTGTTTTGCAGAAGGTTGCTATAGTTTTACAGCACACCTTTCAGCAAACTCCAACACACTACAGTGGTGAGTCACAATAAGTTGAAGAGAAATGATGCCAAAATCAACTACTATTAATTGTAAGAATTTTGGCATATTCAACTGCAATATCTAGGTTGGCAGTTGGCAAAAGGAAACACGCTGGAAGAATTCATAATTACTTCCAATAATTGTAATGGGACATGATTGTAGGTTCTTAAAGCTACATGGCACAATGGTTCTAGGTTGTTAAAAATCTTTTTATAAACAACATGAAGCACACAGACTTAACAGAAAAACCATAAATGCAAACACACCTATCTTTTATTATAGATATAGAGCTGGAAAACAAAATGAAAAGGACCAGAAAACACACACAGGGGGATGCATTAGCATAGAGCACCACATCAGGACGCCAAGAAAACAAATGAAGAATAGAGACTTTCCAGGAAAACCAAAACTATCCCATAAGCATCAACAGATAGTCACAAAACAAAAAGTTATTAAAATACCATCCATTTAAAATAGATAAAAATGAATGAATCTTGCCATGCCACATCGTAGGAGGAAAAGGAACTTTAAAATACCTCAAAAAAGATTTCTGTTGTGAGATACACCCCAAAGATACACCCCAAAGAGACGAACCCAACAGCTAAAATCAACTTACCTAGACATGGTATAAAATACCTCCGTTAGGAGACGACGGCAAGATACACCCCAAAGAGACGATGGAGCTCAGCACACTTGAGCATGAGGTTGTAAACAGTGTTTTGAGTGTAGATATGGATTTGCCCTTGCTGAACATTTATTCGCAACGATTGGACGAAGGAGGAGGCATATGGGAAACGATAGTTAATTTGTTAGTGCATTCGGCTAGCCCTCTAACGAACTTTGAATTGATACAAACAACATTAGAACGATAGATCGCAAAAACTATATCAACTCCAGAGTACTGAATACTTCAGTAGCCACGAGTAAGTTCAGCAACAACTCCTTAGAAAATAGAGAATTCGGAAACAGAAAAACAGACTTACTTTGGAGCTTCTTGTCCATATACCTGTCGAATCCCACGGAGAAAGGAATAAGAAAAAATCAATCGTGCTCCGATAATGAGAACTATATATAGAACATAAATGTGATAATGAAATTGAGGTGCAACTCGATAAAAGTAGTACTTACTTCTTCAGATCCGGTGGTTGACCTGACCTGCTCATGGTAGTGTTGAGTTTTCAGAGAGAGATGTCCGTCGAGAGTAGAGACGGGGAGGATTTGGGGACTGAACCCGCGTGCGAAACCCCAAAATTGTTGAACTTCTGTGAACGTGAATAGTTAGAGCTCCCACTTAAATGGAGCCCTTGACGGACAAGGAAGACAACGCTGAGGACTCGGCGTGAACTATACATGTTGCCCCACTTAAATGGATTTGCACTTGCGTGAACTATTCGGAACGATTGGACGAAGGAGGAGGCATATGGGAAACGATAGTTAATTTATTAGTGCATTCGGCTAGCCCTCAAATGGGAGAGAAGCCTTACGAAGAAGATAAAGAGAAGCCTTACTTTTTCTTTTTGGGTCAAAATATGAAGAGAAGCCTTATGAAGAAGATAAATGGAAGGTCAAAAAGTTTTTTTTGATGTGACATCAATATCCCGTGATTGGCGCAGGGGATGAGCGATTTGAATTTGAAACTGGGGCGGGTAATTGCAGGCAAAGAACAGCTTACACGCAGCCCGAGAAATTTCAATCTGGCTTATGAACAGTAAAACGTGAGAGGAGCCATAAATAATCCGTTTTCTGATCGGCTTTAGGAGATGACATTTTATATATATATTGATTGATGATTGCATTGAAGATATGACACATACTGTTTCATTTGAAAGTGTCATTTTAGCAATAGGGATGAGAGAGAGCACATTGTAGGCCTTGGCTATGAAAAAAATCATGGATGTTGCCAACGTAAAGAGAGATCTGTGTCGTGAAGGCGGCAGCTGAACTGAAAAAATAGGTAATTATCACTTGAAGTTGAAAACTTGACAGCTTAACAATGCTATGAAACATTAAACCAATTGGCACAAAGTTTTGGAGGAAGAGTCCTTATCCCACTTGTGTACTAATCAATAGGTATCAAAGCTAGTGGTTGACAGTTCCAAAAATGGCTACCGATGGAAGGTTCTAACAGGTGGAGATTTTAATAGGCAAGGAAGTCAAGTAAAGTGTAGGAGTTGAACACTGTATAACTTCCAGGAGATCAGCCCTCAACAGGGGCCAAATGAAGCAAACTAAAGTAGCATGGGATGCTTAAAAGGGTATTCAAGTGGGTTTGTTCTCCCACCTAAGTAGCTAACTTTTGGGGGAGAGTTCGTCATTCTACTTAGGTATCACTGAGAATGTGAAACGATGTTGAATTACGTGTATACATCATGGAAAATCAAAATCACCATTGTACCGTAACATTTTATGTCAATGACAATATTAGGGTCTTCAACATTAGTTCCAAATTACAACCAAGAAACAAAAGAACTGATTTTTGACTCCTCAGTGTTCATTATTTGCTGTTCAATCATTTCAAAACCAAAGGGATGATATCACATGATTTCTAACAAAATATTTAAGGCTTTTGAATATCCAATCATCTTATTCAACAAACTAGTACGATTACAAAGTTGGAAAATTAAAGGAAGTGACATTAGATAGCCATCATTAAGGAGAAAATAAGTTCATGTTGTGGTAGAGCGAAAGAGTTCCTTTAGCTTAAAGATTTAGTTTGGAATATAGCTTAAAGTTTCAGCTAGGAAATTTCAGGGCACTATTAAGCGGAAGGTCACTTCATATGCATTACTTGGTGACGAGAAAAAATGGGAAAGAAATCATGCAATTTGGCTTCATGAGACATCCAACAACGTCACAAACATCTCTTACTGAGCATCATATTTGATAAACTACATAAGATTTAAAGGCTCTACCCAAATGAATCAGAGCCTCATTAGAGGAGTTCTGCACTTCACAAAATTTGCAAGAGGTCAGGCCGAGCCAAAGTCAAAAACAACTTAACAATATGACCAGAAATATTTTGTGAAAAGTATGGTCTTGCAAGAGATCAGGTAGAGAAAATTAAAATAATTTTTGTTCAATAATCATTTTAGTATCTTATATGATGGTCTTGACGTAGTTATATTAATGAAAAACTTATTTCAATACCTTGCGTGAGCAACTAGCAAGACAAGGCTGTAAGTATGGGCCATTGCTTGAAAATTTTCAGGCACATTCCGAGGAGAGAGGGACTGTACCCAGATTGATGATAGCAAAAGGTAATGGTGACTACGTACTCAGCCTAAGGGATAATGCCTGTGACATTGTAGTAATAAGAGCACTGTTAATATCAGGTGATATTGATTATTAGGATTTACTGCTATTACAGTAGAATGAAAAATTATCACCATTTGCTTATTAGAACTGTTGGTAGCATTTCTTCGCCAGATGCAGTTAGTTGAGGCTTCTTTTACGCTAGAAACTCGCCCGTAAGTTGACTTCAATCTGTTCATCATGGAAGGACTACTGATCTTGTCCTTATCTATAGATTCACTACTAGGCCTTCTTTTACTCTGAGTCCGACTTATAGGCGACTTCAACCTGTTCATAATGGAGTTATCATTGGTCTTTGCAGCATCATCAATCGCGGTTCTGTTTTGGCTATCTTCTGGAAAAACTGGCTTCTTCCTATCCATCTTCTGAAATAATGCAGCTGAAGAAGAAAACACATACATTTCTGGAGAGTGTCCTTGGAACGTTAGCTGCCTTTGCTGAGGAGGGAACTTGAGAAGAAGGTCGAGGACAAACTAATGATGGCACAAGAACAACAGAAAATATGCGGCGTGCCCCAACCCTGGTTTCGTGGTCTGGATGGACCATTGCTAGGGCCTAGGAGTAACTGATGAAATAATGCCTCGGGAAACGCCTGGAGAGCTCCAAGTAGGGTTGATCAAAAAACCCGTGGTCTGGTTGGTCCGGCCCGGTCCCCGGACCGGACCTCGGGCTGAATTTTCCAGCCCGAGGTAAAATCGGGCTAGACCTCGGGTTACCCTCCAACCCGGTCTAGCCCGGTCCATGATCATCCCTAGCTCCAAGTGTCAAGTTTGCAAATGAATAGAAAGAGAAAAAAAGGAGTTGAAGAAAAGAAAGAAAGAAGCAAGAGTTAATCATCAGTTATAGCCAAAAATTAGGAGAAAGCTTAAAGAGATTAATTTATTTTCATTTGTAATACTTGATGATTTGATTATTCAGAGTTATTATTATATATTTCTCCCTTATTCTTCTGCCCTTTCTTTTTTTCTCTCTACTCTTTTTTCCCTTTCTACCCCTTTCACCTTCCCCATCCCTCCCTATGTCCTATATTCCTTTGGTAAGATATTGGTATTCGAATCTCATCCCAAATTAAAACGAAGGACCTAGAGCATGTAATATTTATTGAAAAAGATCGTGAAAATTATAATTATTTAGAAGAACTAACAACTAAGATATAAATTTTAAAATACTTAATTGTCCTTGATTAAACTTTCTACATTCAATCTCTCCCACATTCTATTTTAAAAGTAGTTGTAATTTTATTTTCCACAAAAATTACAACTACCAAAGTCATCATTTTTTAACTTTAACTAACTTCTACATAATCATATCATCATTATATCATTTAATTATTAACATAGATGCTAAGCATTTAAATCGTTAAGTTCTTTTCTGATTTATATAATATTAGATAAAATAAACTCTAAGTAAAATAGACAAATTTAGAAGATGTTAACTTTTCTATCTAATATCTTTGTCATTAAAAAAACTTCATCCAGAAAAAGTAGAAAAATTATTATTATTTGCTTATATTATATACTTTATTGATTATATTAATTTTTTTATTAAAATTATATTTTTTGTTTACACACGAGTATTCTCTGGGTAGGTAATCCTGTATACCATTCAGGAGTGAAAAATATAATAAATTATCTAGACTTTTTTAAGTATATTAATGTTTCATGGTTTTCGGTAAAAAAACATTACATGGATTTTTATTTTTAAAACACACATAAAAATAAATGATGCAAATCTCCTTTAAATTGTTTAAAATTTCATTTTTTTTAAATATATATATATAACGTTTCTTTAACATTTATAATAAACTATAAAACATTTGAGTTTTCCTAAAATATATATATATTTTCAATTAATGTTTGTGTTTATTTTAAAATTTATAATTTTGAAAAAATTGAAAGATATTTGTGTGATTTTTTTCAACACATACCTACGTAAATGGTAAAATATGAGAGAAATTGTGTTTAATATAATGAAATTTAAAAAATTCATATTAGTTGTAAAAATAGAATGTGAGAAAAAATGATGGTGGTTTAATCAAGGGCAATTTAGTATTTTTAAATTTTTATTTTAATAATTAGTCCTTCTAAATAATTACAATTTTTATTTTAATGTCATTCCAAATAAATATCATATGCTCCAAGTCTTTCATTCTAATTTTTCCATTTTTTTCTTAACTCTTGATCTTTTCCATCTCATTCTATTCTCATACCGCATTAATCATTAACCCGATAAAAGTGTAAAGTGGACAGCGCTGAACCCCAATTTTTGATTGATTAAAGTTTTGATTTTTATTACATGACCAAAAAAAATAAAATAATTGAATCAATATAAAATCAAGGTTGCCACAAAAACGCCAACTAATCAACGACTCTAAACTGAAATCCCTGGAGTCAATTTGAGCTCAAGAAAAAGAAGCTAGTATGCAACTATTCGCATAATCTAATGAGGGTTTTGCTCCTATGATAGTAAGCACAATAATCTCAGCATGAACCATTTTTTATGATCAGAAATCAACAACCAGCAGCCATAGACAGTGGCAAAGTTTGGTTCCAGGACTGAATTTCCTGTCTGCAGTTTCAAATGCCATGAAAATAAGATAGTCTTCTTGTCATTTTTTAATGGAATTTGGATGAATAGGCGAGTGTCAAGTTATCATGTGATCATATTTAGATGATCAATTAGTCAGTCATATTGTGGTGCTTTCCTACAAAATTATGGCAAAGAATCAAGTGAAGGTTATTACAATACTATGAAATTGTAGAAGAGAAACATAATTCCGACCATGAATTTGTTCTTTGCCTTAACATTCACTTCTATTTTTGTTCATATGAGGACCGAAAATATGGGAGTTAAACATATATTAGCCTACATATAGCAAAACTAAGTTTGGGCCAAGAGGATGGGAACTAACTTAACCCATATTTTCTAGTCATAAACGTCAATCACAATCATATATGAAAATAACATAAAGTAAAAAATTACCTGTCAAAAGGAAATTCTTCATGTTGTTTTAGAAAAAGCTTCTCAAAATGTATCATATAGTTCCTATCGAATTCAAAAGGAAATTCTTCATATTTTCTTTCAAAAGAGCATATAACTATTGTTTTAAGATAAATCAATAAAGATGGTTTTTTAAGGGAAATGTTTTTCGTTTTTGTACATGTGGAAGATACAAGTGCTAAAACTTTGAAACAAGAAATATTCAGCACTCTTCGTCACCATAATCTTGACTTTCAAAATATTCTAGTACAAGGCTATAATAGAGCTAGCAAATGAGGTGAATGGAATGAATTGCATGCTTTAATTTGTGCTAGCAATATGCGAGGTGAATGTCATAGGATTTAATTTTAGCACGGATTCAATTATTGATGAGTTTAATAATATGAAAACAGGTTTTAATATCTAGCAACATGCGAGGTGAATGTAACAAACTTTAATTTACGTATTTTTTTTTTTATTTTTTTGTATATTAGGTTTATATTTTATTTTAAATACTTTTATTTATGATATAATATTTTTTATTTTCACCGTGTCACTAAAATTCCTTACTCCACCCCTGTTCTTGACGTTACTAGACAGCAAGTTGTAAAACCAATCTTGCGAAATGATTCAGAAATGAGAGGGTAAAAGAGATGTTTCCATGTCTCAGTGAAAAATGGAGACAAAAGCATTGATTAAAAAAATCATATCAGAGGACCATAAATTGTGGCTGCAATTGATTAAAGCTGCCATTCATTATGAATGAAGTATTGCTTCTGTCATTCAACAGCGCTAACTAACATTTTACCAACAAGCAAGTATTGGCAAAAGAGACAGGGTAAAAGAGATGTTTACATGTCTCAGTGAGGGATGATGGAAAATAACATAGATATTTGATTATTTTTTATTTTTTATTTGAGTTCCGTCCCTCTGGTGCTATATGACTCAGCATTCATAATGAATGGCAGCTTTAATCAAGAGAAAATATCTTTCAGGTCCTATGAAAGAGAAAAAATATCAACCCCAAATCCTCTATCTTTAATATTAATTACGGAATAGAGTCAGCAAAAAAAGCGATGAGCAAAAGTGAGAGGAAGGCGAGACACGATGGTGACGGAAGAGAAAGAGGCGACGAGGACGACGGCGACCGGAGCAAGGGGAAGGAAGTCCGACATGATCCGTTTGTTTTTGGGAGATCTGAGTCCAACGGTCCCAGTACTGGTACAGAGAAGGAGAAGACTCAGGGTGCTAGGCGTCCGATATCCTTATCATACAAGGAAAAGCTGCTCTCACCAGGAAGTCTAGGATATTGGTGACTCATGATGAAGAGGATGACATTGTCAGCGGTTGGAGAGGGTACTTTGCTCGGGAAAATGCTGAGATGACCGCTGTGAATGAAGAGGACGAGAAGGCACGGGAAGAGGATGTGGGCGCTGGATCGACAAGTGGGTATCCTGTGCTTTCTGTTACATCAGAACAGTATACCCCGTGGTGTCGCCCGTGGATGAATTCGCTGGTGATCAAGCTGCTAGGGCTCTTAGTCCCCAAACATGTACTGATTGACTGTGTGAGGCGCATGTGGAGGCCACGACAGCCGCTAAAAGTGGTTCCACTGAGCAATGAATACTACATCGTCTCATTCTCAAGCATGGAGGACAGGGATTACGCACTGTATGAAGGCCCATGGATGATTGATGACCATTACCTTCTTGTTCAACGATGGCGTCCGAACTTCAATCCCCAAAGAGCGGACTGTCAACGAAGGATCACGGTGTCGGTGAGGATTCCTGACTTACTAATGGAGTTTTGCACGGTGGAGGCGTTAGGTATTATTGGGAATATGCTAGGTAAGATGATAAAAATAGATCGGTCAACATCCATATATGACAAAGGAGAGTTTGTTCGGATTTGCGTTGAGGTAGATCTTCAAGAACTGCTATTGCCGGCTTTCACAGTGTTTGGAGAGGATAAGCAGATCGTGTATGAAGGCTTGCACTTGGTATGTTTTCGATGTGGCTTGTACGGACATGAATGTGGGAACTGTCCTCACCAAATGGTGGCCGATGAAGCAGAGAAGAGTGTGCATCCGAATCAGGGAATGGGGACTGGCCTTAGTGAGAATGTGGGGGTCTCGTGACGGTGAGATTAACCGAGGGGTGCCGAAGCAGAGTATGAGGGCTGGAAGTGAAAAATGCAAGGGGCTTCCGAAGGAGAAGGTGGTCGACGGTGAGGATAATTGAAAGACTTGGCTATCACCCAAGAGGGGGGTGAATTGGGTGTTTGATTAAAAACTTAGAACTTTAAGAAACTTTCTGCAACTTATTGAAAGTAGTTTGAATGACAATAATAAGTTATAAAGTGATAAGCAATCATTCAAACATATATCTTTGGAATGTAAGAGATAAGGGAAGAGAATATGCAAAGCGTGATTTATCTTGGTTCGGCCCAATCCTTGACCTACGTCCAGTCCCAAGCTCCACTTGAGAATTTCAATCCACTATCTTCTTTCAACTTGATTACACGTTCGTACTTGAAGTAAACCCCTCACTAGGATTGACTCCCCTTACAAACCGTAATCAATACACTGTTTGATTACACACTCTGCACTCGAAGTAATCCTCTCACTAGGATTCACTCCCTTACAAGCCGTAATCAACACAATGTGTGTTGTGGAATATAGCCGTTGGGTCATAATGTTTCTTGATTATCCGATGATTGCTCTGCATTGAAGATCATTGAATACCTTTTATTTGATTTGTGCAACAAATCATTCTGAGTAAAAGTTGTAGCAATTGTTTCCAAATGAGGGAATTCATCATTTTGACTAATCCTCTATTTGACGCGTAAGATTAATGCTTTTGATTCTTTCCAGGCTGTCATCAATTTACTTTATTTGACTTTAAAGCAAATTCAAATCTGTCATAATAGAACCTTTGAATGATGAATCCGTTGAGGCTTCTATTTCATCGTCTGAATGTTTGAATGTATTGGAGAACATCACAGACGAGCATTTGTTCAAGTTCCTCGTTGAAATCTGTCATCTTTCCCATTTCTGAAAATGTGCAGCATGTAATATCCCGAATTTTTGAGTCTAAAGACTTGAAAATTAGTCTATTTTTTAGAGACTACTAGGCCCTATTTTTGAAGAATGACAATTTGAGATCAGTATTTTATGGGATCCATGAATAGTATTTTACTATTCATGCATAGTATTTACTATTTGAATAATATATTATTATTATATTATAAGGGAGTAGGGACGGTGGAAAATATATTTAATTATTATATTAATATTATATTATATTATATAAATGTTGGCGAGAGGAAGAAGTCACGGGTAAAGAATGCCCCTAATTAATCGGGGAAGGGGGGTATCCTTCCTATAAATACCCCCCACCACCTACACACAAACACACACAACACACGGCACACACATCTGCACTCACATACACACGAGATAGTGAGAGAGAGAGTAAGGTAGTAATTATTTGGGGATACCGGTAGTTGCTCTTTGGTAATTGTTTGGGAGTTAGCAAGTAACAGGTAACTCTGGATATTTTTCCTTATACTTGTGAATTATGTATGATTATATTTTTAATGCTTGTACTAGTATCTTTAGACTAATATATATGATAAAATATTTTATGGGTTATAAGATTTTTTAGATTCTACTATGGAAATTTTAGATTTGTATTTGTATTTCATACATAGCACTATTTACACGTATTATACATCCCAATTTACTATTCACGTATGTACAGTATTTACTATTCACTTATACGTATATAGTACTTTACTATTTATATATACTGATATACTATTCATTACGTATAGATGTACAATATTTTACTATTTACTATTCACCTATACAAATAGTATTTACTATTCATGTATACGCATAGTGATTTACTATTCACAAGTACGTACAGTGTTACTATTTATGAATTTTTATGATTATATTTTATATAAATAGAAGTGTAATGCATTTATTTTGAATAAGTACATTTATCATGGCGGTTGTATTTGTGATGGGTTGGAGTTTGGAGGAATCCGTATGATATGATTTTATGCCACCACTCGGTGCACAGTGGATTGGTACTTTTCAGGGCCCCTTCTTCCATGTTTTCCTCTGGCCGGGATAGCATTGGAGTTGTGGGACATGTGACACCTCCTTTATTCTCGGGTATATCTTAAGTTTTGGTGAGCTTGAAACAATTCGATCACATGAATGTGTTTGTTGGACTATGTGTTAGCCTATGGCTCCGGTCGTGTATAAGGATGGAAGAGGATATAAGGGTGGTTGCATATTGCATTACTGAATAGTTTAAATTGATAAAAGGATAAACGTTTTTGTAAAATCTTTTTAGGAGAACTTTTGGAATATATATACATTTATGTACATAAATCAATGTATTTTATTATCTCTTGTATTTTGTCATATATGATTTGCTTGTGTACGGTAGAATATTCAGTAGTTACTGAGATGTGGAAATCTCATTCCATATTAACATTTTTCAGGTGAATGTCCTAGTAGGGAGCAAGGGAAGGCACCTATGGAGTGAGCTTTGAAGGCTCTTGTACTCCTGTAGTTTATGTTATGTTGTTTTTATTTGCCATGACCCTAAGACTTCCGCTTTGTATTAAACTCTGAAATATTTCGGAAATCTATTTTGGCTTTGTATTATGAACTCTATTTGAAATGGTTATGTTTTTAAATGATTTGGTTGATGATTATCCTTGTGGGGGATATTCCAAATATTTTAGGCCAAGTTTTCGGGTGTTGGATTTGAGGTGTTACACAGCAAAGTTCATCTTCACACTTTTGATAGATCTTGATTTCTTTGATGTTCTGACCCAAATCTGAGATTTTGAGATTTGCTTCTAATCCTTCGTTTTAATCATCTGAAACATGTACACAAATGATATAAATGATGTTAGGAAGTATTATAGATCATTTGGGTAATCATCGGATGTTCTTGATGAAAAACGAGATTTTCGAAACACCGATTTTACGAACGAGAGGTGCAAACTCGAGTTTTGAATCACAAACTCGAGTTTTGAAGATGCTCGACGTTGGTTGCTCTCGTGTGATGGAAACTCGAGTTTCCAACTTAATGACTCGAGTTTAGGTCTTTCCCGAAATCAGATTTTGCTCTCTGTCCCCGACAAACTCGAGTTCCAACTTAATAACTCGAGTTTGCTTCATTTGATAGCAAACTGAGCAACATTGTGAATAAACAATCAACTTTCGAGGGACATATCTCCCTGGTGTGAACTCCGTTTTGGTCCGTTCAAATCTTGACAGAAATCCCTTTGAGTCTTCTTTCATATGCCACCGATTTCATCTCAATCGGACTTGTAATTCGTGAGATATACTCAAAACATTGAATCTTGGTTTTCTGTGTGACGTGAATATCACTGTCAACTTCATAAATTTATATATCCTTCATCTGAACTCCTTTGGACTTTAATTATATATCAAAATGACGCATTGGGAGTCTAGTTTCATATGCCACTGGTTTCACTTCAATCCGATGTCTGGTTTGGGAGATATCATCGAATTACCAGACCTCGCCCAAGCTGAACGTGGAACGAGTTCTGAAATGCTGAAGACAGCGTAAACTCGAGTTTGTACTTATAAACTCGAGTTTGCTCATACCAGAGGAGCAAACCATTGTAGCGAAGTAGGAAACTCGATTTTGGAGATCTGAACTCGAGTTTGCTCATCCTGGAACTGATTTTTTGCTGGTTTTAACTCTGAATTGATCTGTTCCAGCTTCCATATGATCTTAGAGACTTCTAGCATCAATATAAGAACTTGAATAAAGATGTTCCACTACATTGCAAGTTCTTCCTTCTTCAATTTCTTCTCTTCTTCTAGATTATCCTCCAAAATCATTTGATAACTTCTATCTTTCTTGATTTTATGATATTCCCATTATATTGTGCAAGAGCTTCTTTCTTCAATCAACATTCTTGATAATTCTCCATCATTCAAGTATACTCCATTGTAGCTCAAATATGATGAAGCTTCATTCCAACTTCTGTTTTAAACTTTGCATCTACATTAAATATAAGAATTAGTCAAAGTAGAAAATAAATGTAGTATGCAACTTTTTTGCTCTTAAGAATGACATCTATATAGGACATCATCAAAACTAATCAAAACCAATAATAATAATATGGTACATAGGCAGAATGGGTGTACACCGGAGATGGGTGGTGGGGTGACTGGAGGGTCGAGTAGGGTGGTCAGCATGGGTGACGGTGGAGCTCCGATAACGGAACACTCCACGGTGGGAATGACAAGATTGGAATTGAATGACAGAGTGAATACGCAAGCGGAATTGACGCATGGTATTGTTGGAGGAACCAAGCATCTAGGACCTCAAATGCTACTCCGACGCAATTTGAGGAGAGGCAACTAGATCTCGGCAAAGAAGACGGACATGAAGAGAGGACCTCCGGATGTTATGCAGGCTATAAAGAAGGAAGGCGTGAATCATGGTACCACGCAAAAAGGAAGCAATGGTCTATCAAAATCAGAGGTGGCAGTGGCTGATTTAATGGGATCTCAAAATATTCCATTAAAAGAAAAGGAGAAAAATAAAGGCGAGTGGGTTGTTGTGGGATCCAAACGAAAAAAAGATGAAAAGCCCAAGAAGTATGGGAAAGAAAACAAGATAGGAGGAAGGCCCAAAATGATATTAAAAAAAGAGGCACTAAGTAGTATGCAGATGATAAATGGCTTTGCAATCTTACATGAGATGGGCCCTAATAATGACGAATTGGAGCAGGATGATACCCAGATGGATGACGGTCAGGAGTGTGGTTTGGTCAAAAATCCAATATGTGGTGTGGACCCCCCTCATGAAGCTGGAAACGTTGGAATTGCTAATACATATGGTGTAGGGGATGGAGCAACACAGATTCAAGAGCAAAAGGAGGTTCAAGGGGAGTTGATTAATGGCGTGGGCAGTGGTTTGGCCCCTCCAACTTCTTCTAGGTCTTAATGATTTTTATGATTTGGAACTCACGGGGTACAGGCGTGAAGTCATTTCCAAGCCTGGTACGAGAATTAAAGAAACACTACAAATTGGATTTTCTTGCAATTTTAGAAACACGATCGGATGCTCTAAAGACGGAACGACGTGTCCACAATTTAGGGTTCAATAATTTTTCTTACACTGCCGCGGAAGGATACAGTGGAGGGATATGGTGCCTTTGGGAGGAGGGATCACTGCAGGTTGAGGTAGTAAAACAACACAAGCAATTCATGCACTTACATATCACAGACGCAAAACGACAAAAATGGGATCTCACTGTGGTATATGCGAGTCCAAACATAATGCAGCGTTGATCACTATGGGTTGAGCTCTTCCAGATCAACACCATTGTGCAGGGACCATGGTGTATTGGCAGAGATTTCAACGCCACATTACTTGCTACGGAGAGACGCTCGTGTGCCACTTCGAAATTATCTGCGAACCGAGAGTTCTATAGTTGGGTTGCAGATATGGACCTGGTAGACTTGGGATTTGATGGGCCAGCCTATACATGGAAGAGAGGTGGTACGGAGGCTTGGTTGGACCGAATGCTTGCAAATGAAGAATGGCGTGTGAGGCACAGTGACATGAAAGTACTTCATTTGCCTCATTATAAGTCTGACCACCGACCTTTATTGCTAAGAATGGAGGGGGCGAGAGAAAAAGGGGTAACTTAGCAGCCATTTCGGTTTATTGATTCCTGGGTACTTCATGAGAAATTTAATGACTTGGTTAAGGAGGAGTGGAGCTCTTCGAGTGATTGGTCGGCCAACATTGAAAACTTCACTTTTGCTTGTCAACGTTGGAACAGGGAAGTATTTGGTAATATCAAGAGACGCAAGAATAAACTTCTTCGAATATTGGATGGGATCAATCATGCGATCACGAGAGGTGGTAATGTCATTTATTTTGAAGACCTCCATAAGAACCTGTGGCTAGAGCTTGATGAGACTCTAACTCAAGAAGCCTTGCTATGGGCTCAGAAAGCTAGGGCTAATTGGGCAATTGATGGAGATAGGAATACACGGTTGTTTCATGCGCAAGCCAATAGCCGGAGGAAACGTAACAGAATTGATGCAATTTGTGTGAATGATGGGGAGTAGTGTTTTAAGGAGGAGAGCATAAAAGATCATGCAACTGCGTACTTCTCAAACCTATTCAAGGAGGAGATTGTCGAGCGTCCAAGTCTTACTTGTTCTATTGCTTTCTTAGGTCTAACGGAAGTACATGAACGACTGTGTTCAAGGGAGGTGGACGAAGTGGAGATCCGAGATGCCTTGTTCAGTATAGAGGCTTTAAAGGCACCAAGACCAGATGGATTCTATGCATTTTTCTTCCAGCACCAATGGGAGACTGTCAGAGAGGCTGTAGTTCACTTTGTGAAGCAGATATTTCTTCATCCGGAAAAGATACGTGAAGTTAATAAGACATTGCTTGTCTTAATCCCGAAGACGGATCACCCCGAGATGTTCAGGGATCTAAGACCAATCAACTTATGTGTAACATCCCGACTTTTCAAACGCAGTATAAATTTTTTTTTTCTAAACATCATTTCAAAATGATCAGAGTAGTGCACCGGAGCGATTGAGTAACTGATATATATATTAAAATACCCATGGTAGCATGTCTTGCTTTGTTTAAACGCAGTACAAGAGTGTTTCAAAACTATAACAGAAAGAGGTCCTCAGTCGCTACTCCTAAGCGTGCTGCTTGTCCTTCTCCTCGATCCTCGGTCCTCCCGAACCTGACGCTATGTTAAGAGCTGAGATCCAATTTACCACATTGGATCTCAGGTAACGGTTAACCTCATGATTACATACATCATATATGTACAACAGACATTCATAGACTCTTGGCAACATTTACTATGGTCAGACATAGGATATACATATGTATATGTATAACAATAACAATACAGTCGGATGATAGACAATAGTACAATCGGAGTACAGAAAATAGTACAGTCGGATGTACAGACAATAGTACAGTCGGATGTACAGACAATAGTACAATCAAAGTACAGAACAATAGTACAATCGGAGTACAGACAGTAGTACAATCGGAGTACAGGCATGACAGACAATTGGCATGACAGACAATATACACATATGCATACAATAAACATCAGAGTTAAGGTTACCAGTACGCGAACGTACCTTCGTTGACGGATTACGGTATTTCTAGCACGTTTTACGGAAAACTGTACTTTACGGAAAATCGTGAAACAATGCGGCACGTCGGGCGGCGTAACGGCAGCAGAATCAACGTTTCAGATATCCTATGAGAATAATGTCTCTTCCATTAGTAATTTGACATTATAACTGGCATTTTAGGTAAAAATTACCATTTTGCCCCTATAACCCTACTTGGCGGAATTTCGCCAGCGCTTCCGCTACATAGGCTATTTTCTTCCCAAAATTTCGCCAGAACTTCGACGCATTTATGATTCTTGAAAATAAAGACTAAAATAGCCCTCCCATATGATACCCAAATCATAAAAAAATAAAGACTATTCTAGCCTTACTAACTATTAAACTAAAGACTAAAAACTAAAGACCGAAAGACTTACAGTTGAAGACTTCGCAGAACTTCTCGAGCTCCTCTCTCTTCTTTCTCTCTCAAGAATCGGTTTTGCACTTGAGAATGGGGTGAGAAAATGAAGAGGAACTCATGCCTTTATATAGGCAAAAAGTGGGTCCTAAGGTGTAATTTTCCCTTCTCAAATTTTGGGTCCAAAGTTGTAATTTTCCCTTTTCATTTTAGAAAACTTCTTGAACAAGTTTTTCTCTCTCCTTTCCCTCTCTTGGTCGACATGCAGCAGCTGATGTGGCAGCAAGGAGTGGTCCAAAAATGGTGATCACCTTACTTTATGCCCGATGCGGGTGGATTTCCCGATCGGTGCAGATTCGCGTAATTTGAGAAAAATATCAAAATTATGGATTTACAACTTTGAAGACCTTCTCTTCCTCATCAATAATATCTATTTAAACTTGAATTTTGACTTTAGACGGGGTTCCAACTTGTCATTGAAGTTTCTCGAAAAACGTGTCCGAACTCGTCCAGGTTTGAACGCATTTCGAAATCACCAATCTCTTGGAAATAATTCACTGATTCCAAATATGTCCATATAAATTCAAACTCATTCCTAGATATTGAGTTAGAATTTATTTTCTTCCTTTCCAAAAATATGCCTATATGCATTTTTCCCTATTTTGTTTTATTAGGAAAATGCACAAACGGCCTCGGAATTAACTTAGGAAGAGGTCACTTAAAGGTAAAAACTCACTGATCAATATTTTACCTTGACTTTGGAATTCCCATTCCTAGATCTCCGAGATAGGATCCGTTTCCTAATTTTTAATTTACTATTCATCAAATTTTACTTTAATTAATTAAAATATTAAAATATTACAGTTGATATAATATCTAGATATTCTCATCTTCATTTTGCTTCCACAATTTCGGTCAACATCTGATCCATTTTTTTTATATTTTATATATTTTCGTTTTATATTTTATTTAATATAAAATAATTATTTTATAATTATTTTATAATTTTCCTATTGGTCCAAACTTGTATTTAGGCTTAAAAATACCTAAACTCAACTATTTTTCTCCAAAATTTCCAATTAATTAGTAAATATATTTTTACTAATTTTTGGCCAAAAACCACTAATTTTAGGGTTTTACATAATTACTTGTGAATTTTCTTTGCTTACGCTTAAGTAATTAGCCCAATATTACTTAATTACTTTCTTATCAATAGTTGATAATTTTCTTAATTATAACACCTCATTACCTCATAACTTTTACACTGACACATTTGTTTCCATGTGTTCTGTATCATCTTAGCATCTACGGGGTATTACGGTCATTTCAATACTTTTTGGGTATTCTTCTACAATTTCTCCAAGTTTGTAACTTAATAAATTACCTAAATTAGGGACAATATCCTTCCCTATTTCAAGTAGATTTTTACTTGCTTCTTTTATAGCTTTCACAGGGTATTTATAACCCATAATGTGTTTAGGGACCTATTTGCAAATCTTCAAACGTCTTAGGGACCTAATTGCAAATTATCCTTTTTCAAGGGAAATTACCCTAAGTCAGATTTGAGGGTATTACATTATGCAATGTAATTTACAAGTTAGTTACGAAGATCGTGGCAAACCGAATGAGGGGATTTATGCCTCATGTTATCTCCCCGAATCAATGCAGTTTTGTACCAGGAAGACATAGCTCAGACAACATTATTGTGGCCCAAGAGGTTATTCACTCCATGAGAACAATGGGTGGAAAGAAGGGTTTTATGACTATTAAGATTGACCTGGAGAAAGCATAAGATAGGGTGAATTGGAAGTTCCTGCTTAGTTGTCTGTTTGAGCTTAACCTTCCTAGTAATCTCATCCGGGTGGTGGAGCAATGTATTGGTACTGCTAATCTTCAACTCCTATGGAACGGCAGCAAGGCAGAGCTATTCAACACTTCACGTGGGGTCAGGTAGGGAGATCCTCTCTCGCCCTACCTATTTATGATATGTATTGAGCAGTTGGCTCACATGATACAAGAACGTATGGCAGCAAGGAAATGGAAGCCTATTTGTCTTACCAAGACGGGGCCACCAATATCACATTTGTTCTTTACTGATGACATTATCCTGTTTACAGAAGCCTCAATCCAGCAAGCAAAGATGGTAAGAGAGTGTTTGGCTCATTTTTGTGAATGCTCAGGTCTTAAAGTCAATGATTCGAAGACTCGGGTATTTTTCTCCAAGAACATAAATCACAGCAGGAGCGCGAAAATTAGTGTCGCACTTGGTTTCACTCTAATGGCGGATCTTGGAAAATATCTTGGGGTGCAGCTTCATCATAAGAGAGTGGGATTGGACTCTTTTAATGTAATTATTGATAAGGTCAATGAGCGGTTGGTTCGGTGGACTCCTAAGACTTTCTCCTTAGCTGGCAGAGCTACACTTATTTCCTCGGTGTCCTCGGCTATCCCGGCATACACAATGCAAACATCTCATCTCCCTAGTTCTATTTGTGAGGCTCTTGACAAGCAGAATCGATCTTTTTTGTGGGTAGTACAGTAGAGAGTCGTAGAGTACTACTAGTTGCTTGGGATGAGGTGTGCATGGAGAAATGAAAGGGGGGTTTGGGGCTGGGACATGCAAAATACCAAAACCAAGCGTTCCTTATGAAGTTGGGATGGAGGCTAGTCACGCACAGGGAGGACCTATAGGTCGAGGTTGTTTTTTAGACAAGTATAAATGTGGGGATGACTTACTTCCTCACATCGAGGCAGTACGACCTGGCTCCAATGTGTGGTCAGGAATTAAGCGAAATTGGGACAAAGTTCGAGGGGGGATCGAACATACAGCGAATCCACCCGGTGTGCGATGGAAGTGGGAGCGGCATGGTGAATTCACAATGAAATCAGCATATAGCGTGGTCTTCGATGAGGGAATGGATCATGGGTACAACTGGGATCGCCTATGGAAGATTCGAGCGCCACACAGGTGTAAGATGCTCCTTTGGTTGTTAGCTCGTGACTGCCTACTCACGAATGCAAACCGAATGAGACGGGGACTGACGAATGATCAGAGCTGTAGCTTATGTGGTGCCAGCAGAGAAGATACTATCCATGTGTTTCGGGATTTTACGCTTTCGAGATCCTTATGGAGAAAGGTAGTGCCCCCGGACAAGTGGCGCACATTCTGTAGCAAGCCTTTCTCAGTGTGGCTATGGTGGAACATCAGTGGAAGAAGGGGTGCGAACAAGGAATGGGCTTCTAGGTTCACTGTCTTATGCTGGTGGATCTGGAGGCGAAGGAATGAATTTGTGTTTGAGAAGAAGTTCACCCCTAATAGTCATATCATTGCTAGTATACAAACGCGATGCTAGAGAGCAGGAGCAATATGAATAATCGTCTAGCAGGTATGCCTCTTAACGGCATCACTTTTACTATTAGTTGTGAGATTTGGCATCCGCCAGAGGATGGTTGGGTGAAGGTAAATGTGGATGGTGCCTATTCTAGCACCGCGAACAAGGGCGCTTGTGGGGGGCTCATTCGGAGTTCTTCGGGTACCTTTCTTCGGGGGTTCTTTTATTCTCTTGAGGAGGGCGATGAGTTGACTGCTGAGGTATGGGCTTGCCTCTTGGGCCTCAAAATTGCTTGGGCAATGGGGTTCCGGAAGGTTTGCCTGGAATCTGATTCTAGGGAGTGTCTTGCACTATTGACGCACGCACAGGAGGGCCCTCACCGAGACACCGATATTTTAGACGAAGTCAAGCAGCTGTTAAAGATGGAGTGGGAAACTATAGTAGCATATGTGCCTCGATCCGGAAATACAACAGCATATTATTTAGCAATAAAGGGACTTGAATCGGGACAGGGATTGCATGAAGTGTATCAGCCTCCAGAGGCTCTTGAGGTCATCCTCTGTCAGGATTGTAAGGGGTGTAATATCCCTATAGGAGTTAGTTGAGGTATCCCAATCAATATATATATATTACGAAAAAAAATATCAAAAAAGTTTTGTTGTCAAAATAGTTTTTCCTGTTATTAAAATAGCTTTTCCTGTTGTTAAAATTTTCCTATAAAAAAATTGTTATCAAAATGGTTTTTTTTTGTTAACATTTTTTCGTGTTTTTCCTCATCTGGACAATTTTTTACAACAGGCTAAGTTATTTTAACAACACGAAAAGTCATTTTGACAATAATTTTTTCATAGAAAAATTTTAACAACAGGAAAATCTATTTTGACAACGAGACTTTTTTGATATTTGAATTCTGTAATTAATATCAAAGATAAGGATTTGGGGTTGGGACTTTTTTGATAATTTTTCTCTTCCTTAAGACCTGAATAATATTTTCCCTTTAATCAATTGCAGCCACAATTCATGGTCCTCTGATATGATATTTTTAAGGGTTAATGTATAAAAATACACATGTGCTTTTGTCAGAGGAGCACCCAGTAGCAAATGTTTTTTTTAGGTGCAAAAGTGACCATGTGGTTACAAATTAGGTTCAAAAATACCGTTTGACCGTTAAGTTTGACTTTTTTTGCTGACGGGACGATGACGTGGCATTTCAAAAGTGCAAAAATACACATGTGGTTTGTCAAAAAGAGCGCCTAACACCATTTTTTTTAAATTTAACAAATTTTATTTTAATTAAAAAATATTTTCAGGGTATTGACGAGTACTAAAAAGATACTTTCGGCTACTGACTGGTACTGAAAAATTACTTCATGATCTTGAAAATTTATTTTAGGATCTTCAAAAAATATTTCAGGGTACTGACTCGTATTAAAAATATACTTCAGGATACTGACTGGTTTTGAAAAAATATTTCATGATATCGAAAAATTATTTCTGAATGGTACTCAAAATATACTTCAAAATATTGACTGGCATTAAAAAAATACTTCATGATCTGGAAAAATTATTTTAGGATTTTGAAAAAGTATTTCAAGGTACTGAATGATACTAAAAAAATATTCTAGGGTACTTGCTGGTACTAAAAATATACTTCAGGATATTTTTTGAAGATCCTAAAATAAATTTTCAAAGATCATGAAGTAATTTTTCAATACCTGAAGCATCTTTTTAGTACCTGTTTGTGCCCTAAAAATATTTTTTTTTAAAAGAAGAAGAAGCAAAGTAAATTTAGCAATTATTAATTAGAAAATTTAGCAGGGGACGCTAGCTATAACCAAATAAGGAGAAAATTTAGTAATTATTAATTAAAAAATATAATAAAGATTTTTTTAAAAAAAATAAGTTATGGAAATAAATTTTTTACCGGCTTTACCCATCGAATAAATCCCCCTTCTCAAAATGATAAATCAGAAGAAAAAATTTGGCCTCCAAGAAAAATATTTAGAGAAATAATAATTTTCCTTTAATTGAAGTAAAATTATTAAATTAAAAAAAAAAGAATTTGGTGTTGTGCGCTCTTTTTGACAAACCACGTGTATTTTTACACATTTGAAATGCCACGTCATCGTCCAGTCAACAAAAAAAGTCAAACTTAATGGTCAAACAATATTTTTGAACCTAATTTGTAACCACGTACGCATTTTTGCACCTAAAAAAAGCACTTGCTACTAGACGCTCCTCTGACAAAAGCACATATGTATTTTTGCACCTTAACCCTATTTTTAATCATTGCTTTTATCTCCATTTTTCACTGAGATAAACAGATCTTTTATCCTCTCATTTTTTCCAATTATATATCTATCAATTTGGTTTGAGAATATAAGTGGTATTTATTTAGATTACATGAGAGATATTAAGAAGAGATGAGGGAGGGAGGGATAAAGATGCATCTTTTTATTCACTAAAAGCTGCAAAGTTTTTGGCATGTAGGATTATGTACATCTGCTGATCTGCGCAACTATGAGTATCATTATCTTTATCATCACAAATCAGCAAACATCAGGCTTCAAGAAGTTATAATATGACCTTCAGGATATTTCTGGTGAACATGCTTAAGTATAGTGGATGTTATTTTTCAAAAAAAAAAAAAAAATTGAACATTGTATTTTACACTAAAACGGTGCAGTTTGATAGAAAAACACGGCAGAGCCTAACGGTAAGGGAAAAGGAGGAAAGCACCCAAGAATATTCCACGCATCTTTCATCTATCATTCAAAAACGTAAAGTCAAATTCTTTTTTGAGGAGGAGCCAAAGAGAGACGAATATTTCAAAAATGCTAAAGTATACTATTAGTCTTTTAAGTTTACATGAGGTATATTTTTAGTCCTTTAATTTTATAAAGTATATTTTTAGTCCTATAATTCTAACACCGTTAATTTTACTAACAGAAAATGCAAACTCAAGTGATAACAGTATAAACTTAAATGATAATTGTGTAATTAAATACTATTATGCTTAAATTTAAAATATAGGTAAATTGAATAATATATAAAATTTATGTAATTAAATGCTATTAGTTATCACTTGAGTTGGCTGCGTCACCATTTTTCGTTAGCAACATTAACGGTGTTAGAATTTTAGAACCAAAAGTATACTTTATAAAGTTAAGGGACCAAAAGTATACCTTATGTAAAACTTAAAGGACTAAAAATATACTTTAGCCTTTCAAAAATATAGCTTTATACAAGTAAAAGTCACGGATATACCCTGTGTTCTTGACGTTTACTAGCCAGTTTTATTGTAAAACCAATCATGGAAAATGATTCAGAAATGAGAGGATAAAGGAGATGTTTACATGTCTCACTGAAAAATGGAGATAAAAGCATTGATTAAAAATATCTTATCCCAGAGGGCCATGAATTGTGGCTGCAATTGATTAAAGAACAACGCGTACTTCAAAGGTTTAAATCTAGGAAAAATTCATTTCAGGGTCCTTTTAGGACTGACAATCCTAAAAAAACCCTAAAATTCTGACAATCCCAGAAAAGGCCCCAGGACCTTTTCTGAGATTTTCATAATTTTTGGTGAGTTGTCAGCAAAGTGATATAGTTGTTAACGGGTAGGTTTTAACAACTAAATCAGCCCTGTTAACAACACTCTGCTAATAACTATATCAGCCCCGTTGACAACTATATCAATACCCCATTAACAACTATATCAGCCCCGTTGACAACTCACCCAAGATTCTGAAAATCCCAGAAAAGGCCCTAAGACCTTTTTTGGGATTATCAGAATCTTGGGGCCTTTTTTGGGATTGTCAGCCTTAAAAGGACCCTGAAAATGATTTTCCCTTAAATCTACACCGCCCACCCGACCCCATCACTTTTGTCTGTTAATCAGATAAAAACTCAATAATGCAATTAGATAAAAAAAAAATTAGCATTCACTATTTTTAAGTATTTTTTAATATTAATCGGTAACATAAAATATTTTTTCAAAGTCCTAAATTTTTTTAAATTATTTTAAGATCTTGAAAAAATATTTCAGGGTACTAACTTATATTAAAAAGATACGATAATGACTGATACTCAAAAAATACTTCATAATTTTAAAAAAATAATTTTAGTATCTTGAAAATATATTTTAAGCCACTGATACTAAGGCCTTGTTTGTTACACGGAAGTCAGGCGAGGGAAAGAGAAGATGATTGACAACGTTCCCAATCAAAAAACATTACGTTTGGCTCCCAAAGATTCCGGCAAAGTGACTTCCTGCCTGTGGCTTAGTTCTCCTAAACGTGGGAAGATAAAATCCCTCCGAAAGTGGCGGGATTTGAGATTTTCTAGAGAGAGACATTTCATAGGACAAAAAAACCCCTTGTATGAGCAAGCTGAATTGAAGGTCCGATTTGAAAGTGGCGGTGGTGGTATGGAGGAAGACGAAAGAAAACGGTGGTGGTGTTAAAGCCGTCAACCCTCCTTTCTCTCTTTTCCTCGTTCAATCTCTACCTTGTTTAGACTTGAACTTGATATGCATCACTCCATACTTGTTCCCAATGAGCATTAATTACTTTCTTCCATGTATGCCTATAATTAGTAAGAGTAGTAAATGAAAGTAATAATTAATACTCCCTCTGGTCCTTATTATAAGGCACCAACTAGCAAGTTTATTTGGTCCTTTTTATAAGGCACTTGCTTGTTCCCAATGAGTATTGATTATTTTTTTCCATGTCTGCCCTAATTAATAAAGGTAATGGATGAGAGTAATAATTAATATAATATTATAGTTTAGTGTAATTAGTAGGGGTAATATTGGAAATTACTTATATTCTAGGACAACTATATTGACTTTAACTACTTTTATTGGTTTGTGAGAAAAATTAGTTGGTGCCTTATAATAATGACTAGAGGGAGTACTACATAATATTAGAATTTAATATAATTAGTAGGGGTAATATTGAAAATTACTTAAATCTAAGACAATTTTATTGACTTAAACTCCTTTTATTGATTTTTAAAAATAGTTAATTAGTACTAGTACATTCCAATGCAAACCGACAGCACACAATCACACATATTTCACTTTCGGCCACCAATCACGCCAGATATATATTTTAAGAAAAAAAAATCATATCAGAGGACCATGAATTGTGGTTGCAATTGATTAAAGCTGTCATTCATTATGGGGAAAATTACGTGTAGGTTCCAAGGACCGAAATAAATTACAAAAAAATCCTTTTCACAAAATTACATAGAAGTTCCGAGAGACTTTTTTGATATTGATTGTATGGAATTAAAATCAAAGTTTTAAAATGTTGTTGTAAATACATGCATTTCCTGTTGTAAATGATTAGATTTTAAATTTTGTTGTAAATACAGCAATTTTGTTGTAAATATAGTATTTTTCTGTTGTAAATGATCTCTCTACATTCAAAATTTAGGTGTTTAAATGTTGTTCTAAATATGTATATTTCCTGTTGTTAATATAAATAATATCAAAAAAGTCTCTTGAGACTTCTATATAATTTTGTGATTTTAAGGAATTTTTTTATCATTTTTTTCTGTTCTTGGGACCTGCACATAATTTTTCCTTCATTATGAATGCTGAATCATATAGCACTAGAGATGTAGGTGCTGGTGCCACTGTTGGTTCATATTTTAAGAAAAAAATCATATCACGTCTCTCTCTCTCTCACGGACCACACAGTAATTACTGGTGCCACTGTTGGTTCATTCACAGGAGGAACAGAATCGTTGAAAAACACACGTATTTCACTTTCGGCCACCAATCATGCCAGATACACACACACTGCAGGCCCTCCTCTTCTGTCCCTCAAATCGAGTTCCTACGTACAGTTATCCTTATGAAATTAACAAAGAGCGAACAACAACCTAGGGTTTTGTGTGATGGAACCCACATGCAAATTGCATCATTGAGCAAATGAATATATATCTTAATTGACTATCTCGGCAGGCTTTTTACTAAAATAATTTTTTTTTATAAAAAAATTCACCTAATTAAAACAGATTGGAAACATTTTATCAAAGTAATGTAGTTGGTAGCGCAGGAAAAGGTCACGCGACTTGTTACATAAAAAAGACTCACGTCACTTTGACAAAATGCATCAGTTTGTGTCAGTCCTGTGAGGAAAGTTCACGCAACTTTCTTCACGGGACATGTTGCGTGCCACATAATTCACGCCACATGTGGCGTGAATTATTGGAATCAGACCCACTAAAGTGGGTCTGATTCCATATATTATATTAAAAAATAATAATAATAATAATAATAATAATAAATGATAAAAAATTAGAATAATTTTAAGCTCTGCTTCATTTAATTTGAAGTCAAAAGAAAGAAAGCAGGGAGCTGAAATAACTCATTAAGAAAGCCTTTAAAAGATTACGCGGTACAATTTGGTTATAACAACAGATCACAATACATGATATCTATATATTTGTTATACACCAAATATTTGTATAACAACAGTATTGATTTTGGGATCTGTATAAAAAAATACTGTTGTTATAAAAAAGATACAGATCCCAAAAGATGCAGATTCCCAAAATCAATACTGTTGTTATACAAATATTTGGTGTATAACAAATATATAGATCCCCTGTATTGTGATGCATTGTTATAACCAAATTGTACCGCGTAATCTTTTAAAGGCTTTCTTAATGAATTATTTCAGCTCCCTGCTTTCTTTCTTTTAACTTCAAATTAAATGAAGTAGAGCTTAAAATTATTCTACTTTTTATCATTTATTATTATTATATATTATTATAATTATTATTATAATAATAATTATTATTATATATATATTAATATATGGAATCAGACCCACTTTTAGTGGGTCTGATTCCAATAATTCACGCCACATGTGGCGTGAATAAAATTCACGCAACATGTCCCGTGAAGAAAGTTCGCCACTAAGTGGCGTGAACTTTCCTTACGAGACTGATACAAATTGACGCATTTTGTTAAAATGGTGTGAGTCTTTTTTACGTAACAAGTCGCGTGACCTTTTCCTGCGCCACCAACTACATTACTTTGGTAAAATGTTTTTAATCTGCTTTAATTAGGTAAATTTTTTTTTAAAAAAATTATTTTGGTCAAAAAACCATCTCAACAACCTACACTTCAGTACTTCACCCAGAAAATTAGACCAATATGTGATTTTTTTGGTCACATTGCCGTGCTAAACACGTGCGAAATTGCATCCACTCTCTCCATTTCACTATTTTCTCAAGTCATTTAACAAGTAAAAAATCTCTTGTCAAATAATTCAAGGTATTTCATTATATTTTAACAACTTTAAAAAAAAAAAAAAACTCAAGAATGTGAACAAATTTCAAGTTCATGCATGAAATGATACATATCAAATTCAAGTCTTTGCAATGAATTGAGAAACCAATCGTGGAAAATGATTCGGAAAAGAGAGGATAAAAGAGATATTTCCATGTCTCAGTGAAAAATGGAGACAAAAGCATTGATTAAAAATATCATATCAGAGGATGAATTGTGGTTGCAATTGATTAAAGCTGCCATTCATGATGAATGCTGAGTCATATAGCACCAGAGATGTAGGACTAAAGAACGACACCTACTTTAAAGGTTTAAATCTCCACCACCCACCTCACCTCACTCCATCACTTTTGTCTGTTAATCACATAAAAACTCAATAATGCAATAACAGAATTTCGCACGCGGCTTTCCTCCTTTTCCTTTAACCTCCGCTTTTCTATTAAACTGTACTCCAAGTCGTACTGTTTTGGGTAAAATACACACGGTTCATATATATATAAATTTACTAAATAAAATAGTAAAATTATCATTAAAAATAATACAACAAAGTTCTTGAATAAATCTATTTCTTATAAGTTGGTTTCTGATTTCATCACGAATACGATTCATTTATGTTAAAGATAAAATAATAAGAATGCTTCATTGTCACTTTGATGAGATTAGAAGCTCCACCCATTAGATTCAGTCAAGAAACAACTTCACAACCAAAACCCATCAGATGTTGGAGTTATGCCAAACACACAAAAATCAGGTTTTCACTTCTGCTAGACTTTTTAGCATTTCATAGATTTTTTTCAACATTTGATGTCATCTCAAACAAGCCTTATATGTATAGGACGCTTCATTTGGGGAACACACATAAACACATCTCCCAATAAATATTCATATAACTCTGCTCTCTCATACAAACCACATTGAATTTGCCATCGAATTAATCAATAGAAGTCATTGCTGATAATGTCATTGAGCTACCGCGCTCTTTAGTTGCCAAAGAGCTTGAGCTTCTCCAACTTCCAAGATAATAGGCGTAGTAGTATAGTTGTTGCTATGTAATCTGGATTTCACGTGTTCAAATCTTGAAAACAATCTCTCTAATTGTTGGGCAAGGTTGCGTACATCTACATCTCTAATTGTTTGGCATGTAGGGCTGTTTTGTTTACTTCTGTTATTAGTTCAAATAGAGAAAGTACCATTCAGCCCATCCTTTTAAATCTCAGGAACATTGCACTTTTATTAACTTGTGCACAAGTTATCTTCATCAAAACTCCACCAAAGAAGAACATTTCTTGATAAAGACAAGAATTCAAATAATCATAAATGGTTTTGATGATGGAGTAATTGTTAAGGTCTTCAAAGTGGATAGGGAATCTAACATATCATTAATGAAACACCAAATTGATGGTTGCAGTTATTTTGATTCGTGATAGCAAATCTCACTTCATTGCAAAAACTTGAACTCATCCAATGCCCTAAACTGACATCTCCTTACATAATCCATCAATAGGGTCACATCATTAAAGAAGCTTAAGCTCATAATTGAAGTGCTCTGTTTTTACATCACATCAAGAGTCCATAAGAAATCTGAAATATATAAACTCTCCATTCAAAATTGTTCACATTCCAAATGTTCTCGTGGAATAAAAAATTGGCATCTTATTACCTTCATTTCAAGGTCCTCTGTTATTTGTTACTTGTTAGAATAAAAGGGAATGTAATAAAGAAGGGGGAATTCATAATTTGAATCTCACAATTCACACATACTTTAAATCTGGCATTGGGGCACATTTTTCTAATATATCGTATGATTGTCGGAGGTAATATGCCCCGCTAACTATCACTATTCCATCCACCATTTAACGAGACATAATCTCTCACAATTTCATTTTCATTAATTAATGCTAGGTCCTGAACAAAGGATATGAGGGGACGATCTAAAGGGAGCCAAAGATCATACCAGAACTTTGTACCCATCCCATCATTAACCTTCTTTCTGACTCCAGATAGGAATTTATCTCAAACCTCAACGATAGCTTTCTAGACAGAGGAAGAGTTCCTCTTCCTAGTAACCTTAGGAACAGAAGAAGCACCACAATTGTATTTCGACCATAGGCATTGGACCCACAAGGTTTTCCTATACGACAAAAGGTTCCAGCAAAGCTTCATAATGAACGCCTTATTCTGGCGACGAAGATTCTTGAAGCCAAGACCCCCTTGCTTTTTAGCTTGAGTGATTTTATCCCAAGCAATAAGATGCATTTTTTAAATGCTTGTTTTGAGTAAAATACACACGGTTCATATATATATATATATATATATATATAAATATATATAAATTTACTAAATAAAATAGTAAAATTATCATTAAAAATAATACAAGAAACAACTTCAGTAGAATGTTGATTGATCATTAAAAATAATATATATAGGATCTTGTATATTGTGATCGTATGAGATATTTTTTAAATGCTTGTTCATCAATAAAATGTTGATTAATGTTTTTTTATCACATTTTCTAACATTAAAAAGGATATTAAAATTAATAAAATGTCATGTTTCTAATTGATAAAATCGTCATTTAAAATGCATATAAAAGTGTATATATGTATATATATAAGGTAATAGGTTTTTTATTCGTAAATTAAAAAATAATAATTTGAATATAAATATTATAAAGAAAGAAGAGAAAAATCTAAATAAAATGATAAGAGTATATTTGTTCACTTTTAATTAGCTCTCCTCCTTGAACCAAAAAAGAAAATAGCTCTCCCACTACAAAAAAACCGGGTGTTTGTGGCGGTTAATTTGTAGCGGTCAAAATAAACCGCTACAAATATGTGAATTTGTAGCAGTTTATACCGAAACCGCTACAAATTTGTAGCGGTATGACTCGCGCCAAGTGATGCGCTGGTTCATGAACGACATTTGTAGCGGTTATCATAAACTAACCGCTACAAAATATGGCGCGAAGTTGGCGCCAAATTTGTAACGGTTATTTTTTAGCGGTTTATTTATACAAACCGTCACAAATATGGCGCCAGTTTGGCGCCTTATGACGCGCCATTAGTGGCGGTTTTGAAACCGCTACAAAACGCAAAAAAAAAACCGTTACAAATGTGAACCGCTACAAAAACTGTTACATCAACCGCTACAAAGTGTGTAATATTGAAATTTGAATATTTCGAATCCCGCTAAGTCTATTTTTTTTAAAAAAATATGTTCATATTTGTAACGGTTGTTAGTATAACCGCTACAAAATGTGATATTTTGAAAAAAAAATTAAAAAAATACCAATGAATTTTTGTAGAGGTTTTGAAACCGTTACAAATGTGAATCGCTACAAAAACTGTTACATCAACCGCTACAAAGTGTATAATATTGAAATTTGAATATTTCGAATCCCGCCAAATTTATTTTTTTAAAAAATATGTTCATATTTGTAGCGGTTGTTAGTATAACCGCTACAAAATGTGATATTTTGAAATTTATTTATTTTTAAAAAAAATACCAATGAATTTTTGTAACGGTTTTGTAACCGCTACAAACGGAAACCGATACAAAAACTATCACATAAACCGCTAAAAACTGTTTTGTAGCGGTTATTGTCGCGGTTAAAAACCGCTACAAAATCCATTACATCAACCGCGACAAATGTTACGTATATCTCTATAAATATCTCCACCACACCTCATCTCATACAGTTATTCATTTCTTCCCACATCCTTCTCTCTCGTTTTCTCTCATTTCTTCCTAGCCCTTCCAAAATCTTTGATTTCAATGTTTTATTTTTTCCTTCTTATAATATTGATACTATTTTTTTCCTTATCCAGAACTTTAAGTATATTTCCTCAATATTCTTTATATCATCATCAACTTTCTTTACATAATCAAATATCATCTCATGTACAACATAATTTTTTTGCTCAGAGGTGGACAACACAATAAATTCTTATTATCTACACATTCTCAATATCATACCAACATAATATTTATACTTATCTAACTTAAGTTAATCAATTTTTTAAATATTAACTATTATCATTTAATTTGTCACTTAAATAATAAAAATATTTAACATAATATTGTAACAATGGACACAAATTATGATTTTTTTTTCAATTTTGCAATATTTTGTAGCGGTTGTAAAACCGCTACAAATTTAAATTTAAATTTGGATTAAATATTTGTAGCGGTTTTAAAACCGCTACAAAATTTGAGCGCAATTTTTTTTTAAATTCGTCATCTTGAGAGTATCTTGTAGCGGTAACTCAAAACCGCTACTAATACAGTAGCGATTTTTATTACATGAGTAGCGGTTTTAACAACCGCTACAAATCAGCTTGCCGTAATGGATTTTGTTGCGGTTACTCTAACCGCTACAAATGTCATTAGTTGCACTTAAAACCGCTACAAATAGTCCATTTTAACCGCTACTAATGATCGTTTTTTTTGTAGTGTCCTCCACTTGCCTCCCTTGCAAAAAATACCACTCAGTACCTAAATGTAAATTCACTATAGGAAAAAAGTTTGGTTAAAAAATATAGGTCACTTGTAAGGTAATTGATGACATTTTCTTAATTTTACCTCTATTTAATTTCTATTGGAGAGAAAGAAAGAAAAGAGAAATGAGTGAAAATCATTTGTAAAGTAGGGAGGGAAAAAAATTTAATACTCACAAATATAGATAATTTTACTAATTTAATGTAAGGTTAAGGTGCAAAAATACACATGTGATTTATCTCAAGGAGTGTCCAACACCGTGTGCTTTTTTTTGGTCCAATAGTGATTATGTGGTTACCAAATGGGTGCAAAAATCACACTAGATGTTAGTTGACCGTTAGGTCAACGTTAAATTGGACGAAGTTAATATTTTTGCTGATGTGGACTCTGAAGGGGAGGGGGAAGAAGTCACATGGGATCTCATGGGTGATTAGGATATGATGTAATATTGGAGGAGGATAAATCGTGGAAAACAAAAGCTGAACAAGGACGAAATTTTGAAATTAAAATTGGGGACAAACATTAATAAAACGATTAAAAAAACCTGAAGCTTAAACCTACAGACGAAATTCGACCAAAAAGAAGAACCTATAGACGAGAGAATTGGAGAACGGTTGGGGAGAAATAAAACAATTAGGGTTCTGTCGATGTCGAAGAAGGAGCGATGGGGGAGAAATTTGTGAGCTAGGTTTGAAGTGAACGAGTTGATTTAAACGCTGAAGCTTGTGATTCTTGATCCGTCTTCAACGTGGAGAGAAATCGATGTGGTGAATGAGTTCTGATTTGCGCTAGGGTTTCAGTAGGAAAGAATTGGTGAGCCATGGTTCTGTCAATGGTGAATGACGAGCTATTGGCGAGAAATTCGTGAGCTACAATTGAAGCTTATGCTCTGAAAGACCAAAGATGTCTCACGGCATGTAACACGACCACTTCAATTATATATTGTTTCAACTTTCAAGTTTCTTTTCTCCAACTTTTCACATGTCCAAAGGACAAAAGTTTGACATTGAAGGCGACTACGTGATTGTGCATATCATTACAGAAAATTTTGGTCGTTAATCTATGCAAGTATGTAATTATTGAAGTGTTTATAGCAAACCTATGGGGAAAGTTCTCGTGCCTAAATGTAGAGCAGTAAAAGTAAAACTGAAAGTTTCATTGAAACCGAGCCAGGCCAATGGTCTAATTAAGTGGGTCCAAGGACTGGGGGGCTTAATCGTAGGAGGACAAATGAGCCATGAAAGAAACACAAGCTTCAAGTTCAAAGGATGCAAAAGGGATCATGGAACTTGACTGTGTAACATCAGGGTCCCATTTTGTTTCACTTTTTACCTTGTATTTTGTCCCTCCTTTGGAAGTTTGTTTTAAGTTCTAACCATGAACATGTCTGCCATCCCCTGTTTATTGCCGAAAACTTCCTCGACTTGGTAGGGGTTTCATGTCTTTCAACATACTCTTTTCTTAAAGCCTTCATAATGTGCTGCTTCATAACATCCCATGGAGTTAAATGATGCCAATGCCATGCAAGATAAATTTAACTATGAAATTTGTTCTTCATTGAACCCTTATGTTTTCTCATCTTTGGTTCATTTGTGATTTTCTTCTTGTTCTTTTTTAAAGTCTTTAGTGTTAAGATTCGATGTAACAATGATGATTTTGAATTTCGTTTGGTTCACGGGCAGTGAGACTCACCCCAAAGTATTAATTTGTTCTGTAATATTAAGATCTATTATGACATTCGCGACTTTCAAGGTTAACTTTGCTAATAGTAATTCATCGTAGCACCAAACAATACTATCACGGACTTAAAAATCATACAGTACAATTTATTTCATAATACTGATTGAGAAATAGTAATATAATATAATATAATAAGAAAAAATTCAAGAAAACTCAAATTGAGAAATAGTTTAAGCACCCTGAGAACAAGTACAGATCACAGAAGGCTGCATGTTTTCCCGACCATGATTTATGTGAATTTGGTAGAACAAGTACAAATTGTTAAACTCTCTGTTGCAAAATTCTATAAAATTGGTTAAATGATTTTGAAAGAAACATTTATGTGATTATTTTTTCACATTTAAGAAAGAGATGAGAAATCAATTGAAGTAATAAATAAATTGACAGTAAGGTAAACCAATACCATGATTTATGACCAATTCAAATTTCCCAACCTTTTACTCGGCCAAGAATCCCCGCTTCCGCGACGAATTCCTCTTTGCTTCACTCACTCGGTTTAGACCCTATCGCAACTCACAACTCCTTCACTTCAATGGTATCTCACAAATTTATCGCCAATCGCTCGTCGTTCACCATCGACTGAACCGTGGCTCACCAATTCTTTCCTACTGAAACCCTAGCGCAGATCAGAACTCCTTCACCACGTCGATTTCTCTCCACGTTGAAGATGGATCAAGAATCACGAGCTTCAGCGTTTAAATCAACAGAACTCATGAGATCGACCCAGCCATTTCTTCTATCGTTCTCCAATTCTATCGTCCATAGTTTTTTTTTTTTTTTTTGCTGGAATTTATCATTCTCCAATTCTCTCGTCCATAGATTCTTCTTTTTGGTCGAATTTCGTCTGTAGGTTTAAGCTTTAGGTTTTTGTTAATCGTTTTATTAATGTTTGTCCCCAATTTTAATTTCAAAATTTCGTCCTTGTTCAGCTTTTGTTTTCCACGATTTATCCTCCTCCAATATTACATCATATCCTAATCACCCATGAGATCCCACGTGACTTCTTCCCCCTCCCCTTCAGAGTCCACATCAGCAAAAATATTAACTCCGTCCAATTTAACGTTGACCTAACGGTCAACTAACATTTAGTGTGATTTTTGCACCCATTTGGTAACCACATAGTCACTATTGAACCTAAAAAAAACACACGGTGTTGGACGCTCCTGGAGGTAAATCATATGTGTATTTTTGTACCTTAACCCTTTAATAACATACGAGATTGTGATACAAGTGATTTATAATTAGGTACAGAGTGGTAATTATTTAAATATCTCCCCTCCTCCATTTTGGATGAAATAATTTGCAAAGAAATCAAATGTTGATTATTTGATGTTGTTTTACAGCATACAGAGATATTTATTTTTCTCTTTTCAAAAGACTTGCTCGTTGGTAAAATGTTAGTTGTTGTTGTGGAATGACAGATGCAATAGTTGCTCGTTGGTGAAATGTTAGTTGGGGTTGTTGAATGACAGATCCAAGGAATCAAATTAAAGCACCTATAATTTACCTTATGATCTTGCGCTACTCTATTATTTGTTTGAGCCTCACATAAAAGGAAAAAAAGGTTTAATTTTCTAATTTTGAGCAGTTCGTATGAAATTGTCCTCAAATATCAACTTATTCATACTCTTTTCCATAATATAAATAGTCAAAATATAAACATATTATAAAGGAAGTATTATTATCCATAAATATACGTATTTTGAGAAAAAGAAGAATGTCTGGGCATTGAAAAAAATGTTAATTTAATTTAATTTGATTTGAATAATTTATTAGCAAGAGTAAAATTGACATAGCACTAACATCTAATATTAATTAATATTTCATGTGACAAAATAAGTATCTAATGTGATATATTTAACTTCCTCTTGGATGCATAGGCGGACCCACCTATTAAATCAGGGGCAAGTGTTCCCCTTGAATTTGGAGTTTTTTAAAAAATAAATAAAATATACATGTTTGAATGATTGTCCACCTTTAATGCATTAAGACTGCACTTCGTAATCAGAAGGAGATGAATGGTTAAATGATTGTTTAGTGCTTATGTTGAAAAGGATGTATTTGATAGCATTGATAATAAGATAATTATGATTAAATTCTAAAAATAAGACTTAGAATAATGACATTGTAATTATTTTTATTGTAATATGAAGCTATATTTTTGAAATATTCGTCACTCTCTCTCTCTTTTTGGCTCCTCTTCAAAAAAAAGAATTTGACTTTACGTTCTTGAATGACAGATGAAAGATGCGTGGAATATTCTTGGACGCGCTTTCCTCATTCTCCTTGTCCTTGGTGCTCCGCTGCGGTAGTTTTCTATAAAACTCCACCTTTTCTTTTGGGGTGTAAATTCCATTTTTTAAAATAAATAATAGCATTCACCATCATAAAATATATTTTTAGTATAATTTAGTAAAAAAAATATTTTTAAAATAATTCTAAAAGATAATGAAGTATTTTTTTTTTTAATACCAATCAGTATTTTAAAATATTGTTTTTAAGATTATAAAATATTTGTTTAGTACCACTTAATATCGTATCTCTTTATTATTAATAAGTATTCTAAAATATTTTTTTAAAATACTAAAATACTTTTAAAATATTTAAGATCTTAAAAAAATATTTTAAGATAACAAGTAGTTAAAAAAATACTTTATATATGAATATTAGTATATTTTAAAAGGTAGTGGATGTTCAACGATCCTGTTCCACCCGTGAATGAACCAGCAGTGGCATGAGCAAGTACTGTGTTGTCCGTGAGAGAGAGAGAGAGACGTGTGCTGTCAGTCTGAATCAATGAGAGAGATTGAAGCAAGTGGGTGCTGTCCGCTTGTGCTGAAAGGAGTGAAATGTGCTGTCCAAATAATGCAGTGGGTTGTGTCATGATGTAATGCGCATTGAAAGAAGGGAAAATCCATATAGGGGTCCAATTAAGACCCAAAATTTTAAAAAGTGTCCCAACAACTTTCACATACTAAAAAGGGTCCTAGGGCCTTTTCTGGGATTTTTCATTAAAACATTAGTTGTTAATCTGACTGATTTAGTTGTTAACCGGGGCTGATATTGTTGTTAAAGTGACTGATTTAGTTGTTAAAATATTGTTGTTAATGCGACTGATTTAGTTGTTAACGGATATTGATTTTGTTGTTAATCTGACTGTTTTAGTTGTTAACGTTTATACCAGAAAAGGCCCTAGGACCTTTTTTAGTATGTGAAAGTTATTGGGGCCTTTTTTAAAATTTTGGGCCTTAATTGGGCCCATATATGAATTTCCCCTTGAAAGAAAGGAGTGTGTCAATCACACAGATATTTATTTTCTCTTTTCAAATTACTTAGGGCCCTTTTGGATGGGCTTTTTTCATAAAAAAAGCACTTTTTTTAATTCAAAAAAAAATTAATTTATGTGTTTAGATGATATTTTTTAAAAAGAAAGTCATAAAAGTGTTAAAATCTTTTTTCAAAAGCTCAAATTATTAAAAAAAAGACAACATTTTCACTTTTTTTTAAGTCAATCAAATTTCTTAATGTTAGTTGATGAATTGATGTTCACTTGTTCAGAAAAACTCAAAGAAACGCATTCAAAAAAATTAATATATCTAGTTATTGGGTAATGCATGTATTAATGCAAGGATGAGAAAATCATTAGCACAACTTTTTTTTTTTTTTTTTGTTGGTGATTAAGCTTTGTTTTTCAAGTGATCGAGTAATGAAGGTTAAAAAAAAAAAGGTAATCAAATAATAACTCTGTTTTTCCCATCATCCTTTAGCTAAGAAACGGAACATACGCGGAAAAGGAAGAAACAAAGGCTACATATATAGGACGTTTCATTTTGGGGTAACACCCATAAACACATCTCCCAACAATTATTCATATAACGTTTGAGCAAAAAAACAATTATTCAAATAACTCTGCTCTTTCATACAAACCACTTTGAACTTTGTCATTCCAGATACAAATAAGGTCTTGGAAGATGTTGGGGATGGGTACTTCATGCAGTTATTGTCAAGGTGTTTGTTTCAAGATGTGAAGCGAGACTCTTTTGGTGAGATAAAGAAGTGCAAGATGCATGATCTCATACATGATCTAGCACTGTCAATCACTAGAAATGAGTGTTACTTTGTCAAAAGTGAAAAGATGGAAGAAGAGAATATTGGTGATGGGATTCGTCACTTGTCAAGTCATTTTGACGGGGATTGGGAGTTTCAATTTGGTAATGTCAAGACAAAAAGAGTGAGAACAATTTTGTCGCCAAAAGGACAGTGCTACTTCATCCGAAGTCATTTTTTGTCGAGATTTTTTAATCCAATTTGTCGGTCTACAACATCACTTCCAAAGCACTTGCGTGTATTGGATCTTGCAAATGAATGGTTGGAAATTCCAAAGAATATAGGAAACTTGAAGCATTTAAGATAGGACGTTTCATTTTGGGGTAACACCCATAAACACATCTCCCAACAATTATTCATATAACTCTGCTCTTTCATACAAACCACTTTGAACTTGCCATCGAATTAATCAATGGAAACCATTGCTGATAATGTCATTGGGCTGTTGGGCTCTTTAGCTGCTAAAGAGCTTGAGCTTCTCCGCAACTTCAAAAATGATTTGGAGACGATGGAGCGGAAGATGAAGGAATCAGAGCCGTGCTTCATGATGCAGAGAAGAAGGCAACAACAACTGAAGTGATCCGTGTTTGGCTTGAGAATCTGAAAGATGTGCTGCTTGACGCAGAAGACCTGTTCGATGCCTACTCTGCTGAGAAGCTAGCAAGGAAAGTGATGACCAAAGATAAAATGGCCAAGGAGGTACGAATATTCTTCTCCAAATCCAACCAAATTGTTTGTGCTCATAAAATGGGTCGTAAAATCAAGGCAATTAGGAAGAAACTAGACGAGATTTTTGATGAGAAGAATCCATCTTTGTTGCCTGAGAGCTCTTCGAGTACTTTGAATGAGTCTCATGAATGGAGGCAAACCCAGTCGTTTGTGAGGGAGGAAGATGTCGTAGGGAGAGATGAGGAAAGAAAGCTTCTTGTTAGTACCCTTTTAAACCCTCCTGATGCTATGAAAAATAATAACGTTTCAGTAGTAGCCATAGTTGGGTTTGGGGGATTGGGAAAGACTACACTTGCTCAACAAGCCTATAATGATAAGGCTATCAAAAGCCATTTTGAGCTAATGAAGTGGGTTTGTGTGTCTGATGATGAATCCACTAATAATAAATTTAACATTAAGAGAGTAGCTCAAAACATCATTGGGAAGGAATATGGGGCGTTGGAACAAGTGGCACAGGATTTAAGAAAAATGATTGAGGGGAAACGTTTTTTGCTTGTGTTAGACGATGTATGGAATGAGGAGCGTGAAAAATGGATTGCATTGGAAAGTCTGTTAAGGGGAGGAAAAATGGGAAGCATGATCATTGTGACCACGCGTAGTAAGAAAGTGGCACAAATAATGGGCACACATCCACGGCTTCTTTTTTCCATTAAAGGCTTGGATGCAAACTGCTCTTGGGGGCTATTTCGAAGGGTGGCTTTTTGGGATGGGAAAGAACCTGATAATCAAGAATTGGTAGGTATTGGAAAGGATATTGTGAGCAAATGTGCCGGAGTTCCTCTTGCAATAAGAACTATTGGTAGCTTATTGTTCACCAAAAAGTTGGGAGTGAGTGAATGGTCATATTTTAGGGATCAAGAACTTGCAAATATAAGTTCGATGACAACGAAGTCTTGTCTATCCTTAAACTTAGTTATGATCATCTTCCCTCCCATTTGAAAAATTGCTTTGCATTTTGCTCTTTGTTTCCAAAAGATTATGAAATTGAGAGAAAAATGCTAATTCGGATGTGGATAGGCGAGGGGTTCATTCCGAGATACAAATAAGGTCTTGGAAGATGTTGGGGATGGGTACTTCATGCGAGTTATTGTCAAGGTGTTTGTTTCAAGATGTGAAGCGAGACTCCTTTGGTGAGATAAAGAAGTGCAAGATGCATGATCTCATACATGATCTAGCTTTGTCAATCACTAGAAATGAGTGTTACTTTGTCAAAAGTGAAAAGATGGAAGAAGAGAATATTGGTGATGGGATTCGTCACTTGTCAAGTCATTTTGACGGGGATTGGGAGTTTCAATTTGGTAATGTCAAGACAAAAAGAGTGAGAACAATTTTGTCGCCAAAAGGACAGTGCTACTTCATCCGAAGTCGGTCTACAACATCACTTCCAAAGCACTTGCGTGTATTGGATCTTGCAAATGAATGGTTGGAAATTCCAAAGAATATAGGAAACTTGAAGCATTTAAGATATCTTGATTTAAGCGGGAACTTGGAACTTAAAAAGCTCCCACAAGGAATTACCAACTTGCACAACTTGTTGAGTCTAAGACTTAATGTGTGTACAAATTTAATACAACTGCCCAAAGATATGAAGAGATTAGTAAGACTGAGACATCTTGAATTGGACAATTGTGTTTCCCTGACATCACTTCCAGAGTCTATTGGAAGTCTCACATCATTGCAAGAGCTACGCCTCACTGACTGCAGTTCTTTGGCATCACTTCCAGAGTCTATTGGAAGTCTCACATCATTGCAAGAGCTATATCTCAACCGCTGCTCTATTGGAAGCTTTGGCATCACTTCCAAAGTCTATTGGAAGTCTCACATCATTGCAAAAGCTACATCTCGATTCTGAGTTCTTTGGCATCACTTCCAGAGTCTATTGGAAGTCTCACATCATTGCAAGAGCTACGCCTCATTGACTGCAGTTCTTTGGCATCACTTCCAGAGTCTATTGGAAGTCTCACATCATTGCAAGAGCTATATCTCAGCTGCTACACTTCTTTGGCATCACTTCCAAAGTCTATTGGAAGTCTCACAACATTACAAAAGCTACATCTCAGCTTCTGCACTTCTTTAGTATCACTTCCAAAGTCTATTGGAAGTCTCACATCATTGCAACAGTTAGACCTCGATTCCGAAGTCTCACATCATTGCAAGAGCTACGCCTCACTGACTGCAGTTCTTTGGCATCACTTCCAGAGTCTATTGGAAGTCTCACATCATTGCAAGAGCTATATCTCAACCGCTGCTCTGCTTTGGCATCACTTCCAAATTCTATTGGAAGTCTCACATCATTGCAAAAGCTAGACCTCGATTCCTGCAGTTATTTGGCATCACTTCCAGAGTCTATTGGAAGTCTCACATCATTGCAAGAGCTACGCCTCATTAACTGCAGTTCTTTGGCATCACTTCCAGAGTCTATTGGAAATCTCACATCATTGCAAAATCTAGACCTCGATTCCTGCAGTTCTTTGGCATCACTTCCAGAGTCTATTGGAAGTCTCACATCGTTGCAAAGGCTATATCTCCGCAATTGCTCTGCTTTGGTATCACTTCCAGAGTCTATTGGAAGTCTCACATCACTGCAAAATCTAGTCCTCGATTCCTGCAGTTCTTTGGCATCACTTCCAGAGTCTATTGGAAGTCTCACATCATTGCAAAAGCTAGACCTCGATTCCTGCAGTTCTTTGGCATCACTTCCAGAGTCTATTGGAAGTCTCACATCATTGCAAGAGTTATATCTCGATTCTTGCAGTTCTTTGGCATCACTTCCAGACTCAATAAAAAGTCTTACATCATTGCAACGTCTTGGCGTTAGTAGATGCTATACTTTAACGGAAAGATACGGACAACAATTACAGGGTTTCAATTGGCCTGGGCTTGCACGCATACCATATGTTATAATTTTTTGAATAAATAATCAGTTTCCTTATCAACAAAATCAGGGTACGGACGTATTTACCTATAACTCAATTCTTCTCTTCATGGATAGTTCCAGCTTTTTTTTTTTTATTCTCTCATTTTCTGACTTGGCATTTGCCTTTTTTCCTCGTCTTGCAGTCGTCACATGTGTTTGTTAAAGAAAAGATGTTTTTTTGCCGCTTCTTGCTGGACACCAATAAATTCTTTGTATTTTCTTTTCTTCTTAAAGTCCATATTCTATTTTATTTATTCTACTATATTTATGTGTATCGGGTTATTATATTCTTGCTCGTTATAGGATCCATTTCGCTACGTAACAACAAATATCTTGGTTCATCAACATATATTATTAGGTCTAATCTTCTTAATATGTGAAACTTTACCATTAACTTCCCTTAATATTTACATTTATGCAAATTAAATAACTCTTATACTATTATTTTTACTTATTATTTATCTGCAAATGACTTCAAAAATTTAAGAGGTTTATCTACTTATATAACTTGTTGGTTGAAGGGAAGTTTTCTTAAGTAGAGAATTGTTTTGTATACTTTATTATATTTTGTATTTAGAGCATAAATCACATTTCTCAAGTAAGGAATTATTATTATTTTCATCTCATTCTATTCTTATACCGAGTCCAGCCATGTCGATTTGTATCTTATTATACACTATGTATAATTTATCAACCCGAGAAAAGTGTTGATTGATTAAAGTTTTGATTTTATTTATGCCCAAAAAATAAAATAATTGAATCAATGTTTCAAAAGAAAAAAAGGAACTATGAAAAGCTATCAAAAGTATATGCCATATCAATTGAATCCAAAATCTTACGAAGAAATTAAAGATTTTAAATAATATTAATATTAATATGATATCAAAAGATTTTATCCGGCAAATTATTTCAATTAAAAAATATCGCTACATCAGCACTTAAATGGAACGAAAACCTCTATATATAAACCATATATATATATATATAGCTGTTAAATTGATTATTTTATTCCTCTAGCAAGTCTACTCTATAAAAGGTAAGTTTGTTTTTGTTATTATTTTCTAATAATAAGTACAGATATAAAGTTATGAAATCCTCTTCAAATATCGAGTTATTCATACTCTTTCCTTTCAAAATAGTCAAAATGTGAGGATATAAATAAAAAGAGAAATATTAATTTTCCGTTTCGGAAAGAGAAGTATTTTTTTGTTAGAAAAGCATATGTCTAAAAAAAACATAAACAACTATGAATTTAACTTGATTTGAATATTTGATTAGTAAGACTAATATTTTGCCATAACATGCATGCACCTATTTTATCCTCCACACACGGTTGAACTCAATCTCACATTTAAGAAAACCTTGTTGTTTTACAGTCCCTTAAGAAATGTTACTGTAACTTTGGAACCAAGAGATCTCTTCCTGGGTAGCCACCTTATGATAATCACCCCAAAGCTTTTTCTCCAACCTGTAAAGACCAGTCTTCAAGTTCATCTTCCTGCATCTATCAATACCCTCAAGACGCTGAATAAGCTCTTTCTTCTTTTTAGCGAAGTTACCAACCCGATTGTCATTCCATTCAAGAGCTGAACTTTGAAAATTTTGCAAACCTTGAAGCCAAGATTTCCCATGCCATGCCTCCTTTATGAGATCCTTAAAGTCATTTTCAAGAGTCCATGCCACCTGGTAGGAAAAGGTTTTCTTCAAATGGTGTCGCTGGGAAGCCGGATTAGAATTGACCACCACAATCCTATGATCAGATTTAAATTTTAGCTCATGGTGGACATTGGAATGGGGAAAATAATTAAGCCAGTTAAAATTGGTGAAGACCCAGTCCAGCTTCTCTTTCAACCCTTGTCTTTCCCACGTGAACTTTTCTCCTTGAGCTTTAGCCTCAATGAGCTCCGTATCATTAATGCAATCCCTAAAATGCTTCTTAGAAATCCAAGACGGGTCAGCTCCGCGCCAAGTTTGTCGGAAGGGGATAAATAGGTGTTGAAGTCCCCCAACACCAACCAAGGAAGATTAGACGAATTTACAGCAAGCGACCGGAGGGTATTCCATAAAACAATTCTACCAACCGGGTTGGTCTCGCCATAAACAATAGTTAGGAGGGACATAATATTATTGCCGCGCTCTTTGACCTGACAGTGAATCAGCTGGGTGTTTGAAATAATATAAGTAATGTCGAAGGCCTCCTTATTCCAGAGAAGCCATATGCCCCCAAAAAATCCACTAGATTCCACCCGAATCCAGTTGCTAAACCCAAGCTTACGACAAATCTTATTAGCCCTATCACCACTAATACGAGGCTCCAAAAGACAAAGGATGTTAAAATGTTAGTTGGTGTTGTTGGATGACAGATCCAACATACACCACAAGGAATCAAATTAAATTAAGCATCTATAATAATTAACCTTCTCTTGCGCTGCTACTCTATTATTTGTTTGAGCTTCACATAAAAGGAAAAAGATTTAATTTTTTAATTTGGAGCAGTTCGTATGAAATTGTCCTCAAATATCAACTTATTCATACTCTTTTCCATAATCAAAATAGTCAAAATATGAACATATTATAAAGGAAGTATTATTTTCCATAAATATATAAGTATTTTGAGAAAAAGAAGAATGTCTGGGTATTGAAAAATAATAATAATTGAATTTGATTTGAATAATTTATTAGTTGTATGAAGCTATATCTTTGAAATATTTGTCTCTCTTTGGCTCATCTTCAAAAAAGAATTTGACTTTACGTTGTTGAATGATAGATGAAAGATGCGTGGAATATTATTGGACGCGCTTTCCTCATTCTCCTTGGTGCTCCGCTGCCCTGGTTTAATTTTCTATCGAACTCCACCTTTTTGTTTTTTGGTGCAAATTCAATTTTTTTTCTTAAAAAAAATAGCATTCACCATCATAAAATATATTTTTATTATAAGTTAGTACAAAAGAAGAAGTATTATTAAAATAATTTTTGAAGATTATGGGGTATTTTTTCAGTATCAGTCAGTACTTTAAAATATTTTTTCAAGATTCTAAAATAATTTTTTAAGATCATGAAATATTTTTTCAATATCACTCAATATTATATTTATTTAGTATCAATTAGTACCTAAAATATTTTTTTAAAAATCCTAAAATACCTTTTAAAATTTTTAGAATGCTGATTGATATTAAAAAGACAATTCACTATAATTTGGAATGCAGTGGATTTTCAACGATTCTGTTCCACCCGTCCAGCCGTGAATGAATGAACAGTGGCACCAGCAAGTACTGTGTTGTCCGTGAGAGAGAGAGAGAGACGTGTGCTGTCATTCTGAATCAATGAGATTGAAGCAAGTGGGTGCGGTCCGTTTGTACTGATAAAAGGAGTGAAATGTGCTGTCCAAATAATGCAGTGGGGTGTGTCATGCTGTAATGCGCATTGAAAGAAAGGAGCATGTCCACTGTCCATCACACAGATATTTATTTTCTCTTTTCAAATTACTTAATGTTAGTTAATGCATTGATGTTCAGAAAAACTCAAAGAAACGCATTCCAAAAAATTAATTAATATATCTAGTTATTGGGAATGCTTGTATTAATGCAAGAGATTAGAAAATCATTAGCACAACTTTTTTTTTTTGGGGGTGATTAAGCTATGTTTTTCAAGTGATCAGGTAATGAAAGTTTAAAAAAAAAAGTAATCAAATAACTATGTTTTTTCCATCATCCTTCAGCTAAGGGACAGAACATACGCGGAGCTTACGCGGAAAAGGAACAAAGCCGCGTCTGAGCATAAAGCGTCCAAAAACAAAGGCTATATGTATAGGACGCTTCATTTGGCCGGGGAACACACGTAAACACATCTCCCAACAAATTTTCATATAACTCTACCTTCTCATACAAACCACTTTGAACTTGGCATCGAATTAATCAATGGAAGCCATTGCTGATCATGTCATCGGGCTACTGGGCTCTTTAGCTGCTAAAGAGCTTGATCTTCTCTGCAACTTCAAAGATGATTTGAAGACGATGAATAGGAAGATGGGTAAAATCAGAGCCGTGCTTCATGATGCAGAGAAGAAGGCGACAAGAACTGAAGCAATCCGTGTTTGGCTTGAGAATCTGAAACATGAGCTACTTGATGCTGATGACTTGTTGGATGCCTACTTAGCTGATGAGCTTGCAAGGGAAGCGATGACCAAAGATAAAATGGCCAAGGAGGTACACATATTCTTCTCCAAATCCAACCGATTTGTTTGTGCTCATAAAATGGGTCGTAAAATCAGGGCAATTTTTAAGAAACTAGATGAGATTTATAAGGAGAAGAATCAATTTATGTTGGATGAGAGCTCTTCGAGTACTTCGAATGAGTCTCACCAATGGAGGCTAAACACCGACTCGTTTGTGAGAAAGCAAGATGTCGTAGGGAGAGATGAGGAAAGGAGGAGTCTTGTTAGTACCCTTTTAAACCCTGATGTGAAAAGTGACGTTTCAGTGGTTCCCATTGTTGGGATTGGAGGATCTGGTAAAACAGCACTTGCTCAACTTGTGTGTAATGATGTGTCTGTCAAAAATCATTTTGAGCCTATTATGCGGGTTTCTGTCTCTGATGAAACCGATGCTCTTAGCAATAGCACGTTAGCTCAAAAGATTATTGGTGGACAGCAAACATCTGCTCAGATGGAATTAAATCGTGAAGTTGATGGGAAACGATTTTTGCTTCTTTTAGATGATGTCTGGAATATTAAGAATCGAGGGGAATGGCTTCAATTACAAAACGTGTTCATGGGTGGAAGAAAAGGAAGTATGATCATTGTCACTACACGGAGTATGGAAGTGGCAAAAACAATGGGCACAGATCTTCCTTTTCACTTAGAAGGTTTGGGTGAAGATGAATCTTGGGAGCTATTCTGTAGAGTGGCTTTTACGGATGGGAAAGTACCTGATAATCAAGAATTGGTAGGTATTGGAAAGGATATTGCGAGAAAATGTGCTGGAGTTCCCCTTGCAATAAGAACTATTGGTAGCCTGTTGTTCACCAAAAGGTTGGAAGTGAGTGAATGGTCCTATATTAGGGATCAAGAACTTGCAAATATAGATCTTGCAGATATAGGTTCTGATGATAACATAATCTTATCTATCCTTAAACTTAGTTATGATCATCTTCCCTCCCATTTGAAAAATTGCTTTGCATTTTGCTCTCTATTTCCAAAAGATTATGAGATTAAGAGAAAGGTGCTAATTCAGATGTGGATAGCTGAGGGGTTCATTCAACCCATTCAACCCTTAGGTACAAATAGGGTATTGGAAGATGTTGGGAAAGAGTACTTCATGCAGTTATTGTCAAGGTGCTTGTTTCAAGATGTGATGCGAGATTCCCTTGGTGAGATAGTGCAGTGCAAGATGCATGACCTCATACATGATCTAGCACTGTCAATCGCTAAAAATGAGTGTTATATTGTCAAAAGTGAAAGGATAGATGAAGAGAACATTGGTGATGGGATTCGTCACTTGTCAAGTCATTTTGACGGGGATTGGGAGTTTCAATTTGGTAATGTCAAGACAAAAAGAGTGAGAACAATTCTGTCGCCAAAAGGACAGTGCTACTTCATCCGAAGTCATTTTTCGTCAAGATTTTTTCATCCAATTTGCCGGTCTACAACATCACTTCCAAAGCACTTGCGTGTATTGGATCTTGCAAATGAACGGTTGGAAATTCCAAAGAGTATAGGAAACTTGAAGCATTTAAGATATCTTGACTTAAGCGGGAATTTGGAACTTAAAAAGCTCCCACAAGGAATTACCAACTTGCACAACTTGTTAAATCTAAGACTTAATATGTGTAATAATTTAATACAACTGCCCAAAGATATGAAGAGATTAGTAAGACTCAGACATCTTGAATTGGACGATTGTGTTTCCCTGACATCACTTCCAGAGTCTATTGGAAGTCTCACATCATTGCAAGAGCTACGCCTCATTGACTGCAGTTCTTTGGCATCACTTCCAGAGTCTATTGGAAGTCTCACATCATTGCAAGAGCTATACCTCAATTCTTGCAGTTCTTTGGCATCACTTCCAGAGTCTATTGGAAGTCTCACATCATTGCAAGGGCTATATCTCCGCAATTGCTCTGCTTTGGTATCACTTCCAGAGTCTATTGGAAGTCTCACATCATTGCAAAATCTAGACCTCGATTCCTGCAGTTCTTTGGCATCACTTCCAGAGTCTATTGGAAGTCTCACATCATTGCAAAAGCTATACCTCAATTCTTGCAGTTCTTTGGCATCACTTCCAGAGTCTATTGGAAGTCTCACATCATTGCAAAAGCTAGACCTCGAATCCTGCAGTTCTTTGGCATCACTTCCAGAGTCTATTGGAAGTCTCACATCATTGCAAAATCTAGAACTCGATTCCTGTAGTTCTTTGGCATCACTTCCAGAGTCTATTGGAAGTCTCACATCATTGCAAGGGCTATATCTCCGCAATTGCTCTGCTTTGGTATCACTTCCAGAGTCTATTGGAAGTCTCACATCATTGCAAAATCTAGACCTCGATTCCTGCAGTTCTTTGGCATCACTTCCAGAGTCTATTGGAAGTCTCACATCATTGCAAAAGCTAGACCTCGATTCCTGCAGTTCTTTGGCATCACTTCCAGAGTCTTTTGGAAGTCTCACATCATTGCAAGAGCTAAGCCTCCACTACTGCAGTTCTTTGGCATCACTTCCAGAGTCTATTGGAAGTCTCACATCATTGCAAGAGCTACGCCTCACTGACTGCAGTTCTTTGGCATCACTTCCAGAGTCTATTGGAAGTCTCACATCATTTCAAGAGCTATATCTCAACCGCTGCTCTGCATTGGCATCACTTCCAGAGTCTATTGGAAGTCTCACATCATTGCAAGAGCTAGACCTCGATTCCTGCAGTTCTTTGGCATCACTTCCAGAGTCTATTGGAAGAGTTCTTTGGCATCACTTCCAGAGTCTATTGGAAGTCTCACATCATTGCAAGAGCTATATCTCAACCGCTGCTTTGCTTTGGCATCACTTCCAGAGTCTATTGGAAGTCTCACATCATTGCAAAAGCTAGACCTCAATTCTTGCAGTTCTTTGGCATCACTTCCAGAGTCTATTGGAAGTCTCACATCATTGCAAGAGCTATATCTCAACCGCTGCTCTGCTTTGGCATCACTTCCAGAGTCTATTGGAAGTCTCACATCATTGCAAAAGCTAGACCTCGATTCCTGCAGTTCTTTGGCATCACTTCCAGAGTCTATTGGAAGTCTCACATCATTGCAAAAGCTATACCTCAATTCTTGCAGTTCTTTGGCATCACTTCCAGAGTCTATTGGAAGTCTCACATCATTGCAAGGGCTATATCTCCGCAATTGCTATGCTTTGGTATCACTTCCAGAGTCTATTGGAAGTCTCACATCATTGCAAGGGCTATATCTCCGCAATTGCTCTGCTTTGGTATCACTTCCAGAGTCTATTGGAAGTCTCACATCATTGCAAAAGCTAGACCTCAATTCTTGCAGTTTCTTTGGTATCACTTCCAGAGTCTATTGGAAGTCTCACATCATTGCAAAAGTTATATCTCGGTGGCTGCTTTACTTTGGCATCACTTCCAGAGTCTATTGGAAGTCTCACATCATTGCAAGAGTTATATCTCGATGGCTGCTTTACTTTGGCATCACTTCCAGAGTCTATTGGAAGTCTCACATCATTGCAAAAGCTAGACCTCTATTCTTGCAGTTCTTTGGCATCACTTCCAGAGTCTATTGGAAGTCTCACATCATTGCAAAAGCTAGACCTCAATTCTTGCAGTTCTTTGGCATCACTTCCAGAGTCTATTGGAAGTCTCACATCATTGCAAAAGCTAGACCTCAATTCTTGCAGTTCTTTGGCATCACTTCCAGAGTCTATTGGAAGTCTCACATCATTGCAAAATCTAGACCTCGATTCCTGCAGTTCTTTGGCATCACTTCCAGAGTCTATTGGAAGTCTCACATCATTGCAAAAGCTACGCCTCAATTCTTGCAGTTCTTTGGCATCACTTCCAGAGTCTATTGGAAGTCTCACATCATTGCAAGAGCTATATCTCAACCGCTGCTCTGCTTTGGCATCACTTCCAGAGTCTATTGGAAGTCTCACATCATTGCAAAAGCTAGACCTCTATTCTTGCAGTTCTTTGGCATCACTTCCGAGTCTATTGGAAGTCTCACATCATTGCAAGAGCTATATCTCAACCTGCTGCTCTGCTTTGGCATCACTTCCAGAGTCTATTGGAAGTCTCACATCATTGCAAAATCTAGACCTCTATTCTTGCAGTTCTTTGGCATCACTTCCAGAGTCTATTGGAAGTCTCACATCATTGCAAAAGCTAGACCTCAATTCTTGCAGTTCTTTGGCATCACTTCCAGAGTCTATTGGAAGTCTCACATCATTGCAAAAGCTACGCCTCATTGACTGCAGTTCTTTGGCATCACTTCCAGAGTCTATTGGAAGTCTCACATCATTGCAAGAGCTACGCCTCACTGACTGCAGTTCTTTGGCATCACTTCCAGAGTCTATTGGAAGTCTCACATCATTGCAAGAGCTATATCTCAACCGCTGCTCTGCTTTGGCATCACTTCCAGAGTCTATTGGAAGTCTCACATCATTGCAAAAGCTAGACCTCGATTCCTGCAGTTCTTTGGCATCACTTCCAGACTCAATAAAAAGTCTTACATCATTGCAACGTCTTGTCGTTAGTAGATGCTATGCTTTAACGGAAAGATACGGACAACAATTACAGGGTTTCAATTGGCCTGGGCTTGCACGCATACCAGATGTTATATTTGTTTGAATAAATAATCAGTTTCCTTATCAACAAAATCAGGGTACGGACGTATTTACCTATAACTCAATTCTTCTCTTCATGGATAGTTCCAGCGTTTTTTTTTTTTTCCTTTTTTTTTCTGACTTGGCATTTGCCTTTTTTCCTCGTCTTGCAGTCGTCACATGTGTTTGTTCAAGAAAAGATGTTTTTGCCGCTTCTTCTTTGGACACCAATAAATTCTTTGTATTTTCTTTTCTTCTTAAAGTCCATATTCTATTTTATTTATTCTACTATATTTATGTGTATCGGGTTATTATATTCTTGCTCGTTATAGGATCCATTTCGCCTACGTAACAACAAATATACTGGTTCACCAACATATATTATTAGGTCTAATCTTCTTAATATGTGAAACTTTACCATTAACTTCCCTTAATATTTACATTTATGCAAATTAAATAACTCTTATACTATTATTTTTACTTATTATTTATCTGCAAATGACTTCAAAAATTTAAGAGGTTTATCTACTTATATAACTTGTTGGTTGAAGGGAAGTTTTCTTAAGTAGAGAATTGTTTTGTATACTTTATTATATTTTGTATTTAGAGCATAAATCACATTTCTCAGGTAAAGAATTATATTTTTCATCTCATTCTATTCTTATACCGAGTCCAGCCATGTGGATATGTATCTTATTATACACTAGCTATAATTTATTAACCCGAGAAAAGTGTAAAGCGGACTTGATACTCGAACGTCAATTTTTTATTGATTAAAGTTTTGATTTTATTTATGCCCAAAAAATAAAATAATTGAATCAATGTTTCAAAAGAAAAAAAGGAACTATGAAAAGCTATCAAAATTATATGCCATATCAATTGAATCCTCTTCAAATATCGAGTTATTCATACTCTTTCCTTTCAAAATAGTCAAAATGTGAGGATATAAATAAAAAGAGAAATATTAATTTTCCGTTTAGAAAAGAGAAGTATTTTTTGTTAGAAAAGCATATGTCTGGGAAAAAAACATAAACAACTATGAATTTAACTTGATTTGAATATTTGATTAGTAAGACTAATATTTTGCCATAACATGCATGCACCTATTTTATCCTCCACACACGGTTGAACTCAATCTCACATTTAAGAAAACCTTGTTGTTTTACAGTCCCTTAAGAAATGTTTCTGTAACTTTGGCATTTTTTGTTGTATTAAAATTGTCAAAAATTCATAAATCGTGGTAATTAGCTGAATGAAGCTATTTCTTGTATGAAGCAACCAAACATTGGCAATAACACACGTTGCTAATATGAAGCTGTATTTCTTAAAGCATGCTCGATAAATTTTTGTATTCTTTTTACAAATAATTAATTTCTTAATCAATACAAATTAGTTAATTAACTCTGGTATTTAAAACAAAAAGGGGTAATATTATATGTTCTCTAAAGGCTCTTATTTTCAAGCAACTAATTCCTTAATTCATTGCTCAAATATTCCATCGATGTCTTTTCAATCTACTTTGACATCACTTCCATATTCTATTTGAAATCTAACATCACACTGTAAACACTAACCCTCAATATATAACAACTTCTTACAATCTTTTTTATAAGAGCCCGATAACCGAATTACAGTTTAAGAAAGTACTTAATATTAGTTAAAATCAATCCGTGTGTATAAAATAAAATATTTTTTTAAATATGACTTTATTTATGAGGGACAATACATGACTTCTTGGAATTCTTCATGAAAAGCACAAGGACCACTTATTTTTATACTCTTTGCAGAATTTAGAGTTTTCGAATTATGTGCACTATCAAATTCCACGTACCTCTTTACTATTTTAAAATAAGGAACATATTATGTTTAAAACTTCAATCATATATATATATATATATATATCCCTGGGAACATTCAAGGGAGAGAATGATTTTTTTGAGCCTTAATTATAAGCATGTTTTTTTTTTTTTTTGAACAATTCTAGAGTATTTCATTACTGAGGATAACAAAGGTTACAACTAATCAAAGCAAAGACAGAAACACAACTAAAACAAATACAGCAAAATAAACTGAATACAATATTAACCGAACACCGTACATTAAATATATAAGAATAGAAGTAGAATCATGGACAAAATCGGCCTCCTCGATATCCAATGTTAGAAGTGACGAGCAAGAAAGTGTTGGTTGGAAAACCCACCCTAAAGGGCACACAATCTTATAAGCAATAAATGCAATTAAGTCACTAAATAGGTACCCCATCCCGGGGTAAAGAACACTGAAAACCCAACCTCAAAAGAAAGAAGACCATTGATGTCCGAAGAACACTTCTACTCCTACGATCAAACATATCCGGTGACCTCAACCACACACTAAACAACACCTCTTTAGATCTCCCCCAAGAACGCATATCTGAGCTACCAAATGATAGTCGGATCTCATAACGTTCAAACAACCAACCAACCAAGAGGATTTGAACGCAGATCTGACAGATCTGTTTATTTTCTGAGCCAAAAACACCTCCACAAAACCCAGGACTCGCCACAAGGACGAGGGAATGCCACATCTGACAAAACTCTGAGGGATAGGACCATAGCTCAAAGATTTGGACTCCAAAACATCAGGACCGCAGATCCAAGATCTGGATACCAAACTACCACTCAGACTCGTCTGTGGCATAAAAACAGTGCTCGCCGGTGGCTTGTGCATAAGGCACAAACCGCCGGCGAGGGAGCAAAAGCAATGGGACGGAAAGTGTAGAGAGGAGAGAGGTTGGAGAAAAGAGAGGAGTATTAAAGATAATTATAAGCATGTTATTGACTTTCCTATAACTTCCCCATTTAGCCCTGTATTAAAATAGTGGGAAAATATGTTATTTAATAGGGGAAAAATTCTTGGGCAAAAAAAAAAAAAAAAGAAGGAAAAATTAGAATCTTATTTAATTTTTCTTTGAATGTTAAGACAAATTCATTACAATTCTAATATGTCATTATTATTGAATTGAATACAACCAACTATTTCTAAATCTAGTTAACAAGGCCTTAATTTCCGTCGACACACACGTATGTATTTTTTCCCCTGAACTAACCCTTATAGTTAATTTCTTATATGATGAACACCCATTTATGGGATGATCAAGCTCAGCATCATATTACTGTTCTAACTTCTAATCAAATCATGATGAGTGCATCTCAAAGTGTTGTAATAATAACTTCATTCTAAAAAGACACATCTTTACAAAATTCTCACTTTCATAGGGAGAGACACGAGAGGGAATAAAGGGGTTAAAAAAAAAAAAAGACATGTACACCCAACATTCTTGGGGTGGGGGGGTAAGCTATGCACATATAACCAGCACTGAATAATGAGCGAGGAAGTCAATAAAAGATGGACCTCCTACTTGTTGGAAGCAAATCATTTGATCAAGGTTGCCAGAAAAACACCAACCGATCACCGACTCTATATGTAATGCCCTGGTGTCAATTTGAGCTCATGAACAAGAAGCTAGTATGCAACTATTCGCATCAGCAACTACTTAATGAGGATTTTGCTCCTATGATGATAAAGCTAAACAATCTGAGCATGAACCATCTTTATGATCAGAAATCAACAACCAGCAGCCTTCAAGAAGTTATCATATGGGCTTGATGCTAGCAATTGAAAGGTCTGGTACTGGTATGTTGTTGCACAAAGCATTGGAGTTGTTGGTGTTGCGCCGGGCATAGTGGCAAAGTTTAGTTCCAGGAATGGATTTCCTGTCTGCAGTTTCAATTAGCACGAAAATGAGATAACCTTGTTGCCATGTTTTTTATGAAATTAAATAAATAGGCGAGTCTTAAGTTATCATGTGATCATGTTTCGATGAAACTGGTAATTAAAATATTCCCTTTTTTGGCGTAAGATCTTTGGTTATCAATCAATCATATTGTGGTACTTTGCCACAAAATTATGGTAAAGAATCAAGTGAAGTTTATTAGGATGAAGAATCTCCATTCTTCAGAATTTTGTTTCAATCATTCTTGATTAGTTCCCAGTGTTCTAAGGCTTTTAAGGATTAACCTGAAATTTTCAAATTATATGTGACCTTCATCCTAGTTACCACATTAGATAACTATAAAATTGAACAAGTGAAACATATTTCCAACAATGAAATTGTTCTGTCTTAACACGTTAACATTCACTAATATTTTTCCATATGAGGACTAAAAATATGGCATGTGATTATGTGTGTTAAACAGTCAAAAGGAAGGTTGGATACCATATAATAACCTACATATTGCAAGACTAAATTTGGGCCAAAGCAAGGGGAGAAACCCTAACTTAACCCATATTTTCATGTCATAAATGTAGGCCACAATCATATATGCAAATAAAAAGTAAAAATACTTTATTCTAAATTTTAAAACTAGATAAAGCAAGAGTACCATAGGAAGACTTAGTTGAACAGTGGATTGTGAAGGCACCTCCTCCTTGTCCTGGTTGTAATTTTCAGCAGAAATAATGAATGGATTTCCTTGCACTGGGAGAGGAAACATGAAAGTGGACATCATCTGCTGCTTTCCCATGAGGAGGGCTTCACAGTTTAGAGCCATTTCTTTGTATGTTCATAATTAATAGAGATAGTGGGTAAAAGTAATAATTAATATAATATTAGAGTTCAATGCAATTAGTATAAGTAATATTGGAAATTACTTAAATTGTATGACAACTTTATTAATTTTAACTATTTTTATTGATGTGTGAGAATTATTAATTCATATCTTCTAATAAGAAAACAAAAGAAAAAAAAAAACTAACTGTCTAGTAATCAATGGCATCTCTTTTATCTCCATGCTTGTCTCATTTCAAAAGAGAATTTGACTTACCGATGTTGAATGACAGATGAAAGATGCGGTGAATATTCTCTTGTTCCCCGCCTGTCATAAAGCATCCAAGATTTGACCAAATAAAAAATAAAAATAAAGCATCCAACAAAAAAGGCTATATTTATAGGACGCTTCATTTAAGGGTATGTTTGGTTTAAGGGAATGGGAAGAAAAGAGAGAGAAAAAAAGGAGAGGAGAGAAAAACTTGTAAGTCCCACTATACTCAATTTTGAAGAAAAAAATTCCCTCCCCTACTTTTTTTCTCCTCCCCTCTCCTCCTCTCAAACCAAACATACAGGAACACACTAGAAACACATCCATAAAAAATGGTGTCATTGCCCTATGTCAAAAACCAAATTTCAAAATAAATTGTTAACTAAGAGGTCTTGTTAATAATTTCATTGAAAGTTGTCTTTCTTCATCAATAAAATGCTAATTAATATGCTTTATCACATTTTCTAATATTAAAAAGCTTATTAAAATTAATGAAATGACATTTTATAATTGATAAAATCTTCATTTAAAATGCATATAAAGTATTTTATCATATTTATATAAATAAGGTAAGAGGTTTTTTATTCCTAAATTTTAAAATAATAATTTGGATATAAATATTATAAAGAAAGAAGATAAGAATCTAAATAAAATGATAAGTGTATATTTGTTCACTTGTAGTGTGTTGGATTAGTTTTTGGGAAAATAATTTTTACGATTTACGAGATATACATGTGAGAAGAGTTTTATCTCGACTTGCAAAAAAAACTTCTGAAATCGCAATTTAAGTGTTACTCAAAAAACAAAATAGCTCTCCTCCACTCGCCTCCCTTGCAAACAATACCACTTTGTACTTAAATATTGTATATTCATGGGAAAAAGTTTGGTCGAAAAATATAGGTCACTTGTAGGATAATTATTGATAACATTTTGTTAATTTTACCCCTATTTAATTTCTATTGGAAAGAGAGAAAGATAAGAGGAATGTGTAAAAATCATTTGTAAAGAAAGGAGGGAAAAAAATTTAATAAGGGCAAATATAGATAATTTTAGTCATTTAATATATTCCTTAACATGCGAGACCGTGATACAAGTGATTTATATTTAGGTACAGAGTGGTAATTATTTAAATATCTCCCCTCCTCCGTTTTGATCATTTGAATAATTTATTAGCAAGAGTAAAATTGACATAGCACAAACAACTAATTAATATTAAATAATATTTGATGTGACAAAATAAGTATGTAATGTGATGTATTTAATTTCGCTCTTGGATGAGATAAGCTCATAAGCATGCATGCTTTTGTCTCTCCATTTTTCACTGAGACATGTAAACTTCTCTTTTATCCTCTCATTTCTGAATAATTTTCCAGGATTGGTTTTACAACAAACTGAACCGGGGGGTAACCGTGACTTTTACTTGGATGAAGCTATATTTTGAAATACTCGTCTCTCTTTCACTCTTTGGCTCATCTTCAAAAAGAATTTGACTTTTCCGAGCAAAAAAAAAAAAAAAAGAATTTGACTTTACGTTCTTGAATGATAGATGAAAGATGCGCGGAATATTCTTGGACGCGCTTTCCTCATTTTCCCTGTTGCTTCGCTGTCGTGGTTTTCTATCAAACTCCACTTTTTTTTATTTTTTATTTTTTGCAAAATACACACAGTTCAATTGTTGTTTTAAATAGTATTCCCAATCATAAAGTATATCTTTAGCAGTTAGAATTTTTTTTAAAAAATTACTTTTAAAATAATTTTTGAAGATCATGAAGTATTTTTTTTAGTATCAGTGAATATCTTGAAGTATCTTTTTAGTACTAATCAGTACTTGAAATATTTTTTTAAGATCCTAAAATAATTTTTCAAGATCATATAATATTTTTTTGGGAAAATCCTTACCAATGCCCTTTTAAACTCTGAAATCCCAGTTAAGGCCCTATGACCCTGACAAATACAGAAAAGGCCCCAGGGCCTTGATGGGGATTAATTTATAAAATGAATAGACAGGAATACCCTTATTAAAAAAGCAAAAGCAGAAGTTTCCCAAAAGGTGTTTACACGATCAGATTGAGATTTCGTTTTGGCGCCACATGAAGAATGAGAAGAGAGGAATGGCAGGGACGATGCGAACGCGAGGGAGAGAACGCAAGTCACAATCCTGAACCTTTATATTTGCTCAACTCAGCGAGGGAGAGAAGTTTATATTCCGAATCAATCCACTGCGTGCTGAACTAAGGGGATTTAAATTTGCTGCTCATGAAGGTTTTTTTCAGTTAGAAGGTTGGTGGCTGAAAGCTTTGAGCTTGGGCAAATTTATGTTATTATGAGATAGGAAATAGGCAAGAAATAGTAAGATTTTGCTCAAGATATCATTATCACCATTCTAGTTGATCTTTAATCATGGGTGGGTGGGGTGGAAAAATATGTTGCTCTTTTTTTTTCGCATGAAAACAGAGGGAAAGGTGTAATGGGTTAATGGGATGAAGCTCCATTTGGTTAAAAAACGCTGAAATGTGATAGTTGTTAATACACACTGTTTTAGTTGTTAATATGACTGATATAGTTGTCAAAATGACTGATCAAGTTGTTAATACGAATTTATGTTGCGATCATAATTAAAGATGGCTAGTACTTGTGGAAGAACCTATTATGTTTCTTCCATGTGGGAGGTAACATTGTATATGGGGGAGGACAAGAAAGTGAGTATATTGGTGGAATGGTAAGAACAAGAAACATCAAGGAAGGAACAACATACAAGGAGTTGCTAACTTTCATAGCGTCTGTAATTGGGGAAGAAAATACTGAAATTTGCGTGAAGTGCAAACTTAGCTTGGATACTTCTACATTTGTTGATCTTGTAGATGATGAAGGGGTTGAACATTTAATAAGGTATAATGAAACATATTGTCATGTGTACGTTGAAGAAAATGGGGTTAATGACAATAGACCACAACGAATTAATGTGCAAATGGGAGAACAAGAAGTGTAAGTGTTGTTGTGTTAAGAAATGTAATTTCTTCCTATATAAATTGTCATTACCTGGTTCTCATTACTTGCACTAATAACACTTGTTTGTCGCAGGAGGGATGAAGTCTTTGGAGGTGCAGCTGTGTTGTCTATGTCTCCCCCTGAAATGTTCACTGAAACTCAAGACTTGCTATCATTGCCGTGTTCTTCGCAAAGTGTACCATCAAGCATGCCTACAATGAATCATTCGAAATGGAAGGATTTGATAATGGGAGAAGGACAGATTTTTGCGAATGTTGTGACCCTCCGTGAAACGTTGTATAGATACAGTATTGCACACAAGTTTTCCTACAAATTTGTGAAGAACAAGCCAAAGAAGATAATAGTGAAGTGCAAGGTCGATGGTTGTCCCTGGTACATGGGTGCATATTCAGCCGGAGAACGTCAAGATACTGAGTTCCTAACGATCAAAACATACAGAGGATCACACATACACCATGCACAAGATACCCTTATTGTATCTCATCCACCCAAATGTAGCTTGACATCATCGCTTGTAATTAATGGTGTGAGATGTAATATTGACAAGACAGCGAATGAAATTCGAACTGACTTGTATAGCGAGTATGGGGTACGGCTGAATTACAAGCAAGCATATAGGGCGAAAGAAAGAGCGGTGACGCAATTACACGGACGAGTAGAGGACTCTTACAAGGTTATTCCTTGGATGTGTGGCAGGCTCATAGAGAGTGATCCGGACACAGTGGCAAACTGGGAAGGGTCACCCGATAACAGATTTCAGAGGCTCTTTATTGCATATGGTTGCTCTATCAAAGGTTTTGTAGATGCTTGTCGGCCTATACTTTATATAGATGGATGTCATCTGAGTGGCCCTTATAGGGGAACAATGTTGTCAGCTTGTGCGTATGATGCAGACAACCAAATGTTTCCGTTAGCATATGGCATTGTTAGTGGTGAGACCTATGATGATTGGGCTTGGTTTCTAAATAATGTAAAACAGATTACAAGATCAATGATGATAACAATTGTGTCTGATCGGAATAATTCAATTATTGGTGCTGTAAATGATATATTTGGCACCGAGAGACATGCATTTTGTTACAGACATGTTAAGGAAAATTATAGTGCACAGTTCCTAAAAATCATGAAAGGGATGCCACGTAAGCCATGGCCGACTCGTGTTCAGATGCTACTTTGTCACCGAAAGCAAAATTTTGCAAACAAAAGAGCTGGAAAAAAAAACATTTCAAACCATTAATAACACCACTCAGCAATTGATGTATAAAATCTGTCATACAAACTTAGTTAAGCACAACTTACCATGAGGAAGTATACACATCCTCCAACGGTTTTCCTCTTGATAGCCTTGGACTTATGAGAGTCTTTGTTGAACTCATGGATCTGTTGGCTGAGTTCTTCAAGAATAAAGGAGGACCAATCAAACTCACCAAGTGCATCCTTAGTGAGCGTCACAACCTTCAACATCCGGTCACTAACATAAATGGATGCACTTGGAGCCAACAGGGTTCCTAGGGTGAATAACACAAAAACATACTCAAAGTTTTCATCTAACTTTCCTGACAACGTGTCACCAAGTGATTTATACTTTATATTCTTGTAGGCACGCCTAAAGTCCCTAAAAGTCGGGTTCTGCTCAGAAAGTTTAACTTTTATGCCCTTACCCCCAAAAGGTAGACCCATAAGTTGATGCACATGTTCAGCCCCTATGACTCGGGTCTTCCCTCTAATGGACACTTGCTTTGTTGGGGGGTCAAAACATGCCATATATTGTGCACATAAGGAGCGGTTTATTTGTCGGCAATTAATTTCCACCAACCTATGAAACCCAATTGCTTTCAGCCTTTCCATGGCATCCGGTCGCTCCTTTAAGTTATGGCATACTTGAGTGAAAGTCTTCGGTGCGCACCTCGTTAGGAATGGCACAACATACTTGTCCACTTTACCAGGGCCTCTTAGTTCTTTAGCTCTCTTGGTGTATTCACCTTTCTCGGTTGAACTCAACCTTTTCCATGCTTCTCTCATTTGTTGACTGAAGTCATTATGCTTTCTTTGGTCAACTCGTACACCTTTCTTCCCCTTCTCCTTTGCCTTTTGTTTTTGCTCACGTTGCTTGAAGAATTCTTCTGTGAACAAGTTGTAACCTGAGAACCTCACGTCCCTTTGAGATTTCCTCATTGTTGTTCCTTGTGTTCAAAATCTGCCATATGAAAATTCATGTGTTGGGGGGTCAAAACAGCGTTAATATCAGCACTGCTAGTTCACTGCTAGTTTCTTTAACAGAATAATAACATGTGCATTTCTTTAACAGAATAATAACATGAAAGCAAGCTACACAGATTCACTGCTAGTTCACGCACATGGCATCAACCCACCAATCAGTTTTATGCACAATTTGAACTAGTTCCCCCCCAAATTTGTCATATCCATACATGAAATACTTAGATACCCCCTTAACAAACCAAATGACCAAACCTGGTCAAATAAGTTGTCTATATTATAATGTCATGCTATTATCCAGTAAATAGTTTAATTTACACATCCAGGAAGAACATATGTACACACAGAGTATAACAGAATACCTCGATAGTTATTCTGGCCGAAAGTTAACCAAATTAGGGAGGTCTTCTTTAAGTTTCCTAGTGTCTCTTGCAGTCACCTTGCAGGACTCCAATGTCAGATATCTCAAGTTTTTAAGCTTTTTAAGATGTCGTAGACCAGCCTCGGTGACATTAGAATTGGAAACGTTCAAGGAGATCAGCTTAGGGAGCCCTGAAATATAATAGAGATGATTGTTATAACCAGCTTTAAGGTTTGAAACCTCTGACTAAGGCATTAATATCAATGCAGACCATGTCATTTTCATTTTCATTAAACACCAAATAAAGGTGAATATGGGGGGGAAAGGATGGATAATGTACATATATCATTCACAAGAGTGTCTAGAGCTGACTTTTTGCTTTTAAATGTTCAAGCTTGACTTGGAAGTGACCACCAAACATCATACTCCCTCTTGCCTTATTCTAGAAGCAAGTTTTGGTCCCAAATATAAGAAACATATAAGACATTTTTTTGAGTTATACACAGGACCTGACCACTTTCTTTTTCCATGCATTGTTTTATTCCAATTTAATACCAGAAGAAAAATAACACAAAATGAGTCCATGTTTCTCAAGCAAAGCAGAGGTCAGTGAATATACCAGAAATTAATTCCAGGGATTTGTCTGTAAGACTGCAGTTCTGTGATAACATTTTAAAGTTTACTCATTACTTCCCAGCTAGCACTAGCTAACCCACTCAGATAAGCAGGCAAACAAGTTTATGTTAAAATTTGTCCCTACTCATTCATATGTGTACTTTTAGTGCTATTACATTTACTACTAAATTTGACTACGCTATAAAATGTTGCTCAGCAGTAAATTTACATTACTTCTAACAATTAGACATTAATTGAAACCAAACAAAATTATTGCACAATATAACGAGACGGTACTTCAATCGTTGAACTGTAGTAATATTGTGACAGCAACGCTCCTAAGAATCTTACCATACTTTTTGGTTAAAATTCTATCTTTGATTTTTATCTTTCGCTAAATTTATTGCATTTGCATGGCATGAGCATATATATTATTTTTTCGATGTCGAAATATCACAAAAACGAAGAAACAGCTAGCCAGGAATACTGGCAACTTCAAGTCCCGATATTTAACTAAAAATGGGAATATGGCTTCTTTTCCTTAGCCTAGTCTAGCGTCTAGAATTATCTGTGAAGAAGAAGAAGAAAGGGTAAAAAAGACCAAAATGATAATTGATAATTATGTAGTGACTTGAAAAACAATGATGCCCTCCGAGTTTTAGTCTTTCGTTTTGCTTCTTCTTCTTCTAGTTTGCCCCAATTTAAAATTATGGTTGTCAGAAATTTGGGAAGAAAAAACCTAAAACGTTTCTTACCGTCAATTGCCACAGGAGACAACGACACTTTCGGAGAGCAGAGCTGGTTGCACGGTGGCTGATGGTTGCACCTTTGAACGGCGTCGGAGACTGAGCACACACCGGAGGTTTCCTTGCAGAGACACTCGATCGAGAGCGAGAGAGAAAGAGAGAGAGATCGCGATTTGAAATTGGGAATGAAATTGCCTCCCCTCCTTTTGTCCTGTTGTTAGTGGTGGGTATGTTGGTCATTTCCCTAAACAATGGAATGCCAGAACAGGCCCTAGGGCCTCTTCTGGAAATGTCAGATTCTTAGGGCCTTAACTGGGATTTCAGTGTTTAAAAGGGCCCTAGTACAGATTTTCCCTATTTTTTTTGTACGTCTATCATATCTTTTTAGTGATGGGTGCATGAAAGATGCGCTGAATATTCTTGGACGCGCTTTCCTCATTCTCCTTGGTGGTCTGCTGCCCTGGTTTTCTATCAAACTCCACCTTTTTTTTTGTGTAAATTCAATTTTTTTAAAGAAAAATAGCATTCACCACCATCATAAAATATATTTTTAGTATAAGTTAGTAAAAAAAAAGTATTTTAAGATAATTTTTGAAGATCATAAAGTATTTTTAGTATCACTCAGTATTGTATCTTTTTAATATTAGTTAATATTTTGAAGTATTCTCCTTGGTGGTTTGCTGCGATGCTCTGTGACTCCTTCAAGAAAGAGTACCTCACCAAAGAGGACGAAGACAAAGCTGAGAGTCAATGAGAGTACGACCACCTGCAAGCGGTGAGAAGTGGTGACGACCAGTGCCGGCGAGCAGTGAGAGACCGAGGGAGGGAGGCGAGAGAGCAATAGAGAGAGAGAGACTACGGCAAGGGATCTGCAATTTCGCTCGACTAAAACCTAAATTTGTGGTTTTATCCTAAATTACCAACAACAACAAAAAAATCGTTTAGATTATTTTAAGGGTGAGCACTTGCCCCCTAACCTAACACTTGTGTCCGCCCTTGCAACTAACTGAAAATAGGGTATATCTGTGACTTTCAGTTGTATGAAGCTATTCTGAGCAAACAAGTTGTATGAAGCTATATTTTTTTAAATATTCGTCTCTCTTTCTCTTTGTCTCACCTTCAAAAAAGACTTTGTTATGCATTTCCTTTCAAAATAGGGTATATTGTATTTTTGTTATGCAAACAAGTTGGATGGTTCCTGTTGCACAATGAACTCAGAACTTAGCATCATATACCAAAAAATTAGATAATGGCATAGTAGTGAGTCATTACATCTGCTGATTTTTCCACATTTTGAACTATCATGGTAGCAAATGCTTCTTTAAACTGGCCGGCTCTCAGTCAGTTTTATCGCTCAAAGTGACTTCAAAGCATCTGCATCATCCTCCTTTGATCCATAGGGTTTACTTGGATGTCTTGTCGTATCCATAACAACTTGCAATTTGGCATCTTCAAAAATTTGTAGAAATGGATCAACCTAAAACAAGAATCAATAATTCTGGCATAAAGTAATAACTTAACCCTATGGAAGAATTATAGAAATGTTTAAAAGTGCATTCAATTGCATAAAAAAATATGCAATCACTACACCACAATCAAAAGGTTATGAGACGTCTGAAAAAATTCTAATAACATAATTATTAAAAAAGTTGCATTGAAGATATGACACATACTGTTTCATTTGAAAGTGCCATTTTAGCAATAGGGATGAGAGAGAGCACATTGTAGGCCTTGGCTATGAAAACAATCATGGATGTTGCCAATGTGAAGAGAGATCTGTGTCGTGAAGTCGGCAGCTGAACTGAAAAAATACATAATTATCACTTGAAGTTGAAAACTTGACCGCTTAACAATGCTATGAAACATTAAACCAATTGGCACAAAGTTTTGGAGGAAGAGTCCTTATCCCACTTGTGTACTAATCAATATGTATCAAAGCTAGTGGTTGACAGTTTCAAAAATGGCCGCCGATGGAAGGTTCTAACAGGTGGAGATTTTCATAGGCAAGGAAGTCAAGTAAAGTGTAGGAGTTGAACACTGTATAACTTCCAGGAGATCAGCCCTCAACAGGGGCCAAATGAAGCAAACTAAAGTAGCATGGGATGCTTAAAATGGTATTCAAGTGGGTTTGTTCTCCCACCCAAGTAGCTAACTTTTGGGGGAGAGTTCGTCATTCTACTTAGGTATCACTGAGAATGTGAAACGATGTTGATTTACGTGTATACATCATGGAAAATCAAAATCACCATTGTACCGTAACATTTTATGTCAATGACAATATTATGGTCTTCAACATTAGTTCCAAATTACAACCAAGAAACAAAAAGAATTGATTTTTGACTCCTCAGTGTTCATTATTTGCTGTTCAATCATTTCTAAACCAAAGGGATGATATCACATGATTTCTAACAAAATATTTAAGGCTTTTGAACATCCAATCATCTTATTCAACAAACTAGTACGATTACAAAGTTGGAAAATTGAAGGAAGTGACATTAGATAGCCATCATTAAGGAGAAAATAAGTTCTTGTTGTGGTAGAGCGAAAGAGTTCCTTTAGCTTAAAGATTTAGTTTGGAATATAGCTTAAAGTTTCAGCTAGGAAATTTCAGGGCACTATTAAGCGGAAGGTCACTTCATATGCATTACTTGGTGACGAGAAAAATGGGAAAGAAATCATGCAATTTGGCTTCATGAGACATCCAACAACGTCACAAACATCTCTTACTGAGCATCATATTTGATAAACTACATAAGATTTAAAGGCTCTACCCAAATGCTTCTCAAGGTAAACGCCAACTGGAAACTTTGAATCAGAGCCTCATTAGAGGAGTTCTGCACTTCACAAAATGTGCAAGAGGTCAGGCCGAGCCAAAGTCAAAAACAACTTAACAATATGACCAGAAATATTTTGTGAAAAGTATGGTCTTGCAAGAGATCAGGTAGAGAAAATTAAAACAGTTTTTGTTCAATAATCATTTTAGTATCTTATATGATGGTCTTGACGTAGTTATATTAATGAAAAACTTACTTCAATACCTTGCGTCGAGCAACTAGCAAGACAAGGCTGTAAGTATGGGCCATTGCTTGAAAATTTTCAGGCACATTCCGAGGAGAGAGGGACTGTGCCCAGATTGATGATAGCAAAAGGGTAATCTGGTGACTACTCAGCCTAAGGGATAATGCCTGTGACATTGTAGTAATAAGAGCACTGTTAATATCAGGTGATATTGATTATTAGGATTTATTGCTATTACAGTAGAATGAAAAATTATCACCATTTGCTTATTAGAACTGTTGGTAGCATTTCTTCGCCAGATGCAGTTAGTTGAGGCTTCTTTTACGCTAGAAACTCGCCCGTAAGTTGACTTCAATCTGTTCATCATGGAAGGACTACTGATCTTGTCCTTATCTATAGATTCACTACTAGGCCTTCTTTTACTTTGAGTCCGACTTATAGGCGACTTCAACCTGTTCATAATGGAGTTATCATTGGTCTTTGCATCATCATCAATCGCAGTTCTTTTTTGGCTATCTTCTGGAAAAACTGGCTTCTTCCTATCCATCTTCTGAAATAATGCAGCTGAAGAAGAAAATGGTAAATGGTAAAATATGAGAGAAATTGTGTTTAATATAATGAAATTTAAAAAATTCATATTAGTTTTAAAAATAGAATGTGGGAGAAAATGAGGGTGGTTTAATCAAGGGCAATTTAGTATTTTTAAATTTTTATTTTGATTATTGATCCTTCTAAATAATTACAACTTTTAATGTCATTCCAAATAAATATCATTTGCTCCAAGTCTTTCATTCTAATTTTTCCATTTTTTTCTTAACTCTGGATCTTTTCCATCTCATTCTATTCTCATACCGTATTAATCATTAACCCGATAAAAGTGTAAAGTGGACAGCGCTGAACCCCAATTTTTGATTGATTAAAGTTTTGATTTTTATTACATGACCAAAAAAAGAAAATAATTGAATCAATATATACAATCAAGGTTGCCACAAAAACGCCAACTAATCAACGACTCTAAACTGAAATCCCTGGGGTCAATTTGAGCTCAAGAAAGAGAAGCTAGGATGCAACTATTCGCATAATCTAATGAGGGTTTTGCTCCTATGATAGTAAGCACAACAATCTGAGCATGAACCATTTTTTATGATCAGAAATCAACAACTAGCAGCCATAGACAGTGTCTGCAGTTTCAAATGCCATGAAAATAAGATAGCCTTCTTGTCATTTTTTAATGGAATTTGGATGAATAGGCGAGTGTCAAGTTATCATGTGATCATATTTAGATGATCAATTAGTCAGACGTCAGTCATATTGTGGAGGTGCTTTCCTACAAAATTATGGCAAAGAATCAAGTGAAGGTTATTACTACACTATGAAATTGTAGAAGAGAAACATAATTCCGACGATGAAATTGTTCTTTGCCTTAACATTCACTTCTATTTTTGTTCATATGAGGACCGGAAATATGGGAGTTAAACATATATTAGCCTACATATAGCAAAACTAAGTTTGGGCCAAGAGGATGGAAACTAACTTAACCCATATTTTCATGTCATAAACGTCAATCACAATCATATATGAAAATAACATAAAAGTAAAAAATTACTTGTCAAAAGGAAATTCTTCATGTTGTTTTATTTTTATTTTTGATAAGATGTTGTTTTAGAAAAAACTTCTCAAAATGCATCATATAGTTCCTATCGAATTCAAAAGGAAATTTTTCATATTTTCTCTCAAAAGAGCATATGACTATTGTTTTGAGATAAATTGATAAAGATGGTTTTATAAGGGAAATGTTTTTCGGTTTTGTACATGTGGAAGATACAAGTGCTAAATTTGAAACAAGAAATATTCGAGGACAATGCTATAATAGAGCTAGCAAATGAGGTGAATGGAATGAATTGCATGCTTTAATTTGTGCTAGCAATATGCGAGGTGAATGTCACAGGGTTTAATTTTAGCACGGATTCAATTATTGATAAGTTTAATAATATGAAAACATGCTTTAATATCTAGCAAATGCGAGGTGAATGTAACAAACTTTAATTTATGTAATTTTTTTTTTCAATTTTTCATATATTAAATTTGTATTGTATTTTAAGTACTTTTATTTATAATATAATATTTTTTATTTTGACCGTGTCACTAAAATTCCTTACTCCGCCCCCTATGTGTTCTTGACGTTACTAGACAGCAAGTTGTAAAACCCCCATAAGCATTCATTAAAAATATCATATAAGAGGAATCCAATGCAAACCGATAGCACACAATCTCACATGTTTCACTTTCGGCCACCAGATATATATTTTAAGAAAAAAAAATCATATCAGAGGACCATGAATTGTGGCTGCAATTGATTAAAGCTGCCATTCATTATGAATGCTGAGTCATATAGCACTAGAGATGTTTACATGTCTCAGTGAAGGATGATGGAATTTGTTAAATACTACAATATTTTAATCTTAATTAATTTGATAGTAAGTATTGCTTCTGTCATTCAACAACGCTAACTAACATTTTACCAACGAGCAAGTATTGGCAAAAGAGACAGGGTTAAAAGAGATGTTTCCATGTCTCAGTGAAGGATGATGGAAAATAATTCTTAAAGATAATGAAGTATTTTTTTTTAATACCAATCAATATTTTAAAATATTATTTTTAAGATTATAAAATATTTGTTTAGTACCACTTAATATCATATCTTTTTATTATTAATTAGTATTATAAAATATTTGTTTAGTACCACTTAATATCATATTTTTATTATATCTAGTAACATGCGAGGTGAATGTAACAAACTTTAATTCATGTAATTTTTTTTTTTTTTTTTTTCGTATATTAGATTTGTATTGTATTTTAAGTACTTTTATTTATAATATAATATTTTTTATTTTTGCCGTGTCACTAAAATTCCTTACTCCGCCCCCTATGTGTTCTTGACGTTACTAGACAGCAAAGTTGTAAAACCAATCATGCGAAATGATTCAGAAATGAGAGGGTAAAAGAGATGTTTACATGTCTCAGTGAAAAATGGAGACAAAAGCATTGATTAAAAATATCATATAAGAGGGCCATGAATTGTGGCTGCAATTGATTAAAGAACGACGAATCCAATGCAAACCGACAGCACACAATCACACATATTTCACTTTCGGCCACCAATCACAAATATATATTTTAAGAAGAAAAAAAATCATATAAGAGGACCATGAATTGTGGCTGCAATTGATTAAAGCTGCCATTCATGATGAATGCTGAGTCATATAGCACCAGAGATGTAGGACTAAAGAACGACACGTACTTTAAAGGTTTAAATCTCCACCGCCCACATCACCTCACTCCATCACTTTTGTCTGTTAATCACATAAAAACTCAATAATGCAATAACAGAATTTCGCACGCGGCTTTCCTCCTTTTCCAACCTCCGCTTTTCTATTAAACTGTACTCTACCAAGTCCTACTGTTTTGGGTAAAATACACACGGTTCATTTAAAAATAATACAACAAAGTTTTTAAATAAATCTATCTCCTACAAAGTTAGTTTCTGATTTTATCACGAACATGATTCATTTATGTTAAAGATAAAATAATGAGGATGCTTCATTGTAAGAAGCAACTTCAGTAGTCACTTTGATGAGATCATAAGCTTCACCCATTAGATTCAGCCAAGAAACAACTTCACAACCAAAACCCATCAGATGTTGAATTCATGCCAAACACACAAAAATCAAGTTTTCACTTCTACTAGGCTTTTTAGCATTTTATAGATTTCACGTGTTCAAATCTTGAAAACAATCTCTCTAATTGTTGGATAAGGTTACGTACATCTACATCTCTCCGGACACTAGATGCATTGGGTCACCTTTTTGTTTTTTATTCTTAAACAGTGACGTAGTATTCTAGGGCTTTCAAGGATGAGTTTACAAAAAATTTGACAGCAGATACTTGTAAAGTTTTCTTTCACTAAAATTAAGGCTTTTTGGCATGTAGGGCTGTTTTGTTTACTTTTGTTATTAGTTCAAATAGAGAAAGTACCATTCAGCCCGTCCTTTTAAATCTCAGGAACATTGCACTTTTATTAACTTGTGCACAAGTTATCTTCATCAAAACTCCACCAAAGAAGAACATTTCTTGATAAAGACAAGAATTCAAATAATCATAAATGGTTTTGATGATGGAGTAATTGTTAAGGTCTTCAAAGTGGATAGGGAATCTAACATATCATTAATGAAACACCAAATTGATGGTTGCAGTTATTTTGATTCGTGATAGCAAATCTCACTTCATTGCAAGAACTACTTGAACTCATCCAATGCCCAAAATTGACATCTCCTTCCATAATCCATCAACAGTGTCGCATCATTAAAGAAGCTTAAGCTCATAATTAAAGTGCTCTGTTTTTACATCACATCAAGAGTCCATAAGAAATCTGAAATATATAAACTCTCCATTCAAAATTGTTCACATTCCAAATGTTCTCGTGGAAAAAAAAATTGGCATCTTATTACCTTCATTTCAAGGTCCTCTGTTATTTGTTACTTGTTAGAATAAAAGGGAATCTCACAGTTCACACATACTTTATATCTGGCATTGGGTTTTTTTGTTTGATGCTTCAAGACCCTACATATATGGTGTCGGTGTGGGATAAATCAAATCTAAATATTTAAAATATACGTCTTTATAATATATCTTTCAAAATCAAATATTGAGTACTTGATGTTCTTTTATAGCGTAGGATCTTGTATATTGTGATCGTCTGAGATATTTATTTTTGTCTTTTTTAAATGCTTGTTCATCAATAAAATGTTAATTAATGTGTTTTTATCACATTTTCTAATATTAAAAAGCATATTAAAAATTAATGAAATGGCATTTTATAATTGATAAAATCTTCATTTAAAATGCATATAAAAGTATATATATATATATAAGGTAATAGGTTTTTTATTCGTAAATTTTAAAATTAATAATTTGGATATAAATATTATAAAGAAAGAAGAGAAAATCTAAATAAAATGATAAGAGTATATTTGTTCACTTATGTGTATTTGTATTAACTTTTGGATAATAGCTTTAATGATTTACGAGGTAAATATGTAAAATGGGTTTAGTTTCGCCTTGCGGAAAAAGACTTTTAAAATCGCGGTTTAAGTGTTATGCACCAAAAAAAAAAAAAAAACAAAATAGCTCTCCTCCACTTGCCTCCCTTGCAAACAATACCACTTTGTACTTAAATATTGTAAATTCACGGAAAAAAGTTTGGTTAAAAAATATAGGTTACTTGTAGGGTAATTGATGACATTTTCTTAATTTTACCTCTATTTAATTTCTATTGGAAAGAGAGAAAGAGAAGAGAAATGTGTGAAAATCATTTGTAAAGTAGGGAGGGAAAATATAGATAATTTTATTAATTTAATGTATTCCTTAACATGCAAGACTGTGATATAAGTGATTTATATTTAGGTAGAGAGTGGTAATTATTTAAATATCTGCCCTCCTCCGTTTTGGATGAAATAATTTGCAAAGAAATCAAATGTTGATTAATTACTTGATGTTGTTTGACAGCATATATATATCCATCAATTAATTGGTGTTGTTGAATGACAGATCCAACATATACACACCACAAGGAATCAAATTAAAGCATCTATAAATATAAGTATTTTGAGAAAAAGAAGAATGTCTGGGCATTGAAAAAAATGTTAATTTAATTTAATTTGATTTGAATAATTTATTGAAAAAGATGTATTTGATAGTTTTGATAATAAGACAATTATGATTAAATTTTAAAAAATAAGCCTTAAAAGGATGACATTGTAATTATTTTTATTATAATATACTCCTCCGTTCCTAATTATAGGAGCAATTTAACCGATTTTGGGGGATTAATGAGATAAGTTAAATTAGTTAATTTGAATCATTTTCCTAAAATGCCCTTATATAAATTTAAAATGACATAAGTAAAAGTGAATTACAACCCCCACATATCTCTCCTACCAATTTTCCTTTCCACACACTTTCTAATTGAAATAACGGTCTTACTATATAAACATATATGTATATACATATAGATCTATCTACATACATAGATACACACACACACACACATATATATATAGACACACGCACACCCATATATCTACACACACGCGCGCGCACACACACATATATATATACATACATATATAGACACACACATATATGTATGTATGTGTGTGTGTAACACACACACACATACATACATATACACACAGAGATATATATATGTTTATGTGTGTGTGTTTGTGTATGTACACCCCCCCCACACACACACATATATATATCTCTACACAAATATATTGGCATATATGATATATAAACACAGATATACATATATATACACACATGTGTACATACACATATATATAAGTGCTCCTAATAATAAGTATAAATAGTGATATTATAGGAAAAAAATGATAAAAGTTAAAATTTGTTCTTATAATTAGAACCAAAACCAACTCTAAAATTTGCTCCTATAATTAGGGACGGAGGGAGTAATTTTTAGTTGGATGAAGCTATATTTTTTAAATATTCGTCTCTCTCTCTCTCTCTCTGGCTACTCTTCAAAAAAGAATTTGACTTTACCTTCTTGAATGACAGATGAAAGATGCGTGGAATATTCTTGGACGCGCTTTCCTCATTCTCCTTGTCCTTGGTGCTCCGCTGCGGTAGATTTCTATAAAACTCCACCTTTTCTTTTGGGGTGTAAATTCCATTTTTTAAAATAAATAATAGCATTCACCATCATAAAATATATTTTTAGTATAATTTAGTAAAAAATTATTTTTAAAATAATTCTAAAAGATAATGAAGTATTTTTTTTAAATATCAATCAGTATTTTAAAATATTGTTTTTAAGATTATAAAATATTTGTTTAGTACCACTTAATATCATATCTTTTTAATTATTAATTAGTATTCTAAAATATTTTTTCAAAATCCTAAAATACCTTTAAAAATTTTAAGATCTTAAAAAAATATTTTAAGATAACAAGTAGTTAAAAAAAAATACTTCATATATGAATATTAGTATATTTTAAAAGGTAGTGGATGTTCATTGTTCAACGATCCTGTTCCACCCGTGAATGAACCAGCAGTGGCATGAGCAAGTACTGTGTTGTCCGTGAGAGAGAGAGAGACGTGTGCTGTCAGTCTGAATCAATGAGAGAGATTGAAGCAAGTGGGTGCTGTCCGCTTGTGCTGAAAGGATTGAAATGTGCTGTCCAAATAATGCGCATTGAAAGAAGGGAAAATCCATATAGGGGTCTAATTAAGACCCAAAATTTTAAAAAATGCCCCAACAACTTTCACATACCAAAAAGGGTCCTAGGGCCTTTTCTGGGATTTTTCATTAAAACATTAGTTGTTAATCTGACTGATTTAGTTGTTAACCGGGGCTGATATTGTTGTTAAAGTGACTGATTTAGTTGTTAAAATATTGTTGTTAATGCGACTGATTTAGTTGTTAACGGATATTGATTTTGTTGTTAATCTGACTGTTTTAGTTGTTAACGTTTATATCAGAAAAGCGCCAGCGATTTTTTTTTAGTATGTGAAAGTTATTGGGGCCTTTTTTAAAATTTTGGGCCTTAATTGGACCCCTATATGGATTTCCCCTTGAAAGAAAGGAGTGTGTCAATCACACAGATATTTATTTTCTCTTTTCAAATTACTTAATGTTAGTTGATGAATTGATGTTCAGAAAAACTCAAAGAAACGCATTCAAAAAAATTAATATATCTAGTTATTGGGTAATGCATGTATTAATGCAAGGATGAGAAAATCATTAGCACAACTTTTTTTTTTTTGTTGGTGATTAAGCTATGTTTTTCAAGTGATCGAGTAATGAAGGTTAAAAAAAAAGGTAATCAAATAATAACTCTGTTTTTTCCATCATCCTTTAGCTAAGAGACGGAACATACGCGGAAAAGGAAGAAACAAAGGCTATATATATAGGACGTTTCATTTTGGGGTAACACCCATAAACACATCTCCCAACAATTATTCATATAACTCTGCTCTTTCATACAAACCACTTTGAACTTGCCATCGAATTAATCAATGGAAACCATTGCTGATAATGTCATTGGGCTGTTGGGCTCTTTAGCTGCTAAAGAGCTTGAGCTTCTCCGCAACTTCAAAAATGATTTGGAGACGATGGAGCGGAAGATGAAGGGAATCAGAGCCGTGCTTCATGATGCAGAGAAGAAGGCAACAACAACTGAAGTGATCCGTGTTTGGCTTGAGAATCTGAAAGATGTGCTGCTTGACGCAGAAGACCTGTTCGATGCCTACTCTGCTGAGAAGCTAGCAAGGGAAGAGATGACCAAGTATAAAATGGCCGAGGTACGCATATTCCTCTCCAAATCCAACCGAATTGTTTGTGCTCATAAAATGGGTTGTCAAATCAGGACAATTAGGAAGAAACTAGACGAGATTTATGATGAGAAGGATCCATTTAAGTTGGAGAAGAGCTCTTGGAGTACTTCGAATGAGTCTCATGAATTGAGGCAAACCCAGTCGTTTGTGAGGGAGGATTATGTCATAGGGAGAGATAATGAAAAGAAGGAACTTGTTAGTACCCTTTCAAACCCTCCTAATGCTGCTATGAAAAATAATAACGTTTCAGTAGTAGCCATAGTTGGAATTGGGGGATTGGGAAAGACTACACTTGCTCGACAAGCCTATAATGATAAGGCTATTCAAAGCCATTTTGAGCTAATGAAGTGGGTTTGTGTATATAATGAATCCACTAATAATGAATTTAACATTAAGAGAGTAGCTCAAAACATCATTGGGCAGGAATATAGGGAGTTGGAGCAAGTGGCACAGGAGTTAAGAAATATGATTGAGGGGAAACGTTTTTTGCTTGTGTTAGACGACATGTGGAATGAGGACCGTGAGAAATGGCTCGAATTGGAAGAACTGTTGAGGGGAGGAGAAAAGGGAAGCATGATCATTGTGACCACACGTAGTAAGGATGTGGCACAAATAGTGGGCACACATCCGCAGCTTTTTTTTCCCATACAAGGCTTGGATGCAAACAACTCTTGGGAGCTATTTCGAAGGGTGGCTTTTCAGGATGGGAAAGGACTTGATAATCAAGAATTGGTAGGTATTGGAAAGGATATTGTGAGCAAATGTGCTGGAGTTCCCCTTGCAATAAGAACTATTGGTAGCCTATTGTTCACCAAAAAGAGAGTGAGTGAATGGTCCTATTTTAGGGATCAAGAACTTGCAAATATAGATTCCAACAGAATCTTGTCTGTCCTTAAACTTAGTTATGATCATCTTCCCTCCCATTTGAAAAATTGCTTTGCATTTTGCTCTCTTTTTCCAAAAGATTATGAGATTGAGAGAAAAGTGCTTATTCAGATGTGGATAGCTGAGGGGTTCATTCCCTTAGATACAAATACGGAATTCGAAGATGTTGGAGATGAGTACTTCATGCAGTTATTGTCAAGGTGCTTGTTTCAAGACGTGATGCGAGATTCCTTTGGTGAGATAGTGCAGTGCAAGATGCATGACCTCATACATGATCTAGCACTGTCAATCACTAAAAAAGAGTGTTATATTGTCAAAAGTGAAAGGATAGAAGAAAAGAATATTGGTGATGGGATTCGTCACTTGTCAAGTCATTTTGACGGGGATTGGGAGTTTCAATTTGGTAATGTCAAGACAAAAAGAGTGAGAACAATTCTGTCGCCAAAAGGACAGTGCTACTTCATCCGAAGTCATTTTTCGTCAAGATTTTTTCATCCAATTTGCCGGTCTACAACATCACTTCCAAAGCACTTGCGTGTATTGGATCTTGCAAATGAACGGTTGGAAATTCCAAAGAGTATAGGAAACTTGAAGCATTTAAGATATCTTGACTTAAGCGGGAATTTGGAACTTAAAAAGCTCCCACAAGGAATTACCAACTTGCACAACTTGTTAAATCTAAGACTTAATATGTGTAAAAATTTAATACAACTACCCAAAGATATGAAGAGATTAGTAAGACTCAGACATCTTGAATTGGACGATTGTGTTTCCCTGACATCACTTCCAGAGTCTATTGGAAGTCTCACATCATTGCAAGAGCTACGCCTCAGTCTATTGTCTCACATCATTGCAAAAGCTATACCTGCAGCTTCTTTGGCATCACTTCAGAGTCTATTGGAAGTCTCACATCATTGCAAAAGCTAGACCTCAATTCTTGCAGTTCTTTGGCATCACTTCCAGAGTCTATTGGAAGTCTCACATCATTGCAAGAGCTATATCTCAACCGTCTCACATCATTGCTCTGCTTTGGCATCACTTCCAGAGTCTATTGGAAGTCTCACATCATTGCAAAAGCTAGACCTCAATTCTTGCAGTTCTTTGGCATCACTTCCAGAGTCTATTGGAAGTCTCACATCATTGCAAGAGCTATATCTCAACCGCTGCTCTGCTTTGGCATCACTTCCAGAGTCTATTGGAAGTCTCACATCATTGCAAAAGCTAGACCTCGATTCCTGCAGTTCTTTGGCATCACTTCCAGAGTCTATTGGAAGTCTCACATCATTGCAAGAGCTATGCCTCATTGACTGCAGTTCTTTGGCATCACTTCCAGAGTCTATTGGAAGTCTCACATCATTGCAAAATCTAGACCTCTATTCTTGCAGTTCTTTGGCATCACTTCCAGAGTCTATTGGAAGTCTCACATCATTGCAAGAGCTATGCCTCATTGGTCTATTGGAAGTCTCACATCATTGCAAAAGCTAGACCTCGATTCCTGCAGCTCTTTCTTTGGCATCACTTCCGAGTCTATTGGAAGTCTTCTTTGGCATCACTTCCAGAGTCTATTGGAAGTCTCACATCATTGCAAAATCTAGACCTCTATTCTTGCAGTTCTTTGACATCACTTCCAGAGTCTATTGGAAGTCTCACATCATTGCAAGAGCTACGCCTCACTGACTGCAGTTCTTTGGCATCACTTCCAGAGTCTATTGGAAGTCTCACATCATTGCAAAAGCTATATCTCAACCGCTGCTCTGCTTTGGCATCACTTCCAGAGTCTATTGGAAGTCTCACATCATTGCAAGAGCTATGCCTCATTGACTGCTTTACTTTGGCATCACTTCCAGACTCAATAAAAAGTCTTACATCATTGCAACGTCTTGTCGTTAGTAGATGCTATGCTTTAACGGAAAGATACGGACAACAATTACAGGTTTCAATTGGCCTGGGCTTGCACGCATACCGTATGTTATAATTGTTTGAATAAATAATCAGTTTCCTTATCAACAAAATCAAGGTACGGACGTATTTACCTATAACTCAATTCTTCTCTTCATGGATAGTTCCAGCGTTTTTTTTTTTATTCTCTCATTTTCTGACTTGGCATTTGCCTTTTTTCCTCGTCTTGCAGTCGTCACATGTGTTTGTTCAAGAAAAGATGTTTTTTTGCCGCTTCTTGCTGGACACCAATAAATTCTTTGTATTTTCTTTTCTTCTTAAAGTCCATATTCTATTTTATTTATACTACTATATTTATGTGTATCGGGTTATTATATTCTTGCTCGTTATAGGATCCATTTCGCCTACGTAACAACAAATATACTGGTTCATCAACATATATATTAGGTCTAAATTATATAAAACTGTAATCTTCTTAATATGTGAAACTTTACCATTAACTTCCCTTAATATTTACATTTATGCAAATTAAATAACTCTTATACTATTATTTTTACTTATTATTTATCTGCAAATGACTTCAAAAATTTAAGAGGGTTGAAGGGAAGTTTATGCGGTATAAAACACATTTCTTAAGTAGAGAATTGTTTTGTATACTTTATTATATTTTGTATTTAGAGCATAAATCACATTTCTCAAGTAAAGAATTATATTTTTCATCTCATTCTATTATTATACCGAGTCCAGCCATGTGGATATGTATCTTATTATACACTAGCTATAATTTATTAACCCGAGAAAAGTGTAAAGCGGACGGTCTGAACGTCAATTTTTGATTGATTAAAGTTTTGATTTTATTTATGCCCAAAAATAAAATAATTGAATCAATGTTTCAAAAGAAAAAAAGGAACTATGAAAAGCTATCAAAATTATATGCCATATCAATTGAATCCAAAATCTTACGAAGAAATTAAATATTTTAAATAATATTAATATTAATATGATATCAAAAGATTTTATCCAGCAAATTATTTCAATTAAAAAATATCGCTACATCACCACTTAAATGGAACGAAAACCTCTATATATAAACCATATATATATATATATAGCTGTTAAATTGATTGTTTTATTCCTCTAGCAAGTCTACTCTATAAAAGGTAAGTTTGTTTTTAGTATTATTTTCTAATAATAAGTACAGATATAAAGTTATGAAATTCTCTTCAAATATCGAGTTATTCATACTCTTTCCTTTCAAAATAGTCAAAATGTGAGGATATAAATAAAAAGAGAAATATTAATTTTCCGTTTCGGAAAGAGAAGTATTTTTTTGTTAGAAAAGCATATGTCTAAAAAAAACATAAACAACTATGAATTTAACTTGATTTGAATATTTGATTAGTAAGACTAATATTTTGCCATAACATGCATGCACCTATTTTATCCTCCACACACGGTTGAACTCAATCTCACATTTAAGAAAACCTTGTTGTTTTACTTTGGCATTTTTTTGTTGTATTAAAATTGTCAAAAATTCATAAATCGTGGTAATTAGCTGAATGAAGCTATTTCTTGTATGAAGCAACCAAACATTGGCAATAACACACGTTGCTAATATGAAGCTGTATTTCTTAAAGCATGCTCGATAAATTTTTGTATTCTTTTTACAAATAATTAATTTCTTAATCAATACAAATTAGTTAATTAACTCTGGTATTTAAAACAAAAAGGGGTAATATTATATGTTCTCTAAAGGCTCTTATTTTCAAGCAACTAATTCCTTAATTCATTGCTCAAATATTCCATCGATGTCTTTTCAATATACTTTGACATCACTTCCATATTCTATTTGAAATCTAACATCACACTGTAAACACTAACCCTCAATATATAACAACTTCTTACAGTCTTTTTTATCAGAGCCCGATAACCGAATTACACAGTTTAAGAAAGTACTTAATATTAGTTAAAATCAATCCGTGTGTATAAAATAAAATATTTTTTTAAATATGACTTTATTTATGAGAGACAAGTAAGGGACAATACATGATTTCTTGGAATTCTTCATGAAAAGCACAAGGACCACTTATTTTTATACTCTTTGCAGAATTTAGAGTTTTCGAATAGGAAATTCATTTACTACTTCTTAGATCTAACTAACATTTCTACTAAAACTACCGAACAAAAGACTAGAACTTAAAATCTAAGGACCGAAGAACTTACTCAGGGCTTCGCTACATATTTCTCCGGACTCCTCCTTCTACTCTTCCTCCTCCAAATTTCGAACTAAGCAAGAGCTCTTGGGTGTGAGAATTATGAGAAAAGATGAAGCCTATTTATAGACTTTTCCAAGGGCAAAATGGTAATCTTTCTATTTTAATTCTAAACCATCCATTTTGAAAACTTAGCAAACAAGTTTGCTCCTCCATTTTCATCCACAAATTCGTCCCTCCCTATGTCATCTTTCCAAAGATGAAGTCACCCAAGTGATGTCACCCATGTGCTCTTTATGAGCTTCTACCGATAAAGTTCTCTGTTCGGGGTTCTAATAGCGTAATCTTGAGGAATCTTAGAAATCTAGCAACATAGCCCTAAAGGTCTATTCTTCCTCTTTGGAAATATCTTGGTTAACTAAATTTTTGATTCCATTCAGAGTATTCCGTTGCCGGCCGAACATTTTCGGATAAACGTCTTCGGTTACAGAAATCGCTTCGGGTAATGTCAACTTCTGGACAAAATTACACTGAATCATAATATGTCCAGTTGTTAGAACCCTAGTTCATGGTTTTCTAGATAGGATTTAATTTCTATCGGTAGTCATTTATCCTATTTGCTTTTTCAACAGAATATTCCTTTTTCCTTAGAATATTTTTTAAACCACTTGTGTGTTCACACACATACATATTTCTTTGCAATTTTCCTCTTCCAATTTCCTTTCTTCATTTTCGAAAATATGGCCCCTTTTTGTTGACTTTTCAACCTTTTTAATCACTTAATTAAATGCTTTAATTACTTAATTAGTAATTATCTCATTTGCTAATTGAACCTTTAAGTATTCATATATTTCACCTTATTCATTTCTTAAACAATTAGCCAATAATTACTTATTTAATTACCTACTAATTGTTGATAATTTTCTTAATTAGAATTAATTATTATCTCACAACTATTGGACTGACATTGGTATTTTATGTCCCATATAAAATATTAAAAATCATGGGGTCTTTTTGGTCCACCAAATACTTTTTGATTTTTGCCTCATTATTTTCCAAGGGAAATAATCCCAAAAATTATCTAAATTAGAGACAACATATTCTCCTTTTTTTAATAATTATTTTATTGTCTCTCAGGATTTATCACAGTATTTTATGGCTCATAGATCCATTTAGGGCCTTTTAGCACTTTAACTCTTCCAATTTTAATAGAAGTTGCCCTAGAAAATTAAGATAAATCTCCTTCAATATTTGAGACCTCATATTCACCTATTTTTAATAGGTATAACTTAATAAATTATGACACTTATCATAAGTGTGATCTTTATGGTATGTTTGGTTAACCTTTCTTACGCCTCTTATACCGTAACGTCAGACCACGCCACCAACTACATTACTTTGGTAAATAGTTTGGAATGTAATTTATTTTAGTAATTTTTTTTTAAAAAAATTATTTTGGTCAAAAACCCCTTTTAGTTGTATGAAGCTATATTTTTGAAATATTCGTCTCTCTTTGGCTCTTCCTCAAAAAAGAATTTGACTTTACGTACTTGAATGAATGATAGATGACAGATGCGGTGCATATTCTTTTGTTCCCAGCCTGTCATAAAGCATCAACGTTGAATATCCTTTTGTTCCCAGCCTGTCATAAAGCATCAGCGTTGAATATTGTTTTGCTCCCAGCCTGTCATAAAGCATCAGCCTTAAATATTCTTTTGTTTCCAGTCTGTCATAAAGCATCAGCGTCAAATATTTTTTTGGTCCCAGCCTGTCAAGCATCAGCGTTGAATATTTTTTTGGTACCAGCCTGTCATAAAGCATCAGCGTTGAATATTCTTTTCTTCCCAGACTGTCATAAAGCATTAGCGTTGAATATATTTGCTCCGGGACTGTCATAAAGCATCATCTTTAATATTCATTTGCTCCCAACCTGTCATAAAGCATCAGCGTTGAATTTTTTTTTCTTCCCATCCTGTCATAAAGCATCAACTTCGAATATTTTTTTGGTCCCAGATTCTTAGTTCAAACTAGGAAAGTACCCTTTAGCCCATCATTTTTAATCTCAGGAACACTGCACTATTCACTTGTGCACAAGTTATCTCCATCAAAACTCCACCAAACATAGAAGAACATTTATTGATAAAGACAAGAATCCAAATAATAATAATGGTGATGATATCACTATTTTTGATGATGGAGCGATTTTTAAGGTCTTCAAAAAGTGGATGGGGAATCTGAGATCATTAATGAAACTCCAAAATTGAGGGTTGCATTTATTTTGATTCATGATAGCAAATCTCACTTCATTGCAAAAACTTGAACTCATCCAATGCTCTAAATTGACATCTTCTTCCATAATCCATCAATAGGGTCACATCATTAAAGAAGCTTAAGCTCATAATTAAAGTGCTCTGTTTTTACATCACATCAAGAGTCCATAAGGAATATGATATATATAAACTCCATGCACGTACGAGCCTCAAAATTGTTCACATTCCAAATGTTCTTGTGGAATAAAAAATTGGCGTCTTATATTACTCTCATTTCTAGGTCCTCTGTTACTTGTTAGAATAAAAGGGAATGTAATAAAAGAAGGGGGGAATTCATAATTTGAATCTCACACTTCACACAAACTTTAAATCTGGCATTGGGGTTTCTTTTTGATGCTTCAAGGCCCTGCATATATGGTGTCGGTGTGGGAAAAATCAAATCTAAATATCTAAAATATACATATTTAATGGGTAAATGATTTCTCCAGTCACTGGAGATAGAGTTATCTCCAGTGACCCCAAAACTACATCATTTTGGATTAATGAAGGGTGTTTCTGTAATTTTATTTATTTTTTAATCATATAAATTTTACCAAAATACCATTCATTAATTCACCTAAAATTACTAATACACCCTTCATTAATTCAAAACGACGTAGTTTTGGGGTCACTGGAGATAACTCTATCTCCAGTGACTGGAGAAATACTTTTCTCATTTATAATATATATCTTTCAAAATCAAATGTTGATTACTTAATATTGTTTTATAGCATATGATCTCGTATATTGTGATCGTCTGAGATATTTATTTTTGTCTTCATAAATGTTTGTTCATCAATAAAATGTTAATTAATGTGTTTGATCTCATCTTCTAATATTAAAAAGCATATTAAAATTAATGAAATTGCATTTTATAATTGATAAAATTGTCATATAAAAAACATGTAAAAGTATTTTTTAATATATATATATATATATATATATATTAAAAAATAGGAAAAATATGAACATATTATATAAAGGAAGTATTATTTTCCATTAGTATAAGTATTTTGAGAAAAAGAAGAATGCCTGGGTATTGACAAAAATATTAATTTAATTTGATTTGAATAATTTATTCGCAATAGTAAAAGTGACATAGCAATAACATCTAATATTAATTAATATTTTGTAATGTGATATATTTAATTTCCTCTTGGATGAGATAAGCTCATAAGCATGCATGCTTTTGTCTCTCCATTCTTCACTGAGACATGTAATCTTCTCTTTTATCTTTGAAATATTCGTCTCTCTTTGGCTCATCCTCACAAAACAGAATTTGACTTTACGTTCTTGAATGATAGATGAAAGATGCGCCGAATATTCTTGGACGCGCTTTCCTCACTTTCCCTAGTGCTCTGTTGCCCTGGTTTTCTTTCAAACTCCACCTTTTTTTTTTTGTGCAAATTCAATTTTTTATTAAAATAATAAAATATATTTTTTCAAAATCCTAAAATATCTCTTCAAATTCTAAGATTTTTTTAAAAAAATTTAAAATACTCACTGTTATTAAAAAATACTTTTTGTAAATAGTATCTAACTGATATTAAAAAATACCTTTTGTAAATAGTATATTTTGAGATGTAGTGGATTTTCAATGATTCTGTTGCACCGTGAATGAACCAACAGTCGCACCAGCAAGTACTGTGTTGTCCATGAGAGAGAGAGAGAGAGAGACGTGTGCTGTCATTCTGAATCAATGAGAGAGATTGAAGCAAGTGGGTGCTGTCCGTTTGTGCTGAAAGGAGTGAAATGCTGTCCAAATAATGCAGTGGGGTGTGTCATGCTGTAATGCGCATTGAAAAAGGAGTGTGTCAATCACAAAGATATTTATTTTTCTCTTTTCAAAATACTTAATGTTAGTTAATGAATTGATGTTCAAAAAAACTCCAAGGAACGCATTCCAAAAAATTAATATACTCCCTCTGGTCCTTATTATAAGGCACCAACTACCAATTTCTCGCGGACCAAGGAATGGAGGTTAAGTCATTAATTAGGTCTAAAAGTAATAAATGTTTCCAACTTTACCCCTACTTTAATGATGTAGGTTTAAATGAGTTAGTTAAAAATGAGGCGTAATGGAAAAATAGTAATAAATGAGTTAGTTAAAGTAAGTTGGTGCCTTATAATAAGGACCAAAAAATGTTGGTGGTTGGTGCCTTATAATAAGGACCAGAGGGAGTACTCCTCTAAATATTGGGAGTGCTTGGATTAATGCAAGAGATGAGAAAATCATTAGCACAACTTTTTTTTGTTTTTTGTTTTTGTGTGATTAAGCTATGTTTTTCAAGTGATCAAGTAATGAAGGTTTAAGAAAAAAAGCAATCAAATAACTATGTTTTTTCCATCATCCTTCAGCTAAGGGACGGAGCTTACGTGGAAAAGGAAGAAAGCCGAGTCCGAGCATAAAGCATCCAAAAACAAAGGCTATATGTATAGGACACTTCATTCTGAGGAACACTCATAAACACATCTCTCAACAATTATTCATATAACTCTGCTCGCTCATACAAACCACATTGAACTTGCCATCGAATTAATCAATGGAAGCCATTGCTGAGAAAGTCATTGGGCTATTGCGCGATCCGGTTTCTCAGCAGCTTCAGCTCATTTGCAACTTCCAAGATGATTTGAAGAGCATCAAGAGCACGGTCACTGCAATCAAAGCCGTACTTCTTGATGCAGAGACGAAGGCCACGAAAAGTCATCTCATCACTGATTGGCTACAGAAGCTGAAATATGTGCTGCTTGATGCTGATGATTTGTTGGATGCCTACTTAGCTGATGAGCTTGCAAGGGAAGTGATGACCAAAGGCAAAATGGCGAAGGAGGTACTTATATTCTTCTCCAAATACAATCGAATTGTTTCTGCTTTTATAATGGGTTGTAAAATCAAGGACATCAGGAAGAAACTTGATGGCATTTCTAAAGAGATGAACGATTTGAATTTGATTCCAACCTCTTCCATTAAGTCTAATAATGAAGGGAGGAAAACCCACTCGTTTGTGAGGAAGGAATATGTCATAGGGAGAGATAAGGAAAAAAAGCGTCTTGTTAGTACCCTTGTAAACCCTCCTGATGCTGTGAAAAATAATAACGTTTCAGTAGTAGCCATAGTTGGGATTGGGGGATTGGGAAAGACTACACTTGCTCAACAAGCCTTTAATGATGAGGATGTCAAAAAGGATTTTGAGCCAAGGGAGTGGGTTTGTGTGGCTGATGATGAATCCACTAATAATGAATTTGACATTCAGAGAGTAGCTCAAAAAATCATTGGGAAGAAATATGAGGAGTTGGAGCAAGTGGTACAGGGTTTAAGAAATATGATTGAGGGGAAACGTTTTTTGCTTGTGTTAGACGATGTATGGAATGAGAACCGTGAGAAATGGCTTGAATTGGAAAGCCTGTTGAGGGGAGGAAGAGAGGGAAGCATGATCATTGTGACCACACGTAGTGAGAATGTGGCACAAATAATGGGCACACATCCACAACTTCTTTTTTCCATAAAAGGCTTGGATGCAAACAAATCTTGGGAGCTATTTCGAAGGTTGGCTTTTCGGGATGGGAAAGAACCTAATAATCAAGAATTGGTAGGTATTGGAAAGGATATTGTGAGCAAATGTGCAGGAGTTCCTCTTGCAATAAGAACTATTGGTAGCCTATTGTTAACCAAAATGTTGGGAGTGAGTGAATGGTCCTATTTTAGGGATCAAGAACTTGCAAATATAGATTCCAACAGAATCTTGTCTGTCCTTAAACTTAGTTATGATCATCTTCCCTCCCATTTGAAAAATTGCTTTGCATTTTGCTCTCTGTTTCCAAAAGATTATGAGATTGAGAGAAAAATGCTTATTCAAATGTGGATAGCTGAGGGGTTCATTCAACCCTTAGATACAAACAGGGTCTTGGAAGATGTTGTGGATGAGTACTTCATGCAGTTATTGTCAAGGTGCTTGTTTCAAGATGTGAAGCAAGATGCCTTTGGTGAGATAAAGCAATGCAAGATGCATGACCTCATACATGATCTAGCACTCTCAATCACTAAAAATGAGTGTTACATTGTGAAAAGTAAAAGGATAGAAGAAGAGAACATTGGTGATGTGATTTGTCACTTGTCAAGTCATTTTGACGGGGCTTGGGAGTTTCAATTTGGTAATGTCAAGACAAAAAGAGTGAGAACAATTTTGTCGCCAAAAGGACAGTGCTACTTCATCCGAAGTCATTTTTTGTCAAGATTTTTTAATCCAATTTGCCGGTCTACAACATCACTTCCAAAGCACTTGCGTGTATTGGATCTTGCAAATGAACGGTTGGAAATTCCAAAGAATATAGGAAACTTGAAGCATTTAAGATATCTTGATTTAAGCGGGAATTTGGAACTTAAAAAGCTCCCACAAGGAATTACCAATTTGCACAACTTGTTGAGTCTAAGACTTAATATGTGTAAAAATTTAATACAACTGCCCAAAGATATGAAGAGATTAGTAAGACTCAGACATCTTGAATTGGACGATTGTGTTTCCCTGACATTACTTCCAGAGTCTATTGGAAGTCTCACATCATTGCAAGAGCTATGCCTCATTGACTGCAGTTCTTTGGCATCACTTCCAGAGTCTATTGGAAGTCTCACATCATTGCAAGAGCTATATCTCAACCGCTGCTCTGCTTTGGCATCACTTCCAGAGTCTATTGGAAGTCTCACATCATTGCAAAAGCTAGACCTCGATTCCTGTAGTTCTTTGGCATCACTTCCAGAGTCTATTGGAAGTCTCACATCATTGCAAAAGCTAGGCCTCGATTACTGCAGTTCTTTGGCATCACTTCCAGAGTCTATTGGAAGTCTCACATCATTGCAAAAGCTATATGTCAACCATTGCTATGCTTTGGCATCACTTCCAGAGTCTATTAGAAGTCTCACATCATTGCAAGAGCTACGCCTCAGAGACTGCAGTTCTTTGGCATCACTTCCAGAGTCTATTGGAAGTCTCACATCATTGCAAGAGCTATATCTCAACCGCTGCTCTGCTTTGGCATCACTTCCAGAGTCTATTGGAAGTCTCACATCATTGCAAGAGCTACGCCTCATTGACTGCAGTTCTTTGGCATTACTTCCGAAGTCTATTAGAAGTCTCACATCATTGCAAGAGCTATATCTCAACCGTTGCTATGCTTTGGCATCACTTCCAGAGTCTATTGGAAGTCTCACATCATTGCAAAAGCTAGACCTCGATTCCTGCAGTTCTTTGGCATCACTTCCAGAGTCTATTGGAAGTCTCACATCATTGCAAGAGCTATATCTCAACCGCTGCTCTGCTTTGGCATCACTTCCAGAGTCTATTGGAAATCTCACATCATTGCAAAAGCTAGACCTCGATTCCTGCAGTTCTTTGGCATCACTTCCAGAGTCTATTGGAAGTCTCACATCATTGCAAAAGCTAGACCTCGATTCCTGCAGTTCTTTGGCATCACTTCCAGAGTCTATTGGAAGTCTCACATCATTGCAAAAGCTATATGTCAACCATTGCTATGCTTTGGCATCACTTCCAGAGTCTATTGGAAGTCTCACATCATTGCAAGAGTTATATCTCAACCACTGCTTTGCTTTGGCATCACTTCCAGAGTCTATTGGAAATCTCACATCATTGCAAAAGCTAGACCTCGATTCTTGCATTTCTTTGGCATCACTTCCAGAGTCTATTGGAAGTCTCACATCATTGCAAAAGCTAGACCTCGATTCCTGCCGTTCTTTGGCATCACTTCCAGTGTCTATTGGAAGTCTCACATCATTGCAAAAGCTATATGTCAACCATTGCTATGCTTTGGCATCACTTCCAGAGTTTATTGGATGTCTCACATCATTGCAAAAGCTAGACCTCGATTCCTGCAGTTCTTTGGCATCACTTCCAGAGTCTATTGGAAGTCTCACATCATTGCAAGAGCTACGCCTCACTGACTGCAGTTCTTTGGCATCACTTCCAGAGTCTATTGGAAGTCTCACATCATTGCAAGAGCTACGCCTCATTGACTGCAGTTCTTTGGCATCACTTCCAGAGTCTATTGGAAGTCTCACATCATTGCAAGAGCTACTCCTCACTGACTGCAGTTCTTTGGCATCACTTCCAGAGTCTATTGGAAGTCTCACATCATTGCAAGAGCTATATCTCAACCGCTGCTCTGCTTTGGCATCACTTCCAGAGTCTATTGGAAGTCTCACATCATTGCAAGAGCTACGCCTCACTGACTGCAGTTCTTTGGCATCACTTCCAGAGTCTATTGGAAGTCTCACATCATTGCAAGAGCTACGCCTCATTGACTGCAGTTCTTTGGCATCACTTCCAGAGTCTATTGGAAGTCTCACATCATTGCAAAAGCTACGCCTCACTGACTGCAGTTCTTTGGCATCACTTCCAGTGTCTATTGGAAGTCTCACATCATTGCAAAAGCTATATGTCAACCATTGCTATGCTTTGGCATCACTTCCAGAGTCTATTGGAAGTCTCACATCATTGCAAGAGTTATATCTCAACCACTGCTTTGCTTTGGCATCACTTCCAGAGTCTATTGGAAATCTCACATCATTGCAAAAGCTAGACCTCGATTCCTGCAGTTCTTTGACATCACTTCCAGAGTCTATTGGAAGTCTCACATCATTGCAAGAGCTACGCCTCACTAACTGCAGTTCTTTGGCATCACTTCCAGAGTCTATTGGAAGTCTCACATCATTGCAAGTGCTAGGATTCTACAAGTAGTGCTCTGCTTTGGCATCACTTTCAAAGTATATTGGAAGTTTTACATCATTATAAGAGCTAAGCCTCAATGATTGCAATTCTTTGGCATCACTTCCAGAGTCAATAAAGAGTCTTATATTATTGAAATGTCTTTCCCTCACGGACAACAATTTCAGGGTTTCAATTGGCCTAGGCTTTGCACGCTTACGAGATGTACGTAATTTTTTAAAGAATAATCGGTTCCTCCTTTACTCTTTCGTTTTTTTTACTTGGGATTTGCCTTTTTTCCTGACATGTGTTTGTTCAAGAAAAGATGTTTCTTTGCCGCTTCTTGCTAGACACCAATAAATTCTTTGTATTTCTTCTTCTTCTTGAAGTCCATATTTTATTTTATTTATTCTACTATATTCACGTTTATCGGGTTATTATATTCTTTCGCATTATTGGATCCATTTCGCCTACGTAACAACAAATATAGTGGTTCGTCAATTTCCTAGGCTTTAAGCCTCACTTGGAATCAACATATATTATTACGTCTACATTATATAAAAGCTGTAAGGTTCTAATATGTGAAAATTTACCATTAACCTCCCTTAATTTTTACATTTATGCAAATAACTTCCCTTTATTATATTTTGTATTTAGAGCATAAATCACATTTCTCAAGTAAAGAATTATTTTTTTTCATCTCATTCTATTCTTATACCGAGTCAATATGTATCTTATTATTATTAACCTGAGCAAAGTGTAAAGTGGACGGTGCTGAACATCAATTTTTGATTGATTAAAGCGTTGATTTTATTTATGCCAAAAAAACAAAATAATTGAATCAATGTTTTAGAACATTTTTCAAAAGAAAAAAAAAAAGAACTATGAAAAGCTATCAAAATTATATGCCATATAAATTGAATCCAAAATCTTACGAAGAAATTAAAGATTTTAAATAATATTAATATTAATATGATATCAAAAGATTTTATCCGGCAAATTATATTTCAATTAAAAAATATCGCTACATCAGCACTTAATTGGAATGAAAACCTCTATATATTAAAACTATTTTTTTTTATATATGGCTGTTAAATTGATTCTTTTCTTCCTCTAGCGAGTCTACTCTATAAAAGGTAAGGCCCACCCCCCCCCCCCCCGGGCCCAATAATGAGTACAGATATAAAGTTATGAAATTCTCTTCAAATATCAAGTTACTCACACTCTTTCCTTTCAAAATAGTCAAAATGTGAGGATATAAATAAAAAGAGAAATATTAATTTTCCGTTTCGGAAAGAGAAGTATTTTTTTGTTAGAAAAGCATATGTCTAAAAAAAACATAAACAACTATGAATTTAACTTGATTTGAATATTTGATTAGTAAGACTAATATTTTGCCATAACATGCATGCACCTATTTTATCCTCCACACACGGTTGAACTCAATCTCACATTTAAGAAAACCTTGTTGTTTTACTTTGGCATTTTTTGTTGTATTAAAATTGTCAAAAATTCATAAGTAATCGTGGTAATTAGCTGAATGAAGCTATTTCTTGTATGAAGCAACCAAACATTGGCAATAACACACGTTGCTAATATGAAGCTGTATTTCTTAAAGCATGCTCGATAAATTTTTTGTATTCTTTTACAAATAATTAATTTCTTAATCAATACAAATTAGTTAATTAACTCTGGTATTTAAAACAAAAAGGGGTAATATTATATGTTCTCTAAAGGCTCTTATTTTCAAGCAACTAATTCCTTAATTCATTGCTCAAATATTCCATCGATGTCTTTTCAATCTACTTTGACATCACTTCCATATTCTATTTGAAATCTAACATCACACTGTAAACACTAACCCTCAATATATAACAACTTCTTACAATCTTTTTTATAAGAGCCCGATAACCGAATTACACAGTTTAAGAAAGTACTTAATATTAGTTAAAATCAATCCGTGTGTATAAAATAAAATATTTTTTTAAATATGACTTTATTTATGAGGGACAATACATGACTTCTTGGAATTCTTCATGAAAAGTACAAGGACCACTTATTTTTATACTCTTTGCAGAATTTAGAGTTTTCGAATTAGGTGCATTATCAAATTCCACGTACCCTTTCTCTATTTTAAAATAAGGAACATATTATGTTTAAAACTTCAATCATATATATATATATATATATATATATATATATATATATATATATAGGGTCACTTGGACAATATGTTACGGAACATTACATTCAAGGCAGTATTTCGAATTGAGAATTACTTGGATCATCTGAGCAAAAAAAGAATTACTTGGATCAAAATATGTACTAGTCTCTGATTGTTGATGTTTTGGTGTCAATTTGTGCTCAAGAATTTACCAAACCACTAAAGCCAAAATTTGTTGTTCAAAAAAAAAAAAAAAAAAAATCACTTAGATCCCCGGGAATATTCAAGGGAGAAAATGATTTTTGTGAGCCATAATTATAAGCATGTTATTGACTTTCGTATAATTTCCCCATTTAGCCCTTTATTAAAATAGTGGGAAAATAAGTATATTTAATAGAGGCAAAATTAGAATCTCATTTAATTTTGGGTGAATGAGCAATTTTGCCAACAAACTATTAGGTCAGGAGCGTTGGGCACAAAAAAATTTTAAATGAACCAAAAAGACCAACAAACAATTAAATATGTGAAAAACATACAACACCGTTAGAAGCCCTCTAACCACCATTTAAAATCAATCCCATGTGGCATTTGAAGTCTAGCTCAATGCCCAGGTGGTTTTTTTTTTTTGTCAAAACTTGTGACCAGACTTCACCCAATCTCATGATTGAAGAAGTTTTCCAGTTCCGTGAATTACTCTTCCAACCAACGAAGTAGTAGAAGAAGAAGACCAAAGAAAGAAAATCAAAACAAAAGGAAAAAGAAATTCAAAATTTATCTCAATTTAACAACTTAATCTAACTAAAGAGGACTTCAAACCCCCGGGGGTTTTGTTTTAGAATCAAACTATATGGAAATCCGGGGATATGCCCAAAACAACGGAAATTAACCTTTTGTCGGTACAAATAATATGAACAAAAACATTGCTTTCCCATCAATTTTGCTCTGGAAACAAACAAATCCCAATAAACCTACCGGAAACAAATTGTTTTCCCATCAATTTTGCTCAGGAAACAAACAAATCCCAATAAACCTACCGGAAACAAAGTCTTCCAAAACTCAAAATCAATCTTTGCCGCCTCCACTATCCTCGTGGCCCAAGAAATCAACATCATCAGAGACCCACATGCGAGTGAGAGCGTTGAAGTAAGCCAAGGGTATGGATATGCATTCAGAACCTTCTTGTTATAAATATTGAAGACCACGTTCAGAGCCCACCATATTACGAAATATATTCTGATTTTCAACTTCTTCGCTACCTCCGATGGAGTGCTTGCTTCAATGTCTGATCGGTCAGCCTCAAAAGCTTCGCATCTGATGAAATTTCCACGAGGATTCACTGAAGGAAGATTCAAAGAACCAGGTTTGGTTGGTTCTTTGAATCTTCGCATCTGATAGAAGATTCCTGAGCATATCTCTAACACAGAAAACTTTCAATTTGGCCTTCTCTGTTGGGTTTGGCTGGGTTCGTCTGGTTCTTCGGTGTGGCCTTCGCTCGCTCTCTCTCGGGTGTCGAAAAAAGTTTTCTGTGTCGAAAGTTTTGAGCTTTGGGTTATTTAGGTTATCAGCTTTGGGTTATTTAGCTTATGTCGTTTGAAGCCACCTGGGACTTGACCAATTTGACTTGAAAAAGCCACCTGGGTATTGATCTTCCAATCAAATGCCACATGGGATTGATTTTAAACGGTGGTTAGAGGGCTTCTGACGGTGTTGTATGTTTTTCACAAATTTAATTGTTTGTTGGTCTTTTTGGTCCATTTAAAAGTTTTTTGTGCCTAACGCTCCTGGCCTAATTGTTGGTTGGCAAAATTGCTCCTTCACCCTTTAATTTTTCTTTGAATATTTAAGACAAATTCATTAAAATTCTAATATGTCATTATTATCGAATTGAATTCAACCAATTATTTCTAAATATAGTTAAGAAGGCCTTAATTTCCGTCATCGCACACGTATGTATTTTTTTTCCCCTGAACTAAACCTTTATAGTTAATTTCTTATATGATGAACACTCATTCATGGGATGATCAAGCTCAGCATCATATTACTGTTCTAATCTAATCATGATGAGTACATCTCAAAGTGTTGTAATAATAATTTCATTCTAAAAAGACATATCTTTACAAAATTCTCACTTTCATAGGGAGAGACACGAGGGAATAAAGGGGGGAAAAAAGAAGACATGTACACCCAACATTCTTGGGGTGGTTGGTAAGCTCAGCACTGAATAATGAGGAAGGAAGTCAATAAAAGATGGACCTCCTACTTGCTGGAAGCAAATCATTGAAGGAGAATTATGATTCAATATACAATCTGATTGATCAAGGTTGCCACAAAAACACCAACCAATCACCGACTCTATATGTAATGCCCTGGTGTCAATTTGAGCTCATGAACAAGAAGCTAGTATGCAACTATTCGCATCAGCAGCTAGTTAATGAGGATTTTGCTCATATCACGATCAAGCCAAACAATCAGAGCATGAACCATCTTTATGATCAGAAATCAACAACTAGGAGCCTTCAAGAAGTTATCATATGGGCTTGATGCTGGCAGTTGAAAGGTCTGGTACTGGTATGCTGTTGCACAAAGCATTGGAGTCGTTGATGTCGCGCTGGGCACAGTGGCAAAGTTTGGTTCCAGGAATGGATTTCCTGTCTGCAGTTTCAAATGGCACAAAAAGAGATATAACCTTGTTGCCATGTTTTTTAACAAATTAAATAGATACGAGAGTGTTAAGTTATCATGTGATCATACTTAGATGAAGTTGGCAATTAAAATATTCCCTTTTTTGGCCTAAGATCTTTGGTTAGCAATTAATCATATTGTGGTACTTTGCTACAAATTATGGTAAAGAATCAAGTGAAGTTTATTAGGATGAAGAATGTCATTCGTCAGAATTTTGTTTCACTGATTCTTGAATAGTTTCCCAATGTTCTGAGGCTTTCAAGGATTAAGCTGAAAATTTCAAATTACATGTGACCTTCATCCTAGTTACCGTATTAGATAACACTATGAAATTGTACAAGTGAAACATATTTCCAATAATGAAATTGTTCTGTCTTAACAAGTTAATATTCACTTATATTTTTCTTCATATGAGGACTTAAAATATGGCATGTGACTATGTGTGCGTTAAACAGTCAAAAGGAAGGCCTGGATACCATATAATAACCTACATATATAGCAAGACTGAATTTGGACCAAAGCAAGAGGAGAAACCCTAACTTAACCCATATTTTCATGTCATAAATGTCAATGGCCACAATCATATATGCAAATAAAAAGTAAAAATGATTTCTTCTAAATTTTAAAACTAGAGAAAGCAAGAGTACCATTGGAAGACTTAGTTGAACAGTGGATTGTGAAGGCACCTCCTCCTTGTCCTGGTTGTAATTTTCAGCAGAAATAATGAATGGATTTCCTTGCACTGACAGAGGAAACATGAAAGTGGACATCATCTGCTGCTTTCCCATGAGAAGGGCTTCACAGTGTAGAGCCATTTCTTTGTAAGGCTTGTCAAAGGGAGGTGAAATTGAAACCCTTGCAACTTGATTTGTTGTTTCCATAACCTACATATGTTATCATTTTGTCAAATTATACATCACTTTGGTTTAAGAATAAAAGTGGTATTTATTTAGATTAAGTGAGAAATATTAGGAAGAAATGAGTGGGGGAGAACCAAGGGGACTCCCCCTCTGAGAATCGTATATGAGAATTTCATCTCGTACGGCTCAAACAAAAATACCCAAATACTGGTTCTAACAGATAGTTCAAGATGCATCCTTTTATTCACTAAAAGCTACAAGCTTTTGGCATGTAGGATTATTCTGTCTAACTCTTATCCTTTCATACAGATAATTACCCTGGACTACCGTTTTTGTATCTCATGCAAAGGTCATCTGGTAGGGTACGGATTATGGGGAAGTTAAATGTGAATGGGAATGTAAAGAGAACTCGGGAAATAAAAGGAAAACAAATTTACTCTGTTTCTAAAGAGAAGCAAGGATTTCACTAACTTTTTAAGAAAAGCCTCTCTGAGACAGAGGGTAGGCAAGAATCTCACATCTTCTCTAAATTAGCCCACATCCTTAATAGTAGATGAGCCAAAATCTGTAACTCATCGGACTATTAAAGTCCAAAGAGAATCTCCCATACTGATTTACTCTCTAAAATATTCAACACTTTATTGATGAGGCACTAGACCTATTTATAATGATTTACAGAGGATAGACTCTATTTAAATTATAAATACGAAATATATCTAAATCTAAGATTTAGATAACTAACAATCATAAATCTTAACAACTAAATCTCAACTAATAAGATATCCCTCTTATTTACTAATTCCTAAAGATAATAATAAAAGTTAATATCTAATAAGACATTCCTCTTATTTCCTAATTCCTAAAGATAATAATAAAAACAGACTCAATTAATTAAATATTAATTCCGAAAATCTCTAAACTTTCCGCAACTTCCATTATCTCCCGCTAATCCGGTACTCTATCATCATCCTCATCAAAACTATACAAGACATGGGTAAAACAGAAGCATGCTAAGTGTTTGTATTGATTGGAACAGAAAAAACTTACTGATCCCAAAATGTCATCAACACTAAGCAAACTAGGACTTCCTGAAGGCAGCTGTGTTGCGCTGGCCATGCTTTCCAATTCGCGGGATGAAACATCATCATCAAGTGTAAACAACGGTATGCCAACCTGCAGATTCTCAGTGTTTAATGTGAAGGGTAATATTAGATGAAAATAATATTTTAAAAAAATCAATAAATCTGTGCAAGTTACCATATCGGATGATTTATTGTGTTTCAATCCAGATTGGCGGATACCTCTCGGTGACTCGGTGGACAATTTAACTCCCATTGGACAAGCATTATCGGGTGAAAAATTACGAAGCAGCTTTTCTCTTAGGTTGGATGGTTCCTGTTGCACAGTGAACTCAGAACTTAGCATCATATACCCACAAATTAGATCATGGCATAGCAGCAAGTCATTACATCTGCTGATTTTTCCACATTCGTTCTGAACTATCATGGTAGCAAATGCTTCTTTAGACTGGCTCTCAGTCAGTTTTATTGCTGAAAGTGACTGTAAAGCATCTGCATCATCCTCCTTTGATCCATAGGGTTTACTTGGATGTCTTCCTGTGTCCATAACAACTTGCAATTTGGTATCATCAAAGATATGTAGAAATGGATCAACCTAAAACAAGAATCAATAATTCAGGCATAAAGTAATAACTTAACCCTATGGAAGAATTATAGAAATGTTTAAAAGTGCATTCAATTGCATAAAAAATATGCAATCACTACACCACAATCAAAAGGTTATGAGCAACGTCTGAAAAATTCTAATAACATAATTATTAAAAAAGTTGCATCAAAGATGTGACACATACTGTTTCATCTGAAAGTGCCATTTTAGCAATAGGGATGAGAGAGAGCACATTGTAGGCCTTGGCTATGAAAACAATCATGGATGTTGCCAATGTGAAGAGAGATCTGCGTCGTGAAGGCGGCAAATTGAACCGAAAAAATAGGAAATTATCACTTGAAGTTGAAAACTTGACAGCTTAACAATGCTATGCAACATTAAACCTATTGGCACAAAGTTTTGGAGGAAGAGTCCTTATGTCACTTGTGTACTTATCAATAGGTATCAAAGCTAGTGGTTGACAGTTCCAAATATGGCTGCCGATGGAAGATTACTTCTAACAGGTGGAGATTTCAATGGGCAAGGAAGTCAAGTAAAGTGTAGGAGTTGAACACTGTATAACTCCCAGGAGATCCCCTCAACAAGGGCCAAAGGAAGGAAACTAAAGTAGTATGGGATGCTCAAAAGGGTATTCAAGTGGGTTTGTTCTCCCACCTAAGTAGTTAACTTTTGGGGGAGAGTTCATCATCCTACTTAGGTATCACTGAGAATGTGAAACAATGTTGAATTAGGAGTATCCATAATGGAAAATCAAAATCGCCATTGTACCATAATATTTTATGTCAATGACAATATTCGGGTCTTCAACATTAATTCCAAATTACAACCAAGAAACAAAAGAACTGATTTTGACTCCTCAGTGTTCAGTATTTGTTGTTCAATCATTTCTACACCAAAGGGATGATATCGCATGATTTCTAACAAAATGTTTCAGGCTTTTGAATATCTAATCATCTTATGGACACCTTATTCAACAAACTAGTACAGTTACGAAGTTGGAAAATTGAAGGAAGTGACATTAGATAGCCATCATTAAGGAGAAAATAAGTTCTTCTTGTGATAGAGCGAACATTGAGAGAGAATTTTTGGCAGAGATTAGCTCCCATTCCTATCCTATCTAACTTTACCTTCATATATGATTTAAAAATGCACACAACTCAATTTTTCTGAAAGAGTTCCTTTAGCTTGAAGATTAAGTTTGGGATATAGCTTAAAGGTTCAGCTAGGAAATTTCAGGGCACTGTTTGGCAGAAGCTAAGGTCACTTCATATGCATCACTGGGTGACAAGAGAAAAAATGGGAAAGAAATCATGCAATTTGGCTTCATGAGACATCCAACAATATCACAAACTTCTCTTACTGAGCATCATATTTGATAAATTACATAAGACTTAAAGGCTCTACCCTTTTCTGCAAGAGAAATGCTTCTCAAGGTAAATGCCAACTGGAAACTTTGAATCAGAGCCTCATTAGAGGAGTTCTGCACTTCACAAAATTTGCAAGAGATCAGGCCGAGCCAAAGTCAAAAACAACTTGATAAAATGACAAAATTCAAAACGGATCCAACCCTAAGAAAAAATATATTAAGACCAAAGACTTATCAATTGCAGTAGCAGTTAGGCGACCTTTTGAGCCACAACATTTTGTTTGAGGAAGTAAGTTGAGGTGATCTATCATGATTTTTATGGTTTCAAGTTTGAATAAGCTTTGATTATACTTTAAATTAGATTTTGCTTATACCAAGCTTCTTGAGTAGTCTTGAGCTGAAGAGCAAATACTTAGAATGACATGTGAGACAACTAAGTTGAATCTTGTCTGATAAGGATTAGTGGATTCAAACTTATACCAAGTGTATTTCCTTTTGTACCTAACCTAAGTTATAACTATAAATATGCACACAAGGTGCTCGGCCAAGTTAAGTCCCCTATAGTATTATTCTTTGTTCGTCTAGAAAAGAAAGATATTTTTAAATAAGAAAGTAATGCAAATGTTCAAAAACATTGAGATCCTCAATCATTTACCCAAGGAAAACGAAAATATAAATTATAATAAATATAAGAGACCTCTCTTCAGAAAACTGAGATGATTTTATTATCAAACAGAGTCTATTGCTTTAGATGGTGTTATTTTAACACAATTCATATGAAGATGCAATGTCCATCTTGGTGATGAACTATCATGCTGAAAATGAATGCCATTGTAACAACGGGAAAATGCTTTAACTAGTGACTGTAGAAAAAATAAAGAGTAAATGAACCACTACTTTCATGTTTATGAGTGAATACTTATACCAGCACAGAGCTGTTGGAAGAGAAAATACACACAGTTTTTGTTCAATAATCATTTTAGTATCTTATATTAATGAGTATAATTATAATTCATTAATCAAACTCTAAAAACTGTAGTTCAGAAACATTACCAGGATAATAAGTGAATTTATGAATTACAAAGTAATGGCTTACCATGATGATGACTAATTTTAGAATTAATAGTATATTTTATAACTGATAATTCTGATTATGAATTTCCTATAACAGCAAATTGGTGAAAAGTATGGTCTTGATGTATTTATATTAATGAAAAACTTATTTCAATACCTTGCGTCGAGCAACTAGCAAGACAAGGCTGTAAGTATGGGCCATTGCTTGAAAATTTTCAGGCACAATCCGAGGAGAGAGGGACTGTGCCCAGATTGATGATAGCAAAAGGGTAATCTGGTGACTACTCAGCCTAAGGGGTAATGCCTGTGACATTGTAGTAATAAGAGCACTGTTAATATCAAGTGATATTGATTATCAAGATTTATTGCTAAAACAGTAGAATGAAAAATTATCACCATTTGCTTATCAGAGCTGTTGGTAGCATTTTCTTCGCTAGATGCAGTTAGTTGGGCCTTCTTTACACTAGAAACTCGACCGTAAGTTGACTTCAATCTGTTCATCAGGGAAGGATGTAGGAATTTATGCATTTATTATGAATTATTTATTAAGTCATTATCTTATTAGATATAGGGGAGAATCCTTGCCAAGGCCCAATTAAGGTTCAAAATTGTAAAAAGGGCCCCAACAACTTTCACATACCAAAAAGGGCACTAGGGTCTTTTCTGGTATAAACGTTAACAACTAAAACAGCCAAATTGACAACAAAATAAATACCCATTAACAACTAAATCAGTCGTATTAACAACAATATTTTAACAACTAAATCAGTCACTTTAACAACAATATCAGCCCCGGTTAACAACTAAATCAGTCAAATTAACAACTAAATTTTAATGAAAAATCTCAGAAAATGCCCTAGGGCCCTTTTTGGTATGTGAAAGTTGTTGAGGCCCTTTTTGCAATTTTGGACCTTAATTGGGCCTTGGCAAGGATTCTCCCTAGATATAGATATATTATATCATATCTTAGGATTAGATATAGATATATTATATCTTATATCATATCTTAGGATTAGATATAGATATATTATATCTTAACCGTTTTGATTTATTTTGATTTGATTTGATTTTATTAGATTCTAGGGTTAGCCCTAGGTTTTCCTATATAAAGGCCAGTATGTATTCTCTTCGATTTAGAGTTGAAGATTAATGAATTCATATTATTCATATTAGTTTTTCTCTCTCAATTTATTCCACATGGTATCAGAGCAAGGTTTAAATTCCTGAAGCAAATTCGAGACAAAGCCGGGAGACACTGAGAAGAGATCAATCAAACCTCCATCATTCACTACAAAAAAAACCATCTTTTGTCGCGGTTAATTAGTCGCGGTTCACAATAACCGTTACAAAATGCCAATTTGTAACGGTTTTATCACTAAACCGCCACTAAATAGTAACGGAAGCAATGACGACATGACTTCGGCTATATTTGTCGCGGTTTACTCAATGAAAACCGCAACAAATTTGGCGCCACCTTGGTGCGCAATGGCGGGAATGTTTGTCGCGGGCATTTTGTAGCGGTTATTGAGTATAACCGCTACAAAATTGGCGCCAACGTTGTTACGGTGATTTTGTAGCGGTTACGTCACAAAGAACCGCTACAAATAAACGAAAGGTCACAATTTTGTCACGGTTACCGTGAAGGGTGACCATGACCGCGTCAAAGCTAAACTTTTGTAGCGGTTTCTAGGAAAACCGCTACAAATATTCACTATATAAATAAGGGTTTAAGCTCATCAATTATAACAATTAAAGGAATTACTAAATCTTCGACTAGTAACTCGAATGAACTATCTCGCTTGGTCGTCGAAGAAATGCATATATCGTAGCTCGATCTCCTATCTCGGGTGATAAGAGCTGCAGATATTTGCCTCTCTCATCTTTGCGAGGCAATTCGTTCGACCACAAGTCAAGGTTTGCTCATTTCTTTGGGGCGTGAATACTTCTACTCTTCTGAGAACAGTCCAACATACGACAGGAGATTGGGTTTCATTATAGCCACCTTTGTCTCACGAAAATATCTCTGATGAAATTGACTCAGCCAGTTTTTCGTGGGAGATCGGCGGCTATATTGAATCCGAATCCCCACGGATATGTTGGACTATTTTTGGTTATTTCATTATGTGAAATTTATTACTGTGGACCCTTTTAGAAAAATTAAAGAAAAAAATTAAATGAATTGAAGGTTTGGTTTTTAAATATTTGTACCAAACTAATTAGTTTGATTCATAAACTTTATGAATCTAACTAATGAGTTTGGAATTTTTTTTCGAAAAAAATCATTTTGTAGCGGTTTTTGATAATAACCGCTACAGAATGTGGACATATTGTAGCGGTTACTACGTAACCGCTACAGAATCTGAAGGGTCAGCTTTTTTGTATCGGTTACTGTAACGGTTACATCGTAACCGCTACAGAATAACAACGGTCCTCTATTTTGTAGCGGTTTATGTGGCAGTGATATGGAAACCGCTACAAAAATTCAAATTTTGTAACGGTTTCTATGGATAACCGCTACAAAATATACGGTTTTTAAACAATCGCTCCTCATTTTCAAAGTCACACTTCCAACGGTTTGAGTTTTCACCGTTTTCACCTTTCAACCCATCTTTAAACTTTTAATTTTAAACTTCTACATTTCAACATCATGGTTTCTGGAGGAGATAAGGGAAAGGGAAAAACGGGTGTCTCAGAGAGAAGGGGTTTACGGGGGAGTACTAGTAGAGGGGGCCAGACGAGAGGGCGTGGGGCCCGATATATACCTCCGCCATCTCAGGGGCTGAACGAGTTTTCCGATCTCTTCGCCGATGAAGAAATTCTGAACGTGGCGACTGTAGGGGAGATCAAGAAGCAAGTTTGTCGTTCAACGACTTAGACGACGAGAATGCGGACATCCATCTCGACATTCCCTTAGCGGACGTGGAGCAGTTCATCGACCAGGAAAACCAGCGGGACCACGGGAACCCCCGACCGGCGTCTTCGCGTTCCACCGGATATACAGTGGATGTCGAAGGTATATCTAATTAGTTTTTTTGGGAGAAATTAATTTAAATTCGGTAGGTTTAATTCAATTTTTTGTAATATTGCAGATACACATGGGAACATCAGCAGTAGGACGCTGGATGTTTCCACTCTTACTCAGTACGACTGGGAGGTGGCCGGGTATCGGGTCGTAGTCCCGTGGAACGAGCAAATGCACCAGGCGATCGGCACCGTGGTCACCTGATGAACCGATTCTTGTCCGAATTTGGCGGCAATTGGGCATGGTTCCCGATTTTTTTCAAGGATTGGAAGCAGGTGACGAAGGATACAAAGAACAAGGCGTTTGCCGATATTCTGCAGGTAGTCAATATTGTTTAATTAAATTTTACATTTTAATTGTTATAAGTTTTAGTTTATTTATTTCCTTATTTATTTATTAATTTATTAATTCATAATAATGAAATTATGATACAGAAAAAGTTTAAACTTCGCGAACAACACAAAAGGTATGTTATGATGAAGGTGGGGGAAGGGTGGAAGAGTCGGAGGAATCGTCTCTACAATATAATGAATGGAGATGGCACGATTCCTCTCCAGGAGCTGATCGAGAACGTCCCAGACGGCGTGGAACCAACTCACTAGGCGAGTTTCGTCCAATATAGGAGGAGTGCTGACGGGCAGGTACCTTTTTAGTTAATTATAATTTAATTACATATGGTTTAAATTAATTAATATTTTCACTTAATTGATAATATAAATTGAGTTTAATGAAAAATTTGTTTCCTCCTCCTTGCGGGCTTTGTCGCAGAGGAACGCAAGAAGCGGGGCACGGCAGAGGATCCATCACACTACTGGGACCAAGACGTTTCTTGTGACCTACTGTGAGATGGTATGTTATTATTTAACATGATGATTGTTTTGTTTTCAAAATAACAAAGTTTATATTGTTTAATTTCTTTCAGGAAAAGAAGGCTCAGGAGGAGAACACACAGACGAACTATGGGAGGTTGTGGACACGCACCCATAGACACCGTGATGGGACGCCGACCTCTCAGCAAGGCAGAGGAGATAATAGTAAGTTACAAAAACATTGAAAAATATAATGAATGTTGTATATTTAAATTGATCGTCCATTATTTTATTAATGATTGTTCTTGAACCATGTGGGTCGGGCCGGATTGAGAAGACCGAGGCGAGCTACAAGCGTCGCAGACCAGGAGTCACAGGGTCTCGTGAATCCTATTGCCCCATTGAAAGCTGCTGTGGGCCCAGTCGAGCATCCTGGCCATGTTAGGGGCATGGGCCTTGGCGCCAGGCCTAGCATGGTGTACCCGAAGCATGGCTCCTCCGATGCATCCGTACCCTCCAGCTCGAGAAGGACACCACCGGAGGCTTTTGATGAGATCATTGCTGAGAAGGTTGCCGCGCACGGTTGCCGCACATGAGGCTGCACGGAGGGCCGACGAGGAGGCCGAGATATGCGCTGTGAGGGCCGACCAGGAGGCCGAGAGATAGGCGCAGCGTGAGAGCATCGCCGTTGGTACGATCGTCATGTAGAGAACTGGAATGTTGTTACTGGGGCCCTGACGCGGCTGTTACTCGACCAGCGGTTTCCATCTCCCGAGCCTCCTCCGTTCATCTTTGAGGAATCCCCCACGTGCTGCGATGACGACGACGTTGTCAACTCGATCGTGCACCAACCCCGAGATAGACCCCCTCGGACGGGACTTGATGATCATGTTCCTGATAGTTAGTTTTTATTTTGTAATTTTGGATATTTATTTACTTTGGTTTACATATTTGGTTTGTTTAACATGTGCTTTAGTTATATATTTGTTATCGTTAAATTTGATACGTTATTTCAAAACCTACAACTCATTTAATTAAATTTTAATCCAAAACCCTAAAAATTTTAATCCAAGATTTTAATCCTTGTTTAACATGTGCTTTAGTTATATATTTTAATTTTAATCCAAAATAATTTCCTAAAATTTCAGTTGAAAAATACTAAAAATTTAGGTAAATTTTGTAGCGGTTCATATGGAGAAACCGCAACAAATTTGAAATTAAAAATCGATGAAATGGCGCCATTGTTTGTCGCGGTTAAACGACCGTTACAATTTTCAACGGTCATCATTTTGTAGCGGTTTTGATGAAGCTAACCGCAACAAAATTGAATATGCCAAGATTTGTCGCGGTTTAGTCCGAACCGCGACAAATTGTATTTAGTAGGGGTTCTTGTCGCGGTTTTGGAAACCGTTACAAAGCTGTTCCTGATATTTGCAACGGTTGTTGTAGCGGTTTTGCAACCGCTACAAACCATTCAATGCATTTTTAAAGATCCCAAGTTCTGCGTTGAATGTAATTAAACATTGTATCCACATTTATGTTCTATCCTAGATTTGTTTGTTACATATGGATAAGTCATGGATCAAGCTGCCGCGTAGTTCTCCTGCATATTTAGCGGGATTGAACACTTTCTTAGATTTCGCCTTCTCTCACGCTTGCATTAATGGCAAGATCATGTGTCCTTGTTTGCGATGTAAGTTTAAGAAGTGGCAAACACGAGATTGTGCTTTGGAGCATCTTCTTGTAAAGCCTTTTCCAGAAGCATATACATTCTGGGCAGTTCATGGGGAGCAATGTGGTATGGGATATGGGCTCCATCTTCCTCGAACCTCACAAGTAGGAAATCAAGTACATCAAGATGATCCGGTTAACGAAGCTGTTCGTGATGCTTTTGGTGTTCAAGACGACAACTTCACAGCAGAGGTGCAGGGTCCAGAACCTGTTTTCTTCAGGAACGATGCAGCTCGGGAATTTTTCAGCCTCATGGATGAGAGCGATCGTCCTTTGTATCAAGGTTGTCAGAAATACTCAAAGTTATCTTTTCTTATCAAATTGTACCATATCAAGTGCATGTGTGGGATCACTGATAAGGAAATGTCGATGTTCTTGGAATTACTTCGAGATGCTTTCCCTGACGCGGACATTCCCTCATCCTTCTACAAGGCGAAGAAGATAATCAACAGATTAGGCTTGAACTACCAAAAAATATATGCCTGCCCAAACGACTGTATGCTTTATTGGGGAGAGGACGATCGGAGGGAGACTTGTAAGAAGTGTCACACTTCGAGGTTCAAGATAGTTCGGAAAGGGAAGAAGCAGAGGAAGAAACCGGCAAAGATTCTAAGATACTTTCCTTTAAAACCTCGCTTGCAAAGATTGTTTATGTCAAATAAGACAGCTTAGCATATGAGGTGGCATGAAGATGATAAGAATCAAGATGGTAAACTCAGGCATCCACGTGATGCTGAATCGTGGAAAGCGTTCGACTCAGTCTTTCCAGATTTCGTGGCGGACCCTAGAAATGTTCGTCTTGCTTTGGCGACCGATGGTTTTAATCCATTCGGGAATCTTAGCACAAGCTACAGTATATGGCCAGTTATGTTGATACCCTACAACTTGCCCCCGTGGATGTGCATGAAACAAAGCTCCTTCATTATGTCATGATCATTCCAGGGAAGAAGGCACCGGGAAATGACATCGATGTGTATCTCCAACCGCACATTGAAAAGAATGTGTGCGACAATGTGTTGTACACGATTCTCAACGAACCAGGCAAGTCCAAAGATCATCTGCAGGCCAGGAAAGATCTACGGGAGATGGGCGTTCGTGGAGACGCGTGGCCGGATGAGCATGACAGATTTCAACAGGCAAGATTCACCCTGACAAAACCGAATAAGGAAATCTTTCTCGCTACCTTGAAGAAAATAAAAGTTCTGACGGGTATTCAAGCAACATATCACGATGTATTGACTTGCAGGCTCGAAAGGTTACAGGGTTGAAGAGTCATGACTCATATGTGCTTATGCAACAGTTACTTCCGCTGGCCATGAAAAATACGCTGCCTCTCGATGTGTCTCTCATTTTGGTCGAGCTTTGTACTTTCTTTCAGAAGCTGTGTTCCAAGGTTTTGATAGTGGAGGAGCTCGACTAGCTGCAGCAGAAGATCATTGTTACGCTGTGTCATTTGGAGATGATCTTTCCTCCGTCATTTTTCACGGTCAAGGTTCACCTGACAGTACACCTTGTTCACGAAACAAAACTTGCTGGCCCAGTTCAGTACCGATGGATGTATCCCGTTGAGAGGTACTTGTTTAAAAATAATTACTTTAGCATTACTCCCTAGTCGCACGTTTAACCATTGATGCATTATTATTTTTATGGTTCTACTTTATAGGTTTCTTGGGAAACTTAAATCTTACGTGAGGAATAAGGCGTGGCACGAAGGTTCAATAGCGAAGGTTATATCGGGGATGAGGTCTTGTATTTTTGTTCCAGTACTTCGATGACATTGAGACGTCATTCAACCGACCGCCTCGTGTAGACGATTGTCCCGAGCCCGAGCCGGAGCCGGAGGCAACAGAGTTGTAAATCCCTCGTGTTGGTAAACTAGTTGGCGGGAGTGAGAAATTCAAACTCACGGCACTTGAGAAGTTCCAAGCACATCGACATGTCTTGATTAAGCGCACCAAAGTTGAACCGTACTTGATAAGGATTTCATTGCATACTATATATTTCCTTACATTTTATACATACTCACATTTCATTGCATGTTTAATTGCGGGGAATTCAGAGTCATGTGAAGCGTGAGCGAGGATTCGTACACAGACATCCTCCGAAATTGATAGAAAGGTCCACAGAGAATTTCAGGGTTGGTTTAGGAGGAGAATAATGAACGACCACAACCCGCACTCACTGTAATTCAGAGCTCTCGCAGTAGGCCCGCTTGACCACGCCCTAAGATATACGGCATACAATGCCAATGGTTTTAAGTTTTGCACCGTCGCACGAGATCAGGGATTGCTGACCCAAAACTCTGGTGTATATGGCATGTTTGGGACGAGGAGTTATGCGGCGGTAGTGACGAAACATGCGGTTCGGTGACGCCCGTATTATGGAAAGCCGCTTGATGTGGTCGGGATAAGTTACATGTGCCTTTTCACCGTGACGTTGTTCAAGTGTTTGTGGGCGAATACCACCACGTCCAGGGGACTCACGACTGACGATTTAGGCATCACATCAGTGAATTTCTCCTGGCCTATTCACAGTGGTCAGTCTGAAGATGATGAGCCGTATATTCTTGCCTCAGAGGCCCATCAGGTTTATTATGTCGTCTATGAGAGGCACAAGGATTGGAATATGGTGGTTCACTTAAAGCCTCGGGACCTTTACGATATGGGCGATGGTGATAACGTCGCCTACGATTGTGAGCCGTTGTAGCCCGCAAGCTTCGAAGACTTCATCCCAGACGGTGATGACAATTTACCTATAGTTCGGTACGTTTTTAATTGTGGCTTTATGAAATTGAAACATTTAACTAAAGTTTTAATTGTGTTTAAACGTATTCACCTCACGCGTAACATTTTAAGCAAACTTTCTTTGTAGGGATGTCGAAGAAGATTGAGAGAAAAACTTAATGCCTATCTTTGTAATATGCAATCTTAAAAAAAAAAAAAATTCAAGAACACATGTTGTAGCGGTTACTTAGCCGCTACAAATCCTTAAAAAACCGCGACAAAAATACACCGTTACACGAACCGCTACAAAAACGAAAATAAACCGATTCTAATATAGTAACCGCTACAAAAACCGCGACAAAAATGAACCGTTACATGAACCGCTACAAACACGCAAACAAACCGATACTAATAATAATAACCGCTACAAAAAGTGTGACCCCAACAGCTACAAAATGCTGCGCAAAACCACCATAAATACCCCACCCAACCTCATTTAATATACATCAATTTCTTTTCTACCCACGTTTTCTCTCCGTCTTCTCAAATATTTTTACGTTTTGGAACATAGGGGTTAAGCGTGCAGAAGGGGTAAGTGCCGTGTAACCGGATCAATTTTAATGTTTCTCAATTCTAATGTTTCTCATATATACTAATTAATGTTTGTTATTTTGCGGTTGAACGAGATATTTTAATCAACTTTTTTTTTCTTCCAAATACATTATTCAATAACTTGTACACATATTTTTTAAACATTTAGTATTATTTTAATTACCTCTTTATTAGCTCTTATTATATCTTCCATATTTTTATTATTTTGCATCTATACAACAAGCACCTTATATATTTAAATTTCGTATTTTAATACTTTTTGTTTTTATTAAAAAGATAAACTATTAATAAATAATAATTAGATAATTACGTTGATAAATTTTATTTTTTAAAAAAAGTCATGAAATTTGTAGCGGTTTTATGAACCGCTACTACGTTTCAAATATTTGCGGGAGAAAATGGCGGGATATGTTGTAGCGGTCAGAGTAGCGGTTTCAAACCGCTACAAATATTTAAAAAAATGGCGGAAAAATTTGTAATGGTTACAAACCGCTACAAATATTCACATGGCGGCAATTTTTTTCTTGCGAAAATATGGCGGGACAATTTGTAGCGGTTAAGAACCGCGACAAATATTCAAAATAATAAATTTAATGGCGGCAAAATTTTCAAAACATTAATTTGTAGCGGTTAAGTAACCGCTACAAGTAAATATTGTAGCGGCTAGTAACCGTGACTAAGCTCTCAGAAGAGACGTCAGACAAGCTCATTTAGTAGCGGTTATTATTAACCGCAATGAGATATAGTAGCGGTTCATATGCATGGAGTATCGGTTTTTATTAACCGTGACAAATCAGCTTGCCACAGTGGATTTTGTAGCGGTTTTTGGAACCGCGACAAATGTCATTAGTCACGCCAAAAACCGCTACAAAATGTCATTTTTTTGTAGTGATTCTTCCATTCCCATCCTTTCTGATAGAATAGAGGCACCACGTGTTCACTACCAGAACCTTCGGCGACCTTTCAGAAAGAGAAGGAGAGAGAGATTTGCCAGAAATCCTGGTAAACAGCGAAGTCAGAACCACTTTCAGATTCGTCCGACAATCCTAGGTCAGACAGTCGTCCTTCCGCTGCAATCCGGAAAGAGAAGAGAGCGTCGCGGTAGGAGAACTCAAAGCAACGTAGATTGCCACCTCCACCGAGCGCCGCGGTAGGAGAACTCAAAGCAACACAGATTGCCACCTCCACCGTTGGATAGCTTCAAACTCACCACACCGGAGAAACAAGTTTTAGCGCCACGAGAATCTCGGCGTTGCCGTCAGGTCACAAACTCAATCCGTACGAACAGCGGCGAGAATCACGATTGAGCCGTGAGTTCTTCTTTGTCACCAGTGAGATCCCAGATCAGAGAAGAGAAAGAAGGACCAATCTGTCATTTATCATCAAATTGAGGGACCAATCTGTCATTTCAGAATTCTGTGGGCCTCTGAGACTCAAAAGGAGTACAAGTCCACACAATAAATGGACATCTGAGACTCAAGAAGTACAAGTCTAATGATTTTGAATACTCAAGCAGTTATGGGACCTTCATCTTCGATCTTGTCGCAGCCGCTGCCCGTCGATCTTGTCGAAGCTGAGTACTCCTAAAGTTGTCGTGTATCTGTTGTCCGTTCATCTTGTTGCAGTAGTAACTCCCAACATCGTCGGGGCTCCAATAAGTTGCATAAACAAGTTGGACATGATTCACATCCATGATCCAACTTGAGGGGGAGTGTAGGAATTTATGCATTTATTATGAATTATTTATTAAGTCATTATCTTATTAGATATAGATATATTATATCATATCTTAGGATTAGATATAGATATATTATATATTATATCATATCTTAGGATTAGATATAAATATATTATATCTTAGGATATTATATCTTAACCGTTTGATTTATTTTGATTTTATTTGATTTTATTAGATTCTAGGGTTAGCCCTAGGTTTGCCTATATAAAGGCCCGTATGTATTCTCTTCGATTTAGAGTTGAAGATTAATGAATTCAGATTATTCATATTAGTTTTTCTCTCTCAATTTATTCCACAAAGGACTACTGATCTTGTCCTTATCTATAGATTCACTACTAGGCCTTCTTTTACTTTGAGTCCGACTTATAGGCGACTTCAACCTGTTCATAATGGAGTTATCATTGGTCTTAGCAGCCTCATCAACCGCAGGTTGTTATGGCTATCTTCTGGAAAAAGCGGTTTCTTCCTATGCATTTTCGAAACAATGCGGTGAAGAAGAAAACACAGATACATTTACGGAGAGTGTCCTTGGAACGTTAGGCGCCTTTCTTGAGAGGGGACTTGAGAAGACGGTTGAGGACAAACCGATGATGGCACAAGAACAACAGAAAATATGCGGTGTGCCCCAACCACGGTTTCGTGGTCCTGGATGGACCATTGCTAGGAGTAACTGATGAAATAATGCCTCGGGAAATGCCTGGAGAGGTCCAAGTGTCAAGTTTGCAAATGAATAGAAAGAGAAAAAAAGGAGTTGAAGAAAAGAAAGAAAGAAGAGTTGATAATTAGTTATAGCCAAAAATTAGGAGAAAGCTTAAAGAGATTAACGTATTCTTGCCTTGTTCTGGTATTGCAAATTTGGTATTGAAGTTTGCTATTAGAGCAGTTACGTAAGCTGCGAAATCAAGGTTACGGCCATAACGGTGATGTTAGACATATTTTCCAACAATACAACCATCATATCAAGAACAGGACCCGCATCTCCAATGCATGCAGCAGACGTCCCAGAACCACAAAAAAAAAGGTTAGAGAAAATAGACATCCAAAGCTCAACAACATATATAAATAGAGACACACACTTATGTCTCTTTGGTTTCTCATGCAATTAATTGAAGTCTTTGAAAAGCGTATAACATATTGTGACCTTGAGTGATAACTGTGCCAAGCATTCATCTACTTCCTGTCGGTACTTTTGGTTCCATCGGATAACTTCAGCCCCAAGATTTGAATCATCAACAGAGCAATGTATGCTTTTCCGTAGGTGTCTCATCATATCACTCAGTGCACCAATTATAGCTACAGATTGCTGAACCTTTGTCTGTTTAGCAAGCCGGGTGATAACATCAACAATGTCGAGCTGCATATTAGGGTCTTTTAAGACATTCTTGTGATCAAGGTGCTTGACTAAAATGGACAATAGAAAGTGTGTATTCGCCCTGCAAATTACGTTGAATTTCAAAAAGAAAATAAAAATCAACGAGCAAAAGCGGTCTAGAATCCATCAAATCTTATAGCTTTGAAGAAAACAAATACCCAAATTTTCAATTATTAACTGCATTTCCAGGAGCACTTTGGGAGAGCAAGCCCATGTTGCGGAGACCGAGATTAGCATTATCAAAATAGCGGAACAAGGATTCCAAAACACGCCGTACGCAGTTGTAGCCTCTTTAGCTAACTTTGCCATGTTTTGTAGGCAAACCCTTGACCAAAACCCAGGGTTCACAGCAACTTCCCTGTAAGATAATAGAATGAAAAAATAAAAAATTTATAAACAGCTAAAGTGGATTAATTAGTAAATCAGAACATAATCCACCATCACGAGAAAGATAATTACACAGGCACATTAACTTGTCCTTTCTCATTCACCACCATTCTCCAGGAAGTAATCCTTGTCAATTGCATATTTTCAGAATCTTTCTCAACATCGCCATAATTTTCCAACACAACCTGAAACAACCTGAGTTAAAAAGAAGGAAGTCAGAAAAGAGATCTTTGTGTATGGAAGCATAGAACATGAATGTTCACTTGAAAATATGATTCTTTTACTTGCGAGAACACACTATGGCAAAAGCGAACATCGTGTTGAACATGAAAGGATTGTGATATTTGAAAAAATCAAAAACTAAATGATTCACCTGATCAGGAAAAAACCAGAATTCTTCTTGCATTACATACTTATGAAAGATACAGTTTCAATTTGGGGGAAAACCTTGGTTGCATTTGAGGAATACTTAAACAATATCCTGTGTCAACACATAATTACTGATCAACCAGTTTACCCTACTAAGCCCTTAATTTCATTCACTTAGCAATTCATGACTTCATGATTAGACAAGTGTCTTTTATCAAAGATATAATGGAAAGGAAGCATTTTGGAACAACATGAATAAACCATGATGGAAACATTTAAAGACTTCTAAACATACGACGACGACGACGACGACAACAGAGGCTTAATCCCACTAGGTGGGGTCGGCTACATGGATCAAACAACACCATTGCGCTCTGTCAAAAACCAAATCCCGAGATAAATTGTTAACTAAGAGATCTCGTTAAATAACCTCATTGAGCGTTCTCTTCAGTCTTCCTCTACCCCTTTTAACAGGGCTCCAAATAGATTGATCTACCTTCCTCACTGGCGCATTCAATGGCCTTCGTTGTACATGTCCAAACCACCTCAAATGATTTTCTACCATTTTTTCTTCAATAGGTGCCACTCCAACCCTTCATCGTATAATTTCATTATGAATCTTATATTTCCTTGTATGACCATACTTCCATCTCAACATCATCATCATCTTAGCAACTTCTAAACATAGCCTAGCTGAAATTCTCTGAATCGTTCAAATCATGGTAGTCAAAATCGCGCTTTAAAACGTAAAAACGCCGCTTTTACGTTTTATTAGGAGCAAAACGAGTTTCGTGGTGGGAAAAAACGCATCTGAGGTAAAAAACGGACCGTTTTTAGATAAAAACGTGAAAACGCCGCTTTTGCCAAAAAAACGAGGCAAAACGTAGATGCCCTATTTTTGATTTTTCCCTAAATCAATTCGTGCTCTGCTCAGTCTCACATAGCTCGACGCCTCGACTTCCTTCCTTCCAGTCGTGCGTGTGCTCACCGTCGTCGTCCCTGCTCGGATGCTCCCCGAATCCCTAATCGATTCGATTCGACCTCACCGGCTCACCTCCTTCAACTGCCCAAATCGTCGCTGCAACTGATATTCGGATACTGATATTGGAGTCTTTGTCCGGCATCCCAACTCCCAACTGATATTCGGATACTCCAACTGGTATGTACCGTATGTTCATTAAGTTTCGCTCAGATGCTCTGGCCTGTGAGAGTATTTTTCGTTTATGCTCCGAAGAACTCGTCTTTTATTTTGGATTGGAAGCTTTGTTTGTTAGCCTGGAGCCCTGGACTGTTTATTTTTCGTTTTTGTTTGTTAGCTTTGGATATGTGTATATATAGTTGGTGGCATGTTTATTGGACTTGCATCTGTTTGGATTGGAAGCATGTTAGCTTTGGATATGTATATATAGCTCGTTTGCATCTGTTTGTTTGTTAGCTGGAGCCCCGGAATGTTATGCTCGTTTTGTGGGACTTGCATCTTCTCTGACTGTTTGGATTGGAGTGAGTGGAGCAGGAACATCTTCAAGAACTTACAAGAATGCTCCCGGAAGTAGAACTGATGTGGCATGGAAGCATGGTACTTCAGTCGATGGAGGTACCAATAAAATTAAATGCAATTACTGCCAAAAGATTATACAAGGAGGTGTTTATCGAATGAAACATCATTTGGCTTGCGTAAACAAAGATGTACAAGGGTGAAAGTCTGTTCCTGAGGCAGTCAAGAACCAAATGTTTGAAATTGTAAAGGAGTTACAAAAAAGACAAAACAAGAAATCTGGTGGCATTGATGATGAGGATGAGGTTGTACAAGGTGGAGAAAAAAGATCACGTGGTGAAGATAATGAGAGCTCAAAGCATATCTTCAAGAAAAGAGGAGCAAGCACCCAACCTACCATCAATAATATTTTTAAGCAGAGTTTAAGAGGGTGCATGTGAGAAAATTGCTTCCTTTTTCTATAACAATGTCATACCATTCAATGTGGCACGAAGTATTGAATTTCAAGAGATGTTTGAAATGGTTGCTCGACACGGTATTGGCTTTAAGCCACCATCCTACCATGAAATTAGAGAGAAATATTTGAAGAAACAATATACGGACACAATGCAGAGTATTGAAAAACATAAAGCTTATTGGAAGGATATTGGGCTGCTCCATAATGACGGATGGGTGGACGGATAAAAGGAGAAGAACGCTTATAAACTTCTTAGTAAATAGCCCAAAAGGAAGTGTGTTTTTGAAGTCAATTGATGCATCTGCTATCACCAAAACAGCTGAGAAGATATTTCATATGATTGATGAAGTGGTTGAGGAGGTAGGAGAAGACAATGTTGTCCAAATTGTAACGGACAATGCTGCGAACTATAAAGTTGCAGGAGCATTGTTGATGGCGAAAAGAACAAGGTTGTATTGGACACCTTGTGCGGCTCATTGTATTGACCTAATGTTGGAGGACTTTGAGAAGAAGTTGCCGGTTCATCATGAGACAATTGCAACAGGAAGAAAAATTACTACATATATATATGCAAGGACTTCTTTAATTTCCTTGTTGCAATTTCATACAAATGGAAGAGATTTGGTGAGACCAGGCAAGACTCGCTTTGCCACATCCTATCTAACTTTGGGGTGCCTAAATGACAACAAAGGAGCATTGATAAGGATGTTTACTTCAGATCAATGGATGTCTAGCAAGTTTGCTAAAACAAATGATGGCAAGTATATTGCGGATGTGGTTATGGATAGGGAGTTTTGGAAAAATGTTGTGACATGTTTAAAGGGTGCTTTTCCACTTATCAAAGTGCTTCGTTTGGTGGATTCAGATGAGAAGCCAGCTATGGGGTTCATTTATGATGAGATGGTTCAGGCCAAGGACAAAATTCAGAAAGCATTCAATGGTGTAGAAAGAAGGTAGTATAATTTTACTGAATCTAATATAATTTTTTAACTTTTGTTTGCTATTTTGAGTCTAATGTAATTTTTTATTTGTCATTCTTTACTCTTTAGTTATCAGCCGCTATGTGATATCATTGACGGTAGATGGGACAATCAGTTGATGAGGCCTTTGCATGCAGCAGGCTATTTCCTCAACCCTCAAATACAATATAGGGTAGGATTTCGTGCTGATCCCGAAGTTAAAAATGGACTATATCAATGTTTAGAAAGGTTGGTGGAAAGTGCTGAAGAAAAAAGAAAAATTGATGATCAAATTGATGATTTCAAGCTGCAATTAGGGAGATTTGGTTCTGAATTAGTCCAAGGCGGCATTTATACAAAATCTCCAACACAGTGGTGGGAATCTTATGGTTTTGATCATCCAGAGCTCCAAAGATTTGCAATGCGTATTTTAAGCTTGACATGTAGTTCATCTGGTTGTGAGAGGAATTGGAGTGCCTTTGAGATGGTAAGTTTTCTTTAATTTGTAAATTTGGGTTTGTGCTTGCTACTTGTTGCATATTAATTGGATTTGTTTTTGTTTAGGTCCACTCAAAGAGAAGAAATCGCTTGTCACAAAAGAAAATGAATGATGTTGTGTTTGTGATGACAAATTCAAAATTGGCCAGAAGAAGCAAGTTAGAAAAGCTGAAGAATACATCATTGATGATGTTTCATCTGAAGATGAATGGATTGTGGAAAATGAAGGAATGCCTTCTAATGTTGAAGGTTTAGATGAAGACAATTTTGATTTCAATTTGGATAATTTAATTGAAGAAAACTTGGCTCAAGTTGGAGGAGAGGATGACACCGGTGATGTTGGTGCCTTTGTACATGATATGGATATTCCTAATTTTGAGTTGGACAATGAGGTTGATAGAAGAGAAATAGAAGTTGACATGCATCATGATGTAGTTGAAGATCATGTGGAGCATAATGCCTTTGATGATAATGACTTGAATGATTTATTAGCTTAGATTGTGAGTTGTGAACTTGTGACAATTATTTACATTTCAGTTGGATAATGAGTAGTACTGAATTTAAATTAGACTTGCATTTTGAAATGTATTGAGGTTGTTTGCCTTTATTTAAATGGTATTTGATGACAATGTTGGATATTTTGATTGATATTGAATGGATGAATATATGTATGGATGATGACAGGTGCCTTGCTTTTCTTGAATTTCTTTATATATATGTGCAGGTAAAAACTACGTTTTGTATTACGTTTTTACGTTTTACGTTTTTTCATTCCCCTACCGTTTTCAGGTGAAAACTACGCTTTCACTACCATGGTTCAAATGGATTCTCATTCCTACTTCGGTGAGAGTTTCTATGAAGTCATACACTGGTCATGAATCTGCATAATTCCCCTATTCATTTAATTAACTCATTTAATTTTATATTTTATGCTTATACTTGCCCTTTTTATTTATTACCAGGACATGTTTATTTTTTTCAAGTCAAAGACGTCTTCCCTATAAAAAAAATGAAGCTTTTTAACAAGCTAGCCATACTGGGCTTCTTCTAAGGTCAAACTATCTCAAAGAGATATAACATTATTGTCTTTTCAAAAACAAGTTCCTAAAGACTAATTCTGTATGGATAATGATATTCAATGTGGCTTGGTTTTATTTCAAGCTTTGGTGTATCTGACATGATTGTAACTGACATTGCACATACTATGCTACTCCATATGATTTGATGATACTGAGAACACTAAAAGCATTTGATCAATGAATTAGAGAGAAGTTCTGGCTACAACAATGCGCAAAGGATCTAATAATTTTTACTTCAATATTATCCATGTAGCTTCTTAATAACTTCATGTTGTCAAGCATGTCAAAAGATTGCTTAACATTAAAAGAGCATAAAACCGTTAACAGATATGACAGTGAAAGCATTTGAATTACCATTGATGAAAGAGCCTGTATGCCAGAAGCACGCAAATGTTGTACTTTTTCTGCATCACCCCTTTCTTGAGCTAGAAGGCAAAGCTTGGAAATTAATCCATCTAGATTTAACATGTAGGTACCATCTCTCTGCACAATAAAAGATGCCAGAAACTCAGCATTTGCACAGAAAATAACTTACAATATCATATAATATTATAAACACCAAAAACTGAACAAACATCAAAATCCAAAATAAAATCCTACGAAAATAAACCCCACCTGATTGTTCACAAAGTCAAAGAGAGTTTGGCACCCTAAAGTTTGCACTTCATTATGCCGTGTTTGATCAAGAAGAATTTGTATGATGCCAAGCAAGCTACTTGCAAACAATGGCCTGTCATAATAGTATGCTTCTCATTAATTTATGTATAGATTTAATATGCATACAGTTCCTTAAGAAAATGAAAAATCAGTTTCTTATGTTTCCTTCAAAAACATTTTTCCAGATCGATGCAGTTTCAAGAAAGCTTGAGCCTCCAAAGCAATGAAAAGTTTAAATAACTAAAGTAAATTATTTCCTAGCGTCCTATAGCAGTAGCTACAAAAATGTTTATATACTTAGTTTTGTTATGATGTGAGGCCCAAAAAATTTGACTTATGGATGGAAATTTTGGAACGATTTATACATTTTTTAGTAATATATTCTGTCACTATTTTGTTTGTTTTCTTTCATGATAAGTTATTTCCTTTATTATGATATCTTTTACTTTAAGTTATTAGGCTTCCTATAAATTGATCTAAGGTATTCTCATTTGTAATATTTGATGATTTGGATATTTAGAGTTATTATTATATATTTCTCCCTTATTCTTCTGCCCTTTCTTTTTTTCTCTCTACTTCTCTTTTTCCTTCCCCATCCCCCCCTTCTATGTCCTACGTTCCTTTGGTAAGATATTGGTATGTGACATGATTTGTCAAAAAGTAGAATCAAGCTTTTTGGTTAAACCTGTTCCTGTATTACCATATGGACTATTGTGTCATATTAATGAATTTTTGTGCCACAAATATCTGAAACTATAGAATAACAGAGTCACTTTAATCATCTACAAAGCAGCTCGATCCCAGCATTGGGTGTTTTCTCCTCCTAACAAAGTAGTTAGATAGTGTAAATAATTATGCAGCCTTCTCCCTCCAAGCAACTGTGACTAGTAAAGCATACTCATAATAGACAGAATAACATGTTGTGAATCTAAAGATGCTAAATGTATGGCATGCTCACAATAGACATGTTTAAAATTACAATGCCGACAGAATAATATGCTGTGAACTTAAAGATGTTGCCTCATTTATGCCCATTTGGAAACTCTTCCTTTTAGTGTAATTTCATTGAATTAACAGAATGAAACAATAAGAAAGGAAACTCACATTTGCTCTTTACAAGAAACCAACAACCTCCTGTAGATACAAATGACAACTTTTACACAATGGATGTTCTCATTTCTCAACTCCCTACTACTACAAAAAACACTTTTAACGTCTGTTTTTAAGACCATTAGACGACCGTTTTCAAGGGTCGTAAAAAGAAGAGTCGTTGAAAGTTTGTGACATATAACGACTGTTTTTAAAAAACAGTCGTTGAATTTCAACGACTTTTATTTAAATAACAGTCGTTGTATGTCTTTTTTTTCCCCAAATAGCAGCGGCAAAAAAGCATTGCAGCGGGAAAATTGAAAAGCCAAAAAAACATCGCAGCGGGAAAATTGAAAAACAACATGAAGCTTTGTCATGCTCTGCCACCACACAACAGAACAGGAAGAGGAAGAAAATTGAAAAGGTTCCTTTCATCAACTAGGGGCACAGATACCCCAACTTTAGCAATTGGTCTACCAAGTCCTAGAGCTAGACTCTGTGCCGGAAGCTTGTTGATAGCTGCAATAATCCTGGAAAAAAACCAATTAGAAAGAAAACAGTTAGCATCAAGAGCAAAACCGAAGAAAAATCAAAATCGAAATTTTGATTAAGCCAAAAGAACCATAATATTGAAAAGAACTAGATGAAAAAAAATCAAAAATCAAGATCCAAATGAAAGAGCTAGCCAAAATCGACAAAACTAGAATATTGAACAATCAAGAATAAATGCGAAGTATAATCACCGGAGAAGGAGAAACAATTAAAATAAAAAAGAATTAGCCATGGATTGACGACTTCAGCGCAAATCTGGAGATTTGGAGAAATGAAGCCGGAAAGGGTTTTCCAAATCCTGATATAAGCGGGCCAGATCTAAATCTTGTAGGCTACTTTTGCACCTCACAACAAAACTAGCTAGGAGAAAGAGACTTCCCCATAAATGAAGAAGAAAATTTAACGTAGTAAACTGGATGTGCAAAAGTAAGACGTTCGAGACTCTTTATGAAAGGTTGCGTTTAAGATGGATTTGAGGAAGACGTTCTGCACTGTTCGGTTTTGAAGAGAAAACTTCACACTTTTATGGAAGAGAGGGAACAACAAAATGTTGAAGGCGCCAGATTAAGGTTGAAATATCTAAAAAATTCGAGTTTCAACGACTTTTTTTGAAACACCAGTTGTTGTAATTCAAAATAAAAAAATAAAATAAATTGAAATATCTAAAAAATTCGAGTTTGAACGACTGGTTTTGAAAAACCAGTCGTTGAAACTCAAGATAAAAAATAAAATAAATTGAAATATCTAAAAAATTCAAGTTTCAACGATTGTTTTTTGAAACCCCAGTCGTTGAAACTCAAAATAAAAAATAAAATAAATTAAAATATCTAACAAATTTGAGTTTCAACGACTGGTTTTTCAAAACCTGTTGTTTTAACTCAAAATAAAAAATATAGATATATTTTTTACAGATAAATATAAAAGAGATATATTGTTTAATTTATTAAATTTAATTAGAAACTAAGTAAATGAAAATATGATTAGATTTCTTCTCATAACTATCGAAATTCTAGGCTATATATTAGGAAATAACTATAAATATGAGATAAAATCATACATATACACACACACATATATATATATATAGTTTAATTTATTAAATTTAATTATTAAGAACTAACTAAATGAAATAACGGTCAGATTTCTTCTCTTGATTATCAAATTAAAATTCTAAGCTACATAATAGGAAATAGCTATAAATATGAGGTAAAATCGCAATGGTCATATAATCTTGAAGATTTTATAAGTTGCACTAATTTTTCGCAAAATAAAATTCGAGTTTTAACTACTGGTTTTGAAAAACCAGTCGTTGAAACTCAAAAAAAAAATTGAAATATCTAAAAAATTCAAGTTTCAACAACTGGTTTTGAAAAACCAGTCGCTGAAACTCAAAATAAAAGGGAATGATTGCTTTCGGTTCAGGGGTTTGGTTCCAGGGGCAACGATGGATGCTGGAGAACGAAGCTTGATGGATGCTGGAGAACGAAGCTTTCGATTTTAGTGCGTTTAGGTTTGTGAGGGAGCAAATTAGATGTTGGGTCTACAAATTTAAGTAAAACGGTGTAGTTTGGGGCTGAAAGGAGAGAAGCTTATCTCCTGTCACAGGAGAAATCTTAATCCCATATATATAATTATTAAGAACTAACTAAATGAAAAAACGGTCAGATTTGGTCATGTAATCTTGAAGATTCTATAAGTAGTACTAATTTTTCGCAAAATAAAATTAAATGGTGTCACCAAATAAAATAAATGGTATCTAAAATACAACGACTGTTTTTATTATAACAGTTGTTATATCAAAACATTTAACGTTTGTTTTTAAAAAACAGACGTTAAAAGTAAGCTGAAAATTACAACAGTGCCACCACCTATGTTTTAACGTCCATTTTGTGTGAAACAGTCGTTGAATATTCTCGCCAAAATTTCAAAAATGCCACCGCCTCGTTTTTTATGTCTGTTTTCATTTAAATATGGGAGTCGTTAAATCTACTTTTTGTAGTAGTACTATAACACCTTTGCTCAAGGTGGGTAGTTATCTGCAATAAATTAAGAAATCATATTTCTATTATTATTTGTAACTAAATCATATACATTGTAAATTGAGTTATACTTAAGTTTAAAATGTTTAGGAGAAAATATAAAACAATTATGACAAAACCTATAATCAATCGAACATCTAAGTAGAGCTCAGGATCTTGGCATGAAAACTAGTAAAAAAGGTCATCCCAAAGAATTATTGAAGGTTCATCCACACCTCTTGTCATCTGGTTTACTTATACAAGTCTATAGTAAGGGAGAGTCAGCTACCATTCAGTTATAGACTCGGCCACTCTAATTACCGATCAGCCAAGCCTTATATTTATTAACAATAATTACATACATTAAGACCCGGATTTTAGAATAAATATTTTTAAATTAATGTGAGGGGATCGGTTTTCACCTGAACCACCACGCTTTCACTTATAATGCTGTAATTTCTATCTTATTGAAGAAAGAATGGGAAAATGAACAGTGCTGATAGTAAGATGTCAGAAGTCCTAAGAAGGAACTTTGATGCATAAATAGTTCCATAACAAGTGCCACATATCCTAGCCTAAGTCCAATTAAAAAGTCAGGTACCTTTGGAACACGGAGAGGATTTCTGGAGGCAATTCACATAGCTTTCCAATCAAACGATCATTTGGTTCTTCTTCCTACAGATATGAATTGATGGTTCTTGAAAATGAAACTTAGCATGACAAAACTTTAAACAGTCAGGTTTCTCTAAATGCAATCAAATGACAATACAAGCCAAATATAATTTTTTGTTATAAGGTAATTTTGTAAAGAGTAAAATATTTTAAGCACGAAAAAGCAAACAAACAAAAACAAAAATATCATTAGAAAGCACCCAACGTTACATTTTCAACCCAGGTGGCCAGAAAGAAGAATGAAAAACTTCTTTTTGCCGCAATTCCAATGGGCTTTCATAAAGAACAGTCCTATTCATCAATGAACAGAAAAAGAGGACCCCCCAAAAAGAATATAAATAAGCCCTTCAACTTTAAAATTCATCAATTCGCCCCCAACCTTTTACCAGTATTTAAAACCAGGTATATATTCATTTTTCGTTACCAGAAATTTTACTTGCAAACAATGGCCTGTCATAATAGTATGCTTCTTATAAATTTATATATAGATTTAATATGCATACAATTCTTTAAGGCTTTGTTTGGGAACTTGGAGAGAAGGGGAAGGGGAAGGAAGGAGATGTAAGGAGAAGGGAGAGGAGGGGAGGGAAGGGAAATGAATGATATTTCCTCTCCTTATTTAGGAGTTAAAAAAATAGTAAGGAAGGAAGATGGAGGATTAATGAGTTATTTTTACTATTTTGTCATTTTCTTTAAAAATTAATATAATTATTATACTTTACAAATATATTTAAATTTTCTAAAAAAAATTATTTATGTAATTTTATATTCAAAAAATATTTTCTCTCTCTAAAATGTATTTCTCTCTCTAATAGTTAGTTTTCTCTCTCTATAATGATTTATATATATTTTTAGTACATAATGAGAAAAGAAAATTTCTGAATAGGTTATTCTGAATTATCTTCATTGAAACATCATGAAAGAATGAGGGGTAATGAGCAGACACAACTATTCCTTTTTTTTCCATGTTTGACCAATTCCACGATGAAGAATTTAATTGCTTAGAATATATATAGCATAACATAGCACTATCAATCAATCAATTTATAATTTAAAAAACGATCGAGGAGAAGAATAATGACAACGAACATTATGTTATGGTAATTTATAAGGAATATAAATTTATAAATAAACAAGATTAGAATAACCTATTTTATAATAATTCAAAACATTTGCCCTCTCTAAAAAATATTTCTCTCTCTAGTAGATATTTCCTCCCCTTGTTTGATTCGTGTGCATTTCAACGATAGAAAAGAAAAAAGAAATCAGAAATAACGAGAGTGTTTTATTTGAATGAGGGTAAAAAAGTAATTAATCTATTTCCCCTCTTAAAACCCCTATATTAAGGGACTTTATTTTTTAGAAGAAAGAGGGTTTTGGAGGATTTGTAAAAATCCCTAATTTCCTCCCCTCTTATTTTTAATACTTGCAAATAAGGGAAGAGACTACGAAAGTCCTCCCTTCCCTTTCATTTTCCTTTAAAATAGAACTCCCAAACAAATCCTAAAATGAAAAATCAGTTTCTTATGTTTCCTTCAAACACATTTTTCCAGATTGATGCAGTTTCAAGGAAGCCTGAGCCTTCAAAGCAATGAAAAGTTGAAATAACTAAATTACATTATTTCCTAGCTTCCTACGGCAGTAGCTACAAAAGTCTTTATATACTTACTTTTGTTATGATGTGAGGCCCAAAAAATTTGACTGATGGATGGAAATTTTGGAAAGATTTATACATTTTTTAGTAATATATTCTGTCACTATATTGTTAGCTTTCTTTCATGATAAGTTATTTCCTTTAGTGCCTGTTTGGCCTAACTTATTTTCAGCTTATCTTCTCCTTATAAGTAGAAGTTAGGCCAAACAGGGTTTTATAAAAGCTCTTATAATTATAAGAGCTTATTTTATAATGAAGAAAAAAGCTCTTATAAAAAAGCCAATGAGATGAGCTTATTTTATAAGCTCTTTTTTTTTTTTTTAATAATATACTCCATCCGTTCCTAATTGTAGGACCCCACACACACACACATTTATATATTTACACACACACATTTATTTATATATTTACACACACACACATTTATATATTTACACACACACACACATTTATATATTTACACACACACACACATTTATACACACACATTTATATATGTATATAGACACACACACACATTTATATATATTTATATATGCACACAGACACACACAAATATATATATTTATATATGCACACACACACAGACACACACAAATATATATATTTATATATATATGCACACAGACACACACACAAATATATATATGTATAGAGACACACACACAGACACACACAAATATATATATTTATATATATATGCACACAGACACACACAAATATATATATATGTATAGAGACACACACAAATATATATATTTATATATGCACACACACACACATTTATATATGTATATAGACACACACACAAATATATATATTTATATATGTACACACACATTTATATATGTATATAGACACACACACAAATATATATATTTATATATGTACACACACATATATATCTGTGTACACACACACACACATATATATATAGCAAAATCATTATTTTAATTAGAAATCATAAAAAGAAAAATTCTAGGTCGGAGAGGTATATCGCAAGGACGGTTGATTCACATTTTTTTAATGTCATTTAAAATTTATATAAGGGCGTTTTAGGAAAGTGATTAAAATTAACTAATTTAACTTCCCTTCTTAATCTCCCCAAAATCGGTTAAATATGTCCTATAATTAGGACGGGAGGGAGTACCTTTTATGATAATTTTTATTAGAAAAGTGCTTATGACAAAAATTTTGCCAAACAACTTATTTTTAATTTTAGCTTTTAAGTAACTTTTAAGCTAAAAAATTTATATAATCACCAAACAGCTTTTAACTTTTTTAAAAAAGCTCTTTTTTTTAGCTTTAACTTAATAGTAGCTTTTAGCTTAAAAATAAGAGGATCCAAACGGGCTCTTAGTATGTTCTCTTTTACTTTAAATTATTAGTCTTCCTGATGATTTGATTATTCAGAGTTATTATTATATATTTCTCCCTTATTCTTCTGCCCTTTCTTTTTTTCTCTCTACTCTTTTTTCCCTTTCTACCTCTTTCACCTTCCCCATCCCTCCCTATCTCCTATATTCCTTTGGTAAGATATTGGTATTCGAATCTCATCCCAAATTAAAACGAAGGACCTAGAGCATGTAATATTTATTGAAAAAGATCGTAAAAATTAAAATTATTTAGAAGAACTAACAACTAAGATATAAATTTTAAAATACTTAATTGTCCTTGATTAAACTTTCTACATTCAATCTCTCCCACATCCTACTTCAAAAGTAGTTGTAATTTTATTTTCCACAAAAATTACAACTGCCAAAGTCATCATTTTTTAACTTTAACTAACTTCTACATAATCATATCATCATTATTTCATTTAATTATTAACATAGATGCTAAGCATTTAAATTATTAAGTTCTTTTTCTGATTTATATAATATTAGATAAAATAAACTCCAAGTAAAATAGACAAATTTAGAAGATGTTAGCTTTTCTATCTAATATCTTTGTCATTAATAAAGCTTCATCCAGAAAAAGTAGAAAAATTATTATTATTTGCTTATATTATAGACTTTATTGATTATATTAAATGTTTTATTAAAATTATTTTTTTGGTTTATACACGACTATTCTCTGGGTAGGCAATCCTGTATACCATTCAGGAGCAAAAAATATAATAAATTATCTAGACTTTTTTAAGTATATTAATGTTTCATGGTTTTCGGTCAAAAAAACATTACATGATTTTATTTTTAAAACTCACATAAATCTATTCTCACATAAAAATAAATGATGCAAATCTCCTTTAAATTGTTCAAAATTTCATTTTTTTTAAAAAAATTAGATATATATATATATATATATATATATATATATATATATATATATATATATATATATATATATATAAAAAACGTTTCTTTAACATTTATAATAAACTATAAAACATTTGAGTTTTCCTAAAATATAATTTTTTTTTTCAATTGAAGTTTGTGTCTATTTTAAAATTTATAATTTTGAAAAAATTGAAAGATGTTTGTGTTATTTTTTTTTCAACACATACCTACATAAATGGTAAAATATGAGAGAAATTGCGTTTAATATAATGAAATTTTAAAAATTCATATTAGTTTTAAAAATAGAATGTGGGAGAAAATGAGGGTGGTTTAATCAATGACAATTTAGTATTTTTAAATTTTTATTTTGATAATTGGTCCTTCTAAATAATTACAACTTTTAATGTCATTCCAAATAAATATCATTTGCTCCAAGTCTTTCATTCTAATTTTTCCATGTTTTTTCTTAACTCTTGATCTTTTCCATCTCATTCTATTCTCATACCGTATTAATCATTAACCCGATAAAAGTGTAAAGTGGACAGCGCTGAACCCCAATTTTTGATTGATTAAAGTTATGATTTTTATTACATGACCAAAAAAATAAAATAATTGAATCAATATACAATCAAGGTTGCCACAAAAACGCCAACTAATCAACGACTCTAAACTGAAATCCCTGGTGTCAATTTGAGCTCAAGAAAAAGAAGCTAGTATGCAACCATTCGCATAATCTAATGAGCATGAACCATTTTTTATGATCAGAAATCAACAACCAGCAGCCATAGACAGTGGCAAAGTTTGGTTCCAGGACTGAATTTCCTGTCTGCAGTTTCAAATGCCATGAAAATAAGATAGTCTTCTTGTCATTTTTTAATGGAATTTGGATGAATAGGCGAGTGTCAAGTTATCATGTGATCATATTTAGATGATCAATTAGTCAGTCATATTGTGGTGCTTTCCTACAAAATTATGGCAAAGAATCAAGTGAAGGTTATTACAATACTATGAAATTGTAGAAGAGAAACATAATTCCGACCATGAAATTGTTCTTTGCCTTAACATTCACTTCTATTTTTGTTCATATGAGGACCGAAAATATGGGAGTTAAACATATATTAGCCTACATATAGCAAAACTAAGTTTGGGCCAAGAGGATGGAAACTAACTTAACCCATATTTTCTAGTCATAAACGTCAATCACAATCATATATGAAAATAACATAAAGTAAAAAATTACTTGTCAAAAGGAAATTCTTCATGTTGTTTTAGAAAAAGCTTCTCAAAATGCATCATATAGTTCCTATCGAATTCAAAAGGAAATTCTTCATATTTTCTCTCAAAAAAGCATATGACTATTGTTTTGAGATAAATTGATAAAGATGGTTTTATAAGGGAAATGTTTTTCGGTTTTGTACATGTGGAAGATACAAGTGCTCAATTTGAAACAAGAAATATTCAGCACTCTTCGTCACCATAATCTTGACTTTCAAAATATTCGAGGACAAGGCTATAATAAAGCTAGCAAATGAGGTGAATGGAATGAATTGCATGCTTTAATTTGTGCTAGCAATATGCGAGGTAAATGTCACCGGGTTTAATTTTAGCACGGATTTAATTATTGATGAGTTCAATAATATGAAAACATGCTTTAATATCTAGTAACATGCGAGGTGAATGTAACAAACTTTAATTCATGTAAATTTTTTTTTTTTAATTTTTCGTATATTAGATTTATATTGTATTTTAAGTACTTTTATTTATAATATAATATTTTTTATTTTTGCCGTGTCACTAAAATTCCTTACTCCGCCTCCTATGTGTTCTTGACGTTACTAGACAGCAAAGTTGTAAAACCAATCATGCGAAATGATTCAGAAATGAGAGGTAAAAGAGATGTTTACATGTCTTAGTGAAAAATGGAGACAAAAGCATTGATTAAAAATATCATATAAGAGGGCCATGAATTGTGGCTGCAATTGATTAAAGAACGACGAATCCAATGCAAACCGACAGCACACAATCACACATATTTCACTTTCGGCCACCAATCACGCCAGATATATATTTTAAGAAGAAAAAAAATCATATCAGAGGACCATGAATTGTGGCTGCAATTGATTAAAGTTGCCATTCATGATGAATGCTGAGTCATATAGCACCAGAGATGTAGGACTAAAGAACGACACCTACTTTAAAGGTTTAAATCTCCACCGCCCACCTCACCTCACTCCATCACTTTTGTCTGTTAATCACATAAAAACTCAATAATGCAATAACAGAATTTCGCACGCGCCTTTCCTCCTTTTCCTTTAACCTCCGCTTTTCTATTAAACTGTACTCTACCAAGTCCTACTGTTTTGGGTAAAATACACACGGTTCATATATATATAAATTTACTAAATAAAATAGTAAAATTATGTAATTTGGCCCAATTACTGTCTTATCTTCTCTATAATAAAATAGTAAAATACACACGGTTCATTTAAAAATAATACAACAAAGTTTTTAAATAATGAGGATGCTTCATTGTAAGAAGCAACTTCAGTAGTCACTTTGATGAGATCAGAAGCTTCACCCATTAGATTCAGCCAAGAAACAACTTCACAACCAAAACCCATCAGATGTTGAATTCATGCCAAACACACAAAAATCAAGTTTTCACTTCCGCTAGGCTTTTTAGCATTTTATAGATTTTTTCAACATTTGATATCATCCCAAACAAGCCTTATATGTATACGACGCTTCATTTGGGAACACACATAAACACATCTCCCAACAAATATTCATATAACTCTTGCTCTCTCATACAAACCACATTGAATTTGCCATCGAATTAATCAATAGAAGCCATTGCTGATAATGTCATTGAGCTACCGGGCTCTTTAGCTGCTAAAGAGCTTGAGCTTCTCCAACTTCTGAGATGATAGGCGTAGCAGTATAGTTGTTGCTATGTAATCTGGATTTCACGTGTTCAAATCTTGAAAACAATCTCTCTAATTGTTGTGTAAGGTTGCGTACATCTACATCTCTCCGGACACTAGATGCATTGGGTCACCTTTTTGTTTTTGTTCTTAAACAGTGACGTAGTATTCTAGGGCTTTCAAGGATGAGTTTACAAAAAATTTGACAGTAGATACTTGTAAAGTTTTCTTTCACTAAAATTAAGGCTTTTTGGCATGTAGGGCTGTTTTGTTTACTTTTTGATATAGAATTTTTAGGAAAGGGGTTGGGCTCACCCACAATCCAAAGGCAGGGCGCTTGGAGCTCAATCCACAGGACATACTGGACAGAGAGTACACATGCCTCCACCTCTACCAGCGTTTATACTGCTTCCTAGACCCCTAGGATGCCTCTCCTCCAGCGCCTTGACCAACGCAGGGATCGAACCCCCTCCCTTGAGGTGAGGAAGTCCGACCCCCTTACCAGTTGAACCCAAGAACGAGGGGTTGTTTTGTTTACTTTTGTTATTAGTTCAAATAGAGAAAGTACCATTCAGCCCATCCTTTTAAATCTCAGGAACATTGCACTTCTATTAACTTGTGCACAAGTTATCTTCATCAAAACTCCACCAAAGAAGAACATTTCTTGATAAAGACAAGAATTCAAATAATCATAAATGGTGATGATATCACTATTTTTGATGATGGAGTAATTGTTAAGGTCTTCAAAGTGGATAGGGAATCTAACATATCATTAATGAAACACCAAATTGATTAATGTTGTAGTTATTTTGATTCGTGATAGCAAATCTCACTTCATTGCAAGAACTACTTGAACTCATCCAATGCCCAAAATTGACATCTCCTTCCATAATCCATCAACAGTGTCGCATCATTAAAGAAGCTTAAGCTCATAATTAAAGTCCTCTGTTTTTACATCACATCAAGAGTCCATAAGAAATCTGAAATATATAAACTCTCCATTCAAAATTATATTGTTCACATTCCAAATGTTCTCGTGGAATAAAAAATTGGCATCTTATTACCTTCATTTCAAGGTCCTCTGTTATTTGTTACTTGTTAGAATAAAAGGGAATGTAATAAAAGGGAATCTCACAGTTCACACATACTTTATATCTGGCATTGGGTTTTTTTGTTTGATGCTTCAAGACCCTACATATATGGTGTCGGTGTGGGATAAATCAAATCTAAATATTTAAAATATACGTCTTTATAATATATCTTTCAAAATCAAATATTGAGTACTTGATGTTCTTTTATAGCGTAGGATCTTGTATATTGTGATCGTCTGAGATATTTATTTTTGTCTTTTTTAAATGCTTGTTCATCAATAAAATGTTAATTAATGTGTTTTATCACATTTTATAATATTAAAAGGCATATTAAAATTAATGAAATGGCATTTTATAATTGATAAAATCTTCATTTAAAATGCATATAAAAGTATATATATATATATAAGGTAATAGGTTTTTTATTCGTAAATTTTAAAATTAATAATTTGGATATAAATATTATAAAGAAAGAAGAGAAAAATCTAAATAAAATGATAAGAGTATATTTGTTCACTTATGTGTATTTGTATTAACTTTTGGATAACAGCTTTAACGATTTACGAGGTAAGTATGCGAAAAGAGTATAGTTTCGGCTTGCGGAAAAAGACTTTTAAAATCGCGGTTTAAGTGTTATGCACCAAAAAAAAAAAAAAAAAAATAGCTCTCCTCCACTTGCCTCCCTTGCAAACAATACCACTTTGTACTTAAATATTGTAAATTCACGGAAAAAGTTTGGTTAAAAAATATAGGTTACTTGTAGGGTAATTGATGACATTTTCTTAATTTTACCTCTATTTAATTTCTATTGGAAAGAGAGAAAGAGAAGAGAAATGTGTGAAAATCATTTGTAAAGTAGGGAGGGAAAATATAGATAATTTTATTAATTTAATGTATTCCTTAACATGCAAGACAGTGATATAAGTGATTTATATTTAGGTAGAGAGTGGTAATTATTTAAATATCTGCCCTCCTCCGTTTTGGACGAAATAATTTGCAAAGAAATCAAATGTTGATTAATTAATTGATGTTGTTTTACAGCATAATTAATATTAATTGGAATCAAATTAAAGCATCTATAAATATAAGTATTTTGAGAAAAAGAAGAATGTCTGGGCATTGAAAAAAATGTTAATTTAATTTAATTTGATTTGAATAATTTATTAGCAAGAGTAAAATTGACATAGCACTAACATCTAATATTAATTAATATTTCATGTGACAAAATAAGTATCTAATGTGATATATTTATCCTCTTGGATGCATAGGCGAACCCACCTATTAAATCAGGGGCAAGTGCCCTTGAATTTGGAGTTTTTAAAAGTAAATAAAAATACATGTTTGAATGATTGTCACCTTTAATGCATCAAGACTGTACTCCGTAATAGGGAGGATGAATGGTTAAATGATTGTTTAGTCTTTATGTTGAAAAGATGTATTTGATAGTTTTGATAATAAGACAATTATGATTAAATTTTAAAAAATAAGGCTTAAAAGGATGACATTGTAATTATTTTTATTATAATATACTCCTCCGGTCCTAATTATAGGAGCAATTTAACCGATTTTGAGGGATTAATGAGATGAGTTAAATTAGTTAATTTGACTCATTTTCCTAAGATGCCCTTATATAAATTTAAAATGACATAAGTAAAAGTGAATTACAACCCCCACATATCTCTCCTTCCAATTTTCCTTTCCACACACTTTCTAATTGAAATAACGGTCTTACTATATAAACATATATGTATATACATATAGATCTATCTACATACATAGATACACACACATATATATATATAGACACACGCACACCCATATATCTACATGCGCGCACGCACACACATATATATATACATACATATATAGACACACACATATATGTATGTATGTGTGTGTGTAAACACACACACACATACATACATATACACACAGAGATATATATATGTTTATGTGTGTGTGTTTGTGTATGTACACCCCCCCACACACACACATATATATAGGAAAAAAATGATAAAAGTTAAAATTTGTTCTTATAATTAGAACCAAAACCAACTCTAAAATTTGCTCCTTAGGGAGAGGAGGGAGTACTTTTTAGTTGGATGAAGCTATATTTTTGAAATATTCGTCTCTCTCTCTCTCTGGCTACTCTTCAAAAAAGAATTTGACTTTACGCTCTTGAATGACAGATGAAAGATGCGTGGAATATTCTTGGACGCGCTTTCCTCATTCTCCTTGTCCTTGGTGCTCCGCTGCGGTAGATTTCTTTAAAACTCCACCTTTTCTTTTGGGGTGTAAATTCCATTTTTTAAAATAAATAATAGCATTCACCATCATAAAATATATTTTTAGTATAATTTAGTAAAAATTTATTTTTAAAATAATTCTAAAAGATAATGAAGTATTTTTTTTAAATACCAATCAATATTTTAAAATATTGTTTTTAAGATTATAAAATATTTGTTTAGGACCACTTAATATCATATCTTCTTATTATTAATTAGTATTCTAAAATATTTTTTCAAAATCCTAAAATACCTTTAAAAATTTTAAGATCTTAAAAAAATATTTTAAGATAACAAGTAGTTAAAAAAAAAAACTTCATATATGAATATTAGTATATTTTAAAAGGTAGTGGATGTTCATTGTTCAACGATCCTGTTCCACCCGTGAATGAACCAGCAGTGGCATGAGCAAGTACTGTGTTGTCCGTGAGAGAGAGAGAGACGTGTGCTGTCAGTCTGAATCAATGAGAGAGATTGAAGCAAGTGGGTGCTGTCCGCTTGTGCTGAAAGGATTGAAATGTGCTGTCCAAATAATGCAGTGGGTTGTGTCATGATGTAATGCGCATTGAAAGAAGGGAAAATCCATATAGGGGTCCAATTAAGACCCAAAATTTTAAAAAATGCCCCAACAACTTTCACATACCAAAAAGGGTCCTAGGGCCTTTTCTGGGATTTTTCATTAAAACATTAGTTGTTAATCTGACTGATTTAGTTGTTAACTGGGGCTGATATTGTTGTTAAAGTGACTGATTTAGTTGTTAAAATATTGTTGTTAATGCGACTGATTTAGTTGTTAACGGATATTGATTTTGTTGTTAATCTGACTGTTTTAGTTGTTAACGTTTATACCAGAAAAGGCCCTAGGGCCCTTTTTGGTATGTGAAAGTTATTGGGGCCTTTTTTAAAATTTTGGGCCTTAATTGGGCCCATATATGAATTTCCCCTTGAAAGAAAGGAGTGTGTCAATCACACAGATATTTATTTTCTCTTTTCAAATTACTTAATGTTAGTTGATGAATTGATGTTCACTTGTTCAGAAAAACTCAAAGAAACGCATTCAAAAAAATTAATATATCTAGTTATTGGGTAATGCATGTATTAATGCAAGGATGAGAAAATCATTAGCACAACTTCCAGAGTCTATTGGAAGTCTCACATCATTGCAAAAGCTAGACCTCAATTCTTGCAGTTCTTTGGCATCACTTCCAGAGTCTATTGGAAGTCTCACATCATTGCAAAAGCTAGACCTCGATTCCTGCAGTTCTTTGGCATCACTTCCAGAGTCTATTGGAAGTCTCACATCATTGCAAGAGCTACGCCTCATTGACTGCAGTTCTTTGGCATCACTTCCAGAGTCTATTGGAAGTCTCACATCATTGCAAAATCTAGACCTCGATTCCTGCAGTTCTTTGGCATCACTTCTAGAGTCTATTGGAAGTCTCACATCATTGCAAGAGCTAGACCTCGATTCCTGCAGTTCTTTGGCATCACTTCCAGAGTCTATTGAGTACTTGATGTTCTTTTATAGCGTAGGATCTTGTATATTGTGATCGTCTGAGATATTTATTTTTGTCTTTTTTAAATGCTTGTTCATCAATAAAATGTTAATTAATGTGTTTTATCACATTTTATAATATTAAAAAGCATATTAAAATTAATGAAATGGCATTTTATAATTGATAAAATCTTCATTTAAAATGCATATAAAAGTATTTTATCATATATATATATATATATATATATATATATAAAAGGTAATAGGTTTTTTATTCGTAAATTTTAAAAATAATAATTTGGATATAAATATTATAAAGAAAGAAGAGAAAAATCTAAATAAAATGATAAGAGTATATTTGTTCACTTATGTGTATTTGTATTAACTTTTGGATAATAGCTTTAATGATTTACGAGGTAAGTATGTAAAATGGGTTTAGTTTCGGCTTGCGGAAAAAGACTTTTAAAACCGCGGTTTAAGTGTTATGCACCCAAAAAAAAAAAAATAGCTCTCCTCCACTTGCCTCCCTTGCAAACAATACCACTTTGTACTTAAATATTGTAAATTCACGGAAAAAAGTTTGGTTAAAAAATATAGGTTACTTGTAGGGTAATTGATGACATTTTCTTAATTTTACCTCTATTTAATTTCTATTGGAAATAGAGAAAGAGAAGAGAAATGTGTGAAAATCATTTGTAAAGTAGGGAGGGCAAATATAGATAATTTTATTAATTTAATGTATTCCTTAACATGCAAGACAGTGATATAAGTGATTTATATTTAGGTAGAGAGTGGTAATTATTTAAATATCTGCCCTCCTCCGTTTTGGACGAAATAATTTGCAAAGAAATCAAATGTTGATTAATTAATTGATGTTGTTTTACAGCATAATTAATATTAATTGGAATCAAATTAAAGCATCTATAAATATAAGTATTTTGAGAAAAAGAAGAATGTCTGGGCATTGAAAAAATGTTAATTTAATTTAATTTGATTTGAATAATTTATTAGCAAGAGTAAAATTGACATAGCACTAACATCTAATATTAATTAATATTTCATGTGACAAAATAAGTATCTAATGTGATATATTTATCCTCTTGGATGCATAGGCGAACCCACCTATTAAATCAGGGGGCAAGTGCCCCTTGAATTTGGAGTTTTTTAAAAAGTAAATAAAAAATACATGTTTGAATGATTGTCCACCTTTAATGCATCAAGACTGTACTCCGTAATAGGGAGGGGATGAATGGTTAAATGATTGTTTAGTGCTTATGTTGAAAAAGATGTATTTGATAGTTTTGATAATAAGACAATTATGATTAAATTTTAAAAAATAAGGCTTAAAAGGATGACATTGTAATTATTTTTATTATAATATACTCCTCCGGTCCTAATTATAGGAGCAATTTAACCGATTTTGGGGGATTAATGAGATGAGTTAAATTAGTTAATTTGACTCATTTTCCTAAAATGCCCTTATATAAATTTAAAATGACATAAGTAAAAGTGAATTACAACCCCCACATATCTCTCCTACCAATTTTCCTTTCCACACACTTTCTAATTGAAATAACGGTCTTACTATATAAACATATATGTATATACATATAGATCTATCTACATATATAGATACACACACACATATATATATATATAGACACACGCACACCCATATATCTACACACACGCGCGGCACACACACATATATATATATACATACATATATAGACTCACACATATATGTATGTATGTGTGTGTGTAAACACACACACATACATATACACACAGAGATATATATATGTTTATGTGTGTGTGTTTGTGTATGTACACACCCCCCCCACACACACACATATATATCTCTACACAAATATATTGGCATATATGATATATAAACACAGATATACATATATACACACACATGTGTACATACACATATATATAAGTGCTCCTAATAATAAGTATAAATAGTGATATTATAGGAAAAAAATGATAAAAGTTAAAATTTGTTCTTATAATTAGAACCAAAACCAACTCTAAAATTTGCTCCTATAATTAGGGAGAGGAGGGAGTACTTTTTAGTTGGATGAAGCTATATTTTTGAAATATTCGTCTCTCTCTCTCTCTGGCTACTCTTCAAAAAAGAATTTGACTTTACCTTCTTGAATGACAGATGAAAGATGCGTGGAATATTCTTGGACGCGCTTTCCTCATTCTCCTTGTCCTTGGTGCTCCGCTGCGGTAGATTTCTATAAAACTCCACCTTTTCTTTTGGGGTGTAAATTCCATTTTTTAAAATAAATAATAGCATTCACCATCATAAAATATATTTTTAGTATAATTTAGTAAAAAAAATTATTTTAAAAATAATTCTTAAAGATAGTAAAGTATTTTTTTAATACCAATCAATATTTTAAAATATTATTTTTAAGATTATAAAATATTTGTTTAGTACCCCTTAATATCGTATCTTTTTATTATTAATTAGTATTCTAAAATATTTTTTCAAAATCCTAAAATACTTTTAAAAATTTTAAGATCTTAAAAAAATATTTTAAGATAACAAGTAGTTAAAAAAATACTTTATATATGAATATTAGTATATTTTAAAAGGTAGTGGATGTTCATTGTTCAACGATCCTGTTCCACCCGTGAATGAACCAGCAGTGGCATGAGCAAGTACTGTGTTGTCCGTGAGAGAGAGAGAGAGACGTGTGCTGTCAGTCTGAATCAATGAGAGAGATTGAAGCAAGTGGGTGCTGTCCGCTTGTGCTGAAAGGAGTGAAATGTGCTGTCCAAATAATGCAGTGGGTTGTGTCATGATGTAATGCGCATTGAAAGAAGGGAAAATCCATATAGGGGTCCAATTAAGACCCAAAATTTTAAAAAATGCCCCAACAACTTTCACATACCAAAAAGGGTCCTAGGGCCTTTTTTGGGATTTTTCATTAAAATATTAGTTGTTAATCTGACTGATTTAGTTGTTAACCGGGGCTGATATTGTTGTTAAAGTGACTGATTTAGTTGTTAAAATATTGTTGTTAATGCGACTGATTTAGTTGTTAACGGATATTGATTTTGTTGTTAATCTGTTTGTTTTAGTTGTTAACGTTTATACCAGAAAAGGCGCAGGGCCCTTTTTCAGTATGTGAAAGTTATTGGGGTCTTTTTTAAAATTTTGGGCCTTAATTGGGCCCATATATGAATTTCCCCTTGAAAGAAAGGAGTGTGTCAATCACACAGATATTTATTTTCTCTTTTCAAATTACTTAATGTTAGTTGATGAATTGATGTTCACTTGTTCAGAAAAACTCAAAGAAACGCATTCAAAAAAATTAATATATCTAGTTATTGGGTAATGCATGTATTAATGCAAGGATGAGAAAATCATTAGCACAACTTTTTTTTTTTTTTGTTGGTGATTAAGCTATGTTTTTCAAGTGATCGAGTAATGAAGGTTAAAAAAAAAAGGTAATCAAATAATAACTCTGTTTTTTCCATCATCCTTTAGCTAAGAGACGGAACATACGCGGAAAAGGAAGAAACAAAGGCTACATATATAGGACGTTTCATTTTGGGGGAACCCCCATAAACACATCTCCCAACAATTATTCATATAACTCTGCTCTTTCATACAAACCACTTTGAACTTGCCATCGAATTAATCAATGGAAACCATTGCTGATAATGTCATTGGGCTGTTGGGCTCTTTAGCTGCTAAAGAGCTTGAGCTTCTCCGCAACTTCAAAAATGATTTGGAGACGATGGAGCGGAAGATGAAGGGAATCAGAGCCGTGCTTCATGATGCAGAGAAGAAGGCAACAACAACTGAAGTGATCCGTGTTTGGCTTGAGAATCTGAAAGATGTGCTGCTTGACGCAGAAGACCTGTTCGATGCCTACTCTGCTGAGAAGCTAGCAAGGAAAGTGATGACCAAAGATAAAATGGCCAAGGAGGTACGAATATTCTTCTCCAAATCCAACCAAATTGTTTGTGCTCATAAAATGGGTCGTAAAATCAAGGCAATTAGGAAGAAACTAGACGAGATTTTTGATGAGAAGAATCCATCTTTGTTGCCTGAGAGCTCTTCGAGTACTTTGAATGAGTCTCATGAATGGAGGCAAACCCAGTCGTTTGTGAGGGAGGAAGATGTCGTAGGGAGAGATGAGGAAAGAAAGCTTCTTGTTAGTACCCTTTTAAACCCTCCTGATGCTATGAAAAATAATAACGTTTCAGTAGTAGCCATAGTTGGGATTGGGGATTGGGAAAGACTACACTTGCTCAACAAGCCTATAATGATAAGGCTATCAAAAGCCATTTTGAGCTAATGAAGTGGGTTTGTGTGTCTGATGATGAATCCACTAATAATAAATTTAACATTAAGAGAGTAGCTCAAAACATCATTGGGAAGGAATATGGGGCGTTGGAACAAGTGGCACAGGATTTAAGAAAAATGATTGAGGGGAAACGTTTTTTGCTTGTGTTAGACGATGTATGGAATGAGGAGCGTGAAAAATGGATTGCATTGGAAAGTCTGTTAAGGGGAGGAAAAATGGGAAGCATGATCATTGTGACCACGCGTAGTAAGAAAGTGGCACAAATAATGGGCACACATCCACGGCTTCTTTTTTCCATTAAAGGCTTGGATGCAAACTGCTCTTGGGGGCTATTTCGAAGGGTGGCTTTTTGGGATGGGAAAGAACCTGATAATCAAGAATTGGTAGGTATTGGAAAGGATATTGTGAGCAAATGTGCCGGAGTTCCTCTTGCAATAAGAACTATTGGTAGCTTATTGTTCACCAAAAAGTTGGGAGTGAGTGAATGGTCATATTTTAGGGATCAAGAACTTGCAAATATAAGTTCTGATGACAACGAAGTCTTGTCTATCCTTAAACTTAGTTATGATCATCTTCCCTCCCATTTGAAAAATTGCTTTGCATTTTGCTCTTTGTTTCCAAAAGATTATGAAATTGAGAGAAAAATGCTAATTCAGATGTGGATAGCTGAGGGGTTCATTCCAGATACAAATAAGGTCTTGGAAGATGTTGGGGATGGGTACTTCATGCAGTTATTGTCAAGGTGTTTGTTTCAAGATGTGAAGCGAGACTCCTTTGGTGAGATAAAGAAGTGCAAGATGCATGACCTCATACATGATCTAGCACTGTCAATCACTAGAAATGAGTGTTACTTTGTCAAAAGTGAAAAGATGGAAGAAGAGAATATTGGTGATGGGATTCGTCACTTGTCAAGTCATTTTGACGGGGATTGGGAGTTTCAATTTGGTAATGTCAAGACAAAAGAGTGAGAACAATTTTGTCGCCAAAAGGACAGTGCTACTTCATCCGAAGTCATTTTTTGTCAAGATTTTTTAATCCAATTTGTCGGTCTACAACATCACTTCCAAAGCACTTGCGTGTATTGGATCTTGCAAATGAACGGTTGGAAATTCCAAAGAATATAGGAAACTTGAAGCATTTAAGATATCTTGATTTAAGCGGGAACTTGGAACTTAAAAAGCTCCCACAAGGAATTACCAACTTGCACAACTTGTTGAGTCTAAGACTTAATGTGTGTACAAATTTAATACAACTGCCCAAAGATATGAAGAGATTAGTAAGACTGAGACATCTTGAATTGGACAATTGGACAACTTGTGGAAGTCTCACATCCCTTGAGCTTCTTTGGCATCACTTCCGAGTCTATTGGAAGTCTCACATCATTGCAAGAGCTATGCCTCACTGGCCGCAGCTTCTTTGGCATCACTTCAGAGTCTTTGAAGCATCACTTCCGAGCTCTATTGGAAGTCTGGCATCATCATTGCTATTGGAAGTCTCACATCAGCTAGAGCTCGATCTCAACCGCAGTTCTTTGGCATCACTTCCGAGTCTATTGGAAGTCTCACATCATTGCAAAAGCTAGACCTCGATTGCAGCTTCTTTGGCGAGTCTATTGGAAGTCTTTGGCATCACTTCTTGCGAGTCTATTGGAAGTCTCACATCATTGGCATCACTTCCGAGTCTATTGGAAGTCTCACATCATTGCAAAAGCTAGACCTCGATTCTTGCAGTTCTTTGGCATCAGAGTCTAGAGTCTCACTCATTGCAAGCTTTCTTTGGCATCACTTCCAGAGTCTATTGGAAGTCTCACATCATTGCAAAAGCTAGACCTCGATTCCTTTGCGAGTCTTGGAAGTCTCACTTTGGCATCACTTCCGAGTCTTTGGCATCACTTGCCGAGTCTATTGGAAGTCTCACATCATTGCAAGAGCTATATCTCAATTCTTGCTCTGCTTTGGCATCACTTCCGAGTCTATTGGAAGTCTCACATCATTGCAAAAGCTAGCTGCAGTTCTTTGGCATCACTTCCAGAGTCTATTGGAAGTCTCACATCATTGCAAGAGCTATATCTCGATTCTTGCAGTTCTTTGGCATCACTTCCAGAGTCTATTGGAAGTCTCACATCATTGCAAAAGCTAGACCTCAATTCTTGCAGTTCTTTGGCATCACTTCCAGAGTCTATTGGAAGTCTCACATCATTGCAAGAGCTATATCTCAACCGCTGCTCTGCTTTGGCATCACTTCCAGAGTCTATTGGAAGTCTCACATCATTGCAAGAGCTATATCTCAACTGCTCTGCTTTGGCATCACTTCCGAGTCTATTGGAAGCATTGCAAAAGCTAGAGCATACCAGATGTTATATTTGTTTGAATAAATAATCAGTTTCCTTATCAACAAAATCAGGGTACGGACGTATTTACCTATAACTCAATTCTTCTCTTCATGGATAGTTCCAGCGTTTTTTTTTTTTTTATTCTCTCATTTTCTGACTTGGCATTTGCCTTTTTTCCTCGTCTTGCAGTCGTCACATGTGTTTGTTCAAGAAAAGATGTTTTTTTGCCGCTTCTTGCTGGACACCAATAAATTCTTTGTATTTTCTTTTCTTCTTAAAGTCCATATTCTATTTTATTTATTCTACTATATTTATGTGTATCGGGTTATTATATTCTTGCTCGTTATAGGATCCATTTCGCCTACGTAACAACAAATATACTGGTTCATCAACATATATTATTAGGTCTAAATTATATAAAAACTGTAATCTTCTTAATATGTGAAACTTTACCATTAACTTCCCTTAATATTTACATTTATACTATTATTTTTACTTATTATTTATCTGCAAATGACTTCAAAAATTTAAGAGGTTTATCTACTTATATAACTTGTTGGTTGAAGGGAAGTTTTCTTAAGTAGAGAATTGTTTTGTATACTTTATTATATTTTGTATTTAGAGCATAAATCACATTTCTCAAGTAAGGAATTATTATTATTTTCATCTCATTCTATTCTTATACCGAGTCCAGCCATGTGGATATGTATCTTATTATACACTAGCTATAATTTATTAACCCGAGAAAAGTGTAAAGCGGACGGTCTGAACGTCAATTTTTGATTGATTAAAGTTTTGATTTTATTTATGCCCAAAAAATAAAATAATTGAATCAATGTTTCAAAAGAAAAAAAGGAACTATGAAAAGCTATCAAAATTATATGCCATATCAATTGAATCCAAAATCTTACGAAGAAATTAAATATTTTAAATAATATTAATATTAATATGATATCAAAAGATTTTATCCAGCAAATTATTTCAATTAAAAAATATCGCTACATCAGCACTTAAATGGAACGAAAACCTCTATATATAAACCTTTATATATATATATATATATATATATATATATATATATATATATATAGCTGTTAAATTGATTGTTTTATTCCTCTAGCAAGTCTACTCTATAAAAGGTAAGTTTGTTTTTAGTATTATTTTCTAATAATAAGTACAGATATAAAGTTATGAAATTCTCTTCAAATATCGAGTTATTCATACTCTTTCCTTTCAAAATAGTCAAAATGTGAGGATATAAATAAAAAGAGAAATATTAATTTTCCGTTTAGGAAAGAGAAGTATTTTTTGTTAGAAAAGCATGTCTATGTATTGGGAAAAAAACATAAACAGCTATGAATTTAACTTGATTTGAATATTTGATTAGTAAGACTAATATTTTGCCATAACATGCATGCACCTATTTTATCCTCCACACACGGTTGAACTCAATCTCACATTTAAGAAAACCTTGTTGTTTTACAGTCCCTTAAGAAATGTTTCTGTAACTTTGGCATTTTTGTTGTATTAAAATTGTCAAAAATTCATAAATCGTGGTAATTAGCTGAATGAAGCTATTTCTTGTATGAAGCAACCAAACATTGGCAATAACACACGTTGCTAATATGAAGCTGTATTTCTTAAAGCATGCTCGATAAATTTTTTGTATTCTTTTTACAAATAATTAATTTCTTAATCAATACAAATTAGTTAATTAACTCTGGTATTTAAAACAAAAAGGGGTAATATTATATGTTCTCTAAAGGCTCTTATTTTCAAGCAACTAATTCCTTAATTCATAGCTCAAATATTTCATCAAAGTCTTTTCAATCTACTTTGACATCACTTCTATATTCTATTTGAAATCTCACATCACTGCAAACACTAACCCTCAATATATAACAACTTCTTACAGTCTTTTTTATAAGAGCCCGATAACCGAATTACACAGTTTAAGAAAGTACTTAATATTAGTTAAAATCAATAAGTGTGTATAAAATAAAATATTTTTTTAAATATGACTTTATTTACGAGGGACAATACATGACTTCTTGGAATTCTTCATGAAAAGCACAAGGACCACTTATTTTTATACTCTTTGCAGAATTTAGAGTTTTCGATCGAATTAGGTGCATTATCAAATTCCACGTACCCTTTCTCTATTTTAAAATAAGGAACGTATTATGTTTAAAACTTCAATCATATATATATAGGGTCACTTGAACAATATGTTACGGAACATTACATTCAAGGCAGTATTTCGAATTGAGAATTACTTGGATCAAAATATGTATTAGTCTCTGATTGTTGTTGTTTCGGTGTCAATTTGTGCTCAAGAATTTACCAAACCACTGAAGCCAAAATTTGTTGTTCCCGATCCCCGGGAATATTCAAGGGAGAAAATGATTTTTGTGAGCCATAATTATAAGCATGGTATTGACTTTCGTATAATTTCCCCATTTAGCCCTTTATTAAAATAGTGGGAAAATAGTATATTTAATAGAGGCAGAATTAAAATCTCATTTAATTTTTCTTTGAATATTTAAGACAAATTCATTAAAATTCCAATATGTCATTATTATCGAATTAAATTCAACCAATTATTTCTAAATATAGTTAAGAAGGCCTTAATTTCCGTTGTCGCACACGTATGTATTTTTTCCCCTGAACAAATCCTTATAGTTAATTTCTTATATGATGAACACTCATTTATGGGATGATCAAGCTCAGCATCATATTACTGTTCTAATCTAATCATGATGAGTGCCTCTCAAAGTGTTGTAATAATAATTTCATTCTAAAAAGACACATCTTTACAAAATTCTCACTTTCATGGGGGGGGGGGGGAGAAGAAGACATGTACACCCAACATTCTTGGGGTGGTTGGTAAGCTCAGCACTGAATAATGAGCAAAGAAGTCAATAAAAGATGGACCTCCTACTTGCTGGAAGCAAATCATTGAAGGAGAATTATGATTCAATATACAATCTGATTGATCAAGGTGGCCACAAAAACACCAACCAATCACCGACTCTATTATGTAATGCCCTGGTGTCAATTTGAGCTCATGAACAAGAAGCTAGTATGCAACTGTTCGCATCAGCAGCTAGTTGATGAGGATTTAGCTCCTATGATGATAAAGCCAAACAATCTGAGCATGAACCATCTTTATGATCAAAAATCAACAACCAGCAGCCTTCAAAAAGTTATCATATGGGCTTGATGCTGGCAGTTGAAAGGTCTGGTACTGGTATGCTGTTGCACAAAGCATTGGAGTCGTTGGTGTCGCGCCGGGCACAGTGGCAAAGTTTGGTTCCAGGAATGGATTTCCTGTCTGCAGTTTCAAATGGCACAAAAAGAGATAACCTTGTTGCCATGATTTTTATCAAATTAAATAGATATGAGAGTGTTAAGTTATCATGCGATCATACTTAGATGAAGTTGGCAATTAAAATACTCCCTTTTTTGGCTAAGATCTTTGGTTAGCAATTAATCATATTGTGGTACTTTGCTACAAATTATGGTAAAGAATCAAGTGAAGTTTATTAGGATGAAGAATGTCATTCTTCAGAATTTTGTTTCACTGATTCTTGAATAGTTTCCCAGTGTTCTAAGGCTTTCAAGGATTAAGCTGAAAATTTCAAATTATATGTGACCGTCATCCTAGTTACCGCATTAGATAACACTATGAAATTGTACAAGTGAAACATATTTCCAACAATGAAATTGTTCTGTCTTAACAAGTTAATATTCACTTATATTTTTCTTCATATGAGGACTTAAAATATGGTATGTGACTATGTGTGCGTTAAACAGTCAAAAGGAAGGCCTGGATACCAAATAATAACCTACATATATAGCAAGACTGAATTTGGGCCAAATCAAGAGGAGAAACCCTAACTTAACCCATATTTTCATGTCATAAATGTCAATGGCCACAATCATATATGCAAATAAAAAGTAAAAATGATTTCTTCTAAATTTTAAAACTAGAGAAAGCAAGAGTACCATTGGAAGACTTAGTTGAACAGTGGATTGTGAAGGCGCCTCCTCCTTGTCCTGGTTGTAATTTTCAGTAGAAATAATGAATGGATTTCCTTGCACTGACAGAGGAAACATGAAAGTGGACATCATCTGCTGCTTTCCCATGAGAAGGGCTTCACAGTGTAGAGCCATTTCTTTGTAAGGCTTGTCAAAGGGAGGTGAAATTGAAACCCTTGCAACTTGATTTGTTGTTTCCATAACCTACATATGTTATCATTTTGTCAAATTATACAGCACTTTGGTTTAAGTATAAAAGTGGTATTTATTTAGATTAAGTGAGAAATATTAGGAAGAAATGAGTGGGGGAGAACCAAGGGGACTCCCCCTCTGAGAATCGAATATGAGAATTTCATCTCGTACGGCTCAAACAGAAATACCCAAATACTGGTTCTAACAGATAGTTCAAGATGCATCCTTTTATTCACAAAAAGCTACAAGCTTTTGGCATGTAGGATTATTCTGTCTAACTCTTATCCTTTGATACAGATAATTACCCTGGACTACCGTTTTTGTATCTCATGCAAAGGTCATCTGGTAGGGTACGGATTATGGGAAAGTTAAATGGGAATGGGAATGTAAAGAGAACTCGGGAAATAAAAGGAAAACAAATTTACTCTGTTTCTAAAGAGAAGCAAGGATCTCACTAACTCTTTAAGAACAGCCTCTCTGAGATAGAGGGTAGGCAAGAATCTCACCTCTTCTCTAAATTAGCCCACATCCTTAATAGTAGATGAACCAGAATCTGTAACTCATCGGACTATTAAAGTCCAAAGAGAATCTCCCGTACTGATTTACTCTCTAAAATATTCAACACTTTATTGATGAGGCATATTTATAATGATTTACAAAGGATAGACTCTATTTAAATTATAAATACGAAATATATCTAAATCTAAGATTTAGATAACTAACAATCATAAATCCTAACAACTAAATCTCAACTAATAAGATATCCCTCTTATTTCCTAATTCCTAAAGATAATAATAAAAGATAATATCTAATAAGATATTCCTCTTATTTCCTAATTCCTAAAGATAATAATAAAAACAGACTCAATTAATTAAATATTAATTCCGAAAATCTCTAAACTTTCCGCAACTTCCATTATCTCCCGCTAATCCGGTACTCTATCATCATCCTCATCAAAACTATACAAGACATGGGTAAAACAGAAGCATGCTAAGTGTTTGTATTGATTGGAACAGAAAAAACTTACTGATCCCAAAATGTCATCAACACTAAGCAAACTAGGACTTCCTGAAGGCAGCTGTGTTGCGCTGGCCATGCATTCCAATTCGCGGGATGAAACATCATCATCAAGTGTAAACAACGGTATGTCAACCTGCAGATTCTCAGTGTTTAATGTGAAGGGTAATATTAGATGAAAATAATATTTTAAAAAAATCAATAAATCTGTGCAAGTTACCATATCGGATGATTTATTGTGTTTCAATCCAGATTGGCGGATACCTCTCGGTGACTCGGTGGACAATTTAACTCCCATTGGACAAGCATTATCGGGTGAAAAATTACGAAGCAGCTTTTCTCTTAGGTTGGATGGTTCCTGTTGCACAGTGAACTCAGAACTTAGCATCATATACCAACAAATTAGATCATGGCATAGCAGCAAGTCATTACATCTGCTGATTTTTCCACATTCTGAACTATCATGGTAGCAAATGCTTCTTTAGACTGGCTCTCAGTCAGTTTTATTGCTGAAAGTGACTTTAAAGCATCTGCATCATCCTCCTTTGATCCATAGGGTTTACTTGGATGTCTTCCTGTGTCCATAACAACTTGCAATTTGGTATCATCAAATATATGTAGAAATGGATCAACCTAAAACAAGAATCAATAATTCAGGCATAAAGTAATAACTTAACCCTATGGAAGAATTATAGAAATGTTTAAAAGTGCACTCAATTGCATAAAAAAATATGCAATCACTACAGCACAATCAAAAGGTTATGAGCAACGTCTGAAAAATTCTAATAACATAATTATTAAAAAAGTTGCATCAAAGATGTGACACATACTGTTTCATCTGAAAGTGCCATTTTAGCAATAGGGATGAGAGAGAGCACATTGTAGGCCTTGGCTATGAAAACAATCATGGATGTTGCCAATGTGAAGAGAGATCTGCGTCGTGAAGGCGGCAGCTGAACTGAAAAAATAGGAAATTATCACTTGAAGTTGAAAACTTGACAGCTTAACAATGCTATGCAACATTAAACCTATTGGCACAAAGTTTTGGAGGAAGAGTCCTTATGTCACTTGTGTACTTATCAATAGGTATCAAAGCTAGTGGTTGACAGTTCCAAATATGGCTGCCGATGGAAGGTTACTTCTAACTGGTGGAGATTTCAATGGGCAAGGAAGTCAAGTAAAGTGTAGGAGTTGAACACTGTATAACTCCCAGGAGATCCCCTCAACAAGGGCCAAAGGAAGGAAACTAAAGTAGTATGGGATGCTCAAAAGGGTATTCAAGTGGGTTTGTTCTCCCACCTAAGTAGTTAACTTTTGGGGGAGAGTTCATCATCCTACTTAGGTATCACTGAGAATGTGAAACAATGTTGAATTAGGAGTATCCATAATGGAAAATCAAAATCGCCATTGTACCATAATATTTTATGTCAATGACAATATTCGGCTCTTCAACATTAGTTCCAAATTACAACCAAGAAACAAAAGAACTGATTTTGACTCCTCAGTGTTCAGTATTTGCTGTTCAATCATTTCTAAACCAAAGGGATGATATCGCATGATTTCTAACAAAATGTTTCAGGCTTTTGAATATCTAATCATCTTATGGACACCTTATTCAACAAACTAGTACAGTTACGAAGTTGGAAAATTGAAGGAACTGACATTAGAGAGCCATCATTAAGGAGAAAATAAGTTCTTCTTGTGATAGAGCGAACATTGAGAGAGAATTTTTGGCAGAGATTAGCTCCCATTCCTAACCTATCTAATTTTACCTTCATATATGATTTAAAAATGCACACAACTCAATTTTTCTGAAAGAGTTCCTTTAGCTTGAAGATTAAGTTTGGAATATAGCTTAAAGGTTCAGCTAGGAAATTTCAGGGCACTGTTAGGCAGAAGGTCACTTCATATGCATTACTGGGTGACAAGAGAAAAAATGGGAAAGAAATCATGCAATTTGGCTTCATGAGACATCCAACAATATCACAAACTTCTCTTACTGAGCATCATATTTGATAAACTACATAAGACTTAAAGGCTCTACCCTTTTCTGCAAGAGAAATGCTTCTCAAGGTAAATGCCAACTGGAAACTTTGAATCAGAGCCTCATTAGAGGAGTTCTGCACTTCACAAAATTTGCAAGAGATCAGGCCGAGCCAAAGTCAAAAACAACTTGATAAAATGACAAAATTCAAAACGGATCCAACCCTAAGAAAAAATATATTAAGACCGAAGACTTATCAATTGCAGTAGCAGTTAGGCGACCTTTTGAGCCACAACATTTTGTTTGAGGAAGTAAGTTGAGGTGATCTATCATGATTTTTATGGTTTCAAGTTTGAATAAGCTTTGATTATACTTTAAATTAGATTTTGCTTATACTAAGCTTCTTGAGTAGTCTTGAGCTGAAGAGCAAATACTTAGAATGACATGTGAGACAACTAAGTTGAATCTTGTCTGATAAGGATTAGTGGATTCAAACTTATACCAAGTGTATTTCCTTTTGTACCTAACCTAAGTTATAACTATAAATATGCACACAAGGTTCTCGGCCAAGTTAAGTCCCCTATAGTATTATTCTTTGTTCGTCTAGAAAAGAAAGATATTTTTAACTAAGCAAGTAATGCAAATGTTCAAAAACATTGAGATCCTCAATCATTTACCCAAGGAAAATGAAAATATAAATTATAATAAATATAAGAGACCTCTCTTCAGAAAACTGAGATGATTTTATTATCAAACAGAGTCTATTGCTTTAGATGGTGTTATTTTAACACAATTCATATGAAGATGCAATGTCCATCTTGGTGATGAACTATCATGCTGAAAATGAATGCCATTGTAACAACGGGAAAATGCTTTAACTAGTGACTGTAGAAAAAAATAAACAGTAAATGAACCACTACTTTCATGTTTATGAGTGAATACTTATACCAGCACAGAGCTGTTGGAAGAGAAAATACACACAGTTTTTGTTCAATAATCACTTTAGTATCTTATATCAATGAGTATAATTATAATTCATCAATCAAACTCTAAAAACTGTAGTTCAGAAACATTACCAGGATAATAAGTGAATTTATGAATTACAAAGTAATGGCTTACCATGATGATGACTACTTTTAGAATTAATAGTATATTTTATAACTGATAATTCTGATTATGAATTTCCTATAACAGCAAATTGGTGAAAAGTATGTTCTTGATGTATTTGTATTAATGAAAAACTTATTTCAATACCTTGCGTCGAGCAACTAGCAAGACAAGGCTGTAAGTATGGGCCATTGCTTGAAAATTTTCAGGCACAATCCGAGGAGAGAGGGACTGTGCCCAGATTGATGATAGCAAAGGGTAATCTGGTGACTACTCAGCCTAAGGGGTAATGCCTGTGACATTGTAGTAATAAGAGCACTGTTAATATCAAGTGATATTGATTATCAAGATTTATTGCTAAAACAGTAGAATGAAAAATTATCACCATTTGCTTATCAGAGCTGTTGGTAGCATTTTCTTTGCTAGATGCAGTTAGTTGGGCCTTCTTTACACTAGAAACTCGACCGTAAGTTGACTTCAATCTGTTCATCATGGAAGGACTACTGATCTTGTCCTTATCTATAGATTCACTACTAGGCCTTCTTTTACTTTGAGTCCGACTTATAGGCGACTTCAACCTGTTCATAATGGAGTTATCATTGGTCTTAGCAGCCTCATCAACCGCAGTTCTGTTATGGCTATCTTCTGGAAAAACTGGTTTCTTCCTATGCATTTTCTGAAACAATGCAGCTGAAGAAGAAAACACAGATACATTTCTGGAGAGTGTCCTTGGAACGTTAGCTGTCTTTGCTGAGGAGGGGACTTGAGAAGACGGTTGAGGACAAACTGATGATGGCACAAGAACAACAGAAAATATGCGGTGTGCCCCAACCCTGGTTTCGTGGTCTGGATGGACCATTGCTAGGAGTAACTGATGAAATAATGCCTCGGGAAATGCCTGGAGAGGTCCAAGTGTCAAGTTTGCAAATGAATAGAAAGAGAAAAAAAGGAGTTAAAGAAAAGAAAGAAAGAAGAGTTGATAATTAGTTATAGCCAAAAATTAGGAGAAAGCTTAAAGAGATTAACGTATTCTTGCCTTGTTCTGGTATTGCAAATTTGGTATTGAAGCTGCTATTTGAGCAGTTCTGTAAACTGCAGAAATCAAGGTTCTGGCCATAACGGTGATGTTAGACATATTTTCCAACAATACAGCCATCATATCAAGAACAGGACCTGCATCTCCAATCTGTACAGCAGTACGTCCCAGAACCACAAAAAAAAAGGTTAGAGAAAATAGACATCCAAAGCTCAACAACATATATAAATAGAGACACACACTTATGCCTCTTTGGTTTCTCATGCAATTAATTGAAGTCTTTGAAAAGTGTATAACATATTGTGACCTTCAGTGATAACTGTGCCAAGCATTCATCTACTTCCTGTCGGTACTTTTGGTTCCATCGGATAACTTCAGCCCCAAGATTTGAATCATCAACAGAGCAATGTATGCTTTTCCGTAGGTGTCTCATCATATCACTCAGTGCACCAATTATAGCTATAGATTGCTGAACCTTTGTCTGTTTAGCAAGCCGGGTGATAACATCAACAATGTCGAGCTGCATATTAGGGTCTTTTAAGACATTCTTGTGATCAAGGTGCTTGACTAAAATGGACAATAGAAAGTGTGTATTCTGCCCTGCAAATTACGTTGAATTTCAAAAAAGAAAATAAAAATCAACAGGCAAAACTGGTCTAGAATCCATCAAATCTTGTAGCACTGAAGAAAACAAATACCCAAATTTTCAATTATTAACTGCATTTCCAGGAGCACTGGGAGAGCAAGCCCATGTTGCGGAGACCAGAGATTAGCATTATCAAAATAGCGGAACAAGGATTCCAAAACACGCCGTACAGTTGTAGCCTCTTTAGCTAACTTTGCCATGTTTTGTAGGCAAACCCTTGACCAAAACCCAGGGTTCACAGCAACTTCCCTGTAAGATAATAGAATGAAAAAATAAAAAATTTATAAAGAGCAAAAGTGAATTAATTAGTAAATCAGAACATAATCCAACATCACGAGAAAGATAATTACACAGGCACATTAACTTGTCCTTTCTCATTCACCACCATTCTCCAGGAAGTAATCCTTGTCAATTGCATATTTTCAGAATCTTTCTCAACATCGCCATAATTTTCCAACACAACTGAAACAACCTGAGTTAAAAAGAAGGAAGCTGTAAAAGAGATGTTGTGTATGGAAGCATAGAACATGAATGTTCACTTGAAAATATGATTCTTTTACTGCAGAACACACTATGGCAGAAACTGAACATCGTGTTGAACATGAAAGGATTGTGATATTTGAAAAAATCAAAAACTAAATGATTCACCTGATCAGGAAAAAACCAGAATTCTTCTTGCATTACATACTTATGAAAGATACAGTTTCAATTTGGGGGAAAACCTTGGTTGCATTTGAGGAATACTTAAACAATATATACTTTTTAATCTAGCAAATTCTAAAAGAATAAGCATAGATAACTTAAAATGTGTAACAGATGATACTTACATTGTCAAATTCAGCTGAAATATGTGAAAATTCACCCATGAACCACACCTGTGTCAACACATAATTACTGATCAACCAGTTTACCCTACTAAGCCCTTAATTTCATTCACTTAGCAATTCATGACTTCATGATTAGACAAGTGTCTTTTATTAAAGATATAATGGAAAGGAAGCATTTTGGAACAACATGAATAAACTATGATGGAAACATTTAAAGACTTCTAAACATACGACGACGACGACGACAGAGGCTTAATCCCACTAGGTGGTCGGCTACATGGATCAAACAACGCCATTGCACTCTGTCAAAAACCAAATCCCAAGATAAATTGTTAACTAAGAGATCTCGTTAAATAACCTCATTGAGCGTTCTCTTCAGTCTTCCTCTACCCCTTTTAACCGGGCTCCAAATAGATTGATCTACCCTCCTCACTGGCGCATCCAATGGCCTTCGTTGTACATGTCCAAACCACCTCAAATGATTTTCTACCATTTTTTCTTCAATAGGTGCCACTCCAACCCTTCATCGTATAATTTCATTATGAATCTTATCTTTCCTTGTATGACCATACATCCATCTCAACATCATCATCTTAGCAACTTCTAAACATAGCCTAGCTGAAATTCTCTGAATCGTTCAAATGGATTCTCATTCCTACTTCGGTGAGAGTTTCTATGAAGTCATACACTGGTCATGAATCTGCATAATTCCCCTATTCATTTAATTAACTCATTTAATTTTATATTTTATGCTTATACTTGCCCTTTTTATTTATTACCAGGACATGTTTATTTTTTTCAAGTCAAAGACGTCTTCCCTATAAAAAAAAATGAAGCTTTTTAACAAGCTAGCCATACTGCGCTTCTTCTAAGGTCAAACTATCTCAAAGAGATATAACATTATTGTCTTTTAAAAAACAAGTTCCTAAAGACTTCATTCTGTATGGATAATGATATTCAATGTGGCTTGGTTTTATTTCAAGCTTTGGTGTATCTGACATGATTGTAACTGACATTGCACATACTATGCTACTCCATATGATTTGATGATACTGAGAACACCAAAAGCATTTGATCAATGAATTAGAGAGAAGTTCTGGCTACAACAATGCGCAAAGGATCTAATAATTTTTACTTCAATATTATCCATGTAGCTTCTTAATAACTTCATGTTGTCAAGCATGTCAAAAGATTGCTTAACATTAAAAGAGCATAAAACCGTTAACAGATATGACAGTGAAAGCATTTGAATTACCATTGATGAAAGAGCCTGTATGCCAGAAGCACGCAAATGTTGTACTTTTTCTGCATCACCCCTTTCTTGAGCTAGAAGGCAAAGCTTGGAAATTAATCCATCTAGATTTAACATGTAGGTACCATCTCTCTGCACAATAAAAGATGCCAGAAACTCAGCATTTGCACAGAAAAGAACTTACAATATCATATAAAAACTGAACAAACATCGAAATCCAAAATAAAATCCTACGAAAATAAACCCCACCTGATTGTTCACAAAGTCAAAGAGAGTTTGGCACCCTAAAGTTTGCACTTCATTATGCCGTGTTTGATCAAGAAGAATTTGTATGATGCCAAGCAAGCTACTTGCAAACAATGGCCTGTCATAATAGTATGCTTCTCATTAATTTATGTATAGATTTAATATGCATACAGTTCCTTAAGTAAATGAAAAATCAGTTTCTTATGTTTCCTTCAAAAACATTTTTCCAGATCGATGCAGTTTCAAGAAAGCTTGAGCCTCCAAAGCAATGAAAAGTTTAAATAACTAAAGTAAATTATTTCCTAGTGTCCTATAGCAGTAGCTACAAAAGTTTTTATATACTTACTTTTGTTATGATGTGAGGTCCAAAAAATTTGACTTATGGATGGAAATTTTGGAACGATTTATACATTTTTTAGTAATATATTCTGTCACTATTTTGTTTGTTTTCTTTCATGATAAGTTATTTCCTTTATTATGATATCTTTTACTTTAAGTTATTAGGCTTCCTATAAATTGATCTAAGGTATTCTCATTTGTAATACTTGATGATTTGGATATTTAGAGTTATTATTATATATTTCTCCCTTATTCTTCTGCCCTTTCTTTTTTTCTCTCTACTTCTCTTTTTCCCCTTTCTACCTCCTTTTCCTTCCCCATCCCCCCCTTCTATGTCCTACGTTCCTTTGGTAAGATATTGGTATGTGACACGATTTGTCAAAAAGTAGAATCAAGCTTTTTGGTTAAACCTGTTCCTTTATTACCATATGGACTATTGTGTCATATTAATGAATTTTTGTGCCACAAATATCTAAAACTATAGAATAACATAGTCACTTTAATCATCTACAAAGCAGCTCGATCCCAGCATTGGGTGTTTTCTCCTCCTAACAAAGTAGTTAGATAGTGTAAATAATTATGCAGCCTTCTCCCTCCAAGCAACTGTGACTAGTAAAGCGTACTCATAATAGACAGAATAACATGTGAATCTAAAGATGCTAAATGTATGGCATGCTCACAATAGACATGTTTAAAATTACAATGCCGACAGAATAATATGCTGTGAACTTAAAGATGTTGCCTCATTTATGCCCATTTGGAAACTCTTCCTTTTAGTGTAATTTCATTGAATTAACAGAATGAAACAATAAGAAAGGAAACTCACATTTGCTCTTTACAAGAAACCAACAACCTCCTGTAGATACAAATGACAACTTTTACACAATGGATGTTCTCATTTCTCAACTCCTTATAACACCTTTGCTCAAGGTAGGTAGTTATCTGGAATAAATTAAGAAATCATATTTCTATTATTATTTGTAACTAAATCATATACATTGTAAATTGAGTTATACTTAAGTTTAAAATGTTTAGGAGAAAATATAAAACAATTATGACAAAACCTATAATCAATCGAACATCTAAGTAGAGCTCAGGATCTTGGCATGAAAACTAGTAAAAAAGGTCATCCCAAAGAATTATTTAAGGTTCATCCACACCTCTTGTCATCTGGTTTACTTATACAAGTCTATCATAAGGGAGAGTCAGCTACCATTCAGTTACAGACTCGGCCACTCTAATTACTGATCAGCCAAGCCTTATATTTATTAACAATAATTACATAGCCTTTGTAGAGTTTTAGGATCTGGATAGTTGATAATTGAGTCCGATGATCCTTTCAGTTTATTCATGGGAACTTTATAGATACAAGTGGACTGAATCTGTTATAACAGATTAGAGTATTTCTAGGGAATTTAAAATTCAAATACAGCTGAATATAATCTAAACCTGATCCTATATTATCTCAACTAACTAGGATAACAATCTGATCCTATATTATCTCAACTTATATTATTATTTACAAAATATAATTCCCACACTCCCCCTCAAGTTGGATCATAGATACTCATCATGTCCAACTTGCATACAAAGCCTTCAAATAAGTCCTCAGGTAGACCTTTTGTGAGTATATCTGCAAGCTGTAATTTTGTGGGTATGTAGGAGAGACAAATAATTCCATCTTCAACCTTTTCCCTGATAAAGTGGCGATCAACATCAACATGCTTAGTTCTACTGTGTTGTACTGGATTCAATGCCATGCTTAAGGCTGCCTTATTATCACAGTAAAGTCTTAGTGGAGATTCTATCTTGGTGTAGGTCTCGTCAGCGACCCTTTTTATCCAAATTCCTTCCTTGAGTCCTTCAGATAGTGATCTTAATTCTGATTCTGCACTACTTGTGGATACCACTCGTTGCTTGTGACTCGCCACGTTACTAGATTTCCCCATACAAACGTGCAATAGCTCGAAGTAGACCTCTTTGTTCTCTTGGTCTCCGCCCAATCTGCATCAGTGTATATCTCAATAGTCCTCGATTAGTTTTTCGAGGAAGAGACCTCGGCCAGAGTTCCTTTGAGGTATTTCAGATTTTATATGCTGCATCCAAGTGTTTCTGTTTGGGTGAGTGCATATGTTGACTTGCAGTACTTACTGCAAAGGCGATGTCAGGCCGTGTGTGAGAAAGATAGATAAGCTTTCCGACCAATCTCTGGTAGCGCCCCATGTCCGCTGGTTTTTCTTCCTCTTCTTGTTTCCTTTTTTTCGCCACCTCTTGTCCGGTTGTCGGCTGTTCTACCTTTTTCTTCTTCTTTTTGACACTAATGGGAGTCTTGCTAGGCTTACACCCAAGCATGCCAGTTTCCTTTAGTAGATCAAGGACATACTTCCTTTGTGAAATGTGAATACCTTCTTTTGACCTTGCCACTTCCATTCCTAGGAAGTATTTCAAGTTACCAAGGTCTTTGACTTCAAACTCCTTGTTTAGCGCCAGTTTGATTCTGCTCATTTCTTGAGGATTGTTTCCTGTAAGTACTATGTCATCCACATATACTATTAAGATAGTAATCATACCTTCATGGTTCATAGTGAACATAGTGTGATCAGAGAGGCATTGGTTGTATCCTTCAGCCTTTAGAACTTGTGAGAATCTGTCAAACCAGGCTCTAGGAGATTGCTTCAATCCGTAAATGGATTTGTTCAGCTTGCATACCTGTTTTCCGTGACCATTCTCAAAACCAGGTGGAAGTGACATATAAACTTCTTCTTTTAGGTCCCCATTAAGGAAGGCGTTTTTATGTCTAGTTGTTGTAAAGGCCATCGAGATTAACAAAGAATGGAAATAAGGATTCTGATCGTGTTTAGTTTTGCTACGGGGGCAAAAGTTTCATTGTAGTCCAAGCCATAAGTTTGTGTAAAACCCTTGGCAACTAGTCTGGCTTTGTACTTGTTCAAGGTACCATCAGCATTGTACTTGGGGTAAATACCCACTTACACCCTACTGCCTTTTTACCTTGGGGTAAGTTAGTGACATTCCAAGTTTGATTTTTCTTAAGAGCATTCATCTCATCCAATACAGCATCTTTCCATTCAGGAATTTCAAGTGCCTCATGTACATTTGTGGGAATCTGAACCTGATCAAGGTTAGTGACAAAATGACAGTATTTCTGTGAGAGATTACCATACGACATGTAGTCTTGAATAGGATGTTGAGTACAACAACGTGTCTTCTTTCTCAATGCAATGGGCATGTTTAGGTCCTTGTTAGCATCAGGAGTCTCTCTCGGTTGGGAGAGTGGCTGAGCCTCGAGCATAACAGACTCTACTACCTTTTTGTTCCTCCTAGAGTAAACCTTGTCATATTGTTTGGCACCTTTGTCTCCCCCTGTTTGTGATGGCATTGTGAGTGAGTCAGGTGTGGAGGGTATGACCACAGGATAGGAAGGTGGTATAGGTTCAGGTATAGTGGGCTGAGAGTCACTCCAATTCTCCCCCTGACTCGAAGGTTGTGGATAGAAAGGTATGGCTTCAACAAATGTGACATCTCGGCTGACAAAGATTCGTTGGGATTTAGGGTCATAACAACGATAACCTTTTTGGCAATTGGAATAGCCAAGAAAGATGCAAGGGATGGACCTAGGGTCAAATTTGGAAGGAGGATGGTGAATATGGACATATACAGTACATCCAAAGACACGGAGAGGAAGAGAGTGATCAAGGTGTGAAATCACATGAGTCTGACGAAGTTTATGAAGAGGGGACATATGGGAAAGGACACGAGTAGGTAGTCTATTGATAAGGTGAGTGGCCGTAAGGATTGCATCTCCCCAGAAATATTTGGGAACATTGCAGGTGTACATAAGGGCACGGGCAATGTCAAGAAGATGACGATTTTTACGTTCGGCAATGCCATTTTGCTGAGGGGTGTTAGGACAACTACTTTTGTGAATGATGCCGTGAGACTTTAGAAAATGGCTGAAGGTATGATTGAAATATTCGGTGCCATTATCAGAGTGTAAGACTTGAATGGTAGAATTAAATTGGGTTTGAACATAGTGGAAGAATTCAACAAAGATATTGAACACATCAGATTTTTCTTTTAGGAGGTACACCCAACACATGCGAGAGTGATCGTCTATGAAAGTGACAAAATATTTCGAACATGTCCGGTTAGGTATTCTAGAGGGACCCCATACATCACTGTGGATGATGGAGAAGGGACGAGTAAAGTGATAGGAGGTGGGAGGGAAGGTAGTACGATGATGTTTTGCTAGTTCACACGTTTCACAATGGAAATTAACATCTTTATTGAATGAAAATTGAGGAAACAATTTTTGTAAATACTGAAAACTAGGATGACCCATCCTTCTATGCCATAACATCAAATTATTATCTAAACTAGGGGAGACATAGGTCTTTATTTGTGATGACAAGGCACTTGCAGAGGAATCATCAAGGTAGTAAAGGCCGTCATGCTCCTTAGCTGTGCCAATCGTCTTCCCCGAGGAGAGATCCTGAAATATACAATGAGTGGCAAAAAAGTGAGCAGAACAGTTTGTATTTTTTGTCAATTTGCTGATTGAAAGGAGATTGTATGCCAAATGAGGAACATGAAGAACAGAATCAAGTTTGAAGTCTCTTGTAAGAGTTATGGTACCAGTACAAAGAATGGGGGCACTAGAATTATTTGCTGTGCGAACTCGATTATTACCAGCCAAAGGAGAATAGGAAGTAAAGACTCTTGATTCTGAGGTCATATGATCAGAGGCGCCAGTGTCTACTATCCATTTTGGCAGAGAGGATGATGATATAAGAGTAAGATGATTGTTACCTTGTTTGGCGATAGTGGCAACTGGTCCTTGAGAGGACTGTAAATTTTTCAGCAAATTGAGAAGTTGACTCATCCATTACGTATTGAGGGAAGGAGGCACGGATTCGAACTAGTATCCGCCTCAATGATTGTTTGATGAGCGAAGGTGATCGTGGTTTGCGAGGTGTCCAATCGGATGGCTTACCGTGGAGTTTCCAGCATTTGTCTTTGGTATGACCAATCTTCTTGCAATGATCACACGTTGGACGAGATTTAGTAGAGCCAGAACCGAAGGGGGATGTGCTTATCGATTAAACGGACGCTTCTGGTCCTGAGGAGATAGCTTTGAGAAGCATAGTTTGTCTTCGGGACTCTTCACGACGAATCTCAGAATATACTTCCAGGAGAGGAGGAAGAGACGAATTACTCAATATCCTTGCTCGAGCATCGTCAAATTCTGAGTTTAAGCCAGCGAGAAAAATCAGGATCCGATCAATGTTGACATTCCGAAGGTGGCGAGTAGCATCAGTGGGAGAATCCCATTCATTTTCGGCCATTTGATCTTCTTCTTGCCAGAGAGCGCACAACTCAAACCAGAATTCAGCAATGCACCTAGAGCCCTGAGATGACTTCCAGATGCGATGACGGAGATTAAATAGTTGAGATAAATCCTTGGCATCGACGTAAGAGTCGCGAACAGCATCCCAAATATCCTTGGCAGTAGGAAGGTACATGAAGCTTCGTTTAATCTGTGGAGACATGGCATTGATAAGCCAAGAGCAGACAAGAGAATTATCAGTGTCCCATTGAACCCAGGCTGAGGAGGTTTGATCCAATGGTGGCTTGATCTCTCCGGTTAAAAACTTCCGTTTGCCCCGTCCACCGATAGCTAGCAAAACGGCCCGAGCCCGATCATGATAATTGTGAAGATTCAGTTTCTCCGACACCAATTGGTTTGATATCAATTGGTTATCGGAAGAGTGAAGAGGAGTTGTATTATCGCTGGTCTTGGGGAGCGGTGTATCATTTAATGGGTTTGTATCATTTAATGATGCCATTTGGTGGGGAATATGCAGGTTAATTCAATGAAGGCGTAGTGCAATACAGAGTGAAGCACAATAACAGGCCGAAAAATCAAATGAACAGTAGCAGCCCAAAGACAAATGAACAGTAGGAGTCCAAACCAAATTAAAATAGTAACAGGGGCCTGAATTGAGGGGCCGACACGGATGAATGATGGGTCTGAGTGAGTGACCGAGAAGCACGACGACAAACGAACTCTGCAGGATAGGTGAACTGAGATCGACGGTCACGACGGGCCTGAGTGAGGATGACGAGATTTCTGATCTTCGGACAAATCGAAATCGTCTCACAGTGACGAGTTCGACTGTCGATGAGTCGAAGGAGGAGGACTGGAGACTGCCTTGTTGGTCAGACGATGCAGTGAGAACGTCGACTGGAGACTGGAGACTGGGAAGTCGGACGATACAATGGGAATGTCGACTGGACGGAGAGATGGACTCGAGGAGACTGTGAGATCGCTACAGTGGGTAACGTCTCGTGAGGAGGCTCGAGGAGGTTGAAGGCTGTGAGGACGTTACAGTGGGTAACTCCTTGGATCGGACTCGAGGCGGATGCTGTGGAGGATGCTACGGTTTGGCTCTGATACCATGTAGAGTTTTAGGATCTGGATAGTTGATAATTGAGTCCGATGATCCTTTCAGTTTATTCATGGGAACTTTATAGATACAAGTGGACTGAATCTGTTATAACAGATTAGAGTATTTCTAGGGAATTTAAAATTCAAATACAGCTGAATATAATCTAAACCTAATCCTATATTATCTCAACTAACTAGGATAACAATCTGATCCTATATTATCTCAACTTATATTATTATTTACAAAATATAATTCCCACAGCCTTCTTATTAAATCTGACACATAACCAATTATTGCAATTGCGAGACCAGATTTCATATTCATACCTTAAGAACTAATAATATACTCTGTAACCATTAAATTCCCACAATAACTAAGTACTATGAGATGACATTAAGACCCGGATTTTAGAATAAATATTTTTAAATTAATGTGAGGGGATCAGTTTTCACCTGAACCACCAGGCTTTCACTTATAATGCTGTAATTTCTATCTTATTGAAGAAAAGAATGGGAAAATGAACAGTGCTGATAGTAAGATGTCAGAAGTCCTAAGAAGGAATTTTGATGCATAAATAGTTCCATAACAAGTGCCACATATCCTAGCCTAAGTCCAATTAAAAAGTCAGGTACCTTTGGAACACGGAGAGGATTTCTGGAGGCATATTCACATAGCTTTCCAATCAAACGATCATTTGGTTCTTCTTCCTACAGATATGAATTGATGGTTCTTGAAAATGAAACTTAGCACGACAAAACTTTAAACAGTTAGGTATCTCTAAATGCAATCATATGACAATGCAAGCCAAATATAATGATTTACTATAAGATAATTTTGTAAAGAGTAAAATATTTTAAGAACGAAAAAACAAACAAACAAAAACAAAAATATCATTAGAAAGCACCCAACATTACATTTTCAACCCAGGGGCCAGAAAGAAGAATGAAAAACTTCTTTTTGCCGCAATTCCAATGAGCATCCATAAAGAACAGTCCTATTCATCAATGAACAGAAAAAGGGGACCCCCCCAAAAGGAATATAAATAAGCCGTTCAACTTTAAAATTCAGCAATTCGCCCCAACCTTTTACCAGTATTTAAAACCACGTATTCATTTTTCGTGACCAGAAATTTCACTTTACATTATTTTCCTTGTCACAAGCCATTTCTACATTAGTCTGCATGTAGATAAGTGTAATTAAAACATTCAGAAAAAACTTGGGCAGAAATAAAATGCTCACAACACAACCGCATACCCCAAAACTCTTAAATGTACAAGGATGACAATTTAACAAGACACAGGGAAGAAGAAGAAGAAGGGTATTGGCAATCTTTCCTAGATGATTAAGAATAATAACATTCTTTCCTCAAGAAGCTGGCATTTCTAGAAAAGTAAAAGACAAAATGACCTGAGTTCGAGGGAATATATCAGCAAGCAACTTCTTATAACGCTTAATGGGGTGTCTTGATCTCTCGCGCAAAGCAGGGCAGAAGAAGCATAAGCTTCCGCAAACAGGCCAAATATTCCGAGAGATCACACTCATTTTAACCACCTAAAAAAACACACGGAATTTCCTATCCGCGACGCATTCAATAACCCGTTAGGGTTTTCCTTCTCCCAGATTCAACCAAAGAAATTAAGAAATTGAGGGAGAAGGGGTTGAAAACTGGGGAGAAGGAAAACTCAAATGAGTTAAAAGGGAAAGCAAAAAATTGGATTGCCTAGGATTCGTGATACACCCGAAGAGAGCAGGAGAAAAAAATGTGAAGAGGAATGAAGAAAGCTCCGAGAGCACCGGATCTCCGAGGTTCTCCACCAGAGAAATTATGTGAAAATGAGAGAAAACCTTTGCTTTTTTTAATTGAGGACAATCCCTGATTCTGTGTTTTCAATCTTCTCTGTCGCCCCTCTGTTTCTACGGAGCCTATTTATACTCTTCGCTGGTGGTGAATGAGACGGATATCTCGTAGATTTTCGCGGAAGGAGAATGGTAAAACGGTGAATGTAAAAAAAGACAAAAGCGTTTGGAAATTTAGTAAAATCGTTTTAATGAAAAAATCGTAAAACGTAAAATCGTAGATAAACAGTTCATATTTTTTGGAGAGAGGATGACTCAAACGCTGACTCGTGGGGCTCACCGCTGCATGTTCTTTTCTTCTAAACTAAAATTAAAATTTTCGTTAAAAATCAAATCTCTCACTAATATTTTTTTTAATTATTGTGAAATCAAATATATTTTCATTGATAGGAATACTACTTTCAACAAGTCTAGTATAAAAAAACTAACTTATATTATCTTCGGTCTTAATTATAGGAACAATGCAATTTACACTATAAAAGTGTTTCTATAATAAGGATCGGAGGGACTAATTAAAAGTTAATATATCAGTAAATTTTAATTATAATTTATTTTTTATAAATAAATCATCAGATATAACAAGAAATTTCTTTAGCCTCTCTAAGAAAGTAAGAATATATAAATCAAAAGACTCAATCAAGATGGTCTCCAATAAAGAAGATACAGTTAGTTTTGAAAAAAAAGTGCAGAATTGACTGTTCATGAAAATTTCATCGTTCTCTCTCCTTCATATTCCCAAACAAAAATTCACAAAAATAAAAATAAAAATTAAACATACGCCATGTTTCCTGTAAAATATAAATATGTCATTAATTTTACGTAGAATAGTCAATGATGTATATAAGAAGGAATAAAACCATGTAAGAAGTTGGAGTTTTAAGGGGCATTAAAGAGCTTTAGAGAGCATTAGCGGAACCAAAAATGTAATTAAAGGAGGCAAAAATTACAGAATAAACCTAGGTTTTCATGAAAGTATATTTAAACCCCATAAAAATTTTGATATTTTCACTTTAGTCTCTTCATCAACTTTTAGTTGGGACTAAATAGAAAATATTGAAATTTTTATGAAATTGAAATGTAATTTCCTAAAACTTTGGATTTGATTATTTAATTTTAGGGGGATGAGGGCCACCCTTAGCACCCCTAGATCCACCCCTGTTAAAGAGTGGGGCATTGAACGGTTTTGCTAAAGATTTGCTTTATATCAAACAACAATTCTTTCCATGCATTCCCTTTCCCTATTGCATGCCTTCTCTAATACTATCTCCGATTCTAATTATAAAATATATTTAATTGATTTTGGAGGGATCACTACAAAAAAAACATCATTTGTCGCGGTTCAATATACCCGCTACAAAATACCATTTTGTAGTGGTTTTATCACTAAACCACAACAGGAATGTTTGTCGCATGACTTTTGTAGCGGTTATTTGAGGCTAACCGCTACAAAAGTGGCGCCAACGTTTGCGCCAACTTTGTTGCGGTCAATTTCTAGCGGTTACATTAACACAACCGCTACCAATAAATAAAACGACACAATTGTGTCGCGGTCAAAAGGAAGCGTAATGTTGACCGCGACAAATGCTAAATGTTTGTAGCGGTTTTTCTGATAACCGCTACAAATTTTCACGCTATAAATAGATGTGACCATACATCAATTATACAAATTCAAGAAATTACTAAATCTTACTTGTAACTAAATGAACTATCTCGCTTGGTGGTCGAAGACATGCAGATATCTGTAGCTCTGGTCTCGGGTGATAAGAGCTGCAAATATTTGCCTCTCTCATCGTTGCAAGGCAATTCGTTCAGTTACAAGCGAAGGTTTACTCATTTCTTTGACGTGAAGACTTCTACTCTTCTGAAAATAGTCCAACATGCGACCGGAGATTGGGTTCCATTATAGCCACATTTGTCTCACGAAAATATCTCTGATGAAAATGACTCAGAGAGTTTTTCATGGGAGATCGGCGACTACACTGAATCCGAATCTCCACGGGCATGTTGGACTCTTTTCGGTTACTTCATTATATTTAATTTATTATTCTCGACACTTTTGGAGAAATTAAAGAAAATAATTAAATTAATTGAGGGTTTTTTATTTTAAATATTTTTACCAAACTAATTAGTTTGATTCATAAACAAATTAGTTTGGAATTTTTTTGCCAAAAAATTCATCTTGTAGCGGTTATAGCCAATAACCGCTACAGAATATATACCATATGTAGCGGTTATTGAATAACCGCTACAGAATTGCAAATGTCAGTCATTTTGTAGCGGTTATAAGACCGCTACAAGAGATCACGAAGAACGAGGCATCTTTGTAACGGTTATTGTGGCGGTGACTTTTTAACCGTGACAAATATATTAAATTTGTAGCGGTTTGTTATGGAAACTGCTACAAAATGTAGCGGTTTTTAAATAGTGGTTCTCATTTTGAAAATCACAATTTCTAGCGGTTTTGATTTTTCACCTGTTTACCTTTCAACCTACCTTTAAATTTCTACCTTTCAACATCATGGTTTCTCAAGATAAGGGAAAAGAGAAAGCAGTTGCCCCGCAGAAAAGGGGTTTAAAGGGCAGTAGTAGTAGAGAGGGCCGGACGAGAGGGCGTGGGGCTCTAAATATACCTCCACCCTCTCAGGTGCAAGGCAAGTTTGCCAAGCTCTTCGCCAATGAGCCAATCCCATACCCGGAGACCCTAGAGACCGTAGGGGGAGAACGAGGCGCAAGTATGTCGTTCGACGACTTAGACGAAAATGAGGAGATCCGTATTGAGATTCCCATAGCGGAGGTGGAGCAGTTTATCGACCAGGAAAACGAGTGGGACCACGGGAACCCCCGACCAGCGTCTTTGCTTTCCACCGGATTTTTGGTGGATGTCGAAGGTATATGTAATTAGTTGTTTGGGAAAAATTAATTTAAATTCGGTACTTTTAATTCATTTTTATTTAAACGTAATTATAGTAATTGTTTTTGTAATATTGCAGATAGACTTGGGAACACCAGTAGGAGGACGCTGGATGTTGCCGCTGTCACTCAGATGGACGGGTATCGTGTCATAGTCCCGTGGAACGAGGACACGAACCAGGCAATCGGCAGCGGTGGTCACCTGTTGAACCGATTCCTGTAAGAATTTGGCGGGAATTGGGCATGGTTCCCGATCTTTTTCCATGATTGGAAGCATGTGCCGAAGGAAAACAAGGACAAGGCGTTTGCCGACATTCTACAGGTATTCAATGTTGTTTAATTAAATTTTACATGTTAATAGTTATAAGTTGTGGTTTATTTATTTATTTATTTCTTAATTAATTAATAATTAAATTATGATGCAGAAAAAGTTTAAACTGCGCGAACATCATAAGAGGTACATACTGATGAAAATGGGGGAAGGGTGGAAGAGCCGGAGGGGTCGTCTCTACAACCAACAGAATGGAGATGGGACTATTTGTAACACCCCAAATTTCTAACAGTTACAATAACATAATTTTCAATGATTTTTATAAATGATTACCGAAATTCAAAATAAACAACTTTGGGAAGTGTTACCGCCGCACTTGTATTGAGACAAGTGCAAGACTACTTATTACATTAACATAAATCCAAAACTTAAATAAATAGGTTTATTCAGAGCATAAAAAAAATAAACTAGCTAGGATCAATCGAAGTTCTTCCTCACTTCTCACTGCTAGCCCCAACCTCGAGAACCTGCTTCACTGAAAATCTGATCTCCGTCTTTGCTAGCCTTCTAGAAAAAATGATTTGCTGAGAGTACGGGAAGAGGATGTCGTAGCAGAGAAAAAGAGTCGAGCATTTTCTAGGTTTAGGCGGCTAAACCTAAGTTTATAATTAAGATCTAGGGTTTCAGCGATGGGCTGGGCTCTTTAATTATTGCCAATTAATAAATTAACACTACAAACATGATTAATTTCTAGGTTTTATATATTATTATTATTATTATTATTATTATTATTATTATTATTATTATTCCTATTCTTAATCCGGGGTATTACACTATTCCTCTGCAGCAGCTGATTGAGAACGTCTCAAACGGCGTTGACCCAAATGCCTGGGCGAGTTTCATCCATTATAGGAGGGGTGCAGGTACCTTTTTTAATTAATTATAGTTTAATTTTGTTTAAACATTATTTAATTTGAAGGTTAAATTGTCTTTAAATTAATTTTGTTTAAATGTAATTTAAATTAATTTATAGTTTACATTTGGTTTAAATTAATTAATAGTTTCACTGGGTATGTTTGGTTTGAGGGAAGGGGAAGGGAGGGCAGGGAAGGGGAGAGAAAAAAAAGGAGGAGAGGAAAATATGTGGGCCCCACTATACTCAATTTTCAAAAAAAATTTCCCTCCTCTCATTTTTTTTCTCCCCCCTTCCCTCCCCTCCCCTCTCCTCCCCTCAAACCAAACATAAATTGATAATTTAAATATAGTTTAAATATTAGTTAATTTATAGTTTAGATATAATTTAAATTACTTTATAGTTTAAATATTACTTAATTCATAGTTTAGATATAGTTTTAGTTTAAATTACTTTATATATAGTTTAAATATGACTTAATTTATAGTTTAGATATAGTTTTAGGTTAAATTACTTCATAGTTTAAATATTACTTAATTTATAGTTTAGATATAGTTTAAATGACTTGATAGTTTAAATATATTTTACAAGATATCAAAGTCATAATTAATTCATAATTAATTTTACTTCGAGATGCTTTCCCTGACGCGGATATTCCCTCATCCTTCTACGAGGCCAAGAAGATAATCAATATATTAGGCTTGAACGACGAAAAAATTGATGCCTGCCCAAACGACTGTATGCTTTATTGGGGAGAGGACGCTTGGAGGGAGACTTGTAAGAAGTGTCACACTTCGAGGTTCAGGACAGTTCGGAAAGGGACGAAGCAGAAGAAGAAACCCGCAAATATTCTAAGGTACTTTCCTTTAAAACCTCGCTTACATAGATTGTTTATGTCGTCTAAGACAGCTGAGCATATGAGGTGGCATGAAGATGATAAGAATCAAGATGGTAAACTCAGACATCTACAGGATGCTGAAGCGTGGAAAGCGTTCGACTCAGTCTTTCCAGATTTCGCTGCGGACCCTAGAAATGTTCATCTTGCTTTGGCGACCGACGGTTTTAATCCGTTTGGTAATCTTAGCACAAGCTATAGTATATGGCCAGTTATGTTGATACCCTACAACTTTCCCCCGTGGATGTGTATGAAACAAAGCTCATTCATTATGTCCATGATCATTCCAGGGAAAAAGGCACCGGAAAATGACATCGATGTGTATCTCCAACCGCTTATCAAAGAGTTAGTGGAGTTGTGGAATGTAGGTGTGAAGACGTATGACGCACACGAGAAGACACTTTTCAACTTGCGTGCAGCCTTGATTTGGACGATAAGCGACTTTCCTGGCCTCGGGACATTATCCAGGTGGAATGTGCATATCGGCCTTGCGTGCCCAGCTTGCAATTTTTACTCTGACTCAGTGTGCCTTCCCCACAGTCGTAAGTGGTGCTTCATGGGTCATCGGAGGTTTCTCGATGGTATGCACATGTTTAGGTTGCAACGCAATCATTTCAGTGGGCAATAGGAAAAAAGAGGACCTCCTTGGAATTTATCCGGTGCAGAAATCATAGAGCAGATTCAGGATGTTGAATTTGACTATGGGAAAAAAGATGATCTGGAAAAGGCCGGGACAAAGACTGTCAGGGCTTCTGGTTCTACGACCCAGCAATGGCGAAAGATCAAAGTCTTCTTTGCTCTTCCGTATTGGAAAGATAATTTGCTCCGACACAGTTTGGATGTCATGCACATTGAAAAGAATGTGTGCGACAATGTGTTGTACACGATTCTCAACAAGCCAGGAAAGTCAAAAGATCATCTTCAAGCGAGGAAAGATTTACGGGAGATGGGCGTTCGTGGAGATGTGTGGTCGGATGAGCATGACATATTTCAACCGGCAAAATTCACCCTGACAAAACCGAATAAGGAAATCTTTCTCGCGACGTTGAAGAAAATAAAAGTTCCTTACGGGTATTCAAGCAACATATCACGATGTGTTGACGTGCAGGCTCGAAAGGTTACTGGGCTGAAGAGTCACGACTCACATGTGCTTATGCAATAGTTACTTCCGCTGGCCATAAAAAATACACTGCCTCTCGGTGAGTCTATCTTTTTGGTCAAGCTTTGTACTTTCTTTCGGAAGTTGTGTTCAAAGGTTTTGATCGTGGAGGAGCTCGACCAGCTGCAGCAGAAAATCATTCTTATGCTGTGTCATTTGGAGATGATCTTTCCTCCATCATTTTTCACGCTCATGGTTCACCTGACAGTACACCTTGTTCATGAAACAAAGCTTACTGATCCAGTTCAGTACCGATGGATGTATCCTATTGAAAGGTACACATTTAAAAATAATTACTTTAGCATTACTCCCTAGTCGCATGTTTAACCATTGATGCATCAACATTTTTCCTTCTCTACTTTATAGGTTTCTTGGGAAACTGAAATCTTACGTGAGGAATAAGGTGTGGCCAGAAGGTTCAATAGCAGAAGGTTATATCGGGGATGAGGTATTGTATTTTTGTTCCACGTACTTCGATGACATTGAGACGTCATTCAACCGACCGCCTCATGTAGACGATTGTCCTGAGCCTGAGCCTGAGCCATCAGCAACATAGTTGTTAATCCCTCGTGTTGGTAAACCAGTTGGCGGAAGTGAGAAATTCAAACCCAAGGCACTTGAGAAGTTTCAAGCACATAGACATGTCTTGATTAATTGCACTAAAGTTGAACCGTACCTTCAGTAAGGATTGCACACAGATATATATATATATATCCTTACATTTTATACTCACATTTCATGCTCGTCATTGCATGTTTAATTGTAGAGAATTCAGGAGTCATGTGAAGCGTGAACTGAGGATCCGTACATAGACATCCTCCGAAATTGATAGAAAGGTCCACAGAGAATTCCAGGGTTGGTTTAGGAGGAGAATAATGAATGACCACAACCCGCACTCACCAGAATTCAGACCTCTCGCGTTAGGCCTGCTTGACCACACCCAAAGATTTACGGCATACAATGTCAATGGTTTTAAGTTTTGCACCGTCTCACAAGATTAGGGATTGCTGACCCAAAACTCTGGTGTATATGGCACGTTTGGGATGAGGAGTTATGCAAGCAGCAGTGACGGGAACATGCAATTCGATGACATCTTGTATTATGGAAAGCTGCTTGATGTGGTCAAGATAAGTTACCAAGGCCTTTTCACCGTGACGTTGTTCAAGTGTTTGTAGGCGAATACCACAACGTCTAGGGGACTCACGACTGACGACTTAGGCATCACATCAGTGAATTTCTCCCGGCCTATTCACAATGGTCAGTTTGAAGATGACGAGCCGTATATTCTTGCCTCAGAGGCCCATCAGGTTTATTATGTCGCCGATGAGAGGCACAAGGATTGGAATATGGTGGTTCACTTAAAGCCTCGGGACCTTTACGACATGGGCGATGGTGATAACGTCACCTACGATTGTGAGCCGTTCCAACCCGCCAGCTTCGAAGACTTCTTCCCAGACGGCAATGACAATTTACCTATAGTTCGGTACATTTTTTAATATACGCTTTATGAAATAATAACATTTAACTAAAGTTTTATTTGTGTTCAAACATATTCACCTCACACATAACATTTTATACAAACTTTCTTTGTAGGGATGGTGAAGAAGATTGAGAGAAAAACTTATGCCTACACCGTAATCTGTAATCTTTTTATTACATTTAAAAAAAAAAATACATAACATTATTTGTAGCAATTATATAACCGCTACAAACACTACAAAACCGCTACAGATAACAACCGCTACAAATACGCATCCATAACTGCTACAAAAGGTGCGACCTCAACCGCTACAACATGATGCGCATATATCACCATAAATACCCCCACCAAACCACATTTAATATGCTTCAGTTTCTTTTCTACACACGTTTTCTCTCCACCTCCTTTCATATTTTTACCTTTTGTCAAAGAGGTTAATTGTTTGAAGGGGATAAGTGCCGTTTAACCGGAACAAATCTAATGATTCTGATACTAATGTTTGTTATTTTGCAGTTGAATCAGATATATTTTTCAACTTTCCTTGTACTTCCACATACATTATTCAATCGACTTGTACACACATTTTTAAACAATGAGTATTATTTTAATTAACTCATTATTAGTTCTTATTATACTTATATATTCTCATTATTTTACACCTATATAATAACTTTATATATTCAAATATCATATTTTAATATCTTTTATTTTCACTAAAAAGATAAATTATTAATAACACAATATTTACTTAATTACCACAATAATTTTAAAATTTAAATTTTTTTCCAGTCATAAATTTGTAGCGGTTACTTAAACTGCTACAAATATTAAAAAAAAATGGTAAAAAAATGGCAGGATTTCTTTGTAACGGTTCTAGTAGCAGTTACAAACCGCTACAAATACTCAAAAGAATTAAAACCGATGGCGGCAAAACTTTTTTGCCAAAAAATGGCGGGAATTATTTGTAGCGGTTATGAACCGCTACAAATATTCAAAACAATTAAAACTGATGGCGGCAAAAAATTTTCAAAAACATATTTTGTAGCGGTTATTTAACCGCTTCAAGTCTGAACAAAATCAATTTGTAGCGTTTTGGAAACTGCGACTAATCTCTCAAACCAGACGTCAGCGCAGCTCACACAGTGTCGGTCAGTGGTAGCCGCTACAGATATAATAGTGGTCCCTATATATGTAGTAGCGTTTTTTTTAACCGCTACGAAAATTGCTACGGTGGATTTTGTAGCGGTTAGAGTAACCACTACAAATATCATTAGTAGCGTCGAAAACCGCTACAAATACGTCATATTAACCGCTACTAATCATCGTTTCTTTTGTAGTGGATTAAGGATAGAGGTTAAATTAGTTAATTTTACTCATTTTTCTAAAATGAACTTATATAAATTTTGTACTTCAATTACCTTATTGATTTCACATAATCCCTCATTCGTATCAATAAGGGTATTTTATGAAGAAATTGACAAAAAAAAAATAGAATGTTGTCCTATAATTAGGATCAAAACAAACTCATAACACTACTAGAAAACAGCTAAATTGCAACGGAATTTGAGACGGAAAATTTTCCGTCGCAAATTTTAGGGTATTTGCAACGGCAGAATAAATTCCGTCGCAAAATGGGCTAATTTTGCAACAGATAGGTACTTCTGTCGCAAATAACCCACAATTTGCGACGGAAACTAAGTTTTCGTCACAAACGAGCCTATTTTGCGACGGAACTTGGAGTTTCGTCGCAAAAAGGCGACGTTTGAGCCGCCAGTTTGCAACGGAACTTGGAGTTTTGTTGCAAACTTCAATTAACCCCCTCTTTCTCTTTTTTTTCGGTTGCCCATCCGATATCTAGAGCTTCGCCCTGACTAATCCGAATCCGACCTGGGTCGCGCACCTGGCTATGGTGGGTGAGTCTCCCAGCGGGGCTTTTCTACATTCACAAGGCTCGAACCCGAGACCATGCTTAAGCGACACAAGCCGCTTACTACTTGTGCCAACCCCCGTTGGTACCCCTCTTTCTCTTTATTCACGCGTTCTTCCTCCCTCCCGCAGCTCTCCCGTCGATCGGTGACGCTCCTCCCCTCTTACGACTCAGTTTGCTCGAATTTTGACGGCTATGGATCTTTCTTCATCTGCCTCCTCCTCCTCCTCTTCCTCTCCTAACGTGGCAGCTGGTACCAAGAGAGCTGCTGATTCTCTTGTCGCTGCCAACGCTCCCAGGTAAATCAATAGCCTTCAGATTAATTTTCCTTAGCATGTGCCAGTTCTTCTAGTTATAGGCTCACTCTTTTCGTGATCTTAATTTGGTAGATTGATGATTAGGTCTCGGTAATTTATCAAACTGGAATATTTACTGCATATTTCATCGAATATCAGTAAATTTCTTGTAGCCACTGGTTCCAATGAGTTGAATACTGGTAATTAATCTCTTATATTGCATCATAATGAATTTTTACCTGATTTGGAGTCATAGTTATGCTTAAGACTTTACCAATTCTAAAGAGGGTTTTTTAGCAAATAGTGACCTTTAAGAAACCTAAATTCACCGTAGTAAAGGTAAAAAAAACCTGGAGATATTACAATCCAAATCCATTGGATTGAATTAATGGGAGAATATATGTCATAGCTTCTTGATATTGGGACAATCATGCACTTTTGATCTAATGTGTTCTGAGGGCTTGGAACTAAATGCAATTGGATTCTTGAATAATTGGCATGCGATCCAACGTCTTTATAGACCAGTAAAACTTTGATCTAATGTGTATTTAGGGATTGGAAGTTTTGACTTGCCTTAGGTTTCGTTTCAGCAGTTGGAGTTGAGCAAAACAAAAAAATGAGTTTAATCTATGTCTGTGTTTCGTCTGCTTAGACATATAAATTCCAATCTTATCTTAACTTTTCAAGTTATCAATGAAAATAGTGTAAAAATTAGCAAATCGACTTTTGCGGTAATACTTACCATCAACTTTGCAGGGTAGATTAATTGTATTATCATTTTAACAATTATTAAAATAAAATAAAAAAATCCGCACTAAAACACTCCTACATGTAGGATGTTTTCTAAAAAACTCTATATATTTATATATAATAATGGTCTCACACATATTGAATCTTAATTCATTAAGAAATATTTTATTAAGAAAATATTGATCTCAAGATATATCACAGTTTTACGTACAGTTTATTTGCCCTCCTACCTTTAGTTTACAAGCATTTTACGAATGGAGTCAACTTATTCTCCTCATAGCACTCCTTCATTGTCTCCTGAAACTGAGCAATCAATTAGCACCACTCGCTGATTTCTCACAAGCATTTTGCTCAAAAATGGTGTCATCAACTAATTAAAAAAAATTGCTCAAAACGAAATTTTTGAGTCTTTGTTCATTGACGAGAAACTAATATGTAAGAACACAACACAAAAACAAAGAAAGAAAGACGTAAGATGGTGTCTATAGCTTACAATAGTTCCTCTCATGGCCTTTTCTTTGTTTCATCAATGGGTTCAAACCCATGTGCTGAAAGGCTTGGTTCCCTCATGTTTTCTGTAGCCAAAAACTTCATTATATTCTTGGCCATGGTCATTCTCTGTAATGGTTTTCATTATCTTCTCAAACCTTATTCAATGCCTCGCATTATTTCCGACATTCTCGTAAGCTTCATTTCATCATCTTTCTCAATTACAATCTCTTTCAACCATATATGATATTGATTATTATTGTCATTATATATATATACACGCAGGTCGGTATGATTGTGGGCAACATCGGATTCCTACGTGACATATACGAGGAATTCAATAAGACATTCGGATTCATAATCGATTTCGTGATGATGTTTTACATGTTTGCTCTGGGAATAGAGATGGATCCTTACGCCATCTTCAAACAACCGTCTCGCGACGCTCAAATCGCCTACGCCGGCATCATCTCCACCTTCATCGTCGGCTTCTTCACCACGCCGTTCTTCGACTTCTTCACCGGAAAACACAAACTCTACTTCACACTCTGCCTCTCCACCCTTCTTGCCAGCACCGCTTCCCCGGTTCTGACACGCCTCATCACAAGCCTCAAAATCAGCAAGTCCGACATCGGCAAGCTGGTGATAACCGCCGGCATGCACTCCGATTTCCTCTGCTCTCTCCTCCTCTCCATCGGCTACATCGCGATGCCGTTGCCGATGTTCTGCGAGAAAGAGGCTCACCGGATGATCGACGATAAAGGAAAAGCTCGCATTAAATTATCCATTTTTATGGGAATTGCAGTTCTAGGGCAAATGTTGTTCACAGCCATAGTTTCGCCAATGGTGATGAGATGGGTGAATAATGAAAACCCAGAAGGTAAACCAATGAAAGGTGCACACTTGGTGCTTTCTGTGGCATTTATGGTGTTAATATGTGCATCTTCGACTCTGTATGATTATAGTCCGATCTTGAGTGCGTTCATGGCTGGGATTTGTTTGCCACGTGAAGGGAGGTTATCAAAGTGGATTATTACGAAGATAAATTATATGTTGACTTCGATTTTTTTTCCTATATTTTTCTTGTGGGTGGGTTATGGGGCTGATTTTAGGAAGTTTGAGGCTGGGAAGTTGGCCACGTGGTTGAGGTTGTTGATGTTGGTTGCAATAGGGATGGCAAGTAAGGTTGCTGGAACTGTTATTTCTGGTGCCATGTTGGGTTTCAGTTGGCCTGATTCTGTTGCCATTGGCTTGCTTCTCACCACTAAGGGCCATTTTCACATTTACTTAGCCATCAAAGTGGTATGTTTTCAATTTCTTATCTTCTCATCATATTTTTCCCTTTTCTTCATCTAGCTCTGTTGTTGTTGTTGTGTGTGTGTGTGTGTTTTTTTTTTTTTTGGTTGTCTGGATTTCTAGCATATATGATAAGTAGTTCAACCAAGAACTAGTTTAAGCTATTTGAATATGATAAATTGCTTGAAATGCAATCATATACATATATACTCGTATGTATACTTCCTCCAATTCCTTTTGATAAGATATATTCCAGAAGTTTTCCATTTTTAGGAATACAAAGATCAAGAAAAGCATGTAAATAAAGGGCTAGTTAACTTCATATAACTTGCCTAGTATTATGAAAATGAAAAACTCCGCCATAAGTGAGAAGTTGTGGTTTCGATCACGTTAACCGTAGTGTGAGATTAGACTTATAACTTCTCATAACCTCATGATATTGTACGAGCAACATGCTAGACTTACTGCTTAATATAATCATTTACGTACATGATGTTCTTGTTGAGCCAGCTAAAGACTTGTGGTCAAAAGTCACAATCCAGTCACGAGAAACTTTCTAAATTAACTTTGAAATGTCGCGCCAAATTTTGGAAAAAAATCAATATATTAAGCTAATTTCAACCCATTAAACTTTGTTGGATTGTGTGAATGGTTGTAGATCTTATACAAAGAAAGGGATAGTATAGCAGCTTAATTATAGCTAGGCCACTCTTATATATACTTGTGGATATATAATATTATAACCAAAATACATTTAAGTATCTCATATAATAAAAAGCTTGTGGTTAATTGTGTGAGCAGATGAAATGTGGGGGCAATACTACAACAGGAATAGAGATGCTAATTGCAATATTTTTAACAGTTCTTCATTCGCCATCAGTGGTAGCACACATCATCAAGAGAGCCAGAAAAAGAGCTCCAACGCATCGCATGGCCCTACAGTTGGTGGAACCATCAAGCGTAGTCAGAATTCTGCTCTGCGTACACGGACCTGAAAACGTCCCTTCCAGCATCAACTTGATGGAGATTTCTAGAGGAACGGCTGAGCTGATGTTCGTTCATGTCACCGACGAGGTGGCGGCCGGAGGAGGAGCTGATCATAACGACGGGGCCGACAGAGAGGAAGTGACGAGGTTGTTTCAAGAATATGTTGAGGAGGATGGTGATGGGATTATCCTAAAGAGATTAATGGCCGTCTCCACGTTCATCAATATGGCACGTGACATCTGCGCTTTAGCTGAAGAGCACAACATTGCCCTCATCGTATTGCCCTTTCATAGGCGACAATGTGAGCAGGGAACGCTTGATGGTGGCAATCCTGGCTTCAGGCACGTCAATCGAAAGGTAATGTAATGCCCCCCACAAATTTGCTAATTAATAACCATATAGTTTTGACTCTCCCTCTATGTAGTTTTTGTTATATTTGAAACTCAACTCGTCTCACCTCACTCAATAATGTCAATTGAATAAAAATTATATTGATAAAGAATAACTTTGCCGAATAATGATGCAATAATGTGAACGTACAGGTTCTGAAAAGTGCGCCATGTTCGGTGGGGATTCTGGTGGACAGAGGTCTCGGATCCATGGAAAAGTTACAAAGAAGAAGCGTTTCAATCAACGTGGCAGTCATCTTCGTCGGCGGCAGAGATGACCGAGAAGCAATAGCTTACGCCGGCCGAGTCGCGCAGCACTCCGGCGTGAAAGTCACTGTGATAAGACTTCTGGTAGACACAACAGCGGAGGTGACCCAATTCTCCGGCCCACTACTACTGGGCGTAAACCTATCGGAGCAAGAGCAGGAGATGGCATTAGACGACGAATGTTTCGCGCAATTCTACGATCAACACATCGTCGGAGGCCGAATCGCGTACATGGAGAAGCATCTAGCGAACTCGGCGGAGACGTTCTCGGTGCTGAAATCATTTGAAGGAAGGTACTCACTTGTGATTGTGGGGAGAGAAGGAGGAGTGAACTCTATATTGACGAGGGGGATGAATGATTGGCAACAATGTCCAGAATTGGGACCCATCGGAGATGTTCTTTCAGGTCCTGATTTTTCAATGACAATATCGGTACTGATCATACAGCAACACAAGCTTAAAGGAGAACTTGATGGCTTAGACGACGATTTCACCGTCATGATGTAATTGTACATTCTTTTTATGTAAATATATATTATTTTCACACTTCAAAGTATATTTTATGTAGTGTTTGTATCTGATTGTGTGCAGGTGATGTAAAGAAGTAGAGAATATAGGAGTGGAAGGGAAATATAAGTTGGATTACATGTGCAGTAGAGTAGAATATTGTATAGAGTCAGCACGTGAAAATTATATTGTTGAGAGACTCTTTTGTTAAATTTTGTCCTTCAAAGTATTTTGTTAAGTGCTTTTTTATTGAAACTAGAAAGTTTATTTTTTCGGTAAAGCTTTGATACCGGTCCGGTTTCTCCCACTTCCATTTTTCTGCCCATCCCTCATTGTCCTCATCCTGACCGTCCAAATCTTGATCCAATGGGCCAGATTTATTTTGGCAAAAACCGCGCGGTTTTTGCCAAAATAAATCTGGCCCCTTGGATCAAGATTTTGACGGCCAGGATGAGGACAATGAGGGATGGACAGAAAATTGGACAATGAGAGGATCTCCTTCCCTTTGATACGCAGGTCAGACTTCACGAAAAGTGTAGTACTCTCACGGTCAAATACCTTTAAAATCAACATTGAGATTTAAAAAAAGTTAAAATTAGTTCAATGTAATAATTTTGTAGAATTTTTTTTAAATGTCCCTATTTATAAATGGATAAGAGAGAGTAATAATGAAAAAAGAATGAAAGATAATGTAGTATACTCCCTCCGATTCTAATTATAGGAGCACTTTTGTAGTGTAAATTGTACTATAAAAGTGTTCCTATAATTTGGACCGGAGGTAGTAATAATTAATTGAGGCAAAATGAGAAAAAGTACATTTATTATTGAGACAAACTTAAAAGAGATCTTATATTTAGAGACAAGCCCATTAAAAAAAAAAGTGACTTTTATATATAGGGGATAGAGGGAGTATATGCCTATATGGTGAATATAAATCATGCTCAGCAAATTAAAGTAATGTGTACCGAATATAACAAATAATAATCTCTTAACAGTCATTTAATTTTTCGATTTAACAATTATTAGTTGAAAATCTTGAATCTAAGCTGTTAGATGGTGTAAATCTTACCATAGTTAATAGCTAGCTTGGTGCTTATTATTGTTATGAGCACTAAAATTTGTTCCACTAAAGATCACCTTGATGAATGAACCACAACATTTCTTTAATTTTATGTTAAATCATGCTCAGCAAATTAAAGTAATGCCGCCTTTTATACATCATCCAAGTCACCAATCCCATACACAGCATTCAAGGTAATTAAGATCTACTGATGAGCCCAGGTTATTGTCTCAAGCACATGTTGTAATGCTTTAGAATAACAACATTGAGCAAAAATACGGTCAGTGGCCTACTATTATTTTGAGACATTGTACATGTATTAATCATGTGAAAAACAATTAAGAGTTTCAGGCTTAATCCTAAACCTGGTCAATTAAACGCAGACTCGAGAAAAATGATAGAATTTGGGATATTCAAACTTATCGGCTTTAGCCCATATGAGTCGGCTTCTCATTCGGTGCTTATTATAATGACAAATACAGAGTATTCATTGTTGTATTGTGATCAAGACCATTCAAATTTACTAAATTTAAAATATTTAATCTATGATTTTTTTAAATGATACTTTTTTTTCTGAGAATTCTAATTATACAATTGCATTATTATGAATTTTACATATATTAAAGTAAAAAAATTTAAAATATATTTCATTAAAATCTGGATTGTCTAAAACCAGTTTAGATGGTGATGAGCACAATCTGCTCATCAAGATGATGAGCACAATCTGCTCATCAAGATGATGAGCACAAATTGTGCTCCCCAACATTTCTTTTCTTTTGAACCACAACATTTCTTTTATGCCAAATCATGTTCAGCAAACTAATGTAATTGTGCCTTTTAACGATCCAAGTCACCAATCTCATACACAGCATTCAAGATAATTAAGATCTAAAGATGAGCCTTGGTTATTGTCTCAAGGACATTTTGTAATGCTTTAGAATAACTACATTATTGAGCTAAAATAAGGTTAGTGATCTACTACATATCAAGACATCCAAAAGAACATATTTTGAGACATTGTACATGTATAAATCATGTTTGAAAAAAAAAAGACTTTTCAGGTTTAATCCTAATTATTAAACCCGGTCAATTAAAGGAAAACTCGAGAAAATGATAGAATTAGGGATATTCAAACTTATCGGCTTTAGCCCGTCATATGAGTTGGGTTCTCATTCAGTGCTCATCATAATGACTAACATAGAGTATTCATTGTTGTAATGAGATCAAGACCAATCAAATTTAATCTAAAGGGTCTAAATTTAAAATCTTTAATCTATTAATTTTTAAATAATAAATTTATTTTTCTAAAAAATTCTAATTATAAGATTGTTTTTTTCTTTTTCCTAATTATACAGATTTTAAAGTAATTTTTTAAAAAATATATTTAAATAAATCTTGATTGTGTTAAATTAGTTTAGGCGTTTAGATTGTAATGAGCACAATATGCTCATCAAGATGCTCTCCAACATTTATTTTGTTTTGAACCACAACATTTCTTTTCTGCCAAATCATGTTCGGCAAATTAAAGTAGTTGTGCTTTTTATAAATCCAAGTCACCAATCTCATATATAGCATTCAAGGTAATTAAGATCCAATGATGGGCCCAGATTATTGTCTTAGGGACATGTTGTAATGCTTTAGAAGAACTTTATTAAGCCAAAATATGGTCAGTTGTCTACTATATATCAAGACATCTACAAGAACATATTTTGAGACATTCTAGATGTATTAATCATGTGCAAAAAAAATAAGAGTTTTCAGGTTTAATCCTAAGCCCGGTCAATTAAAGGCAAATTCGAGAAAAAGATAGAATTTGGGATGTTTAAACTTATCGGCTTTAGCTCATATGAGTCCGGTTCTCATTTGATGCTCATCATAATGACGAACAAAGAGTATTCATTGTTGTAATGAATCAAGACCATTCAAATTTGCTAAATTTAAAATCTTTAATCTATGAACTCTTTAAATGATAAATTTATTTTTCTAAAAAATTATAATTATAAGATTGCTTTATTGTCAATTTTACATATATTAAAGTAAAATATTTTAAAATATATTTAAATAAAATATGGACTGTCTAAAATCAGTTTAGACGCTTAGATGGTGATGAGCACAATATGCTCATCAAGATGATGAGCACAAAATATGCTCCCCAACATTTGTTTTCTTTTGAAGCACAACATTTCTTTTTTGCCAAATCATGTTAAGCAAATTAAAGTAATAGCATCTTTTACAGATCCAAGTCACCAATCTCATGCACACCATTCAAGGTAATTAAGATCCAATGATGAGCCCAGGTCATTGTCTCATGGGCATGTTGTTATGCTTTAGAATAACTGCATTGAGCCAAAATATGGTCGGTGGTTCACAATATGTCAAGACATCCAAAAGAATATATTATGAGAGATTGTACGTGTTAATAAAATAGGAAAAAAAAAACAGAGAGAGAGAGTTTTCAGGCTTTATCTCAAACTCGGCCAATTAAAGGCAAACTTGAGAAAATGATAAAATTTGCGATATTCAAACTTATCGGCTTTAGCCCATATGAGTTGGGTTCTCATTCGGTTCTCGTCATAATGACAACCACAGAGTATTCATTGTTGTAATGAGATCAAGACCATTCAAATTTACTAAATTTAAAATCTTTAACTATGAATTTTGTAAATGATAAATTTATTTTCCTAAAAAATTCTAGTTATAAGATTACTTTAATTTGAATTTTACATATATTAAAGTAAATTTTTTAAATATATATTTAAAAAAAATCTAGATTGCATAAAATAAGTTTAGATGTTTAGATTGTTATGAGCACAATATGCTCCCCAACATTTCTTTTCTTTTGAACCACAACATTTATTTTCTGCGAAATTATGATCCGCAAATTAAAGTAATAGCGCCTTTTATAGATCCAAGTCACCAATCTCATGGACATGTTGTCATGCTTTAGAATAACTGCATTGAGCTAAGATATGGTCAGTGGCCTATATATATGAAGACATGGAAAAGAAAATATTTTGAGACATTGTACATGTATTAATCATGTGAAAAAAAACATGAGTTTCAGGCTTAATCCTAAACCCGATTAATTAAAGGAAAACTCGAGAAAATGATAAAATTTGGGATGTTCAAAGTTATCAGCTTTGGCCATATGAGTCGGGTTCTCATTCGGTGCTCATCATAATGACGAACATAGAGTATTCATTGTTGTAATTAGATCAAGACTATTCAAATTTAATCTAAAGGGTATAAATTAAAAATATTTAATCTATGATTTTTTAAAGGATAAATTCATCTTTCTAAAAAAATTCTAATTATAAGATTGCTTTATTTTGAATTTTAAGTATATTAAAGTTAAAAAATTTTAAAATATAATTAAATAAAATATGGATTGTCTAAAATTAGTTTAGACGTTTTGATGGTGATGAGCACAAGATGCTCCCCAACATTTCTTTTCTTTTGAACCACAACATTTATTTTCTGCCAAATCATCATTTCGCAAATTAAAGTGATGGCGCCTTTTATAGATCCAAGTCTCTGGCCAATCTCATGCACAGCATTCAACATAATTAAGATCCAATGATAAGCCCAGGTTATTGTATCAAGGATATGTTTTTTTTTTTAATTGCATTGAGCTAAAATACGGTCAGTGGTCTACAATATATCAAGGCATCCAAAACAACGTATTTTGAGACATTGTACATGTATAAATCATGTGAAAAAAAATAAGAGTTTTCAGGCTTAATCCTAAACCCGGTCAATTAAAGGCAAACTTGAGAAAATAATAAAATTTGGGATATTTAAACTTATCGGCTTTCGCCACATGAATCAAGTTCTCATTCGGCTCTCATCATAATGATGAGCACATAATATTCATTGTTGTAATGAGATCAAGACCATCCAAATTTACTAAATTTATAATCTTTAATCTATGATTTTTTTTAAAATGATAAATTTATTTTTCTAAAAGAATCTACTTATAAGATTGCTTGATTTTGAATTTTACATATTTTAAGGTATTTTTAAAAAAAAATATATTTAAATAAAATCTCGATTGTCTAAAATCAGTTTAGATGTTTAGAAGGTGATGAGCACAATGTGCTCATCAAGATTATGAGCACAAAATGTGCTCCCCAACATTAGTTTTCTTTTGAAGCACACAATATTTATTTTTTGCCAAATCATGTTCAAAAAAGTAAAGTAAGAGTGCCTTTTATATATCCAAGTCACCATTCTTATACACAACATTCAAGGAAATTATGATCCAATGACGAGAGCCCATGTTATAACAATGCTTTAGAATAACTGCATTAAGCCAAGGGTCAGTGGTCTACAATATATCAAGACATCCAAAAGAACAAATTTTGGGACATTTTACATGTATTGATCATGTGGGAAAAAAATAAGAGTTTTCAAGCTTGATCCTAAATTCGGTCAATTAAAGCCAAACTCGATAAAATTTGTGATATTCAAACTTATCGGCTTTAGCCCATATGCGTGGGTTCTTATTCGATGCTCATTATTATGATTAGCACATAATATTCATTGTTGTAATGATATCAATACCATTCAAATTTACTAAATTTAAAATCATAAATCTATGATTTTTTAACTGATAAATTTATTTTTCTAAAAAAATCTAATTTAAGATTGCTTTATTTTAAATTTTACATATATTCAAGTTAAACTTTTTTTAAAATATATTTAAATAAAATCAGGATTGTCTAAAATCAGTTAGGACGTTTAGATGGTGATGAGGACAATATGCTCATCATGATGCCCCCCAAATGTTTCTTTTCTTTTAAACCACCACATTTTTTTTCTGCCAAATTATGTTTAGCAAACTAAAGTAATCGCCTCTTTTTATAGATCCAAGTCACCAATCTCATACACAGCACTCAAGCTAATTAAGATCCAATGATGAGCCAGGTTATTGTCTAAGCGACATGTTGTAATTCTTAAGAATAACTGCATTGAGCCAAAATACAGTTAATGGTCTACTATATATCAAGACATCCAAAAGAACATATTTTGAGTCACTGTACATGTATTAATCAAGTGAAAAAAGAGAGAAAGAGAGAGTTTTCAAGCTTAATCCTAAACCCGGTCAATCACAGGCAAACTCGAAAAAATGATAAAATTTGGGATATTCAAACTTATAGGCGAAGCCCATATGAGTTGGATTCTCATTTAGTGCTCATCATAATAACGAACATAGATTATTCACTATTGTAATGAAATCAAGATCATTTGAATTTACTAAATTTAAAATGTTTAATCTAGATTTTATTAAACGTTGAATTTATTTTTGTAAACAATTCTAACTATAAGATTGTTGTATGTGGAATTTTACATATATTAAAGAAAATTGTTATAAAATATATTTAAATAAAATATGGATTGTCTAAAATCAATTTAGACATTTAGATGGTGATGAGCACAATATGCTCATCAAGCTGAGCATAATTTTTTAAATAATAAATTTATTTTTTTAGAAAAATATAATTATAAGATTGTTTCATTTTTTATTTTACCTATATTAAATTAATTTTTTAAACAATATCTTTAAATAAAATCTGGATTGTCTAAAATCAGTTTAGACGGTGATGAGACAATACGCTCATCAAGATGATGAGCACGAAATGTTCTCCTCATATGAGTTGAGTTAAGCTCACGTGGGGCTTGGCTAACCTGTCAACTCCGTAGTACGTAACTTTTATAACTAGGGAGCAACGGGGGAGAAATTAAAGAGAGGCTAAGATTGAATCGAGGGGGCGACAATGGCTGAGCCAGAATATCCTAAATTTATACCATACTTTCTCGTACCTCCAATTCACTACTCTTCATTCTTTCCTTCTTTTCATCATCATCACCAATATTGCCTATGCATGAAAAATGTTCGTTCATGCTCATCATCTCTCCCTAACACTAACACCAACATAATGACTACGTCCCAGTTTGTCATTTAGAGATTATGGCTTCTTCTTCAGATCCAAATCAAAAGCCCACTTCCACCGCCGCCCGCCCACCTCAAGGTGTGAAGTTCGCGCGGCGAACTTCCAGCGGCAGGGTTGTGAGCCTCTCCCGGGATGAGGACATTGACGTCACCGGCGAATTCGCCGGCCAAAATGACTACATCAATTACACCGTCATGATGCCGCCCACGCCGGACAACCAGCCCGGAACCTCCGATTCCAAGCCCGACGGTGGTGCCAGCACGTCACGTTTCGGGTCTGAATCTCAGCCCAACCGCGGCGGGAGTGCAGCAAAGTTTGACAGAAGAGTGTCGATTTTGAGTTCCGTGAACAACAAGTCAATGCTTTCAAGGAGTCAGACTCAGGATTTTGATCACAACCGATGGTTGTTCGAGACGAAAGGCACATATGGGATAGGAAATGCGTATTGGCAGGACGACGAGTATGGGGAAGACGCTGGAATGAGCATGTCAGATTTCATGGACAAACCTTGGAAACCTCTCACTCGAAAAGTTAATGTTCCTGGAGGTGTCCTCAGCCCTTACAGGTTAATTAATTGGGGAAAAAAACATTTCAATTGGCAAATTGTGTAAAATATCTATTATAAATTCATGATTATACTCGAATTTTTTTATTCTTCCAGTTGACTGAACATTTATTAGGTCTCTGTTTTGGCTCTCTTTTCTTGTATGGTGATTGTATATTACTGCAGGTTTAATGTTGGGATTTCTTCCATTGAAACAGGGTATTGATTGTAATACGTTTGATCTTGCTAGTTTTCTTCCTCACATGGCGTTGTAGGCATCCGAATTACGACGCAATGTGGCTTTGGGGAATTTCAATTGTGTGCGAGATCTGGTTTGCTTTCTCTTGGCTTCTCGACATTCTTCCCAAGCTTAATCCCATAAACAGAAGCACCGATCTGGAGGCTCTGAAGGACAAGTTTGAACAGCCTTCGCCGTCAAACCCAACCGGCCGATCAGATTTACCCTGCGTCGATATTTTTGTTTCCACCGCCGACCCTGAAAAGGAACCACCTCTCGTCACCGCCAACACCATCCTCTCAATTCTTGCCGCTGACTACCCTGTCGAGAAGCTCAGTGCCTATATTTCTGACGATGGCGGTGCTATATTTACCTTTGAAGCCATGGCCGAAGCTTCCAAATTTGCCGAGGTGCGTTTAAAGTTGAGTTTATAATCTCGAACGGTAGAAGAGTGCAATACCAAATCTGAACAAGTACACCACATGCTTGTAAAAATTACTATAAGAACATGATTTTTGGTCCCCTATAAAAATTTCTCTTTCGTGGCAGGGCTAGATTAATACATTATGTTTTTTTCTGTTCAAAATTCAAACATTCAAACGCTCAATACAGCAGAGCTAGCTAACTATCTATGACAATAGAAATTAAATTTGCACATTATTGCTTTTTCCATCATGATGAATCAATCTCTTTGGTTTATTTTGTTATGTGTGCTAACAGGTTTGGGTACCCTTTTGTCGTAAACACGACATTGAGCCTAGAAATCCTGAAGCTTACTTCAGCTTAAAAAAAGACCCTACGAAGAACAAGAAAAAGCAAGACTTCGTCAAGGATCGTAGATGGATCAAGAGGGAGTATGATGAATTCAAGGTCAGGATCAATGGGCTTTCAGAGGTGATCCAAAAACGGAGCGAAGAGTACAACTCTAAAGAGGAGATAAAGGAAAAACAAATAGCCAGGGAGAAGAATGGTGGAGAATTGCCTGAAGATGAGCCCATCAATTTCACAAAGGCTACATGGATGGCTGATGGCACCCACTGGCCAGGAACTTGGTTCAATTCTACCACTGACCATGCCAAGGGTGACCATGCTGGAATCTTGCAAGTACTCTACATATATATTTTTGATATGATATGATTTGATTTGTATTTATCTCTAAATTTATTATTTTGAGTATGAATTATAAAGGAACAAAATGAACATGTAAATTAATGCTTCAGATTTTGTCATATCTCGAAGTTTTCTTGCATCCAAGATTAACACATCATGTGATCTTTCTCGCTCTAAATTATATTCCTGATCATAGGTCCTCTTCATGTTTGTCACTTGTAGATAATGTGTAAGGTCCCAGAATTTGATCCAGTAATGGGTATTGCAGACGAGAAGAAATTGGACTTCACAGGTGTAGACACCAGACTTCCTATGTTTGCTTATGTTTCAAGAGAAAAACGACCAGGATATGATCATAACAAGAAAGCAGGAGCCATGAATGCCTTGGTTCGAGCCTCAGCCATATTGTCCAATGGACCCTTCATTCTCAACTTGGATTGTGACCATTATTTCTACAACAGTGAGGCTATAAAAGAGGGAATGTGCTTCATGATGGATCGTGGTGGTGATCGCATATGTTACATACAGTTCCCTCAGAGATTTGACGGCGTTGATCCCTCTGATCGATATGCAAATAACAATACAGTCTTCTTTGATGGTAAAAACCCAAGCTTATCTCTCTCTGCGTATAAATAATACACAAGGAGTTGTAAATTTGTTTTAAAATTTTCGCTCAGCAATGCAATAATGTTACCTTGGAAATATTTTTTTTAGGTTTAATATCGCCTCATAAATTTGAAACGTAATAATATTGTCCTACCTTATAAAAAAACTTACGTTGTTTATTAAAAAATTAACGTTGACTATTAAATTTTTTTTAAGGATAAGACAATATTACTATATTTTGACAAGCAATCTTGAATTCAAAAAATCCTTTAGAGTGACATTGCTCCTAATTGAAAACATCATGGTAAATTATATATATATATTCTCTATCCTATTTTTATCCAACATCTTACATTGGACAACTCAGCAGGAAATATGCGGGCACTAGATGGTCTACAAGGTCCAATGTATGTGGGGACAGGTTGCATGTTTCGGAGATATGCACTGTATGGATTTGAACCACCAAGGTTTTATGAGCACACAGGCGTGTTTGGGAGAGTGAAAACCAAAGTAAACCGAGATTTACTTCAGGCACGATTACGAGAGGAAGATGATGACCAACAGCCTCTGAACTCTGATTCAGATTCAGAACTTGGGCTTCCCCAAAAGTTTGGTAATTCTACTATGTTCACAGACTCCATATCTGTGGCTGAATTCCAAGGCCGACCACTAGCTGATCACAAATCTGTTAAGAATGGTAGGCCACCAGGATCGTTACTCAAGCCTCGTCCTCCTTTGGATGCACCCACTGTTGCTGAAGCCATAGCTGTCATCTCTTGCTGGTATCACATTATGAAAAATCTGTTTTAAGTTAACCTTAAAATAGGGTTAAGATGCAAATTTATTTCAGAATTTTTTTTGTTGAGCAACAATGTTAGCCAAAAGATTTTTTTGGTTTAATGTTGCAATGTTGTTTTTTACCGTTAATAAGTTAATTGTCAACATCAACTTTTTAACGGTCAATGTTTAACTACATGAACAACAATGCTATATTTTGAAACTTTTAGGATAATATTAAACCTGAAAAAAACTTTTGAGGCAATATTACTTTTTAGCTAAAAATTTCAGTACAAATTTATACCTTAACCAAAAAAAAAAAAATCTGTTTAACGTCTGCTGATATTTATACCCAGGATGTAGTTTGATCTTGTCTATGAATTTTAATTGTATATTTTAATGTCATACGCACAGGTACGAGGACAAAACTGAATGGGGGGACAGGGTGGGTTGGATTTATGGGTCAGTGACAGAGGATGTGGTGACCGGCTACCGGATGCACAACCGCGGATGGCGGTCGGTTTACTGCGTTACAAAGCGTGATGCTTTTCGCGGCACGGCTCCGATCAATCTGACTGATCGGCTACATCAAGCTTTGAGATGGGCAACAGGCTCAGTAGAAATCTTCTTCTCAAAAAACAACGCCATTTTTGGAAGCAAGCGCCTCAAGTTCGCTCAAAGAATCGCATACCTCAACGTGGGAATTTACCCCTTCACTTCCATCTTCTTGGTGACATACTGCTTCCTCCCTGCACTCTGTCATTTCACCAACAATTTCATAGTTTCAGGCCTTGACGTAGCCTTCCTTGTGTATCTTCTGACCATCACCGTCTGTCTTGTTCTTATCTCCCTTCTCGAAGTGAAATGGTCAGGCATTGCCCTTGAGGAATTTTGGCGAAACGAGCAGTTTTGGGTCATTGGTGGTTCTAGTGCTCACCTCGCTGCAGTGTTACAAGGTCTGCTAAAAGTCATAGCAGGCATTGAGATTTCCTTCACTTTAACATCCAAGTCAGCCGCAGACGAAGACGAAGACATATACGCCGATCTCTATGTAGTGAAATGGACAAGTCTCTTCATCGTGCCACTAACCATTATATGTATAAACATCATAGGTATGGTTATAGGGTGTGCAAGGAGTATATACAGTGTTCTACCACAATGGAATAAGCTGTTTGGAGCCTTGTTCTTTAGCTTATGGGTTTTGGTTCATATGTACCCTTTTGCTAAAGGTTTAATGGGTAAGAGAGGCAAGGTACCCACAATACTTTTAGTGTGGCTAGGGCTGCTTTCCATTATCATTTCATTGATCTGGGTTGCAGCCACCGCAGCAGGTGGGAATAGTACTGATCAAGCTGGAGGAGGCAATGTCCAAATAGGATGATGATGACAAAGTAGATTAAGTTTAGAAATACATCTTTATATATTTAAGGCATTAAAACTTAATTATAAGGTCCAGAAGGTGTTATGTGTTTATGATTAAGTTGTTCAATAAACACGTTACACTCAGAATTCATCCAATGTAACATTATATGATTGGGAAGTTAATTGACAGGTTTGTCTGGTCCTTGGTTACCAACATTGTGTATATATACATGAATGGAGAGGAAATTATGGACAGCTGAGAGCCTGAGAGATTTTATTGTTTAGTTTGAAATTAAATTTTGAAGATTTTGTGGCTTTTTAAATTTTGAATATGCAGACAAAGATCAGAATATCAATATGCCTTATTTGTAAGGTGAGGAATATATACACACTTGATATATTCTTTTCATATTTGTTTTACTTTCCAGCATTAGAATGTATCTTTAATTTGTGTGTCTTTCAATACCTAAATTAAATAACAGGTAATCTAATTTTCTAAAGTTTTCAGTTTGGTGGTGAAAAAGTAATATTACCATGTTGGCTCATTTCATTTAAAAAGAAATATTTTTTTTTTCCTTTTTTAACGGAGTTATGTGATGAGTTCTTGGGAAATTTACCAAAATAGAAATAAAAAAATGAAAAATTACCTAAATTGGTAAATATTTTTTTTAAAATTTTTATTTTGGTAAATTTCCCAGAGTTCTTTAATAAGAATATATAAAACGTGCGGAAATTCAATTATTCTATGTGGCGTCGTACCTTCTGACGCCACTTGTTGCGTCAGCATTAGTTTGGTATATAGTTTGAACAGTGTTCTAAATTGGTAAATATTTTTTTTAAAATTTTTATTTTGGTAAATTTCCCAGAGTTCTTCAATAAGAATATATAAAACGTGCGGAAATTCAATTATTCTATCCATTAAGCCAATTCACTCACAAATCTAATTAATTAAGATATATATACAAGCCTATCCAAAGTCTTTTGGGAAAGCAAGTATATAGATGTACGTAGCTATATGATTGGGATTAATATGGAAAAAAATTGTCGTTTAGGCAAGAATTTTGAAGAGAGGACTGAGGATTCAAGGGGTTAGAAGGATTCATAAAGGGTGAGATCAAAAGTGGAATTTTTGAAGCTTTTTATTTCAATTTCTTTCCTGTTGTGTTAAGAATTTGTGATTTTGACAGACAGATGTGATATGTTAGACTACAGGGCGCATCAGAAAAATACTCAAGGGACACTACGTGGTGGGGGATTCAGGGCAGTGGCCTGAATTTTTTTATAGAAAATTTTAAATGCATTAAAAAATAAAATAGAATAAACAAGAAAAAAAATATAAAAAAAAACATTCATGAAATCAAATGAATACTGATGATGTAATAAGAGATGTAATTATTTTACAAACCTATCATTTAGAAAAATAAGGCTAAGTGTTGTTACAAATGCAGCTACATAAATTACAATAGGGTTAAGGGTGGGCACAAATAACAAATAAGTTCAATTAAAAAGTGAAAAAAACACAACTAGGTGCGAGATTTGCCAACGAAGAAAATCTGCATCTTAACCATATATTTTAATAGCAAACATATATTACAATAAAAATAATTACAATGTCATTTTTCTAAGTCTTATTTTTTGAAATTCTATCATAATTGTCTTATTATCAATGCTATCAAATACATCTTTTTTAATATAAGATACTAAACAATCATTCAACCATTCACCCCCAATCCGATTACGAAGTACAGTTTTAATGTATTAAGGGTGAGCACTTAATTTAAGGGTATGTTTGGTTTGAGGGAAGAGGAGGGGGGGAAGGGAAGGGAAGGGGAAAAAAATGAGAGGAGGGATTTTTTTTTTTTTTTTTTGAAAATTGAGTGTAGTCCCCTCCTTTTTTTTTCTCTCCCCTTCCCTCCCCTCCCCTCAAACCAAACATACCCTAAGGGTGGATAATCATTTAAATATATATTATTTTTTTCAATTAAAAAAAAATCAGGGGAGGGGGACGGTCCGCCCATGTGTTATAGCGATATTATTATAACGATTTAAACATTAAGTCTTAAATTTAAATTCGTGTAGAATTTTAAAATTTAATAAGCTAGCGTTATGTTTAGAGATACAATCAATGAATTTTAGTTAGAGGGTAAATTTTTTCAGTTGTTTCGTTTAGATAAGAGAATCAAGTATTATTCTCAACACGAATCAAGCTGATCAGTTTAATTGAAAATTTTTATATTATGGTATATTTGAATATTAGTTCGTATTTTTTTCTTAAAATAAATTTGATGTTTGGGAAAATTTCAGAGAAAATTGGGAATGTCCCCCGCTTGAAAATTAATGAGGGAGGACTTAAACCAAAGTTTTGTTAGACAAAAATTGTACAGTGAAGTAGTACTGTGTGTATAAAAATTTAGCAAATTTTTTTTATCAATTAAATTTCTATTGAGAGACCTAAATATTATGTCATATATGTTAAAATCCCGTTTTTGATATTGTCTGTTTTGAGTTATATCTCTCCTCATGGTTTTTAAAATGCACCAAGAAAAGTGGTATCCAATTCGTTCCCCTATCCAGTTAATATAAAACTTCACAATTCACCCCTATGAGCCCAATATACTCGTTGGTATGGTGGTGAAAACGTAGATTTTACCTGAAAACGGAAGGAGAATGAAAAATCGTAAAACGTAAAATCGTAACGTAGTAAAATTGTAAAAACACAAAAGCGTTTGGAAAATTAGTAAAATCGTTTTAATGAAAAAAAGAACGTAAAAACGTAAAATCACAGTGATAAAATGAGTTTTTAACTACCATGCTCGTTGGTGCATCAACTTGAGTATAACTCTAATATCATTTTTAATATCTCATCGCCTTACTCTCAATATTTTCCGTTTTTGGGGTGGTTTTTAAAACGTAACTTACGGGCCTAGCGTACTGACAAATACATATTATTATCTTTTCAATTATGCTCGTAACAAAAAAATATTGAACTTATTCTGAAGGAGTTGACTATATAAAATTAAGGTTTATCGCAAATAACCTCTAATCAAGAGTAACAACACACAAATCAATCCACAAAAAATTAATATTAACCAAACTGACAATTTAAAAAAAAAAAATTAAAATAAGTTCATCTAAATACTCATAGAATCAATTATCACTTTGTTCTGTGGGCATTTGAAAACGACACAAAGGACATGTGTTGTTTATTTTGATATGCTGCCAATTAACAATACAGGTTTGTGAAAACACATGCGAGCAAGGGCTATACGAGTAGCTTCTTCTGATAATCTGATCCCACCCTCAAATCTTCCAAACAAATCGCACAGTTACGTGACTCTTCTTCTTCTTCAAGCTTCACAGTTTTCAATCCCTCAATAAATGATATACTCGCAGGCACCACCTTAAGACTTTGATTTCCATAGATTCTTGCACAGCTTGATGGTATTGATGATCATCAATAGTAGGATCTGAATTGAACGATAATACGAAGTTCTATTAACTTCAATAACCACGTCCTTGAATAGAATCTTCTTGTCTTTATGAGTATCATTAGCTATGGTTCTTGCAGAATCCAAGATCTTTGTCGAGATGGAGCTGCCCAAGAACTGACGAATACCGAATTGATGAGAAGGAATAATAAGGTTTGCAATTTGATCTATTAAATTCTTTGAGACGTTGAAGAATTCCTTTGTTGCGAAATCTGTACCAGAAAGGCCAACCACTCCAGGTTCCAACAATTGCCAAGTTCCATTCAGATCCAAAAGCTTGGATGTAAAAGTATTGGTCATCCTTAGGACTTAGGAGGATCCGATCCATAGGAACAATATTGGGATCAGGAGAAAGTGTATAACTTGACAATTACGTAGTATGAGGAGGAGGAGGAAATCTAAAGAGTTTTAATGGAAAGTTTTGTGGAAGAAAATTGTGAGGAGTATTTTGATTTATAAAGAGTGATGGATGAGAGGAGTCCGCTAATAGATCAGGAGATACGAGTAACGACTTATTAGATTTAAACATAAATATATTTGATGATTCGGAAAAAAAAAACATGAACATATTTGAATCTTTTGTCACGATTTTTTCTTTTTCATTATACTTTATAGGTTATGGGAAGCAAATCTTCTCAAAATTCTTTTTCTCATTTTCTTCTAAAAATCTCATCTCCACCTTTAGATAAAAAATGGATAGTTTAAATTTATTATTTTATAAAACTAGTATTAAAGTGTTTTATAAATTAATTTGAAAATTTTTTCCCTCATTGCTGTTATGAATTTTTTAAATCATAATTTAAAATTTAAAATTTATTTATTTATTTATGTTTAAAATAATAATTTTATTAAATTTAAATCTTTTTAAAAAACAAAAAAAAATAATCTGAGCGATGGTGTAAGATTTTGTGGGTAAAAAAGGGAGAAAGAGGAAATGTGAGAACCTAAACCCATAATTTAACTTTTACAAGCAAATAACGTTTATTAGGGAAGTATTCGGGGACCTATATATGTGGACTTAACATTGTCTCCCAATGATCAAATACCATCCTTCAATGATATTAACGTTATTAGCAAGTGAAAGGAGAGGGATTGCAATTTACAAACTTATAATAATTTAACAAGTACTATGTGGTTACAAAATGCGCAAGTAAATTACTATTTGTGTATACAAATTTATACGATCCTTATCATCCATTAAATTTCTAATGGAAAACTTAAATATTGTAACACCTTATTCTTAGCATCTCGCTCTCAATAATTGGACCGTTTCTCCTTGTAGTTTTTAAAACCAGTTGAAATGGGAGGTATCCAATTCGTTGCCCTCCCCAACCAATATGAAGCTTATCAATTCACTCCTATCTTATCTTTTGTAAGGACTCAGCTCCTTACTCTTGATACTGTCCGCTTTGGGAGCTTTTACTCCTCACGATTTTTAAAACGTGTTGGTTCTTAAAATGTTTGAATAAGCGTTTAAAAGTACAATCAATGAATTTAAGTTAGAAAGTAATTTTAATTCAGTTGTTTCATTTAGATAAGAGAATCAATTTTATTCAGAGAGGGTTGGTATCCAATTTGATAGCCTGACTCTATCTGTAACATTTTAGCATGTTGGTTTTGGAGCTGTCACTCCTAACAGTTTTTAAAACACCTTGAGAGGGGATGTATCCTTCCCAACTGAGGTGTGACTTCAAAATCCACTCCTACAAGCCTAAGCCTCACGTCTTCGCTAGCACATATTACTATCTTTTCAATTATGCTTGTGTAAGGAAAAATATGGAACTTGTTTTGGAGGAATTACAGTACAAAATTAAAGTGTATCGCAAATCACTGCTAATCAAGAGGTAATTATCCACAAATCAGTCTTCATCACATCAATGTAATATTTACCGGCAGGCGCACCACCCTAAGACTTTGATTGTCCATAGATTCTTGCACAACTTGACGGTATTGATCATGAGCATGCAGTGGGATTTGAACAATAGTAAGAAGTTCTAATAACTTCAATAGCCACTTCCATTAATAACAAAATCTTGTCGCCTTTATGAGTATTATATATTAACCATGTTTTTTTGCAAAATCCAAGATCTTTGCCGCCATGGAGTTACCCAAGAACCGAGAAGGAATAAGATTTGCGATCTCCTCTATTGAGTTCTTTGGGATGTTGAAGAAATCATGTACTACGAAATCTGCATTGGAAAGGAGTTACTCGGCCAGGTCCCAATGATTGCCAGTTCCATTCTTTGGGATCAGAAGAAACAGCATTGCTCAGCGAATTCACTTTACAGTTATATCGAACCCTTGAATAAGGAGGAGGATCCATGGCCTTCTGGAACAAAAAAAGAAGGAGAGGAAAATTTAAAGAGTTGTGATGGCAAGTTGTGTGGAAGAAAATTGTGAGTGGTATTAGGATAATAAGATTTTGATTTTGTAAAGGATTGAGATAAATTGATTTGTAAGGGGATAATCAACAGAAAAGAAGAACGGAAATCAATATATATATATAGTTTTTAAAAAGTTAGGAGTAACTTATTAGATTTAAACATAAATATATTTGACTTGGTAAAAAAAAACTTACATATATTTAAATTTTTATTTTACTTTTTTCATTTGTATTATGCATTTGTACTTTATATGTTATGCAAAACAGATTTTATCCAACTCCTTTTCTTTTCAAAATCTCATCTCACCTTTGGATATAAAAAGATAGTTTAAATTTAAAATTTTATAAAATCATTATTACACTATTTTATAAATTAATTTGAGAAAATCTTACCTCTATTGTAGTTATGATGAATTGTTTAGATGATATTTTAATCGTTTAAATTTATTTATTTGTGTTTAAGATAATAATTTTATAAAATATTAAACTTTGTAGTTTGTTTCAATAGTTTTAGGTTTTTTCAGCACCTATGTAATCTTTCTTTTTATTCATTTGCTTATGTAGTACTTTAAATACTTTCATCTTTAATATATCATTTTGTCTTTTATCAAAAATAATGTGAGGATTTCTGAGGGGGGAAAAAGAAATGTGAGAGCCCAAATCGGCCATAATTTAACCTCCTTTTTTCTTGATTCAAATATTTATTTAAATATTTTATATTACTACCCACAAATAATAATTATTACTTATAATAATTTAACAAGTAAATAGTAATGTTTTCAAACATAATTTAACAAGTAATTATTCATCCATGAAATGCATGGAGAGATATGAGGTATTCAAATCTTATTAGGAATCATTTGTTCTCTCGCTCAGGCGTGACACTTCACACAAATTGCTAAAAAGTCTTTTATTGAATTCTTTTTTGGGATAATGACAAAAAAAACTTTAAAATTGTAAAAACCTAAGGGATAAGATATTGTCACTACTAATTTTATGTCACTACCAAGTCACTACCATTTTTTCACTGTTGGATTAGAATCTCATTTATCTTTATCATTTCTCTCTCCTATTGAGATTCTGATCCAACGGTGAAAAAGTGGTAGTGACATAAAATTGGTAGTGACAATATCCTATCCCAAAACGTAAATGATATTTGTTACAAAGAATTGATAAGATAATAATCAGACTTTGATAAATAATTCATCATAACTCATAAGAAATATTATAAGAAATACTTAATTTAAAATTTTGCAATATTTTTTCATGTTTCTTTCCATCATTCTTAATTTTCTTTGGCAGGTTATCGCACGAAGTCTTTAAGGGTTTGTTTGGCTTCAAGGGATCGGAGGGGAATGGGAAGGAGGGGAGGGATTTTGGCCCCCTCCCCTTATTTGGATTAGAATCTCATTTATCTTTATCATTTCTCTCTCCTATTGAGATTCTGATCCAACGGTGAAAAAGTGGTAGTAACTTGGTAGTGACATAAAATTGGTAGTGACAATATCCTATCCCAAAACATAAATGATATTTGTTACAAAGAATTGATAAGATAATAAGCAGACTTTGATAAATAATTCATCATAACTCATAAGAAATATTATAAGAAATCCTTAATTTAAAATTTTGCAATATTTTTTCATGTTTCTTTCCATCATTCTTAATTTTCTTTGGTAGGTTATCGCATGAAGTCTTTAAGGGTTTGTTTGGCTTCAAGGGATCGGAGGGGAATGGGAAGGAGGGGAGGGATTTTGGCCCCCTCCCCTTATTTGGCTAATTATATTATTTAGGAGGGGGAATATTTAAAATTCCCCCTCCCCCCCTTCCCCTAAAAAACATCACCCCAAATCAGGCGGATTTAGAGAAATTTATAAAAATTGGTGTGTCATGGGACAAAAATGTCCCTGATCTTTTTATGTTATGCCAGAAATAACCTGAGGCCCATAGGTTTTAACTCCATGCAGCTAATAAGAACCCTATTCATTTCCAAAGAAGATTTGAGAAGCTACTGCTACGTCTTCTAAACTGATCTCACTGCAAACTTTCCTTCCCCGGAGAACTTAGCGCCTTTTGATCATTCTAGATATTACATCAAACTTGAATTATCCTTTCGAATTTACGCTTTGCTGAGAACATACATTCCAACAAAATTCCCAGGATTTGCTGAGAATTATCGTTCTCAATAGCTCAAATTCCTATCCTTGACAATGCCTCTGTCAATCTCACATCCATTAGGTAAAAACCATTGCTCTACGAGGACAACCAAGGGGTGATAATCACTCACCATATGTAATACAAGTGCTTTTGTAATCTTCTCTTATTAAAAATAGTAGTAGAAGAAGAAGAGAGGGAAAATATGCTCTCAATCAATTTTTTTTTTTTTTTTGCTTAATTGGATGAAATAATTTTTCATTTTGAAGTTTTTTTTTTTTTTTTTGCCAGCAAGCATTTAATTTATTTAATTTTTGATGATAGTGAGAGGTTACATTTAACAGGAGCTTGGGGCTGAATTGCGACATCTTTCAGCTAAGCCAATTCAAACTTATTGCAGCAAAATAGTTTACCTTGTGTGCTCTCAGCCTAATTTGATGAAATTTAAATGTTCAAATGTTAACAATGATATTTCAAAAGGACTGCATAGAGGGTATCAAGTTTATTTCCCTGCCAAGTCCAACAACATAGTATTGATACTACATTAAATTTCTGAAATCTGATTTTTCAGGTAAAACCAAAAGCTGCTCATTGGAGATATGTGCCCCTCCTAAATTATGAAAAGATGTTAGCTCTCTTATAATATAAGAATAAAATTGTCAATGTAAAAAAAGTTTATTTCCCCTCCTTTCCTAAACCAATCTCTCTCCTCCTCTTCCTTCTAATCAATTCAAATAAAATAATATTAAAATCTCTCATATCCCCTCCCTCCCCCTCTCCTCCGTCCAACCAAACACACCCAGATTCGCACTTTATTTCTGACCTTGAATATACGAGATGAGAACAGAGAAATACAAGTAAATAATAATTCATGGAAATATTAGCCAAACTTGAAAACTGATATAAATACGAGTTCCCTCTTCGACTTCACTTTTCCTATCTTCGACTTCACTCTTCACTTGCTCGTGCTCGCTGATTTCTTTGTCATCAATCCAGCGTAGCCGTCGGCATCCGTCCCTGTCGGCGTCCGTCCCCAGTGGCGTCGTCCCTGAAGTAGCCTACCCTCAGGTAGGTTTACTCATTTCCTATTCCTCATTTGCGATCTGAAATTTGAATGACTGAATCAGAAGAGAGAGGGAGAGGGAGAGGGAGAGGAAGAAAGCGAAACCTATTTCATCTTATTGAGTTGCATCAGATGTGTTTCTGCAAAAAACAAAGAGGATTACTGTCGATTTTTTTCATTTTGGGTGAAAGTTGCCGTTTTGACTATTTTCTTCAAATTTTAAGTTTCATTATTTATGAATGAAGCGTGTTTTCTGAACTTATTAAGTTCAGACCCTGTTTCCTGTGTTTATGGTTGCAGAAAATATTTTTTCCCCTTCTATGAAAGCTGTATGGGATTGAGTGGGTTATTCTCAGATTTTGATATTTGAAAGATTGACTGTATGTTACAAATCTATTCCCCCTAGACAGCATGTTCGAATCTTGTTACTGCGAACAGCAAAATAGCTCCAGCAACTGCGTCTTCTTCATTTCAGCTTCAGGTATTGCTCCTGTGTACTTGGTATCTAGCTCAATTGTGGGTGGGAGGTGATTTCCGAAGCTTTGAAACTGAAAGCTAGGGTTTTGGACAAGAAAGAAGGGCATGGAGGCCGCGGTTGTCGATGCTGGCTCAAAGCTCCTCAAAGCGGGATTCGCTATCCCCGATCAGGCTCCAGCTATGGTAATAAATCAATGAGCCGTCTGAATTCTTCATTTTCTTTAACTTGTTGCAGAGAAAATTAGCACATTAGATAAGAAAGCTGCAAAATTTTTATGAACCTCCCCTGTTCTGCTTATTGCGGTAAACAGAATGATACCCTTTCGTTATATTTCAAGACCCCATTTTTTCTTGGCTCCACTTTGAAGACTGAAACATTAGAGAGAAAGAGATTGACAGAAAAAACAAAGACTTTATTTTGCCTCTCCTAGTTAGAGGAAAACCACCTAATTGTATGGTTGCTTAGAGGAATTATACTTTTATGTCGATCAATGCTAGATGTATTAGTCTTTCGTAGAATATTAGGATGAAAATAAATATTCTCGCGGAAGGTGAATTTGTTACCGACTGATGCTACTGACTTTATAGTCGTTTTGTTAGACTGCAATTTTATTCTACTAAAATTATCGAAGAAAATAGCAGTTAGTGAGGGTTGCATCTTTTAAACCGTATACAAGCATACCTAAACAATTTTTGGGTCATTTCAACTCCTGCCTCATTACTTTGGCGATGTTAAAAAGCTTTTTCAACTGTATTATCTCTAATCTATTGTCATATATTTATATTTTATTCAGTTCTTTGACAATCGTAATTGCTAATTATTGATGGGAATGTTAATTCACTCATTCTCTCTCTTCTTGGGTTCACCACAATATGCATATTCTTGCTTGATAGATTAGATAAGTTTTGTTCCCAGGAAATGATTTTGATGAACTCTTCAGTTCTTCCATTTTTTCGCCATTTTTCTTATCATATCTTAAAACTGTGCCCCACTAATTGTGGTCCTATTGATATGATTCAGATAATTCCTACTCATATGAAACGCATGCTTGATGATGGATCAGTGAATGATAATTCATTAATTGATGATGTTACCATCGATCCAATTGTGAGGGGGGTTGTCAGAGATTGGGATGCGATGGAAGATTTGTTGCACCATGTTTTATATACTGGCCTGGGATGGGAAATTGGCAATGAAGGGCAAATTCTTTTTACAGATCCTCTTTGTACGCCAAAGGTTTGAGAAGCTTAATTTTGTTGTCTTCCTTTTTAGACTTGCAACTTATACTTCTTCCCCCTGAAGTTAGTGGGAACCGCACTAAACTGAAGTTTTACTCTGAACTTACTCTCCACCCATTTGATCTTGTGGACTAAGACCTTGTGGATAAACACCCCACCCAACTTTGTTAGCAAAATATTCTTTATAACCCATGTTCAAACCATGTTTAACTGCAAAAGCTGCTTGAATCATACTGTTGATATTGACCTTTGTCGTGTTACAACCTGTACTTTATCAACTCCAAAGCACAGCTTCAATGAAACTAGACATGGTATCTTCATCAAATTATTTTTAGATTACCTCTTCATAGCGATGATCTGGGTGCCAACACTTGAAATTGCCAGTAATAACAACTGCAATGTATGTACATGGCATTCTTTTACATTGCATCATACACCCTATTTTTAACAGAAGTGTGCATAACTATTTTCCAGGCTAATAAAGAACAGTTAGTGCAACTAATGTTTGAAACATTCAACATATCAGGCTTTTATGCCTCAGAACAAGCAGTGCTATCACTATATGCTGTGGGACGCATCTCAGGATGCACGGTTGATATTGGTCATGGAAAAATAGGTATGCATATACGAAATGATGTGAATTTTAGCTACAATATTGAATATTTTCAGATTAATAGTGGTTTGAAAAGCGTTTTTACATTGAAGAGATGGTTTCTCTGATCTCTTTGGTAAGAGTGAAACTGTATTTTTTTAAGTTTTCATGTTACCTATACCATGTAATCATGTGAAATCTGTGGACTGTGGGATCCAAGGTAACCCTTAAAGAGCTGGTCACTGAGTAATTATGATGACTTTATAATTCTTTCATAAAGTGCTCTTGCACATTCATTCTACCTGGCTTACTTTTCATGCGATATTTTTGCAATTTTATATATTACCTAGTTTGTGTGCTGAGAATCAGATGCTTAGGCCTGTCAATGAAACAATTTAACTTATAATCGCAGCATTTTATTCATTGGTTGTACTCTTCATTCTATCTTTCTTCTCTCATAATATATTCTTTATGGAAAAAAATATATTACAAGTAAATTCTTTTTGCTACATCTTATTTACCTGTCTAAGAAATATAAATAAGATAGAGCTACTAATACATGGTAAGAAGATGAGTGCTCATTCAAATATAGAGGTTAATTTGAGATGACCGTTGTTTTGAATTCTATTATGGGATGTGCCATTGAAGTACATATGCTTGTTGATTGTGCATCACTCTCCACATGTCCTCATGGTCTTACGTTTGATCTTTTTGGATTTATTACAGATATTGCCCCGGTAATTGAGGGTGCTGTTCATCACATTGCCTCAAAAAGATTTGAGTTTGGAGGCATTGATTTAACCAATTTCTTGGCTCAAGAACTTGGCAAGTCAAATCCGCTTGTAAGCATCAGCTTGTCTGAGGTTGAGAAAATAACAGAGCAGTACTCCTGTTGCGCTGAAGATGAATTAGCTTATCAGAAGACCCAGGGTTCTTGTGTTGCAGAGAAACATACCCTTCCTGATGGACAGGTCTGTCTTTAGGTTCCCTATTTGAGATATGATACTTGCTCCTTTAAGTTTTAATTGATATTGATTTTTTATTAGTAGGTTTTGGTATGTTCTTTAGTTAATAAACGGGCATGACTCTTAACCTGGCAACCTTGCCTAGGTGGTAATTAACTGCGGTTCTAAAAGCGGGGTGGAAGTGAAGATATAAAGGGGGTGAAAAAGCAATGATAAAATTAGGGAAGGGTTACTTAAGGCCATCTTGCCTTATTTAAACAAGCTTGTGAGCAGAAATGAGGATGATAATTATTACACTGGAGACATTTGATTTTCATGCCGTGGTCAATCTAAAGTTCTAAACTCTTAAATTTTGCTCTGAACTTCTGATTATGTGGAATATTTCAAGTACTTTGATGATTAGATTAACTAACTCTTTTTGAGGAACCTAAGCACTAATTAGGTCAGAAATATGCACTTTTTTATCTTTGGTGGAGTTCTTAAAAAAAGAGGCATATAGTAGCTGTGTCCCTCAGAGTGTTGGAGCTAGCTAGATTGTAATTAGAGGAGGATCTAAAATATAGGCTGTGGCTTACAGGAATTCATTTAAGCATTCAGAATATTCTATAATGTGATCTAATTGTTGAAATATTTTTCAGGTGATAACTATTGGGAGGGAGAGATATACTGTGGGCGAAGCTTTATTCCAACCCTCTCTGTTGGGTTTAGAGACTTATGGAATTGTTGAACAGCTTGTACGAACTATTTCAAATGTGTCATCAGATAATCATCGGCAACTGCTGGAAAATACTGTGGTTTGTGGTGGCCCTTCAACTATGACTGGTAAATCTTTATTTTCATAGTTCTTTTGCATTTATGATATGCTTGATATGAACTTATGTTCTGTTATATTTTCTCTCCATGCCCCATTTCAACTGGGGAAACAAATCAGGGAAATAAAGAAGTAAAATAAATGGGAACAATAAAAGGAAAAGGGATAGTATATATCCACATCCTGTATATGGGAAAGTTGTTGCTTTACTTCTAACATATTTATGCTATTTCTTACTGTAGGTTTTGAAGAAAGGTTTCAGAAGGAAGCTAACTTGACTTCATCTGCTATTCGACCCACTCTTGTTAAGGTAATTTGGTTATCCAACAATTTTTTAAAACCAATAATTGACATCAGCTTCACAATGTGGTAGTTAAATATGGGGTCGACATATGTACATTTTGTCTCAGACCAGTATGGCATGGTTTTGCTCCTTCCGTTGTGTTAATTTTGTGGGCTATGTATTTATATATGTATTTATATCAACCTCCTACCATCTTCCTTAAACTTATTACACATATAAGAGAACATACTATCAAGACTTCCGAACCTAGCTTGTGGTAAGATGGGTTTGGTTGTGGTCTGTCCAAGATTCAAACATTCTTCATGTTAAGAAAACGGGGAAAAATAACCTCGTCTAAATATTTTCGAAAGTTTTAGTCGATACTTGTGAGAAGTCTAAAATTCATTAAGCGATAGTGTCATTTAGGTGGACTGAGCACCAAATTTAGTGTCATTGGACAACTACTACTCGCATATTCCTCTGCTTCCTGACCCGATTATGAAAATTTTGCGACCTTCTTTTCAAATCTTGATCATAAATATAGTGCTATATACTTAAAAAATAATTTCTATTCATGTTCTGATTTTCATCCTTGTTCTTGTCTTATTGCAGCCTCCAGAATACATGCCAGAAAATTTAACCACATATTCTGCATGGGTTGGAGGTGCCATACTTGCCAAAGTAGTTTTCCCACAAAATCAGCACGTAACTAAGGCGGACTACGACGAAACTGGACCTTCCATCGTTCACCGGAAATGTTTCTGATGCCATTTGTTGGTGGTACAATCTCTGCAAATGTGTAGTTTCTTCGATCATTTTATGTAACAGGTAGTACTAGTAGTGGACCTTGGATTGACTCTGAATTCTATTCATGCTAGAAGCCTTGAAGTATATTCGCTTCTGTTATCCTGAGATAGAAGAAAATTTGTATGAGCTAAAGGCAAGTATGGATAGATGATTTTAACAAAATTGTTGAACAAAACCACATATCGGATATTGGAAAAAGTCATTTAAATATTACTTCAACTTCCAACCCCTAAAAAAGGCAATTAAAACTTACAAAAGCACTGAGAAGGGATAAGGTGCGAATACAATTTTTTTCCTTCATATTTTGGCTTAAAAATCAAAATGTCTCATTTACACATTTTTTCAGTATCTAATGATTTTGTCAAAATCATTATAATTTTAATTAAAACCATTACAATTTTTGTTAAAATTATTATATTTTTTGTCAAAATCCATTGTTATTTTTGTGGGTTGTGACTAATTAAGTAATGAGATTAACTAAAACAGTAATGATTTTGACAAAAATTATAATAGTTTTGACAAAATCATTAGGTATTGAAAAAATGTGTGAAAGGAGAATTTTGGTCTTTAATTCAATATGAAAAACACATATTCTCACCCTATCCCCATTCTATGTCTTTTACAAGTCTTAATGGTCTTTTTTAAGTTTTAGAAGTTGAAGTAGTATTTAAAAGTCTTTTTCCTTGATATTTATTGATGGTGAAGTGAGGTTATTCAGTGTAAATTTTCCAGATACAAGGTCCTTTTAGCTTCCCATTGGATTATGAATGGGGGTTCTAGAAAGGAAGATTTTATTTGCCAAAAAAAAGTAAGCTAAATGAATTTCAAACGATGTATGAACGTTTCAAATAGGTTTTTTTTAAAAAATACAAAATAATCTACCAAATACCAATCAAGTGATTTAGTGAACTTGTCATTAGTAGTTTGTTTTCTCTATAATACAAAAATATTACAATGATGACAAGATCTTCCAAACTTGTACAGAATACATCATTTAATCGCGCTACATGTTAATTTATCGTCATATCAAGTTTTTATAGAAAAACTAAATACCGGCGAATGCAACATTCAGAAAGAACCAAGCAAAATTCCTACAAGGGGAAAGAATGTCTTATAAGAAAGTTGTAATTTGGATCCTACTTTTCTGTCCAAAAAAAAAAATGTAACCTACTTTTCAAATTCATTATGTACAGAGTGATTTGTCTTATTTCATGCAATTTGATATATATATATATATAGGGCTTATGATCTATATAGTCACAACATATAACATTAGGTGCAGTGGGACTTTTACTACGTCGTTTTAATTGAAAAAAGGTTGAGTTCGTATTAACGACAATCACGACTAGAGTGAATTATTTAATGAATGGAAGATTTGTAGCAATCACGGCCAAATAGGAAGGTTTTCATTAGTAAAAGTCACTGTTCTTATTTGCCCTTACAAATCTGGCGGTTCTTCTTTGACCAATTTTCTTCTTGTTTTTTTTAAAAAAAAAAAAACTATTTCCCGTATTCCAACAATTATTTCAACCCCACAATTCCAAAAGATAATTTAGACTCCTATTTTAACCTTTCGGTTAATTATTTAATTCTCAATTTTGAGAATAAAAAGAAATTTTTTGAACAATCTATAACTCTATTGGTTCAAAACTAATTAAATGTACGGCTTGTGTGTTTGATGCAAAGAAGAATAGTGACTTTTACTAATGAAAACCTTCCTATTTGGCTGTGATTGCTATAGATCTTCCATTCATTAAATAATTCAATCTGGTCGTGATTGTCGTTAATACGAACTCAACCTTTTTTCAATTGAAACGACGTAGTAAAAGTCTCACTGCACCTAATGTTATATGCTGTGACTATATATATATATATATATATATATATATATATATATATATATATAGGTATGAAAATTTGGGAAAACTATTGAAAAGTTCCTCATTCTAAAATTTATTGTACAAGGGTGATTGAAATTTATCTAAAGACTCATAATATTACAACTTATCTTCGACATGTGTAAATTATTCTTTATATGTGTGCAATCTATCTTTAATTATATTTACAAAATGGAAATCATTTATACATAACTAAATATATATTTCATACCAGTGAACAAGGTTTATACCCATCTAAAGGGACACGAGGCCTTGGATGGTCTTAGAACATAAATTTTACAATAATAGATTTTGAAACAATTTTTCCTAGTGTTTATATTCTTAGTCCTTATATTCTTGACATGTGAATTAGAGGGACCATTTTAGCTCTTTTTTAAAAATATGATTTATATTACTACTTTTTTATGAAAAAGCCCATAAGACCTAGTTGACCATTTTAGCTCTGATTTATATTACTACCCCTTATCCTAATTATAAGACCTAGTTGATTTTTTTTGGAAAAATTAAGGAAGCTAAATTAAGTTACTTAATTATTTCATATGTTATGTATCCTTAGATTATATATTAGTTTATTAGTCAAACTAAATACTCGCTCCGGTCCTAATTATAAGACCTAGTTGACTTTTTTAGAAAGATTAAGGAAGTTAATTTTTTAGAAAGATTAAGGCAAGCTCCGTTAATTAAATTAGCTTAGAGTATACTTCGAGGGTTTTATTTTTCTTCAAACTAAATAGTTTGACCAATAAACTAATATATAATCTAAGAAAACACAACACATGAAATGATTAAGTAACTTATTTAGCTTCTTTAATCTCTCAAAAAAAAGTCAACTAGGTCATATAATTAGGACCGGAGGTAATAGTTTGAAGAAAAAAATAAAAAAATACTCTAAAGTAATTTAATTACCTTCCTTAATTTCTAAAAAAAAATCAACTAGGTCTTATAATTAAGACTAGAGGGAGTGCCAAGTACCAACCATAATTTGTCCTTCACTTGGAGGGGTGTTTTAGGGTATGTAGTCCAATAATGCACGCACACACACACATATATAGCCACGTGCATTCCTTTCCCATCTCTAATACATTATCCAATTTATCCTACATTACAATTAAAATTTTGACGTAAGTGTTACCTAGTATTTTAGATTGTTGTTTATTTATTAGACAGATGTTTTCAGTAATTCTATACATAATTATAAATAAAATAAATATTTTAAAAGCAATTATAAATAAAGCCTGGAACCCAGTACAAGATATATCTATCAAATTTTATCACTATTTATAATGTATTCGAACAAGAATTATTTAATGATGAAAACAAACTAAACTACTTGATTGGTTGCCACCAGAAAACAAACTATTTATAATGTTGGGTTAAGGTGCGATTTGACCAATAAACTAATGGCTTAGGAGTGTTCAACACAATTAACTATTAGGTGGATAAAAAATACCAACAAACTTTTAAAAATGTGCAATTAGCACAACGCCGTTAGAAAAAGTTAACGTCCGTTATCTAAGGTGCAGATTGGCCAACGAACTTTTACCCCAGGAGCACCTAGCACAAAAAAGTTTTACTCAGAAGTGCCCAGCACAAAATTCTAAATATGAATATTGTGTTAACTAGACACCAATATATTAATATTTCATATATATAATAAAATCAGTAATTACAATATTAAATATGAATATTGTCAAGTCCTAAGTGTCTAGCTAACCCAATCTATGCTATTGGTGTTCCTACGACTTACATTTTTATGATAGCGATAGAGTATCATTATATATGAAGCTACGCATGGTTTCATAATTAAGCAATACCAATATATATATATATATATATATATATATATATATATATATAAACAAAGGGTACAATTTCAAAAACTAGCTAGGGTTCCATTATGCATCACTATCGCTAAAGCTTCTCTTTCCTATCCTAGTAACTGATGGTCCTATTCAGAAATTCTTAATTCATCCACCCAAAAGGTTGTATGATTGCTTCGAGTCCACGTTATAGACTTAGGTGTTTATTAGGTACTTATACATTTAATTAGAGGTATAAACATATTTTTATTTTTATTTTTTTATATATTGTATTTATTTATATTTAAATTATATGCGGCTTTCTGGGATGTTTTTTGTACCCAGCATCTTAAATTAATTAATTTTCATAATACTGGTGTTACAGATAAATGCAGAACTGAAAATTAATTAATTTGAGATGCTGGATGCAAAAAACATCTCAGAAAGCAGCATATAATTTAAATCTAAATAAATACAATATATAAAAAAATGCTTATACCTCTAATTAGAGATATAAGCACCTAATAAGCACCTAAGTCTAAGCATGTAATGTGGACTCGATTGCTTCTCATTTATGCCTTTTCTTAATAAAAGTTTGAAACACTTAATGTAAATAGATTAAACAAAGAATGGCTATGACAAAATAACTATAGGAGAAAAATGGACTATTATTTTTGTAATTATTTATTCTATGTCTATTTCATTTATTTATACAATCCTTATTGTGTATAAAAAGACAAAGAACAAATTATGTTCTTTAATTTTATTAAAATGGTATGAGTTATTAAAAAAACGGAAGCATACATATGACATTTTGAAGAAGAAAAAAAAAGTGCTTTATAAGTTTTAATTTTTATACAAAGATTTTTGTATGTTATGGTGATGATTTCACAAAAAAATTAAATACAAATATTTATTTTCTATTTTTTGGGATAATTAATCTTTTAGTCCCTGTAGTTTTAACTAGGCTGTAACCAGTCCCTATTGTTTTAACTCAGTTCTTGAACTTTGACTCAATGCATATCAGTCCATATAGTTTTAACTATTTTATAATTTAGTACTTATGTTACAGAACAAAGATAGGAGCTTTATTATGAAATGGTTGAAATTATAAAGACCGAGATGCATTCAATCAAAGTTCAAGACTGAGTTAAAACAATAAAGATTTAATTCAATTTATATATTTTTAGACCCCCTACAATACATTGAAGAAAAAAAAGGGCCTACTTGATTAGTTGAATCCCACTGATATGCATGTGCGTCCTACACTGAAAAGTATTAGTACAATAATAGTTAATGACCCCTCCTTTATTTGAAAGGAATGGCTAACATATATTCTCACATTTCATTCACTCTTTCACATAGGCACAAGCACATGCATATCAGTTGGATTCAACTAATCAAGTAGACCCATTTTTTTCTTGAAGGGTTAAATATCATTTTTGTTATAGAAGTTTAGTCTAACAAGCATTGGCCACCTAAAAGTTTTTTTGGATTAAAATTGCTCTAGAAATTTTAAAACGTAGTAATCTTGCCCTTCCGTTGATCTTGACCGTTAAATTATTGCTGTAATTTGTAAATTTTCAGGGGCACAATTGCTTATAAAAAAACTTCTGGGGAAAATTGGATCATTTAAAAAAATTTCGGGCAAAATTGCTCTATTTTGTTAACTTTTGAGGTAAAAGTGAGATCAAAAAACCTTCTGGGTGACTAGTGCTCTTTAAGCTAAACTTTCATAGCAAAAAAAATGTATTTATCCCTTTCTTGAATGTATTGTAGGGAGTCTAAAAATATATAAATTGAACTAAATCTTTATATAATAAGATATAAGTAAATAGGATATTATTGGCCATTTTTAAGATTGTTTCATTTTTATATTTATTTTTTTAGTTATTGTATTAAATTTACGGTAAAACATTAATTGTGTTTTATTTTTGAATTAAAAAAATTAAACCTTTGAAATACATTTGTCTTTCACTTTGCACGTTGAAGATACCCACATAAGTGAAGAAGAGTTACACCTACTGAATATAGACTTGAAACAATTTTTAGGTGCATTTGGACAATAAATTTGCATTGGGGATTTTTCAACAAGTTTTTCTATTTATTATCCTTACTATAAATTCATATACTTAAAAGATACTTTAATTTTATGTTTGACTTGGGGAGGGGACATTTTAATGAGATAGATTTTTTTTATTTTTTAAAATGGATATATGAGATAATGAAATTTTAATTGAGAGAATATATAAAATAAAAGAGAAAAACATTAATTTAAAATTTTTAAAACCATGTGATTTTGAAAATTTATTTTTTCAAAAAAAAAAAAAAAAAACAACAACAACAACCTTAGCTTCTCCCCCCTTTCCTTCATTTAATTTCCCTCCAACAAAATATGTAAAGGAAATTTAATAATTTAGTGTATGTAATTTTAACTTAATAACAACTTAATAGTTCATAAAATTTAATTAATCCCATGCAGGCACGCAGCTCAACTCCTCAAGTTTTAGTCGTTTAATTTATTGATGGCTATAATTTAATTATAACTTGGTTATACCTTAATTTTTAAAGAGTAAATATTTCTTCAAAGTGTTGAATACAATGAATTAAATCATTGAAATTTGAAGAATTGAGTTGAACAAACTAAAATTTAATAATTGAGTTACAAATGACTTAATGTTATGGAAACTAAATTTATTCATTTTAATCATTTTAAACTAAAGAGTAAATACCATTTCTGGTCTCTGACAAAAAACACGGACCCCATTTTGGTCTCTGACAAAAAAAATTTCATTTTTAGTCCATAAAAATGACGAATAAGGGTCGATTAGTGGACATTTTGATCCCTCACAAATTTCCAAAATGTCCTTTTTAATCCCATAAAAAAGACAAATAAAAGTCGTTTTTTTTTCAGGGACCAAAATGGAGTCCGTGTTTTTTGTCAGGGACCAGAAAAGATATTTATTCTAAACTAAAAGATTTATTGCACTTCTAAAATAGGAATGAGCAAAATAGCAATTTGAGGCAAAAAGTAGAGGCTCCCACTTCACGCATGCATGAGAATGCAATAAACAATCCACCAAACAGGAAAAAACGGGTACAAGCTACTAAATGATTGCTAAAATTAATTAATTTAATTTTTTTTTTTCAAAATACAAATCGAGTCCTTCTCTCCTTTTTCCTCTCACCTCATTATCATAGCCTATTCTTTTTGCTTAAATAAAGAAAATCATAGGCTATAATTTGATGTCACAATCTATGGAGCCTTTGCTGCCATATAGGGGAAAAACAAAATTCAAATTCTATAAAATAATATAATGAACTGTCCCAAGCATTAAACAAAATTTAGGAAAACATTATTTTCAAGAATCAAAATTAAAATTTATTTATTTTCAAGAACCTTAAATTTATCATTCGAACTTTGAACTATAAGTATTTACCACTAAAATCTAAAATAATTATATCAAAAGGATTTACATTCTAAAATAATTCTGAAAATCTCTAAGGCAACACCATTTAAACTATTTTTTTTAAAAATATAAATTTTCAATGCTGTTAAATATTTGAATAATTCTTAAACTCTAGTTTATCCAAATTTTTAATGTTCCATGAGAGAAATTTATTGAAAGAGTAGGGCGAAATATGATTCCTAAAATTTGAAAGTTGGTGGTGTAGCTAATATCTTTTTCAATTTCATCCTTCTTTTGGTTATTTCCAAAAAAGCATGGGAGAAGTGTAAAAATAACTTCACCATTTAAGGGAACTCTCAACTTCAAAGTATCCGGATCCCGGTAGGGCCCGGTTAATGCTTCTAATTCATGACAAGGATAATCATTAAACTATAATTTTAATATATATTATCGTTATTATTAAATAAAGTCTACTCCTCCAGTCCTTAATATAAAACATATGTACCTAATTTAATTATTATTGAGAGAGCATCAATATAAGTAAATTAGAAAAATATTGACAAATATGAAAATTATGTCTCATATTTAAAATTAAAAGTAACTCCACAAAGATGTCTTATATTAAAAATTGAAGGAGTAATATTTATAACTTATAAATAATACCAAGCAGTTAGATTGACTAGTTGTGAGTTGTTCTAATTTAACTAATATGATCTTATATTTGAGCCATGAGTATGCAACCACTTAGAGGCAGTAAGGAATTATCTCAATTGTGAAATTACATTCTTGTACATTAATGGATTGGTCATTTTTTCTTTTTGCTTACACATTCGGTATCCCAGGCCAACCCCTATGTCACGGGAAACTCAACAGGCATAAACTAATCTTGATTCAGTACAGTAGAGACCCATACGGAGGGCAACCTTCCTAAGCCAACAGCTCTATGTACAACCCATAAATTAAATTCTGGACGTTGCTTAAGGAACCTAGAGCCACATCCCACTAGACTAACTGAACATTAGTTGGATGGGTCGGCTATTAATAGGACCTTACCTATTGAATAAAACTTATAAATAATGAAACTTGTTAAATAATTGAGCTCTTTATCATGCAAAGGCACCATGATTTAGAGAAATAAATTCAATTCAAATTTTTATGAAACTATAGATGGAGATCCCCATGTGCAGCGCATGATACTGAGATGATGTGAAAGGTGCCTAAGGACTCAGGTCTTTTTTAGAACTTATTTTAAACGAATGTAACTCGTCTTTAACTGTCTGCAACACACACACACACACTATATATATAACTATAAGATATGTTGCACATTATATTGTTGATGAAAAATTGCACCATAATATAGGTTGTACCTAGGTTCTAAACAAATATTAAGGTTTTCGATGTGGATATAGAAGTACAACTTTCAAAAGTCTCAGCTTAACTAAAGGCACTCCAAATAAAAGGTGAGCTCTAGAGCTAACATGCACACACTAAAAAAAAAGAGAGATCGATCATAAAGGATCTCACATTCTCACACACACATAAAAGAGATACTATATATAAAATACATATCAAGAAAGAGATCTTTGAGTCACACAGAGAGATCTAACCATATATAGGAAAGAAAATATGAACAATGCGAAGATGGATGTGAAATAGAACAAGTACAAATTGTGGGGTGATTTATTTTTGGAGCTAAAAGTGAAGAGACAGCTTTTGTGAGCAGAAGTATGAATGGAAGATTTGAAATATTATTGTGGCTGCCCGGCCAGTTTGTTTTTTGGTAGCTTCAACCTCCAATAATTGCTTTAATTTTGTATGCTTCCACCAACACCAACCTTATTGTCATGAGCTGCAACATATTCCTGTTCCCAAAAAAATTCACATATTTTAATTTCCATTCTCTAATAATGCCTTAATTAATTACCCGCTGCAACTTTGTTTCCCCCAATAATATACTATATACTATTCTCGTCCTTAATATAAGATCTAGTTTATATAGTATAAATTTTACTATAAAGTACAAACTAAATTTTATATTAAAGATAGGAGGTACATAGTACTATATTACTATTTAATTCCTTGGAAATCATGAGAGTTTGCATGTTTTGTCTTTGATTATGCTCCCACATTCTTGCGTATCATCTTTATAAAGTTCATTAGGTATTCAAACACTTGTTATGATCTTTGTGGGGTTTGAGTATGGCATGATAAGATAACCCTTACATAATGATTTCTTAAAAAATCAACTTAAAATTTTGTGTACATACCTCCATTTTGTGTATGAGTTCAGCTGGTGTGTCTGCTACGACCACAAGATTCCTTGCAGAGCTCTCTATAAAACCTTCAACCACTCCTTTATCAAAAAAGCTGAGCAAGCTGTTGAAATACCCTTCCACATTCAACAATCCAACCTGCACATTCATTCATTTCAACTTTAATTTGAAACACACACACACGGACACGATTTAATTTAAATATGTTTCATGACATATATATTTTAATTTATCAAAAAACTAGAGTGATAAAAAAAGGACATTGATCTTACTGGTTTATCATGTATTCCTATCTCAGACCAGGCTATCACTTCCAGCAGCTCTTCCATGGTTCCATAACCTCCTAAACCATTGCTATTATATATAAGACACTGTTCACACACACACACACACTATATATATATATATATATATATATTGTGTGTATTCATGAAGAGTTACGTACTCTGTGTGTGTGTGTAAAGGAGAGTTTAAAAGTACAAAACCACATGTGCATACCAGGAAGAGCGATGAATGCATCAGCATGTTTGGCCATTTCTGACTTCCTCTCATGCATATCTGCAACAATCTTCTCTTCTCCACAAGTTTCTCCAGATATCTATTACAGTATTATATACATTATTGATGAGACTTTCAGGACGAGATAGAATTGTACATATAATTCATGATGATATAGATTCATCAGTAGTATACGTACCTCACGAGGAAACACTGCTATAGGAATAACTCTAATAACATGCACAAAAAACAAAAAAAGAAGATAATAACTTTATATAAATATAGGCTTATATAGAAGTTAAGCCCATTGTAATTAACTATACATATATGACAAGATGTTAAGAACACACACAGAGACACACCCAAGAACATGACAGCCTCCATTGAACACAGTCTTAGAGATCAAGCCCATTAGTCCTAAGCTTCCTCCGCCATACACCAAATCAACCTTTCTTTCAACCTGTGTGTCAAACTCCAAACAAATAATCAAACACATGCACATCAAGCAGGAGCTACATGTGTGTGTGTGTGTGTGTGTGTGTAGAAGAAGCCATTGTTGTGTGTGTGAGTAATGGGAAGGTGTTGTTAATTGGAGAATATATACATATATATATGGTCTCACAAGCAATTTAGCAAGAACAAGAGCGGCATCACTAAAGGCAGGCTTGTAGCCAGATCTGCTACCACAGAAGACGCATATACGTTTGAAGCTTGGTTTGTGGAGCGAATCTTTTGATGAAGATTCAATAATTTCTTGACCTGTTTCCTCCATTACTGTCTGGCAATATAGAGAAAAACGTTGGGAAGAAAGTAAGAGTGAAATGTAAATAGAGAAGGAAAAAGTAGTGAGAGAGAGAAAGGAAACGAGATAGATAGCTAGGTTTGTATCTTGTATGAGTGATCTCTTTAAGAAACTCCACAACTTTATCCCCAAACACAAACACTCCCTTTTTTCTGCTCTTCAAAAAAGAACTTGGCTTGGTTGGCACCACACAAAACATCATGATTTCCATCTTCTCTCTTATTATTATTACTCTCTCTATCCAAAACATAAGCCACTTAGAAGAAGAAATTCTTAGTCCATATATATAATAAAAGTCGTTTAATTTGAGGAGTAAAATTAATACTTATTTATCAATTTTATTTCTGTAATATAATTAATATTTAAAGTTACTTTTTTTTCTATTTTTATCTCTTTCAGAACCTCATTAGGTAAATTTATTTTTTAAAAATTTAAAACATATTTAATAAGTTAACCGCTCTTCTTTTTTAATTCATGTAAGGTGAGGTGGTGGGAAGCGATTTAATATTTTGAATATTCTTTTTCTCTCATAAACATTTCATGGTTAGTTATGAATGTAGATTACTGAAAAGTGAAATTTAGTTTTGGACAAAGTTTCAATTATTGGAACGTTTTAGGAGCGTGTCACTACTTATATTTTTAAATTATAAGAATTAAGTTATAAAATAAAATTATATATAATTGAGCCTCACGTTTTATCTTCCGTCACTTCATTGATGAGCACATCGATTGATGATTAAAATGTAAACACCTACATGTATGTACAAGGTGAATATTTTTTTTCATTTAGTCAAGGTTTCCTTTTAACGGGTTATATTAGTGTAAAAGGTTACCTTTTCCAATAAATGTACTTCTTGTGAGTTTTTTTTTTTTTTTTTTTTAAATTTTTAGGAAAGAGGTTGGGTTCACCTACGATCCAAGGGCAGGGCGAGCCGTCTATTACCCTCAGGCGTTAACCTAGGCACCTAGGAGCTAGGATGTCTCCCTCATTGACCAACTCCAGGATCGAACCCCCTCCCTTTGGTGAGAGTGTCCAACCCCTTTGTCAGTTGAGCCCAAGGACGAGGGGTTACTTCTTGTGAGTTGAATATGTGTTCTCTTCTTTGTTTTGAAGGTGAGACCACTTACCACCATGGTTAAGAGGCCAAATACATTTTTTGTTTACACGGTCATTTTTTTGATATAATTGTTTACACGGTCATGGGCTGTGGGCTACACATAAGGTTGATTTTTGTTAGTTTCAAGAGGCCCAATATAAAACTCCCTATGTAATACATTACTACCCGGGTCGAATCTGGATTAGTCAGGGCGAAGCTCTGGATACCGGATGGGCAACCAAAAAAATATACTCCATCTCACCAACTGGGAATAAATCTTATAAAAGGGACTAGTTCCTCAGTAAACCAAGCTTTGAATCATCCTTGAGAGAAATGATCACGGTTGGAAAAGAAAAAAAAATAAAAAAAAATGTTTACTTAGCATAGTTAATTAACATAAATTGAGTTGTAAATCTCAAAAGTTAATCATAAATATTAGATGATTAATTAAAAATTATTAATATATTGTGAAAGTTTTGTAAATAGTGACAAAGCTGGGAGTGTTTTATTATGAGGTTGAGACAGTTGAAGAATGTGTGAAAAGTTTGAAACTAATGGCAGTGGTAGTTATATGGTAGTTTCATTTGACTTTCACAAGTTATTGTCTCTTATTTGCTTCACGCCATCTAATTCAATTATCATCGTTAATTAAAAATAATAATACTTCAGAGTCATTCTAAAAAAAAAAATTAATCTAAGAGATTCAGCAGCTTTAAAGTTAAGCCCCCCAAAAAAAAAGATTTAAAATTATCTCTGAATTTCAAATAAAATAAATAATGTCCTATTTCCTTTCTCTCAATTTTTTTTTTTTAACTTACAAAGAATCATTTAATAAACTATGATTGAAAAAAGAAAAGAAAGTCATCAAATGTCAGTCTCTTTCATTTCCTTGACATAAAGTGTGTTACGAGAGAAATATATGAAGCGAAAAGTGGCACACTTGACTTTGAAAGTTCTGTCTGTTTATAAATAACTTTTTTTTTTAAAAAAAATGATAGTAAAATTTGTATTAACTTCATATTTTTATGAATAATAAATTACAGTATATAATTTTGAAATTGAAGTATTTGACAACATGGTCATTGTCGTCAGGGTCATCATTAATTTCCGGAATTGTTATCCCTCAATCAATGCTAAACTAACGTTGGAAATAAGAAAAAAAGCAGCAAAGTGGAGTATAATCCTTTAATTAATAATCAAACTGTAAATACACATATTCAAACTCTATATAATGTAGAATCAATGGCTTTAATTTCCAACTTTTACATGGAACAAAGCACCAATGATATTAAAGTACACTACTACACTTTCTTTTTTTGATTGAGGACCATACGGTCCCAGGCAGGGTCGAACCCTGATACACTGGCACAAGGTCAGACACTAGCACAAGACCAGCTAACATACCACTGCGCTACCCAAGGTGCTGGTCACTACTACACTTTCTGATATTCCTAAATAAAACATCCCACAATTCTAACTTAACACTTTTCTTTTTCTGCTATTGCTATTATCTCTCTTACTTATATTTCTTAGAACTGATTGATGGATATTCACAATATGTGAATATATTGGCTTCAAGTTTCAAGAACACTGAGGGACGATGTTTCCTCGGTTGACAAATCTAACGTTGTCACAAGTAGCAACTGTCTCTCCACGTCCTTGTGTTTTCAAGAACACATCTTCCACGTAGATGTCACTGCATGGCTCTGTTTGGCTGCAATCAAATTTGATGGCCACTTCTGATGCACTTGTTCCTCTTATGTTCTGATACACCACATCGCTCAGTTGCACAGCTGATCCCTGCCATCCATTTTCAATATTCCCATACAACCAAGTTAATTATATATAATATATCAGAGAAAGAGTTGATCAAGGAGGAGAAGAAATTAATTAATATTTTTAATTACCTGTTGATGGCATGGTTTGTTTTCATCACAGTAGTTTTGATCAATGATGATGGGATTGCTCACATTTCTCATGTCTATATTCATAAACTTTATGCCTCTTGCATATCCAGACCCTCCCTGTTTTAATCATATATACATACATTAGAAATTTATTAGTTCTTTCATTGAAGAAACTCCTTTAATTTTGGTATGAAACAAACACATACAAATGCATGTTACATGAACTTATATTAATTACAAATAAATAATTAAGCATTTAATTAATAAGAGGAATAGGTGGGGGAAAGTTGAACAAGAACATGATTTTCCCTTGTGGCTATTTAATTTTAATTGGTTTGATAAAATGTTGGTGTTGACTTCTGAGTTAGAAGGCTGGGGATTGGTGGATTCTGTTGTAGGTACACTTGGAATGGAAAAGCTGGTTAGTTAAAGTTTTTTAGGTAATATAACTAATAACCAATTCATTTCATCAAACTCTTCTTCTCATATATAGTAGTTAGTATATCACCAACATATACTAGAAGGATCATTAGCCAACTTCTCCACCAATTTCTTATAAATAATTTTAAGTATTTAAATTAATAAAAAATTGTCCCATCAAATTGAACATTATGTTCAAAATTTTCCCTTAAGTTTGGTTTATTGTTCTATAAAGTCCATTGGAAATATGGTAGGAGCATTATTTGACAATAAGCAAAGCCAAAAATTTAATTTAATTGAAGTGGGTTAAGTACACTTCCTCCTCTCTTCAAATTTCTAATAGTTGTTTGACTTTCATCTTAAGAGGAAAAAAACGCATTGAGAAAATGTCAGATGTTGTAGTGTGCCTAAAAGCCGTGGAAGTCAACATCTGAAGACCAACTATTACCTGCCAAGTCTTAATTCTCACCCCATTCATTGTTCCTATCAATGTTGCTCTGTCCACTACCACATTCGACACTTCTGCTTCTTCATCATCTGCTCCTAAACTCCCAATACTGAATCAACAACAACAACATTATTATTTACAAACAATTCAACCCATTTGTGTGTGTGTGTGTATTCAGAGATGGCTTAGGTTTGAACAAAAACCTGATTCCATGTCCTGGTCCACAGGTGATGTCTGTAGCTCTAACATTGCTAGACCCACTTACTATTGAAATGCAGTCATCGCCTTCAACAAATAAAAACACCAGTTAATAATTAATGTGTGTGTGTGTTATTGGGTTAACTTTTTGTTTTTGTTTTTTAATGAACAATATATTATGGGTTTTGTACCTGTGCCAATGACACTGTTGCTTATAAAGATATTCTGTGTTGCTGTCACATGAATCCCATCAGTATTAGGGCTGTTTCCTGGGGCTTTCAATATCAGACTCGAAACTCTAACATTCACGCTTTGATCAAAATTCATATGCATTTGCTGTGGATCCTGGAATTTCAGGTTTTGCACTATCAAGTTGTTGCATTGGCTGAAAGTTACAGCCTGCCAAATCCAAAATTTTCCCCGAAAATTATGTCAGCAAAAACAGAGTGCTCTGTATCTTCTAGTAAAAATATACTCTGCAAAACTTTTATTGTTTGAACAAGATATAATACTTACAGTTGGTGCATCCTTGCATGGCTGTAAAGTAAATACAAGAAGAAAAAAGAAACAAAGGTCAGAATTGGATAAAATTTGTTTGGATTTTGATCCGAAAGAGAGAGTTTTGAAAATGGCTTACGAGGTTTGGGTTGGTTTTGCAGGAATGTTGCCACCATATCTTGCCATTGCCATCGATAGTGCCTTTACCTGCACCATCAACTCTGAAGTTCTTGATTCCTACGAACTGAATCCAGAACCTTCGATCTTCTTCATACGCAGACATGTCAGACCACGCCATGATTGTTCCATACACCTAAACAAAACCACAACAACATTCACAAAGAATATAATGAGATTCACAGAAACTGAATGATACGATTCAAAACTCTGAAACTTCATGGTAATTAAGTACTTACCATAAACGCAGTATTTGGCTGGCATGGACCTGAAAATTTCACAGGCTTAAGATGATAGACCTTATTCTCAGGGACAACAAGAGTAGACCCAGAAGAACAAGCCTCTTTCCAAGCATTCATGAAAGCCTAAAGAAGAACGAAAAGTCAGAAATTGAAAACAGAGCAAGTGTTGTGTGTGTGTAATGCCTCTTATAGTTGTATGTATGTACCTCAGAGTCATCGTTTCCGCTGGCTTTGGCTCCATAGTTATCAACACTAAGTGTTGCTTGATGAGAACTTGAAGGAACCTTATTGGCCCTGTGAGATCTTCTCATGAGGCCAAAGTGTTCATGTTTTGGAGCATTGAGAGAGTTGTGATGAATGTGAGAGCCAAAACAAAAGGGTAATGAGATTAGAGAAATGATGAGGAGGATGGAGGGAAGAGGGATTTTTGGAGACATGTTGATGATGTTTCACTTCGTGAGAAAATTAAGGAATAAAGGAACAAAATGATTGGAAGTACAAAAAAGTGTTGGAGCTAAGTTTCAAGGGATTTGTGGGTAAGTGTCCTAATGGGAGACTACGTATTTATAGGCAAGTTTATGGCTTTGTTTTCTTTAGATAGAGAGAAATTGGATTGGATTGGATTGAATTTCAGATGCAGATCACATGGGGACTTGGAGAATATTTTGAACGACACTGTGACCGAATTGATCATTTAATTTTGATATATGTGTTGCAAAATTTGCAAAATGATTCCAAAGATTGTGAGGATTAAAAAAAATAAAATCATGCAAAGAGAAGTTGTTGGGTTTAAGTATGAGTTAAGAAGAGTAGGAAGTCATATCATGTATAGCATTAGCCTACAAATAAAGACATACAAACAAAAGCATATAAATTTAATACTTTAAAACTTTGAATTTGGATAATCCCTAATTAATGCATCCATTCTAAAGGAGAGGAATAAAAAGATCATTTAAAAAAAAAAAAAACTTTGAGAAATTCTTAAAATATAAAATTTAGTCAAACTCAATTTTATTTTAGTCTAACTTTGTGGGGGTGCATATAGTGAATGTTTACCAACTATAGAGCAAGTGGAGGATTAACTTTTTTTGGGTTCATGGATGTGCGCTTGAATCAAAGTCAGATATTGTATTGTAAATTTGTAATATGAACATGTACAACGCAAATCAAATCCCAGCCAAACTTGTTATGAAAAATATTGGTTTGAATATACATTTAGAAATTTTTTAGGGTCTGAGCCCAAACAACGTTGGTGCTGATGATGATAATCCCTAGACGTATATTATTTAATTTACTTCTCTTATATATATACATATATATTTCAGCAGTACAGACGTACAGTTACTACTATAATAAAAGCAGTACGTAGTAGTAATGTTTGTGACGAAAAGTAAATGTCAGGCTCACAAACTTTCTTAAAATACATAATTACATAGAGTATGAAGAATTCAATTTGGCTGTAAAATAAAGAAAATTGAAAACAAGCCAAAAGTTATTTACTTGAATGATGCAACTGCAGAGAAAGAAAGTGGAAAGTTTGAAGGAGAAATTGGCAGTTATGGAGTGACAGTTACAATAAAACAAACCCCTCCTCTTTTTTTCAAGTCTCTATTTCCGTCACTTGACTTCTTGAACGTCATGATTAAGTTGATTTGGAATTTAAGTCCAATATAACTCTTCATAGCATTCTCATGCATTGTTGTCAAACTCGCGAGTTGACTATTTGAATTTACCGTTTTTACATTCCTTCCTTACTAAATTTAGTTAAGTCTCTAGTAAAATCGTGTCAGTTGCAAACTCAGATAAACTCACGAGTTTACACACCGAATTTACTGTTTTTACGTTTGTAGCTTACAAAATTATGTTAATTTCTTTCACTTTTGTCATACTCAACGGCTTTATATAGAAATTTTATAGAAATTTCTTTATTTAATATAATAAATTATGAATGTTGATATATTTAATTTCAATTATTTAGATTTGAAATATATTTGAATCAAATTATTGTCATTTTTATATTTAAATTATTTAATTTTACATTATTAATACATATTTAATGATAAAAGTAAACTCTTACGAGTTTACCGATTCGAGTTTACGATACGAGTTTATGTCACTGTCACGAGTTTGCTTAGACTCGTGAGTTTGACAACCTTGTTCCCATGTACTCCAATCCTAAATGTAGAACTAGTTTGTAGATAGATTTTGATTTTAAATAAAAGACCCTTTATCCATTTTCTCTTTCACATTTATTTATTTATTTTAAAATTAGTTTGTCAAACTTATAAATTAAATGAATATATAATATAATATTATACAAAAGTATTTTGAAGATATATATGTCACATATATTATAATTAAGAAATTTATTTAACTTTTTAATCTCTAAATTAAATAAATAGTATGTTTTACTTACATTAAGGACAAGACAAGTTTATTATATTAGTAGTGATCTTGACCAAATTCACTACTTTAAGCATTTACAAAATTATTTTAGTAACAGTTTCCTTAATAATTAAATGATTACATTCTATAAGAAAATGAAAATCATACTCCCTCTAGTCCTAAATAATGTAAGAACAAGTAAAAAAATTTATTTTAATTCTAAATATATGAACTCAATGTGCTTTATTTCTGAAATTTATGATTTTTTTCTCCTAAATCCTCCATATTGATTGCACATGTATATTAAGGTTTTTTTTTTTCATTAAGGGAATAATATCCAAGACCATGTCAACTCATATTTTTAAATAACTAATTTAACCAATTTTTTTTATCACCATAAATTAGTTATCTTGTTGCTCCATTCATAAGTTAGAGGGAGTCGTAAATGAGTAATAAATAGCATGAAATTGAATAATAATTTCCTTGTCCAAAAATTATTGTCATATTGAATCCGTATGTCGTTAATTACGTTGGGGCATTTGGTTTTGGTTGGTCAAAGAAGCAAACTTTTTACCTTCGACCAAAGAAAAAAGAGGAGCAACCTTTTTCCCGGTAGAACACGTGAGAGTAATAGTTGAATTAAAGTATAAAGTATAAAGATTGCGCAGTAATCATCGGCTTGACACTTGTTAATTACCTAACTAACACACACATGCATGTATCTATATATATATACATACACGTACGTCACGTATATACGTATGTGTTTAAAGTTCCTGTGTTTGAGGAATTGCGTTTGGAAGTCGTCGTCACCGGCCACCGTGTTTTATGGAATTTGAAGAGGAAAGGCATGTGGGAATGACGTCATACATATGTTATATTTAGGAGCGTTTAACGGCTGCGGATAAGGGATAATAAAGCCCTGTGTGTTTGGCAAAATTCAGTTAGGCGTTTTACCAAAATCTCTATTTAAGTTTTCAACTTCAACAAACCTTAAACCAATGTAAGGCTCCTCTTCCTCCTCCCAACAACATTCTGCATCATGTGATTCTATGTATATACCCATAATCCAATTTTTGCATCTGCTCTTTCTCTCTCCCCCTCACACACACACATGTACGTATAATATTCCTATGATGCATGGCCTTGGGAATGGGATAGATAAGTTATAATGGACTTGTATTCCTCCCCATTTCTAAAACGGAAGAACCACTACTACAAAAATGCTAAACAACGACCTAAATAAGACCCAATTAACGACCCTTTTCTGAGGGACGTCTTGGAGGGGGTAGAGGAAAATTTCCAAAATGACGACCTGATCCAAAATTAGGTCGTCTTATTAAGCGACGATATTAGATCGAGTCGTCTTAATAAGGCGACGATTTGAAATCAGTCGCCTTATTAAGCTAAATAAAAGATAGAGAATTGCTTAAAGGCGACACGATATTCTTATCGTGTCGCCTTAATTTCAAGAAAGGCGACCCGATTTTTAAATCGAGTCGCCTTTGTTGAATTTAAGGCGACGATATTCAAATCAGTCGCCTTATCGTAATAAAGGCGACTCGATTTAAAAATCAGTCGCCTTTGTTGAATTTTTTTTTTTAAAAGTAAACTACAAAATATGAACATCTACCAAGGTCACATACAGAAGAATCACACTCGATCTAACGGAAGAATCGGCCCGAAACCACCACAAGCAACGAAGAATCTCACTCTAACACAATACATAAACAGACTATATATAACACCAAAATTGCATATTTTGTACAGACAAAACACCAAATACATACAAATGAACAACAGTTAACATATTAATTAATCATGCTCAGTACTAACTAGACGCTATGTGTTGAAGAAGATATCTAGATATCATGTCTCGAACCAAATCGATCTCATCCTGCGAGTACGGATCCTTAGTACCCAAAAACTGTAAATTGGGGAAACAAGGTATAAGATAAACCAATTAAGTGAAGGAAATAATTAACAACTCAAGTACAACAACTCATATTCTTCACTAGTTCTCAATGCATTCATCCAACTATGACCCATTTTATTACAACCTAACATTTCCAACAACAGTCAAGTTCATGTCAATTTCAAGAACGACATGTTTTCTTTTAAGTAAATTTTCAACATTTCCCCTTAAAAGTAAGACATCCCAAAATTTCAATAACAACCAATTTCAGCTTAATAACCCTAAACTTAATAACTAAACCAATTTCACTAAACAATTTATCAATTATGTAAGATAAAGAAACCATAGAGCCATAGAGTCAATGTTTACTTAAAGTAAACGTGCTTTTTAAGGGAGTTAAAGCTAGAAGTGTTTTGCATTGAATTAATTGCTATCAAAGTATTACCTTTAAGGACATTGGGGCCTTAATCATAAAGCAGAACTCCAAGAGATTACGATGAATATAGAAGTTCGATAGGGGAAGAGTAACACAAAGCACATCTAACAGAGAATCAATGAATGACCGAGGCATAAGAACAACCAAAACTAAACCACTATCTAATCACAAAATACTCCTATAATCCTTCAAAATCAACTACTACAACCAATCAAGTGTGACATGACCAATTTAATGAAGCTTTAGACAATTTAGTTGGCCACCAAATTTACTTTGAATAAAAATCTACAAATAAGAGCAGTTCCAAATTGTATTCTTTTTAATTAGCAAGAAGTACATTACCAATTAAATGGGGTTTGGAATCAAAGAACAAGAAGAACGAACAAGCTTACTTGGTTTCGCAGGTTTTGATCGGGAAGGAGGTGGAGTGAGCGAGTGAAAGGCAGGAATCCTAATCAGAAGCAAAAATCCAATCTATAAGCAAGAAGCATTAACGATTAAAATGGGTTATTAGGAATCAAAGAACTTAAGAGTAACATCCGAACAAGCTTACTTGGGTTTGGTGGGTCTCTTCGATCGGCGAAAGAGGCGGAGTGAGCGAGAGAGTGCGTGATCGATCGGTGACGACGGCGGAGACGAAGGAGCGACGGCGGAGACGTACGGCAAGGAAAGCGACGAAGAGCTTAACGAGAGTGAGTCTGAGAAGATTTCGCAGCCTCTGTCGGAGTATGATTGTGTGAGGGAAAATGAAGAGGCGCGAGTTTATTAACCTAAAAAAATTGACTATAGGCGACCTGAATCATCTTTCAGGTCGCCTATATTCCAATTTTTGGCGACCTGAATGAGAATCAGTCGCCTATATTTTATAAATGGCGACTGATTCGATTCAGTCGTCTATATTTTAAAAATGGCGACTGAATCGAGAATCGGTCGCCTATATTTAAAAATGGCGACACGATTCTAATTCAGTCGCCATTTTTAAAATATAAGCGACTGAATAAGAATCAGTCGCCATTTATAAAATATAGGCGACCTGATTCTCATTCAGGTCGCCTATATTATTAAATTTTATAATTATTATTAAAAGAAAATCCTTGGCGCCAAACAAAAATTCGGGAGCGAAGAATTGACACATTAAAGACGTCCCGAAATATATGTAGGTCGCCATAAATGAATTTTATTGAAAAAAATTAAATATTATGGCGCCAAACAAATATTTATCATATTTTTATGGCGTGAAACAATTTTAGACGTCCCGAAAACAAATCGGGACGCCAAAAATCAATTTAAGGAGTCCGATTTCTTATTCGGGACGCCAAGGCTCAACTTCCTTAAATATAATTACAAGAATGCCACCGCCTTCACTTTGGACGTCCTATTTCTAAATAAGGACGTTTTTTAGGGTAGTAATATCCAATTTTTGTAGTAGTGAACTAGATAACTATCACATCAATTTTAATTTTTAATGTAAGAGCTAGTTGATTATTTTGTGTAAATTAATTAAGGAAGTTAATTGTGTTGTTATTTGTAACAAAGTATGTAAATTAATTGGGAAAATGACAGCCAGGTCCCAAGGAACATACAAAATATCAAAAATGTCCCAACCTAAAATCACATATAAATTTTTTTGATACTATTTGTCTTGAAACAAAATCCAGATGTTTAAATTTTGTTGTGAATATAACACTTCTTGTTGTGAATATAGTTTTTTCTGTTGTGAATGACCAAGTTTTAAATTTTGTTGTGAATATAACATTTCCTCTTGTGAATCTAGTTTTTTCTAGGGTTAAGGAGCAACTTTACACACGAGCTTTACCTCCAGGAGCGGCCAGCACCACGTGCTTTTTTCTGGAGCAAAAGTACACACGTGGTTACGTTTTGGGAGCGCCCAGCATCACGGCAATTAGTTGACTTTTAGTCAACAGTTAAGTTGGATGGAAATGAACAGTAACTCGGGTGAAATTACACTTTTACCTTTAGTTTTAAATAAAAATTACCCTTTTGCCCTAAATTTTTTTTTTTTAAAAAAAACTAAAAATACCCCCTACCCCGGTGGGCACCACCGCCGGCCACCCCACCGCCGGCGGCCGACCACCGCCGACGGCCGGCGGTGGTCGGCCACCGGTGGTGGGGCCCACGGGGAGGGGGTATTTTTAGGTTTTTTTTTATATTTAAAACTAAGGGCAAAAAGGTAATTTTCATTTAAAACTAAGGGCAAAAGGGTAATTTTCATTTAAAACTAAGGGGCAAAATGGTAATTTTCACTTAAAACTAAGGGGCAAAATGGTAATTTTTTTTTTCATACCATCAGCGTCCACGTCAGCATCCACGTCAGCGTCCACGTCAGCGTGTCAGTCCAAATAAGCGCCACGTCAGCGTTCCATCCAACTTAACGGTTGATTAACGGTCAACTAACTGCCAGTGGTCTTGGGCGCTCCCAAAACGTAACCACGTGTGTACTTTTGCTCCAGAAAAAAGCACGTGGTGCTGGGCGCTCCTGGGGGTAAAGCTCGTGTGTAAAATTGCTCCTTAACCCTTTTTTCTATTTTGAATGATATCTATATGCTTAGGGACCTGAGTTTGAAACAAAATCCAGGTGTTTAAATTTTGTTGTAAATATAGCACTTCCTGTTGTGAATATAGTTTTTTCTGTTGTAAATAATCAGGTTTTTAAATTTTGTTATGAATATAGCACTTCCTGTTGTGAATATAACACTTCCTATTATTAATACAAATAATATCAAAAAAAGTCTCCTAGGGACTTTTTTTATGTGATTTTAGGTTGGGACTTTTTTGATATTTTGTAGGGTTAAGGAGCAATTTTACACACGAGCTTTACCTCCAGGAGCGCCCAGCACCACGTGCTTTTTTCTGGAGCAAAAGTACACACGTGGTTACATTTTGGGAGCGCCCAGCATCACGGCAATTAGTTGACCGTTAGTCAACCGTTAAGTTGGATGGAAATGAATAGTAACTCGGGTGAAATTACACTTTTACCTTTAGTTTTAAATAAAAATTACCCTTTTGCCCTAAATTTTTTTTTTAAAAAAAAACTAAAAATACCCCCTACCCCGGTGGGCACCACCGACGGCCGGCGGTGGTCGGCCACCGGTGGTGGGGCCCACGGGGAGGGGGTATTTTTAGGTTTTTTTATTTATTTAAAACTAAGGGTAAAAATGTAATTTTCATTTAAAACTAAGGGCAAAAGGGTAATTTTCATTTAAAACTAAGGGGCAAAATGGTAATTTTCACTTAAAACTAAGGGGCAAAATGGTAATTTTTTTCATACCATCAGCGTCCACGTCAGCATCCACGTCAGCGTCCACGTCAGCGTGTCAGTCCAAATAAGCGTCACGTCAGCGTTCCATCCAACTTAACGGTTGACTAACGGTCAACTAACTGCCGTGGTGCTGGGCGCTCCCAAAACGTAACTACGTGTGTACTTTTGCTCCAGAAAAAAGCACGTGGTGCTGGGCGCTCTTGGGGGTAAAGCTCGTGTGTAAAATTGCTCCTTAACCCTATTTTGTATATTCCTTGGGACCTGGTTGTCATTTTTTCAAATTAATTTTCCTAAAATATCATCTTTTCATCATGACAACCTTAGATGGAGACTTTTTAATGTATGCAATCATTAGAGTTACTCTGAGGGGGGAAATTATAACTTTGGGAGACAAAGTGATTATGGTCTTATATTTAGGACTAAATTCAATCTCCAACTAAATTAGCTCTTATATTAATGACTAGATGTAGGAATTGAAAAAGTCAATCTTTGTGAACCCTGTAAATTTGATTTGGTTGTACTTGAACGTACATGTTTCTTAAATTTTGACCATTTCCATATAGTTTTAACTCAATTGAAACTTTGTTCTTAAACTTTAACTTACTGCAACTTAATCCTTATAGTTTTAACCATTTAAAATGTCAGTTTCTAATTAAACCCCATGAAATATATATTTCCTTTTCAAAATATAGGGTCTGATCTATTTTAAATTGTTAAACTATAGGAACTAAGTTGTATCAAGTCAAAGTTCAACAAATAAGTTATAACTGAGTCAAAATTATAAGGATTAAGAGCCACATCAAATTAAAGTTTAGGGTCTAAGTTACTTCATGAGTTAAAACTATATGTAAGGACAAAATGATTAATTTTCTCTAACTAATTTATAGATATTAAGAAAATTAGTTAAATTATTTATAAAAAGTATTTTGGTTTCCCTTAAATTTTTTTTTTTAATAATATGTATTGGAATTATCCTTAATAGAAACTTCCTTATATATTCAACAATCTGGAGGGTTTTAAAAAAATGTAAATTTAAGAAATAAAGTAGATTGAGGTGTTAACTGTTATGGTTGTACTAAAATAAAGGTCTACTAAATGTGTGTTTGAATAAAAACATAAAAGCATTTTTTGGGGTAAAACTATGGTTTAATAAAAGATTACCCAAATACATGAAAAAACTCAAGAAAGGCTTCTTTTTTTCTCTAAAACCATGCTTTTGAAAAATCTCATTTTTATCACCTTTTCACGTGTGACATCATAATTTCTCAAAACAGTCATTCCTTTCTCTCTCTCTCTCTTTTCCCTCTCTCCTTTCTTCTTCCCTCCCTCGTCCTATTTGTTCCCCCTTTTTTTTTTGTCAAAACCCCTTTTCCACGTGCTGGCATCATATGGATGCAGATTTGGATTAGAAAAAAAAAAAGCCTATGTCAAAATTTATTACGTACTTCAATATAAAATATAGTATTTTTTTGGGTATAATTACGAGTATTTATAAATGATTTTAGTTTATACAATTTACTAATACATCTATTTTTGAGCTATTTTTGATCATAAAACATAATTGACTAATGTTATAATTTTAATTTTGTCAACAAATTTATTTAATTTTTGGTATTTATTATGAAATTTAATGTTAAAAATATTTAAAATGAAATCTTATCTTTATATGCAATTATCACAAAAGCTAATGTCCTTTTTGGTAATTCGAACATAAAAAAAATGATTCTGATACAATACACCAACACTATCATTTTATTAAAATCATTTTTTTTCCACAGAATTTATTCTCTAAAATTACTTTTATCACTTTTTCTCCAGAAACTATTCTTCAAAAGTTAATCTAAACACTTTCTAACTATAACATTTAAGACATGGGGAGTATAAAATACTAATTCAATGTTAAGTTTTGCTGCTCTACTTCAATTTAAGCTAGAATGTGCCTCATACATCTGGTAGAAATTTGTGTGAATGGTTCGCATTGACGTCGACGGATCAGTACACCATCAATATCAAGCTGCATGTGGAGGAGTGATCCGGGACACTCAAGGACAGTGGCTGATGGGATTTTATAAATCCTTGGGAATTAGTTCTGTTATTGAGGCGGAGCTGCATGCGATCAAGAGTGGGTTAACTACGGGTCGTCAGATGGGTCTTCAGAGAGTCATCTTGTACTCTGATTCTGCTGATGCCATCAATATCATCATGAGAGACTGCTATGTTGACCACCCGCTTAGGGATGTCATTGGTGACATCCGTGACCTTCTCTACCAGATTGGACCGTGGAAATTCGGCATACATCAAGGGACAACATTTCTTGTGCAGACTATATGGCCAAACAAGGCCATGACATTTCTGATGCAGATGATATTGTTCTTATCCCCGAAATACCATCTGGATGTATTCATATGATTTTGAAAGACCAATTAGTTTGTAATTGTTAGTCTTTTGTTGCTTCTTGGGCTTGGCTCCTTGGGCTAGCTCCCTGTATCAAGCCTCGGCTTGCCTTTTTCAATCAAAAAAAAAGAAATTTGTGTGAATATTATATTAAAAGAAATCCATATGACGTCAGTATTATCTATTGCTTGAATCACGCGTGAAAATACATAATTTAATTTGTTCAAACCAGTTATTAATTTGCGTGCTTGTGTGTGTTTATTATATTTATGTACATATGGGCATGGGCGGACCCAGATTATATATACTTGCCCCCCTTAAATTTGAGATGTTTTTAAAAAAAAAAAAAAAAATTATTAATACATATTTAAATGATTGTCCACCCTTAAATTAAATGTTCACCCTTAATACATCAAGACTACACTTCGTAATCAAATAGGGGATGGATGGTTGGATGATTGTTTAGTGCCTTATATTGAAAAAGATGTATTTGATAACATTGATAATGAGACAATTATGATGGAATTCCAAAAAATAAGGCCTAGAATGATGACATTATAATGATTTTCATTGTAATATACTTTTGTTATTAAAATATATGTACTTGAACATATTGAGTACCCACCCTTTATTGTAATTTATGTAATTGCATTTTTAACAACACTTAACTTTGCGTTTTCTAAATGACAGGTTTGTAAAATAATTGACTCTCTTATCATATCATCAGCGTTCACTTGATTTCATGAATATTTTTTTGATATTTTTTCTTTTCTTATTTATATTCTTTTGTTTTTTAATGCATTTAAAACTTTCCTTAAAAAAAAAATTCGGGGTGTTGCTTCCGAACCCCCGAATCCTCCTACTAATGGTGCCCCTTTCAATAAATTTCTGGTCCGCTCGGTGTCTATAAATACACGCACATATTTATTCACGCCAAAAAACTTCGTGATGTGGTCGAGAGATTCATTAGAAAAATCAGATAAAATAAATAGGACTGGGCTTTGGATTTTCGGGGGAACTCATAAGAATGCCCTGATCTGTAAAAGATAGTGAGAAAAAAAACCACTATTAATTGTTGGTTGTGTTTAAAATTACTATAAATTTATCTAATATTAAATTATTTTTTCTCCAAATTTTTCACACCTGCTCTTCTCATTAGTTCTTACGTTAGGTTGGTTCAGTTTCAAATTTGGTGCTAATTGAAAACCAACCCAATTCTAACTACCAAGTTTGTTTTTGCATATATCACTTTCAAAATAACTAACGTTTTTGTTAATATTCTTCACATTTCAATTGATACGGGAAGTAGTAAGTAGGGGTGAGCATGGTACCCAGATGTCCGGTACGTCCACCCAAACCCGGTAAAAAATTGTCCAGCCCAACCCTAAAAAAGTGGCCCGAAAAATATTTAGGTAGTTTTGGGCTGGGGTTGGGCCAATAACTGGGCTGGGCTGGACATCGGGTAGGGGGTCTTGCCCTGCCCATTTGGTCCTTCCCGGAAAATTAAATATATTTAAATAAATATTATTATATATATATTATTTTATCTAAAAAATATTATATTATTATATCTAAATATATTATATTATACTTCATGTATCTCCAAAGCTTTGAAATTCTATGAACTGCGAACTAGAATCTTTATGGAGCAAAGCAATGCGTCACTACTTGGGTAGGGGAAGCCCGCCCTGCCCAGCCCGCCTTTGCCCAGCCCGAAAATGGTTAGGGCTTTTATCGGGTAGGGCCATGCATCGAGCTGCAAAATGCAACCCATTCATCCTTTGGGTTGGGCATCGGGTAGGGGTCTCAGTTCTCACCTTGCCCAACCCTGCCCATGCCCACCCCCAGTGGCGGAACGTGGTGTTGGCCAGCTGGGGCCTTGGCCCCAGCTGGCCCCCGCTGATCTTATAAAATTTGTTAGTATGTATATGTATATATTATATGATATTTTATTTGGCCACAAATTTGGCCCCAGCTAATTTTTATCTTCTTTGTAAGAATAATGTTTCTTTCATTACTCATTAGGCGGTGAGAGGAAAGTAAAATTCTTGTTTGAGATACCGAAAATATTAATATCATCTTATATATTGTTTTGATTTATAATTATATGTTATTATTTGTTTGTATTTTCCAGGTTATTTGATACTATTTAGTAAATACTCCTTCTAATCTTTATTTAAGGAACCAACTAACAATTCTCATAAGTCAATAAAAACAGTCAAAATCATTAAATTTGTCCTAAAATTTAAGTAATTTTCAATATTATCCCTATTAATTACACTAAACTCTAATATCATATTAATTATTACTCTCTTTTTTTCCTCGAAAAAAAGAGTGACTACCTTTTTAATTATGGGTATACATGGAAAAAATATTTAATGCTATTTGGAAACAAACAAGTATTTTATAGAGTAAATACCCTTTCTGGTCCCTGACAAAAAACACGAACCCCATTTTGGTCCCTGACAAAAAACCAACCCTTATTCGTCCTTTTATGGGACTAAAAGGACCTTTTGGAAATTTGTGAGGGATCAAAATGTCCACCAATCGACCCTTATTCGTCCTTTTTATGGACTAAAAAAGACATTTATTTTGTTAGAGACCAAAATGGGGTCCGTGTTTTTTGTCAGGGACCAGAAAATGTATTTACTCTATTTTATAAAAAGAACCAAACATACTTGTTAGTTGATACCCTATAATAAGAATTAAAGAGAGTAGTTCAATATGTTTATTTTTTTGGCCCGGGCTAAAAATTTTTTTCTGGTTCCGCCACTGCCCACCCCTAGTAGTAAGTGATCCGATCCAAACAAAAACAATATGGACTTGGATACACATATATAGGGTTTATCGGTTCTCATGTCACTTGATATAAAGTTTTGTCAGGTCACTCCAAAATTACGTCGTTTTAGAAGTTAGGGGAATTAATGAAGTGTGTGTGTCTGTAAAAAGATAATGGTAGATTTTGGCCTGGAAAAATCAATCTATAAGTCGGTATAATTTACTTCAATTTTGAATCAACTCCGGATGATTTATTTTAAATTGAATCTTATTGTTTAATCCGGTAACTTTAATTGATAACTTTTATGAAATTTTATTTATAGAAATGCACAGGGGTTAAAATTGTGTTAAATGAAGGAAAAATTCAAAAAAAAAAATTATTTTTTTGACACTCAATAATGAATGTCTAAATTAATGGATTAACCTATAATAGCCTATTTCAAATAAAATGTTCACCAAAATGAATCGATCCAATACAAAGGAAGTTTAATCCATAGATTTGTTGGTTTTAAACTTGTTCTTTAGATATATCTTTGGACTTTGGGGTCCTTCTTATTCATTATCTTTAATATTTAATTGAAATATTGAAATAATAAGAATAATGAATGGTGGAATTGTCGCAGGAAATGTTGGGAAAAAGTTGACAAAAGATTTGACTTAACCATCTTCCTCGTATGCGTATTGGCTGGTTGACTCTCCAGACACAAATCTAAAAAGTAATCAATTGTTTTCTTGACGTGGATAATATTGTTTAAAAAAATAATGAAGGCGTCAACATTTTTTTGAATAGTTGAACAACTGAAAACTAATTTTTTAAATTTTTAATTTTAAAATAATATATTAACCTGTAATAATTGATATTTTCTTTAAATTTTTAATATTTAATATATATGAATTTATATATGGGGTGAAGATCATGCATAGCCTGTATCACGTACAATACGTATATACACACTGAGAATCAAATCTCAACTAAAATTATACTCCCTCCGTCCCTAATTATAGGAGCAAATTACCAGAATTTGGGGAGATTAAGGAAGGAAGTTAAATTAGTTAATTATGTGTATTTTCCAAAAATACCCCTCTGAAAATTAAAAAAGAGATTAGAGCAATTATGCACAGTGGAGTTTTTTTTTTGGTCGGAACACAGTGGAGTATTGCGATATCAATTTCTGGAAAATAAACATTGAACATTAAATCAAAAAGTCTTGCGATTGCGATTTCTGCCTCACACTCCATCTTCGATTCGCTCCATCTTCGATTTCTTCAAGCTCGCAATCCAGGGAAAAATATGACAAAAATTGCTCAAAATTATTTTATATAAAAAATATTATTTAGGTGTATATGACATTAATGAGTTGCAAATATTATTTACTTTATAAAATATATAGGTGTATTATTAAATTATTATTGTAACATCCCAACTTTTCGAAAGCAGTATAAAATTTTTTCATCAGAGTAGAGCATCAGAACAAGAGTGTAACTGATATATTGATATAAAATGCCCACTGGCTAGTTACATAAACGGTATATTAACCGAGAGTTTCAAAAAAGTAAAGGATAATAATGGAAAGTCTTCAATAGGATCCTCAAACCTCTGCTTTCCTCTCTCCTCGGTCCCTCGGTCCTCCCGAACTCCGACGCTATGTTAAGGGCCGAGATCCAGCGCACCGGATCTCGGGTAACTGTTAACCTCATGTTTATGTATACACATACAAACGAGCACATCCACAACATCATCGCACATACCATCACTCTATCACAACCCATGCATATGTATTGCCCCAAGATGCGACAAATTGCACCAAAGATCTGAGACCGATTGCACCCAAAGATACTGGACAGATTGCACCCAAAGATACTGCACAGATTGGACCCAAGATACGGACATATTGCACCCAAGATACGAGACTTATCCTCTAACCACTATATGTACTCAAACAAGATAACACTCCTACACACACACCACATATATGCATACCATAAACATCGAGTTAGTGTTACGAAGACGCGAACGTACCTTCGTTGACGGTATTCCGGCACGCTTTACGAAAACTGTCGTTTTGACAGAAAACAATAAACGTCCTGTCGGACAACAGAACGACAAGCAAATCGAGTTTCGACGTCCTATAAGAGTAATATCACTTTTATTAGTGATTTGGTACTATATCGGCATTTTGGGTAAAAATTACCATTTTGCCCCTATACCCCTAATTGGCGGAATTTCGCCAAAGATTCGTTACTCGACAAATTTTCTTCCCGAAATTTTGCCAGAACTTCGACGCCATTTTGATTTTAGAAAATAAAGACTAAAATAGCTCTCCCATATGATACCCAATCATACTTGAAAATTTAAAGGCTATTCTAGCATTATAACACCTACTTGTGAAAGAACTACGAAGACTAAAAGCTCGGTACCGGAAAACTTACCCAGAGCTTCGCTGCAGAATTTCCCGAGCTCCTCTCTCTTCTTTCTCTCTCTAAATCAGCTCTTGCTTCTCAAATGTGAGAAAAACCAAAGGGGAGGAGTGGGTATTTATAGAAAAGGTGTAGGATTTGGTAGTCGGATTAACTTTGTGAGAATCGATCTGGACCGTCCAAAACATAACTTTTGAAACAACTTTTCCTTCTTCCTTATTCTCCTTGGCCGACCTGCACAAGCTCCAACAGCCAAGGGATTGGCCAATGGGAGGAGGCCAAGTGTCTCCTTCCAGAAGCCTTCGGTTGAATTTCTCCGATCGGTACCCGATTCGCGTGATTTCGGAGAAATCTCAAAATTCTGGATTCATATCTCTGAAAACATATTCTCACTTAGTAGAAATGTCCAATTTAACCTATATTTTGATTCCATATAGGGCTCCAACAGTCCAGTTGAGTCTTTCTCGAAAAACGTGTCCGAACGCGTCCGGTTTCAGAACGCATTTCTGAAATCACCAACTTCTTCAGAAAAATTCACTGATTCCAAATATGTTAAAATAAATTCAAACTCATTCCTAAATATTGAGTTAGAATTTATTTTCTTCATTTTCAAAAATATGCCTATATGCATTTTTCCCTATTTTGTTTTATTAGGAAAATGCACAAACGGCCTCGGAATTAACTTCCGGAAGAGTTTAACGGAAGATAAAATCCCACTGATCAATATTTTTCCTTGACTTTGGAAATCTCATTCCTAGATCTCTGGATAAGATCCGTTTCCTAATTTCTAAATTACTATTCACATTTTTTACTTTAATTTAATTATATTAATATAATATGTGCAACTTGCACAACTTGCTCTTCTATTTCATTTTTCATTTTTATTTTTTTTATTTTCGTTTTATATTTTATTTAATATAAAATAATTATTTAATAATTATTTTATATAATTTCTTACATAATTTTCCTATTGGTCCAAACTTGTATTTAGGCTTAAAAAATACCTAAACTCAACTATTTTTCTCCAAAATTTCCAATTAATTAGTAAACATGTTTTTACTAATCTTAAAACAAAAACCACTAATTTTTGAGTTTTACATAATTATTTCATAATTTCCTTTGCTCAGGCTTAAGTAATTAGCCAATAATTTCCTAATTACTTTCTTATCAATAGTTGATAATTTTCTTACTTAGGATGCCTCATTACCTTATAACTTTTGTATTGACATTTTTGCTTTCATGTCTCCGGCATTATCTTAGCATTTACGGGGTATTTCGGTCATTTCCTTACTTTTGAGTATTCTTCTACAATTTCTCCAAGTTTGTAACTTAATAAATTACCTAAATTAGGGACAATATCATTCCCTATTTCAAATAGATTTTTACTTGCCTCCTTTATAGCTTTCACAGGTCTTTATAACCCATAATGTATTTTAGGGACCTATATGCAATTTTCAACATTTTAGGGACCTAATTGCAATTTATCTAATTTCAAGAGAAATTACCCTGACAACAAGGTAAACTCAATACAAGGTGCTCGAGACCTCATATTCACCTATTTTTAATGGGTATTATTTACTCATTTTATGATTTTTACCCTAAGTCAGATTTTAGGGTATTACAATTATTGTCTTTAATTATTATTGAGAAAGTATAAATAGGGGTATTATAGGAAAAAACTGACAAAAGTTAAAACTTGCTCTTATAATTAGGACCAAAACCAACTCTAAAATTTGCTCCTATAATTAGGGACGGAGGGAGTATTATTATATCTAGTAGTGTATTATCCGAAGGGTTAAGGAGCAATTTGGCCAACGAACTATTACCTTAGGAGCGCTCAGCACAAATAACTTTTAAGTGAACCAGAAATACCAAACGACTTTTAAAAATGTGCAGTCAGCACAAAACATGAGTAAAACTTTGTTGTTCTGGGCGCTCATGGAGTAAAACTTTGTTGTTCTGGGCGTTCCTGGAGTAAAAGTTTTTGTGTTGACTGCACATTTTTAAGAGTTTTTTTTTTTTTTTTTTGTATTTTTGGTCCACTTAAAAATTATTTGTGCTGGCCGCTCCTGAGGTAAAAGTTTGTTGGCAAATTGCTCCTAACCCTTACTCAAAAGATATAAATATCTTTTTATATATAAACTATTATTAGATTTGATCTATATATTATATATGTTTTCGTATCATCCCTTCAATGTGTATAAATATTGGCTTTTAAAATGCGTCTCAGAGGAATATGTACTTTTTTTTACTTTAAGGAATTTTTTTTTTTTAATATTTAGAATTGATCCAAAACATCCTAAAAAACTGAAAAAGTAATAGAATTATATAAATACTCCAATAAAAAAGAATGATATAAATCTATATACTAATGCTTGCTTAAAGCCTTGAACATATTGTTCTTCTCTTAATGAATTAAATATGGAAGTTAGTAATAGTAAATCTATATACACAATGTAGAATTATTGCATTTTTTTTAATAGCTCGTAGGTGTTATTTTCGTATAAACACCAACATAAAATATAAAAATAAGATAAATCAGTTCTTATCACAATGATAAAGAAGTTATCTTACTCTATAATCTATATATTCACAAGCAGTGAGTGTTAAAGTCTCGGGCAAATGCACAGAATAAACCACTATAATTCAAAGTATACAAAGAGCTAAGCAAATAAAAACAAAATTCCTAGAGCAAGTAAACAAAATGAATTCACAACCAATATAGAATTGATCTAGTGGTGTAAGACCTCACTAGATCCCTCTGAATCTTGAGTTTGAGTTTAAATCTCAGAAGAGACACTTGTACTGTGAGGAACAGTTACGAACTCCGAAATGGATATCAGATAATGATATAAAAAAACAAAATGAATTCACAAAATGAACAAATGCAGAAAACCAAAATAAACAAATAGCCTCTGATCAATGGTCTTCTTGTCCATGAACGATCATATATATTTGCTCCAATATCAATTAGTGACGTCGTCCTTGTGATTGACACTGTGGGAAGAGACTACTTGCATTTACAACGTTGGCACAAGAAGCAATGGTTTGTCCTCCTCCTTCGGCTTCTAAGGTCACATTCTCAACGTGGACGTTTCTGCATGGCACTGTCTTGCTGCAATCAAAGTTAATGGCAACTTCTGAGGCACTTGTTCCCCTTATGTGATGGTACACCAAGTTGCTTATTTCCACTGCTGATTTCTGTGCCATGATCTCATTTATCAAACACAATTAGAATAAACAAAGAAGAAGAAGAAGAAGTGTTTAATTACCTGCTCATGGCATGGCTCTTGTTGATCACAGTAGTTTTGATCAATGATGATGGGATTGCTCACATTTCTCATTTCTATATTCTTGAACTCTATGAATCTTGCATACCCAGAGCCTCCCTGTTCTCAAATGCAATAAACATATCCTTGTATGTAACATAAGGAATATATCTTGGGGCTAGAGTTTAACATAAGTTACATTTAAGATATGATACCACACTTATTTTATAATTTTTCTTGAGGAGCTAGATAACTAATATATATATAGATTAAAAAAATTAGTTGAGTTAGTTATTTGTAAGAAAATGTGTGTGTTGATTTTCTTAAGAGATTCTCTTTAATTGTTTGAATCCGAACTATGCAAACCTCGATAATATGTGTTAAGGCCAAATAAAATTTTAAGAAAATTATAAATTTGGAAGAAAAAAATGGATTAAATAGTTAAACTTACTTGTCCCAATAACTAATTAATGGCATAGAGGATGGAAAGTTGAACTAAACATTTATGTGGCGTTTTTCTTGAATAAAATGTTGACTTGTGTTGTAGAAGGTTTGGTATTGGTGGATTGTGAGTAAACTTACAAAAGCTGATTAGTTAAAATGTTGGACATTTAACTACTGCCCCCTTATTTCAATTATTGACTCATTTGGTCAACTTGTCACCAAGTTTCTATAAAATTATATATTAATGACAACACAAATAAATTAAATAAATGTGTTATATCTCTATAAACAAAAATTTTGATACCTCCCCTTAGAAACATGGAAGTAGTCTGTTATATTAGGCAGAGCGCAATAATTAAAATTGAAGTGGGTCAAGTACAATTTCTCCTCAACTCCTAATTCTGGTTTTGAATTGTTTTTACTTGTTAATTTTCGGAAATGAGTCAAATGCTGCAGAGTTCCTAAAAAAAGCCCTTCAAAAGTCAACATTTGAAGAACAAGTCTTACCTGATAGGTCTTTATTCTCACCCCATTCGTTGTTCCTATCAATTTTGCTCTGTCCACCACCACATTCGACACTTCTGCTCTTGAGTTACTATCTCCCAAGCTTCCAATACTGCACAATTAACATTGTTCACAAACAATTTATCCACTTAAATTTGTGTGTATGTATCAGAAACCTACCTGATTCCATGTCCTGGTCCGCAGGTTATGTCTTGAACTTTAACATTACTAGATCCGCTTTCTATTGAAATACAGTCATCACCTTCAACAAATAAAAAAGAATTGATGCTTTAAATTATGAATTAACAACACTTATGTGAAAATATATTCCTTTTTAACTTCTGGGGTTTTTATATTATTGGTTTTTACCTGTGCCAATGTAGCTATGGCTTATGTCAACATTTCGTGAACTTGACACATGAATCCCATCAGTGTTGGGGCTGTGTTCTGGTGCTATAACATAGAGACCAGAAAGTCTAGCGTTCACACAGTTCTCGATACTCAGATGCATTTTCTGAGAATTCAGGAACCTCAGTTTGGTTACACTCAGATTGTTGCATTGGTAAAAAGTTACAGCCTGGGGAGGTTAAAATTTTCAAGGAAAATCATGTCAGGGTTGGAATTTGGAAAGGAAAAAACAGAGTACTCTGTTTCTTATGGGAAAAATACAATAATGAAGATAGATCTACTTACAGTTGGTGCATCCGTACATGGCTGTGAAAGGAGGAGGAAAAAAATTTATCATTACAGGAAGAAAATAGGAATCAAACTTTGGAGTTGGATTCAAATGAGAATAATCTGAAATGACTCACAAGGCTTTTGTTGACTTTGCAAGATTTCTTCCACCATTTCTTGCCATTTCCATTGATAATGCCAATGCCACCACCACCAACTCTTAAACCAGAGATGCCAGTAAACTGAATCCAGTGAGTTGGGTCTTTTTTAAATGCAGAAGGGCGAGGCCAAGCTTTGATTGTTCCATACACCTAAATGGAACAGTAAAAATCAGAATTTTTAACAATGTGGGTATTAAAAGTCAAAACACTAAAATATAATGTATTCTAAGTACTCACCATGAATGCAGTATTTGGCTTGCAAGGGCCTGAAAATGTTATAGGCTTCAGACGATAGACACCGTTCTTAGGAACAACAAGAACAGCCCCTTTAGAACAAGCCTCATTCCAAGCTTTCTGGAAGGCCTAAAAGAAGAATGAAAATTGAGAAATTGCGAAAAAAGAGACACAAAGTGTGCCTCTTAATTGTTTGATACATGCAAATCCTAAATGGGTACCTCATTATCTTCTTTTATATCATTGGGAATGGCTCCATAGTCATAAACATTAACGGTCGTATAGCCAAAGCAAACCCCTAATGAGAATATGATGAGGATTAGGGATATTAGGACAATAGGCCTTTGAGAATACATGAGGCCTTTTGGTTTCTAAGGATGGTGAAGAAGGATTTGTATTTGTGGTGAAGTTTCAAAATGAGGATCATTATATAGTTATATAGAAAATGGAATGGAATGTGACCAAATGAAATGAAATAAAGATCAAACATTCTCGGGTTGTCGGCTGGATTTTGGTCAGATCTATATAGTGCATCTTCACCAAATATTGAGTCTTCGGTTGTTTTCTAAATGGATTCCTGGTTTGAATGAAGAACCTATGATTAAATATTAACTAAAATTATTGTATCACAATAAAAAATGATGGTTCGAATTAGATGTAAATGCTCTAGATCATTGTTTTATAAAAAAGAATTAATATAGTGAATATAAAAATAAGAATAAATTGTGATTAAAAATTAAAAAAAAAAAACAATTTGGATACAATTAATGTAGTGCTTATTCTCCTCCTCATTTCCATAAGGAGGAGAATATCTGGGGAAGAAGTGCATTCTTGTTAAGAGAGGTGAAAACCTTACCAAATACGACTATAGATATCAAAATTATATTTTTGATAAATATTTATTTTTAAATTATTTTCTTTTATCAAATATATTAGGAGATATAAATAAAATTTTTACATTTTTCAGTATTTTATCTATTAATTTATAAATTTATAGTTTTTTAAAATAAATATATTTTTATATTAAATATACTTATGTATTAAATAAGTGCCCTTTTTTATAGTATCATCTATGCGTTCGATTCGGAGTTCGTATCTACCTCCCTAACACAAGTGATTCTTCTTGGACTTAAACTCGGGACCCAAAGAGATTTAACAGGCCTTACACCGCTGGACTAACTCTATGTTGGTATCAAATAAGTGCCCGTTTGGATTATAGTGATATGTATATAATTGAAATTAGATTTAGATGATGATTTATTTTCATATAAAATTAAAATATTTGTTTGATATAAACTCAAAATAATATTTTAATTATGAATTTGATAATAAAAATAATAATAAATTTATTTAAAAAATTAAAATATAAAGAAAAATTTAAAATACAGCTGTCATATTAGTTATAAAGAATTCAGATACCTTAGACGATGGTAAAGACCTGGTTTGTTTGGTAGAGTCAGTTAGGGAAGTTAGCAGTCATTAGGGTTTAATTAACAAGAAGAAATTGATGATTCAAAGATGCGTTTCTAAAAGAAAAGATATGTGTTAATATTGTTAAGTGAGTGTTATTATACCTGAAAACTTGCGGTACTCGAGATATTAATTACTAGTACATAAAACTAAGGTAAAGAGATTCTTTCCGAGCGATTTTTATCCATTGTATATGAATTGAAAAAAAAAAAAAAAAAAAAAACCTAACTACAGAGAGCCAGGGTTTGGCTTTCAAACGTCTCAGTTATTGGACACAAATTTTCAAAGTCTTTCACATGAAGGCTATAACATTAATTGGAAATGGCCGCTAGTACTTAAGCCTCCTACCAAGTGTGGTTTTTAGGAAGGGATATATGCATATAGCCTTATCCTTAAACAAAAAGGGGAAAAATCCATATAACACTATTGCTTTTAATTTTTTTCCCTTTTAAATTACAGTACATATTTGTGATTGGGTTTCTGGGAAACATGTGTAGTGGACATGTAACTATACCGCGACACGAGTTGCAAGAAAACCTGAAAAAATAAAAAAGAATGGTAAGTTTGACTTGACAAGCTTCTATCTTCAGCACACGCCTGTTGGTTGGTTTGACTCTCTCAAGGTATACTTCTTTCTTAGGCCCATACCCAACCATATTACAAGGTACCCCAATTTAATTTTGAATGCTGTATAATTTTTACTTATCATATAATATTTTGTTTGACATATATAATTTTCTTTTTGCCATTGCTTGATATATATAATTGTTACCTTCAAACTATTAGTTGCAGCCTGTTTTGATTATTGAATTGAAAGAAATGAACAGATGAGTTGCAATATCGCGGAATTGTACAAGACAGAAACTAGAGAGTAGTCAGAATACTTCTTATAAATTTACAAGTAACCAGAGAATACTTATTACAAATTATAAAGCCAAGAGACTAACTCTTGAAACAGATTCTCCACCATAATTCATCAAATGGCCCTTCAAGCAGCATTATTTTTCCGCTTTCTTTTCACGTAGACTACCACAGAGAGTACCTAGACACCTAAAGATAAAAGATTGTCACTGCTTAAAATAATGGATGCGATATGGGAAATACTTGCCCGCACATCAGTTGGAACTTGGCCTGCTTGCTCCAACAATGGAGATCCGTTTATGATCAATCTTTTTGATGATATGACATTACGAGGGACTTCAGGAAGTGATATCAAATTCTCACAATCATGAAACTCAAGGTATTGAAATGACCTGAGATTTCCAAACCTTTCCCCACAAAATCCTTTTATAACCAGACTTTTGATGGTATCATATCGACGAAGCCTTTGTGAAATCAGTTCATCTTCAACTTCAGAGGTTTTACTACCTATACGTTTAAGTTTATCGTCAGAGGACCAAACCAATGTTAAGTGTTGAAGATTTTGCTTTTCTTTCAACTTTACAGACTCAGCTTCTTCAGGGTTAGGCCTGAGGTGTTTCAAGCCACTGATTTGTAAAGAACCTCTCAATTTGTTAAGTTCACCTAATTCAACCATCCCTCCTACACTATCCCTTCTTAATTGCATCTTCTTATAACCTACTACAAATTCTGTTAAGGTTTGGAGAGAAGTCAATTGCCCCAACCCACGTGGCATCCACATCATCATGCAATTGTCAGATTGAAGGTATCTCAAGTTGACCAAGTTACTGATGTCTCTTGGCAATTCAAGAATTTCACTGTTGGAGAGGTTTTAAGGTCTGCAAATTGTGCAGTCTGCTAATTTCCCTTGGATAACCCATCCGATTATGTGAAAGGTCAAGAAATACTTTCCAATACTTGCAGGAATTTGAGTAATATTTGAGCCTTGTAGGACCAAAACGTGTAATTAATTTAATTTTGATGTAACCAAACCAAAATGTGAGTCATCCAACCGACAACTAAAATAGCCTCTCGAGCAGAAGCACAGTTCTTAACTTCTCATATTTTAGGGAGGAGGTTGGAACTTTCCAATTCTTTCTTGACACATCATACGACAAATGACGTCTCGTGCCTCTAGTTCTCTGTTCTTTTCCTTCAATGACAACAAGATACTCATTCTTCGCCACAAATCGTGCTAAGTCATGTACAAGGTCGTGCATTTTGCACCACACTATTTCACCATCTTTGTTTCTTGTCACATCTTGGAAGAAGGACCTCGAAAGTAGATTCATGAAGCATTCATGCCCAACATCTTCCTCACACCTCATTGGATCCAATGACTGGATGAATCCTTCAGCCATCCACATTTGAATCAGAGTTTGCTTATTGAACGAAAAATCTTTTGGAAACAGTGAACAAAAAGCCACACAATTTTTCATGGGGGAAGAAAGATGATCGTAGCTCAGGTTAACCATCCCAAAGATTCTGTCCTCCACTTCATCCATGTTCCAAAGTTCACTGTTCCTCAAGTATGACAAATCTGTTCCTTCTGATGTTTTATCATGCACAAGCCTTCCAACAATTCTAATGGCAAGTGGAACTCCTACACATTTTTTTACAATCTCCATCCCAATTGCTCCCAACTCCACATTATTTTATTCCTTTTCGTTTCCATAGGCTATTCGACAAAACAATCTCCATGCTCTATCTTCACTCAGACCTTGAAGGGTAATTGTTTGACCATCTGTGCTCATTACCTCTGCCACTTTAACACTTGGCGTAGTAACAATTAACTTGCTTCCATGTGCTCCCTCCATCAATAAGCTTTTCAACTTGAGCCACAGCCCTACATCTTCATTCCACACGTCATCCAACACAATTAAAAACTTCTTACCCTGAATTGCTTGTCTGAGATCCTGCTGCACTTGCTCCATGTCTTTTGTGTTTTCTTTCCCTAAAATCTTTTGAGCTATTTGTCTGACATTAAATTCATCAGACACACGCACCAACCGTTTAAGCTCAAATTTTTTTTTTTTGAACATTTTCGTTATTGCACACAAGCTGAGCAAGTGCAGTCTTGCCTAACCCTCCAAATCCAACTATGGGAATAATTGAGACTTTACTTTTGACAGCAGGTTACAATACATAACTAGAACAAGGTTTTTTTCCGCATCTCTCCCTATAATTTCATCTTCTGGCACAAAAGAGTACGTTTGTTTTCTGTCCTCACAATCAGATGAAGGCTTAAGAGGCTGATCATTCAATTTCAATTTTTTCTTCTCGTCATCAATTTCTTCAAGCTTCCCCCTGATTTCCCTCATTTTACGACCCATTTTAAGATCATAAACAAATTGGTTTGGTTTGGAGAAGAAGATCCTTACCTTCTTTGCCACCTTGTTTCGAGTCATCAATTCCCTTGTCAAAGCTTCAGTGGATAAATCATCAAGCAAGTCATCTGCATCAGAGAGTACATCTTTCAGTCTATCCAGCCAAAAGCTGACTTGATGGTCCCTGGCCTTTGCCTCTGCTTCCAAAAGGGTACATCTGATTGCACGGGCCGTGCTCTTCATCTTTTCTGCATCATCTTTAGCATTCCACAGTAGCTTGAAGTCTTGAACTCATCAGAGCCAAAGAGGTCAATCCCCGAAGAACGTTCACAATGTTGTGGGAGTGGAATATGAAATTTATAGAGCGATTATACTAAGAAATTACAATACTAGAAAATAAAATTAAAGTTTTTAGACGTAATTTAATTATAAAATAAATCAATCCCTGATTAATTTGGATCGAGGTTGTGCCCTAAGCCCTGCACCGTCCAACATTCCTGAAAGGGAGTGCCCGTAGGATTAGGATGACGAACCAGAAATTCAGAAGCTCCATCGACTTGGACTGTAATGTATAAGGTACCAGTTGTTTTTTTTGGGTGATAGCATTAGGCCATTAGTTGTACTTTTGTATTGTCGTTTATGTTGGGCGGCACTGTATATGAATTATGTAGTTAAAAAAAAAGGGGTAAATGAGCAAAAATACATATGTGTTTTACTATGTGTTTTACTTCTGGGAGTGTTCAGCACCATATGCTTTTTTTGGAGTAAAAATACACATGTGGTTACATTTTAGGGGCAAAATTCACACTTTCTGTTAATAGGAAAACGTTGACCATTAAAATTCAACATTTTGACTAACATTGATGATGTGGATGCTGATTTGGCAGATAAAGAGTATCTGAAAAAAGAAAAGAAAAAAAAAGCCAGAAAATACCATCGTCTTCGCAAACGCAGGAGATCCTTCTATTCAGAGAAATGTGAAGCACAGGCCGTTCAAGATCGTATCTGGTCCCAGCGACAAACCTATGATCGCCATTCAAAACAGAGGTAAGGAAAAAATTGAATGGCCAAGCACAACTCAGAAACGGAGGAGCATAGGTTTGTCGGCCAAGCACCCCTTTGAATTGCAATAACCAAGCACAACTCAGAAAAAATTGAAACAGAGGCATATAATTTTTGAGTGATATATCAATTATCAACCATCAATCGGCGAGGCATTGCAGAAAAACGCACCAGATTTCTAGATCTGAGCAAAGAAACGGAATGCACCAGATTTCCAGATCTGGACTTCCAGAAAGCAGGAACAAGAGCGATGAGGTGTTTCAAACACAAGGCTGGACTTGCAGAAAGCAGGAACAAGGGTGGGACAGTGGTGGGCGACGAAGCCAAGCAGGAGCGACGAGGTGTTGGACGCCGATGAACAAGAGAGAATCGTCGAACTATTCAGATAAGATATTGGGGAAGAAGAAATATTCAAGTTAGGTTAGTGCTTTTCCCAGACCTGGAGATTTGTGAGTTCATCCTCTGCAAAATCCTATTCTAGGTGGGGAAGGAAGATGATCATATCTTTATAAAGTAGTCTTCCACTTTCTTCCAGGAAAAGGACAAACTCGCTAGGCACCAAAACAAAATAAAGATCACCTTGTTCTTATCCATTGTGTTTCGAATATTGGGGGAGAAGAAATAGGGCAGATCCAGAAATACTTTTTTTTTTTCCACATACTCCTTTATCTGTCAAATCAGCATCCACATTATCAATGTTAGTCAAAATGTTGCATTTTAACGGTCAACGTTTTCCTATTAACAGAAAGTGTGACTTTTGCCCCTAAATTGTAACCACATGTGTATTTTTGCTCAAAAAAAAAACATATGGTGCTGGGCGCTCCTGAAAATAAATCACATGTGTATTTTTGCTCATTTACCCTTAAAAAAAAATATATTGGGCCAAACAAACTTATAAGGCCCGATAAATTGAGTCCTAATCCAAGAGATAAGGATAATACAAGTAAAAATTATGAAAACTGTCTTGGCCTTTGGAAGGTGGGTTTCAGTAAGGTTTTGGGTGTTTGCCAAGCTCAATCTGCCGAAGAAGGGGGTGTTGTTGAAGGGCTCCAACTGGTTTGGGATTTAGACTTCAGGAAAGTCATTCTGGAATCGGATGCTAAAGATGTAGTTAATTTAATTTTAGATAATTCTTATTCTTCATGCATGGTCTTGTGTTAAGGGCTAATAATTCTTGTTCTTCCTACCGTGGTCTTGTGTTAAGGGCTAGGGAATTGCTTAATCTTAACTGGCAAGTAGAAGTAAGAGTTATTTCTAGAGACTCCAATAGGATTGCTGATGCTTTGGCTAAATTTGGTATTTCTGATATGTCTATTTTTTATCAGTGTCCTAGTACCTTAAGGAGCTGGGTCGATTAAGAGTGTTTGAGATTTGTTTCCCCTTCTATGTAATTTTTCATTTGTAATGTAGGCTTCGCGCTATCTTTTTTAGCAACAAAAAAAAAATTATGAAAACTATGCCTCTCTTTTACCAAAAAGAAAACTCTTTTAAAGAACTAGTCGTTACAACCTCCGTTCTCACTTCCATTGTCGCCGGCAAATGTCAAAGGCGCAAAATTGAAGTTGAAATATCTAAAAATATTTGAGCTTTAACGACTGGTTTTAAAAAACCAGTTGTTATAACTCAACGACTAGTTTTGAAAAATCAGTTATTATAACTCAAAATAAACAAATTTAATAAATTAAACTATATATCTCTTTTCTACACCCACTGTATTTTCATTTTATAAAAAATAAATAAAACCAGTTTCTAATTAAATTTAATAAATTAAACAATATATCTCTTATATTTATATAAATGATTTTATCCCATATTTATACTTATTTCCTAGTATGTGGCCTATAACTTCGATAGTTAAGAGGAGAACTCTAACCAGGGGCGGGAGCTTTTAAGGGACTAGTGGCCCCAAAAAAAAAAAAAAACTTTGTTTAGAATTTTTTTTAATATAAGGTAAAATTAAATTTTGGCCCCCTCCCCAATTTCCCCCCTCTTTTTATATCTTTGGGGCTTATAATTCAAGTTGTATTCCATGTGGGGTCTTATATGATTTATGTTAATCTTGTCATTTTTTTTCTATATTTCATTCTAATTACCTGAAATTTTTAGCTTATCAGTGAAATTTACTTTTGTGGTGTATTCTTTAGTATGCTTTTACTCATTTTACACTACACCTATGGATGAAATTTATTGATTTTTCATTCTAAACCTCAGCCTCTTGCCTTCCAATGTTGTGGTGTTCAATTACATGAAGTCTATGGTTGAACCAAAGATTCACAATCACATAAATTAAAGCCTCTTGCATTCCAATGTTTTGTAGTGTATTTTATTATTATTATTATTTTTTCTTGTTTATATTCTTTTATTTTTTAATGCATATAAAACTTTCCTTTAAAAAAAACTTTTCGGCCCCCCCAAATTTCTATCCAAAGCTCCGCCCTGGACTCTAACCATATTTTCATTTTGTTTGTTCCTAATTAAATTTAATAAATTAAACAATATATATCTTATACACACACATACCGTATTTTAATTTTGTTAGTTTCTAATTAAATTTAATAAATTAAACAATATATTTTTTATATTTATATTTGTAAAAATATATATCAATATCATTGAAACCCGGTCAATACAAAATATTAGCACAACATTAACAACTATATCAGTGTGTGTTAACAACCATTTCAGTAGGTGTTAACAACTATATCAGTGTCTGTTAACAACAATATCAGTACAACATTAAGAATTGTATCAGTGTCTGTTAACGACAATATGAGTACAACATTAACAACTATATCAATGTCTCTTAACTACAATATTAGTACAACATTAACAATTATATTAGTACCTGTTAACAACAATATGAGTACAACATTAACAATTATATCAGTGTCTGTTAATAACAATATCAGTACGACATTAACAACTATATCAGTGTCTATTAACAATAATATCAGTACAACATTAACAACAATGATATAGTTGTTAATACCTACAATTTTAGTTGTTAATGTGACTGATATTGTTATTACTATTGTACTAATATTGTCGTTAACATATACTGATATAGTTGTTAATATTGTATTGATATTGTTGTTAACAAACATTGATATAGTTGTTAACACCTATTGATATTGTTGTTGACACACACTGATATAGTTGTTAATGTTGTACTAATATTTTGTATCGACGGGTTTTCAATGATATTGATATATATTTTTTCAAATATATATATATATATATATAGGAGATATATTGTTTAATTTATTAAATTTAATTATGAACTAACAAAATTAAAATACTGTGTATATAAGATATATATTGTTTAATTTATTTTTAAAAAAGAGATATATTGTTTAATTTATTAAATTTAATTAGGAACTAACTAAATGAAAATATAGTTAGATTTCTTCTCTTAACTATCGAAATTCTAGGCTACATATTAGAAAATAGTTATAAATATGAGATAAAATTATTTATATATCTATATAAGAGATATACTGTCTAATTTATTAAATTTAATTAGGAACTAGTTTTATTTTTTTTTATAAAATGAAAATACGATGGGTAAAATAGAGATATATTGTTTAATTTATTAAATTTATTTATTTTGAGTTATAACGATTGGTTTTGAAAAACCATTCATTGAGTTATAACGACTGATTTTTTAAAATCAGTCGTTGAAATTCAAATGTTTTTAGATATTTCAACTTCAATCTCGTGCCTTCAATATTTGCCAGCGACAATGGAGGTGAGAACGGAGGTTGTCGACGACTATGGTGAAGGGAGTGAAAGATGAAGATCTGAGCTCTCCTTTCTGGTTCCGCCACGTTCCAATCTTTCTTGGGTCTGTGTAGAGTGGAGGAAGAATGAGAGGGTGAAGATAAAGACCTTCCTTTTTCTTTTTTAATCCCAGGCCCATCAACATCATTTCACTTTACATTCATATGGCACAACTGGTAGAGGTGGAGGCATGTGTACTCTCTGTCCAGTATGCCCTATGGACTGGGCTCCAAGCGCCCTGCTCTTGGATTGTGGGTGAGCCCGATCTCTTTCCTAAAATTTTTTTATCAAAAAAAAAAATAATAATAACAGGAAAGAGAGGCGTGATTAAGAAAGAAAGGGTTTAGACTTTAAAGGATATGTTGGAGTGTTCTTTACATTTTTTTCGAAGAAAAGTGTGAAAATAAAAAGTATAATAACAGGTTATATTTATTTTTTTAGATATATAGCTCCATAAAATTTCTATAATTTTTATTTTTATTTTTTTATATGATTCTAAAAAAGGAAATGACCGTATATGTTACAAGGAGTCACATACAATAGACGTGTAACTAGACTACAACATGGATAACAAGAAAGCAAAAGAAAAAACGGTTAATGTGTAAAAATATACATGTGCTTTAGTTAGAAGAGCACCTAGTAGCAAGAGTTTTTTTTTTTTTTATATGTAAAAGTGATTATGTGGTTACAAATTAGGTGCAAAAATATTGTTTGACCCTTAAGTTTGACTTTGACTGCTGACTAGACGATGATGTGGTTTTCAAGGTGCAAAAATACACATGTGGTTCCACCAAAAAAGCGTTGTGCTTTTTTTGTTTTATTATTATTTTGATTTCATATTAACTTATTGATATTAATTAAATAAAAAATTTAAGTATTAATTAAATAAAAAATTCATTGTTTTTATTTTAATAATAATAATAATTTAACCTTAAAATATAAACTGAATCTTAATACTTAATAATATTAACTTAATTTGAATTTTTTAAATTGAATTCACAAAAGGAAAAAAATAAAATTATCTTAAAGAACAAATGTTTGTTATGCTTAATATCTTTAGTTTAGTCTGTATCTGTATTAACTCAAACTCTTCATTCAAGTAGTTTTTTCTTCGTGAAGTTACCTGAAGCTCATGCTTTTTTTAATCCAATTGTAGATACTATGCCAATAATACATTTTCTCTCTCTTAACTTTTGTTTGACAAGTTGTTGTAAGTTTTTGATGAGACCTTAATTTGATATTAATACTGTCCTAGAAAAATTCATAATAAATTCAAAGATTTGAACATTTTAATAATCTTGATTTATAAGATCATATAAGTTTTAGAGTGTGAATCCTCTCATGTGTACTTTTCGGTTACATGGTAGTGATATTATTTGTTTCTCTTTTCATCTTCGGATTCCTATCTAACAATCCAGGACGTAATCCAGGATGTGAAGTGTAATACCCTAAAAATCTGTATCATGATTTAGTAAAATTATACCTATCAAAAATAGGTGAATATGAGATATCAAATATTAAGTTATAATTATTCTATTTTCTAAGGAGAAATCTCTTGGAAATTAGAGGAAAAACTAATAAAGTGCCAAAATGACGAAAATGCCCCTAAGGGACATAAATAACTTAGAAAAATTATGAAAAATTCTATAAAGCAGTAAAATGACCAAGTGAATTATGAGAGTATATTATCTCTAATTATGGTAATTTAATAAATTATGAACTTGGAGAAATTGTATAAGAATGTTCAAAAAGTAACAAAAAGACCAAAATACCCTTGTAAATTATAGAATAATGCAAGAGGCATGGAAGTCCTAATGTTAATGCAAAAGTATGAAGACAATGAGGTGTTCTAAGTAAGAAAATTATCAACTTGTGATAACTAAGTAATTAAGTAATATTGGGCTAATTACTTAGGCATAAGCAAAGGAAATTCAGGGAAAATTATGTAGAACCCTAAAATTAGTGGTTTTTGGCTTAAAATTAGTAAAAATATATTTTTTAATTAATTGGAAATTTTGGAGAAAAATAGTTGAGTTTAGATATTTTTAAGCCTAAATGCAAGAATGGACCAATGGGAAAATTATGTAAAAAATTATGTAAAAATAATTAAATAATTAATAAAAAAACGAAATAAAAAAAATGGGCAGAAAAAAAAGAGAAATAAAAAAGAAATAAAAGAAAAAAGGATAAGAAATAAAATAAAAATATTATATATTATGTATTATTATATAATATAATTTAATATGGTGAATAGTAATTCAATAATTAGGAAACGGATCCTATCTGGAGATCTAGGAATGAGAATTTCAAAGTCAAGGTAAAATATTGATCGGTGGGTTTTTATCTTAGTTAGACTTTTAGGAGGTTAATCCTGGCCAAGTGTGCATTTTCCTAATAAAACAAAATAGGGAAAAATGCTGATAGGCACATTTTTGGACCTAAAGAAAATAAATTCTAACTCAACATCTAGAAATGAGTTTGAAATTATCTGGACATATTTGGAATCAGTGAATTTTTGTCCAAAAGTTAATGATTACAGAAAATCGTTCCGTAGCCGAGCACGCTTTTCGAGGAACTTCAGACCGACTGTTGGAGCCCTATATGGAATCAAAATTTAGGTTAACTTGGACATTTCTAGTGAGTGAGAATATGTCTTCAAAGTTGTAAATCCAGAATTTTGAGATTTCTCCGAAATTACGCGAATCGGGTACCGATCGGGGAAATTGGTCTGGAAAGGAGCTGGAATGGACACATGTCATCATGCAATTGGTTCATCTTTGGCTTGGAGAAGGGGCAGCACGTTTTGGAGCTTTCTATGGCCAAGAATCACTCTTCAAAATATTAAAGGGAAAATTACAACTTTGGACCCAAAATTTGAGAAGGGAAAATTACACTTTAGGACCCAAAATTTGCCTATATAAAGGCATGCCATGCTCTTGAATTCTCACACCATTTTCTCCTCCTTGGCCGAATCTAGAGAGGGAAAGAAGAGAGAGAAGCTCAGGGAAATTTGTGCAGAAGTCTTCAACGGGTAAGTCCTTCGACCCTTAGTCTTTAGTTCTTTCGGCAGTTTTAGTAGAGCTATTAGTTAGATCTAGGAAGTAGGAGATGAGATTCTTATTCTTGTTTTTAAGCCTCATTGCATTGAAAGATGCCTGACGAGGTAAAAACATAGTAGGGATTGAGTCTATGAAAGTTGAAAGTTAAAATAGTAAGGTTTAAGCTTTCGTAGTTCTTTCAATAGTTAGAGTAGTACTGCTAGTATAGCCTTTAATTTTTCAAGCATGATTGGGTATCATATGATAGGGCTATATTAGTTTAGAATTTCAAAAATTATCATTGGGTCGAAGTTCTGGTAAAATTTTGGAAAATCGGAGCCAAAGTAACGAAGTGCTGGCAAAATTCCGCCAATTAGGGGTATAGGGGCAAAATGGTAATTTTTACCTAAAATGCCAGTTATAATGCCAAATCACTAATGAAAGTGATGTTACTCTTTTAGGACATCAGAAACTTTGATCTGCTGTCGTTACGCTGTCCGACGTGCATTGTTGGACGTTTATTTTTTTTCGTAAACGTGTCGTTTCGCGAGAATTAGACGTTCGTTAACGGAGGTACGTTCGCATCTTGTAACACTAGCTCGATGATTATTGAATGAATATATGTGATAATATGTTATGTGAATGGTTTGGTGCCGAAGGCAAGGCTAGTCTATGTGGGTGTGCCGATTAGTCGTAGTAAAGTCGGTGAGGCTCCCATGATAGACACTTACACGGTCATTACGTTCGGTGCTATTTGCTCCGTGTCTAAGGAATCGTACTTAGATACTCCGTGTCTATGGAACCGTACTTAGATACTCCGTGTCTATGGAATCGTACTTAGATACACCGTGTCTATGGAGTCGTACATGGATGCATGTAATACCCGGATATTTATCTGGAATATTATAAATAAAAGTTGGATATTTCTGATAAGTGAAATTTCAATCTCCGGTCTTGTATAATTATAGTCTATTTTCTAAGTAGAATTTCTGTAAGAAATTAGGGAGTTTGAGGGCCAAAGTGCCAAAATGACCAAAATGACCCTCTTAGAAATGGTAATTAACTTAGAAAATTTATGGAAAAATCCTAAAAGGCAGTTAAATGACCAAGTGAGATAGGAGAGTATATAATCTCTAATTATTGTAATTTTATAAATTATGAAATTGGAGAAATTGTTGGAAAAATACTCAAAAAGAAGTAAAAGACCAAAATACCCTTGTGATTATAGAATAATGTAAGAGGCATGGAAATACTAAGGTTAATGCAATAATATGAAGATAATGAGACATTGTAATTAAGAAAATTATCAAGTGATGATAATTAAGTAATTAAGTAATATTGGGCTAATTACTTAAGCATAAGTGAAGGAAATTCACAAGTAATTATATGAAACCCTAAAATTGGTGGTTTTTGTTTTAAAATTAGTAAATATGTATTTACTAATTAATTGGAAATTTTATGAAAAATAGTTGAGTTTAGGTATTTTTAGGCCTAAATACAAGAATGGACCAATTAGGGATTTTTGTTGGAATTTTTGGAAAAATTAATTAAATAAATCATTAAATAATTAAATAAATTAAAAAATAAATATTTATTAAATTAATTAAAGGGGGCAACGAAATTTTGGGCCAAATTAAAAGAAAAATAAAATAAAATGAAATAGGGAAGCAAGTGGCCAACTTGCACATTTTTATAATAATATAATTTAATTAAAGTAAAATATGTGAATAGTAATATTTAAGTTAGGAAACGGACCCTATCTAGAGATCTAGGAATGGGATTATCAATATCAAAGTAGATTATTGATCGGTGGAATTTTATCTTCCATTGGACTCTTCGGAAGTTAATTAAGTAGTTTGTGCATTTTCCTAATAAAACAAAATAGGGAAAAATGCATATAGGCATAATTTTGGAAAAGAGGAAAATAAATTCTAACTCAACATTTAGGAATGGGTTTGAATTTATTTAGACATATTTGGAATCGGTGAATTATTTCGAAGAGATTGATATCTCCGAAACGAATCGACACCGGACGCGTTCGGACACGTTTTCGAGGAACTTCAACTGAATTGTTGGAGACCTATATGGAATCAAAATTTAGGTTAACTTGGACATTTCTACTAAGTGAGAACATGTCTTGAGTTGTAAATCCAGAATTTTGTGAATTCTCCGAAATCACGCGAATCGGGTGCCGATCGGGAAAATGGGTTTTATAACCCAAAATGCCAAACAATGCCTTATCTAAACCCTATAAATACCCCCCCCTCCAAAATTCTGCACACCATCTTCTTTGAGCTCCTTGGCGAAATTCCTAGGGAGAGAAAGAAGAGAGAGAAGTTCAGGCGGAAGCTGTAGAAGTCTTCAACGGGTAAGTCTTTCGGGCTTTAGTCTTTAGTTTTTAGTTTAGTAGTTAGTAGAATTGTTAGTTAGATTTAGAAAGTAGGTGACAAGATTCCTACAAATGTTTTAGAGCCTTGTTTGCGTTGAAAAAATATGCAGAGGTGTAAACATAGTAGGGATCGAGTCATTGAAAAGTTGTAGTTTTATAGCTCTTTCACAAGTAGGTGTTATAATGCTAGAATAGCCTTTAAATTTTCAAGTATGATTGGGTATCATATGGGAGGGCTATTTTAGTCATTATTTTCGAAAATCATAATGGCGTCGAAGTTCTGGCAAAATTTCGAGAAGAAAATTTGTCAGAGTAACGAAGTGCTGGCGAATTTCCGCCGATTAGGGGTAGAAGGGCAAAATGGTAATTTTTACCTAAAATGCCAGTTATAGTGCCAAATCACTAATGAAAGTGATATTACTCTTATAGGACGTCGAAATCCTAATTTGTTGCCGTTACTGTCCAACGTGCATTGTCGGACAAACCGTGGTTTCGTCGAGAAAGTACGATTTCGCGAAACATCCACGTGCCTTATACGGGTTATAAGACATGATAATACCGCTTTGAGTTTTCCTAGCGCTGAGGACACGTGTTCGTGGCACAGAGTAATGTGCAGGCTATATATGTGTAGGACTTTACATACTGCTTTATGCTTATGTCACATGCGTGTCACAATGTTGTTGTGTAGGACCTTACATATTTGCTTCGTGCTTATGTTGCATGCGTGTCACACTTCGATGAGATGTTCTTTGTTATGTCATGAATATCATTGTATATATACTGTTTTATTTGAGCATAAGGTTAACATTTACCGAGATTCAATGCGGTGAATTGAATCTCGGCTATAGCTTCGAGATCCGGAGGACCACGGATCGGTGATAGGGAAAGCGGCGAGGAGTAGGCTTAGGCGGATTTATCTTATCGCTCTCAGTACTTATCTTTTGAACAGTAGGATCATTGTAATGTCATTACTCTATTACACTATGGTTCATATTTTGTTATGATCAGTTACTCTTTCGCTCCCATGCTCTACTCTGATTAAAAAAAAAATTCCGCTTTAGAAAATGGGATGTTACAATGCACTATGTCTATGGAACCGTACTTAGACGCACTGTGATTAAGGAATTGTACTTAGATCACTATTACAATTTTTATGTTGTTATTAAATGATCATGTACCGGCTTGATCAATGCTGTGAAATTGGAAATACCTGTTGTACATATCTTGTTTATAAGCATGAGGTTATCAGATTACCCGAGATCCAATGCGCTAAATTGGATCTCGGCTATAGCTTCAGTGGTCCAAGGACCAGGGCCGAGGAGAAGCAAGCGAGCCACGTAGATCGAGGACAAAGGTAGGGAGCTAGCATGAAGACCGAGATGGAGATGCTTTAGCTTTGTTGTACTTACGTTAGATGTAAACACTCGGAGGAATGTACGGCCTTTTGAACAGCCAGATACACTGTTATCAATGTTATCCAGTTACTCCTTATTATGAAAAAAAAAATCCTGTCGCTCAAAACTCTGATCAAAACGCTATAAAAACAGTTGTGAAAACCGGGGTGTTACATGAAGAATACAAAATCATATTTTTTATTCTTTTGTTTTCTTTGTTTTCCTTGCTTGTGTTTGATTTTGAAATATTCTTATTATCCATTTTTCATCTTTCAATTTTAACTTTTATAAATTATAATTTCTAAATATAAATTAGAAATATATTTTATAAATATATTTCTAAATTTATTAGATTCAATATAGAAATATATTAAATATAGAAATTATAAATATAAATGAAATATAAATAAATTATAAATCAATATTTATATTCTATTTTCAATATTTAAAAAATGAAAAAGAAAAAGAAAATATGTAATTATATTCTATTTATATTAATTATATTATATTATATTATATATAATAATAATAATAATAATAATAATAAATATTGTTAATAAAAAAATTCAAACAAAGAAAATAACAAAAAGAGAGCTACGACATCGTCGCGTCAGCAAAAAAAGTCAAACTAATGGTCAAACAGTATTTCTGCACCTAAAAAATTCACTTGGTGTTGGACACTCTTTTGGACATACCACATATGTATTTTTGCACCTTTGAAAGCCACGTCATCGTCCAATCATAAAAAAATTCAAACTTAACGGTTAAACAATTTTTTTACACCTAATTTGTAACCACATAGTCACTTTTGCATCTCAAAAAAGCACTTGCTACTGAGCGCTCCTCTGACCAAAGCACATATATATTTTGCACCTTAATCCAAGAAAAAAAAATCAGGCATTGCATATAATATATTAAGTGGTGTTGGCCTAATTGAATATTACCTTTTAATAAATTAAAAGAACAAGTTTTCACATGACACCTTAAACTAAATTAAGAGATCTTCAAAAGAAGAAAATTTGTATCAACACCAACAACTTCCTCGTCAAGAACACATTCATGAAATTGCATTGCAGCATCTAAATGTGGGATCACCACTGGCTGTACATTTGAGCAATGAATATTGTATGAGCAAAGAGGCTTGCCGCAACAAATCCTCTCATAAGCTTTCTTTCTCCACATCCCTCATCATTTCATCAGGACCTTTAATTAGGAAGAGGAGAGAAAAATTAAAATAGTATTGTGATATTTTAGATTGATTGGACGGATGTAATTCAGAGATGATGAGAAATGGATTATGAGAAATATCTAACCTGCAATAACCTAAAAGTGGCCAAGTAAAACGGATCAGCCATAAGCAAGGAATCTCCATCCATGCGTGGTATATGAGCAACTTTTTGCCGCTCCTCACCAGCCAACAATGGGGATTCATCTATGGTCAATGTTCGTAATGATGTGAGATTATGAAGGCCTTCAGGAAGTGATGTCAAATACTTACAATTATCGAGCACAAGATGTTGTAGCTCCAAGAGATCCCCAATCCATTCTGGCAACCTTTCTCCGCAAAATCCTGAAATGCCTAGAGTTTTGATGGTATGATGAGGACAGAGCCTTTCTAAAATCAATTCATCTTCAGCAACTTTATGGGAATCATTAAAGCCCAACGCGCCCCAAACCAACAATAATTGTTGAAGATGTTGCTTCTTTTTTAGCTTTGCACACACAGCCTCCTTATGATTTGACCTCAGGCGGCTCAACCATGTTATTGATAGAGTGCCTCTTAAGTTATTAAGCTTACCCAATTCACTTATCCTTGCACTTCTTGCCTTTATCCAATTCATTTCTTGCTTAGCTACTACAAAATGTGTCAATGTTTGGAGTGAAGTTAATTGTCCCAAACCTCTTGGCATCCTATCCAAAATCCAACATCCATTAATATAAAGATGTTTCAAACTTACTAATTTACTAATTTCTCTTGGCAACTCCAAAAGATCAGAGTTATCGGAAAGGTCTAATGTTTGCAAGTTGTGGAGCCTGATAATAGCCTTTGGGAACCACTTGAAACGATTTCTTGAAAGATCAAGAAATCTTAAATGCTTCAATTTTCCAATATTGTTTGGAATTTCGAAAATGCTTATGCCACTTAAGTTCAGAACACGTAAGCATTTCAATTTTGATACAACCAAATGAAAAGATGATAAACTCCACACACTATCAAAGTCATAAGTGAGAAAAAGTATTGTTCTTAATTTTTCAAACTTGAGGAAGGAAGTTGGAATTCCCAAAACTGTTCTTGGCAGGTGAATTGACAAATGCCGGGTTGGGTCTCTAGTGCACTTTTCTTTTCCATCTCTAATGATGAGATACTCATGCTTGGCTACATATAGGGCTAAATCATGAACAAGGTCATGCATTTTGCACGTCACTATGTTGTTATAGTGATCTCTTATGGCATCCTGGAAGAAAGATCTTGAAAGTAGACTCATAAAATATTCATTCCCAACATCTTCCTCACACCTCATCGAATCAGTTGGTTAAATGAATCCTTCAGCCACCCACATTTGAATTAGCGTTTGCTTCTTGAATGAAAGATCTTTTGGAAATAAGGAACAAAAAGCAACGCAATTTTTCAGGGGTGAAGGAAGAGATCATAAGAGAGTTTCAACACAGCAAAGACTCTCTCTGCTCCAACTTCTTATCCACTTCCCAAAGCTCACAATTTCTCAAGTATGACAGATCTGTTATTCCTTCTAAGGTTTTTTCATACACAAGACTTCCGACAGCTCTAATAGCAAGTGGAACTCCTCCACATTTATTTACAACCTCCCTTCCAACTGCTATCAACTCCTTATTATTTGGTTCTCTACCCTCTACAAAAGCCATTCTACAAAACAACTCCCATGATCTTTTAGCATCTAAGCCTTCAAGGATAATTGGTGGATGGGTGCCCATCATCTTTCCCACCTTCTCACTACGCGTGGTAACAATTATCATGCTCCCCTCTGCTCCCTCGCTTAGTAATTTTTTCAAATCACGCCAACACTCAACATCATCATTCCACACATCGTCTAGCACGATCAAAAAAATTTTCCTCTTTATTAATTGTCTAAGGTCTTGTTGCACCTGCTCCATCTCTTTTGGGTCTTCTTTCCCTAAAATCTTTTGAGCTATTTGTTGGACATTAAATTCATCAGGCACACCCACCCACCTTTTCAACCCAAAATGTTTTTTAACATCCTCATGATTGTACACAAGTTGAGCAAGTGCAGTCTTCCCTAACCCTCCAAATCCAACAATGGGAATAATTGAAACACTAGATTTCACATTACTGTCCAACAAATAACGCAAAATGATATCTTTTTCATTCTCTCTCCCTATAATTTCATCTGCTTGTACAAAAGAGCCTGTTTGCTTTCTCCCCTCAAGTACAGAGAGAGGCTTAAGTGGCTGATCAGTCAAATTAAATTGTCTCTTGTCATTTTCAATTTCATCTAGCGTTCCCCTGACTTCCCTCAATTTATGAGCCATCTTAAATTTATAAACAAGTTGGTTTGATTTCGAGAAGAAGACCCGTACCTTCTTTGCCGCTTTGTACATGTTTTGAGTCATGATTCGCCTCCTCAAAGCTTCTGTGGACAAATCATCCAGCAGGTCATCAGCATCATAGAGTACATCTTTCAGTCTGGCAAGCCATAAGCTAACTTGATGGTTATTGGTGGCCTTTTCCTCTGCATCCAATAATGTAGCTCTGATTGCAAGGACAGTGTTCTTCATCCTTTCAACATCATGTTTAGAATTCCACAGCAATTTGAACTCTTCATGACCAAAAGAGGCGAGTCCCTGAACAACATTCCCAGCGATGGCGTCCATAATTTTTGGTGTGGATGAAAGAAATTCCTATGATTCTTAGTTGGTGTGTTGGGTGAGTATTGCTGCAAACTCCGGCTTGCATATTAATAGCAAAGAGGGCCTTTCACTTATCCAAAAGCATCTTGCAACTTGCTTTTAAAAAGCTAGACTGGATTCCTTTTTCCTCTTTTTGATACATAGTTAAAGTGGTTCCTTCTTCTTTATTATTTATAAAACCAATGGGCAAAATCAGGTGGCTGTTCTCTATAAGAAATACTTTACCTCCTCAAATTTTATATTGACAATGAAGATATTTACCAGACATGTATGTAGTGATATGTGGCTTTACAAAGTGATTTTCTATGACTTTCGCGGACGTTGCGCACATAGTAGAAGTGAACTGCGTTGTGGTAATTTTCTCCTATTTCTATCTTATTAGAGAATTAGTGTGGGGCACAAGGACTCAAGGACCGAATAAATTCCAAAACATTTTGGGTTGGAAAGGTGGGTGCGTGTGTCTCATGAATTTGATGTATGACAAATAGCTCAAAAGATTTTGCAACAAAAAAATCAAAAAGAGATGACAATTAATTGAGAGGAAGAGATTATTATTATTATTTTTTGTGTGAGATGACAATTAATTGAGGGGATGCTTTTAAAATTTTCTGCTAGGTGCGCGCAGTTTGGAAAGTTAAGGCCCCGTTTGGTATGAGGAAAATTTGAGGAGGTAAAAGAACTTAAAGGAAGGAAAAAATGGAAGGGAAGATTTTGAAAGGTGAGGAAAGATGAGTTGTTTAATAGAAAGAAAATAAAGGGGTAGAAGTTGGTAAGGAATCAAGAAATGTCTATTTTAGTGTCAAAAGTAATTAATTCAAAATAATAATAATAATATTTTTTTTAAAAATATGCTCTTGTCAAGTTCAAACTCGTGTAAAAAAAATTTTCACCAAATTTGAACTTTCCCGCTAAGTTCAAACGTTCCCGCTAAGTTTAAATTTGAAGGTAAATTTGTCAAAAAATGTGAACAGTGACATGAGAACTTGAGATCCCACCAATTTTGGTGGGATCTGATCTTCCCACATATGAGGGAAGATTGGTGGGCCCGAGAACTTAGATTCTCAGGAAAATTGGTCCAAAATGCGTACCAAATAGAAGAATTTGCTAATGTTCCTTTCTCTTCCCACCAATTCCTTGTATCAAACGTGACCTTATAGAAAATTACCTTCCAACTCAATTATTTATCCAAGCTGGGTTGGCAGCAACATACATCAAATCCACAAATTATAATCATAAAATTTTCTTTCAACCACCAAAAAGTTGGACTCCATCGCTATGAAAGTTCTTAAGCGACTGACGTGTATATATATTTCCTCATATTTTGATAAATTGAAGTAGTTACGCCCTCTGAATCATCTGCAACGCATTTGAGAAGGATAAATACTTTTTCTATTTTCTTAGAGTAAGTAGTTATTTGTTCTTTATATTGAAAAACAGAGGGCGTAACTTCTTACTTGCACTGCAAAATGTTTCTATGACTCTATATGCATAGGAGTTCGAAATAATTTACCCCTGAAAGTCCACTGTTGAGGTGTGATCAAAGAACATTTAATAGTAGTATAATTCTCCAAAGGCTAGGATTTATATATTGGTTATATATTATAAATTACTGGGTTAAGAAACATCCAGAAGTATTTTTCGTTGTTTCATCACTATCCTAAACTTATTTGAAGTGGAATTTGGTGCTTAATGCTTTAAAATTGGATTAATATCACCAAATCTTAACCGCCCATAAACATCGGTTAGAAGTCATCGGGCAAGATCAACCAAATAGGTTTCACTCCAATTTCTAAGTTCTATTCAGAAACATGTCATCTTCTTGTTGACTAATTAATGCTCTCTAGTCAAGAGAGAGACAGTGTAAGACATAGTTTTATTAACATTAAACATACTGTTTAATTTCTCTCTTAAGCAAACAATAAAATGGCTATACTCTAATTTATAAAAATACAGGGAAAATTTGAACTTTTTTTACTATATTTTAAAATAAGCCCTTGTCATTTCTAACAATCACTTGTTTTTGTAATATATGTATGAAAGGGGTTTGGCTCCCATCCTCTTCTCTTTCCATCCACTTCTCATCCTCTTTTTCATCTCAACCGTTGGATTGAAATCTGAACGGTTCAGATTTAATTTTTTATGAAAATATTAATAAATTATTAAAAATATTTGAAAATAATATTTCTATAAAAGATTAAATTTGAACCGTTTAGATTTCAATCCAACGGTTGAGATGAAAAAGAGGATGAGAAGTGAATGAGAATAGAAGAGAAGAGGATGATAGCCAAATCCGATGCGGCCTACTTGGCAATTGAGGATAGTGATCACAGATAGAGCTGTCAAAATGGGCTGGACCCTGCGGGCCAGCTCATTAAGCCCCATTTTTAGCCCCCTTATTTTTGGCCCCCATGTAATGGGGTTAATTTTGGCCCTAACCCCCAACAACCCCCCACTTTTATGGGGCTATGATAGGGCCAACCGCGGGCTTTCTCAAGAATAAATAGCATTATAGTCCATGTGGTGCACCACCCTTTACGCACCACTTCATTTGCTTCGTGCCTCGCCACTCCTCCATATCAAAAAATTATTATTTAATTAATTCTATTATCAAAAAATGTTTGACCGGATGAATGGAAAAAGACAAAAAAAATTTTTTTAATGAAATTAACAATACACCAATTTTGAGCAAAAAAAACAATACACCAATAATCAAAACCAAGTTGAAATGTTACTCCTTGTGGCCCGAATTGATTTTAAAACAATAATTTATCAAAATTAATCATCAGGTTGGTCAATGGGGCACGTTTTGAAAATAATAATAATAAAGAATTTTATCGATGAACTTTTTTGGTTGGGAAAATTGGCCCAGAGTCTTCAATTAAATAATTTATTAGTGTAAAGGACCTAATAAATTATTATACACATAAAGTATAACATTCTACAAATTTTGTACACATAGTTTATAGGTACTCTAATTTAAGCCATTTACACCAACAAACTTTTGAATTGAATACTTTATTATAAACATAAATAATATTTTTTAAATATTCTTGTCACGAAATTTTATATTAAAAATACAGAGAAAAATTTTCTATGATCAAATTATCTTCAGAAGAAATTAATTGCAACAATAAAATTACTCCATATCTCATTACTTTTTTTGAATTTGATAAGGATTCTATAAAATTTGAGTAACTATATTCTATAGAATTATATGATTTTTGGCCCATTGGTGGCCTAACCCTTAGGGTTATATATTTTTTTGGCCCGTGCGGACTATTTAATATGCGGGCTTTTTGGCCCTGTGGGCTTTTTGGCCCTAGCCCGTGCGGGCTAGGGCCTAACGGGCCGGGGTGGCCCGTTTTGACAGCTCTAATCACAGATCCTTGACCACCCCCAAGTTTGATTCTTTTACTCAAAAACGTTCTAACCCAAACACAATCATTAGCAAACAATATTTAAGCCAAACAAATCATTAGCAACAATTATTTATAAAGAGGAAGGAAAATTAGTTACCTGAAAAATCTCAGTTTAAATCTACCTGGACGCCACTCTAGCGACCCGCAAAAACAATCCAGCAAGAAAGAAAACTTGCAAATATGGACGGAGTGAAAAACGAAGAATAATTGACTTGTGTTGTTGGGATATGGCTATGGTATACTGCAGTGGACCGTTCATTTCTCTCTTCTATATTAAATTTTTACCGTATACGGTAGCTCATACCGTGCACGGTAAATTTTTATAGAGGGAAGTGGGCGGTCCACTGCAGTGGACCATAGCCACTCTCGTGTTGTTGATGACTTAGATACTTTGTTATTATACCCTATATACAGAGCAAGTGTGATTAATGAATGCATTTAACTAATTTACAAATACAAAATAATTTAATCGGAAATTATGCTGAATATAGTCTAATCAACGCATAGTGGTCTTATCACTCACGTATACGGTATACCTGGGCAACATGTGTATTCCAACCCATCTGAATTTAGATGCTTTATCTTAACGTTATTCATTATTCTTGACTGAATTGAACAATTTCTTTGAAGCGATGGCAAACTCGTTTTTTCTGAGTTATTATCTTGGTTATATATATATATATATATATATATAGATCTTGGCTTTTATTTTTTCTTTAAATTTCTAGCGTGAAGAAAAAGCAGGGTTTTGCTCTTCGGTATGCATTTAAAAGGAAATTGATTCATGTATTTATTGGGCTATAGGGTGACCAATGACAATGGAGCTTGGGTCATATTCTTATCAGAGTAAATTAAGATTTTCCCTGGCAGACAAGATCATACAGTTGCAATTGCTGTTCGGTTCTCCTTTAATCAAGAGTTAGTGATCTACAAATTCTTGTGTGCTTTTCTACTTGTGAAGAATAAATGCCATCATCAGTGTCAGTCTTTTACGTGGTTTCTTCTGATGCCGTTTGTTTTAGGACGCGGCTTTGGTCCGATGCATCGGATGCTCCGCTGCTCAAAAAACATCTAATAATTTACCGCATGCGGTACACACACCGCATGCGGTATAAATTATTAGGCAAAAAAAACGCAGCGGAGCGTCCGATGCATCGGACCAAAGCCGCTTCCTTTGTTTTAATATTCAAATTTCCTGATAAGGTGTGATCAATGATGTGGCACCAAAGGAAGAGAGTGTTACTGTATGCTAGAGTTGTGGTTGGTTTATCATGATGCAGATCTCTCAGTCTGGCAAGCCAAAGGCTGACTTGATTTGATGGTTATTGTTGGCCTTTTCCTCTGATTCTTCATCCTTTCTACATCATCTTTAGCATTCCACAGCAATTTGAACTCTTCATGAGCAAAAGAGGCGAGTCACTGAACAATATTCCCAGCGATGGTGTCCATATTTTTGGTGTGGGTGAAAGAAATTCTTATGATTCTCAGTTTATGGGTTCGGTGTGTATCGCTGCAAACTCCAGCTTGCAAAGAACGCCTTGCACTTATTCAAAAGCATCTTGCAACTTGCTTTTAAAAAGCAAAAGTTTCCTTTTTCTTTTTGATACAAAGCTAAAGTAGTTTGCTTTTTCAAAAGCATAAGAGGCGAGTCCCTGAGCAATATTCCCAGCGATGGTGTCCATATTTTTTGTGCGGGTGAAAGAAATTCTTGTGATTCTCGGTTTGTGGGTTCGGTGTGTATCGATGCAAACTCCAGCTTGCAAAGAAAGTGATTTTACAAGATATGTCATGATTTGCTTCTCAGGAAAGTGATTTTCTATGACTTTCGCTGAAGTTGCGCACATAGTAGATGTGGGACAGAGGTATAGAACACAGTGATGATCTAATAAACCGAGCCTCTCCATTTTCTAAGCTCTCTTTCTTTGTTCTCATGGAATGAATAAGGATCATCTCGTTATCTCTTTTTCCCCTGGGAACATTGTCATCTTAGTTGCATTAACAGAGAAAATAGGCATCCCCTTATATGAAAACAACAAGAAACATAAGTTTTGCATTAAGCCATAAATTCAAAAACATTTTGTATTGAGAAGGTGGGTGGGCGTGTCTCATGAATTTGATGTAAGACAAAATAGCTCGAAAGATCTTGTGACAAGAAAGTCAAAAAGAGCTCACAAATAATTGAGAGGAAGAGATATTTTTTAAAAAAATTGTGTGAGATGACAATCATTGAGGGTATACCTTTTTTAAATTTCGTTTCACCCAGCAAAAAGATGGACTCCATCGCGCTGTGAATGTTCTTCAGGGACTGACATCTCTCCGTTAAATTGGGAGCATTGATTAAGAATCACCTGCAACGCAACGCAACGCAACACAATTGATAAGGATAAACACTTTTTCCTATTATGATAAATTGTAGTCATTTAGTTGTTCCTTGTATTGAATATAAGAACAGAGGGGGTAACTTCTTGCTTGTACTGCCAAAGGTTTCTATTTGCATTTTAGAGTTTGAAATATATTACCCCTTAAACGACACTGTGGGGTAATTAAAGAACATTGACTCAAAAAGATAAGACCAATGGGCGCTAGGCGAGCCATGAAACACACCCCCAAAAAAAAAAAAAAAAAATTGCTGCTGCTAGAAAAGTTTTTGATTTATGAAGTCCAATCCAATTCGATTTGGATTAACTAGAACTCATTGTGATTTTTGGAAATCGAGTGATAGTATTATAAAAGAGAGAAAGTTCAAAAAGTCATTAAATTTACGCCAAAGTCTTTTCATTTGGGGGGAATTAACAATGACTCAGGTCATTTGACTCTGCATTTTCCTCAAGAACAGAAAGCATGCATCACCAGAATGAAATTGTATTTAACAAGCATTCACACCAAAATGTAATTTCCTTCTAACTTTTAATTATTACATCTTAGGAGCCAGTATTGTTTACCCTCAAGAAATCTGCACTTGGCTCCCACTGTTATTCATGGTCAATGTTTATTGTCTGAGATTACGAAGGCCTTTGGGAAGTGATTTCAAATACTTACATTCCCAGAGGACAAGATGTTGTATTTCCAATAGATTTGAAGATAAAAAGAACATGAAACAGAGTGTTTGCATGGTACGAGAAAGTCAAGACAAAAAAGATATTCTTTTGTAGAAAAAACCTAGAACTATAAATCGTACAAAGCAATTACACAATTTTCTCTATATTATAAATTTCTAATTGTCCCTGCCAATCTGCCATGGCGGGCGGCAGTGCGGCACCATATGGCTCAGACAAGTTAACAAATTCCATTGTTCCTACTGTCCAATCTAGTTGGTATTAGCAATTCATTGCTCACAATAAAATTCAAACTCGTGAGGCCCACCAAACTTGATTGAGCAGAGAATCAGATCTGAGTGTTGAAAAACAAACAAAAATAAAAGAACATACTGAACGAAGAAGAAAGATCCCTCAGAAAGCCAATAATCTACAATGTGAGAGGCATGAAGGAGGGTTTGGTTGGTTCCTCAACCTCTGCAACTAAATTCGCATAAAGAGGGAGCACCACCATTTTCAAATTGCTTCACACGCCCCTTCTTCTGATTACTAAACTTTTCCTCACCGGGATTCCATTTTCGTCCACTCAAAACACACTCTCGGGACTTACCAGCATTGCTCCGGCGAACACGATGAAACCGATTCCGACGACTCTCATCGCCTGTCTCTGAGATTAAGCTTAATTTTATCTTTTAGGGTTTTCGGTTTAAGCCCAATTATATTCTTCTTTTTGGGCTGGGGTGGGCCCGGCCTTTTTCTCCTTTACTCCAAAGTCCAAACTATGTAATGGCTGTTATTGAGGGATTTTTACCAAAAAAAATTGCTTATTAAATAAAATATTACTTGATCAGAGGCTAATTTCGAGTAATTTCAAAGTGGCTAATTTCTCACGCCAGTAATGCGTTTTCTCACGTCGGTAGTGGCGTTTTTCTCTCTCCCGCCAGTAGTGGCGTGTGGCGTAAGGCATCTCACGCCACTCGTGCGTGATTTAAAATATATATATATATATATATATATATATATATATATATATAAATTATAAATAATAATTCTAATTAATAATAAAAAATAAAAATAGTATTATTTTAATTAATAATTAAGGCAATTAAAATATCTAAAATTTATTATAAACCTTAGGAACCAGACTAATTAGTAAATTAATTAATTAGTTAATTTATTAAATTAATTAATTAGCAACTTTTAACACGATATTAAGTTGCTACAATTTAGGTTAAAAGTTTAGGGTTTAGGTGCTTTTCGAGAATCTCTCTCTCTCTCGGTCTTAATAGTGAATTAATTAATTCTTGAATTAATTCACTATTGAGAGTGAGAGATTCTATAAAAGCACTATTGTAGCAGCTCTTAACAAAAATTGTACCTAAATTGTAGCAACTTAATATCGTGTTAAAAGTTGCTACAATTTTTATACAATTTTTGTTAAAAATTGCTAAAATAGTGCTTTTCCCGAGAATCTCTCACTCTCTCACTCAGCTAAATTTCATCTCGGTGATAGCGAGAACTGGAGAAAATTACGAAAGCACTATTGTAGCAATTTTTAACAAAAATTGTATATAAATTGTAGCAACTTTTAACACGATATTAAGTTGCTACAATTTAGGTACAATTTTTGTTAAGAGCTGCTACAATAGTGCTTTTCGCGAGAATCTCTCACTCTTAATTAATTAATTCACTATTAAGACTGAGAGAGAGTGAGAGATTCTCGGGAAAAGCACCTAAACCCTAAACTTTTAACCTAAATTGTAGCAACTTAATATCGTATTAAAAGTTGGTAATTAATTAATTTACTAATTAGTCTGGTTCCTAAGGTTTATAATAAATTTTAGATATTTTAATTGCCTTAATTATTAATTAAAATAATACTATTTTTATTATTTATTATTAATTAGAATTATTATTTATAATTTATATATATATATATATATATATCTATATATATATTTTTAAATCATATATATATATATATAATTTTTTTGTCTCACGCCACGAGTGGCGTGGCGTCTTTCGTGTCTCTCCGCCGGTAGTGGCGTGAGACGATCTCACGCCACTACGGCGGGAGAGAAAACGCCACATTGTAGTGGCGTGAGAGAGAAAACGCCACTGGCGTGAGCATTACTCTGAAAATTAGTTTGAAAGGTGCTCTGATCAGGTAATATTTTATTTAATAAGCAATTTTTTGGTAAAAATCCCCTGTTATTGAAGCAAAGGTACTGCCTGATTGGGATTATTTCAGGGAAAATTATATGGAAGGACCCAAATTTTTTGAATTATATAGGGTCTACTGTGGGGAAAATTCAATTTGCATTTTCCTTTGGGTCACTCTGGTTTCAAGGATAGAACAAATATAATAAAAAAAAAAAAAAAATCAGCGTAAATTCCTCTATCCAAAAAGTCCATATGGATTACACTGATATAGATTTCAAATATGAATTTATCATATTAATTTAGATAACCTTATCAATCACTATTTCATGACTTGTTAATATAGTCACCTACAATTTCAATGAGGTATTTTAGTTAATATATACGAGCTTGTCATTTGTTATTCTATGACTTAGCAATAAGATAAATTTGTTACTCTAGATATCACAACAGTCCCTAGGTAGTTTTTTTTTTTTTTTAATAGAGGAATCTATATTGATACTTTTTTAATATATTTTGTACTCCTTAAACCTGAGTGAGATTCTCTCTTTTCCGTTTTAAACATGTCAGCATGCATGTTTGGTGTGTGCTGGGTGTATCATGGCCACACTTGATCTAGTCTTCTATTCCGACTTGAATTTCCTTATAACAATTTTATCTTTTAATAATAATATTAATTCTTGTGTTTAAAGTCGACAGTAATGTCAGAAATCAAAATTAGAAATTTTAACCAGGGATGGTGTTAAAAATTTGTTGGTATTTATAAAAAAAAATATGCAGTTAGTTGTTCTTGTAAATTGAAATTTTACTGGGCTTTACTTAGAATTTTTGAAGGATGGTGTTGATATAATCATTACATATAGATGTCTGGTCTTAAGATGCACTATTTTGAATCCTCTCATGAAAACTATTATGTTCTCCGCTCATCTGCTTTTTATTTGGCATGTGCGGTGAGCTGTTAGTTATATTTTACTATGAATATGCTCTGGAAAGGTTACTTAAATCTGTGATGTTAATTAAATGTTATTTTATGCATTGATGCTCATATGCTTGAACTGATTTAGCAGTTGTGTTCTCTGGGCTTCAGTAAATGGTGTTAATGCTGCAAATATAAATTTTTATGTTGCTCATAATTTTAATGTTTTTTAGAACTGTCTTAAAGATCTCAATTCATGATGATCAAGTTTGTTGACTATTTATTCAGCTTCACTCTTCCCTTTTTGTATTTTTACAGGGTGAAGTATAGTGCATATATTCATGTTTTGTTATTGAATGGATTACACTAGTGTTCTCCTGCAATTTTTGTGACATATATTTGGTTGCAGGATATTTTTCCAATGGGGCGAGTTTGTTCTAGGAAGCGAGATCAGGACAGTGAAGATAGTTCTCATAAAAGACTTTCACGAAGATATTGCAAATGTGGGAGTTTGAAATGGTTGAATTCATCATTTTCTGACCCTTCTATAGATTATCATTTGCAGAAAGGAGAATGTCCATCATTGTTGGATTTGTGTATCCGGAAAATATGCGAGGTACTTTTTGATGGAGGCAACTTGGAGCATAAAATTATGTAGAGAACTGGATGTATGAACTATGAAACTACAAACTGGGAAGTAGTAAAGCCTGATGTCTATGAAAGGCGTGTTTCTTACCAATTCAATATGCACTTGTCAATTTTTGGTGGGGAAGTCACGTGTACACAACAAAAATTTCCAAATGCACACTATAGATATGCTTCTTTACGTCTTTGGGTCAGCTTTTGGTTATAGGAATCACTTGTAATTTTCCTTTAATTCAATGTATCTATCTCGTTGTAATCATCCCAGGCTTGTAACAAAGCAATTGACATATCAATAAAATTGATTATTATCTTTCAAAAAAATATCATATGAAAAGCATAGAATCTCTAGCCACAAGTCTCTTGGCACTAACAAATCTTCATGACAGTAATTCAAAACAACAGGAAATGACAAGAAACCATAACACAAATTTTATAAATAAAGAATTTAATCCATAAAAAAAAAAATCTATAATCAATGCATATTTATTTCCTTGCAGGTGCGCTTATTATGTCCCCGTTTTTTTGCAATTTTTGCAAATATTGGTTTGCTTTGATGCTTCTTCAATTCCGCTACGAATCCTTTTTCGGCCTTTCGTTTGGGAAATGTCGGGATCCTTCAAGTTCATCATAGAAGACTCTTCGAGTTGAGAATTTAAGTACTGATGAACGTCAATATCCCCATTTTGTGTACTCTCTCCATATGTTGGCAACTTTTCTGTAGATGTAGTAAGAGCATCAAGACCATCAGAAATAAATTTAAATGCTTCATCTGACATTTGTGCAAGCTCAATAAGTCTTTGACATTTAGAGCTTAGATGAAGGCTCTGAACCAATCCATCTCCATTAAGAAAACACATTTCTTTGTCATTATTTAGCATATCATTTCCATCCTTGCACCAACGTCGCAAAATGAAGTGTACAGTTATCTGCTCAACATTTTCAACAAAAAAATAGCAAGAACATGCCGACATAGGATTCCCATGAACTCAAAATAAAGACATAAACACCTAGGTTCTTGCTATTTTGAGAAAATAATGTTGGATATGATTAGTTTTGATGATGTCTTATATAGATGCTTGCATGATATATTTATCTCTTACATTGAATAACTACTATATTTAATGTAGATTAGTCCAAGTTGAATAATAGCTCAAGAAGGAGATAAGAGATTTTAGAAAGAAGAAACTGGAGAGAATGTCAAGTTCAAGAAGAAGATGAGATATTGAAGAATTAAATTATGAAAATGATCAAGAGAAGAAGAAGAGAAGAAGAATTGAATTGTGGAGAATGATCAAGAAAATAGATTGAAGAAAGAAGTTCTTACACAATATAATGAGAATATCATAATGTCAAGGAAGCAAGAAGTTATCAAATGATTTTGGGGGATAATCTAGAAGGAGAGAAGAAATTGAAGAAAGAAGAACTTGCACAATGTAGTGGAATATCATTATTCAAGTTCTAATATTGATGCTAGAAGTCTCCAAGGTCATATGGAAGTTGGAATGGGTCAATTCAGAGTTAAAACCAGCAAAAAATCAGTTCCAGGATGAGAAAACTTGAGTTCAGATCTAAAAACTCGAGTTTTCTACTTCGTTACAATGATTTGCTCCTCTGGTATGAGAAAACTCGAGTTTAGGACACAAAACTCGAGTTTGGTACTCAAAACTCGAGTAATCACTAACTGGCTCGAGTTTGCAATGTCTTCAGCATCTCTGGCGTCTCTGGATAGGAAAACTCGAGTTTCCAAGTCAAAACTCGAGTTTTCAGATCTCTTCAGCAACTATGTTCTACTTTGTTCAACGTTTCACTCGGGCGATGTCTGGTAATTTGATGATATCTTCTAAACCAGAAATCGGATTGAGGTGAAACCAGTAGCATATGAAACTAGACTCCCAATGAATCATTTTGATATAAAATTCAAGCCAAAATGAGTTCATATGAAGGAGCTATGAATTTATGAAGTTGACAGTGAAATTCACGCCACTCAGCAGACCAACCTTCAATGTTTTGCATGTATCTCATAAACTACAAATCCAATTAAGCTGAAATTGGTGGAATTGGAAAGTAGACTCAAAGGGATTTCCATCAAGACTTGAACCAAAAAAAATGGAGTTCCGACCAGGGAGATATGGCCCTCGAAATTCGATTGTCTGTTCAAGATATTGCACAGTTTGCTATCAAATGAAGCAAACTCGAGTTTTGGAACCAAAACTCGAGTTTGTCGGGGACAGAGAGCAAAATATGATTTTGGGAAAGATCGAAACTCGAGACATTAAGTTGGAAACTCGAGTTTCCATCACACAGAGAGCAACGAACGTCAGAGCATCTTCAAAACTCGAGTTTGTGAGACCAAAACTCGAGTTTCCTTCAAACAGAGAGCAACCAAGGGCAGAGCAACTCCAAAACTCGAGTTTGTCACTTAATGACTCGAGTTTTGCTTCTATTTCAAGATGTTCTTCGAATCTCAATTGTGACATTTACCTGAGAAAGACCAAAACTCGAGTTTGCACTTAAGTGAATAGTTGAAAACTCCAGTTTTCGACGCTCTGTTTGAAAATCAATTTTTCAGGAATTTGCGAAATCTTCATATATGATCTAGATACTTCATATCATCACTCATTACTATTCTTAACTATGTTTATATCATTTGTATACATGTTTTAGATGATCAAAGGCTGTTAAACTGAAGATCAAGGGTAAAGTAAATGCGGATGATATAGCTGGTTCAAAAAATGAAGTTCTAACGGCTAGTTCCATCTGTGTCTAACGGCTATATTTCTTTATCCAACAACCATTGAATCTTCAAACGGTCATATATTGATCTCTAGCTATAAAAGAAGACAAATTCAAGATAGAAGAAGCAAGACACAAGCCTACATCTTCAAAATGCTCATACTCTGATATTCATATTATTTACTCTCTGTTTTCAATGTTTACATAGCTTATCATAGAGAGTGAAATGATTTTATTGAAACATACAGGCAAGCCGAGGCTTGAAAATATGAAAAAGACCAGACTATGAAAGAGAGAAGATATATTGTAATCATCCTATCATTCTATCTGAGAGTTACTCAAGATTGAGTGATCTTGAGTGAGAAACCCATTGTATTGATTACAGCTTGTAAGAGGAGTGAATCTTAGTGAAAGGATTACTTCGAGTACAGAGTGTGTAATTAAGTGGGTGTATTGATTATAGTTTGTAAGGGGGAGTGAATTCTAGTGAGAGGATTACTTCATGTATAGAACGTGTAATCAAGTTGAAAGAAGATAGTGGATTGAAAATCTCAATCGGAGCTTGGGGACTGGACGTAGGTCAAGGATTGGGCCGAACCAGTATAAATCACAGTTTGCATATTCTCTTCCCTTATCTCTTATATTTCCAGTATATGTTTATTTGAATATCTAACCGCTGATTTAGAAAACGCAAAAGATTTTCAAAGTATCAAGTTTTTAATCAGACACCTAATTCACCCCCCTCTTGGGTGATAGCCAGGTCTTTCAAATAGTGTAAGGAGCTCTTCCCCCATGAATGTGGGACTGACTTTGGGCGAGGAAAAAGACTTATTCTCCCTTACTCACGTCCTTAATTAGTTCATGAAAATAGTATTGGGAGCTCTTCCCCCATAAATGTGAGCCTAATTTTGAGAAAATCTGGATTAGTTGGAACTAAAGGTTTCAGTGAATCGGATGTGCTAAAAAAACAAAAGAATGAGGGAAGAGAGAGTAAGAGAAAATGCCAAAATGGGTTAGTATTAATGGACAAGACGAGTTTTAAGTTTATAAAACGTTCATATTTTAAAATACAAATGTTTCAAGAGAAAGTATATTATTAATTAAATTGAAATATATTAGGGAAAGTTGATTTGTAGATCTCGTACAATATACCTTAATTTTAAATTAGGCTCTTATAGTTTGAATTATTTTAATCATATATTTAATTTATCAAAAAGGTTCTTGATAAATGAATGTTTTGTTGGTAAAATAGAGATATATTTACTAAACTTGTATTATTACGTTAAAATTTTTACTTAAAGATTGATTCTCATTAATTGTAGTAAGAGATTGTATATTTTAATGAGAAAAAAAACTTGATTTTGACTTAAGAGAGTTTGTCAAGTATTTTTGAACCTTAGACTAATACATATATGTATTGAAATACTAGTAGAGAGGAAATTAATCAAGTCTTATGAAATACAAAAGGGGAAAAATAATCTCAAGCTCCATTTAATCATTGAAATCAAAGAATCATTTGTCTTTATCTAGTTTTAGTTTTAGAAATAGTTTTAAAAATTCTCATTCCACATCAAAACTTTGTTTTAGCTTAACTTGATTAAATTCACTAACATCTTGCTTGACCAATTTGTTATACAAATTCTTGTGAGAACGATACTTTACTTATTTCTTTATTACTTAGCGAGATTTGTGCACTTGCGAGGCGAACACCCCTCATTAATTATATAAATTGCATTAATTAAAAAGTTGGTTATACCTATATTTATTTCATTTCTCTCTCTTACTTGCCTCTCATAAATAAGGCCATACTTAGAAAATAAAGTATGTTTCAAACATATTTATTGTTTTTAATTAATTTTAACCATTTTCTTAAACTACATAATTCGGTTACTAAGCTCTTATAAATAAGATTGAAGGGAGTAATTGTTGAAAATTTATTGTAGAGAGATTATAAGTGGCATATATTTAATGAGGGCAAAAATAGAAAGCCAAGTTTAAAATTTTAGACAAATGAAATTTATTTCTTATATTAAAAACCATCTTTATAGAAGTTTTTTTTTAAAAAAAAAAAAATATAAAAAGGGTTGGATGGAGACTGTCTTAATTAATGCTCGAACTTTTCACTTGCAATAATGCAAAAGGTTTTTTTTTTTTACATTGAGACACCTCAACTTATTCCCATGGGAATATTACACCCATTACAATCCTTACTAATAATGACCTCTAAGGCCTCAGAAGATGTATATATTTCATGGAACCCCCATCTCGCATCAAGGCCATTCTTAGCAAGATAATCTGCCAGAGAGTTGCCAGATCGAGGCACTAACCTTTACCTCCCATTCCATATGTAGCAACTTTTCCAATTCATCAAGAATGCCGGAGTTGCGGTGATGGCCCCTCTGTTCTTGAGCCAGTAAATCAAGACACTTTGTAGAATCTGTTTCCAACCATACTTTCTGGAACCCCATCGCCCATGCAGTCTTAAGGCCTAAGAGGCAAGCCCAAACTTTAACAGACAACTCATCTCCATCCTCAATGGGGTGAAAGAATCCCCTAATAAATGTGCTAGAGGAGTCACGAATAATCCCCCACAGGCACACCTATCAACAGCTCTAGAGTAGGTCCCATGCATCCACATTCACCTTCACCCACCCCTCCTCTGGTGGATAATATAATAATGCAAAAGGTTTCTCATGACTCTGATATTTGCATTGAACTATTGAAGTGTGAAACTATTTGCCCCAAAGAGGATACTGTTGGGGTTTGAATATAATATAATTCTTCAAAGAATTGAGATATCTTCATGATGTTAAAAAAAATAAACCATAGAATTAATTCAGCAAGAACTATACAACTCTGATTCTATTTATAAGTCCATTTTGATTAAAAAGTTTGGTCATATTTATAAATTCAATTCCATGTAATAAATGAGATTGTGACAATTTTACGCATATTAATTGTACTTATGAAGATAGAGAGAGAAAAAACAGTTGAAAAATACTCAATCATAAATGAGGGCAAAGTTGAAAATTTACCTCATAATCATTAAGTTAACTAACTCTCCTTGGTATATGTGAGATTTGGTCAAAATAGACTTATAAATAAGATTAGATGGTATATTAGTTATGATTGTACATGTATCTTTTGCTTTTAAATCATAAACATCAATTATAAGCTAATGATGTGTCAAGGATTTATAGCCCAATACTCCCTCAGTCCCTATATATAAGAGTATTTTTACTTAATTGTGAGTTTCCAAAATATAATTAAAAGTAGTCAAATATAATTATTATGTAGGGATTTTTTTTTTTAAAAAATACATCTATTTATGAATGTGTGTGAGAGAGTAATAATGAAAAAAATGATAAAAGAGAATATATGTAGTATAATAATTAATTAAGAACAAAACGAGGAAAAGTACATTTATTATTGAGCCAAACTTAAAAAGGATTTTATATTTAAGGGTTAAGGAGCAAATTGGCCAACAAACTTTTACCTCAGGAGCGCCTAGCACAATTAACTTTTAAGTGGATCAAAAATACCAATAAATTTTTAAAAATGTGCAACCAGCACAATAAACTTTTAAAAATGTGCAGTCAGCACAACACCGTTAGAAAAAGATAACGTCTGTTATCTAATATGCAGATTGACCAATGAACTTTTATTCCAGGAGCGCTCAGCATAATAAACTTTTACTCAGGAACGTCCAACACAAAATTCTAAATTTTACTAAATTAAATAATTTTTTTTCTCAAATTGTAATTATTCAAAACTACTTGTATAGATATTTATGGATAAAAAGTACTCATTTGCTAAAATAGATAAAACTTTTCATTAAAAATATAGTTATACGACTTCAATAAAAATCAAGGTGTTTTATAATTTATTATATATGTTAAAAAAAATTATATGATTTATTTTTATTTTAAAATAAATTTATGTGATTTAATTAATTCATTTAATGTTAATAAAATTTTAAAAATCTATTATATTCTGAAAGAAATGAAATGAGTTTAATTTTTATTTTTATAAAAAGAGCTTAATGGATATTAACGTTGATACTTAATAATATAAATCTGAAAACTTGATGATGTATTTTCTAATTAAATGATCTATTGATTATATGAATATGAGATTTGTTGGGAAAAAAAAAGATAACTTAAGAGGTTTGTTTATGGGCAATTTAATAGTGGGTTAAGGAGCAATTTGACCAACGAACTTTTAATTTTTTTTAGGTTATCTTTTTTTTTAAAAAAATTCAACAAATCTCATATTCATATAATCAATATATTATTTAATTAACAAATATATCATCAAGTTGCCAGATTTATATTATTAAGTATCAATGTTGATATCTATTAAGCTCTTTTTATAAAAATAAAAGTTAAACGCATTTCATTTCTTTATTGATATAATAGATTTTTTAAATTTTATTAACATTAAATGAATTTTTTAACTCACATAAATTTATTCTAAAATAAAAATAAATCGTATAATTTTTTTTGTTTAACATATATAATAAATTATAAAACACCTTTAGTTTTATTTAAATCGTATAACTATGTTTTTAATGAAAAGTTTTGTTTATTTTAGCAAATGAATAATTTTTGTCCATAGATATCTATACAAGTAGTTTTGAAAAAAGACAATTGAGAAAAAAATTATTTAATTTAGTGAAATTTAGAATTTTGTGATGGGCGCTCATAAGTAAAAGTTTATTGTGCTGGGCGCCCCTGAAATAAAAGTTCGTTGGCCAATCTACACCGTAGATAATGGACGTTTTCTTTCTTTAACGACGCTGTGCTGACTGCACATTTTTAAAAGTTTATTGGTATTTTTGGTCCACTTAAAAGTTAATTGTGTTAGGAGCTCCTGAAGTAAAAATTTGTTGGTCAATTTGCTCCTTAATCCTACATTTAAAGACAAACATATATATATATATATATATGGGGTAGGATATTGTCACTACCAATTTTATATTACTACCAAGTCACTACCACTTTTTCATCATTAGATCAGAATCTCATATACCTTTATCTTTTCTCTCTCCTATTGAGATTCTGATCCAACGGTAAAAAAGTGGTAGTGACTTGGTAGTGATATAAAATTGGTATTGACAATATCCTCCCCCTCTCTATATATATATATATAAAGGCTAGGGGTGGGAGCAACACGCCGACACCACACTTCTCCCTTAAATATCTATTAAGTTTACGTATTCATCAAACGCTCTACGAATGTTATGACAAAAAAGTCGTATAAAAACTCACGGCTTTAAGAGTGAGACACCGATAGTAGCTGGACTTGGTGAAATTCAGCCATATACATCATTATTGCCCAACCATTTAGGACAGATTGACGTACACTCAAATAGGATTTAAATGCAGCCACCTGCTTCCATCTACCACTCATTATTGATCAATTAATTCACCAAAATTCATAATCAAATTATTAACAATGCAGGCTCATAATCATCGGATGTGTTGTCGACTTCACATTGACACAGAAGGACTATAACACTAGAGAGTAGAGACGCCGGTCCAATTCTCACCACATCAACTTGAGCGGAAGTGGGCAGTCTCTCATTATATAAAGTTAGGCAAATATACGGTATGTTTGGATTAGTTTTGGAGAATAGTTTCTGAAAAAAAGTTGAAAAAAATGATTTAGATAATAGTTTATGAAAAGGAAAAACAAAAGGTTCTGGAAAATCATACTTATCATTTTTCCACGTCCAAACCATAATTTTCCTGTCAAACTATGGTTGTAGATAATTTTTGAGAGTGTTTGGGTACCTAAACCTATGATTTTGAGCGTTAAAAGCCATTCATTGCATCATAGAGTACATCTTTCAGTCTCACAAACCATAAAGCTAACTTGATGGTTATTTTGGTTGGCCTTTTCCACTGCTTGCGATAATGTAGCTTTGATTGCACGGACGTGTTCTTCATCCTTTCGACATCATGTTTGGCATTCCATAGCAATTTGAACTCTTCATGAGCTAAAGAGGTGAGTCCCTGAAGAACATTTCCGACGATGACATCCATCATTTTGGTGTGAGTGAAAAGAAATTCTTATAATTCTTAGCTTGTGCTTTTGGTAAGTATCGCGGCATACTCCAGCAAGCAATATAAATAGCAAAAGAGGCTTTTTACTTACCCGAAAAAAACTCGCAACTTTTCATGTTTTCCTTCCTTTTTTTTCTGAGAAAAAAACTTATGTAAAAAGCAACTTGCAATTTTGAAATGATAAATTAGTTTCTCTTCCATGATACATAAACCCAATTCGAAGCAATAAAAACCAAACTTTTAACTCCATACTGTTTATTTTTTGCCACTATGTAAATGTCCGGATCGGAATAAGCTTTTAATTCCCTATTCCCTAGTTACCTTCTTTTGTTGGCTTACATTTATTTTGCTTCAACCTGACTTGCAGTTGTAAATTAGTACTGAATTGCCGGACACAACAGTCATCTATCTTCTTTTCTTCGCAACTCATAAATGATGGGCCATGTCCAAAGATATTTTTCACTCATCTTGTAAGGCAAAGAGATGGGGTTTTTGGATCTTATTTATAAACTACATTATTAAAAAAATTATATATGAATGTTTATTTTTATCCTTAATTTATAATTGTATAAATTTTATTCTCGTGATAATATATATTAAATAAGAGTAAAATTGAAAAAGTTGATAAATTTTAAGACAAGTTAATGAGTTTTAAGGTTTAATATAAGAACCATTTAACTAATTTGATTATATTAAGAATATAATGATATAGTTTTTTTTTTTGGTCAGAAATATAATGATATAGTTAAGTTAGTCAATTATTATTGCTCAGCCACTTAACAGTGATGGACACTTATAGGAGTTAAATGCATGCATCTGTTTGCATCTGCCACTCATTATTATTGTTCAACCAATTTATCAAAATTCATAATGAAATTATTAATGTACTAGGCTCATAATACATACCCACTCATCACTTCTAACTTCTAATCTTTGCTCCAACAATGGAGATCCGTTCATGATCAAATGCTCACTATCATGGAACTCAAGGTATTGCAGTGACCTAAGATTTCCAATCCAGTCTGGTAAAAATATTTGTTAACTTATTTTTTCTAAAATAATTATATGGACACATATTTTAGTAGGAGTCATATATAGTGGATGTGTAACTAGACTCCAACATGAATAGAAAGAAAATCAGGAAAACAAGTACCCAATTCAGATTAATTAAAGAACCATAAAGGAAAGAGATCGATCAACTATATATTGAAAGAGACTCCTCACAACTATATATATATCAAATCGCAATCTCCAAGCACCAATTTTTCCCTCAAAACAAAGGCAATACAATAAAGCATACAAATTGAAGGAGTAATTAGAAGCATGCTACTCCTTACACAAATATTATTCGATCAAAAGATTACTACATTGAATCGACGAATGGCACATGAACAGTTTTTTGCCACTCATCGCGAGGCAACAATGGGGATCCGCTTATGGTTAACCTTCGTAATGATGTAAGATTACGAAGGCCTTCAGGAAGTGACTTCAAAGAGTGACAATCAGAGAGCTCAAGACGTTGAAGTTGCAAGAGATTTCCAATCCAACCTGGTAAACTTTCTCCACAGAATCTTTTAATGAGTAGACCTTTGATGGTATGATGAGGACAAAGCCTTTCTAAAATCGCTTCATCAGAAGCAACTTTAGAGAACTCATCGTATTTATTGTCGAATGTGCCCCAATCCAATGATAACTGTTGAAGATGTTGCTTCTCTTGTAACTCTGCAGACTCGGCCTCTTTAGGATTTGACCTCAGGTGCTTCAACTCTTTTATTGTTAGACTACCTCTTAAGTTGTTAAGCTCGCCCAATTCATTTATCCTTGCACTTACCCTTCTCCAATGTGTTTTGCCGTCATCTACTACAAAGTGTGTCAAGGTTTGGAGTGAAGTTAATTGCCCCAAACCACTTGGCATCCATTCCAACCTATCACATTTAGTAAGATGAAGATGCCTCAAGCTTACCAATTTACTAATGTCGCTGGGCAATTCTCGAAGATCATAATTAGAACTGAGGTTTAAAGTTTGCAAGTTCTGGAGTCTGGTAATGGCCCTTGAAACTTGCCTGATACCATTCCATGAAAGATCAAGAAATCTTAGATGCTTCAATTTTCCAATACTTTCTGGGATTTCGGTAATGTGTGACTTGTGTAAGTCCAAAACACGTAAGCATTTCAATTTGGATGCAACCAAATCAAAAACAGAGTGATCCATCTGACAAAAAATATCGTTCAACAAAAGCATCGTTCGTAATTTTTCAAACTTGTGGAAGGAAGTTGGAACTTTCCATTTTTTTCTTGGCACATCATATGACAAATGACGTGTTGTCGTCTCTTCAGAACTAGCTTCTTTTCCTTCTTTAATAACCAGATACTCGTGCTTTGCTACAAATTGCGCTAAATCATGAATGAGGTCATGCATTTTGCATGTCTCTATGTTGCCAGCGCCATCTCTTGTAACATCTTGGAAGAAGGATCTTGAAAGCAGGTTCATAAAATATTCATGTCCAACATCTTCCTCACACCTCTGGTTAGTTGAGGGAATGAATCCTTCAGCTATCCACATTTGAATTAGTGTTTGCTTCTTAAATAAAAAATCTTTTGGAAATAAGGAACAAAAAGCAGCACAATTTTTAATGGGCGAAGGAAGATGATCATAAGAGAGTTTAAGCACTGCAAAGATTCTCTCCTCCAAATCATCTATTTTCCAAAGCTCACAATTCTTCAAGTATGACAAATCTATTCCTTCTAAAGTTTTTTCAAACACAAGCCTTCCAACAACTATAATAGCAAGAGGAACTCCGCGACATTTGTTTACAACCTCCCTTCCAATTTCTAACAAATCCTTATCATTTGATTCTTCACCCCCTTCGAAAGCTATTCTGCAGAACAACTCCCACGATCTTTTACCATCTAAACCTTCAAGGATAATTGGCTTATGAGTGTCCTTCATCTTTCCCACCTTATCACTTCGTGTTGTGACAACTACCATGCTCCCCTCTGCTCCCTGGTTTAGTAAGCGTTTCAGGCTATTCCAAAAATCATCATTTTCATTCCAAACATCGTCCAACACGATCAAAAATTTCTTCCCCTCTATTAATTGTCTAAGGTCTTGTTGCACTTGCTCCATCTCTTTTGTACTATCTTGCCCTAGAATCTTTTGAGCTATTTGTCTGACATCACATTCATCAGACACACAAACCCACTTTCTCAATTCAAAATAATCTTGAACACGCTTATCATTGTACACAAGTTGTGCAAGTGCAGTCTTACCGAACCCCCCAAATCCAACTATGGGAATAATTGAAACCCTAGATTTCACATTACTGTCGAACAAATAACGTAAAATGAAATTTTTTTCTTTCCCTCTCCCAATAATTTCATCTCCTCGCACAAAAGAATATGTTTGTTTTCGCCCCTCAAGTACAGAGAGAGGCTTAAAAGGCTGATCAGTCAAATTAAATTGTCTCCTGTCATTTTCAATTTTATCTAGCGTTTCCCTGATTTCCCTCAATCTATGAGGCATCTTAATGTTATAAACAACTTGGTTTGATTCTGAGAAGAAGATCCGTACCTTCTTTGCCACCTTATTTTGAGTCATGGTTCCCTTCCTCAAAGCTTCAGTGGACAAATCATCAAGCAAGTCATCTGCATCATAGAGGACATCTTTCAACCTGGCAAGCCAATTGTTAACTTGATGGTTACTATTGTTGGCCTTTTCCTCTGCATCCAACAGTGTAGCTCTGATTGCACGGACCGTGTTCTTCATCATTTCTACATCATGTTTAGCCTTCCGCTGCAATTTGAACTCTTCAAGAGCAAGAGAGGTGAGTCCCTCAAGAACACTCGCAGCGATGGTGTCCATCTTTTTTGTGTGGGGGGAAAGAAATTATTATGATTCTTAGTTTATGGGTTTGGTGAGTACCAAACTTGCATATAAATATCAAAGAAGTCGTTTTACTTGGTCAAATATAATGCAACCCGCAACTTCTTCCTGTTTTCCTTTTTTATTAGAAGAAATTGCAGCATGCGAGGACTTTTAAATTTTTAATGCAACCCGCAACTTGCATATAAATTTTTTTTTTTTTTTTGCCCATCTGATATCCAGAACTTCGTCCTAACTAATCTGGATCCGAGCCATGTCGCGCACCTGACTATGGTGGGAATATAAATTTTTAATTTGATGCATTGACTTTTTTTTTTATATGCTTCTCCTCGACGCGGAAGGATAGGACTAGGAACACCAGCCTAGTTCTCACCACACGACTTTTGATTAGGTCCCGTTTGGGTTAGTGGGGGAGGAGTGACTTATTTTCAATCCAACTTTTATAGATGTAAGATATGATTAAAGACAGATTGTAAATATAATTTGTTCATACCCATCACCCCTCATCTAGAAACAGGATCTTCAACTAGGCTATGATCAGCGTGAAAGAGACCAAAACAATCACGGACTTGTCGAATCCGTACTCTTCCAAGGTCAGATTGCTTCTCTTTCTATATGTTGGTAAGGTAGTGGAAGGCAAGGTCGACCAATTATCCGACGACAATTTCATTGATGACAACCAAATCAAAGAAAGATTCATCCTTACTTGCACCGCCAATGCTTCGAGGATGTCCTTTGTTCAACGATGTCGATGGTGGAAGGCAGGGTGATGGGTGAAGTCTATGTTATGTTGGAGAACGATGTTGATGATGATGTGGCGTCGCAAATCTCCATCGAGCTGAGAGGACGATGCCCCAACGCTCGCCGCGCAACATCCAACGCAAGTTGAGAGGCTTCCAAAGATGCCGAGCTTTTTTGGATATGCCCAATGACCTCATGTAACATCCCAACTTTTCACAAGCAGTATAATTTTTTTTTTTAAAACATCTTTTCAAATCATCAGAGTAGAGCATTTTGAGCGGAAGAATAACTGATATATATATATATATATATTCAAAATGCCCACTGGCTAGATACAGAAGTGGTATAGTACCCAAGAGTTTTCAAAAAGTAAAGGACAACATCGGAAAGTCTTCAGCCGGAACCAAGACCCTGCGGCTTTCCTCTCTCCTTGGTCCTCGATTCTTCTGACCCTGACGCTATAGCTGAGATCCAATTTAACACATTGGATCTCAGGTAACGGTTAACCTCATATTCATATATACAGTATATATTCCACAATCATTCATATTAACAGTATAACAGATGTGTCACACGGAGTGCATAAAGATGTCTCACACGTAGTGCATGTAGATGGGTCACACGTAGTGCATGTAGATGTATCACACGTAGTGCATGTAAATGTGTCACACGTAGTGCATGTATCCAAAAGCACATAACAATACTCACAACATATCATCAGACCCTCAACCACAAATACGCATATAGTAAACATCAGAGTTAGTGTTACAGTACGCGAACGTACATACCCCAAGTAAACCGAACAGAATGGCCGGGTAAGTGTCTATCATGGGGGCCTCACCGAGTTCACGGCGACTTAATGGCTTACCCACATAGACTAGCCTTTCCTTGGCACCAAACTGTTCTAACATATTTGCATTCAATAAACATACCATAACAATACACATAGCACATATACGCATACCATAAACATAAGATTTAATGTTACAGTACGCGGACGTACCTTCGTTGATGGTAGACGGTACTTCCGTCGGAAAACGTACTTTTGACGGAAAACAGCGGTTTGTCCGACAGCGGCACGTTGGGCAGCGTAACGGCAGCAAATTAGGATTTCTGACGTCCTATAAGAGTAATATCACTTTTATTAGTGATTTGATACTATATCTGGCATTTTAGGTAAAAATTACCATTTTGCCCCTACACCCCTAATTGGCGGAATTTCGCCAGCACTTCGTTACTCTGACAAATTTTCTTCCCAAAATTTTGCCAGAACTTCGACGCCATTTTGATTTTCAAAAATAAAGACTAAAATAGCCCTCCCATATGATATCCAATCATACTTGAAAATTTAAAGGCTATTCTAACAAATTCTACCCTTACTTTTGAAAAGCTGAAAGCTTCAACTTTTCGGCGACTCGATCCCAACTATGTTTATACCTCTACATATTTTTTCAACGCAAACAAGGCCTAAAACAAGAATAGGAATCTCATCACCTACTTCCTAAATCTAACTAACAATTCTACTAACTACCGAACTAAAGACTAAAAACCGAAAGACTTACACGTCGAAGACTTCTGCAGAACTTTCCCCAGAGCTTCTCTCTCTTGTTTCCCTCTCTAGATTTCGGCTAGGATGAGAAAATGGTGTGAAGAATTTTGAAGGAGGGGGGTATTTATAGAAAAGGAGGTAGGGTTTCGGCCGTCGGATCAACTTTGTGAGAAGCGATCTGGACCGTCCAACACAACTTTTGGAAAAAACCCTTTCTTCCCTCTTTTGCTTTCACACTAGGCCGAAAATCCAAGGGTCTTGGCCAATGGGAGGTGGCCACGTGTCACCTTCCAGAAGCTTTCGGAGGAATTTCTCCGATCGGTACCCGATTAGCGTAATTTCGGAGAAATCTCAAAATTCTGGATTTATAACTCTGAAAACATATTCTCACTTAGTAGAAATGTCCAAGTTAACCTATATTTTGATTCCATATAGGGCTCCAACAGTCCAGTTGAGTCTTTCTCGAAAACGTGTCGAACGCGTCCAGGTTTGAGAATGCATTTCGGAATCCTCAACTTCTTCAGAAAAATTCATTGAATCCAAATATGTTCATGAAAATTCCCAATTCTTTTCCAAATGTCACAACATAACCTTTTCGTCCTCTTGGCTATCTGGCCTTTTCTCGAATTTCCCTATTTCGTCTTATTAGGAAAAAGCACAAACGGCTTGAATTAACTTAGTAAGAGTCTAACGGAAGATAAAATCCCACCGATTAATATTCTACCCTGACTTTGGGAATCCCATTCCTAGATCTCTAGATAGGATCCGTTTCCTAATTTCTAAATTACTATTCACTATATTTAATTATATTATTATTATATTGCAAGTTGCAAATTTATTTTCCATTTCTTTTTTCTTTTTCTTTTTTTTTCTTTTTCTTTTCTTTTTTTTTCTCTTCTTTTTTTTCCTTCTCTTTTCTTTTCTTTTTTTTTTATTTCGTTTTTTTATATTTTATTTAATTATTTAATTAATTAAATAATTTTTTTTACATAATTTTTTTACAAAATTTTCCTATTGGTCCATTCTTGCATTTAGGCTTAAAAATACCTAAACTCAACTATTTTTCTCCAAAATTTTCAATTAATTAGTAAACATGTTTTTACTAATTTTCAACTATTTTCCACTAATTTTTTAGTTTTACATAATTATCCCTTAATTTCCCTTACTTAAGCTTAAGTAATTAGCCAGAAATTACTTAATTACTTTATTATCACTAGTTGATAATTTTCTTAATTAGAATGTCTCACTACCTTATAACTTTTGCATTAACACTTGTGTTTTCATGCCTCTTGCTTTATTCTATAATTTACAAGGGTATTTTGGTCATTTAATACTTTTGAACATTCTTCTTCAATTCCTCCAAGTTCGTAATTTATCAAACTACCACAATTAGAGATATTATACTCTCTTGATTCAATTGATCATTTTACTGCCTTTTGGTATTTTCCATAATTTTTCTAAGTCAATTACAAATCCTAGGGGCATTCTGGTCATTTTGACACTCAAGCCCTTAAATTCTCTAATCTCCTACAGAATTCAACTTAGAAAAATAGACTATATTTCCACGAGTCTTACGATCATAATTTCACTTATGAGAAATAACCCATTTATTTATCAAAATATAATATTTCAGATAAATAAATATGCGGGTATTACATTTCTCCCCCCGTTAAATAAAATTTCGTCCTCGAAATTTACGCGTATCACCTTGGAGAAATAACTTAGACCTTTAGTCTAATCCTTGTCCATGCATACTTACTTAGCACGCATCCCAACATTCCAACATCGTTTTATCCAACCGGTACTCCGGTTAAATACAGGACTCACATGTCCATTCTTCGTACTATCTAGCCGTTGCACTATCCAGACTCCGGACCATACGCTCCGGATACTTATTCTATCATAATACTCTTAGATCATTTCCTTCAGTGATCGAGAAGTCGTTTCAGCTTGATTATAAAGTGTTTATCATCTTCTAAATTGATATATATAGCTTCCGTGGCGCCCATAACACCGCGTACTTTAGTGTTTTAGCGTTTCCGTGGCACCCATAATACCGCGTACTACACATTCATCATGTCGTATTTTGATATACAGTATCCCCGTGGTTCCCATACACCGCGGCAACACCATATATCTCGTACTCATGGATATCATGTCGTACTTCAATATATTATGTTCCCATGGTTCCCATACACCGTAGTAACATAAGATACTTTAGACTTAATGATACTATCGTGATTTTTATGATAATGATTATTACTATGTTATGTGTGGATTGGTTCGACTTTAAGAGACTTGAGAGTAGGAAGTCATCACACTGTCATGCTGCAGCTAGACATATCCCGATCCATTCCTAGTGGTACCATTATACAATCTAATTGGATTTGGGATAACCAATTTCTTGGTGTTGTGACCAACTTCTCTCTCAATCTATGAAATCTTGTCTCACAGTCTTTGTTCAACATTAATGATTTGGTTTCCAACTTGTGAACTTCATTTAAGTTATAAAGAATTCCTTATGAATCTGCGGTACTATCCCGCTAGATCCAAGAACTACACCTCTATATCACCATTTCTGCTTATTTCTTCATGTTGCCTTTTCAGCATTTTAATTTTGTTTGACGTTGTTTGGTATGGCGCTAGTTTAACACAATCGAGATTATCGTTTGATGTTATGAAGTAGTAACAGGATTTATATTATACTTGCAACTGGGTTCAAAACACGCTTTACAAGCTAAAAGCTCACACCCAATGGTGTAGCTACTATTACATCATAAGAAAATATATATATGCATCCCAAAAGGATTCGTAGAAGTCTAACACCCGGAACATACTATAACTGAACTAGATCTCTACGGAGCTCTAATATCATGTACCACCCCTGAAGGTTCTCCCGCCTCTTCATTTGTTAGAGCAAAAATTCGGCCTGGGTTCTGTGGCCTGAATCCCGCAGCTTTCTCAGGGCAGTTCGGGGCAATGTGTCCTGGTTTTTGACATCTGTAGCAAACTCGTCTCTCCGCATTTTCTCGGGACAGTTTGTACTAATGTGTCCCGACTTCCGACAGTTGTAGCAAATCCTTTCCCAACACGGTCATTACCAGGGTGATACCTTCCGCAATTAGGACATGGTTGGGATTCCGGTGTTCGTGAGTTGTTCTGTTGCCCCGTTTGGAATGGCCTCTTGCTCTCTCTTTGGGATTCATTTCAGGGTGCCTCTCTCTTACGTGAGGAGTTTCCACGGTTGCCTTTGCTACGATCGGCACGACTACCATTGTGACTCCGTGAGATACGTAACTCCTTCAGGTTGCGTTCGGTCATCCGGCAAGATTCTACCGCTTGGCCCTTATATCATACTTTAGCCCGTGAATCAACCTGTTCGCCTTCCAGCTCTCGTTAACATTACTTTTCAGATATGACGAATACCGAGACAGGTTGGTGAACCGGGCAAAATAATCGTCAAATGATTCCTCCTGATTTTGTTGGATTTGAAGGAACTCCTCCTCCTTGATCACCTGCACCGAGGGAGGAAAATACTGTTCATTGAATTTTCCTATGAACATCTCCCAAGTGACGGGGCAAACATGGGTGCAACGTCGTGGCTTCACTCTTCCACCATCTATGTGCGTCCCCTTCCGGCTTATAAATTGCCGGTGAGCTTTCCGGTCCTCCGGGCATTCCATCACTTCAAATATCTTGTCTAAGCTCATCATCCAATCCTCCGCCAATTCGTTCTTCCCCTGAAAAGCAGGTGGCTTGAGCTTGCAAAACTGTGTGACCCAATGTTGTGTGGTCTGCACAGCTCTCCCTTGTCGTGGAGGTGACTGAGACCTATCAGATTCCTCATCTTCCTCATCGTACTCGTCACTTTGCTCGTTTTCTTCTTCTTCTTCATCATTATGCTCTTCCTCATTCTGTCGTCTTTCCAGTTGTCTCTCAGCTTCTCGGTCTTGTCTATTCTGCCTTTCCAGCAGTGCATCTATGAGAGCCCTCTGCTCTTGCAGGGTTCTCCTCATCTCCTGTATCTCATCCTGCTCTGGTTGGTTTGGTACCGGATTTACCCGAGGTTGTCTACCTCGTTCTCCGCCTCGGCCCCTACCTCGGCCTCGGCCTCTGGGAGCTCCGGCTCCTCTTAGATTTGCCATGTCTCGTTCTTTTTGCTTTGTTAGGGAAAACATCCGATATACAAAGAAGATGTCGATTAGTATATCACAGACTCTTAGTATTCACACTACTAACGAACAAACACCCGCATGCATTAACAACAAACAGACACGCGCAATATCTCTCCTGTTCATAATCTCATTTATTCGTTCTTCTCAGGAACGAGTACGGAAACACGCATCGGGAGTTTCTCTACATGAGTCAAATACTGCATGTACATACCTTTGTTGGTCGCAGAATTTCGTCTGACGTGACCCAGCTTCCCATATAAGCTCTGGATTAGGGTGATGCACCCACAGAAAGTGGTACACCGATTCAGGATGGTATACTGGTGCAAACTGGTATACCGGAATAAGGTGGTACACTGACTCAGGGCTATATCAGTACTCATTTTCAAAATATGCTCCAAGTTTAAAAGGCCTTTGAACATAACTCCGTTATCCGAACAGAATGGCCAGGTAAGTGTCTACTATGGGGCCTCACCGACTTATACGGCGACTGATTGGCACACCCACGTAGACTAGCCTTGCCTTCGGCACCAAACTGTTCGTAGTAACATAGTCAAGTTCATGCCAGGACTACTGCTCTGATACCATAAAATGTAACATCCCAACTTTTCACAAGCAGTATAATTTTTTTTTTTAAAACATCTTTTCAAATCATCAGAGTAGAGCATTTTGAGCGGAAGAATAATTGATATATATATATATATATATATTCAAAATGCCCACTGGCTAGATACAGAAGTGGTATAGTACCCAAGAGTTTTCAAAAAGTAAAGGACAACATCGGAAAGTCTTCAGCCGGAACCATGACCCTGCTGCTTTCCTCTCTCCTTGGTCCTCGATTCTTCTGACCCTGACGCTATAGCTGAGATCCAATTTAACACATTGGATCTCAGGTAATCGATTAACCTCATATTCATATATACAGTATATATTCCACAATCATTCATATTAACAGTATAACAGATGTGTCACACGGAGTGCATAAAGATGTGTCACACGTAGTGCATGTAGATGGGTCACACGTAGTGCATGTAGATGTATCACACGTAGTGCATGTAAATGTGTCACACGTAGTGCATGTATCCAAAAGCACATAACAATACTCACAACATATCATCAGACCCTCAACCACAAATACGCATATAGTAAACATCAGAGTTAGTGTTACAGTACGCGAACGTACATACCTCCGTAAACCGAACAGAATGGCCAGGTAAGTGTCTATCATGGGGGCTCACCGAGTTCACGGCGACTTAATGGCTTACCCACATAGACTAGCCTTTCCTTCGGCACCAAACTGTTCTAACATATTTGCATTCAATAAACATACCATAACAATACACATAGCACATATACGCATACCATAAACATAAGATTTAATGTTACAGTACGCGGACGTACCTTCGTTGATGGTAGACGGTACTTCCGTCGGAAACGACTTTTGACTTGGAAAACGGTTTGTCCGACAATGCACGTTGGGCGCAGAACGGCAACAAATTAGGATTTCTGACGTCCTATAAGAGTAATATCACTTTTATTAGTGATTTGATACTATATCTGGCATTTTAGGTAAAAATTACCATTTTGCCCCTATAACCCTAATTGGCGGAAATTTCGCCAGCACTTCGTTACTCTGACAAATTTTCTTCCCAAAATTTTGCCAGAACTTCGAAGCCATTTTGATTTTCGAAAATAAAGGCTAAAATAGCCCTCCCATATGATATCCAATCATACTTGAAAATTTAAAGGCTATTCTAACAAATTCTACCCTTACTTTTGAAAAAGCACAAAGCTTCAACTTTTCGGCGACTCGATCCCTACTATGTTTATACCTCTGCATATTTTTTCAACGCAAACAAGGCCTAAAACAAGAATAGGAATCTCATCACCTACTTCCTAAATCTAACTAACAATTCTACTAACTACCGAACTAAAGACTAAAAACCAAAAGACTTACCCGTCGAAGACTTCCGAGAATTTCCCCCAGAGCTTCTCTCTCTTGTTTCCCTCTCTATATTTCGGCTAGGATGAGAAAATGGTGTGAAGAATTGTGAAGGAGGGGGGTATTTATAGAAAAGGAGGTAGGGTTTCGGCCGTCGGATCAACTTTGTGAGAAGCGATCTGGACCGTCCAACACAACTTTTGGAAAACACCCTTTCTTCCCTCTTTTGCTTTCACACTAGGCCGAAAATCCAAGGGTCTTGGCCAATGGGAGGTGGCCACGTGTCACCTTCCAGAAGCTTTCGGAGGAATTTCTCCGACCGGTACCCGATTCGCGTAATTTCGGAGAAATCTCAAAATTCTGGATTTATAACTCTGAAAACATATTCTCACTTAGTAGAAATGTCCAAGTTAACCTATATTTTGATTCCATATAGGGCTCCAACAGTCCAGTTGAGTCTTTCTCGAAAAACGTGTCCGAACGCGTCCGGTTTCAGAATGCATTTCTGGAATCCTCAACTTCTTCAGAAAAATTCACTGAATCCAAATATGTTCATGAAAATTCCCAATTCTTTTCCAAATGTCACAACACGTAAGAGTCTAACGGAAGATAAAATCCCACTGATTAATATTCTACCCTGACTTTGGGAATCCCATTCCTAGATCTCTAGATAAGATCCGTTTCCTAATTTCTAAATTACTATTCACTATATTTAATCATATTATTATTATATTGCATGTTACAAATTTATTTTCCATTTCTTTTTTCTTTTTCTTTTTTTTTTCTTTTTTTTTCTTTTTTTCTTCTTTTTTTTTCCTTCTCTTTTTTTTTTCTTTTTTTTTTATTTCGTTTTTTTATATTTTATTTAATTATTTAATTAATTAAATAATTTTTTTTACATAATTTTTTTATAAAATTTTCCTATTGGTCCATTCTTGCATTTAGGCTTAAAAATACCTAAACTCAACTATTTTTCTCCAAAATTTTCAATTAATTAGTAAACATGTTTTTACTAATTTTCAACTATTTTCCACTAATTTTTTAGTTTTACATAATTATCCCTTAATTTCCCTTACTTAAGCTTAAGTAATTAGCCAGAAATTACTTTATTATCACTAGTTGATAATTTTCTTAATTAGAATGTCTCACTACCTTATAACTTTTGCATTAACACTTGTGTTTTCATGCCTCTTGCTTTATTCTATAATTTACAAGGGTATTTTGGTCATTTAATACTTTTGAACATTCTTCTTCAATTCCTCCAAGTTCGTAATTTATCAAACTACCACAATTAGAGATATTATACTCTCTTGATTCAATTGATCATTTTACTGCCTTTTGGTATTTTCCATAAATTTTCTAAGTCAATTACAAATCCTAGGGGCATTTTGGTCATTTTGACACTCAAGCCCTTAAATTCTCTAATTTCCTACAGAATTCAACTTAGAAAAATAGACTATATTTCCACGAGTCTTACGATCATAATTTCACTTATGAGAAATAACCCATTTATTTATCAAAATATAATATTTCGGATAAATAAATATGCGGGTATTACACCTCAACGCTTACCCAAACACCTCCCAACTAGGTTTTTTTCTACCCAAACGCTCTATATATTCCACATTACTTGGGTATTTAGTGCCATACGAGATAAAATCGAAGTTGAGGCGGAGGTATAAGTGACTTTTAAAGTAAAGTTAGTACATTGATGGAATTTTCAATAAGCTGATAGTTGAAGTGGTAAGGCGTCTTACTCCCATAAGGAAGAGAATATAAGTTCAAATATCAGAAAACACACTATTACTTATTAAAAAATATGAAAACCCTTTGCCCTCTAAGCCTTGGGAGGGAAACCTTGATCTGATAAATAAAGCATATTGATGGAATTGACATATTAATTTTATTTAATTTATATTAGGAAAATACTATAATGCTCGTAAAATTAAAAATTAAGAAAAAACCTCAACCCCATGTTAGTCGAACACTTCCCATTCCCATGATCCCTGTCACTCTCAAATGCAGCCATAAACACCGAATTCAAACAAGGAATTGAATCTTCCATAAAAAATAGAAAAATATTACTCCCTCCGGTCCTAATTATTAGAGAGGTAGTACAAATTAGAGAAGAGAGGCACATGCAACCCTAATCTTAGTGAATAGACAAATAGAAATTCTTGTAGAAAATCACACAAAAATCATACCAGGAAAAAGATGGTAGATTTTCGTTTGCAGGGAGATAAAGATGGCGGGGAATGGTAATGATGGGCATAATAATAAGACTGAAAATTTTGATGGACGTGGAAACTTCCACAAGGAACAAGTTGCCCCTCACGAAATAAGAAAAAGTTTAAAAGTAATTTAGATTTTCTTAAATTTTCACAAATTATTAATACTTTTTGTTATAGGAGGTTCAAATATAATTGGATATATTTGACTGGATGTAAGAAATCCCTCATTACATGCATAATAAGTACTACATCCGGTCCTAAATATAAGATATAATTTATAGTATAAATTACACTACAAACTATATTTTATATTTAGGATTAAAAGGAGTATATAATAAAGTAAAACAACCTGTAAAATCAAAGTCTCAAGATTTTAAATTAAAATGTGGCATCTTTCAACCACTCATTGTCCATTTGCATTGTTGTATTTCGTTCTCGTTTCCTTATAATTAATATTAAAGTCTAGTTCTTTAACAAAATTCACCGAAATGGCGTCCTGATCGAACCATATTTTGATGTGTTATTTCATGATTAATTTAGGATTTAATCATGTGAATTGGGCCAAAAATGTATTATTTATGATTAATTTAGAATAATGAGTAATACATGAAAAATGTGGTAAATAGGGTAAAATTGTCATAATTATTGTAATTACTCTTAATCATTGTTTCTTAGGAAGATTTGATGTTTGCTTGATTAGTTTAAATTGTAGGTGCTTGAAGAAATTAGACCAAATTTAAAAATAGAAGTTTGGGCTCAAGTTGTAAAAGTTACACTTTAGTCCCTCTGAAAAACTTTTAATTCTTTTCACTTTAGTAAAGTTTTGACCAGAGGCTAGGTCTGATTTTCTGAAAGACCCGAGAATGAGCTTCAAACCCGATAGATTGGAGATTAAGAACTAGCGCCACGAACCAGGGACCGGGGACTTTGACGCTGCAGCACCATCGACCTTTTTCTTCTTCCCTCTCTGGAACTTCCCTCTCACCGGCGGCACAACCACCTCCTTTTGTCGCCGGCGAGCAAACATCCTCCCTTAACCATCGATCACCACCGTGGAAGACGCCACAAACAGAGCAAGGAGGAGGAAGACGCCGCGAACCAGAGACTCGACTTCTATCTCCTTCATCATCTTCTTCCTCCTTCGCTTCACCAAGACCCACGAACGGAGTCTCCGTCTTCACCAGCCACCACCACACCATTAATGCCGGAAAAACTCGTCTTCTTCACTATCGACCCATCTTCACTGCCGTAGCCATAAATCACCTCCTATCACCATCACTTCCTCACTAAAACACCAACCCATCCTCCCACGTCGGTTTCTCTTTTAGTTCCGACGAGTCTCTGAATTTTCCGGTGACTTTCACCAGATTCCGGCGACTACTTCTGATTGTCATGTGTGGCTGAGCTTCTTTCCTTCTTGGTTCTTGGTAGTGGATATTGACTTGAGTTCCAAAGCTTTAAAATAGGGGAGTTTATTTGTTCAATTTATTTTCTCTAGTTGAATGTGAATTTTCTAGTTTTAGAATATTGGTTTGTATTATTGAGACTTAATTTACTGTTTGGATAACTTTGTGGATTGAACCTATGTGATTGGGTTGAATTTTTGTAGCTTGTTGAATTTATATATATGTATTTCTTTATTGATTCAATGATATTATGCTTTCTACATAGTATTGTTAGATAGTATGATTGAATTGGATTAATTGAGTGACGTGGTATCGTATTCATATCAAGAGGAACCAAGTTGCACTAATTTAATCATAATCACACACTAAGTGGATTTAAACAATATCTCAAGAGATAGTAGTTAGCTACGGTAGTAGGAGCTACTATTAATTGGGAATATTAAACTCAAGTGGTATCTTGGGGTTTTTCATCTAGACTTAATGAAAACTTACTCCTATATTTAATTGAATTATGATAGTCACTATTCCATTTCCAAGAGCATCCATTCATTATACATTAATTCATACTTCATTCTATTTTATAAAGAAAATATAAAAAACAATAGTTAGTATTTAATTTAATTGCATTCTTATTTTAGTTTGTTAATTTGAAAAGTCAAAACCAATTTTCCCTTTGTTTTAATTGCCTTTATATAGCATTTAGATTACTGATGATTTAATAAAAGGCTTCTCGAGAGAGAGAACGATCCTAAATTATCTATATACAATCCTTGATTAATTTTTTATTGTGGACCCAAACTTAATATCAAAAAGGCCCTCATCACGTCCACTCACTACCCAGCAGGAAAAAGCTTTTCGAACCTATCATTGTGGTGATGGTTTAAAAATGTGATTGATAACATGTTTATAATATTGGTCAACTTTTTAGACCAATTTCACATACAACCAGTCTAAAATGCACCTTTTAAACCGGATATTTGTACAACCAATCTAAAACCTACATATCATGTCTACAAAGTGGTAAAAATAATGAAAAAAAAAATTAAAAAATATTTTTTAACAAGTTCTTTTTTTTTAATAGATATTTTTCAACATGTTCGTTTTCGAAGCTCTCCCATTTCTCGTCGGAAGGAGATCCTCTCCTTGTCTATTTTCGCGGTTTTGTCAAAAATCATTCTGATCCCTTGGATCAAGATTTTGACGGTCAGGATGGGGATGGGAAGAGATGGGTAGAAAAATGTGAGGGGAGAGAAACTGGACCCTTTCTTGTCTCTTCCCTTGTAAGCACAACAACTTCTTCAGTTTTGTTTGGCGGCTTCCTTGACATTAGCCTTCTTCTTTGTGCTTGACGTCTTCTCCATGCCGTGTCGTCTCCTCCATGCTCGTCATCTTCTTTGTACTTGTAGTCTTCTCCATGCTCGTTGGCTTCTCCGTGTTCATTGCCTCCAGATGTGTGCTCGTCGTGTCCATTTCTACGCTATCTCGAGCTCTCATTACATATTGTCGCCCAAATCCATGCTCGCATTCACCACTACCCTACTTTGTCCTAAGATTCAACATCAATTTCCTTTCTCTCTTTGTTAGTTTAGTGAATAATTTCCAACTTTAAGTTTATCGAATATATTCTTACGTAGTATTTTCTAAACCAATATGAATTGAGATTTTTTTTGGCAAACTCTGTGGGCCTTTTTTATCATTTATTTGGACTTGATTGTTTTTACTCTTATGATATTTCATATTGTTGGATTGTTGGTTGCAATTTTATGAGATTTATATTATTATTATTTTTTCTTACTTTCTTCAAATTCTAGAATTTATGATATTTCTTAGATGTTTTCCTCGTAAGGTTAGTGGCGGAACATCTTCATGGCCAGTTGGGGCCTTGGCCCCAACTGGCCCGATCTGATCTTATAAAATTTGTTAGTATATATATGTATTTATTATATGATATTTTATTTGACCAATAATTTAGCCCCAACTAATATTTATCTTATTTATAAGGATAATATTTGATTCATTACTCATTGGGCTGTGATAAACAAGTAAAATTCTTGTTTTAGATACCTACAGAATATGTTAGTATCATCTTATATATTGTTTTGATTTATAAGTTGACATTTATTATTTATTTGTATTTTCAAGGTTATGTGATACTATTTAGTAAATACTCCATCTGATCCTTATTATAATGCACTAACTAATAATTCTCACAAGTCAATAAAAATAGTTAAAGTCATTAAATTTTTTCTAAAATTTAGGTAATTTTCAATATTATCCCTATTAATTACACTAAACTCTAATATCATATTAATTATTATTCTTTTTTTTCTCGAAAAAAAGAGAGTAATAAGTAATTTTTATTAATTATTACTCCTACTCATTACCATTTTAATTATGGGTATACGTGGTGAAAAAAATATGTAATGCTATTTGGAAACAAACAAGTGTCTTATAAAAGAACCAGATATACTTGTTAGTTGGAGACTTATTATTAGGACTAAAGGGAGTAGTTCAATTTTTTTTTTTTTGGCCCAAGCTAATTTTTTTTTTTCTAGTTCCGCCACTGCATAAGGTGTGCCAAGATGACGAACGCTGCCTCAAATTTTATATTGATATTGATGATATTTTTAGGATACTTAGACGTATGTTTTTAGAAGGATGTCTATGTAAGTGTTGTCGAAAATATTAAAATAGACGTCGTAAGTAACTTACAATGTCTATTTTTAAAAAAACAAACGTTGTAAGACTACCACATACAACGTCTGTTTTCCCAAAAATAGATGTTGCAAGTCTGTCACATACAACGTTTGTTTTTGGGAAAACAGACGTTAAGTACCTAAATATTTACATACACACACAAAAAAAAAAAAAATCTGCAACAAAAAATCACAGATTAATCTCTCTAAAATTGAGATATTGGTTGCTCCTTTTTGAAATTGAGGGGGAAAAACTCTCTGAACCTTTCGGTTCATCTTTACCTTCATCACCAACAACAAATCTCTCCAAATCAATACTCTACAAATTTGCGTTGCCCACATCTAAAAATAAAACTCCTCGACATCTTTTATAAATCAAACAATCCCATTTTTGTATCTCAGGAAACCAAATATGAAAATAAAACTATATCTAGAACTAAAAAACGGTGCCTTAGCAATGGTGGCTAATGCAATGAAGAAGAGAAGTCAGACAAAGGGAAGGGAGAGAGGGACGAGGCGGTGATGATTTTGAACAACTGAAGGTAGGAAGGCTGTTTTAATTTTTCAACACCTGGTGGAGCTCGGAGGCGGAGATGAGGTTGTCCTTGTTCTGCATATAAAATGAATCATAATCAATCAACGTATACACTTGTCAAAGGAGAAATTAACCGATCTAGTTCTTCAAAATAGCTAGCATTGAGAGGATAATGGAGCCGCCGATGAGGGTGACGAAGCTGGAAACAGATCTGGCAGCTCCAACCTCGGGAGCCGGAGCCGGCGAGGGCGACAAATTGAAGTCCTGAGCAGAGGTGGCGACAGAGGAGAGAGCCATGGTGAGGAGGACGATGAAGGCCTTGCATGAACTAATTGACAGGGGTGAACCCAGGAATTTTATTGACGGGAGGCGAAAATAAAAAATGTTACATCATAAATAAAAGTATTTAAAATACGATACAGACCTAAATACAAAAAATTCAAAGAAATCTATTTTAGAAATTAAGATTACTTCACTTGACTCTTACTTTATGTGTTTTCATATTGTTAAACTTATCTATAATTGAATCCGTGTTAAAACTCAAACAATTTCTTTTTGAATGTATGTAATCAAAGAATCATTAAGAAATTGGTTTTCCATTCTATTTCGAAGCCTATTCTTAATTATCTTCATAGAAAAGAAAGATCATTCAGTTGTTGCCGTGAAAACTAGAAGAGTGAGTACAAATCTAATCACTCTATGAATAAGAGGGTAAATGGTGGATTTTCCAATTCTTGCTAGTCCTTGACATAATTCAGATGTAGTTGATAAATTAATGAAATATGAATGCTTAAGAATGTCAAGCTCAAAATGTTGTAACTCCATCTTCAAACACAATTTTTCATGTTCTATGAAATCTCTAAAATAAAATGTATCAACAAGTTTGCAATTATCATCACTATTAAATGACTTGCTTGTACTTGTTTTTGGGATCTAAAGTCATGCTCAAAGCAAGTAATTTAATAGTATTATCAAGGTTATCAAACTTACGAGTCTAAGCAAACTCGTGATAGCGACATAAATTCGTATGATAAACTCGAATCGGTAAACTCATAAGAGTTTACTTTTATCATTAAATATGTATTAACAATGTATAATTAAATAATTAAAATATAAAAATGACAACAATTTGATTTAAATACTTTTTAAATCCAAATAATTGAAATTAAATATATCAGCATTCATAATTTATTATATTTAATAAAGAAATTTCTTTAAAATTCATACATAAAGCCGTTGAGGATAACAAAATTGAAAAAAAGTAACAGAATTTTGTAAATTACAAACGTAAAAACGATAAATTCGATGTGTAAACTCATTAGTTTATCTGAGTTTACCACTGACACGAGTTTACTAGAGACTTAACTCGATTTAGTAAAGTAAAAACGTAAAAACGGTAAACTCGGAGAGCAACTCGCGAGTTTGATAACAATGAGTATTATTGTTGAATCTGCTATTTAATTCTTGCAATTGATAATCAATGGTAGCACAAAAGATATTTATTACCCCAATTAATTATAGGAAGTTAAAAATATATTTAATTCAATTGATAATCAATGGTAGCACAAAAGATATTTAATTTTTGCAATTGATAATTCAACAATGTTCTTTTTCTTGATCATAAGAAGCTAAAAATTTTATCATCTCAAAAAAATTATTCTGATTAAGTGAATATAAGTTTTCATAATAACCTCTAAAAACAAATAAATGGTGGGATGGGACATGGTAATTGATGTTTATATCTCAGATTCTCAATTACACGGATTGTGAAATTAATTCATTCTACGCATCTTGAAATGTTGCGTTAGGGAGCTTGACATTTCCAGCAATGACCACAGGAATTAACTTCTGAGATGTCGGACTTGCAGCAAGACTCGTTCCCTAACACCGTGTGTTTGGATTGATGCTTATATATATATATTTTTTAAATATAAATATATATATATATATTAGGGGGGCGGGGCCACCCCTGGCCCCCTGTGTCCGTCCTTACTAATTGAGGATGTTGAATCCCTACTTTGTAGTAACACTGGTTTTCTTCTATTCCCATTTTGTTAGATTTAGGCCATCAATTTGGTCAAAAACACGTACCAGGGAACACGCTCAATGACTTTCCGGGAAGAAAGCAAGCAAGCAAAGTTCTATGTAAAACCCAACATTCCACTCTATCGACTCTAGAAGCGATCAAATCACACTCCAAGCATCATTAATGTCTAATTATCAAATTCTAATAGAGGAAGGTAGGGAGTAGCTTCTAGAAAGATAGCTTCTTTTCATTGATTGCATCTATTGTTCTGATTGCAAGTAGTTTAACAAATTGACATACAAAAGGTAAGAATATAATCAATAAATGTAGGATTCTAATTATTTGGGGAAAAAATAGAGACTCTAATCTAAGAAATCAATTTATATAACAATAAAAACCATAATTTATATTACTCAAAATGATCCATGGATTCAAGTGATCTTAATCTACAGATGGAAAAAGTACTGCAGTATGTAGAATTTCGTACGAGTATTTGTTGTGAGCGCAGAAGGATTCAAGGAGAGAATATTAAAAAATAAAACAGAGATTGTCTATTAGGGTCTGTTTGGTATATGACCATATATGAGGGGAGCAACGAGTTCAACAGGAAAACCAAGGTTATAAAATTTTAATAATAAAAAAGAGATCAGATTAAATAGTAAGAAAAATTAATTAAAAGTTTTAACCTCATTTATTCAATTTTTTAAGTCAAACTCTTTAAAAATTTTCATCCTTCCCCCACCCCACCCCCACCATTTTCTCCATACCAAATATACCCTAAGCTCTTCGCCTTCTAAGAGATGACAACTAATTGAAAAATAATTAGGTGTGCTTGATTAAAGGGGTTGAAAAATACCTTTCCTGTTAATAATCATAGTAAAAAGTAGGGAGCATCAATTAACAATCATTTGCAACACATTTAAATCTTTTCTTTAAACAATCCAGCTAGCAAGCAAACTTGCATTTTTTTTATTATTATTATTTTTTAGCTTTGGAAGTCCATTTTATTAACCTTCTAACAAAACAAGCAAACTTGCAAATGTAGACCGTGGAAAAACTGAAGAATGATTTACTTGTATTTTTTATGAGTTAGATACTCTGTTTTTATACCATATATACAGAGTAAGGCTCCGTTTGGTTTGAAGGGAGGGGAGGGAGGGGAGCTCCACTCCCTAGTATGAAAAGACATATATGACCTTGATGTGGGATATTTATGCAGAAAACGATGTAAATTAGGGTCATATTAGACTTTTCACCCTTGGGAAGGGAGCTCCCCTCCCTTCCCTCCCTTCAAACCAAACGGAGACTAAGGCTTTGTTTGGTTTGAGGGGATTGGAGGGGAGGAGGATAAAGGATTTTAGTCCCCTCCCCTTATTTGGCAGATGATATTTTTTAGGAGGGGAGGGGATATTTTTTAAAATTTCCCCTTCCCTTCCCTCAAAAACATCCCCCAAATCGGACGGATTTGAAGGGATTTATAAAAATGGGTGTATGAGAGGACAAAAATATCCCTAGTTTATAACAGTTTCCCCTACGGTTGATAATCACAGACATGGACATGGGGAAGAACAAAAATATGAGAATCCTGAAGAACGGCAGTGAAGCTGAGGTTGATACAATGGCCGTCGGACGAGATCGAACGAGGTTGGGGATTAAGTTCCCAAATTTTTTTCACATTGAAGCGTTGACGTTTCCTCTCATATTTGCAACCAGACAGAGCCTAGCCTGCCCATCGTCGTCCTCGACGCTTCCTAAAAAGATATCAGAGAAAGGGCAAGAAAATTGACTGATAATCCCAGTGAAACCGGAGACCAACGAACCAACGACATAGAGAAGATGGAAGTGTCCGTAACTTATACGGCCTCAACGTTCGATAACCAATCTTGAAAAAGAAACCCAATGTAGAAGAAAAATTAACAATTAACAATTCGTCAAAGCCAGATCAACAAAAAAAGAACTAAATCAACATCCTCAACAAACAAAAAGGAAAAGGAAAGAGTTGATCGAAAAAGAAGGGGGAAATTTCTGCAAAAATTTTCAGAGCAAGAACAAGAGGAAAATTTCAGAGCACAACCACAAACAAAATTCATCGAAGAACAAGAGGAAAAATCCGTTGCTGTTGTGCATGCCAGTAATCCACTATTATTAAAATCCAAGCAAACCTCACAACTCTATTCAAAATATTTGCCAAACTTCCTATAATATAAGGGTACAGTTGTCAATGTCAAAAAATTTCCCTCTCCTCCCCTCCCCTCCTAAACCAAACAAGGTAATATTAAAATCCCTCCCCTCCCTTTCCTTCTGATCAATCCAAACAAGGTAATTTTTAAATCCCGTCCTTCCCCTTCCCTCCATTAAAATCCCCCCTTCCCCTTCCCTCCGTCGAACCAAACATAGCCTAAGAGTCATAAATGAATATCGTTATCGCTTTAAGCTAATTTACAAATACTAACTAATTTGATTTTGCACTTTTTGCGCTGAAGAACAAGTTTTCACATAATAATTTAATTCCTTGGTTTGACATAATTAAACTTATTTTTAAAAAATTTAAAAATTCATTGAATTCCAATTTTTTATCAACATCTTTTCGTCGACTGAGTAAGCAAGGACTATTCAAGTGAAAATATTATAGCACCACTGGCTGTATTATTGACAAACTTTCATTGCTTCTTAAGATTTATGCAATAAGACACATGAATTATTACATAAATACATTACTTATACTCAAGAAGTCGGCATTTTACTACCAGTGAATATTAAATAACAAACTACTATATCTAGACTTTAATATAAGATTTTGTTCAAAGTGTATACGAACGAGATCTATATCAAGGACTAAACATAGTGACAGAGTGATCCATCTAAATTACAACTTATTTTTCTAACTTTTATAACATCTTAGAAGACAGTAGTATTGTTTACACACATGAAGTCTGCAGTTGGCTCCCAATTTACAAATGATCAGAGAATATTTATTACAAATTATAAAGCTAAGATACTAACATCATGTGGACATTATTATTAAGCCTTTGTAAAATCAGTTCATCTTCAACTTCGGAAATTTTACTATCCATGCATATATATAAGTGATGAAGATGTTGCTTGTCTTTCAACTTTGCAGACTCAGCTGTTTCAGGGTTAGGCCTGAGGTGTCTCCAACCTTTTTTTTTTTTTTTTTTTTTTGCTACTGGTTTCTCCAACCATTGATTTGTAAAGAACCTCTCTAGTTTATCTTCAGAGGGACGAACGGCACTGTGTATGAACTATGGAGTAAAAAGATAATTGGGCCAAACACACTTATATGGCCCAAAAAGAGGCAATATAAAAGTTGAGGCCCAATCCATAAGAAGCAATATAGCTCTGCCATTTTAGTGATATTGTAAATTAATTGTGGCGGTAAGTGACTTTATCCTCTCTCTCTCTTTTTTTTTTTAAATATAAAAAAAAAGTGACTTTATCCTCTTTCTTATGTGAGGAAAATAGAAAATACAAGTTTAAATCTTGATAAATACATTTATTAAGAGAGATGAAAACTCTGTCTTCTAAATCTCAAAAAGGAACCCTTATCAAAATACAGAAAGAAAGAAAAAAATTATTCCTACCAATATTTTTTGTTTATTAATTTATTCTTTTCAAAATTCCACGCCTCCCTTCTCATTTAGATTTATGGTTAGATCTGTTGGGTTTAGAATTTGATGCTAATTAGGAACGAAACCAATTTTAGTCCAGAAATTTCACATTTAAATTATTGTATAATGTGTGTGTGTGTGTTAGTTTCAGTTTTTTTTTTTTTTTTTTTTTAATGTATACATTTATCTATTGCTATAATAAGCAAAGCAGGAACAAGAAGCGTGATTAGGAAACAAATATACGGGGTTCAGACTTTAGAGGTTTGGAGTGTTCTTTACATTTCTTTCAATAAAAAGTGTGGGAATGAAAAATATAATAAGAGGTTTTTTTTTTTGTTTTTCAGACGTACAGCTCCATATTGTTACTAGGAGTCATATATAGTTGACTTGTAATTATAAGCCGATGGATGTTAGACCTCAGCGTTCCTCCTCCGTCGAAGGGTTTCTGATCTGGCGGTGGATACGGTGGTGGCGCCGTGGCAGTGGATTTTGACCTTATGGGCTGATTGGAATAGATATCCCAGAAAGAGCACTCGACAAATAAGAGAAAAAAGTATTTTTTTCTAACAAATTAAAATATTTTCAACGTAAAAAATAGACGTTGAAAGTCATACTATCCACGTCTGTTAAATAATAGATGTCGATAAAAAAACTTACAACACCACTCACATAAACATTCCTCTGAAAATGGTCATAGAAAGGTTAAAAGAAAAACATATGTTAAAAGTGTTTTCTATAATAATGTCAAAGAAAAGTGTGAGAATAAAAAGTGTAATGATAGGTTATTCTTATTTTTCAGATATATAGCTCCATATAATTTCTATAATTTTCATTTTTAAAAATTCGTGATATGTTTCTAAAAAAGGATATGACCGTATATGTTACAAGGAGTCACATACGTACAGTAGCCTCATAAGTCATAACTAGACTACAACATGAATAACAAGGAAAAAAAAAGTCACGCATTGCATATAATATATTAAGTGGTGTTGGCCTGATTGAATATTACCTTTTAATGAATTAAAAGAACAAGTTTTCACATGACCTTAAACTAAATTAAGAGATCTTCAAAAGAAGAACATTTGTATCAACACCTACAGCTTCCTCATCAAGAACAGAGTCATGTGCAGCCTCTAAATGTGGGGATCACAACTGGCTGTACATTTGAGCAGTGAATATTAATTAAAAAACTGCAAAAGAAAAGAGATTAAATCTTGAAAGAGGCTCCCCACAACAAGATCAAATCAAGGTCTCCGAGGAGGACTACCACCGTTAGTTAAACTCGGAAAAACAGACCAGAATTAACCAAGGAACCCGGATCCATGCATGGTATATGAGCAACTTTTTGCCGCTCATCACCAGCCAACGATGGGGAATTTTCTATGGTCAATGTTCGTAATGATGGTAGATTATCAAGGCCTCCAGGAAGTGATGTCAAATACTCACAATCCTTGAGCACAAGATGTTGCAGCTCCAAGAGATCCCCAATTCATTCTGGCAACCTTTCTCCACAAAATCCTGTAATGGATAGAGCTTTGATGGTATGATGAGGACGAAGCCTTTCTAAAATCAATTCATCTTTAAAAAGCTAAAGTTGTTTCATTTTTCTTTTTGATACAAAAGCTAACGTAGTTATTTTATTTTATTTTTAGTAACCTTGTTTTGTATTACTTTTGGGGTATTGTTAATTTATGTAAATTGAGATAAAACTAATCATATATATTTACCTCGTATACTCTAAATTAAATTATGATTGAAAATTACCTAAAATTACCTATATAACCAATGCACAAGCTGCAGTCCTTTGCACTAAACGCGCCATTTTGGGTGAAAAAACTGAGCAATTACCTTTTTTTTTTTTTTGAAAAATTATTTCAGGCACTGATTGGTATTTAAAAGATACCAAAAAAATAATTCAGAATAATGACCGGTCACTACAAAAAAAAACGACAATTAGTAGCGGTTAAAATGACCTATTTGTAACGGTTTTTGACGTGACAAACGACATTTGTAGCGGTTAGAGGAACCGTGACAAAAACGCCTGTGGCAAGCCGATTTGTAACGGTTAAAAAAACCGATACTACATACATATAAACCGCTACTATATCTCATATGTTATGATAAACCGCTACAAAATATTGAAAAAATGGCGCCCAAATTTTGTATCGGTTGTAAAACCGCTACAAATATTTAATCCGAATTTAAATTGAAATTTGTAGCGTTGTTGTAGCGGTTTTACAACCGCTACAAAATATTGAAAAATTGAAAAAAATCGTAATTTGTGTCCATTGTTACAATATTATATTGAATATTTTTATTATTTAAGTGACAAATTAAATGATAATAGTTAATATTTAAAAACTGATTAACTTAAGTTAGATAAGTATAAATATTATGTAGGTATAATATTGAGAATATGTAGATAATAAGGATTTATTGTGTTGTCCACCTCTGAGCAAAAAAAATTAGATGATATTTGATTATATAAAGAAAGTTGATGATGATAGAAGGAATATTGAGGAAATATACTTAAAGTTCTGGATAAGGAAAAAAATAGTATCAATATTATAAAAGTAAAAATAAAACATTGAAATCAAAGATTTTAGAAGGAGGAAGAAATGAGAGAAAACGAGAGAGAAGTGAGTGGGAAGAAATGAATGAGTGTGTGAGATAAGGTGTGGTGGGGATATTTATAGGGATATACGTAACATTTGTAGCGGTTGATGTGACGGTTTTTGTAACGGTTTAATGTTTTGTAGCGGTTAAAAATCGCTACAAAAATTCATTAGTATTTAAAAAAATATATAATTTTCAAATTTTGTAACGGTTACACTAACAACCGCTACAAATGAATGAACGTTATGGATTCAAAATATTCAAATTTCAATATTACACACTTTGTAGCTGTTGATGTAATGCTTTTAGTAGCTGGTTCACATTTGAAGCGGTTTTTTTTTGCGTTTTGTAGCAGTTTCAAAACCTCTACAAAAATTGATTGGTATTTTTTAAAAAAAATTCAATATATCACATTTTGTAGCTGTTATCCTAATAACCGTTACAAATATGAACATATTTTTTTTTAAAAATAAACTTGGCGGGATTCGAAATATTCAAATTTCAATATTACACACTTTGTAACTGTTGATTTAACAGCTTTTGTAGCGGTTCACATTTGTAGAGGCTTTTTACATTTTGTAACGGTTTATATAAATAAACCGCTACAAAATAACCGCTACAAATTTGGCGCCAACTTCGCGCCATATTTTGTAGCGGTTAGTTTATGATAATCATACAAATGTCGTTCACGAACCAAAGCGAAGTCATAGTGTCACAAATTTGTAGCGGTTTCGGTATAAACCGCTACAAATTCGCATATTTGTAGCGGTTTATTTTGACCGCTACAAATTAACCGCCACAAAGTGACATTTTTTTTGTAGTGGGTACTGAAAAAATACTTCATGATCTTGAAAAAATATTTCAAGTACTGACTGGTACTAAAAAGATACTTGAAGATATTGACTTGTATTGAAAAAATAATTCATGATCTTGAAAAAATATGTCAGGTATTGAATAATGCTAAAAATAAACTTCATGATATTTTTTCAATATCCTAAAATAAATTTTCAAAATCATAAAGTATTTTTTCAAGTATCCTCAAAATTTTTTTAGTAACAGTCAGTATCCTGAAATATTTTTTTAAGATAGTAAAATAATTATTCAAGATCATGAGATATACCGGTCAGTATTTTAAAGTATCTTTTTAGTATCTCTTAAATACTAGTCAGTGTCTGAAATATTTTTTTTCTTAAAAAAAAGAGGGAACAACTCAGTTTTGCGCCCAAAATGGTGCTGTTTAGTGTAAAGCACACAGCAGATGGTAAATTGCATAGGACCAAAGCTGTGTCCGGTTGCTCGCCATAAGAAATGCTTTACCTTCTCAAATTTTATATTGATAGCAGATATTTACAAGACATGTCATTATTTGTTTCTCTGGAAAGTCATATGTCATGATTTGTTTCTCTGGAAAGTGATTTTCTATGACTTTCGCTGAAGTTGCGCACATAGTAGATGTGGGACAGAAGGTAAAGAACACGGTGATGATCTAATAAACTGAGCCTCTCCATTCTCTGAGCTCTCTTTCTTTGTTCTCATGGAATGAATAAGGATCATCTCGTTATCTTTTTTTCCCTTGGGAACATTGTCATCTTAGTTGCATTAACACAGAAAATATGCATCCCCTTATATAAAAACAACAAGAAACATAGGTTTTGCATTAACCCATAAATTCAAAAGCATTTTGTCTTGAAAAGGTGGTTGCGCGTGTGTCATGAATTTGATGTCAGACAAAATAGCTCGAAAGACCTTGTCACAAGAAAGTCAAAAAGAGATCATAAATAATTGAGAGGGAAGAGATTTTTTTTTTAAATATTTATTTATTGTGTGAGATGACACAATTATTGAGGGGATGCTTTTTTAAAATTTCCTTTCACGCAGCCAAAAGATGGACTCCATCGCGCTGTGAATGTTCTTCAGGGACTAACATCTCTTCATTAAATTCGGAGCATTAATTAAGAATCACCTGCAACGCAACACGACACAATTGATTCGGATAAACACCTTTTCCTATTTTGATAAATTGAAGTAATTTATTTGTTCCTCATATTGAATATAAGAACAGAGGGGGTAACTTCTTGCTTGTATACTGTCAAAGGTTTCTATTTTAAAGTTTGAGGAGAGGGGTGGGAGGGAAGGGAGTGGAAAGGAAGATATTGACCAAATTGTCATTAATGAGAAGATTTTTTTTTTTTGAGAGTATATTTTTAAGGGTTAAGGTGCAAAAATAGACATGTGCTTTATTCCGAGGAGCTCCCAGTAGCAAATGTTTTTTTCAGGTGCAAAAGTAACTATGTGGTTACAAATTAGATGCAAAAATAGCGTTTGACCGTTATGTTTGACTTTTGATCGTTAAGTTTGACTTTTTACCGACCGACGATGACGTGGCATTTCAAAGGTGAAAATAATTTTAGGATCTTGAAAAATATTTCGTATTGATCGGTACTAAAAGGATACCGAAAAAAATATTTAAGGATCTTGACTAGTACTAAAAAGTATTTTCGGGATAATCGATTGGTACAAAAAAATATTTCATAATTTTGAAAAATTATTTTAGGATCTTAAAAATATTTCGTATTGACCGGTACTAAAAGAATACCGAAAAAATATTTGAAATGCCATGTCATCGTCCAAATAAGAAAAAGGTCAAACTTAACGATCAAAAGTCAAACTTAACGGTCAAACGCTATTTTTGCACCTAATTTGTAACCACATAGTTACTTTTGCACCTAAAAAAAACATTTGCTACTGGGCGCTCATCGGAGAAAAGCACATGTCTATTTTTACACCTTAACCCTATTTTTAAAATATTGAAAAGTTTCTATGAACAATTTAGTAAAGAAGAGGGTAACAAATTTCTTAATCCCCACCCACTACCTCCCTCCCCCTTAAATCAAACAACCCTAAAGGACACTGTTGGGGTGATTAAAGAACATTGACTCAAAGGCGCTACGCGAGCCCTGAAAAGTTTTTTTTTTTTTTTTTTTCTTTCTGTTCAATTGCTGCTGCTAGAAATGTTTTTGACTTATGAAGTCCAATCCAATTCGATTTGAACTAACTAGAACTCATTGTTATTTTTGGAAATCGAGTGATAGTATTATAAAAGAGAGAAAGTTTAAAAATTCATTAAATTTATGCCCAAGTCTTTTCATTTGGTAGGAATTAACAATGACTCAGGTCATTTGACTCTGCATTTTCCTCAAGAACAGAAAGCATGCATCGCCAGAATGAAATTGTATTTAACAAGCCTTCACACCAAAATGTAATTTCCTTCTAACTTTTAATTATTACATCTTAGGAGCCAGTATTGTTTACCCTCAAGAAGTCTGCACTTGGCTCCCACTGTTATTCATGGTCAATGTTCGCAATTGTCTGAGATTACGAAGGCCTTTGGGAAGTGATTTCAAATACTTACATTCCCAGAGGACAAGATGTTGTATTTCCAATAGATTTGAAGATAAAAAGAACATGAAACAGAGTGTTTGCATTGTAGGAGAAAGTCAAGAAAAAAAAGATATTCTTTTGTAGAAAAAGCCTATAACTATAAATTGTACAAAGCAATTACACAATTTTCTCTATATTATAAATTTCTAATTGTCCCTGCCATGGCGGGCGGCAGTGCGGCACCATATGGCTCAGACAAGTTAACAAATTCCATTGTCCCTACTGTTCAATCTAGTTAGTTTTAGCAATTCATTGCTCACAATAAAATTCAAACTCGTGAGGCCCACCAAACTTGATTGAGGGATATGTTTTATGCTAAAATGGTTTAAACATAAAGGATATAATATCATGTAAAATTGAAACAAATTCCGTACATCAATTTTTCATGTCCTTTGCATTAGTCAACGACAACACAAAACATACTTTATAACAAATACTAGAATGCTAAGTTTTGGAAAAGTTCTCTATAAACAACATTTGTAGTCGTGTTACTACATTTGTTCAACTCATCCAAGATTAGTAATTTCAAACCATTGAAACTCTTCACCCTTGAAAGTGCAACATATAGTTGTCCATGTGAGAAGACTGGGGTTGGGAGGTACAAACCATCATTAGTCATGGATTGTCCTTGACTTTTGTTTATTGTCATTGCAAATGAAATGATAATGGGAAATTGTCGTCTTGTCAAAGTGAATGGAAGTTTACATTCAGATGGGTTCATATCCACTCTATGAATCAGAATATCTTCACCAACACTTGTGCCATTCAATGCCTTAGCCTTAATGATGTTTTTCCCCAATTGTGTAATTTGTAGCCTTGTTCCGTTGCACAATCCAGCTGCTTGATCAATATTTCTGATTAACATAACTGGCACACCAACTTTCAATACTAATTTATGATGAGGTATCCCTGAGCATTTAATTTCATTCAGATATTCTGTGTCATAAAAATGATCAAAGCTTCCATTACTATCTTCAGCACGACATAAAGAGTCTGAACTAAAGTACTCAACTGCTTCACCAGACAACAATGAACAAATGTACTCATTCAATATATCTACATTTTCTGTTCTTGGTGTGAGAATTGACCTATTGGTCAAGTAACCTTCTTCGAATATACGTTTGTTTAAATCTGGGTATGTAGCTTCAACAATGCATTTAATTGGGCTAGAATCATCATGAAGAAGCAACTCTGAGGGTATAGTGATGTCAGCAAAACCATCATGCGGCAAACCAATAGCTCCATCTCCCACATTTAGCAACCAATCTGAAAATGATTTAATCCTTTCCTGTTCAACTTTATTAACTGAAGACGCCAACCTCATATTCTTCGTTAATTTCAATAATCTACATTCTTTCCAAAGCGGAGAAGAATTAATTGTGGCATCAACAATCTCAGCTCGTTCACCTTTTGGGATAACAGGCAAGATTTGTCTGAAATCACCCCCCATGACAACACATTTTCCTCCAAATATGCAATCGCACTTCATCAAATCCCTCAATGTTCGGTCCAATGCCTCGACACAATGTCTCTTAATCATTGGCGCTTCATCTCAAATAATTAATCTAGCAACTTTAATTAAGTTTGCAATTCCTGACTGGTGAGTAATGGAACATATGGAATCTTCATTAACGTCGATTGGAATACAAAATCTAGAATGCGCGGTCCTTCCAAATGGTAATAAAGTGGAGGCTATTCCACTAGAAGCTACATTAAGTATAATTCCACCATTTGCTCGTACAAAAGCTGTTAATGAATTCCATATAAATGTTTTACATGTTCCTCCAAAGCCATGGAGAAAGAAAAAACCTCCTTTTTTTGAAGAAACTGCATTGATTATCTGTTCATAAACTTTCTTTTGTTCCTCAGTCATTAGTCGTTCAAAACTGCTGGAGGTCTCCATCTCTTTCTCTTTGTTGTAGTTAATGTAATACCCCGGATTAAGAATAAGAATAATAATAATAATAACAATAATATTAACAATAACAATAATAATAATAATAATAGATTAAAATAATTAGATAATAATAATATATAAAATATCTAGAAATTAATAATTTTTTTAGTATTAGTTTATTAATTTGCAATAATTAAATAGCCCAGCCCAATCGTTAAAACCCTAGATGTTAATTATAAACTTAGGTTAGCCGCCTAAACCTAGAAAACGCTCGACTCTTTTTCTCTCGACTCTTTTCCCTGCTACGGCATCCTCCTCCCGTACTCTCATCAGAGCAGTTTTCTAGAAGGTTAGCAAAGACGGAGACCAAGTAATCCTAATCCCCATATAGTTTAGGAATTAAGTATGAAAATTGATAGGTTAGTATGAATCTATATCGCCTCGGCCTTCATGCTTCAATTATATATATACACCTGGGCGTTCCGTCCTTATCACTGCATTTGTATTCCAATTTTGGTTTATGTGAGTAACTTTTGCGATCAATTTATGGATTGAATTGGATATACCTGATAATTTCAATTTCAATTGCTTTAGACGCCTACCTACGTGCGTGAATTATATATGTACATGATTGAATACAATTGCCTCAATTGAATTATACCATGTCCGTCCTTGAATCTCTTTTAGTGAGCCATGAGTTTAAATAATGGTCATGAGAATTTCTCATGACGATCTTATAGGAACCCATGAGTAAAATAGATAATGAGTAAAGCTGGGGATTTAAACAAGGTCATGAGAACTTCTCAGGATAACCTTATAGGAACCCATGAGTAAAATGGATAATGAGTAAAGCTGGGGATTTAAACAAGGTCATGAGAACTTCTCAGGATAACCTTATAGGAACCCATGAGTAAAATGGATAATGAGTAGAGTCAGGGATTTAAATGATGGTTATGGAAATTTCTTATGAGAACATTATAGGAACTCATGAGAATTTATTTTATGGTTTAATTTGAGAATTTTATTTTGTGTGTGATTGAAATAATTAAAATCGTGGGAGGATAGCTTTGGGATGATACCTCCTAAAGTGATGAACACAACCTTTAGGCTTTATGCCCCCGATATGTATTTGATGTGAACCGATTATATCCGTTCTTCCCAAAGTGGTGTTTGGCAGGTTTCCGGGACACTAGTAGCAACTTTGGGAAGAGGTGTGCACATTAGGACGAAATGTTTTATGGCCAATTGATGATTTGTGACTGGCAGGTTTCCGGGTCTACCATGGTTCTCCTCCTACTAAACAGACTGGCAGGGTTTCCCGGGTCTAAATTAATTTAAAATGATAAAGAATGATATTTGGTGTAAATTCTATATGATTATTTTATTTGATTTATTTAAGGTATTTGAGCCACTTAAATCCTATTTTATTGGGATTACCAGCGTTTGCTGATTTTGTGTATTATGGGCTGCGACGATCCTTCGGGGAGCAGATTTTCAGTGAAGCAGGTTCTCGAGGTTGGGGCTAGCATGAGAAGTGAGGATGACGGCGTAGAGATTTCTAGGATTATTTCTAGCTAGTTTTATTTTCTTTTTCTTTTTATAAAACCATTTTATTTCAGTTGGATTTATGTTAATGCAATAAGTAGCCTTGCACTTGTCCCGGTACAAGTGCGGCGGTAACACTTCCCAAGGTTGTTTACTCGGAATTCAGTATTTATTTATAAAAACCATTGCACTTTTACGTTATCATAACTGTTAGAAATTGGGGGTGTTACAGTTAAGCTCTTGTAAAATGAGTTGGTCTGAAGTGTCAATGATTAAGCCATTGTCAGGTTTAGGCATTGATGGATAATCATTGAGTGATCGACCATTCCGTAGTAATAGTTGTTGAATATTAGCTAGCCCCGCAGCTTCTTTGTTGGCATTTGTAATTTGCAAATCTGTACCACAGATGTTGTCAAAAAGACTTTTAGTTTGATTTCTAAATTTATGTTTAGATATGATCTAGAAATACAACACACTTTATTTCGGAAAGAAAAGAAAATAAGTTATATTATTTATATTGCACATATTCAGATCAAACATGTCATAGTATTTAATAATCAAATGTATTATATTATTTATCTTCCTAATATTTAACACATACCTTGAAAACGTTCGTCTCTATGATTGACATGTAATAGATCTTCACAAATAACTTATTTCGTCTGTTCCCAAACAATAGCTGGATCAGATAACAAATGGCTTAATAACATGCTGGTGAAGAATTGGCGTAGGTAATTGCCTGTAGCCCATACTGATGCTTCTTTAATTGCATCTATGTACTCTTTGTCATCATATAACAAACCAAGTGCATAACATGCTTCTCTAAATGTTGGATAAACAACATTATTCACTGTTCTTATGCTTGCATAATGCTTTGCTCCACGTACCTTGGTCAACAACAAACGGAGATAATATAATTCCCCTTGAGATGGTGTACAATGACCCAATCTTCCCACTGAAAATCCACGTTCACGAAGCTTCCATATTCTTTTGTCCCTAACAAACGTGAAGTAGTTAGGGAATTGAGAATAAGTAAGTGTTCTTGCAAATGGATCATCTTTATTTTTTTCCATCCAAGCAAGAAACATGGATTCTTTAACTCTTGGGTTGTTGACCACAGATGATATGTTCTCTGTTTGACTGTAATAAACAGATTGTTGGTGTGGAAGATGAAAACTTAGTCTTTCAACAGGTGGTTGTCTATGATGAATATCAAAACCAAAAATTCTCCACGATGCCTCACAAGCCGACACGTACCTACAATTTAGGTAGTGGGATATTTCATCCACCGTTTGTTGAGTAGATTGATTATCATTTGCATTATATATGCCTGCAATAACACGATCATGCCCTTTGCTTATGTATTTGAATAAGTACTTGATAGCACGTGATTGATTTGTCTTCTCAACATTCAAATGGCCAGCAAATAATTTCAGCAACCTAGCATTATAAGGAACAACGTATCTGTTGTCAAGTTCGACACCTTTCCTTGTCACCATACGTCCATTGTTTCTCCTACGGTAAGTGGGATAACCATTTTCATCAACCACGGTACGCTCAGTATATCTTTTTGGAAAATACTTTGAACATCTACCATCTTTAAGGCAAGGTGCAGAACGTAACAACTTACCGCATGGACCATGAACCATGTAACTTCCCACTAATTCATATAACTCTGGGTCTACATCTCTATCTGGTATTTCTGCGGATATTTAGCTTGTCGACATCAAATGGTGTCATCACTTTTTCCACTTCGGTCAGCCACAAAATAATATGAGCATGTGGTAACCCTCTTTTTTGAAATTCAATTGTGTATACTTCTGTAATTAGGAAAAAAAGCAAGCACATACATCAGTTTATTAGTATGTAGAAAATTGCGTGTTAAATTTTAGTCACATAATATTCGGGAAAAATTATAAAAATTAATACAATGACAGTTTTAGATTAAGATCATACCTGCTTTGACTGTTCCGAAAATTTTCTCATCCTTCAAAACACGCATTAATTTGTTTAATTTGACATTGAATATCCTGCTCAAGACTTCTGGTTTGTCGCACGCTTTCAATCAGCATTCATCACAATGACGAGTAATCTCAGGCCACATTGGGTTGAATGTGAATGTTATAAATATATCTGGATATCCAGCCCAGGCACAAATAGCCATTGCATCTTGATAGTTTTGAATCATATACCTTGCACCACCAGTGAAAGAAGATGGTAGAATAACTCGGCGTCCCGTACACGAGGGATCTGTCTCTCCTCTAGTGACTGCATCTGATATTCCACTGTACAAATCAACTCTTAATTCCTTCTGATGCATCCTAATGTAGTTCAGTCTATCACTTTCAACCATCGAGTACCCATCAACAATAAATTGATGAAGCAATTTTTTTCCATGCAGAATGAGTGACCTTTCAGATCTCCTTCTCATTAGACGAAATGCCAAGTATTCCCTAGGAGTCAGCTTCTTCTTCTTTTTTGTTCTAGACAATGTTTCCGCAGCATGTTCTATTGATGAATTGTACCCATCATTTCCATACGGAAACAACAATGGATATTGCAAAGGGAGATATGCCATGTGTAGTTCATCTATCCTTTGTAGATCTCCAGATTGTTTTCTGACAATAATGTCTCTCTTTGTGTATGAATTGTCAAAATCACCAACAATTAGTGCAGCAAGTTCAGAAGTAGTTGGTAACTGATATTGGTTAGATGTTGCAGTTGAGCTGTTACTTCTAATTAGTCTAATGCTAACATCAGAGAACACATTTTGCTTGATTATATCTGCAGTCGATCTGTATTGTCTAACTATACTATTGTTCTCATCGAGGCAATCCTTTATCATTTTCACAATGTTAGGATTCAACTCTTCTGCAGAACCATGTCGGCTGAAATGTAAAATAATATCTTACAAAATGTATTTGGAAAAAAAAAAGAAATAAACTTAATGACCGTTTCTGTTAAAACTAACCTGACGGCTGAAATTTGATTTGATACTTCATTGTCTGTGTCGTAAATGTACAACTGAGAGTATACTGGAGTATTTCCTTCAGGAGGCAATAAACTGCCAATTAAATGATGGTTCTGACCACAGAGGATAAATGAATAAGGACCTCCTCCACTTGAGTTAATTGAATGGTCAATTCGACCACCCATTGATGTAAAACAAAACATATTGTTGTAGGAACACACATTCTTCATAAAGTTTTTTGAATATGTACTTTCTTTGTTGAAGAACAAATCAGCAAGGTTTGAAGGCGGAGGCTTTAATAACGGGAGAAGTATCTTTCCATTACCACAACACATGTTGAACTGTGGTGGTTCACTTTTTCTGACTCTTTTTAAACCTTCAGAAAGCCACATTTCAGCTCCACAAAATTTACAACCATACACAGCATCCCCCTCGTCTAAATAACTGAATTTCAACGACTGAGAAAAGTTGGCTCCGGTATCTTGTGTGACATTAAAGATATCTACATCAAATAATCACGAAATTTTATTCAGTTAATAATACATTGATCATATAGAAGTGACATATGTTTGGAAATTAATTAGTAATACTTACTTCCTTTTTCTGACTCATTTAACCTACTGCATAACTCTGCTGCTACTTGACTGATTTGTTCAGACCTCCTTTTTCCCCGTTTCTTTTGGTTTACTGAATATGACTTGGGAATACCAGATGGCGTAAGGTTGATGTTGTGTTCAAATGTTAATCCACTGATATTGCTTTGGATGAGCTCACCATTACTGTGTGTGTTGGTGATATCTGTTAGAGCCGAATGCATGTCAAGCCGTGACAACGGTGTTTGAACTTCAGGCTGAGGGTTCGAATGTTATTCTCCAGTGATGTATTCCAAAAAAAAAAGATGCTTATAGGCCGATTTGAGTTTCTGTTAACTGCACTTGAAGTGGCCACATTATTTGTTGACAAAAGATTTGGAAATTGACGTTCACCTGCACATGAAGCAAGTTTTTATAACATGTTACTGCTTCTGGATATATGGTTTATTAAGAACCGTATGCACTGATCTAGGGTTATACAATAAACGTATTGAATATGAAAAAATTTAAATATTAGCAGCAATACAGCTTACTTACCTTCTCCATGTCTGAATGGTACTCTGCTAGTTGAAGCAGTCCGCCTTTTTTTCATGACTTTTTCTTCCTGTTATTTCGCAAATCAGTGTAATAGGATGAGTAAATACCCTTTTTGGTCCCTGAAATAACACGAGCTACCCATTTTGGTCCCTGAGTAAAAAAAATGTCATTTTTCGTCCTTAAACAGTAAAAAAAAGGTCCCTTTTAGTCCTTTTAGTCATTTTTGTAGGCATTTTAATCCCTCACAAATTCCCGAAAAATCGTTTTTAGTCCCTAAAAAGGACCAAAATGACATTTTTTTTACTCAGGGACCAAAATGGGTAGCGTGTGTTATTCCAGGGACCCAAAAGGGTATTTACTCTAATAGGATTGACATACATGGGTAGTATTTAAAAGGATCTGATTCAACTATGAGCTCATCTTGGGGTTAGTGATCCGTGTTGTAATCTATATCCAATCACGCGTTCTGATATGTAAGCCATACTGCATATTTGTCGCTGCATTGATATTGGTCCTAACTCATTTTGGCATGGATTGCCAAATCATCTTGTTGTATAAAGCTGTAGAAAAAATAAACACACTCAACGAAATGGGAGCTCGTACAGTTGTAAGTGAGTTTAATTTTTTCTCTTGGAAATAGAAGTTTAACATCAGAACGCGCACTATATATTAAATTAACATAGTAATTAATTGGTAGATTTGTGTTTGAACTGTGAATGCATTCAGTACAGTTACATAGTCACGGTGAAGACATTGTAGCCGTTAAACATTAAATATTTAAAGCCATTGATAACTTCAATTCAGGTTTTGTATGACAGTTGTTAAACGTGTGCAGTATCATATTATCTTTGGCCGTCAGACGAATTATAAATTGTGTGCTGATAATAAGAATTGGGTTTCACAAATCATAATTGCCTAGTAAAGAAAACCGAAACAATGCGTTGTTAATTGACTACCTTATTAACGACAAATTGTTCAGTTGAGCAAAAATGATCTATAATGTTACGAATATTGTCATGTATAGGTCTACTTAATGATCGGAAATGAAATCAAATATATAATCACTAAGAGAAATAAGTTGACAAAATGAACAACACTTTAATAAATAAAATTGTCGCTACAAGGCAAAAAATGATAATATGGGATACTTCATAACGGAATATAAAAATGTCATTTCTCCTTCTTGATGTTTTTCACCGGTTTTGTCATGCTAAATGTTGGAGTCGCAAGTTGAGAAAGTCCAATATCCACACACACTGATTCAATTTCACCGGTAACGATCTTTCTTTTGGAGTTACAGTCCACAGGAGTACACATTTGTGACAATGTGTTATCATCGTCCTCAACGACATTGATGTCTGATTCAGACCGAACCGATTCCTTTGAAGCCGATGATTCCTTTTGACAATATTAAAATTAAAAGTAATTATTATATGTACTATTATAATTTCCTGAAGAAGAAATAAATTACTTTTTGTACCTCAACTTGTGGACATGTATCCTACAAAGAGTAAGATATATTTTAATCAGCATGTAAATTTGAAATTTCATTGCATTAGGAAATAAATTAGGAAATAATTTTAAATTTATTTTATAACAATGTTAACCTGCTGATTTGTATACTGAAACTGTTGAATCAAATGATTGTCAACACAAAGTTGGGTAACACCGATGCTGCTTGTCCTATGTTTGATATTGTGACTTTTAATCCTCAGTTTAACAATTAGGACCTTACCAGCTATTTCATCCAACTCTTCTGGAACAGTAGAGTTTTTACCCTCCTGAAAATTCAATGAGAGACATATGTATAAGGAACATGACAAAATCTTTTTAGGAGTCAAAAAATACTTCAAAAATCTACGAACTATATTACAATCTTGTGCATATCCTCTTTAATCTTTGAGGCAAATTTTCCCAATAACTCTGTAGCCTGACGATCAAAGAAAATAACGGAACACTTTCCTGTACCGTCGTAAACTTTGTAGTGGACCTTGAATCTATTAGTTAAAGTATAATTATGAACTGGTAATGGAATTTAATAAGTTGTCAAATTACATGAAAATGAACATGTTATTAACGAATTCCTTACTTTGGAACGGTCATAAGAACATCTTTATTACATTTTGAACATCTAAGAGAGCCATTTGATTGATACTCAGGCTTCTTATCACATGGACATGCATCATATGACCACCCATACAGTGTTTCAACTTTCTGAATGGTTACCTTGGTTACAACATCACACTCCTAACAACAACAAAATGTAGAAATTTAGTACAAAGCTATGGTTGTGGGGGTAAAATGAAAGTCAAAACAATTCAATTACAAGTTTTTAATTACGCACCTCGTCTAACTTTAAAACATCACACAATGGAATACTGGTTCGAAAATGGAGAAGGGACTCAGTTGTGTAGGTAGGGTTTTCGATATTTGAAATTTGGCTAAACAATTGGGTCCCAACAGAATCTTGACTTAGTCTGTAAATGAAATTCACTCAAAACTATCAATTGCTACGTTGAAAAAATAAATATTATAATAGTTTGGTAAGATTTGAGGGACGATCACTACACCTTTCCTTCAACAAAAGGGCTTCTGGAATGTTGGGGTTGAGAGTTACCAATGTAGCATTAAAAGCATTACTCAAATGACCATATTCTAACAGGAAAAAATATTAATGAAAAAGGGTATCATAATTATTAAATAAATCATTATATAGTGAAATTGTATGAAATATAAGCTGGATAACCAATACCTGTGTTCTTATTCAACCTGGCAAACCGCACAAGGACGATAATTGGAGGTTCCATATCCTCACTTTTCTTCTCATAAGTATCCTCCGCACAATCTCCCCAAAGAGTTACATTGATTGAATTTTCGCTACAACACAATTTAACATGTTCTCTATTACAATCAGTAAAGGTATATAATTATCAAAAAAAGGAATTCTATTATCTTTGAAATCAGTATGTCCAAAAGTATAGAAATATCTTACTGTTGATCAGCCATAGAAAAGTTTAGAATTTTGATAACATCAGACTCCCTTCTCTGGTCCTGCAAGCGTCCAAAAGCTTGTAAAAAACCAATTACATCTGTGACAATCGAAATTCATACATTGATGGAGATTTTTATTCTTCAAAAGGGTGTCAAACCCAAACTTACAAATTATACAGTAATAACATAGATGGGAAAGAAAAAATTAAAAATGATAATAACTCAAACCTATTAAACCACCGTCTGTCACATTGCCTGTATGTATGTCTGAAATATTCTTGAAGTTATATGCCTCATCCGTAATGCATTCATCCGATTCTTCAATAAAAGTATATGGATGAAAACTAAACCTCCACGGATGTATTGTAACTCTATACTTATCATCATTTTCAAGGACTTGGAAATTTTGGATTTTGTATACCAATCCTTCCTTAGGCTCGTCATACAATTTATCTATGACATTTTTGTGAGTAGCAGCAACCTCAACTCTTGTCAGCTAAAAAAAGTAAAGCTATTAGTTGTTGGATAGTAGTAAGCCGGGTTTTACCATGATTTGTATAACAACATGATGAAGAAAGTAGACAACCGATTGATGAGAATGAGTATTTAACAAATTCGTAAATGCATAATTACCTCTTCATCAACCAACAACATACCAATCTTCCACACTGCAAACGGAGGTGTCTTCCTTTTGACAACCCACTTCCTTAGCACTTTCGCATGCACTGACCATGTCTCTTTGCTATCATTGATGGCAGAAAAGAGGGTGAGCTTCATCTTCTGTAAATATTAAAGCAACATCAGAAGGCATGGTAAGATCAAAGCGTTGTAAGTTGTTGTAAAAAATTATAAAATACCAAAGTCGGTTAAAGATTGAACGTGACAACTTCTAACAGCAAAAAACTCCCTAAGATGTTGTGGTTCTAAGTCAGCAAACACCTATATAGTTTTGATTAGGCGGGAAAATAGATCTATTTGGGAGGGAACTGCAAACAGAAGGGAATAAACAAAAAAAAGGTCAATACATGTCTTTATAATAAATAATAAATCTGCATAAAATGTAGTTTACTATTTTACAACAAATATTGGAAAGTGAATTTATGCATCGTTGCAGACTATGCTTTGCGTGTACTAAATTTCTAACAAATATATTACATTGATTGTGTATTAAATTTCTAAAAACGACTTAAATTTCTACAGTTTTCAATATAGCATTTGAACTCTGTGTACATTTACTATATATCACAGTAACCGTTGTTAAGATGGGAAGGTTATTGGAAATATAAGTAAGACCACACGCTTTGTAGGTTTAGTCATAATTATGTACCTCGTAAACATGCAATGGTTTAAGTGTGGCGGCAAAACTGATCAATTACAAAAGACTTCTTTGAGAAGGAATACACAGAAGTCAACTACAAAGGGTCCAAATCGTGTACACAGCCATTCATCGTTAATCTCCATCGTAAATGTTGTTTAATTAATTAGTTGCAGCAAAATAAACCAACCACACAAGGATTTGTGACTTTTGTAATAGAGTAAAGTGGAGGCGTTCATTAACAGACCATTGGAACTCAACACAGGATATGAAGAACAAACTGGAGTCGCACTTAGTTGTTATATTCATTATGTAATTATATATATGACGAAAAACTTAGAATAAATTCTAAACAACTCAACACGAATATGGGGAATAACTGATAGTCTAATTCAAAAGAGATACATGTCCATTTACTGTATGACATGCCAAAAAAGAAAAGAAAAGGAAAGTCTATTAAATTCCCCAACTTGGTACCACCGAAGTATCATAAACTAAACTAAACAGCATCAACTTATAATCCCAACACTCTAGCCTTCTCCACCGCGACTTCTGGAAAGTCTGGATTAAGAAAAACATGAGTGGCACCAAGAACAGTAGTCAACTCAACCCCTACATTAATAGATTTTGACGTCAGATATCTACATTCAAATCATAACAACAAAGTAATTGAAAGAACTCAAGAGCGAAGGGAAGCATGAAAAACCATTCTCAATTATCCGGCTTATTTGGGCATACTGAATAATAACGAAGACTCCAGAGATTTCCTTAAAATTATCCAACAATGCAATGGTGCTCTCAAAAGCATCTCCAGTTAAGACGCATCTGATCTTAAACTTCTTCCTGTCGAAAAGTAACACCTAATATATTTAAAAAATGACGGTAACAAAAGATATATTTTAAAAATGTGGAGATATAATAAATTAGACCGTCTATCTTCAAGGTCCAGTATCAATGACATTGAGTAAATCCCTCTCAACTTGTAGTTGGAATTTCAATAGTATGATCGAAGAATACCACAAACATCTGAAAAAGGTGTCAACCGTTAATGACTAACATAGTAACAATAGAGAATAGGAACCTATCGATTTATCTAAACGGAATAGACAATATTGAACAACAAAAAATCTGTACCAATAAGCATTTATTTAGTTGTAACACCCCACCAGTTGCAGTCATCAACAACATTCAGCATAAAGAAACGATCTGGTAAGTTGTCGTGTAATGCAAGTGATATTTTGGAATTTTTTGTTATAACAATGTGGATAAACTGATTCACTCCTTGGCCACCTTCCCTAACCAAAAACTTGGAGATGTCGTAAGATGCCCGTTCAGTCAACTTCCAACAATGCATGTCCATGGCCTCGACAGATTGTATCTTGATCAACATCCGAGCGTCGTTCTATCATCGTAAGGGTTTAACATCAGAATAACAAAAAAACTTGAAAAGGAGCATATGGTTTAAAAGTGACATGGTGCCTAAATTTTTAATATATAATTCCTTTTACAGCATAACAGCATGATTTGGCAGAGAAACTTGCATAGGAAAAAAGGGGTGACAATAAATATAAAAGAAGTACCGTATTATCAAACACAATAAGATCCACGGACTCAAGTTCAATTAACAGCCGCTTGTAAGTCCTACCTCGCCTCTCAACATATCGATGTATAATACGATCAACCTTGACCCTTATAGTAACTTCGGTACTTCCAGAACATAAATTATCCAGACTGTGTATGCTGTTGATTGCCATGAGAGCAAAGTGAAAGGGGTAGAGAACTTTGAGATAGGAAGAAACGGAATAAGAAACGGAAAGTTAGGCCAGTAATTTAAATAGACAGATGGGAACTTCATAAATGTAAAGCAAGGGAAATCAGAACGTCTGTTCGGATTGCAGTGGAAAGCGTCTGAACCGAGGACGCGTTTGTTCGGATTGCAGTGGGAAGCAATAAATGTAGGTTGAAATCACACGTGGGGTTATGTGCAAATGTACCGTAAATGGTTATTTGTTTTCAGTTCAAAAAAGGAAAACGAAGCGACTTAGATAATCCACTTTCTATATATCCTTTATCAACTTGTAGTAGAAAAATCTATTTCTTTAACGTAGGAACTACGCATTCATATTATGCACTGCGCCTGTGAATCAAAACGGAAAAGGACAGAAGTGGTATAATGTATTAAAGTTAACGTTTCTATATTTATGTGCACCATACACGATATGGAAAGTAAATATTAACATACAAACAATAATCAATCTAGGGCATACATCCGTTACCAAAAAAACCTCAATTCATTAAATTGAGGAATTTGAATCTTGGATCATGAAAAAAGTCTTGTAACAACTAACATCAAGGATCTGATGTAGACCTCAGAAAATTCAAGACAGACTGAAATTATAAGGGAAAAAAGGGAAAAACAACATAGATCTTCATTCCAAACGGCTAATCAAAGTCTCTAAGATCCATGAGCCTAAGTTTCATCAGAGTCATCATCTTCATTGATCTCCGCTTTAGCAAGTAAGTTCAGACCCACACGAAAATCAACCACGGCAGGATGATTGTAATTGAACATAGCTTGGGACATATCCCAATGACTCTGGAAGACGATTTCTCCATCTACAAAGGTTTTGACAGACCGATTATTAAAAAGAATAACAAAAAAATTGGTGACATATCAAGACAAAGATAATACTAACCACTAAGCCTTCTCATATTCACCCATAGTAGGGCAACAACAACATCTTCTTTGTCAATGAGCCTAGAGTAACTGACAGATGCCCAAAAAGCAGGCGTTCCCCTGAAACAGCAGTGGAAAGGGTTCCCACTAACATAGTATGGAATAGTAGTCAGTTAACCAATTATAGAATAAACACATATATCATGTTGGTAAGAATAATAAACCTCTCATCCATGATTTCAAAAGTCAGCTGGTAAATGGTCTCTCCATCTATCACAACATCAGTTAGAGGATAAACAGAAGTCACTAGTCCAACCACATCTGAGAAATTGACAACATGGGTACACATAAATATTCAATATTAAATTAAAATATAATATTCAGGAAATAAATTCGTGAGAACTAAAATTGTTGTAATATATTACTTATCAGTGTGGTCTCACAGATTGTTGTAGCAGCTAATGGAAGTAGAGGCTGAAAAATGGTTCCGGATGTTCCTATAATATCACTTATATACTCAACTTGCGTAAATGGTTCTATAACAATCTTAACGTCTGGATTTATAATATTGGGTCCACGCTCCACAGAAAATCTTTTCAAAAGGAAACAAAAACCTGGAACTAACACACCACATAGCCTTCTCATCATATCCCGTCGACGCATCATGGCAAGAGCAATGTAACCCTACGATAGATGATAAAATAGTTAGATAAAACATAATATGATATGAGACAATATAGCATAACAAAACTAAACCGCTCTAAAGATAGCACGATAACAAACATTAGCGTCAGCCAGCACATCATTAAAAGTAATTGGACGGTGACACCTAGTTGGGGGATATCCCAGAAATTTTCCACGACTTTGACACATATGCTCTGATTGTTTCGCCTGCAATCCAGTTGAAGGAACGAAGTTACTCTGGACAGTGACATCTCCAGCAAAGCAGCTATGCGGTGATATAGTTGGATTTGGAGTTTTGCAACTAAATCTTGATCTCTTCATAAACAGTGTTTAAATAGTAATGTTTAGGGTTGCAGGGCTCTACCCAAAACTGCAAAGGACTTTATTCTCCATTAATGAGGTTCTTCATTAATTCCTTATTTCGACGTCTTCTTCTACATTGGGAATACGATACACTTAGGAAATAGCATTTGAAGAGGTTTTTTGAAACAGATTACAAGGAAGGCAATTAAGATATGTATGCGGTCCAATTAGAAATCAGAAGAGTGTAGTTGGGACACTAAGTAGATAATAAATGCTTCTTTGAGATAGTTGAAATTCTGCACATCGACATACATGGTGTGAAGCAATTGGAAGTGAGCAATTCAGTCCACATAATTCATGCCATGTAATGAAAGTGAGATTAAATGACCAAAGGTTGTATTCCAAGTGGACCAATGGCTGATGTGCTACAACGTTTAGTAGTTTATATTGATGATGTAAAGTTATCTTATTAACATAAATAAACTTGTTAATTATCACTTCATCACTTGTCAGATGTTTTAGTTAACATATACAAGCTTGTTATTTGTCACTCTATGACTTATCAATAAGATAAATTCACATTCAAAATCTATAACACTGTAGTCCCTTGGTAGTTTTTCTATAGAGAAATTTTACACTAAAACTTTTTTAATATTTTTTCTAATCCTTAGACTTGAGTGAAATTCTCCCTTTTCCCTTTTAAACATGTTGGCATGCATGTTTGGTGTGTGCTATGTATATCATGGGTAGAGCTGTCAAAACGGGCCACCCTGGCCCGTTAGGCCCTAGCCCGCGCAAGCAAGGACCAAAAAGCCCACAGAGCCAAAAAGCCCGCATGTTAAACAGCTCGCATGAGCCAAAAAATTATATAACCCTAAGGATTTAGGGCTAGCCCACGGGCCAAAAATCATTTTAGAATAATCAACTTCATTTCCAACCAGAATATTGTTCACAACCATTCATTATCTGACTATATAGAGGGAAGTACAAAATAATCAAGCTGACCTATGCATTATACGTATCAAAAAGACAAGGAACATATTCCATTGCAACAATCCAGGCATCAATAAATCAAAGATAAGAAAAATATCTAAAGGAAAAGAGTTTACAACTAGCTGGAGAATTAGAGATCCTGAAAACAGAAGACATAAGAATGTAGTAATAGAAGCCTATTAGTATAGGAGATTTATCAAAAAGAAAATAGTTCAAGTTTTTATTAAAATATAGGAAGTAACATTTTAGAAAGGAAACAAAAAAAACTTAGTAGATTTAAAATAATTAATACTTTCTTCTGCATTTTAATAGCATTACGAGTATATTAAAAAAAAATACATCGTATAGATGAATATCAATAACTAAACTTAACAATAAACAAATTGATCCACTAAACAAAACTCGTTGCAAGTTTTTAAGTGGCTTAAATCAACAATTGCTTTTAATCCTTCTAAAATGTTACTTCCTGCATTGGGAACAACAATCGCTCCATTGATTGAAGGGAATTGGATTCAGTCCACTGCCGCTAGCGTTCACTTCCAGTCCACTGCGCAAAAAACAACACTGATCCTTTTTTTTCTTTTTTAACAAATATTTCAGGATATTGTAGTTACTAAAAAGATACTTCAGGATATTGACCGATACTGAAAAAATACACTGAAAAAAATACTTAATGATATTGAAATATTATTTTAGATCTGAAATAATTTTTCAAGATTATTAAGTATTTTTTCATTACCAGCCAGTATCCTCAGTCAGCATCCTGAAGTATTTTTTCTAGTATCAGTCAGTACCCTGAAATATTTTTTCAACATCCTAAAATAATTTTTCAAGATCATTAAGTACCTGTTAGTATCCTAAAATAATTTTTCAAGATCATTAAGTATATTTTCAGTACCAGTCAGTATCCTGAAGTATTTTTTAAGTACCAGTCAGTACCCTGAAATATTTTTTCAACTTCCTAAAATAAATTTTCAAGATCATGAAGTACCCGTTACTATTTTTTCAGTATCAATCAGTATCTTTAAATATCTATAGTATCCTGAAATATTTGTTAAAAAAAAAAGAGGGGTCGGTGTTGTTTTTTGCGCAGTGGACCGAAAGTGAATGCTAGTGGCAGTGGACTGAATCCAATTCCTTGATTGAAGAAGGCGAGGAGGTGTAGTTTCAGATGGATTTGTACAATTTCTGAATGTTGGAAACGAGGTTGATTGGTGGCCCATGGATTGGCCCCAACATAACCCAAAACAGTGGGGCTTATTTTGGGTTAGGGCAAAAAATGACCCCATCATATGGGGGCTAAAAATATGGGGGTCAAACATGGGACTTAATGGGCTGGTCCATAGAGTCTAGCCCATTTTGACAGCCCTAATCATTGGCACACTTGATCTAGTCTTTTATTCCGACTTGAATTTCCTTATGTAACAATTTTATCTTTTAATAATAATATTAATTCTTATATGAAAATATTTTAAAAAAAAAACTAAAAACAAAAAATTCATTGACGCTAAAATTAAAGTGCGGGTCAACTAGCATGGGAGCACATGTCATGCTTATCGAGGAGATGAATATTGACAAATGGCATATAAACATAACAAAAAACAAATGAGTAATGCCCCTCTCTAATCCCATTCCTTTGAGCTCGCTGTCTAACCAATAAATAAATAAAATAAATAATAGGAGAAATCAACAAGTCTATCTTTCTAACAATTTACACCTCAAAGAGTTGAGTACGTAGAGATATTATAAAAGCCCAACTTGAGAATGCAATACTTCAATCAATAATCACGATCCCGTCAACGTGCATGTGAGAATGGAGATTCAGATCTCATACTCTATCATCTTCACGTTCTTGTGCTTCTTCCTTGTGATCCTCAAGCTATCTTCTTCCAAGAAACCCACCAAAAACCTACCTCCAGGGCCATGGAAATTGCCTCTCATTGGAAACCTGCACCAACTAATTGCTGGCTCACTACCTCATCGTTCTCTCGCAAATCTTGCAAACAAGTACGGGCCCTTCATGCACCTTCAACTTGGTCAGGTTTCTCACATCATAGTGTCTTCACCTGAATATGCCAATGAAATAATGAAGACACATGATCTGATCTTTGCAAATAGGCCCAAAAATCTTGCCTCTGATGTCTTGTCCTACAGTGGCACAGATATCGTGTTTTCCCCGTATGGAAACTATTGGAGACAACTTCGAAAGATTGGTACTTTAGAGCTTTTCTCAGCAAAGAGGGTTCAGTCATTCAGAAGGATAAGGGAAGAGGAGGCATCAGCACTTGTCAGGAACATCTCTGAACATGAATGCTCTGTCATAAACCTTAGTAAAAAAATCTTCACACTCACAAATTCCATAGTTGCAAGAGTGGCCTTCGGCAAGAAGACAGGGAACGTAGAACAAATCCTACAAAATATAGAGCAAGCACAACAGATTAGCTCTGGGTTTCTCATTTCTGACTTCTATCCTTCGCTGAAATTTCTCAGTATAATCACAGGGATGAGAGCTCGAATTATGAAGCTACACAAAGATGGAGATAAAGTGTTTGATGACATCATCAGAGAGCACAAAGAAAAGAAGATAAATAATGTTGAAGTGGTAGAGGAGGATCTAGTTGATGTTCTTCTCCAAATTCAAGAGGATAATGACTTTGACATCCCCTTATCTCTTGACAACATTAAAGCTGTTATTAATGTTAGTCTTCTTATGCACTTTATATGTCATATTAAATTTCACATAATATGTCATTCGTTACATTCCTCAAATTAATTTGTATGAATTCCTTTCCAGGATGTTTTCTTTGGTGGAACTGAAACAGCGGCAACTACAATAGTTTGGGCTATGTCAGAATTGCTCAAAAATCCAAAGGCTATGAAAGAGGCACAAGAAGAGGTATATGTATAATTAGAATTTTGAATGTTGTCAGATAAGTTTTTTGGGTTGTGTATCTATAGATTAAACATGACAATTAGCATTTGTGATTATTTATTTATTTGTTGGCTAAACTATGCATAATTCTTTGAAAATCAAATCATATACACGTAACTTCTATAATTTTTGTAACCTTTTTTTTTTCTTGATATTATACTCCGGTATCCGGTGTGGGGTTCATGACCGGTCCTCTCACCACAAATGTCTCCCTTGGGATTCGAACTTGAGATCTAGAGGAATCTAGCGGGTCCTTACACTTACACTGCTAGACCAACTCTATGTCAGTAATTTTTGTAACTTTACTATAATCAATCCCTTAAACTCCTATTTTTATGGAGATAGTACCTATATGATTAATTTTGTACATTACGTATCCATGCATAGCTTAAAGCTTAGAAGGATTACCTGCATATTAATCAAAATTTTGAGAGGTTATATGCACACAAAAGTAAAATTTAAGACATGAAAACTCATGGAGGTTTATTTTTAAGTTTTAAAGGCTATGGGGTTATTTGTACATGATCCAAAGCTTAGAGAATATTTGTCATTTAACTTTATTTTTTCATATTGATTTACAAAATTTGAAATTATTCAATGTATTATTATTGGCCTTGCATTAGGTAAGAAGAGTCTACAGAGGAAAAGGATATGTAGATGAATCAAATCTTCACCAATTAAAATTTTTAAGTGCTGTCATAAAAGAAACTCTAAGGCTTCATCCACCAGCGGCATTGTTGCTTCCTAGACAGAACAACAAAAGTTGTGAAATTAATGGATATATGATACCTCCCAAGACGAAGATTATCATTAATGCTTGGGCCATTGGAAGAGATCCTAAGAATTGGAATGATCCAGAGATGTTTGAACCAAAGAGGTTTCTTGATACAATGATTGATTACAACTTCAAAGGTTCAAACTTTGAGTATATCCCATTTGGCGGTGGAAGAAGAATATGTCCTGGAGTTACATTTGCTACACCTGTTTTAGAATTATTACTTTCCAGTTTACTTTACCATTTTGATTGGAAACTACCAGAGGGAATGAGGCTTGAGGGATTCGACATGGATGAGTCATTTGGCGGCGTGGTAAGAAGGAAAAACGATATGATGTTGGTTCCTAATTGCTATTTCCCTTGAGTTTATGTGTATTCATTACTTGAATGATGTTTCGGCCAGTTTTAGATATCCTTGAATCTATGTTGTGGAAGCCATAAATGAATTGAAAAAAGAAAAGAAAAAAAGAAGTCGTTTTGCATTGAAAGTATTTTGATATATCCAAACTCCAACAAAATAAAGTACACAAGGAATATTTGAATAAAAGAAAGAAAAGAAATTAGAATTTAGAAGAATATGATTCATGAATGAGAAGGATTAGATAAACCCCTTTGTTAATGGGAAGAATCTTATCTGGCTCGCCATATAAATTAGGGAAAATCCTAATAAAATCGGTATGAAATGATTAAAATTAAAATTGAGCCTACATTTTTACCTAATTAGGAATTTATGAATGTTATTAAAAGACAATATTGTCCTCTATTATTAAAAAGGAAAAGTGAAAGTAGCTAAAAAGGAAAAAATGAATTTTAAATTAGGCCTCATCTAATTTAATTAATTAATAATTATTCAATATAATCAGCATACATTTTTTATTTTAACTTTGGATTTTGGTAGATTCTTTTTTGAAAAATATGATCGTGTGTGTGTATTTATATCTACATATAACATAAGTTTTTTTTTAAATGACTTATAAATAATGCCACTCATTTTTTCATATTTCATAAAATAAAAGATCGTTCCTCATTGATTTAAAATGCTAAAAAATCCAGAGGTTATGAAAGAGGCACAAGTAGAGGTATAGGCACAAATTGAATTTTCACAGTTTTATTTTGTTAGCCTGTGTAAGTGTATAAATATGATTCTTAGTATACTGTATTAGTTTATAAATTTGAAATTATTGAGTTGACTTTATGAGAAATTATTTATTGGCTTTTTGTAATACCCTAAAATTTGAATTAGGGAAAATATCATAACTATCTTATTTTCGAAGGAAAATTCTAATGAAATTAAAGGGATTAAAGGGCCAAAATTACTAAAATGCCCTTGTAAGGTATTAAAAGGCTTAAAATGTATTTTTAGGGCCATAAAATATCTTAAAAATATTATGAAAAATCCTTAGAGGCAATAAAATAATTATTAAAAATTAGAGAGTATATTGTCTCTAATTTAGACAATTTTTGGGATTTATTTCCTTGGAAAATAGTGAGAGAAAAATTAAAAAAAAATATATTCCGGTATCATTATTGACCCCGTGATTTTTAATATTTTATGTAAAGCATAAAATACCAATGTCAGTGAAAGTTGTGTGAAATAATGATTAATATCAATTAAGAATATTATCAAAGGATTAAATAAGTAATTAATCACAAATTGTTTAGAGATGAACAAAGGAAGTAAATTAGGTGAAACCTTAATTAAAGATTGGACCAATAAGAGAATTTCTTGGTAACTAATATATGATATATTAAAGTAACATCTTTTGTCAAAAATAAGGCCATATATTTCGAAAGTTAGAAAGGGAAATGAAGAGGGAAAATTAGTAGAAATGTGAAGAAAAGTCAAACAAATATATTGGCCAATGGGAACATAAAGTTATGGGATATTTTGCAAAATGAATAAAGCATATTCCTTGGCTAACAATGAGCCATGCATTTCGAAAAGTGTATGTGGTTGAAGGAGGTTTAATGATTTAAAACATATCATGATATTTAGAAAGAAAAAGATGTTGAAAAAGTAAAAGTTGCAACAACCAATAAGAGCTCATGCACATGGGATATTAGCAAGTGGGAGGCAACATCTTTTTGTCAAAAGATGCCTTGCCATGCGAAAAGTTTGAAGAGGAAAGAGAGAGAAGGTGTTGAATAAATGTGAAAGAATGCAAGTGGATGTTTTGTGATATATTAAGTGAAAAAGCAAGAGATGATGTCACTTTAATGACATCTTTTTGTTGAAAAGGGAGCATGGGAGGTCGGCACAAGAAGTGTAAGGAGTAGATGAAGCCTTCAAAAAGTGATTTATATCCAATGGCCAAGATTTGAGAAAGGGAAAATTGTTATTCCAAATGGGTCCTAGAATTTTTCTATAAATAGGCATTAGCCTTCACTTGTTTCCTCACACCAAATTGCAAGATTAATTTTAGAGAGAAGTTAGAGAGAGGAGCTCTGGAGAAAGTTGTAGTGAAGTTCTTCAACGGGTAAGTTTTCGGTACTTAGTCTTAAGCTTCCGTAGTTCTTTCGGTAGTTAGAGTAGAAATGTTATATTAGTATTTAATCTTCCAAGTATGATTATATATCATATGTTGGGGATATTTTAGTCATTATTTCGAAAATCATGATGGGGTCGGAATTATGGAAAAATTTTGGGAGATTAGAGTTAAAATAGCGAAGCTCTGGCGAAATTCCGCCGATTAGGGGCATCAGGGGCAAAATGGTAATTTTTACTTAAAATGCCTGTTATGATGTAAATCATTAATTTATATGATTTATATTTCAAAAATTATGTTGGAAGAGGAGTTATGTTGAAATTTTGGAAGATTAGGGTCAAAGTAACGAAGTGCTGGCGAAATTCGCTAGAATAGGGGGACAGGGGTAAAATGGTCATTTTGACTAAAAATGTCCGTCGTAGTGATAGATCCTTAACAAATACGTTGTTATATTGATAGGATATCCCTGATTACGTTCTGACCTACTGTCGTGCCGTATACCGACAGAAATACCGATTTTCGTCAACGAAGGTACGTTCGCGTACTGTAACACTAACGCTGATGTTTATTGTATACATATATGTGATATGTGTATTGTATGTGATAGATGATGACTTTATGTCTGTTGTGTGTTTAATTACTGTTGGGGTATGTACGTTCGCGTACTGTAACACTAACTCTGATGTTTACTGTATGCATGTATGTAGTATGAGTGTTGTATACGTACTTGTGGTTGATGGTCTGTTGATATGTTGTGAGTATTGTTATGTGCTTTTGGATACATGCACTCCGTGTGATACATCTACATGCACTCCGTGTGATACATCTATATGCACTCCGTGTGGTACATTTATATGCACTCCGTGTGGTACTTCTACATGCACTCCGTGTGGTACATCTGTTATACTGCTAATGTGAATGACTGTGGTCTATATGCTGTATATGTGAATGAGGTTAACCGTTACCTGAGATCCGGTGCGGATCTCAGCTCTTAACATAGCGTCAGGGTCAGGAGGATCGAGGACCGAGGAGAGAGGGAAGAAACAAGCTTAGAGGTCCGACCGAAGACTATCGTTTGCTGTCACAGCCTAGGAATCAAAGAAACATTTCTGTTGTTGTTCTTACTTTTGAAACTCTCGGTTACTATACCGCTTCTGTAATTAGCCAGTGGGCATTTTGGATATATATATCAGTTACTCTTCCGCTCCGATGCTCTACTCTGATGAAAAAAAATTTATACTGCTTTTGAAAATCGAGATGTTACACTTTTCATTAGGTAAGAAGAGTCTTTGGAGGACAAGGGTGTGTATATGAATCAAAGCTTCACCAATTAAAATATTTAGGTGTTGTTATTAAAGAAACACTAAGGCTACATCCACATGTGGCAATGTTGCTTCCAAGAGAAAACAGTGAGAAGTGTGTTGTCAATGGGTATGTGATACCTTCTAACACAACGATTATTATTAATGCATGGGCTATTGGAAGAGATCCTAAGAATTGGAATGAACCAGAGAAATTTGAGCCAAAGAGGTTCCTTACTACATCGATCGGTTGATTACAACTTCGAAAATTCAAACTTTGAGTATATCCCATTTGGTGCTAGAAGAAGGATACGTCCTAGAATCACATTTGCTACTCCTGTTTTAGAATTGCTACTTGCCAATTTACTTTACCATTTTGATCGGAAACTTTCGGAAGGGCAGAAGCTTGAGAATTTGGACATGGATGAGTCTTTTGGTTCAGTGATAAAAAGGAAAAAGGATCTAAATGTAGTTCCTTTTACCTATTCTTCTTGTTAGTGTTTCATGTATATTTATCTTGAAAGATGTTTTGAACCGGGGAATCCAGAGGAAAAGAGCAGGAAGGATTAAAAGATAGGCGCAACACACACTCACTCACACAAATATTAGTGTTTCATGCGTGCAAATTTTTATATCAACAACTCCGTTTTCTTTTCTAGTCTTGAAATAATGATCCATCCATATATATAGAATAATTTAATATCGTCATATATCTTAATCATCCAACAATTTAATGGCTTACAAAACAAGATATGAAAGGGACGACTTACCAATAGTATATTATAAAAATGATAGAAAAGATGAGCGAATTGAATTAAATAGAATTAATTGAACACAATTAATGATTGTGCTTATAATTTAATTGATATTTGGTTTGACTTGTTATTGGTGGCTACGTGTTGCTGTAGGGAAAAATGTTGGAAATTTAACCCAAATGAGCTCTAAACTCTTAACCATATCCAAATGAATGAAAGCTATTACACACACACACACAAAACCTGAGACTGAGATTTGCAGTCAATGTAATTTTTATATAATTCATACAAATCATAATGTCGCTTTTATCTTTACGTGAAGTTATAATCCCTATCTCAAGTTCAGTTATAAAATTAGGCCGAAAGGATCGGGAAAAGGAAATTAAACGTGCCGTCCTATATGAAAGTCATCACTTCTACACGCACACAATTAACCTCACTTGTCTCTAACTACCATTCTTTCAATATGGAGCTACAGATTAAATCTCATATTCGATCATCTTCACCTTCTTCCGCTTCCTTCTTATGATCCACAAGCTATCTTCTTTCAATAGTTAAGTAGATATTTTATGCATAGTAAGCTAACCATAAAATATCTACTTAACTATTCCAAGTGCTAACCTTACAAACACAACAAATCAAAACATTACAATCAATTATAATCATGCTCAAGTCTTAAAAGCACTAATGTTGTACTCTCTTTCTCAAAACAAGGAGAAAGCAAAAATCCAATTGTGGATTCATTTCTCATCCCATCCACTTGAAAAGCAAAATATGGTTTTAAAAAGTTGCCAAAACACTAGATTTTGTGAAAACTCAAAGAATTTTCCCACAAATTACACTTCCAAAGTGGCAAATGCGAATTTGGATATCATGATCGGGGGTTCTCACAATCTGACCTGTGGCGAAGGGTTGGCTCTTACCCCAACATGGCTAGGTGGCTAGCCACCGTACCTGGTTGCACTGTATGTGCCATCGCGGACGCTGGGTCCCTTATGAGAGGGGCGGAAATTCTCCCACATGGCCGAGAAACATTTTTGGTATCAGAGCTAGCTTGGCATTAGATGGTGAATTCGGATATCATGATCGGGGGTTCTCACAATCTAATTTATGGGGAAGGGTTGGCTCTAACCTCGACATGGGTAGATGGCTAGTCACCCTTTACCACTTAGAACATGCATCAAAGTAAGTCATTTTTTTAAAAAAAACAAAAGTTTAAGGCTTTTTCTCATTTAAAAACAACCAGTTAATTGGGATTCAAAATGTATTCCCCTCCCCTACACTTAATCAACACATTGTCCTCAATGTTTGTAAAGCAATGCTATTATTCTAACTTGTTCCTTAATGAAGTGGCCGGAAAGTTGTGAAGTCCAATTGCAATTGAAGCACAACACGTCAACATCATATAAAGATAGAAGAAACAAGAAACAAGTCATAATAACAGAGAAAATTTGAGTGAAGAGGCACAATGATAATTAAGGAAGGTAGTGGCCAAAATGCAAAGCATATATAGAGAGTTTTTATTCTTATTACTAAACTATACTACTTCTATTTTTCTACTAGGATGGTCCCTCCCCCACACTTATTTCAAGCATTCAGATTCACAAAGGAATTAAACAATTCAAAACAACAAATGTAAGTGAAGGGAAGAGACAACCTTGTGATGAAATCTCTTCAAGCTCTTGTAGCAAATATTCTCATCACATATGAGAAATAACAATTTGTCCAGAACATGTTTAGTTTGTTTGGAGCTCATCTTTGGTGGCGGTTCTGGATGAATTGACAATGGCTCCAATATATATGGTGCATCATTGTTTAATGGAGAATCATTGCATGAAAATTCTTGCAAGGCAAAACTACAAGCAGCAACAAAGGTTTGAATAGAAATCATGTGTTTAATATAATCATACTCATGTGCATCTAAATCTGGAGTCAAATCACAAGAGAGCACTTCATGAGTAAAAGTATGACCAAGCTTAGCAAAGAGAGGATTATCAAGAGCTAAGGCATAGTCATAGAAGATAGATTTCATCATGTTCTGTTCAAGAAAATAAATGGTAGCAACATCATTCTCACAATCACCTAAGTCTGGAGGCAAGTCACAAGAAAGAGGTGTATGAAGTGATTCATGTAGATGAGATTTCTCATGATACTCAAACATGAAATACTCAAATTTAAGCTTCCCAAGTGTTGAACCAACATTGGGTTGGTCTACAACAGCAACATGCTTGGAGAAAGTAGTCTCTTTCATGCCTACTTCACAAGGAGTGATTAGCTCATTTAAAAATCTCGAGGTATGAGGAGTGATCTTAGTTCTAGGATGAAGAGATGAGTTAGGAAGTAGCTCTTTAACCACATTGTGTTGAGGTTCAAAGTGAATTACATGAGATGATGTCTTAGTCGGTGTGAGGGCTATTCCCTTATAGATCAAATTGTCCAAGTCTTGACTACCGACCTCAAACTCAGCCTCCTTCACAGTGGTGGTAGTTGTCCGTCTCTTTCCCTCTCCTCTCAAGCTCGGTTCAAGCTCTCACGGCGCCTCCCCAAATCCCCACTCACGACGCTCTCTGTCTCTCCTCCTCAGGTCTCTCGTGGCGCTCTTAAGAATGATGGTGGTGAGGGGGAAGAAGGTCGCCGGTGACTATGGTGAAGGATGGAGGCCGCCGACGACAATGAGGAAGAGGAAGGTGGATGATGCAGCTTCTGTACGTATCATCCGCAGCGCTATTTGTCTCGTAATCCCATCTTTGCTCTCAGGTCTCTAGTTTTCCATATTTTCTGGGGTCCCTTTCACGGGTTGCAGGAGAAGGGTTCCTAGTCAAAACGCAAGTTTTAACCAGGTATCTAACTGAAAACTTTAAAAGTTCTCCAGTGGGGACTAAAGTGTGAATTGGCAAAACTTTTGTGGGTAGAACTACAATTTCCAAAAAGAACTAGGTCCTTTTCTTCCTTGATTTGCAATTTCCAGGAATTCTTGGGCACGTTTCTATATTTTCCCCTAACCTCAAAAATATTAATTCTGACCCCAATTGATATTTTCCGAAATCTTAAATTTCCTTCTTAAACACCTACAATGCAAGATTAAACATAATGTAGCATCAAAAGTCCAAGAATTCATTTGCATAAATAATCAACAAATTATGACCGTTTTGCCTCTAATTATACTTAATTCAATACAAATGCCCTGACTCAAATCATTGCTTAATCATGCAATAATGTCTCAGAAAATGCATTAAAAATCTCAATTTTATTATAAGAAATCATATAAAAATATGGTTTGTGTAATACCCTGAAAATCTCATTTATGATAAGTATCATATTGAGTAAATAATAGCTATTGAAATAGGTGAATATGAGGTCTCAAAGACCTTGTGGTAAATTTATCTTATTTTTGGGGTAATTACTCTTGAAAATAGAATAATTTGCAATTAGGTCCCTAAAATGTTTGGAAGTTTGCAAATAGGTCCCTAAACGCATTTACGGGTTATAAAATACCCTGTGAAAATTATAAAAAGGCGAGTAAATATTTATTTGAAATAGGGAATATTATTGTCCCTAATTTAGGTAATTTATTGAATTATTACCTTGAAGAAATAAAGGGGGAAAAGTCAAAAAGTATTATAATGATCAGAATGTCCCCGTAAATTCTAAAATAATGCAAGAGACATAAAAGACTAATGTCAGTGCAAAAGTTGTAAGGTAATGAGTTATTCTAATTAAGAAAATTATCAAAAATTAGTTGGTAATTAATTAAGTAATTATTGGCTAATTATTTGAGCTTAAACAAAGGAAAATTCAAGATAATTATGTAAAACCCTATAAATAGTGGTTTATGGCTAGAATTAGCATAAAATATATTTGCTAATTAATTTGAAAATGAGATCGGTAGAACATTTTGATAATAAGACGAAACAGGGTAATCTGTGAAAAAAGCAGATAATCACAGATTTAGAATTTGAAGAAAATAAATCATAACTCAACATCTGGGAATGAGTTGAGAATTTCCTGGACATATTTGGAATCGGTAGATTTTTGTCCAGAGGTTGATAATTTCAGAAGTTCGTTAAGTGCAATCGCACGTTTTTCGAGAATCTTCTAGTGAGCACGAAATGCCACCGAATGGAATCAAAAATTAAGTTAACCTAGATACTTTTGAAGAGAAAGAGAAGGTCTTCAAAGTTGCGATTCCGATTTCTAAGATTTTCCACGATTACGCGATTTGGACACCGAGCGGGGACTTTATCGGTACAAGACCATAAGCAAAGCATCACATCACATTGATGTGACATAGGGGGACGGTTTTGAGCTTGTGTGGAGGAGAAAAACTTGTGCAAAAACCCTAATTTGCTTGGTTGTGGTTGAAGGAAATTTTGGGGAAAATTACCAAGTTGGCCACACTTTTCCTATAAATAGCCTCCTTTGCTCTTGAAAATTCACACCATTGCAAAGAGAAATCTTAGAGAGAAGTTAGAGAGGAGCTCGGAGAAGGAAGAGCTCGAAGAAATTTGCGTGAAGCTACAGGTAATTTTTCCGGTCTTTAGTCTTTAATTCTTTCGGTAGTTAGAGTAGAAATGTTAGATTAGTCTTTAATCTTCCAAGTATGATTAGATATCATATGTTAGGGGTATTTTAGTCATTAATTTTGAAATTCATGATGGGGTCGGAGTTATGGCAAAATTTTGGAAGATTAGAGTCAAAGTAACGAAGTGCTGGCGAAATTCCGCCGATTAGGGGGTCAGGGGTAAAATGGTCATTTTGACTAAAAATGTCCGTCGTAATGATAGATCCTTAACAAATACGTTGTTATGTTGATAGGATATCCCTGATTACGTTCTGACCTACTGTCGTGCCGTATACCGACAGTCTATGTGGGTAAGCCATTAAGTCGCCGTGAACTCGGTGAGGCCCCCATAATAGACACTTACCAGGCCATTCTGTTCGGTTTACGGAAGTATGTACGTTCGCGTACTGTAACACCAATCCGATGCATATAGTATGCGTGTATGAGATGTGAGTATGGTATGTGTATATGTGGTGTTGTTGGAATGCATATTATGTTAGAATATAATTGTATGCATCTTTGAGACGACATATCTGTAAGATTTGGGAGCGATACGTACATCTATAATCTTGGGAGCGATACATCGTAGTCTTTGAGGGCGATATATCGCATCTTTGGGAGCGATACATGTGCATTGGTTGGGTGTGGTTTATAGGTTGTGTTGATGTTGTTGTGTAACCCATATGTGTGTATGTATACATGAGGTTAACCGTTACCTGAGATCCGGTGCGGATCTCAGCTCTTAACATAGCATCAGGGTCGGAAGGACCGAGGAACGAGGAGAGAGGAAGCGCAGGTTCAAGGTTCAGTGAAGACTTTCGATGTTGTACTTTACTTTTGAAAACTCTCGGTTACTATACCGCTTCTGTAACTAGCCAGTGGGCATTTTGAATATATATCAGTTACACTCTTGTTCCGATGCTCTACTCTGATGAAAAAAAAAATTTATACTGCTTTTGGAAAACGGGATGTTACAGTTTGATCAGTGATCAATGCTCATTAGGCTAAACTTCCATGGCAAAAATGGTATTTAACCCTATAATTTTTTTTTTTCATGTTTTTTTTTTTAAATTGAATTTTTTTTTCTTACTTTCTTCAAAATCTAGAGTTTATGATATTTCTTAGAGTTTTTCCTAACAAGGTGTACCAAGATGACGAACGATGCCTCAAGCTTACCAATTTATTGATGTCTCTTCGCAATAATTCTCAAGTTTATATTGATATTGATGATATTCATAAGAGATGATGTTGGTTTTAGGGAGCGTTTAAAATAAATGTTTTTACATTTTTTGAGACAAAACTTGGCTTACATTTACCTAGTACATACAAAATTAACCAAACAAGAACTGATGATTCGTTACTATACAAAGTGATTTTTCTATGACTTTCGTGGAAGCTACGCACATAGTAGAAAACCCGGTACCAGGGAACACGCTCAATGGCTAGAGTTGGGAACTAGGGTTGGCCCGGCCCTCCAGGGCCAGCCCGTGAAGGGTCAGGGCCTAACAAGGCCGGCCCTCCAGGGCTCGAGGTAAGAAAAACATATGTTTTTCAAAGCCCAGTCCGAGAGCACTAGAGTCAGGGCCCGAAAATTACTATTCCAAATTTTAATTATTTTACCTCTGTTTTTTTTAAAGAAATATAATTAGTAAATTACAACACGAATCATTCAACAAATAAGCACAGTCACTAATTCATAATCAAAAGCAAACTATGTTCACAAGTAACTCACATAAAACATAAGAAGCATATCACTAAGCGACATTAGTACGATGACTATTATTGTAACAAATAATTTAATTTGTTAAACATAAGAGTAATTTTATTTGCAACAAATAATAAACCAAATCATAAAATTAGAGTATAGTTATTATATATTTGTAGTTAAATGAATAAATAACTCTATAACAAATACAAAATATATATAAATTAATAAATTAAAAAAAAACTATAGTGAAAAGGGCCTACAGGGCCCGAGGCCCTCCAGGGCTGGCCCGTTTAAGCCCGAGGCCCTCCAAGGCCGGCCTTACAGGGCCAATTTCAAATATCTCGTCCATTTTTTCAAGCTCGACTCTTGACGGGCCAGGGTTTAAACGGGCTCGGCCCGATTTCCTGGCTCTATCAATGGCTTTCCTAGAAGAAAACAAGAAAGCAAAGTTGTAATTAAAACCCAATATTCCACTCTATTGACGATAGAAGGGATCAAATCACCCTCCAAGCATCATTAATGTCGTTCTAATTAAATTCTAATAGAGGAAGGTAGGAAGTAGCTTCTTTTCATTCATTGCATCTATTGTTTTGATTGCAAGTAGTTTAACAAATTAACAAAGGTTTTAATATTTCTCCTTTTATTGCAGGAATTTTTTTTTTGGCCACATTCATATAAAAGTAAGTGTGTTCCATTATAAAGAAAAGAGCGAGAAAATATTAATGGGATCTACTTACTTCTATGTGAGTGTGAGATAAAAAAAATATTTCTACTGCAAAAGCAGAAACATTAAACTCATTAACAAAATGTAAGAATATAATCATTAAATGTAGGATTCTAATTATTTGGGAAAAAAAATAGAGACTCTAATCTAAGAAATCGATTTATATAACAATAAACACATGGAATGGGGAAAAAAACCATAATTTATATTACTCAAAATGATCCATGGATTCAAGGGATCTGGCTTTCCTCTGATGCAAAGGACCGTCCGCTGCGCAAAATACACTTAATAATTTACCGCATGCGGTACTAATTTATTAGACAAAAAAACGCAGCGGACGATCCTTTGTATCGGAGGAAAGTCAGATCCGGATTCAAGTGATCTAAGATGGAAAAAGTACAGCAGTATGTAGAATTTCGTACAAGTATTTGTCGTGGAAACTGATGCGGCGCAGAAGGATTGAAGGAGTGAATATAAATAAAAAATAAAAAAAATAGTGATCTAAACAGAGGCTCTCCATTAGGGTCTGTTTGGTATATGACCGTATATGGGGGAGGGAGGAACAGAGTTCAACTGGAAAAGAAAGGTTATAAAATTTTAATAATAAAAAAAGAGGTGAAATTAAATAGTAAGAAAAATTAATTAAAAATTCTTAACCTCATCTATTCAATTTTTTAAATCAAACTCTTTAAAATTTTTCCTCCTTCCCTCATTTATTCTAAGAGATGACAATTAATTGAGGTGAAGGGATTTTTAATTGTGAATGTTCATCGGAGCCAAAAGTTTATGAGTTTCCTGGAAGTTTCGCACCTTCAGAAGATTCAAATAGCATTTCTGGGCAAACGTACGTAGCAAGTAACTCTTGAAAGAGATTGATAACAACATCCAAAATTAAATCACACTGCGAGGAGTATATTGTCATTGTACGTAGCGGCTACGTAGAGAAACTCGTAGCTTCTTTTTATTCATTGGATCATTTTCTTCTCTTCTTGCTGATGATTCATGCATGCAAAAGCAGCAGATGATTGATAGCGACTTCGGCAAGTGCACCAATCGTTACAAGTAATAAAGTAATGAGAAAAAGATCGTCCCACGAGGAATAGTACTCCAATCACTAATTCGTTATTTTAGATTTAGTTGAATAAATAGAGTGATATGGGGTGAGTTGTAACCAAATAGAATTTAAAGAATTAACTAAAGAATAAGAATTAACAATTAAGAATTTCAAGATGGAAAAGATACTCTAATCAAGAAAAACGCAGCTAGGGATGAGAATCCCCCTATGCTCCTCCAAGTATTTGAATTGAATCCCTAACAAATTATTATTTTCATGATTGACGATCAATTCTCTAAAGTTAGACTAAGTCTCAATGTCTTGATGCTACCTTAATCCGTTATTTTTGAAAACAACCTAATGTCTTAGTATTGTTTGGAAAAATCAATTTGTTTACCAGAATTATGAGATCGCATAAATTCGTAAGCCTATGTCTAGGTCATGCAATTCTACGATGAATTAACGGTTCTAGTTAAATGTACCAACATCTCTATTGTCATACACCAACCTATGAACAATCTAAAAGGTGATCAATCTTTAAGAAAGCTTTAAGCATAGATAATTCATTCAATCAAGAAAATAACGATTAATAAAGAATTCAATTAAATACTCTAAATTCACATAGGGTTCATCCTCGCCCTAACTACAAAAGGAAACTAGCCAAGCATGACTAGGTTAACAAAATAAAAAGATAAAAATCAGATTACTATTGGTTTCCTCTCGTGTGTTGCGTCTTGCGAATTGTTCCTCCTGCGTCGTACAGGTTCTTGAATTGCTATCCGATTATTCTCCCAATTCTCGTTCGCGGCGTCCTTCTCGGCCTTCAGTCCTTTAATATATATATATTTGCTGTTGTGCGTGTTCCACGGTCTCTATCTTTTTCTTTTGTATAAAGGATATATTAATATCCTTTTGATTCTTATTCATGCGTGGGCTCTCAACGTCTTTATCTCCTGCACAATGTATATATATATATTAATAGATAGATATCAATATATATATTACTTCGCTTAATATATATATATATATATATATATATATATATATATATATATATATATATATATATATATATATTATTCATTTTTTTTTATCTCCTTCTTAGATCACATAATATCTCTTGCACAAATAAGTAGGATATCAATAGATTTTCTGTTATAATATCATTTTATCTTATATTTAATTAAAAGATAGATAAGTACATAAAGATAATTAAATAAGTACAAAATATTAATAAATTCAATCCAATATATCTCAAAATCTACCCTTATTTAATTATAAAATATATACTTATCAAACTCCCCCACACTTAAATATTTGTTTGTCCTCAAGCAAAAGAAAGAGAATTAATTATCTGAAAGGAACATTGCAGATGGAATTCCTAAACGGAGAGCCTTTTACCACCACACTTAGATTATATCATCAAATCTTATTTAAGTTAATGTTTTATAAGAATAGGTCACTAAGTCAATAGCCTTAAACAGTCATAATAATCTCTTAACATCCCATAATCAAAGTATCAGTGAATAATAAGAGCAACAATAAGATTAGTAGAAGAATATTACGCTACTTAATTTTTTCAGAAAAATTCAAATGCCCCCACTAAACCAAGCTTTTCATTTAATTTAATAAGGATCCTCAGGTGGGCAATGACTCTTTTTCTTTTTCTTTTCTTTTTTTTTTTTGGTCTTGAGCCGTTGTAGGTCCCCTTGACGCGACCTGCACATGGGTGATGCACCTGCTACTCATTTCTCCAACAGCACCTCAAGAGGCTTTTAGCCCAACTCATAACTCTCTTGGACTTTACCGTTTGACGCGACCCTGCACATGGGTGATGCAGCACCGGTTACTAAGTCAAGTCTAGAGATGTCAGCGGAGTTGCTATGCTTCTTTTTCTTTTTTTCTTCTTTTTTGAGTCATTTCCCTGAACCAAAGGTTTACTTAGCTAGCAAAGTCATCATCTAATTTTCTAAAGAAATCATGTAGCAAAATATTCCTAAACTAATAATAATTTGTTGATCCTATTACAAACTATTCCCTATTCTCATAGTCCATCTCAAGACTGCTACAAAAATTCAAGGCTTAGAGACTTAATTGAAACATTCTTTTCTATTTTAATTTTTTTGACTTGATAATATTCACTAAGATGGGGAAAACTCAAAATTAAGGTCAATCCTAAACAATAAAAAAATTATTTTCGATTGTATAAGGACAAGCATAGCCAAGGAAATCATATCCCTCCCCCATACTTAAATCAAACATTGTCCTCAATGTTGCAAAAATACAAAGAGGGAAAGAAACTAGTACTCCCCTGGTTTAGGTCTTTAACTCCGATGTGGAGTTCTTCATCCGGTACCATCCATGATGTTTCAAATTTTCTTAGAGAGGAGCGAGTGCACACGCAAGACTTGGCAACAACAAGAGGAGTGATCATCTTTAAACCTAGAAAAATGAAAGGAAAATAATAATAATAATAATAATATGACCATCTAGACTTCAATTTCCCTGGAAAAAGTTTCAAACGAGAGTTATTAAGTAATACCTGTTGTCTCGGATGAAACTCTTTTGGAAGAATCCTCCTGTCATGCCATCTCTTGGTTTTTTTCTTGAATGGAAAATGTAAGTGGTCCTTGCGAGTGGCATCATCCACACACATTCTCACATTTCGCATCTAACAGTTTCACCACTTCCTTTCTCACCACTTCCTTCATAGTCGGGTTAAGTCTCCTCTGGGGCTGCCTTACTCGTTTCACATGGTCCTCCATAAGAATTTTATGAGTGCAAAATGAAGGACTAATCCCCTTTAAATCAGATATAGACCACCCTATGGCAGTCTTGTGGGTAGTCAAAACTTTCAGCAACTTCTCTTCGTCAGTAGGGGACAACTCAGCGCTAACAATAACGGGATAAGTGTCATCCTTCCCTAGAAAACATACTTCAGATTAGAAGGGAGCTCCTTTAGTTCCACCTTAGGAGTAACAGGTGGCGCATCATAATCTTTCTTCTTCAGCTCCTCAACCTGTAAATGAGAATTCTCCTTTGCAGAAACCTCTTCTTCCACTTGTAATAATTGAGCAAGATCATCCTCCATAGGCTCATCTGAACCTTCTTGAAAAATTTCTTGAATGGCCTCATCAACCACGTCAATTTTAGGCAGGTCACTATTATCAGTGGGTATTTCATGGGTTGAAACACATTGTAAGTGACTTTCTCATCATTCATTTGAAACTCCATTTTTCCTGCAGCTACATCAATTACCGCTCTAGCAGTAGCCAAGAAGGGTCTTCCCAAAAGTAAAGGAATTTCAGCATCTTCCTCCATGTTAAGAACCACAAAATCCACCGAGAAGATGAATTTGTCCACTTTCACAAGCACATCCTCAATGACACCTTCTGGCTTCTTTATGGACCTATCCGCCAACTGTAATGACATCATAGTAGGCTTCATCTCTTTAATGCCGAGAGCTTTGAAACAGAGATAAGGGCATTAAATTTATACTAGCTCCCGATCACAAAGTGCTCGCTCATATTGACGTTCCCTATTGCACAAGGGATGCTAAAGCCGCCCGGATCTTTAAGCTTTGGTGGCAACTTTGTTTGAATAATGGCACTACACTTCGCTGAGTCAATGCCACTGCTTCACGCCTCTTGCAACTTATGCTTCTTGGAAAGCAAATCTTTCATGAACTTTGCATAATTAGGCATATTTTCAAGAGCTTCGCAAAAGGAATGTTAATCTGCAATTTCTTAAAAATATCCTGAACTCGGCATATGTTGCTTCTGAATCACTGCTTCAACCTTTGGGGATAAGGAGGTTTCGCATAAGAAGGAGTGGGAGACTTCTTTGTAGCTATCTCCTTTGGAACCTCGCCGCACATTACATTTCTCAACCTCTTCCTCCCTTTTCTCGAGACTTGTCCTTTATCGAAACAGATTTCTCAACCGGCTGAACCACTATACCACTCCTTGTAGTTATGGCCTTACAATGCTCCTTTGGATTGACTACGAGATCACTAGGGAAGGACCCTTGGCTTCTCTCTGCTATTTGCTTTGATAACTGACTAATCTGATTCTCCAAATTTCGGATCGAAGCCCCCTGATTTTTGAGAGAAGACTTTGTTTCATTCTGGAAAGCTTCTGACCCCTGATGTATTCGGTAGTGGTAAGAGTCAACCGTGTCAAAGCCTTTTCGAGATCGTAGTGGTGGTTTGGTGGAACTATTTGCGGTCTTTGCTTGAGGTTTATAGGAAAAATTTGGGTGAGATTTCTAGCCAATATTGTATGTGTTGCTATACGGATTAAATTGATTCCCAGGAGGATCACCCATGTAATTAACCTCAGTTGTTTCTCCAGTAATGAATGCTGCACAATCTCCATTAGCGTGTTCCCCTTTGCAAAAATCACAAAGCAAAGGAGGCCGAGAAGTGATAGATGATATCGAGAAGAGGCAAGCTGTTTAGTGATGGAAGCTAATTGCTGTTAGATCACCTTGTTTTGTTGGGCAAGGTTCTCATTGTGGGCCAATATTGTATTGTAAGAGTCTAGTCAAGAACTCTCTTTGGTTGTGGAGTAACAGTTTCATTCTCAAAGGACCCCATAGCTTCAAACAACTCCAATGATTCTTCTGGAGTTTTATTTTTAGTGTACCACCGTCGCGAAGATTAATCATCATCCTAGAGGACTAAGCATCCCATTGAAGAATATTCTCACCGATCATAGTCTTGCAGCTCATGTTGTGGGCACTTCCTAAGCAATTCCTTGAATCTTGCCCACGCTTCACAATATGATTCCCATTGCCTTGAGTAAAGCAATTGATGTCTCGAGAGCAACTTTGTATACTTAGAAGAAGGAAAAATTTCTCAAGGAACTTTGTGGTAATAATGTCCCAAGTGGAGAGACTTCCATTAGACAAGAACGAAGCCAAGCTCCCCTTTCCCCACAAAGAGAAAGGAAACAGCCTCACACGAATAGCCTCTCCGTAAACCCCATTCATCTTGATGGTATCACAAATCTGCGTAAAAGTCTCAATATGCCGATTAGGATCCTCTAAATCACTCCCACTAAAAGAGCGTTGTTGAACCAAGCTTATGAGGGATGGCTTGATTTCAAAATTATTCGCATTCACGGCAGGATTGACAATGCTAGTTGTAGCCTCTGGCAGATTAAGCGTCATGTAATCGCCATGGTCTTTTTTGGAGGAGGTGGAGGAGGATCTGTAACATTTTCCGCCATTATAACCTGTTCAGCCTCGCACTAGAGCTACTAGCCTTTCCTTTTCTCTCGTTTAGCAAGTTTCCGTTTCTCCTTGCTGTCTTTTCAATTTCAGATCAAATGCGCAGCTAATTTACTCACGTGGTACCTTGCATAAACAGAGTAGGATAACAAAAGAAAAGAAAAATCCAATCTAGTGTTTCAATAACTACTCTTAGTGTTGAAATAAAACTATTCCCCGGCAACGGCGCCAGAAACTTGATAGCGACTTCGGCAAGTGCACCGATCGTTACAAGTAATAAAGTAGTGAGAAAAAGATCGTCCCACGAGGAATAGTTTTCCAATCACTAATTCGTTATTTTAGATTTAGTTGGATAAATAGAGTGATATGGGGTGAGTTGTAACCAAATAGAATTTAAAGAATTAACTAAAGAATAAGAATTAAGAATTAAGAATTTCAAGATGGAAAATATACTCTAATCAAGAAAAACGCAACTAGGCATGAGAATCCCCTATGTTCCTCCAAGTATTTGAATTGAATCCTAATTGATTATTATTCTCATGATTGACGATCAATTCTCTAAAGTTAGACTAAGTCCCAATGTCTTGATGCTACCTTAATCCGTTATTTTGAAAACAACCTAATGTCTTAGTATTGTTTGGAAAAATCAATTTGTTTACCTGTAATTATGAGATCGCATAAATTCGTAAGCCTATGTCTAGGTCATGCAATTCTACGATGAATTAACGGTTCTAGTTAAATGTACCAACATCTCTATTGTCATACACCAACCTATGAACAATCTAAAAGGTGATCAATCTTTAAGAAAGCTTTAAGCATAGATAATTCATTCAATCAAGAAAATAACGATTAATAAAGAATTCAATTAAATACTCTAAATTCACATAGGGTTCATCCTCGCCCTAACTATAAAAGGAAACTAGCCAAGCATGACTAGGTTAACAAAATAAAAAGATGAAAATCAGATTACTATTGGTTTCCTCTCGTGTGTTGCTTCTTGCGAATTGTTCCTCCTGCGTCGTACAGGTTCTTGAATTGCTATCCGATTATTCTCCCAATTCTCGTTCGCGGCATCCTTCTCGGCCTTCAGTCCTTTAATATATATATATTTGCTGTTGTGCGTGTTCCACGGTCTCTATCTTTTTCTTTTGTATAAAGGATATATTAATATCCTTTTGATGATTCTTATTCATGCGTGGGGCTCTCAACGTCTTTATCTCCTGTACAATGTATATATATATATATTAATAGATAGATGTCAATATATATATTACTTGCTTTAATATATATATATATATATATATATATATATATATATATATATATATATATATATATATATATATATATATATATATATATATATATATATATATATATATATATATATATTATTCTCTTTTTTTTATCTCCCTTTTCTTAGATCACATAATATCTCTTGCACAAATAAGTAGGATATCAATAGATTTTCTCGTTATATAATATCATTTTATCCTATATTTAATTAAAAGATAGATAAGTACATAAAGATAATTAAATAAGTACAAAATATTAATAAATTCAATCCAATATATCCCAAAATCTACCCTTATTTAATTATAAAATATATACTTATCAATGATCCAAATCCCTTTTATTATACTAACACTTACCTTTCCTGTTACACTACTAAAAAAATTGTTTTTTGCGGCGGAAAAATTCCATCTCAAAAAAGCTATTTTCCTGGTATAAAATTGTTTTGCGGCTGAATTTGCAAGGAAAAAGTTCCGTCGCAAAAATGGACCTCGCAAATCATTTTGCGATGGAAAAATTCAATTTTCCCTCGCAAATCCTGGAATTTTGAGCATATTTGCCAACGAACTATTACTCCGTCACTGTCTTGGTGTCTCCGTCTTCCATTGACTGTCATAGTGTCGGCGACATCGGCGTCTCCAAAGCTTCCATTGTTGCTGGGTGCATGTTCCACTCACCCTCTTGAACTCATCCAGTGTCACAACTTTCTTATCCACGCGATTTGCACCCCGGTTTTGTCCTCCGATGCTACAAATAAAGAACCATCACCGCTTTACGCCTGCTTATAAGCTCCAAAGAACAAGCTAAGAAGGCTTAACCGCTCTTTTTTCTCTAGCGGGATCTCGCCACCGTCCTAACCCGTTGCTATTCATATTTTAACGTAATAGAAATATAGTTGTTTTTAAATAGTTATTTAGTATTTTTTTCACTTTTTAATAGTTCGTTGGCCAATTTGGTCCCTTCAATTGTTTTTTGTGTCAGACGCTCCTCGGATAATAGATCGTTAGCAAATCTGCACCTTAACCCCAAAATAAATTCCCATTGATGAGCCGGTCATTTTTTTTTGTCCATTCTCTCTCTTCTTTTGCAGCTGCTTGTCTCTGAAGCTGCAAATTGTAGCTTAAAGAAAAAGGTGAATTTATGCTTTTTTTTTTTTGTTACTTCTGTTTTATTAAAGCTCTCATCCAAACACATAAGTTAAAAACACTTTATTTTTTGAAAAAAGTACTTTTTTTTATTAAAAACAAAACTCATCCATACGCACTATAATACAATTGAAACACAATTGAAACTTTAGGCTCACTTTAGGCTCTTACAAAATAATTGGAGGGAGTAATAATCACAGTGATAAAAGTTACTCCTCTGGTCCTATTTATAAAAACCTGATTACTCAATTACACGTCTTAAAAAAGTTATTAAAATTAGTTTGAAACCAAAAGTGTGTTTGAAATAAGCATTCTTTTAAGTATACCCTTATTTATAAATGGGTAAATAAGAGAGAGAAATAGAATAAATGTAGATATTACCAACCTTTTTAATTAATGTAATGTATATAATTAATGAAGGGTAAAAATGAAAAGAACTCATTAAATATTTAGATAATTCTTATCGGGTTCTTATAAAAAAACCAAGACATTTAAATTTTGGACTTTTATAAAAAGAACCAAGACCATAACAAAAAGAAATAACTCATAAACTCAAGTTTTAAAATTTTGAGTTAACATGTGGTTCGCTCATTTATTTTATATTCTCATTTTTTAACTCCCCTCCTCATTTCTTTCAATCAGTGTAAGAGCTTGGTTTTGGCCTGGTTTCATCTTGGGACTAATGGGAAGATGCTTGGTTTAAAATTTGATGCTATTTAAGAACCAATCCAATTTTAGTCCAGAAATTTCATATTTGAATTATTGATAATGTATTGTTAGTTTCAGGGTTTTTTTAATTTTTAATGTAGACTTAATTTCATTTATCTCTTTCTATAATATGAAAAAACAGGAAAAAGAGGAGTGATTAAGAAAGAGAGGGTTCAGACTTTAGAGGATATATCAGAGTGTCCTTTCCATTTTTTTCAAAGAAAAGTGTGATAATAAAAAGTATAATGATAGGTTTTTTTTTTTTCCAGATATATAGCTCCATATAATTTCTATAATTTTTATTTTAAAAAATTTGTATGATTCTAAAAAAGGATATGACCCTGTATATGTTGCAAGGGGTCACATACTGTAGACTTGTAACTAGACTACAACTTGAATAACAAGAAAACAAAAGAGAAAAATCACGCTCTGCATATAATATATTAAGTGGCATTGGCCTGATTGAATATTACCTTTTAATAAATTAAAAGAGTTCACACGACACCTTAAACTAAGAGATCTTCAAAAGAAGAAAATTTGCATCAACACCTACAGCTTCGTCATCAAGAACACATTCATGAAATTTAATTGCAACCTCTAAATGTGGGATCACCACTGGCAGTAAATTTGAGCAGTGAATATTAATTAAAAAACTGCAAAATAAAAGAGATTAAATCTTGAAAGAGGCTCCCCACCACAAGATCAAATCAGAGTCTCCAAGGAGAACTACAACGGTTCAGACAGACGTCCAAACCACAGACCAGACTTAGCCAAGGAATCTCGATCCATGCATGGTATATGAGCAACTTTCTGCCGCTTATCACCAGCCAACAATGGGGAATTATCTATGGTCAATGTTCATAATGATGTGAGATTATGAAGGCCTTCAGGAAGTGATTTCAAATACATACAATTCACGAGCACAAGATGTTGCAGCTCCAAGAGATCCCCAATCCATTCTGGCAACCTTTCTCCACAAAATCCTCTAATGGATAAAGCTTTGATGGTATGATGAGGACGGAGCCTTTGTAAAATCAATTCATCTTCAGCAACAACTTTAGAGGAATCATGAGAGTAGTATGTGTCCCAAAACAACAATAACTGTTGAAGATGTTGCTTCTCTTTTAGCTTTGCAGACTCGGCCTCTTTATGGTTTGACCTCAGGCGGCTCAACCCTGTTATTGCTAGAGTGCCTCTCAAGTTGTTAAGCTTACCCAATTCACTTATTCTTGCACTTCTTGCCCCAATCCAATGCATTTCCTGGCCAGCTACTACAAAATTTGTCAATGTTTGGAGTGAAGTTAATTGCCCCAAACCTCTTGGCATCCATTCCAAACGGCAACATCCATTAATATAAAGATGCTTCAAACTTACCAATTTCCTAATGTCACTTGGCAATTCCAAAAGATGATAATTTTTGCGAAGGTCTAATGTTTGCAAGTTGTGGAGCCTCGTAACAGCCTTTGGGACCCGCCTGAGACAATTGTTTGAAAGATCAAGAAATCTTAAATGCTTCAATTTTCCAATATTGTTTGAAATTTTGGAAATCCATACTTTATTTAAGTTCAGAACACGTAAGCATTTCAATTTTGATCCAACTAATAAATTAAAAGATGAACTCCTCACACGATCAAAGTCATCAGTGAGCAAAAGCATTGTTCTTAATTTTTCAAACTTGAGGAAGGAAGTTGGAGCTTCCCAAACTCCACTAGGCTCAATTGACAAATGCCATATTGGGTCTCTATTGCGCTTTTCTTTTCCATCTCTAATGACAAGATACTCATGCTTGGCTACATACAGGGCTAAATCATGAATGAGGTCATGCATTTTACACGTCACTATGTTGTCACAAAGATCTCTTGTGACATCTTGGAAGAAAGATCTTGAAAGTAGACTCATAAAATATCCATTCCCAACATCTTCCTCACACCTCATCGAATCAGCACTCGGTTGAATGAATCCTTCAGCCACCCACATTTGAATTATCGTTTGCTTCTTGAATGAAAAATCTTTTGGAAACAAGGAACAAAAAGCAACGCAATTTTTCAGGGGTGAAGGAAGATGATCATAAGAGAGTTTCAACACAGTAAAGACTCTCTCCTCCAACTCATCTACTTTCCAAAGCTCACAATTTCTCAAGTATGACAGATCTGTTATTCCTTCCAAGGTTTTTTCGTACATAAGACTTCCAACAGCTCTAATAGCAAGAGGAACTCCTCCACATTTGTTTACAACCTCCCTTCCAACTGCTATCAACTCCTCATTATTTGGTTCTCTACCCTCTACAAAAGCCATTCTACAAAACAACTCCCATGATCTTTTATCATCTAAGCCTTCAAGGATAATTGGTGGATGGGTGCCCATCATCTTTCCCACCTTCTCACTTCGTGTGGTAACAATTATCATGCTCCCCTCTGCTCCCTCGCTTAGTAAGCTTTTCAAACCACGCCATAACTCAACATCATCATTCCACACATCGTCTAGCACGATCAAACAAATTTTCCCCTCTATTAATTGTCGAAGGTCTTGTTGCACCTGCTCCATCTCTTTTGGACCTTCTTGCCCTAAAATCTTTTGAGCTATTTGTTTTACCTTAAATTCATCTGACACACATACCCACTTTTTCAATTCAAAACAAGCTTGGACGCCCTCATGATTAAACACAAGTTGAGCAACTGCAGTCTTTCCTGACCCTCCAAATCCAACAAGGGGAATTACAGAAACACTAGAGTTCACATTACTGTCCCACAAATAACGTAAAATGATATCTTTTTCATTCTCTCTCCCTATAATTTCATCTGCTTGTTGTAACATCCCGTGTTTGAAATGCGGAATTTTTTTTTTTTTCAAACAAACAATCAGAGTAGAGCAATAAAGCGAAAGAGTAATTGGATTCTTAGCCAAAACATCAACCATTGTGTAACATTGTAATGATTACGTAATCCTAAGGTTTAGAAAGGAAATAGTGTAATAACAAAATACGATAAGATAAAGATAGTCTTCATTTGCACGCCTACTCCGGTACTTGCCTCGATCCACGAACCGTGGTCCTCCTGACCCTGAAGCTACAGCTGAGATTCAATTTATCATATTGAATCTCAGGTAACGGTTAACCTTATACCCAAACAACACAGTATACAGCCAACAGATATTCTAGAGCTAATACAACAGTATATCATAAGCATACAATAGATGCATGATCATTATGCCGACAAAACATAAGCACAAAGCAATATATAAAGCCCCATAAGGTAAATAACAACAACAGCTTGCACTATTCACCAGTGCCACGATAAACACTCGTGTCCTCAGCGCTAGGAAAACATAACGGCATTCCAAACATAACCCGTTTAAAACCTGTCGTATAACGGTCTCACGACATATCCTTGACATATATGCATTTAAGAAGCACAAGATTAGTGTTACAAGACGCGTCCGTACCTTCGTTTGCGACGTTAGGTACCACCGCGGAAAACGTATTTTTACTAAAACGTGAACTTCAAACAATGGTTCGTCGGGCAGCATGGACGGCAACAAATCGAGATTCGATATCCTATAAGAATAATATCACCTTTATTAGTGATTTGACACTATAACGGCATTTTAGGTAAAAATTACCATTTTGCCCTCTACCCCTAATCCATGAATTTCGCAAAGATTTCGTTACTTCGACAAATTTTCTTCCCGAAATTTTGCCGAACTTGACGCAACTATGATTTTCGAAAATAATGACTAAAATAGCCCTCCCATATGACACCCAATCATACTTGAAATTTAAAGGCTATTCTAACAAATTCTACCCTTACTTTTAAAAGAAGCTGCGAAAGCTTCAACTTTTCAATGACTCGATCCCTACTATATTTACACCTCTCGCATATTTTTCAACGCAAACAAGGCTTAAAACAAGAATAGGAATCTCGCCCCTACTTCCTAAATCTAACTAACAATTCTACTAACTACCGAACTAAAGACTAAAGACTAAAGACCGAAAGACTTACCCGTTGAAGACTTCGAACTTCTCCGAGCCCTTCTCTCTTCTTTCTCTCTCTAGGTTCGAATTCTCTCTTGAGAATGGGGTGAAAAAACCAAAGGGGGGAGGGGGTATTTATAAGAAAAGGTGTAGGATTTCTAGTAGTCGGATCAACTTTGTGAGGAGCGATCGGGCCGTCCAAAGCAACTTTTCAAAAAAACCCTTTTTTCCCTTCTTCCCTTTCACACTTGAACGAAAATCCATGCTCAAAATAAAGGGTTTGGCCAATGGGAGGTGGCCACGTGTCACCTTCCAGAAGCTTTCAGACCGATTTCTCCGATCGGTACAGATTCGCGTGATTTGGAAAAATCTCAAAATTCTGGATTTACAACTTTGAAGACATGTTCTCACTTAGTAGAAATGTCCAAGTCAACCTTTATTTTGTTTCCATATAGGGCTCCAACAATCCAGTTGAGTCTTTCTCGAAAACGTGTCCGATCGCGTCCGATTTCGAACGCATTTCGAAAATACCAACTTCTTGAAAAATTCACTGATTCCAAATATGTCAAAATAAATTCAAACTCATTCCTAGATATTGAGTTAGAATTTATTTTCTTCATTTCCAAAAATATGCCTATATGCATTTTTCCCTATTTTGTTTTATTAGGAAAATGCACAAACTGGACTTGAAATTTACTTCGTAAGAGTCTAACGGAAGATAAAATTCCACCGATCAATAATCTACCTTGACTTTGGAATTCCTATTCCTAGATCTCTAGATAGGTCCGTTTCTAATTTATATATTACTATTCATGCACTTTAATTATATTATTAAATAATAAAACACATGTGCTTATATTGAATAAATATCATGATATTATAATTTTGATCCAATCTTCATTTTTGTCCAAGATTTCGGCTGGGCACTTTGTTGGATTTGTAAATATTTTTCATGAATTATTTAATTATTTAATTAATTACTTAATTCAATTTTTATTAAAAATTCCCCAAAATTCTCTAATTGGTCCATTCTTGTATTTAGGCTTAAAAATACCTAAACCCAACTATTTTTCATAAAAATTTCCAATTAATTAGTAAATACATTTTTACTAATATTCAACTAATTTCCACTAATTTTTGAGCTTCACATAATTATTACTGAATTTCTTTTGCTTATGCTTAAGTAATTAGCCCAATATTACTTAATTACTTCATTATCACCTGTTGATAATTTTCTTAATTACAATGCCTCATTACCTTCATACTCTTGTATTAACATTAGTATTTTTATGCCTCTTGCATTATTCCATAATTACAAGGGTATTATGGTCATTTCACTTCTTTTTGAGTATTTTCCAACAATTTCTCCAATTTCATAATTTATAAAATTACAATAATTAGAGATTATATACTCTCCTATCTCACTTGGTCATTTTACTGTCTTTTAGGATTTTTCATAAATTTTCTAAGTTATTTATGTCCCATAGGGGCATTTTGGTCATCTTGGCACTTTGGCCCTTAATTTCCCTGATTTCCTACAGAAATTCTACTTAGAAAATAGACTATAATTATACAAGACCGGAGATTGAAATTTCACTTATCAGAAATATCCAACTTTTATTTATAATATTCCAGATAAATATCCGGGTATTACACTTGTACAAAAGAGCACGTTTGCTTTCGCCCCTCAAGTACAGAGATAGGCTTATGAGGGTATTCTGTCAAATTAAAGTGCCTCCTGTCATTTTCAATTTCATCTAGCGTTCCCCTGAGTTCCCGCAATTTATGAGCCATCTTATGATTATAAACAAGATGGTTTGATGAGCCATCTTATGATTATAAACAAGATGGTTTGATTTCGAGAAGGATATCCGTACCTTCTTTGCCGCTTTGCACATGTTTTGAGTCATGATTCGCCTCCTCAAAGCTTCAGTGGACAAATCATCAAGCAGGTCAGCAGCATCATAGAGTACATCTTTCAGTCTGGCAAGCCATAAGCTAACTTGATGGTTATTGTTGGCCTTTGCCTCTGCATCCAATAATGTAGCTCTAATTGCAAGGACCGTGTTCTTCATGCTTTCTACATCATGTTTAGCATTCCGCAGCAATTTGAACTCTTCATGAGCAAAAGAGGCGAGTCCCTGAACAACATTCCCAGCGATGGTGTCCATATTTTTGGTGTAGGTGGAAGAAATTCATATGATTCTCAGTTTGTGGGTTCGGTGTGTATCGCTGCAAACTCCAGCATCCCTTCCGGTTGCACTTGTTCAAAAGCATCTCGCAACTTGCTTTTAAAAAGCTAAAGTTGTTTTCTTTTTCTTTTTGATACAAAAGTTAAAGTAGTTTTTTTTATTTATAGCCTGTTTGGGATAATTTTGGGGTTCAAATGTTAATTTATGTAAATAGAGATGAAAACTCATCTCATATTCTACTGTATATGTTGTAACTAAAGATTGAAAAATTATTTTTAAAAAGTATTTACTATTTTAAACCAGTACAATTGTCATTAATTTTTAGGATCCAACGTTCCCAGAGTGTCTAGTAGCCCAAACACGCAGGATGTGGCTATGGTTCACTGCAGTGGACCGTTCACTTCCCTCTTCTATATTAAATTTTTACCGCATACAGTAAATTCTACAATTTTTACCGCATGCGGTAGCTCATACCGCGCACGGTAAATTCTTATAGGCAGAAGAGGGAAGTGGGCGGTCCACTGCAGTGGACCGTAGCCACTCCCGTGTTGTTGATGAGTTAGATACTTTGTTATTATACCCTATATACAGAGCAAGTGTGATTAATGAATATCGTTACCGCATTTAACTAATTTACAAATACTAAACTAATATCGTTACCGCATTTATATATATATATATATATATATATATATATATATATATATATATAACCAAGAAAAATCTGGGTTTTGCTCTTCGGTATGCATTTAAAAGGAAATTGATTCATGTGTTTATTGGGCTATAGGGTGACCAATGACAATGGAGCTTGGGTCATATTCTTATCCGAGTAAATTAAGATTTTCCCTGGCAGACAAGATCATACAGTTGCAATTGCTGTTCGGTTCTCCTTTAATCAAGAGTTAGTGATCTACAAATTCTTGTGTGCTTTTCTACTTGTGAAGAATAAATGCCATCATCAGTGTCAGTCTTTTACGTGGTTTCTCCTGATGCCGTTTGATGTTTTAATATTCAAATTTCCTGATAAGGTGTGATCATTGATGTGGCACCAAAGGAAGAAAGTGTTACCGTATGCTAGAGTTGTGGTTGGTTTATCATGATGCAGATCTCTCAGTCTGGCAAGCCAAAGGCTGACTTGATTTTATGGTTATTGTTGGCCTTTTCCTCTGATTCTTTATCCTTTCTACATCATCTTTAGCATTCCACAGCAATTTGAACTCTTCATGAGCAAAAGAGGCGAGTCACTGAACAATATTCCCAGCGATGGTGTCCATATTTTTGGTGTGGGTGAAAGAAATTCTTATGATTCCAGTTTATGGGTTCGGTGTGTATCGCTGCAAACTCCAGCTTGCAAAGAACGCCTTGCACTTATTCAAAAGCATCTTGCAACTTGCTTTTAAAAAGCAAAAGTTTCCTTTTTCTTTTTGATACAAAGCTAAAATAGTTTTCTTTTTCAAAAGCATAAGAGGCGAGTCCCTGAGCAATATTCCCAGCGATGGTGTCCATATTTTTTGTGCGGGTGAAAGAAATTCTTGTGATTCTCGGTTTGTGGGTTCGGTGTGTATCGATGCAAACTCCAGCTTGCAAAGAAAGTGATTTTACAAGATATGTCATGATTTGCTTCTCTGGAAAGTGATTTTCTATGACTTTCGCTGAAGTTGCGCACATAGTAGATGTGGGACAGAGGTATAGAACACAGTGATGATCTAATAAACTGAGCCTCTCCATTTTCTAAGCTCTCTTTCTTTGTTCTCACGGAATGAATAAGGATCATCTCGTTATCTCTTTTTCCCCTGGGAACATTGTCATCTTAGTTGCATTAACAGAGAAAATAGGCATCCCCTTATGAAAACAACAAGAAACATAAGTTTTGCATTAAGCCATAAATTCAAAAACATTTTGTGTTGAGAAGGTGGGTGGGCGTGTCTCATGAATTTGATGTAAGACAAAATAGCTCGAAAGATCTTGTGACAAGAAAGTCAAAAAGAGCTGACAAATAATTGAGAGGAAGAGATTTTTTTTCTTATTTTTTTTTTAAAATTGTGTGAGATGACAATCATTGAGGGTATGCCTTTTTTAAATTTCCTTTCACCCAGCAAAAAGATGGACTCCATCGTGCTGTGAATGTTCTTCAGGGACTGACATCTCTTCGTTAAATTGGGAGCATTGATTAAGAATCACCTGCAACGCAACACAACACAATTGATAAGAATAAACACTTTTTCCTATTATGATAAATTGTAGTCATTTAGTTGTTCCTTATATTGAATATAAGAACAGAGGGGTAACTTCTTGCTTGCACTGCCAAAGGTTTCTCTTTGCATTTTAGAGTTTGAAATATATTACCCCTTAAACGACACTGTTGGGGTAATTAAGGAACATTGACTCAAAAGGATAAGACCAATGGGTGCTAGACGTTCCCCCTGTAACATCCCAAATTCTAGGATTTGAAATTGGAATATTATATGGGAATTAAATTGTGAAGATTGGCCAAATGATTAAACTTTAATTATTTGGAAAATTAGGAATTTATTTTCCTTATAATATTTAATAATAAAATTATGCAAAATAGTTGCAAAAGATAAAATGTGGGATTAAACCCATATGATATATCATTCTTATTTCTTATTGCATGTGCAAGACATGTGCTCTCTTTATGCTGACCCACAAGACCTCTCTATATTCCTTTTTTTTTTTTTTTTTTGATAAGAGTCTATATATTCCTTGTTTTTTTTTTTTTTTTTGATAAGTATATATTCCTTGTTAATCATTAACCCCAGCCAATAACAGCAGCTAGCCCATGTCTCATTCTCATTCTCATCTCTCGGCCCAACCACAACACTATGCCCAGCTCCTCATATAGCCCAAAACAGCCTATTATCTATACAACCCATTACCCCCTATGCAAATCAGTTTCTCCTCACTGCACACGCAAGACTGAGCAGCGTTGTCCAAGAAAATAAAATATCAGCAAATCAGAGATTTAGCCATAGTCCTCTAATAGCTATTATCATTTGACCTATACACCCTTTAATCACTCTTCAATTAATGAATCAGCTCAGACACGAAAGCCCAACGGAAGAATTGTGAGTGACTGAGTTTTCGAGCAGCACACCAACTCCATACTCTGTCATTTTCTGCATTATCGGCTGACAACACCATCCCTCTGGAAGTCAGCGGCTTAGGCGCACACGACACCCATGCTCCTCCATTCCTCTCGAGCCCATCAAAGATCACGTTGTATACCCCTATATATTCCCTTCTCGGACCAGACCCTTAGAACATGTTTATTACAAAGAATTGGTAGGGAGGGAAAGGAACTTTAGAGGAGGGGAAAGAAATGAAGATTTGAAAGATGAGGGAAGATGTCTTGAGTTGTTTGGTAGGAAGAAAATGAAGAGGTAATAGTTGGTAAAGAATTAGGAAATATCTATTTTACCCTCAAAAGAAATTAATTCAAAATAAAAAAGAAAAATATTTTTTTTGCTAAAATATATTTTTTTAAAAAAATATTATTGTTAAGTTCGAACTCGTGAAAAAAAAATTCGTCAAATTTGAACTTTCCCGCCAAATTTGAGCTTTCCCAGTAAGTTCGAACTTCCCGCCAAATTTGAATTTCAGGGGTAATCACAAAAACCACTTTCCTGGGAAGATGGCAGCTTTCCTTCCATTTTCGGATGGAAAGCATCTTCCCTCAAATAAGGGAAGATGAGTACTTCCAGTGAGTTGCTGACTGGACTTTCTTTCTAACAAACACCCAAAATTCATAGGAAGATTGAGATCTTTCCTTTCCCTCCCTCAACTTTCTTTGTAACAAACGGGTCCTTAGAGTATTATATAATCCCAACTCCTTGACTTCCCCGCATCCCCATCGGTCTTAACAGAACCAAAGCTGGGTTGAGAGTGAAAGAGAGAGAGAAGAGGAAGGAGATAGTGAGAGAGTTTTAGCCCTTGTGTTGCTCTGCGTTTTTGTACTGAAAGTAGAGGCGTTGTGTTTCGGTGGAGCACACGGCGTACAACCGGAGGTGAGTCTTCGGGTCCCTCTTCCTTCTGATTCTCAGCATATGTTGTTGAGTTTAAAGCCTTGAAATTTGGTTTTTGACGCAATATGCATGCTCTGTGTCGTGTGTGAGTCTCTAAACAGAGACGTGGTCAACATATATATATATATAATGCAACGATGTATGTGGAATGAAGGAGGGGAAATTCGCTGTCATACTGTAGTGGATGTATATATATAACTTTATATATATAGGCTAGTGTAAACATTCGAACGATAAGAATAGTGACAAAGAAGACAAAGTGAAAATGATGCCTGAAGCACATATAGTGTTTATCAGTAAACTCACTAAAAATATATATATATTAACACTGCACATATATTAACGCTACATATATCAAAAGAAATAAGATAGGAAATTTGCTGAAATATATATAAATATGTACGTTGCTGCATGTGGAAGATAATGAAATCTTAATATACTATTTATGTCAAGAAAAATAAAAGTAAGTCTTGTGGTTTATATATATATATATATATATATATATATATATATACACACACACACACATATATACAGTGGCGGAGCCACTATGTTGCATGTGGGTGCAAGTGCACCCATAAATTAGCTTTTGAGTTTTTTTTTTTTAAATTGTAGCTGTTGAGTTTTTTTTTTCCCTCGCTGCTGAGTTACTACATATCTTAGCATAAACACCCATAATCCCCCTCAAAACATGAGACATTATTATATAGTGCTATGATGCCCATTGATGATTTTATTTTGATGGGCCCCAAGCTTTACTACCCTCTGTCAGAGCCAACGTTTTACTTTTTTAGTATGACATGTTTTTTAAAAAAATGACCATCTGATTAAATTAAATATAAATATTATCAGACTTAATTAACATAGTTTTCTCCAAAAAAAAAAAAAATCTACAATCACATGTACTTAGCTTGTAGAGTTCCGAGAGCAACTCCCCTGCATAAAATAGAAAAGTTCCAAAGATTAATTGAATTTGAATAGATCAATTGATTAAAATAATTTCTACATCAATCTTTCAGTGGATGACTTGAGAGCAAATACAGAGTATTTAAAGGTGACTGAAGAGAAACCATAATAATTTTTCCTTGCATGTTGCTTTGGAATTTGATTGTGTAACATCTGGGTATCTGTATGCCATGAGATTAGAGTATATTGTTCTGTTTAAATTGATTTCCTCGGAAATACTTTTCAATTGAACCTCATTTCTAATCCTAAACTTTACGAAGGAGTGAGTTGCCTTTTATCCTCTTTAAAAAAAAATTCGGAGGCGCTGCCTCCGAACCCCCAAATCCCTTCATTAATTGTGCACCCACAAACTTAATTTCCTGGCTCCGCCACTGCACAACTGGGATATGTGTAAAGCACAGATGCCATCTCCTACCCCTCTTGAATGAGGGCATTCTGCATCGATCTGTTTCAGTAGTTGCAGTTAAGGCCCATCATTAGATATGAAAAGCTAAGGAACAGAGAAACACCCATAGCACCATACCAACTGATTGAGAGCTTTAGTGTCCTCTGAAAGTGATAAGCGGTATGCAGAAACATCGCTATACTCTGCAAAAGAACTGTAGCAATTAGCATGTGTCAAGAGCAAAAATGAGTAATCCCAAAACTGAAATCATAGGATTATTTCTTAACAAATAAAATCATACATAGAAGAGAAAAGTCAAAAACACCCATACCTACAGGACTGTCCGTTGCACCTCTTTCAGTTGAGATCCACACTCCAGGACCTTGCACCTCCGGTTGCTCACTCTACATAATTAAGCAACAATGAAAGCAGCTTACATCTATGGAAACAAGAGGGTTGTGTTCATGAAAATGTCTTAAATTGGCGCCTCTCCAAATTAAAAGCATATAAATAAGTAGTTTGTATCGGCCATCATTAACTAAATATTCCAAAGAAAGGGATTAGAGAACCTCGCATCATGATTAAGATGATAATTTTAAAGTAAACTCGTATTCTTCCAACCAAATTTGAAATTTATGAATTTCCAATCAGCATGAATCAAGTTACCCATAGATCCCGAGATCAATTGCCAACAATAGAATATCCATAAGTGCATTTCAGTTTCATAAATAGGACTACTTCATCTACTAAGCAACTGAAGGGAAAAAAAAAAGATTTGAACCAGCACATTCTTGTCAGATGTGTTCGGATGCAAGTACCTCCAGCGAGAATGACGAGAGCGGAGAGCATGGCGGATGATTTGGAGACGAGAACGGAGAGATCGATGGATGATTTGGAGACGAGAACGGAGAGATCGATGGAGAGTGAGAGCAGAGAACGATGAAAAGGGGAAAAAAAGGGTAAAGGGAACATGGGTGGCTCGAACAGGCGACCTGTGAGGGAAGGGTGTAGAGTATTTACCAACTGGACTACCCATATATGTTATAACTAATTTCTTTCAAATTATATATATTTTGTGTCTGCACTTGCCCACATTGGCACCAACACAGCTCCGCCACTGCAGTTGTGTTAAGGCACTTCCTTAGGTGAATCTGCTCTTAGTTACAAGGAGTTGAAGTCAATGATTGTGCACCCACAATTTCTCATTTGTGGTGTGTTACAATTATGCTTGAGTGGTCTGTCACTTGGAATTGGCCACCTTATTTTGTTTAATAAGTTTCAATCATATCTTCAAGCACCTTTTAAGTTTGTCACTGTGGCCAATCCATTGTTTTTTTCATAAAAAATCACTCCCATCCTTTGTAATCTTTTTGTTCATTACTCTAGGTCTATGTTGAAGTTACTTGATGTTTTGGTGCAACTTGACCATCTAAAAAATGCTAAAGCTAGCATACCTAATGATTTTTCGTGGTATAAAAGGTATGCATATTCTGTCTCTCTTTTTATCGTACACATTTGTTTATATAATTTTTTGTTTTCTCTCTTTCTTAAATTCAAGTTCTAGGTCTTCCATTGTTTTTAAACTATTTTGGCTCGGTCAAGTTATTATTCTGTCAAAGGCAAATTATATCTCATGCATTCCTCTTGATATCTGTCTTTATATATAGTGATTCTTACGATTTGGAATCTGATTCTGGACTTTCTCTTGTGTGTGGGGAATTAGAATATATACTTATTGCTTAATTCATATCAAGAATAAATGATGCTCTGATAGTTTAAACCGTATGCCTGCTGGATAGAGATGCATTCATATGATAAAACATAAGAATTTCATAGTTCTTTTGATTAAAAAATCAATGTGATTTGTATATTTTGCCTAGACGTGCCAGTGGTGCAGGAGTGAACTGAATACCCCCTGGCAGGTTCAATTTCCCCATGTCCTGTGAAAAGTTTAAGCAAAAAAGTGTTATCTGCACATACTCTCTGCTAGTTTCTTTCAAGTTTGATTGTCATTTATCTTCAAGTTTCCTGCAATCTCTGCTAGTTTCTTTTAGATCTTCTGTTTTTAGGGGTGCTTCCTTTGGGAGCTCCATCTTGAGATATTATTTCTTCATGATGGCCGTCTCTTCCATTTCTTGCTTGGTGGTTCTATTTGAATTAATTGCGCTGTTTGACATTTTGACTTAATGGTGAGACCAATTTAGTCTCAGCAATCAAGTCACTTGTTCGAAACTGGAATTCTTCTCTAATGGTTAGTAGATTGTGGCCCATGTTATCTGTCATGCTATTTTTCTTAAAAATGATTATGCTTTAAAATAGTATTCCTAGATGATGCCAGAAGAATTGCATCTGGTAGGGTGCATCTGGTAAATGTCTGCTGACTTTGTTGTGCTTTGATGCACTAAAATTAGAACATCCCGAGTTCAATTGCTTTATCCCCACCTTCCATTTATTATAGTTTTTCATTTTTTGATCTCTTGTGGTCAAGTTGCTTTGGAATTGAAAATCATATCTTTAGTTGTTTAGTGTCCTTGTATGAAAATAGATACAATGTTATAGGTTTTGATAGAGGAAGCATTGAGATGAGCTAGCTTACTTCCTTAAAAAAAAAAAAATTCGGGGGCGCTGCTCCTGAACCCCCAAATCCCCCCATTAATTGTGCACCCACAAACATAGAATCCTTGCTCCGCCACTGGTTTGGTTGGTTCCTCAACCTCTGCAACTAAATTCGCATAAAGAGGGAGCACCGCCATTTTCAAATTGCTTCACACGCCCCTTCTTCTGATTACTAAACTTCTCCTCACTGGGATTCCATTTTCGTCCACTAAAAACACGCTCTCGGAACTTACCAGCATTGCTCCGGCGAACACGACGAAACCGATTCCGACGACTCTCATCGTCTATCTCTGCGGTTAAGCTTAATTTTCTCTTTTAGGGTTTTGGTTTAAGCCCTGTTATATTCTTCTTTTTGGGCTGGGATGGGCCCGGCCTTTTTCTCCTTTAGCCCAAACTGTGTAATGGCTGTTATTGGAGCAAATGAAAAGCCTGATTGGGATTATTTCAGAGAAAATTATATGGAAGGACCCAATTTTTTTGAATTATATAGGGTGTACTTGTGGGAAAATTCAATTTGCATTTTTCTTTGTTAAAATCTCACTCTGGTCTCAAAGACAAGGATAGGAAAAATATAATCACTTGTCAATTTGTAGTGATATAGATTCTAAATGTAAAGTTATCTTACTAACATAAATAAACTTGTCAATTATCACTCCATCACTTGTCAATACAAGCTTTTCATTTGTCATTTCTATGACTTATCAATAAGATAAATTCACCTTCAAAATCTACTCCCTCTGGTCCTTATTATAAGGCACCAACTAGCAAGTTTATTTGGTCTTTTTTATAAGGTACTTACATATTCCCAATGAGCATTAATTATATATGTTTTTCCATGTCTGCCCATAGTTAATAAGGGTAGTGAGTGAGAGTAATAATTAATATAATATTAGAGTTTAGTGCAATTAGTAGGGGTAATATTGGAAATTACTTAAATTCTATGACAACTTTATTGACTTTAACTACTTTTATTGGTTTGTGAGAAAAGTTAGTTGGTGCCTTATAATAAGGACCAGAGGGAGTATATCACTGTAGTCCCTTGTTAGTTTTTTTATAGAGAAATTTACACTAAAACTTTTTAAATATTTTTTCTAATCCTTAGACTTGAGTGAAATTCTCCCTTTTCCCCTTTAAACATGTTGGCATGCATGTTTGGTGTGTGCTATGTGTATCATGGGCACACTTGATCTAGTCTTTTATTCCGACTTGAATTTCCTTATGTAACAATTTTATCTTTTAATAATAATATTAATTCTTATATGAAAATATTTTTTTTTTAACTAAAAACAAAAAATTCATTGACGCTAAAATTAAAGTGCGGGTCAACTAGCATGAGAGCACATGTCATGCTTATCGAGGAGATGAATATTGACAAATGGCATATAAACATAACAAAAATCAAATGAGTAATGCCCCTCTCTAATTCCATTCCTTTGAGCTCGCTGTCTAACCAATAAATAAATTAAATAAATAATAGGAGAAATCAACAAGTCTATCTTTCTAACAATTTACACCTCAAAGAGTTGAGTACGTAGAGATACTATAAAAGCCCAACTTGAGAATGCAATACTTCAATCAATAATCACGATCCCGTCAACGTACATGTGAGAATGGAGATTCAGATCTCATACTCTATCATCTTCACCTTCTTTTGCTTCTTCCTTGTGATCCTCAAGCTATCTTCTTCCAAGAAACCCACCAAAAACCTACCTCCAGGGCCATGGAAATTGCCTCTCATTGGAAACCTGCACCAACTAATTGCTGGCTCACTACCTCATCGTTCTCTCGCAAATCTTGCAAACAAGTACGGGCCCTTCATGCACCTTCAACTTGGTCAGGTTTCTCACATCATAGTGTCTTCACCTGAATATGCCAAAGAAATAATGAAAACACATGATCTGATCTTTGCAAATAGGCCCAAAAATCTTGCCGTTGACATCTTGGCCTACGGTGGCACAGATATCGTGTTTTCCCCGTATGGAAACTATTGGAGACAACTTCGAAAGATTGGCACTTTAGAGTTTTTCTCAGCAAAGAGGGTTCAGTCATTCAGAAGGATAAGGGAAGAGGAGGCATCAGCACTTGTCAGGAACATCTCTGAACATGAATGCTCTGTCATAAACCTTAGTAAAAAAATCTTCACACTCACAAGTTCCATAGTTGCAACAGTGGCCTTCGGCAAGAAGACAGGGAACGTAGAACAAATCCTACAAAATATAGAGCAAACACAACAGTTTTGCTCTGGGTTTCTCATTTCTGACTTCTATCCTTCGCTGAAATTTCTCAGTATAATCACAGGGATGAGAGCTCGAATTATGAAGCTACACAAATATGGAGATAAAGTGTTTGATGACATCATCAGAGAGCACAAAGAAAAGAACATAAATAATGTTGAAATGGTAGAGGAGGATCTAGTTGATGTTCTTCTCCAAATTCAAGAGGATAATGACTTTGACATCCCCTTATCTCTTGAGAACATTAAAGCTGTTATTAAAGTTAGTCTTCTTATGCACTTTATATATCATATTAAATTTCACATAATATGTCATTCGTTACATTCCTCAAATTAATTGGTATGAATTCCTTTCCAGGATGTTTTCTTTGGTGGAACTGAATGTTAACTCTTAGAAATTGACAACATTCCAGCACATTTTCTGTCTCTTTTACCTATTTTGGGCTTTAAGTATGCATAGCAAATGAAGTATATAGGAGAAAATGTGCATATCAAAGTATCAGAAAAAAATCAAAATATTCTTGTTAAATTTTATAGAGTTTGTGATTCAATTGAGAATTGATAAATCCTCCCTCTTTTGTAGGAGGATGGAGATAAGTTTTGAAGCTCTATAAGAACTCGGAAACAAGGATAGAAACAAAGGAAGTGAAGTATTGCAAAGCTAGAAGGAACTCAGCACAACCGGCCGCAGCAAGTTGTGCTGATCGGCCGCAGCAAGTTAAGAAAAATTGCTCTCGTGTCAACTTTCCGCTGAGTGTTGCAACCGGCCGTAGCGCCGCGAAAAAGTGCAGAAAGTACAATGCTGCGCTTTTCATTTCAAGTAATGTAAAACCCTACTTAACCTAAAGGGAAGGGCCGAAAATCACATTCTGGACACAAGGAAACAAGTGGGCACACAAGGGAAGAGCTTGGGAGAGAGATCTTGGAGTTTTGGAGGCTTGGGTGCTCAACCTAGAAGAGATTTTGGGAGTTTCCACCTTGGTTCTTCCTCTTTTCTCCTCTTTTCTTCTTAGTTCTTCATGTATTCAGAAGTTTTGCTTAGACTCTCTTTGTATTTGAACATGAGTAGCTAAATCTTTCATTCTAGGGTTCTTTTGACCCTTTGTATGGATTAATACTTGAATATTCCTCTCTTTTGGTAGATTAATATATGTATGTGTTGATTTTAACCTTGGCTTAATGCTTCTAAGTGATTGGCCTCCATTTAGATGATTTGTTCACTTAGGTTTTGACTTGAGAGAGCTAATCTAGGTGTAGAACTTGATTGAAATCATGCTTGTCTTGAAGTTTACTTGATAAATGGATGGTTTGTTGGTAAAATAGAGATATATTTACTAGCCTTGCATTGTCACATTAGGGTTGTTGCTTATTAGGGTTGTTACTTGAATGTTGATTCTCATTAATTGTAGCAAGAGATTGTGCATTTTAATGAGAAGAGAAACTTGATTTTGACTCGAGAGAGCGGGTCAAGTGTTTTAGAACCTTAGACTAACACATATATGTATTGAAATGCCACTAGAGAGGAAATCAACCAAGTTTTATGAAATGCAAAAGGGGAAAAAGAGCCCTAGGCTCAATTATCCTTGAATTTAAAGAATCAATTGCCTTTATCAATTTTATGTTTTAGAAATAGTCTTTAATAATTCTCATTCCAAATCAAAACTTTGTTTTAGCTCAACTTGATGAAATTCACTAAGCCTCTTGCTTGACCAATTTGTTAAACAAATCCTCGTGGGAACGATACTTTACTTATCATTTTATTACTTGCGAATCTCGTACACTTGCGAGGCGAACACTGAAACAGCGGCAACTACAATAGTTTGGGCTATGTCAGAATTGCTCAAAAATCCAAAGGCTATGAAAGAGGCACAAGAAGAGGTATATGTATAACTAGAATTTTGAATGTTGTCAGATAAGTTTTTTGGGTTGTGTGTCTATAGATTAAACATATGACAATTAGCATTTGTGATTATTTATTTATTTGTTGGCTAAACTATGCATAATTCTTTGAAAATCAAACCATATACACGTAACTTCTATAATTTTTGTAACCTTTTTTTTCTTCCTGATATTATACTCTGGTATCCGGTGTGGGGTTCATGACCGGTCCTCTCACCACAAATGTCTCCCCTGGGATTCGAACTTGAGACCTAGAGGAATCTAGCGGGTCCTTACACTGCCAGACCAACTCTATGTCAGTAATTTTTGTAACTTTACTATAATCAATCCCTTAAACTCCTATTTTTATGGAGATAGTACCTATATGATTAATTTTGTACATTACGTATCCATGCACAGCTTAAAGCTTAGAAGGATTACCTGCATATATTAATCAAAATTTTGAGAGGTTATATGCACACAAAAGTAAAAATTAAGACATGAAAACTCATGGAGGTTTATTTTTAAGTTTTAAAGTTTATGGGGTTATTTGTATATGATCCAAAGCTTAGAGAATATTTGTCATTTAACTTTATTTTTTCATATTGATTTACAAAATTTGAAATTATTTAATGTATTATTATTGGCTTTGCATTAGGTAAGAAGAGTCTACGGAGGAAAAGGATATGTAGATGAATCAAATCTTCACCAATTAAAATATTTAAGTGCTGTCATAAAAGAAACCCTAAGGCTACATCCACCAGCGGCATTGTTGCTTCCCAGACAGAACAACAAAAGTTGTGAAATTAATGGATATATGATACCTCCTAAGACGAAGATTATCATTAATGCTTGGGCCATTGGAAGAGATCCTAAGAATTGGAATGATCCAGAGATGTTTGAACCGAAGAGGTTTCTTGATACAATGATTGATTACAACTTCAAAGGTTCAAACTTTGAGTATATCCCATTTGGCGCTGGAAGAAGAATATGTCCTGGAGTTACATTTGCTACACCTGTTTTAGAATTATTACTTTCCAGTTTACTTTACCATTTTGATTGGAAACTACCAGAGGGAATGAGGCTTGAGGGATTCGACATGGATGAGTCATTTGGCGGCGTGGTAAGAAGGAAAAACGATATGATGTTGGTTCCTATTTGCTATTTCCTTGAGTTTATGTGTATTCATTACTTGAATGATGTTTCGGCCAGTTTTAGATATCCTTGAATCTATGTTGTGGAAGCCATAAATGAATTGAAAAAAGAAAAGAAAAAAAGAAGTCGTTTTGCATTGAAAGTATTTTGATATATCCAAACTCCAACAAAATAAAGTACACAAGGAATATTTGAATAAAAGAAAGAAAAGAAATTAGAATTTAGAAGAATATGATTCATGAATGAGAAGGATTAGATAAACCCCTTTGTTAATGGGAAGAATCTTATCTGGCTCGCCATATAAATTAGGGAAAATCCTAATAAAATCGGTATGAAATGATTAAAATTAAAATATAGCCTACATTTTTACCTAATTAGGAATTTATGAATGTTATTAAAAGACAATATTGTCCTCTATTATTAAAAAGGAAAAGTGAAAGTAGCTAAAAAGGAAAAAATGAATTTTAAATTAGGCCTCATCTAATTTAATTAATTAATAATTATTCAATATAATCAGCATACATTTTTTATTTTAACTTTGGATTTTGGTAGATTCTTTTTTGAAAAATATGATCGTGTGTGTGTATTTATATCTACATATAACATAAGTTTTTTTTTTTTTAAAATGACTTATAAATAATGCCACTCATTTTTTCATATTTCATAAAATAAAAGATCGTTCCTCATTGATTTAAAATGCTAAAAAATCCAGAGGTTATGAAAGAGGCACAAGTAGAGGTATAGGCACAAATTGAATTTTCACAGTTTTATTTTGTTAGCCTGTGTAAGTGTATAAATATGATTCTTAGTATACTGTATTAGTTTATAAATTTGAAATTATTGAGTTGACTTTATGAGAAATTATTTATTGGCTTTTCATTAGGTAAGAAGAGTCTTTGGAGGACAAGGGTGTGTATATGAATCAAAGCTTCACCAATTAAAATATTTAGGTGCTGTTATTAAAGAAACACTAAGGCTACATCCACATGTGGCAATGTTGCTTCCAAGAGAAAACAGTGAGAAGTGTGTTGTCAATGGGTATGTGATACCTTCTAACACAACGATTATTATTAATGCATGGGCTATTGGAAGAGATCCTAAGAATTGGAATGAACCAGAGAAATTTGAGCCAAAGAGGTTCCTTACTACATCGATCGGTTGATTACAACTTCAAAATTCAAACTTTGAGTATATCCCATTTGGTCTTGGAAGAAGGATACGTCCTAGAATCACATTTGCTACTCTGTTTAGAATTGCTACTTGCCAATTTACTTTACCATTTTGATCGGAAACTTTCGGAAGGGCAGAAGCTTGAGAATTTGGACATGGATGAGTCTTTTGGTTCAGTGATAAAAAGGAAAAAGGATCTAAATGTAGTTCCTTTTACCTATTGTAACATCCCATGTTTGAAATGCGGAAAATTTTTTTTTTTCAAACAAACAATCAGAGTGGAGCAATAGAGCGAAAGAGCATTTGGATTCTTAGCCAAAACATCAACCATTGTGTAACATTGTATAGATTACAGTAGTCCTATGGTTTTAGAAAGGAACAACAGATAGAAACAGAAAGCGGAAATACGTAAAGCGATAGAGATAAAGCTGGTCTTCAGCTGCACGCCTACTCCGGGTACTTGCCTCGATCCCCGAGCCGTGGTCCTCCCGACCCTGAAGCTACAGCTGAGATTCAATTCATCATATTGAATCTCAGGTAACAAGTTAACCTCATACCCAAACAATACAAGATACGACAACAGATATTTCTAGAGCTAATACAACAAGATATCACTACAAAAGCATATAGCAGATGCATGATCATTATGCCGACAAACATAAGCAATAAGCAGTATGAAAGCCCCACAATGTAAAACAACAATAACAGCCTACACTATTCACCAGTGCCACGATAATTAGTCGTGTCCTCAGCGCTAGGAAAACAAAACGGTGTTATCAAAACTATAACCCGTATAACTGTCTGTATAACGGTCTACGAACATATCATTGACATATATGCATTTAAGAAGCACAAGATTAGTGTTATAAGACGCGTCTGTACCTTCGTTGGCAACGTTAGGTACTACGGCGGAAAACGTACTTTCTACGGAGAAACGTGCAAGAATCCTACTGAGCACGTCGGCAACAGTAACGGCGGCAGTAATCAACGTTTCAGATATCCTATGAGAATAATGTCACCTCCATTAGTAATTTGACATTATAACTGGCATTTTAGGTAAAAATCACCATTTTGCCCCTATACCCCTACTTGGCGGAATTTCGCTAGCTTCCGCTACATAGGCTATTTTCTTCCCAAAATTTCGCCAGAACTTCGACGCATTTATGATTCTTGAAAATAAAGACTAAAATAGCCCTCCCATATGATACCCAAATCATAAAAATAAAGACTACCCTAGCCTTACTTACTATTGAACTAAAGACTAAAAACTAAAGACCGAAAGACTTACCCGTTGAAGACTTCGGCAGAACTTCCCCCAGAGCTTCTCTCTCTACTTTCTCTCCCTAGATTTTCGGCCAAGGCAAGAAATGAAGAGTGTGTGCAGAATTTTGAAGGGGGGGTATTTATAGAAACGGAGGAAGGATTTCGGCCGTCGGATCAACTTTATGAGAAACGATCTGGACCGTTGAACCAAACTTTTTGAAGAAGTTTTCTCCTCCCTTTCTCTCTCCTGGCCGACATCAAGGGCTGATGTGGCAGCCTCCCATTGGCCCAAAATTGATGATAGGCGCTTACTTTATGCCCTGATCGCCGATTTTCCGATCGGCACCGATTTGCGTAATTTCGGAAACATCTCAGAATTTTGGACAACCAGCTTTGAAGACCTTCTCTTCCATACTAGAAATGTCTATTCCAACTATTTTTCTGACTCTGCCTAGGCCATTTCCGGATTGACGGAAGTTTTACGGAGAAACGTGACGGTTTCGAAACGAAAATCCGGAAGTTCCAAACTTATAGACATAGATGCACCGATTTCAAATATGCCCATAAAAATTCCCAATTCTTTTTCATATGTCGCAACACAACCGTTTTGTACCCTTGGCTATCTGCCCTTTTCTCAGAATTTCTCTATTTCGTCTTATTAGGAAAAAGTCCTATTGACTTCAGAATTAACTTCCGGGAGAGTTTAACGGAAGATAATAACTCACTGATCACTAATATAACTTGACTTTGAAAATCCTATTCCTGACTCTCCAGATAGGATCCGTTCCCTATATTTCATTTTACTATTCACCTTTGTATTATTTAATTAGAGTTTATTATTTTTAAAACTCTTATATTATTATTAAATTGTATTTTCTTTTTCTTTCTTCTTTTTTTTTTCTTCTTCTTTTTTTTTTCCAGCCCTAATTTCGTTTTTTTTTATATTTAATTTTTAATTTAATTAATTAATTATTTATTTATTTAATTTTTCCAAAAATTTCACAAAATTACCTAATTGGTCCATTCTTGTATTTAGGCCTAAAGATACCTAAACTCAACTATTTTTCATAAAAATTTCCAATTAATTAGTAAATACATTTTTACTAATTTTAAAACAAAAACCACTAATTTTAGGGTTTCATATAATTATTTGTGAATTTCCTTCACTTATGCTTAAGTAATTAGCCCAATATTACTTAATTACTTAATTATCATAACTTGATAATTTTCTTAATTACAATGTCTCATTATCTTCATACTCATGTATTTACATTAGTATTTTCATACCTCTTGCATTGTTCCATAATTACAAGGGTATTTTGGTTTTTTACTTCTCTTTGAGTATTTTCCAACAATTTCTCCAATTTCATAATTTATAAAATTACAATAATTAGAGATTATATACTCTCCTAACTCACTTAGTCATTTAACTGTCTTTTAGGATTTTTCCATAAATTTTCTAAGTTGATTACCCTTTCCAGGGGCATTTTGGTCATTTTGGCTCTTGGCCCTTAAATTCCCTAATTTCTTGTAGAAATTCTACCTAGAAAATATGCTATAATTATACAAGACTGGAGATTGAATTTTCACTTATCAGAATTATCCAACTTTTATTTATAATAAAAAGGAAAAAGGATCTAAATGTAGTTCCTTTTACCTATTCTCCTTGTTAGTGTTTCATGTATATTTATCTTGAAAGATGTTTTGAACCGGGGAATCCAGAGGAAAAGGGCAGGAAGGATTAAAAGATAGGCGCAACACACACTCACTCACACAAATATTAGTGTTTCATGCGTGCAAATTTTTATATCAACAACTCCGTTTTCTTTTCTAGTCTTGAAATAATGATCCATCCATATATATAGAATAATTTAATATCGTCATATATCTTAATCATCCAACAATTTAATGGCTTACAAAACAAGATATGAAAGGGACGACTTACCAATAGTATATTATAAAAATGATAGAAAAGATGAGCGAATTGAATTAAATAGAATTAATTGAACACAATTAATGATTGTGCTTATAATTTAATTGATATTTGGTTTGACTTGTTATTGGTGGCCACGTGTTGCTGTAGGGAAAAATGTTGGAAATTTAACCCAAATGAGCTCTAAACTCTTAACCATATCCAAATGAATGAAAGCTGCTACACACACACACACAAAACCTGAGACTGAGATTTGCAGTCAATGTAATTTTTATATAATTCATACAAATCATAATGTCGCTTTTATCTTTACGTGAAGTTATAATCCCTATCTCAAGTTGAGTTATAAAATTAGGCCGAAAGGATCGGGAGAAGGAAATTAAACGTGCCGTCCTATATGAAAGTCATCACTTCTACACGCACACAATTAATCTCACCTGTCTCTAACTACCATTCTTTCAATATGGAGCGACAGATCTCATATTCGATCATCTTCACTTCTTCCGCTTCCTTCTTATATGATCCACAAACTATCTTCTTTCAAGAAACCCAGCATTACAAAGAAAAAAAAATTGTCTGTCACTGAAAAGATAAAATCCGTTGCAAAAAGGGGCTGCGACGGAAAACAATCTATCGCAAAAACTCTCGTTACAAATGAAATTTGCAATGGATTTTGTGTCATCTATCGCAATTTGTGACAAAAAAAAATATTCAAAACAATCCATCGCAAATTGCTAGGGAATATGGAAAACAAAACCATCGCAAATTAAGGAATTAGAAAAATAATAATAATTATTAGGGATCTTCCTATTAACTCTTAGAAATTGGTATATATAATAATAATAATAAAACTCTTAGAAATTGACAATATTTCAGCACATTTTCCTTCTTCTTTTTTACATATTTTTGGGTTCAAAATATGCATAGGAAATGAAGTTTATAAAATTGGAAAATAATCATTAATGATTCTCATAGTTGATTTATATTTAGGACCAATATTTTTTGACCAATTAAACTTATAGTAACACTCCATCCGGTCCTATTTATAAGAGTTCAATAACAAAACTATGCAGTTTAAAAAATTTGTTAAAATTAGTTAAAAACAAAAAAAATGTATTTGAAATAAATCTTTTTTTTTTTCCAAGTATGCTCTTATTTATGAGGGGCAGGTAAGAGAGAAAAATAGAGTAAATATAGGTATTACCAACATTTTAATCAATGCAGTGTATATAATTAATGAGGGATAACAATAAAAAGAACTCATTAAATATCCAAACAATTCTTGTCGGGCTCCTATAAAAAGAACCAAGATAATTTAAATTTTAGATTCTTATAAAAAGGACAGAGGGAGTATAACAAAGAGAAATAACTCAGAAATTAAAGTCTTAAAATTTTGAGTTAACATGTGGTCCGCACATTTATTTTATATTCTCATTTTTGAACTCCCCTCCTCATTTCTTACAATTACTGTAAGAGCTTCGTTTTGGCCTGGTTTCATCTTGGGACTAATGCGAAGATGCCTGGTTTAAAATTCGATGCTATTTAAGAACCAATCCAATTTTAGTCCAGAAATTTCATATTTAAATTATTGATAATGTATTGTTAATTAGTTTCAGGTTTTTTTTTTTTAAATGTAGACATACATTTATCTCTTGCTATAATATGCAAAAACAAGAAAAAGAGGCGTGATTAAGAAAGAGAGGGTTCAGACTTTAGTGGGTATTTCGGAGCGTTCTTTACATTTTTTTTTAAAAGAAAAGTGTGAGAATAAAAAGTATAATGATAGATTATTTTTATTTTTCAGATATATAGCTCCACACAATTTCTATAATTTTTATTTTAAAAAATTTGTGATATGATTCTAAAAAAGGATATGACCGTATATGTTACAAGGAGTCACATACAGTAAACATGTAACTAGACTACAACATGAATAAGAAGAAAACAAAAGAAAAAAAAAATCAAACTAAATTAAGAGATCTTCAAAAGAGGAAAATTTGTATAACTCCATCAAGAACACATCCATGAAATTGCAATGCAGCCTCTAAATGTGGGATCACCACTGGCTGTACATTTGAGCAGTGAATATTAATTAAAAAACTGCAAAAGAAAAGAGATTAAATATTGCACGAGGCTCCCCACAACAAGATCAAATCACAGTCTCCAAGGAGGACTACCACCCGGCAATGTTCGGGTCCAACAGACCAGCCTTAGCCAAGGAAAACAGATCCATGCGTGGTATATGAGCAACTTTTTGCCGATCATCACCAGCCAAAAATGGGGAATTATCTATGGTCAATGTTCGTAATGATGTGAGATTATGAAGGCCTTCCGGAAGTGATGTCAAATACCGACAATTCCTGAGCACAAGATGTTGCAGTTCCAAGAGATGCCCAATCCATTTTGGCAACCTTTCTCCACCAAATCCTTGAATGGATAGAGCTTTGATGGTATGATGAGGACGAAGCCTTTCTAAAATCAATTCATCTTCAGCAACAACTAATTTAGAGGGATCATAAAACCAGTATGTGTCTCCCAAACCAACGATAATTGTTGAAGATGTTGCTTCCCTTCTAGCTTTGCAAACTCAACCTCTCTATGATTTGACCTCATGCGGCTCAACCGTGTTATTTTTAGAGTGCCTTTCAAGTTGTTAAGCTTACCCAATTCACTTATCCTTGCACTTCTTCCCCTATCTCATGCCACTACTACAAAAAATAGCTTTTACTTCTCTAATTGACGTCCTATTTTAAAAAACAGAAGAAAAAAAAAACGATGGCATTTTTATAATTATATGAAAGAAAATTTGACTTTTGGCGTCTAACTTTTGAACTTAGACGCCAAAAACAACACTTTTGGTGTCTAAGTTCAAAAGTTAGACGCCAAAACCTTTTGGCGTCTAAGTTAAATATTTAGACGTTAAAAGTGGACCCTAGCGTCAAAAATTTGCCCTGGCGCCAAAAACAACACTTTTGACGTCTAATTTTGAAACTTAGACTCCAAAATCATTTCAAATTTCCTGTACTTTTTTTTTTGTTTTTGTTTCAGGTGCTCCAGACCGTGACTCCCTTCTTTATTTTGCTTTCTCGGGCTTCTCATTATATCAGAGACACCCATACTTCTCTTTTCAAACTTTCCACCTGTCACTTCCGATATGCTCAAATCGCGGACGGTGGACGATGAAGGCAACACAAATGGTGGACGGTGGAGGCAACGTGGACGATGAAGGCGACAGCTGACGGTGAGTCGATCCAGACTTTTTCAGCCGCGGGGGAAGAGACTTCGACGGAGGCACTGAACCAGAGTGAGCTTGGGCTTGTGGAAATTCTTAGGGTTTTTTCGCAACACCACCTTCCTCCACCAGTCGCCGCCGTTGGCAGCAACTTGTCAACCGATATTCTGATTTTTCTAATAGATATGATTTCCATATCTCTATTCTATCATCTTTGTAGCTTGAAGACATATTTTTTTTGTAGATTTGATTTTTCCTATTCTCCAATTCCTCTGTAATTTAATTTCAATTTGTAGATTTGATTTTTGGCTCATTTCATTTTTCTGATTCTCCGACTTTTCTGGTTTTTCTGATTTTTGGATGACTTTATTTCATGGCTTATTGCTTATGGTGATTCTAGTTCTTGTAATCATCTTTCTCCATGGTTGCCAACGATTTCTATGGTGGTCGTTGGCGATTTCTATGGCTACCGGAGCTGTTTGTTCCACGGCAAGCCTCCCAACTTTGTTTGGGGGTTTTTTTTTAAAAAAAAACTATATGGTGTCCTAAAAAAACAGGACGCTGAAACCCAAGACTTTCAACACCCCCTAGATAGGCGTCCCTGCAAAATTGGACGTAGAAAGGGGTAAGAATAGGACGCAAAAACGTTGTTTTGTAGTAGTGTGCATTTCCTGCTCAGCTACTACAAAATTTGTCAATGTGTGGAGCTCACGCTCTCCCCCCCCCCCCTCTGCTCACTCTGTTTCTTCTTCACTCGGTCTTAGCTCTGGTCTTTGCTCAGGGATCTAGCAGGGCCATATGGAAGACACTAAGTGGTATTGCATTGTTTTACTTGGATTTTGGTTCTATTTTCGTCCTGATTACGATGTTCAGGGTCTTTTTTGTTTTTTCTTTACTTCTTGGGTCATGCATGAAGAGTAGGTGAGATTGAGCTTGACGTGTGTTTGTGCTTGCTCACTTTCATTATGGTTCTTGGTTTAGGAAGAATGATAGGTTTTTCTTAGCTGAATAAGTTTTACTTTCTTCCTGGTATGGTGAATGGGTGGGCTGATTAAGCAGTGTTGAGTAGAAATTAGTCAATACTTGGCGACCAATTGGAAGATTTTTGCATTTTTTGCTTGTAAACTTCGATGATTTTTGTTGTGGGAAAAGAAATTTTGTGTGACTGATCAGTTGAGATTTTGTACGGCTAACAAATTAAGTAGGCCTCTTTGATGGTTGTACTGCTAACTAGAAGTTTATTGTTGCGTGAAGAAAGAATCGATGTTCCTTCAGTTGAGTGTGAAAATCATACTCGATCGGAACCTTGAGCTGAAGAATAATGCTTCAGCGATGATCGCAATAATAAATAAATAAATAAAATTTATTCAAATAAGTCTACTTTTGATGTTGGTTTTACTGGGTTCAAGTTTTGTTAGAATGCATCTTTCATATATTGATAATATAAAGATTACGAGGGGGACCGAACTCATAGTTTTGGAAGTTCGTTATTTATCAAAAGCGATTAGGAATTGCTTCCTGCATAGTTAATGGACTGTTTGTAATTTGCAACTTCAATTTATTGGACTATTTAGTACCACTACAAAAAAATGGACTTTTGGTGGCGACATTTGGAGGCGACAAAAAATGTCGCCGCTAAAGGTGATACTTTCAGTGGCGACAGTTATTTGTCGCCGCCAAAAGAGTGTTTTGGTGGCAACTTTTTGTCGCCGCCAAAAGTCTAACATAAAATAGTTTTTTTTTTTTTAAAATTGTAATACTTTCAGTGGCGACACTTATGTGTCACCGCCAAAAGGGTGTTTTGGTGGCGACGTTTTGTCGTCCCCAAAAGTCTAATTTAAAATTTTTGTTTTTTTTTTAAATTGTAATACATTCAGTGGCGACAGCTATTTGTCGCCGCCAAAATTGTGTTTTGGTGGCGACGTTTTGTTGTCTCCAAAAGTCTAATTTAAAATTTTCATTTTTTTAAAATTGTAATACATTCAGTGGCGACAGTTACTTGTCGCCGTCAAAAGCGTGTTTTGGTGGCGACCATTTTTTCGCCGCCAAAAGTCTAATTTAAAATTTTGGTTTTTTTTCTTAAATTGTAATACTTTCGGTGGCGAGACTTCTTTGTCGCCGCCAAAAATGGTGTTTTGGTGGCGAAATTTTGTCGCCGCCAAAAGTCTAATTTAAAATTTTCATTTTTTTTAAATTGCAATACTTTCAGTGGCGACAGTTATTTGTCGCTGCCAAAAGGGTGTTTTGGTGGCGACTTTTTGTCGCCGCCAAAAGTCTAATTTAAAATTTTAGTTTTTTTTTAAATTGTAAAAAAAAAAAAAAGAAGTTTCATAATGCACACATTGAGCAGAGCCATTGAGGAAGAGAAATCGCTCTCAATCCAATGATAATTCAGCTGTGGAGACTATGCGTACCCAATTGCTTGAGGACTTTGATAAAAAAAATTCAGGAGGAGCGTGAAAAGATAGAAGTAGAGCATGCTGAGGAACGTGCTAGGATGGAAGCAGAGCGCGCAGAAGAACGTGCAAGGATGCAAGAAGAGCGTGCAGAAGAACGTGCACAATTTGATGAGAAGATTAAACAAATGGAGTAGAGGATTCTAGTTGTCTTAATGCAACAGGGGCAAGGAACAGCTCCTACTTCATCTACTCCAAGCCTTCCTATCCCACCAGTTGATCCTTCTTCATAGTTTTATGTTTGATGTTTCCTTCCAATGAACAACCTTTAGACTTTGTTTATAGAGAATTTAAATATTTCATGTCCATTTTGAACATTTATGTTAGTATCATTGTTAGTTAATATATTGTAAGTTTCAAGTTTTTTATGATCTTAATCAATGCAGTACAGGTTTTAATTGTGGTACAATTTTTAATTTTATCAATTTCATTTAAGAAATTTTTTTTTTAAAAAAAATTACTTTTGGCAGCGACAAATGTCGCCGCTGAAAAGACTATTAGGGGCGACAAAAACTGCCGCCGCTAATAGTATTTTCAGCGGCGACAATTGGTCGCCACGGAAAGGGGTATTGGTGGCGACATTTTGTCGCCGCTGAAAGTACTATTAGCGGCGACAGTTTCTGTCGCCACTAATAGTTTTTTCAGCAGCGACATCGATCGCCACTGAAAAGACTATTAGTGGCGACAAAATTGTCGCCGCCAAAAAGGTTATTAGTGGCGACAATTGTCGCCACCGAAACCCTATTTTTAGCGGCGACATTTGCCTCCGTGACTTTTGTTGTACTTTTAGTGGCGACAAAAAGTCGCCACTGAAAATATACTTTTGTCGCCACTGAAAGACTTTCAGTGGTGACTTTTCTCGCCACCGAAAGTCAAATTTTTTGTAGTGAGTGAAAGTGGAGAGGCATGAGCCTATCAAAGTCTCTTGTTATATTCAATTTCTGATACCAAGAGGCAATATGTTTGAAAACATCTGTACTTGTATGAACTATTCTCTTTTTCCATGATTTTATTTTGCCTTCTTTTATTTAAGGATGAATGAGGCTCAAAAGGGTCTTGTTAGTTATGCTTAGTTTTGATGATGACAAATATGATTATCTATCTATACTTCATTTATATTCTACCTTGGTTAAAATGTAGATGTGAAGTTTATTTATAAAGAATGAGAAGATCAAAGTATCTAATTAAGGGAATGATGAAGAGAATAGAAGAAAGATGGAAGAACTTGCTAAATGGAATGAAGTATCTAATATATGTGAAGTTTATTTATAAAGAATGAGAAGATCAAAGTATCTAATTAAGGGAATGATGAAGAGAAGAGAAGAAAGATGGAAGAACTTGTTAAATGGAATGAAAATATCATTACTCAAGTTCCTAGATTGATGCTAGAAGTCTCCACGATAAAATGGAAGTTGAAATGGCTCAAATTGGAGTTAAAATAAGCAAAATCACATTTTGGGATGATTTGACTTGAGCCAGGGATTTTTAACTCGAGTCTGACTCAAAACTCGAGCCAGAAAAGATTGACTCGAGCCAAAAATGCTTTTCAGCACCTCTGTTCTACTCTGTTTCGCGTTTCAGCTGGCGACCTCTAGTAATTCGATGATATCTCCCAAACCAGAAATCGGATTGAGGTGAAATAAATTTTTTCAGAAACTAGACTTCCAATGCGTCATTTTGATATACAATTCAAGTCCAAAGGAGGTCATATGAAAGAGCTATGAATTGTTGAAGATGACAGTAACATCAACGTCACAGACCAACCTTCGGTAAGTTGGGTGTATCTCTCAAATGACAAATCCAATTGAGCTGAAATCGGTGGAATATGAAAGTAGACATCGATATCGTTCCAGGGATATATAATTTGCTAACTTAGGAGCTCAGATCAGAGACTTATGGCCCTCGAAAATAGATAGTCAGTTCAGCATGATGGAAAAACGTTGGTCAAGAAGAACATGCAATCATCTGATGATAATGAACAAAATACAATGAGTTTGGAGCTAATTCTTTTTGGATTGGAAAGAAGACTCGAAGAGCTATATGGGGATAAGTGGTTTTCCAAATTTGGAGTTCAAACCAGGAAGTTATGATCTTCGAAAGTGGACACTCGAAATTCTTGAAAAGGTTCGGTTTCTGGATAGAGCTACACTACTCACAACAAAATGAAGTTCATATGAATCTAGACTCAGACTTAGTGTTTCACAAGATTTTGTAAATGAGTTCTTACCTCGAGTTTAAGCCCTGACTCTAGCCAAAATTGGTGACTCGAGCCAAGCCTATGCAGATATGAAAAAATTGACTCGAGCCAATCTAGTTTACCTCGAGTCTAGCTTCAAACTCTAGCCAAAATAAGTCGACTCGAGCCAAAGTCTTTGTCACTATAAAGAATCAACTCCAGTCAGCGATAAATGCCTCCAGTCTTGCGCCAGACTCGAGCCAAATGTATATTGACTCGAGCCAAAACACTCTTGATTCTAAAATTGACTCCAGCCAAACTGAGTGACTCGAGCCAAAATGGACAGTTTGAATAATCAGTCCTGATTCCGATAAAATTCTCTGATTATGCTTATTAATTCTTTGTAAATCTCTCATTACTTATTCAAATTGCATTTAACATGTTTTCATGAGTTTTTCAGAAGAGATTTTGCAGGTTAACATTTAAACTCCATCAAAGTAACATATGTGTCAGAGACAATTAATGCAAAGCAGAGTTTTACACCGTTCTGGCAAAAATGACGTTCTGGAGAGGATTGAGGGTACGGTTATTTTCTTGATACATACAAACGACATTTTGAAAGAAGAATGAGAACATTCATTTATCAGAGAATAGAAAGAGAACATGCAGACACTTCAAACGGACATTGCAGGCTTCAACAAATTTAATTACTTTCTGTCTCAACGCTTACTTTAAAGCTCACAACGGATAGATTTTGAAGATAGCTCAAAGGTCATAAATACCCAACTATAAATGCTTGAAGCATTCAAGTCTTCAACTACCCAACTACTGCACATTCAATTAGCAATTAAGAGTATTCAGTGTTCATACGTATAAACAGTATCTCCGGATACTTTGATCTTCAGTGTTTATTCATCTACTCTTTTAGAGAGTTTATTATTGATCATCTATCATTGTAAGAATCTCAAGTCAGGGGACTTAGAGATTGTGACACTTGATTACAACTTGTAAGGGGGAGTAAGTTCTAGTGAGAGAATTACTTCGAGAGTACAGAGTGTGTAATTGAGATTGTAAAGTCCCGGAGTGTTTATGGGCAAGTGTAAAATCCCGGAGTGTTTCTGGGTAAGTTAGTGAAATCCCGGAGTGTTTCTGGGGACTGGACGTAGGTCAAGAGTTGGACCAAACCAGTATAAATTCTCTGTGTCAATCTCCTCTTCTCTATCTCTACTTTGCCTTGATTTATATCTGTTGTGTGGGTGACTGAGCAACGAAAGAATTTTGTAATCACCTATTCACCCCCCTCTAGGTGATATTCCACCTTCAAGTCTGTGCTTTTTGGATCATTTTGTGGATTAAAAGAGTATTTATTTGATTAGAGTTTGCTGTGAAGTTCTCAAGTTCATGATGATACAAAGTTTTAGAATCTTTTTCCCTCATCATTCCTTATATATTGGATGTCTAGACACAAATTTTTTCACTTCCTTATGAGGAAATCCTGTAGCATTGTGAAATGCATGGCAATAGATCTATGTTTGCTTTGTGTTCACCACAAACTTGGCTTAATGTCAAATTAGTAATTCATTCATGCTTGCTTGTTCTTCTTTCTTGACTATTGGTTAATATTTAAAATATTTTCCATACTGCATAAATTTTTTAAAAATGAGCATATGTCCTTTTAAAATATATTATCTTGAAAACACTTGCTTACCTTATTTTCCATAATTTTGCTAGTGTGAGTGCATGTATTACACAAGTATCGGTCCTTTTGCGAAAGTAAACATATGTTCTTTTGCTAAAGTACGATTCTGCATCTTTGGTCCTTTTGTTGTACCTATTAACTATATCTTTAGTCCCTTAGTGGTTCTTATGTGATATAAATAAGGCTCTTAGACATGAAAAGAATTTGTCAACACATTGTATTAGAAATTTTGCAGCATTTGCAACCTCTTCCTAGAGTCTCTATATCAGCAATCAAATGATTTTGCCTTTTATAGCTTATCTAAGCATTTCTTCTTAAAGCAACGAACTTATTGCAGAACATGACTTACATGTTTTTGTCATCTGACTCCATGTATACTCATTTGTATTGCATCAGTGGTAGATACATTTTGTTTTCTTACTTTTAACTTCATCTCATGTTGACCAGGATTTTTTGACAGACATTGAAGGGCATGTATTGTTTCTCAAGTTTCATGGTCATTAACAACTATTAAGCTTCGAGGGTCCATCTAATAAATTTATCAACAAAATATCCTTGCTGAAAGCTTAACAAACAATGCTATATGTACTTGAATTGGACATTGTATGAACTTGCATAGTTTAACATAGACATTGTACATTGTTGCTGTAACTTGAAAAAACTTGAGATATATTGATAAGGATGGAAATTAATCTTCTTGACATTGATTGTAGGTGGCGATGGTTCTTGTCCTGTGAAAAAGAGTAATTTTCATCCGTCTAAAAAAATTCATCTATGCACTCCCAAGTTCCAAAAGAAATGTGTAACAAGTTATGCAGAGTTGGTGCATCCAAAAAAATAGGCACTGAAAGAGTCTGATGTCCGTTTTAGTCACACACAAAAAAGCCACCAAAAGAGTCCATTGTATGTTTCAATTTCCTGTATGAATCAAAAGATGTAATATGCGAGGATTGTATGTTTAATGTGTGTGAGTTGTATCATGTACATGTAATACAATATTTGTAAATGATAATGTTGAAATGAATAAAATGTTACAATTTTTCACGGTGGCTCTTTTTATCTTTCTTTTCAATACCTTGAAAATTGCTTGCGTTGAGATATATTGCTTCAAGTGATGGGAAGTCTCTTTCTTTATTTGCCTACACTTGTAAATATCAATGAATATAACTTGAGGATATCATAACCATATGAAATATTAGTAGTGACAAATTTATCAATTCTTACCATTAATAAGCTTGTAAATGACTACGGTTGAGATGTAGATGGTGAGAAAACATATTGAGTTTGTGTAGGTTCTATAGGATAAGCATGTTGTGTTTGTAGATAAATACAAGATTAATAAGTAGCTTTTATGTTTCATATAAATATAAATAAAATTAAAACTTAATACATGTTCCTCTGGAGCAACTTTTCTAGGCTTGCTTAAATTTCTTTCCCTCCAATTTTTGTAGTGTTGTGTTGGTCGATTTCCTTGATGGCAAGTGAACCGGTCAAACAAGTAATAAAGAGTAAGTAGAGTATCATCCCACAGAAACTGAGATACCAAATGTTGATTCCTAATCACGAATTCAGTTGTGTTTGAAAAGAAAATAAATCGGATTTGGTTTGAGGTTTTATAGCTATTCTAAAAGCAAGAAAAGAAGCAAATGGTCGTAGTTGAAAGGATATCAATAAGAGATTAGGCTGAGCTCAGAAATCTCCCTAAGCACATCAATCCCCCAGTTGCCCCTCACACAATGCTATAGCATCTATGCTGCACAGCTCGCACAATGCTATAGCATAGACATCGTTGACACAACTATTCAATTAACCCATCACTCTAATCTATCGAAGCTCTCGTGTCCGATATGTACAATCCTAACTTACTTCTCCCATACATCTATGTCAATTTTCTAGTTAAGTTGTTCACTACAATTCAATGTGTTATGGTTATGAGCGGTAGACGACCCATCTCTGAAGCCTACAATAATACGTCAAGCCTTGCACCAGCCTGCCTAGCAATCATTGTTTCTCAGAGGTCTAACCACGACTCCCTCTTGGTAAACCAAAGCCACTGATCTAGTCCTTAGCTCTCGCTAATCGACAAGAAATTAAATCATTGATAAGAAAACTGAATGTATTGAATTAAAATTAGCAACTGGGTTCATTCCACACTTAGGACATCATCCTCGCTCAGCCAAAGAAAGTTTAATTCATGACTAATGAGGGAAACACTAAACAGAGTACAGCAGAATAGCCCATGATCAAAATATTAACTAAAATAAATGAAAGCAATACAGAAAGCTTGATGGAGGTTCGACGGCGTGGAAGAAGCCCTGTCACGTCACAGCTCCATGTCTTCTTATCTCCGTCTCTCTCGTAAGGAAGGATGCTGGGTTCCTGAATGTCTCATGCTTTGTAACTTCTCTCACTCTCCTCTTGAATCTGGCCGCAAGGGGTGGTCTCTTTTTCTCCAAAAATACTTCGACCACTTTAGGGTTGGCTCTTGTTTCCTTATATAGTCGGGATTACTTGTTGTGTACGTTCAACGAACTGGGCCTTTCCTAATCTGTCGAGATCCAATCGTATCTTCCCTTCCGAATCTCGGTAGATTGATTCTACTGATATTGCGGGATTCTTCAAATCTTTAGTTTCGATATTCCGCATCTTTTATCCCAATACGTTAGCAATCTAACCGTTTACCAATCTGCTCTTTGTTTCCTGAAATAACCTTGACAAAAGATCAGAACAAATGCCGCATAGCATTGCTTCACTTACTCTGCTATAGCTTCAGGGGATGTATTGTATTGCGCTTCAAGGAGGCTGTCCCGATGCTATAGCATTGTATCGGCCATGCTGTGCACCTTTCACACAAAATCTCAAAACACAATCTTTTTCTCAGCACATGTTTAGGATGCGTATGTGATTTATTCATGTTTATAAAATTCATCCTTAAGTTCCCCATATAATGAATTAATGCCTTTTTTTGCTCTAATTAAATTCAATTAAGCTTATGTTTACCACACAATTCAATCATAGGATACAGGGAAAACATGACATAAATAGTGCTCATCATGTTGCTTTCTTTTTCTTTCTTCTCTCTTTTTAAAACCCTTAGGCATATTTTTTGATTCTATGGTTGGTGCTACACTTGGCGCAACAATATCATCTTCACATTATCATCAAGAATATTATTTTCTACTTAATTAATTACCCTTGAAGCTGCTCATATCCTTCACGACTCTTAGCAGCTTTTCTTGCCAATCTTACCAATTTATGCACTAAATCTCTATATCTTCGCGTGATTTCAAGTTTAGGATCCACTTGTATCTCATTTCCTATAGTGTCATGCACAACACAACTCCTTGCCTTCCTAGTCCATCGCTTGAGAATGTATTGCTCAGGCATAATTCTCACACCCTTTGTCTCGTATACTTTCAATGCATTACAACACAATATCCAAGTGGTCTCAAACATCCCGCAAGTGCAAAAAAATTCATGTGTGTCAGGCTCAAAAGCAACTCTCTACTCCCCCTCTCTCTTCATCAATCATATGGATAGTGTATACAATTAAAGCCTCTTTCTCATCATGTTCAGTTAACTTCACAGCAAACTGGAGATCCCATTGTTCTTGGAACATGTCAAAGGCACCTAGGGTATAAGTTTTTGAAATTTGGAGCAATTTGGTGCACATAGATTTACCATCCTTGGTATCTTATGCCTAGAATCAAACTCCAACTTCAATTCTTTGTCTCGTTTCTCTGAAAAAACTCTGTCAAAAGTGGTGAAGAAGTCATTGATGTCTTTGAAAGAGACTGGGTATGAACTAAGGCACCTTTTTTAACAGATTTTTTTGGGGAAGCTTGATTGACCACCATAAAAATAGAAAAATATTACAAATTACAGAAGAAAAAGCACATGCAACCCTAATCTTAGAGAATAGACAGATAGACATTCTTGCAGAAAATCACGCCAAAAATCATACTAGGAAAAAGATCAGAAGGTCGATTTTTGTTTGCAGGGAGACAAAGAAGACGGGGAATGGTAATGATGGGCATAATAATAAGACCCAAAAATTGGATGGATGTGGAAACTTCCACAAGGAACCCAATTCAGACGTACCAAACAAGTTGCACCCTCTCACGTATTAAGAAAAAGTTTTAATTTATATTTTCTTAAATTGTCACAAATTATTAATACTTTTTGTTAGGAGGTTCAAATATAATTGGATTTGATTGGATGTAAGAAATTCCTCATTATAGGCATTATAAGTAAACCAACCTATAAAATCAAAGTCTCAAGATTTTAAATTAAAATGTGGCATCTTTGATAAAAAAGATTCTGATAAAAAAGCACCTTGCAATTTGAATGATAAATTGGTCTCTCTGTTATAATATATAAACCCAATTCGAAGCAATAAAAACCAAACTTTTAATTCCAAGCCCTTTATATTTTCTGCCACTATGTAAATGTCCGGAAATAAGCTTTTAATTCCTATTTCCCTGTTTACCTTCTTTTGTTGGCTTACCTTTATTTTGCATTTGCCTTTCTTGTAGTTGTAAATTGCCGGACGCAACAAACAGTCATCTATCTTCTTTTCTTCGCAGCTTGTAATTGCCGGACGCAACAAACAGCCATCTATCCTCTTTTCTTCGCAGCTCATTAATGATGGGCCATGTCCAAAGTTATAGGCTTCTCAAGTAAACTAAAGATAAGGGGTTTTCAGGCTTATTTAATTTATAAGTCACATTATTAATTTTCTTATATAAATATACAATTAATGTTTGATTTATAATTGCGTAGACTTTATTTTCATGTGATAATATATATTAAAATAGATAAAGTTGAAGAGTTGTTAATTTTTTAGACAGATTTAAGGTTTAATGTAAGAATAGTTAGTTAATTATATAATAAAAATGTTGTGTTTTCCTAAAACACCTTATTTAAAACTAAATTTCTTAAAATCCATTTAAATATTTTATGTGCTTGATGCTAATTGTGCCCATCGACTCTCTCATTCCTGACCCGGAATTTGAGTTGAGTGTTTTGGTCGGACACCTCCCTGTTACGGTATATTGTGGTGGCATGGGAGGGGACAGTATCCTTGAAGTAACTAGCTAACATTGGCCAGGTATACTAGCACTAATAGGCTGTACCACGTCCCGAGGAAATAAGGAGGAGTAGGATGGATGAGTGGAGATGGTTCTAATTGTTTTGGAGTATTGTGTATTTTTGTTCTAATCATTGTTTATTATTATGTACTATTGTAGTTATTAAATAATTTTATTTTTATGTTAATAAATCTGTTTCTCTGACTTGCAATCCCTTCTTGCATATTTGATAAATTAATTCTGGTTACGGGGACTTTCTGTCTCACCCCGTTATTATTAAATTTTTCAGGTGAAACCTCTAACCTTAGTAGAGGACAAGGAAAGCAACCAGAGGCATAGACGTCGTGAAACTTGTAGGCCTCTTTTTGGTATTAGTGTTGTATTGATATATATATATATATATATTGCCATCATAGGGCCCTCATATTTTGAAATACTACATTAACTACTTTTGGATGACTGTTGATTTTTCGAAGGCCTTGTTTTATACACTATCAAATTATAGTGGACCCACTTTCCTATCTTGTACGAACATTGTTTTGTGAAGACCCTTTGTTGTGGGGTTCGTGTTGTATGACTTGTGGGCTATAAAATCTCCTATTCGATAATTGTGCCCTGAGTTATGAATTTCCTGTAGTGGGTTTGTGGGCAAAATTTGTGCCCTGGACCCTGAGGTGTGTGTATTGAAAAGAAAAAGGGTTTTCTATAATAACCAGCTAATCCAATTTTAAGAAAACATAATTTTTAATTGTTATTTAGTAAGAAAGGGTCTTTTCACTGATCCTATTTACAAAAGCCCGATTATTGAATTACACGTCTTAAGAAAGTTATTAAAATTAGTTAGAAACAAAAAAGTGTGTTTAAAATAAGCCTTTTTTTTTCAAGTATGCCCTTATTTATGAATGTGGAAGTAAGAGAGAGAAATATAGTAAATATAGATATTACCAACCTTTTTAATTAATGCAATGTATATAATTAATGAAGGATAAAAATGGAAAGAACTCATTAAATATTTAGACAACTTTTGTCGGGCTTTTATAAAAAAAACTAAGATAATTTAAATTTTAGGCTCTTATAAAAAGGATTGGTAGCATAACAAAAAGAAATAACTCATAAACTCAAGTCTTAAAATTTTGAGTTAACATGGGGTTCGCACATTTATTTTATATTCTCATTTTTTAACTCCCCTCCTCATTTCTTACAATCAGTGTAAGAGCTTGGTTTTGGCCTGGTTTCATCTTGGGACTAATGGGAAGATGCCTGGTTTAAAATTTGATGCTATTTAAGAACCGATCCAATTTTAGTCCAGAAATTTCATATTTGAATTATTGATAATGTATTGTTAGTTTCAGGGTTTTTTTAATTTTTAATGTAGACAGACATTTATCTCTTGCATAATATGCAAAAACAGGAAAAAGAGGAGCGATTAAGAAAGAGAGGGTTCAAACTAAGGAAAAGTGTGATAATAAAAAGTATAATAATAGTTTTTTTTTTGGGAAAATTCTAATTAAATACCATTTGAATTTGTAAAACCCCCAGAAGTCTTCCGAATTTGTAAAAAGACTGAGCGATACCAAGGACCTATGAGAAATATGCAAATTCGGGTGAAATTACCCTTTTGCCATTAGTTTTAAATAAATCAAAAAATATATAAATACCCTCGCCGGAGGGCTGCTACCGGCCACCGGCGACGGGGGTGGGGGTTCTTTTTTTGTTTGGGGTTTAGGGGTTTTTTTAAAAAAAAAAATCATTGAAAGTGTGGGAGGTGGGCTTGGGACCCCCCCCCCACATCCATGGTGCCAAGTGGCCCACCAGTTGGACCACTGGGTTTCTTTATTATATATATACATTAGCAAATATATATAGGGTGAAGGAGCAATTTTGCCAACAAACTATTAGGCCAGGAACAAACTATTAAGACCAAAAGACCAACAAACAATTGAATTTGTTAAAACATACAACACCGCGTTGGGCACAAAAAACTTTTAATGGGACCAAAAAGACCAACAAACAATTGAATTTGTTAAAAACATACAACACCGTCACAAGCCTCTAACCACCGTTTAAAATCAATCCCATGTGGCATTTAAAGTCCGACCGGACCAAACAGCTCGGGTTGGATGGACCTCGGTCAGCTGGCTACACGAGTCTATGCCTTCTTACGTATTTATGTCTTTTTATTAGTCAAGTGACTAGAGGAATTTCTTCCTTCTTTCACGAGGTTTGAATGAGAATTCTACCTTCTAAACCCTTCGCTAGACCTCGGGTTACCCTCCAACCCGGTCTAGCCCGGTCCATGATCATCCCTAGTTCCAAGCTGTCGCAAATATACAAAACCCGTTTTCGTTTGTTTTTCTATAATTGGTGATCAGTCTAAAGCTTGCGATTTTCTTGGGCATCAATTTTATCTGGTAAATTTGTTCTTTCTTCGGCTTTGGAGGGTAAGGGTCTGTTCTCTTTTCCTCCCTGCGTTTCTGTGTTAAGAAAATCTCAACTTCTCGCGCTTCTAAACAAAGGCGAACTCTATTCACTGAATACAACAACTAAGAACAAACGCCTCTCTCCCACACAATGCCAAATGACCAGCACCGTTCGAGTGCGTAACCCTAACTTCACTGCGATAGTTTTCATCAAACACAAATACCTAATATCAGGATCAATTTGTCTAGTTTTCACACTTCCGGAGATCAAAAGCAGTATGGAACTATGATTACAAACCCCCAACTTCGTACAACTAATCAAGCTACCAAAGTATTGAATGGCCAAAACCGACAATAAACGAAAAGAACCTGTTGTGGATTCGTATTCTCCTTTGCATCATCATCAGCTGTATCTTCCGCCTCACCATCTTCAGCGGCACTAGACTCCGGCTCCTGCAAGGCCTTGTTCTTCTTCTGCTTCTGATGGTGACGACGACACTCGCTCTCCCGCGACTTCTTGGCGATGGCGGAATTGGAAGCAGAGCTCAAATCTCCGTTAGCAACGACGTCGTTTTCGTAAGGGAGCGTCTCGGCTGCCATCGTTGGGGTGAGGTCCCCTCGCGCGATACGATTCCCAGAATTGTAATGGGTTTCTATCGAGGAATCAAAAATTGGTCTGTGGTGGCCGGGAACTAGCCCAGAGTGATTCTTTACTCTGCGACTATGGAGTAACAGATGAAAATGTTATGCATTGACCCAAAAAAAAAAAGGACCAGCTGGACTTCAAATGCCACATAGGATTGATTTTAAACGGTGGTTAGAGGGCTTCTAACGGTGTTGTGTGTTTTTAACAGATTCAATTGTTTGTTGGTCTTTTTGGTCCCATTAAAAGTTTTTTGTGCCCCTCGCTCCTGACCTAATAGTTGGTTGGTAAAATTGCTCCTTCACCCATATATATATTCTTCTTAACATTTTTTCAACGGTATTTACAAATTCCATAACAATGATTTACAAATTCCATAACGCCAATTACAAATCTCATAACGCCATTTACAACGTTTTTTTTGGAGGTTTACACTTTTCACCTCTTTATTGCCTCTCATTGAAAATTTAAAAAAAAAATGCACTTACAAATTCCATAACACCAATTACAAATCTCATAACGTCATTTACAACTTTTTTTGAAGGTTTACACTTTTCACCTCTTTCTTGCCTCTGATTGAAAATTTTTTTAAAAAAAAATGCACTTTTACAAATTTCATAACGCCAATTACAAATCTCATAATACCATTTACAACTTTTTTTGAAGGTTTACACTTTTCACCTCTTTCTTGCCTTTTATTGAAAATTTAAAAAAAATGCACTTTTACAAATTCCATAACGCGATTTACAAATTCCATAACGCCAATTACAAATCTCGTAACGCCATTTACAACTTTTTTTTGGAGGTTTACACTTTTCACCTCTTTCTTGCCTCTGATTGAAAATTAAAAAAAAAATGCACTTTTACAAATTCCATAACGTAATTTACAAATGTCATAACGCCAATTACATATCTCATAACGTCATTTACAACTTTTGTAAAAAATGTAAACCTCCAAAAAAAGTTGTAAATGGCGTTATGAGATTTGTAATTGGCATTATGGAATTTGTAAATACTGTCGAAAAAATGTTAAGAATAATATATATATTTGTTAATGTATATATATAATAAAAGAACCAAGTGGCCCAACTGGTGGGCCACTTGGCCCCATGGACACTTTCAATGAAAACATTTTTAAAAAAAAAAAAAAAACCTAAACCCCAAAAAAAAAAAAAAACCCCACCCCCCTCGCCGGTGGCCGCTAGTCGGTGGCCGGCAGCCCTCTTGCGAGGGTACTTTTATTTTTATTTTTTATTTAAAACTAAGGGTAAAAGAGTAATTTCACCTAAATTTGCATATCCCTCATAGGTCCTTGGTATCTCTCAGTCTTTTTACAAATTCGGGAGACTTCTAGGGGTTTTACAAATTCAAATGGTATTTAATTGGAATTTTTCCTTTTTTTTCCCGATATATAGCTCCATGTAATTTCTATAATTTTTATTTTAAAAAATTTGTGATATGATTCTAAAAAAGGATATGACCGTATATGTTACAAGGGGTCACATACTGTAGACTTGTAACTAGACTACAACTTGAATAACAAGAAAACAAAAGAGAAAAATCACGCTTTGCATATAATATATTAGGCGTTGGCCTGATTGAATATTACCTTTTAATAAATTAAAAGAACAAGTTTTCACATGACACGTTAGACTAAATTAAGAGAAAATTTGCATCAACACCTACAGCTTCGTCATCAATAACACATTCATGAAATTGAATTGCAACCTCTAAATGTTGGATCGCCACTGGCTGTAAATTCGAGCAGTGGATATTAATTAAAAAACTGCAAAATAAAAGAGATTAAATCTTGAAAGAGGCTCCCCACGACAAGATCAAATCACAGTCTCCAAGGAGAACTACAATGGTTCAGACAGACGTCCAAACCACAGACCAGACTTAGCCAAGGAATCTCGATCCATGCATGGTATATGAGCAACTTTCTGCCGCTAATCACCAGCCAACAATGGGGAATTATCTATGGTCAATGTTCGTAATGATGTGAGATTATGAAGGCATTCATGAAGTGATTTCAAATACATACAATTCACGAGCACAAGGTGTTGCAGCTCCAAGAGATCCCCAATCCATTCTGGCAACCTTTCTCCACAAAATCCTCTAATGGATAGAGCTTTGATGGTATAATGAGGACGGAGCCTTTCTAAAATCAATTCATCTTCAGCAACAACTTTAGAGGAATCATGAGAGTAGTATGTGTCCCAAAACAACAATAATTATATTGTTGAAGATGTTGCTTCTCTTTTAGCTTTATAGACTCTGCCTCTTTATGGTTTGATCTCAGGCGGCTCAACCCTATAATTGCTAGAGTGCCTCTCAAATTGTTAAGCTTACCCAATTCACTTATTCTTGCACTTCTTGCCCCAATCCAATGCATTTCTTGGTCGGCTACTACAAAATTTGTCAATGTTTGGAGTGAAGTTAATTGTCCCAAACCTCTTGGCATCCATTCCAAACAGCAACATCCATTAATATAAAGATGCTTCAAACCTACCAATTTATTAATGTCTCTTGGCAATTCCGAAAGATCATAATTTTTACTAAGGTCTAATATTTGCAAGTTATGGATACCAGAGAAAGGGGATCAACAGTATAAAGGAAGATATAAGGCAGAGAGAGAAATGGATCCCGATTGTAATTCTATTGATCAGTAAAGTTTACATTTATAGACCTGTTCATGCTGAGTGTACACGTGCACTCTAACCAATTCTAACTAAGTGTTTACATTACAGCTGTGCCTAACCGTGTGTGTGTGAACTATTTACTCATTTACACATCAGCTAATACAGTAGTCTAGAGTATTCTAATATTCCTTATACAACTTGTTTTTTCTTTGAACAAACAATATCTAAAACTTGTAGACGATCTCGAAAAGGAATAAACATGCTCTTTCCAAGCGGTTTTGTTAGAACATCAGCCACTTGATCTCTTGAAGGAACATAACCAATTTGAATATGTCCCGCTGCAACTTTCTCACGAAGGAAATGAATATCAATCTCTACATGTTTTGTTTTGGAGTATAGAACAGGATTGGAGGCAAGTGCAATTGCACCAGAGTTATCGCACCAAACTGTAGGGACTTCAAGGATTTGAACATGCATTTCCTGAAGTAGTTTCATAACTCAAACTACATCAGAGGAAGCATCAGCTAGGCTTACGGTATTCAGCTTCTGTGGCTAACCTTAAGACAACTGGTTGGCATTTAGAAACCCAAATAACAAGGTTTGAACCGATATAGGTACAGTACCCACTTACAGAGCGACGATCCTCTTGATTGGTGGCCCAATCAGAATCAGCAAACGCTTGAACTTGTAGACGAGGGAGACACCGATTAAACAAACCATAGTTCACAGTACCAACAAGATATCTGAGAATCCGTTTTATACCAACCCAATGTGGTTCACGAGGGTCTTGAAGGAACCTGCTTAACCTATTCACAACATAAGAAATCTCAAGTCTAATATAACAGAGGTACTGTAATTTACCTAAGATGCTCCTGTGGAGTTTAGGATCATGAAGCCGGTTGCCATCTGTAGAAGTGAGTTGAAGATTTGTGGCCATTGGTGTGTGCTGAGGCTTTGCACACAAGAAGTTGGAATCAGTAAGTAATGACAAAATATATTTTCGTTTTGATAGCAATAAACCTTGATCAGTAGGATAAAACTCAATCCCTAGAAAAAAAGAAAGAGGTCCAAGATCCTTTAAGGAGAACAAATCACCCATGATTGTGATAAGTTTCTAAACTTCATCATCATTGGAACTGGTGATTACTATATCATCTACATAGAGCACTAAATATACCATATGTTGCTAAGTTTTTCTGATAAACAGACAAGAATCAGATTTAGAAGCAATAAATCCTAAAGTGTAAAGAGCAGCATGAAGTTTGTGAAACCAAGCTCTAGGGGCATGTTAAATTGTTTTCTTCAGTTTACAAACCAGAGGTCTGTTATCAATAGGTGAGCAGCCAAAGTCAAAACCAGGTAGAGCATCCATATAGACCTCTTCTGTAAGGTCTCCATTTAAAAATGCATTATTGAAGTCTAGTTGCCTCAATTTCCATTGAAAGGAAACAACAACTGTAAGCAAAATACGGATAGTGGCAGCTTTGACAACTGAACTAAATGTATCAACATAATCTATACCTGCTGCTTGAGAGAATCCTTTAGCAACTAGTCGAGCCTTTCGCTTAGCAAGAGAGTCATCGGCATTTGTTTTTGTTTTCCATATCCACTTGCACCTAATAGGCTGTCTGTGATGAGGCAGTGGAACTACTTCCCAGGTCTGGAACTTTTGAAGAGCATTGTACTCCTCAAAAGTGGCTTGCTTCCATGCAGAGACAACTAGAGCATCTCGAATGTTGGTGGGGGGACAATATCTGAGGAGACTGAGAAAACTTTTGGTTTATGGATGCCTGCTTTACTTCTAGTAGTCATAGAATGGGTATTAGAGGGTAATATTTTTTAGGAGTGTTCGGTTGGTCTTGAGGTAGAGGAGGATGATGAGGAAGGGCTGGTTGTTAAAGACAGTTGGGAACTATCAAGGGATGTAGTAGTCTGCGTGGCTGAGGAAGACAAAGGTGAAAAGGCCTGTGGTTCATGGGGAGAATCTGATGTTGAAGGGGAGCAGGACAATGAAATAGGTTTGGTGGCGGATTTGGTTGATGAAACAGTGAGGTTTTTATAGCGAGGTACAGTGGAAGCAACAACATTTGAATGTGAACACTGACCAGAGACTACAGTTTTGATAGAAAACTGAGTACCATTGGTGTGGAACATAGTTTCATCAAAGCATACATGGCGAGATATGTAAATTCTTCCTGTGATCATGTCTTTACATTTGTATCCCTGATGTTGAGGACTATACCTCAAAAATACACAAATCACATTTACAATCTGACTTTTTCCTATTAGGCTTCTGCAAAAGTCAGATAGAAAATAAGTCACCGCTCCCACCGCCAACCCAAACATGATTGAGAAGAATAGCAAGTGCCCGTTTGGGATAGCGGTGAGTGAAGTGGCTTTTTTCCAGATGAGCTTTTTTTAGAAAAGTTAAATTGTGGGTGTGATTTGTTTTTGAGATAACGGTGGTAGAAGTGACTTTTTTCCAGATTATGATTATTTGAAATGGAAAATGACATGAATCTTATTTATATATATATATATGTGTGTGTGTGTTAGTTAAATATATTGTGATAATTGGATATTAAAAAGTAAATTTAAATTTGATAAAAAAAATTAAAGTATTATTAAAAATTAAACCCTAAACACTACAAAAAAATTGATTTTTGCTACGGAAAACATCCGTAGCAAATTCCGTAGCAAATCGATTTTGCTACGGAAAAATGCCAAAATTCCGTAGCAAAATCGATTTGCTACGGAATTTGCTACGGATTGGAATTCCGTAGCAAATTGCTACGGATTTTCAAAATCCGTAGCAAATTGCTACGGATTTTCAAAATCCGTAGCAAATTGCTACGGATTTTCAAAATCCGTAGCAAATTGCTACGGATTTAAAATTCCGTAGCAATTTGCTACGGAATTCCAATCCGTAGCAAATTGCTACGGAATGAAATCCGTAGCAAATTGCTACGGATAGAATTCCGTAGCAAATTGCTACGGAATTTTAAATCGTAGCAATTTGCTACGGAAATCATTTCCGTAGCAAAATTATTAATTTTTTTTAATTTTTGAATCTTTTAAATTTAAATTTTTTTTTAATTTTTTAATTTTTTTCTTGAAAATTGAATGCAAAAGTATCATGAATATAATAAAAAGAGTTTAAACAGAGAAAACAAAATATATATAATAATGTTGTAAGGAACAAATACTAAAAAGTAGTCTAAACATCGGCATTGTGATCATCATCATCATCACCCGCATGGTCATCATCACCGGGAGCCGACCAGAACCCTTTTGTGTCATTAGAGACGGGAGTTGATTACGCATCTGTCTCATCATCTCCGCTTGCATCGATCCATCTGCTGTCGCATACTCTCCGTTCTGTTGCATCGCAAGCTCCATCCTCTCCGTTCTGATTCATTGCTGCTCCATCCTCTCCGTTCTGAAGCATCTCTGCCTCATGATGTCACATTCTTGACTCATGAAAGGTTTCCTACAAGCACAAAAATACATAGCTTATTAGACATGTAAAATAAAATAAATATGGTGGTGCATAAAACAAGTAATAAAGGCAATAAATGTCTAACCGCTACTTGCAGCGCCTTTTGGTTAATCCATTGTCTCTCACTCCCTTGGATCGTCGGGAATGGGTCCGCTCAAAGGTAGCCCACTCAATTGATCCTTCGGGAACTTCCCGAGACTCTACACGCAAACGCGGATGAGAACCTTAATTAATTACTTCAAAGTATAAAATATCAAATACCTAAATAGAAAATAGAGTGTACTTACAATTTTCCGTCGATGCTCACTAATAGGAATGCGGCCGCGACATATGACGGTCCTTCCATTTTGGCTCTGTTTTGCTTATTTTTCGTGCTCATGTTTTGAAACTTTTCATTTGTGGCCCAATTCTGCAATAATTCGTCTACAGTGTCTGGGAATCCAGTCTTTCTTGCCTCTTTTATTTCTCAAGCCGTAAAGCTTTTGACGCAAAAATCGGCCTCCATTATGATTATAATTTGCTTTCGGTTACGCACGATGTTCGAGCAACGTCATATCTTGGCGCTGAAAATCAATAACGAACCATTAGTGCTCCAAATTTTTAAAGTACTTAATTAAATAACCATAAAACAAAAAACTTACCAAGAACTCATCGAACCAAGCATCTCGAGTAGTGCTAGGAATGTCTGTCCACTTGGCCCAAGGATGGTTGTAATTGCGGAATAATTGGGCCGAGATGAAGTCCCTTACCTCATTATGAGGCTCAAATCTGATGAGAGATGACATCATGCAAATATTACCATACAAACCATTTACATAGAGAAAATTGTAACATTCGGTAACTTGGCATGACTTACCCGACGCCGTCGGGACGGATCCAAAGCTTCCGTGTCGAAGGATCTCTGGAGCCCAGTTGGTGGATCGGAGGAACTACCTTCTTCCCCAACGTGGCTATGAGGCGACGCATTGTGCTAAGGAAGGAATGTGAAGTATTGAAGATAAACATATGTAAATCATATGTAACTAAACTTATGTAAATCAATCGAAATTATATTGTAAACTGTGATCCCCCTGCTTTGTGGATCGGTGGGGGGTAGACGGTGATGACGACATATACGGCGACGGTGATGACGACATATACGGCGACGGTGAAGATGACAAATATGTAGACGGTGAAGATGACATATCAAAGGATGGCATATACGGGAAGCGCTGGACCCTCTACCTCCATAAGGAGCGAGATGGCGTCGCCTACCCCCTCGATAGGACGGGGTTGGGCTCGACCACTACCCGTCCACTACACGAACGTCCTCCTAGATGCTCCATCTCTAAACACTCATAGACATAATGTCAAAAAATATATAACAATAAGTAGCGCATTAACAAAGTATGTAGTATAACAAATCATCACAAACAAAGAACTAACGAAATCAATCGGACGATTCTTGTTCATCAACATCAACATTTGCTTGCACGTCTTCCTCGAGGAGGTCTCATAGTCGTCGAACTCCGATTCACTATCAGAGTAAATCACTTCTTCCTCATCGTCGATTCCTCATCGTCAATTTGTATAGGAATTAATTCTAACCCCTTGTGAGAATCAAATAGATTGCTTGGTACTTCGTCATCGAAGATGTTTATGGGCAGTACATGTTCCACATCAGCTTGGAACGGTTCAGCCATACCGTCATTTGATTCCGGCTCTTTCGACTTTGGTATAATATTTCGTGCTTTGGTTTTAATAACTCCCCTCCAACCTGGGCGGGATGTGGGGTATGATGTATAGTAAACTTGTTCCTTTGTTGAGCAAGGATGAATGGGTCATAACCAACCGTATATCTCCTTGTCCAGTGGATCTCAATATTTCCATGTTTGTCCATTTTTGTCCCACGCGGATTGTTATCAAGCCACTCACATTTGAAAAGGGTCACTACCTTGTCCCACGGGTAACTCAGTTGAATTATGTCAACTAACTTCCCGTAGTAGTCGATCTCCACCCCATCAACTTTGTCACCTCGACAACATACACCATAATTACAACATAGTGTACTGCATTCGCCTCGGCAGGTTGAAAACCGATACCCATTGATTATGTATTTCTTGCACCGGGTAACACTAATTGCAGCTCCATAGGACAAACTCCACGCAACTTCATTGGGATCTGATGGATTTTCCACGAAGTAGGATCGAAGCCATTTTGGGAACTCAGACATCGTGAATTGGTCAACTTCGGATTCCGCCATTGAAGGATTTCCGATCGGACCGAATTAGAGAAGTAGCGTAAGAAGAAAAAAATGCTCTTAATCTTGGAATTCTTAGCGTAACAACAAAAAGAAAAGAAATCTTACTTTAAATCTTGGGCGGCCTCTTCACGGTTGTTTAGAATGTACCACTCCGCTACTCGCTTATCTCTTAGTCAAGAGTTGACCTAGAACGTTTTCCACGACTCGCCCTGGAAAATTAAATATTGATTTTGATCCCTCGTATCACCGGCATCATCGTTGCGAGGTACCCCTCTCCATCTTGACATCATTTCAGGGGGATAATAGTATGAAGCAAATTTTGCGGCCTCTTCGACAAGGTATGCCTCAGCGATAGATCCTTCAACGTACCTTGGATTTTTGATCTTGTTCTTAAGTGTGCGTAAAAACCTACAATGGAATATCGAGAGGATATTTATAAACTAAAGTACCATGTCGGTCAATTAATAACAGCGCGATAGAAATATATATATTACCTCTCAAACGGATACATCCATCTATATTGTTGCGGGCCTCCCACCTTTGCTTCGTAGGCCAAGTGAACGGGCAAATGTTCCATTGAGTCAAACAAGCTAGGAGGAAACACCATCTCTAACTTGCATAGCGTTATGGGCATGCTCGCCTCCAGGTGCCGTAACTTTTCAACATTAAGCTCAGAAGCACAAATTTCTCTAAAGAACATGGAAAATTCCGTCAGAATAGACAATATATGCTTCGGAAGTGCTTTGAAGGCCCAAGGCAACAATCTCTGGAAGAAAACATGACAATCATGACTCTTCATGCCGAATAACTTCGCCTCGTGCATGTCGACACATCTTTTCATGTTTGACGCATAACCGTCTGGCAGTTTCAGTTCTTTAACCCATTGCAACAGTTCCAAATTCTGTTGTTTGTTGAATGTGTACGGCGCTCTAGGTTTGGATGTCCGTCCGTGCCACTCCCCACCAAATGTAAAGCGGGCCTTACGCATATCGCTTCTATGTCCGTCTTGCGTTGGTTGTGTCCTTCGTCTTGCCCTTGGTGTCCATCACGGTGTACGAGAATGTTGCAAAACACATTCCTCTCAATATGCATGACATCGAGGTTGTGTCTAAACAATTGATCTTTCCAATATGGTAGTTCCCAGAAGATGCTGCGTTTGTTCCAATGATGATCAACGCCGTATCCCTCAGGTTCCCTAGAAGCAGCCCCCTCTTTGACACTTTGAATGTACTTGACTCTGTCCCATATTTATTGGCCACTTAAACGACGGGGTTGCTCGCTCGTTCGACAACATTCCGCGTGAAGTCTTTTCTATTTCTCCTCCACGGATGATCGGGGTAGGAATCGCCGATGCCTATCAAACCAAGCTGACCTTGCGGTGTGTTTCAAGCTAAAACCCATGTTACTGTTCAAGACATACCGGGCATGCAAGCTTCCCGACGTTTGCCGACCACTCAACATCCCATATGCGGGAAATCATTTATGGTCCACATTAAGGCAGCCGCATGGTGAAATTCGACTTAATGATATATCATACGTAAGAACCCCTTCACTCCACAACATCTTCAACTCGTCTATCAAAGGTCGAGGTACACATCTATCTTCTTTTTTGGGTTGGATGGCCCAGGGATTAACGCGTTAAGAAAGAAAAACTCTCTTCTCATGCACATAGAAGGTGGGAGGTTGTACGGAGTCACAATGACAGGCCAACAGGAATAAGTCCTGCCCGTATTGTTGAAAGGAGCGAACCCATCCGAGCATAGACCAAGACGGACATTACGGGGATCCATAGCAAAGAAAGGATTTGCCTCATCAAATTTACGCCAAGCTTCCGCATCGGATGGATGCGTCACAAAGTTTTCATCCTGCGATGCTCCGGTGCCATCTCATGTGAGCATTTGTTTGTTACGATGCATACAATCTCGTAAGTCTTGGAACCGAGAGGAAAGTACCACATCTTACTTAACGCATGACGGGTCATTTTTTTTGCTTGGTAAAAATCCTTCGGCAAATTAGTGTCTTTGGGAACAACCTTACTCATGATATGCATCATTTCGTTGTAATTCCTCTCACTCATATGGTGATCAGTCTTCAAGCTTAGTGTTGCCAGGGTAGCCGATAGCGATGAATATTCACTACTATCAAAGTGTTCGCAACCTTCCCATAACGGACGTTGGGCTTCTTGAAGCATTTTGTAGAACCTAGCGGCTTCGGATGAGGATCCTCACCCATGTATGATGGTTGGGTATGTGTACGGGTCTCCTCTCCCATGTATGACGACTCGGCATGAGTAACGGGATCAAAATATTGGCCGATCGACGGTCCGCGGCATCCATAACCAAGCTGCTCATATTGATTAAGGTTCTCTCGATGACTCTTGTCCCGTAATAACCACTCGGTGTCGACGGACTTCGCCATGACATTCCCAACATTCATAATCTTTCATGAATCCCTTTTGACACAAATGAATTTTGACATTGCCCGTATCCCTAAATCTTAAACACCTACATTTGGCACACGGACACACGATCTCCCTACTTGAAGTATTTGAATTCGCTAAAGCAAATTGGATGAACTCTTCCAAACCCGCCAAGAATGCTTGCGTTAGTTCTCTTCTATCGGTTAGACGATTGTACATCCAACTTCTATCATAATTGTGTTCCATACTTCTTAGCTAGTTCGGTTACTAACCTAATTAACATCTCAACATGCCACAAATATGTAAATTTATATATTAGTGACCAATTTATAAGAACAAATCAAGATTATATAATATGCAAAAGGAATTTTATATTTTGTATTTATAATTACCTATTTATCTAAATAGTATTTATAATTTAGTTTTTGAAATTATCAACCTTTATTTATTATATAAATTGTTAAAGATAAATTGAAATAATGAATGTAAATGAGATTTTTTTTCATAAAACTAAATAGTCATTTTTTTCTTTAAATCTTTATCTTCTTTAATTATACTTTATGTTAATTAATTAATTCCTTTAACCCTCAATCTTACTAGGCACAAATTATCGTTCTCATTTGAAAACTATCATATTTATACAATTATATATCTAGTTACCAATTATCAATTAATATAATATCATAACAATTTTTGTAAGCCTCTAACAAATTATCAACATCAAGTACCTTTTAATCTACATACCCAAATCAATAACTATAACATTTTAATCTACATACGCAAATCAATGTCCATAATAACTACATTTTCATCTACATAGGCAAATCAATATTTATTAACAACTACATTTAAACAATATCAATATTTAATCTATCTACCCTAATCAATATTTAAACATTTAAACATACTAATCAAGATTTATTTTATCTATACTAATCAATATCCCCATCAACTATATCTATACTAATCAATATTTAAACATACTAATCAACATTTTAATCTACATAATCAAATCAATATTTAATCTATCTATACTAATCAATATCAATTACATATTAATCTATATACAATAATCTATCTCAAACATTTAAACATACCTAAACCGTGAACAAAGGGAAGAACAAAGAACGTTGGAAAAACCACCACCTACTCCGACGAGCAAGCGAAGAACCACCACCGGCACCAACACAAGCAAGGAGGGCGCCTGAAATCGCAGGTGGAGCCGGAAATCGCGAGGGTGGGGGGTGGGAACTCGCACGGGGGCCGGAAAACGAAAGGGGAGGCCGGAAACGGAATGGCAGCGGAGAAATCAAAGGGGGGGGTCTTTGGGGTGGGGGTGAGGGGGACCCGAATGAGTCCCTGCTTTTGCGACGGACGCAGGTGTCCGTCGCAACATGTGACGGACAGGGCCGTCCGTCGCAAATTTTGCGACGGAATGTTCTTCGGTCGCAAATTTTTCTTTTTTGCGACGGATTTTTTTCCGTCGCAAAAATCCGTAGCAAATTTGACTTTTTCTAGTAGTGAAAGTACGTGATTAAATATATTATAATGGATAAATTAGAATGTATATAAATGTAGGGGTTTAAACTTCTCATGTTGCATGAGAAAAAGATTCCTACACACACATGAAATGGTAGAACCCACATGTTTTTTTTAAAAAAAAAAAAAGACTCAAACACGGAAATCGAAGTATCTATGATATGAGGATACACTTCTCCCACAATGAGAAATATATTTCTCATAAGTGTGTATTTAATAGTGATCACTTATCCCTAAATTTTTCTTCTCTAGAAACTAAAAGAAGCTGGAAAAAGAAAAAGTCACTTTTTTAGAAGAGTTCATCATTCACAACTATCTCAAACCCCTTTGGATTAGGCTTTTTCCCCCTCTTAGCGCTATATCAAACAGGCTTAGGCGAACTGTGGGTGGAGTTTTTGTTAGTGCGTTACTGTTCATAAGCACGGTATCGGGAATTATAACAGGAACGAGTGGGACTTGAGATTTCAGTTTATATTCAGAGAAGAAGGGAACAAGGTGGCTGATTGTCTTGCTAAAAGAGACATTTCCGCCTCTGCCTTCCTTGATACTTGCCCTGAGTTTTTACAAACATTGATCTTACATGAGAATCTGGGATTAAATTTCCCGAATGTAACTTCCTTTAGTTTTGTTTTCGCTTTTTTCATCTGTATCAAAAAAGAAAAAAAACCACGGTAACGGCTACATATGCCAAGCCGTTCCATTTATCTGGCCCCGTGCCTGAGGAGGTGAAGAAAGAACAAGAGAGAGTCACGTGATTGCATCCATTTAATGGGGTTAAGAGTGTATTTTTGCTTTGTCTGTGTCTTGAGTTACTATTTCTCCTGACATACTGGTAAGTCTTTAAATGAATGCTTTTTTTTTTTTGAGAAATACAGGCAAACATTCAGCCCTAACTCCGCCGTTGCCGCTGCTACTTCATTTGAGAGAACATGATAGTTGCGAAGCGTAGATTCCCTCCTCCGTAGTCCGCCGTCGTCGACAAAAGAACCGCCGTTTCCGTCCTCAAACATTCCGCCGTTGCCGCTGCCAACCACCGTCACAACACATAGGGACCTGCTTGTTCCTTCCTCCAACTCCGGCGACCTTCGTTCTCCACCATCTCACCTTCGATCCACCGCCGTCCGTACTATAGTCGCCGACCGTCTCAGCCTTCTTCCTCCACGCAAGGTCCATCTGCTGCTTTTTTTTTTTCCTCCTTCTCTGTTTTGTGTCGTTTTGTGTGGGTGCAGGGGAGGTATATATTTCAGTCTTTTGAGGTCATAATTTCATCTTTTCTTATGTTTGAACTGCTAATTTTTGTGGATTATGAAGTGTTGGTAATATGACCATGTGCTAACAATAGGAACGAAAAAACCATGTTAGGTAATGAAATGAGAAAACTACAACATTTCAGTATTGTAGGAATTTTATCTTCTTTGTTTTGATTTATCATTGTAAACCTTATAAGAGTGACGATCGGTGGCTTCATTCCATTAATGTTTTTGTTTAATGTGTTGGAAGCACAATTTCCAAACAATACCAATGATCATAGTTAATTAGTTCGTACTATGAAAAATCTTCAAACATGAAAAAGCCAAATTGCAGATCAGACAAATGCATAAATGATCTATCTTTGTTTAAAGGTTTTCTAGTGTTATTATTTTTCCAAATTGGTTCAATGTTTCAGCTTGTTTTATTATTTTTAAAGACTAAAGTAGCCATTTCATCAAAGTATAGTTTTGATCAAACAAAAATAGAGAACTGATATTATTCTGATCATGATAAAATTTAGACATGACAATTAAATATGGCCTTAACAAGACCAATCTATGTTTTTTTTAACATCCTTATTAGTTTAAGAATTGCTGCAGAAATGCCTGTAAAAATATCATCATCATACCAGTACCACATGACATGATAACATTTTTAATTTCATTTCACGTAGTGAAATATAGCTATTTTAGGTATTTGGTCACTATAATTAAATTGCTAACAGCAAAAATTATGACTGTTGGAAATGACATTCTCTTTGGAGTGCAATTCTTTTTCTTCTTTTTCTGTTTTTTTATGCTTTCTGGATATATACTTAGTTGATCCTGTATCTAATTTCTTACGGTTTTTTATGCTTTGGATTTAATATATTGAGTTATGATTATTGCCTAGAAGGTTTGATATCCGTTGAGGATTGGTTAATCAAGCAATATTGGGAGGCTCTTTGTCTTGATTATATTCTCTAACCCACTTTACATGCAGGAAATGTTGAAGAGTAAGTCATACATTCTTTTCACTTGTTGGCATTTATTTGATCATTTCTTTCACAAGAATGAAATGGTCTTGGAATCTTCGTTGTAGCTGCTAATAGTCATATAATACTATTCTGATGCAACTTAACTCAAGCATTATGAAATATCTATGTGTAGCAAAATATAGCTTTCCAACTGAAACGATGCAATTTTCTGCCCTTAGTTCATGTCTTTTATCGATCAGTTTTTTTGGTTTATTAAGCACATTCCATCATATTGTTTGAAATGAGAAGTAGTGATACAAAACATGCTGCTTGTGTGACGTATCTGACATGCTCCTTTAAGAATTCTAATAGAGACTTGGTAGTATGGGATGCTAAATGAATGCTTTAAAACCTCGGTAGGTGATATTTTTAAAAAGCAAGTCAGACATGTGAACACTCTGACTACACCTTCACGCTTCCCGACGCAAGTTCTTCGTTCCCAATACTTCAATCAATAATCACGATCCCGTCAACGTACATGTGAGAATGGAGATTCAGATCTCATCCTCTATCATCTTCACGTTCTTCTGCATCTTCCTTGTGATCCTCAAGCTATCTTCTTCCAAGAAACCCACCAAAATCCTACCTCCAGGGCCATGGAAATTGCCTCTCATTGGAAACCTGCACCAACTAATTGCTGGCTCACTACCTCATCGTTCTCTCGCAAATCTTGCAAACAAGTACGGGCCCTTCATGCACCTTCAACTTGGTCAGGTTTCTCATATCATAGTGTCTTCACCTGAATATGCCAAAGAAATAATGAAGACACATGATCTGATCTTTGCAAATAGGCCCAAAAATCTTGCCTCTGATGTCTTGTCCTACAGTGGCACAGATATCATGTTTTCCCCGTATGGAAACTATTGGAGACAACTTCGAAAGATTGGTACTTTAGAGCTTTTCTCAGCAAAGAGGGTTCAGTCATTCAGAAGGATAAGGGAAGAGGAGGCATCAGCACTTGTCAGGAACATCACTGAACATGAAGGCTCTGTCATAAACCTTAGTAAAAAAATCTTCACACTCACAAGTTCCATAGCTGCAAGAGTGGCCTTCGGCAAGAAGACAGGGAACGTAGAACAAATCCTACAAAATATGGAGCAAGCACAACAGATTAGCTCTGGGTTTCTCATTTCTGACTTCTATCCTTCGCTGAAATTTCTCAGTATAATCACAGGGATGAGAGCTCGAATTATGAAGATACACAAAGATGGAGATAAAGTGTTTGATGACATCATCAGAGAGCACAAAGAAAAGAAAATAAATAATGTTGAAGTGGTAGAGGAGGATCTAGTTGATGTTCTTCTCCAAATTCAAAAGGATAATGACTTTGACATCCCCTTATCTCTTGATAACATTAAAGCTGTTATTAAAGTTAGTCTTCTTATGCTTGCGCACTTTATCATATTAAATGTCACATGATATGTCATTCGTTACATTCCTTTAATTAATTTATATGAATTCCTTTCCAGGATGTTTTCTTTGCTGGAACTGAAACAGCGGCAACTACAATAGTTTGGGCTATGTCAGAATTGCTCAAAAATCCAAAGGCTATGAAAGAGGCACAAGAAGAGGTATATGCATAACTAGAATTTTGAATGTTGCCAGATAAGTTTTTGGGTTGTGTATCTAACTATCTATAGATTAAACATGATAATTAGCATTTGTGATTATTTATTTATTTGTTGGCTAAACTATGCATAATTCTTTGAAAATCAAACCATATACACGTAAGTTCTATAATTTTTGTAATTTTTTTTTTCCTGATATTATACTCCTAGTGGGGTTCATGGCCGGTCCTAGTGGGGTTCATGGCCGGTCCTCTCACCACAGGTGTCTCCTGGGATTCGAACTTAAGACCTAGAAGGATCTAACGGGTCCTTACACTGCTAACTAGACCAACTCTGTGTTGGTATTTTTTGTAACTTTACTAATCAACCCCTTAAACTCCTATATTTATGGAGATAGTACCTATACGATTAATTTTGTTCATTACCTATCCATTCACAGCTTAAAGCTTAGAAGGATTATCTGCATATTAATCAAAATTTTGAGAGGTTATATATATGCACACAAAAGTAAAATTTAAGACATGAAAAGTCATGGAGGTTTTTTTATATAATAGTTTTAAAGGTTATGGGGTTATTTGTATATGATCCAAAGCCTAGAGAATATTTGTCATTTAACTTTATTTTTCCATATTGATTTACAAAATTTGAAATTATTTAATTATTATTATTGGCTTTGCATTAGGTAAGAAGAGTCAATGGAGGAAAAGGATATGTAGATGAATCAAATCTTCACCAATTAAAATATTTAAGTGCTGTCATAAAAGAAACCCTAAGGCTACATCCACCAGCGGCATTGTTGCTTCCTAGACAGAACAACAAAAGTTGTGAAATTAATGGATATATGATACCTCCTAAGACGAAGATTATCATTAATGCTTGAGCCATTGGAAGAGATCCTAAGAATTGGAATGATCCAGAGATGTTTGAACCAAAGAGATTTCTTGATACAATGATTGATTACAACTTCAAAGGTTCAAACTTTGAGTATATCCCATTTGGCGCTGGAAGAAGAATATGTCCTGGAGTCACATTTGCTACACCTGTTTTAGAATTATTACTTTCCAGTTTACTTTACCATTTTGGTTGGAAACTACCAGAGGGAATGAAGCTTGAGGGATTCGACATGGATGAGTCATTTGGCGGTGTGGTAAGAAGGAAAAACGATATGATGTTAGTTCCTATTTGCTATTTCCCTTGAGTTCATGTGTATTCATTATTTGTTAGATATCCTTGAATCTATGTTGTGGAAACCATAAATGAATTGAAAAAAAAAAAAAAGTCATCTTGCATTGAAAGTATTTTGATATATCCAAACTCCAACAAAATAAAGTACACAAAGAATATTTAAATAAAAGAAAATAAAGAAATTAGAATTTATAAGAATATGATTCATGAATGAGAAGGATTAGATAATCCCCTTTATTAATATGGGAAGAATCTTATATGGCTCACCATATAAATTACGAAAAATCCTCATAAAATTGGGCTGAAATGATTAAAATTTAAATTGAGCCTACATTTTTTTAGGAATTCTTAACAAGGTCAAGATGCTTAATCAGGAATTTATGAATGTTATTAAAAGACAATAATGCCCTCTATTATTAAAAAGGAAAATTGAAAGTGGCTAAAAAGGAAAAAAATTATTTTTAAATTAGGCCTTATCTAATTTAATTAATTAATAATTATTCAATATAATGACTAATGAGCATACATTTGTTATTTTAACTTTAGGTGTTTCGTAGATTCTTTTTTGAAAAATATGATCATGTATTTATATATTTATATCTACAAATAACATATGATTTTTTTTTTTTTTTAAAGCATTGACTTATAAATAATGCCACTCATTTTTTCGTATTTCATACAATACAAGATCATTCCACATTGATTTAAAGGAAAATCCTATATAAAGACGGTTGAATTACCCAAATTATAATTTGAGTTGCTGAATTTAACAAATTATATTTCAAGCTATGCGTCATAATTAGGGATTTAAAATTTGGGTTAAATTACCTCTATATCTCTTAGTTATTAAGACAACAGAATTGAAAACCTAACCCTATTATTTGCTATATCATTTAATTTCTTAGGAAATATTGTACAACTTTGTGCTCTAACTTATTTCCAAATATTAATTATGCCCCATATTCTTTTGTTATACAATATTTGGTTTTATAGGAAAGTAGGAGTATATAATACTATATATAATTGAAAGATGAAAATTCTTGTGTACTATAATGCTTCACGGATGTCTTTATATGAGAATTATCCCTTTTTATTAAAAAATAATCATGGATCACATATTGAGGATATATATGTGTGTGTATACTATGTATGTATGGATTCAAAATTTAAACTTGGGTGATTAAATTTTGAATAAAAATATAAATATAAAAAAAAAAAAGATAATAGATCTACACGTGATGAATACAAAGCTCTACCATCACAATAGATTTCAATTTATTTTAATACATTAACATTGTATAAGAAAATATTGTGCATAAATTTTTTTTTAGTGAGATAACACATCAACAAACTTGGAATAGAGCTTTCATAGTTTGATGGTACATATTTCATTTATCACCATCTGTATAATTAATGTTTGTAAAGAAGTCAGGGCACAGACGGTGCTCCGTTGTGCAGTACTTCCCAAAGAATTAATTGATAGAGTAAATAATAAGGTTATGTTTTAAATTTTGCCCTATTAATAATTAAGGGATGTAGAGATAATTTGACCTAAATTTTAAATTCCTAATTATGACGCATAATCTGATATATAATTTTTTAAATTCAGTGACCCAAATTAGAATTTGAGTAATTCAATTGTCTTTATAAGAATCTTGCTTGATTTAAATGATAAAAATAAAATATTTAGAATAATTCTAAAATTTTCTATTTCCTCACTGCAAAGCTTTTACAAAATGAGTGGATTGCATGTTCGTCATCTTCTCAAATCGTCATTTTTTTTTAATTTATAATTCATTACGTGTGTGTGTATATATATTTATTACTGTACTCCTCCCTCTCATGCAACGAAATAAAAGATTGTAAATTATTTTTGTATAATTTTCTTTCAAACCGTAATTAATTTGGTTAAAGCAGAAAAGGTATGCTTAAATTTATATGTGAAATCCTCATGTTTTTAATTATATTTAAATGATTTTTTTTCCTTAGTTGAAATATGAACGTGATGCTATGATCCACAAATAATTTATGTATGTCATCAGTCATCACCGATATAGATATAAATATATAAAAACATAATCACATTTTTTAAAAAAAATAAAAAATATTTCGGAAGTTAAAACTGATTATATTGAATAAATTATTAATTAATTAAATTTAGATTAAACCTTATATAGAAATATCTTTTTCCTTTTCAAACTACCTTCAATTTTCCTTTTAAACAATAGAGTCATTATGGTCTTTTAATAACACTAAGAAATCCCTTATTAAGCCTATTGGCCTTATTAATAATTGGCTAAAAAGTGTAGGTCCAATTTTGGTTTTGTTCGTTTTAGTTGGATTTAATTACGATTTTCCCTATAAAATAAGTCAAACTATTACCACAATAAACAATTATTAAAAATAGTAAACTACTTTAGGTCATTAATATAAGATATATTTACCTAATTTGACTAGATTAAGAAAGTTAGTTGAGTTAGTAAATATGATATGTATTTTCTAAAATATCCTAGTCATCTTCATCAATTCCTCTATTCCCCCTCCTCCTTAATTATAGTTGAGGGATCATCAATAAAGGTAAATTAGGAAAATATTGACAAATATAAAAAACTTGTTTTATATTTAGAATCAAGATCGATATCCAAATATGTCTTATATTTAAGATTGGAGAGAGTATAAAAAAAGAAAGTAGAACCCAATAGAAGAAACTAATTATTTTTTAAGGAAATGTGTCGTAGGAAGATCAAAGAACACAGTTATGATCGAATTAACTAGATCTCTCTCCATTCTCTAAGCTTTCTGTTTTTATTTTTTCGTGGATTAAGTCACCTTCTTGTTTTTCCTCCCTAGGAACATGACATCTCGAGACTAGACAGACAGTGATAGCATTAAGCCATTAAGTCATCAGATAGGAAAGAAAAAAGCTGCGATCATAATTTGTACAATACGATGGGATAAACTTTTTTCAAGCATATCACCATAAATTTCTAGTTGTGATAACTGCTTAATATTGTCAGATTTTTCATGTAAATTAAAAGAATTCATAAGTTCACAAGTCACATCTGAATATCGTCAGAGAAACATATCATAATATAGAGTGCACGCTCTTAATCGGTTTTTTTAAATAAGAACAGAGTTGACCCTGCCATGGCTTGCAGCACAATATAGCTCTGCCAAGTAAATTACAGAGATGTAAAGTATAGTGATTAGTGAATACCTATGTATATATTTAATAAAAATCTTTAACTCACTGCAACGTTCGTTGTGTTCAATCTAGTTGGTATTAAAAATTCATTACTCGGGAAAAAAAATACAAATTGCCCAAGGTGATTATCGTTTTGTCTTTTTGTATTGTCACATGAATATGGTGTCTTATCTCTAGATGCCAAAAAATTGCAGCCTGCAGTCTAGCTAAAATAAATAAATAAATGTGAGAGATAAAATAGATTAAGATATTATATATAGTACCAAATTTAATCCCAACATATCAAGGATAAGACGAGGTATATAATTCAAGTGTTGAGTTATAAAATTAGGCCAAAATGATGGATTGGAGCAGGGGTGCCTAATGTACCTTTCCTGCTGCCCCTCAACTTTTGGGACCTTTACAAATGTGTTTTTATAGTTCTTTGGATTATTAGATTCTATCTAAAATCGGTGATATTTTTGATACCTTATGGACAAAAAATAAAATTGTTTTCAAATTTTTACGCTCTCAAAGATTTAAGACTCTAATGTGTTTGGCTTGAAAGGAAGGGAGGGGAGTTTCCCTCTCTCTCTGGTGTGAAAAGTCAGATATGACCATGATGTAAAATGCTTCTGATAGGGCAAAACTTTATAGCCTATAACTTAGAAAATATACGGGTCGTATCAAGTAATAAAGTGATAAGAAAAGTATTGTTCCCACAAGGATTTAGTATCACAAACTTCAGTTATGCATTAATTTTACACTTTCATTTAAGTTGAGCAAAACAAATTGAATTTAATTAAGATAAAAGAAATTAAAATAAACAAACTACCACAATAATCGAACAATCAACCTAGAGTCACTAATCCCTTTTTGTTTCTTAGATTTTATCCCTAGTAAATTAATTTTGACTTAACATAGTCAGCTAATCTAGAGTATTAATATCTATAAATGTCTTCTGGTCCTTTTATATACCTATCTTAATTAATTATGTAATGCCTCACACAACTAAATAAAATGCATATTAGATCGGGCTCACTCTAATTTGATTATGCAGAGCTTCTAGGTATATGCCTATTCGAGATGCAAATTAGATTAAAACTTAATTCCACATTATTTAATCCCAAGGTCAATTCAAGATTCCCTATTCCAAGTTCAACCCTAAATCCCCAAGACATGCTCAATAGTGACCAATTACTAAGCAATAACAATAAAACAAGACTAAATAAACTGAATTAAATTAAGCAAAACTAATTAATGGAAATAACCTTTAAGTCTCAAACAAGCTTATAGATCCTCTAGGTTGAAAAGAAAATTTAGCCACACATGGCTATAACAAAATCCATTAAAAGATGAAACTCAGATTCAGAGAAACAGCCTGAAGGGAAGAATAGAAATCAAATCTGTCTGTGTGCGTCGTCAATCTCCCTTCCTTTGTTTCTTGAATTTGTGGTTCAGCCTCCGCGCGTTGTGTGTTGTGTGTCCTTTTAATTTGTTGCTCATCCGTCCTCCTTCTTGCGTCTTTTTTGCTTCATATATATAACCTAAATATAACTTAGGCCGTGAGTTACTGATTCTCCTTTTCTTATTAAAAATATATCTCATATCTTGTAATCTCCTTCACCAGATTACACAATTGATTTTGTTTCTATTTTTCTTGCATAGGATCACCGAGTTTGGCTAATTGCATATCCTTTTAATTGCTTTTTCTACTTCTTTCTAAATCAGCTAATATTTCCTGCAAAATATAATAAGAAATAAGTAGATTTTATATCGAAATATCTTTTTATCCTATAATACTAAAGTATATAAAAGATACTTAAATAGGTACATAATATTAATAAATCCAACTAATTATATCATAAAATATATATCTATTTAATTATAAAATAGATACTTATCAGCTTGCACGGAAAATGATGCGAAAAATTATATAATTTATGGGCATATATGATTTTTCACATCAAGGAGGGAGGAAAACTCTCGTTCCCTTCTCTCAAACCAAACGCATCCTATCAAAAAGAAATTAAACTACACACTTTTGAACTCTAGAAACTTTAAAAAATCATAAAAAACTGAAAACAACTATATTTTTTATACAAAAGATATCAAAATTTCATCCATTTTATGTAGAATCTAATGATCCAAATGACCATGAAAAAAACATGGGAAAATCATTTTCAGGGCCCCTTTTAGCACTGATAATCCCAAAAAAAGACCCCAAGATTCTGATAATCCCAAAAAAGGTCCTAGGACCTTTTCTGGGATTTTCAGAATTTTTGGTGAGTTGTTAAAATAGGGGCTGATATAGTTGTTAACGAGTAGGTTTTAACAACTAAATCAGTACTTTTAACAACTATATCAGCCCCGTTGACAACTTCACCAAAAATTCTGAAAACATTTGGGAGTGACCTCAAAATTAGAGGGCATCAGAAAAGGTACATTAGGCACCCTGCTATGGAAAGGATGTATGGGGCAAAAAGTGTTTACGGTTATATAAAAGGAATAACTTAGACAACGCAAAATCTCAAGCTTTAATTATCATTTTTTGAGATGTATATACATATCCCATATTCCACCATCTTCACCTTCTTCTGCTTCAACTTTGTGATCCACAAGCTATCTTCTGTTAGAGATATTGAACGCTTGAGATCCTAGTTAGTTGGTTATTAATCACTTTCACAAGTAGCTTTTAATTGACGTCGTTTATGATTTAAAAGATTCATTAAACGGCATATCAATTTATTTTAATATAATTGTGATACGAAATCATTATTATTATTATATATATATAATTATCACTTTCACCTGATAGATCAATTTATTGGTTAATAAACTTTTCGATCTGGGCGGCTTTTTATTCCACTGACTATGACAGAGACATGCTAGGGGGCTTCACCCAGAAAAATACAAATTTAAATTTTAGGAAGTGTAGTTGTTGGAAGAGGTGAGAATCTTTACTCTCTAAGTCTCGACAGGAATGGGGAAACTCTCGATGAAATAAATAAAAAAATCGTACCAAGTCCATGTCTTGAAATTTACGTGAAAACTAAAATAAAAGAACAAATAATAATAAAGTCGACCTTTATTTTCCTTATAAATTATACAATTCACAGCAACAATAACAAGGGTATCTTGAAAACGCAAAACCTCACAACACTTAGCTTCAATTACCATTCTTTCAATATGGATTTACAGATCCCATATTCAATCATCTTCTTCACTTTCTTCTGCTTCTTTTTTGTCATCCACAAGCTTTCTTCTTCTGTGAAACCCATAAAAAACCTACCACCTGGGCCATGGAAATTACCTCTCATAGGAAATCTGCACCAACTAATTTCTGGCTCACTACCTCATCGTTCTCTCACAAATCTTGCTAACAAGTACGGGCCCTTCATGCACCTTCAACTTGGTCAGGTTTCTCATATCGTAGTGTCTTCACCTGAATATGCCAAAGAAATAATGAACACGCATGATCTGATCTTTGCAAACAGACCCAGAATGCTTGCCTCTGATATCCTTGCCTACAACAGCACAGACATCGCGTTTGCTCCATATGGAAACTATTGGAGGCAACTTCGAAAGATTTGTACTTTAGAGCTTTTCTCAGCAAAGAGGGTTCAATCATGCAGAAGTATTAGGGAAGAGGAGGTGTCAACACTTGTGAGGGACATCTCTGAGCATGAAGGTTCTTTCATAAACCTCAGTAGAAAACTATTCCCACTCACAAATTCCATAGCTGCGAGATCGGCCTTTGGGAAAAAGACAAAGAACGTAGGACGTATCTTGGAAATTATGGAGCAAACGACGAGGTTGGGTTCTGGGTTATCGATTTCTGATTTTTATCCTTCGCTAGAATTTGTTAGTGTCATCACTGGGACGAGAGCTCGAATGATGAAGGTGCACAAAGATGGAGATAAGGTGTTTGATGACATCATCAGAGAGCACAAAGAAAAGAAAATAAATAATGTTGAAGTGGTAGAGGAGGATCTAGTTGATGTTCTTCTTAAGATTCAAAAGGATAATGATTTTGACATCCCCTTATCTCTTGACAACATTAAAGCTGTTATTAAAGTAAGTCTTCGAGGGTACTTTATCATATTATTATAAGTGTTACACCATTTGTAATTTGATATATAGAAAACCCAAGCACATATTTTGCTAATCAATTAATTCTTTTTAATTTCAGGACGTTTTCATTGCTGGGACTGAAACAACGGCAAGTGTAACAGATTGGGCGATGTCAGAATTGCTCAAAAACCCAAAAGCTATGAAAGAGGCACAAGAAGAGGTATATAGATACAACTAGAATCTTGAATGTTTGTATCGTAATTTTGTGGGTCGTGTGTCTATAATAAAGGCCCTTACTATCCATGATTATTTATTAATTTATTTATATTGATTTATAAATTTTAAATTCATGATGAGTTGACTTACACATGAGAATTATCATTGGTTTTATATTAGGTAAGGAGAGTCTATGGAGACAAAGGATATGTGGATGAATCAGAACTTCACCAATTAAAATATTTAGGTGCAGTCATCAAAGAAACCCTAAGGCTACATCCACCCGGGGCATTGATTCTAAGAGAGAACAGTGAGAGTTGTGAAATTAATGGATATATAATACCTCCTAAGACAAATATTATCATTAATATTTGGGCCATTGAAAGAGATCCAAAGAGTTGGAATGATCCAGAGTTATTTGAACCGAAGAGGTTTCTTGATACAATGGTTGATTACAACTTCAAAGGTTCAAACTTTGAGTATATTCCATTTAGTTCTGGAAGAAGAATATGTCCTGGGCTCACATTTGCTGTGCCTATTTTAGAGTTGTTACTTTCTAATTTACTTTACCATTTTGATTGGAAACTATCAAAGGGAATGAGGCCTGAGGAATTGGACATGGATGAGTCATTTGGTTCCGTGATAAGAAGAAAAAATGATCTCATGTTAGTTCCTATTCGGTATTCCCCTTGAGTTTATGTGTTTATTACTTGAATGATGTTTCAACCAGTTTTAGATATCCTTGAATCTATGTTATAAAAGCCATACATGAATGAAAAAAAGAAAAAATCTTCTTGCATTGAAAGTACTCAAACTTTTATGTGTCCAAACTCCAAAAAGTTATTTATTTTTGGATAAGTATGTGTATCCTCCTTTTGGATACGAGAATGTCCAAAGCATTGTCGGGCACTAAAAAAAGAATTCTAAATAAAAAATTAGAATAATCTGATTCATGAATGGGAAGCATTAGATAATCCCCTTTATTAATTGGAAGGATCTACTAGCTAGATAAATTCAGTAAGTTTGTAACCACAAGATAAACATATATTAAAAATAGAAAACTATAAAAATAAGGAAGTAAAACACAATTTTTTTTTTAAAAAAAAAACTTAATAAATAAGAAACTAATTGTCTTATGGGAAAATACGACTTAAACTTTAAAATCTCAAATTAGTTATTTCCTACTAAAATGAATTGTCAATTGCTATAGTTAATAACAATATTCTTTTGATATTTTGAAGTTCAAGTGATATTTTTTTGTCTTTTCCCATTGTTTTAAAGAAAAGAATGTCATAGGATGATTAAAGAACACAGTTATGATCTCCATCTTTAAGCTCCCTATTTTGTTTTCATGGACTGAATTATCTCCTTGTTTTCTTTTCCCTTAGGAACATGATATATATCTCAGTTCATGCAACAGAGAAATATGCATCCCCTTATTTGCAGATAGAAACATCACTAAACAGAGTGATAGCATAAAACCATTTACTCATCAGAGAGGAGAGAAAAAAACCTATGATCATAGAAGTTGTACAAAACAATGGGATAAACCTTTTTCAAGCATACCATAAATTTCTAGTTGTTATATAACTGCTTAATATTGTCAGCCTCTTCAAATAATTTTTCATATAAAAGAATTCACAAGTCATATGTATACCTGAATTTCGTTAGCGAAACATACTCATAATATAGAGTATACTTTAAATTGGTTCTAGAAATAAGAACACAGTTGACCCTGCCATGTCTTGCAGGCTTGCAGCACAATAAATATGGCTCTGCCAAGTAAACAGAGATGTAAAAAACGAAAGTTTTAATAAATGCCAGGAATAATGAGTGGTTATCCCTTTTATGTAAGCCCAGACTCATTTGTTTTTACATTGAACTTATACTCCTTCAGATCTGGTATATAAGTTATAAATAAACAATTAAATAATGTAGATCAAGAAGTTGATTAAAATTAGTTAAACATAATAAATGTGTAAGAAAGATATTTCAATATGCCTTATTTTTGAGACTGTAAGTGGGAAAAGAGATGAAAAAGAATGAGTCGAAAAAAGATATGAGAGAAATTTATAATTGATTGGGGTAAAAATAAAAAAGACAACTAAATTTTGAGACAAGTACAAAGTGTAACTTATAAAGAAACCAGTCTTATCCAAAAATTATACTAGCTTATATATTGAACCCAAGGAGTAATTTCTAACAAAGGAATCTCCGCTGCAAACCAATTAGAGTATAGTCTATCATCAATAATATTACATGGGAGGAGAGGGAGTATATATTTATTATTTAGCATCCATGCATGACTAAGTTTTTCTTTTGTTTAAATCAAGCGGCTCTCTTTTATGGGAAAACGTTAATCAAAGATTAGCAAACAAGTCATGTAACACCCCTACCGGCCTCGCCCTTTCGGGTGGCGGATAGAGGGAATCCTTTTTATAATTACCGCATATTACCTAATTACTACTTATTAGCATGTATCAGAGGTTAACGCGGCAGAGTATATCCCGGTTGGATTTCAGACAATACTGGTATAATTAAAAGTGAGTAACAAAATATAATCCCCGAATGGGGTTAACTATACAGTCATCCACTCTGTACCCACAAGGCCAAAAATATACAGTTATCCAAACACAAAATAAAAAAAAAAAAAAAACAAAATGATCTTCCCTCGCCTCCAACTCCAACTACTCCTGCTCAGCAGTCTTACCCCTCTCTCCAGATATAGTCCTCATAGTACTTCCTGAAGCTTTACAAAAATCTGGGATTCATAAATGGATCCCACAAATACAACATACCAAGTATATACCGTGTTAACTGCGGAAGGACTAAATGTCCTAGAAACAAACGCAGGACTGCTCAACAAAGCGAGCCCCGGATCCATAGCGCTAGGAAAACACAGTAGTCGGGCTTTGAACCCAGACCACACTGAATGCACACAAACGCATGTCCCTTTTCAGGAGACACGGGTCCACAATCATGGAAAAACAAACATACAAGGCAATACAAGACATATGAGGATTAAGGTTACTACCTGGTAGCTGACCATAAATATCAGTAAAATTTTCCTCGGATATGCGAAAATCAAAGTAACCCTAAAATAACCAAAATATAAATATAAGTAACCCTTCTGAAAAATATTTATTTGATAGCTAAAAATAATCCTTCTTCAACCATTCATAAATCCCAAATTCTTTTTCTCAATAACAACCCATTGTTGGTAAATTCTCTTCCAATTTCGGACTTATTCTTAAAAATTCCAGAAATAGTGTTTGATCTTCAAAAATTCATAACTTAATTTAGAAAAATCCGATTGAGGTGGTTCAAAAGGCCAAATAACCCTTAGTATATCTATTTTGAACGAAAATTATTAATTGGAACCAGATACAACCGAAACTCTAGCCACAAACCAGAACACCACCTCAGGTCAAACAAAAGTTTCAGATTCAAGGCTGTTTCCAAAAATTTGTTTCTCTTAGCACGAAACTCAGAAATTTTCGTGTTACCTATCAAATTAATCCTTGGTATGTCTACTTGCTATCTGTAAAATTACAAAATTTTCCAAGTCCATTTGATAAGTCAAAATGCATAAGAGACCTGACTGACTCCCACAAAATCTTCAACAAACATCTTTCAATGTCTTTGAACTTTCGGTCTTGATTCAGAAAAATAATCCATGAATACCCCTATACAAATAATCATTTTAAACACTTTAGAGACATTACAGCTTCCAAAACGAATCAGATTATGGTGTTTAGGAGGCTGGACGAAATTCTCCCTCTAGATTAAGCAATCAATCTTCCATTTTTAACCACCAACTCTTCTTATCTCATACTAATATTTCTTCCTAAACCTTAAATCTTATGTTTGATCCTTTAATCATTCACTTTATTAATTAATCAGACCTTTGACATGAACAAGACGCAGGATATTCCCCAACTTGGCAATCATGAATGTATAAGGTAGAAAATAAAACTATGACTTACTTGATCTTGGTATTCCTCCAACTAGAAAATTGATCCTCAATATTTCTTCTTCCTTCTTTTTATCCTTCACCTTCTTCTTGAGTGTTTGCTTGCCTTTCCTTATGTCTTTACACTAGCTTCCTTGATTTCTTCGATCACCTCCTTCTCTTCTTCTCCAGACGCATCAGCAGCTCAAAGGAAAGGGATGAGTTCGTTAAATAGATCCCAAGGTCGGTTCAAACCACTTGCTTCTAGATTTCTCTTCCTTATTCTAGGGAAATATTTTTTTTTTCCTCTGAACACACCTTCACTCAGCCGATGGTTTGGGAAAGTCTGGAGAAATTTTTTTCTTTTTCCAATTCCACGTCTTGCAGTTTGAGGGGCATGGAGAAGGATTAATTTATTATTTAATATAATAATATTTGTTTTATTTTCCTTTGCCCTTCTCCACGTGACCCTACTGCTTCTTCATTAAATGCAATTTGTCAGCTCATTTACACTTTCTCTCCAAGCCGGCGGTTCCATGGGGTGGTAGGTGACAATTTTATTATTTCTTTATTTCCCCTTTTTTTTTCTGCTTCTTCTCACGTTAGGGGTAATTATTATTGAAGAAGAAAGTTTTATATGGTGTTTTCCTTACTTGTACAGTTGCCTTATGCTTTCTATTCCATTAATTGTGATTGTCCCATCCATCTAAATTCTCACTTTCTCTGTTTCGTCTGGCAGTTCTAGAGCAGAGGGTAGTAATTAAATAATATATATATATATATTTTTTTTTTTTATCTCCTTTCAAAATCAGCTAACTAGGGAATTATTGGAGACAAGAAAAAAATAATGTGCTACTCCTTGCCTCATCTCACGTGTGCCACTTCCTTTATTCCTCAATCAATATTGTATTGTTTTATCATCATATCCCTTTCTTGGTGCATAACTTTCCCTCTTAATTAACCAAGTCTCATCTAATGTCCACCTTTCTAAGGTAAATTAGACTTATATTAAAACTCTACTAATTTTTCATCAAAATTTTCCCCTTCTTTTATTGGTCGAAAAATATAAGAATATTGAGGAAAAATATATTTTTGCCTTCTTTGATATTACTTATCTCCAATTATTTATAACCAAATTTATTGGCCATCTTTTCGAAGATTTCCACATTATTTTCCCAATAATTAATTTATCTCGTCAGAAAAATAATATACCACTCTCCACTTACTTGGGGAAAATTCATATATTTCCTTGATAAATTTACATGAAAATTAGGGGTGTTACAAGTCAAGTACACTGAGGCTATTTTGCAGGAGGGAGAGAATTTATATGAATAATATTTTTGGAAATTGCATGATCAACAACATCAAAATGAACCGGAGCTCATTAATTTTATCCTTAATTCGACTATTAATAATCCCATTATGAAATAGACAACTTGGTTGAGGAATTAATTAAAAATGGTAGCATGAAAAAGATGCACATGCTTTGTTGTTTTTTTTTTTTCCGGCGCCCGGGGGGGTGTTTGTTCATCTGATATTTTTTAATAAACATGGCTGAAATGTTTAAATTTCTAACTGGACGCATATATTTGCCAACATCTACAATCACTTTTCACTACAGGTTTATAATTGATGTTTATGATTTAAAAGCCACATAAAACTACTGGAGGCTTTTATTTTATTTATAACTGGACGCATACATTTTTTATTTATTTTTGTGACGAAAATGCCTGCCGTTGCAAAAAGGCGTAATTTTTTATGTCTTTTTGTGATGAATACGATTATGTTGCAAAGTTTGCAACAGAATCCCCTATCTGTCGCAAAAAGGCGTCATGTTTTACACCTTTTTGCAATGGAAAAGGTATTCCGTCGCAAGGCATACACTTTTGTGACGGAATATGGTTTCCGTCGCAAAACTTCCCACTCTTTCACTATTTTGCGATGGATTTTTTAAATCTGTCGCAAATTGCAACGAATATGCTTGCCGTCGCAAAAATAGGCATAATTTGTCTTTCGCCAATTTACCATTTTCAAGTAGTGTTTAGAATCTCCATTTATTAGGTTAAAGCGCAATAAATTATATTAATAATGATATTAAAGTGAGAAAATTTGGGCTTAAATATGGTTAATTTAATATTTGATTAAAGAGTTAATTTCATATTATTAATTTAATCTTTAAGAAAAAAACATGTTCTATAATTTTACTAATAGAGCCGAGCCAAGTAACGGCGTTGCCAAGGCAAAATCATAGTAGGGTATAGATATCCTTACCCTCCGAACAAGGTGTTAAGGTGAGAAGATGATTCTCTCATTGGCTAACTTTCTCATCATCTCTCATCATCCAATCCTAACCGTTGATTTGACTTAATCAGGTTGTTGGTGGGGCAATTATATCAAATCTATGGTTCAAATTTAAAGCCAATGAAAAAACGCCAATAAAAGGATCTGGATCCGTTAAAGTGTGCCCTCATCCGATCCGGGCGCTGCCATTTTTTATTATGATGCCGTGGACAATTCAATTTCTAATCACTTGGATACAACCGCAAAATTCGTTCGGCCAGCAGGATTTCTTGGTTTCATCGGCTTCTTTGTCATACCCAAGTGTTGGCTCTCCAGATGTAGCATAGGATTGAGTGTGATCTTCGTGACATTTTTAAAACTTCAAATCAGTATAGATCCAAAGACATGAATGTCAATGGTTAAAAAAAGATTTGATGCAATTTTATCAATAAAGTTTTTCTCTATGATCATGTGGCATAAATAAATTTTGGAATAAATAAAAATACTGAGAAACAATTTCAAATGGTGTAAATTCACCAAGGCCATTAAATTTCACCAAATATCCATTAAATTCCATCAATGTCAATTTGAAGTAAAACCTAACGGATGTTTAGTGAAATTTAACAGCTTTGGTGAATCTACACCATTTTAAATTGTTTCTTGGTATTTTTACCCTTTCCAAAACCTATTTGTGCCACACTCTCCTTAGAAAAAACTTTGTTGATAAAATTGCATCTTAACCCATGCCTAATTAATTTTGTTTTCTTGATATTGTAAATTGAGCCTTTCTTACTATTTGAAAGACACGAGATAGAGATATATATTGTGGTATTTTACATTTGTACAGAAGATACAATATAACACTACAAACAAAACGTGCCGCGCTATATATAAAAGGCATCGCCTGCATACACAAAATTAACCTCAGTTGTCTCTAAATACAATTCCTCTTCAATATGGAGATACAGGTCCCATATTCTATCATCTTCACCTTCTTCTTCCTCCTTCTTGTGATCCACAAATTCTCTTTCTACAAGAAACCCATCAAAACCCTCCCACCAGGGCCATTGAAATTACCTCTCATAGGAAACCTACACAAACTTGTTGGGCCTTTACCTCATCATTGTCTCACAAATCTTGCAAACAAGTATGGACCTTTCATCCAACTTCAACTTGGTCAGCTTTCACATATCATAGTGTCTTCACCAGAATATGCCAAAGAAATAATGAAGACACATGATCAGATATTTGCAAATAGACCCAGATTATTTGCCACTGAAGTCATATGTTACAATAGCACAGACATCGCGTGTTCCCCATATGGAAATTATTGGAGGCAACTTCGAAAGATTTGTACTTTAGAGCTTTTCTCAGCAAAGAGGGTTCAATCATTTAGAAGAATTAGGGAAGAGGAGGTATCTGCACTTGTGAGGAACATCTCTGAACATGAAGGTTCTGTCATCAACCTCGGTCCAAAAATCTCGGCACTCACGAGTTCTATAGTGGCAAGAGCGGCTTTTGGGAAAAAGACAAAGAACGTAGAACATATCCTGCAAACTTTCGAGCAAGTGATAAAGTTAAGTTCTGGGTTATCAATTTCTGATTTCTTTCCTTCACTGAAATTTATTAGTGTCATCACTGGGATGAGAGCTCGAACAATGAAGGTACACAAAGATTGCGATAGAATACTCGGTGACATCATTAGTGACCATCAAGAAAAGAAAGGTGATACTAACAATATTGGAGAGATAGAAGAGGATTTAGTTGATGTTCTTCTCAGGATTCAAAGGGACAATGACTTTGAGATCCCCATATCTCTTGACAACATTAAAGCTGTTCTTTTGGTTAGTTAATATTGTTCATCACTTCATCATATAAATAAACTCATCACGCTGTACACCCACATCTATCCCTCTTATTCCCTCTAATGATAATTGTGAATCTCGTTTTCAGGATGTTTTTATTGGTGGAACTGACACAACAGCAACCACAACCGAGTGGGCAATGTCAGAAATGATCAAAAATCCAGAGGTTATGAAAGAGGCACAAGTAGAGGTATAGGCACAAATTGAATTTTCAAAGTTTTATTTTGTTAGCCTGTGTAAGTATGTAAATATGATTCTTAGTATACTGTATTAGTTTATAAATTTGAAATTATTGAGTTGACTTTATGAGAAATTATTTATTGGCTTTTCATTAGGTAAGAAGAGTCTTTGGAGGACAAGGTTGTGTAGATGAATCAAAGCTTCACCAATTAAAATATTTAGGTGCCGTTATTAAAGAAACACTAAGGCTACATCCACCTTTGGCATTGTTGATTCCAAGAGAAAACAGTGAGAAGTGTGTTATCAATGGATATGAGATACCTTCTAACACAAAGATTATTATTAATGCATGGGCCATTGGAAGAGATCCTAAGAATTGGAATGAACCAGAGAGATTTGAGCCAAAGAGGTTCCTCACTACATCGGTTGATTACAACTTCAAAAGTTCAAACTTCGAGTATATCCCATTTGGTGCTGGAAGAAGGATATGTCCTGGAATCACGTTTGCTACACCTCTTTTAGAATTGCTACTCGCCAATTTACTTTACCATTTTGATTGGAAACTTTCGGAAGGGCAGAAGCTTGAGAATTTGGACATGGATGAGTCTTTTGGTGCAGTGGTAAAAAGGAAAAAGGATCTAAATGTAGTTCCTTTTACCTATTCTCCTTGTTAGTATTTCATGTATATTATTTATCTTGAAAGATGTTTTGGCCCGGGGAATCCAGAGGAAAATGGCAGGAAGGATTAAAAGATAGGCGCAACACACACTCACTCTCATTTAGTTCTGGAAGAAGAATATGTGCTGGGCTCACATTTGCTGTGTCTATTTTAGAGTTGTTACTTTCCAATTTACTTTACCTTTTTGATTGGAAACTATCAAAGGGGATCAGGCTTGAGGAATTGGACATGGTAGAGTCATTTGGTTCCGTGATAAGAAGAAAAAATGATCTCATGTTAGTTCCTATTCGGTATTCCCCTTGAGTTTATGTGTTTATTACTTGAATGATGTTTCAACCAGTTTTAGATATCCTTGAATCTATGTTATGAAAGCCATACATGAATGAGAAAAAATCGTCTTGCATTGAAAGTACTCAAACTTTTGTGTCCAAACTCCAAAAAGTTATGTATCTTTGGATCAGTATGTGTTTCCTCCTTTTGGATACGATAATGTCTAAGGCACGGTCGGGCACTAAAAAAAGAATTCCAAATAAAAAATTAGAAGAATCTGATTCATGAATGGGAAGGATTAGATAACCCCCCTTTATTAATTGGAAGGATCTACTCGCTGGATAAATTCAGTTAGTCTAAAACAACAAGATAAACATATATTAAAAATAGAAAATTATAATAATAAGGAAGTAAAACACATTTTTTTAAAAAAAAAATAAGAAATAAGAAACTAATTGTTTTAAGGGAAAAAGATAAGAAACTAAGACTTAAACTTCAAAATCTCAAATCAGTGATTTTCTACTAAAATGAGTTATCAATTGCTACACTCTTGTAGTTAATAACATAACTATATTCTTTTGATATTTTGAAGTTCAAGTGGTATTTTTTATTTTTGTATTTTTCCCTTGTTGTAAGGAAATGAATGCCATAGGAAGATTAAAGAACACAATTTTATGATCTCCATCTTTAAGCTCCCTATTTTAATTTTCATGGATTGAATTATCTCCTTGTTTCTTTTCCCTTAGGAACATGATATCTCAGTTCATGCAACAGAGAAATATGCATCCCATACAACATTGGATCTTTGTATGAGGAAGCTGCCATTGTAGCAGAAGATGATTTTGAGAAGAATATGTATCACTACTACAAAAAAACCCAAAAAACATCCTAAATAAGACCCAATTAACGTCCTTTTTCAGAGGGACGTCTCGAAGGGGGAAGCAAAAAATTTCACTTTTGGCGTGAATAAATTTGACGTCTTAAATAAGGCGTCCTGAAATGTATTTCAGGTCGTCTTACATAAGGCGTCCTAAAATACATTTCAGGACGTCTTACATAAGGCGTCCTGAAATGTATTTCAGGACGCCATATTACTTTTTTTTTTTTTTTAAAAAAAATCCCAAACCTGTTTGGGAGCTAATGAGCGAAACCATTGAAGAGCAACGTCTTGTCTCAGCAAGCAACGATTTGGGCAAACAAAAATCAGCATCTCGGCGCTCTCCACGACAGCTCAAACCTTGCTTAGACCGGTGGTTCTCTAAGAACCACCCCAAAAAAATAAAAACAAAAAAACATGCCATGCTGAGAAAAAGACCAGCTTCCAATTTGGCAAGAGTATCACAAATGTTGATTGGCACAAATCAATAAAATGGATCGAACCATTTGAACTGCTATAGGCAAACATATTACAAGGTGAAATGCATTGGCTGATGGTTACCTCTATGTACTCAAACATCCAAGGTCACGATTTACCTAACACATCAAGTAGAAACCAATTAATCTAACATAAAAGTGAAAGAAATTTAAAATCGTAGTGCAAAAAAAAAAAAAAAAGATTAGTTGACATGATTCTTAAATTCATCCCCCAAAACAAAGAGACTGGGAAAAACCTGGTTATGAAGCCTTCTCATGGACAAACCCAGAAAACCAGATCTACAATGAAAGAGAGGAGCAGAGAGGAAACTTAGATCTACAATGAAGGCGGCTTCCGGCATCGCTAGGTCTCGGATCTTGGCGGTGAATGAGCCACGCGGGGAAGCGGCAAGCGGCGCAGGCAACAGATGATCGACAAGTGGCGCAGGCGACGGACGAGCGGCGAGCGGCGCGGGAGACTGGCCAGCAACGGTCGACTTTGAGAAAGATGAAGAAGAAGATTAGATCGACTCAAGGCACTTAGTGTGACGTTTGTTTTGGTGAGTGGGTGAGAGAAATTAAAGTTGGAGTGGTGAGTACGTTTGGGTGAGTGGGTGAGAGAAATTAAAGTTTGTGTGAGTGGAAGAGAATTAAAGAGACAGTCCTGAATGTATTTCAGGACGTCAAAAAAATTTATTAGGTGTCCTGAATGTATTTTCAGGACGCCAAAAAAATTTATTAGGTGTCCTGAATGTATTTTCAGGACGCCAAAAATAATTTTTTGACCCTATTTCGGGATGTCAAAAAAAATTCAGGCGCCAAAAATTTTTCCAAATATCCCAAATTGCGCCAAAAATGCTGTTTTTAGGCGTCCTGAATGTATTTTTAGGACGCCCAAAATAATTTTTTGACGTCCTAAACCTATTTTAGGACGCTAGAAAAATTTTTGGCGCCAAAAAATTTCCAAAATTTTCAAAATTGCGCCAAAAATGCTGATTTTGGCGTCCTGAAATACTTTTAGGTCGCCAAAAATACTGATTTTGGCATCCTGATATACTTTAAGGTCGCCAAAAATTTTCCACGTGCCAAAATAGATTTAGATAGTCAAAAAAAACTTTAGGAGTCCTAAATTAATATTTGGGTTGTCTTGTCTTCAAAAAAATCCTATATTGCGCCAAATATTATATTTTAGGCGTCCTAAATTGATATTTAGGTTGTCTAAAAATATTTTAGGCGTCCTAATTTAATATTTAGGTTGTCTAAAGTCTCCAAAAAACCTTTCTTAAAATAAGGACGTCTTTTAGGGTAGTAATATCCATATTTTATAGTAGTGTATGGTTCTGCACCAAATCCTTGGAAATTATGCTCATTAACAAGGGTGGAAGAAGTTAAAATGATGGCGAGACTCCTACCAATTTGGGCCACAACCATCATATTCTGGACCACATATACCCAAATGATCACGTTTTCAGTTGAACAAGCCTCCACCATGGAAAGTCCATGGGAAAATTCCAGATTCCTGCAGACTCTCTCATGGGAAAATTTTAACCCTTGGAAACAAGAGAAATTGATAGAGTTCCTCTTATGAGTGTACCAAGATTCACCAACCTGCAAAAGATTGCAATTGGCCTATTGCTTTCAACATTGGGAATGGCCGCCGCCGCATTGTTCGAGAAAAGACGATTAGCACTGGCGAAAGGCGTCGCCAACGAAACAAAGACGCTGACCATAACTGTGTTCGTTCTAATCCCACAGTTCTTCTGGTGGGTTCAGGAAAAGCCTTTATCTACACAAGCCAACTCGATTTCTTCATAACCCAATCCTCAAAAAGCATGAAAACCATGAGCATCGGCCTCTTCCTCACGACTCTGTCGCTAGGGTTCTTCGTCAGTAGCTTCCTCGTATCTGTCGTGAAGAAAGTGACCGGCACCAATAACGGACAAGGATGGCTCGCTGACGACAGTGGATGGCCGACCTGGTGGTTATGGTGGAAGTGGATCGCGAGAGGAAGGCCAATCTGGTGCGTGGCTTGAGTCGCTATAATGAACACGACAGACGCGAGGAGCAGAAATGATTCTAGGAAGAAGCAGAAATTTTTAACTTTTTTTTTTCCAGCAAAAAATAAAAAACGGTTCATCCCAAGAATAAAAACAGAAAGAAAGCGGATTTACCAAATACAATTTCCATTCATTTTTATTCATGGAACAGAAATTAGAAAAAAACTCATTCTAGAAGGTTACCATGTACACCCTTAGAACCCAAAAGACTAATTTCTAGCAAAGGAATCTCCGCTGCTAACCAATTAGACTATAGTCTATCATCAATAATATTACATGGGAGGGGAGGGGGTATATATTTATTATTTAGCATCCATGACTAAGTTTTTCTTTTGTTTGAATCAAGCGGCTCTCTTTTAAGGGAAAAAGTTAATCAAAGATTAGCAAACAAGCAAGTACAATGAGGCTATTTTGCAGGAGGGAAAGAATTTATGTGAATAATATTTTTGGAAATTGCATGATAGTTTACAACAACATCAAAATGAACCAGAGCCCATTTCTATCCTTAGTTTTAATTCGTGTCAATTATGTGAATTTGATGACACAATCGACAATTTATAATTCCATTATGAAATAGACAAATTGGTTGAGGAATTAATTAAGAATGGTAGCATGGAAAAGGTGCACATCTTTGGTGTTTCTTTCTTTCTTTTTTTTTTTTTTTTGGCACCATGGAGTAACTCCCAAAGAGAAAGCAAGAGGTCATTCTAGACTGGGCACCAAAACAATCCAAGAATGTTGGAGACCCAACCATGTCCAAAATGCGGGAAATACCATCCTGGTGTTGACTGTTATATAAGACGGGTTTGCTACAGATGTCGGAAGCCAGGACACTTTATTGCAGACTGTCTTGAGAAAGCTGCGAAGTTAAGGCCACAGAACCCGGGACGAATGTATGCACTAACCGATACAGTGGACAGAGAACTTCCGGAGATGGTCCAAGGTACTATCTCTCTTAGAAGGAATCTTCTCTAGTCAATATATGAATTAAGTGTTAGCCATTCATATGATTACGTGAACCACCTCCATAACACGTACCATGTTTCTTAGTTATTGCAAATCCGACCGCGATCATGTCATTGAGTATGAGGTGTCTTGTGTTGCCATGGTGTATGGGCGCCATGGAAACATTTAAGGTATCTTGTGTTGCCATGGTGTATGGGCGCCATGGAGACATTTATGATATGGGCGCCATGGAGACATTTATGATATCTGGTGCTGATATGGTGTATGGGCGCCACGAAAACACTATATATCAAAGTACGACATGACAAGATCGTTGTAGTCAGGCCAGAGCATAAGCTCCGAGTGTAGTTAGTACAAAGTCTAGTTAGGGTGGAGCAAATTTCGAGGGCGAAATTTTTTTTAATGGGGGGAGAAATGTAATACCCTAAAATCTCACTTATGATAAATATCATCATTTAGTAAATAATACTTATTGGAAATAGGTGAATATGTGGTCTCAAATCCTGTGAGGTAATAATAATCTTATTTTTCTAGGGTAATTTCCCTTGAAATTGAAAGAAATAAAGTGCCAAAAGTCACTAAGTGAGTTTGTGGGTCATAAAATACCCCGAGAATATTATGATAAATTCTAAGAGACAATTAAATATTTATTAAAAATTAGAAAGTATGTTGTCTCTAATTTAGGTAATTTATGGGATTATTTTCCTTGGAGAATAATGAGGCAAAATTTAATATTATTTTGGGGAACATAAGTTGCCCCATGATTTTTAATATTGTGCATGGTGCATAAATTACCAATGTCAGTAAATTAGTTGTGAGAAAATGATTAATCCTAATTAATAAAATTATCAACAATTAGTAAGTGATTAAATAAGTAATTAATTGCTAATTGTTTAGACATGAATAAAGGTGATATTCCAAGTTAATTATGTATAAACCCTAATTAAAGATTAGTGACCAATGAAGGGTCAAGATTTGCATGGGAATAATTACTAAATAAGTAAGCATGAGTAAGAAAAATATAAGATGAATTATATTAATACCTAAAGCCTAATTAACTAATGGAATAATTAACTATCTAATTAACCAATGGGGTAATCTCCAAATTAAGATAATTAAAGCATAATTTAAGTAATTAAAAGAGAGTTGACAAGTCAAAAAGGAAGGGGGGAACCGAAATTTTGGAGAAGAAAAAGGAAGAAGAGTGTGAAAAGGGTTGTGGTTATTTGTAAAGGATAATATCATGATATTTTGAGAAAAAATGAGATATTTGTTGAAAAAGCATATAGGATAAATGAGAACCGGTAGAAATTAAACCCTATCTTGAAATCCTTGAACTAAGTCGTAAACATCTGGACATATCATGAATTGGTGAATTTTTGTCCCGAAGTTGGTGTTACCCGAAGTCATTTCCGTAACCAACGGCGTTTGTCCTAAAATGATCAGCAGGCTAGGAAATACCCTTAATAGGACCATAATATTTGTTAATCCAAATATTTCTCAAGAAGAAGCATAGAACTTCAGAGTTATGTCAAGGAATATTTGAGATTTTTTAAGATTACGCGATTAGAACACGGAACAGGGGATTTTATCGGATGAATCCATAAAGCATATGGGATGACATCATTTGGTTGAAAATGGGGGAGGGGAGGTCGGCCAAGGCACATGGAGGGTGAGGATTTGAGCTTCAAAAGTACCCTAGATCCTAAGGTCAAGATTGAAGTAGAAGGTTTGAGAGATTACCTCTTTGCCCTCACATTTCTTCTATAAATAGGCACCACCTCTTCACTTCAAAACTCACCAATTCACAAGAGCATTTCGAAATTAGAGAGAGGTTAGAGAGAAGGAGGAGCTTTGGAGAAGAAGTAGCGAAGTTCTGGGTAATTTCTTCGGTCCCTAGTTTCAAGTTCTAGTTTTAGTTCGGTAGTTCTTGAAGTTCTAGGGTAGATGTTGTTTTGATCTTTAATCTTCCAATATATTGTTGATATCATGTTTTATGGTTAAATATGATATTTATTTCGAAAATATGTTGGAGAAAGAGATATGGCAAAATTTTGGAAGATTAGAGTCAAAGTAACGAAGCTCTAGCGAAATTTCGTCGATTAGCAAAGCCAGGGGTAAAATAGTCATTTATGACTAAAATATCTGTTAGGATATTGTTTGAGTAATAAATACGTTATTATCCTTATAGGATATCTGTGATCACGTACCGATCGTCACACGTACCGTATATCGTCAACGAAGGTACGTTCGCGTATTGTAACTAACTAACTCGATGTGAAGAGTGGCCGTGACCGCGTCAAAATCTATATTTTGTAGCGGTTTTGAGGAACCGCTACAACTTTTCACACTATAAATAACGTTCATCAACTATAACTACTAAAGGAATTACTAAATCTTCGACTTGTAGCTCGAATGAACTATCTCGCTTGGTCGTCAAGGAATGCAGATATCGGTAGCTCGATCTCTTATATCGGGTGATGAGGGCTGCGGATATTTGCCTCTCTCATCCTTGCGAGGCAATTCGTTCGATCACAAGCCAAGGTTTGCTCATTTCTTTGGCGTGAATACTTCTACTCTTCCGAGAAGAGTCAACGAGCGACGGAGATTGGGTTCCATTGTAGCCACCTTTGTCTCACGAAAATATCTCCAGATATTTTGTAGCGGTTTATGTGGCGGTGATGTATGAACCGTTACAAAATTTCAAATTTTGTAACGGTTTATGAGGTTAACCGCTACAAAATGTTCGGTTTTAAACAGTGAATCCTCATTTTCAAAGTCACACTTCCAACGGTTTGAGTTTTCACCGTTTTTACCTTTCACCCTCTTTAAACTTTTACTTTTAAACTTCTACCTTTCAACATCATGGTTTACGGAGGAGAGAAGGGAAAGGGAAAGCGGTGTCCCTTTCAAAACCGGTTTAAGGGGGTAGTAGTAGGGGCGGAGGCCGGACGAGAGGCGTGGGGCCCACATATACCACCGCCATCTCGGGAGCCGAACGAGTTTGCCAATCTCTTCGCCGATGAAGAAATTCCAAATGTGGGGACCGTAGGGGGAGATCAAGAAGCAAGTTTGTCGTTGAAGCGACTTAGGCAGCGAGAATGCGGAGATCCGGATCGACATTCCCCTAGTGGAGGTGGAGCGGTTCATGGACCAGAAACCCAGCGGGACCACGGGAACCCCGGCCAAGGCGTCTTCGCGTTCAGCCAGATTTACGGTGGATGTCGAAGGTATATCTAATTGGATTTTTGAGGTAGTCAATATTGTTTCATTACATTTTACATGTTAATAGTTATCAGTTTTAGTTTATTTCTTTCATTATTTATTTCTTTATTTATTAATTTTTAATAATGAATTTATGATACAGAAAAAGTTTAAACTTCGCGAACAACACAAAAGGTACGTTATGATGAAGGTGGGGGAAGGGTGGAAGAGTCGGAGGAATCGTCTCTACAATCGATGAATGGAGATGGCACTATTCCTCTGCGGCAGCTGATCGAGAGAGTCCTGCACGGCGTGGACCCGGATCGGTGGGCGGCTTTCGTCCAATATAGGAGAGGTCTTGTGGCGAGTACATTTTATTAAATTAATTATAATTTAATTACATATAGTTTAAATTAATTAATAGTTTCACTTAAGTGATAATTTAAATTTAGTTTAAATTAAGTTTTGTTTCCTCCTCCGTCGAGGCTTTGTCGCGAGAGAAACACAAGAAGCGGGGGCACGGCGAGAGGATCCATCACACGGCGGGGACCAAGGCGTTTCTTTGTGACCTACGGTGAGATGGTATGTTATTATTTAACATACCGATTGTTTTGTTTTTCCAATAACAAAGTACATATTGTTTTAATTCTTTCAAGAAAAGAAGGCTCAGGAGGAGAACACACAAGCGAACTATGGGAAGTTGTGGACACGCACCCATAGACACCGTGATGGGACGCCGACCTCTCGAGCGGCGAGAGGAGATAATAGTAAGTTACAAAAACATTGAAAAATATAATGAATGTTGTATATTAAAATTGATCGTCAATTATTTTATTAATGATTGTTCATGAGCAGCGTGGGTCGAGGCCGGATTGAGAAGACCGAGGCGAGCTACAAGCGTCGCAGACCGAGTCACGAGTGCAGTGAATCCTCTTGCCCCACCGAAAGCTGCGGTGGGCCCGGTCGAGCATCACGGCCGTGTTAGGGGCATGGGCCTTGGCGCCGAGCCTAGCATGGTGTACCCAAGCATGGCTCCTCCTCAGGTCCACCGGACCCTCCCGGCTCGAAGGCCACCACGGAGACTTTTGATGAGATCATTCTTGAGAAGGTCGCGAGCAGGTTCTTGCACATGAGGCTGCACGGAGGGCCGACGAGGAGGCCGGAGAGATGCGCGGGAGGGCCGACGAGGAGGCCGAGCATAGGCGCGTGCGGGAGAGTATCCACCGTTGAGTACGATCATCATGTGGAAGGCTGGGCTAGCTTTATTCTTGGGGCCACTGGCGCGACTATTACCCGACCAGCGGTTTCCGGATCCCGAGCCTCCCCCTCCGTTCATCTTTGAGAATCCCCCACGTGTACCAACCCCACGAGACAGACCCCTAGGACGGGACTTGATGATCATGTTCACGATAGTTAGTTTTTATTTTGAAAACTTGATCATTCTAATACGGTTGGATATTAGTTTAATTTGGTTTAAATATTTGGTTTGTTTAAGATGTGCTTTAGTTATATATTTGTTACCTGTTAAATTTGATACGTTATTTCAAAACCTATAACTCATTTAAAGAAATTTTAATCGAAAACCTAAAACTTTTAATACAAAATTTTAATCCTTGTTTAACGTGTGCTTTAGTTATATATTTTAATTATAATCCAAAATAATTTCCTAAAATTTTATTTCAAAATACTAAAAATTAATTAAATTTTGTAGCGGTTCTAATGAGAAACCGCAACAAATTTGAAATTTGAAAAAGGGCGCCCTATTTTGTCGCGGTTGAATAACCGCTACAAGATTCAACGAGCATCATTTTGTAGCGGTTGTGATGAATATAACCGCGACAAATTTTACTCGATAGCGGTTGTAGTCGCGGTTCTATACCGATTACAAAATTGTTCGTTGTAATTGCAACGGTTGTTGTAGCGGTTATGTAACCGCTACAAAACATTCGATGCATGTTTAAAGATCTCAAGTTCTGCGTTGAATGTAATTAAACATTGTATCCACATTTATCTTCTATCCTAGATTTGTTTGTTACATATGGATAAGTCATGGATCAAGCAGCCGCGTAGTTCTCTGTATATTTAGCGGGATTGAACACTTTCTTAGATTTCGCCTTCTCTCACGCATGCATTAATGGGAAGATCGTGTGTCCTTGTGTGCGATGTAAGTTTAAGAAGTGGCAAACACGAGATTACGCTTTGGAACATCTTCTTGTAAAGCCTTTCCCGAAGCATATACATTACGGGCGGTTCATGGGAGCAACGTGGTATGGGATATGGGCTCCATCTTCCTCGAACCTCGAAGTAGGAAATCAAGTACATCAAGATGATCCGGTTAATGAAGCTGTCCGTGATGCTTTTGGTGTTCAAGACGACAACTTCACGAAGAGGTGCGGGGTCAGACCCTGTTTTCTTCGAGAACGATGCAGCTCGGGAATTTTCAGCCTCATGGATGAGAGCGATCGTCCTTTGTATCAAGGTTGTCGAAATACTCAAAGTTATCTTTTCTTATCAAATTGTACCATATCAAGTGCATGTGTGGGATCAGCGATAAGGCAATGTCGATGTTCTGGAATTACTTCGAGATGCTTTCCCGAGACGCGGACATTCCCTCATCCTTCTACGAGGCGAAGAAGATAATCAACAGATTAGGCTTGAACTACGAAAAATAGATGCACTGCCCAAACGATTTGTATGCTTTATTGGGAGAGGACGATCGGAGGAGACTTGTAAGAAGTGTCACACTTCGAGGTTCAAGACTATTCGAAAGGGAAGAAGCGAGAAGAAGAAACTGCGAAGATTCTAAGGTACTTTCCTTTAAAACCTCGCTTTGCAAAGATTGTTTATGTCGTCTAAGACGGCTCGGCATATGAGGTGGCATAAAGATGATAAGAATGAAGATGGTAAACTCGGGCATCCACGTGATCTTTGAAGCGTGAAAGCGTTCGACTCGGTCTTTCCAGTTTCGCGGCGGACCCTAGAAATGTCCGTCTTGCTTTGGCGACCAAGCGGTTTTAATCCATTTGGGAATGTTAGCACAAGCTACGGTATATGGCGATTATGTTGATACCTACAACTTGCCCCGTGGATGTGCATGAAACAAAGCTCCTTCATTATGTCCATGATCATTCCGGGGAAAAAGGCAGGAAATGACATCGATGTGTATCTCGGCCGCTGATCAAGGAGTTGGTGGAGTTGTGGAATGTAGGTGTGGAGACGTACGACGCGCACGAGAAGACACTTTTCAACTTGCGTGCGGCCTTGATTTGGACGATAAGCGACTTTCTGGCCTCGAGACATTATGCGGGTGGAATGTGCATACCGGCCTTGCGTGCCCGGCCTGCAATTTTGACTCGACTCGGTGCGCCTTCCCACGTCGTAAGTGGTGCTTCATGGGTCATCGGAGGTTTCTCGATGGTACGCACAGGTTTAGGTTGCAACGCAATCGTTTTAATGGGCAACAGGAAAAAAGAGGACCCCCTCGGAATTTATCTGGTGAAGAAATCATAGAGCGACTTCGGGATGTTGATGTTGAGTTTGGGAAAAGAACGATCCGGCAAGGGCGGAACAAAGCTGCCAGGGCTTGGGTTCTACGCCCAACAATGGCGAAAGGTGAGCGTCTTCTTCGCTCTTCCGTATTGGAAAGATAATTTGCTCCGACACGATCTGGATGTCATGCACATTGAAAAGAATGTGTGCGACAATGTGTTGTACACGATTCTCAACGAACCGAGGCAAGTCCAAAGATCATGCGAGGCCGGGAAAGATCTACGGGAGATGGGCGTTCGTGGAGACGCGTGGCCGGATGAGCATGACAGATTTCAACCGGCAAGGTTCACCACGACAAAACCGAATAAGGAAATCTTTCTCGCTACCTTGAAGAAAATAAAGGTTCTGACGGGTATTCAAGCAACATATCACGATGTATTGACTTGCGAGGCTCGAAAGGTTACGAGGTGAAGAGTCATGACTCACATGTGCTTATGCAATTACTTACTTGCCGGCCATGAAAAATCTGTTGCCTCTCGACGTGTCTCTCGTTTTGGTCGAGCTTTGTACTTTCTTTCGGAAGCTGTGTTCGAAGGTTTTGATAGTGGAGGAGCTCGACCAGCTGCGGAGAAAATCATTCTTCTGTTGTGTCATTTGGAGATGATCTTTCCTCCGTCATTTTCACGGTCATGGTTCACTGACGGTACACCTTGTTCACGAAACAAAGCTTGCTTGGCCGATTCGATCCGATGGATGTATCCCGTTGAGAGGTACTTGTTGAAAAATAATTACTTTACCATTACTCACTAGTCGCACGTTTAACCATTGATCCGGCTATTATTTTTATGGTTCTACTTTATAGGTTTCTTGGGAAACTTAAATCTTACGTGAGGAATAAGGCGTGGCACGAAGGTTCAATAGCGAAGGTTATATCGGGGATGAGGTCTTGTATTTTTGTTCAGTACTTGATGACATTGAAACGTCATTCAACCGACCGCCTCGTGTAGACGATTGTCACGAGCTGGCCGGAGCCAGAGACAACGAGTTGTTAATCCCTCGTGTTGGTAAACCGGTTGGCGGGAGTAGAAATTCAAACTCACGGCACTTGAGAAGTTCCAAGCACATAGACATGTCTTGATTAAGCGCACCAAAGTTGAACCGTACCTTCGGTAAGGATTTCATACAAATATATATATATCGTATCCTATATATTTCCTTACATTTTATACATACTCACATTTCATTGCATGTTCAATTGCGGGGAATTCGGGAGTTATGTGAAGCGTGAGCGAGGATTCGTACACGGACATCCTCAGAAATTGATAGAAAGGTTCACGAGAGAATTCCCGAGTTGGTTTAGGAGGAGAATAATGAAGCGACCACAACCCGCGCTCACGAGTCGAGCTCTCGCAGATGAGCCCGCTTGACCACGCCCTAAGATTCACGGCATACAATGCCAATGGTTTTAAGTTTTGCACCGTCGCACGAGATCGGGATTGCTGACCCAAAACTACGGTGTATATGGCACGTTTGGGACGAGGAGTTATGCGGCGGCGGTGGCGGCAACATGCGGTTCGGTGGCGTCCGTATTATGGAAAGGCGCTTGATGTGGTCGGGATAAGTTACACGAGCCTATTCACCGTGACGTTGTTCAAGTGTTTGTGGGCGAATACCACAACGTCCGGGGGACTCACGACAGAGCGACTTAGGCATCACATCGGTGAATTTCTCGGCCTATACACGGTGGTCGGATCGAAGATGACGAGCCGTATATTCTTGCCTCGAGGCCCATCGGGTTTATTATATCGTCGATGAGAGGCACAAGGATTGGAATATGGTGGTTCACTTAAAGCCTCGGGACCTTTACGATATGGGCGATGGTGATAAGGTCGCCTACGATTGTGAGCCGTTGCGGCCCGCCGGCCGAAGACTTCATCCCGGACGGCGATGACAATTTACCTATAGTTCGATACGTTTTTAAATTTACGCTTTATGAAATTGAAACATTTAACTAAAGTTTTAATTATATTGTGTTCAAACGTATTCAACTCACGCGTAACATTTTATGTAAACTTTCTTTGTAGGGATGTCGAAGAAGATTGAGAGGAAAAATTAATGCCTATCTTTGTAATATGAAATCTTTTTAATATTAAGTTTTTTTTTAATAAAAAAACCTCGAAATACTTTGTAGCGGTTATATAACCGCTACAAACCCATAAAAACAGCGACAAGATCAACCGCTACAATAACCGCTACAATAACCCTCAAAACCGCTACTAAATATAAAAACCGCTACAAAAAAGTGAGACACCAACCGCTACAAAATGATACGCAGACACCACCATAAATACCCCCACCCAACCTCATTTAATACGCCTCAACTTCTTTTCTACCCACGTTTTCTCTCAGTCATCTCAAATATTTTTACGTTTCAGAACATTGTGAGTTTGAGCGGGGTAAGTACCGTGTAACTCGATCAATTCTAATGTTTCTCATACTAATTTATAGTTCGATACTAATTAAACTTTGTTATTTTGCGGTTGAGCGAGATATATCTTTCAAGTTTCCCTATTCTTTCATATACATTATTCAATTGATTTGTACATATAATTTTTAAATATTCAGTATTGTTTTAACCACCTCATTTCTTAGCACTTATTCTACTTACATAATCTTATTATTTTGTTTTTATACATGCACCTTATATATTTAAATTTCATAATTTAGTCCTTTTATTTTTGTTAAAAGATATATTAATAATAATTCTTGAATTACGCCGATAAATAATAATTTTTTTTAAACCGTAATGAATTTGTAGCGGTTGCAATAACCGCTACAACATTTCAAATAAAATGGCGTTATACATTTTTTTAAACCGTAATGAATTTGTAGCGGTTGTAATAACAGCTACACAATTTAAAATAAAATTGTAGCGTTTATAGTAGCGGTTTGAAACCGCTACAAATATTCAAAAGCACATGTGGCGGGACTATTTGTAGCGGTTGTAAACCGCTACAAATATTCGATAGCGGCAAATTTTTTGGCTAAAAAATGGCGGGAATGTTTGTAGCGGTTAGTAACGCGACCAATTTATCAACACATTATTTTGTAGCGGTTATGAAATTCGTTCATGGAACCGCTACAATATGATTTGTAAGCGGTTACGGACCGTGACTAATGTCTCGAAACACACGTCGGCCCGGCTGATTTAGTGACGGTTTTCTTGAACATAGCGAGAGGTTGTAGCGGTTTATGTGTATGTAGTATCGGTTTTTTTTAACCGTTACAAATCGGCTTGCCACAGGCGATTTTGTCGCGGTTCCTCTAACCGCTACAAATGTCGTTTGTCACGTCAAAAACCGTTACAAATAGGTCATTTTAACCGCTACTAATTGTCGTTTTTTTTGTAGTGTGTTTATTGTATGCGTATATGTGCTATGTGTATGGTATGCTTATATGAGGTAGCTGATAGCTCTGTGGTATGTTTATTTTACTGTTGATATGTTTACGCTTGCTAAGGGCCACACATATGCCAGGGGGCTTATGTGCTGATGAGGTACGTTTGCTAAGGGCCACACATCTTATGTGCTATTGAGATACATTTGCTAAGGGCCACACATCTTATGTGCTTATGGGATACGCTTGTTGTACTTTTGATTGAGTGCTCTTATTCTGTTTATGTTGTGGAAATCCGTAGTCCATATATTGTGTATGTAAACATAAGGTTAACCGTTACCTGAGGTCCGGTGCATGGGACCTCAGCCCTTAATATAGCTTCAGGGTCAGGAGGACCAAGGACCGAGGATACAGGCAAGCAGCACGCATAGAGACGCGGCTGAAGACTTCTTCTGTTTATGTAGTTACGTTTATGTTAGATGTTCGGAATAATGTACCGTTACTGTAATTAGCCAGACTTACGGCATTTTGAATATATGTATCAGTTACTCTCTTGCTCCGATGTTCTACTCTGATGTTTTAATGAAAGAAAAAAATTATTCCGCTTTTGAAAAATGGGATGTTACAATGAGGCTTGAGGAAATGGATCTGGCTTCCATCCTCTTCTCTTCCCATGCTCTTCCATCCTCTTCCTCATCTAAGCCGTTGAATGAAGATCTGAACGGTAGAAATTTTTTTAAAAAAATTACCGCATGCGGTACACACACCGCATGCGGTGTAAATTCAATGTAAAAAAGGGCAGAGGACGGTAGCCGGGTCCTGAGGAAATGGGCATGGATACGTGGATGAGTCATTTGGTGCCAGAAATTATGTTTATTATTACCTCAATCATGCTTCAACCAGTTTTCGATATTCTTGAGCTCGTCTTGTACGTGGAAGCCAGAAATGAATAAAAAATCCATTGAAAATTATTTAGCAAAAATTTAGGTGCTCTACAAGCTTATACATATATGCGTATATATAGATTAGAATCGGCAGAGTAGTTGTTTACTCTTACTATTAACAGTCTCCGAGCCTCTCCATTACATACTACTACTTACATTAAATTTGCAAAGAGTGGGTTTGAAATTTTTTCCAACTATTTTATTCAATAAAACCTTCAATAATTTGCGACTATTTGATATGAATCTGCTATATGAACTATCTTAAATTTTCAGAAGATACACTTGTCATTTGTCCAAAGGCCTAGAAAACAAAAAAGTAAAAGTAAAAAAAAAAAAAAAATCTTAATTCTTCAGGCTTGGTGAAGGTGTCCGATCTACTAGCTCTACTCCAATCTAGCTCATACATTAATAACCTAATGGAATGCCTTTTACTCTCACTACTAGAAAAGTCCCAAATTGCGACGGAAATAATTCCGTCGCAAATTTTGTGATATATTTGCGACGGATTTTAAAATCCGTCGCAAAAAAAAAATTGTGACGGATTTTAAAATCCGTCTCAGAAAAGGCTGATTTTGCGACGGAAAAATATATCCGTCGCAAAATGGCTTCAGACGTTTGGCCAAACTGAGCTGATTTGTGACGGAGGGATCGTTCGTCGCAATAGGGCGGCACTATGTTTTGCCCAATTGCGATGGATCCGGTGATCCGTCATAAAAGTTGCGACAGATCAGGAATCTGTTGTAAAAATTGTGACGGATTCCTGATTCGTCACAATTTTTGGGGAAAAGCTCGAAATCGGGCTCCCCCCTCCCATTTCTCCATTGTTCTCTCCCTCTCCATCGTGCTCTCTCTCAGAGTGTTCGTCCGGCCAGCTTTCCGACCGCCGTGCAACCTCCTTCCGGCCTCCTCTCCCATCGGTTCCGTCCTCCTCTTTTTTCCGGTCTCATCTCGTCTTACCTCCGTCGTCGGCCTTCTTTACTCACCTCCAGCCTCTTCTTCATTAGCGTCAACTGGTAAGTCTATATCCCTTTTTTTTTTTTAGTTTTTTGCACTAGATGTAGTTTTTTTAGTCAACTTCTCCAGTATAATTATCTATCTCTTATACACACGCACATGAATAGTGTATTAGTTCTTTAGATTTGTATGTGACCTATGACAATAGGAAAATACATAATCCATATATGGTTGTAGTTTTCATTTTCAAGTTTACTCATTTGTTAGACACATCTATGTACATGGAAATATTTTGTGTGGTTCTGTTGTGGTAAGAATTAAGGTGTACATGTTCTCTTTATTTTATGTAGATGCATGGAATAATTAAAGATTAATTATAATGTTTAAATTACTTAGGAATATATACAGACTAACAAGTTAATTTTTTGGGATATTAAGAAGTTAATTTTAGTTGTAAACAAACATTATAGCTTATTATTATGAGGTCTAGAGTTAATTATTTCCAAATTTAATTTGATAATATTGTTAAGGATTCTCTTCTAACATTTTAAGTTACTACTATTATATTGCTTTTATATATGTATCTTAATTAAACTAGTCATGTACCAAGTTTGAGGAAGATGTCAGTTCAGGAAATAATGAAATTTGTATGTATTATAAAAATTAGTTAAATTAGCTAGTTGAGTTAGTTTCTTATAAAAATGACTATTAATTAATTAGTTAAATGACTAGTTGAGGTAGTGGGAGGCGCTGGATTAACACCAAGTCGCAGCAAGTAGCGGTGAGACATTTATTGCATTTATTATTTGTTTCACACACCAACATATTTATTTCATTTTACATGCCTTATTTGTGATGTATTTTTGTGCTTGTAGGAAACCTTTCAAAAGCTGTTGCAGGAGAGAGACTCGTAGAGTGGGACCAACCCCGCATCCTCTCAGTCCAATAACGAGAGTCTATCTTTGAAGCTGCAGGAAGATTTAACAAGAAAGGGAGAGTCTTCGGGTTCGGTGCCTCTGCCAGCCGACTGAAGAAAACGAAGCGCTCCTCATCCGACAATGAAGGTGTTTCTGCAGGTAAACGTAATACATTTGATATTGATATTTTTCATTCCCTTGTCCATTTAAATGAAGTACACAAAACAAATGTACTTCCTAATGTTTTTGCAGATGAGCTGAAGAAGATGAAGGCATTGGTGTAGGAGCAAGCAGCTGAGCTGAGCCAGACAAAGCAGTTAATGAGTAAGACAGTAGATGAGCTTAGCGAGACACGGCAGCAGATGAGTCAGCAACAAGAGATGATGAGGCAGCAAATGAGTCAGGAACAAGAGATCATGAGGAAGATTCAGCTTCAACTCCTATCCCTAATGAAAGACAAGGGTAAGGGGTCGGCTCCTGGTGATCATGATGATGATGATGCTGTTTAGACTATGTTTTAGTTCATATTCTTCGCAATAATATTATTTATATTTTGTTTTCTCTATGTAAACTCTTTCTGTTTGCTATTATATATTTTTATGATATACAAGTTTTTTTCTATATTTTTTGTCACTTTTTTATTTTTTTATTATTTTTTAAAATCAAAATTTGCGATAGAAACAAAATCTGTAGCAAATCCCCCTTGGATTTGCGATGGAAACCAAATCCGTCGTAAATCCCTTTGTTTCCGTCGCAAATTTTGATTTTTTTTAGAAAAAATAATTTTTTAAAACAAAATAATTAAAAATATATATAAATGTCATAAAAATATTTTAAAAAAACATGTATATCATAAAAATATATAATAACAAACAGAAAGAGTTTACATAGAGAAAACAAAATATAAATAATATTGTTGTGAAGAATATGAACTAAAAAATAGTCTAAACTGCATCATCATCACCAACATGGTCATCATCACCAGGAGTCGACCCCTTACCCTTGTCTTTCATCATTAGGGATAAGAGTTGAAGCTGCATCTTCCTCATCATCTCCTGTTGCTGACTCATCTGCTGCCATGTCTCACAAAGTTCATCTATTGTTTGACTCATTAGCTGCTTTGTCTGGCTCAGCTCAGCTGCTTGCTCTTGCGACGGAATTTTGGTTCCGTCACAAATTTCAAAATTTGTGATGAAATTTTCATTTTCCATCGCAATTGCGACAAGGGTTTTGTGACGAACGAAATCCGTCGCAAACACATTTTGCAAAATGCCTGTTTTGCAACGGAAAAATTCCGTCGCAAAACATGATTTTTTTTTTGTAGTGTCTTTAGGCTCATAGTCATTTTTTCTTTTTTAAATACAAATGAAGGCTAAAGCCTAGCTAGTAGCAAAATCAAGTCCAATGGGATAGAAATATAATTCCTACTCCTTCTGAACTAAGTTAGGGGAGCAGGTAAATTGGAGAGGTGGGAACATAAGCTTGTCCTTGGGCTTAGGACTAAAAAGCCTCTATAGCCAAAAAACACCTTTAAAATTAAAGCCCAGTCCTTGGACTCATGGGTTAAGGCTTGGCCCGCAGGCTTTAGACCTTTTTAAGATTTTTAATATTTCTACTTATTTTTAAATAAAACATAAACAAAAGATCTCATAAAAATTATAAATCAAATAATAAATATTACCAAAATAAAGTGTCAAATTTAGTCCAAATAACCAAAATTAAGTTAAATCAAACCTTCATCTTGAGTACTCTTAGAAAAATAATCCATAATAGCATAAATATATATAGTAACCAATTTAAATTAGTGTAAGCAATGGGGCTTTTTGTGGCTTTTACAGAGGAATCTACTCTGTCCTCAGTCCGCGAGGGAGATAATTTTGGCTGTCGGTTGGATCTACTCTGAGTTCATACAAAATGTATATAATCATATACTTTTAAGATCTTACTTGAATTTTCCTTCTTATTAGGGAGCCAAAACACTCACCCGAGTCTACATCCTTAGGGTATGTTTAGTTTGAGAGAAGGGGAGGGGAGGGAACAAATCTTTTGGGAGGACATTGACAATTTTATTATTAATAAAAGAAATATTCTTTTTTATTGAGAGTATATTTTATGAATATTAAAATATCAATGGGCAATTTTGTAAAGATGAGAGAAAAAATTTCTCTCTCAACTTTCCATCCCCTCCCCTCAAACCAAACATACCCTTAAGCTTCATCCCTTTTGGAAGCTTCCAATCATTAGAAGGAAAGCAAATTGGAAAGTAACTAATCTAAAATAGGTGTGCCAAAATGTTACTCCAGGACAAATGCTTTTTTCCAGCACCAAATGGGAATGTATTCAAAATTTGAACCTTTAAAGTTGTAATCAACCGTTATATCATTAAACTTGCTGGTTTAAATTTCTCTGGTTCGTTTCAATTCCGGGAATGTCTTCTAAGGGACCAAACATTAATTATAATTTTCATCCTAGGCGGTACATGCATGATATCCGATGATTTCACAATTCTTATTCTCTCTTGGAACCAACAATGACATTGGTGAAGATAACCTTATAGGTTTCTTTACTCATAGCACCCGTGTATTTTAATGGGTGAAGTTTAATTAATTAATTTGATTTATCTACAACCTCTTTAGTCTTTACCTTAGTGGACTCTTCATAAGTAGGACCAATAAGTAATTTTCATATATATGTCAACTCAATAATTAATATATTATGAATACAAGGACCGATACTTAAAATTGAAAACAATTATAGGAGCGGAATGAAAAAGGAAAAACTAAAAGAACTTGATTAAAAATGAGGTAATATCATAAGGACTTCCATATTACATTTTACGAAATAAATATCCAATAGAAAACAATTTTCTAATTCATTTATGGCTTCCACAGTATATATTCAAGGACATCTAAGACCGAGAGAAACATCATTCATGTAATATCACATACAAAAACTAAATTGAAATAGCCAATAAGAACTAAAATTAAATCATGTTTCCTTTTTATTGAGCCACCAAGTGACTCATTTATGGGGAGGAGATCCTCTCATCTATGTCCCATTCCCCCGTCCCCTTTGATAGTTTCCAATCAAAATGGAAAAGTAAATTGGAAACTAACAACTCTAAAACTGGAGTAGCACATGCGAGTCCAGTCCAGGGTATATTCTTTTTCAATAAAAACCCCTGATTAATATGGATACTTTAAACAAAAACTTATAAATTTAGGAGACAAAGTATATTGAGATCTTATATTCAATACTAGAGGAAATTTTTTGCCGAGCTCTTATATTTAGGATCACACGTAGTTTGTCATAATGAAATTATTAATATCATATGTACTCAAATGTGTCATCCATATCTCACCGACACAAATTTAAATTAAGGATATGAATGGGCTCTGGTTCATTTTTTTTTTTATACAAAAAATTTTAGGAAAGGGGTTGGACTCACCCACAATCCAAGGGCAGGGCGTTTGGAGCCCAGTCCACAGGGCATACTGGACAGAGAGTACACATGCTTCCACCTCTAACAGCGTTTTCACTGCTTACTAGACCCCTAGGATGCCTCCCCCAGCGCCTTGACCAACACAGGGATCAAACCCCCTCCCTTGAGGTGAGGAAGTCCGACCCCTTTGCCAGTTGAACCTAAGGACGAGGGGTGGCTCTGGTTCATTTTGATGTTGTTGTATATCACTTACTTCACAATAATATTTTGCACCAAACTCTCCCTCCAACAAAACAACCTCATTTTACTTGACTTGCTAAACAACCAAATATTTGGTTAGCGTTTTACTATAAAACAGGGGATTTGAATTGGCTGACATTATTAAGCAGTTATGACAACTAGAAATTTATGATATGCTTGAAAAGAAGTCTATCTCATTGTCATTGTTATGTAGAAGTTATGATCGTAGGTTTTTTCTCTCCCATCTGATGATAGAATTGCTAAAAGCTATCACTCATACCAGTTATTTTTATCTACGTCTGTTACATAAAGATGGAACAATATAGTCTTATCTACTCTGTTCTAAAATAGATGCAGATAAGCATACTTACTACATCATATTTATCTGAGTATAGCTCCTTAGAATAGATGTAAAAAGCCCTTTAGAACAAGTAGAAAGTCTTCGATGTAGTATACACCGCTTTTTGAGTTTTGATATACAAAAATTTGAGTACTTCCAATGCAAAATATTTCTCTGTCATTTATTTTTGGCTACCACAACATATAGATTCAAGGATATCTAAAACTGGCCGAAATATCATTCAAAATAAACACATATAAACTCAAGGGGAATAGCTGATAGGAACCAAAATCAGATCATTCTTTTCATCACGGGACCAAACGACTCATCCATATCCAATTCCTTAAGCCACATCCCATTTGGTAGTTTCCAATCAAAATGGAAAAGTAAATTGGAAAGTAATCCCCCTAAAACAGGCGTAGCAAATGTGGGTCCTGGACATATTCTTCTTCCAGGACCAAATGTGATATACTTGATTGAGAGCCTTTTATCATTAGCCTTGAGGTCCACAATAAAAAATTAACCAAGGATTGACATAGGCAAACCTAGAATCGTTTCTCTCTTCTTGAAGAGCTTTTTATTGAATCCTAAGTAATCTAAATGTCATACAAATGCAATGAAAACAAGGGAAAAATTGGTTTTGGATTCTTCAATTAATAAACTAAAATATGAATGCAATTTAATTAAGGGGTTTAAACTTCTCATGTTGCATGAGAAGAAGAAAATTCCTACACACACATGAAATGGTGGGACCCACAAATACATATAATGCTAATTATATATATATGTGGGTCCCACCATTTCATATATGTATGGCATGAGAAAACACTTCTCCTACAACATGAGAAGTTTTTTTCCCATTAATTAAATGTTAAACTATTGTTTTTGATATTTTTCTTATAAAAATGGTGAATTATAGTGAATGAAAAGGTATGGAATTGAAAATATGAATGATGGATGTTCTTGGTAATGAAGAAATGACTATCCTTGCTCAAAAAGTATGAGAGTTAAAATTCATTAAATCTTAATGAAAACTTCAAGATACCACTTGAGTCCAATATTCTCAATTAATAGTAGCTCCTACAATCATAGCGAACCACTACATTTTGAGATATTATTTAAAACCACTTAAAGTGCAATTAAAATTGGAATGATGCAACATGAGCCTTTTTTAATTTGAGTACTAAACAGCTCCTCAAGGGAACAAATTAACCACATTAACTAGACAATACCACGCTAACTAACATAATCTCATTGTAACCACAAAGAAATTTAAACATGTATATTTTTCACACTACAAAATCTAATCTCAACTACAATTATCAAAGACAATTAATATTAATCTTAGTTCCAAAATCATATACAATAATTGTTAAAACTATGCAATCTAAATATATAACTCTAGACTAATGGAAAGATAGAAAAACTCCCTTCCCTATGTAGTTCAAAATTCACATTAAGTGTTTTTCTATTGTGTGCTTCTTATGTGTTTTTCCTTCTAATTAGAGGGATTAGGCATTTTTTTTTAATTTCTTTTAGATTTTTTATATATTCTATTTATTTAGATAAGTTATATGATACATTCTGAAATTTTTTTTGCAACCAGTATCTCAAATTAATTAATTTTCAGGATACTAGTCACAAGAAAAATATTTCTGAATGCAGGACTGAAAATTAATTGATTTGAGATACTGGGTGTAAAAAAAATTCAGGATGCACCATATAATTTAAGGGTTTAATGTTTCTGTTTTTACTACAGAAATATTTTTCTGTCACACTCACATAAAAGTAAGTGAATTCCACTAATATTTTCCCTCTCTTCTCTTTACAATGGGACTCTTTCACTATTATATGAGTGTGACAAAAAAATATTTCTGCAGTAAAAGCAGAAACATTAAACCCATAATTTAATCTAAATAAATAGAATATATAAAAAAATGTCTAAGCCCTCTAATTAGAGAGAAAAACACATAAAAAACACATAATAGAAAAGCACCTAATGTGAATCCATGTAGTTCATTGAACTCAAGCATTAACCCTCATCACCAAGATCAAGGGAAATCAGCCACTCAGTGACTGTTGGACAAAGTTGCCGGAATCTGGAAAGTCCTCGCCGGAAAATTTTGGAAAGAACAAACGATGCTCTGCGCTCTGGAACTCGCGGCACTGCGTCCCTGAAAAGTTTCAGCGAACTAGATGAAGGTGAGAACAGAGAAGGACCGATGGTGATGGTGATGGTGGTGTGAGTTTTTTCCGGCGAATCAGCGATGCCGGAGATGGTGAAGTACGTCTTCGAAGGTGGTGGTAGCTGTCCGTCTCTTTCCCTCTCCTCTCAAGCCCGAGTTCTCTCTCGCTGAAACTCTCTCTTTCTTGTTTCCGATTCGAGCTCACGGCTGTGGTCGTGATTCCGTCAACAGTGAAGGCAAGACTGATGGCGATGGTGGAGGGAGAGAGAGTGGAAAGTCGCTCGCCGGCGATCGTGGTGGGAGAGGAAGCCGCCGGCGAGGGGAATGAAGCTAAGAGTGAAGGTCTGAGATAGAAGGAAGGTCTCTTGTTCTCCGCCCCTCTCTGAATATCGGGTCCTTGTCTTTTTTTTAAAAAACTGTCAGCTCAGACCTAGCTGCGAAAACGCAGAGTTTTGAATGTTGGTCCTTATCTGACATTAATTTTGGTCCTTCTCTGACATTAACTCTGATCCTAGTTGGCATTTTTCAAATTTTTTAAATTTTTTCCAAAATTCCTACAATGCAAAATTAAACACGATGTAACATCAAAAGTCAAAGGAATCAATTGCATAAATAAATTAACAAATTATGACAATTTTACCCTTAATTACGTATGATTCAATTCAACTGTCCACAGCTCAAATCAGTGCATAATGTACCAAGAAATGCATTAAGAATTCCAATTTGATTATGAAATATCATATAAAAAATATGGTTCGATCAATACTCAAAGTTTGAACCTTCGAAGTTGTAATCAACCATTATTGTATCAAGAAACCTCTTTGATTCAAACATCTCTGGATCATTCCAATTCTTAGAATCTCTTTCAATACGTCAGTGAAAAGTGATATGGAGAAGTCGGTGAATATATGGGTGGAATTTGAAATATAAATATTTCCGCCAACTTCATTAATTTTTATGTATTTCATGGTATATTGTATTTTTTTAAGAAAACACTTGGCAGCTTAATTTTATTCCACTGACTATGAATATGACGGAGACCTATTGTGAAATTTTATTTATAATATAATAAAAAATTTCAAACAAACTTTATTTAAAAATAGCAAGTCAATGGATGGCATGAAATATGCGTCGGCAAAAAAATATAGAAAAAAAAAAAAAATCTTAAAATCGATCTTTATTTACTTATAAATTATTACCTTCCGTCCTAATTTCCGTTCTAATTGTAGGAACAATTTTATAGTATAAATTACATTATAAAAATATTTCTATAATTAGGACGAGTATAATTCAAGCCTATAAATTAAAGACATAACTTGACAACGCATAAGGCAGAACCTCAACACTTGGCTTTAATTACCACTCTATTAATATATGCGCGACCATGGAGATTCAGATCTCATATCCCATCATCTTCATCACTTTCTTCTGCTTTTTCTTTGTGATCCACAAGCTATCTTCTTCCAAGAAACCCACCAAAACCCTACCGCCAGGGCCATGGAAATTTCCTCTCATAGGAAATTTGCACCAACTTGTTGGGTCACTACCTCATCGTTCTCTCACAAATCTCGCAAACAAGTATGGGCCCTTCATGCATCTTCAACTTGGTCAAGTTTCTCATATCATAGTGTCTTCACCTGAATATGCCAAAGAAATAACAAAGACACATGATCTGATCTTTGCAAATAGGCCCAGACTTCTTGCCTCTGATATACTTGCCTACAACAGCACAGACATCGTGTTTTCGCCATATGGAAACTATTGGAGGCAACTTCGAAAGATTGGTACTTTAGAGCTTTTCTAGGCAAAGAGGGTTCAATCATTCAGAAGGATTAGGGAAGAGGAGGTATCAGCACTTGTCAGGAACATCTCTGAACATGAAGGCTCTGAAATAAACCTAAGTAAGAAAATCTTCACACTCACAAATTCCGTAGTAGCGAGAGTGGCCTTTGGGGAAAAGACAAAGAATGTTGAAGATATATTGGAAAGTATTGGAAAACAGTTTAAGCTGATTTCAGGGTTATCGATTTCTGATTTCTATCCTTCGCTACAATTTATCAGTGTCATCACTGGGACAAGAGCTCGAATGATGAAGTTGCACAAAGATGGAGATAAAGTGTTTGATGACATCATCAGAGAGCACAAAGAAAAGAAAATAAATAATGATGGGGCCGTCGAGGAGGATCTTGTTGATGTTCTTCTCAAGATTCAAAAGGATAATGACTTTGACATCCCCTTATCTCTTGACAACATTAAAGCTGTCCTTAAAGTTAGTCTTCTGCACTTTATCATATTAGATGTTGCATAGTCTCTAATTTGATACACAAAACACGTGCACACGTTCTAATCAATTGTATGAATTCCTTCTTAGGATGTTTTCTTTGCTGGAACTGAAACATCGGCAACTACAGCAGATTGGGCCATGTCAGAATTGCTCAAAAACCCAAAGGTTATGAAAGAGGCGCAAGAAGAGGTATTTCTACTATTATAGTTCTCAATGTTGTATCATAATTTTGTTTGTTGCATGTATAAACATGACTCTTAGTATTATCTGTGATTATTTATTTATTTAATCATTCATTATACACATTGATTTATAAATTTGAAATTACTGAGTTGACTTGAATATGAGAATTATTATTGGCTCTATGCTAGGTAAGAAGAGTCTATGGAGGCAAAGGATATGTAGATGAATCAGAACTTCACAATTTAAAATATATAAGTGCTGTCATTAAAGAAACCCTAAGGCTACATTCGCCGGCTGCATTGTTGGTTCCAAGAGAGAGCAGTGAGAGTTGTGAAATTAATGGATATATGATACCTTGTAAGACAAAGATTATCATTAATGCTTGGGCCATTGGAAGAGATCCCAAGAATTGGAATAATCCAGAGATGTTTGAACCTAAGAGGTTTCTTGATACAATGCTTGATTACAACTTCAAAGGTTCAAACTTTGAGTTTATCCCATTTGGCGCTGGAAGAAGAATATGTCCTGGAGTCACATTTGTTACACCAGTTTTAGAATTATTACTTTCCAATTTACTTTACCATTTTAGTTGGAAACTACCAGAGGGAATGAGGCTTGAGGAATTGGACATGGATGAGTCATTTGGTCTTGCCGTAAGAAGAAAAAATGATCTGATTTTAGTTCCTGTTGGCTATTCCCCTTGAGTTCATGTGTATTTGTTACCTAGATATTGTTTCGTTCACTTTTAGACATCCTTGAATCTATATTGTGGTAGCCAAAAATAAATGGAAAAAGGATCGTTTTGTATTGAATATTGATTTTGTGAAAATTTATAAATTAGTCGTATTTTTAATCATATATTCAGAAAATAGATCAGCATAATAAACTAAAATTGCGTAAAGTGGATGTTTGTTTTTATTATCAGCTCTCTCCAATATTACCTAACATTAAATTAATAATATAAGAGTTTAAAATTTTGTAGCTACTTTTTTATTCTCAATAATACCTTAAAAAACCAAATATTTCAACTCCGATCCATAATATTATGTAATTAAACTCGTGAGTTTAACAACTTTTTGTCACACACAATCGTCATTATCTAATTAACAAGATCAACATTTGGCAAGATCTAAAAAGGGGTTACCGTTAAATATAAATCGTACAGTTGACCCAAAAAAAATATAAATAGTACAAATGACATAAAGTTGAGGGCATTGAATTAAACATAATTAGCTGAACTCAGTTATTGTTTTGGCCGGCAGCTGAACTCAATTATTGATATTTTGGTTATAATTTAGTATATATTTGGTCTGACTACGTTATTTTTGACACGTAAGCTGATGTTTACTTTTGCATTATCTTTTGGTTCATTAATTCAAACAAAATGATACTCCTTTGGTATTATAAGACTTAGTTTTTTTTGAGAAATCAATAAAGTTAATTTAATTACTTTAGAATATTTTTATTTTTTTCTTCAAACTAATTAGTTTAACTAATAAACTAATATATAATCTAAGGATACACAACATATGAAATGGTTAAGTAACTTATTTAGCTTCCTTAATCTCTCCAAAAAAAGTCAACTAGGTCTTATAATTAGGACTGATGTAATATTATATTTGTTGCTCTAACTGTACAAATAATTAAAATTGCCTAAACATATTATATACTATTTCTTCTTCTTTTTTATGTGACAACGTATATACTAACTATAGTTATGAAGCGATGGATACCCAAAAAAAAATTACTCCTATCAGTTCCTTTTTTTATACATTACTCCTATCAGCTCTTAATGTAAGATTTATTTACCTAATTTAATTAGATTAAAGAAGTCAATTAAGTTAGTTAACACATTTTTTTCCTAAAACACCCTAATAATCTTCCTTAATTCTCTTCACTTCTCTCTTACTTGATTATTGTTGAAAGAATATCAGTATGAATAATTTATGAAAAGATTGATAAATATAACAAATATGTCTTACATTAAGAATCATGATCAACCCCTCAATTAGATCATATAATAAAGGTTGAAGGGAGTATGAAGTGATGCTAAATATAAATCTTTCAAGACTGGTAGAATTAATTTTGAAAAATAATGTGACGCACCACTCCACAATCTTTTTAGAGTGCCTATTGTTCCTCCTAAATTATTTTTGTGTAAAACTACAGTTCAACCCTTTATTGTATTTTATTGCCAGAAACGACTGACTTTATTAAAAACAAATACAAGACAGCACTTCATGGTAGTTAAGAAACGAGCTCAACACACACAAACAGACAAAAACAGATTGATTCTTAAACGACAAATTAGTCTTCTGTCGAAGGAATATATATACTCCTCATATATACGGTCCAGTTTTTCTTACATCCCACTCTCTCACCATCCCTCATCATCTACAAATCTGGGCCGTGGAAATCTTGATCCAAGGGCCCAGAATTTTTTTAAAAGAACCGCATGCGGTATTGATACCGTGTGCGGTTTTTTTTTTTAAAAAATCTGGACCCTTTGATCAAGATTTCGACGGCTAGGATGAGACTGTGAGGGATGGGCAGAAAAAAACTAATGAGAGAATCATCTTCCCATATATACTTCCAAAAAGGAAAAACAAGTACATATTCATTAACTTAAACGACAAAATAGTTAATTTCAATATAGTTTTTTATTTATGTTGATATTTTAGATTTGGAATAAGTATACTCCCATATATTGTCCAAAAAAAAAATAATAATAAGTATACTCCCAACTCCCTTACAAGTTACTTTTAGAATAATGTTTCGGTTCACAATATAAATCATTTGGAAACTAATTAATCTTTATTTGTCAATTTTGCACACATACAATCAATGCTTAAATATAACTTTTTATATTTTTCTCTCTCCTTCAAAACATAAATCGATATGGGTAAAGTTGAAAAAAAAAAAATTTTAATGCATATATAATGTGTTAACTATCATTATTGGTTCTAATAAATTAATTGGAGTGGCTTATCTCAGTTAATCAATCCATCATCAATCAACTTCATTTATAAAACCTTAAAATACTAGTTTAAAAACTCGTTTAACTAAAAATGGATCAGGTAATCACAACATTAAATTAATCTATGCATAATTATATTTACACTCATTTAGTTAATATCTGTTAGAGTAATTTTCTTTTTTGAAAATACAAATGTAAATTAGATTCTTGTTATGGACTAAATGTCACTGATAGAGTCGAACCAAGTAATTAACGTCGTTGCCAAGGCAAAATCATAATAGGGTGTGGTGTAGATATCCTTAGCCTCCGAACGAGGTGTGAAGGTGTGCCCTCAACTGGGCGCTGCCATTTTTTTATTATGATGCCCCGGACAAGTTACTTGGATACGACCGCAAAATTTGTTCAGTAGCAGGAATCCTTGGTTTCAACGACTTCTTTGTCATGCCCAAGTGTTGGCTCTCCAGATGTAGCATAGGATTGAGTGTCATCTTCGTGACATTTTTAAAACTTCAAATTTGTATAGATCCAAAGACAAGTATGTCAATGGTTAAAAAAGACATGTATATCTATCGATGTGTAATTGGGTTATGGTACAATTTTACCAATGAAATTTTTTCCTATGAGTGTGTGGCATAAATAAATTTTGGAATGGGCAAAAATATCAAAAAATAATTTAAAATGACGCAGATTAATCAAGGCCGTTAAATTTCATCAAACATTCGTTAAATTCACCAAAGCTAATTTGAAGTAAAACCTAACGGACGTTTGATGAACGACCTTGATGATCTACACCATTTTAAATTGTTTCTTGGTATTCTTGTCCTTCCAAAACTTATTTGTGCCACACTCTCCTTAGGAAAAATTTTGTTGATAAAATTGCATCTTAACCCATGTGTAATTAATTTACTTTTCTTGATATTGTAAATTGAGTCTTTGAGGAAGAATCTCACTAATAAACCAACAATACCCAGGTCAACCAACACAGATAAAAAAAAACTAACAAAAAGCTAAAGAAACACGGAAATAAAATAACAGAGTTACAGCTCAACACATATTGCATAATCAACCAGTATCTAGCGGTCCATAATTATCAAAGTCTAAAAGTTTCCTCAATTGAGGATAAGGTCTCCATACCTAGGGATGGAAATAGGTCAGGCCAGGCTAGGCTTTGGTAAAATAGGCCTGAGCCTGTAATGGTGGTAGAAGGCCTGAGCCTGGGCTTGAGCCTGAATGCAGGCTTTTTTTTAGGGTCAGGCCTGAGCCTTCATAAAGCCTGGTCGAGCCTGAAGCCTTTTTAAATAAGCATTGGCCTGACCTTTTTAACAAACAGGCAGCCCGACTGTGCCCTAAATAGGTCGTGCCAGAGGCCGCCTGATAGGGGCCTGGCCTATTTCCACCCCTATCCATACCCAATCATCAGGGCATGACCTATCCAAAGAAGCTTTTACAACCCAGTTAGCAACCACATTTGCTTTTCACAAAATCCCTTATTTTTTCATCCCAAAACTTAATTTCATTTTGACTCAAGAGATACAGTGAAGTTTTAAAAAAATTTGGGGATTAACTGAAATTATATCATATCCTTATGGCTATCTGAAATTCTTCCTTAATTCAATACATATAATAAAACTCTTAATAAAGTGCATTGTTCATTGTGTTCAAACTAGTTGGTATTAACCCCTCGTCTTTGGGTTCAACTAATAAAGGGTCGGACACTTTCACCAAAGTGAGGAGATTCGTTCCTAGAGTTGGTCAAGGTGCTGAGGGAGGCATCTTAGGCAATGTGAACTTGTGGAAACGCAAGTTGAGGCGGAGACATATGTACTCTCAGTCCTGTATACCTTAGGGATCAAAGCCATAACGCCCTACCCTTGAACTGTGGGTGAGCTCAACCCCTCTCCTAAAATTCTGTTATTTAAAAAAAAAAAAAAAAAAAAAAAAAAAAAACTAGTTGGTATTACAAATTCATTACTGACAAGAAAAGCCAAATCGTCCAAATTGATGGCTTGTCTTTTTGCTTGGCACATAAAAATGGCATCTGTCTCTAGATTCCATTTTCCACAACCACTTTTAATTTTTGTCCAAAACACAAGCCTCACCAAAGAAACAATAATTATGCAATAAAACTCTTAATAAATTGCATTGTTCATTGTGTTCAAACTAGTTGGTATTACAAATTCATTACTGGCAAGAAAAGCCAAATCGTCCAAATTGATGGCTTGTCTTTTTGCTTGGCACATAAACATGGCATCTATCTCTAGATTCCATTTTGTACAACCACCATTTTGTCCAAAAACAAGCCTTACCAAAGAAACAATAATTCATGGAAAATCTACCTCAGGCCCAAATTAGTAAAATAAATGTTAAAAAAGAACCAAGAAAAAGTCACATGTCAAAAAAGGCTCTAGGGCCTTTTCTGGTATTATTTCATAAACGTTAACAACTAAATCAGTCGAATTAACAACTATATCAGTAGAATATTAACAACTAAATAAGTAGCATTAACAACAATATCCTAACAATTAAATCAGTAACATTAACAACTAAATTAGTACCTGTTAACAACTATATCAATATACGTTAACAAACAACGTTTTATAAAATAATACCAGAAAAAGCGTTGGAGCCTTTTTGGACATGTGACTATTTCTTGGGCCTTTTATGATATATATTTTTTTTAATTTGGGCCCTAAGATGGATTTTCTCATAATTCATCGTCTTGATCTCTTGATTAAAAACTAAATCATAGGATTGTGGTGGTGAACTCGAATCATTCTCCTCAGAAGCAAAATTCAAGGAAAACCTTTTTTTATCAGCTTGCGTGGACCCTGGAAAATGACTTTAGCGATATAACCAAGGAAGCTTGGCAGGGAAATAATTGGATCAATGGTCTTCAAAATTTTCAAATGTCTGCTACTGATTGGAATAACAACAGAATTGGCAATTTATCTAAAAAGAAAAAGGAGTTGATTCGCCGCCTGGAGGGTATTGATAGATGTAGGCGAATGAATTTGCAGACCGGGTTGTTTAGATTAGAGAAAAAATTATGGGAGGAATACCATAAAATTGCCACCCAAGAAGAAATCACCTGGTTCCAGAAATCTAGAAGCAAATGGTTGCAGGGGGGTGACAGAAATACCAGATTCTTTCATGCTTCTGCTATGATCCGAAAAAAGAAGCAGAGAATTGGGGCAATTCTGAATGAGGATGGAGACTGGGTTGAGGATCATGACACAGCAAAAATGATGGCTCATGACTTCTTCCTTAATCTCTATACTCGTGATGCTTCTGTCAAAGACCCTGATGAGATGGCCTCTAAGTTTCCTTCTATAGACGCTAATGCTCTGCGCATGTTGTCAAGACAGGTCACCCGGGTTGAAATTAAAAACGCAACTTTTGCTATGGGAGCGTTAAAAGCTCCGGGTCCTGATGGTCTTCATGCTCACTTTTTTCAAACTCAGTGGGATGTGATTGGGGATAAAATCTGTGCTTTCATCGAAGACTGTTTCAATAACCTTTCCATCATGTCCAATATTAATAAGTCTAAGATCGTTCTCATACCTAAGGTTGACAACCCCTCGTCTTTAAGAGATTTTCGTCCTATTTCTTTGTGCAATGTCAGTTTCAAAATCATTACTAAGGTTTTGGCAAACAGATTTAAAGGTATTATGCCCCAGCTTGTTGGTCGTGAGCAATGCAGTTTTATTGCGAATAGATCTAGTTGTGACAACATTCTAATCACCCAGGAAATCATTCATTCCATGAAAATGAAGGGCAGGAAGAAGGGATTCGTTGCAATCAAAATTGATATGGAAAAAGCATTTGACAGACTCGACTGGGGATTTATTAAAAATACGCTCATGCGTCTGAATTTGGATAGCAATCTTATCAATCTCATTATGGCTTGTATGTCTACCGCTTCCATGTCCATCCTTTGGAATGGGGATGAAAGCCCAAGTTTCACCCCTTCCAGAGGTGTTAGACAAGGAGATCCTTTAAGCCCTTATATATTTGTCCTTTGTATGGAACGGCTTAGTCATCTTATTAAAGCTGAGTGTCAGGCCCGACGTTGGAAGCCTTTTGCCTTCAAAAGAGGAAGCCCTCATATCTCCCACCTGTTCTTCGCTGATGACCTAATCCTTTTTACAGAAGCTTCAACTAGCCAAATGATTGAGGTTCACAAAGTGATGCAAATCTTCTATGAGGTCTCTGGCCATCGAATCAATTTGGAAAAATCTAAAATGTGTTGTTCTGCGAATGTCAACTTTAATAGAGCCATGGAATTAGGTAGAGTACTTGGAATTGGAATTACTTCTGATCTTGGAAAATACTTGGGCGTGCCCACTATTCACAAGAGAGTTACGAGAAGTACCTACCACCCCATAGTGCAAAAAGCTCAAAAGAAGCTCTCCATGTGGAAAAGCAAGTACCTGTCGATTGCTGGTCGCTCTGTCTTGATCAAATCTGTTCTATCTTCCCTGCCCAGCTATTATATGCAATCAACTCTCCTTCCCATCTGTACCATTAATGAAATCGACAAGATCTCGAGGAAATTCCTCTGGTCCCAAGACGAGGATGCTAAGAAAATGCACCTCATTGCTTGGGACAGAATAACTCAAGCTAAGAAGGAGGGTGGGCTTGGGCTCAAAAATCTTCGACGACAAAACAAAGCTTTTATCATGAAGCTTTGTTGGCATCTCTTGACAAAAAAGGAAACTCTTTGGGTCCAATGCCTCTGGTCTAAATATAATTGCGGGGATTTACTTGTGCCCAATGTAAAAAAAAAGCGGAATTCATCATCTGCTTGGAAAGCAATTGTTCAAGTTTGGGAAAAATTCTTGGCTGGAGTTGGGAGAAAGGTGAACAATGGGGCTACGACTAAATTCTGGTGTGATCTTTGGCTTCCTCTTGATCGCCCTTTGCGGTCTTTCGTTGTGAACCCTTCCATGATTAATGACGATGACACTGTGCGGGATCATCTCTCCGTTGGTGGGGGTTGGGATGTTAACAGGTGGCGGGGTATCATTCCTTCCCATATCATTAACATCATCTCTAAAGTTCCCCACCTAAAGGCAACTCCCCTGATTATTTCACTTGGAGAGCAGCAAAAGACGGTTACTTCTCCGTTAAATCTGCCTATCGATACCTTTCTGAACGTAGGGGAGCTAATGGAAACAGCTTCTGGTCCTTGATGTGGAAATGGCAGCTTCCTGAAAAAGTTAAATATTTTATGTGGCAGATCGGCCATGAGAAGCTTGTCACTAATTCTCTCAGAGCTAAAAGAGGGCTTACAAATGAAGGCCTCTGCCCGTTCCAATGCAATAGCGAAGAGAGTATTATCCACGTTCTCAGGGATTGCCAGAGAGCCAAAGATTTATGGAAAGCAATTTTACATACTAACTACCTTACTCAGTTTTTTGCAGGAAATTTGCAGGCTTGGCTTCACTGGAACACCAATCATAACCCGGCAAAAGGAAGATTTCGAATCTTCTCTTGGACGCGGGTCTTCAGCTTGGGATGTTGGATTCTCTGGACATCAAGATGTAAGTTCTTGTTTCAAGGCAGAATCCAGGATACCAGGGAGATGCTCCACTTATGTAATTACCTTCTTATGGAAAGCACTGATAATAATAAATACTCTAATCAAATTTTTCAACTTGACAGGTATGAGGAAAAGTCCTGGTCTCCACCCCCGACTGACACGGTCAGAATTGATGTGGATGGATCTGTCTGTCATCAGTTTCAAGCGGCCTGTGGAGGAATCATCAGGGATTCTCAGGGTCATTGGCTGATGGGGTTTTGTAAGACTCTCGGAATTTATACTGTTATTGAGACAGAGCTTCAAGCTATCTTGCTGGGTCTTAGGATGGGATACCAGATGGGACTCAAGAAAATCCTGCTCTACTCTGATTCGCTGGACGCTGTCAACATCCTCATGCGAGACTGCTGCTCCGACGATCACCCACTCCGGGACATTATCAGAGATGTCAGGGACCTCCTTCTTCGGGATTGGGACGTCAAGATTCTTCATACCCCAAGAGACAACATTGATGCGGGAGAGGTTCTAATTCCTATGATACCAGAAGGATGCCTTGACATGGCATTGAAGGACTAGTTGATCTGTCGTTCCTAGTTCTTTCTTTAGTTGTTGTATTTTGGGCCACACTTTCATAGTCTGGTCTATTCCCTAACTTCAAGCCTCGGCTTGCCTGTATGCTTCAAAAAAAAAGCTAAAGGATTTAGGGGTAATTTTATTCCTCAAGTTTTCACTGAAGGATAATTTTGTCGTGAAAATTTTTTGGGGGACAATTTTACCCCGAAAGGTAGGGGTAAAAATAGTCAGACCCTTATCAGGCAGCTTACTACCTAGCCTATCTTGTTTAACAAAAAGGTCAAGCTAATGCCTATTTAGAGGCCTAAATATATAAGCAGGCAAGGCCTATTTTATAAAGGCCGCACCTGTTTACACATTTTTAATTAAATATAATTTTATTTATATTATATATGTCAATGTTATATTTTTATTTTTATCATTTTTTATTTTAGTTTAAAAATATAATTATTAAATTATTATAATGGGTTGGTTCTCTCAAATGTAAAATTCAAATAATAGCTTTTTGAATTAATTTTAATTTAGATTTATTAAATTATAATAATTAAATTTTATTTTAATCACATTATAAGCTTTAAATTATAAGCATTTAAGCCCTAATTTTTAAGCCTAATTAAAGACCTACATTATAAATAGGCATGTAAAAAGGCTTCAGGCCTTTTGAAGGCTCGGGCATAATCTTAAAAAAAAAAAAAAAAGTGTAATACCCTAAAAATCTATATCATAATTTGGTAAAGTTAAACCTATAGAAAGTAGGTGAATATGGGATATCAAATATTAAGTTATAATTATTTTATTTTCTAAAGGAAAATCTCTTGGAAATTAGAGAATTTAAGGGCCAAAGTGCCAAAATGACAGAAATGCCCCTACGGGACATAAATAACTTAGGAAAATTATGAAAAATCCTAACAGGCAGTAAAATGACCAAGTGAATTATGAGAGTATATTATCTCTAATGATGGTAATTTAATAAATTATGAACTTGGAGAAATTGAATAAGAATGCTCAAAAAGCATTAAAATGACTAAAATACCCTTGTAAATTATAAAATAATGCAGAAGACATGGAAATGAAAATGTCAGAGCTAGAATTGTGGGACAAGGGGGTATCCTAATTAAGAAAATTATCAAATGGTGATAATTAAGTAATTGAGTAATATTGGGCTAATTACTTAAGTATAAGCAAAGGAAATTCATGGATAATTATGTAAAACCCAAAAAAAATGGTGGTTGTTGGCTTAAAATTAGTAAAAATATATTTGTTAATTAATTGGAAATTTTGGGGAAAAATAGTTGAGTTTAGGTATTTTTAAGCCTAAATGCAAGAATAGACCAATAGGAAAATTTTGTAAAAATTATGTAAAAATAATTAATTAATTAATTAATTAATTAATCAAATAATAAAAAACGAAATTAAAAAAAAAATGGGCAGAAAAAAATGAAAATAAGAACAAAAAAATAAATATGATATTTTGAAAAAGTTTGATTATTATATAATTTAATTTAATTTGGTGAATAGTAATTCAATAATTAGGAAACGGATCCTATCTAGAGATCTAGGAATGAGATTTCCAAAGTCAAGGTAAAATATTAATCAGTGGGTTTTTATCTTCCGTTAGACTCTTCCGGAAGTTAATTCTGAAGCCGATTGTACATTTTCCTAATAAAACAAAATAGGGAAAATGCGCTTAGGCATATTTTTGGATCTCGAAGAAAATAAATTCTAACTCAATATCTAGAAATGAGTTTGAAGTTATCTGGACATATTTGGAATCGGTGAATTTTTGTCCGAAGTTGATGATTCCGAAACGAGTTTCGTAACCGGACCCGTACGGACACGTTTTTCGAGGAACTTCAGACTGACAGTTGGAGCCCTATATGGAATCAAAATTTAGGTTAACTTGGACATTTCTAATGAGTGAGGAAATGGCTTCAAAGTTATAAATCCAGAATTTTGAGATTTTTCCAAAATTACGCGAATCGGGTACCGATCGGAGAAATTGGTCTGGAAAGGAGCTGGAATGGACACATGTCATCATGCAATTGGCCCACCCTTGGCTTGGGAAACAAGGGGCCGAATTGGTGTGTTGTGTGGCCATGAATAATTCTTCAAAAAGACCTAAGGGAAAATTGCAACTTTGGGAAGGGAAAATTACAACTTAGGACCCAAAAATTTCCCTATAAATAGGCTTGATTTCCTTCACAATTTTGCACACCAAATCCCACTAAGCAAGCCGAATTGGGGGCAGCAAGAAAGGAAGGAAGAAGCTCTGGGAAATTTGTAGCGAAGCTCCGAGTAAGTTTTTCGGTCCTTAGTTTTTAGTTCTTTCGGTAGTTTTAGTAGAGCTGTTAGTTAGATTTAGGAAGTAGGAGATGAGATTCCTATTCTTGTTTTTAAGCCTCATTACATTGAAAGATGCCTGACGAGGTAAAAACATAATAGGGATTGAGTCTCTGAAAGTTGAAAGTTAAAATAGCAAGCTTTAAGCTTTCGTAGTTCTTTCAATAGTTAGAGTAGCCTTTATTTTTCAAAGTATGATTAGATATCATATGATAGGGCTATTTTAGTCTAGAATTTTGAAAATTATCATTGGGTCGAAGTTCTGGCAAAATTTTGGGAAGAAAATTTGCAAGAGTAACGAAGTGCTGGCAAAATTCCGCCAAATAGGGGTATAGGGGCAAAATGGTAATTTTTACCTAAAATGCCAGTTATAATGTAAGATCACTAATAAAAGTGATATTACTCTTATAGGACATCAGAAACTCTGATTTGCTGCCGTTTACTGTCCGACGTGCCGTTGTTGGACGTTTCGCCGTTTTAAGTAAACGTGACATTTCCGCAAAAGTACCGAAGTACCATCAAACGAATGTACGTCGCGGCGTCATGTAATACGACTCGATGCTTATAGTCCGCTATATTTGATAGGGATAGTTTCATAAGCCATGAGCGGGACTCTGCTCCGGTCATGCACAATGACTAAGGTAATAAACTTAGATTATCACTATTACGCCTTCACGGGTTATGGTTTTGATAATACCGTTATGTTTTCCTAGCGCCGAGGACACGACCGATCATCGTGGCACCGGTGAATAGTGCAGCAGATAACTTTGCTTGTAGGGTAGTTGTTATTAAATGATCAAGGATCATTCTTGTAATTCATTCTAGAAATATCTCATTGAACATATATTGTTATATAAGCATGAGGTTAACTGCTACCCGAGATCCGATGGGTATTGGATCTCGATTCTTACTATAGCATCACATCAAGGTCCAGAGAGAGACCAAGGATGGAGGATAAGAGTGGGCAGAGCGGACAGCACACATGAAGATGAAGACCGCGTGGAGACCCGATCAAGGACGTCTAGTATCTAAACAGATAATGTATTAATCTTTATGAACAGGCAATTACGCCACTGTTATTGTTATAATCAGTTACTCAATGTTTTATTCCGATGCTCTACTCTGATTTTTAAAAAAAAAATTGGCTTTGAAATTGGGATGTTACAAAAAGTCTCTACAAAGGCCTAGGCTCGAGCTCATGCTTTAGGCCTCTGTTACAGGCTTATGCCTATTTAGCTAAAGTCTGACCTGACCTATTTTCACCCCTACAAAGTGTTGAAAATGGAGCAATTTTACAGTGCCCGTTAACTTTGTTAATTTTAATTTGACTGTTAGTTGATCAAATATACTAAGTTGGCAGTACATGTGTCATCCAGGTTATTTTTGTTAGTTGACACATGGACTTCCAAGGCAAATTTGCATATTAACAAAAATAACATGGATGATATGCAGACTGTGAGCTCAGCATATTTGGTCAACTAACAATCAAAATTAATTGAGTTAGCGACCAAGGAAAAATTACTCCATTTTTAATACTTCTAGAATAAAATTACCCCTTGAAAAATTTTCAGGGGCATCGATGAAAACTTCCCAAATAAAATTGGCCTATAACCCAACATTGAATACTTATTTCTCACAAACTAAAGAATAGTATAGTACTACTAGTCAAGATCAATTAATACATCTGAGATTTATTCATTTATTTTGAGAAGATGCCTTTATTAATTGTTTAATATACGGACTGTATGTCCAATGATGTGCTAACTTAATTATGCTAAATGATGATTAAAAAAGACAATTTTTAATAAATGCAGGGACGATAAGTAGTTGTTCCTTATAATTAAAGTCAAAACAAAACAAGACTCTCATTTATTTTTGCATCAGTGTTATAATTTCTAACGTAACATAAGAATCTCCATTACAAAACCAATTAGATTATACTGTACAACAATTATGTCTCTCTTTTTTGTTGAAACGATCGATCACTCTTATTTATGGGAAAACGGACATTAATTTTGGGCGTTCGATCGATACTGATTATTATTTTATGCTTCAATCAAGAAATAAACTCATCCAATAAAAAATGACATAAAGTTGAGGGAATTGAATTAAATATAATTAGGTCAACTCAATTATTTTTTTGGCCAGCAGCTGAACTCAATTATTGATATTTTGGTTATAATTTAATATATATTTGGTTTGACTACGTTATTTTTGAGATGTTTACTTTTGCCTTATCTTTTTGGTTTATTAATTCAAACAAAATGATATTATCTTCTTTTTTTTTTTTTTTTGAGAAATGGCTGAGCAAAATAGATCAGAGATCACTTAAGCATAACCTAGTTCGTCCTCTGTTAGAATATAAGGTGATATTAAATAGTTAGTTAGAGAGTTAGTTAGTTAGGGGCTTAGTCTATATAAAGGGTCCACACCCTCACCATTACTCTTAATCACAATATACATTTTGTAAGAGCATTATGCTCTCTATTGTCAATATACATCCTTTCTCATTATCATTTCTCCTAATTATTCTCTCTAATTAGATTAATTAACATGGTATCAAAGCCAGGTTGATTTTTCAAGTTTTGGTTTGGGCAGATAATCAAGAAGCCTTCATGTGTTTCCACCATATGAGTGAGTGCTTCAATAGCAGCAGGTTGTTTCTTGGTTCTTGGGCTCAATTCTTTAGGCCCATATTGTTATTTTTGCTACCCAAAGCTCTTTCTTGCTTAAACAGTGCGTTTCATGGGTTCTTGGAAGGAAGACCTAATTTTCTTGTCTTCCTCTGCGCATCACGACTTTGCGTATCAGAACAGCAAGATCCACGTGGATCTTGATTTTCCATTGCAGAAGTTGATTTTCTTTGTAAGGTTGATTTTCTCTCTCCGGTTCCACGCTTTACCCGAGAAGAGGACCATCGAGCGCACACCAAGGATTGTCCATGACAAATGCAAATTTCTAGAACATCACACCGATCTACAGAAGTTACAAACGCCAGAAAATCGTATGTAAGAACTGAAGGCTCTGAGCCTCGACAACGACGATTCGAACAAGATCGGCAACGACGATCGGATAAAGGCAACACGAGTTTGTTTGTGATACTCCTCAAGATAAGTCAGATCCTAAATCCACGTCTCCGTAAGAAAAGTTGACGATGACCAGAACGATCTAAGTTGTAGAAAGAAACAATCCAGAGAACTTAGATTCTTGAGTGAGTTTCGAAAGAAGCAAAAAATTCGGAAACTTGAGCATCCTCTGTAACTCGTGTATCCTCTGTTCGTAAGAAGGTTTGACAGAGTTGACACGAGATCATCGTGGCTATTGAAGCCGGTGGAGAAATGGGAAAGAATGACCCACACTAGAGTAGAGTAGAGAGCTAAGACGCCTCTTCCTCCAGGTCACCCAAGAACGGGCTACGCACGAAAGGTAATTTGAGATTCAAGTCCTCTCATCTATGCCCCTGCGATTTCTGAATTGAGAATCAAGATCCGTTGGAATCATTGAAGCCCAGTTCTTTGCGGCTGGAATCATTAAATCCTAATTGTTCAAGATGTCAAGTTCACCTTGCAATTTCTGGGCTCATCGGTTATATTGGTTGATTTGTATGCTCGATATCATTTTGCATTCAGAGGTTTGATTGTTCTATTATTGAGTAGAAGCCCATCTTCATTCCTATTGCCATCCATTTAAATCTGAGGAGATATTGGTGTTGGATGCATTATTTTTTATGTTCAAGTTGTTTTTGAGTTCTTGTTGTTTCCTGAAAAATCATAATTGGCTATCAAGGTGATTAGAGCTTTGAATCAATGCGGTGGTGATCCGTTCACATTGCCCTGCGGTGGCAAAGGACTTTGCTAAGTCATCATGGTTTTGCTTCAATTTCTGTTTCACTGAATTTTGGTCAATTTATTATCCCTATTGGAAGCAAAGAATTTCTATGTTTGCTAAGAGGAAGAAACTGTTCTCTGATTTTGAATAGCAAGAAGTTTTGTGTAATGGGAGCAGCTTGAGGACCAGAGGCGTATTGGAGATATCTACCTCTGTAATACCCCAAAATCTGACTTAGGGAAAATATCATAAATGGGAAATGTACCTATTGAAAATAGGTGAATATGAGGTTTCAAACACCTTGTATTGAGTTTACCTTGTTGTTAAGGTAATTTCTCTTGAAATTAGATAATTTGCAATTAGGTCCCTAAAACGTTTGGGAATTTGCAAATAGGTCCCTAAACACATTGTAGGTTATAAATACCCGGTGAAAGCTATAAAGGAGACAAGTAAAAATCTATTTGAAATAGGGAAGGGTGTTGTCCCCAATTTAGGTAATTTATTAAGTTACAAACTTGGAGAAATTGTAGAAGAATACTCAAAAAGTAAAGAAATGACCGAAATACCCCCGTAAATGCTAATATAATGCAAGAGACATAAAAACAAAGATGTCAATACAAAAGTTATGAGGTAATGAGGCATGCTAATTAAGAAAATTATCAACTATTGATAAGGAAGTAATTAGGTAATTATTGGCTAATTACTTAAGCTTAAGCGAAGGAGATTGTCAAAAATTAGTAAGGGATTAAATTAAGTAATTAATCATTTTCTCAACTTTTGAAATTAATCTTAAAATGATTAAAGGGCTATTAGAGACTTCTAATAAAGCCATGATTTTGTGATTAGAGTATTGAAGAAGAAACTTAATTAAAACTACCAAAGTCATCTAGTTACAAACACATTTAGTGTAACTAGGAATTAAAAATACAAAGTTGGGAAATGCATGATGGTGGAGAGGCCACTAAGGCTTGAGAAAAAGAAGAGGGAATGAGAGAGGGGGAGGAGGACGAAAATTTGAAGGAAGAAGAGGGTCATGTGGCCTAAACTTCTATCACATATTCAAAGGAAAAATGAGAGAATTTAAAGGAGACACATAGGCTCCATTTAAAGCCACAAAATCTACTTTACTAAAGAAAGGGGAGAAGGGGCCAACAAGGCCATATCCTTGGCCAAATGGGAGCCAAACATTTCGCATGGCTAAGGGAAAAGATGGGGAAATTGTAATGCCAAATGGGTCCTAAGATTTCTCTATAAATAGGAGCTTAGGTTCTTCATTATTCTTCACACCAACTCATACCAAAGTGGATGAGTTTTAGAGAAGCAAGAGTAGAGAGAAAATCATAGTGGGAAGCAAGAAGGGGAGGAAGTTCTTCAAGGGTAAGTGTTCTAGCTAGTCTTTTAGCTTTTGTAGTTTTTGTAGTCATAATTAGTTTATGCTTTGATCTTAAAGATTCAAGAGTAGTGTTGTTATCATGTTTTTATGGTTAGAAATGTTATTATTTCGAAAATATGATAGAAAATATGGTAGAGCAAAGTTCTTGAGGATTGAAGATCAAAGTAGCGAAATTCTGACAAAAGTTACGGTTGAAAGTTTTTGAAGGCAGCGTTATTTAAGATATTATTTTATATATCACCTGATCTTCAAAAATCATAAAATTTTACATGAGTAAATTAGACATGTGGGGCTGTCCAAATATATAAAATATGTATCATTTGGAGTTCTGCAGAAGGAGATATAAATCCTTGAAGTTAGGCCATTTTTTCAGACGAAATTCTGGGTAGAATTTAGAAACCTTAAACCTGGGAATGACTCAGGAAATCTGGGAGAAAATTAATATTTTTCTTTGAAACTAGACATCCTAAGGATTTCGAGGAATTTTACGGATCCTCGTTTCGATTTTTGTAGAATTAATTATGATTTTTCAAAGTTGTTGGAAAATCTGCCCAGAAATTCAGTATTTCGTTTTTGAGAAAATGTAAGGGCAAAATTGTAATAATGAATACCCCAATGGTAGAAATGTCAAAGTGGGTGAAAATAACCTTTTTGATATTATTCTAAGAGATAGAATATTAGTTGTGATATTATGGGAAAAAGGAATAATTCGACGATAACGTATAGGATATCCGAGAGGTCCGTAGTCGGGTTTAGAAGGCCGGACGTTTGGCCATTACACGGTGAAAGGTACGTCCGCGTACTGTAACACTAACTCTGATATTTATGGTATGCATGTATGTGCTATGTGTAGTGTATGTGGTAGTTGATTGCTCTGTGATATGTTATGTACTGTTGATATGTTCACATTTGCTAAGGGCCACACATTATATGTGCTATTGGGATTCGACTGCTATGGGCCATACGTTGCTAAGGGCCACACATTTTATGTGCTGTTAGAATACGTTGCTAAGGGCCACACATCTGCCTGGGGGCTTATGTGCTTTTGGGATGCGCTTGCTGTATGTGATACTTATGTTGTTAGTGATGTGAATGTATGTAATGCATATGTTGTGTATGTAAATATGAGATTAACCGTTACCTGAGGTCCGGATGCATCAGATCTCAGCTCTTAACATAGCGTTAGGTTTCGGAGGACCGAGGACCGAGGAGAGAGGCAAGCGGCCGAGTAGAAGACCCCTAGTGAAGACTTCCTTTTGTTGTTCCAGTGAAGCCTTTCTTCGTTATATACTTCTAAACCACGCGGTTTCTGATCATTGTTGTAACCAAATGTGACTTGCGGTGTTTTATATATACATATCAGTTACTCAATCGCTCTGGTGCTCTACTCTGATCATTTTGAAATGATGTTTGCTGAAAAAAAAAATTATACTGCTTTTGAAAAGTTGGGATGTTACAACCTCAAACATAATGATGTAATGTTATCCCTGACTTATTTCTTGGAGTTTGTTTATATGCATCAATAATTGAATGTTTGTGGTGGTTGTGCCTTCTAGATTAATAATTGGTTAAACCTTTATATTGGATGGTTCTGTAAATGTCTGTGGCTGGACAATCTGCAATCACATGCATACTGAAACTCATGATAGAGGCAAAGATTTTGCTCAAAGGTTCAAGGCATTGTGAGGAGATTTGAAGAAAGTGGTGGCAGCTGGATTCACATTCTGTGTTCATTGTAACTGCATGCAAGTGATGATGTTAGAGAGCAGAGAAATGACGCCTCCTCGTTCCTGTCGATTTAAGGGAAAGCAGAGTAGAGAGCAGTGAAAAATAGCCTCCTCGCTCCTGTCGATTTAAGGGAAAGTAGAGTAGAGAGCAGTGAAGAATCGCCTCCTCACTCCTATCAATTGTGATCATCAATTAAGCTAGAAGAGCAAGCAACAAGCATGGAGAAGAATGTTATGGAAGAAGAAATTGTGAATTGAAGAAATCTTTGTATTGTATTTTTGTTGATTGTAAAACTAATTCAATTTGATTCACCTTATCCCCTTATTTTGTGTTGTTCAAGTTGAACACCTTGTTGAACAACTTGAGGGGGCGTGTTAGAATATAAGGTGATATTAAATAATTAGTTAGAGAGTTAGTTAGTTAGAGGCTTAGTTAGGGGCTTAGTCTATATAAAGGGTCCACACCCTCACCATTACTCTTAATCACAATATACATTTTGTAAGAGCATTATGCTCTCTATTGTCAATATACATCATTTCTTATTATCTTTTCTCCTAATTATTCTCTCTAATTAGATTAATTAACATCCTCTACCTTCGGCATCCTCTTGAATCAGCGACTGCAGTCCCGCCGGTGGGTTCTCCAATACGTGGAGCCCCAGTTCCAAACCAATAGCATATGTCGCTAAAAAGAAATGATATTATCTTTGCTTTTTCTTTGTTGCTCTAACTGTACAAATAATTAAAATTGCCTAAACGTATATACTATTTCTTCTTCTTTTTTCTATGACAACGTATGTACTAACTAAAGTAATGAAGCGATGGATACCCAGAAAAAATTACTACTATCAGTTCTTTTTTTTTTTATACATTACTTATGTCAGTTTTTAATGTAAGATTTATTTACTTAATTTGATTAGATTAAAAAAGTTAGTTAAGTCAATTAACTCTTTTTTTTCTAATACGCCCTAATCATTTTTCTTAATTTCATTCACTTCCCTCTTCCTTGATTATTGTTGAGAGAGCATTAGTATGAGTAATTTATAAAAATATTAACAAATATAACAAATATGTCTTACATTAAACACCAAGATCTATCCCTCAATTAGGTCATACATTAAGGGTTGAAGGGAGTATGAAGTGAAGCTAAATATAAATATTTCAAGACTGGTGGAATTAATTTTGAAAAATTATGTGACGCACTACTACACAATTTTTTTAGAGTGCCTTTTGTTCCTGCTAAAAGCCTAAAACATTTATAGGGTAAAACGACAGTTCAAACCTATATTGTATTTTCTTTTTTTGCTTAGAGCGTCCGATATCCCAGGGCAGGCCATCTTTTAAACACATCAACGGCCCCATACTAATCCGGACCGAGACAGGGTTGGCTCCTTTCGGGGGGAAGCTTCTACCACCCACGCCTGCTGCATTCCCACGTCTCGAACTCAAGACCCGTGGTTAAGCTAGTACAACCCCTTACCAGTTGACCTAAGCGCTTGGTGGTAAACCTATATTGTATTTGATTGTCAGAAACGATTCCCTTTATTAAAAACAAATACAAGATGAATATCAAAAAAAAAAAAAAATACAAGACAGCACTTCATGGTAGTTAAGAAACGAGGTCAACACACACAAACAGACAAAAACAGATAGATACTTAAACGACAAATTAGTCTTTTGTCGAAGGAATCTATATGCTAATATACTCCTCATATATACTTCCAAAAAGGGAAAACAAGTACAGATTCATTAACTTAAACGACAAAATAGTTAATTTCAATATAATTTTAATTTATGTTAATATTTTAGATTTGGAATAAGTATACTCCCTTTTGTCCAGGATATAAGTTACTTTTAGAAGAGTGCTAATTTGGTCCACAATATAAATCTGGAGACTAATTAATATTTATTTGTCAATTTCTTATAATTAATATAATACTTAAATGTGACTTTTTATCTCTCCTTCGAAACATAAATTGATATGGGCAAAGTTGAAAAAAAAAAAATCAATTTAATGCATATTTAATAATTTAGCTACAATTTATTAGTTCTAATAAATTAGTTGAAGTGGCTTATATCAATCAACTTCATATATATAATATTGTAAAATGGCTTAAAAACTTGCTTAATTAAAAACCGGTCGGTAATCACAACATTAAATTAATCTATACATAATTATATTTACACTCATTTAGTTAATACCCACTAAAGTAATTTCTTTTTTTCAAAAAAAAAAAAACAATTACAAATTATTTCCTAAAATAGACAATTTTCCTTTACTTCAAAAAATTTGACTTCTTCAATAATAACTGTGGACTAAAATTATGTATTCTATTTTCAAGTTATTCAAATTTATTGGGATATTATTCCCATTTAATTCCTAGTTTTTATTATTGGACTTTGAAGATAAACTAATAAAGTAAATTGAATTTGAAAATAGACATTAAATCATGAATTAAATTTGATTGATTTTAAAAATAGACATTAAATCATGAATTATATTTGATTAAATTTGAAAATAAACATCAATCATATTCATAATCACCAAATAGACATTCGGAGGCTATAATATGCATATTCACATATGGGAATGGTCAAAAATACTCAAGAAATTCATCATCCATTATTGTAGACTAATCATTTTCTACCACCAAAAAATTTCAGAGTAAATTTGGGCTTAATGGTTAATTTCGTATTTGATTAAGAATTAATTTCTTATTATTAATTTAAGCTTCAAGAAAAAAAAAAACATGTTCAATAACTTTAGACGTATACTCCAAAATGCTTCACATGGGGGCATCGTTAATCAACCAAATAAAGAATAGTAGAGTTTCCCTATTTTGAAGATAAGATAATCAAGTAAATTGACATAGAAAACGAAAAAAACATACTGTATGTAATCAAGATGAAATTTCAGTTATTGGAATATCAATATCTGAACAATTAAGAGTATGATATTACTAATCGGGATATTAAAAAGTGTACCAAAATTATGATACATAAATTATAATCACATAATAGACATTTTTCAAAAATACCGAAGAATTTCATTTTCAATTCGGTTTATTATTGTTGAGTTTAATAACTTCTACTATTTTATAAATACATATAAATATTTGTTACGTTTAACTTCAATCTCTTAATGTAATATTGACTAAATTCATATTTCACGCAGATACATATGGAAAAATCCCATTTTGAGTAACACATCCCTTAATTTTGGGTAATATAGTTTATTTTTATGTTTGGCTATATTATTTTCTTTTTATGATTTTTTATTTAGGAAGGGGTTTATAAAAATTTCTTTCAATTTTATATTGAATTATAAAATGGTGCAGATTGACAAGACATTTAAATTTCACCAAACATCTGTTAAATTCATCAAGACCAATTTGAAGTAAAACCTTATTGATTTTTGGTGAAATTTAACGGATTTGGTGAATTTGCATCATTTTAAATTATTTTTTGATATTTTTGCCCCTTCCAAAATTTATATGTGCCACACGCTCTTTAGGAAAAACTTTGTTGAAAAAATTGTATCTTAACCCATGTGTAATTAATTTAGTTTTCTTGATATTGTAAATTGAGTCTTTTTTCTATTCCCTTTTTTTCCCATCAAGGAACAATCTCATTATTAAACCAACAATACCCAAGTCAGCCAACACAGATAAAAAACCTAATAAAAAGCTAAAACAGACACCGAAATAAAATAGCAAAGTTAGCCCCGTTTGGATCAAAGAAAAGGTGGGAATGGAAAGGAATTGAAATGAAAATAATGGAATGGAATGAAAAATATTTTGCCTCGATGCGTTTGGTTCGCACTGGAATAGAAAATAGGTTGATAGGAAAAAGTTTGTTTGGTTGAAAGAAAATAAGGTAGGAAATTTTACCCCTTCAAAAAAATATTATTTTAAATAACGCCACACACATTCGCAGACACAGTGTGAACTCATACACTCCTGTGCAAAAGTCATGCAAGTGTGCCTCGTTCACTCGAGTGTGCATCAAGCACACTCAAGTGTGCACGAGAGAGCACACTCAACTCTGGTGCACACTGGAGTGTGCATGATGCACACTCCAGTGTACACTATGCACACTCCAGTGTGCACGTGCGCACTTAATATGAGCTTGAGTGTGCATCATGCACACTCAAGTGCGCTACGTGTTCCTCCTTCCTCCTGGTCTCTTTCTCCTTCCTTCGTCGTGATTCTCTTCCATTTTATTTTTGTCATATCCGATTTGAGGAGTGACAAAGAGGCCACCGTCGACGCTTCTTCTTCCACCTTCCACAATGTTTTCCAGCGTCACTCTCTTCCTCTCCGGTGTCACTCTCTCCTCCTCTTTCGGTATCACTTTCTTCTCTCTCTTCCTCTCCGTCGTCACTTCTGCCATGCGTCTTCTTCTTCCTCCTTCCACAATGTTTTCTGGCGTCACTTTCTTCTCGTCACTCTCTTCTCTCTCTTCTTCTCCCTGGCATCACTTTCTTCTCTCTCTTCCTCTCCCCGTCATCACTCTCGAAGGGCACAATGGACTTTAGCCTATTTTCATACGCACCGGAAAATGGCTTCCCACCATTTTTGGTGGGAACCAATTTTCATTCAAACGTTGGAAAATGGCGTGGGGCGGGAAAATGCGATCCAAACGGCCGCCGCCACTGAAAAATTCCAATTTTCCTTTTCCCTCTCTTGATTTTCTTCGATCCAAACGTTACAGCTCAACACATTGCATAATCAACCAGTATCTAGCGGTCCTTAATTATCAAAGTCTAAGTTTCCTCAATTGAGAATAAGGTCTCCACAACCACACCAATCATCAGGGCATGACCTATCCAAAGAAGCTTTTGCAAGCCAGTCGGTCACTGCATTTGCTTCCCACAGAATCTACCTACAAGAATGGTTCCTCATTAAATTCCTTATTGCAAGGATATATTTTCCATCAGGATATCACATCTCCAATTAGGAGAGTCCAATCTCAAGCCTAGACACTGAGAAGATTCTTATTATCTGATTCAAATATTGCATCATCGATTTGATTCTCATACGCAAAAGTGACAGCCATGATCTGTTCCACCGATCAAACCAAAAGGCTTTACTATTACAAGACACGAGATAGAGATATATTGTGGTATTTTACATTTGTAGAGAAGATATAATATAACACTACAAATAAAACGGCCGCGCTATATATAAAAGGCATCGCTTGCATACACAAAATAACCTCACTTGTCTCTAAATACCACGCCTCTTCAATATGGAGATACAGGTCCCATATTCTATCATCTTCACCTTCTTCTTCCTCCTTCTTGTGATCCGCAAATTCTCTTTCTCCAAGAAACCCATCAAAACCCTCCCACCAGGGCCATTGAAATTACCTCTTATAGGAAACCTACACCATTTTGTTGGCCCTTTACCTCATCATTCTCTCGCAAATCTTGCGAACAAGTATGGACCTTTCATTCACCTTCAACTTGGTCAGCTTTCACATATCATAGTGTCTTCACCAGAATATGCCAAAGAAATAATGAAGACACATGATCAGATCTTTGCAAATAGACCCAGATTTCTTGCCTCTGAAGTCTTATGTTACAATAGCACAGACATCGCGTGTTCCCCATATGGAAACTATTGGAGGCAACTTCGAAAGATTTGTGCTTCAGAGCTTTTCTCGGCAAAGAGGGTTCAATCATTTAGAAGAATTAGGGAAGAGGAGGTATCTGCACTTGTGAGGAACATCTCTGAACATGAAGGTTCTGTCATCAACCTCGGTCCAAAAATCTCAGCACTCACGAATTCTATAGTAGCAAGAGCGGCTTTTGGGAAAAAGACAGAGAAAGTAGAACATATCCTGCAAACTGTAGAGCGAGTGATAAAGTTAGGTTCTGGGTTATCAATTTCTGATTTCTATCCTTCACTGAAATTTATTAGTGTCATCACTGGGATGAGAGCTCGAACAATGAAGGTACACAAAGATTGCGATAGAATACTCGGTGACATTATTAGTGACCATCAAGAAAAGAAAGGTGATACTAACAATAATGGAGAGATAGAAGAGGATTTAGTTGATGTTCTTCTCAGGATTCAAAGGGACAATGACTTTGAGATCCCCATATCTCTTGACAACATTAAAGCTGTTCTTTTGGTTAGTTCATATTGTTCATCACTTCATCATATAAATAAACTCATCACGCTGTGCACACACATCTATCCCTCTAATGATACTTGTGAATCTCGTTTTCAGGATGTTTTTGTCGCTGGAACTGACACAACAGCAACCACAACAGAGTGGGCAATGTCAGAAATGCTCAAAAATCCAGAGGTTATGAAAGAGGCACAAGTAGAGGTATAGGCACAAATTTAATTTTCAAAGTTTTCTTTTGTTAGCCTGTGTAAGTGTGTAAATATGATTCTTAGTATACTGTTTTAGTTTATAAATTTAAAATTATTGAGTTGACTTTATGAGAAATTATTTATTGGCTTTTCATTAGGTAAGAAGAGTCTTTGGAGGACAAGGGTGTGTAGATGAATCAAAACTTCACCAATTAAAATATTTAGGTGCTGTTATTAAAGAAACACTAAGGCTACATCCACCTGTGGCAATGTTGCTTCCAAGAGAAAACAGTGAGAAGTGTGTTGTCAATGGGTATCTGATACCTTCTAACACAACGATTATTATTAATGCATGGGCTATTGGAAGAGATCCTAAGAATTGGAATGAACCAGAGACATTTGAGCCTAAGAGGTTCCTCACTACATCGGTTGATTACAACTTCAAAAGTTCAAACTTTGAGTATATCCCATTTGGTGCTGGAAGAAGGATATGTCCTGGAATCACGTTTGCTACTCCTGTTTTAGAATTGCTACTTGCCAATTTACTTTACCATTTTGATTGGAAACTTTCGGAAGGGCAGAAGTTTGAGAATTTGGACATGGATGAGTCTTTTGGTTCAGTGGTAAAAAGGAAAAAGGATCTTAATGTAGTTCCTTTTAGCTATTCTCCTTATTAGTGTTTCTTGTATATTTATCTTGAAAGATGTTTTGGCCCGGGGAATCCAGAGGAAAAGGGCAGGAAGGATTAAAAGATAGGCGCAACACACACTCACTCACACAAATATGTGTTTCATGTGTGCAAATTTTTATATCAACTCCGTTTTCTTTTCTTGTCTTGAAATAATGATCCATTCATATATATAGAATAATTTGATATATGAAAGGGACTACTGTACCAATAGGATATTATCAAAATGATAGAAAAGACGAGCGAATTGAATTAAATAGACTTAATTGAACACAATTAATGATTTTGCTTATAATTTAGTTGATATTTGGTTTAACATACGTGTTAGTAATACCCGCATATTTATTTATCTGAAATGTTATATTTTGATAAATAAATGGGCTATTTCTGATAAGTGAAGTTATGATCTCGAGACTTGTGTTTATATAGTCTATATTTCTAAGTTGAATTCTGTAGGAAATTAGAGAATTTAAGTGCCAAAATGTCAGAATGACGAAAATGCCCCTTTGGGACATAAATGACTTAGAAAATTGTGGAAAATCCTAAAAGGCAGTAAAATAATTATTAAATTGAGAGAGTATATTATCTCTAATTGTGGTAATTTAATAAATTATAAACTTTGAAAAAAAAAATTGTGAAGGAATGTTCAAAAAGTATTGAAATGACCGAAATACCCCCGTAAATGCTAATATAATAAATGAGACATGAAAACACAAATGTCAGTGCAAAAGTTATGAGGTAATGAGTCATTCTAATTAAAAAAATTATCAACTATTGATAAGAAAGTAATTAAGTAATTATTGGCTAATTACTTAAGCATAAGCAAAGGAAATTCAAGGATAATTGTGTAAAACTCTAAAATTAGTGATTAATGGCTAAAAATTAGTAAAAATATATTTACTAATTAATTGGAGAATATTGAGAAAAATAAGTGAGATTAGGTATTTTTGAGCTTAAATACAAGAATGGACCAATAAGGGAATTTTGTGAAATTTTTAAGAAAATTGAAATATATAATTAATTAATTAAAAAATAAATATTAAATAATAATATTTAAGGGCCAGCCGAATTATTGGGAAAAAATGAAGATAAGAATGAAGAGAAAATATCAAGATTTTTGTTACAACTTGTATTATTTTATTATATAATTAATTAAAGTGAATAGTAAAAAATAAATAGGAAACAGATCCTATCTAGAGAACTAGGAATAGGTTTTCCAAAGTCAAGGTAAAATATTGATCAGTGGATTTTTATCTTCAAGTAGACTTTTCCGGAAGTTCATTCAGAAGCCGATAGAGCATTTTCCTAATAAGACGAAATAGGGAAAAATGCAGATAGGCACATTTTAGGATTGAAGGAAATAAATTCTAACTCAACATCTGGAGATGAGTTTGAAATTATCTGGACATATTTGGAATCAGTGAATTTTTGTCCAGAGGTTGGTGATTCCGGAAATTCGTTTCGAAACCGACACGTTTTTCCGTAAAACTTCAGCAGGACCGTTGGAACCCTGTATGAAATCAAAATTTATATTAAAATAGACATTTCTAGTAAGAAAGAAAAGATCTTCAAAGTTACGAATCCAGAATTTTGAGATTTTTCCGAAATTACGCGAATCGGACACCGATCGAGGAATTCGACCGGAAAGCTTCTGGAAACAATACACTTGGCACCATTTGATTGGCTCTTCCCTTGACTTTTGGGGCATGATATTTTCGGCCAAAAAGAGAAGAAAATGAGAAAACTTGGTTGCTAAGTTATGCTATGGACAGTCCAGATCGATTCTCACAAAGTTGATCCGACAGACGAAACCCTATCTCTTTTCATATAAATATCCCCCCTCCCTTTGGTTTTTCACACCATTTCCTTGTGAAATCCGAAATCTAGAGAGATTTTTAGAGAGAGAAGCTCTGGGGAAAAAAGCAACGAAGCTCTGGGTAAGTTTTTCGGTACCGAGCTTTAAGCTTTCGTAGTTCTTTCAATAGTTAGGGTAGTAATGTTAGAATAGCCTTTAATCTTTCAAGTATGATTAGATATCATATGATAGGGCTATTTTAGTCTAGAATTTCGAAAATTATGATTGGGTCGAAGTTCTGGCAAAATTTTGGAAAATCGGAGCCAAAGTAACGAAGTGCTGGCGAAATTCCGCCAATTAGGGGTATAGGGGCAAAATGGTAATTTTTACCTAAAATGCCAGTCGTAATGTCAAATCACTAATAAAAGTGATATTACTCTTATAGGATATCAGGAACTCGATCTGCTGAATTCTGTTGCCCGACGTCTGCATTGTTGGACGTTTCGCGATTTTCCGTAAAAGTACGATTTCTGTCAGAAGTACCTACGCCGTCAACGAAGGTACGGACGCGTACTGTAACACTAATCTTGTGCTGCTTAAATGCATATATGTGATAGATACGTTCGTAGACCGTTATACAGACAGTTTTACATGGGTTATAGTTATAATAATGCTGTTATGTTTTCCTAGCGCTGAGGACACGAGTGGTATCGTGGCACTGGTGAATAGTGCAGGCTGTTATTGTTGTTGTTACCTTATGAGGCTTTACATATTGCTCTGTGCTTATGTTTTGTCGGCATAATGATCATGCATCTGCTGTATGCTTATGTAGTGATATACTGTTGTATTGTCTAGAATATATGTTGTCTGTATAAAATTGAATCTCAGCTATAGCTTCAGGGTCAGGAGGACCACGGATCGGAGATCGAGGCAAGCTACGGGGAGTAGGCTTGCGGCCGAAGTTATCTTTACCGCTTTCTGTTATTTATTTTCCGAACCCTAGGATTACTGTAATCATTACAATGTTAAGTTGAAGTTTGTTATGAATCAGTTACTTTTTCGCTCCATTGCTATACTCTGATTGAAAAAAAAAAAAATTCCGCTTGTAAATTGGGATGTTACAGTGTTGCTATAGGGAAAAATGTTGGAAATTTAACCCAAATTAGCTCTAAACTTTTAACCATATCCAAATAAATGAAAGCTGTTGTACACACACACAAAACCTGAGACTGAGATTTGCAATCAATGTAATTTTTATATTATTCGTACAAGTTATAATCCTATCTCAAGTTGAGTTATAAAATTAGGCCAAAAGGATCGGGAAAAGAAAACGTGCCGTCCTATATAAAAGCCATCACTTCAACACACAATTAACCACACTTGTCTCTAATTACCATTCTTTCAATATGGAGCTACAGATCTCATATTCGATCATCTTCACCTTCTTCCCCTTCCTTCTTATGATCCACAAGCTAACTTCTTTCAAGAACCCAGAAAAACCCAACCTCCGCGGCCATGGAAATTGCCTCTCATAGGAAAACTACACCAACGTGTTGGGTCTTTACCCCATCGTTCTCTCACAAATCTTGCCAACAAGTACGGACCTTTCATGCATCTTCAACTTGGACAAGTTTCTTATATCATAGTGTCTTCATCTGAATATGCCAAAGACATAATGAAGACACATGATCAGATCTTTGCAAATAGACCCAGAATTCTTGCCTCTGAGGTCTTTTATATATAATAAAACTCTTAATAAATTGCATTGTTCATTGTGTGCAAACTAGTTGGTATTACAAATTCATTACTGACAAAAAAAGCCAAATCGTCCAAATTGATGGCTTGTCTTTTTGCTTGGCACATAAAAATGGCACCTGTCGCAAGATTCCATTTTCCACAACGACCTTTTTGTTCAAAACACAAGCCTCACCAAAGAAACAATAATTATGCAATAAAACTCTTAATAAATTGCATTGTTCATTGTGTTCAAACTAGTTGGTATTACAAATTCATTACTGACAAGAAAAGCCAAATCGTCCAATTTTTTTTTTTTTCTCAAGAAATCGTCCAAATTGATGGCTTGGCACATAAAAATGGCATCTGTCTCTAGATTCCATTTTCCACAACGACCTTTTTGTCCAAAACACAAGCCTCACCAAAGAAACATTAATTATGCAAATATTCATCGTCTTGATCTCTTGATTAAATACTAAAGGGTACGGTGTATGTAACTTTTGAAAATGATTTTTACAATTTACGAGGTAAAAATAAAAATAGTTTTTGAAGAATAGTTTTTGGAATTTACGAGGTAAAAATCATTTTTAGAAAATCATTTTTTGGAGAATAGCTTTTGAATAAAAATGATAGTGTTTGGATAACTTCAAAACCTAGATTTTGACAAAAGTTTGTCAAACACCCAAAAATTATTCTGCATCAAACCTAGGTTTAGGAAAAAGTTTGGCAAACACCCCTATTTTTTCCGGACATCAAAACCTAGGTTTTGTTATAATCATACCAAACACCCCTATTTTTTCCAGAACCTATTCTGCATCAAAACCTAGGTTTTGTGAAAAACTATTTTTTTCAGCTTTTTCTCTCTCACCTGCCATCATTAGTATTTTTTAGTATAATTCAGTATCTTTAAGATATTTTTTAGTTTCTTTTTGTACCCTAAAATATTTTTTCAATATCCTAATTTTGTTTTAAGATCAAGAAATATTTTTTCAATATATTTAAATATCTTTTTAGTATCTGTTAGTACCATGAAATTTTTGTTTCAAGATTGTCAGTACCCTGAAATATTTTTTCAAGATTAGTTGTAACCTTGAAATATTTTTTTGATATCCTAAAATAAATTTTTAAGACCATGAGAAGTATCTTTTCAGTACCATTCAGTATTAAGTATCTTTTTAGTACTCGTCAGTACCCTGAAATATTTTTTTCATATCCTAAAATAAGTTTTTAAGATCATGAAATATTTTAAGGTACTGAAGAAATACTTTATGATCTTAAAAATTTATTTTAGATATTAAAAAATATTTTAGGGTAATGACTGATATTGAAAAAATATTTCATAGTACTAACAGGTACTAAAATAATACTTTAAGGATATTGAAAAAATACTTCATGATGTTGACAATTTATTTTAAGATATTGAAAAAACATTTCAGGGTTATGACTAATTTTATAAAAAAAAGATATTTCAGGGTACTGAAGAGTACTAAAAAAATACTTAGGATACTGACTGGTATGAAAAATACTGATGATGGCAGAGGAGAGAGAAAAATCTGGAAAAAAAATAGTTTTTTCAAAACCTAAGTTTTGATGTTGAATATTTTGGTGTGTTTGGCAAACTTGTAACAAAACCTAGGCTTCGAAAACCCCCGAACATGCACTTTGTTCCAAAAGTTTTTACCGACGGGTAATTTTGTTGTGAAAATTTTTCAAGGGACAATTTTACTTCGAAAGGTAGGGGTGAAAATAGTCAGACCCTTATCAGGTGGTCTACTGCCTAGCCTAACCTATTTAAGAAAAAGTTTAAGCTAAAGCCTATTTAGAGGTCTAAATATATAAACAAGCTAGGCCTATTTTATAAAGGCCCGACCTGTTTATACATTTTTAATTAAATGTAATTTCATTTATATTCTATATGTCAATGTTATATTTATATTTTTATCTTTTTTATTTTATTTTAAAAATACAATTATTAAATTATTATACTGGGTTGGTTCTCTTTAATTTATAATTTAAATAATAGCTTTTTTAATTAATTTTAATTTAGATTTATTAAATTATAAATATTTTATTTTATTTTAATAGCTTTAAATTATAACCATTTAAGCCTTAATTTTTAAGTCTATTTAAGGTCCTACGTTATAAGTAGGCTTGTAAAAAGGCTTCAGGCTTGACAAAGTCTTCTGAAGGCTCAGGCCCAAGCTTTAAAAAAAAAAAAAAACCTGTGTGGCTTGCCTAGGCTCATGCTCATGCTTTAGGCCTCTGTTACAGGCTTAGACCTATTTAGCCAAAGCCTGATCTGACCTATTTTCACCCTATAGAAGTGTTAAAAATGGAGCAATTTTGCATTGCCCGTTAACTGTGTTAATTTTGACTGTTAGTTGACCAAATATGCTAAGCTGACAGTCCACATGTCATCCACGTCATTTTTGTTAAGGTGTAAATTTGTCCCAGAAGTTTTAAATCTAATTTTGAAAAAAATGAAGTAGATGACACATGGACTTCCAAGGTAAATTTGCATATTAACAAAAATGACATGGATGATATGTGGACTGTGAGCTCAGCATATTTGGTCAACTAACAATCAAAATTAACTGAGTTAATGACCAAAGAAAAATTACTCAGACACTTATAAGACAAAATTACCACTGAAAAATTTTCAGGTCAAAATTATTGCTTTTCGATGAAAACTTCCCAAGTAAAATTTGGCCTATAACCCAAAATTCAATAATCATTTCTCACGTAAAGAATAGTATATAGTACTACCAGTTAAGATCAATTAATACATCTGAGATTTATTTATTCATTTATTTTGAAAAGATGCCTTTATTAATTGTTTAATATACCGACTGTATGTCCAATGATGTGCTAACTTAATTATGCTAAGTTAATGAGGATTCAAAAAAAAATACAATTTTTAATAAATGCAGGGGACGATAAGTAGTTGTTCCTTATAATTAAAGTCAAAACAAAACAAGACTCTAATTTATTTTTGCATCAATGTTATAATTTCTTATTTCTAACGTAACATAAGAATCTCCATTACAAAACCAATTAATTACTGTACAACAATTATGTCTTCTTTTTTTGTTTAAACAATCGATCACTCTTATTTATGGGAAGACGTACGTTAATTACGGGAACTCATTTATTTTTTTGGCCAGCAGCTGAACTCAATTATTGATATTTTTTGTTCAAAAAAAATTATTGATATTTTGGTTATATATTTAATATATATTTGGTTTGACTACGTTATTCTATTTTTGACACGCCAAGCTAATGTTTACTTTTACCTTATCTTTTGGTTTATTAATTCAATCAAGGGTTTAATATTTCTGTTTTTATTGAGACCCACTCACAAGCAGAAACATTAAACCCCTCAAACAAAATGATATTATCTTTGGTTTTTCTTTGTTGCTCTAACTGTATAAATAATTTAAAGGAAATCTTCTAAATAAATACCGTTTGAAATTGTAAAACCCCCAGAAGTCTTCTGAATTTGTAAAAAGACTGAGAGGTACAAATGACCTATAAGGATATGCAATTTTTATGCTAGGTTAATGAGGATTAAAAAAAATACAATTTTTAATAAATGCAGGGGACGATAAGTAGTTGCTCCTTATAATTAAAGTCAAAACAAAAACAAGACTCTCATTTATTTTTGCATCAATGTTATAATTTCTTATTTCTAACGTAACATAAGAATCTCCATTACAAAACCAGTTAGACTATACTGAACAACAATTATGTCTTCTTCTTTTCTTTTCTTTTATTTTTTTAACAATCGATCACTCTTTTTAATGGGAAAACGTACGTTAATAAAAGATTGGGCCGTTTAGCAAGTCAAGTAAATCTTTTTAATGTAAATATACAATTTAACCCTTCATTTACAACATGAATCAGATCCCCTTCTTATCCATAATTTTAATTTGCGTCAATTATGTGAACTGGACGACACATTCGACAATAATTTCATTGTTGAGGAATTTAGGTATGAATGGTAGATGTGGAAACACGTGCCCATGCTTGTGGGCCTTAAGTGTCTGATATTTTTTAATGAAGATGGTGGAAATATGATACAGACATATTGTGGAATTATATTTATAATATAATATAAAATTTCAAACAAACTTTATTTAAACGTAGCAGTCAATGGCATGAAATATGCGTCGTCAAAAAAATATAGAAAAAAAATCTTAAAGTCGATCCTTATTTACTTATAAATTACAATTCAAGCCTATAAATTAAAAGACATGACTTGACAACGCATAAGGCAGGCAGAACCTCAACACTCGCCTTTAATTACCACTCTATTAATATATGCGCGACCATGGAGATTCAGATCTCATATCCCATCATCTTAATCACTTTCTTCTGCTTTCTCTTTGTGATCCACAAGCTATCTTCTTCCAAGAAACCCACCAAAACCCTACCCCCAGGGCCATGGAAATTGCCTCTCATAGGAAATTTGCACCAACTTGTTGGGTCACTACCTCATCGTTCTCTCACAAATCTCGCAAACAAGTATGGGCCCTTCATGCATCTTCAACTTGGTCAAGTATCTCATATCATAGTGTCTTCACCTGAATATGCCAAAGAAATAACAAAGACACATGATCTGATCTTTGCAAATAGGCCCAGACTTCTTGCCTCTGATATATTTGGCTACAATAGCACAGACATCGTATTTTCTCCATATGGAAACTATTGGAGGCAACTTCGAAAGATTGGTACTTTAGAGCTTTTCTCAGCAAAGAGGGTTCAATCATTCAGAAGGATTAGAGAAGAGGAGGTATCAGCACTTGTCAGGAACATCTCTGAACATGAAGGCTCTGACATAAACCTAAGTAAGAAAATCTTCACACTCACAAATTCCATAGTCGCGAGAGTGGCCTTTGGGAAAAAGACAAAGAATATTGGACTTATATTGGAAAATATGGGAAAACAGGTAAAGCTGAGTTCAGGGTTATCGATTTCTGATTTCTATCCTTCGCTACAATTTATCAGTGTCATCACTGGCACAAGAGCTCGAATGATGAAGTTGCACAAAGATGGAGATAAAGTGTTTGATGACATCATCAGAGAGCACAAAGAAAAGAAAGTAAATGATGTTGGGGCCGTCGAGGAGGATCTTGTTGATGTTCTTCTCAAGATTCAAAAGGATAATGACTTTGACATCCCCTTATCTCTTGACAACATTAAAGCTGTTCTTAAAGTTAGTCTTCATCTGCACTTTATCATATTAGATGTTGCATAGTCTCTAATTAATTTGATACACAAAACACGTGCACACGTTCTAATCAATTGTATGAATTCCTTCTTAGGATGTTTTCTTTGCTGGAACTGAAACATCGGCAACTACAACAGATTGGGCCATGTCAGAATTGCTCAAAAACCCAAAGGTTATGAAAGAGGCGCAAGAAGAGGTATTTCTACTACTATAGTTTTCAATGTTGTATCATAATTTTGTTTGTTGTGTGTATAAACATGATTCTTAGTATTATCTGTGATTATTTATTTATTTATTTAATCATTCATTATACACATATTGATTTATAAATTTGAAATTACTGAGTTGACTTGAATATGAGAATTATTATTGGCTCTATGCTAGGTAAGAAGAGTCTATGGAGGCAAAGGATATGTAGATGAATCAGAACTTCACAATTTAAAATATATAAATGCTGTCATTAAAGAAACCCTAAGGCTACATACGCCGGTTGCATTGTTGGTTCCAAGAGAGAACAGTGAGAGTTGTGAAATTAATGGATATATGATACCTTCTAAGACAAAGATTATCATTAATGCTTGGGCCATTGGAAGAGATCCAAAGAATTGGAATGATCCAGAGATGTTTGAACCTAAGAGGTTTCTTGATACAATGGTTGATTACAACTTCAAAGGTTCAAACTTTGAGTATATCCCATTTGGTGCTGGAAGAAGAATATGTCCTGGACCCACATTTGCTACGCCTATTTTGGAGTTGTTCCTTTCCAATTTACTTTTCCATTTTGATTGGAAACTACCAAAGGGAATGAGGCTTGAGGAATTGGACATGGATGAGTCATTTGGCGCCGCAGTAAGAAGAAAAAATGATCTGATTTTAGTTCCTATTGGCTATTCCCCTTGAGTTCATGTGTGTTTGTTACCTAGATATTGTTTCTTTCACTTTTAGACATCCTTGAATCTATATTGTGCTAGCCAAAAATAAATGAAAAAAAAAAAAAGATCGTTTTGTTTTGTATTGAATTGATTTTATGAAAATTTATAAATCAGTCATATTTTTAAGGGTAAATGTGCAAAAATACACATATACTTTGCTCTCTAGAGTGTCCAACACTAAATATTTTTTTTAGGTGTAAAAATACATATGTGATTATAAAATAGGTGCAAATGTCACATCCTCCGTTAAAAGAAAAACGTTGACAGTTAAAAAGAAGAATTTTGACTAATACTAATGACATGGACGCTGACTTGGCATATTTAAGTAGCATCTGCGAAAAAAAAGCTGAGGACGGACGGTTCATATCACATCTTCTTCTTCTTTGTCCCTTTCCCTTCGCCTTTTTTCCTTTTATCTCATGGTGGAGGATTTCGCTACGGCTGTTGAAGATCGCCTCAAGCTTGCTCCATTCCTTCGACTGAGTTTAACCAAAGTATATCTATCAATGATTTCCCTATTTTCATTTTCGCGTAATTATAATTGGAACTCTTTGGATCTTCGATTGGTAGATTCTGCGCACAAGTTAGATTGGGTGAAGGGAAAAGCAAGTTTTGAGATAGATAAAGCAGCTAGAAGGTCTGAGACAGAGGACAAACAGGTAAATCTCCACCACAAGATTGTTTGATTTAAGCCATGGTTTTCTCAAAAATCGTTCTAGAATTAGAATACTTCGCGGGATGTTTGATGTAATTCCTCTGCTTATGTCATTCAACTTTACTTCATGGAACATATCATTTGCATCAACAGTAGTAAACTCAAGTATATTGGATTGATTCAAAGTCTTGATTTTTTTTTACTGTTTCTGATTCAAATCATTCATACCAATCATAGCATCATAAACCTACCTAGACGCTTGATTCTTTCAGATACACATAAAAGTATAAAACTATAGCAATTGGGGAAAAAAATGAACCTTTTTTTCCTTCTTCTCACTTCTTGGGTTGGTAGCTGCCTACAGTTCAAGGACCTTGGGCGTCTCTTCTATTTGAAATATTGATTCGATTCTGTGAATCTTGCTCTGTGCTTTCGTGAATTTCAGAGAACCGGAGCCATCTTGGAGGTTTGATTTCGTTTTCTTCTTAATCTTTGTTTTCGAGTCTCGAATTATTTTTTCAGTTTTCTCCTGTAATTAATGATTTTCCAGAATATGATTTCGGGTCCGCAAAGAGTTTCGGGATTGGGAGTGATAATGGCTTGGAGAGTATAAGTTTAGGTGAATCATAGGGATCCGAGGCTTTCGACTTCTAGAGCGTCGGCCGGTGGGAGAGATTTCAGAACTGGATTATCAGAAGCCAGCACAAATTGGAAGCAGATAATCTCAGAAGCCCCCCTCCTCTTCCCTCAGCGTCCTCATCTCAGTCGTTTAAAAAAGAATCTAACGGTTAGAAGCATTTTTTTAAAACACCGCATGCAGTACAAATACCGCATGTGGTACAGATGAAAAAATGATGTGTCTCTCTAAATGATTGGATCAATTTTTAGACGGTCAGGATATATGGATACTGAGAAGAAGGGCGCTTCTGAGGAAATCCGAATCCAGCATAAATTAATCCCTCGATGTTGAAGAAGACACACACTCGGTGAATGACTTAATTGACAAATTTCCAATCCATTAATCCACGTATTGGCACAGTTGGAAAAACAACAGGCAAATTTCACGGACATTTGGTATTTTGACGGGAAGTCTGACTTTTACTCCAAAATTATAATCACGTGGGCACTTTTCACCTAAAAAAACATTTGATGTTTGGCGCTCCCAAGAGTAAAGCACATGTACATTTTTATACCTTTATCCTATTTTTAATCATATATTCGGAATAGAAAGCAGCATAATAAACCTTAAAATTGCGTAAAGTGGTTGTTTGTTTTTATTATTATCTCTCTCCAATATAACCTAACATTAAATTAATAATATAAGAGTTTAAAATTTTGTAGCTACTTTTATACTCATTAATAGCTTCAAAAATCTGTATATATTTCAACTCCGATTTTGTACAAATTTTGTAGGTACTTAGATTCGACCTCCTCTTCTACATTTTAAGACTGATATTTATTTATTTATTCATAATGAGCTCAAAGCAAGATCACTATTTTTGGTAGAATCTCAGTCTTAAAATGTAAAAAGGGGAGATAGAATCTAAGTGATGTATATATATACGGATGAGGAAATCCATAATCATATTTCTCACACGCCGTGTATAATATTATAAATAAAATAACAATAGAATGTTATAAAATGTAAGATTAAGTGTAAACATGTATGTATGTATGTATTGTTAAAATAATAAAACATAAATAAAATGAACTAGTATAAAACATAATATAAAATAAAGGAATAAAAAAGAAAAATAACAATAATCTCCAATCCCAGGATAAGAAATTCAAGTAATATGGCTTCTGGCCAACGATGGTTGGCTTTCTATTATCCCACTTGTTTAATGAGGGACTAGCCCACTAGTTCAATAAGGGCTTACGACACCCCACTAGTTTAATGAGGGGAAAAGACCCATGGTCTGGGACATGTGCTCTGAAGATTTTGGTTGAATCTCATCACATGACCAGTGAGCTTTTGAGTAACTAGTAACATGGATGTAACTTAGCCAATGGGTCTAGTCGGAGGAAATAAGGCGATTCAGTTGGATTGGTGGGAGACATATTGGGAATTGTGTTAATGAACATTGTGATACATAATTTCTGATATATAAAAGAAATATGGCTTTTAACCATATTATATCAAAAGAAGAAATCAAAGTGATATGACTTCTAGTCATATAATTTCGAAATAGGAATAAAATGAATATGACTTCTAACCATATAATAGGAAATCAAATCAATATGACTTTTGGTCATATATTTTTTGAATAAGAAAGTAAAGTAATATGGCTTCTGACCATATAATTTTAAAATATAAAATCAGATGTGTATGACTTTTGGCCATACTAAAATAACAATAATAATAATATAAAAGAAATCTTAAATGAGATCAAAAAGTAACAATCTACAATCTTTGCCATGAAATTCGATGTTTAAAACAATCGGTAAAAATATTTATTTAATTTCATATAGTGACTCAGATTATCCCAGATAGAAAAAATAAACATATGATTAAAGAAGGTAGATGAACGTTAAAAAGACGATGAGAGAATTATACCTTCGTTAGAGCTTTCGTGCTGATAACGTGTTATAAAATAAAGGGAAAGATGAGAAGAGAAATGAATAATGAATAGAAAGTAAGAAAGAGTATAATTCGTATTCACTATTTAGTGTTGTTCACAATACATAACATATGTGTTCTATTTATAGGCACAAGTACAACTCTCTACTCTACAATTAATGTGATTCCATAATCATAATAGTTAATGGGTGAGAATAGAAAATAATGGGAGTTATAGATAACCATAAATATAATATTTATAACAATTACAACAGATTTCTTTTCTTTTTACCTGCGGATTGCACTAGTTTTCGACCGTTCCTTCCGCGTACTTCTCAATTTTCACTTCTTGAAAAGGTCCACACACAATCGTCACCATCTAATTAACAATACCAAATCGGGGGTTACCAATAAATATAAAAAGTACAAATGACAGGGAATTGAATTAAATTAAATATAATTAGGTGCACTCAATTATTTTTTTGGCCAGCAGCTGAACTCAATTATTGATATTTTGGTTATAATTTAATATATATTTGGTTTGACTACGTTATTTTTGACACGCAAGCTGATGTTTACTTTTGCATTATCTTTTGGTTTATTAATTCAAACAAAATAATGTTATCTTTGCTTTTTCTTTGTTTCCCTAACTGTACAAATAATTAAAGGGAAATACATTTCTCATATTGTAGGAGAAGTGTATTCTCATGTTATACACACATAAAATTGTGGGACCCACATCTTTTTCTCTTAAAAGAAAAAAAGATATAGGTTCCACCATTTCATGTGTCAAATAGCATTTCTACTCTAACTACCGAAAGAACTACCAAAGCTTAAGACTAAGGACCGAAAATCTTCTTCTTCTTACGCAATACGAAATGACTTCTGAGATAGCTCAATCTGAGATAAAAATTCACTTGTCTATAAAACACTCTGACCTTAGAAACTTAGTTCATGGTTTTCTAGATAGGATTTAGTTTCTATCGGTGGTCATTTATCCTATTTGTTTTTTCACAAAATATCACAACTTATATTAATATTAAACTAAATAATATCTAGATATCAATTTGCTCCATTCTTATCCATTTGGGCACAAAAATTTCGGTCAAAACTTCTGGACCTTTTTGTTTTATTTTTCTGTTTTATTATTTTATTATTTAATTAATATTATATATTTTTTAATTATATTATATAATTCACCAAATTTTCCTATTGGTCCATTTCTAATTACATGGATTTAGGCTTTAAAAATTACTTAAACAACCCCATAATTAAAATTGTCTAAACGTATATACTATTTCTTCTTCTTTTTTCTGCGACAACGTATGTACTAACTATAGTTAGGAAGCGATGGATACCCAAATTTTTTTTACTACTATCAGCTCTTTTTTTAATACATTACTTTTGTCTGTTCTTAATATAAGATTTATTTACTTAATTTGATTAAATTAAAAAAGTTAATACAATTTTTTTCCTAATACACCATAATCATATTCCTTAATTCCTTTCACCTCCCTCTTGATTATTGTTGAGAGAGCATCAATATGAGTAATTTATGAAAATATTGACAAATAGGTCTTATATTAAAAACCAATATCAACCTTACCCCTCAATTAAGTCATACATTAAGGATTGAAGGGAGTAAGAAGTGAAGCTAAAAATAAATAGGGTTAAATACCAATTTTGCCCCTGAAATACGCACCTAGGAGCAATTTTGCCCCTTAAGTTTTCGGCGTAGCAATGTTGCCCCTGAAGTCTCAAAACAGAGCAATGTTGCCCCTCCGTTAAAAACCCTAACGGTCAACCTTAAGGTTTTTAAGGGAGGGGCAACATTGCTACGCCGAAAACTTAAGGGGCAAAATTGCTCCTGAGCGCGTACTTCAGAGACAAAATTGATACTTAACCCAAATAAATATTTCAAGACTGGTGGAATTAATTTTGAAAAATTATGTGACTGTTATGAAGCTAAAGAAAATATTGGATAAAAGATTAACAGATTGTAGAAGAAAATAGGGAGTACTTTCTCATTATATCTGTTGTATCACAAGTCACAACAATAATTCTCTCATGTTGTTCTCTCTATATTCTCATCGCTTTCTTTCTCCTTCTCTCGTCCATACTTCTCAGACGGTGTGCATGTATATATCGAAAAAGAAAATGGGTAGTGTAATTTCTATCTAGTAACAACAATTGTCTGAGTAAGTAATAATAAGAAAAATCAATCATCTATTGATTACGAAGATATATTTTAAAAAATTAAACAAACATGACAGGTGGCATGTAAAACTATATTTTACCTCTTTTTTTTTCTTTTTTGGCAAAAAATGAGACAAATTCCTTTTATTGGGATCATTTTCATTTGGACTTTATTAAAATAAACTTCCTGCAATGATTATGTTGCATCAAATGGCATAAATTAAGGGAGAGGTAGTGAGCTAGCATTGCTATCTCAAGCGATTATAAAGAAGAGAAGTAGATGCGATCAATTGATGAATGAAATGTTAAGCTCATTGATAAACGATGAAATGTAAAATTTAGAGTTAAAAATAAGTTATTAATTTTATAAAAAATTTAAAAATTAAGTTAGATTAAAATTATAATTATACATAATAATACATTTTCTTAAAGTAGACTAAACCATAGGCTTCTGGTAGTGATCAAGCCTATTTCTAGCCCCTACAAACAGACAAAAACAGATTGATATTTAAACGACAAATTAGCCTTTTGTCGAAGGAAAAACAAGTACAGATTCATTAACTTAAACGACATAATAGTTAATTTCAATATAATTTTTTTTTTATGTTAACATTTTAGATTTGGAATAAGTATACTCCCTCCTGTCCACGATATAAGTTACATTTAGAAGAATGTTTTGGTCTACAATATAAATTATTTGGAAATTAATTAATGCTTATTTTTCAATTCCGCACCCATAATTAATAATTAAATGTGACTTTTTTTAGCAAAAAAAAAAAGTGACTTTTTGTGTATTTCTTTCTCCTTCGAAACATAAATTGATATGGGTAAAGTTGAAAAAAAATCAATTTAATGCAGATTTAATAAGTTAACTACCATTTATCGGTTCTAATGAATTAGTTAAAGTGGCTTATATCAATCAATCATCAATCAACTTCATATATAAAATTTTGTAAAATTAAAAACTTGGTTAATTAAAAACAGGTTGGATAATCACAACATTAAATTAATCTATGGGTAATGATATTTACACATTTAGTTAGTAGCCACTAAAGTATTTTCGTTTTTTTGAAAAACAATTACAAATTATTTCCTAAAATAGACGATTTTCCTTTACTCTAAAAAATTTGACGACTAAAATTATGTATTCTATTTTCAGGTATTTGAATTTATTGGAATATTATTCCCATTTAATTACTAGTTTTTATTATTGTGCTTTGAAGATAAGGTAATAAAGTATATTGAATTTAAAAATAGACATTAAATCATGAATTGAATTTGATTGAATTTGAAAATAGACATTAAATCATGAATTATATTTGATTAAATTTGAAAACAAACATCAAATCATGAATCATGAATCATAATCACCAAATTGACATTTGGAGGCTATAAAAGCTATGCATATTCACATAGGGAATGGCCAAAAATACCCAAAAAATTCATCATTCATTATTGTAGGGATTTCTAATCATTTTCTATGACCTAGGAATTTCAATTTCTCTATTTATTAGGTTATTAGCGTAATAAATTATATTATAGTGAGAAAATTTGGGCTTAATGGTTAATTTAGTATTTGATTAACAATTAATTTCATATTATTAATTTAAGCTTCAAGAAAAAACATGTTCTATAATTTTACATGTATACTCCAAAATGCTTCACATGGGAGCAGTGGCGGAGCCACGTTGGTGCCCATGTGGGCAAGTACAGACAGAAAAATTTTAGAATATATATATTTAGAAGGAATCTTGCTACAACTTATTCGTATAGCATAGTTGGATAACACTCCACTCACCTAAACACCTTGAGGTCCCCGATTCGAGCCTTCCTCTTCCTTTTTCCACTGGATCCCTTTTTTATTTTTTATTTTTCATTCTTCTCCAAACCCTCGGCACCCACGACTTTTTTTTTTCTTTTTCATTCTTCTCCAAACCCTCGTTGCACCCACGACAATGGGGGGTCGACGGAATTGAAAGGGAAATTGCTATGATTGTGCGATTCAAAGTAATAAAATGATGGATTCTTTGCCTTGTTCTTTCGTTGCTGTCATATTCACCCTACCGTCGTATTCTCCCCTAATTGATCGGTAATTTTTCTTTTCTGTCGTGATTCTCTATTTGGGTTGCTGCGACTGGTTCTCTGTCATTGTTTGTTTTGTGTAATACCCGGATAAATAAAATGGCCATTTCTGATAGGTGAATATGTGGTCTCGATTTTTATGTTATATTTATCATATGTATAAGGGGAAAATCTCTTAGGAATTGGGGAAAAAGATTGAAGGGTCAAAATGACCAAAGTACCCCTGGGATGCTTAGATAACTTAGGAAAAATTGTGGAAAATCCTAAAAGACAGTAAAATAATTATTAAAATTAAGAGAGTATATTATCTCTAATTTTAGTAATTTAATAAATTATAAACTTGGAAAAATTGAGAAGGATTGTTTAAAAAGTATTGAAATGACCGAAATACCCCCATAAATGCTAATATAATGAATGAGACATGAAAACACAAATGTCAATTCAAAAGTTATGAGGTAATGAGTTTTTCTAATTAATAAAATTATCAACTATTGGTAAGAAATTAATTAAGTAATTACTGGCTAATTACTTAAGCATAGGCAAAGGGAATTCATAAATAATTATGTAAAACCCTAAAATTAGTGGTTTGTGGCCTAAAATTAGTATAAACATATTTGTTAATTAATTGGAAATTTTGGAGAAAAATATTTGAGTTTAGGTATTTTTAAGCCTAAATACAAGAATGGACCAATAGGAAAATTTTGTAAAAAAATTATATAAAAAATTATTAAATAATTATTTTATATATTATTAATTAATTAAAACGAAAATTAATAAAATAATAATAATAAAGGACAAGAAAATCTTAAGATGATAGGATTTTGTAATATAATAATCTTATAATTAAGTACAGTGAATAGTGATCAGGTAAATAGGAAACGGATCCTATCTAGAGCCCCAGGAATAGGTTTTCGAAGTCAAGGTAAAATATTGATCGGTGGATTTTTATCTTCGTTGGACTTTTCCGAAGTTGATTCCGAGGTAGAGCATTTTCCTAATAAGACGAAATAGGGAAAGATGCAGATAGGCACATTTTTGGATCTGAAGAAAATAAATTCTAACTCAACATCTAGGAATGAGTTTGAAATTATCTGGACATATTTGGAATCAGTGAATTTTTGTCCAGAGGTTGATGATTCCGGAATTCAATTCTGTAACTGTCACGCTTTCCCGTAAACTTCAGACTGACTTTTGGAGCCCTGGATGGAATCAAAATTAGTTTAACTTAGACATTTCTAATGAGTAGGAAAATGTCTTCAAAGTTGTGATTCCGGATTTTGAGATTTTTCCGAGATTACGCGATTCTGACACCGATCGGAACTTTATCTGCACAAGTTCATAAAGCAAAAGCATCACATCACATTAATTGATGTGACAAACCACCAACTAAGGGGGAGAGGATGGTTTGGACAAGTGGCATGGTGAGGATCTTGACATTTGGCAAAGTGCGATCCGACGGTCCGTAATCCGCCTGACAAAGTGTGAATAGTGCACACAACTTTCCCTATAAATAGGAGGCTCTCCCTTTGCATTCTTCACACCAAAACCATTTTCTCTAGTTGAGCTATCCTAGAGAGAGGTTAGAGAGAGGTGCTCTGGAAGAGGAAGGAGTCCAGGGAATTCTGCAGCAAAGCTCTGGGTAATTTTTAGGCCTTTAGTCTTTAATTCTTTCGGTAGTTTTAGTAGTAATGCTAGATAGATCTTTAGTTTTATTTTAAGTATGAATTTCAAAATCATGATGGGGTCGGAGTTCGGCAAAATTTTGGAAAGTCTGAGTCAAGGTAGCGAAGCTGGCGAAATTACGCCGATTAGGGCAATAGGGGCAAAATGGTAATTTTTACCAAAATGCCTGTTATGATGTGAATCGTTAATTAATATGATTTATATTTCGAAAATTATGTTGGAGTAGGAGTTATGTTGAAATTTTGAAAGATTAGAGTCAAAGTAACGAAGTACTGGCGAAATTCCGCCGATTAGGGAGTCAGTGGTAAAATAGTCATTTTGACTAAAAGTGTCCGTCGTAATGATAGATCCTTAACAAGTACATTGTTATGTTGATAGGATATCCCTGATTACGTTTTTACCTACTGTCGTGCCGTATTCCGCCAGAAATACCGTATAACGTCAACAAAGGTACGTCCGCGTACTGTAACATTAACTCTTATGTTTATGGTATACATATATGTGCTATGTGTATTATTATGGTATGTTTATTGAATGAAAATATGTTAGAACAGTTTGGTGCCGAATGCAAGGCTAGTCTACGTGGGTGTGCCATAAGTCGCCGTATAAGTCGGTGAGGCCCCCATGGTAGACACTTACCTGGCCATTCTGTTCGGTTTACGGAAGTATGTACGTTCGCGTACTGTAGCACTAACTCTGATGGATATAGTATGCTGTATATGGTATGTATGTGATGTGTGTATGGTGTGTATATGTGGGGTGTTGTTGGGATGCATATTATGTTAGAAGATAACTGTATGCATGCTGGGAGCGATATATCTGTAAGGCTGGGAGCGATACATTTATAATGCTGGGAGCGATACATTTATAACGCTGGGAGCGATACATCTGTAATGCTGGGAGCGATACATGTGCATTGGTTGGGTGTGGTTTATTTGTTGTTGTTTGGTGACCCATATGTGTGTATGTATACATGAGGTTAACCGTTACCTGAGATCCGGTGCGGATCTCAGCTCTTAATATAGCGTCAGGGTCGGGAGGACCAAGGACCGAGGAGAGAGGCAAGTAGCCCGAGTAGAAGACCCGACTGAAGACTTCCTTTCATTGTTCTGGCGGAAGCTTTCCTTTTGTTGTTCCGGCGGAAGCTTTCCTTTTGCTATTATATATTACTTGAACCACGCGGTTTCGTCACATTGTTGTAACCAAATTGTGACTTACGGTGTTTTATATATACATATCAGTTACTCAATCGCTCTGTTGCTCTACTCTGATGTTTTCAAATGATGTTTGTTTAAAAAAAAAATTATACTGCTTTTGAAAAGTTGGGATGTTACATTTTGGGTTTCTTCACCGTGTCTTTTGTTATGATTGTGCGATTCGGAGTCGTAAAATGATGGATTCTTTGCCTTGTTCTTCCGTTGCCGTCGTATTCACCCAGCCGTCGTATTCTCCCCTAATTGATCGGTAATTTTTCTTTTCTGTCGTGATTCTCTGTTTGGGTTGCTGTGACTGGTTCTCTGTGATTGTTTGTTTTGGGTTTCTCCGTCGTGTCTTCATCTTGGCTGAGTGTGTGTGAGCGGAGCTTGGTCAAGGAGGCTGGGTCATTTGTCACTCTTCTACATTACTGTTCCAATTTGTCAATAGGTTGCTTAAGTTCTTTGTATCCTGTGTGTGGTTTTCTTGTTTACTGTAAATTTCAGCTATTTATTTATTGATTTTGGCCTTATAGTTCTTGGAATCTTCACCTAATGATGCAGCTGAGCCCATTTTGCTTAATCTTGTTGTACGGCTTCGAAATCTTCAGGTTTGTCATAAAATTTGAGCTTTTATTAGTTGCTTGGATCAATACGGTCATGTATCTGATCTTCGGCTCCTATGAACGTGTAATTGAAATTTTTCCACCACATCAGATCATTATAGTTGTAGCATGAAGATCACTAGAACTAGATTTCTTTAGTTCTAAATTTACCCCTTTTAATCTCTTTTAAAACGGCATACGACATATATTGTATGGAAGCATGATCTGATTTTTGTTTGCTTGTTAGAGTTGATTTGTTAATGTGTACATTCTGATATAGCTTGGTAGGGTGCATCTGAGAAATATATGATTGTGATTAAAACGGTGATTAATTTCATTACTTCTTTTTCTTTGTCGTTCATTGGTAAATGCCTGCTGATTTTGTTGTGCTTCGATGCACTAAAATTAGAACATCCTGAGTTCAATTGCTCTATCTCCACCTTCCATTTATTATAATTCTTCATTCTTTGATTTCTTGTGGTCAAGTTGCTTTGGAATTGGAAATCATAGCTTTAGTTGCTTAGTATCCCTGTATGAAAAAAGATACAATGTTATAGGTTTCGATAGAGGAAACATTGAGATGAGCTAGCTTATAGGTTGCAACATGTTTCCTAATCTTGTCAAACTTTTTTTTCCAGAAAATGTCAACGATACAATCTTAATGCATTTAAAACTTTCATTAAAAAAAATTTCGGGGGCACTGCCCTTGAACCCCCAAATCCCCCTACTAATTATGCACCCACAAAGTCAAAATCCTGGCTCTGCCACTGCATGGGAGCACCGTTAATCAACCAAAAAAAGAACAATAGAGTTGCCCTATTTTGAAGATAAGGTAATCAAGTAAATTGACATAGAAAAAGAAAAGCACACGGTATGTAATCAAGATGAAATTGTAGTTATTGGAATATGAATATCTAAACAATTAAAATTATGATATTACTAATCGGGATATTAAAAATACCAAAATTATGATAAATAAATTAAAATCACGTAATAGACATTTTCCAAAAATACCGAAGAATTCAATTTTTCAATTTTTTTAATATTATATTATTTTACAATTTGGTTTATTATTGTTGAGTTATATTGAGTTTAATAACTTCTACTATTTTATAAATACATATAGAGATTTGTTACGTTTAATTTCAATCTCTTAAATGTAAAATTGAGTTCATATTTCACGCACATACATATGGAAAAATCCCACCGTGAGCAACCCATCCTTTAATTTTGGGTAATATAGTTTTATGTTTGACTGTATTATTTTCTTTTTATGATTTTCTATTTAGGTAGGGGTTTATAAAAGTTTCTTTTAATTTTATATTGAATTATATTCATCTCTCATACAACGTGTGGAGTATAAATACTTGGGAAAATTACGTTCAGGTCCCAAAGAAAGAAAAAAGTTACAAAAAAGCATTGAAATCATAAAATTACAGAAAAGTCCCAAGGGACTTTTTGTTGTAAATACATGCATTTCCTGTTGTAAATACATACATTTCATGTTGTAAATGGTTTGAGACTTTTTTTATATTATTTGTACGGAATTAAAATCCAGATTTTTAAATGTTGTTGTAAATACATACATTTCCTGTTGTAAATACATACATTTCCTGTTGTAAATGGTCAAGTGTTTAAATGTTGTTGTAAATATATGCATTTCCTCTTGCAGACACCTGCACCAACGTGGGTCTGCCACTGAGCAGACGTATAGGCACAAATTTAATGTTCAAATTTTTATTTTGTTAGCCTGTGTGAGTGTGTAAATATGATTCTTAGTATACTGTATTAGTTTATAAATTTGAAATTATTGAGTTGACTTTATGAGAAATTATTTTTTGGCTTTTCATTAGGTACGAAGAGTCTTTGGAGGACAAGGGTGTGTATATGAATCAAAGCTTAACCAATTAAAATATTTAGGTGCTGTTATTAAAGAAACACTAAGGCTACATGGCCACCTGTGGCATTGTTGCTTCCAAGAGAAAACATTGAGAAGTGTGTTATCAATGGATATGTGATACCTTCTAACACAAAGATTATTATTAATGCATGGGCTATTGGAAGAGATCCTAAGAATTGGAATGAACCAGAGAAATTTGAGCCAAAGAGGTTCCTTACTACATCGGTTGATTACAACTTCAAAAGTTCAAACTTTGAGTATATCCCATTTGGTGCTGGAAGAAGGATATGTCCTGGAATCACGTTTGCTACTCCTGTTTTAGAATTGCTACTTGCCAATTTACTTTACCATTTTGATTGGAAACTTTCGGAAGGGCAGAAGCCTGAGAATTAGGACATGGATGAGTCTTTTGGTTCAGTGGTAAAAAGGAAAAATGATCTGATGAATGTAGTTCCTTTTAGCTATTCTCATTATTAGTGTTTCATGTATATTTATCTTGAAAGATGTTTTGGCCCGGGGAACCCAGAGGAAAAGGGCAGGAAGGATTAAAAGATAGGCGCAAACACACAGTCACTCACACACAAATACTAGTGTTTCATGTGTGCAAATTTTTATATCAACTCCGTTTTCTTTTCTTGTCTTGAAATAATGATCCATTCATATATATAGAATAATTTGATATCGTCATACATCTTAATCATCCAACAATTTCATGGCTTAAAAAACGAGATTTGAAAGGGACTACTTACCAATAGTATATTATAAAAATGATAGAAAAGACGAGCGAATTTAATTAAATAGACTTAATTGAACACAATTAATGATTTTGCTTATAATTTAATTGATATTTGGTTTCACGTACGTGTTGCTGTAGGGAAAAATGTTGGAAATTTAACCCAAATTAGCTCTAAACTTTTAACCATATCCAAATAAATGAAAGCTGTTATACACACACACAAAACCTGAGACTGAGATTTGCAATCAATGTAATTTTTATATTATTCGTACAAGTTATAATCCCTATCTCAAGTTGAGTTATAAAATTAGGCCAAAAGGATCGGGAAAAGAAAACGTGCCGTCCTATATAAAAGCCATCACTTCAACACACAATTAACCTCACTTGTCTCTAATTACCATTCTTTCAATATGGAGCTACAGATCTCATATTCGATCATCTTCACCTTCTTCCCCTTCCTTCTTATGATCCACAAGCTATCTTCTTTCAAGAACCCAGAAAATCCTACCTCCTGCAGGGCCAGGGAAATTGCCTCTCATAGGAAACCTACACCAACGTGTTGGGTCTTTACCCCATCGATCTCTCACAAATCTTGCCAACAAGTACGGGCCTTTTATGCACCTTCAATTTGTATAATATCCCAAATTTCGAGATTTAGAAATTTAAATAGTAAATAGGAAATTAAATTGTAAAAGTTAGCCTAAATATATTAATTTGTAGCAAAAAAAAAATTATAATATTAATTATTGGAAGTTAAAAGCTTATTTTCTTTAAATTAATTCGGGAAAAGAATAAGTTCGATGAATTTTTTTAAGGAATAGTTGTGGCCTAAAATTTTAGAAGTTATATTTGATGGGTTAAAAAAGCTTATGCATTTTCTAAAGGGCCCATTGCATTTAGGCCTATATGTTCCTTATATATGCCAAACACCTATACTCTCCCAACTTAATATTCCCATTCTCTGCCCAACATCATAAAATGGAGAATAGGAAATCACAACAAAGATCCATTCCACTTAGGGGTGGAAACAGGCCTGGGGCCTGTCAGGGGCCTGTGACCTGGCCTGTTTCCGGCTTGAACAGGCCTGGCCTGTCAGGCTAACAGGCCAGGCCTAGGCCTTTTTTAAGGCCTGTTTAGCTAAACAGGCCAGGCCTAGGCCTTAAAACAGGCCTGTAAAGCCTGTCAGGCCGGCCTGTTAAGGAAAGGCTAAAATAATATATATATATATATATATATATATATATATATATATATATATATATATATATATATATATATATATATTTAACATATATGCTAATTGCTACAGCCTACAGGCCCATTCTAATTTCTAAGGGAAAAAAAAAACCCCAAGTTCGGTCAGATAGTCAGATCTCACTATCTCATTTCTTAGTAAGTATCAAAAAAAAAACTTCTTAGTCTCAGTGTCTCACACTCTCGAACCCTAGCTGCTCATTGCTCAATCTTCATTCTTCAATTTCTTCATCTACCTTGCGCCGCGGCTTGCCTAAGTCCCTACTCCCTAATCCCATTTCAGCTTTCCGACGTTGCTTCCGTCGACCGTCGACCGTCGACTCTGCTTCACCGTCGTCCGTCGACTCTGCTTCACCGTCGACCGTTGGACTCTGCTTCCCTGTCGAGTTTTCCCTAATTTCAGGCAGCGATTCGTCCTCACCGTCGTCCTTCGGCCGTCGCATCCTCGTCATCGTCGTTCCGGCGAGAGTCTCCTGGTATTTTCCCTGCTTGTTCTATTTCGTGTTGATTTTTTGATGTGGATCCAATTTCCTGATCTGATCTCGTAGATACTGGGATTTATTGGCCTGTATCAACATGTCTATATTGGTTTTCTATTTGAATCATGTTGATTTCCCCTGTTGTTTATTGGCCTGTCCGAGATTTCTTTATTATACACGCATTAATTAAGTTGGTTACTTTTATATCAGAATCTTCTGCTTGTTGCTTTCTGCATTGAAATGTAATGCATTTTTCTGCGTAATTTCCAGTCTTGGAGAGCTGAGGAAGCTAGTGCTTCTTGATGTGGTCTTGACTAAGTTCTATGTTTTCTGTACAATTGCGCTTTTAGCATTTTCTTATGGGATCCTTATTGGTTTCCTTTTTGACTTGGATGGTTATCCTTTTTTGCTCCCATTTTATTACTATTAATAGGATCCTTATTGTTTCGTTTTCTGTTTTTCAATGTGTATCTATTCCTGTTAAGGCCGAGGCCTGGCATGTTTCCACCCCTAATTCCACTTCTCACTCTCTCAGTCATACGTTTCAGCCAACATGCAGCCCTCCTTCTTTATCCATTAATACTTCCAGCCCATTATCCTTATAACACAACCCATTAAGATTGCTTCAGCCATTATTCAAACCCAGCCTCACAAAGACACAGGAAGAGACAGATCAAACACGCAAAGAGATCATAGCAACGCCGTAACTCTCTCGTCAGCGTATCTTATCGCGGCCAACGACTGAACATGAGAACAGTGAAAACAGCAACTCTATGTCTCTCGTGTCAGCAAATCCAGACCTCCTCCATGCATCTCGAGCTCAACGACATATACCTCTGTGTTTTTCCTTCTCCTTCTCGGACCGAACCATTAGCTTATTATATAGTTATTGCTCCTTAGCTTTCCTCCATCCACGTTGCTTTAGCAAAAAAAAAAAAAAACAAAGCCAAGTCCGAAACATGAAAGAGAGAGACAAGGAAGGAAAGGGAGAGAGTCAACTGTGATCATCTTCCTCTGCCAAAACGCGTCAAAAACAAGGGGCGTTGAGTTTCGGTGGAGATCACATCGTGCAAACCAGCAACCAGAGGTAAGTCATCGAGCTCCTCTTCCTTTTGATTTCCATCATTTCCCCAATGCGAGTTGCTGAGTATTAAGCCGTAGGAAGTAACACCATGAGTCTCTGCTATATGAACAATGAAACAGGGGCGTTGTCAACATATATATATCACTATACATGAACCCAAAAACTTTGTATATATAACGCTGTATATAAAAAGGAGAGGGTAAAACTTGGTTGTGTGTTGAATGTGTGTGTATATATATATAAACGCTGCATATATAAAAAAGAGAAGGAAAACTTGGCTATGTGTTTATGTGTATATATATCACTACATTGGAAAATAAACTTGGATGGCATTTTCTGTTTTGTGTGTGTATTGCTGCACATGAACTCAAAGCTTTATTGATATATATATCGCTGCAAATGTCTTGAATATGATATCACTGCACTTAGAGAGCATTGGAGCGTAAGAGTAACTGATTCCTATTCAAACCATAACCAGAGTGTAACATAGTATTGATACAACATCCTATTGTTCTCCTAGGTAAATACGGAAAACAATAAAGCGACATCTCCGTCTAAGAGCTCACTCGTGCTACATGCCCTCCAACCATGAGCCTACTCGTGCAGCTTGCCTCGATCTCCATCCTTAGTCCTTCGAACTTGACGCTACGTTAGAGCCGGAGTCCATGCATCGAACCCCAGTAACGGTTAACCTTATGCTCAAATAAAGCAAGTATACGGATGACAGATATTCAAAACATAACGGCTAACAAATCTCTTAAGCATATAGCGGATGCATGATTGCATGATTGTGACACGAGACGAGAACATAAGCATTAAAGCATTACGTAAAGTCCTACACAATAATAGCTTTGCACAAAAACCGGTGCCACGATGTCTTGTCGTGTCCTCGGCGCTAGGAAAACTCTAACGGTATCATTAAGTCTATAACCCGTGTGAAATTGTATGTATAATCGGTAACCACGAGCAGAGTCTCTAACCGTGAATGTATCTCGGTGACCCCTAACAGAATCTCTATCCGTGAATGTACTTATCACATATATGTATATGAGTAGCACTAGATTAGTGTTACAGTACGTGAACGTACCTTCGTTGACGACGTTAGGTACTTCTGGCGGAAAACGTACTTTTTGACGGAAAACAGCGGTTTGTCCGACAGCGGCACGTTGGACAGCGTAACGGCAGTAAATCAGAGTTTCTGATGTCCTATCAGAGTAATATCACTTCCATTAGTGATTTGACATAATAAGCGGCATTTTAGGTAAAAATTACCATTTTGCCCCTATGCCCTAATGGCGGAATTTCGCCCGTTGAAGACTTCTGCAGAAATTTCCCCAGATCTTCTCTCTCTTGTTTCCCTCTCTAGATTCGGCCAAGGCAAGAAGGAAATGGATGTGAAGAATTCAAGAGCACCTTAGGCCTATTTATAGAATTTTCAAGGGACATAAAGGTCATTTTTGAGTTTGTTCTAAACCATTAGATCTAACTTGTTTTGAAAGGCAAAATCTTGGCCTTTGATCCCTTTGGTCGACATAAAGAGGTGAGTTGGCAGCAAGGAATTGATTCCAAATGATGAATCATGTTGTTTTATGGCCCGGTCTGATAGATTTTCCCCGATCGGTACCCGATTCGCGTAATTTCGGAGAAATCTCAAAATTCTGGATTTACAACCTTGAAGAAATTTCTTCACTCATTAGAAATGTTAAAGTTAACCTAAATTTTGATTCCATTTAGGGCTCCAAGCGTCGATCGAAGTTCCTCGAAAAACGTGTCCGTATGCGGTCCTAGGTTTCGAACGCATTTACGGAATCATCAACTTCTTCAGAAAAATTCACTGATTCCAAATATGTCCAGATAAATTCAAACTCATTCCTAGATGTTGAGTTAGAATTTATTTTCTTCATATCCAAAAATATGCCTATATGCATTTTTCCCTATTTCGTTTTATTAGGAAAATGCACAATCGGCTTCAGAATTAACTTCCGGAAGAGTCTAACGGAAGATAAAATCCCACTGATCAATATTCTACCTTGACTTTGGAAATCTCATTCCTAGATCTCCAGATAGGATCCGTTTCCTAATTTTTAATTCACTATTCATCAAATTTAATTATATTATATTTAATTAGAGTTTAGTATTTTTGAAACTCTTTATATATTATTTAAATACATTTTCTTTTTCTTTTTCTTTTTCTTTTTCTTTTTCTGCCCCTTTTTTTATTTCGTTTTTTTATTAATTATTTAATTAATTGTTTAATTAATTAAATAATTATTTTTACATAATTTTTCCAAAAATTCCACAAAATTACCTAATTGGTCCATTCTTGTATTTAGGCTTAAAAATACCTAAACTCATCCATTTTTCTCAAAAATCTCCCATTAATTAGTAATTACATTCTTACTAATTTTAAACCAAAAATCACTAATTTTAGGGTTTCATATAATTATCCATGAATTTCCTTTACTCATACTTAAGTAATTAGCCCAATATTACCTAATTACTTTATTATCATTTGTTGATAATTTTCTTAGTTACAATGCCTCATTACCTTCATACTCTTGTATTAACATTAGTATTTTCATGCCTCTTGCATTTTTAGAAATTACAAGGGTATTATGGTCATTTCACTTTTAAACATTCCTATACAATTTCTCCAAGTTCATAATTTATTAAATTAAAATAATTAGAGATAATATACTCTCCTAAGTCACTTGGTCATTTTACTGCCTTTTAGGATTTTTCATAAATTTTCTAAGTCTTTTACCCATCCCAGGGGTATTTTCGTCATTTTGGCACTTTGGCCCTTAAATTCCCTGATTTCCTACAGAAATTAACTTAGAATAATAGGCTAAATTTCCACAAGTCTTGTGACTATCATTTCACTTATCAGAAATAACCCATTTATTTATCAAAATATAACATTTCAGATAAATAAATATGCGGGTATTTTAATAACAAAAGTATATTACAATAAAAATAATTACAATGTCATCCTTCTAAGCTTTATTTTTTGAAATTCCATCATAATTGTCTTATTATCAATGCTATCAAATATATCTTTTTCAATATAAAGCACTAAACAATCATTCAACCATTAATCTCACATTCGATTATGAAGTGCAATATTGATTTATTAAGGTAGACACTAAACAATCATGCAATCATTTAAATATGTATTTTTTTTAAGTTTCCCAAGTTTAAGGGGGGCACTTGCCCCCCTTCTCCTATACCTCGGTCCGCCCATGCGTGCATGCATATCAGCGTTGGAGTTTCTTTAGGTTCTGTAAAGTTGTTGTTTTACATCAAAACAAAACTTAATTTCATGTGGTTTGTGGCTCTGGCTATAGTGATATCTGAATCAAAACTCATGATTTAAAGTGTTGATATTAGAATAGGCTCAGGGAGTTTAAACCAATTAATAGTTATAATGGTTTTATTTTTTGACATTGAAGAAGTTCGAGTTTCTAACACCAGGGATTGTATTTATTCGCGAAGTTGAGGTTGGTAACTTAATCTCCAATTCCTTGTGTTTTTATATATGCCTTATATGTTCATGTATTGTGAATTTTTGGCTGGGTTTGTATGCCCGAGTCTATGCGTTTTATTCAACTAGCTGTGGATTATTGTTTTTAAATGATAATGTTGCATGCATGCTTGTTTTCCTAGCGCTGAGGATTCGTGTCTGGGACACGTGGCACTTGTGTGTGCTTTCACCTAACAATGCATTTGTTGTGTGCTATATAGTCGGATAGCGGTGTGTTTGCTAAATGCTTTCTTTTATTCTATAGAGTTATTACTTTCCAATTGAATTTACCATTTTGATTGGAAGCTTTCGGAAGGGCGGAAGCTTGAGAATTTGGACATGGATGAGTCTTCTAGTGCGGTGATAAAAAGGAAAAAAAGACCTGAATGTAGTTCCTTTTGGCTATTCCCCTTATTAGGGTTTCATATACAATCACTACTACAGATTTATCTATATATAACTGTTTTTTTACCGATATTTAATGGTTGATTCAACCATTAAACGAGAGTCAAATATTTATATATAACGATTTTTAACCATTAAATATTGGGAACTATATGTTAGTGTTTTTCAAACACAACCATTATGTATAGAGACTATATTTAACGGTGGTAAGATAATGACTATTAAATATAACAATCTATATTTAACAGTTTTTTAGTAACAACTGTGATATATTTTGTACAATATTTAACAGTTAAAATAATGATTAGTAAAGTATTTGTGTAGGAAGGGATTTATTTGACAATTATATGAAAAAATCGTTATATATTTAGAATATATGACAGTTATTGGCAAATAACTGTTAAGTATGTATGACAATTTTTTTAAAAAAAAATTGGGGACTCACTTTCGATCAGCCCCCTACAAAATAATCCACAAAAACAACATATATATACCAAATACCCAAACATATCAAGTTATGGTTGGATGTATCCAAATATGTATACACAAAATAACCAATTTCGACCAACAAGTACCAACAAATTAAAATAAATCATTGAATTCTATCTATACAATAATTATGAATACACCAAAGCTAAGCTAAGGGAATACACATATGATTAAGTGTCCCTTTTTCTTTTCTTAGCCTTGGTAATTTTAATGCTCTTTTTATTTAAAATTGGTTTCTTTAATTTCCAAAGTAGCTTCCCCCTCTTTGATATCCAAATTCCTTCACTGTGGTCATACCTGTTAGTTCTCTATGTGTTTTGATGATTAATAACAATTGTAAACAAGTACGAATGCTTTTAAAATGACAAAAGAGTCAAAATCACTTTGTCACCGCAAAACTCGAGCCTAACTAAGTAAACTCGAGTTTTCTGCAAACAGAGAGCTCATCAGGATATTTTCAGCATAACGAACTCGAGCCTAAGCAAATAGACTCGAGCCTAAAACCTCATGATATAATAATAAAGAGTTTACAAACAAGTAAACTCGAGCACGTATAGACAAGCTCGAGTTTTCCCATGGCGGGAAGTTTTCTAATTAAATTGTATCTCTTTAAACTCCAGAGTTTATTCTTTTTGAGTAGAGTTCACTTGTTTCTATGGCTATAAATTAATGAACACTCGAGCCCAAGTATATGGACTCAAGCCTAATGCTTTTGTGTAGAGTTTACTCTATGGTTTGACAAACGAAGAAGAGTTTACAAAATAGGGAGAGCTCCCAAGTTTTCCTTCTTTACAAACTCCAGAGTTTAAGCTCAAACCTCCAGTTCACTTCAATAAGTCATGGAATAAATTAAGCTGAACTCGAGCCTAAGAATAATGAACTCGAGCCCTTCATCTGAAGAAAGAAAAGCAAGTGTACAAACTCCAGAGTTTATACTCGTGCTCCAGTCCACTCTAATCGAGCAACCAAAACTCTTAGGCATGAATAGTGTTAAACTCGAGCCTAATCACTAATGGACTCGAGCACAGCTTAACTTGTGAGATATTACTCCAGTGTTCATTCGACAAAAGCTTAGAGAGTATTCGAACTCGAGCCTACCTTAGTGAACTCGAGTTCACATGGTGAAACAGAATACAAACTCGAGTTTACATCAAACTCCGAGTTTGCTCTCTCGAAGATAAACCGGATACTCTAAAAAGCCTTACGAACTCGAGCGACTTAGAGAACTCGAGTTTAAGACGGAAGCAAATATGATCGTTCTTGATTTCATCCCGATTCTTTTTAACTGCAAAACTTACCATGTTTATACGAATTGATTGCATTTATTTAGTATATTCAAACGTATTTAACTACTCTATATTGAGAATGTTTCAGGTATTAAATTGGATCAAACGAATCATTAACTAAACGCGAAGAATCAGAAGGGAGAATGATTTCACGCGTCCGGGAATTGAATCAGCTGAAGTTCAGGACCCAACGGCTATAATCATCATCAAACTGAATTTCAAATGAAGAACATGCTAAGTTGAGAAGTAACGGTCACATAGCAACTCACCACTATATAAAGAGCTGATTACAAACTTAGAAGAACTACGAAAGATTAAGCAGAAACGAAAAGCAAGCTCAAGAATTCTTATACATTCAGTTTTCTTTCTGTATTGTATTTTGATATAACAAAGAGCCTCAGTGTTTATCATTACCTTCTCTGTGAGAGAGATTATATTCGGGGACTGGACGTAGGTCAAGAATTTAGACCGAACCAGGATAAACTTTCTGTGTCAAGCTCTTCTTCCCTATCTCTTTACGTTTAGCTTCAGCTTGGGTGCAAAGTTATTATAAAAGTTTTTAAATCCCCAATTCACCCCCCTCTTGGTGATTTCCTTTCGTTTTCAATACCTAACGCACAAAGCATCATTTTCATTGAATTGTGTTTCAAGTGACGACCCTTGGAAACGATCAACCTCACTAAATTCACCTCTTGCATCCTCATTTATTTTTTTTTATAACAAAACAATAGATCATTCTTTATTAGCAGGATCAAGAACATATAACACTTGTTTAGCTTGAGAAGCTAAAATGAAAGGCCCTTCTTTGTACATTTGTTTGTTCAAATTCAATTCTATCAATAGTTGAATCTGATGCTAAGACATTAATAGACACGCTCCACGGAGACAATTCTTCTGCTGATGAGAGTATGATCATTTGGCAGATCTGTGAACTGTTGAGGAAGGATTGGTCGATTAAGATGAGTTACATACCAAGGGATTGTAACAAGTTGGCTGATTCTTTAGCCAAGGAAGGTTTGTGTTCTTCTGGCTTCTTGGATACTTGTCCAGATGTAGTTAGAGCTGTTTTTGAGCTTGATGCTTTGGGATTAAATTCCCCTTGTAACACTTTTTAATTAATGTTATTCCATTAGTATCAAAAAATAATAATCCTAACTCATCCACTTTCAAAGTATTATTATCACTACAAAAAAAATTGATTTTTGCTACGGAAAAAATCCGTAGCAAATTCCGTAGCAAATCAATTTTGCTACGGAAAAATGCCAAAATTCCGTAGCAAAATCGATTTGCTACGGATTTTGCTACGGATTTTTTCCGTAGTAAAAAACCCCGTAGCAATTTGCTACGGATTTCAAAAATCCGTAGCAAGTTGCTACGGATTTAAATTCCGTAGCAATTTTTGCTACGGATTTTAAATTCCGTAGCAAACTTTGCTACGGAATTCAAATCCGTAGCAATTTGCTACGGATTTTTTTCCGTAGCAAAGTTTGCTACGGAATTTTGCATCCGTAGCAAATTGCTACGGATTGATATTCGTAGCAAATTGCTACTGAATTCAATCAGAGCAATTTGCTACGGAATCTCATTCCGTAGCAAATTGCTACAGAATAGTAATCCGTAGCAATTTGCTACGGAATGCTATTCCGTAGCAAATTCTGAGAATTTGCTACGGAACCTATTTCCGTAGCAAAATTATTTAAAAAAAAATTATTTTTTTTTTATTTTTTTTTATTTTTTGAATCTTTTTAAATTTAAATTTTTTTAATTGTTTTCTTTTTTTAAATTTTTTTAATTGAAAATTGAATGCAAAAGTATCATGAATATAATAAAAAGAGTTTAGAGAAAACAAAATATATATAATAATGTTGTAAGGAACAAATACTAAAAAGTAGTCGAAACATCGGCATTGTGATCATCATCATCATCACCCGCATGGTCATCATCACCAGGAGCCGACCCCGAACCCTTTGTGTCATTAGAGACAGGAGTTGAAGCTGCATCTGTCTCATTATCTCCGCTTGCTGATCCATCTGATGTCGCATCCTCTCCCGTTCATGTTGCATCGCAAGCTCCGTCCTCTCCCGTTCCTGATTCATCGCCTGCTCCATCCTCTCTGAAAGGATTCCTACAAGCACAAAAATACATAGCTTATAAGACATGTAAAATGAAATAAATATGGTGGTGCATAAAACAAGTAATAAAGGCAATAAATGTCTAACCGCTACTTGCTGCGCCCTTTGGCTAATCCATTGTCTCTCACTCCCTTCAGACTGCCGGGAATGGGTCCGCTCAAAGGTAGCCCACTCAATCGATCCTTCAGGAACTTCCCCAGACTCTACCTGCCACTACTACAAAAATGCTAAACAACGACCTAAATAAGACCCAATTAACGACCCTTTTCTGAGGGACGTCTTGGAGGGGGTAGAGGAAAATTTCCAAAATGGCGACCTGATCCTAAATAAGGTCGCCTTGTTAAGGCGACCTGATTTAAGATCAGGTCGTCTTAATAAGGCGATCTGATTTAGGATCAGTCGCCTTATATAGGTAAATAAGGCGACTGATTTCAAATCAGTCGCCCTTAAGAAGATTGATATAGAGTTCGCCTTAAAGGCGACCTTATATTCAATCAAGTCGCCTTAATGAGTTCATAAGGCAACACGATCTTGGATTCGGCCGCCTTATGATAACAAAGGCGACCTGATTTCAAAATCAGGTCGCCTTTGTTGAAATTAAGGCGACCTGATCTTCTATTCAGGTCGCCTTATTGTAGCAAAGGCGACCTGATTTCAAAATCAGGTCGCCTTTGTTGAAATTTTTTTTTAAAAAAATAAACTACAAACTATGAGATATCTACCAAGTTTTTAATTTGCATCAGCCAGAAACCACCAAGCAACACAAGAATCATATAACACAATACATAAACAGAATATATATATTACACCAAAATTACATATTTTGTACAGACAAAACACCAATACAAATGAACAACAGTAGCAAATTAAAGAATCACTAACACAATAACATATTAATCAAGCTCACTACTAACTAGGCGCTATGTGTTGAAGAAGATATCTAGATATCATGTCTCGAACCGAATCGATCTCATCCTGTGAGTACGGATCCTTAATACCCAAAAACTGTAAATTGGGGAAACAAGGTATAAGATAAACCAATTAAGTGAAGGAAATAATTAACAACTCAAGTACAACAACAAAAATTAAATAAACTTGAGAATCACGGGAGCGATTACGTACGTTTTGAAAACCTTGAGTACTGTGTCAATGAAATAACTTGAATTGAAACTACTCACCGTCGGTTTAAACCACTTCGGTCCACCCTGCTCTTTTGCATTGATAAGCTGTCTATACGTCTTGAGGCCACTATCATTAAAATGGAAATTAACAGACATGTTAAACCATTCATTTAAAAGAAGAATCGATGATTCAGAAAAAAAATTTACTTACTTGGCAAACATGTTTTTGATATCCTCGGTAGGATTGCCATTTACTGAATCGAACCAATAACGGGAGTTCTTGCTCGGACAAACAACACACGGCGTCCAATGACCACTACAACATATACGTATTAATATTAAATTAAGATAAGACCGCAATTTATTCACAAAAATCTTATAAGACAAAACAAAAGTACGCACCTTTCATGTATTGGCGCTAGATAACAAGACGACCCTCCGTCGCCCATTGTTAGACCAACATAAATTGACCTCTGGGTAACGTCTTTGAGCCGGCCGTGCATCCGGGACATAAGTATCCATACAAACTCGCTCGCGGTGTGCCGGCGCATAATTCACGGTAGACACTATGAAATGAAATGATAAATGTTATTGAAGATCTTAAACAAAAAAAAGGGTACTAACATAATTAAAGGGTTAAACAAACTTACAGGATTGCAAGTTGAAGAAACAGTATATCTAAACAATCCATCGTCAAAAACTCCATCAAATCTTTCTTGTCAAATGTCATCGGATATGTCTTTTCTGCACCGACAATGCCGGAGGCATCTGCAAGCTTATGAGGCCGATGTCCTTGTACATCTCTCGCAGTTTGTGCTAAGTACGGAAATAAGCCCGCAGCTTGTTCATCCTATGAAAACATAAAAAAACATATTATGAGTGAATGAGCAATGAAAATCAATCGGAAACAACTCACGCTCAATCGGTAATGTATTTCCTACCATCGCGGGTGTCGTCCACATCTCAATAAGATGAGCCGGCCAAAGGATGAACCATGTGATGGCGGCGCCTAGTGTGGTAACCTCCTCATCATCAATCGGGACGGTTTGTCTCTTCTTCCCCCTCTCGCACACTCGTCACGATCACCCGACGTTGGTTTTACGGAATTTGCTTGCCGTGGTGTTTGTCTTGTTACGGGTAAACAAGACCATCGGAAACAATCCGCCGGTGTGATTCATCCAAATATAGAGTGCAAGCTATACCTCCCTGTGGAGTGTGAGACGGTCCGCCAATAACTACCTCTGGAGTGTGAGACGGTTCGCTAATATGCACCTCTGCAGTGTGAGACGATCCGCCAATAACTACCTCTGAGGAGAAGGTCCGCTAATATGTACCTCGGAGGCTGAAAACTATCTTTCTTCTTTGGGGATATTCGGGGATTCGTCGGTTGTACGTTCTTTGTTGTACCATAGCTTGCATTTCACCCGTAGTTGTGCCATAACATCTTTCATAAGGTTTGCTCGAATTCGGCTTCAAGCTCCTGGCGGCTCTGCGTCATACAAACGTGAACGTCGTCAGAAAAATTTTGCGACACTCACTCCCCTCGTCTCCCCTCGAACGGCATCAAGGTAATCCGGCTTCCCAATCGCCGTCGACAAAATGTCTATAGTGTACCCGGCGTGAATGAGCCTTGGCTACTCTGCTGCTCAAGTGAATCTGTACCATAAGATTTTTCATAAATAATAACTAAACTCTTATATAGTATGAAACAAGCGAGGCTATTTAATACTTCTAATTCAACTACTTACGATCTTTGAGGCAACCGCGGCAACATCTTCATTGATGTATTTGTCCCCTTCATCCTCGCGACTTTCCATTTTTGTGACGAGGAGGACGCGGGGGGGCTGGATAGCGATGGAAGGATCGGATTGGGAAGCTTCCTTCATTCGCTGCAGCTCTTGTAGCCACCTCTAGACAAGCAATGCGGATACTTATTTTTCGCTTGCCTCTCTCTATTGGCTTGGCTTGTTTTCTGTGACACGAAAACAAACAAAGCTGATCGTACGAATTCAAGTAGATTCAAATTAAAGATAAGATATGACAGAAATTTTACCAGAAATTCAGGATTCTAGGGACGCCACAAACTCCCTCCAGTCCTCAGGAGAAATGAAATCATAGGTCTTACATGGATCTGGTCCCTCTTTGGCCGCGAATATACTTTTTGTCGGCTTGTTCTTAAAATCTTTCCAACGGAGACGAACTTCGCCCATCCAATGCTTCCTCATGGCCTTAGTGTTAGGGACATCAAATGTTTCTTTGCAAGGTGAAAGAGAAGATATGACGAAATCAAGTAATAAGACTAAAGATACAAATGCGGATATATCGAAAGTGAGATACCAAAATCGTGTCCAAATCAAATCCTTCGTCTTATCATCAACGAACTTCCAAGTGAGTAAACAATACGCACTTTGCTTCGAGCCGGATAGCCTAAATAGCTAATGAAGTTGTCTTCCTCTCTCTAATTGGATTCATATTTTCATCAAACTCCACATGCGGCCTCTTTTTCTTTGTCACGGCGAGCAATTAGCTCACCCATGTGTGTGCTACCTCTCCCTTTTCTCACAACGGGCATATCAACCCTATCTCCCGATGACTCGTCGAGCTAGACATATTCTGTTCATCAAAGACCAATCATTTATGTTAGATAGGTTTTTAAATAATAAACAGTTAATAAAATGAACCAACATGTTAAACGACCACAAAAAGAACATAGTAGTTAAACACATCATTTTGTAGCGAAGATCTTACTTTACATGGTGTCCCATATTCCTTCACAATGATCCTTTCTTGCAGCATATTCTTCATCATCTATCAATTCTACTTCACGTGTTGTAGGTGGATTTGTTGTGAAAGGGAGTGTATCGTCAAGGTTCAAGGATTCTTCACCATACTTACATTTTTACTTTGAAGTACAATGGACATTCTTTTATTTGCGAGTTACGTAACATAAAACACTTGTTTCGCTGACTTGCTAAAATGAATGGCTCATCTCTATGACCAAGTCTGTGAAGATCAAGCTGAGACAAATCCAAATTTAGGATCTATTACAACAGCATTATTGCTAACCCACTTACATTTCAATAAAGCAACTTTGAACTTCTTTGTAGTTGATCTCCCATATTTCTTCGATCACTCCATAATAGGCCATTGATGCTACCACCGGGTTTTTGTCTTTCGAACTCGAAAAGTGCATGGATTCGGCTTCAACCATCACCCCACTATTTTGCACAAGCACTTACGTCATCTTGGTCTTTTGTGTAGAAAGAATATCCGTTGACATCGTAACCGCTCCAAGTGATGACACGAAAAGAAGGCCCCGAGGCTAACCACTCGATTGTATCGACACTCCGGTCTCGTGCAATACCTTCTCTTTGAACCACTTTATGAACGTCTTCTTTTGCTCATTCGCTATCTGCATGTCACTCTTCCTTGGATTCATATTCTTCAAACTCTTTGTGTTCATCAATGTATGGTTGAACTTCTTAGTATTATTCAAGATGTACGGGTGTGCTTGCAACACCTCTTCACGAGCTTATTCTTCGGTTTGATTCCTCGAGTTCCCTCGCTTATCCCCTCGTCATGCTTTGAGATTGTATCGTCGGCCACGATAGATAATCTTTGCGAGAACTCCATAGCCTCTTCAACTACATATCTCTCAACTATTGAGGCTTAGGCCGATAAGGGTTTTAGAATACCCTTTTAAGATCTTCATGTATCGCTCGAAAGGGTACATCCACCTTAGGTAAAGCTGGACCGCACAGTCTTACCTCCCTTACCAAGTGCACTATCAAGTGCACCATGATATCAAAAAAGGCGGAGGAAATGCATCTCTAGTTGGGACAAAATAATATAACCCTCGTTCTCCAATTCATCCAACTTTTCAATGTCAATGACTTTGTTGCGAGATATCATTGAAGAAAATACTCAATCTTGTTATAGTGGATCGAACTTCATCTTTCATAATGCCTCTTATAGCTATTGGTAGTAGTTGTTGCATCAACACATGATAATCATGGGACTTCATTCCCACTAACTTCAAATCGTTCATTGAGACACACTTTCTCAAATTAGAAGAATATCCTTGTGGCACCTTAATGTCATATAGACATCCACACAAACTTTTCTTCTCCGCTTTTGATAGTGTATGAGTTCTTTGGCTCCATGTATGCCCTCTTACCATCTTCCATTACTCGTGGATGTAACCTTTCTCTTATTCCCATGTCAACCAGATCTAGTCTCGCACTAATTCCATCCTTAGTCTTCCTGGTATGTGCAAAAGAGTGCGACAAGGCTATCACAAACGTTTTTCTCCACATGCATCACATCAAGGCGTGTCTCACATCAAGACTACGCCAATATGGAAGATCAAAGAAAATTGATCTCTTCTTCCATATATTCTTCTCACTCGCCTTCCTTTCTTGCTTACCCAATATGACATTGATATGTTTCACCCGACTATAAACGTCCTCTCAGGTTAACGCCTTTGGAGCCGTATTACGCTCCGGTAAGCCGTTAAACGCTTTCTTAACTTACGATATGGGTGGAACCGATGAAGAAACCTCCTGTGGCCGAGGTAGACCGTTTTTTCCGTGCTTTAGTTGATGGAAGTTTGTGTGCGCTTCACATATTGGACATGCTTTATGCCCCTTCACACTTGTACCACGACAAATTTCCGTATGCAGGAAAGTCGTTTATCGTGGTAAAAATCATTGCCCGCAACTTGAAGTGCTCCTTCTTATATGCATCAAACACATCTACGCCTTCCTCCCACAACTTCTTCAAATCCTCAACCAAAGGCGCCAAGTACACATCGATATTGTTCCGGGGTTGTTTTGGTCCAAATCATCATAGAAAGCATCACATACTTGCGTTTCATACATAGCCGGGAGGTAAGTTGTATATTACAAGGAGAACCGGCCATGCACTATGGGTCTTGCTAAGAGTTCGATACGGATTGAAGCCATCTGTACAAAGCCCAGTAGAAGGTTTCTTGGCTCTTTGCCAAATTGAGGGAACATTTCGTCTATTTTCTTCCATTGCGGAGAGTCGGTAGGGTGCCGAAGATATTTTCCATCGGATATTCTCTCATCGAATGCCATCTCAACTTCTTCGCCGTTGCTTCACTAGTAAACAGGACGCTTAAACCGTGGAATTATTGGAAGATACCACAATGCCTTCAAAGGTTGCCTTTTTGTTGTCTGCTCTCCCGAAACACTAACTTTCTTCACTTTGTATCGTGAAGTTTTACACTTCGGACAATTGCGAGGCCTTCGTACTCGTTTACGTACAATATGCGAGTCATTAGGGCAGCTGTGTATCTTTTTATACTCCATACCCATCGTAGACAAGATTTTCTTGGCCTCATACATACGATTTGGAAGTACATTATCAGCGGCAACATATCACACAACAATTCAAGCGGCGACGTGAAGCGCTATCGGTCCATCCACAAGTTGCCTTTAAGTTGACCAAATGTAAGGTCGCGATCAACCGTGTATACTTAGTACACCCGGGGAACAAAGGTGTCTCGCATCACTCCGCACGCTTTCATATTCACCCGATTGTGCAAAAGATTACGCCTCAACATCATTAATCATTTTCTCCATTCCATCATCATCATCTACCTCAACTTCATTTGCATGGGGCCTTGGTACTTACTTCCTCACCATGCCATATCCACGTTGTGTATCGAAGGTGTATTCCATCACAAAGTAGGTGGTCCCTTATATCAGCAATAACCCTTCGACTCCCATTTAAACAATTAACACATGGACAATAATACATCCCATTTTTGTGGCCACATTCCTTCTAGCAAATTCAATAAACTCTTCCACCCCATTCTCATATTCTTCACTAGTTCTCAATGCATTCATCCAACTATGACCCATTTTATTACCACCTACGACATTTCCAACAACAGTCAAGTTCATGTCAATTTCAAGAACGACATGTTTTCTTTTAAGTAAATTTCGGCTGCATTTCCCCTTAAAAGTAAGACATCCCAAAATTTCAATAACAACCAATTTCAGCTTAATTCAACAACAAAACTTACTAACTAAACCAATTTCAGCTTTGTTTTGAAGGACATCCCATGTTACAAGATCATCCCAGAAAACATACAAAAAACAAGCCAATAAATAGAAGTAAATATTGATATAGTTTATCTTCTTCATCATTTAACCATATCCTATATTTGGCATCTAGAATATCGCTTAGCTTATCCATGAGAACATAAGTAAGCTAAGATCTAATCTAAACAATTTGGAGAAGAGCTTAGAATGAATATAATCTCATTCATGAAGTGGTATTGTGAGGAAAATCTAAAAGTTGAAACAAAAATAATAGCAAAGAAGTTTAGAATCGATCTACACGTTGTGACGCTAATCATGTGGTTTTTTTTTTTGATATTAAAGGAAGGCAAAAGCCTAAATTACAACCATACCAATTACACAAAGGAGGAATTTAATCCTAGACTCTCCTGAATTACCCAAGACCTGAGATAATTCGGACAAACATCAATAATTTGTTAGAAGACAACTCTAATTGCTTTGATTTGAGCGTGTGATTGTTTTTACGATATGGCAATTGAATTGAAGGAAATAATTGATTGAAAGATATGGTATACAAAGTTTAGAACTTTTGGAGAAAAACACGTATATAATTTGAAAATTTGTTGGTAGACTCCTCGGTTTGGATACCCACCAAGTTTCGATTTCTTGAGGCTATACAACCCCGGGCCTATAATCAATGACTTCCCTTAATCTGAAACAGACATATAACAAACTTTAGCACTTTTTGCTACAAAAAATAAGGCATCAAACAGAAACAGAGCTACTTAAACATGTTCTATCCTTGATCAAACACATTCCAGCATCAAACAGAAACAGAGCTACTTAATCTGATACGTATTTCTCACCAATACTATCCAGAGCAAAGTGACAATTACCAAATGTTATCAAATTTAATTCAAGGGTTTCTCACTAATAATAACAAGACGGAATAGTAGATTTAAGAGTAACGTACGAACAAGCTTACTTGGAGAAGAGCGAAACGAAGGAGACGACGGCGGAGACGAAGGAGACGAAGGAGACGACGGCGGAGACGAAGGAGAACGACGGCGGAGACGTACGGCAAGGAAAGGGACGGCCTTGGAGAAGAGCGGAACGAGAGTGGGTATGAGAGGATTTCGCGGCCTCTGTCGGAGTATGAGTGTGTGAGGGAAAATGAAGAGGCGCGAGTATATTAACCTAAAAAAATTGAATATAGGCGACCTGAATCATATTTCAGGACGCCTATATTCCACTTTTGGCGACCTGATTCTGATTCAGGTCGCCAATATTATTAAATTTCCTAATTTCTATTAAAAGAAAATCCTTGTCGCCAAACAAAAAATTCAGGGCGCGAAGAAATTGACACATTAAAGACGTCCTGAAATATATGTAGGTCGCCATAAATGAATTTTATTGAAAAAATTAAATTCCATGGCGCCAAACAAATATTTCTCATATTTTTGTGGCGCGAAACAATTTTAGACGTCTGAAAAATTTCGGGACACCAAAAATCAATTTAAGGAGTCCTGATTTCTTATTTAGGATGCTGAAGGCTCAACTTCCTTAAATATAATTACAAGAATGCCACCGCCTTCACTTTAGACGTCCTATTTCTAAATAAGGACGTTTTTTAGGGTAGTAATATCCAATTTTTGTAGTAGTGTGCAAACGCAGATGATGACCTTAATTAATTACTTCAAAGTACAAAATATCAAATACCTAAATAGAAAATAATGTGTACTTACAATTTTCCGTCGATGCTCACTAATAGGAATGCAGCCTTGACATATGACGGTCCTTCCATTTTCGCCCTGTTGTGCTTATTTTTCGTGCTCATGTTTTGAAGCTTGTTCATTTGTGGCCCAATTCGCATTAATTCGTCTACGGTGTCTGAGAAATCCAGTCTTTCTTGCCTCTTTTATTTCTCAAGCCATAAAGCTTTTGAGTCAAATACGGCCTCCTTATGATTATAATTTGCTTTCGGTTACGCACGATGTTCGAGCAACGTCATATCTTTGGCGCTGAAAATCAATAACGAACAATTAGTGCTCCAAATTTTAAAAGTACTTAATTAAATAACCATAAAACAAAAAACTTACCAAGAACTCATCGAACCAAACATCTCGAATAGACATAGGAATGTCTGTCCACTTGGCCCAAGCTTGGTTGTAATTACGGAATAATTGGGCCGAGATGAACTCCCTTACCTCATTATGAGGCTCAAATCTGATGAGAGGGGACATCATGCAAATATTACCATACAAACCAACTGGAAAAGTAAATTGTAACATTTAGTTTCGTAACTTGGCATGACTTACCCGACGCCGTCAGGACGGATCCAAAGCTTCCCTGTCGAAGGATCTCTGGAGCCCCAGATTGGTGGATCGGAGGAACTACCTTCTTCCCCGATGTGGCTATGAGGCGACGCATTGTGCTAAGGAAGGAATGTGAAGTATTGAAGATAAACATATGTAAATCATATGTAATCTAAACATATGTAAATCAATCAGAAATTATATTGTAAACCTGTGATCCCCCTTGCTGTGGATCAGTGGGGGAGTAGACGGTGATGACGACATATACAATGGCGGTGAAGATGACAAATATGTAGACGGTGAAGATGGCATATCAAAGGACGGCATATACGGGGAAGCGTTGGACCTCTACCTCCATAAGGAGCAGATGACGTCGCCCTACCCCCTCTGATAGGACGGGGTTGGGCTCGACCACTACCCCGTCCACTACCTGAACGTCCTCCTAGATGCTCCATCTCTAAACACTTATAGACATAATGTCAAAAAATATATAACAATAAGTTATTTAGTTAATATGACAGTAGCGCATTAACAAATTATGTAGTATAACAGATCATCACAAACAAAGAACTAACAGAAATCAATCGGACGATTCTTGTTCATCAACATTTGCTTGCACGTCTTCCTCTGAGGAGGTCTCATAGTCGTCGAACTCCAATTCACTATCGAGTAAATCACTTACGCCTCATCGTCGATTCCTCATCGTCAATTTGTATAGGAATTAATTCTAACCCCGTTGTGGAATCAAAGAGATTGCTTGGTACTTCGTCATCGAAGATGTTTATGGGGAGTACATGTTCCACATCAGCTTGGAACGGTTCAGCCATACCGTCATTTGATTACAGCTCTTTCGACTTTGGTATAATATTTCGTGATTTGGCTTTAATAACTCCCCTCCAGCCTGGACGGGATGTGGGGTATGATGTATAGTAAACTTGTTCCTTTTGTTGAGCAAGGATGAATGGGTCATAACCAACCGTATATCTCCTTGTCCAGTGGATCTCAATATTTCCATGTTTTGGAAACTCAGAGTTCGTGAATTGGTCAACTTCGGATCCTGACATTGAAGGATTTGCCGATCGGACGAATTAGAGAAGTAACTGTAAGAAAAAAAATGAAGTTAATACTGGAATACCTACCGTAACAGCAAAAAGAAAAGGAATCTTCTTTGTAAATCTTGGGCGGCCTCTTCACGGTTGTTTAGAATGTACCACTCCGCTACTCGCTTATCTCTTCCGTCAAGAGTTGACCTCGAACGTTTTCCCACGACTCGCCCTGGAAAATTAAATATTGATTTTTGATCCCTCGTATCACCGGCATCATCGTTGCGAGGTACCCCTCTCCATCTTGACATCATTTCAGGGGGATAATATTACCTCTCAAACGGATACATCCATCTATATTGTTGCGGGCCTCCTACCTTTGCTTCGTAGGCCAAGTGAACGGGCAAATGTTCCATTGAGTCAAACAAGCTAGGAGGAAATATCATCTCTAACTTGCATAGAGTTATGGGCATGCTCGCCTCCAGGTGTCGTAACTTTTCAACATTAAGCTCAGAAGCACAAATTTCTCTAAAGAACATGGAAAATTCCGTCAGAATAGACAATATATGCTTCGGAAGTGCTTTGAAGGCCCAAGGCAACAATCTCGCATGTCGACTCATCTTTTCATGTTTGACGCATAACCGTCTGCGGTTTCGGATCTTTAACCCATTGCAACAGTTCAAAATTCTGTTGTTTGTTGAATGTGTACGGCGCTCTAGGTTTGGAAGTCCGTCCGTGCCACTCCCCACCAAATGTAAAGCGAGGCCTTCGCATATCGCCCTATGTCCGTCTTGCGTTGATTTGTGTCCTTCGTCTTGCCCTTGGTGTCCATCACGGTGTACGAATGTTGCAAAACACATTCCTCTCAATATGCATGACATCGAGGTTGTGTCTTAACAATTGATCTTTCCAATATGGTAGTTCCCAAAAGATCTTTGCGTTTGTTCCAATGATGATCAACGCCGTATCCCTCAGTTCCCACAGACGGCCCCCTCTTCGACACTTTGAATGTACTTGACTCTGTCCCATATTTCTTGGCCACTTAAACGACGGGGTTGCTCGCTCGTTCGACAACATTCCGCGTGAAGTCTTTTCTATTTCTCCTCCACGGATGATCGGGGTAGGGAGTCACAATGACAGGCCAACAGGAATAAGTCCTGCCCGTATTGTTGAAAGGAGCGAACCCATCCGAGCATAGACCAAGATGGACATTACGGGGATCCATAGCAAAGAAAGGATTCGCCTCATCAAATTTACGCCAAGCTTCCGCATCGGATGGATGCGTCACAAAGTTTTCATCCTCTACGATGCTCCCGGTGCCATCTCATGTGGCGGTGTTTGTTACGTGCATACAATCTCGTAAGTCTTGGAACCGGAGGAAAGTACCACATCTTACTTAACGCATGATGGGTCATTTTCCTTCCTTTCCCACAACTTTATATCTGTCATCTCCACAGAATTTACAATTGGTCGATTCAAAGCATCTTCCTTGTAATACAACATACATCCTGCTCGGGGCAAGCAATGGATTTTTCACATCCAAGGCCAAGCTCTTTAACCTTTTTTTTTGCTTGATAAAATCCTTCGGCAAATTATTGTCTTTAGGAACAACCTTACTCATGATCTGCATCATTTCGTTGTAATTCCTCTCACTCATATGGTGATCAGTCTTCAAGCTTAGTGTTGCTAGGGTAGCCGATAGTGATGAATATTCACTATTTTCAATGTGTTCACAACCTTCCCATAAAGGACGTTGCGCATCTTGAAGCATTTTATAGAACCTAGCGCCTTCTGGATTAGGATCTTCTCCCATGTATGATGGTTGGGTATGTGTACCGGTCTCCTCTCCCATGTATGACGACTCAGCATGAGTAACGGTATCAAAGTATTGGCCGATCGACGGTCCCGCGGCATCCATAACTTCCCTTTCATATTGATTAAGGTTGTCTCGATGAATATTGTCCCCGTAATAACCACTCGGTGTACGTCGGACTTCGCCATGACATTCCCAACATTCATAATCTTTCATGAATCCCTTTTGACACAAATGAATTTTGACCTTGCCAGTATCACTAAATCTTAAACACCTACATTTGGCACACGGACACACGATCTCCTACTTGAATTATTTGAATTCGCCACAGCAAATTGGATGAACTCTTCCAAACCCGCCAAGAATACTTGTGTTAGTTCTCTTTTATCAGTTAGACGATTGTACATCCAACTTCTATCGTGGTTGCCTTCCATACTTCCTAACTAATTCAGTTGTTAACCTAATTAACATCTCAACATGCCACAAATATATAAAAAAATTAAATACAATATTTTAAAAAAAATTATTAATAGTCATTTTTATGAAGATTTATATATTATTAACAATTAATACAAAATTATAAATTTATCACACCAAAATCAGAATTTGAATTTCCAAATTCCTAAAAAGTGCTAGATAAATTAATATCCTATACTTTTGGGAATATTTACCCTTAAAATCATGTAACTTATAATTTTCTACTAACATGCATATTTCATACAAATTATATTAATTAATTAATTCTCTTATTTATCAATTTCACTTTTTACAAATTATTTTTCTCATTTGAATGTTATGAATACCATCATTTTAATGTACATACACTAATCTATATCCATAATAACTACATTTTAATTTATATATAATTCAAAATCATCATATTTATAGACTTATGTATCATTACCCACTAATAAAAAAACATAATTTAATCTATATACACTAGAATCAATATCCACTACAAAAATCTATACAAAAAATGAAGAATTAATCATATATAATTTAATCAACAAGAAAGAAATAACACAAACTATTAGCATACATTATTCACTACAAAAATCTATATCAAACATTTTAATCTACATACACAAATCAATGTTCATATTCCCAACATTTTAATCTACATACACAAATCAATTTTCATATTCCCAACAATTTAATCTACGTACAAAAATCAATGTTCATATTCCCAACATTTTAATCTACATACACAAATCAATCTTGATAACAACTACATTTTAATCTATATACACTATAATCAATATCAATTACAATTTAATATATATACAATAATCTATATTAAACATTTAAACATACCTAGACCTGAACAAAGGGAAGTGAAGAAGAATTGGCACCGACGAACAAGGGAAGAATCTTGGAAGAACGACCACCGGCACCAACAAGCAAAGGGAGGACGAGTAAGGGTAGACCGTTGGAAGAACCACCACCTCTTCAAAGAAACACCCACCGGACCAAAGCAAAGAGAGGAGGATGGAGAGGGAGGCCGAATGACCAAGGGGGGTCGGAAAAGCGGTGGGGGCTGGAAATGAGGTCGGGGGCCAGAAAACGCATAGGGGGAGGGGGTCGCGGAATTCGCAGCTGGGGAGATATCATCAACGCATTTGCACCCGAAAATTGGAACATGAAATCCTATATAATCCAACTCTCAAATGTGCTCAACCATGCCAAAGTATGACATATTGACATAGATAGGATCCTTATCTTTTGCATTTGATATATGCATGATGTTAGCAATAACAATTACCCCGCTATTTTACATTTTGCTTCGAGGATCTTGCTCTTTAGTGTAAAGGTGTATCCATTGATGGCGTAGCTTGAGAAAGAAAGCACATGCATGTTTAGACCACGTGCTAAGAACATTACTTTCTTCGGAACTAAATTATGATAAACATTGTAATTATCATCCACGTGTTACTTCAATCATGCTGTGAATTGTTTATTATGTTCTTTAGCAGACCAACTTTGTACTATGTTGGAGTGTTCCCTCCTAATCTCATCCATATGAATACCTACATACTCGTTAATCTCGTCAAAGTCGTGAAGTACTTGTAGGTGTGCTTGCTCCCAGTGTCAGTTTGCGATAGCAATAACTTTCTTAGGTGTCTTCCATTGCTCCCTACTAAGATAACCATAAGATCCAAGGATCTCAGTAACAATTACTAAAATCAACTGAAAAAAATTAATATAGTAACTATAAAATCCAAGAATCTCAGTAACAATTGGTTATTCAAAAAAATACATACAAACCAAGATTGAGAACATACGGTTTCAAAATCAAGTTCAGCTCACAATAATTTATTAACACTATCAACATAGAACCTTTCACAAACTAGTTCTCGATTTGGTTACCAAAACCTCCTCCCAAAGGTTCTAAAACGATTGAACATCAATTCATTTTCCAAATTTCATTCACAAGATATTTCACAAAACATGTCTCAACCTTGTCACAAAAATAATTATACAAAAGCTTGATCATTCAAATCATAAATCACATATATAATATGCAAAACAATTAATAGATGCATAGACCATCCTCATTACCTTTGACCAACCTTATAACTACTAAGTGGAGCCATAGGCTAACACGGTCCAACAGAAACTCATCTATTTGACTGGATTGTCCTAAGCTCACCAGTTCTTGAGATGTACTCGGCCAAAGGTGTAGAGTTTAAGTATGGACTATGGCTCCCCTTTTTAAAAGAACATAACTAAGGAGGTGTCACATGTCCCACAGCTCCAATGCAATCCCGACCAAAGAAAAACATGGAAGAGGGGGCCCTAACAAGTACCATCCACTGTGCATTGAGTGATGCATAGCACATGGTAAGAGATCTCATCATATAAATTTCTCCTTACTCCAACTCATCACAACTCCACAACCATCCATACACATCAATAACAAACAATCATAATATTGGCATGTACATACAAGTTCCAAATCACAAGTATAGTTCCAAACATGATTTATCAAATAATCTATCATCAATCGTTTTTAAGATAATAAATAACATCATCGAAAACATAGTGTTATTTTAAAATAAACAATACTTTCATCATAACACATAAACATGCTTGAATAGTTTCCAATCTCATCAATATAGTTTTAATCAAATATACAATTCCAAATCAAGCTCTCCATAGGCACAACATATCTCAAAACATTTTAACACACGCACGCACGCATACATACATTATGTGTGTGTGTGTGTGTTATCTCTACTCCAAGCTTATTTTTATCAATACTTACTTCCTGTCAACACTAAATAATTTCCAGGCTCTCTCTCTCTCTCTCTCCCTTTTTGCGATGTCCCATATAGGAATTCTTAACACCATGCTTCATCCTGATCAACTGTGTACCCTCTTGACAAATCAGGCATCTAAATTGGCCTTTAATGCTGTACCTTGACAAATTACCATACATAGGAAAGTCATTGATTGTGCCAAACAGAATGGCCTTCATATTGAATGTTTATTTTCAGTGAGCATCATATACAACCTCTCCTTTGTCTCACAACTTCTTCAAGTTTTCAATTAGTGTTACAAGGTACACATCTATGTCATTCCCTAATTGCCTTGGCCCTAAGATTTGAATTAACACCATCATGTTTCATCAAGAGCCATGAAGGAATGTTACATATAAACAACATAACCGGTCATGTACTTTGGGCAGTGCTCTGCATCCCAAATAGGTTCATCCCATCCGTAGTTAATATTAGGCGAAGGTTTCTTGTTTCTTCAGTAAATCTAGGATACTCAAAGTCAAACTTACTCCATTTCGCAGAGTCTGCAGGATGTCGATGCATGTCGTCTTGAATCCTTTCAACTATAGGTTCATCCCATCCGTAGTTAATATTAGGCGAAGGTTTCTTGTTTCTTCAGTAAATCTAGGATACTCAAAGTCAAACTTACTCCATTCCGCAGAGTCTGGAGGATGTCGATGCATGTCGTCTTGAATCCTTTCAACTACATGCCACCTTAAATTTTTTGTATCAATTGCATTGCTATACAAGCATCTAAATCTAGATATAATTAGAAAATACTATAATGCCTTCTTATGACTCTTCCCATTCGCTTGATAGAATGAGGCAGAACACAAAGGACACTCAGTTAACGATTTATATTCTTTTCTGAACAGAATACAATCATTGGGGCAAGCATTTATCTTTTCATAACTTAAGTTAGTGATGCGCATAACTTGTTTTGCATCATAAGTCTTGGTTGGCATATCATTTCCCAATGATAGTATTCTCCTTAAACGCACAAGCAATTATGTGGAGCCTAGCTAAGTCACTCAACCCATATTTTGCTTTCCAGTTGTACAAATTCAATACTGTAGATAATATGTAAACTCAGTACTATTCTCATAAAAAGGCTTCTCTGCATTGCTCTTCATCCTCTCAAACTTTTCTGGGCATTCACTGAATTTCGCTTCAATTGCATCGGTCATATCTTGAAGACGATCAGTTTTAAATGTACTTGTGTCTAATTTAGGTTATTCACATCTTTCCAAATTCGGGCAACTAGCATTGTTGCCCGCATCCTTCTCCCCATGTTTTGTCCAACAAGCATAAGTCTGATCAATTCCATATATAACTAAGTGTGACTCACAAGTGTCAAAATCAGCATGCTTCACAACGCCACACTTAAACGCAAGGACAAATACTCAAATCGCAATCATCAGCATTATTATGAATTGCAAACCTTATGAAATTTCCCACCCTATCCCAGTGCTTTTTCAATAGATGATTGTCAGACATCCATTCTTTATTTGCAATCTTCATCTAGAGTATGTACGAAAAAACAATCTTTACATATTATTTACATAAATCAATACTAACAAATAACAACTCTAGTAAGAAGAAACACTTAAAATCAATGGTAAAACCTTGTTCCCATACAAAATCACTTAAAAGACAATCTTTACATACTCTTTACAAAAGTCGATACTAACAAATAACAACTCTAATAACAAGAAACACTTAAAATCAGTGGCAAAACCCTATCCACATACAAAATCACTAAAAAAACAATATTTACATACTCTTTACACAAACAAATAACAACTCTAGTAATAAAAAACACTTAAAATCAGTAGCAAAAATCTATAAGATACAAAAGAACTTAAAAAACAATTTTTACATACTCTTTACCCAAATCAATATGAAAAAATGAGCTGAAAAATTACTAGTAGGAGAAACTCAATTGAACTCACCTTTAACAAGAAGAGAAGAGCTCAAACACCAAACCTAGACGCCACTAGTAAGAGCACCCACGAAGCAGAAAAACTCCAGAACCCACCAAAACCATGAAACCCATGAACGGAAAACGACGAAAGGGAGCTACGACGGAGGAGAAGGGAACAAAACCACCAAGGGAGAGACGAAGGAGAGCAAAATGGTGGTGGAGAAGCCAAAATGGACTTGTCAGAGGTGTAGAAGTGAGCTATCTAACTTTGTAAGTTATAAATGTTGAATGAAAATGAGTCTGGAAGGGGGTTTTAAAAGAGTATACTTAACGGTTGTTATTAAAAAACCATTAAGTATATTATAATTGACAGTTGTTTTTGAACAACCGTCAAATATACAACAACTATATTTGACTATTTTTCACAAACAACTGTCAAATAAAAGATACCATTGTTTTTTTTAAACTAACTAATATAAAATGCTTATTAGACTATAAAATTGTTAAATATATTCTTATATACTTAACAATTATTTTAAAAAACCATTATATTTGTCATTTCCAAAATTCTGCCTCTGCGTATTTAATGGTTTCTTATAAACTGTTAAGTATGGTGTGTCATATATAGACAAATCTATAATAGTTAATAAACATTCAAAAAAAAAAAAAAGGTTTAGGGTTTCATATGCAATGGATTGGTATATTCAACAATTACTTTACAACATATAAAAGTATGAAGAGATATGAGTTCAGAAATAGAAATATTTCTTTATGGTTTAAATGTTATGTCTATTCTCATAAGATCACATAAATTCTTATGTTAGTGTATGTATGCTATAGGTGTTGGAAATTGTGCCCTAGGGGTAAGACATTGTACTTTAGACATTTATGTTATTTAAAGTATTCTCTTCTTGTTATCATTTTGTTTGCCTGTTTACATCGATAACTGTGTCCCTGGATATGTCTAAAAGATTATCCTAAATGTCCCTGGTCGGTCATCTACGCGGAGCGAAGATGAGATAAGACCGATGTGACTTTGATGAGGTATGGAGATACGAATCAAAGTCATAGGCACTTGTAAGGGTACAAGGTCTTGGACCGACCCACTATGAGAAAGCTGCATGGAATAAGTCATAAGTTTTTCTCATGTATAACCGCGTCACAACGTCCTTTGACCTGAGATCATCATGAATTCCTACATGATGAGTCGCTGGTCTTTGACCTAGTCAAAAGTCACATTTGACTGGGTGATGATAAAGGCTATGATCGGGATCAGTGATTTTCATGCGGAGGAATGTGAATGGTCAAGATGGAATTTGTCCCTCACATTTGTAGAGAGATAATAATGGGCCTCTCGATGAGTGAGTCTGAGAAATGTATGGCCATACTACGATGGAAAGGAGTTTCCATCTCAATTATTAGACTACTCAAGAATCGAGAAAGTAATAGTCAAGAACAGGAAGTTGACTTTCTCCATGCCTCATCCTTGACCAAATTATCGCGTGACAAAAGGGACGTGACATGCTTATACGATAGGTTATATCGCATCAACGATCCCCATATGAATTGGGTAGTCGCAATGTCTTGGTCGCTTGCGACTTGTGGGCTGATACAGTATTGGCCCGCTGCCAATCTCATGTGGGCCTACAGGGTCGCACACAAGAATGGCCCAACACGAGCAAGAGTGTCCAGATTCATTGAATCTTAAATGTGTTTAAGATTTAATGAATACTTATTTAATCTAGGATGTGTGTGTGTATATATATTAATAAATTCGAAAATAATAATGATATTATTTATGGATAATAATATTATTATATATAGTATTTAATTTATTTGATAAATTAAATAACTATAATAAATTGAGATATTCTCAGATTTAATTTTCGAATAAAGATATTGCATATCAGATTTAATTTGAATTGAGATATCGGATCTCATTTTAAATTAAATATAAGCATATCATATCTTGATTTAATTTATAAATATAAATTAAACCTGATGGCCTATTAATTCGGATCAAGTAGTTAGATTAGATTTGTTGGACAGATTTAATTAATATTATTTAATCCAAATTTGAAATTAATTGATTTAATTTTGAATATTTTAATACGACATATTAGGGTTTTAGAAACCCTATAACAGATGCTGATCTAGTCGTATTAAACGACGGATGAATTAGACGACCGCAAAACACAAAAACCCTAGAGTGAAAAAGAGAGAGACGCAAGAACAAGAAGGCGCTAGCACGCTGCCATCGGTGTTGGAGGCCATTCGTGTGGATACCGTAGAAACGCTATTGAGCGATCCGCCTAAGGGATTCGTTAAAAATTTTTATTCCGCTGCGTGTACGGATCCCAACAATAGGGAGTAAGTGATCTAAATATAACACATATAGAATAACGGTTTCTTTCCATCTAAAAGGTTCTCTCAAAATAATGCTCTCTTCTCTTTATCTTTTTGGTGTATTTGTTGTGTAACATAATCAGCCTCCGTATCGGTGCTTTAGTTTTGTGTGGGTACTTTAGTGAGTCGGTCGGATTCTAAGTACACCCAAAATTTCAACAGTTACTTTATACATAAAAATGTGAAAGGTTTAATTAATTTTTATTAAATGAAGATTTAATTTTGATTTTAGTTAACATGTTGAATAGTGGGTAAAAGTTAAAAACAAACTTATGAAACTACAATAATATAAATAAAATTTTATGAAGAGAATTAAAGTTTAAACCCCACAATTAAAATTTTATTACAAAAAGAAATTAATAAAAGATCTATCTTTATTAACCAAAAGAAAAAACTTCATACAAATTAAACACGTATGTTGCACGCAAACAAGCAATGATTTCATAGAACTTTATAAAAAAAGCATAGTCCACAGAGTAAAAATAAATTTTCCATCAATTAGAATCCTTTTCTCACACACACACATATATATATATATATTACCGCTTACATTTTTTTTGGGGGTAATAGTAATAAACATTGAAAAGGAAGCTTATGGAAAAGTTTTCATTCAACAGCGACCAGTGACGACAAAGCCGTGTGACGTTTGGACCATGGGGTGACGTGGCAAAATTTGATTAGCCAAAGGACCACACGCTCGCAGGGCAACAGCTCACTCACATTCGGCAAATGTGGGTCTTTAATTCATCAAAAATCCCAGCCCCAGCTGTTCCAAGCTTGTCTGCCCACGCTCTTTTTTAGTTCTGTACCCATAAGAATAAATAAATAAATAAATAACAAAATTTAGTACAAGCAGGATCAAATAAATAAATAGATAAAAAATCATTTTTAAATCTTACGAGAATAAATGTTGGGTAAGTAAGATATGGATTATGTATGAAATGTGTTTCTCACTTTCTCTGCCTCCTCTCCGAGCAAAAAAAAAACTTTCTCTGGCTCCTGCTCACTCTGTCTAATTATCGAAGCTGTCGGCGGTCTGGCCTCCATACTCTAAGCCGTTTCTTTAGTTTATAGACTTCCATTTCATTCATCTCTACAAAAGGGTAAGCCATGTCTCTATGATTCCTCTTTCACGGTTAGTCAATGCGGTCTTGGTCTTTGGTGGACTCCTTCGGAACGGCGTATCTCTCTGTTCTTGATAAGAATTGCTGAGCTAGGATAACTCTACTCTTTGTCTCTTTCTTTTCGTTGATTTGGCTTCATTGTCGAAAAATCCATCTGGGGTTTCTCAGAATCTGGGTCTTCTATTTGTTTTGCGGTCGATCGGTGATAAAGTTCGCTTTTTTTAGGCAAGTAACGCTTTTGAAGGGCAATACTGAAATGGTTGGCTGTTGGGAAAGACAGGGAATGAAATTCGAGCCTACTTTATAAGTCTTAACGTAAGCCTGAAGTTGAGGCTTGAGTGACGATGAATGTCGTTTGCGAAATAAATTTCTAGGGATAATGAACATTTTTCTTTTGTTTTTTTTTTCCAGTGAGAAAAGCGCCTTGTTATTTCAGTCATGCATAACGGCTCTTTTGTGGTTTAGATTCTCATGTTTCGTTTTGTTCATTCGACATGTCTCTGTCACTGGACATAACTCCAAAGATCTGAACTTTTCCACTTTTGCAATCTGTTGAAATTGCTTGCTGGTAGGTAGAAAGCTGTTTTAGGGTCTGATTGAGCTTTCTTTTCCAAAGGAAGAAAAAGAGCTTCTATCATTTCTGCAAGAGGAAATGCTTCAAAATTGATCTTCTCTGCTATTATATAACGTATTGAGCTTGGACTATCGTTTTATCCCTTGGAGAAACGTAGCAGCTTATGGAGTCAGACGGGGAAGCTGGGGTGAGATTACTATATATTTTCCATTTGTTTCCTCAAATATTACAAAGTTATGCCTTGTTTGGCTGCAATTACTGTTGATTGATTCTCAATAACAATTTCAAGTTCAATACCTGGTTTACTAACTTAGTTTTGTTTATGCATATGTGATCAGGCAAAGCCAAAGACAGCATTGGGTGCCCAAGTGTGCCAGATATGTGGTGATAGTGTTGGGAAGACTGTGGATGGTGAGCCATTCATTGCCTGTGATGTTTGCGCTTTTCCTGTTTGCAGGCCGTGCTATGAGTATGAAAGGAAGGATGGAAACCAGTCTTGCCCCCAGTGCAAAACCCGGTACAAGAGACACAAAGGTAGAAGACCCTATGAAATGTTGCATTTTGATTGTTAATTTTGATGACTCTTCATGCATATAGTGCAAACTGTAAAACTCAATGGCAGAGTAAGGTTCTTATACGCTTGAAAGTTGTGAGTTTTGCTCAGAAGTTTGAACTGAGTTGAGTCAGTTGATCTCATACATTTAAGAATGAGAAAGCTCAACTTCTCACTTTAGGAAGTTTTCTTCATGAGCTGTTTCACTGGAACTTATAAATTTTGGGAAGGCTGTATACTTAAGGCCTGAAAAGCAGAGTAGTTCACTTTTGGGATGGATATACCAGAAAGTGTCACAATCAGAAGGAATCATTTTGTCTTGACGGCATATGTCACATTCTTTAACTGAGGTTTATTGTGCATATAGTACAAACTTCAAAACAGTCATAACATATTTATATCAGTCTTAGCTTAGGAAGTTTCTTTTTCCACTCTAGTTCAATTTAGTTAATTATCATGTTAGCTTCATGTTAATTGGGAGTACATCTTGATGTCACAACTTCTGTTTTGATATGCAATACTCTGTAATCTGGCAAAAAGGGCAAAACGCAATACTCTGTAAATTTTTGGGAACTGTTATTTTGCGACTCTCATGATTATTTTCTCAATTGATTCCAGGAAGTCCTGCAATTCTTGGAGATGGGGAGGAGGATGGTGTTGCTGATGATGGTACTAGTGACCTGCATTATGATTCAGAGAATCAGAACCAAAAGCAAAAAATTTCAGAGCGAATGCTAAGTTGGCACATGACATATGGACGGACAGAGGAGATTGGTGCTCCAAATTATGATAAAGAAGTTTCTCATAACCACATTCCTTTGCTAACTAGTGGCCAAGAGGTCATTCATTTAGCCTCCTAACCTTAGCTCCTAACCACATAGCAAAGATCCTTTATATGATATTTGAAAGTTTTGTATTCATGAACCTTCAATTTCAGGTCTCTGGAGAATTATCTGCAGCCTCACCTGAGAGGCTTTCAATGGCATCCCCTGGAGTTCCTGGTGGGAAGCGTGTCCATAGTCTTCCATATTCATCTGATATTAATCAATCACGTAACTTTTCTACCCCCCATTGGAATTATTCTCATTTATATCTACATGTATTGATTTATTTATTCATGTAGCTATCTAATAGTGACTTGAGATGTATGGCTGTATTTTGTGCAGCTAACATTAGGGCTGTGGATCCTGGATTGGGCAATGTAGCTTGGAAAGAAAGGGTTGATGGTTGGAAGATGAAGCAGGAAAAGAATGTTGTTCCAATGAGCACAGGCCAGGCTGCTTCTGAAAGAGGAGCTGGAGACATTGATGCTAGTACTGATGTGCTTGTGGATGATTCCTTGTTGTGAGTATCTACCTTTTTAGATTAGGAGTGATAAATCTTGGTAGCAAGTGGATTTTCTAAAGCCATGTATGGTTTATTTCCTTATTTTGGTCTATAATGATTCACACCTGAACTGTTTTAGTGAAGATGTTGTATCTGTAGTTGACGGTTGCATGTTCATTAATCAAAACCATTCAATTTAGTCACTTATGTGTATGATCTGTGTTGCAGAAATGATGAGGCTCGGCAACCTCTTTCCAGGAAAGTTTCAATTCCATCATCTAGGATAAATCCCTACCGCATGGTCATTATTCTGCGGCTGATTATCCTCTGTTTTTTCTTGCATTACCGAATAACAAATCCTGTGCGCAATGCATATCCACTGTGGTTAGTATCAGTTATATGTGAGATTTGGTTTGCCATTTCCTGGATATTGGATCAATTCCCTAAGTGGTTACCAGTAAACCGGGAAACATATCTTGACAGACTAGCCCTGAGGTAACTTTTTTTAGATATCTGGATTCTTTCTTTCTATTTTCAGTTTGATGCTCTTTTAAGACTAAATTTGTTTGAGTTGCAGATATGACCGGGAAGGGGAACCATCACAACTAGCAGCTGTTGATATATTTGTCAGTACTGTTGACCCATTGAAGGAGCCTCCACTTGTGACTGCAAATACTGTTCTGTCTATTCTTGCAGTTGATTATCCTGTGGATAAGGTCTCTTGCTATGTCTCTGATGATGGTGCTGCTATGCTAACATTTGAAGCTCTTTCAGAGACAGCAGAATTTGCAAGGAAATGGGTTCCTTTCTGCAAAAAGTACAACATTGAACCTCGGGCACCAGAGTGGTACTTTACACAAAAGATTGACTACTTAAAAGACAAGATTCAAACATCATTCGTCAAAGAACGTAGAGCAATGAAGGTAAGAGTGTGACCTATGAATTGGACTATAGTGCTCAGTGTACATGCGAATGCATGAAAAAATTGAGTGTTGGAATTCCTTATGTGTGTCTTTTAATGACTACTTGCTTCCCTGCTTCACAGAGAGAATATGAAGAGTTTAAAGTTCGTGTTAATGCACTTGTTGCAAAGGCACAGAAAATTCCAGAAGAAGGATGGGTAATGCAAGATGGTACTCCATGGCCTGGAAACAACACCAGAGATCATCCTGGAATGATCCAGGTAGTTTTCTTCTTTTGTTTGTTTGATTTCTTCTGTGAAGATACATGACTTTAGACAGCCTGTTATGCTTTACTTATTAAGTTCTGAATCAATACCTAAAGTTGTTTCTACTTTCTAGTTCTTACTCTTTTCGAGAATGCTTGTATTATTTTCTAACTTTATAGTCAATCACATGTAAAAGTCTTATTCTTTGCATCCCTTGTATTTTCGCAAGTCTCTCGTTAAGCCACTTGGCTGCATTCTGTAGGTTTTCTTGGGCCAAAGTGGAGGGCTTGACACAGAGGGTAATGAACTTCCACGTTTAGTCTATGTTTCTCGTGAAAAGCGTCCAGGATTTCAACATCACAAGAAGGCCGGTGCCATGAATGCCCTTGTGAGTGTTTACAATAGAAAATATAGAAATTACTTATCTTTTGATATATGTACTTATAGCTTATCTTACTAATGATGATTAAAATAATGGTTACAGGTTCGAGTTTCAGCTGTCCTTACAAATGGGCCTTTCCTATTGAATCTTGATTGTGATCACTACATAAACAACAGCAAAGCCTTGAGGGAAGCCATGTGCTTTATGATGGATCCCAACCTAGGGAAACATGTTTGCTATGTTCAGTTCCCGCAGAGGTTTGATGGTATTGACAGGAATGATCGATATGCCAATCGTAATACAGTTTTCTTTGATGTAAGTATCTTATGATATCATATTTATTTTTTATTTTGTATCATTTAGCAATACCTGATTTCAGTCACTGGTGTTGATATATGTGGCGTGCCATTTTTGGTGCATATGGTTACATTTTTGTGATCCTCGGCATAATATGGGTGTTAAAGTCTGAGATTGTGTTTGAGGGGATGATAATGGATCCCAGTGAGGAAAAGTTTAGTAATCAGAAGGAGGAGCATGGAAATCAACGTGAAAAAGGTGGAGCTCCCTCTTAGCAATGTTGCTGAGGTTGAGGAACCAAACCGTTCTTCATGCCCCCATCTTGTTGATGCTTGGCTTTCTGAGGGATCTTTTTTCTTGTCCACTCCACCCCTCCCCCTCTTTCACCATTTCTGAGACTCTCTTCATCTCTGACATACTCCTCAATCATGTCAGTCTCAACCAGAATTTTTTTTGGTATTAGTGTAATATCATTTGTTCCTGACTGGGCCTTTAATTAGGAGTTTTATTAGTATGATAGATTTTTTTTTTTTTTGGTTTTTTTAATTCATTCTTTTTTCTCTCTCCATACTTATATCATATTTCTGTGCTGTGTTTTTTTCTTGTTTTATGCCTGCGGTGTGTCATGGCGATGCTGGCATGTGCCATGCTTGAAAGTACGAGGTTCCATTCTTAGTAGGTGATACTTATTTCCTCTTTCATGCTGTTCTGAATGACAGATAAACTTGAGAGGTTTGGATGGCATTCAAGGCCCTGTTTATGTGGGCACTGGATGTGTCTTCAACAGAACAGCTTTATATGGTTATGAACCTCCTCTCAAACCCAAACATAAAAAGCCAGGGTTGCTGTCTTCATTATGTGGTGGAAGTCGAAAGAAGAGTTCAAAATCTAGTAAGAAAGGTTCTGACAAGAAAAAATCTAGCAAGCATGTTGACCCAACCATCCCCATATACAATCTGGAAGATATAGAAGAAGGAGTGGAAGGTAAGCCTATCAACTATCTTCTATATGTGCAATAAATATATGGTCTACAATTCAAACTGTTTTGGACTTTTTGGTCACATTTAATCTTACAAAGATTGTTGTATCTCAGCAAGATTTTACCCCAACTCTAGTCCTTTCATGAAATTAGCTAATCCATCTGTGAAATCATATTTATTTAAGCCCTACACTCTTTCTGTTCTTTGGGTGCATCTCGTTGATTTATATACTCTGCATGAAGGATTGAAGTATTTGATTACTTAGCTGCTCCTAAAGGGCCTCTTGTACAATTTTATATTTAGGTGCTGGATTTGATGATGAGAAGTCACTACTCATGTCCCAAATGAGCCTTGAGAAAAGGTTTGGTCAATCTGCTGTCTTTGTTGCTTCCACGCTTATGGAGAATGGCGGTGTTCCTCAGTCTGCTACTCCTGATACTCTTCTTAAGGAGGCTATTCATGTTATCAGCTGTGGTTACGAGGACAAATCAGATTGGGGAAGTGAGGTAATGTTTGATGTTTCATCTATTTTCTTTCTGTTCCCAATTGCTTTTATCTGTTGCTGTATATTTCTAACAAATTGGTCAATTTGAAGACCACACTAATCTGGTAAATTAAAAATGGATATAATGTTGGCAATATTGCACTTCATGACATTTCACATGATGTAAATATAAGTCTAAGCGCCCTAGTGGATCCTTTGTGGTTTGGTTTGAGGTAGTTGAATGAGTCAGTCTAGTGTGGAATTGAACTGTGTTTTGGTGTGAACGAGGGACCAGGTTTTTTTGGGCGAAATGTGATATTGTTCGACATGGTGGACTGGTTTCTTTGCATGTTGGTCATTCTTTAATAATTAGCATTTCTGTTGATAGTTTGCTGTTAATCCTAATTATAATTATGGATTCTATTCTTTTTAACAGATAGGATGGATCTATGGATCTGTTACGGAAGATATTCTTACGGGATTTAAGATGCATGCCCGTGGTTGGAGGTCAATATACTGCATGCCAAAGCGCCCAGCATTCAAAGGTTCTGCTCCTATCAATCTTTCAGACCGTCTGAACCAAGTGCTTCGGTGGGCACTGGGTTCCGTGGAGATTCTTTTTAGTCGGCACTGCCCCATCTGGTACGGTTATTCTGGAAGGCTCAAGTGGCTCGAGAGGTTTGCATATGTGAACACCACAATCTATCCGATCACCGCTATTCCCCTTGTCATGTATTGTACCTTGCCTGCTGTCTGTCTTCTGACAAACAAGTTCATCATTCCCCAGGTCTGTTCTTTCTCTATAATTATCGTTTCTTGGTAACCAGTTTGTTTTGATTCCCTACTTTAAACTGATATTAGGTGAAAAAATTTGCCTTTCGAAAAGAGAAAAAAAGACACGGGGAAAAAGTGTGGAAGAAACATGATATGATGTCAATCATAATTTATCAAATTTTGTGACTTTTCATCTGAAGATTATGCTGAGGTCATCAATCCTCATGGTGTATTGTAGCAAAATGATGTATCAGTATTTTAAAATATGATTTTTTCCCTCCTCCTTCAGAGAATTGCTTTTTCTGATTATCTGCATTGATCCTTTACAGAAAATTGTTCCTCCGTACTATAATTAAACTTAACCAGGAATGTTAATTTCTAGGGGTATTTATCTGAAACCTGAACTAAACATGGAAATCTAACATGCCTAGGAATTCTGAAAATGATTTCACAAACTAAATGCCCCCAGAACTTTCCAAAACCTGGGCTTTTTGTGGCAACAATGTTCCAAGTCTGACTTATTTTACTTTTGCTTTGCAGATTAGTAACATTGCAAGCATATGGTTTATATCACTCTTCATTTCCATCTTTGCAACCGGTATCCTTGAGATGAGGTGGAGTGGGGTCGGAATTGATGAGTGGTGGAGAAATGAACAATTTTGGGTCATCGGTGGTGTTTCAGCTCATCTTTTTGCTTTCGTCCAAGGTTTACTCAAAGTGCTTGCTGGAATTGACACCAACTTTACGGTTACCTCCAAGGCGACTGACGAAGACGGAGACTTTGCGGAATTATACATGTTCAAATGGACAACCCTTCTCATTCCACCCACGACACTACTAATCATAAACATGGTGGGTGTTGTTGCTGGGATCTCCTATGCCATCAATAGTGGCTACCAGTCGTGGGGTCCACTGTTCGGCAAGCTTTTCTTCGCATTTTGGGTGATCATCCATCTCTATCCTTTCCTCAAAGGTCTCATGGGCCGCCAGAACCGAACACCAACCATTGTGGTGGTCTGGTCCATTCTGCTCGCTTCCATCTTCTCACTGTTATGGGTCCGAGTTGACCCATTCATAACCCGAGTCAGGGGTCCTGACACCGAGCAGTGTGGAATAAACTGCTAGAAAAAAACTAGAAGACGAGAGAACTAGCAGGTTGATTGTATCACTTTTGTTACTCTACTAGCTCAGACAGAAAACAATTGTGGAATGAAATGCTGTGCTTGACTTGTATTTTGTTCTGTTGAGTTGTGCTTAAATTATGTGTAGTAGATAAGTTAAGTTAGATTAGCTTGGGTATGGTTCCGTGTAAATTGACTTGAGCATAAATTCATGTTTGTTGGAGAAACTTGTAAGCAGCTCAAGGATCACATACTACATGTATTGTACCTTAAAATGGTAGCTTTATGGAGGTATGGCCTTTGGTCACCTTGAGAAGCAGACAAACAGACAAAATATGTATTATATGATAAGCATAAATGTAAGTTGAAGTATCTAGATTATATTTAATGAGCATTGTGAATATTCTAATTCAGCAGTTACATGAGAAGGTTTAAGGTTGGAACATGTTACGTTGTTTTTTCAGTTGTGGAAAGAAGTTACCAAAACGGATACGAAAGCCTGTTGCTGACAACATCTGAATGTATCAATTGAGGAAATATTAATGTTAGCTCTTCATCCAAATGATGATGTTCCAGATATTTCATATGAAGAACAGTTGTGAAAGCTTTCCTTAAACTTAGAATTGTTTATAAATGGTCATTTAATACTAAAAAAATCATTAAGCTCCGTAGGCTATATCATAAAAAAGGTTTTAGGATATTTCTCTTAACTTTAGTGTTCTCAAGAGTTGCTGTGATAGGATACCAAACCGTCCTCTTCTTGTTTATTCAAGGAAGAGCCGTTTGGATAAGTCAAATTAGGGGAAGTTTGGAGGTTATGTTTATTAGGGGAAGTTTAGAAGTTATGTTTTATGTGTGTGGTTATTATAAGTTAGTTATTTAGGGAGTTTGTATCAGTTTGGTTTGTAAATTATGTATCTTTATATATATCCCTTTAGGTTGTAAACAAGAGGTTATGCATAAATTATATACATAATATATTGTCTTACTTGGTCAAGAGCTTCAGATTTTGGTTCTTGAATTATTATCCTAGATCCTAATTCTCAGGATCTATCAATTTGGTATCAGAGCAATTTCATTCTGAGGGCCATTTTGTGTGTTATGGGAAACAAATGGAAAAAGCAACAATCAACGAATCATCCAAATATGAGCCATGAAGCAGAATCTTCGAAGGAATAGGAGAATTTTCCTCCAATTGATGATTTGACTCAGCAAATGGCATTCCTGGTCAATAAAATTTAGAGTATTGATGCTGAGATGAAGGAGATGAAGCATCAAAAGAAACCAATGGAAGAACAAGAAGACAGAGAAATATGAAGACATACCGATGATTATGAAGAATTTGAGACGGACAGTCCATAGTGGAATAAACCAGTGCATAGAAGACCTTATACAAAGGTAGAACTTCCCAAGTTTGAAGGAGGACATCTGAGATAGAACCAGGAAATCGGGCCGGCCCTTTAAGGGCCGAGCTTGTAAATTGGAGCTTCTAAATGAAGTGGACCGACCATGTAGAGCCAAGGGCCTAAAAGGGCCGGCTTTGCAGGGCCAAAGGCTGGCTCATTAGGCCCTTTCTTTATATATATTTTTGTTTCATTAACTTGACTTGACCATTTAATTTACTAATTTATATATATTTTGTATTTGTTATAAAATTATTTATCCGTTTAATTACTGTTCTGAAGTAGAACACAGATGTCCAGCCTGATGGACTGGTACGTTGATGTAGGATCAAAGGTCTCTTCCTGGGTGCTTATGAGGAAAGCACGCAGTCGGAGGTGGGATCACTGTACACAACCAGGCTCTTAGCCAAGGGGGTGGGGTGTGTGCACAGTGTGACTGTAAGTAAATAGCTTAGGGTTAGAACCTGTGTACCTTGGGTCGCTGCTTTAGTATTTATAAAGCATACCTGGAGCAGCCTAGCGTGATTTTCGGCCCATGATCCGAACTGCCGTGCCCTATGCGGAGGTGCTCCTATATTACCGGGGCAGTTCAGATCCTTCAGGATAACAGGCGAGACCGGGTCTACCATGTCTGCCCGTGGTTGGGCCTTGTCGCCATTGGGCTTAATACCGGTCCGTAACAATTACAAATACATAATAATTATACTTTAATTTTATGATTTGGTTTATAATATATATATATATATTTGTTGTAAATAAATATTATGGATGTATTCATGATGTGAGAGAAGATATTCTTGATATTTTTACCTATGAAGCAGAGCCTAATACTCGAAGTGAAGCACAATCAAATGTCTTTGAAATTGATGATAGTAGTGAGAAGATGAAAATGATAGTCATTATACTCATGTTGCTTAGTGGTAAGCTTATTACGCTTTGTGAGTTATTTGTAGACAATAGTTTTACTCTTGATTATAAATTAGTGACTGTGTTTGTTTATTGCATTAAGTGTTTTGTGTAGACATTAATGTCAACAATCTTTATTTGATAAATTAGAACTTTAATTGTTGTAATTTACTAATTATATTTCTTTGAAAGAAACGAAGGAAAAATAGTTAAAATTTGAAATAGTAACTTTCGGGCCCTGTAGAGCCGGCCTTGACCCTAGTACTCTCGGGCCAGGCTTTGAAAATTATGTTTTTCTTACCCCAAGTCTTGTAGGGCCGACCCTGTTAGGCCCTGACTCTTCAAAGACCGACCCTAATTCCCAGCTCTAATACGAGAGGATGGATTATGAAGGCCGAGAAATATTTCCACTATTACCAGACTCCTGAAGATATCAAAGTTGAAATTGCAGCGATGAATTTAAAAGGGGATACTTTAGATGTCTTCACATGGGTTTCTTCCGGCCGAACAATTTGTTTTTGGGATGAATTAATCCAGATTTTCAAGATAATTTTGGTCCGACTGAATTCCAAAACCCCAATATCTTTTTGTGTGACATTAAGCAATCGAGAACGGTGGAAGAATATCAAAAAGACTTTATCCGGCGTTCGTCGAGGGTTTAAGGTTAGCCAGAACACTGTTTATTAGCAGTATTTATTCATCGATTAAAAGAGGAGTTGAAGGCAGATGCTAAAATTCAAAAACCGTATTTTTATAAAATATTAAATCTGAACGGTTAAGATTTCAATCCAACGGTTGAGATGAGAAAGATGACGAGAAGATGATGGGAAGAGAAGTGGACCGTAGCCAACCCCTGTATAAGACCGCAAGTTTGACTTTAGAATTTGAATCCAAATTACAGAGTCAACTTGTTGTGTCCTCTACAACGAGTCAACGATCATCCTATTTTTGTGGCATTGACTGGAACGTCCGCAACAATGAATTGCGAGTCCGAGGCAATGACTGCCACTGGGGCGTCAATTATAAATAAAATAAAGGTGCAATGCCACGTCAGCACTGGAATTCAAATCTCTCACCAAATCGGGATCAGGATCGATCGCAATTTGTAACGGGATACCACTCTGATCCTATTTATAAGTCTAGTTTGACTAAAAAATTTGGTCTTATTTATAAGTCCATTTTGACCAAATAAATGAGATTGTGACAATTTTGCCCATATTAATGATGATGAGAGAGATTGACTAGCTATGTTGGGAAAAGAAAAAGATAAGAGAGATTTGACAATAAATTTTAAAAGGTACCCATTCATAAATGAGTGTAAAGTTGGAAATTTGCTCTATAATCATTGAGATACCTAAGGGTGTGCATGGTAACGCTCCCAGAATTGTTTTTTTGTTAATTTCTGTTCCCCAGAACACAAATGGATGAGAAATCTGTTTGGTAAATCCGGTTTTTTTTTGTTCCCGGGATGAACCGGTTCATTTTTGTGTGCTGGGGAATAGAAAAAAAAAGCAGAAAATTCATGCTTTTCTATTTCTGGGCACAAAGCCAGAATCTATTTTTCCCCTTCTCTCGATCGTGACATTGACAAAGTGAAGAAATTCCAATCACCCTAAGCGACGGATCAACTACCCTCCCCACTGCCACCGCTACCCCAATGCCACCGCCGCCACCCCCACCGCAGCGCCACCACCCCCACCTCATCGCCACCACCGCCACCACCACGACCACTGCCGCTGCTGCCACTGTCACCACCATCCACCACCACCGCCGCCGCCGCCCCCATCTCACCGCCACGACCACCGCCGCGTCGGCCGACACCACCACCACCACCACCGCCGCCGCCCCACCTCATCATCACCATCGCCACCATCGCCACCGCGCCATGCGCCACCGCCACCACCACGACCGTCGCGCCACCGCCACCGCCACCGCCACCGCCACCGCCGCCGCCGCCACCCCACCGCAGCGCGCCACCCCACTCATCGCCACCACGACCACTGCCGCCGCCACCGTCACCACCATCCACCACCACCCCGCCGCCGCCCCACCTCACCGCCACAACCACCACCCCGCCGCCGTCGCCGACACCACCGCCACCACCACCACCGCCGCCGCCACCCCCACCTCATCGCCACCACGCCACCGCTGCCGCATTGCCACCGCCACCGCCACCACCGCGCCATTGCGCCGCCACCACCACCGCCGCCACCACCGCCGCCACCCCCACCTCACCTCCACCACCACCCCCCCCACCGCCGCCACCACCACATAAATAATTTTTTGAATATAAAAATTACATAAATAAAAATAAAATGTGTTAACAAACGTAATTCTGATTCTCGGAGTAAAAATAAAAGGAGTTAACAAACGTAATTCTGATTCTCAGAACTCTTCCCAAGCACAGAATCATAAAAAACTGTTTCATCTCAGAAACTGTGCTGGGGAACAGAATGGTTGCCATGCACAGCCTAACTTTCCTTGGTATGTGAGATTTGGTCAAACTGGACTTATAAATAGGACTAGTGGTACTCCAGTAACACAAAATCCTGACTTTTTTGCCAAATCAGTCCCTAACGGACGCAGATAGGCAACTCAGGAGAGAGAAAGGATTGTGCTACCGTTGGGAAGAAAAAATTTCTCCCAGTCACCGCTGTAATTCATCGACGCTTAGGATTATGGAAGTCTCGGACGGTGCCGAAGATGAGAGCAGTCCGACGCTTGATGATGACAGTCACAGTGAATCTCCTCTAGCTGAAATATCGCTACATGAGATTCTGGGCAGAGCATCTACCACAACTATGAAGGTGAAGGGAACATTATTTTCTTTAGAAATTCTCATCATAATTGATAGTGGGTCAACCCACAATTTCATCTCCAACACACTGGTTGCAGAATTGGGAATTCAGCCACAACATTTAATACCTTTTGGGGTTTAGGTTGCAGACGGCGCCTTGATTTCTTACAGTGCTATCTGTAAGGACTTGGACATAATAGGTGCAACAATTAACAATTCGCGATGAGTTCTTTCCTTTTTCACTTGGTGGCGTCGATATGGTGCTGGGAATCAAATGGTTAGCCTCTTTAAATACTATTAAAGCTAATTGGCAAAAGTTATTCACGATTTTCTAGGTTATGGTAAGTGGTATAAGCTTCAAGGACTTATTCAACCTTCTTCCCAAGTCTCTCTAGGAAAAATGTCATGCCATTTTATCTTCATCCAGGTGCCAAACCTCATAATATTCGACCATATTGTTATCCACACCCTCAAAAGGATGAGATTGAAAAACAAATTACAGCATTGTTATATAAGGGCTTTATTAAACCAAGTCCATTTGTTAGTCTAGTTTTGCTAGTTCCAAAGAAATATTCTTCTTGGCGTTTATGCGTCGATTATATAGAATTGAATAAAATAATAGTGCCAGATAAGTATCCTATCCTTACTATTGATGAACTGACTGGTGAACTTCATGGTACTGTTTATTTCTCTGAGATTGATCAACGTTCGGGATATCTTCAAATTCGAGTTCATCCTCAAGACATAGCCAAGACGGCTTTGCGTACTCAATCAGGTCATTATGAATTCACTGTTATGCCATTCGGGCTTACCAATGCCCCTTCCATTTTTCGGGCTATCATGAATGACTTATTTCGACCATATCTCAGGAAGTTTATATTGATGATATTCTGGTGTACAACAAGTCTTTTGAGGATCACATCACTCATTTGGATATTATCTTCCAACTTTTGCGATTGAATGAATTTTATGCCAATCTGGACAAGTGATTTCCTTCAGCTTGACATTTCATTTCTGGGACCTATTATTTCAGCAAAGGGGGTCAAGATAGATCAGGACAAAATTATTGCAATTGACAAATGGCCTCTTCCAAAGAATATTATAGAACTCCACGGTTTTCTGGGTCTTTCCGGCTATTACCGCAGATTTATCTGGCATTACGGTCAAATCTCCAAACTTTTCTCTGATATGACTAAGAAAAATGTCTTCAATTGGGATGAGACATCATTAACGGCCTTCAAGGATCTTCAAAAATCACTGGTTAATGCTCCAGTTTTACAATTACCAGATTTTTTGAAGCCATTTATCGTTAATGTGATTCCTCTTCTACATGCATTGGGGCTGTTTTACATCAAGAGGGTCATCCAATAGCTTTTTATAGCAAAGGTTTATACCACTCAAAAAGAAATACTTCAGTTTATGACTGGGAATTGTTGGCACTAGTGTCTTCTTTGCAAAAGGGACTTCAATATCTTTTGGGACGCAAGTTTGAGGTTCATACGGATCACTTTAGCCTCAAATATCTTCTCCAATAGCGTATCACTACTCATGTCCAGCAATGTTTGATCTTGAAACTCCTTCCTTTTGATTTTCAAATCATTTATAAAGCTAGCTCTTCTAATTAGGCCGCTGATGCTCTTTCCCGCGTACCACATTCTGGTGAATTCCTCGCTTTGTTATTCCTCATGCTTCATTATTTGATGATCTACCTGCCCTATTAGATCAAGATCCTTATACATCATCTGTCAAAGCATCTTTACAAGCTGACCCTTACTCAATTCCTCACTTTTCCCTTAATGATGGTCGTTTATACTATAATGATCGCTTGGTTCTGCCTGCAAATTCTCCTCTCACATCTCAATTAATCACGAAAGTTCACTCAACTCCTATTGGTGGTCATGGAGGTGTTCTTAAAATGCTGAAACATTTACCATAGTTTTATTTTTGGCAGCTATGAAAGGTGAGGTCACATCCCTTATCCAGAATTGTTCTGCTTGTCAACGTGGCAAATATGTTCCACAAGCTCCAGGGGGTCTCTTGCAGCCACTTCCAATTCCAGCACACATTGGGGGGGATATTTCTCTGGATTTTATCACTAGTTTACCTTCTTCTCACTGTTTGGAGTGTATTTTTGTGGTAGTGGATCGATTTAGCAAATCAGCACAGTTTATGGGTATGCCCCGGTCTTTTTCAGCTAAATCAGTTGCTTTTCTTTTTTGCAAAGAAGTGGTACGTTTATATGGTTTTCCTAAGTTCATTGTATTTGATAAGGATCCTATTTTCCTAAGTGCTTTTTGGAAGGAATTATTTCATCTGAGTGAAACTACTTTAAAGATGAGTACTTCTTACCATCCTCAAATGGATGGCCAAACTGAGGTTGTTAACAGGTGCTTAGAGACTTATTTAAGGTGTTTTTGCCAAGATTTTCCTAAACGCTGGCATCAATTCCTCCATTGTGCTGAGTTTTCTTACAACGTCGGTTACCATTCTTCTTCGTGATATACTCCTTTTAGAGTGGTTTATGGTAAGGATCCCCCTACTTTGCTGCCTTTTGTGCACGGGGACACTCATATAAGTGATTTGGCAGAATTTTTTGAGGAAAGGGATTCTGTTTTGGACCTTATTAAATCAAACATTGCTGCTGCTCAGTCTCATATGAAATATCAGGCTGATTCTCACCGTTGGCTTGTGCATTTTGCTGTTAATGACATGGTTTTCTTAAGGTTCCAACCGTACAGACAAAAATCTTTGACTCGACAGAAGTTCCACAAACTGTCTCCTCGTTATTTTGGTCCTTTCCTATTAAACGCCAAGTTAGGGCAGTAGCATATGACTTATTTTACCTCCAGATTCTCGCGTGCATCCGGTTTTCCATGTTTCTCTCCTCAAACCAGCCCATGGCTGCCATGTTTCTGCTCCACTGCCTCCTTTACCCGTTTTTGAGGATTAGGAACTTCTTCTTGAACCTGAACAAGTCCTGGATTCTAAGGTTCTGGCTGACCACTCTTTCGACATTCACTTGTTCATCCAATGGAAAAACCTCTCTCCGGAGGAAGCTAGTTGGGAACCCTATGATTTGATTGCTACCCAATTTCCTCACTTTTGCCTTGAGGACAAGGCTCATTTTCAAGGGGAGGGTAATGATAGGATACCAAACCGTCCTGTTCTTGTTTGTTCAAGGAAGAGGCATTTGAATAAGTCAAATTAAGGGAAGTTTGGAAGTTATGTTTGTTAGGGGAAGTTTAGAAGTTATATGTTTTATGTGTGTGGTTATTATAAGTTAGTTATTTAGGGAGTTTTTATCAGTTTGGTTTGTCTGTTATGTATCTTTATATATATATCCATTTAGGTTGTAAACAAGAGGTTATGCAGAAATTATATACAGAATATATTGTCTTACTTGGTCAAGAACTTTAGATTTTGGTTCTTGAATTCTTATCCTAGATCCTAATTCTCAGAATCTATCATTCTGCATGTGCAATGAACCATAAAATAACAGAACTTCTCATCGCTACATCCTATTTAGAGTATGAATTGAAGCAACTAGCTGCCTGTTTATATATTTGATATGAAACCACAGAATCACAGTGAGAAGGATAAACTTGGACATGGTACTGAGAAATAATGCGAGCTCGTGACTTAAAATGATCATAACACTGAGAAGAACGGAATTCTGAAAAGAATATATATATGACTACATAGAGGGATCATAATGAAGAGAAGAAAGTGACACATAAATCCCTCATTCTACATCTTCTAAGTCTCAAGGCAACGAACGTCTCCTAAGAAAATGCCAAGGTCCAGTTCCTGTCCCCATCCTGCGTATAAATTTAAACATCAACTTAAATCATCATCATAATATAATCTCTGGACAAATATTGTTCACAGTTTTTGCTTCACAAGTCCTTGAGTTTGCTGCAAAATTTACAAGGATAGTACAGAGGGAATGATGATTACCTCCAAACACCAGCAAACATGCGAAGACCCATATAGATGGTTAGTGCAATCCATATTCCAATGAAACCATTGCTTTTGTAGAGAAGGAATAACGAGGTAACACTTACTATTGACACCATAACCTGCGCGTGAATATTAATTAAAGTGTCAGATTTCTGTCACGTGAAAATTATTGTTCCACATGTCCTTAATATTTCAGAAAATAGACAAGGGCATGCGAACTTGCCAAGGAGTAAGCAGAATAGGCAAAATCAGATGCTCCAAAGTTGACCCCATCAAACACAAAGGCTAATGTATTGATTGGTTGTGTAGCAGCAATAAACTGGTAGATACAAAGTGAAGAACAAAAATAATTAAATAGTTAGCATGTTTATACATACTTAGATTATTAACTATTATTACATTCAAAGAAGTGTGTGTGTGTACCGGAAGGCCTATTTTGATTAGGTGCAGAACATTAGCATTTTGGGAAAAGATTCCTGCTCCAAAGTACAAACCAACCCCAACTAACAGAGAAAGCCCTAATCCCAGAACAAGACCCATCTGCAACAAGAAGAGAAGATAGTACATTATTTAAAGTGCTGGGATTAAGAAGTAGAAAATATTACTGTACATAGGATTTGTGATTACCTGTAGTACTCTGGTTGCAACAGATGTTGCCTTATCATAGTCTTTCTCAGCAAAGGAACAAGCTAGAATTGCCTGTGAGCCAAATGGAATCTGTTTAATTACTCTATTCTTGTTTGTGAGTGTGTGTGTTTCTTTAAGGCACGCGAGATTTTGAGCATATGGCTTTACCTGTACAGCAACAGCTAAGCCATCAGCAAGAAGGGAAGAGGTCAACCAGACTTGAAGGCAGGTTTGGAAAGCAGCCATGGGAATTGAGCCAAGTCTTGCCGCCAATGAGGCTGCCAATGTTACACAGAATGTTACTGCCACCACTCTTGCTAGCAACAACCCTCCTGTGTCCAACCATACACAAGTTCAAACATTAGTATACCAAGTCAATTCATTCTTTCTTTTTCTGTTCTAAAAGAAAAATGAAGGCCATGAATACTGAATGATTCAGAAAAGTTGACACTCAGATATCATTTATGATATAAACTCTACAAGAAGATGTTATGTGCTCCTTACCATTTTTAAGAAACCTGAAAATCTGCAGATCCTTAATACTAGGAGGTAAGAGATTCACTTTCTTCATCAGTATCAAGAAGAGGACCACTGCCATCACGTACCTAAAAAGAGCAGTGAAGAGGTTTGAGGGACAAGATGAGATTACTTGAGAACATTTTAATTGAATTTCATTGCACACAACAAACAAATAAAAGTTAAAATAGATTCATGGTAAGACTTACTGGGATAGAACATGTGCAATGGCTGCACCTCTGAGTCCCAACTTATACTTAAATATAAGTATTGGATCCAAAATGATATTTGCAGCATATCCCAAAACTACATCAAAACAAAATATGAATGAACCAGGTTAGAGAAGATATTGGTTAGTTTCTTTTTGCTTAAAACTATTAAAATGCTAGTTAGCATGACAAACTAAGACACAAACAAGTCAAATTAACTAATAACTCTCAAGTTTAGACTTATTTTGTTTCCACTTCTATTCCATCATATAAAGTCGAAATCATATTTTCCTCATGTAAAAAATAAAAATGAGAATAAATCATCAAGTGTATCCCACCAATGACATATAAGGGAGTTTTTGTATCCTTGAAGCCTCTGAAGATTCCCTGCATGGCCAAGGAGAGAAGAACTGCAGGAGCACCTAGTGACCTCAATTGCAAGTATTTGATTGCTGGGACTAACATTGGAGAATCCTACAGATTAGAAAGAAGTCTTAGCCATAACAATGATAGCTGACACACAAGTACTTTTCCTGTAACTTTCATATTTCAAGAAAGATCTGAAACATTAAAGTCACTTACTTGTTTCAACCCCATCACACCTAATAGAGGTTTTGCTGCACATACAAGAGTTACAGATTGAAGCAGGCCAAGAATTGTGCCAAAAAGTAAAGCTGTTGATGCAGAAGCAATATTTCTCCTCTTCTTGCTTCCAATATTTGACTTACTCTTACTATCACTAACAACAGAAGTAGAAGACTTGCACTTTAATGTGTTTGTACCTGTTATGAAAGTATCTTGAGGTCAAAATTCAAAAATTTTAACTTTAATTCATGGTTTTGGCTGTAAAGTATCAGAGAGGGATATAGAAAAAGTACCATCTTCACATTTTGTATAAACTTTGTCAGAATTATCTGTTTCCATATTCTCAAGTGCAGAACTTTTTTGCATAGACAAGTCTTTCATTTCACTGTTTTCATCAGATGAAGATTTTCCAAGAGCCTCAGTGCTGTCTTTGGATGACCCTTTTTCCAAGTCATGAAGAGAATCATCCTCAGGCATGATTGCTTCTCTAGCCTTGGTACGATTAACAGCCAAGTTCTTGTCTGCTTTTTGAACTCTTCCAACGGTATCTTCCTCAGCAACAAAGGAAGTTGTTATGCTCACCAAAGGGAATATAGTGATCCTTGAAGCTTGGTTGAACAATGCAATAGAAACTCCTGCAGCAGCAAGCTCCACAGGTCCTATACCCAAAAATGAAAACAAGTCAGGTTAGAAATATGTAGTACTCTATCCAGTCCTTAATATAAAAGTAAAATAATTAAATCATAGCTATTAAGGAAATTACTTAAATTAATTATTTGTAACAATTGTGTGTTGGTTTCGCTAAAATACCTTTTGATTGGAAACCCCTTAATATATATGTGCAATCAATAATGATATTTTGTAAAAAAAAAGTATAAATTTGAGAGATAAAGCAAATGGAAATTTTATATTTAAGACTAAAGTAGATTGCCTTAGGACCGGAGGGAGTAATTTAGTTCAAAAATCTAAATGGAAAACCTTATTGGAATGAAAAGACATACCTAAGTGACCTATGAAAGCAGTGTCAATGAGGGAAGCAATGGGGTCAGCAGCAACAGCCAGAGCAGCTGGGACTGCAATTCCTAATATCTCCTTTCCTAGAGAATCCAGCTTCAAAACAAGTCTACATCACCACATTCATCAATGGAACCAAGTGTTTTTAGTCCAAAGTAAATATATGTAACAACTGAGATATTATCAAGGCAAAAGAAATCGACAATGAGGAAACTGATAGCTATCATATGGTTTGAGAGAAATCATTGAAGACTAGTTCAAGAGAAAATATCCTTAAAAGTAATTACTTAAGATTATGAGTATGCTCTTAAGTCTTAATTAATACTGTGGATGAGGAGTAATTTATTTCTCTATTACTATTTTAATTCTTAGCAAAGAAAAAATCAGATAATTAATTAGATCTTTGTACCTTGCGTCTTTGAAGAATACACTGAGAGGTACCTTCCACTCGCTCTTGGGTGCATGCAAAGTGCTATTCTCAGACATGATGATATTCTATCCAAAACAATAACCAAAAAAAAAAAAAAAAATCATTCTGCAGAACGCATTTTTTAATATTAAAAATAATACTTTGAAATTATATAACTTAAAATGAAATGTGAACCATTTAAAATCTTATTGTTGTTAATTTAATTAACAATTTTCTCAATTAAAAATATTTATTTGAGAAAATTAAACCAGGGCTATGTTGGATGTGTATATATTTCCTGAATAAACTTCAAATCACAGAAAAGATTGGACAAACTGTGCTCAACCACATAAAGTTGGAAAGTGGAAACACACGTTTTATTATAAAGATAATTATTCAACTCAAAGTTACATGTGTTGGTCCCACAATAAAACCTCGAATTTCAGGTCATATATTTTTTTTTTGGCCAGATAGTAATTTTTTTTATATGTCAGAGAGTAATTATTTAAGGAAAAGAAATGGAGTATGGAAATGTACGACAGGTAGACCAGACAGGACGCCACACCAATGTTTGATGACTTGATCATCCACAACTGCTCAGTGCCTCAGTGGAATTTGGAACTTGTCGTTCATTGGTTCATTGCAGTCGTTTTTAAATTTATTAATTGAAATATTTATTTTTAATGTAAACTTATTTATTAAAATTTTTTTTATAATTTTATTAATTCAATTGTTCTAAAAAACATATTATTCAAAAAGTTCATTCAATTCTTCATTTCATTCAAGTCAGTATAACAAATTTTGTTTACAGTTCGATTTTTTTTTTTTCATATAACAGAGAGATGTTAATTTTCCTGATATGTCTCTCTTAGGCGGCTTAGGGAAGATGAGATATTAAAAGGTTGACCAAAACAGAATACACACACCATCTAATTCTTAATATAGGAGCTAGATAATTAATTTACAAAAATTAAAAAATTAGTTAGGTTAGTTTTTTGTAAAAAAAAAAACCGTGTTTTGATTTTCCTAAAACACTCATTTTAATAATTTGTATTGGAACTACCTTTTGATGGAAACAAACACCATAGTGTACGTGTGCCATTAATTAATAGACAGTTGGAGAAAAAAATAAATAAACTTAATTAGGAGCCAAAGTAGATTGGGGTGTAATTAGTACGCTTAAAACCAAAATAAACCCCTTAACTAGCTTCTACTTTAAGGGAGTATTATGAATTTAGTAGGAAAATACACTTCTCCAAATGTAATTTTGTGTATTAGTTAGGGTGTCTTGATCAGTTACCTAAGAAAAACACATACATATTCAAGTGCGTTTCAGGCTGGATCAAATACGGCTATGAAATGAGACATTTCTATTAATCTAGTATGGGTTAAATTTGCATGCATGATGCCTGTGAGTGAGTGAAACAGTACCATGCAGTACAAGTAATGCATGATGACTAAGATATAGGATTCACTCTGCATCTTGTCACTTCACTCAACCGCTATCAATTAAAATCTCCAGCGACTAGCCAGCTCTCAATAAAAATTAATGCCTTTATGATGTTTACAAGTTCAAAAAGAATTCTAAGGACGCGTATTTATAAATCACACTTCACTTATCAGATCAGAGGCTCGTTGATGCCACTTGTGACAATAAACTTTAAGAAATTTTTGCATGAAGGATGAACTATATGTGAATAGTATTGTTATGCGCAGAGAGAGAGAGAGAGAGAGAAGCATACCTGCAGAGAACTTTGTATGTGGTTGAGATGCAATTGGAGAGGCGGGAGAGTGAACGGAAGCTCTCTGCTTTGTTGGCTTCGAAACGAATGATATAGAGTGCCCTATTTATAAGCATTCTTTGCCCACTCATTTTCCTAGAGCTTTTTGTTTTTTTAATATATATTTTAGTGCTCAAACACAGTTCATATCCCACTAACTTATTATTTCGCTCACAGAAAACTTATTGTCCATGTAGTTTCAATGAAAATATTATCATATGATCATACATTCGGGAAAAAAGATGATATATAATCAGACATAAAAAGGACTGGTGGTCAGTTTTACTATACATATTTATATCATTAGTATATCGTTCGTATTTTCTATTTTTCCCTTAGAAGGGCAAGTGTTAATGTTTTTAATTTCAGTTTTCTATTTCTTAATCTGACCCCATTCTGCAGTTTGTGTGCTAGCTAGTACTAATTATTAATCTATTCTTAAATATAAATTCAGTAAAATAATGTTTTGACATTCGTGGTGTGGGAATGAAATATTGTATTGAGGTTAATATAGTGTGTAGTGTTTATAATTTGCTCTTAGTTTTTATCCTTATATTTTTAAACAATAAGTTTTGTTTCTTCAAGTTTCTTTTTGTCTAAAGTGTAAGTCCTGATGTCTTAATAAAAACCTGGATTATCTTTACCCTTAGAGATCAAAACCTATTGTTTCAAATTATTGGTCTAAAACTAAAATAAAAATAAATTATAAGGATTAAATATCGTATTAAGACTACTATAAGAGTGTGATGGAAGTGGAAAGAACAAAAGATCGAGGAAAGTTGGTGACATGTACGTTTCAATAAATAAATTTATGGAGGAAGGGCGGGGATATTGGCATATGTTTACATTATTCTCTCCCATTTTTTTCCAGATATTCTCCACCATACCAGTGCCTAGAGAGCGCAGTGGTATGGATGATGCTAGTCTTTGCCAGCCTTTATCAGGGTTCAATCTCTACCTGGACACTAGGTCCCATTAAAAAAAAAAGAAGATATTCTCCACATTCATAGGTTTTTAAAAAAAAAAATAGAAATATCTTAATTATACACGAAAATGCACAAATATATTAAAACAAAAATTATTCGTCCAATTATAATGATAAATAATACTCTAGGACTAGTGAATAATAAAATGCGGGTGCCGAATATATTGTTTTCCCAACTTTAGGTTACAATATATAATAGTGCTTTCATTTCACTCCATAGTTAGTGATGTACATATTTTTATTGACTCCCATTGTGGCCTTAGTGGGATTTCCAATATCCACCTCAACACATTATCTCTAAACTTAGAAATTTTCAGTGTGCCATTATGACCTAACTTTTTCCTAGTTTCTTCATTTCAAGCATTTGTCTTTTTATATATTCCTTTTGGTCTTTAATATAAGAGTTAGATAATTAATTTAAGGATATTAATAAAGTTAGTTAAGTTAATTATCTATAATAAATATGTATTGGTTTAATCTGGCTAGAATACACTTTATAATTATGTGATTATATTGAAATCTTATTATATTTAGCATCAGAGACACATATGGAGATTATATGCGAGTATTAGTGCTAGTGTTGGGGTAGCACTTATGATTAAACCAAAAAGTTAATTAGAACGTTTAATTAATACGTAATCTTAATTTTTTATTTAATTATATTACCCCAGCTTTATTATATGATTATCTTCTTTTATTATGGTGGGAATCGAATAAGCTAAATTAACATCATATTTTGACCTAAATTTGACCTTTGCATCACTTTGATGGGCTTTTTGACCAATTTGTCCCTAATTAAGTAACTAATTATCAAAATGCCCCTGTCTGGAAACATATCACCAATATGCCACTGTTTAGTCGATTACACCCTTTGATGTAATCGACTAAACTGTGGGGCCTTTGTTTTTTTGAATGTCCGCGAAATGTAATCGACTAAGCTATAGTGCTTAGTCAATTACATCATGACAGATGGGTTTTTTAAAACCTCATTTGCCCCAACTGAACCCTAATACTCGATTAAACCTCCCCAAACCTCTCCCCCTCTGATTTTTTCGCCAAAACCTTTACTGAATCCGTTGGTGGGTTGCAAAGGAAACTTCCAATATAGCCAGCTATTGTAATGTGAGAGACTGAAGGTTGCGCCTCGAGATAGAACAGCCTTGGTTGCCGTCAGAATCCATTTCAGTGCTCTGATCTTTTTTAGTTATATTAACTGCGTTTTGTTTATATATATATATATATATATATATATATATATAAACATAATGCAGTTAATATAAGTAAAAAAGATCAGAGACGCAAGGGGACACGAATTGGATGGCAGCAAAGAAAAAAATAGAACGCAGCAGCAAAGCAATTCAAGAAGTAGAGGAAGACGAGACGTTGAATGGAGAGCAGAGCTGAAACGGATTCTGATGGCAACCAAGGTTGTTCTATCCCGAGACGCAACCTTCAGTCTCTCACATTACAACAGCTGGCTATATTGGAAGTTTCCTTCGCAACCCACCAACAGATTCAGCAAGGTTTTGACGAAAAAATCAAAGGGGGAGAGGTTTGGGGAGGTTTAATCGAGTATTAGGATTCAGTTGGGGCAAATGGGGTTTTAAAAACCCATCTGTCATGATGTAATCGACTAAGCACTGTAGCTTAGTCGATTACATTTTGCGGACATTCAAAAAAACAAAGGCCCCGCAGTTTAGTCGATTACATCTAAGGGTGTAATCGACTAAACAAGGGCATATTGATGATATGTTTCCAGACATGGGCATTTTGATAATTAATTATTTAATTAGGGGCAAATTGGTCAAAAAGCCCACTTTGATGCTACATATCAATTAACACGCGCGCTCGCAAAAGAGTATAGTTTTTTTTTTTTCAAAAAATAAATTTTAATATAGTTTTGTGAGAAAAAGCTTGAGAAATCTAACACGTCAGGAAAGATATGCCTGCAAATAATTCTCATATACCACTACTCATAAAGAAGTGTATTAGTTTACTTAAAAATAGAATGGATTGCTTATAGTGTTTGAGACGCAATTCCAGTTAAATATAAGAACTATTTTTGCAAAAGTAAGAATTTAATCCACTTTAACATATAGATATGTATAAGGAGTTATTCATTAATTGATAAGAATAGTGATTAAACGTAATATTCCAGAAAAATTAACACACATTTATTGTAAATAATTAGTATAAATAATTTTTTTAAATATTTATAGATTAGTTATCTAATTTTTGAACAATAAAACATATATATACATGTTAAACATGAGATTAAAAACTTGGGATATGGAAATGAAATGGGGGTGCACATTGAAGTGCAGAAAGTGGAAACCAAGTGTCCACATTTTTAAGGGAGAAATGATTGAAGATAAGTACAATATTGGTACAACACCTCCCACATATATATAGCCTCCTTCTCCACTTTCTTTCCTTTCTTCATAAACCCACTTTCCCACTCTTCATATTTTATTTAAAGGTTAATTAAGTAACAAATTCGCTCCGGAAGTATAGGTCTAGGAGCAATGTTACCCCAGAAGTTGCAAAACATAGCAATATTACCCTATTTCGTTAAAAACCTAACATTGACCGTTAACTTCTTAACGGAAATGGGCAACATTGCTAAGTTTTAATTTGAAACTTCCGGGGTAACATTGAGACAAGAAAAACTTTCAGGGCAACATTGTTTCTCAGCGATTCCGGGACAAATTTGCTACATAACTCTTTCTTTAACATCATAAACATATTGCCATTTTTAAATTACTAGCTAGATTAACATGTGTTAGCTAGAGGCTTAGAGTACCTATGGGCCACATACGGCGATAAATAAATTATAAAAATTTAACTTCGACCAATGTGTGTCTATATATATCATCTAAACTTTAGACCGTACTTGTGGTTAAATTTATAAAATGGAAACCAAAAAGAAAGAAAGAAGGGTTAAATATTATTTTTGTCACAGAAGTTTTGGCTAGGAGGCATCTAGCACCCGGAAGTTTTATTGGTATCATTTTTGCTCTGGGAGTTTACAAAAAGGAGAAAATATGTATTGAAAGTTTTTTTTAGGAGCAAATTTGCCCCGAAAGTTTTTTTTAGGAGCAAATTTGCGCAAACTTCTGGGGCAAAAATAATACCACAAATGATCAATCCAACGGTTAAGATCAACTGATGGGTAATATTGCTACATTTGTAAACTTCCGGGGCTAAAATGATACCCCAAAAAAACTTTCGGGTGCTGGGTGCTTCAAACCCAAAACTTTCGTGGCAAAATTGGTCTTTATCCCAAGAAAGAAAGATACCGACTTTTAGCTAGATCTTATGCATCTCACGGGTGAATAAATTATTCATAGATTGTATTGTATTCATATTTTTACAAGTCGCACTATTTATACTATAAGCCATATATTTTGGATTCTGTTGGCTACAAGAGATATACAAGAGGCATTTAAATATTGAAAGATTCATACTTGGTTCATTCATCTTCTTAATCAAGAAGCCGTCGGATGCAACGAAGAATATAATATTTCTGATATGTATGCGTACGTGCATCTCCAATGTCGACACTATGAGTCTATTGATGATTTAGTTTGCCTTTTCACGTCTCTACTTATATATATGTAAACATTCATTTCACTTTTTATACAGGTTTTTTAAATATATATATATATATTAAAAGTATACATATTTTTAATTTATTTTCAAAGTTTTTATACTATTTTTTAAATTTCATTCAAAATTATTAAATTGATTACAGTGCTAATCTCTCCTTAATTTTTAAAATATCCACATTTAAAACAAAGTAAAAAAATAGTATTACAAATAATAAAGTGAAATTTATTACTCCCTCCGGTCCTAATTATAGGAACACTTTTGTAGTGCAATTTGCACTACAAAAGTATTCTTATAATTAGGACCGGAGGTAGTACCTTACAACAATAAAATTGAGATATCCAGGATTGAACACTAATATATACTCCCTCCGTCCCTAATTATAAGAGCAATTTAACCGATTTTGGGAGAATTAAGGAGAGGAGTTAAATTAGTTAATTTTACTCATTTTCCTAAAATGTCCTTATATAAATTTAAAATGATACAAGTTGCCCTAATTATAAGTGTTTCTAATTTGTCTTATGTTAGATATCCATGACATATTAGTTTATTTATGTATATTAGTTGCTTTTTATATAACCATGTGTATACATATATGTGTATTCATATAGATCTATCTACATACATAGAGACACACACCCATATATCTACACACACACATATATATCTACACATATATATATTGACACACATAAACACAAATATACATATATATGTAAACACACATATTTATAATGCTCATAATAATAAGTATAAATAGGGGTATTATAGGAAAAAATTGACAAAAGTTAAAACTTGCTCTTATAATTATGACCAAAACCAACTCCAAAATTTGCTCCTATAATTAGGGACGAATGGAGTATAATATTAAGGAGCAAGGGTGATGATACTTAATTTAAAGTCAGATTATAAGATAATAATAAAAATTCAAGATAAAATTAAGAATAAGTATATGCTAACCCTTAATTTTCTTTGGACCAAACCAGAAGTAATTAGGTAAAGTTACTTTTCATTACGTATATAATTAATCTAATAGAAGGCAATTTATCTTCTTCGTAAAGGACAGATATTTTCATAAATTTCGCTTTCCAATACCTTCTTTTTCGGAGAATGCTGAACCACTAATCTTCCATTTAATTTGAGTAACAAGAGATTATGTGAGTGCAGAAGAACATTATTTTCCATTAGAGGATTAGTTAAAATAACATATTGACAGAGACAGTTTTCTATAAACAGAAAATGTCAGGGCATAAAGGTCTTTTTTGGGAATCATTATGAGATCTTAAATAAGGGACTTAATTAATTATTAAAAAATCTCAATGACAATCATGGAGCATGTAATAACAAATTTTAAAATAAGAAATGACAATACTTTACTTATCATCAAGATTTATTGATAATTAAGTTTCTTTATTAGGATCTCATATTACTTTAATAATAAAAGATAGGGAAATTTCCATACAAAAATGGTTGAATTACCGAAATTCTAGTTTAGGTAACTAAACTTAATAAATTATATATTAAGTTATACGTCATAATTATGGATTTAAAATTTGGGTTTATTTACCTTCATATCCATTAGTTATTAAAACCGAAAAATTGAAAACATGATCATATTAACTCTATCAATTAATTCTTTAGAAAGTACTGTAAAAATAATTTATTATTAATTTTTTAAAAAAAAAGTTGTAATATCGTTGTGCATCAATCATTCTCCTTCATCTACCATATCATATTAATTTTTAAAATTACCAAAATCTATTTTTAAAAATAATGAAAAATAATTTTTATTATATGATAGTTAATAGGATGAACTCCTTCAAGAAACAAAAGAAGAATTGCAAATGGAGATAAACTGAGCGATTCATTGGTTGAAGAAAAAAATTATTTTTTGGGTTAAAAATTTTGTGTGCCTTTTGTTTTAAGGCTAATGATCAATGAAAACAAGCGAGAAGATAGCCAAGGGCAAATAAAAATTGAAGTGAACTGCAATGATTCACATCATTTAGAAAGGAATTTAATTAATGGTACCCATTATTTTAAAATGTGGCATGCTTGAGACCTTTTTTTTTATGCAAAAGAAAATCAATTATTTAAGATGGGGTTAGAGATAATATTCGGATTTTATTAGTGGCATTGTAGTTTTTATATATTTCTATTTTGATTTTTGTCCTCCTAGATAATTACAATTTCTAGCATCCTATTCAATAAGTTATTTCATACATTTCTTTTGTCTAAACTAATGTATAATTACTTCAAATTTTAAAAATATAATTCATTTTACTTGTTTATCTATTATTTTGGATGCTCGATCTACCGTGCTTCCTATTGAATTAATTGATAGAGCAAATACTCCCTCCATTCCTTTTTATAAGAAGCCACCGTCATACATACCCGGCTGCTTTTTATAAGAAACATATAGAGAATTTCTTATTTTTTACTTCTTACTTTTCAAGTTTGCCCTTATTTAATTACCCCTATTTAATGTCAACATAATAAATTTTCACAACCCTCAAAGACATATCACTTTTATCAATGTTGTTAAAACGTAGAGTCTACGTAGAAACGGTAAGGGTGAGTAAAAACGTAAAATCGTAAAACGTAAACGAAACGGAAGAGTTTACTTCATACCACAAAGAAAATAAAACCCAACGTATATAAAATCAAAACACACAAATGCATTAAAGTTATCACAAATTTAAGTCCAAAGTCCAAACATTCAAGGAGATCAACAAATTTAAGTCATCATATGATCAAAACAAGTCAATAAAATGATAAAAGAGATCAACATCTCTAATTTAAATCATCGGAGTCAAAGTCAAGCTCATCTTCTCCATCCCCTCCCCCATTAAGAAATTCGGGAATATCCAAATCATTTAATTCATTCAGATTCAGATCATCATTGGGGCTGCAAATTTTTTTTTTTTTTAAAGTAACTCGGTGGAAACGGGTGGAAACGCCGTTTCTACGAGTTGAAACGGCGTTTCTACCGTTTCCACCCAAAAATCGTTCTGACCACCGTTTTAACTCGTTTTCCGGCGTAAAAACGTAGAAACGGACGTTTCTACGTTTTGGAACGACGTTTTAACAACACTGACTTTTATCATATTTATTTGGGAGAATTACATACAGGTCCCAAAGATGACAAAAAAATACAATGAGGTCCCAACAAGAATTCACATTAGGGACTTCTGTGTAATTATATGTGAATGTAAAATGACCATTATGGACAAGGGAAATTTACAATAGACAAAGTATAAATTTACAACAGACAGTATAGATTTACAACAAAATTTGAAAACAAGTTTTTTCTATTTTTGACTTCCGAGGCTATTTACAACAGTCAAAGTATAAATTTACAACAGACAAAGTATAGATTTACAACAAAATTTGAAAACGAGTTTTTTTTTTTTTTTTTTTTTCCATTTTTGACTTCCAGAGGCTATTTACAACAGACAAAGTATAGATTTACAACAAAATTTGAAAACGAGTTTTTTTTTTTCCATTTTTGACTTCCAGAGGCTATTTACAACAGACAAAGTATAAATTTACAACAGACAAAATATAGATTTACAACAAAATTTGAAAACGGGTTTTTTTTTTCCACTTTTGACTTCCAGAGGCTATTTACAACAGTCAAAATATAAATTTATGTAACATCCCATTTTCCAAAAGCAGTATAAATTTTTTTTTTATCAAAACATCATTTTAAATAATCAGAGTAGAGCATCGAAGCGATTGAGTGACTGATATGTATATATAAAATGCCGTAAGTCTGGCTGGATACAACAGCGGTACAAAAACCGTGTGGTTCAAAGGTATAATCTGCAGAAAGAAATCTTCAATTTGGATCTTCTACGTGGCTCGCTCGCTTCTTTCCTCGCCCCTTTGGTCCTCCGAACCCTGAAGCTATAGCTGAGATCCAATTTACCACATTGGATCTCAGGTAACGGTTAACCTCATGCTTATAAACAACACATGCGTGACAAATATTTCTAAAATCACAACAATGATCCATATAGGAAAACAATACAAAGATTATCATAACAATAACCCGTAAAACTGTAATAGTGATCCAAGTACGGTTCCTTGGTCACAGTGCATCTAAGTACGGTTTCATAGACACAGTGCATCTAAGTACGGTTCCATAGACATGATGCATCTAAGTACGGTTCCATAGACACAGTGCATATAGCACTGAATATAATGACCAAGTAAGTTCTATCATGGGGGCCTCACCGACTTTACGGCGACTATTTGGCTTACCCACATAGACTAGCCTTGCCTTCGGCATCAAACTATTCGCACAACATATCATCACATATATGCATTCAATAATCATCAGAGCTAGTGTTACAGTACGCGAACGTACCTTCGCTGACGGTGTTCGGTACTTCTGGCGGAAAACGTACTTTTACGGAAAAACGTGAAACAGCGGCACGTCGGGGGCGAATTCGGCGACAGATCGAGTTTCGATATCCTATAAGAATAATATCACTTCCATTAGTGATTTGACATAATACTGGCATTTTAGGTAAAAATTACCATTTTGCCCTATATCCCTAATCCACGAAATTTCGCCGACTTCACTACTTTAACTTCCACTTTTCGGGGACTCAATCCCTACCAAGTTTTACCTCTTTAGGCATCTTTCAATGCAATGAGGCCTAAAACAATAGTAGGAATCTCACTCCCTACTTACTAAATCTAACTACAGAACTAAAGACTAGAACTTAAAAAAACTAAGGACCGAAGAATTTACCCGTTGAAGACTTCTGCACAATTTTTTCCAGAGCTTCTCTCTCTTCTTTCTCCCTGTAGAATTTCGGCTAGAAGAAGTGGGAATGGTGTGAGAAATTTGAAGAGAGTTCATGCCTTTATATAGGCAATTTTTGGGTCCTAAAGTGTAATTTTCCCTTCTCAAATTTTGGGTCCTAAAGTGTAATTTTCCCTTCTCAAATTTTGGGTCCAAAGTTGTAATTTTCCCTTTAATATTTTGAAGAGTGATTCTTGGCCACACACCTCACCAATTCGGTCACTTACTCTCCAAGCCAAGGGTGAGCCAATTGGATGATGACACGTGTCCTCATCCAGTCCAATTTCCCCGATCGGTACCCGATTCGCGTAATTTCCGAGAAATCTCAAAATTCTGGACACATAGCTCTGAAGATCTTCTCTTTCTCATCAACAATATCTAATTTAACTTAGATTTCGGTCTCTTACAGGGTTCCAACAGTCCAGTTGAAGTTTTCTCGAAAAATGTGTCCGAACGCGTCCGGTTTCAGAACGCATTTCTGGAATCATCAACTTCTTCAGAAAAATTCACTGATTCCAAATATGTCCAGATAAATTCAAACTCATTCCTAGATGTTGAGTTAGGATTTATTTTCTTCATATCCAAAATTATGCCTATCTACATTTTTCCCTATTTTGTTTTATTAGGAAAATGCACAAATGGCTTCAGAATTAACTTCCGGGAGAGTCTAATGGAAGATAAAATTCCACTGATCAATATTTTATCATGACTTTGGAAATCCCATTCCTAGATCTCTAGATAGGATCCGTTTCCTAATTATTAAATTATTATTCATCATTTTTCACTTTAATTAATTATATTATAAAATAATTGCAAGTTGCATAAATTTATTTTTCATTTTTTTTCTGCCCATTTTTTTTAATTTCGTTTTTTTATATTTGATTAATTAATTAATTAATTATTTCTACATAATTTTTACAAAATTTTCCTATTGGTCTTTTCTTGCATTTAGGCTTAAAAATACCTAAACTCATCTATTTTTCTTCAAAATTTCCAATTAATTAGAAAATATATTTTTACTAATTGTAAGCCAACAACCACCATTTTTTGGTTTTACATAATTATCCATGAATTTCCTTTGCTTATGCTTAAGTAATCAGCCCAATATTACTCAATTACTTAATTATCACAATTTGATAATTTTCTTAATTAGAATACCCCTTGTCTCACAATTCTAGCTCTGATATTTTCATTTCCATGTCTTCTGCATTATTTTATAATTTACAAGGGCATTTTAGTCATTTTAATGCTTTTTGAGCATTCTTATTCAATTTCTCCAAGTTCATAATTTATTAAATTACCATAATTAGAGATAATATACTCTCATAATTCACTTGGTCATTTTACTACCTTTTAGGATTTTTCGTAATTTTCCTAAGTTATTTATGTCCCGTAGGGGCATTTTCGTCATTTTGGCACTTTATTAGTTTTTCCTCTAATTTCCAAGAGATTTCTCCTTAGAAAATAGAATAATTATAACTTAATATTTGATATCTCATATTCACCTATTTTTGATAGGTATAATTTTACTAAATCATGATACAGATTTTTATGTCCTTACAATTTACAACAGACAAAGTATAGATTTACAACAAAATTTGAAAACGAGATTTTTCCATTTTTGACTTCCAGAGGCTATTTACAACAGACAAAGTATAGATTTACAACAAAATTTGAAAACGAGTTTTTTCCATTTTTGATTTCCAGAGGCTATTTACAACAGACAAAGTATAAATTTACAACAGACAAAGTATAGATTTACAACAAAATTTGAAAACGAGTTTTTTTCATTTTTGACTTCCAGATGCTATTTACAACAGACAAAGTATAAATTTACAACAGATAGAGTATAGAATTACAACAATCACGCAAGAGCAGAAGGAAATCGGTATTGCAGCAATCATCCTATCAGCTGCAACAGGACCATGCTTACCCATGCTTCTCGAGCTCCTCGTAGATTACCCACTGTGTTTATTTGCATCAGACTGGACCCTTAGGTCCTTATGTATATATATACAACCCAACCCATTGCTTTCTATTTACAAGTCTTCTTCTGCAACTCACGGCCGAAACACACTGACAAAGGAAATATATATATACCAGCCCATCCAGCCCATATGTCTACAAAACCATTTGTAACTACAAAGCCTATAATACTCCCTCAAATACTAATTTATTTCGGTCGAAAAGGGAATAGAGCCAGCAAGAGATTATAGCGCCATACCCTCCTCGATTTTTGATCTCATTGGCGAACACCGGATCACGCAAACTGAGAGGCAGAGACCATATGCAACAGGGCGCCATACGTCTCGAACCCTAATCACACTTATACCCATCGGTCCTTCTCCTCTTGGTCTGTTTATACTCCTCAAACTGGATCATTAGTCCAGTATAAAATCAAAACTCCACGGCTTTCATTCTTCACCTTGCTTCAGCCAAGCCGAGAGGGAAAGAGAGAGTGAACGAGACTGAGTCCAAGAGCAGAAATAGAGAATGAAGTCAAGAAGGAGTGAGGGGGTTCAATTGTCTTGGTAGCTCTGTTTTAAATCAAGGAAAATAGAGGTAAGTTGATTGTGGCGGAGTGGTCAACGGAGATCGCAGGGGCCGATGGCCTTTCGTGCGTCTTCCTTGCTCGGTTCTTGGCGGAAATCGTGGCGGAGATCAGTCTTGCTAGAGATCGCAGGGGCCAACGTCTTCCGTGATCGATTCTTGCAGAAATCATGGCGGAGAGACAGGAGAGAGGAGTAGAAGAAGGAGAGAGGAAAGAGAGAAGAAAAAGGGAGGGAGGAGAGAGACAGGAGAGAGGGAAGGTCAAAATGGTAGTTTTACATTCACAAATAATTACAACCAGGTCCCTTGGGACTTTTGTGTAATTTCATGATTTCAAGGGACTTTATTGTGATTAATTCCCTTCCTTGGGACCTGTGTGTAATTCTCCCTATTTATTTTCTATGCTCTCTCTTCTACAATCTTCCTTATGATAAGAATTTCCTTATTCTCTCTCTTATTCCCAATGTCATCATAAATAAGGGTAGTTTTGTAAAAATGGGTTACAATTTTGATATATTTATTGTTCTTAACCGACACTTCGAACTATGAGATTCAGTTAATTGTTTCTTATAAAAAGAAACAAAGAAAGTAATAGGGTCACGTTTTTACTTTTGCTATTTTAATAATTAAGGGATACATAGAGGTAATTCAACCCAAATTTTAAATCCCTAATTATGAATCATAACAAGATAGATAATTTGTTAAGTTCAGTGACCCAAATTATAGTTTGGTAATTTAATAGTCTTTATATAGATTATCCCTAAAAGATACATAATAAATCTTAATAATAATCCCTTGCTTTATCAGTAGATTTTCAAAATGCATACAACACTCCAAAAAAAATTGACATCCATGCTATGCTAAACTAACAACTCACCAAAATGGTTTTTCTTTCACCCTCTTCTTCTTTTATTTTTAATTCTTAGCCATTTAATACAATTTAATTAATTTAAATTTATTATTTTAGTTGAAATTTTCAACAATAAAAATAAAAATATTTAAATTTTCAAAATTTAGTCTAAACGATTGAGAAAAATATTATAAAGAGAGAAGCATAATTGATATTGTTCGCCGTTTTTCTACCACGGATCTTAAGTTGTATAAAAAGTTGTCATTCCCACAAAGGCAAAAGTGATCGAACTAATGGAATTATGCTCTTAATTAGGCTAGACAAAGTCATTTTGAGTAATTCAATTTGTGAAAACAAATTTTGGTTCAAAACAAGGTAAATTTGACTAAGATAAAATTTGATTCTAACTTCAATTAAATGAAGCTTAGGATTATTTCTCCTCTTTGCATTTCATAAAACTAAATCAATTTCCTCTCAAATAGTATTTCAATGGATATATATATGTGTTAGTCTAAGATTCAAAAGCATTTGACATAGCTCTTTCAAGTCAAAATCAAGTTTCTCTTTTCATTAAAATGCATAATCTTTTAATTTGCTACAATTACTGAAAATCAACTTTAAACAACAAGTTTAACGTGACAATATAAGGTTGGTAAATATATCCATATTTTACCAACAAACCATCCATTTATCATGTAAACATCAAGTCAAGCATAATTTTAACCAAGTTCCACACCTATATTAGCTCTCTCAAGTCAAACCCAAATGAACAAATCAATCTAAATGTTGGCAAAATATTTAGAAACATTAAGCCAAGAATGAAATCAACACATATCATTAACTACTAAAATAGAGTAATAATCAAGCCTTAATTCTTACAAAGGCTCAAAATAATCCGAGAGTGAAGAGTTTAGCTACACATAATCATAAAATAGCCACAATTATCTAAAATAATTACAGCGCATCAAGAAACTAGCAAAGAAAGGGAAGAAGAATGATAAAAATCAAGGATTTAAGCCTCAAATCTCTTCTAACTCAAACCCCAAGCTCCAAACTCTTTAAGAAGCCAAAACTAACCCTAGCACCCAAAGCTCCAAAGAACACTTGAGAAGTCCAGACCAGAATACTCAATTTTTGGCCTAACCTTTCAACAAAGACCCTCAAAATGTGTTTTAGCAAGTAAACCGCATGGTTGAACTTTTTGTCGTTTGCTTCAACATACATGTCGTGTATTGAAGCATATGACACAGTAAGCTCATATCCTCATTGGCTTCAGCGCACATGTCGTTGGTTGAAACATATTACACAATAAACTCATATCTCTGTTGGCTTCAGCACACATGTCGTTCGCTGAAGCATATGATATGGTAAGCTTCCTCCTCATTAAGTCTTGTTTGCTTCATCACATGTATTGTTGGCTGAAGCCAACAATTAGGGGCGGAGCCAGGAAAGGAAATTATGGGGGAGAAAATTACAGAATAAAACCCTATAGAGTCAGTATTTAAAATTTGGGGGCGAAAATTACAGAAATTGACCCAAAATTCTCAGAAATTATGCTTTAGCCTCATAAATATTTCAATATTTTCATTTTAGTCCCTCTATGAGACTTTTTAATAGGGACTAAAATGAAAATATTAAAATTTTTAGGAGGCTGAAGTATAATTTCTGAAAATTTTGGGTTCATTTCTGTAATTTTAGGGGGGGCGGGGGCCACCCCTAATTCCACCCCTGCCAACAATACATCAGCTTTCTTCCTAGCTTCATGAGCTGGTCTTTGTCTGATATTTGTTGCTACAAGTTTTGTTCCTTAGCCCTTAAAAAGCTTTCAAATTTGTCTCTATCCCCCTACAAAGAGAGAATATATAAGTTCTTAAATTCTCTGCCTTTTTGTCTCAATCCCACTTAATTACTCCAAAAGCACAAAATATATGGTTAAAATAAAAAAATTCTTTGATTTTTTGCTTGATATTTTGACATGCACATTCTTCTATAAATAAACTTCTTTTTATGTACATTTTGATTTTAAAAATAGGTAAAAGGAGAAGAAAATGTGATGGAATATTATCAATTTCTAAAAGTTAACAGATATATAAATAGGGACATGTTTAATATTTTCATTTTTGAAAAATAATTATAATTCATCATAGATTCATAGTATATTTAATTTTCTAATATTGGAATCTAATTAAATTGGTTAGGCATCCAGGGTCGGCACCAGGATTTTATTTTGAGGTGGGCCGAAATTAAAAAAATCAAATGTAATATAAAGTTGGCATAAATACTGGAGATTGTGTGCAGGGGCGGAATCAGGGGGCTAAGGGGCCCTCCCAAAATTACAGAATTTGACCTAAAATTTTAGAAAATTATATGTTAGTCTTATAAAAATTTTAATATTTTCACTTTAATTAGTCCCTATTTTAATGAAGCGACTAAAAAAATATTGAAAATATATGAGGCTAAAATGTAATTTTCTAAAATTTTGGGTACAATTCTATAATTTTCTCTCCCTAATTTCAAATGTTGGCTCCACTGTGTTTTATTATGTAATTTTCGCTCTCCCTAATTTCAAATCTTGGCTCCGCCCCTGTGTGTGTCATACTAATATAATACTAAGTAAAAAGTAAAAACTTGGGAGATCATGACCCTTGCCAGTTCTCCATTGATTCTATCTAAAAATATTATGTACATAGGAAAGAAATATGCATAATTATGAACGTTTTATGAAAAAGGGTAAAATAATGGTATAAACTATAGCTCACCTAGAAGGTCCCAAAAAAAGAGACTATAACTGACCTAAAAAGAAATTACTCCTATAATTTTTAGTGCATGGTAAGTGAAATGTGACGTTTAAAATCCCAACAATTGATCAAAATGCATCTTCCATGTATTGCAAAAATAATGCGCAGTACCACTCTCTGTCTCTAAGTGTAGATTTAAAGTGGATCGTTAGCTTTTTATTCTCACCTTATAGTGAACTATGTCTTTCTATCATACATATAATGCCATGTCATCATCGAAACGAAGGGGTCACATTCCTTCAAATATTATTAAAGATTTAATAAACTTTGTATTATGGAGACTTCAACAAATGTCGTACAATATATATTCAAACTTAAAATATTGAAGGTGATCTGTGATGATCTTGTGATGAATTTCATATATTACCTTAAAATTCAATAAATATTCGTAGTTAAAGACTAGATTTTGTGAAGCTTGAGTGGATCAAATTTATATGCTTTTCTTATTATGAGAAAAATTGATTTGTGATTGAAGTCGCATTGATTTCTTGTCCAAATTTCACTTGATATATATTTGTCCATATTTTTCATTTCCTTCTAATAGTCAATACTTAGTAGTATATAACATGATTTAAACATATAATTAAGGATATCAATGAAGTTCTTACACACTTACAAGTTTTTAGCCTTAATTGTGGGAATTAATCATTGGGTATTTAAACTGATTTTATGAGTCTTTTTTTTTTTTTTACTTTCAACTGATATACATATGGCTTCAAGGTTCGTGGCTTCCCCTTTCAAGACCAACTCAAATTGGTGTGATGAATTGTATAAATTCTCGGCTCTAAAATAAATTATCAATGACTCGATACTCTAATTTTCTTATGGAACAAACATAGTGGGGAATGTATATATTTTGTCTTCAGTATCTTTGATGGAGATTAGACTTTGTTGAAGATGAAGGACACACTACTTTTCTATATAAAACATATAAAAGTCCACAATATTTTTTATCTATAAATAAGATTGATATTTTATATGATATTTTTTGTATGACGTACTGATAATTATAAGGTGTAACTAGTGGCTTAATTATAGTACGATAATAGATCACAAACATATGTAAGTGCTCATGAGTATGCTGAAAACATGCAATGTCCAATATCTTCCTAGCAAATCCATCGGAGGAGGTGCTTACTTGGATCCCCTACCCTCTATTAAAAAAAAAAAGTACCCCTCTTTAATAATCTTCCTCCACCTACAAACGATATTTTTTATAAAAAAAAAAAAAAATACCCCTATTCAATTAGGGGCAGATTTGAAAAGTAAAATATTTTCAAACAAAGACAAATTAAACTCTTTAGTCTGCCTGTTTTTGGCAACTGTCTATAATATAGTAGTATTTAGAGACAGAGTGAACATAGTATTCTCATTATGGAACCATGCTATATAACATAAATATAAAAACCTACTTCACTAATTTATAGTGATTAAGAAAATTAGTTAAGTTGATTATTTTCTATTATTATCGTGTAAGAAGTATGTGTTAGTTTCCATAAAATGCCAATATTTTAATGAGACAAAAGCAAATTGGAAAAAATTGTGAAACTAATTAGAATAATTTGAGAAACAAATACTAAATGTCTGATCCCCTGTAGGTCACTATAGTTTCCTTGTTGCTGATTTGGTGGGAGTACATCATAATAGGAGAGGCCTGAGACTTTAACTCTTTAGTTTCTTTCGTTTGCTTATTTTCTGTTTGTTTATCTTTCCTTGTATCAAAAAAAAAAAAAAAGAAGAAGAAGAAGATATATTTAGGATGGAAGGGGATACATACATAAATATATCTGTATTTTTCCATCCAAAATAATAGGCAAAATTACAATTTAATTATATATGGCTGGAAAATTTTGTCAATCAAATGTCGGCCACCACGCTCCGTCGATATTTTTGTGGATATCCAATGGTAATTTATTATCAACATATGTATAGTTTCTTGTGGGAATTAAACTTGCTTCAAGAAAAATAAGATGATAATTAGTCACCAGTTAATAATGGGAAATGATAATAATATTAATATTAATTATTATTATGATTATTGAGATAACGAAAGAGTTTTCATTCCCCGTAAGCAGAGGCATGAGGAAAGAGTGAGTTAGTATAATTAACTATAAAACGACTCATATATAGAGCTGTCAAAATGGGCTGGCCCGCATTTAACCCCATGTTTAGCCCTCTTATCTTTAGGCCCCATCATATGAAGCTTATTTTTGGCCCTAACCCAAAATAAGACCCACCCTTGAGGGTTATAATAGGGCCAACCCGCGGGCCGAATTAAGAAACTGGTCCAAATTGGCAAATTCCCTGTTCGGCTGTTCCAGGGCTAAAAAAATGATATAAAAAATAAAAGTCATGTGATAGAGTCGGCAAAACCAATAATTCTTTTTTAGGAAAACTGAAACTAATAATTTTAAAATAGAATTGTCTGACTCAAACTTTCGTTTTCTTTAGTTAAAGGGACAAAACATGGTACTATTCCCCAACAGTGACAAAAATTCATTGCACCTTTGATCTCAGATTTGTTTTCCTAAACAAAACCATTTTGTCCTCAGCTCTAAATTATTATATATCTCACTTCTCCATAATATTTTAATTTACTTCTAATTTTTATATTAATTTTTAGAAGTATATGTGCTTGAAAAAATTTCCAGCCAACATTTGAGTTTAATATATTACCAACCAAACAAATTTAATAATTATTTTTTAAAAAAAGTTAGAATTATGAAATTAATCATTCCATATATTAAAATATATATTTCAAAAATTTACCTTTGGAGGTGATACCCGTAATCGAACTTGGGTCCTCTAAGACCTAAAAACTCAAGTCATGAGGACTACGGTTAACAGTAAAAAATGTTTTATGCAATAAAAATATTTTTATGAAAAATTTAAAAATATATGTATTAAGTTTATGGGAAAATTAACTAAAAGTCCCTTATTGGAAAATTAATTGGCCATTGCAAATGACTTTTGGGAATCTCAATTTCATTTCATGGAAGGTCAATTGCAATTCATAGAAGATCATTTACAATTCGTGGAAGGTTACTTGCATTTACATTAGAGGGAATGTCACTTGCATTTTAACGTAATTTGCACACCATGAAAGTTCAGTTGTAATTCTTAGAAGATCATTTGCATTAATTTGCACTTAAACTTAATTTTCATGGCTAATTTCCCAATTTGCCCCTTATTAAATAACTATTTACCAAAATGCCCCTGTCAGAAAACTATTTCCCAATTTGCCCCTGTCAGAAAACTATTTCCCAATTTGCCCCTGTCAGAAAACTATTTCCCAATCTGCCCCTGTTTAGTCTACTAAAACCATGGTTTAGTCGACTAAATCGAGGGGCCAAATTTTTTTTGCAGCCCCCGACATTTAGTCGGCTAAAACTTAAGTTTTAGTCTACTAAACTGGGAAAATAGCTATTCCTTTCTGCAACAATCTGAAGTTTGACTTGGGAAAATTGTTTTTTTCTTGTTGCATACGTGTATAATTGTATATGTGATTCTTATTATGCCAGATATATGTGTTTTTAAGGCCGTATTGCCTGTATAATGTCTTAATCAAGTTGTTACAAGTTGGTCCAAAACATGGCCTGCGGGTTGGCCCTAACCCTTAGAGTTATAAACTTTTTTGGCCCGTGCGGGCTTTTTAAAATGCGGACTTTTTGGCCCTATGGGCTTTTTGGCCCTAGCCCGCGCGGGCTAGGGCCTAACGGGCCGGGGTGGCCCGTTTTGACAGCTCTACTCATACATATAAATCTATGATGAAGTTGAAGCCAAACACTACCCCTGCCCTTAATATAAGAATCGGTTGATTTTTCTTAGAAAGACTAAGAAAGCTAAATAAGTGACATTAAAGTATATATATTATCGTTTTTCCATAAAGTAATTTATTTAACTTATAAACTGATATATAATCTAATGAACACAATATATTCTATGATTAAATAACTTACTTAGCTTCATTAATTTCTTCAACAAAAATCAACTGACTCTGATATTAAGGATTAAAAATAGTAGAATTTATGTTAAATAAAAATAATAATAAAATATTTTAGTGAAGTGGTAACGAGTGGGGGTACGAACAAGAAGAAATTAACGTATATATAGAGTGGCGTGGGACAACGTACATAGGGAATCATGGGTTCATGAGCGAATGATTATATTATAACTAGTCCTTGTTGTGAGTGGTGTGTACCTTTGTGTATGTGTGGCTGTGTGCGCGTGCAGTGGGGCAACACCATTTATTCTCGCAAACACATGTGTGTGTCTGTGTGTCTTGTCATTTGCATCCGACATATGCCTAACACTCCAAGCTTTGTTCTCTTATTGGCTCAATAAATATAATTCTTGCTTGGGACTAGCCTATCGGGTCCCACACAATACTGCCTTATTCGAAGTCTCGTTACTCCTATGATTTTATTTATAGTGCTGGAAAAAAAAAATGGTCTTATTTATAGGACAGCAGGGAAGAAAAATTCATATGAATGTAACCCTTTATTTATTATTATTGTATTAACTTTGTTTTTATATAGTAGAATGAATATTAAATAGAGGTAAAGTTGAAAAGTTGTTAAATTTTATAGAGAAGAATTAATGAAGTTTAAGGTTTTCCTTAGTTTGTGTGAAACATGTTAAAAAGTGTTTTATAAATAGGATAAGAGGAGTATATAGACATATATTTCACATACACACACATCCCATGCTCTTATCATTATATGTAGTTGTGTATGTGCGCGTCTTAATATATAGAATAAATACCCTTTCTAATCCCTAACAAAAAATACGGACCCTATTTTGGTCCCTGACAAAAAAATCGACTCTTATTCGTCCTTTTTATAGACTAAAAATGACCTTTTGGAAATTTTTGAGGGATCAAAATGTCCACCAATCGACCTTTATTCGTCCTTTTTATGGACTAAAAATGACATTTTTTTTGTCAGAGACCAAAATGGGGTCCGTGTTTTTTTTTCGGGGCAAAAAATGATATTTACTCTAATATATGTATAGACACACAAAAAGGACGACCATTAAGTGGAATTTACTATTACCTCCCATCTTAATATAAGAGCTCGTCCGTAATTTAATTTAAATTACACTACGAACTAGATCTCACATTAAAAATCAGAGGTAGCATCTTCTTAAAGAAGGATCACACATGTTTAAAGAAGGTAGTGAGTGCGTGAACTGATTAATAAAAATGGGAGGCATGGAGCTACCTTCAATCCGATGGGAATCGTCCCGCTATTTAAAGAATTAACCCCTCCACCCACGGGCGGTATGCGTAATTTGCTGCATTGGGATTGATTAATTTTCATTTGAGGATAGTTAATATATTTCCTCTAGTCCTAAATATAAAACCCAATTAACTTTTTGGAAAGATTAAAAAACCAAATAAAGTATTTAATCATAACATATGTTGTGTATCATTAGATTATATATGAGTTTATTATGTTGGATTTTGAGTCTAAATCCTATGGGTTATGAAGAATAAGAAGTGGGTTGGAGAAGAAGAGGAAAAAGGAAGGTAAAAGGGGTGTGTGGGTATAAGTCTCACATTGAACAAAACATGAGAAATAGAAGGGTTTATAAGCCTCCACTTCAACTCCTCTAGATTGCCCCTTGCGGCACACCAATTTTGTGGAGGAGAGAGGACGCAAGTGGGCCTTGATTCACTACATGCCCGCACACCGCCATCTGTCAACCTAACACGGCTTGGTCAGTCGCGTATGTGTCACTACTACAAAGAATGACTTTTACTTCCTTAAGAGACATCCATTTTTAAAAGGGAAGTAAAAAAATAAAAACGGTGGCATTTTTGTAATTATGTGGAGACTTTTGATATCCTAATTTTAAAAAAGGAAGTTAAAAGTAACTTTTGGCATCCTAATTTAAAATTAGGACGCCTAAATAAGGACTTTTGGTGTCCTAATTTAAGTTTGGGATGTCAAAAGTGAACCCAGATGCTACTCCTGACCGAAAAAGGTAGTATTTTTGGAGTCCTAAAATTAATTTAGGATGCCAAAAGAAGTATTTTTGGCATCCTTAAATCAATGTAGGACACCAAAAGAAGTATTTTTGGCGTCCCAAATTGGTTTTAGGACGCCGAAAGGGACTCCTTCACACCTTCCAACACCTACACGACTTATCTCCTTTGCACGCCTCTCCTCTACACGTCTCATTCATTTCACTTCATTTCTGAAAGACTTCTCTCCATCTGGACCTTCCAACGCTCCCCTCCTACGTTGTGGCCCTTCCTCCGCTGTCACCCCTCCTCCGCCGTCCTCCCTTCTCCGTTGACCTTCACCTAAATCCTTATGACCTCACCCTCGTATGTGTGTTGATCCCCTCTCATTTCATTCCCTCAACAAATTTTTTTCCTTGCCCTTATATCTACGACGCATTTGAAAAGCTGAACTCATCTTTAGGTCCTTCAAAATTCATGCGTGCCGATGGCCTCCCTCTCCATCCCGCGGACTCCCTCTTTAGGTCATTTGAATTTCATGCATGCCGGCAGCAAGATCTACAACGCGTTTGGAAGGCTGAATGGAAAAGGAGGCGAGCACGGCGGTGCTAAACTCGTCTTAATACACTCTCAGATCTCCTTTTTCTTAAGGCTGAACTTGTCTCAATACACTTGATTTAGTTATTTCTTTGCTTGATTTGGGTTTATTTTTGGTTTCTAGTTATTTCTTTGCTTGATTTGGGTTTGATTTCGATTTCTGGTTATTTATTCATCGTGATCTGAAGCTATGATGGTTTGTTCTTATTCGTGATTATGCATAGATCTGGATGGTTTGTTCTTAATTGGTTTTAATAGCTATGCACTGCTTGGTTTTTCTATGATCACCACTGTTGTTCGTTCCTCCGTCTTCAGTGGTCTTCAGTTGCTCCTCCTGAATTGTAGTTTGGGTTTTTTTTTAAAAGAAAAAATGCCCTATGGCATCCATATTTATTGAGGATGCCGTAAGTACCACTTATGGTGTCGTCATTTTTCAAGGACGCCATATCTGTGACTTATTACGCCTCCCAGATAGGCGTCCTCCTCTAAAAGGACGTTAAAATTCACACACACAAAAAGGATGCGAAAGACCTTTTTTTATAGTAGTGAGTGTGAGAAATTAAAAATAATTTTTAGTTTTTGTCCAAGCAGTCCTTGAATTTTTTACTAATTCCCTATCAGCCCTCCATGTTTCTCCCAACCAGCGCCAGTAATAGACCATTAGTTTTCGAAACCGAAACAATACTGGTTCGCCAACGCCGGTCCGTTTCGTCATGTTGATTCGTTCGTCGTGTCGACTCATCGACAGGAGTCTATTGAATCATTTTTTTGTCATCTTTAAATAAACTTGCGTGTGACAGAAAATCTACTTGATTACATGATCTTTTCGATCACTTCACTCTTATACATACAACATATTGCATTATGTCATAATATTTTGGGTGCGATTTCTTTGGCATTTGGCTTTGTTCGTGAGGGCTCCTGATTGATAATGTCATCATTCTAAAGACGTAATCCGTTCTATCCTGGGAAACAATTGTTTGCTATCATTTGGCATCAATATAGAGGGAACAAATTGTCTTAAGGAGACAACATATGTTGGTCTCAGTTTCATTATTATTATTATTATTATTTTTGGTATATAACCGGGGCAAGTTGCCCAGTATACTCAGACTGACACTATAATACGTGGGTATGAAACCCCCACCACATCCCTAAACAAACAGCTACCAACAGATGAGGGGGGAGAATTAAAAATAACAATAGTCTCCTCCGCTCACAACTCAAAGTTAGCAAGCACATCCGCACATGTGTTAGCTTCCTATACACATGTCCTAATCTTATATCGAACTTTCTCAACATCGTAGAATTTTCGTCGAAGCAATTCCTCCCCGCTCTTCCTCCATTGTTTCTTTGATACTCGATACAACCGATGCGTAATCACACTCCACCAGTATCTTCTGAAAATTGGAATTATATGCTAGTTCCAAGCCAGTAAGGACCGCCCACAGTTCAGCTTTGACAGCTGTGCAATATCCTAATCTTCTGGTAAACCCACACATCCACTTCCCACTTATTATTTTTTATGCATATGATTCTCATATACTGTGAGTTTTACCATTTATTCACTTGTGAGAATTGTTATATGTTCATAGATAGTCTCATCTTAATTACACAAATACTGACCCTTGTGAAAATTTCAATTCTATAGTATTTTCGATAATAGTTTATAAGTAGACAAACTAGTTTGAAGAAAAATGATAAATATAAATACATTAAAGTAAGTTATTTAGGTTCCTTATAATCTCTCTAAAAAAGTCAACTGGGTCTTAATATATTAAGGACATGAGGTAGTATGAATCAATTGTTAATGAGGCATCAAAGTTAATGATTTAATTGGACAAATCACTATATAATTCAGCAGTCCCAAAATAAGCACATGTCATGATGAAGAGGGAGAGAAGAGTCGACAAGTAGAATTGAATAATTGGGATCGGTGTTTCTTATCGTAATGCTTGTGGAGAGTGAGCAAACAGTGAAGATGGTGGTGGAACTTAGGGTTGATGAGATTAGGGACCATTTTATAAGAAGAGCTCACAGTCACACCAATCGAAATGGGCAAGCCTCTTGCAGAATCCAAAAGGTCCTGCATCTCTCTCCCTGCTCCGTACATGACCTTGTTCTTCACTCCCACTTCCTCTCTGTATATAGTCGTCCCACTCTCTGCGTACTCTTCACGCCCCTGCCTCCATCATCATCATCATCATTTAACATTCATAAACACTTCAGCTGAAGTAACCACGAATAATAAACAAACAAGTCGCCAATCACTATCTAGCCTATTGGCATCAAAGCTCCTTTGTTGTCAGAGAAGATTTGCTGGTTTGATTGTAGGTCATTAGTGTCTACCCCTCTAAATTAAAATTTTATATAGTCCCTCCAATCCAATATATAATATAAGTCATTTAACTAATTCATCTGAACAAAAAAAAAAGTTATTAACTCATTAAATTTGTATGAAATTTCCAATTTGACCTTATTAAATGGAGTATCGAAGGAGAAATCATATTTAAACAATAATTACCAAGAAAAATTGACAAATAATCATAAATTACTCTCCAAATAACTTATATTGTTGTCCAAATCATTCTTCTATAAGCGACTTAAATTGTGAATTAGAGGGAGTATTGTTTTAGTTTTATTTATTAGTCATTTCCAAGACATTTCACCAGAACCATGAAAAACATTAGACATTACTAACTCTGTATTAAAATTCAACAATTATTCAACTTTAACACTATTTAATACACCTCATGAGAACAAAGTCCACTTAATCATCAATGAAAGGTAAAACTATACTTATATGAAAATTTTAATGATGCGACTTATAAAATATAACCCAAAAAATCTTCTCATTCTGCTTTATAAATAGAACTAGATGAGTATATCCCTTTCTCTCAACCCACAAGAAACCCTCTATAAAATCATGAGCCTAATGTTTTTCATGTCACTTTGAAAACATCAAATTTAGTGTTTTGTATATTGGATTCAAGTCATGAATATAATACTGTTGAGATATATAGTGAAGAAGATAGTGTGTGTACATGTGTGTGTATATACGTAGTGAGTAAAGAAGGAGCCATGGAGGACTTACATGAGAGAGAGCAAAGGGTAAGATGGCGAAGGACATGTGAATGAGAGGAGGATGAATGTGAAGGCGAAAGAACTTGGATTTGTTGAGCACTCCCAAATTGATGGAGCAATTGCAGTTCAAGATCTTCGTTGACACCCCACTTCTGTCCACTCCTTCCCCCAGCTTAAACTCTCTCACTCTTTCTATCTGAAATTATTTGGACAACAACACATTTATCTAAATTATTCATTATTAACATTTTACCTGAATAGTTTAAAATTGTAGTTAAAAAATAGTAAAGAGAACATTCAATTCACAAAGTAAAATACATTAAAGTAGAGGCTTATACGTATTCACAATGGAATATAATGGAGCACACGTACATGGGATGACTAGAGCCCCCCTTCGATATATATTGTTACTATATTTATAGTAGCATTTAATATTTATCAATACAGGTAGTTTTTTTTCCTTTGGTTTCATATATTTTATTGGTTACTCTTCATATCGATCTTGTGCATAACATAAATAATTAATATGCTAATATATTGGACCCACATCATGTATTCATCATTTCACCTACAGCTTTTGTAACATTATTGTAATAATAAATCCCAGTAATAGATGCTCATAATCATAGTTAAATAAAAATGCTGGCCATTGCACCTTTCATTGTTTGCTGCTTTTAATTAGCTTGTCAACAATCAAAATCACAAGTGTGTGTGTGTGTCTTTAGCACAGTTCTAAATACTGTTTCCCTCAAAATTTATGTAAACCTTTTACCATATATACTATTTTAATTTATAAAATATTATAAAGAAACACTTTTTAAAAATTGTATCTTTATAACTTACAAATAATACAATTTATTATAAAATTTTATTTCATACTGCTCTTGTTTCTAGTATAAGACACCTCAAACTTGAAGAAATATTGATAAAACTAATCTATATTACACAACCAGGGTGCTAACATAGTATATACATCTCTATAGAAAAGTAGAATATAATCTATATATAATATAAAAATTCTAACTTCTTAGAATACAATTAATTTCTCAAATTTAATCTCTACAAAAATTTACTAATAATCTACATAAAACATAAAAGTAATATTATTGATAAATCACCAAACATTGCGAGACAGCTCTTTACAAAACATACACAAGGTCTATAGTTCAAGTGTTTAATGAAAAAAGAGATTTGAAGTGAGAATGTGGTACCGCAAGGGAGAACACAGGAGGGGGAGGCTTAGTAGCAATGTAGAAAACAAGCAATGCAACACTTAGACTCAATAACAGTCTCCAACTGATCTGAATCCAAATCCAAATCCACGGGTCTGTGTTCCGGTACGTCCAGTACCTCCTCCACCCTTTCTCCTTCCTCCAATCATAATCATACACCTCATCATCATCATCCTCATCCTCACCGTTGTTCCCGCCCATTATAATCAGACGATTCATATCCCCATCATTCTCCGTAGGCGCCGTGGCATGGCTCTCGTCGTAAGACACCTTCTTATGGTGGTGGTAGCAGTGGACGGAGCCCCGGGACGAGGAGGAGTAGCGGTAGAGGGCGACGTCATGGGTTGGGTTGGAGGTAGGCCGGGCCGGGGACTGGAAGGTGGATGATTCAGCGTCGTTTTGAGTGAGGGTGGTGGCGGAAGGGCTTTGAACGTAGTAAGTAGGCAATGGATAAGAATGGTGGTGGTGGTACATCAGAGCCTCGTGGTCTTCCACGACAACGTTGTTGTTGGACATTGTTGTGAGAGTTGTGAGTGTTACAAGAAGAATGAGAAAGCCTTTGGGGTTTTAAAATGAATCAAGGGGATTGATGTGAGTGCATGATAGCCTAGCTAGGCATTTGGGTCTTCATTAAGGAACAACAATAGAAGCAAACATAATTGCCCCTAATTGATTGTGTTCACGGATATCCTACTGTTTTTTTTTTTTTTTTACTATTTAATTCTTTACACGATTTTTTATTATTTTATTCCTAGCTAGTCAAAATAAAAAATCTAGGAACTTTTTTTGAAAGACAAAGTCACGTCAATTGACTGATTTTTATCCTAGTAATTAATGTACATTTCCCCCTCCATTTAGTTGAATTCTTACAACGTTGGTGTCGATTATCCGATATCTGAATTAATAATTAAAAAGAGGAGGTAATAATGTTATCATTTTCATTGAGCAACGTGATTAGAAATTAAAATGAATAAATAAAATAATAAGGACAAGGAGGGAATGCTGTAATTACGGAAAAGTGTTGGGGGACTTGTCTCAGAAGATTGCGCCTATACAAATGGGCATTTTAATAATAAATTTAAAATAAAATTAATAATAATAAAAATAAAAAGACATACTTTTGCACCGAAATGCCTGTGTGAGAATGACAGCAAAGTATGCACGCTTTACTCATTACACTGTTCTTCTCTTCTTTTTATTAAACTTTTTATTATTTATAAATTATACTAAGATCTGCAACCTAAAATGTTTGATTAATTTGATTGTCCTCCCAAATATGCCGAGGGCCCATTCATTCTATATTATTTAATTGGATCCAAGGCATCATGCATGGGGTCCACATTTTATGAACACAGCTCTTAATATTATCATCTATATATATATATAATATAAAATTATAAGAATTCATACTATTCGAAATGCGTCCAAGTTAAGAAAAAATATTATTCCAAATCTTTCAATCAATTTTTGTTTTATAAATCGAACGTGCGAAGATTTCGCTTCGGGTTCGGCGAGCCGTTAATGCTTCAGGTAATTGACGGATTAAAAATTCTCGCCTTCACCGCACTGGGGGACTTGTCTCAGAAGATTGCGCCTATACAAATGGGCATTTTAATAATAAATTTAAAATAAAATTAATAATAATAAAAATAAAAAGACATACTTTTTTCCTATATTATTTAATTGGATTTTTATTTATCACTAATATTAATATATAATATAAAATCTATAAGAAATTACAAGTTTTTGTTTTATTAAGGTGAACTAATATAGATTTGTGCTTTTTTTAAGAATTAAGGTGAAGAATATTTTTCTTTCCTTTTTTTATTTATCACTAATATTAATATATAATATAAAATCTATAAGAAATTACACTACGACAAATTTGTGTTTGGATTAGATGTGAAAAACACTTTTTTTTACTCAAATCATGGTTTCAGAACAAATTAGCCAAACACTCATTAAAACCTAAAATCTATTCTAAGGTCCAAAATCATGGTTTTACAAAAAGCACATCAGTCCAATTTGTGGCAAAATTTATCCTCAAAATCTATGTTTTTTTAAAAAAAAGAAGTTAGAACACGAAAAAATGTGTTAATTACAGTACTCCATGCAAGCTCATATGCAACCGAGGTCTTGGTATCTAAAGATTTGCCCTAACTAATCCAGATCCAACCTGCATTGTGCACTTGGCTATGGTGGGAAAGTCTTCCAGCAGAGCTTTTCTGCATTCACAAAACTCGAACTCGAGTCCTTGTTTAAGCGACCTAAGCCGCTTATCACTTGTGTCAACCTCCGTCCGTTGGTATCTAAAACCAGCATTGTTTCTTCTTATGAATGATATATAATTTTTTTTTCTTTTTTTTGCCATCAGTGAATTGATTTTTTCGGCCAGACTGATATGGATTGAGCTAAACAAAAAATAATGGGCTGAATGAAAAAGTAGACCTGTTACTCAGCCAATCTAGTCTTGTGCCCCCATGTACCGATTTAATTCCCTTCAATCTTCTGTTACATTTTCCATCAACTTAAGTAATTAACATTCTAAATTTTTAATAAACTAAGATTGATATGCTCTTCACACAGCATGGTTTGAATTATAAGTAATATTATTCATGATTTGTGAATAATGTAGGTTGCATAAATTTAATATTTTATAGTGATTATTCATATTAATTAACATTAATTGACCATCAACACTTCATATATTAAATTAAAACAATATACTATTTTTTTAATACAGATATACAGTTTTGATGTTAATGGTAAGTATCTGTGAATGAGGAATAATTTAGACTTGAAGTAGAGATGAAATTTAATTGAGGATTTCTTGGGATTGAAGAGAGAAGATAGATTGTAAAGCAAGGGTGATAGCCATATATGGTAATCATTGTAAGATAATATAACTCTATACACCTTTTGCTTTTTGTATCAAGACATTATTAATTCCACTTCTTCTTATCATCATCATACAAATAAATAAACATATATGGCATTTTTAAAAAATATATATATATATTTTAAAAAAAGATATAATTTACATTAGATCTTTATTCCAATAGTTTATGATGTTTCTTTTGTCTAACATATATAGTTAGAAATTATATATTGTTTTTCATCTGTTGTAAATAGTCTAAGAAAATAAGATGTAAAGTTGATTAATTATCTGTAAATAGTACTTCCTCCAATTCTAAATATAAAACAAAGTTTGTAATGCAAATTGCACTATAAATTTTGTCCTATATTTAGAACCTGAGGTAGTATCATTTATATATATATACACACACAATATTTTTCATGTTGGCATATTTATTTATAGGATATTTTAAAGTAAAACACCCCATGCCTCTTTGAGACTTTTTTTAAGTGTGAGGTTTTGTGAGTTCGAACCTCAATGGAGAATATAAAGAGTGTTTGACTTATGACACAAAGAAGTGATAAGAAAAGTATAAAAGTCTTTGATGAAATAAAGTAAATTTACTCTTTTCACTGTATAATTTTCTTTACTTTAGATAACATTAGATTGATGTAAACTTTACAATTCTGAGAACCCAAACTAGGTGGACACAAAAACATATAAGGAGTGTCAGGTCATGAGACTGAGCTTGAAGAATTATATATATATATATATATATGGCGATAACTAATTTAATTGCTAATTAATCTAGGGACACATTATCTTTATTATAGTGCATAATTTGTTTTACTCAAATATCTCAAACACATATGTTTGTTGTGTATTAGAATTCATTGAAGGGAAGAGTGTTGTAAGTGTTATATCCCTTAAGTCTTAATTATAAGAACACTTTTATAGTGCAATTTATACTATAAAAGTGTTCTTATAATTAAGACCGGATGTAGTATTGTTTAAATTCATATATCTTGTTATATATATGCTTAATTCTTGTTGTTCTGTGTTAAATAATATTTGGTATTATTCACAAATTTAGTCCTGATTATTATTGAGTCTAAATAAAGCTATTTTTCCCAACATAAGTTTTTTCTATCCAAAAAATTTGAATATTACTTAAGCCATTGATTCTCCTCCATTACTTTAATGTTTTTCTATACTATTAAGAGGAGGACCTCCAATAACAACGTCGCTTTGGCCGAGTGGTTAAGGCGTGTGCCTGCTAAGTACATGGGGTTTCCCCGCGAGAGTTCGAATCTCTCAGGCGACGCTTCATGCTTTTTTAGTATTCAGCTGTCCAAGTTCAGGGTTCAGGTGATGCAGCAGCCAAATTTCTTAAAATAAAGAGAAAAACAGTACAGATCGAATTAAAAAACTTTCAACTGAACTACTTTTGTATGATGTGTCTACATCATCATTGTCTTGTACATTTTTTTAGTTACCTTCCACTAATACAAAATAAAAACCTCTCCATATTTTGTTCCCTTCTCTTATACAACAACACTACGTACATTTCAACCACTAACACCTTTTTCATTTCATTCTTCTTCTGCTTTTTGACTTCTCCTTAATACAAAGTAACCTTTCTCACTATTCACATTTTCTCTTCTTCATTCTTCATGATCATAAGAATCTCCTTTGAACATTATTGCACCAACCTAACCTATTCCCGCAAATTCACACAAAGCAAATACTGTACCAGAAAAAACAAAATATGCAACAACATTAATGCCCATGAACCCTATTCACATACAACTCCAGCTTTCTCTCTTTCTGCACATATTTATATGTACCTGACACAAGAATGGAAGCTGGGTGTGTACAATCTTGAAAAGGGGGGGATGAAACAGGGTGTGTGTTTATTGTACTCGGAGGAACTGAATATGGAGGGAAAAAATGCTTTTGTGCACTGAAGGTGTTTGTGTAAATGTCTGATAGAACAAGAAAGAAAATGGAGAAAAATTCCGAGGGTGGATATATATTACTCATCCAACTGAAAGAGAACAGGATATACCTTGCAAAGAACAATGAGGATGACTTTGGAATTTGGATGTGTACAATTTGATGAGAAGAGCCTGAAAATGGGTGATCCACAAAAAGTTCTGTGGTTATTTCATTTGGAGGTGATATAGAAGGTGAGGAGGAAAAACAGGTTTGTGCATTGAATGTGGTTGTGTGACTGTCTGAGAGAGAGAGAGAGAGATGAAAATTTTCCAAAGTTGGACATTATTTTTTGTTCATTCAACTTGGAAATCAAGGAAAGGAAAAGAGGATATATCTTGCATCAAACCCTCCAAATCCCATTCTCCCATTCTTAAGTTTTCCCCTGATTGCCCATGATTATTATTTCCATATCCAACCAAGTCCTGATGATGGTGATGATCAGTGTTATTGAAGCAACCATTATTAAAATGGTAGTTGTTGTTGTTGTTGTTGATATGACTTCTCACATCAATAGGACCAACACTAGTACTACTATTATACCTCTCTTCCATGCTTCTACTCTCCAAATGAGGAAGACACAGCTCTCTTTCTAACCCCATTATTTTACTATCTTCTCCCTCCAACACCACCCCATGACCATAATCACCACCATAAAACCCATCCTGCACCATGCAGCCGGCGCCACCGCCGCCAACTTGGGCTAAGCATGAAGGCGTGTCATAAGGAATGTTACTGTTATTACTATTCAACAGGGAAAAGGGGTACTCCATTAACTGGTGGTCACCACCAAAAGCCGGGGCGGCGGCTTGCATGGATTGTACGGATGCTGATGAAGATGATGAGATTGATGAAGGTGATGAGTCCATGCACATGGTCATGTTGATGAAGGGCATGGAGGTGGTGGAGATGCCATTGAGAATGATATGATTTGATGAAGAATCTGTACTGTTGTTTGGCGAAGGAGTAGCAGTGGAAGTAGTAGTACAAGTAGTATTGTTTTTCATCCTTTTCTTTAAGGTCGAGTTCCAAAAATTCTTAATCTCATTGTCTGTTCGTCCTGGAAGACGTGCTGCTATCTGAGACCACCTGAGATTTTCAGAACAAGAAAACTTTATTAAGGAGACGAGCTAGTTGGAGAAGACAGAAAACCATTATATATATATATATATATATATATATAACACTGATATATAGGAGAACAGCACCATATATAGCTCTATGGTTTATATCTATAATGTATGTGAGGATCTGTTGGTTAAAGAATAAGGAAGCAATTGTCCTACATGTGAGAGCCTCCATGTGATGAGACCAACTGCCATGTAGTCATAATCAAAAAGTGATATTTTAGTTGGTGCTATTATATGGAAAGATTTTTTTGTTTTAACTGACAGGTATATGTAACTTTCGGGCTAACGATAAATGTTTGATCCAATAAAAAATTAGAGAAAATAAAATTAAACTAAAAAAACTTGAGTCATTATTTTTAGGTAGATATATAATAATGTCAATGACCTCATTCATGAATCTCCATTATGGATATGGATTTGTCACAGAAGATCAGTACTGAGGGGCTCAATCACATTAAAGTTGTAAACTTTATGGTCAATTCTTAATCGATCATTTATATGAGTATGGTTCATAAATACAATATGGTAGGTATATATTGCAAGAATCCCAAAACTTGTGCATTGAGGTGTGGTACCCTAGATCAGTTCAATTTTTGAAAAAAAATAATTATGAATTTCATTTGTCTGAAAATTTCAGATAGAAAGTAGAAAACCCCACAAGAAGGATATGTTTTTGGGAGAATCCTTGCCAAGGCCCAATTAAGGTCCAAAATTGCAAAAAGGGCCCCAACAACTTTCACATACCAAAAAGAGCCCTAGGGCCTTTTCTGGTATAAACGTTAACAACTAAAACAGTAAAATGACAACAAAATAAATACCCATTAACAACTAAATCAGTCGTATTAACAACAATATTTTAACAACTAAATCAGTCACTTTAACAACAATATCAGCCCCGGTTAACAACTAAATCAGTCAAATTAACAACTAAATTTTAATGAAAAATCTCAGAAAAGACCCTAGGGCCCTTTTTGGTATGTGAAAGTTGTTGGGGCCCTTTTTGCAATTTTGGACCTTAATTGGGCCTTGACAAGGATTCTCCCTATGTTTTTTGAGGGAGCTGAAATCAAACTGAGCATGTAAGCTGGAAAATGAAGAGCTGATAATGTGTGCAATTTTCAGATATATAAAAACTAGAATTTTTGGGGGGGAAGTAATGGAAGAAATTCACCAATTATTAACAGTTAAGGCAAACTCTTGAACCCCCAGAAGAAAAAGAATTGTACTTAGAAACTTCAAAGATCAGTAACAAATACTGTGAGGCACATTCACATAATCCATATAGTCAGATTTCTTTTGTTTGTCCAGGAAGTCTATATATCAGCAAAGGTGATGACAGTGCATGGTTTTTAACAATAAAAGGCATTAAAGGGATTGTATTGCATCAATCTATAGTTATAGTTGTCTTACAATGAAGTTAAATATCCATCTTCTGTAAAACCAATTATTATTAAATTCAGTTGGATTTTTTAAGATTAATGGACGCAGTCAATGATATACTGTAAATTAATACTACCTTTAGTACTTTAAAATAATATCCAATAATTGACTTTATTTTTATTTTAGAGAGATTAAGAAAGCAAGTAACTTAATCATAATATATGTTGTATATTTTTAGATTATTCATTAGTTTATAAGTCAAGCTTGGTATAAAAATGATAAAAATAAACACTTCAAAATAATTTATTCCGCTTTCTTAATCTCTTTAAAAAGGCAACTGGATCTTATATTAAAGACTAGATCATTCTATCTTTTTTGATGGGTAATTAGTAAATATGTAAGTAAATATCTTTGGGATGACTTATTACTTATACAACCTAGTTGTTCGGCTGTCTGTGTGCACGATGTAGTTCTCAAACAAAAACACATCCAAAGAACTGACAAATATGCAAGGTAAAGAAAATTGTAAAGAATTACATCAACTCAAAAATTTAAGCTATTTGGTAAAAATTAATAAGTACCCTATCTAAGAAAATTTAACACAGGAATACTCTAATACCATATATAGATCACTGTAAAAAAATGGAAGAAATTAAAAGATCAAAAGAAAACTGTTATTAACATCTAATAAAAATGTCTAGGTTAATAAAATCACTCCATCTTGAAGCAAATTATAATAATTTTGCATCCAAATTATTAAGAATTTGTTCAGTTCATAATTTAGTCTTTAAAAATAGATAAATGATTAACACAATTGCTCACTCTCTCGTTAATAATATAATAATTCAGAGTAACAGCAAATTTGACTGATTATATATGCCATACATACATATATATATAATGAATCAGCTTGAGAATTTAATGATTGAAGATAAAACAAGTGAGGAAAAAAACGTACCTATTGCCAAGAATGGAATGAAAATGAAGAATGAGTTGTTCTTCTTGGAGAGAGAAAGCACCTCGCTTGAGGTCAGGTCTGAGATAATTAATCCAACGAAGGCGGCAACTCTTGCCACAACGTAGAAGGCCTGCATTTCTGGCAATGTCACTCCAACAACCTTGTCCATTGGTCAACATGTACCTTATCAGCTTCTCATCCTCCTCCGGCGACCACAACCCCTTCCTTAGCTTCACAGCATTGTTGTTGCCATTGTTCTTACTACTACTACTATTGTTCTTGTCCCTTCCCATTATTTAAGGATCGATCGAGACAACAAGGGATCAAACAAGTTTCTTTTTTTTTTTCAAGTGGGGGTTGTGAGAGAGATCTGAGAGAGTGCTATATAGCACAAGGAGGCTTCATGGTGTGGGAATGGTGATGATGATGGTGACGGGCTTGTGGGGTTTGCTTAAAATATGAAATATGAGAGAGAGAAAGAGAGAGATTGTGTTTGTTTGTGTAGTTAGTTGATGGGTAGAGTGGAAAACGGATTGGAGGGGGACCTCCATTAATGAATACACATAGCTAGAAAGAGAGAGTGAGACAGAGAGAGGGATGGTTGATCTTCTTGTCTTTGACTCAATTCTTGTCTTTTTCGATATATTTTACTTCACTCACAAGGTAATCACCATCTCCTCCTCCTCCGTCTTCTTCTCTCGCTTCTTCTTTTTGAATGTAACACTAACAATTTTATTGCTTCCACTTCACATAATATACTCTCTCTCTCTAGGGTTTAAACTTCAAATTCACGTGTGTGATGAGACTTAAAGAAAGAAGAAGCAGAAATCATGAGATCAATAGTAAATTCAATTTATTATATGTTATATAATATAGCACCACTCTGTATAAGGGAGCTGCATAAATCTTTTCATAAAGCCACTCAGGTTTATAAATATATTATAACATATATTTAGCACGATCTATATAATAATATTTTATTTTACAAATATGTTTTTTTTAATACTGTGCTGTTTCTAGAATTTAATTTTTTTCTAGGAAAAGAGTTGCACGCTTGGCAGTTGCTGTATAAAAATGATTATTTTAAGGTTATGTGAAGGTTACATTGTTTTGCATGAGTATGAGCTTCATTAGGGCTAACAACTTTAAGTGGCATATTTCTGAAGCAAATCATTTACACCTCCAAACAAAGCAATACCAATTAATTTATCTTTCTTTTATTGGCATAATCTTATTGTTGACGCCATGCCATTTCAGGTTAAGTATTATTCACTTTAGTCCTATTTCAACATGAAACATCACACCCAAGATTTGCACATGTAAATGATGAACCATATATATAGTTATATAATTAACCGAATCTGGTTAAAACTCAAATTAAAGTTAAAAAAACAAATTCACTTTTAATCTGTATATGCAGAATTTACTGCTCCAAGGAATGAAACAATCACAATTAATTTAGTAGTACTTTGGTAGAAAGCAAGAAAGTACCCTCAAAAAACTTCTTGTTCTTGCAATGAGAGTGATCTCAAATTTATTTAATTAAATATAAACTATTTTGCTGATCATACTAATAATTCTGAGTATAAACTAGGTTCCATAAAATAATATAAAAATGAGTAAACTAAATTTGGGTTCAGTAACTTACATTGTTAGGCTAAAGTGGAATATATATATATATATATTGTAACTTGAAAAGTACATATTACTCGATTTTGTGGTAAAAATTAGTTGGATATTTGTTCTTTGATAGGGATTTCTGCTCCTTGTAGGATAACACGTGTGTTTCTTATCCTTTGTAACAGCTGGACAATATATATTTTTTCCTACCTTACTTCTTGGTTTGTTTTACAATCATCTGATATAATTTTTTATTATTATTATTGTTATCCCTATCAAATCATCTGAATTAGGGAGAAGGATATTTAAAGAAAAATTACAAAACCCATAATCAGTATATATCAAGTGCATAAATATCAATATACCTAAGAATTTTTCAAGATTTCACCTTGTTGAAAATATATAGCTTTATCTGACATGATTTTTTTTACCTGAAAATTGAATTAAAATATTATAAGATCACTTGCACAAAATTTTCATCCTTAAATATGGATACATATAATATCCAATCCTTTTCTTCCTGGCTGTCAACCTATATCTCTTTGGCTAATTCCCTTTCATTACCTAATCATGTTTCCCCACAGCCAAATATATTTCACACAAAAATTATTTTCATGAACCATATATGGTATCTCAGTCATTGTCCAAATCATAAACAGATATACCTGAGAGTAGTCTCTGTCAATTCCAAGATGTTCCAAGGGCATTACAGTAATTGACTTGCGTTCTGACAGGAACTTCCACAATTTTCTGAGATGAAAATGAGTCAGAAACTTGAAGCTACTCAGATGTTTCAAAGGTGGCATCATTTCCTTAATCAACGGCTGTCCCATAAAAGAGAAGAAGAAAGAAAGAAAATGGTGTGTGATGCTTATGAGGGTGTCCCAAGCAACATTCTACTTTGTTACAAAGACAAGAAACAACAACTCACCTGGGGATTCTTTCTGTGTCACACCTGGTACTACACTGTAATAAGGATATATATAAATGATATTTTATAAACATGAAGAAAAAACACAATGAACAATAATAAAAGTATTAAAGGAGATGGAAGTCCAAAGTTGAATTTCGACAATTTTGATCCTGCCAAAAAAAAAAAGCCAGGCCACAAATTCTGATCGTCTCTTTCCCTCTCTTTTATTATCTGTTATAGTTTTTTTATGATTTTCTTAATTTTTGTTTCAATTCACTGATGGGACGTCAGAGTGATCCACTTAAGCCAGAAAAGAAATAACGTGGCAGCAGAGTCTTTTCATCAGGAAGTATTGCAATGTACTTATATTGCTCAACCCTTATTGGATGCAACAGGAGTAATTTTTACATTGATTCCATACATGTCAAGTACAAAACATAAAAATATTTGGGATGATAACGTCAAGATCCCAATTAAGGAAAATACTTCTTCCAATCCTAATTATAGAACAATATTTAGGAGTTAGTTTTTGTCCTAATTATAAGACAACATTCTAATTTTTGTCAATTTTTTCCTAAAATACCCCTATTTTATTTTCTCAAGCGTGTTTAGTTTTTAGTGAGTATATATATGTTGATGTGTAGACTCTTCCAATTAATGTAACTTTTAGATGTGTGTGTGTATACAAATATATATAGACACACACATATGTGTATTTGTGTGTATACATATATGTATATCTATGTGTGTCTGTCAATATATATGTGTGTGTCTACACACAAATATATACAGACACACGTGTGTGTACGCGCGCGCGCATATATGTATTTATATATGTGTGTGTCTATCAATATGCGTGCGTACATATATAAACACACACACACACATATACATATTTATCTTTGAGTGTGTGTGTATTTATATGTGGGCGCACACACACACACACATATATATATCTATATGTATACATATATATACAAGCATTTATGTATATATAGTAAGGCCATTATTTTAATTAAATAGCGTGTGGAAAAGAAAATTCTAGGTTAGAGAGGTATGTGACAGTAGCTATTGATTCACTTTTATTTACGTCATTTTAAATTTATACAAGGGCATTTTAGGAAAATGAATAAATTTAACTAATTTAACTTCTTTTCTTAATCTCCCCAAATTCGGTTAAATATGTCCTATAATCAGGACTGGAGGGAGTAATATTAGAAAAATCTATGCCTTATCAATAACAAGTGAAAAAATAACCATTGACACGATGAGAGAGTTATCATTAACAAATTTTGAGACTTTTCTTATATTAATTTTTTTAATTGGGACCTTAATATCATTTTCCCAAAATGTTTTCTTAAAAACAAATCAAATTTAACAACTGCATATGATAAGCTTATATTTCAGTACTGGACTGCCTATATAATACAATTAAAATAGTTAGTTATCTAAGAGTCTTTCAAAATACCAATTGTGAATGATTTGCCATCAATATTGTAGGATATTAAATAATCACAGGAGTTTGCCATTTCTCCACAGAAATTTACAACCAATAATTGCCTCAAGCCTATATAGAGACAATAATGGAATCAATAAAATATGCAGTAGTAAAGCATACATGCATAACACTTTCCTGGAATAGAACACATGTGCCAAGAACTTGTCCATAATAATGGAAAAATGTCTATACAGAGCCCAACAAACTCAAATCATTTAGAGATACAAAAAATTCATTTGAAAAGATGTTCTTAGGAAGACTGAAACAATATTATTACATCAAGCCGAGACCCACTCCTGACAGTCCTATGAACACATTCATCATCAGTTGATGGAAAGGAGTGGCATAGACAAAGGTACATCATAGTATAAAAAGTCTGATGTCCTTGAAAACTGAATATGGTACAGAAGCACTTCTTGCAAAATAACCGAAAAAGGTGCCAAATAAGCACATGCTCAGACTGATTTACAGGGCAAGCATTATAAGTAAGTTGGAAGAGGAAGCTTTTATATGCCCAAAAAAAAAAAAGATGGCATTCCATCAAATCCAGATCTGAGCACATTATTACAAAGGAAAAAAAGGTGTACGATAATTTTTTTTCCTTCCTAAAGCAATTTGAATAAGAGCAAATTGTGGCCTTTCTAGATAGATGTCAGCAAAGCGGAACTTCTCCATCTGAAGTGCCCAAGTCTTAATTGACATGTCAAGGGCCTTCTGGTTAAATTCTACCACCAGACCTCCCAGAATGCTTGGATCAATCTGGAAAAAAAAAAATTAATCACATTAAGTTTATTTATAGAGGGATGAAGGGAGGAGTAACAAAAAATATTAACAAGATCGCCTGAAGAGTCTCCTTCAGTGCCTGCTCCTCTTGAGGGGGAAGAGGCTGGTATAAACAAAAATTGAAGTCATGCAACAAAGCCAAAACCAAACAAAAAGTTGAATATAATATAGCCAGCCACCAGAGTAACTTTAACATGTAGAAAACATATCATCTAGGAAGAATTATCCTTTATTGACAAGTCAGCGAGAAAAAGGAGATAAACTAAGTTGTTTAAGGAAGAAAATTCAGAAACTTGAAAAGATATTACTCCCTCCGGTCCTAATTATAAGACAATATTTGGGAGTTAGTTTTGGTCCTAATTATAGAACATTTTAATTTTTGTCAATTTCTTCCTAAAATACCCCTATTTTATTATTTCAAGTGTGTTTAGTTTTTGGTGAGTATATGTAAATGGGTGCGTAGACTCTTCCAGTTAATAAAAAATTTAAATTGTTGGATTTTAATTTATTTATCAATCAGCAGTAATTTGCCAATACATAGAGACACACACATATATACATACATACATAACACACAAATATATATAGATATAGTGTGTGTCTACACTCAAATATATATAGACATACACACATATATCATATATATGTGTGTGTACATATATAAAAAAACACACACACACACAAATACATACATACTTACATACATACACACGCGTGTGTGTGTCTATTTGTGAGTGTGTGGGTGTGTGTTTATATGTATGTAAATAGACACGCACGCACGCGCGCGCGCGCACACACACACACACACACACACACACACACACACACACACACACACACACACACACACACACACACACACACACACACACACACACACACACACACACACACACACACACACACACACACACACACACACACATATAGCAATACCATTATTTCAATTGGAAGGCGTGTGAAAGGAAAATTCTAGGTGGGAGAGGTATGTGGTAGGAGTCGTTGAATCATTTTTATTTATATCATTTTAAATTTATATAAGGGCATTTTAGGAAAATGAGTAAAATTAACCAATTTAACTCCTCTCCTTAATCTCTCCGAAATCGGTTAAATATGTCTTATAATTCTAGGTGGGAGAGGTATGTGGTAGGAGTCGTTGAATCATTTTTATTTATATCATTTTAAATTTATATAAGGGCATTTTAGGAAAATGAGTAAAATTAACCAATTTAACTCCTCTCCTTAATCTCTCCGAAATCGGTTAAATATGTCTTATAATTAGGACCGGAGGGAGTATAATTTAACTAATTTTAAATTCTGAAGTTTCTTTAAAAATGATATGAGAAAATGAGAATGACCAGAATAAAAAATGGTGAAAGTAAGATATGTGGATACTGGAAATTATAAGGTGACCAAAACAGTCAAGGCAGGAATAAAAAGAATTTTTTCTTGTGCTCCCCACTTTTGGAAGGGTGAGAAATAGTGTCGCTTTTCCACCTATTGTGGGTATGTATGTTATATATTATATAATCATAATATCTATTAATATAATATAATATAATAGTATAAGTGAGGGAACAGTTTTTTTAGATTTATAATTAAGAAAATACTCCCTCTAATCTTAATTATATAAATACTTTCATAGTGCAAATTATATAAATACTTTCATAGTGCAAATTGCACTACGAAAGTGTTCTTATAATTATGACCGGAGGTAGTAGTAATTAAGATATAAATAGTGTAAGAGAAGGAAGAAATCTAAATGAATAAACAAGGATATATTTGGGGTGGGTAATATAGTACTCATTATGGAATTGATCAATAACATCGCCAAAGCTCATGGGGGTGCTCAACTTCTAATTAGCTTCCCTTCCATTAAACCAAACACAACCTAATTCTAAGGGAAAGTTACGCATAGGTCCCAAGGACCGAAAAAAATTACAAAAAAATCCCTTGAAATAACAAAATTACATAGAAGTCCCAACACGGGTGGAAAAAAGCCTTTTAAGACTAGACAAAAAACGCCTTGTAAGACCGGATCTGGAACCGATCTTGTTCCAGGCGGTATTAAAACTATGTTACTTGTTAAGACTGGATGAATGACCGGTCTTAAAAAAATCGTTTCTAGACCGAACTTTTGAAATATCCGGTCTTAAAAGTGTTTCAGAATAATAATAATAATAATAATAATAATAATAAACCCAAATGAAACAACTGGTCCCAAATCACCAGATCTAACAACATTTTGAATGTTCATTCGTCATCAATGACGAAGAACCAAGAGAAGATTGGAAGCAACAACAACAAGAAAAACAAAAAGATGATTACAAAGTCCAGAAATAAGAAAAAATAACAAGAAACAGAAATCATTCACCATGGAAATCGAATTTGAAGTCCAGATCTACAAAAAAATCACAAGCTTAAAGCAACCAAATCTGAGCAGCATCCTCTTGTCGGTGCTAGCAAAGCTTCAAGCAACCAAAATCGAAGTCCAGATCTGAGCAGAAGCGGTCAAGGTAGGAATAAACAGACTTAAGCAAGAAGAGATCTGGGTTTGATTTCAAACCGGATCTGTGCGAAGGCGGCGTGGAAGGAGCCATAGATCGAAGAGGAAGGAGCCGTCGTCGTCCAGAATCCTCAAAGTAGTACGCTTTCGCCGTTGCTGAGGATTGGAGTCGACGCCATCACAAAACCCTCGAAGCATCTCATAGCCAACGTTGCTAAGAATTTGATTGTGTGGCTCTTGGGATGACTTACAAAGATTGCAAGTCGGTTAGAGGAAGATGATGGCATTCTTGCTGAGGATTTGACTTGTGAGGCTCTTGGGACACTCCTTGAATCTATAACTAAGCAAATGTTAAGAAGACAAAGCAGACTCACGGACTTAACAGGTGTAGCGAATTTAGTTTTTTTTTTTTTACATTTTTAAGACCGGTTTTTTGAAACAATTGTTTTAAACAACCAGTCTTAAAAGTGTAAAAAAAAAATGACTGGTGGCAATTTCGTAAATAAATAGAACACTTTTAAGACCTGTTGTTTGAAACAAGCGGTCTTAAAAGTGTTCTATATATTTACGAAATTGTCATCGGTCATACTTTTAAGACCGGATCCTTTATAATCAGGTCCAAAAAGTTCTTTATATTTACGAAACTGCTACCGGTCATACTTTTTAGACCGGATTCTCTATAATCCGGTCTAAATGAGACGGTCTTAAAGCTCTTTTTTGCACTAGTGCAAGGGACTTTTTGTTGTAAATACATGCATTTCCTGTTGTAAATACATGCATTCACTACTACAAAAATGGGTTATTACTACCCTAAAAAACGTCCCTATTTAAAAAAGGGATGTAACAAGTGAACACAGTGGCATTCTTGTAATTATATTGGCTTCAAACGTTTTGAAGTCCCAAAATATAATTTGGGACTTCAAAAAATATTTTTGAAGTCCCAAAATACAATTTGGGACTTCAAAAATAAATTTTTGGGCGGAATTGCTTTTTTGGCGAGCTGGTGAAACTTTTTGGAGTCCCAAAATATAATTTGGGACTTCCAAATTCATGGAAAATTTTCGGCGGGAATTTTATTTGGAGGGGAAAATTTTTGGCGGGTATGTTTTTGGAGGAAATCTTTTGAAGTCCCAAATTATAATTTGGGACTCCAAAAATATATTTTTGAAGTCCCAAATTATATTTTGGGACTCCAAAAAATATCCATAACCCGCCAAAAAGTATTGGTGACAAAAAATTTATTTTTGAAGTCACAAAATATAATTTGGGACTTCAAAAACGTGTTTTTGAAGTCCCAAATTATATTTTGGGACTTTGAAAACATAGTTGTGAAGTCCCAAATTATAATTTGGGACTTCAATTGTTTAATATATTAAACTTTTTCTCTTTTTGCATTTGGCTTCTATCGGTTTAATCTGCTTCTTCCTCTCTTTCATTCCCATTGTTCCGAGCTCGCATCTCTAATCTTCTTCTTCATCACTCTCGTCCTTGTGTGTCGATGCGTTGCTCCGTCCAGCTCAGGGGTTGATTTGGGTGTCTCGCCGTCGTGCTCCGTCCAGCTCAGGGGTTGATTTGGGTGTCTCTCTTCCTTCCTCCAAGGCTCCAACTCCGATTCGTCATCACCTTTGTTCCTTCCTCCAACTCCGGCAATTTCGAACCAGTTTGAGCAACGAGTGATTGTGGTTTGTCTCTCCTTTTCTACTTTGATTTTACCGATTTTCGTAGATCTCTGAGAATTGGTCACCAAATGCAATGTACCAAGAAACTAGAATATTTTCTTCTAATTTGGGTGTGAAAAAGGCAGAGCACTTCTACAAGCTTGTGCTGCTCCCAAAAATGAGAGAGGATATAAGAAAGAACAAAAGATTGCATTTTGCTTTATATCAATCACCGAAAAGTCACTTTACAAACCTCTTTGCATTCTTTAAGGGAATATTGTTTCCATTATGTGAGGTATGTATTGAATGTAAGTTGCAGGGCAATAAGAATTGTTAAATGCATTGTCTTGTGTTAAATATGAAGAGATTCATATTTTCTTTTGATATATGCGTGTATGTGTATTTGTTTTGCATATATTTAATTAATATCTTGGTCCTTATGAATATGGATTTTGTAATGTTGTAACAGTTTCTTTAATATTAATTGCTTCTTACTTTCTTATGAGATTATACAAGTTTCCATATTCTCTAATGCTGGTTGTAGTTTAACTAAATAGATTTAAATGTTTGTCAATTGTTGTTTAAATCGTATGCTTGTTTATTACAGTTCTTACTTTCTATGTCCATTTTCCTGTGGATTCTGAAAATATTCTTAATGTACAGATCACGTACATGCACTCTCGAGAAGCAGTCATTATTGGAAGCATTCTACAAAAGGTTTCCATTCCTCCACTTCATTCAAGGTATATTTAGTTGGTCAATCAGACTTCACTAGGGCATGTTGCATAATAGTTGAGTAGTTTTTTTAACTTTAGGATTAGAGTTTATATTATATATTGGTTTTGAAATTTGAAGGGTTAAGGGTGGTTGTCATTCGGTTATTATTTGAGGTAGATAAGTTTGTACGATTACGAACTACTTTAATTTAATACATGCTGTGTTTGACCCAATTTTTTGAATACATTTCAGTGTGGGTATTGTTGAAGCTTGCAGAGATGGAATATTGTGGAACAACAAGGTATTTAATAGTTCTACTAATTCAATAATTGGTATGAACTATGAAGTTCAATTGTTTTTGGAAAATTGATAAGTTGGTCCTTGGGTGTAGTGATATGAGCAAAAAATTGAACAATCATTATATTGGCCTGACAGCAGGATTGGTTTTTTTGGTCAAAGGAAGAAGTTACAGAGTAGTTAACTAAATATAATGGATAGGATCTTGTCGAAGTTTGTGAGTTACACATTGTTGTATGTATATATAGAGTTGAGTTGATACTGGGTCAGGGGTCTAAATTTGTGTGGTCAAGAAATGATGAGCACTTTGCGGTAAAAATAATTTTTTGTAAAACAAGTTTGAATGCATTAGCCTGGATTAATAGTGAGGTGGACCGCACTGTTCTATTTAAGATTCTAGTTTCTGATATAGGGCATTAATTTTGAATTTTTAGAATTTTTCAAAAGCAATCACAATAATCATAGAAGAGGTTGAACAAGCTGTCTTGTTCATTGTTAGAGGCTATCATTGATTATTATGTGAATTATACAAAGCATTTACATAAAACTCTAATAAGTTAAGTGTACCTAGGGTGTTTTTAGGTTGATTGTTTATATATGTGTGTCTTGAATGCGATGATGATCTCGGATGCGAAGTGGGGAAGATGGGTTCCACCATTAATGAAGCTTCACATCAAATAATTGAGAGATGAGTTCATGCATCTAACTTTGGTTTTCTTTGCAGAGAAGATATTACTTATGGATCACAACAAACAACTCTCGTGGAATAGGACTAGCCAAAAAAGGACTATATATGCTTTTTCTCTGCTTTGTTGGGTTGTGTAGATTGAATAAAGAGCCTTTTGTATTATCTATTATTCATTACATCCTTTAAACCTTACAGTGAAGCAAACTTCTTCGAAGGTGTTGCCTCTGTCAAGGGAGTTAAAGGATTCGACCCAGAAGCTGCAAAATAGAGATTTTTTGAAATTTATTTAGATAAGGTACATAATCTATACTTGATAATTCTTTTGATTTCTTTTGCTATGAACTTTGCCTAAATTATATTGAATGTTGAATGTGCCCCTAGTGAGGTATACAAATAGAATGTGCCTTGTTGCCTTATTTATCACTTCATTGATCTATCAGTCTACCTTATTTTCCAATTTACAGATTTTTGGTACTGAGGCAGTGTACTCGAAGGAAGACATTGATTTGAGTCGAGACGCTTTGGCTGGCTATCTTCTTTCACACGTAGATGTGTGAAGATTAATTTACTTTGAATATTTCTTAGTAGATGTATGTGTAGTTGGATACATCATTATATTTTGACACTTTGTGGTAGCTTTATATGTAATGTAGCTGGATACATCATTATATTTTGACACTTTGTGGTAGTTGTATATGTAGTATGTAGTAGTTACCATTGTTGATCATATATATGATGGGTAATTGTTGAAATGTAATTCATTGTTCTAGTTTATTTGGAATCGCACAAGGCCTGTAGGTTTTAATGGTTTACGAATGATCTGAACATTTTGGTAATGTATGTTGGCTATCTGGTTGATGATTTTTATAGGGTATAATTGGTGGGTTGTGTAAAATACGTGCTAGGTAATTTTTTTAAAAAAAGACACTTTTGAAGTCCCAAAATACAATTTGGGACTTCAAAAAAGACACTTTTGAAGTCCCAAAATACAATCTGGGACTTCAAAAGTGTCAGTTTTGAAGTCCCAAATTGTATTTTGGGACTTCAAAAGTGTCATTTTTGAAGTCCCAAATTGTATTTTGGGACTTCAAAAGTGTCAGTTAGCTGTACATTTATGCGTGACATTTGAAGTCCCAAAATATAATTTGGGACTTCAAAAGTTTCATTTTTGGAGTCCCAAAACTAATTTGGGACTTCAAAAGTATAATTTTACTACTACCCTTCAATAGACATCCCATGAATAAGGGACGTTAAAAGGGCTTATTTTGGGACTTCAAAGGGTCTTTTTGTAGTAGTGATTTCCTGTTGTAAATACATGCATTTCCTGTTGTAAATGGTTTGAGACTTTTTTGATATTATGTGTATGGAATCAAAATCCAGATTTTTAAATGTTGTTGTAAATACATGCGTTTTCTGTTATAAATACATACATTTCCTATTATAAATGGTCAGGTGTTTAAATGTTGTTGTAAATATATGCATTTCCAGTTAATGGTTTGGGACTTTTTTGATATTATTTGTATGAAATTAAAATTCAGGCTTTTAAATGTTGTTGTAAATACATGCATTTCCTATTGTAAATACATACATTTCCTCTTGTAAATGGTCAGGTGTTTAAATGTTGTTGTAAATATATGCATTTCCTGTTGTAAATACAAATAATATCAAAAAAGTCCATTGGGACTTCTATTTACAACAGGAAATACATATATTTACATCAACATTTAAACACCTGACCATTTACAACAGGAAATGCATCTATTTACAACAGAAAATGCATGTATTTACAACAACATTTAAAACCTGTATTTTAATTCCATACAAATAATATCAAAAAAGTCTCAAACCATTTACAACAGGAAATGCATGTATTTACAACAAAAATGCTCTTAGGACTTCTGTGTAATTTTGTGATTTTAAGGGATTTTTTTGTAATTTTTTTCCGTCCTTAGAATCTGCGCGTAATTTTCCCTAATTCTAAAAATGAGCTATTCCTATTAAGTCCCTAATCATGAAGCTCAAAACAGAGACCATGCATGCCTGTCTAGTCTTGAGCTAGGGGCCAAAATGTAAACTCCTACTCCTAACGTTGGACACTTGTACTTTTTCAAAATATTTCATGGACTACTATAGTAGAAAAGGAAGAGACCCAAACAGAAGGCCTACCATAGTAGTGAAACAAACAACTAGGGTTTAAAAGAAACAAAGATATTTAGAAGACTAACCATGATAGAAAAGAACCAAAGATCACCCACGAGGTCTATCATGGTTAGAAACAACAACAACAAAAAGGGGAAAACCCTGGTTTTCTCACACAACGTCGAAACATAATTCCAATACAAAAGCCAACAAGAAATGACACAGTTGACTAAGAAAGAGAAGAGGTCGATAGCCGCTAGTCGATGTGAGAGTCTCGAAATACCTTTGTTAGCGCTCTTTGAACCTAGAGTTATACCCTGACCCTAGTGTGTTACCGATGTCTACCCCACCTAAACTTTCATGTAACAAAAAAAAAATCCCCAATACAGAACACAGCTCAGGGCACAATCGAAACAGAGGGTACAAGACCCAGCCCACGAGCTCGTCACAATTTCACAACACACAAGGCCATTCAGAGGCGGAACTATATGCTGGCCAGCTGGGGCCTTGGCCCCAACTGGCCCCGACTAATCTTATAAAATTTGTTAATATGTATATGTATATATTATATGATATTTTATTTGGCCACAAATTTGGCCCCAGCTAATTTTTTATCTTCTCTTTAAGGATAATGTTTGTTTCATTATTCATTAGGCTGTGAGAGGAAAGTAAAATTCTTGTTTGAGATACCAAAAAAATTAGTATCATCTTATATATTGTTTTAATTTATAATTATCTGTTATTATTTGTTTGTATTTTTCAGATTATTTTATACTATTTAGTAAATACTCCCTCTAGTCCTTATTTAAGGAACCAACTAACAATTCTCATAAGTCAATAAAAACAGTTAAAGTAATTAAATTTGTCCTAAAATTTAAGTAATTTTCAATATTATCCCTATGAATTACATTAAACTCTAATATCATATTAATTATTACTCTCCCTCACTACCTTTTTAATTATGGGTATACATGAAAAAAAAAAATTAATGCTATTTGGAAACAAACAAGTGTTTTATAAAAAGAACCAAATATATTTGTTAGTTGGTGCCTTATAATAAGAATTAAAGATGGTAGTTCAATATGTTTATTTTTTGGCCCGGGCTAAATTTTTTTCTGGTTCCGCCACTGGAAAGAGATTTTGCCGTGTCTCCCAAAATAAACCAAGTTCGATTAATGATTTGCAGAATTAGGGAACCTGGGTCGTTTCCCAACGAACTTGCAGCGGGTTTGATTAACAACAACAGTGAAACAGAATGGTAAAATTGGGGGGTTTTTGTTTAACAGATTAAAACGAAATAAATTGAAATAAACGAACTATGTAGAAACAGATAGAAAACGTTGATAGACTTAAACAGATTAAAACAACCAACCCAACGTTCAGATTCCAGAATCATGCATCATTGAACGAAATATAACTAATCACGTTTGGTTCCGGATGAATCGAAATCTCTGCATTCATCTGGAGAATCCCTCACCTAAACGATCGCCTAGAATTTATCCGAACAGTGGCGTCTCACTGTGCAATCGCACAACAACACTAAAACCTAGTCCGAATTCAGTCCTTGGGATGAACCAAACCGAATATTAAATCTAATATTCGAACTATTTTCAGAATCGAATCTGATAAGATGAAAACAGAATTGATTAAGTTACCGATTAGGCACAAGTTCTCTGGACGAATCATGGAATCCTCATCATTGGGTCAATCACAGGGGGTTTAGCCGAGCATGGCTGGAAAAACTGAATAAAAGATGAAGAACGCGAAAAACCCTAAGAACATGCGAAAATCGGTAGAGAGAATTTTCATAAAATCGTGAAACCCTAATGTCAAAATCCTGAATTCGTGAATGCCTCTGTCTTTGGCGGCTGCCTTACTTAAAAATAACCTAAAACGAAAATGGGCCCTAATAGTTTTAGCCTAAAACAGAAATAAAATAAAAACTGGACTTAAATTACAAAATTCGGGTCCAAATAATATCCAGAATTGTGCATCCGACTTCGGCTCCAAAATCGACCGCCCTCTTGACCGAATTGGCTCTTGATGTCTTCATAACAATTGTAGCTCTCTGAATCATCTGAAATATGAAACAAAAATGAGGCAAATCCGATGTCTGGTTCAAGAGTTATGGTAGAAATAGTGAAGTAATACAAAACTGGAATTTTATTATTAAAAATGGCTAAAATGCAATAAAAGGCCCAAGGCCCAAATAAACATAAAAGCCATTATTTATTAGATAAAGGGTCCTAAGTTATTATTCAAGAGACAAAAATAAGTGTATAAAATATTCAATTATCAAATTCCCCCACACTTATATTTTTGCACTCCTAAGCAAAATCTAAAGAAAAAAAGACTAAAATGAAAAACTCTTATTTACTAATAATTGCTACAATGCAAAAATTGAATCAAGGGACAAAAAGTTCCAAAAGACCAATCAATCAAGACCTAAATCCCTTCATCTCAAATTACAATTCATGGCGGTCTCAATCAATGATGCTGATCACAAAAGATGGTCTCACAAATAATGCGCTCAATCAATCAGTCTCTCAAGTGTTTAAGGTAAATAAGTGTATCGCTCAAATTCTACTTAAGAAAATTGTTCTACCATAAGCTTGCTCAACTTCTATGTCTCCACTACTCAAGACACATACATGCACAAATCAAGAGAGCTTGTAATTAAAGGTTGTAATGGGGCTAGGGTGAAGGTAGGTAATAGTATGGAATGAGAGGCTAAGCACCAAAGAAATCAAAAGGAAGAGCACTGATTAACACAATCATTCTCTATGTATGAAAATTTTATTCTACTAATATATCCATTCCTTTCTATGTATTTTCTTTTCTTTTCTCTCTCTTTTTTTTCTCTCTCTTCTTTTTTTTTCTTTTTTTTTTCTTCTTCTTCTTTTTTTTCCTTTTTTTTTTCTTTCCTTTCATTGTATACGTAATTACAATGTCAAAATCAAATATCTCCCCCCACACTTAAACTGTTGCACTCCTGAGCAACCCCCACACTTAAATTGTTGCACTCCTGAGCAACCCCCACACTTAAACACAAAACAAGTTGAAACCAATGCGCAATAAATCTTCAAGGTGCGGAATAAAATGGTTTTACGCTTAGGCTTGTAATGTGGCTTAGAAAAGAATGGGTCAAAAGGCACAAAGGGGCTAGCAAGGGAATCATAATGCAAGGGAAAGCTATTTGGCCAAAGTGAGGAAAATAAAAGAAAGAAAACAAGCTTCCATCATACTTATGCACGTAAGTGAAAAATGTAGTTTCAAAAGAAAAGGAGCAAGTTCTAGAGAACAAAAATCATGAGAGATGCACACATGAAAGAAAGAATGGCAAAAGATGAATTCCATTCATGCAGGCCCAAAACCTCACAAGGTCAATACCAACTTAGGCAATCAACAACATCAAATCAACTACCAAGATTTGTAATCGAAGAGTCAAGAATTGTAGACCAAACAGAATGATCCATTAAAGCCAAAATGTCCACGTTCATAATATGTAGCAATCATAGAAATAGATTCTTTTTTTTTTTTTTTCAAAAAGCAAAGCAAGGTAAAAAAAATGAACAAACAAAAGAGAAAGAGGGAGAAGAAAGAAGAATACTCCCCAAGGGTTTATGGAGAGTAGGTGGCATCAATGAGGTTTATGGAGGATAGGTGGCATCAATGAGGATAGTCTTTGCTTCTTCAGGCTGCTGTGGGATCCCTCATGAAATGGCTTGAGGCGATGCCCATTGACCTTAAAGGTTCTTCCTGTGGGTGAATCACATAGCTCAATAGCACCAAAAGGAAATATGTTAGTGATCAAAAAAGGGCCATCCCACTTAGATCGAAGCTACTGTGCATAAACTTCAGACGGGAATTAAATAGAAGAACTTTTGGCCCACGTAAAATTCTTTCCTCGTAATATGCTTATCATGGAATGCCTTAGTCTTTTCCTTATACAACCGTGAGCTCTCATAGGCATCTAATCTAAGCTCATCTAACTCTTGCAACCGTAGCTTCCTCTCCATCCTGCATCGAGCCAAATCCATGTTACACCGCTTAATGGCCCAATAGGCTCGATGCTCCAACTCAATAGGAAGATGACATGCCTTACCAAAGACAAGCCGATAAGGAGACATCCCAATCGGAGTCTTGTAGGCGGTGCGATATGCCCACAAAGCATCATCTAGTCGCTTACTCCAATCTTTCCGGTAGAGTTAACGGTCTTTCAAGGATTTGCTTAATCTCTCGATTTGAGACTTGACTTGACCATTGGTCCGAGGATGGTAGGTCGTGGAAACCTTGTGTAGCACTCCATACTTGCGTAACAAGGCACCCATGCTTCGATTGCAAAAATGGGAACCCTGGTCACTGATAATGGCTCTAGGAATGCCAAACCTACAGAAAATGTTAGACCTAACAAAGTCCACCACCACAGAAGAATCATTAGTCCGGGTGGCTTTCGCCTCAACCCATTTCGAAACATAATCAACGGACCAAGAAGATGTAAGTGTAACCATATGAAGCAGGAAAGGGACCCATGAAATCAATACCCCACACATCAAAGATCTCACAAAACAATATAGGGTTTTGGGGCATCTCATGCCTACGGGAAATACTCCCTGCCCTCTGACAGTTATCACATGATTTGCAAAACAAATGGGAATCATGAAACAAGGAAGGCCAAAATAATCCACTGTCTAACACTTTCCTAGCAGTTCTTTGGGGTCCAAAGTGACCACCACAGGCAGAAGCATGAGCAAAATGCAATATAGATTGAAACTCACAATCAGGCACACATCTCCTAACTACTTGGTCACTACAAAATTTCCAAGATAAGGGTCATCCCAAACATAATATTTAGACTCACTTTTCAATTTAAGGGTTTGGGCCCTAGTGGAATCTACAGAAAAACACCAAATACCAAATAGTTAACTAAATCAAGATACCATGGAAGCTTATCTAGCTTATCTTACAGTTGTAGAAGCCGCTCATCGTGAAATCATCCCGAATAGAAGAGGGGTGAGAGGAGAATGAGTGATACGACTCAAGTGGTCGCCTACCCGCTTTGTGCTCCACTTCTATCTCGAATCTCCACATCAAACTCTTGGAGCAACAACATCCACCGGATGAGCCGTGGCTTAGCATCTCGCCTTTTCAAAAGAAACTTTAAAGCCGCATGGTCGAGAAAACAATGACTCTACTAGCTAGCGATATGACCTAAACTTATCAAAGGCAAATACAATAGCCAACAACTCCTTCTCAGTAGTGGTGTAGTTAGACTGAGCAGAATCCAAAGTCTTGGAGGCATATGCAATGACATGGGAGGCTCTATCAACCCGCTGTGCTAAGATAGCACCAACCGCATAGTTGGAAGCATCGCACATCAACTCAAAAGGGAGGAGCCAATCAGGGGGCTGAATCATCTGGCCGTGGTTAGCAACGCTTCAAGTGATCGAAGGCCGCCTTGCACGCATCATCAAAGACAAAGTCGTGTCCTTATGCGAAGGTTGGACAAGGGTCGAGCAGTCTTGCTAAAATCTTGAATGAAACGTCGATAGAAACCCGCATGGCCAAGAAAAGAGCGAACTTCCCGCACGTAAGCGGGGTAAGGCAAAGCAAGAATAACATCTATCTTAGCGGGGTCTACCTCAATCCCTTTCCTAGACACTATGTGTCCCAAGACTATACCCGACTCAACCATGAAGTGACACTTCTCATAATTCAAGACAAGATTAGACTCAATGCACCTATGCAAAACTCTAGATAGATTAGCTAAGCATGCATCAAAATCAGACCCATATACAAAGTGAAATCATCCATAAACACCTCCATACAGTCCTCTAGGAACTCGTAGAAAATACTCACCATACAACGCCGAAAAGTGCCAGTGCATTGCGAGGCCAAAAGGCATCCTCCGGTAAGCATATGTCCCAAAGGGGCATGTGAAGGTCGCCTTCTCCCGATCCTCGGGAGCAATATGGATCCGGAAGTATCCGGAGTAGCCATCCAGAAGCGTAATGAGACTTACCACCAATCGCTCAAACATCTGATCAATGAAGGGTAGAGGGTAATGATCTTTGCGAGTGGCTTGGTTGAGTCTTCTATAGTCAATGCAAACTCTCCAACTATTCTGTAGTAGGAATGAGCTCATTCTTTTGATTGGCTACCACAGTGACTCCGGATTTCTTAGGAACCACTTGGACCGGACTAACCCACCGGCTATCGAAATGGGATAGATGATGCCGGCTTGCGTAAGCTTAGTGACCTCCTTCTTCACCACATCAAGGATAAGAGGATTAAGGCGTCTCTGGGTTGCCTCACAGGCTTAGAGTCCTCTTCCAATAGAATCCGATGCATGCACATAGAATGACTAATGCCAACTATGTCACCAATGTCCACCCAATGGCTTTCTTGTTCGCCCTCAATAAGCTTAGCAGCTTCTCTTCTTGATCTCGGCATAAGATTATTTGCCACAATGACCGGCAACCGCTCATTCACCTCCGTAAATGCATACTTCGATGATGATCGGAAGGGATTTCAACTCTAGTTTGGGCGGTTGCTCGGTGGAGGGAGAAGCTTGGGTGGTTGTTGCAACAACTCGATGTCATCACACCGGGAATACCGAAACCATATTCAAAGAAGCACAAGGAAGGACCGTGTCTATACGGCTCAAGGTTAACATCGAATTCAGATTCATCAAAATCGAATTAAGCTCATCAAAATCGAATCGGGATGCACGTTAGGATCGGGATGAAGCTCAAACTCGAATCAATATCGAGTCTACAAGTAATGTAGAATCATCAAGCAAATCAGAATCACCAAACAATGCGGTCTTAACCAAATTAGTGCAAACAGAGCACCATTCATTATCATCGCATGCACAAATGGGGGTATCACTCTCGATGAAAAATAAGGATAATCAAGACACCAACCATTAAGAAGATCATCCACAAGCATCATCAATCACATCAATACGAAAAGAGTGCTCTTCCCTAGGATATTTCATGGCATCAAAGATATTGAAATTCACGATATATCACCAAACTCCATGGAAAGAGTACTGAATGCACATCTATCTTAGTCCTAGCTGTTTTCATGAAAGGTCTCCCTAGAATGATTGGTGACCTACTACTAGGAGACTCACCCTCCATATCCAAGATGTAAAAATCAGCGGGGAATATCAATTCATTAACTTTGACTAATACATCTTCAACTAAACCGAAGGATGGGCATTACTCCTATTAGCTAACTGAACAATGACACCAGTTGGACGCAAGGGACCAAGACCAAGAGATCTATAAACAGATGCAGGCATGACATTAATAGAAGCACCTAAATCTAGCATGCAATCATCAAATCTATAGTTACCAATAAGGCAAGGGATAGAAAATGTCCCTGGGTCTTTGCATTTACGAGGCATGGTAGGCTGGATGAGTGCTGACACATTCTTATTTAGGAATTTGTTTAACCGCATCTAAGAGAGGAATGTTAATCTCTACTCGTCTGAATGTCTCAAGTATATCCTTCTCTTGTGCCTTTTCTGCCAACTTCTTAGATTGAACTGCTCTCTGAGGGAAAGGAAGAGGGATAGGAATGTCTTCCTCTTCACCTTGCTGCACACCTTTTTCTTTCGAGTCAATCTTCACATTTCGACTCGTTTTCGATGTGGAAGTCACATCTTCAGCCTTGCTTAGGTTCCTCCAATTGCTTGCCGCATCAGTAGTGATATAGCACTCACATTTCCCTTAGGATTGGGAATTGTTTGTGAAGGAAGGGAGTTGGATCCCTGGGGTTGAAGCTGGTTCAATGATGTTGCCAATTGCCCAATCTGTGTTTGCAAACTCTGAATGGAAGTGTCAGTTCTCGTTGGAACCGCATATTGGCCGTGACAAATTGCTTCATCATATCTTCAAGTGAGGAACCACCACCACTACTACTACTAGCTCGTTGTTGTGCCGCCCGTGGAGGTGGACATATGGTCGGTCGAGGAGGTGGTGCTTGCAAAGGCAAAGGGGGTGCAGATCGTTGCTGGAAAGTCCGTGGTCCGTACGGCCTCTGCTGGTAATTCCCACTCGCCGATACCGGTTACTCGGTTCGATTTTGATTCGGCGAAAGTTGGGGTGATTTCTCCAACCAGATTGTATGTATTAGAGAAAGCATTATTCTCGTTGGTATTGTGGCCTTCCTGGAAAAACACCCATTGCAGCTACCGATTGGTCTTGATAGGCAGGATCATGCAAAGTAAGGCAAGAGTCGAGAGAGTGATAAGGGTCGAACAAAACCCACAAGAGTACCCATGCCGAGAAGGGCAGATCGCACCGTCTCGTGTCACCGCCAATTGCCTCACAAGGGAGGTCAAATCATCAAGTCTCGGTCTCTAATCTCGAGAATCATACTGGATCGGGGCTTGAATATGGTAAACATGAGTACTATTGGCCCTAGTGCCAAACCGCTAAGAGTTATCTCGCCATAATGGATATCAATTCTCGGGCTTCTTCAGTGTCTTGTTACTCATAGCTCCACCACTAGAGGCATCAACCAACCCTTTGTCTACCGGTGATAGACCATCATAGAAAGAGTTGATCAAGTCTTTTTCAGATATTTGATGGTGTGGACAGCTTGCACATAACCTTTGAACCTCTCCCAATACTCATGCATAGTCTCCCAAATGATCTGTTTAATGTTGCCAATCTCCTTCTTGATCGCAGCTTGCTCTTGAGGAAGGAAAATATTTCTCTAGTAATATCCTCTCGAATATCACCCAGCTCCCAATAGATGAGGGTCAAGGTACAAAGAACCAATCCTTGGCTCCACCTTCCAATGAGAAAGGAAAAGCTCTCAACTTGATATGATTTTCATGAATGGCATGTGGCTTCATCAGGCCGCACACTACATGGAATTCCTTCAAATGCTTAATGGGGCACTCACCGCAAGACCATGAAACTTAGGCAACAAGTGTATTAGACCAGATTTAAGCTCAAAGTTAGCAAAGAAGATCAGGATATTGGATGCACAAAGGTTGATAATTCACATCAGGTGCACCCAATTCCTTCAAAGTATGATGATTTGCCTGTTCTCCTGCCATAATGTCTGAGTTAGTGGACACAAGACTATCAGAAATACTATCAGAATCACAGTCAAAAAGATCAATAGAATGGACACAATCCGAATGGCCACTATCAGGGTTCAGTTGAGTGTCCACTCAAGATAATCATATGACTTAAGCTTACAACTCTCCTAGCAAAGAAGAATTGTTCTCTCTATTTCAGATCAAATGGCAACAGATCTTCGGATTAGTAGTATTCCCGGTGCTCATGCAACATATACACAAAGATGCCACCGTAAAATCGAATTACGAAAATGCCACAAGGGGTGGTAAAAGTGGAAAAACACTAAGAGACACAAAGACAAAACACACAAAAGCGAAAACCTATGCTAGAAATTGACCTAAACAAGTCCGATACGTATCAAATGATTTTTAAAATTTTTGGGACTTGGACAGGGCGACTCCTGGACTATTGGGGAACTCAAAAATGGAATAAAAAAACTTCAAAAATTGAAAAAGTGGTCTAAACGATGGAATTTGGCAAAACGGAGGATATCCCTTAGAAAATAGGGGGTCTAATGATTTGCCATCTTCTATCACTGTACCAAATTTCAGCCAAATCAGAGATACCCCGAAAAAATCACCATGTTGGAAATCAAAAAATCAGAACTTAAAACAGCGAAAAAAGTGGTCTAAACGTTGGAATTTGGGGAAAATAGGTGAGACCTCACTTCCTACCAGGAAGTGACTCTTTCTTAGAACGCCCAATTCCTTGTGAATAAGACCTGGTTTGAGTGATTAGAGTCAGAAAAATTCCTATCCGACCACCCGAACCACGTAAACCCTAGCTGTTTACAATACTGTTACTAATCAAACCGATGCAAATTCCCCGGCAACGGCGCCAAATTTGGAAAGAGATTTTGCCGTGTCTCCCAAAATAAACCAAGTTCGATTAATGATTTGCAGAATTAGGGAACCTGGGTCGTTTCCCAACGAACTTGCAGCGGGTTTGATTAACAACAACAGTGAAACAGAATGGTAAAATTGGGGGTTTTAGGGTTTTATGATTCAGATTAAAACGAAATAAATTGAATTAAACATAACTATGTAGAAACAGATAGAAAAACGTTGATAGACTTAAGCATTAAAAACGACCAACCCAACGCTCGATTCCGTAATCATGCATCATTGAACGAAATATAACTAATCACGTTTGGTTCGGATGAATCGAAATCTCTCGCATTCATCCGGAGAATCCCTCACCTAAACGATCGCCTAGAATTTATCCGAACAGTGGCGTCTCACTGTGCAATCGCACAGCAACACTAAAACCTAGTCCGAATTCAGTCCTTGGGATGAACCAAACCGAATATTAAATCTAATATTCGAACTATTTTCAGAATCGAATATGATAAGATGAAAACAGAATTGATTAAGTTACCGATTAGGCACAAGTTCTCTGGACGAATCATGGAATCCTCATCATTGGGTCAATCACAGGGGGTTTAGCCGAGCATGGCTGGAAAACCGAAGAAAAGATGAAGAACGCGAAAACCCTAAGAACATGCGAAAATCGGTAGAGAGAATTTTCATAAAATCGTGAAACCCTAATGTCAAAATCCTGAATTCGTGAATGCCTCTGTCTTTGGCGGCTGCCTTACTTAAAAATAACCTAAAACGAAAATGGGCCCTAATAGTTTTAGCCCAAAACAGAAATAAAATAAAACTGGACTTAAATTACAAAATTCGGGTCCAAATAATATCCAGAATTGTACTTCCGACTTCGGCTCCAAAATCGACCGCCCTCTTGACCGAATTGGCTCTTGATGTCTTCATAACAATTGTAGCTCTCTGAATCATCTGAAATATGAAACAAAAATGAGGCAAATCCGATGTCTGGTTCAAGAGTTATGGTAGAAATAGTGAAGTAATACAAAACTAGAATTTTATTATTAAAAATGGCTAAAATGCCATAAAAGCCATTATTTATTAGATAAAGGGTCCTAAGTTATTATTCAAGAGACAAAAATAAGTGTATAAAATATTCAATTATCAGCCACTGAGGCCATTTCATAATAATCTACTGATAAAATAAACAATTTCAGAGTATGTAGCGACCTAAACGTGGCAATATACGTCTCAGACATAAACCTAAAAAAAGTGAGGCATACAAAGGTAAATTGATGCCCATGTCTCACATGCCTTCCCTTCGCAATCACCTTTATTTGAACTTTAGCTTGAAAATTTTTAATAACGATGAGACAAAAGTCCCAATAACCATTTACCAATTTAGGAAAAGATTGTAAGCCACCAACTTTATATTTATATATATAGTACAAATCATAACAAAAATATCTTCTCAAAGAGAAACAATTTCCAACCAACTGAGCTCCTCTGTGTAACTCCCAGCCATCAGCCATGGACCAGACCTTTCGTGCAGTATAATGCGACCAAAGGCTACACAACTGACGTTGGATCACTAGGTCTCTTCCCTTTCCTCCCACCTGGATCTAGGTTAAAGACACACCCAAGTGCCTATTTCCAAACCCCTGCAAAAGAATAAAAAATAGAGATATGAGCCTAACAAGATGCCAATCACTATGTACAGTTGTGGAGGTTGCCACGAACTTCCAAACAATTCTCCACAGTACCCTAAACCCTCCCAAACAACTCCATCACAACAAAATTCATAATTAAACCAAACCGTTTATGCGTGCGCTCACTAATATGTATTTTTATAAAATCCGTACGACGGGTTCACAAACAGTTCTAACATACTTCCTGCTCCTTTTTTGTTCGACGACATTTTGATCTATAACAAGGACAGGGATTCTCACCTCCATCATTTGATTGAGGCTCTATTACTTCTTCGGCAGCATTGTCTACTTGCGAAGGCTAGCAAATGTGTTTTTGGAGCTTACCAGGTCAATTATTTAGGCCACCTTATTTCCGGTGATGGTTTTTAAGCTGATTCACAGAAGATCAAAGCTATTCTCTCTTGACCTGTCCCTACTTCAGCTAAAGCTCTGCCTGGGTTTTTGGGTTTGTTCGTTTACTATCGCCATTTAGTGCAAAATTATGGGACAATTTGGCAGCCTTTGAATGCGCTTTTGAAGGGCTCTAACCGTTTTATTTAGTCCCCTCAAGCTGTATCTCTTAAGCAGGCCATGACTTCACCTCCAGTCCCCGCTTTGCCTGATTTCAATGAGCATTTTGTGATTGACATGGATGCCTCTGGTTCTGGTATGGGCGTTGTCTTGGCTCAATTGGTCCACCCCTTAACTTTTGCTAGCTTAGTTCCAAGAATGAAGCAGTGTCTTTCTGCTTATGAGTAAGAATTGTTGGCCATCGTTTTTGCAATCAAACAGTGGCAATCCTATTTAGTCGGCCGCACCTTTGTGGTCTTCATTATGAGGTTGAATATTGCAAGGGTAAGGACAATGTCAATGTTGATGCTCTTTCCCAACAACATAGTGCTTCTATTGCAAAGGTAAGGACAATGTCATTGTTGATTCTCTTTCCCAACAACATGATGCTTCTATTGCTGCACTTACTTTTCCTATGTCAGATTTACATGATCGCATGCAGAATTCCTGGATATGATCATTAGATTCAGCGCGTGATTGAGGATCTTGGACAATGTCAGCCAATCTTCTTAAAAGGGAAGGTAAGCTTGTTGTCGGTGCTAACAGGGGACTGGATTCAGATATTCCTCCTTTCTAGAGGCGGAACTAAGAAGGGCTAGGGGTGGCTGCCCCACACTAAAATTTAAAGGAAAAAAATATTATATATATAAAATGACATTTTGGTAATTTTATTAGACTTTCTGTTTCAATTAGGCTCTCCAAATCCTCTGACCCTCGCCTTCTCACCCAGTTTGCAGCGTCCATTTGTGTGCTCGGGGGAACTCATATCGTCGTCACCAGTGGCGGACCCAGGATTTTAGATTTATGGGTGTACAATTAGTGGTGGAATTCGGGGGTGCTGCCCCCGAAAATTTTTTTTAAGGAAAGTTTTAAACGCATTAAAAAAACAAAAGAATATAAACAATAAAATAAAATAAAACTTCAACTTAACATAGAAAAATAATAATTAAGAGTTAACTAAATTAACATTCAAAGGATGAAAAGACGGATTTGTAATCAACAAATTATGGATAAGTAAATTAAAAAACAAAAGAATATAAACAATAAAAGAAAAGAAAACTTCAACTTGACATAGAAAAATAATAATTGAGATTCAACTAAATTAACATTCAAAGGATGAAAAGACAAGTATTTGTAATTAATAAATTATGGATAAGTAAACTAAATGAAATGTGTCTTTTTATATTTTTTGCGTCTCCTTCTATCAATGAAAACTTGCTAGCTCAACTGGCGAGTACGTTCTATTAGGATGTAGCTCACCCACACGATCTTGGTTCGAATCCTCTTAGGTGTTGTTTTTGTTCACCTTGTTTAAACAGATGTGTTTCACTGCTTTAACAAAAACAATATGAAAGGGACGCACAAGGAATCGAACACGGGTGGATACATAAACCATACAGACTCTTTACCATCTAAGCCACCTATGTAAGTTGTCATGTATTCCCTTCAATATATATATATTATCAAAGATTTAATGTCTGCACTTGCCCACACTGGCCCCAGTGTGGGTCCGCCACTGGTCGTCACCCAACTGCATCTTGCTGTTAGAAGTTCTCTATTTAGGTGAGCTTCCCTCCGTCGGCAGCAGTCCATCGATCGTCCTCCATCATCGTTGTCGCTGCTCATCCGTCATTACGGAAGTAGTTCAATAAGCTCTGTCATCTCTCCTTGCACATTGTCTATTGGTCTCTATTTGTTCTCTATTTTTCTAACCATATATGTGTGTGTATAAAGCTTTTCTAATATTAATTGTCTAATGCAACTCTTGAAAAAAATGTGTTTTCAGTGGTTGATGCAGACTTTGCTTGCAGGGAATATAAAGTTAAACACAACTCTAATTTCTGTCAATCGGTATTCCCTTTTTTTCCTCTCTTTATCCATTAACTTCCATAAACATAGAAATTAACTGCATATTTTTTTTAGTGGTTTGATGTTAGTAATATTTTTAAAATTATATTGGTCATGAAATAATTCAGGCTCTTTGTGGGCAATTATTATAGGGAAGAGTGCAACCATTAATACTCATTTTAAAAGAAAAAATAGTGAGTCTTTGCCCTCATCTATTCCAAATGTGAATTGTTAAATACTAAGACTCTTAAGAAGTTGATCTTGTTTCATTGGAAAGAGATCCTACACTACGCCCTCCAATATGGAAATATCTTATAAATCAACAAGATAAAATTCGTCGTGCTTATCTTAAACATAGTCCATTTCAGGGCAAGCTTCAAAATTATCCTTTTTCTGGGGCAGAGAACAATTGACGTCATTTTTACTCTTCTTGGTTTGATTTGTTTCCATTTTGGTTAGAGTATTCTCTAAGTAAAAAATGTTGCATTTTGTTTGCATTGTTATTCATTTAGTAAACCAGGTGGCAGTGGTCGTTTTGGACTTAATACATTTATTGTTGAGGGATATAAAAATTGGAAAAAGGTTAAGTGTTTTTCTACGCCATGTTGGAAAAAATGTTATCTCAATGCATAAAAATGTTGTGAGTTCATGTAGTTTGAGGTATTGGTTGAAAAACTTACTTCTCAGGAGATTGCAACTAATCATTTGAGACTACAAGTTTCTGTAGATGTGATAAGATGGCTTGTTCTTCACAGATGCGCTTTTAGAGGTCATAATGAAGACTTAGATTCACTTAATCGTGATAATTTTCTTGAGATGATGAAGTTTGTAGCTTCCTATAATCAAGAAGTTGCAGCAGTTGTTTTAGAAGGGGGGAAAACTCCTCAAAATGCATCATATAGTTCCCCCTCGAATGCAAAAGGAAACTCTTCATGTTTTCTCTCAAAAGGTAAAGAACGCAATAAGGGAATTTTAATGTTTTCTTCATGTTTTCTCTCATGTGTTCTTTACCTTTTGAGAGAAAACATGAAGAGTTTCCTTTTGAATTCAAGGGAGAACTATATGATGCAATTTGAAGAGCTTTTTCTCTAAAACAACTGCTGCAACTTCTTGATTATAGGAAGCTAAAAACCTTATCATCTCAAGAAAATAACCCCGATTAAGTGAATCTAAGTTTTCATTTTGACCTCTAAAACCCCTTGAAGAGAAAGTCATTTTGTCACGTCTGCAGAAACTTGTAGTCTCAAAACAATTAGTTGCAATCTCCTGAGAAATAAGTTTTTCAACCAATATATCTCACTATGTTGAGATTGGTTCATAAGATCACTACATGAACTCAGCATTTTTATGCATTGAGTTAACATTTTTCCTAACATGGCATAGAACAACACAATTTTCTCCATCATTAACCTTTTTCCAATTTCTAAGTTCCTCAATAACAAATGTATTAAGTCCAAAACGACCACTGCCACCTGGTTTACTAAATAAATAACAAGGCAAACAAAATGCAGTACCTTTACTTGGAGAATACTCTAACCAAGATGAAAACAAATCAAACCAAGAGGCGCAAAAATGACGTCGATTGTTCTCTGCCCAGAAAAAGGATAATTTTGAAGCTTGCACTGAAATGGGTGATTTATAGAATATTTCCATATTAGAGGGCATAGTGCAAGATCTCTTTCCAATGAAGCAAGATCAACTTCTTTAACTACCTCTCTATTTTCATTCTAAGAGACTTTGAAGAAGGAGTCTCAGTATTTGACAATTAGGAGTAGACGAGAGCAAAGACTCACTATTCTTTCTCTTAAAATAAGTATCAATGGTAGCACTTTTCCCCATAATAATCACTTACAAGGAGCATGAATTATTAATATCAAACCACTAAAAGAAATTGCAGTCAATTTCTATGTTCATGGCAGTTAAGGGATAAAGAGGGGGGAAAGAGGAATACCGATTGACAATTAATGGATAAAAAGGGAATATCGATTGACAGGAATTAGAGCTTTGTTAAACTTTATATTCCCTGCAAGCAAAGTTTGCATCAACCACTGAAAAAACATTTGTTTCAGGGGTTGCATTAGACCGTTAATATTAGCAAAGCTTTATATATATAGTTAGAAAAATATAGAACAAACAGAGGCCAACAGACAATCTACAAGGAGAGATGACAGAGCTTATTGAACTACTTCGGTAACGACAAATGAGCAATAGCAACGATAATGGAGGATGATTGATGGACTACCACCGATGAAGGGAAGCTCACCTAAACAAAAAACTTCCGACGGCGAGATGCAGTTGGGTGACGGTAAGACGAGTTCCCCTGAGCACACAAACAGACGCCGCAAGCTGGGTGAGAATTGAGAAGGCGAGGGTCGGAGGATTTGGAGGAGCCTAATTGAAAGAGGGAGCCTAATAAAATTACCAAAGTGCCATTTTATATATATAATATTTTTTTCCCTTAAATTTTATGGAGGGCGGCGGCCAACCCTAACCCCCTCTAGTTTTGCCTCTTATCAAACTCCATGGTTTCCTAAATCTAGTGAGTGACCGTGACCCTATTTTTTATGGTAAGTTTTGCCGAGAGCTTTATCGGTTATACGGTTTTAAGTTGCAATTGTCTTCAGCATACCTACATTGCATTACTAGGGACTTCCCTAAGCAGTGGGTTAAATGGACTTCACTTGCTGAATTATGGTATAATACCAATTTTTATGGTATTCCACTCTCCACTCATCTTCCATATCTTCCTGGGGATTCTAATAATTACTTGGTTGATCACGTTTGCTTATCATGTGAACTCACCAGCTTCTTAAAAGTCATCTTTTGAAGGCCTAGAATGGCATGGTGCAGCAGGCCAACAAGCACCGTTCTGAGGGAATTTTCAGTGTTGGTGATATGGTTTTTCTTAAATTGCATCCCTTCCGGAAGAATTTTGGTACAATAACCTGGGAAGACTTAATTTTAATTCAGCAGCAGTTTCGGGCTTTCCCTACTGAGGCTCCTCCTTCACATTCCATCCTTGTGGACAAGGATATTTTTTAGGGGGGAAGCCATTGTTATGTGTCACTTCTGTTATATTTGTTAGACAGTTCTCCATTTTCTGTTAGCTCTAAATAAATACAAGCCTATAAACAAGAGAGGGTACATAAACAAAAGTTTCGTTTGTTTAAAGGACTGTCCTCTCTCTCTCTGGCCTGTACCACTGACCACAAGATAACTGCGTTGATTGAAGAAAGAGCTAGCAGCAGAGTTTGAGGTAAAAGATCTCGAGAGTCGATCATCAAATGATGTTAGTGTATCTAATGAAACTGGAATGTTGGGAGTTAGACCTGCAGAGACTCAATGGAATTGAATTGCAGATTGAAATCCGTACCTCTGTTTCTCTAAAGGAAGAGGGTAGAAACTTGGGCACCAGACATGGCGGATAACAAGGGCATAGAAGTATACAGTTACACCAAGCAACCTTGTGACAGGGAAAACAAGAGCAGATATCGATATGTTGGAGGTTCTAGTTCTGCATCTCTTTACTGCCAATATAATTCTATGGATCGTAGAGTAATACTATATCCTGACTTATTTTTCCTTTTTCATTTATTGTCAGAGCCACTCAGTCGCTCAATCAAATTCAAGTATAAGAACAAAGAAATGGAATTGATAACTATAAATTTATTTTCAAATCAAATCTCAAAATAATAAGATAATCAAACATTAAAAAAATGAAATAAGCGTAACAAAAACGAATTATTAATTATTAAATTGAAAAATCAGAAAGTAGCCATGTATGATTAAAATAGTGCGGACGCTGAAAAAATTATATTTCTAAATCAAATTTAAAATAAAATGATTAAAGTCAAGTTTCTTAGATCTATTATGTCAAATTTTCTAACCAATTTGTAAAATAACTAAATACTACATCCGGTTCTAATTATAAAACTTAGTTGACTTTTTTTTGGAGAGATTTAAGAAGCTAAATAAATTACTTAATCATTTCATATGTTGTGTATCCTTAAATTATATATTAGTTTATTAGTCAAACTAAATAGTTTGAAGGAAAAAATAAAAATACTCTAAAGTAATTTAATTAGCTTTTTCAATCTCTCCAAAAAAGTCAACTAGGTCTTATAATTAGGATCGGAAGGAGTATATTTCAATTCAACATTTTTCCTAAGATTTAAGAAAAAAAAGTTAAATATTAAATATGTTTTTAAAAATCAAATCAAAAAAGGAACAAGGATGTATAATTGAGAAATAATACGATACGATACGATACAATATAGATTTTAAAATTACTAATTCAAAAATTTATTTTCAAACGAAATTAAAAGTAATCCGGCATAGAATTTAAAATTAAATTTTTTTAAATAAACCGAATCAAATTCAAATAAAAAATAAGAACAAAAACAAGAGTAAGAAAAACGAATTATTAAATTGAAAAATAATCCGTAGGTAATACAAACATTTACAAAATGGTGTTGACCAGCCAAAAAAAAAATACAGTTTCAAACAAAATTTTAAAATTACAGGTTTTAAATCAATTCAATCAAATTTCAAAAACAATTCGAGTAAGAATGATAAGAATCAAATGTTAACTACTAAGTTAATTTTCAGTTTTATAGTATTGTTCGGTCATAGAACATAAACCCTAACCCTAGGTGGGCTAGGATGTGGATATAGGATCAAATAGCTCTCCCCAAGCATCTATGGATGAGATACCCGAGAGGATCGGAGATCACAAAGCACAGGGACTTGACCTAGGTGCGATACCTAGGGCCTACGTACCCTGAAGAGGGATCAAAGTCCACATAGTTCGATGACACTGGAGGCGTTTAGCCAAGGGGTGGTGTGTGTGCTCAGTGTGCGTATATGCAATTGAGAGAGAGCTTAGAAGATAGAAGATGTGTACCTCTTTAGGCTAATTGTCTGGTTTATATTCCTGCACTTGATAACATGTAAGCAAATCACAATAAATGGAAAATACTTACTGTTTGTGCAAACCGTTCAACGTGCTCATTTCGGATACTTGTCCGAGCTTGCATTAAACTTTCTGGTTTACAGTAATGGCGGTTTTTGATAACACGCTTTTCCCTTCAACAAATCGTTGTCCACTCTGTTGCCCCCCAGCCTGGTAGTACAGGTTCCTGAGCTGCCAGGATGTGTTACTTTCCAAATTCGGACGAGGTGTTCGTCATTGTTGGCATTCCTAGTATGCTTACCCGAGATTCCGGGTTTATAATGTTCTAACACCGAGATTCCGGTTTAGACACTTGATCTCCGAGATTCCGGATTAGATACCTATAACTCAATCATTCAAATAAATCTGGCGACATTGTCGTCGCAAATAATCCAATAAAGGACTTTCAAGACTCGGCAGCTTAACCGCCTTTACACGGAGCCCGATTTTAACCAGATTCGGTGTAAAGGATCTTCACACGGAACTCGATTTAAACTGGATTCAGTTAAACCAAGTCCTCCTCCGAAACTTTACACGGATTCCGGATTTTAACCAGATTCGGTATAACCGGGATCCGCCTTCTGGTTTTGTTTCCTGCAAAAATCTAAACAACACTTATCTCGGCTTTGCCGTGTCCCAAAGGGTACACGTTCTAACCATTAGATCCGGCTTTATCATGTCCCAAAGGATCACGTTTTAACCGTTATTTTTACGGAACCCGGATTTTAACTAGATTCAGTTAAGCCGGGGTCCGCCTTCATCCTTTCAGAGGGACGGACTCCACAATTTATCTGGGATCCAATTAAGGAGCGCGGATTTAGTCGTATAAAACAGACTTTGACATGATTCATGAAAGCGGGTTTGTGCACCTCGGATTCACGCATGTTTAGTTGGAACATGATTTTCGGAAACGGGTTTATGTACCTCAGATTCCTACATGTTTAGCTTGTACATGATTTTGGAAGACGGGTTTGATTACCCTGCCCTCTACATGTTTAATTTGTACATGATTTTGGAAGACGGGTCTGATTACCCTGCCCTCTACATGTTTAACTTGTACATGATTTTGGAAGACGGGTCTGATTACCCTGCCCTCTACATGTTTAACTTGTACATGATTTTGGAAGATGGGTGTGATTACCCTGCCCTCTACATGTTTAATTTGTACGTGATTTTGGAAGACGGGTCTGATTACCCTACCCTCTACATGTTTAAATTGTACATGATTTTCGAAAACGGGTTTCTTTACCCTGAATTCTACATGTTTAATTTGAACATGATTTTTGAAAGCGAGTTTGTTTACTCAGAATTCATACAAATAAATTTGGCGACATTGTCGTCGCAAATAATCCAATAAAGGACTTTCCCTAATTTTAACCAGATTCGGTTTAAACGGGATCTTCACACGGAACTCAGATTTTAACCGGATTCAGTTAAACCAGGTCCGCCTTCAAAAACTTTACCGGGATCCCTGATTTAAACTAGATTCAGTTTAAACCGGGTCCTCTTTCAAAAAATTTCTGGGCCTCACTAAGAAAGCTTTATTTTAATAAGTCAGCTGAAGCAGCTAAGAATTACCAAGGCCAGCTTCAATAGTGTCTCAGGCCCAACACCACTATACATTTTTACCAAAACTTTTTATTTGGGGAGATTCCCCAGAAATTGGAAATATCAGTAGGCAAGAATTACTTGTTTTGGCCTAACAGAATTGTATGTTGTTTAAATAACCATACATTCTGAAGCAGCCACCATTATTTTCTTTTTTTACATAACAGAAGAAATTTTATAAAAGAAACTGCAATATTCATGAGGTCAATGAGCAACATACCAATTCAGAAGTATCATCCATTTGCATGCCAATATCTTCTCGACTTTTCTATTGCATTATATTCTCAAGAAATCAAGCACTTGGAATTTGATGTAGACAGATTATTGGGATACGTCGCCAATCATAGATCCTTGGAGATTTTTTACTTTCTTCATCTTAGAAGTATGCAATAGCAGAAATAGTAGGGTCCACCCTATTAATGATAACTTTCACATAATTACAAGATTTGGCAGCTTGCAATATGACTTCTTCAAATAGCAACGTGACTTCTATTCATGAAGTAACATATTGGTCTTGGCTAGAATATAGAAACAACATCCACTTACGTTGTCCTTAGCCTTTAATGACGTGGGATCCTGCAAGTCAAAGTGAGCTTTTCTGAAGCAAGTCTCAAGAACTAATAAGCACTCGGAGCTCTATTCATGGCTCCACATATTCCTGGCTCTAAGAGGATTCATCAATCAACAGAAACCATATATTCATGGCTCCCAGATTTAATTTATCATTGTCTAATGAAAGACATGCTTTGTAGGATCCTTGGTATTCATTATAGTTGAGTTGATCACAAGAGATGCTGCTCATATCGCGTTCATCGGATAATCCATGATCCTGCAGAATTGAATCCATGATCCAGTTACCTCGGCATACACCCACAAAGCCAGCTTTCTTCTGCCAAGAAAACGCAGCTCAGAAATATATATCTCGACTTCAGTTGCCTTGGGTCTGTCACACTGCCTATATATCTCAGCTTCACTACGAAAGCAAATACTTCATTCCTTCTCGGCAACGTCGAGTGGACGAGTTGGAGTTGGCATTGGAATCTCGGCTCTCCCACGTTCCCATCGCTCTTTTCAAAAGTCGGATTCACCCGAGATGGCCTCTACTGGGCATGCCGATAGAAAAGAGAAGCTTCACCACTTACAGCTCATGCATGTCGGTGTCAGCACGTCAAGACAATTATTCTGGCCGGCGTCCTTCCACCCATCTCGGCACCCCAACGATCTCGGCATTTCAAAACCTGTTACAACGAAAATTAATTGTTGCATACCTCGGCACTCAGCAACGGGTCCTGAAGTATTTCGGGATTACATCTCGGTAGATCATCGTCTCGGCATATCCCTGTGCAGAGACTTACTGTTCTGATGTTTTATTCAAACAAAGAAATAATAATATCCCTGTTCTGGTGTTTCGTTCAAATTACAATCTCGGCATTCAAATGACTTATCTCGGATTTCAAGCCTTCCCCGAATCAACGCCTCGGCATCTCAGGATAGTTATGCCTGATGTGCGTATATGAATAAATGATCACATTCATGAACATAACCAAGAAAGTTTGACGTTACTTCCTGGAGCTCATTGAACAGAGCCAACCTTTTCACCATAATTTGCAGAAATTTGCTTTTCCGATTGCATAAACACTGGAGGCCTCTGCGTCTAGGAGCAGATTTGGAACGTCTTTGGGATCCGATATCGGATACATTTATCCTTCTCCTTCTAAAGTTTCTGTGGACATCATTGTCAATGAAGATTATGAACCAGATTGTTATTTGAGCCAGCATTTGTACAAATGAGCCTGATCCTCTTCTGTGGTTTCTTTGCAGCTTGTCATTGCTGATGAGAATCCCATGGTGAAACAGAGACAAATCCCAGTGCTTGCAGACGAGACGAACGACATTCTGATTAGTTTCGTTGAAACTTCTGAACCAGCTAAATCGACCTGAAGCTTCTACCGACATGTAAGGTAATCACATAATCTCAGACTTCAGACGACCACCTCGGCTGCCGGCTTTAAGCTACAGGTCCTCTCACCATTCTCGGCATTCGATCCCGGATTTCACGTGTCGCTTACGAGATTCAAGCAGGACACTCAGATTTCAATCTCGGAATTCGCATTAGAATCTCAGATCTCAACCAGGACTCCTTCAAACTTCAATCTTGGCTTTCACATTAGAATCTCGGCATTCAAATTGTGATCCCGACATTCAACAATTCAGAAATCTCGTCGAATCCGCCATTGCCAGCCTTCCATAGCTCGGACTGCTTAATAATCACGCCTAAGTCGAAATTGGCTTTTCGGGGTCTAGCCTGGACAGAAATCCGCTGTCGACCTCGAATCTTTGTGCGCCCTCACTGAACACACTCAGTAAGTCACCGCCAAACCAATCTGGGAATTAAAATCGAGTGAGTCCGCCGTCCCATGGAAGCTTATGCTCGCCGGGGGTTGTCGTAGCAAGGTCCACATGAACAATCGGAGGGGATTCTTCTCCCAGCAGAGAGATCAGGGATATAAGGTCAGAATCATCAGGCCAAATAAGAGATTGACACCTGGATATTCGAATTTCAGTCCAATATTAGGTACTGAAGCTCTCGTCTTCTTGATTTTATTGTGGTTGCTTTGCCCCCACTCAGATTGAATTTTTCCATAACAATCCGAGCAAAGGTATCTGACCACCTCTGGTGGTGGCCATCTTTGGTCATGGGAATCAGAAATTTACCGACTCCCCACGGTCGGCGCCAATGTTCGGTCATAGAACATAAACCCTAACCCTAGGTGGGCTAGGATGTGGATATAGGATCAAATAGCTCTCCCCCAAGCATCTATGGATGAGATACCCGAGAGGATCGGAGATCACAAAGCACAGGGACTTGACCTAGGTGCGATACCTAGGGCCTACGTACTCGAAGAGGGATCAAAGTCCACGTAGTTCGATGACACCGGAGGCGTTTAGCCAAGGGGGTGGTGTGTGCTCTGTGTGCAGTATATGCAATTGAGAGAGAGCTTAGAAGATAGAAGATGTGTACCTCTTTAGGTTAACCAACTATATATAGAGGCTACCTTAGGGTTAGGGTTTGAACTTGTTGGGCCTCTTGTGCCTCCAAGCCCAAATGTACTAGATGTCTCCTGCTGGGCCACACCTTGTATGAGCCTAATATTTGATTCCATAACAAGTACAATCAAATGATTCGAAAATTTGAGTTTTTTAAAGTTAAATGACAAAGAACAAGAAAAAAGAGTATATTAAAATCAGTAACTAATCCAAACATTTACAAGGTAGTGTTGACTAGGGGTGTTTATGGGCAGGGGAGACCCTTGTCCGATTGTTGGAAATTATGTCTTAGGAGTAAATCATTGTACTTTAAACGTGTGAGTTATTTAAAGTATTCTTCTTTAGTTATCATTTCATTTGCATCTTTATATTGATAACAGTATCCTTGGATATATCTTATAAATTATACTAAATGTCTCTGGTCGGTCATCTACGCGGGAGCGAAGATGAAATAAGACCAGTATGACTTTGATGAGTATGGAGATACGAGTCAAAGTCATGGGCACTTGTAAGAGTACAAGGTGCTGGACCGACCCATTATGAGAAAGCTGCATGGAATGAGTCATAAGCTTTTCTCATGTATAACCGCGTCACAACGCCCATTGACCTGAGACCATCATGGATTCCTACATGATGAGTCGCTGATCTTTGACCTAGTCAAAAGTCACCTTTGACCAGGTGATGAAAAAGGCTATAATCGGGGTCAATGGTTTTCATGCAGAGGAATGTGAATGGTCAAGATGAAATTTGTCCCTCACATTTGTAGAAAGATAATACTGGGCCCCTCAATAAGTGAGTCTGAGAAATGTATGGTCATACTACGATGGAAAGGAGTTTACATTTCAATTGTTAGACTACTCAGAAATCGAGAAAGTAATAGTCAAGAACAGGAAGTTGACATTATTCATGCCTCATCCTTGACCAAATTATCGCGTGACAAAAGGGACGTGACATGGTTGTACGATAGGTTGTATCGTGTCATCGATCCCCATATGAATTGGGTAGTCGCAATGTCTTGCTAGAGGCCGCTTGCGACTTGTGGGCTGGTACAACATTGGTCCACTTCCAATTTCATGTGGGCCTGCAGGGTCGCACACAAGAATAGCCCAACACGAGCAAAAGTGTCAAGATTCATTGAATCTTATATGTGTCTAAGATTTAATGAATACTGTATTCAATCTAGGATGGATATATATATATATTAAATTCGAAATTAATATAATAATATTAATTAATAAAGATTATAATATTATTATATAATATTTGTTTGTATTTAATTTATTTGATAAATTAAATATCTAAAACAAATAGAGATATTGTATCTCAGATTTAATTTTCGAATAAAGATATTATTTCTCGGATTTAATTTATAGAGATAAATTAAATCAGAAGGCTTTTAATTTGGATTAAATAAATAGATTAGATTAGATCTATCATATAGATTTACATACTGTAACACCCCCGGGGGTGCCGGCATACTTGCCATATACTTATGCAGTAGTGTGACAAAATCAGAAATAGTTCGTTATACTGATAATGCGGAAGTTAAACTTTGATTACATAACAGGGGCATTCTCAGGGTTTATACCCCTTTACATTTATTTACAGACAGTGAAAATTAAAAATCAACTAAACACTAATCACTGTAGCCCCCCTCGATTCTTCAAGCCGTCCTTCCGCTGGGCCGCCTTCAAGCAACACTCCCTCGAACCTTATGCAACACTTCTCTTCTTGTGCTCACCTGTCTATTGGTTAGTAGTGGAGGGTGAGATTCTGAGGAATCCCAGTAGCAAACAATACCATACAATGCATGCAAGATAAATGCTAGTGTATGATATACTTGCCTTGCACAAGCTTATGTTAACATAATGACATATCTACATGCTCAATGCTTCATGCACAATACTCATAGCCATAGCATAATTATAAACAGAGCTTCAATCATTCAAGTATGTTAAACAAAGCAAGCAAGTATAGCAATCAAACATATACATACAAACAATACTATCAAATACACGCAAGTAAGGTAAGCCCACTACCTTTTAAAGGACTACTGTCCTTAGACGGGTTCCTCTTTCGTCAACCCATAAGGGTTGCTTAAAGTTCTTTCCTTCATTCTCCTTATGGCCCTAAGGACATAACCATACTTTTAGAACCAGGAAAAAATGAATGTTTATTTACCTTTTTAACCCTTATTTCATTAGGGTTTAATTAAGTAACTTAAACTTGTTACTTTCAGCCTTTATTTTTCACTGCCCTTAAAAGTCCAGAAACTTCAACTATTTTTAATTAATTGCAAAACATAATTTTAATATTCCGTCAACTCTCACACGTTCCTAGGAAAGTCCAATTCCATAGAAAAATACTTTCAAAGGTCAGGACGTGTCAAATAATTCCCAGATTTTACGTTTCCACTGACTGTCCGGTTAAGCTTCCATAATTCATTGCTTATATTTAAAAATTCATATCTAGAGTTCTAGGTGTCCAATTTAGGTGGTTCAAAAACCTATGAACTCCTTGTTAAGTATAATTTTTTGGAAATTTTTTCCAGTATTTAATCACGTGTAAATCATTTCCAGTTCCCAAAAATGTCCAGACTGTCCATATTTGTTTCCAAGACTCAGGGTCATTTAGTACAATTTATTTCTCACTGGCCAGAACTTAGAAAAATACAAAATACCCACCATTTATTTTAAAGATATGCATGTCCTATATCTTATGAAATAGTTTCATAATTTTTAAATTACTTTTACTTGCTCAAACAACACATACAGTCGACTTAACTCAGGATTACCAAAACTAGCAGTTTTGACTTTTTCTTTGAGCTCATTATTTTATGTGTAAAAACACCTTTGCAAAATTCATTAAAAATCTTATTCCCACACAATTTTTCACAAGGAACACGATGGTGGTCTCATATTTTTTAGATTCCAATGTTTTCTTTGAGTTTACCACATATTTCCAGATCTGGGTTTTAAACTTAATTCCAAAATCATAAGAGAAGGTTTTATGGTTCTTACCACAATTGCTTGTCCTTGATTTTATGATCAACTTTATCACTTCAGTCCTTCTCAAATCTTTAGCCTGACCTTAAAAATACATGCATGTGAGTTTATACTCATCCAAAATGACATGCATGTGAGAATTATCCAAATCACCAAGTTAAAGTTTCAAGTTCTTATCTCTTCTTGCTCCAAGCCGTGGAGCTTCACTTGTGTGAAAGGATGATGATGATTGTTGTTGTTGTTGATGATGGTGATGAAACCGTGGAGGAGAGGTTGAATAAGGTGGTTTGGTGTTGGTGAGGGAGGGGGCCATGAGGTTTGGGTTGAGAGGTGGATGAAGTGGAATGGGGAAGTTGAGAGAAATTTTGAGAGTGAGAGGAGGAAAGGAAACCGTTGGAAATGAGGGAGTGAATAAATGAAATCAGTTTTTGTGTTTGTGTGTGAGTTGTGTCCGTATAATAGAGAGAAAAGATGGGAATATGTTTGTGTGCCGTGGTGAAATGAGAGAAAAGGGAGGAAATTTGGATCAGTTTTTGTGTGTGTCTTGCCGTGAAGAAATGTAAGGAAAGGAATGATCATTATTGAATGTGTGTGTGCGCACTTGACATGTGTGATGAGAGGTGTCAATAAGAGGTGATGCCATGTGTTAAGCTGCATGGTGTGGATATGCAATGTGGTGCCAAGTGTCTTGTTTGTGTGTGTTGTCTCGGTTTACGTTTTTGGGTTTTGGGGTTGTTATCTCGGTTTGCATGTTTGGGTTATGTTGTGGGTGTGGCACGGTTTTCGAGGAAGTATTCGAGATTCATAGGTTTTTGAACCACATAAATTGGACATCTAGAACTCCATATGTGAATTTTTAAAGATACGTCATGGTTTTTGGAAGTTTAATTGCACAGCGCACGAAAATGAAAAACCTAGGAATTATTTTACATGTCCTGACGTTTGAAAGTATTTTTATATGAAAGTGGACATCCCTAGAAACGTGTGAGAGTTGACGGAACCTTAAAATGAGTTTTGTGGAATTAATTAAAAATAGTTGAAGTTGTTGAACTTTTAAGGACAGTCAAAGATAAAGGCTGAAAGTAACAAGTTACTTAATTAAACCCTAATGAAATAAAGGTTAAAAAGGAAAATTAACATTCATTTTCCTTGGTTCTAAAGTTATGGATATGTCCTTAAGGCCAGAAGGTGAAGGAAAGAACTTCAAGCAACCTTGACGGTTGGCGAAAGAGGAACCCGTGTAAGGATAATAGTCCTTAAAAGGTAGTGGGCTTACCTTACTTGCATGTATTTGATAGTATTGCTTTGTATGTATATGTTTGATTGCTATACTTTCTTGTTATGTTTAACATACTTGAATGATTGAAGCTCAGTTTATGATTATGCTATGGCAATGAGTATGATGCATGAAGCATTGAGCATGCAGATATGTCATTATGTTAACATGAGATTGTGCAAGGCAAGTATATCATACACTAGCATTTATCTTGCATGCATTGTTTGGTATTGTCTGCTACTGGGATTCCTTAGAATCTCACCCCCCCCCCCCCACTACCAACCAATAGACAGGTGAGCACAGGAGAGAAGTGCTACACAAGGTTAGAGGCGAGAAACCCTAGAGAGAAATAGAAAGACACACAGCTCAGAGGCGCTAGCACGCTTTCGTTCGTGATTCTGAAGGCTGTTCGTGTGGATACCTGTAGAGGAAGGCGATTCAAAGAATCAATTTCTACTGATCGAGAAAGTAGCCCACCAGCCAGCTCCTGTTTGATCGAACGAGATGACACGTTCGAGACGTACGACGGTCGAGACGCACGAGGTTCAAGATGCGCATCAGGCCGAGTCAAATGATACACTAAACCCTCTACATATTCAGAAACCCTAAACCTTGATTTAAACGCTATTGAGCAATCCTTTAGATGGGATTCGTAAAAAGTTTTACTCTGCTACGTGTACGGATCCCAACACCGATGCCCTGCCCGAAAGATCACTGGGCAGCAAAATACAGCTCAGTGCCCGGCCCTACCCGATAGAAGCCCTAACATTTTTGGGATACCCTGCCGCACCCTATGTGAAAATAACAGCTTAAGTAACTGAAAAATTAAATAACATCCATAGTTCTGCACTTTTAAATATTTCAATATATGTCTACAAATTAAGTCTTAAAATTAAAAAGACAATCATATTTCTTCACAAGGCATCAAAAAGTAGTCCATAATCCATTAAACACAAGACATCAAAAATATAGAAATTAAAGCCTTGTAGACATCCAAAACTCCTAGAGGTTGCATCAAGGCCCCAAAATGTCAAAAGGATGAAGCATATAGAATCACCTACAAGAAAGCAAAAAAGAAAGCATATTATTACATCATTTACATGTGAGAATAACCATTAATTGTAGGCTCTTGGCCTTAGTTTAAACTTTAAAGGTTGCAAATTGCCTACTTCATCCACCACTGACCAACCAACAACCATAACCAGTAAACTTATTATAAGTTATATAATTTGCAAAAATATAAATACTATTTATAAGAAAAAATATAAAATACTTTTTTTATTCTATTAAAAAATATCATATGCACTACTAGGCAAGGCCAAATGGGCAGGGTGGCATACCCTTCCTGATGCCCAACCCTGCCCGCAAAAATGCGCAGCCCAATTGTGTCCAATTTTGTTTGGGCTGCTTTTCTTAGGACAGGGCAATTTTGCGCAGGCAGGCGGACAGTGGGCATCATGAACACCCCTTGACTATAAAAATATATTTTCAAATCAAAATTAAAATAATTAGATGATAAATTTAAAATTACCGGTTTAGAAATCAACCAAAAAAAAAACAAGAAATCAAATGCTTACATTCAAACACAGCTTTTTGAATGAGAAAGAACAAGAAAATCCACGTCAAATAAGAAATAAGAAAAAAAGATGGAATTATTAATTATGAAATCTATTTTCAAACCTCAAATACGAATAAGAAAAAGAAATATGATAATCAGTATATTTTCAACCCAAATCAAATTTCAAAGAATAAGAACCAAATCTCATGGCTAAAATTTATTTTCAAACCAAATCTCAAAACAATAACATAATCAAATGTTAAAAATCAAATAAGAGTACGAAAAACGATTTATTAATTATTAAATTTAAAAATAATAAGTAACTAATACAAATATATTTTCAAATCAAATCAGATTTAAAATAATAAGATAATAGATTTTTAAAATCATAGGTTTTCAATCAACCCAAATCAAATTTCAATAATAAGAATAAGAAGGATCAAATCTTATGGATAAAATTTATTTTGAAACCAAACCTCAACAATAAGATTATCAAATCTATAGCAAAAAAAAAAAAAAAAAAAAAAAAGATTATCAAATCTTAAAAATCAAAATAAGAGTAAGAAAAACAATTTAATAATTATTAAATTAAAAAAATCAGTAACTAATCCAAATATATTTTCAAATCAAATTTAAAGTAATAAGATATTAGATTATAAAATTACAGGTTTTTGAATCAACCCAAAAATAATCACAAAACAATAAGATAATCAAATGTTAAAAATCAAATAAGAGTAAGAAAAACGAGTTATTAATTATTAAATTTGAAAATAATCAGTAACTAATACAAATATATTTTCTAATCAAACCAAATTTTTAAAAATAAGATAATATATTTTAAAATCACTAGTTTTCAATCAACCCAAATCAAATTGAATAATAAGAATAAGAAAAATCAAATCTTATGGACAAAATTTATTTTCAAACCAAACCTCAAAACAACAAGATTATCAAATGTTAAAACTCAAATAAGAGGAAGAAAAATCAAATTTATTTTCAAACCAAACCTCAAAACAATAAGATTATCAAATGTTAAAACTTAAATAAGAGAAAGAAAAACGATTTATTCTTAAATTACAAAATAATCAGTAACTAATCCAAACATATTTTCGAATCAAAAAGAATTTAAAATAATAACATAACAGATTTTAAAATCACAGGTTTTCAATCAAGCCAAATAAAATCTAAATAATAAGAATAAGAAGAATCAAATCTTATGGATAAAATTTATTTTCAAACCAAATCTCAAAACAATAAGATAATCAAATGCTAAAAATCAAAATAACAGTAAGAAAAACGATTTATCAAATTATTAAATTAAAAAATAATCAGTAACTAATCCAAATATATTATCAAATCAAATTTAAAATAATAAGATAATTAGATTATAAAACTGCAGGTTTTTGAATCACAACCCAAACCAAATCTCAAAACAATACGATAATCAAATGTTTAAAAATCAAATAAGAGTAAGAAAAATGAATAATAATTATTAAATTTAAAAATAATCAGTAACTAATACCAAGGTTCTGAAACCCGGACCGGTCACTGAACCGGTCGGGGTACTGGGTTAAGGGTTAGTGGGTCAGACCGGGGTCAACCCGGGCTAGACCGGTGAGGTATAAAAAATTGGAAAATAATTAATTTCTTATCACGCCAACCTAAATTTGACATACTATATATCATTTCAATATTTTAGATCTGTAGCAAAATAACCATATACTTCAATACTTGTGACATATTCAGATATTCCTAACAATTTTCTTTACAACCTACATTTGAGACAATATATTCATGATAGCAAAATATCAAAACAAATATATGATGATAAAATATTCTCAAGCAGGATCCTTTTAACACCAGAATGTGTGGGAGGATTGCTAGACTCGAGATTGGGAGTGGTAGTATTCTAGGCACCTTCATTATTAAAACATTCAACAATAATAAACCTGAAGCTCTGTACAATGAAACGAAGCTCTAAATCGAGATGAACAAAGCTCTTTCACGGTTTCACCTCAAGAAATAAACAGTAGTGTGAGGCAAAATTTCAAAAAAAAAAAAAAAAAAAAACCTAAAAAATTAAAATAAAATTGTCTGACCGGGTCACCCTGGTAACCCGTCCGGGTCACACCGGGTTTCACCGGGTCAGACCGGGTTGGACCGGGCTGGACCGGTTTAACCCTAAACCGGACAAACCATGACTAATACAAACATATTTTCGATCAAATTTCAATAATAAGACTAAGAAGAATCAAATCTTATGGATAAAATTTATTTTCAAACCAAATCTGAAAACAATAAGATAATCAAATTTTAAAAATCAAATAAAAATAAAAAACGATTTATTAATTATTAAATTAAAAAATAATCAATAACGAATCCAAATATATTTTCTAATCAAATTTAAAATGACAAGATAATAGATTATAAAATTACAGAACCCAAATCAAATTCCAGTACAATAAGATAATCAAATATTAAAAATTTTAGCTTTTTGAGTGGCAAGAAACAAGAAAAACTAAATGAAAAATAACTAAATAAGTTTGAATACAAGTTTTACCAAAGAGTTAAATAAGTAACTAAAAATATTTGTTGTCTGTTAAATACAAAATATTTACTTAAAAATAAATTTAAAATAATAAGAACGTATAATAAGAAATTAAAAGATTGAATTCAAGATTTTTTTTTTATGAATGGAATTCAAGATCATTAAATGAATTCAAAAATTCAAAAACGGAAATTTTTTAAATATTTTCTAAATACCTCCGAATGGAAGGAATTTACTTCCAAATAAAATAAATTCCAAACTTCAGCAAAAACTTCTCTGCAAAATCTTCAAAATTTCGAATGGAATTTGCGGGCAAAGTGAAAAACCAGGTTACCGCAGCTCCTTTCAATGTTGCAGCAAATATCCGGGAAATGATGGGCTCATCAATTCCCCTCACACACATGTCCAAATCGAAATTATCAATATGGACTCGTGGATCCGGTCTTCCATCATACTTCGGCAAAGAGGCCGTACTAAAACCTTTTGGGTAAGGAGCATTCATAATCTCGTCAATGAAGGGACCTTTGATATACTGCCCCCTACTGTATTCCCTCATATGTGTCTCAGTGTTGTTATATTGTCCCCTACCGTACTTCCTCTTATATATCCTAGGAGCATTTTGTGTTCGAGGTACCACATCCCGCTTTTGATCTCCTCCATCCCAGTTATCCTCAGCATGTTGGCTATGTTGTATGGGACCTGAATCTTGAACTGCAGGGATCTGAACCCGGATTTGATTAGCCAGGTTATCTTTAGCATTATTAACTCGAGTAGGACCTCCAACATCAATTTGAACAGATCTCGGAGCATTACGAACCGAGTTTTCAATTCGTCTGAGACGCTCCTCTACCAACTGCATTCTTTGATTCTCTTCTCGCCACAGAGTTGTATTACGATGATCCATATGATCCATATACTCCTGCATTATTCTGATTTCTGATATCCTCTTGCTTCTGGAGATTGTTGCGCTGCTCCAACTCCTCTATTCGCCTTAATATAGAATCTAAAGCGATTTGTATGAGGCGAGCGTCCGGATTCATGATTGGAACTTGTTGCAGCTGCTGGACTTGTTGGATCTGAGGATTAGGTTGATTTTGAGGAACAATTGCATTTTGGGGACTTGCCACGAGTGCTGGGGTGGAAGCCGTATCTGATACGTCTTACGTCTTCACTAACATGCATGAACAAGTTAAAAATGACTTATAAATAACAAGTGATAAGCAATTAAAAATATTTTTTCAGATAATAAACAAGTTCAAGGGTAGCCACATAATAAAAAATCGACTTGATTTAGCATGAAATAAAACAAAAGGCATCCCAGCAAATCACAGTCACCAGGAAGAAAGGGCTCAGACCAAAAAAATGGCAAGGCAAAGATAAACGTCTAAAGAGGACCGCAAATAATAATATTGGAATCCAGAGGACAGCAAACAACTAAACATCTTCAAAAGAGAGAAGCAAAAGATTTAAAGGTGCTTACTTGCAATCTGAATCCATCTTGAGAAGGAGACGACCGGACGAAACTGGGGCAACAGGGCAGAAGCTTGGGAAGACCACGGCGTTGATGGATGCGTGAGAACGGCGAGGGCTTCGTGGAGGCACGGTGACGGAGATGGAAGACTAGAACAGATCTAGAGTGAAGGAGATCGCCAGTGGTGTTGGTGTCGCTGATGGAGGAGGTGGGGGAGGCGATGCGACGGTGTGCTGAGTCGGTAGGGTTTAAGGAAGAAAATAACTTTTGGGTGCTTTTGGATGAGAACTGAGAAGGTGGAAGGCGGTGGAATGAATTTTTGGGCCTGAGGCGGTGGAATTTGGGTTCGATGCTGACAGGTTTGAAAGAGCAACGGTCCAGGCCCCGTTTTCTACTTTTCTTTCCTTTTTTCACAGCGGAAACTTTTTCTTTCAGATCCGGATTAGTCAGGACAAAATTCTGATGAATCGGGTGAACAACCAAAAAAAAATGTCTTAGTAAAAATGTAGTTATAATTAGTTGAATTAACAAATATATTAGACATTTATTTTTGAAAAATATCCCCATTAAATAATTATTTGATTTTTTTAATAATTAACCTCATTAATAAATACTCCTTTATAAGGTGGGTTATTTCGGAGGCAACTACGGTCCACTGCAGTGGACCGTTCACTGCCCCCTCAAGGATTGGGGGTAGTAATGTATTTTAATAATGATTGCATGAATTCATTTAGCTTGTCCTTAAAGAAAAATGATGCACACCCATTTTTACACATATATGTATAATGTACACATTAGGTTTATAGTAATTTTAATATTTAATTGTATGAATATTACTTAATTGGATATCTTTAATATTTTTTGACGGTGAAATATAATTTTTTAACGGGGAATATTTTAAATTAGAGATTATTAATTAATTTTTAAATATTTAATAGTGATAATTATTTAATATTTAACGTCTTCTATGGGTGGGCACTTTGTTCAAGTTAAAAAATCATAATGGTAATAATGTATTTTTCACTTTATTCCATATGTCAATATCCTCATTCCTTAATCCTAGTAACCCTCTTTATATTACATAAGTCCAACCAAAAACTACCATTGATCCGGTTACAAGAAAGGTTAGATGAGATGATAATTTTAATATATTTTTTGCTCAAAATGATAATTTTAATATTTCAAGATTTAGATGTTGATAAAATTATACTAACGTGATATATTTTATAAAATAGAATTACGTGTATATTAAATATGAAGAAAAATAAGTTGAATTGGGCGAAAACAAAAAAAGAAACGTGATAAACACGGTGGGGGAGGAGGTGAGGATAGAGTCGTGTGGTGCTACAACTTTTAAATATATCGAGAACATGATTAATCAGTGTCTTGGATCTATCTATACAGTGATCCCATTCGTGAAGCCTCTTCTTACCTGGAGTCAACCTAAAATAATTCTGAGGACAGATATGAGAGGAAGTTCAGTTTAACTCTGTAAACTTGGATGCTGGTGCAGATATTATTGTTGATGGGGGCTGGGACAGCAATTCCCCTTCGCGCTCAGCATTCCACCAATCAGGAACTTGAATCAAGTGCTGCAAACTTGGCAACAGATTGTGAGAGACCCAACAATTCGCGCTTTATTTTCCCACTGGTTCTGCCCCTTCCAACGTCTTCTTTCCTCTCATCTCTTCACTTGTTTTCTCTCCAACTGAATGGTAAACACTATCACCCCCTCTCATTTATCTCACTCACCTTTTTAATAACTCATCTCAATATATAATCTCTTCAATTTTTCACTTTGCTTTTTAACTTCCATTTTCTGCCTCTCGTTTAAACAAAAATAAGTAAATTAGCTCTACTAAAAAATATGCCCATGATGAATCTGTAAACATAACAACAGTGATGACTCTGGAATGATGCAGATAGATGTCCATAAAAGTAATTCAATTTATCTATTCTTTTAATGGACCAAATATGCCTTAACATTCATCCGCAATCCTGAATATTTGAATAATATAAACTCGAACTACATTATCGGCTTAAAGTTGGGACAATATTGTTTATAGTAAACACAGCACGTATTGAGACCACTGAGTTCCTTCTAATATCTACCCCTACCTACGTGTAGTAAAAAATTCGAACTGGGAGAAGAAAAAAAACCCTAAAACAGAGGATTAAAAAAAAATATAACGGGATAGAACAAAGAAAACTCCGAGATTCTATAAGATTCTTCCCAAGCTTAAGCTAATGTGTCGATTCATCACCAAATACCTCAACGTTGCAAACTGGGCATTTCTGGAAAAAAAATAACAATAATAATGAGAAAACAAATTGAATAGATGTATATATCAAGAGGGATCTCAAGATGAATGTATTCATTGTCATTGTCCTCATATCCTAGTAGCATGAAAACTACCCATAAGTAGGGTGATGCGAGTTCGATTTTACTTATAACATCACCCCTATAGTGCATGTCCCTCTAATTCCAACCAAAAAAAAAAAGCAAAAGAACTTATTGACTGACCTTGTTAATGCCAAGCCATTTGGTGATGCATTCACCATGGTAAACATGCCTGCACGGTAATTTCATTTGTTGGTCACCTCTTCTATACGTCATCTGACAAATAACGCACCTGCTTTTTCGTGCAATTCGATTGTTAGAAAACATTATTTGACATGGTAATAGGAGACAAAATTTAACAAGAAAAGGGAAAGGGACTCGTAGATTTTGCCGGTAAGACAAACTGATTAGTGATTTGGGTTCATAAGAGTTGGACTCACTCACCAAAGGATTCATATTCATCCCATCACACCAAGTGAATAGTAAAAGACCAAATAAAGGGTAAGGATCAAGATGTCGTTACCTTTTCCCAAAATTTTTTCTTTTAAATAAGCTTCCAAATTTGTACTTCGAGGTTGGGAGTAAATCAATAAGTTCTTGAGAAAGACCTCGGCTCTGAGTTCCAACTGCCTCACCCAAGTCCAACAATTCCTACCAAAAAGTAAAACATGTTTCAGCATCAATCCACATGGTAATACACATTTTCAAAGAAATTACCAACTTAACATAAGAATACATTCTTTCTTCAATCAATACTTAAGTGTAGGAAGATACATAACTTATGATCTCCCCATTTTCTTAAATCACTTACTATCGCATAGATGCCTAACATTTGGATGCGAATCAAAGTCCCAAAATGTGATAATACTATCAAATGAAAGCACACAAATTTGGACTGCACATCTAGTATGTCAACTTTGACTCTTCATTAACCTTCAGATATAGCAGAGTCCTAAATGCCTAAAACTAAAACACTTCCCCAGATCTTAGTAAATGTTATTTAGCCAAGAAAACAGGAACATGACGAACAAATGTTTGAAAAGAAATTAAAAATTCCAAAAACATTTACACTGAGTCTTTATATGTCTAAGTAGGATGCAGGATCATAATACATATAGATCTTTAGGAACACGAACCTCATAAGTCATACTATCTGGATCGATATTGTCTTGCCATGTAACCTGCAGCAATGCGAAAAAACAGTTAGTAGATTAGTTCTGATGAACAAAATACAAAATGTATATCCTGGTTTCAATTTATCAATTCCCAAGTTAGGAAAAAGAAATATAGCATAGCTTAACCTTTTAGTGTAATTAAGTGCTTGAACTGCAAAATTTATTCTGTATTTTTCTCTTTTTTCCTCTTTTCAGCTAACTAATTCCAAGTTATATAGAGCATATTCAAAAGAGAACTCTGTTGGCTTTAAGTCAGTTTACGGAAATCAAGTATCATCTTCAAGAAATATATAATTTATTTCCCCTCTTTCCAGAGGGAAAATAAATGTAACTAGAAGTCAAAGATGTCTCCAAATTTCAAGCGAATAGGTGCCTGTGTGCCTAACTAGGAAGCCCCGACATATATTCAAACATAAAAGAAGAAATGAATAGCCTAAGTTCTTAAATCAAGCACATGAATAAGAAGGCCACCTACCGGAGCAGTACTGGAACCATGACGATTTGGGCTGGCTGCAAAACAATAAAATTTTCATCATATAATATTCACTTTTCCAGATGCAATACAATCTAAAACAGCAATCACATCCAAACTCAAAATGAAAGAAAAAAAGACACTCCACATCTGCAAAACGAATCCTAAAAGACAAGGTTGCTGTAGCCCTGTTACTTTTCTGATACAAACTAAAACAGCAATTAGATCAGCGGGTAAAAGAAAAAGAAGTGGGGCAGGGGGGACCTTCACTTTAAAAAGTTTTAAGTGATTTCAGCTTTGCCAACCCACCCCTTTTCTCTTTCTCTGATCTCTCCAGAAAGACTACTGTGATGCAGGCCACTAGAAACTACAATATATATATATATATATAGCACTCAGTTTCAGAATAAGAAAATTCCCCCAGAACGACTTACATTAGGCATCTATATAATATAAATCTATAAAATAGTTTTACCATTTGTATATTATGAACAATGTCGTTCACATAGGACCCCACAATCTAATTTGATGCTAATAAGATATAAATGTGACCATAGGGCCATGTAGAAAGGGAAAGCAAGTTTGAGCTTACATTCTTCAGGGATGGTTTGCATGCCATTCACTTCGTCCCTTCTGGATGGAGAGTCTATTGTGGTAGGCTCCTCAATGGTCGTTGTTAAAGGATATTCCCACTCTCCCCTGTCGACCTCCAATCTTGGGAAACTATTATCTTCTTCGTAAGAACCATAATAAGATGCGATATCCGGACCAGACAATCCAAACTTGTAAGGGTTCATGTTCATTGACCAGTACTCCTGAACACCAGCATATGACGAATTAAGATATATTATCATCAAATTTAATCTAGCAAAAACTATTTGAATTATGAGAAAAATAAAGCTAATTACGATACATGAGGTGCATAAATAACTATTTATCTTTTAGCGTGCCACCAAATCAAAATGGCAAAATCTAAATTGGCCATTGGTAAACAAAAGGTAGATACAAACGATATATGTTGGAATATGCATCTGCGGTTCAAGTAAACGAATATTTATTTTACCGCCTGCCTTCTGAATCTTACTGACTTGACGCTCACCTTCTCTATATTCTTGCGACGTACACGAATCTCACTAGAATTCTTATAAAAAGCATCAACAATGCTCCCTTGCACTTTAATTGTCCACAAACCACCCCGTCAAAAGGATATTTGTGTCGGCTATAAAATAGGTTGGGATTCGTGCAAAAATCAGTAAAATCCAAGATGTCTAATAGCTTAGACATTAATGTCATAGGCAAGCTTAGATTCCCATCCACAAACAAAAAGTTCAAAATTCTGTGTAAGATTTTTGGTCTTGATTCCTAAGGTGATGGATAATAACAAAATTCAAGAGAAGACTTCTGTTTTTACTCCTAAAAAATTTCCGGTGAGGGTTGTCGCAAGACCAGGCATCAATCTAGAAAATACAAATTCAACAAGTACAGTAATAGTACTACCCGTCCTTATATAAAATAGATCTACCATTTTCATGCAAAAAACAATAATAACGCCCAACACCATATTTATCGTTAGCATTTATGCGCTTCTAATAGGAAGGTACATCCTGATTATTTTTTAATACACACACCTGATAAGGAATTGGTCCAGCGTGATCATAGTCCACTGGCGGTCCGTCGAAGAACTCCATGAAGCTTTCTGTAGCAGTATACGGAAAACCAGGGTTTATGTAATGCAACTCTATTGGTCTCCCATCATTCATCTTGAACCAATACTTCAACGACAACAGCACAAAGAAAAAGGAGCAACCTGCATATATGGTAAATCACCACATTCAAGACTAAAATAAGCAAAACAAATCAGTCTTAAAATAAAAAAGGAAATAAATAAGTCAATCAGCGATTCTCATCCTCAACTATCAAATTTCGGTTCCCTGGAGCACCAGATTCTCGCCCAGATATGTTATCCGTGACCGTGAGTGGAACTCACAAGTTAAAAACTACCCGAGATTCTCGCCTTTTCTTCGTCTCTATCTTTTTTCCTTTCCTTTTATTTTCCCACACACATTACTCAGAAAACTGACAGGCAAGACAACAAACTTCACTGTTAACATTCTAGACTGCAATTTTCTCAGATTTTTTTCTCTCGGTAACCAAACGGGGCCAGAAAGAAAAGAAGATTTACGTCTCATTTACCTTAATCTGCAGTATCACATTCCAGAGAATCGCGAAAATCCAAGGAGCTAGGAAACGAAAATCGGAGAAACAAGAAGCATTCAAGCCAAAGGAAACGGAAAGGGAGAATGGACAATGTTGAATAGAGAGATCGGGGGAAGAGAAGAAGCAGTGTGTGAGAGGCGACGCCTAGAGAGAGAACGATAGAGAGGGGCGTGAAATTATTTTATTATATATCCCTCCCTTTGCGTTTTCTCGGTTCTATACTTTCATTTCTTGCGATAAAACGCTGCCTTAAAATACATTGCGGTGAACTTAATATATAAGCTATATTTATTTAATTTAATTAATTTAACATGTATTTTTTATAACACACCAGTCATCTAACCATCTTTTTTTTTTGGATAAAAATTGGGGTTTAAACACTCATTATTCCATAATCAACATCCAGAGTCTATTTGTAGATAAACAACTCCCATAATGTCACTGTACAAAAAATTTATCACCCCTATTGAAGGAGATTCAAAACTACAACGTCTTCACTATAGTTAAAGCTAAAAATTAGCTAACCAATTTGCAACTGAATTACATTCTCTCAGAATATGGGCAAAGTGAATCTGCATCTCTTTATTACTTTCTTTTAGCCATGTGTTAAGTGTCATGTCTCTATTCTTTCTTGAAATCCAGGCATCCTGAACCATATGTAAAGCCAAAGCTGAGCCCCCCAGTATGATCCTATTAAAACTCAAATCTTGTGTCATTCTAAGACCCTCCAGGCATCCTGAACCATATGAAGAGCCAAAGCTGAGCCCCCCCCTCGCGCGCGCGCGATATGATCCTATTAAAACTCAAATCTTGTGTCATTCTAAGACCCTGCCCAACCCCCCAAATTTCAGCAGCTAAAGCATTGCAACGTCCTAATTTCCTGCCAAACCCACAAACCCAACTATCATCGCTCCTCCTCAACACCCCTCCACAGCTTGCTAAAGCTAAATACCACTCTGGTCCTATTTATAAGTCCAGTTTGACCAAATCTCACATACCAATGAAAGGTAGTTGACACAATGATTATAGGAGTAAATTTTTAATTTTACCCTCATTTATAATTGGATGTTTTTCAATTGTTTCTTCTCTCTCTATCTTTATGGGTAAAATTGTCACAATCTCATTTATTACATGAAACTGGATTTATAAATAGGACCAAATTTTTTTAGTCAAATTGGACTTATAAATAGGACCAGAGTGGTAGCCTTTTGCGGCACCATCAAAATTCAACTTCACCCACCCTTCCTCCGGAAATTTTCATTTCACTTCCCTTGGTTCCTTTCTTAGACCATAGCCGTCAAAAGATTTAAAGGAATTAATACACTCACAGACGTAATTCTAAATTACTAACATAGGACGTTCAAGCATACAAAATCCTTCTTAAAAAATTATTTGGTTTCTACAACCCCAAATCATCCAATTACACACAAAAAATACAGTACTTCATTCCTCTCCATGTTGCAGATTATTTAAAAACCAACAATTCATATTTTATTGTAAATTCCTCAATTATTTTTCCTCCTTGATTATTATTGAGGAAACCTCAATATAGATAAATTAGAACAAGATTAACAAATATATAAACTATATCTTTTATTTAGGATGAAGATTAACTCTTAAAATATGTATTATATTAAATATAGTAGGAGTAAGATATTACTAGTATCTCTTATCTTTAATATAAGATTCATTTAAATAAAAAAAAACTATAAAATAAATTGTATATTTAAGATGTAAAAATAAGTATTTTTGCCAATGTATGGGGTATCTCATGAATTTGCTTTGAATTTTTTTTTTTTTTTGGTCAAAATTTTTCTTTGAATTCAATAAATAGGATCGATATACTCTAATTCAAATCTTTATTAAAATAGGATCCGACCCGTATACGTGTCTCTCCTTCTCATTTATTTTCTGACATATTTAAATATAATCTGTTTCTTTTTTTTGCCAGCAAATATAATCCATTTATATATGTTGAGCTGCCTGGTCTAATTGCTCAAATTTTTGGCCGGCCATCTATGCTCTTAGAAAATGCCAATTAGATTGGCATTATTTGGATATGACTCTTTAATATTCCCTCCAGTCCTAATTATAATACCGAGTTAATTTTTTTTTAGAGAGTAAGAATGTTAAATAAATTACTTAATCATATCATATGTTATATATTTATATATTATATATTAGTTTAGTAGTCAAACTAATTAGTTGGAGAAAAAAATATAGATATTTTAAAGTAATTTAATTAGCTTCCTTAACCTCTCTAAAAAAAAGTTAACTTAATCTTAGAATTAAGATCAGTATTAGATATCAAATTAAAAAAACAACCAAAATGTCACGCTTTCTTATCATATGTGTAACTTCTCATTATTGGATATGACATTGGAAAAAATAAAAAAAGCTTTGAGTTGGAGCTAACACCAGGGTAAAATATTTTTTAATACTCCCTCCAGTCCTAATTATAGGAACAAATTATCAGAATTTGGGGAGATTAAGGAAGGAAGTTAAATTAGTTAATTATGTGTATTTTCCAAAAATACCCCTCTGAAGACGTTTGCTTTTTACCGGTGATGAAGAAGACGATGTAAAGCTTTCATTGTTGTTACCAAATTGATTGATATACAGTTGTTAGACTACCGTGAATGAAATTAATTGATTATTGTTTGTATTATCAGTTTTCTTTGATGATTAGGACCAGAGAATTGATTTATTTTTCATTTATTATGCCTTCTTCTTACTCTCTGTACATACATATTTGTTCATTGTTTTTTTTTTTGTCATCAAATAAATTTACCATTTTCAATTCTTTTATACATTCATGTGCTAATTAATTATTGCCCCAAATTCCCCTCACCACACACATGAACTAGTTAATTATTTTTGGCCGAGTCATTTTCAATTGAGAAAGTATAAATATGGGTATTATAGGAAAAAAAAAATGACAAAAATTAAAACTTGCTCTTATAATTAGAACCAAAATCAACTCTAAAATTTGATCATATATTTAGAACCGGAGGGAGTAGTATTCATTCCATATTTTAAAATAAACTTTAATGCATTGAGTTTCCTAAAATATTTGAATATCATAAAATATTTTTTTGAGTATTTTTTTAAAAAGTATTTTCCCAATAGTAATGAGTATCAAATTATTTGAGAATCTGGAAAAAAAAATGCAGAGTGTTAGACGTAACTTAAAAAAATATATATGCATTTTTAGAAATGAAAAAAAAAAAATTATGATAGAAAAGGGGACAGGTAGGCCAAAAGAACAGTGGCAAAATCATGCGACGTGCATGGTTTTGTTTGTCTATTTGCATCCTTCTGTATGCTCGTGAACCACAGGAAAAAAATAATAATAATAAATTTAAAGAACAAGTCGTTCAACTTTTTATTTATAGAGTGATATACTGTGGCAAAACATACAAAAACAAAACAGGAAAAAATAAAATAAAAATAAAAATATAGAATTGCGGACATTTTGTAATTTGTTTATAGCGAGTAGGTGAGAAAAAGCTGCAATGGCTAGTTTCTTCTCCCCAACTTGTTTCGGTCCAATAATTATGTTCAACTCACGATCTGCTATTCAGATTAGAATCCAAACATGGCAGAGCATTTTTTTAATATATACGCATCACCTGCTTTTTCCCTCCACGGTTTTTGGGTCTGTTTATTATATTATATTCATTAAATTTAACAGATAAATAGCAAATAATGAGGACTACTTGACCTATGTGTGAATTAAGTTGAAATTCCAATATTGTACCCATAATGTCCTTTTTAAAAAAAAAAAATTGCAAATGCCTGTATAGTATTATAAGAAGAGAAATAAACACATTAGATAGACCGCTCCCAAGGGCCTAATATTTATTTTAGGGGTGTAATTCTTTGTTTACAACATCGTACTACTGAAAAACAGAATCAGTGTCGAGCAAAAAAAAAAAACAGAATCAGCGTTTAATGCATGGCGTTGATAATAGTGAGATGTGGAACAGGTTGTGTTTGGTTTAAAAGGGGAGGAGCTTCCCTCTTTAGTGTGATAAGTCAGATATGACCATTAACTCGGATCGTTTTTCGCACAAACATTTCATATGATAGTTATATCTGACTTCTCACACTAAAAAGGGAATCTCTCTCCCCTCCTTCCAAACTAAACACATCCTAAGCATCGCATATTACTTCATGTGCGACTAGACATATCATAATACTTCCTCTGATCTTAAATATAAAACAAAGTTGATTTTTTTGGAGAGATTAAGAAAGTTAAATAAATTACTTAATCATATAATATATTGTGTATTCTTAGATTATATATTAGTTTATAAGTTACGCAAAATAATTTGGAGAAAAAAATGATAAATATAAATATTTTAAAGTAATTTAAGTAGCTTTATTAATTTCTTCAAAAAAAAGTCAACTCTATTTTATAAGTTTTAGGATAAACATGCCTCTCATCACCTCGTAAAAAATTAGAGGTGAATGCATGACGTGGATGAAGAGGGTGAGTAATATGAAGCATATGGGACCCAAGAAGACCAAAGAAGCAAGCAAGGAATTGTGTTTTTGAAGGCACTTTGGACTTTGGAGAGAGCTAGGGAGACAGTCTCTGAGGAAATTATGCAAAGAGAGTAAGAGACTCATGGTGCTCACAGATTTAAGAGAAAGAGTGATTGCCCTAAATTAGAAACTATTGAAAAAGTGGTCAAAAATATGCAAAAGAAAGCACATCATCACCATTGATGCATCTTCATCAATATTTTTGCTAAAGCAATGTGAAGCATTTTGGTTCGGTCTACGTACTTCTCCAAAGTTAAAGAAGGAATCAACTTTAATTCCAAATTTGGACCATTATAAGGTATCTCATCACATTACCACAATACTACTTCCTCCGGTCCTAATTATAAGACATATTTACCTAATTTTGAAGAGATTAAGAATAGTAGTTAAATTTGTTAATTATATTTTTTTCCTTAAATTGTCCTTATTTAAAATTTAAAATGGCATCTAATTGCTCTGATTCCCTGTTCTTTTTTAGACCTCTCCTACCTCACACACGACTTCTCTAAACTCTCACACAGTCCAACGTCGTCAATTTCCCTCAACAACTTCCGATCTATCCTTAGATGTTGGAATTGTAATTTAATAGTGTCATTATTAAATATGACAAAAATTGTTCAAAATTAATATTCACTAAAAAACAGTAGAATTGATGTGTATATGTCATTAATGAGTGATAAGCATTAGTCACTTTACAGAATATATAGGTACATTATTAAATTATTATTGATAAAGTATCAATAGGGGTATTTTGAGAAGAAATTGATAAAAATTAAAACTTTATCCTATAATTAAGACCAAGATCAACTCTTAAATTTTATCCTACAATTAGGACCAGAGGAAGTATATAATATTTTAGTTCGATTTTACTGGCCTTCCACTGTAAATTATCAACGGATAATGTCTTTCTTTTCTAAAATTTTGACAATAAAATTCTTTAAAGCCTATAAATTTTTTTGTGGTAATCCTCATATTGATGTACAGTTTATGTTGTTTTACTCACTTAATAATAACGTGTTAATGATGTATTTATAGAGAACACAAATTTCTACCTTTATATTTACATAACATAATATTTAAAACTACTATGTGTTCAAAAACAAGTAAAATTGAACAGAGTTTATCGTCAATTATTTCATATTTTATTAGTGAAATAATGAATTAATTTATGAGAAATTATCTGCAGTATTTTTAGTCACTACCAATTTTTTAATATTAGATTAAACTAGTTATCTGTGCATAACTTGGAATTCAAGACATTTTTGTATAATTCAACCACTATTTTAATATCTAAAATGAATTAATATCTTCAAAACAAATAATGAGGATATCATGAAAATAATTAAATTCAAAAAAATAATCTCACTCGCAGAGTCTTGAATTGGGACGGTGAACAGGTGAAGTCAATGCTTCTGTCATTTAAAGTTATAAAGTTCTAAGAATATATGTATATAATATTACAGCTTTGTTTATTTCTCCTATTCTGGTCATCAATTTTGTAATTTTATGAAGAAAAAAGGAAAGAAAGTATGAAGATATGCTATAAAAGATGAAGAGTAATGCAATCTCGGGAACAAAAAAATTAAAGCTCCTTATATATAGAGAGAGAATATTTCTCAAAATCATCCGAACTCAAACAAATCATTACCTATGTAAGATCAATTTTGATCGAAGCTAAAACTGACTCTGGGACTTTATCCCATAGAATAAAATTATATATTAAACAAAATCTGCCGGAGCACTTTGTAAGATTCTCAGAAAACTTGTGATTTTCATGATCATCTTCTCCTAAGTATGAATAAAGGAATCTTTAAATTAAGCACCACCAGATCCATACTTCTTCCCGAGCATTAATACCTGCAGCTTGTCATAACCGGCAAGCACACCGGCTCCAGCGACGGCACGGAGGATGTTAGCACCGGCTCCTTTGAACAAGGACTTAGCGCCTTCATTCTTGAGAATTTGATTAAATGCATCCATGGAGCTCTTGTACTTGACAGCTTCCCCTGAGGTCATCATCATCCTTCTTCTAACAGTGTCAATGGGGTATGATGCTAGCCCTGCACCATTGGTGATGAGCCATCCCAGTGCAAAGCTAGCAAAGAAACTATCCTGCTCTCATTCAACAAACAGCTAATAAGTTTCTGGGTTTCATCAAATAATTTTGCCACAGATCTTAATAACGAGAAAGGAATCTTGTGCATTATGAAAGTAAATATGTAACGTGCATTTGTAGAGAAAGAAAAAGATTAAAGGGATAATGGAGTAAATGAGTAATATGGGATATGAATCTCACACACAATTAACAGTCAAGTTCCTTTATTTCTGTCTCTCTCTGATTGAATATATGAAGAAGATGCAATTTATGCCAACCATAAGTAAGATCACATAAGATTCAGGGAAATTTTAATCAAGTTATTGGCATATTCAGAACAAATGACGGGACATCTATGTTGCACAAGCACGGGTACAAGATAAATTACATAGTTCAAAACATAAAAAACAAGTTTGACAGTATATATTAAACACAAGCGCGTGTTATAAGAATCCTTCCAACAATTAAAATAGATAATGAACCACAGTGATGCAAGTTGCTTGACGTGATCTCATTGTTGATGTAATATCACAAAAACAGAAACATAGTAACATACAAGGTAATACAGGAAAAGGATGGAGTGAGAAAACCAACCTGTAAATTTCCAGTCAAGAGCACTGGCTTCAGGGAATCATACATTCCAAAATAAAGACCACGATACACAATGATTCCCACACATGATATGTTGAAACCACGGTAAAGGCCAGCAACACCATCAGTAGCCAGGGTCTTCCGGTAGACATCAACAAGTCCATTGAATTGCCTTTCTCCTCCACCCTTCTTTGTCGCCTTTGCATCATTTGCAAGACGGGTTCGAGCATAGTCGAGGGAGTAAACAAAGAATAAGGATGAAGCACCAGCAGCTCCTCCAGAGGCCAAGTTGCCTGCAAACCATTTCCAGTAACCATCCTTGTCCTTCCTGAAATTGAAAAGCCTCTTGAAGTAGTCCTTAAAAGCAAAGTTCAAGGCCTGCATGCAGGTAGAATTTGAATATCTTCTTCTTTAGCATCAATCACATCATCAGAGCGAAATTGCATGGGTGAAAATCAGAAGAGTGAAAAATTAATGACTTACCTGTGTGGGGAAATAACGGATGACATTGGCAGTGTTACCTCTCCAAAGGGAACCAACACCTTCAGATTGAATTGTTCGGTTAAAACAATCTCCAATACCCTTATAGGGCTCAGAGAGCCTACCGGCTTTAAGCATTTCATCTTGATTCTGCATCAGAAGCTTGACACGTTCAATGGGAGCAGCAGCAGTTTTCGATACAGCTGCAGAAACTCCGCCCATAAGAAAGTCCAAAAGGAAATTTCCTTTCTCAGCTGGAGCAGCAACAAAGATAGGCGAGCCTGTTGTTGCAGCAATAGTGGAAATTTCAGTTGTTGGTCTACATGCTGGCATTGATGGATACTGCAGAGCAGCATTTGAGTAATTCCCATATGATCGCCTTTGGTAAAGAGCGGGTTGACTGAAACGGTTATCATATCTTTTAATATCAGGAGAAAGACCAGATTGGAGATGGATTTGGCCAGCAACCTTTTGTATGATGGTGGGGTGATGAAACTGATCAGCCATGGTGACTGTCATGAAGAAAGTCAGTAAATAATGTCAAATAAATTGATGAATTACATTGCTTTTGGACATGAGCTCTCACAACAATCAAGAGAGAGGAAACGTAGAACCAAGAATGCTTTAATAACACAGGCAATACTTACTCAGACAAACAATCTAACAGATCGAAAATACTCATCTCTAAAACTTCCTCTCAACGCAAAAGAAAGAGGGGGTTTAAATGCAACAGAAATTCACACAATATATAGAATACACCATGTAACTGTGACACTCCCAACACATCTACCAGATATCAAAGGAGGTAAGTCAAGACGATACCTGCTCTTTCAGTTTATGGATATATAGATACACCAAGTAACTTTTATACTGTCACCCATGATTGAGTCAGAGACAAGTTGAAAACAAAAGGAAATTAATCAGGAGACAAAGCATAGAACAAGAACAACGAAGATATAGACCAGAACATATTAAAATTTCCAAACATGTTTAATGCATGCTCACGCATTCGCATTTTAACGTTAGGACTAATTAACAGCTTCCTTGACTGCAAGGGGTGGCTCAAATGGCAGGACCGAATCTGTGAAACAGTCTTCAGTTGGATCCCACCAATGATTATTTGTTGGTAGATACTAATTGCGGTGCACCTTACCTTCGAGCTAGAATAACCTATCTAACACTTAAATCATTGTCCATATATACAAAAATAAATTAAAGCTCAACTAAGAACAAGATATACGGAAATTAGAAATCTGTGATCATTAGGAGAAAAACATGGATGGATCATATATGTAACGGCCACCAAGATCTAAGCAGTTGATACACATAATCAAAGTTCAGAAAGCGTGCTCCCAATTCTTATCATAAATCATTTTCTCAAACACAATGCCTTCAATGCAAGAACCGTGCAACAGTAAAAGAAAAGGCAATACATAAATAACCTTTCAGGAAACCCGATACGAGTAATCAGTTTAACAAAGAATATGAAATCCTAGATATACAATCATATTCACTCGAGAACCAGAACGAAATGTAAGTGAGAAATAATACGGATCAAACAATTAATGATCCTCAAAACAGTAGTATACACCAACAAGTGACAGGAAACAAAACCCAAAACAAAACAAACAAAAAAATCAAAAACGAATGTTCTACCTAAAAACGATAGCCTCCTGCCTCCAGTAATGTCAATGAGGGATGTAAAGAGTGAATTTGAGGAGAAACGAAAGGGACAAATATATGTCACAAGAGGTTGAAAATCAGAGAAGAAAGTGGAATGCTAAATTTACCTAAGAAAGTGGAGATGGGTGGCTACCCAAATTCCTCGGAGACACCCTTCGCCTTTCGCTGGTTTGATTTGAATGTGTTGCAAGAGCCGAAAAGCATGGGTAGGAAGAACACCTCAAGAAAAAAAGCCTACCTTGTTTAAGCAAATACTCTCTCTAATGCTTATTACTAACTTGCAGATTTATTTGGTATTTTTTATAAGACATTTGTTTGTTCCCAATGAGCATTAATTATTCGTTTTCCATGTATGCTCCTAATAAATAAGGGTAGTGGGTGAGAATAATAATTAATATGATATTAGAGTTTAGTGCATTTAGTAGGGATAATATTGGAAGTTACTTAAATTATAGGTTAACTTTAATTTATTGACTTTTAACTGTTTTTATTGGTTTGTGAGAATTGTTAGTTGGTATCTTATAATAAGGACCGGAGGGAGTAAGCCTTTAGCCTGACCCTTTAGCCTGACGTCTTTGCTTAATGTATCAGGCTTTACAAAGTTTCAAACAGGTCAAACTGTAAGCCCCTAAAAGGGCCAAACCTATTTCTACACGTATGCGATACATCAAAAGCTTTTTGGATACCAATGTGGATTGATACAAGTGGTAAGTGATTTGTATCGCTTAAGTAAGGTCTCGGATTTGAGGCTTGTGGATGTAGAAAAGCCCCGTTAGGAGACTCTCCCACCATAGCCAGGTGCACGATACGGGTTGAATCCGGATTAGTCAGGACGAAACTCTGAACGGTCAATAAAAAAAAAAAAAAAGCTCTTTGGATTTATTAAAAAGAACAAAGCTCTTTGGAGAAAATTGAATTTCTGCTTTTGAAAGGGTTACAAATATCCCCCCCCCCCCCTCCATCCCACTTTTCGTTTGCAATTTAGTAAGTTAGATACTATAATATTGTATGTTTAAGATTTTGTGTGATAAATATACACATATTTATAATCACTTTTAAGCCTTTTTTTTTTACCATTTTTATTTTCATATTTAAAATCTCAAACAGTATACCCATATTTCATAATGAAAATTATTAACAAATTCAGAATTTTCAGTCATGCAGATATATATTTATTTTAATCGATTGTTATATTTAAATTTTATAAATGTACATTGTTAATTTTAATGCTTTTCAGAAGTTATAATAAAATAACAAATACTTTTCAAAATTTGTTTTTATTATCATTAAAGTTAGAAAAATTCTATATTATATATATATATATAATTTCTGTAATGTTATATGAGTATATGGTTTTTAGATGTAATTCATATCTCATAAGGAACCTTTCGTATATTGGACTCAGTCACTCAGCTATATGACCACGTAATGTTTGTTGCCTCACGTCTCTGTCGGCTCATCTGATTTGGCTCCATGAATATATGAGTGGAAGTTCTCAAAGATCTTTCAAACCAAAATTATACTCAGGTAAAAAAAAAAAAAAAATTTAAAAAAAACCCAAAATTATACGTATACTAATACTATTATATATAAATTACTTAACTCATAATATATTCTTAAGAGCATATGAGTTAACATATTAAAAAAACATAGAAGAAGGAAAAAGATGACAGAAATAATTTTTTTAAGTTTGAGATGATATTTGTTCTAAATGATAAAAAGAGCATAACTCGACCGAATACTTTGATAATCTTTTTGATTAGTGAAACACTTGTTCTGACAAAATAAATTACACCAAGAAAAATTAGTCTAATTAATTTATAATTCATTATAAATTAGTACAATATTTGACCAAAATAGGTTAGAAGATTAATAAAAATAAATAAAATATTTTTAAAAATTAAAATTTAGGTGAGTCAACCTGAAATTTTGTAAAAAGACAAAAAATAATACAAATGAAAAGTCCATTCTCAATTTTGGTAAAAAAGAAGGGATCCGGCTTTCGTCCTATGCATTGGACTATTCGCTGCCCAAAAATAACTAAATTATTACCGTATGCGGTAGTGTTACCGCATGCGGTAAATTCTGAAAAAAAATCCCAACCATTCAAGCTTCAAATCAACGGCTGAGATCTAGGTAGCGGAGGGCAGCAGATGATAAGTGCATCGGACGAAAGCCGAATCCAAAAACAAGAAGTCCAATCTCAATGACTTCATCTGTAATGGTCAATACAAATTATGATGATGTATTTTGAATATTGTCAGAGGGGTTTGCCGAAATTACGAAAATGCCACTGAACTGTAATTCTGCCGAGAGATGACCGAAGACACCACCACACTGCTTCTTGTGAAACAGCGAATCTGCAGATAGATTGTCGTCCTTCGCAGCGCAATGTCTCAAGCCAATGGCCAGGTCCTATATATCCGATTGATTTGGCTTCCATATTCAAAACTTCAAGTTTTTGTCTCTGTGTTTTTAATCTTTTTTTATTGCTCATTAGCCTGTTACTGTAAATCAGCTTCCTACAATATTCTTGTGTTAAGTTTAAGTTTGATTATGTTGATGATTTGTTTTGGGCGTCTCCTTCTCCACCCTCCATCGTCCACCCATCGTCTCTCCGTGTGCCTTCATGAAAAATCCATCCATCCCTGGTAGTTTCTTTCGTCCCTCGTTCAAAACCTAGCGCCTTCTTCACTTGTTTAAAACCAATTTCATACGACCCGTGAGAAATCCCACGTATGTACTCCTATGAGCCGTCCCCTAGTAAGGTCCGTTCATCTATCGTCTCCTCCATCCATCTCGTTGATTGTTGTGATTTTTCACTGTGCTGGTCTTTTAACTACCCCCATTTTTCATTATCTTGGCGCGAAGCCTATTTTGGATAAATTGATGCAGTGTTATTATTTTTTTGGTCAAGAATGTTATCTAGTTTTTCTTTTCCTCCCCTTTTGACTTATTTGGGAAGGCTGATTTGTTTGTACTGTCATTTTTGTAACTTGGAAGAAGGAGCTTTATTGGTAACATGAATGTGTTATAAATCTAGAAGCTAAAGAAAGCCGCACTTTTCATTGATCTGTGAACAATATAGCTTCCTAGCATCAGAACCTCGGTAGTTGGAACTATGACCTGGCTTAGTGTTTAGGTGTTGCATATTTGGGATTCATTCAATCTCTACAAGTTATGTGTTTTTCAGATAACTTGAAATTTGGACTTTGAAGAAATAGCAATTAATCATAGTATGGGTTGCTCATATAGCCATGTAATTGAAATTGTGATGTACCTGTTATATTTGTTCAATTTTCATTTTTTTCCATATCGTGATCTCAATCTTGCTGAACCTTTTAATTGTGGTGATTGTTAATTTTCTGCAGAATCTAAGGAATAACGGAGAGAGCTTCAAGAATAAGTTTGAGCAACATGAAGATAACCTTAGATTTCTAACTTCTCAAGCAAATCGCATAGATGAATCTATTCTTGACTTACAAAGTATGATATAAAAGTCTATCTTTTCTTGTATTTTTAATGGGGAAGGTGGCGGGTGTGAGTCATGGGGAGGGGAGTCATTAACATGAACTGTGCAAACTAATTTGGGATCAATGTAATTGTTACAAGGGAAGGGAACTGGGAGAGCTAGTTAGTTTGCCAGCGAAATTATTAGTTTAGTAGAGGAGTTAGAAGATAACTCACTCTGCTATGAACACTGGTATTGCTATAAGTGAAGAATATCATATCATATGTTGGGTTGGCTATCGAATAACATTCTTAGTACTTTCTCTCTCTCTTTCCTTATGGTATTCATAATGATTAAATCTGTTTAATTAGTTATTATATGATTTCCTCTACCAACAACTTTTGACTGATTTAGTTTTTAGTGAGTCTTGGAAGGTATCATTCAGTTAATGTAACTGGGGCAGAAAATGGAAATGGTGCTTTGCAAGCTGAAGAGGAAACCGCGCAACAAATCTTGAAGAAGGGGAACACTGCTGCTGGCATACTTTGCTGGTTGAAATCTAATACTATGTCTTGGGCATCAAATGCGGTATTTGCCAAGGATGTTGTGGGAGTTGTTGCATCTCTCGCTAGGGTTGGCAGCGCTGAACTTAGCCAGTCTGTATTTATTCTTTTAAAAAATTTAACATTCTTTTTGTCGTCCTGGTTTCCAATCCTGCAAAGAACCTGTTATTATGTCCGAAATTGTGTTATTGTTGAGACTTAAGATGGTACTTAAGCCCTTAGTTATACTTATCCCACCAAACTGGCTGATAGAAATTGATCTGTGGGCTCATCTTGTCCCATCTTGAAAAATGAAGCTGTTAGTTTTCTTTTACTATCACTTATACGTACCAGTTGAGATGCAGACCATTCAAGCATCACAATCTATCAGTTTCCTTGTTTATTGTTACTAGTGTAAATTTTAACTGTGTATCCTCACTGGCATAGTCATAAAGCTAGAAGATAAGTTTTGCACTTGTCAATTCAGGATTCTTTCTGAGTATTTGGGACTGGAGACTATGCTAGCAATTGTATGCAAGACTCGTGAAGGCGTTAATGCTCTTGAGAACTATGATGCTGATGGCACAATAAACTCTTCCAGAGGTTTGCATGGGCTTGGGTCTTCAATAGGAAAAAGAGTACATGGCCGGTATATTGCTATATGTCTTGAAGAATTAAGGCAAGTTTTGAACTGTGTGTGTGTGTGTTACTGTGTTTTAAGCAAGTGACAGTGTTTGATTATAATTTTGAAGTTCTTACTTGTTTTTTTGGTTTTCAGACCATTTGTTGGTGGTTTTGTACCCAATGATCCTCGAAAGAAGTTAAATCTTCCAAAGCCAAAATTGCCTAATGGGGACTGCCCTCCGGGGTTTATTGATTATGCAGTGAACATGATCCATTTGGATCCTGAGAATCTTTCATATCTTACTGCTGATGGGTTTGGCCTTCGAGAAACACTGTTCTATGCCCTATTTTCACGCCTACAAATATATGGAACCAGGATAGAGATGCTTGGTGCTCTTCCATGTATTGTTGATGGAGCTCTGTCCTTGGATGGTGGGATGATTATGAAATGTGGCATCTTTTCTCTTGGTAGTAGGTCAGTGTCAGGTTATCCTCAACCCTCTTTATTCATGCTTGAATAAAATCATTTTTCTACCCTCTAAGATGGTTAAATCTTTTGAAGGCATTCTTGCGTAAGCACAAGTTATATAGGCTCACCAGTCAGTGATTTTGAAACATGATTTAGGGGGGCCTCTCTGTATAAAAGAATTTTGATTTCTCAACTTTCTTCATTTGTGAGTCAAGTCTAGGAATAGAAGCCAACAATAGAACATGTTCCGAACCTTTTTCCCTCTACTATGTTAATTTAAGAGTTTTGTTATCGCATATTTCAATTTTGTTTTTCTCCCTAGTAATCTTATATCAAATATGTCCAGACCAGTTGATTTATGGATCTCATGTTGTCATGTTTGTTTGTCTATTTTCTGCATAGCACGTTATACATTCAACAATATGCAAACTGTTTCCTGCTTAGCCATGTTAGGATTGTATTCATTTAGACAGTTCTTTCTGCTTCTCAACCTGGATCATGACCATTAACTGTTTAATGGGTTAACTATTAGGGTGATCCTAAGAAATTTGGATTAAAGGATTTTAAAAGTTGTAATTATTTCTTAGGACCAAAGTTGTTATCAAGTTTTAGGGGACTTACTACCATGTTTGGGGAAGTTATTTGCTAAAATTTAGGAAAATAATAGTTTGTAGTAACATTACAGTAATTCTCCAGAACTTAATGTTGGCTTTTCTAAAATGTCTTGTAAAACTTGATACTAATTTGGGTCATTGGAAATAACAATAGCTTTTAAGATCTTATTAACTAAATTTTTTAAGAAATCAGTTCTTAGATGTAAATTTTCCTTAAAATTTGAGTATACCATTCTTTTGCTCTTGAAATCAAAGGAACTGTCTCATAAAACTTCACCTGGCTCCAGGACAGAAGTTGAAGTGAAATTTCCTGTGGCCTCTGGAGAATCTGACCTACCTGCAAACTACATTCAAGCAGAAGACATGGCGAGAATGTTGAAGTGGGAAAGATCTAAAATTGCTGCTGATATTCAAAGGGAGCAACAATTATTGGATCACACTCAGGCCAACCTCACCAGCCATGTCTGAAAATTTATTTCACTTCTGTTAACCTCCAATTTTAGGGGACACCAGCCATGATTTTGAAGCTCCGCTCAAGAGGGATGACTCCAGGAAAGGTATGGCCAGTTAGACATGTAAAGTTTCTTTGGTGTGTGTTTGGATTAGCTTACTTTGAGTTATTTTGCGATGCATGATGGGAGTTTTGTCTCTTAAAAGCGCAAAAATGTGTTTTCCGGTTTTTCCCAAACAGGCGTGTCTAGTTAAAGTATGACATGTGAATCTTAACTTCCAAGTAATTAATCATGTAATGATTAGTTGTAAAAGAATATGTACCAGTCATGCTTTGTTGTAGAATCTGATAGCAATTATCATCTTAGTGTTTTGGAATTTCAGTTTATGAACTGAAAGTAAGGAAAAAACTTTTGTTGTATTCTCTGTTTGAATGCTGTAAGTAAGCCCTCCTGGATTAATTCATTACACTCATGAATGCTGCCTGCGAGTGATCAATCAAGTAAGATTTTGAATGTTGTAAGTGATCCTCATTAGCCATACACCCATAATTACTCCCTATGGTCCTTAACGTAGAATCTAATTGGAAGTTGATCTTGTTCATAAATATAAGACCTACTTCCCATATTTGTCAGTCTTTTCCTGATTTACCCCTATTAATGCTCCCTCAACAACAATTAAGTAAAAAGAGATAGAGGGAATTAAGGAAGATGGTTGGAGTATTTTAGAAAAAGCATGTTATATTAACTAACTTCCTTAATCTAATCAAATAAAGTGAATAAGTCTTATATTAAGGACCGGAGGGAGTGGAATTTTTTACTAAGTATTTTTCAGATATGAAGCATTCACTGTTTTATGTTTAAATTTTACGAATTTGAAATGTAAGGTTATGACTTTACATGTTTGGTCATTAGTTAAAATATTCCTTTTTTTTTTCCCCAAACCATGATTCAAATATTCTAGAGATATTATCAACCCCTTCCCCTTCTATGGTTTTATTATTTTTTTCTGTGTGTTTTTTAATCTTTCAGACTTTTATCTAACAAACTCGCTTTCGTGCTAAAAAAATTGTGCTTCTACCGATATCACGGGTTTGACTTGGGATTTGCTAAGTGTCTGTTTGGGTTAGCAGTAGAAGCTGCTTTTAGAATGTGATTTATGGTGTGTAAAGTAAGTATGTGAAAGGAGTTTTATTTCGGTTTGTGCGAACGTGTTTTTCAAATGCTTACTCAAATTAGCCCTAATTATAGTGAGACTCTTTTCTGAAATTTTATCTAATAAACATCCAATTCACTTCCATGACATTTAAAGGCAGGCTTAAATAAATTTATTTTTTGATTTAGTTTTATCAAATTTAAATTTGTTCTATTGAATTCAATGATGAAGAATACGTTATCTTCGGCTTACGTTAATCTAATTTTCACTTTGTTATTTTTTTCCCTCAGAATATAACGGCAACTTCAAATTTGAATATTAATAATTTATTAACAGGGCAATGTTACACATATTTACCCCCAATTTAAAACACAAACGTAAACAAGGTTGAGTGAACTTGGGCATGAGCTACTATCTCATTGGACTTTGACTTGATTGTTTTATATCGAGGCTTGACCATCTGTCATTTTTGAAAACTTGATGGCGGAGAGGCTCAATGCTTACTTGCTTTCTTCTCTTCTCACTCCCAAAAATGTGTTATTGTAAATTGGCAAAAATTTAAATAAAAAAATTGTCACACAAAATGTAGTTGTGTGTGTGAACTTTATTTTGTTATACGCTTTATATGTAACACACAAAAAAAGGGTCCTATTTTAGACTTGCACTCACACTTGAGCTCACATTGTCCCTATCTAGCTTCATGGTTGTGTCTTGTCCTGGAACTTGTGTACGTAGTCACTTGAAGAATATGTCATTGATCGATTAATGTGCCACGAAGATTGATTCTGGCCTCACTTTTTTTTTTTTGGTTGCCCACCCGGTTCACCAGAGCTTCATCCGACTAATCCGGATCCGACCCGCGTCGTGCACCTAGTTATGGTGGGAGAGTTTCCCAGCGGGGTTTTTTTTGCATTCACAAGGCTTGAACCCGAGACCTTACTTAAGCGACACAAGCCACTTACTACTTGTGCCAACCTCCGTTGGTTGATTCTGGCCTCACTTAATTCAAGACAATAATAATCAGATGAAGAAAGGAAAAGCACAAGGTGGGTTTGTGGTTCTATATACAAGGGCATGCTTCTTTCAACAAAAACCAATAATTTCAAACCAAAAGAATGAGGGAGGAGGGTTGTGAGGTTGAGGAGACACATAATATTCGAGACAGTGAAACATTTGCATATATGTGTGTAAAGTTGTGAGGTGAGGTCTTATTCACATCGCATTCTCATGTGCATGTGACAAATATAACAACTTGGAATGTACATATCATTGCTTTTGATGATAGCTTCTGATAATTAATAATAAGATGCCGTCTCGGGTTAAGATTCCAGGGAATATGATGAAATTATTAACGGAATCATGAATTTCAATGATATGAGAGACGTGTGTTGGAGAACTGATTAATTGCAACAACAAAAAGAAACCACTAGCAGAAGTGATAGCATGCATGTGGAGGATGAGTAAGGTCTTTTACGAGTTGATTAATACATACTTATTCAGAAACTTCATATATCCGGATCAAGAAGGAAATATGGATTTGAATTTGTTCTTCCAAAGAACAGAACCTAAATCATAAACGAACAAGATCTTGTGTGCTTTCTCCTTGTTCACGCCTCATTTTCCCTCCATGAACTTGAGGGGGAAAAAATCATGGAGATTTAGAACCGTAAAGTATTACCCCATCTTGGAGGTTAGTTTTGCATTAAAGAATTTCAAATGATCTGCTGGGTTGTAGAATTTTACATACTTCAGGCATGTAAAATGCAGAATGACTTCCAGAGTTCTAGGTGCTTGAAAACAAGTCTTTAAGAATTTATCAGTGAATGAAGCTACATACATAACATTCTCTGTTTTAAGAAAATAAATACCTATACAGAGTTAGTTTAGCGGTGTAAAACCCCATTAGATCTCTCTGAGTTTTAAGTTTAAGTCTCAGAGAAGATACATATGCTAGAAAGGATAGCCACAAACCAGCACAAAACAGAGTAGTGGGTTAGGTTTCTCTCCTCATCCATTTTCTTATCATCCCTTATAATTTCTAAATCTTGTCTGTCCAATCAATCTGAAATGTCACATTATCAAGTTATCTTCCTTGAATTTTTCTCTCCTCTTCGCAATTAATGGCCTAGATGGGCTCATAAGAAAATGGATTATGAGAGGATCTCCTTCTGGCACACTTACCTACCATTGATTTTGTGGAGATGGGGTGTGTGGCCCCAATTCTCTGTAGCACTACCCAATAGTTAAGTGCTTCTTCTTCATGCTTTCATACAAGTCTTAAAACAAAAGAGTCTATTTCGCACAGGATTTTGCGGGATATGCCCTTTAATATATATATTTTTTATGAGTGTAGAGGATAAGAAGTTAGTGTGATGAAGATGTGCCAGAACTACATTTTGTTACTATTTTGGCATTTTGCTCCCAATTCTTCAGGCTTATTCCTGAATCACTTCTGACAACCAATGATGATGGCCATTTCTGTTATTGCCATCATGGTAAAACTGAAATTTGGGATCCTTGTACAGTCTTTACCCTGTTCCTCCCCAACAAAATTTTCCTGCAGAACTATGACACTTTAAAATACAAGAACTATTATACCTCTGTTACAAATTGGTACAACTTTAGGATGAGTCATATTCAAAATGCTTTTCAGTCCCTGTTGCTACCCTGCTTTGTGCTGGTTTTCCAGGGTTGTCATGCCTACTTCAGCACAAGATTGTACTTAAGAAGTAATGGGGATTTTCATGCTCCAAAAGTTAGTTTATAAGGTTAGAGAATCTAATGAAAATTACCAAGTAAACCTTATGAAAATCTCTTACACCTAATGTGACCCTCGAGTTCAGTCCCTCACAAATGAGATTGTGTTATTAACAAAAATCCAAAGAAAAAGCTCAACCCCAAAAAGCTAACCTATTAGGAGAAAGAGCTTCTTAAACTTGTAAATTACACTTCATTTACAAGGCTCCTGATATAGAACTCATAACAATGCACTCCCTTCAAGAGCCAACGACCTTAGTAGCTCCACACCTTGGCAATTCACTCAACCTCTTGCTAGTCAAAACCTTCCATGGGTACCTCTCTACATGAATATCAGGCTCTCAATGAAAGCACCTTTGTTGCGAATACAAGTTCAATGAGAGAGCTCAATCCCAAGAGATGTTATTGGGAGGGAGGGTCTATTGAACAAGTGCCTGTTTGTTTTAATTTTTCAGAAGTGTTATTACGATTTATAAAGTAAATATGTGAGAGGAGTTTTGTCTCAGTTTATGAAAAAGGGTTTCTGAAACTATGGTTTCGGGATTTCCAAAACACGCAGTTATAAACCACAATGGAATTCATAGCAGATAGTAACACGGATTTACATAATTAGTTTTACATGGCATCTTTATGATTATGAATTACTTCCTACCCTGTTCACGGCTCTGTGGTGGCTCCACCTTGATAAGGAAGTTCTAAAATGACATTGAGTCTCATGGAAGATGTCTCTTTCCTTCTCTGCAATGGTGCACTTATTGCAAGGTCCATTTTCTGCCACACTATCCTTCTAATTGTTCAAGAAGGTTACAGAAGCTTTAAGAGACGTATGGAAGCTGTCCACGTTTCCCAAAGAGTGATGTCTTTTGGATTTTTACTCTACAATTACAGAAATGAAAAGGATTTTAGTTTGCCATATTGTTCTTACATCACTTGATCACATATTTTGAAAACAAATCATTCAAAACAAATTTACAGTACATTTCCATGTTCGCTTTTGTGATCGGTTTTTAAGAATTGACAGCTAATTAGTTTCTTTCCTCTTTCATGGCTAAAGCTTTGATGTAAGTGAATTTTTGGTATCCCATCCGGTTCACCGGAACCTTTACTAATCCAGATTTTGCTCCGCGTTGGGACCATTTTTTCCATTCCCACGCCTCAAACCGAGTACATGGTGGTGGGAGAGTAAGTCCCTTACCACTTGCTCTCAATGTATGTTGGTTGATGTAAGTGAATTGGCAGCCTTGAACTTTGAATTTATAGTCATTTTAGAGAACTTCTACCTTATCAAATCACTTGGTATCTGAAAGTTATATTTGATTCCGACTAGTTTAGATTGAGTCACACGGAACCATAAAGATAGTAAAACTCCATAAACAAGTATTTAATGCAGTTCAGTCATTTTAGAGTACATCTGCCTGGATAAGGTACTTAATTTTTAAATCAAATCACCTGATATATGAAAGCTATGTTAGACTCTAACTAATCTAGATTAAGTTAGACAGAATCATAGAGACGGTAAAACTCCCTAAATAAGTGTTTGATGCAACTATATACCCAAAGGGTAAAACACAAAATATCACTAGTTGAGTTAGTACAGTGCCCACTAGCTAAGGTATGAGATCTTTGGTCCATCAGGTACTCATTTTTTTTGTTAAAAGCATTGCTTTTTAAACTGTTTTAACATGTCTCTTCATGCAATGTTGTTTGAATTTGTATCACCGACAAAAGTACTGACTTGATTGTCGAGGTTTTTCATCTACGTCGATGATCAATTAACAAGAAAAGGTAAGAAGGAGGAATGATTGATTCTATTTTCTCCTTCCTTAGGACCTGTTTGGTATGTGGAACAGGTGAGAAGAGAATGGAAGATAAATAAGTTTTCTTGTTTGGTATACTTTTTGTGTCCAATCTTCCCGAGGACTCAAGTTTCTGGGCCCACTAATCTTCCTTTAAAGGTGAGAAGATAAGATTCTACCAAAATTGGTAGGAACTCAAGTTCCCACGTGAATAATGACATTTTCAGACATATTTACCTCTCATAAAATATTTTTCTATAATGCAAGAAAATACAATTAAATTTGAATTTATGCCATAAATTCGAATTTATGCAATAAGTTTGAACTTGGCGGGATGATATTTTAGACAAGTTCGAATTTGGAGAGAAAATATTTTAGACAAATTCAAACTTGACAAGAGAATATTTTAGAAACATTTGAACATAATCAAAGGATATTTTTAAAATTATTCTTTTCATTTTGAATTAATTACTTTTGAAGGTAAAATAGATTTTTTTTTATTCTTTACCAACTATCACCTCTTCATTTTTTTTCCTACCAAACAACTCATCTTACCTCAAGTTATCTTTTCTCATCCCTCAAAATCTTCCCTTTCATTTCTTTCCCTCCTTTAAGTTCATTTCCCTCTTCAAATCTTCCCTGTACCAAACAGACTCTAAGTTTTCAACTAATTCAAGTTTCTCATGAAGAGTCTAAGAAGTCTAATCCTTGGAAGGAGACCCTCTCATATATTTGTTTCTTATTATCCCTCAATCTCTCATGAGCCCATTTAAGCCACTAATTGGGAAAAGGAGAGAAAAGTATTGTAATATTTTAGATTGATTGGATAAATATGAGTTAAAGATTATAGAGGATAATAATAAAAAAAAAAGATGAGAGGAGAAACCCCACCCCTAATCTTTTACTAAATTGCCTGAAGGAAAGTGAGTCAGTGAACATTTTCAAAATAATTAAAAAAGGCCTTCGATTCGACCCTTTGCTAAGGAGATAGCTAGAGCACTACTAATAGGTAATCATGTGGGGTCCAAACTGACATTTCGTGTTCTTTATAATAATGACCAATTTGACTATATTGTTTTATAATATGTGCAGGAAACATTCATTCTTATCTTATTCTCATTTCCATTTTGAATTTCTTGACAAAGCTAATCACCATTGAAGGCTACTTATGCCAATTAAGAATGATTGTGAAGATTAAATGAAGCATATCTTTTTCAATGAAAATCTTGACCTCGGTATGCATGATCAAGTCTCAAACAATAACCACTCACAAAATTTATAATGCCACTAAATTAAAATATTAAAAAAGAGCAAGTCTCATAACAACGAGAAGGTTGTTGTTATATGACTTAGAGTTTATGGGTTCAAATTTTAAAAACAATTTTGTCACTTGTGAAGGTAAGGCTCTATATATACTTCTATCTCTCCTCCAACCAAGCCTAATGGAAGCCTTATGTATTGAGCCGCACTTTTAATTTAAAAAATTGACTCTGTGAAAGGAGTTAGCAAGCAAAGTGTGGTTAATTAAATGTACTGTCATCACAAGCTGTAAGAGAATAGTGGCAGAATATTAGATAACTTATCTTTCATTAACTTAATTATATACATATTCGTTATATAAGACTATTATGACTTTGGTATACATATTCGTTATATAAGACTATTATGACTTTGGTTTGGTGGTTTTGAACTTGAAACCAAATTCCTTTAATACTAGGCATATTTATCTAATTTGATTAAATTAAAAAAGTTAGTTAATATAATATGTACTTTCTAAAACATCATAGTCATCTTCCTTAATTCCTTCTTTATATTTCCTCCTTGATTATTGTTAATGGAACATTAATTGGGGTAAATTAAAAAAAAGATTGACAAATATAAAACTATATATTATATTTAGAACTAAGATCAACTCCTCAAATATGTCTTATATTAAAGATATGAAGAGTACATTATATGAATCCAAAATCTCTCATCGTCTCTCATAACCTAATTAATTGTAGGCAATGATGGAGTGGTGAGTAGAAAAGTTTTAGGTATTCTTTGGGATTGTATATCTTTGGGATTTTATCCCACAAGGAAAACCTTTCAATGGAGCATAGTTTATATTTGATGATATCCTCTTATTTTTTTAAAATGAGGAAGCCCACAAGAATAGCTTGCTCTGAAGTGGAGAAACAAGCATCTCGTCCCTTAAGTAAGTGGTTGGAGGTTCGATCCCCAACTCTTGTGAATAGAAACATCCCGTGGCCAGCCCTCTACCGCTTTGTGCGTTGACAGCAAGGGTGAAGGATTAGTCTCACGGTTGCCGGCCAAGAGAAAAAAAAAAAAAAAAACAAGCTATACCTTGCTCTGGAAACTCGTACATATTATTGGAACATAACATCATACATTTAATCGGAGCCAGAAGAAGTTAGACTTCTATATAGCTGGTCTAAGAAGTACCGAATACTGAAGGACAAGCCTTTACCTAATTCCGTGCTCCATTTATTATATAATTTGCATCGTTCAAGCTGTACCTTACACTAGTGGTGGGTTTGGAGTGTTATATTTGGACACAAGAAGAACCTATATAATGAAGGAAAAAACACTATCAATGTCTGACACGTCTTAGACATTTAAATTTAATAGGATGTGACACATATTAATTAAATATTTTTACAAGGACACCCTTCTAGATTTTTTGCGTACATTAATACCCTTGGTATGTATATCCAGGGTTTCTTGTGTTTTTGGATCCATATTTCAGGACTTTGAGCTTGTAAAACTCCGAATAAGAAGGAAATATATTAGAATTTGCTTGAAGCTTTCTTGCTTGTTTGTTTGTGATAGTGATGTTTTTTTTTTGCTCGAATGTGATAGTGATGTTGAAACCTCATTAGGGTCAAAGCCTATATTATAATTATTATGCTTTATTTTTCGGGCGCCATTTTTAGTGTACTATTGCAGTGAGTAAACTAGCTAGGACGAAGGCTAAGGATATGGAGTGTTTCTTCTCTGATGCGTCAACCTCACTACTACTCGCTGACACAAACCCTTTTCTGAATCAAAGCTACACATAATATATATATAAAGTTATACCACACCAACACTACAAGTTTTGGCCATTTTGTATACAAGGAAAGTGTTGTGCAGTTTCTGCAATCTGCTGCTATAAATCCTCCATTGATACATCACTTTCAATGCGTATTTAGGGTACAGAGAAACTGAGATGGAGACAATTTTTTTCACCTTAATATCCCTATTTTTACGTAAAAGATGGTGAAGAGTGAGGTGGTGGAGGTGGGCCATAAATTTTCCTGAGAAAATGGGGAATATAGAGAGAGAGAGAGAGAGAGAGATGTGTGCGTGTGTGTATATAGCAGCGGGAATATAGCATCTTGCTGCGACTATATATATATATATATAGAGAGAGAGAGAGAGATGATAAAACCAACATTTTCGGCTGAAAATATTATTGGTGAGGGCCTAGCTAGGGGCTCCCCCATTTGAGAGTGGTATCTGTTTCAGCATTATCCACTAGTAATTTCTGGGTTTTAGCTTTTTTCTTTGTTTTGTAACTGCTTGTAATGTAAGGTTACCACATTATTGGACTGAGTTTGTAAGGTTATTACAATAAGTGTGTATGGTGACACGCTTGCATGGGACCATGTGAACCATACTAAGCTCCTGACATCTTAATATAAGATGCTAGCTGATCGATGATCGATATTCATTCATGATGTGAGATTGTGACTCGATCTCTAGTGTAAGACTGTTATAAAATCTCATTGTTTTGAACCGCATTTGTTTTATTGCTTAGAAATCATAAAATCTCATGTGAATATTAACGGCATGATGTTATGAGCGAGATCAAACTCGTGAACTTTCAAATATAATAGAATAGTAATGGCAGTAGATTACAATGTCATTAACAAAGAAAGGAGCTTATTTTCAATCACGAAGTAAATGATATCAAACACATGGTTCCCCTTTAATTGGGTAGGTATGGAAATGGTAGTTTGAAGTAGGGGTGAGTATGGTGCCCAGATGTCCGGTACGCCCGCCCAAGCCCGGCAAAAAATTGCCCAGCCCAGCCCTAAAAAAGTAGCCCGAAAAAAATTTGGGCAGTTTTGGGCTGGGCTAATAACTGGGCTGGGCATTGGGCAGGGGGTCCTGCCCTGCCCATTTGGCCCTGCCCGAAAAATTAAATATATTTAAATAAATATTATTCTATATATTTTATTTTATTTAAAAAAATATTATATTATTATGTCTACATATATTATAAATATATTATATTATACTTCATGTATCTCCAAAACTTTGAAATTCTATGAAGTGTGAACTAGAATCTTTATGAAGAATGACAATGCATCACTACTTGGGCAGGGGAAGCCCGCCCTGCCCAGCCCGCCTTTGCCCAGCCTGAAAATGGTTAGGGCTTTTATTGGGCAGGGCGGGGTATCGGGCTGCAAAATGCAACCCATTCATTCTTTGGGCTGGGCATCGGGCAGGGGTCTCGCCCTGCCCAGCCCTGCCCATGCCCACCCCTAGTTTGAAGGCTAGTCTTTTCAAATTCATAATTAAGATAAAATATAAAAAAGCAAGAAACTGAATTGTTGAACAATTATAGAGTACTCACTCCACTCCTTTTTATAATAACACAAAATTTAAATTATTTTAGTCCTTTTTATAAGAGCTTGATAAGAGTTATCTTATTTTTAAATTTGTGCCCCTCATTAATTATATATATATTACATTAATTAAAGAGTTACTGATAATTATGTTTATTCTATTTCTTTTTCTTATCTGCCTCCTATAAATAAGGATATATTGGGGGGGGGGGATTACTTCTAGACATATTTAATATTTTTAATTAATTTTAACCGTTTTCTTAAACCACGTAATTTGGTTATCGGCCTCTTATAAATAGGATTGTAGGAAGTACAATTTATTTCAAAATATATACAAGTGTCAACAAAAATTATGTATTAGTGAACTTTGGGATATTTATTTAATATCTCTGTAAATTATGTTATAAATCCCATATATGTAGTTGGAGAATCAATTGCTTCCTATTAGTGAACTTTGGGATATTTATATAATATCTCTCATGTCCCTGTCACAGTTAATTATTGGCGTTTGGTCTTTTAGCACGAAATTGCATTTTTCTTTAAGATACAATGACATTAATTATGAAGCAAAATATTTTGTTGACATTTCTCTCGTCTGAAAAGAAGCTGCGCTGGCTTTGATTTTGGTTTTTTATTGTTGAAAGAGCTTCTTAAATAACTTTACTTCATCACCACTCAAATGAAAAATTTTAAACCCAATTATAAATTTCAAACTTACAATTAATATACAAACAATTAAACTAACAAATTAATCATCTTCAACCTTCTGTCATGAAGTACATAGATCTCTGTGTGTGTGGATTAAATGCTAAATTCTTATATACATAATAAGTAATTGATCAATATATGCATAGTATATAACTTGTAGATTTTGATGATTTGAGGTGGATTGGAACGAAGACGATGTTGAAATAAAATTTTAAAGAACACTTTGTCGTATTACGAGATTTTTGTAGTCTGATAGATAATGAAGTTGAGTGCATGATTCAGTATATATATATATATATATATAGACAGACACACACATACTTACTTCAAGGTATATGTAAACGTAGGTTCAAAAAAAAGTTACCAAGAGACATGGAGGATGTGTTAAAAGGCCAATTCATGAACTCAATAATGCATTGGAAATTACTACTCACATATTAAAGAGGGACATCTCTTAATCTCCCAAATCAACTCTAGTTTTGCCTTTATAAATTCCATGTTTTGTTTATCTCAATTTTTTTTTTTTTTTTAAATTCTCTATTTTGTCATTACTAAGGGTTTCCCAGCCAATAATGCCTGAAGAATAATTTCCTTTGACAAGGCATAGAGATCACAGAAGTGAGTTTTACCTCTTTCAACAAAATATATTTCCATACACTTGTTGGTATATGTTTTTTTTTTTTTTTTTAAATTATAAAAAAATGTTTGAATGAGTTGGGTTTCGAAAACTTGTTGGGGTAGTTAAGATATATATGCCTTCAAGTTCAAAAAATAGTTACAAAAGTACTCACAAATTGCCAACCAACAAGATACTTGCATTAATTGCAAGATTTTACTTCATAAGTGCATGGATTATGAGTTAAAAACCAACTGTTTACGTTAATCTTTCACCAGTTATATTTTATATTAAGTTGACGTATAACTTCCTTATTACCTTTGATTTATCAGCACCAAGGTGTATCAAAATTCAAAATACAACTTATTTACATAATGTTACGGATCCATATAAGGCCCAGTAGTGATGCAGCCCAATAACAAGCAGATCTATCATAATCACTAACGGAGATCAGATAAGATCATAACCAACCTACAATCAAGGAGATAATCAAGGGAAATCTCTATCGCAAATAGAGGGCCCATGAGCCCAAGACCAACAGGTACACTCTATAAATAAGAGTTAAACCCTAAAGGTACACATCTTCTAAACTCTCTCCTTTATTATACTGCCTACACAGAGCACACACACCACCCCCTTGGCTAAACGCCTCTGTAATACCCGGATATTTATCTGGAATATTATAAATAAAAGTTGGATATTTCTGATAAGTGAAATTTCAATCTCCGGTCTTGTATAAATACAGTCAATTTTCTAAGTAGAATTTCTGTAAGAAATTAGGGAGTTTGAGGGCCAAAGTGCCAAAATGACCAAAATGCCCCTAGAAAGGGTAATCAACTTAGGAAATTATGAGAAAAATACCAAAAGGCAGTAAAATGACCAAGTGAATTAGGAGAGTATATTATCCATAATTATGGTAATTTAATAAAATATGAACTTGGGAAAATTGTATAAGAGTGTTCAAAAAGTAGTAAAAAGACCAAAATACCCAATGTAATTATGGAATAATGTTAGAGGTATGAAAATACTAATGTAAATACATGAGTATGAAGATAATGAGACATTGTAATTAAGAAAATTATCAAGTTATGATAATTAAGTAATTATGTAATATTGGGCTAATTACTTAAGCATAAGTGAAGGAAATTCACAAGTAATTATATGAAACCCTAAAATTGGTGGTTTTTGTTTTAAAATTAGTAAAAATGTATTTACTAATTAATTGGAAATTTTTATGAAAAATAGTTGAGTTTAGGTATTTTTAGGCCTAAATACAAGAATGGACCAATTAGGTAATTTTGTGAAATTTTTGGAAAAAAATGCATATAGGCATAATTTTGGAAAAGAGTAAAATAAATTCTAACTCAACATTTAGGAATGGGTTTGAATTTATTTTGACATATTTGGAATCAGTGAATTTTTCTGAAGAAATAGGTATTCTCAGAAATGCGTTCTGAAACCGGACGCGATCGGACACGTTTTTCGAGGAAACTTCAACTGGACTGTTGAGGCCTATATGGAATCAAAATAAAGGTTTACTTGGACATTTCTACTAAGTGAGAACATGTTTGCAAAGTTGTAAATCCAGAATTTTGAGATTTTTCCGAAATTACGCGAATCGGGTACCGATCGGAGAAATTCATCCGGGTAGGCTTCTAGAAGGGCCACATGGCCACTTCCTATTGGCCAATTGGTGCCACCTCAGCAAGAGGGCAGGTCGGCCAAGAATAAGGAAGGAGAAGAAAAAGCTTTTGAAAAAGTTGCTTTGGACTGGCCCGGATCGATTCTCACAAAGTTTATCCGACTAGAAATCCTACAACTTTTCTTATAAATACCCCCCCTCCTTCACTTTTCTTCACACCAATTCCATTGCTTCCTTTGGCCGAAATCCTAGGGAGAGAAAGTAGAGAGAGAAGCTCTGGGGGAAGTTCTGCCGAAGTCTTCAACGGGTAAGTCTTTCGGTCTTTAGTTCAATAGTTAGTAAGGCTAGGGTAGTCTTTATTTTTATGATTTGGGTATCATATGGGAGGGCTATTTTAGTCTTTATTTTCAAGAATCATAAATGCGTCGAAGTTCTGACGAAATTTTGGGAAGAAAATAGCCTATGTAGCGGAAGCGCTGGCGAAATTCCGCCAAGTAGGGGTATAGGGGCAAAATGGTAATTTTTACCTAAAATGCCAGTTATAATGTCAAATTACTAATAGAAGTGACATTATTCTCATAGGATATCTGAAACGCTGATTCTGGAAGGACCACGGTTCGTGGATAGAGGCAAGTACCGGAGTAGGCGTGTAGGCAAGTCTATCTCTATCTTATCGTATTCTCGTTATTACACTATTTCCTTTCTAAACCTTAGGATTACGTAATCATTACAATGTTACACAATGGTTGAGGTTTTGGCTAAGAATCCAATTACTCTTTCGCTCTATTGCTCTACTCTGATTGTTTGTTTGAAAAAAAAAAAAAATTCCGCATTTCAAACATGGGATGTTACAGCCTCCAGTATCTTCGAACTACGTGGACTTTGATCTTTGATCCCTTTACAGGGTACGTAGGCCCTAGGCTTTGCTTCTAGGTCAAGTCCCAATCAATATCAGCTTCTAGGTCAAGTCCCAATCAATATCAATATACTAGTCTATCAGGACTAGGCATCTGCGTTCTACAGCAGGACACATAATATTATGCATGAAAATCTGAGTGTTATTGTGGACAAGGGTAAAACTGAAAAAATAAGTGAACTTTTCATAAGATTTATAAAAATAAATATATTATTTTAATATACGTGCGTGATACAAGTTGAAACTTGAAAGTCAAGAAGGAGTATATGCCTCGATTGAATGTTTCTGGAACGTGGGATGATCTGGGTAATAGCAGATTGTGTAAACCTCAACGTCTTCGAATCCATTAATCCTCCATTTAATTTAAATCATATTCGAGTTTATTATTCTAACTTCTATACATTTTGCTTTGTTTATTGCACGAGTGGCTTTGAGATAAGTGTGGAGAGGTTTTCAATAAAATTCTACTACATATATGTTTTTACTGGTCAAAGAGATTTATTATTATTATTATTTTTTTTTTGCTTTGACTATTCTTACACCTTTTTAATGGATCAGTATCATTTGATTTTGGAAAGAGCACATTTTTTAATTTGTCAATTCGAATTCAGCCGGATCAAACTAATGTGAATTTGATTTTTTTTTTCCACGGCAACAAATGAATTTGAATAATTTTATTATTCATTACAGTCCAATTTATAATTTTTTGGTGAAAAAACAACTTAATAATTTACTGGAAAATGTATATATAAAATGAATTGATCAATTGTCATTTACATTATCTTTACACCTTTGAGATTATAATAATGAACACTACAAGTTTATTTCTACTTTTGGTATATACCAATTTGATATGGAAAGGCACTTTCTAAACTGTTTAAAAAAAACTTCCATTGTACCAACGGGGGTTGACATAAGTGGTCCATTGATCTCGAAGTCTTGTGAACAAACGTTGGGAGATTCACCCACCATATTGAATGAATTATTGTTGGGGAAAAAAACTTCCATTGAAATACAAACTAATTGAATGAAATTGTTAAAAGCATATGTCTTCTCGTCTATATCATATAATTAATGCATAATTCACCCAGTGAAATATTAATTATATTTTCTTAAGATTCCCCCTATTTAAAATTTGATGTGATATTTTTTTTTCAATTTTAAAGTATAATTCATGGTTTTAAATATAAGTAAATTTTTTATTTTCAAATAAATTTAATCACTTAACATACCCTTATGGCCTTATATATTAATAATGGTGAGGTACCTACAGAGATACTTTAATTCATGATAAGGAATGTCTATGTTTTGTAGTACTCCCACAGTCCCTCTGGTCCCATATATTGAAATTCAGGTTGATTTTTTATTTACTTATTACTTACACTAAACTCAATATGAAATTAATTCATACTCTCTCCCACTATCTATCTGCATTAAATACAAGTGTGTGTAATGGCCGAACCAGAAATTTTTTTATTCCAAGTTAAAAAATAAACATATTGAACTGTTTACTAAATAGTATCATATAATATTAAAAATACAAATAAATAATAACTGACAATTATAATTTAAAACAAGATAGAAGATGATACTGACAATTTCAGTAGGTATCTCAAATAAGAATTTTACTTTACTCTCACAACCTAATGGGTAATGAACTAAATATTGTCCTTCTAAAGAAAATAAGAAATTAGCTGGGGCCTAATTATTAGCCAAAATAAAATATCATATAATAAAAACATATATATACTAATAAATTTTAGAATGTCAGTTGGGGTCAACTAGAACCTGACCAGGTCTCAATTCCGCCATTGTATAAGCGCATGCATACATACATACATACATACATATACATACATACATAATTATGTATGTATGTATATGTATGTATGTATGTATATTCATACTCTCTCCCACTATATATCTTTATTAAATATAAGCGCATACATACATATATACATACATACATATATATCTATATGTGTGTATAGATTTGTATAGTACTTCATATTTCTTAAGAAGGGACAAGGGAAGGATATTAATATATTATCACTAGCGACAAGAAAGTGGAATGGACCAGAGATCTATAATGTTTCAATTCCCAGAGTTTCATTGACCAGGCGAAACGGCATAGATGGTAAGGGATCCAGGACTAGGCCCTTAGATCGTGGGTTCGATCCCTTCTGCCGTCGCTGAGACTCCTTTGGTAGGCGATCTCGTAAGTTCCTAGTAAGTGCTCATAGAACCCGGGGCCGTGCCCTGGTCTTGGTGGGGGACTGATGTCGAACCCCTCCAAAACTTTTTTATAGCAAAAAAAAAAAAAAACATTTTTGCTCGTAGTTAAGGATATATTTCCTCCGGTTTTGATTATATAAATATTTTTATAATATAATTTATATTATAAAAGTGATCTTATAATTAAAATCGGAAGTAATATTACATACAACTAATTAATATGAGTTGCACATGTTATATGTTAGAAACAAAATGTAAGATATTATCAATAAAATTGATCTAATAATTGATAAAAACATTAGCTTATAACCATAAAGTTATTATTTTCATTCCTTACTCTTCTTCTTCAAATTCTAGCTCTAGCCTCTATGGGGACTATACCTGCCATCACATAAAACATAAAATAAAATTGCAGGAATACAACAGAAGGTCAAAAAATTAGAAAATGAAATTGGGTTGAAGACCAAAGCACGTGGCTCTACAACTTGCCGGAAATCGCGGACTGACTTCGATTATTAATTATTAAATTCTTAAATAAGTACCACTGTTTCTGTGACCCACTGAGCCCAGCTTTAATTCTTCTTATCCAATAAAATGAATATTTATTTCTTTTTATACAAATAAAGATTTTTTCTAGATGCCTAGATTAACGTTTAAGGGTAATAGATGACTCGGCCTGCCCAACATCGATATTACTTAGAAGGAAGAGAGATTTCGCCTTGCCCTTGGATTATAGGTGAATCCAACCCCTTTTCTAAATCTTTTGTATAAAAAAAATAAAGATTTGATCCATAAATTAACCTAATTTGTGAGTGACTACATTTATGGATGAATTTCATAATAAGCTACACTTTCTGATGCATTATTCATCAAAGCATAATGCGTGTGTGTTTGGATTAACTTTTGAAAAATAGCTTTTATATTTTACGAGGTAAGCATGTGAGAAGAGTTTTGTCTCGGTTTGCGAAAAAAGACTTTTGAAACTTTATGGTTTCAGAGTTATCAAAACACTCAATTCAAAACGAATTTTGAAAAACCAGTTGACCACTGAATCCAATAGAGTTTTTCTTTATTTTTTTAAAATAAAATAAACTTTTATTCAAGGATTGAAACTGACTTATCAATATTCAAAGACCAAAGTTAGGAGATGGCGCAATTAGAAGTGTTTATGGGTAGAGCTGAATAGGGCATGATCCTTACCTGATCCCTGACCTGAAAGATGAATAGTCAGCATTTTGTAGCCTGCTAATGCTCAAGTAAGGGCTGGACACGACGAGCGGGTTTATATGCCTAAAAATATCCCTAAAATTTAAAAAATGATGAAGCATAAAAAATGCAACAAAAACAACAACTATAATGTGAAATTTCAAAAACATATTGTATGCAATAGTTCTTTTTAGATTTTATTATTTAGATTTAGTTCATGCCCTGATGAAACAAATTACTACATTAGAAATTATTTTCTTACTATTTAATAATAATTTATTTCTCAAGCACTCAGTTTACTAATTTCTTAATTAAATATGCTTATGGAAAAATATGCATATTTGGTGAGTAAATAGAAAATATGTTTATTGACTTTATTCTAATTGAATGGTAAGTAAATATATTTGTTCAATTTTGTTAAATAATGTATATATATTTAATATATAAAATACAATTATATATACACTTTAGGCAGCCCCCAAATGGGCAAGGCAGTATACATTGCCCGGTGCCTAGCCCTGCTTGGTACTTGACCTCACCCGAAGATGCCCAAATAATTTATGAGCTGATTTTTTAGGGCCAGACTGAGTTTTTTTTTTATCGGGTTCGGGCTGACATTTGAACCTCATGAACACCCCTAATGACAATCATTTTTGCTTCCGGATATTATTATACGGTGATCAAACATATGGGCATTTAGATCCCCCTAGATAGCTTGAATGCACTTTCTTAATATATATAACTACTCTCTATAAGATCTATTTACCTAATTTGATTAGATTAAGAAAGTTAATTAATTCAGTTAATATAACATGTATTCTCTAAACCACCTTAATCGTCTTTCTTAATTTCCTCTTCTATTGGCAAATAAGACAAATAGGTTTTATATTTATGAATTATAACTAAAATCAACTCTTGAAATAGGTCTTATATTAAATACCAGAGGAAGTATTTTGATAAATATGATAAGTAATACTTGTCTAGTTTAAACGAATGTGCATTGCTTAAAGACATTTACACATTCACACGCACTCGAATTTGAAGTTTCAAAGTTTGGTCTAGTTTGTAAAAAATGAACTTATAAAGATGAGGCTATATATCGTAAAGGTTTTTGTCTCTCAATAATAAGTACTCCCTCTGGTCCTTATTATAAGACACCAACTAATAAGTTTATTTGGTCCTTTTTATAAGGCACTTGGTTGTTTCCAATGAACATTAATTATTTGTTTCCATGTTTGCCCATAATTAATGAGGGTAATAGATGAGAGTAATAATTAATATAATATTAGAATTTAATGCAATTAGTAGGGGTAATATGGAAAGTTACTTAAATTGTAGGGCAACTTTATTGACTTTAACTGTTTTTATTGGTTTGTAAGATTTGTTAGTTGGTACCTTATAATAAGGACCAGAGGGAGTATCACTCTGATCTTATTTATAAGCCTATTTTGACCAAATCTTACATACTAAGGAGAGGTAGTTAACTTAATGATTATGAGGTAAATTTTCAACTTTACCCTCATTTATGATTGAGTATTTTTCAATTTTCTTCTCTTTTTATCTTCATGAGTACAATTAATATGGATAAAATTGTCACAATTTTATTTATTACATAAAATTAGACTTATAAATAAGATTAATATTTTTGGTTAAAATGGATTTATAAATAGAACTAGAATGGTATGCTTGTCATGATTTAAACCCATATTCTCTCTTTTTATTGAGGGTAAGACAACTTATCACCTCAACAAACAGCTTGTTGGAAGAGAAGTAATATTGTAATATTCCCAATGAGTATTATACTTTGAGCTCATGATATTGAAACTCAAGTATATTGGGAATTTGGATTTGGATATCACTCTGCCTCCGTTGATGGTGTAGGGTCATGAATTGGTGACTGGTTTAAATATAAATGCATGGGGGTGGAGAATGGAGATAGAGTAGAAGGAAAAAGGAGATCATTGAAAATAATTGGGAGTGCATTTGTCGTATGTGGGGGTATAGTATGGTCACGTTTCTTCTTTCTTTCCTTTTCAGGGCTCCATCTCTATGCTATTTGTCCTGCACGCCTCCAAACAGTGTTTTTGCCGACTGTCTCTCTTTCCCTCTCTTTTCATTTTGGCTCCACGGGTCCTTCTCTCCCAATCAACCTGTCCTTGCTTCCATCATGCATTTCCCCAAATTCACCCCCCAGCTATTTCTCAAGTGTCAAAAGTTTGACCATACTCATTCATCCTATCAAAAAAATTACTACCTTTACTCTTAATTATAAAATCTAGTTGACTTTTTTTAAAAAGATTAAGAAAGCTAAATAAGTTACTTAATCATTTTATATGTTGTGTATTCTTAGATTATATATTAGTTTATTAGTTAAACTAAATAGTTTGAAGAAAAAAATAAAAATACTCTAAAGTAATTTAATTAGCTTCCTTAATCTCTCCAAAAAAAAGTCAACTAGGTCTTATAATTAGGATTGGAGGGAGTACCATCAAAATATAAAAAATTGGCTACACTTGGATTCATAATTCACAATTCATTTTAATAGAGAATTGCTGATTTGAGATTTTATTGATTTTGGATTCTTGTGATTTTCACTCATTATTTTATAATTAATATATATAAGCAAAATTGAAAATTTAGTAAATTTTAAGGCAAAGTTAATTAATGAATGATGTTTAAGATTTTTCTTAGTTTCGGTAAAATTTATTGTAAGTATCCAAAAAAGGAGTAAATGTCAACTTAGGATGAGATTGATCGATACATGTTAAATACTCTTGCAATCAGTGGCGGAGCTTGGCATTAAAATTTGGGGGGGCCGAATAGTGGTAGGGGGATTCGGGGGTTCGGGGGCAGCGCCCCTGAAATTTTTTTTTTAAAGGAAAGTTTTATATTCATTAAAAAATGAAAGAATATAAGAAAATAAAATAATATAAAAAAAATACACCACAAACATTAGAAGGTTTTTAATTTATGTGATTGTGAATCTTTGGTTCAACCATAGACTTCATGTAATTGAACACCACAACATTGGAAGGCAAGAGGTGAGGTTTAGAATGAAAAATCAACAAACTTCATCTACGGGTGTAGTGTAAAATGGGTGAAAGCATACTAAAGAATACACCACAAAAGTAAATTTCAACGATAAGCTAAAAATTTCGGTAATTAGAATGAAATATAGAAAAAAATGACAATATTAACATAAATTATATAAGACCCCACATGGAATACAACTTGAATTATAAGCAAAGATATAAAAAGAGGGATTTGGGGGCAAAAATTTAATTTTACATTATATTAAATTTTTTATAAGAAAATTTCTAAACATTTTTTTTTTTGGGGGGGCCATGGCCCCCACTTGTCCTAAGGAAGATCCGCCCCTGCTTGCAATATATGTATTGACGGATATTGAAATAAATATTTAGGGGGTCAAATGTATACTCATTAACTAATTAAGAAAAAATATCGGGACATACAAATGTATCATTTTTTGAGCCAAATGTATAAAAAATCCAATTTACATTAAATATTTGGAACAAAATTTTTTTTTTTGAAGGCCATGTCTCTACAAAACTCCGTCATTGACTATATGTGTATGAATTGGCATTGGGTAGGATTGAATTTGGATAAGGTTGATTTATAAACTTAAATTTCGACATATAATTGAATTAATCAAATAACATGATCATGTTGGAGCTGCTAATTATGAGATAACATGTTTAAGGGGTATGAGTAATTAAATTGAGGGTCTCATAATGAATTAATCAAATAGCATAATCATGTTGGAGCTGCCTATACTGTATTTTGTTAAGATCAAAATAAGTCCTATGAACCACCAAGCGCTTAGGTCAACAGGTAAAGGGTTGTCCTATCTTAACCACGGGTCTTGAGTTCGAGACGTGGGAATGCAGCAGGCGTGGGTGATAGAGACTTTCCCCTGAAAGGGGCCAACCCAGTCTCGGTCCGGATTAGTCTAGGACCGTTGATGTGCCTAAAAGATAGTATGCCCTAGGATATCGGACGCTCTAAGCAAAAAAAAAAAAAAAAAAAGTCCTATGTTAAAAATGGGAGGGATTACTATTTATTTATTTCACACACATGCAAATTATAGTCTCGTGCTATTTTTTCAAATAATATAATTTAAAATAAATTAAAGGAAAAAGGATGTTGTGCAATAATATTATAAATACAGCAAGAGAAATAGTACACACGTAAGACTTGGTCACAGTACATTTTTGTTTTTATCTTGCTATGAAAAATGAATGATGCTATTTATTTATTTATTTGCCAGAGAATGATACTATTTATAGGTCACGTTTTGTCATTAAACTTTACTCCTATAGTAGGATTACATAAGTGATGATGATATATTGATTACTGATCCACGGTCACCTAATTCTGTTTGCTGTCGCTTTACGTGCGAGTTGAGAGATTTCAGAATGAAACGACAACGGCCTTGCATTGTGTCATTTTCTTCTTTCTGCTCATACGGTGGTTCGTTTCAGTACACCTCTTTATCAATGTCTCTGACGACCACGATGTTTAATAAAAAAAAATTATTACATAAATTATTGGAATAAAACAGAAAAAAAAATAGAAAATCCAAAATAAAGTTTGTTATTAAGAATTGATTAAAGAATGACGAAGTTTAATAAATAATTTACAACTCTTTTTTTTTTATAAATACCTGATTTAGAATTTTGTAAATTCAAAGTTTTTTTCTTTCTATTTTTTCTTAAATTATTTGCTTTTTAAAAACGACACTTCGTATAAATATTTGGTTGCTTTCCCAATGCAGACATCTCTTAATCCATCTTGTTTATGTATATTCATCACATGCATTCTTTTTCATCAATTTTGTGTTCCTCTAAAGCCAGCTCTTAATAAGCACTTTTTAAAAAAGATTGCTCGACGCTTTCTCTCTAGAAAAAAAGACTACTCGACACTCTCTCTCGTCTCCACCACCATTAGGGTTTCTGTCTTGCCCACCGGCAAGTCTCCTCCTAAACCACGACTGTTGTAGAAAAGCATATCGGAGCTTGAAAAGTCTGAAGCAAGTGGGTTTTAGTTCGGAAAAGAGATTCACAACGGCGACCTTCTTCCTTCACCAGCGCCGGCTCTCCTCTGGTCTACGTTCTCACTGTCACTCCATTTCTGGTGTCCCTTTAATTTCTGTGTGCGGTTGTGGTCCTATCTTGTCTCTGGAACGAGTTTTTCCTCCCCCTCTTCAGATCTGTCTTGAGGCGGTGGGAGTTACTGTCACGGCGTCTCCCTCGTCGGCGATCTCCGACAGAGGGGATGTTCGTCCTTTTCTTATGCTTTTGTGTTTTTATGTATATGTGTTTCTACTGTTGTTGTTGTGGTTTTGAGTATTTATGGTGGTGTTTTCTATTGTGGCATGGATTTGTGATTTTGGGGAAAAGGTTTTATCGATGGTCGCTACTGCTACTGCTATGTGTTTTATCTTTGAGAGGACCATTGTTAGGTTTGTTCGATGATGACGAATCCAAATCATTAGTGTTAGCCAAAATTTGTTCGGTAGGTGGTTAACGTCACTATATTTGTTTCAATGGAGGAGCAAAAGTATTGTTCAGGACATCACTTGTCTTCTTTATTCTGAGGTTGGGTTCTCTCTGTTCTGTTCTCCAAGACGGGGCAATTATATAGCTGATCAATTTGCAACTTATTCTTATAAGGAGGTGTGCCCTATAGGGTGGGTTTTGCAACTATAACACATTTTTTCATGTCACTTCTAACCTTGGATGTCCAGGAAGCCGGTGTAGTCTTTGATGTTACTTTTATTTCCACATTTTTAATGGTGATTAGCTTTCCTTACATTTGGTTTTTGTTGTATTTGTTAGTCTTCTTGTTTTAGTTTGTTTTCGATTAGTGTCTGTTCGGATTTGTTTTCGTTTAGTGTAACTGTCATGTTTTAATGTAATTTTTAATGTCAGTATTAATATAAATATCTTTTGAGCAAAAAAGCCCGCTCTTATTGAGGCCCTCCTCTAATCAATATCAATATTGTGTGTGTGTATATAATAATAATAATAAAAAAAAACTGTTATTTACATCATGTGAAGAAGCAAAAAAACTACTTTTATAAAAGGAAAATTTTCATTCAGTCCCCTTATAACAAATTAATTTCAATCAACTCTTAAATTTTTTTGAAACTTCACTGCACCCGAACCCTCAAAACGAAATTAATTTTTTTTTGAATGAAAAGACAACGATGTCCGCCTTATTTGTCTTGTAAATACCTATATTTATCTTGTGAATTTTTATATTTATCTTGTAAATGACCAAAATATTTTTACTTCCCTAGGTTATTTTGAACCTCTTTATTTGTCTTGTAAATATCTTTATTTGTCTTGTAAATGCTCTTATTTGTCTTATGAATTTTCATATTTGTCTTATAAATGGCGAAAATATTTTTAATTCCTAGGTTCTTTTGAACCCTTTATTTATCTTATAAATATCTTTATTTGTTTTGTAAATTTCATTTTTTGTCTTGGAAATTTTTATATTTATCTTGTAAATGACCAAAATGTTTTTAATCCTCTAGGTTCTTTTGAATCATTTTATTTTTCTTGTAAATGCTCTTCTGAAAAAAAAAAAAAGAAGGACATCATTGTTTTTCCAACCACAAAAATTTATTTCATTTTGACCATGTGGTGCAGTGAGGTTTCAAAAAAATTTAAGAGTTGAATGAAATTAATTTGTTATAGAGAGAGCTGAAAGAAATTTTCCCAATATTTAAAAAGAGTATATCACTCTGGTCCTATTTATAAGTCCAGTTTAACCAAATCTCACATACCAAGGAGAGGTAGTTGACACAATGATTATAGAGGTAAATTTTCAATTTTGCCCTCATTTATAATTGGATGCTTTTCAATTGTTTCTTCTCTAATATGGGTAAAATTGTCACAATCTTATTTATTACATGAAACTGGACTTATAAATAGGACTAATTTTTTTTTGTCAAACTGGACTTATAAATAAGACCAGAGTGGTACCATTTATGAATCATAAATTGGTTTGCTGATCCAAACCCGTACGCTCTTGAAGCTATATACATAGGGCACCGCAGACACACTCGTGCAAGGAATTGATGAGTGAAAAGTCCAATGCATCGATTTTATAAAAAAACCTCAAACTATATTAAGAATACATGCATGCTTAGGAAGACGACCCTTTGGGGGTACCAAGAAACTTGAAGCTACCAAGCCAGTGATTTAGAAGTCATCAAAACTAAACTGCTCCAAAACCTATAAACGATCATGTATATATGTGTGTCGTTGCCTCTTGCCTGAGTGAGAAGAATGGTGGAATTAAATTAAGGGAAAATTTAATTTATTTTGTTCTTATATATAGTTTTAATTTGACTCAATTTCACTATTTAAACTTCGATTCATTTCAACTCAATTGAAACCTTATTATTCCTTAATTTCAATTCACTGCCATTCAATCTCTATAACATTAATAATCATTTACAATTTTAGTCATCAAGTTTCATGAAATATACTCTATTATTTTATTTTCTAAAATATATATATTAATATTTTGAATGGAAAAACTATTATAAGTGAGTTGCATTGAGTCAAGACACTCCAGATACTGATGAATTGTACTAAGATAGAGTTTAGAGATTGAGTTACAAATAATTCAATACTAAGGAGACAACAAAAATCAATTTTGTCTTGAAATGATATTTAAACTTTAACCTCTATTTCGAAATTAGTTGTTTTAGAACAGAATCACACACTTGACAAAACAATACGAAATGAGACAAACGTCCACCATACTCTGAGATTACCAGCGTGACATTAAGACTTGAGATTATTTCTGAACCTTAACTACTACTCAAGTATATGATTCATAGGAAAAATGTAAAAAAAGTCTAAGTATATGATTCATTATCTAAAAACTCCTAAGGGATCTAAGTGATATAGATTTGAATTGTGAAATTACATGTTTGCATCCATTGTAACTTTACAATTTGAATCTATATCACTGAGGTTCCTTGGGAGTTCTTAGATAGTGAATCATAAACTCAGACTTTTTTTTTTCTTTTTTTAATATTTTTCCAGTTCCTTGAGACTGTTTTGCAATTTTCTAAGGTTTTTTTTATCAAAAAAAAAAACTTATCCTTCATAAAAATTAAACTTGTATTAAAGTAAAAAGTGATTTATACTTCTGTGTTTGAGTGTTTGGGTTCTTTTAAGGTAAAACAGTATAGTTTAGCTAAGCTCACTACTATAGAAAGCACTTTTGACGTCCGTTTTTAAGCCTTTTCTGCGTCCCTTTCCAGGGGGACATCTATGTGAGCGACTTAAAAAAGGGACACTGTAAGTTTTTTTTTTAATAAAAAAAATAAAAATCGTTGGAAGTGGGTTCCAACCCACCCCCATGGAACTGACCCAGTTTCATTGGAACTCAAATATGGAGACCATTTTACCCTCAAAGATGGTGAGAGATCTGGAAGTGGTGGGGACACGGAGGAGCGCTGGTGACAACGAAGGAGCACTGGTGATGAAGAATCGGAGAGTCACTATCAATTTTTGTTGGCATCTCCAGCCGTCAATTTCGGTCATGGCAACGCTAACCCAGGTCTGGCCGTTGGTCATCTGGAGCTGAAACATGGACCTGTGGAGGTGCTTGAGCTCCTTAAGGCTCCAATGAAGGTGGTCGACGGACTCAGAAATCTGCTTGGTGCAATCATGGAGTAGGGAAGGGTAGGGCTGGGAGGGGAGGAAGTGGGAGATGTGGCGGGTGTGGTGGAAGCTGATGAAGAGGGAGGCCTGAGCGAGGTCCCTGTGGCTGATAGAGGCGTAGGTGTAGGAGGATAGGGTGCGCAGGAATAGATGGGGCTACCTGGCGTGAATGCATGAGAAACAGAGGAGATTAGAGGAAGGCAAAGGAGGGGGAGCGGCAGCGGAGAGTGATGGAATGAAAGGAGAGTGATTGAGTGGAAGTGAGGAGTGTGAATGAGTGGAGGTAGCGAGGGAAAAGACAGGTTTAATGGGACAGCTTTTGGTGTCTCTTTTCAAATTGGGAGACTAAAAATAGGGTTTTTGGCATCTGAAATTTGAAAAAGGATGCTAAAAATCAAGTTTTGGTCAATATGTCAAAATTTCCGTACATAATTACAAAAATGTCACCGTTTTTTTATTTTTTACTTCCATTTTTTAAAAACAGACGTTTTTTATGGAAGCAAAATTTATTTCTTAGAAGTGGCTTCCTCTTATGTAAAATATAAGTCACTTATAACTAATTTATTAGAAAAAAAAAAAGTTGTATGACTAAATTTGATAAAAAATTATTCTGCTTTTTATCCTAATTAAATACCATAATGTTTTGAAATATATACTCTCTATTTCATTAGAATCTGAGAAGAAGAACATATTTGGAATATCACTACCGACGGAATTAGGGACGGAAAAAATTCCGTCGGAAATTACCGACGGAATTCCGTAATTCCGTCGGTAATTTTCCGAACGGAATTTTCCGGAATTTTTTCCGTCCCTAATTCCGTCGGTAATTAGCTGTTTTTTTGTAGTGAATATATAAACCACTGAATGTTACAAAAATTGTTCTCAAGTGTGACTTGACTTAAAGTGTGTGTGAGATGAGAGAGAGAGAGAGAGACAAAACTAATAATTCAGGACCAAAAAGCTGACATAAAAAATTGACTAGAGCCTACAACTCCGATCCATTTTTTATTATAACTAAACCGCATTTGATTTTGGTTAATGAAGTTGAGTGAATAAGGACTAGAATATATGAGAGGTCACTAGTTAAACTAAGTGGGCGAGTCCAAGTTAAGGTACATGGTGATTGGTTAGGCCTCAATTCTTTAGATCTTTGGGAGACAAGCTGCTTGTCTAATCTCTGACTCTGCCCCTTTTACTTTCCCCCTTCTTGGTTTTTGGTTTCCCCTCTTCGGGTAATTCCCTCTCTTCTTCTTTCCCATTCTCTCATTCATCATCATCCCCTCTCTCTCCTCCTCTCACTGTCACACACACTTCTTACACGCGATATTTACATATCATATAGTCATCATATTATATATAACCATTCATCACCACAACTAGCTAGTCTCAACATTCTTCTTCATCATGACAGATCCTCATCAGTCTAATTTCTTCTCAAAGTGCTTCAACTTCGTCCCCCTCCATCCTCACTTGTACTCTCCCAATTCCTACAGCTCCTTCTCCATTCAATTCCCTCCTCCTCCTCCTCCTCCTGCAAGAGAGGCCCTTCCTCTGCTGAACAATCTCAATCTCCTCACTAACCACTCCAACCAAACACCTACTCATGCACATGTACAACCCTCCACCAATAATAACAGGGAACCATTAATTCCACACAACAAAGAGTCTTGTTGTGATGAAACTGTCACTGTTGCTCTGCGCATAGGACTTCCCTCCATGACTTCTGCTACCACCACTAGCAGTAGCAGTAGTATTACTCAGATTGAAACGACAACCGCCACCGTGGACAAAGATGTCGTTTCTGGTGGTCACTATTCTTTTGATGCCTTGAACAAGGGCCAGTACTGGATCCCTACTCCTTCTCAGATTCTCATTGGCCCTACTCAGTTCTCTTGTCATGTCTGCTCCAAAACATTCAACAGATACAATAATCTTCAGGTGCTCTCCTTCTCCACCTTGCTTCTTGTTTTCACTTTTCACTGTTACAACTGAAAACTACTGGCTTTCAATTTTGATTATTTTTGTTCTACTGTTGTGAATACTGTGATATGCGAACCGTAGTTGTACTCTATTTCACTTATTCGCACATCTATTTGCGACTTCGCAGTCACAACTCACACCCATAGAATTATGCTCCACCTGGTATATGAAAATGCCTTTATTTTTACTTATTTTAAGCACTACCGTATATGCTCCTGCTGCGGTACAGTTACAGGCCATTTTCATGGTTTAAATATACTATTTCCGGTTAGGACATGTTTTGTAGGATAATTTGTACTATAAACTATGTTCTAGTACCTTATTTTTTTGCATGTGTTTGTTTGGTTTTTTTTTTTCCCGCTTCTTGCTTCATATCTAAACGTGACTATATACTGTTTGTTAATTTGGTGTCACACAGAGACTCGGTATACTTTTATTAGGTTTTTCATGAAAAGGGTTGGAGTCGTAATTATTTGATATGATGTTTCTTCTGTTTTTAGGTGACCTTGAAGACTGTGCAATATGGCAAAGAAAAAACAAACTATTATTAATTACTAATTAATGATAATATATATAGTGGTTGTTTGACAGGTTATTTCTTCGTCAAGCCTTTGTCTTTGAGCTCACTGAATTGAGTCTGAGTTTCTTGTCTGCTAAAGGCAGTAGTACATAACATACTGCTGGATCTGTATATGTGTGTGTGTGTGGAGTATCGATATTCAAATTTCAAAGCCGTGTATGTGATTTGTGAACATGATGAAGTCATTATTCTTGAAGCCTACTACTCTCAGGATCCAGATCTTGAATACAGCAAAACCTGTTTGGTTTCTGAACTAAACGAAACTTTTTTCCAAACTCCGTACGGAGACTTCAAGTTATCGGTAAAAGCGTCTCATGTGAACGTTTTTGAACATTGATAAATACCGAGTATTGACTCATTCACAAAAACAAAATAAAATCCTTTTGTGTTGAAAAATGTATCAACAAAATATAATATACATTGAAGAACCAATGTACCAATATGTGTGTATGTAACATATTTCATAACAAATCAAGTTATCCGTAAATATTATACTTTGGATACCTTTCTCTACATAACTTTGTTGGTTAGATTAGTTTCTCAAACATTATAAATCCTTAATTATGAAGATAAACTTAGATATAAGTTGTAGTTATTAATCATTCTCTTAATTATTGGAAGTAAGTTAGAACTATGCGATACGAATTCCAATAGGCATTATATAACAAGTCCAGGTGAAGACACAAAGGACTCAAAACTTGGCTAGCTTTATCTAAATACCTTGCCTACATTATAATTAAAGCTTAGAAAAGCTAGTTAACATATTCTATACCAGAAACGCAGGATCACATAGAATTGGAAAGTGTTTATGTTAATGCGAGCGTCTGACACTTAGCTTGTTAGAAACATGTGATTCAATTTTTTACATATCTACTTCCTCTGCTCCTTAACATAATACATATTTACCTTATTTGATTAGATTAAAAGAGATATTTAAGTTCTTTAATATGACATATTTTTTAATACACCTTAATCATATTCTTTAATTTGCTTATTCCTTTGGATTATTATTGAGGGAGCATCAATAGGGGTAGATTAGAAAAATAATGACAAATATGAAAACTATGTCTTATATTTTAGACCAGCCAAGATCAACTCCTCAAATATGTTTTACAAACTATTGTTGACATATTAATCCTTCTTGGGGTTGATTCTAACAACATTACAAAGTTTTGCAGATGCATATGTGGGGGCATGGATCTCAGTACAGGAAGGGACCAGATTCTCTAAGAGGAACACAACCTACGGCAATGCTAAGGCTTCCATGTTTCTGTTATGTACCAAACTGCAAGCACAACATAGACCACCCAAGGGCAAGGCCTCTGAAGGATTTCAGAACCCTCCAAACTCATTACAAGAGGAAGCATGGAACCAAACCCTACTTGTGCAGAAAATGCAGCAAGGCTTTTGCCGTGAAAGGTGACTGGAGGACCCACGAGAAGAACTGTGGCAAAATATGGTATTGCCTATGTGGTTCTGACTTTAAACACAAGAGGTCACTTAAGGACCACATTAGGGCTTTTGGCCATGGCCATGGTGGAGCTTTTCCTGGCGGCGCTGGCTTTGATAATAAGTGCTTGCAGGAAGAAGATGAAGAAGAAGCTAATTCTGAGATTGAACATGATAATAATAATGGCGACAACTCTATGTGAAGATTTGTATAAAAGCTCCAGTCTTTAATTATATCCTCTAGCCTATCTGCGTGCGTATATACATGTGTTTGCTATCCCAGGAGTTTCTAGCTAGACCTGACTTCTTCAAGTTTATTTAGATCTCGTGAGTTTGAGTTTTGTGAGCTGTTTGGAAAAGGGTTTTACACTTGTGTGATTTTACTCAACTCAGAGTGCTTGATTTGGTTGGGACTCTGTGACTTCTGGAAATAGGATAATGTTTAACCAAATAAAAAATAAAAATAAAAATAGAATCATGTACTATATATACTTTTAGATATTAATATAATATTGTGTTTCTATGTTTTGATATTGCTAGTGTCTGACTAACTTAGTTTCTTCTGCTTTAATATGGGGTTTTCATGTTTAGTTAGGTTTTTAGTACGTACTCCCTCTAGTTCTTATTATAATTAAGACACCAACTAAAAAGTATATTTGGTCCTTTTTATAATGTATTTGCTTGTTCTCAATAAGCATTAATTATCTTTTTCCATGCATGTATGCCCATAATTAATAAGGGTAGTGGGTGAAAGTAATAATTAATATGATATTAGAGTTTTGTACAATTGGTAGGGGTAATATTAGAAATTACGTAATTCTAGGACAACTTTATTGACTTTAACTGTTTTTCTTGGTTTGTGAGAATTGTTAGTTGATGCCTTATAATAAGTATTAGAGGAGTACTTATTATTGTTCATGCATGTGATTGAATGAACCTTTATTTTTCCTATGTATATACCACTCTGGTCCTATTTATATAAGTCCAGTTTGACCAAATCTCATATACCAAGGAGAGGTAGTTGACACAATGATTATGAGGGTAAATTTTCAATTTTGCCCTCATTTATGATTGGATGCTTTTCAATTGTTTCTTCTCTCTCTATCTTCATGGGTATAATTAATATGGGTAAAATTGTCACAATCTCATTTATTATATGAAATTGGACTTATAAATAGGACCAAATTTTTTTGGTCAAACTGGATTTATAAATAGGATCAGAGTGGTATGTAGAATTTATAATCTACACGCAGTTCTTGAGAAAAATTTTATGGGAGAAAAAGGCTCTTTTCGATTCATTATTAGTCATTCAAAACTCAGGAATAAAAATAGTTTAATTTAATCCCCCAAACATTTCCTTTTTTGAAAAAAAAAAAGAAAGTATGAGCTTGCTTACGAAATCATGACATATGATTGGTTGAAATCTTGAAGACCCCTGTAATATTATGTTCTCTGAACATAATCAGACTTTTAGCTATAAATTATATATATACTAATTCTTTTTATCGGAATAAATTATATCTTAATTAAAAGGCAGCTTACGCTATTTTGGTGATAATATGTGTGTGTTCCAGTGTCACAAAACCCCACAAATTAAATTATAAATTCAAAGCCGCCTGATACTAACCTTAACTTTTCGCCTTGATATATTCTGGACTTGGTTTCAGTGCTAAGCGCTGTGTTTAGCTCTTCCAAGTCATTAGATCTAGGCCGTTCAATAAATCTAATTTTGGACTTACCAAATTTGAGGTTTTTTTAATAAAAATATTTTTGTAAAAGAATAGTAGTGAAGAGATTATCTTTATTTTAGATTTTTTACCTATTAAAAATAATTTTTATTAAAAAATATAGACTTTTAAAAACTCAGATCTGGACTGTCCAAATCAAATCTAATGAGTTAGGAGAGCTAAACATAGTCCTTAACACTGAAACCAAGTATGATATGGTCCTTGATTTCCTGGATGCATATATAACATCGCAATTCTTTATGTAATCTTGCTAATGCACACATTATCTTTGATATCCTCTACCTCGTCTTTAAATATATAGGAGCTAAATAATTTTGGCAAAAAAAAAAAAGTATATATAAGAATTAAATGATTAATTTATAAATATGAAAAAAAAAGTTAAACTATATTTATTAAAAATGTATGTTTGATGCCCTAAAATCCTCCTTTTAATAATTTACATCGAAACTATCTCATAGGCAAAACCCTTCCTGTAATTAATATATGCAATTAATTAATAGAGATAATATGAGGGAAAGAAATTAAATTTGGGAGACAAAGTAGTTTGAAATTTGGAGAAAAGAAAATGGGAGGAAAGAAAATACGGGGAGAGGAGAGAAAACTGAGAAGAAAATCGTATAAATGGTCCAGAGAGAACAAGAATGAGAGAAAATGAGCAAATACTTAAATGATTAAATTATCTTTGTTTGGTGAGGATGGATTTTGATGTTGCTATATTTTAAAACTGAATAATTTGGTTAAAAAATGTTATTTTTCAAAACTAAGACTTTCTTGCGAGATGGTACTCTAATTTCATTGCTTCTATTTCTAGTTTCTCCAAGTCATATTGAAAGCTATTAAATTTTATTTGCTTCTGGGTATGTAACAATCTCCTGCACGCTGCTCACTGGTATGTAATTATCAGATACGTCGCATGAACGAGTGCCTTTAATTGATTGAAACGAAGAAGGAGAAAGCAATGAGGAAGCAGATTAACATGCAGACGTCATTGATGGTCTTCAAGTTCACAAGCAATTAAAGAAGCATGAGAACCATATGTACGTTGAGTGAGAATTTGGGGTCTCTCACTTTTCCTCTTTTGTCCAAGAAAAACTCATTTCTACTCTTATTTTATTCCCGAATTTTCTCTCTCTTTAGTATTCTCTCCATCCAAACATATAATGTGTAGTGGTCTTCGTTATTTGGTTTGGGCTCATATCTTTGTGGATTCTATCACTAGGTATTTGAGTAACTGATTAATACAATCATACACTCACGTAGATGTCTGCTTTAGGGGCTGAGGTGTTCCGGCGAGGGTTATCTTTGTGAACTTGTAGCAGCATTTTATCATTTTATGTATCTATTATTAGTGCACCTGAAAAAAGTAAGAGGAGTATAAGAAATGTCAAAACTTTTTGGTTTTTAGCCAGCTGAAAAGTCAGGGAGCTAATAAACTTATGCCCCTTGCTCCTCATGTAAGTGAGAGGTGATACGTTTTGGTCCCTGCTTCCCGGGACGGACCCATGAATTTCATCGACGGGGGCGAAAATGAAAAAAACAACCTTATAAATAAAAGTAGTTGAAATACGACACATACCTAATATACAAAAAAAAAAAAAAAAATTTGAAAGAATTCTATTACATAAATTAAGATTACTTAATTTGACTCTTACCCTACTTGCTAAACTTATTTATAATTGAATATGTGCTAAAACTCCAAAACTTGCCCAAAATCCTAACCCTAAAATATTCTTTAATCAGTATAAAGGTAGTATCATCAGAAAGATAAAAATATTATAATAAATTTCATAAAGGAAATTTAATAAAAAGAAGTGGTTTTGAGTATCTTATTGATTCTCAAAATTTGTCATAAGTTGTAGAAAAAAAATGGCAGACGTGGGACGAGTCGCAAGCAAGAGGAAGAAAGGACAAAATATTTCGGAAGAGTGCAAACAAGTAGGATTGGGGATAATTAAAGCTTATGGGCCTAACCTCTTTATATATATATATATATATATATAATGCAAGCAAACGAGGTCAGGGAGAGGGAGTAGGGAGCTGAAAACAAAGGTAAATCAATCAAATGCAAAGGATTTCCACACTATCGATTAATAAAAAGAAAGGTATTCCACTATTCTTTTCTTTTCTTTTTTAATTTTAGGAGGGGCGGGGGCCACCCCTAGCCCCCCTCTGTCCATCCCAGCCTGCTTCTAAATTCTAATGTTATGAGATTAGTATGAGGCTTTAGAGTCAGCACCTCGGTAGTACAATGGCATATAGGTCATCATTTGATGACATTTATCAGGGTTTGATCCTTTTCTGCAAGCGTTGCTTGCCAATCCAAAGAAAAAAAGCATGAGGCTTTGGATAAAAAAAAGTCAAGATTGAGAAACTTTTATATTATACACATATATTCTTCTGTTAGAGAAAATTATGTTCGAGACACTGGTAGACATTGTATACCTTTGAAATTCAAAGCTTTATTTGTCACGCACTAGCTCATATTAAACCTTAGGCCCCGTTTGTTATGAGGAAGATTTAAGGAATAAAATGAACTTAAAGGAGGGAAAGAAATGGAAAGGAAGATTGAGAGGGAACTTTAAAAATGTGAGCCGTTTGGTATACTAGGGAATGAAACTTAAGTTGAGGGAAAATGAGATGTTTGATATGAAGAATTGAGTGTTGGTTAAGTGGGAAAAAGAAGGGTCAGGGCCAATTTTGTCACAGAGTTTCACTTTCCTAGGAAGATTTCAGCTTTCCTTCCATTTTTGGATGGAAAGCATCTTCCCTCAAATATGGGAAGATGAGCACTCACCGGAAGTTGCTTACTGGATCTTCTGTCTACTAAACACCCAAAAACCATGAAAACTTTGGGATCTTTCCTTTCATTCTCTAATCTTCTTTATAACAAACGGGTCCTTCCTTTGTGTATATGGTAAGACTAGAAAGTATTAAGGAATGGACTAGAGCGTATTTAGTTTGTGAGGGGGAAAAACAGTATTTAGGTTGCAAGTGGGCTCAGTAAAGGTCTTATACACTAGATGGGCTGAGAAGCCCAAACTCCTTGCCTTTAATTTTCTGTCTTCTATAAAAAAATATATTTCTGGGCCCCATGGACTTTTCAGTTGTTCCTGTTGGGGGGAGAAGTATTTTATTTTATATAATTATTTCTATATCGTTATATTAAAATTTAGTATTTTTCTTAATAACTCACGCCCAACATGTATTTTTTTAATCCAATCCACTAGTTGTGTTTGAGTATCTTACTAGAGAGTTCTTCTCTCTCGCACTACTGCAGCTGATGTTTTTATTGGTTTGCATATAAAGTTCTCATGGGTTGTGGTTGTATTCACCTATTTTATTTCTTCTCTCTGGTCTGTTATTTGCAGCTTAAATTCTGGTTTTGTGGAAATTCGATATTATGTCGCCTTCTTCTGGATGTAAGCGCCTTTCTTCCAATAGAGGACATTTAGTATTTGTCAAAGTGGTGGATAGTCGCAAGCTTCATATTTCTAAACTGCAATCTTTGATTATGATTTATTGGAAATGGCAAGGGTTGATATCGGTAGTTAAGCAACTCAAAAATTCATTCTCACTTCATTTTCAGTATGAAGAGGATTTAATTTATATGTTTTCTAATGGTTCATGACTCTTACAAGGTTATTTCATTACTTTAATTCCACGGGAACCAAATGTCACTCTAGTAAATCTGTCTGTTCATTGCTTTCCTATATCGATTCTAGTTCATGGATTCCTTTAAAATACCTCAATGAGGGGACAACAAGGTTTTTTGCTGAGCAACTAGGGAAGTTCATTTGTTATGATGAAAGAAGTCATGTTTTGGGTTATGGCTTGCGTCTTCAAATTTATCTCTATGAATTGGGTCTTAAATCTATCAATCTTTGTTGCTTGCATTTACTTGATGGTCAAAGCTTGGAAATATCATTTGTTTTGGAACAAGCTGCAGAGTATGCCCTTCTTCTATGGGTATTGCCATTGGTCATGTGTCTAGGCATTGTCACTCTCCAAAATTCCAACCTCATGTGCTAGTTTCATTTGTGGGGTCTCAATCAACTTGTGTCAAATACGATTATTGCTCCGGTTTCTATGTTTCTACTGCTCGATCGTTTGGTGTTAAACTTGTTACACTCTCTCATTTTCTTGAGGATGTTGACAGGATCAAATGTAATCGAAAAAAGCAGAGTCTTTTGATTTGGATAGCAGGGCAGTAAACAATCTAAAATTCAAGATTCTAATGCTCAAAAGCGCAAATATTGTGAGCTATCAATTCCTTCCACTATGCATGTTAAGCGGGCTAAAATTTCAGATGCTGCAATTGTTACAGATGCTAAAAGCTTTTGGAACACGACTCCTAATTCTCAAAGGATTCTAGAAAGAGTGCTAGAGAAACTTGCTCAGTTGATCATGATGGTGGTTTTTTTTTTATATAAAAGAGGCACTACTCATGTGGAGAGATTATACTGCTACCTTTGATTGGCTTGAGGTTTATGGAGTGACACAAGTTCTAGTGTGTTCTTCTAAGAAACGATTTAATTGCCCAATCGTCCCTGCTGCACAAGCTCATGTTTCTTTAGGTCAAGGCTCCACTCCTTTGTTCAGTGGTGCAAAGGAAAAATCTTTTCATGATGAAGACCAATATGATGCTATAAAAAGGAAGGCCAAAGATGATCATCCTCTAAACTTTGAGATAATGGCTGATCCTTTTGTTAAGGAAAACTGGAATTCTCACCCCAATCAGAAGCAAAATGCTCACAATAGAGACCGGTTAGTGAGGAATACAGCAACAGAGAAGAGAATATGATGGAAAAGGCTCAGTGACGATGTTCTAGCCCTGCTATTGTATTTATATATATGAGTACATGATTCTAGAATAACCTATACAAATTTACAATCATAACAAACCCACACAATGGTTGACACGTATACAAAAGTACTCTTGCCGTTACAATGCATTAGCATATGATTACTAAATCATTTACACTCTAACATCCCCCCTCAAACGAGAGGGTGTGATTAACAACCCAGGTTTGTCTCTTAAAAATTGAAACTGTTGTTGAGATAATGGCTTTGTAAGACAATCCGCAAGCTGAAAAGAAGAGGGTACATATCTAATGTCAATGAGACCAGACGAAACTAAATCTCTAATGAAATGAACATCCACTTCGATATGTCTGCTTCTAGCATGTTGAACAGGATTTGCTGCAAGGAATCTAGCACTCAAATTATCACACCAAATCACGTATGGGTTTTTAATAAACCATCCTATCTCAAACAGTAGTGACCTCAGCCACTTAATTTCCGCTGACCCATCTGAGAGTGCCCTGTATTTAGACTCTGTACTTGACCTTGACACAACCTTTTGCTTCCTAGAAGATCAAGAAACCAAGTTGTTGCCCAAAAATACACATAGACCTGCCATGGACCTTCTGTCATCAAGATCACATGCCCAATCTGCATCGGTGTAGGCAATAATCTGAGGTTTACTAAATGGTTTGATGTGTAAGCCTAAATTGTGAGTACCCTTAAGGTATCTGAGAACACGTTTGGCAGCTTGATAATGAGTAGTCCTAGGTTGAACTAAGAACTGACTAAGTTTATTGACAGCAAAAGCAATATCTGGGCGTGTGGTTGTTAGATATTGTAGGGAGCCTAGAGCTTGTCTATACTCAGTGGGATTTGACAACAAATCGCCATCCTTAGACGAGAGAGTTTTCCCAGTCACCATTGGTGTAGACACTGGTGCACAGTCAGACATCTTAAATTTATGTAACAGGTCTACAACATACTTGGTTTGGTTGAGATATATTCCTTGTTCATCCCTGTAAAACTCTAACCCCAAGAAATAATATAGTGGTCCCAAGTCCTTTAGAGAGAAGACTTGATTAAGTCTTGAAACATATTGATTCACATAGGCAGGATTGTTTCAAGTGACTAATATATCATACATGTAAACGAGAATAAAAATAGTCAGATCAGTGGTTTGAAGAACGAAAAGGGAGATATCACTCCTTAAATTTTGAAAACCCCAATCAATCAATGTGAGCCTAAGACAATTGAACCAAGCTCTCGGAGCTTGTCTCAGGCCATAAATAGCCTTAGTCAGCTTGCAAATATGATTCAGCTTACCTGAATCAGAGAAGCCTTCTGGTTGCGGCATAAACACTTCTTCCTTCAAGATGTCGTTCAGGAATGCGTTATTTACGTCTAGTTGTCGAACGACCTACTTGAAGGTGACAACTAGGAAATCGACACCATGTGTCTACTGGAACCCCTTTGCAACGAGGCGCGCTTTGTACTGGAGGAGAGTCCCATTGGGTTTGAACTTTGTCTTGAAAATCCACTTGTTGCTAATGAGCTTTTGATTCGTATATGGGACTAAAGTCCAAGTTTGATTTCTCCATAAGGCTTTCACCTCCTCCGTCATCGCAGCTCGCCATTCCAGTGCTTCTCGAACAGTGGCTGGTTCAGAACTGACTTGCATTGAGAAGGATCCGCGTGCTAACCCTATTAAAGGGTATTTGGGCTTGGTAACTCCAGCCTTGGCCCGTGTTATCATGACATGGGTGTTTGAGGGCCCAGCAGAGCCACTTTCTGAAGTAGATGGATCTGAAGGTGAATTCAATGGACTGGAGCTCGTATTGACAGATGTTGAACTTGACCCGAGGTCACTGGAGTTGGGCTCTGGGAAATCACTGGATTCACTGGTCTCAACAATTGTAGCTAGAGAGCTATTCATCAGACACGACAGCGGCAGTTCACCAACACCGGAAGCATCTACAGTTGCTCCAACACTGCTCGTTGGTGCACTAATAATCATTGGAACAGAGGTAAAATGCTCCTGAGTACTCAAACTGACTGGTGATGCACCAAAACCTGTTTTAAATGGAAAAACATGAAGATTAAACACTACATGTATTGATATATAGATTCGTCCTGACTTACTCAGACACTTATGGCCTTTATGATTCGCTGCTATGCCCAGATAAACACACGGCTGACTGTGAAATTGGAATTTATGGGCATTGTAGGGACGGAGGCATGGATAGCAGATACAACCAAATGGCTTCAATTCTGAATGCACAGGTTTTGTTTTCTACAGTAGGAACAGAGGGGTGTCTCCCTTAAGAACAGTTGTAGGAAGACGATTAATTAGGAAAACAACGTGTTGAAAAGCACCAACCCAAAAACGAAATAACAGAGGAGGTGGCGGCGGTCGTTTTCGCGGCAGTTGACGTGGCGGCGATGGTAGACCCTTCTGTGTTAATTGTCAACGGCCTGGTCACGCCATTGCCACATGTTACTACCGCAATGATTCCTCTGGTTTTAACCATTTCACTCCTCCTCGAGCTTATTATGCTAATTCACCAGTTTTTGCAGAACCTGGTTCTACAGATTCCTCATGGTACATGGATTCAGGCGCAAATTACCACGTCACACCTAATTCTGAGCAATTTGAAGATATAACCTCAGTTGGTAAGTCACACATTACAACTTGTACTGGACAACAAAATCCTATTACTGGCATGGGCTCAATCACCATTCCATGTAACCAGTCAAAATTGTTACTATGCTCTGATACCAAGTGAGGAATACAGCAACAGAGAAGAGAATATGATGGAAAAGGCTCAGTGACGATGCTCTGGCCCTACTATTGTATTTATATATCTGAGTACATGATTCTAGAATAACCTATACAAATTTACAATCATAACAAACCCACACAATGGTTGACACGTATACAAAAGGAATCTTGCTGTTACAATGCATTAGCATATGATTACTAAATCATTTACACTCTAACAAGGTTTGATCATCCTTTTCAATCCTCTAAGAAACGTTTTCATGTCACCTCTTTTCTTAGAACAATGACTGAGGTGAGAAAGAGAATGAGTTCACCGTCATGGGAGATATTTGCTGATTTTTTTCTTCCTTATAAAAATGATCACGTGTCTCCAATGAAGAAGCAAAGAGGCTCAGAAGGCTTTATTTTAAAATATGATCCATGTTCTGATTCCCTAGTTCTTGCAAAAGATAAGAAAAAGAAGGATAAGAAGCATCAAGCCAATGTTATCCTATCTTGGGATCCTACAACTAAAAATCTGAAGATCGCAAGAGGAAGTTCTCCTACTGATTGGGCTCAGGAAGCTGCCCTGAAGCTTCCGCAGGAGCCATGAAGATCCTAAGTTGGAACTGTCGAGGTTTTCGAAAATCCTCGGTAGTTCAATGTTGTAGGCGCCTAATCACTTTGCACTGCCCGCATGTTATTTTCTTGTCAGAAACAAAGATAAGTGTTCAAGATGCATTTTCTTTGGTAGTTAATTACGGTTTTTAATTTCATGCTGGTACTGATGCAATTAGGAAGGGAGGGAGAACTTTAGTAGCATGGAAACCCTATTTCAATGTGTAGATTATTAACTTGTCTCCTTTTGAATGTCATTGCAAAGTGAATGAAGTTAACTCTTCTTCCTCTTATTATTTGTCTTTCATCTATGGTCCACCAGAAGCTTCACTAAGGCATATCCTTTGGGATTGGATGACTGGATATGCTAAAAATATTTGTGAGCCTTGGTTGTTAATTGGTGATTTTAACCAGATTCTGTTACCATCGATAAATTAACTTGTTCGGGGAATAATAGTGTTATGTCTACTTTCAAAAATTGTCTTGATGAATGCAATTTGATGCAAGTAACACGTGGTACAAAAAATGCTTTTAAGACCGGACGAAAAAGGTATCGTAAGATCGGATCGGTCGCAAGTCTTGTTCCAGGCGGTCTTAAAAGTCTATAACTTTTAAGACCGGATGAACGACCAGTCTTAAAAATTTAGACCGAACTTTTGAAATATCCGGTCTTAAAAGTGTTTCAAAATAATAATAATAAAAAAGAAAAACTCAAATGAAACAACCGGTCCCAAATCACCAGATTTAGCAACATTTTGAATGTCCCTCTGTCATCAGTGACGGAGAACCAAGAGAAGATTGGAAGCAACACCAACAAGAAAAACAAAAAAGAAGAGAAGATTGGAAGCAACACCAACAAGAAAAACAAAAAAGATGAATACAAACTTCAGAAATAAGAAAACATAACAAGAAATAGAAATCGTTCACCACGGAAATCGAATTTGAATCAATATAAAATTAGAGGTGAAATTGAAGTCCAGATCTACAAAAAAATCACAAGCTTAAAGCAACCAAATCTGAGCAGGATCCTCTTGTCGATGCTGGCAAAGCTTCAAGCAACCAAAATCAAAGTCCAGATCTGAGCAGGAGCGGTCAAGGTAGGAGCAAACAGACTTAAGCAAGAAGAGATCTGGGTTTGATTTTAAGCCAAATCTGTGCGAAGGCGGTGTGGGAGGAGCCATAGATCGAAGAGGAAGGAGCCATAGATCGAAGAGGAAGGAGCCGCCGTCGTCCAAAATCCTCAAAGCAGTACGCTTGCGCCGTTGCTAAGGATTGGAGTTGATGCCATCGCAAAACCCTCGAAGCATCTCACTGCCAACGTTGCCAAGGATTTGATTGTGTGGCTCTTATGATGACTTACGAAGATTGCGAGTAGGTTAGAGGAAGAGGATGTCATTCTTGCTGAGGATTTGACCCGTGAGGCTCTTGGGATACTCGTTGAATCTATAACTAAGCAAATGTTATATCACCAAGAAGACAAGCACGCTCACGGATTTAATGAGTTTAGTGAATTTAACTTTTTTTTTAACACTTTTAAGACTGGTTGTTTGTAAACACTGGTCTTAAAAGTATATTTTTAAGACCGGATCCTTTATAATCTGGTCTTAAAAGTGTTCTATATATTTACGAAATTTCCACCGATCATACTTTTAAGACCGGATCTTTTATAATCCGGTCTTAAAAGTCTTCTATATATTTACGAAATTGTCACCGGTCATACTTTTAAGACCGAATCTTTTATAATCTGGTCTTAAAAGTGTTCTATATATTTGTTGGAAGTTAAGATTTAATTAGTTAGCATATACGATTATATTGTGCAATTATCTTAATTAAGTGTTAGAGAGATTTTAGGAATTAAGTTAGCAGATCATGGTTTTTTGAATTTCGTAATTAAATTCCTCATTGTAATCATCTTAATTAAGTTATTAGAGAGATTTTAGGAATTAAGTTAGCAGATCATGGTTTTTTGAATTTCGTAATTATATTCTTGATTGTAATTCCTAGATTATAAGAACTGCCTAGGTCAGAAGATTATTTACTTATTAGCATTTGTATATAATTCCAATTAAGCGAAGGAATAAATCATCGCATTCTCGGACTCATCTCTGATCAGCGTTTTCTCACAATATTTACGAAATTGCCACCGGTCATACTTTTAAGACCGGATATTTTACAGCCGGTCTTCAGAGTGTTCTATATATTTACGAAATTGACACCGGTCATACTTTTAAAACCGGATCTTTTATAATCCGGTCTTAAAAGTGTTCTATATATTTATGAAAGTGCCACCGGTCATATTTTTAAGACCGGATCCTTTATAATCGGTCCAAAAAGTTCTTTATATTTATGAAATTGCCACCGGTCATACTTTTAAGACCTGATTCTCTATGATCCGGTGGTCTTAAAGCTCTTTTTTGCACTAGTGTAATTGATGCGCTACTTTTGTCGCTAAAGCAATCAATTAAACTAGGACCAAATAATAATGCAATATAGTGGCAACCTAGGTCATTCTCCCAATGAGTAAGTTGTGGGTTTTTCTTTAGGTTGAATTTAGGTGATAAAAATGCAATGGAATGAACCTAACTAAAATGCAAGACACTATACCTATATGCAATTAATTAACTAAATATAAGATGAAAATATAATCTAAACCTAAATGAAAGTGAAACTAATCTATATGAATTTGAATGCAATTTTTAGGGGGTTTGTTATGAGAGAATAATTAAAATCCTAAGAAGAAGCTAAGATTGATTAAAAGCAAATCAAACAACAAATTAAAGATCTAGTTCAGTTATGAATGATGAAGGGGACAACTTAGGATTCACATGGAGTAACTTTCTTAGCCCAAATTAATTTATTAGACCAAAGGGAGATTAATGAAAGATTGAAATTAATAAATTTAATTACCTAATTGAAACATGGGAAACCCTCAAGTTCAATAAAACTTATTCCACTAGAAAACTCATAGTGAAATAAGTGGTGGCTAATTAAACTCATTAAAAACCAATCGCAGTTAGTTTCTAAATAATTTTGGAATATTGTTTACAATTATCCAATTAAACAACTAGACAATTTATCAATTCAATTGAACAATTAAATCGATAAACCCAATTGACAATTAAATTAATAACGAAAACTCAATTATTAATTCAATTGACAATCCAAAGTTGCAAACAAAAATCCAGCAATTGTCTCAAGCATAAAAACTTCAAATTATCAATCCAATTCAAAACGAATAAGTTTACAATTTAAAACTAAATTGTTCTCAATTAACACAACTTAAAATGATCTAAAACTAAACAATTTCAAAGTCTTGAAACAAATCGATAAAAGGAAAAATACTCCCATGTGGTCTTCAAGTGTAAGCTCCTAGGCTTTAACTTCCTTCATGCTTCTTCCAAGTTGCCTCCTAAATACCTAAGCTTCCATGAATTTTTCCTCTCCAAACGTTATGCTGCTCACGGCCATAAACTAATGAATGGAGAATTCAATATATTAAAGGTGGTGGGTCCTGTCGTGAATAGCAGATGACTAAGTGGATGAATTGATGAATTAATTCAATCCTGTGAGTGCGTGAGTGCTGCGACTACGTCTGCGTCCTTTTTCGTTCCTCTTATCTGGCGACAGGTTAGGTTAATTTATAAAAGGAAGAGAAGGTTTTTGAGTACCAACTTGAGTACAATAAAATTCCACCATTGGATTTTCTTTTAACTTCTCTAAAAAATTCTGCACCATAGGATCTAAATATAATAAAATCATGATCTATCATATATTAGAATTATTATTTAATACAAGATATTAATCAGAGTATTAATAAATTAGGCCCAATAATCTCATAATTAATTCAGATTTATATTATTTCCTAAAATTAGCTAACAATCCAAATATTATCTAATATATCCAAATTAGCCTAAAATAGTCTCCAAAATAAATGAATAAGGTGAGATAAAATATATAAAATTAGGATTTATCAGTAATTCAGCAAGGACCTACCTTTACTTGGACGAATAACAGTAAAGGTCATCAGATGGTTCTGATAAAAAATGATAGGGCGTTCTATAATTGTCATTGGCTGATAAAATTCCCTGGATCTTTTGTAAATAATCTCTCTATAGCTTCTTCAGACCACGGTCTCACTATTCTCTCACATTTTAATAATGAAAAAAAAAGGCTAGATTTAGGAAATTTGAGGACTTCTGGTTCAAGTTTAAAGAATGTGATCATATCATCAAAGATTGTTGGGCTCTATATCATCAAGGTTCTGCCCCCTTTAGGCTATATTCAAGCTTAATAATACTCTTTATTCTCTTGTGGAATGGAATAGCTCCTCTATTTGGAATTTTTTTATAAGAATCCATAATGCTGAAGCTAAATTGAAGCCACTCTCCTCTGCAATTGATTTGTCTGAAAGCATCGATCCTTCCCATGAATTGGTGCTCTTAAATGCCAAGCACAATCTGAAATTTTTGTATGAGTGTGAGCATAGTTTATGGTCTCAATGGGAAAAACTGAAATGGCTCTCAGAGGGAGAAAGAAACACTAAGTTCTTTCATGCATATATCTCTAGACGAAAGACAAAAAATCCACGGGTGGAAAAAAGGCTTTTAAGATCGGACAAAACAGGTTTATTAGGACCGGACCCGCGACAGGTCTTGTTCCAGGCGGTATTAAAAGTCTCCCTATTAAGACCGGACATGTAACCGGTTTTAAAGAAATTCTTTTAGACCGGACATTTTAAACATCTGGTCTTAAAAGTGTTTCAAAAAAAAAAAACTCAAATGAAACAACCGGTTTCAAATCACCAGATCTGGCAACATTTTGAATGTCCCTCCGTCATCGACGACGGAGAACCAAGAGAAGATTGGAAGCAACAACAACAAGAAAAACAAAAAAGATGATTACAAAGTCCAGAAATAAACAAAAATAACAAGAAACAGAAATCATTCACCATGAAAATCGAATTTGAAGTCTAGATCTACAAAAAAATCACAAGCTTAAAGCAACCAAATCTGAGCAGGATCCTCTTGTCGGTGCTAGCAAAGCTTCAAGCAACCAAAATCGAAATCCAGATCTGAGCAAAAGCGGTCAATGTAGGAAATAAACAGACTTAAGCAAGAAGAGATCTGGGTTTGATTTCAAACCGGATCTATGCGAAGGCGGCGTGGAATGACCCATAGATCGAAGAGGAAGGAGCCGCCGTCGTTCAGAATCCTCAAAGTAGTACGCTTTCGCTGTTACTGAGGATTGGAGTCAACGCCATCGCAAAACCCTCAAAACATCTCACCGCCAACGTTGCTAAGGATTTGAATGTGTGGCTCTTGGGATGACTTACAAAGATTGCGAGTAGGTTAGAGGAAGAGGATAACATTCTTGCTGACGATTTGACCCGTGAGGCTCTTGGGACACTCATTTGAATCTATAACTAAGTAAATGTTATATCACCAAGAAGACAAAACAGACTTACGGATTTAACAGGTTTAGCGAATTTAGTTTTTTTTTTTTACACTTTTAAGACCGGTTTTTTGAAACAACCGGTCTTAAAAGTATACTTTTAAGACCGGTTGTTTTAAACAACCAGTCTTAAAGTGTAAAAAAATTGATCGGTGGCAATTTCGTAAATATATAGAACACTTTTAAGACCGGTTGTTTTAAAAAGCCGGTCTTAGAAGTGTTCTATATATTTACGAAATTGCCACCGGTCATTTTTTTTAACACTTTTAAGACCGGTTGTTTCAAACAACCGGTCTTAAAATTGTTCTATTTAAAATTGCCACCGGTTATACTTTTAAGACCGGATCTTTTATAATCCGGTCTTAAAAGTCTTCTATATATTTACGAAATTGTCACCGGTCATACTTTTAAGACTGAATCTTTTATAATCCGGTCTTAAAAGTGTTATATATATTTGTTGGAAGTTAAGATTTAATTAGTTAGCGTATACGATTATATTGTGCAATTATCTTAATTAAGTTATTAGAGAGATTTTAGGAATTAAGTTAGCAGATCATGGATTTTTGAATTTCGTAATTAAATTCCTGATTGTAATCATTTTAATTAAGTTCTTGAGTAAATACCCTCTTTGGTCCCTGAAAAAACACGCGCTACCCATTTTGGTCCCTGAGTAAAAAAAAAAAGTCATTTTTAGTCCTTAAACAGTAAAAAAAATGTCACTTTTAGTCCTTTTAGTCATTTTTTGTGGGCATTTTAATCTCTCACAAATTCTCAAAAAGTCATTTTTAGTCCCTAAAAAGGACCAAAAATGACATTTTTTTTACTCAGGGACCAAAATGGGTAGCGCGTGTTTTTTCAGGGACTAAAAAGGGTATTTACTCTAAGTTCTTAGAGAGATTTTAGGAATTAATTTAGCAGATCATGGTTTTTTGAATTTCGTAATTATATTCTTGATTGTAATCCCTATATTATAGGAACTGCCTAGGTCAGAAGATTATTTACTTATTAGCATTTGTATATAATTTCAATTAAGCGAAGGAATAAATCATCGCATTCTCGGACTCATCTCTGATCAGCGTCTTCTCACAATATTTATGAAATTGCCACCGGTCATACTTTTAAGATCGGATATTTTATAGCCCGGTCTTAAAAGTATTCTATATATTTACGAAATTGTCACCGTTCATACTTTTAAGACTGGATCTTTTATAATTCGATCTTAAAAGTGTTCTATATATTTATGAAAGTGCCACCGGTCATATTTTTAAGACCGGATCTTTTATAGTCCGGTCTTAAAAGTGTTCTATATATTTACGAAAGTGCCACCGGTCATATTTTTAAGACCAGATCCTTTATAATCCGGTCCAAAAAGTTCTTTATATTTACGAAACTGCCACCGGTCATACTTTTAAGACCTGATTCTCTATAATCCAGTCTAAATGAAGCGGTCTTAAAGCTCTTTTTTGCACTAGTGATCATATTAAAAGCATAAAAAAAGGATAAGAAGTCTTGGACAAGTAATAGTGAGGAAATATCTCATCCGGCTTGTTCTCATTTTTTAGAAGTCAAATTGCGCACATAAATCTTCTTGTGTTCAAGATCTGTTATCTACTTTTTAGGAACTTTTTGTGCCTACATTGTCAAGTGAAGATTTCCAAAGTTTTTTAGAGCCTTTCTCCATGGAAGAAATTAAACAGGTAGTCTTTTCGCTACCAAAAAATAGTGCGTCTAGTTCTGATGGTATTCATGCTAATTTTTTTCACAAATATTAGGAGCTAGTGAAATCTGACTTGTTCAATATGTTGCATAAATTCTGGGAATCTGAGTTTAATCTTCTATCTTTCAATAGAACTAATATCGTCCTCATTTCCAAATCAAAGCAAGTACAAACTTTTAAAGATCTTAGGCCAATCAGTCTATGTAATGTGGTATACAAAGTTATATCAAAGGTTTTGTGCTTAAGGATGAACAAAGTTTTGAGCAATTATATGTGCCTTCTTAAAAGGAAGAGTTATTACAAACAATATTCTACTAGCTTCATATTTAATGGATCAAATCTATTCAGTTAGGGATGGAAGGAAAAAACTCATTGCATTTATAGCTGACTTTTCCAAAGGTTTTGATTCTTTATCATGAGATTTTATTTATGTTGTTTTGAAAAAGGATGAACTTCCCAAATGCAGTGCATCACCACTGTTTTCGTTATTAGGTGGTGCTTAATGATAGAATAGTAGGGACAATTTCTCCTCGTAGAGGTATTTGTCAGGGAGACCCCCCTCTCCTTATATTTATATATTTTATCTGTTAATGTGCTCTCTTGCATTTGAACATCTTTAAGCATGTGGGACAATTGCGAGGGATAAGAATTAGCAATAATGCCTAGTCGGTATCTCATTTACTATATGTTGATGACTCAATATTTTTCTTTAAGGGAAATGATCAAAGTATCAACTTAATAAAAGCAGCTCTAGAAATTTATAGTAACTGGCATGGCAAAAAACTAAACAAAGCCAAGTCTTCCTTGATTTTCAGTCCATATATCCCTCATTCTTTAAAGCTTGAATACTTTCGTTTTTTGAGAGTGCATTTCACGGATAGACTTGGCAAGTACCCCGGTTGATCCGGAAGGAATAAATCCCAAATTTATAATCAGGTTATTAATTCCATTGATCAAAGAACTACTGCTTGGAAGGAGCGTTTATTGTCTCAAGCCTTTAGACTAACTTGAATCAAATTAGTTGTTTCAGGGGTTAATCTACATGTATTATCTTGTGTGAAGTTGCCTACTTATATCTCATCAAAAGGACATGAGGTGCACTAATTTTTTTTGGGGTACAAATGGAGACAATAACATAATTCATTTGAAAAGTAAGGATTTCATCTTTAGGCACATTTCCGAAGGTGGGTTGGGACTTAAAAATCAATTGCTTAGGTTGATGAATCCCTTTTAGCCAAGCAAGTATGAAGGGTTCTCAATTCTTTTGTGAGTGAACTTTTGACATAAATCTTGAAGATCAAGTACATTGATTTGAATAGCTCGTTTTTAATCAAGCAACCATATAACTTCTCTTGGAGGTGGAAAGGTATTTACAATTGTGCTTCTATATTACTTAAGTTGGAGAGTAGGATTTGGCACTTCAATCCCTTACACCACCCTCTATGATGGCCCATGCAATCTAGAGCTCAAATGTCTTCTTCATTGAAGGATGTTAGAGATATATTACCAAGTTTCTGAAACCCAGGCCGGTCACTGAACCGGTGAGGGTATTGGGTCAAGGGTCAGTGGGTCAGACTGGTATTAATTAAAATAAGTAAAAATATTCAATAAAAATATTTTGTGTTCAAAATATAAAATATAAGAGTATATGATGTCATCATAGACAACTATGTAAATGTGGGAGGATGTTAATATTATATATTTTAAAAAAAGATTTAATAGTTCAGTGAGCCACCAATTCAATTAAAGATATCTCTCTCTCCTTCAATACACTTCAGACACCTCCTCACCTTTAGTACTTTTTCACTAATATAGTAATATTATCAATATATCAACTCTCTCTCTCACCTTCAACTTTTCACTGATATTAATTGATTGGTGCCAATCATCCGACTTTTGCCAATTCCTTATGTAATACTTGTACTAGCCTACTATAGGTATCATTAATATATTAGACTATTATTATAGGTTCAGGTGGATGCTTTTTCAAACTATAGGCGGTTTAGCTGTATCCTCTCCAATATCCCTCCGTCGGTTTTATGAAGCTCTTCACCCTCTCCAAAAGCTACTCATCTCTTTCTCCTTCCTTCTTCCCTCTTCCCTCTGTGAACGTTGCACTCCACCGGATCTCTTATCTCTCCCTTCCCTTTTCTGACCTTCCTTTTTCATTGTGTTTCCTTGCCTCCATAGATCTTTGCCCTTTCGTGCGACTCGCTATGGCTCTCAAGATTCCTGTCGTCGTTCATCCTTCTTCTTCTCCCAGTTTCTGTCATCATCCTTCTTCTTCTTCCATCATTTGCTTCATTACTCCAACCAAACTTTCCTTGATTCCTAAGTCCCCCAACTCGGCGACCCATTTCAACTCGGCCGGTTTGGGCCGATTTGACCGGGTTGACTCGGAGTCACCGAGTCAGCCCGTTTCTCCCTTAAACTAGACCGGCTTTTCGGCCGGTTTCCGGTCCAAACCGGTCGGTCTGGTCCGGGTTCACAAACCATGTATATTACTGCATCTTTCATCTAGTTAGCAACTGGTTAAATAGAATGTTCCTTTGGGAAGATCAAGTGATGTAGCTGAAGTCATTGTCAATATTCCTCTCTCATTTAATGATGCATATGATATAATTGTTTGGAACCTTAGTTTTTCGGGGAGTACTTAACTAAGTTTGGCTACAAATTGTTATCTTCCAGCTTTCCTATCACATTTGATGGTTTTTTGAAGTTTTTATGGCCTCTTTCTCTACCAATGAAAGATATTCTTTTTGTGTGGAAATTATTGAATGAGGCAATCCCTGCAGGTGATGTTTTAAACTTTCATCACCTCAATGTTTCAAGTACACATGCATTTTTGGTTGCTCTAAAAGGGAATAACAGGAGCATTTTTTCTTAAATTGCCCTTTCGCCAAGGCTATATAGTATGGTGCTACTTCCATCCGACTGCCTTTGTTAACCTTTGATAACTTTAAGTAGTGGTTTAAAACGATTATTGTGCAATTACATAAAGAAGAGCTTTTCATGGGACTTTGATCGACGATCAAAATTCTCAGTATCATATGAATGAAGAGAAACCATATTAGTTATCAGTTGCTAGAACCCATAAAACCTGAAGCAGTCATTGAGGAAATTCATTATGCAGGTTCTTTATGCAATCTAGCATACTCTAATTTAAGGACTTAAGGAACAACTAAAACAATGGCAACTCAGTATTCATCAATCTCTATAGGTCAAAGTCCAAATGCAAGGTGGTCTATCCTCATGGAGAAATATAAGATTGGAAGGAAAACTATTTGTAGATTATGGATATATTTTGAAGGACGAGTGATTCAATCTTTCTGTTACATAAGTGTTTCGGGCAAGCATTTACTTTCTCTCAATTGCTTTACTGTTTGGATCGAAGAAAAGGTAGGAATGTAAAGGAAAATAATGGAATGGAATGAAAAATATTTTGTTTCGATGTGTTTGATTCGCACCATAAAAGAAAAATGTTTGATAGGAAAAATTTTGTTTGGTTGGAAGAAAATAAGAGAGGAAAATGAGGTAAAATACCATTTTACACTTAAAGATAAAATACTATTTTAAAATATATGCAGAGACTTCCTCCCTCTCCAGCAACGGAAGAGGATCTTCTCCTCATCTTTTTTCTCATTTTCTCTCATCAGCCCATCTGAGTCATTGATTGGGAATATGAGAGAGATATTAAAATAGTATTGTGATTGATTTGACGGATATAATTTCAAGATGATGAGGGATAATGAGAAAAGGATTAGGAGAGAAACCCAACCCAACTCCTCTGCCTTCGTTGCCACGGGGTATGCATCGGAAAAATCTTCACAAGCAACGATCGAAAATGGAAGTAGGAGGCGTTTGGGGTCTGGGTCTGAAAAATCTTCGTCGCCATGGGGTATGGGTCTGCATTTGAAATTGGCTACAAAATTAAACGTTCATCAGCAACGATTATGGCGATGAAGATTGAAGAAGAAAGAGAGGGGTTATTTGGGAATTTACTACCTTCAGAAAATGGGTTCCCACCAATAATGGAAGGAAAATATATTCACATGGATGAAGGAAAATTGGCCACCGCTGGAAAATATTTTCCTAGGAAAATGGTGAACCAAACAGTCATTGTCGATGGAAAATTCTATTTTCCTTTTCCCTCCCCTGATTTGCAGCGATCCAAACGAACCCTCAAAGCATCCCTTTTAAGGATTTACAAGTCTCTGTTCTTCCAATCAGAATCTAAGAGAGAGGGTTGCAAGTCTTCTGCATTAGAAAGCAATTTTTGCTACCGGAACAAAATTTGACTCAACTAATATCCTTTTCAAGAACATTGAAAGTTATTTTTTTTTTTTTATTTTTTTTATTTTTGCTTTTGATAGGGTTTTTAAGGTAGGTAATATTAACCGAACTTTATTTTTTTTCTTCCCAATCATACCCAATATGATTGTAGAATTGTGATGTATAATCATTTTACTTCCAATGATAATTGCTATTTATCAACAAAAAAAAAAAACCATCAATCAATTAAATATCATCCTAAAAAAGATTTTCAAATCAACATCAAATCGCATTCGTTGTGCAAGTACTCCCTACATACCACAAGTCACCCCTGCTACTTTACAAGACCTAAATAAAAGGTGTGTTTTTTTTTCTTCAAAGAAATAAAAGATGGTTAACTTACTATGAAAACATTTTTCCCCATTTTACCTAAATAGTTTAAAACATTGCATTAGACCTTAAATCTTATCATAATAAATTATACAGTAATAAATATAATATTTGAAAAAATCATGAACTCCCCTAAATTGACTTATAATTTAGACTAAAAATTTCTTCTAGAAAGCTCAGATCCGACTACGGTCATCTTCTTCATCTCAGCCGTTAGATTGAAATCTGAACGGTTCAGATTTTTTTAATAATTTAATTGTTACCGCATGCGGTCAATTTTTTAAACAAATCTATACCGTTCACATTTTAATCTAACGGTTGAGATAAGGAAGAGGATGGAAGATGATAGAAAGAGAAGAGGTTATAAGCCAAATCCGAAAGCTCATATGTTTAAGGCAGTAGTGGATGGGGATAAACATCAAGCAACTCAGTTTTCATATAATTGACTAATTGAGTGATTGATTGATATTAATTAATAATAAACAATAAAACACAAATTAAAACATGCTCATCCCATATTTAATACTTTAATTTGTAATTAAATATTACATATCTGTGTTGACTTTTTTAGTGGCATTTGTATAGAATTTTTAGGAAAGAAAATCGAATCCTTTAATTCTGTTGGTCCGTTTTGACCCAAAAAAACAAACAAACAATTGTTTGTCTGTCAAAGAGCGCGTAGTCTTCCCGCGGAAACCGCAGAGTGGGGACATTTTGGTAACTTCAAGCAGACGGGAGCCTCAAGAGCTTGGTGGTGCTCGTATTTGTATGGGATCCCAACCGCCAAAAACCCTCGGGCACCATCTTTCAAATGGATCATGCTTTAATTTCTTGCTTAGGTTAGGGGGCGTGAGGACGTCAATCTGCGAAATTATCGGCGCTTCGTTTCCATCTCCACCTCTCTTAAGGCCTGTTCTTCTCTAATTTTAAACTTCTAATCTTCCTAGCACTCGCCCGCTAGCTCTCTTTCAGTTGATCGCCATGTCTAAGAGGTAAGAGGTTCGATTTATCTTTTTTTTTTTTTTCTTGTCTTATTTGGTCAATATTTGTGTATATTCTTCGTTTTAATCGGTTAATCCTCCATTTGCTTACTCGAGAATAGGGTTTCAAATGTTGCCTACTTTGGTCGCTTTTGGGACTGTGTGATCTTCATTCGTCCATTAAGTATTTACCGTTTATTTTGCTTGCTGGCCATTGCCTGGTTTCTAGGATTATTCAGGCTGTTGATATCTATAGACTGAATCTGGATTGGGGATAATGGTTGGGCATTGTTCTCCGAATGCTTGACGGAGGATGGATCCCTATCTATGGACACCATGAACGATGTTGGAAGAAGTGTTTCGTGCAATTACTTGATTGTTTTTGTTCCCCTTTATTTAATTGCCTTTGTCAACAGAATAGAAGTCTGTTGAGGGATTAGTGTGGGTAATATGACCTCATTTTTTGGCATGAGTTTGCGGTAACTTTACGTTCCTATCGTTGATTGAAACTTTGCTATTTATATACTATGTCAGAATGTTCAGCAAGTTCAAAACTGTCAGATTTAATTTGTTATATATATTGTCATTATGTTTCGGATATCTTTCCATTGGTATTTTCAGACTCCTCTTCGATTATTCATGCTGTAATTTATATATTCTAATCTAATTCATTTTTTATTCCTCGTAGGGTTTGTAAGTTCTATGCCCGTGGAAAATGTTTCAGAGGGGAGCAATGTGATTATTCTCATGACGGCCAGGATACTCCTGTTGATGTAATTTACTGCCTTCTGGTTTCCTTTAATGAATGGTTTCTGACATGGATTTGAGACATAATATCGAAAAAGCAGTGTCTTCATACAATTTTAATTTGTTATATATCATGTTTTATTTGATGTGTCAAACATGTACTGGATATGATATGGTTTCATTTTGAATTTTGAAATATCAGTTCTCCATAGCCCACGTTATATGCATCTCATGAAAAAACTCATTTTTATGTTTTCCTTTCTTGTCTTGTTGCAAAAAGCAGGTCTGCAAGTTCTATCAGAAGGGACACTGCTCCTATGGTAGCCAATGTAGATATAAACATGTCAAAGCTTCCCAGGCAAGTTCTGTATCATCTTCAGAAAATGGTCGGCAATCTCTGCCTTCAAAGTCTGTCATAGATCATGATGCTAGAGGAAAATCAAGGTGGATCCCCAAGAATACTAATTTGAAGGCAAGAACTGGTCATTTTAAGCATCTGAATTCTCTAAGGAATGATGATGTTGGTGAATCTAGTAATGCTGTACCTTCAAAGCATATCATTTGTACATATGCGGCAGCCAACTGCCCCTTAGGGAAAAAATGCTTGTGCATTCATGGAGACCAGTGTCTGTATTGTAGAAAGTACTGCTTGCATCCTTCTGACCAAAGGGAGAGAGAGAATCATTTGAATTCTTGTGACCAAAAGGAAAAATACTATCAGGCATTAAAAGATAGTCAAGAAATAGAGTGCAATATTTGCTTGGATCGTGTTCTTTCAAAACCTAAAGCATCTGAATGTAAGTTTGGGATGCTTCCTGAATGCGACCATGCCTTCTGTTTATCCTGTATCAGGAATTGGCGGAGCAGTGCCTCAAACTCTGAAACACACATCTTCAATATCGCTAATAATAATAATACAGTGAGGACTTGCCCTGTGTGTCGCAAGCTATCATATTTTGTGATTCCAACACCTATATGGTACTCCACAAAGGAAGAAAAGCAGGAAATTATTGACAACTACAAGGCAAATTGCAAGTAATTTCTTGACCCCCTTGTCTTTTTCGACATTATTTTTAAACTTAACTGCTTAATTTCTGTTTCTCTTTAGCTGTGGTTAACTAATTGTGATTTCTTGTCCATCTTGATCATATGCACGCTTTCTTCTTAGCATGCATTGGATATATTTTAGTATGTACAATGTAGTTCTGGGAACAACATATTGGGTTATCTAGGGAACAATCTGATTATGTGGACATAGACTTAAACTCAACAATATATCATTAAAAGCTAAAATGTTTTTACTAAATGTAATCTGTTGTTGGTCAGGTTGATTGATTGCAAGCATTTTGACTTTGGAAATGGGAAATGTCCATTTGGAGCTAGGTGTTTCTACAAGGTAATTGAGTTATCATCTCTCCTTTCCGTCTAAGGTTGATTGCCATGATTGCTGAAAATGTATGGAGCACCCTTCTTTGGACAATTTTTGAACCCCTCCCCCCAATTCCCCGTTAATAGAATTGATGATAGTGTTTTCAATCTGATTGTTACTATAGAAAATATTTGTGTGGGATATATCTGTATCGTTTGTGAACATTTTGGCATTTACCATGCGATATTTGAATTATGAGTTTATAATTTTATATCATATTGGTTCGCAATACCCATCTGAATCAGCAACTACGGTTTTTCCTATTATTGTTTTCAATTTTTTTTTTCCAGTGCCAATTATTTTCCCCCTCATGTTCTTCGGTAATCATTTGTTTGTTATATGATTGGCAATACTTAATGTTCTTTATTTTTCTTTGCAATAACAAGCTATTTGTTCATTCTTGTGAAACGTTTAAATATTTCTCAATAGATCATGAGTTTTTGAAATAAAGACCCTATGGCTGCATTCAAGAGTTTTAAACTAAATTCTAATGATTTATCTCAGTAAGTGATAATCCAATATAAAGTGTTGCATTACTCAATTTTTGTTTTCTGTTAGTTTGTCTGCATGTCTATGTTCTTTTTTATTTATTAATAAGAATCATTGTGGTGACCATAATTATTTTGTTGGTTGGTCTTGTAGCATACTGTGAAGCCAGGCTCGATGTGGAGACATGGTAGGCCACCACCACCTCGCCACCGCAGAGCACAAAATAATATGGATATGTATGAAATGATAGATATGCTCAGTGGACTTGATTTACAAAGTGGTGAATTCCTTTCCATCATGCGGGACTCTGAGTTTTTTGATGATATGGATCCTTACGAGTTGATGGCTGTATCAGAAATGCTGGCTTCTTCTGGTTCAGGACCTAGGTTTTTTGATGACGAAGATTCTGATGATGAAGGGATGGGGTTTTTTGAGATGGCTGCTCTATCAGCGTCGCTGGATGATCCTTTTGAGGATTTCGACAATGATGAATTAATTCCTCCAGGAGCAGCATTCTTATCAATGTTAATGCAATCTAACATGGAAGAAGATAGTGAAGAGGACGAGGATGACTAGATTTAGCTAGTTTATTTAAAGTTTATGATCAACTAGGTTTTGGAGGTGATTCCTTTTTTGAATGCATATCATCTAGATTTCATTTTGGAAAATCTCAGTCTTAACTGAAGGTTATTGGCACTCGTACTTTTATCTAGATGTCTAAATTTTTTGTGGATCCTTTGCTGGTTTGTATATTTTGCTAGTTGCATGTTTTTCGAACATGTTACTTGTGAGCCTATTTTTGCCGGTTGAGATTTCATATGGGAAGGTTCTTTAGTCCTTTAAGGCGTGTTTGGCATGGGAATTTTTTATTTATCTTGTAGAATTTGTTATTTAATGAATGTGAGATTTGCTTATATATGATATGTTATGGTTATTTGCTTATCCATTCCAGCTTCGATCCTAATATAACTGAAATTGATAGCTTTATTCCAGTTATTGACTATGGTCCTTGGCTCCTTGCAAAATCTCTGCCTTACATCCCATTTCCCTCACTGATTCACATATGCCCTTCAAGGATACTACTCCTCGGCCACTAATCTATGCCTCCTTTTTTCGCTTCCAAAAACTCTTCCATAAGCCCATGTGTTACTAGTTTAAATTTTCCACAATAAGTTAAATAATCAAATCTTGAAAGCTATACGTATACTATTTCAAAAACTATATATAGTGCTCCTTCTGATCCTTAATATATTATATATTTACTTAATTTGATTATATTGGTTAAGTTAGTTAATATGAATTTTATTTTCTAAAACTCTTTAGTCACCTTTAATTCTCTCCATCTCTCTTTTCCTTATTTATTGTGGGGTATTGATAGGGGTACATTAGAAAAATTTTGAAAAATATGAATATTATGTTTTATTTTTAGGACTAGGTTTAACTCTCTAAATATGTTTTATATTAAGAAATGAAAGAAGCATAGTATAATTTTTAAGAAATAAAAAATTATTGTTTTATAATCAACTTGATAAAACAAACAAAAGAAAAGCATCAACTTTGTAACTAAAAAGTTAAGTTAAAAATGATAGTTCACTTTACTAATAAGTTGTTGGTTAATATACTAGGTTTTGTTTGAGAGTTCTATTTTGGAGGGAAAGGGAAGGGAAGAGAGGGTTTTTGTAATCTCTTCCCTTGTTTGCAAGTTTTAAAAATAAGAGAGGAGGGAATCAGAGATTTTTACAAATCCCCCAAAACCCTCATTCTAAAAAATAAAGTTCTCCCAATATAGGGGTTTTAAGAGGTGAAATAGATTAATTACTTTATTATCCTCGTTCACCACCACCACCACCACCATCGCCACCACCACCCCACCCTACCACCACCACCACCACACCACCCTACCACCGCCGCCATACCACCCTACCACCACCCCCACCGCCGCTACCATATAAATAATTTTTTGAATACAAAAATTACAAAAATAATTTTATTAGAAAATTTAAATTTAAATTTATTTTAAAATTTAATAATTATATTAATTATTAAAGAAAATGACAAAATGGTAAAAATAACTCATTAATCCTTCATCTTCCTCCCTTACTATTTTTTTAACTCCCAAACAAGGGGAGGAAATATCATCCATTTCTCTTCCATCCCCTCCCCTCCATTCTCCTTACATCCATTTCCTTCCACTTCCTTCTAAACTCTCAAACAAAGCCTAAAGAGTCTCATCCTATAAAGAATATGACACAGGTTCAAATTCCGAAAAACACATTTGTTGGAGTGCTATAACCTTAACATATGGTCTACATCCATCAATCATTGATCAATGTTCTCTAAAATGAGGTAATTTGAGGAAAAATTATAAATTTGGTAGAGAAAATAGATTAAGAATAAAAGTAAACTCCATAACTAGCTTCTTCATTCAGGATCCTAGGAAACCATTTTTTTCATAAACTCTCCATATTGATTGCATATACTAACCAGCATAGAGTTGGTCCAGCGATGTAAGGCCCTGCTAGATTTCTCTAGGTTTTGAGTTCGAGTCTCAGAGGACATTTGTATTGAGGGTAGCCACTAACCTTAAACTAGATACATGATAATAATATTTTAAAAAAAATGTATATACTAAGGGAGTTCATCAAATGAGTAACAACAAATTCAAATTATTAGAATAGAGAACCACACATATTTTTACAAATAATTAAATTAACTTTGACTAATTTTTTTAATCTCTGTATGTGCAACTCTCATTGGTCGAGGGAGTATAATACAATACAATGGTTTAAGCCGTAAATAACGTGCTTAATTTTGATATCTAATTTTTTATTTTATTTAAATGAGCTGTACACTACCTCATTTATCATCCTTATATTTTTTTTTTTATTTTATATTGGCGTTAATATTAATCATAAAGATATTTAATTTATACCGAGATCATTCATGGTAGAGTAGAAAAAATATGAAACCATTAAAAAAAATATGAATCTAGAAAAAAAAAAGAATAAGTGCTTGTTTGGATTAGCGGTATAAACTGTTTTTCCAATGAGATTTAAGATATACTAGGTAAGTTTGTGATATGAGTTTTATTTCAACTTGCGTGAATATATTTTTCTAACACTAACTCAAGCAAGCTTTGAAAATATAAAAAAAATTAGCATGAAATCCCAACGGAGGAATGTAACCACTAAAGGTGTGTTTGGTTTAAGGAGAGGGAAATGGGTTTTCCTCCCCTTTGGTGTGAAAAGTCAGATATACCTATAAATTATATAACTTTTTGTATCGGATTTTCGTAAAGTAACAGTGTGATGGTTATAACCTATAAATTTTTTAATAAAAAAATATATATTAAGAGAATAAGGACTTGGGCGAACGAGTTAACTCACCGAGCTGAAACAGCGCGAGATTGGTTTGTCCTTTGTCTTGCTTCAACCATTTTCTGCGACTTGGAGTCACTGAGGCTGTTTTATACTCACCATCCAAATCTGTAAGCGCAAGTCTATCTTTCCTCATATTTCTAATTATCTATTTCCTTATCCTCCGCCTCCCACACCGTCCTCCTTCAGGTGGGACTCCCATAATACTTTCACTCTTTTTTCTTCCATTCAATGGTTGCGGCCCCACCTAAGAGATTTCTGGATTTTGATTCTTCTTTCTTGTTTTTTTACAACCAACAATAGCTGATTTGAGGTTTAGGGTTTCGATCATCCCGCCTATCTCGCTTAACTTAACGGGTTTTCAATTCCCACCACCATGTCTAAGAGGTGAGAACTTTATATCTATTAAATGTTTGATTGATTGTTTTCTTTAGCTTCAACTCATTTTTGTGCTTACAGTTTCTGCCATTCTGGGGATTGTGATGGGGATATGGTTGTTGTTGGTTCTTCATCTATTTTACTTTTTGTCATTGGTTCTCTTTATTTTGGGGGCCTGGAGTGGTCTTTGAAGGAAACACTTTAGTCTTTCTTATTTCTTGGGCAATCTTTCCATATTTCAGATAGAAAAGGGAGTGAGATTTTGAATCTTTTAATGAACAAAAGAGCGTGTAAGAAATGAGTATTGACAGTGAAAGTTTGGTTGTTTGGCTTCTTGGATTGTCGAGTGCAGGAAAGCCAAGAATATATGCAAAAGGATAACTATTCGCCCGAAGTTTGTATTAATATGCTACAACGTGAAAATTTACTGTCGATTTTCGGCCCATAAATTATTCCGAAGGCATGAGTATTGTTTTCTTCTATTGTTGTTGATTTTGGGAGGCCATTGTTGGATGCCATTAATGTTAGGTAAAATCAAGATTTATTCTTGTGTACAGTTTCAGTTACTTAATTCTTATCAAGTTATCATAATAGCCAATGAATATCGATGCTGTTTTTAGGTTGCTTGGAATTGTTCAGAACTCTACACAAGGGCAAAATTTGATTTCGTTGCTCTTCGTTTATGAGTATTAGAGTTGGCCTTGGACGTATTATTTGCTTTGAATTAGTCTTTTTATTAGCACACGGTGTCTTTCTTTGTGGGTACAAGTCTAAATTTTTCTAATTCCGAGTTTGTGACCCTGTTTTCTGAAGTTAGTGGGTCAATCAATGCTCCTGTTTCTTGTGTTGAGTTGGTTTGTCTTTCTATTTCAGCTTGCATATTATTCTAACTTCTATACTATTATTTTCTGAATCCTCTAGGGTTCTTTGCAAATTCTTTGCCCATGGAGCATGTCTGAAGGGGGAGCACTGTGAATTTTCTCATGACTGGAAAGATCCTCCAAACAATGTATCTGATACAAGTTCCTTGCTTTAGTGCTTACCTATAATTATTCCGTGATATACATCGCTCTTAATTGCTGCTTGTATCTTGCCTTGTTTTGACAGATATGCACGTTTTATCAGAAAGGAGTCTGTGCCTATGGTAGTCGCTGCAGATATGACCATGTCAAAGCTTCCCATGAACAGTCCTATCATCCATCTTCTTCTGCAAGTTTACACCCCCTAAATTCAGATTCTTCTATACTTGGTAGTACTAGAGTTACATCAAATGGGGCTGCTACAATTACTGACTTTTCTTCTCATAGTGGACCTTCCTTACCTATTATTCCTGCATGGAATGGAGAATCTGAGTTTCATGTTCCTGATTGTTTTAATGCTTGGAATCCAGAACCTGAGTATCAGGATTTTTTAGAGGATAGTGGTGTCAGTGAATCCAGAATTACTGATCCTTCTGAGCATCCTATCTGTTCATTTGCTGCTGCTGGTAATTGCCCCAGGAAGGAGAAATGCCCTTTTATTCATGGAGATTTGTGTCCTACCTGTGGGAAGCAATGCTTACATCCTTTTCGACCTGAAGAGAGAGAGGAACATATGATTACTTGCCAAAAAAAGCAAAAGCATCTTGAGGCATTGAAACGAAGTCAAGAAATTGAATGCAGCGTTTGCCTTGAGCGTGTTCTTTCAAAGCCCTCAGCGGCTGAACGCAAGTTTGGGTTGCTATCTGAATGTGATCATCCCTTCTGCATATCTTGTATTAGGAATTGGCGTAGTAGTAACCCAACCTCTGGAATGGATGTGAATAGCACATTGAGGGCCTGTCCAATCTGCCGTCAGCACTCTTACTTTGTGATTCCAAGTGTCATTTGGTACTCTACAACAGAAGAAAAAAATGAAATCATCGACAGCTACAAGGAAAAGCTCAAGTAATTTCTTAACGACTGATAAATGCTCTCTCTCTCTCTCTCTCTCTCTCTCTCTCTCTCTCTCACACACACACACACACACACACACACAAAGACAGGCTCTATATAATCAATCTATGACTTAGATCACTAATTAGATTGGAGTGTTTTTACTTGAGTCACAATTTATATTTATTGATTTATGGTGTTATTGTAATTCTACTTCACCTCTCATTCTTCTCTTTTTTTGGTATGTATATGTAGGAAAAAATTGAATTTAAATGACGATTCTTGGTAGGAACATGAATTCATGTATATATTTATTTATAATTAATGAATGCCGTTTGTAGGTCAATTGATTGCAAGCATTTTGACTTTGGGAGTGGAAACTGCCCTTTTGGTACTAGCTGTTTCTACAAGGTAATTTATGAATATTATTATTAGTACTATTTTTGGTACGCTCCTTTTTGTTTCTTGGTCCTTTTCTCCCTAAGAAAATGTCATTAAACCTGTATCTCCACATATGGAGTATTGGTTTTTCTTGATTGAGACTTAACATTATTAATTTATCTTTGTGAACAGAGGCCAAATTCAATCTATTTTTCCAAGTAAATCGTGTTTTTGTTTGATTTATAATACAACAATATAATAATTAAACGGTTGATATTTTACCTGCTGATTAGATAATTAATTAGATATAGATATGCAGTTGTATTTTATGTTGTATGATTTCTATCTCTCCCATGCACCAATTTATGGAAATGCTTAGATGGTGTCTTGACTTTAACCCATACTAATGATGATGCTTACTTACTGGTTTAAGTGGTGTTTAGAAATTGATGGTAGCCTACTTCATCTCTGTTATCTTTTATGCAGCATGCTTACCGAGATGGCAGACTTGAGGAAGTAGTTCTGAGGCATCTTGGAGCTGGAGATGGCGACACTGTGATTGCTAAAGACATCAGGTTTGCTCTGTCATTTTGTCAGTTCCTTTATCTTCTGCTCTGTTCTGTTTTGCCTTTCCTCTCTTCCTATATATGTTTATTTATTTATTTTACTAACTGATAGATGGGTCGAACTGCGAACAGGCTATCAGATTTCCTTTCTAATATGCATTTAAGATGAGGGGTGATGCTCATACGTTCTGATGTAAGTTTTAAAGCTTGTGGTTTCTCTTACTATAAAAATGCATCTTATAAGTGGATTATACTTATGATACTAATTTTTTATCTTGTTTCGTTATTGTTCTTGAGGATTTGTGTTTTTCTGCTTCTCACCTGAGGGGATTGGTGGACGATATATATTTAGATTTGGGATGTTTTTGATACAATTGGCAATCCACTGAGCTACGACTGTGATAAAATTGAGAATGGTCCTTAGAAGAAAAAATGAAACTGAAATTTTATGTAAATGATTATTAAAAAAACGCTGTAGAATGACGGAAGGAGAAAATGACTCAAATTAAAGTAGGAATTACCTTTTGAAAAAAAGGAAGCAACACTTGTTTTGGGCCATTTGATGCGATTTTCTCAAATTTCATTCCAGGCAAAGGAGAATTTTAGAGACAAAAAGACTTTTAGGTCTATTTGGCTGTTATAATTGGGCTTTTAACTATAGAATAGCAATTGAGCCTTCCCTTTCCCGATTTTGATGTTATTTACAATTCTGACTATGTCCGAGGAATTACGAATGGAATCTTGTTGTTTTCATTCCAGCAGGACTTACAGCAAAAGTTTTCACAATCCAAACAATGAATTTGAAATTTTATATAATTTTAGTTTTTGATGGAATCAAATTTGTAGTTCCTCCTAACCACCACCCAATAAAAATCTAACGGATTTGGTGTTTTGGACTCTGTCTATCAAGAGAGGAATGAAACAAAACAAGGTCAAATATTTGAGATATAGTTACGTAGGTCTGTCCCAAATTATTTGCATTATTAAACCTAGAATATAGTGATTTTACAAAGAAATTTAAGTCTTATTTTCTGAGTTGTGTGTAGCAATAGAAGCTCTTTCAAATTGGTCTCTTCTTTCTTTAAATGTATTAGCTCAGATGACTCCTTGGTTTAGTGTTACGCATTGTTTGCAGTTTGCCTTCACTAACAAATACAAACACCATTTAATTCCTGCAAGTTTTTTTTTAAGGTCCCAGTATTCTTGGTGAACACAGTTTGTCCTAATCGCTTCCTCTGTTTTATCTCTGCAGGATACTTGTATAAAGAAAATCGGATAAGCTTCAATGTCAAAGTTCCTTTTTATTCAAGTCAAGCTCTTCTTGTTTTCATGGTTGGTGCTTCTACAGTAGACTGAATATTCTTAAGTACCAAATTTTTCTGAATTATCATTCATGCTGAAAGTGGGTTATAATTCTTTGTTTTGATTTTGTCCTCTTAGATTTTATGTCCTTGATGTCATAAAAGCTTCACTTACATGAAAGGCACAGCCACTGTGCAATATACTGGGATCTTATTTACTAAAATTCTGTAAGAAAGAATCATTCTTTTCTCTTTCAACAATATGGTGGAAGCTATTTAGATGATTGCTTTGAGAACACCTTTGAACAAGCACATAACTCTCAGATACAAATGGAATTTGTTGATTTTGTGACTGTTGTTACTTGAGCTGTGCAATCATAAAATGTGGATTTTTTACTGAGGTTTCTGACTTGTATTGTGAATTTGCAGAAGTATCAGTATGAGGGGAAGGGCAACATCAGACCAGTGCATAGTGTGGGCAGCGTAGTAAATTATTTTATAAAGATTGTGAACAGAAGGACGTACATTGCGACCGTAATGCCTCAATAAGCTCTCTAAAGAAAGCATCATACTGAACTCTGCAAGTGTGTATCCTATTTTTGATGATGATGGTGTTAAGAACTTCGTGTGTCCACATTCCTTGTTTAAGCCATCACAGCGAGTGTGACCTGAGAAGAAAATCAGCCCTTTGATGGGCTCTTATATCGATTGTGTTCCAAAGTTATGCGCAATATCTGATTTGGGTGATGAATGAATGAAGTTCTGCAGTTATTAGCGTCATTTACATACTTTCTCTTTTAAAAAAGAAATTACTCATGATTTCATCTGATTTTCTTAATCATACTTTAAATTTTTTCTTTCTTTTTATCGGATTCTTTGAGTTTCCTTAATCATCTGTTAATTAGGCTAATGCGAAACAAACATCATTTTTCTTACAAACTACTAATAAATTACTTTTTTTTAACAATAAATTTTTAGGAGGGGGGTTGGGTTCAGCCATAGTCCAAGGACAAGGTATTTGGAGCCCACTCCGTAAGGAATTTGAGACTAAGAGTATACATGTCTCCACTTTAGTTTGGGTTATCGTTGTTTCATAGATCCCTAAGATGTCTCCTCAAATGCCTTGATCAAATTCAGAATTGAACCCCCTCCCTTTTGGTGAGAGTGTCTGACTTATAATAGAGAAGGCTAGAGATCTAATAAAGAAAAATACAAAAAGTTTGAGGTAAAAGCCTAAAGTTCATGTTGGTCCTTTGAGTTCACATCAATTTTAGTTAAATTTATGAGTTGGAGATAAGTAAACTCGAACAATTGACATCACCCACATGTTAAACCACTGCCTCTGTCCTGACTGATTCAACCATATCAATTTTAATTTTGATTGCTTTATTTTACAATTAAATGCTGATGAAACGATATTATAATTGTTTCTATAATTTAAAATTAGGGTCAATACTATTTTTGTTTTGCTTCATGTAGTTTTTTTTTTTTTTGAATTAAATAGGTATGTATTATTGGCCTGAGGCTACAAACAAGATTGAACCTGTGACCTCTCATCTAAAGAGAAGGCTTCAAGGCCATTCATTAACTTGCTTCATGAAGTTTCATACATTGTTTTTCATCCCTATAATCTTTTGTCCAAAATGTTGTGCATCATAGTTTCATGTGGACTTAAATATGAGTTTAATGGCATGAATTAACATGGTTAAAAGTATAACTCGTACTAAAATCAAAACTCAAGTTAAAAGTATAAGTCAGCGATGAAATTGCTGGTCAAGAGTTATTTTATAAACTTGATGTAAATTATTAAATTGTAAATTTAGAGAACGAAAGATATGCTTTGGCCAAAATTTAATTAAAAATAAATGAAAATTAAATGGATATGAAACGGAGACAAGAATGGTCGGAAGGAGCAGAAATCACGTGGAGAGGGAGAAATGGTATTCCAAATAAAGATGACCAACTTCACGTGATTGCGTTTCTGCTCTCCGCCTCTCTTCCTTTTTTGCCCTTTTCCCATATTCCATTTGCAACTACTACTTTGCTTTTCGCAATAAAAATTCCTGTTTGAAGCTCAGGGGGGAAAAACAACTTCTACCCTACTTAAAAAAAAAAAATATATATATATATATATATATAGGGTTAAGGAGCAATAATACACATGGACTTTGCCTCAAGGAGCGTCCAGCACCATGTGGTTTTTTTTTAATCAAAAGTACACATGTGGTTAGAAAAAATGTGCAAAAGTCCCACTGGCCATTAAATACAAACGGTTGACCGTTAGTTTGAACAAAATGGCTGAGGTGGACGCTGACGTCAGCACTATGCCTGAGCAAATCTGAATAAGAAAGGATGAAAATACCAAAATGCCCTCCCAAAGAAAAACTTTCCACCTTCAGCCCCCACCATTGCCGACCCCCACCATCGCCGACCTCCACCACTGCCAGAAACAGAACCACCAGAATCATAAGCCACCAGAACAGAGAGCACGCAAGATCCAAAAACTGAAAAAATCGAATAGGACCAAGAAAGCATCCTCCACCAGAGATGGAGAAGAAGAAACAAAGAACAGAGATGACCGAATCCGAATCCATCGTCAGATCGCATCCTCCACCAGAGATGGAGAAGAAGAAACAAAGAACAGAGATGCACAAACACTTGTATAAATAAAAAACTGAAAAAATCAAAACCCATCACATGAGTACATTCTCGATGCAGGCAAGATCTAACAGGAAAAGAATCAAAAACTGAAAAAATCAAAACTACTATGAGCAAATAAAGTAGCAGGTAGTTGTTCTTGAGGATCGAAACTGAAATCAAAGGAAACTGAAATCAAAGGAACATCATAATCGAAAAAGAACATCAAAAATTGAAGCTCTTGTCCATCGAAACTGAAATCAAAGGAACATCATAATCGAAAAGGAACATCAGAAATTGAAGCTCTTGTCCATCGAAACTGAAATCCCGATGAAGCCCTAGGACCACCGCTCCTATCTTGCGATTCCGACGAGACCCTAAGTTCGTTTTTTTGGAGATCCGGTTGTGGGCATGCTTGGCCCTTCTTCGCCACCCATCAAACCATGGGTATTAGGGCTTGTGTCGTGTGATTCTTTCCGGTCTTCAATATTCCTCCATCCTCCGCCGTGGGTCATACCCAGAAAAGTGAAGGGGAAGGGTGGTTGACGATGGAGGTGACTGTGATGGAGGTGAGTGTTGGTCACGGACGGCGGCAGCAAGGTATGGTGACGGTGAAGGGTGGTCGACGATGATGAGACGGCGCCGGTGAAGGGTGGTCGACGATGATGAATCTGGTTTCTTTCTTTCCCCCAATTCTTTGCGCGATTTGATCAGTGAATCTCAGTTTTTATTTTTATTTTTTCACCCCTCATCTTCCACATCAGTGTGAATGTCAGATTTTTATTTTTTCCCCAATTTTTTTTAAATCTAATCAGCATCCATTTAGCTTCTTGTCAGTCCAACTCAGCTTCCACATCAGCGCACTATTCACTCTGACGTTGACCGTCTGGTCAACTAACCCCAGGTGTGACTTTTGCTCCTATAAGGTAACCACGTGTATACTTTTGATCCAAAAAAAAAACCACGTGGTGCTGGACGCTCCTTGAGACAAAGCCCATGTGTATTATCGCTCCTTAACCCATATATATATATATATAGTTGTTGTTGTTGCATGATGGCTCCCTTCCAACTGTACCACCAGATATGATACCCACCATACCGTACCGTATATATTATTTAAATGTTTTCATGAAAGTTTCGGCAGCATTTTAGAATCATATGAATCTTGTGTATATTGTATCAAACCATAAAAGATGTATATTTCATTATTTCAAGATAATTATTTTGTTTTTGGCCCAAAAATAACAATGTTTAATATGAATTTGGTCAGTGAAAATGATCTATAATACCTTCAAAAACAAATTAATTAATTCAAATTCGGTTTGCATATATTTCCGTATCCATATTTAGATTAGAAATATGGAAAGAAGAACCATGACTTTCTCTCATAATAATACTTTCTTGTTTACTTTGAAAAATTGAAATTTTTAATTTTTTTAACAAGTTATGGGTATTAAATGCACCCTCAAGAGCTATGACATTTAGTTTTGTTTAATAAATAAATAAATAAACTCTTATAGTATAAAATTCACCCATGCAATCTTTATTAGTAAATATAGTTTCCTCTTGAAACTTTAGGGTTTTTGAACAGATTAATTTTTTTTTAAAAAATATTTACCAAAATAAACCTATTTTCAAACTATTTCTCAAACTAGGTCTTACGTGACTAATTGCGTGAGGATTTTGAACGTAATAGACAAGTTACGTAGTATTTGTTTACGGGGTGGTATTAAACAACGGCGACTAAGGACGGTGGGGCAGGGAAGCTGGGTTGCGTGGGAAAATGTCACGGCACCAAGGTGCCGTGAAGATATCTTACGCGACAAAGTCGCGTAAGAAATGTTCACGGCACCTTGGTGCCGTGTATTCGCACGCCACACTACAGGTGGCGTGCTCTGCTTTGCTGTGAGCAGACTGCCGTGCAAAGCAGCACCAACCACCCCCCAAAAAAATTTTGAACCCCCTCCCATTGTCTTCAACCCCGACCCCCCACAAGTTGCCCCCACAAGTTGCGAGCCCTCCCCCTCCGTCTTCAACTCACCCACCGCCGCCCCCAAAAATTTTGTTGCGAGACCCTCCCCAAATCGTCTTTCTTCAACCCACGCCTCCTCGTCGTCACCCCCCCACCCCCTCTTCGTTCCTTCGTTCTTCCATTTCCCTTCTTCCATTTTTGTGTTTCTGTTCTTGTCTTCTATTTTTGTGTCTCTCTTCTTGTCTTCCATTTTTAAAACACAACCTCTCTTCTCTTCTTTGTCTCCCCACTTTCCTTCTATCTTTAATTTTTTCATTCACTCTCTCCCTCATTCTCTACTCCGTCCCCATTGTCATCCCTATTTCCTAATATTGAGAGAGCTAAGAAATATTAAGACCAAGGAGAAGAAGGAGGCTCAATTTGATTCTCACCGACTTCATTTCACGTTGGAGCAGGTAACATTTAATTTTTTTTGTTATGTTTATTGTTTAATAAATATTAGATTTTACTTTTAATTAGATACATTAATTTATTATAGATATTTAATAAATGTATCACGATAGGATAGATGATTAACATTTAATGTTTTTGTTATGTTTATTGTTAAATAATAGGATTTAACTTTTAAACATTTATTTTTTGCTTGGATTATGGTTTAATGATGGGATTAATAAATATATAACGGTAGGATACATGCTTAATAAATAAATATGTAAGAGTAATAAATTATTACAATCAATAATTTATGGAATTAAAATATTTAAAATTTATTATTAACCTTAGGATAGAAGACTAATAATTAGTAAATTAACTAAATAGTCGAATAAGTATTTATTTTGTATGTTAATTATAAACCTTAAGATGAATGACTAATTATGGTTTAAATTTGTGTATTATTTAATATACAAATTTATTATTTTAAATATTTAAAATGTTCAACCATTTTTGGAATTAAAATAATTAAAATTTATTATTAACCTTAGCCATTGCTTTTTGTTTTGCCTTCCATGCCTTCTTGTAAGAAACATGATAACCAAACATTCCAGTCACCCTTTCTTGTATCAAAACCACAGGTACTGAAGGTGTTTCCTTGACCATGTCTGCAAAACCGATGCACAAAAAGTGTACGCTAGGAATGTTAGTTATATCTGTGATAAACACAAATAAATGCACAAATTAGCAAATTACGCATCATACCTATTATGGTCTCGGCAATAATTTGAGAATCAAGTTGTCTATGGTCTTGGGAGAGAATTTGGCTCACACAACTATGATTTCCAACCCATTTAGTTACCACCCAAGCGTTGTTGTTCTTCGGTTTAATTGCTCTTACTCTCCAATCACAACCTTGTTCATGATTTCGACATTTCATTATCAACTTCATTGTAGTACTCTCAACCACATGAGCTTCATGATGTTCCTTCATGCAATAATGTTTTATTGCGCTTGCACATCACTCTTGGACGCGAACTCTTGTTTAAGATATAATCCATCTCCTCTAACCCACGGTCCCAGCCTTCATCCAGTATATCCTCATTTGGGTAATCTTCATGTACTGACCTCATAATGTGGAATGTCATTCCAAAACGGTGTAATATCTGCATGCTCACACATAATACAATTTATGCGAAAACAAGGTAACAAATAAAAAATAAAATATATAATCATTACCTCTTGATTCATCATCTGCATCACTATCATTTTGTTCATCGTCATTATCCAATAAATGGTCTTCATCTTCTTCCTCTTGCTCCTCCTCATTGTCAAGTTCATCTAGCATATAGTCACTTTCTTCTCCATGCATGCAGTTGATTGTGTTGGGTGAGGTGTACGAATGAGCCATATTATCGACGTCTCAATATCCACACATAACTCGGCAAATTGGGACGTACGGTTTTCCTCAAATGTTTGTAGAAAAACATCCAGATCCTCATCATCGGATATCTCAAAACCCGCATATTTGCGGTTTCCACAAGGTACTCTACCGAGTCACTAATGATATTACGATTTGGTTGCAACTTTAACTTTCGACGGATCTTTTCATGTAAATCTTGACAAACATGCCTCGAACAATATACATTCCTCTTCTTTCACCTTCAAAGCTCAAACCGTTTGGACCTATCTTTTTAGAACCATTACAATATACAAATGAACGAATTTCATTCATTTTTTTTGTTCGAATGGTGGATGAAGAGATTTTCAAAGAGTTAGCAATGAATGATGAGGGCTATTTATGCAAAGTGAAGAAGAAGAAGAGGAATGAATGAAGAGAAGCAAAGCCGAAAGCAAAGTGAGGAGCAAAACGAAAAGACGTGGACTATATAGAAGAGGAGTTACTCACATTTTGAAAAGTTCACGGGAAAATTAGAGAGGTACGTCGTTACGGAAACCGAAGAAACAGGGAATCTCACGCCTGTGACGAAGTTGCGTGAGGAATCCTCACGCAACTTAGTCCGTGAGTTGCGTAAGGAATCCTCACGCAACTTCTTTGAAGAAAGGAGGGAGAGGGGAATCTCACGCCCGTGACGATTAGTCCGTGAGTTGCGTGAGGAATCCTCACGCAACTTAGTCCGTGAGTTGCGTGAGGATTCCTCACGCAACTTAGTCCTGAGTTGCGTGAGGTTTCCTCACGCATCTTAGTTGCGTGAGGTTTCCTCACGCATCTTAGTCCGTGAGCTTTCCTCACGCAACTAAGATACGTAATACAACCTCACGTTTTTTTGCTCCCGTAAACATTTTCCACATGATTTAATCAAAGATTGCAAACATCCCGTAAACAATTCTTACGTATCTTGTTCCGTCCTGTCAGACCACGCAACCAACTGCATCATTTTGGTAAATAATTTGAAATGTGATTTATTTTGGTAATTTTTTTTTTAAAACAATTATTATGGTAAAAAAGCCGAAACTTTATGGGCAATTGTAATTTTTTTTCTTAAAAAAGAAAGAAAGAATAATAATTGAATGCAATCAATCGAAGTTGGCCGCAAAGAGAGACTACAAATATAAAGAGCCTTATTTCCAGCGAAAGTTATGGTCCAGTATCAGGCTGGTGGGGTACCTTTTTGTCTCTTTTCGTAAATTAGCATTTATTTATTCATCATTATTGCCCTCTCCTATTCCCTCCAATTCCACCGCCGTTTTTGCTTTTTATTTTATGAGGAACAAAAAGAAAAGGGCATATTCCAATTTACAAGTTGCCCTCTCTCTCCTTCCTTCGTTACGAAGTTGCTTTGGCTTCTCGTGATAGACATATGTAGTGCTTTCATTGGAAACTTAAAAGTGCGCATTTCAATCATAACAATCCATCAAACTGAAACAATCGATCAAAATTACTATGCCTCTTCTCTAACCACTAGTCACTTTTCCGACGACTCATCCGACCTCACCCTTCTACTCATATTTCAATCAAAATGAAGATTCGTGTTCAAATTCCCCAAGCTCAGCCTCATTTTATGATAATAAGAGTTCATCTTAAACTGAAAATGGCTTATCTCGCAGTGTAGTACTCCATCTATTTCTCCGACGGGAAGAAAGACATAGCAGTGGCCCAGATAAATAGCGCATCAATACTTCAAAAATCAAAATGTATAAAAACCATCAACCATATAATCATCAAATATTAAATACACACAATATATATATAATACATAGAAACAAACTATCAACAGAGGACAAACTCTGCAGATTATTTCCCCCTAACCCCTACAATCAATAGAGTATCAATGACATCAATACTGCTAATAGCATCCATCTATATAAATAGAAAACAGTAAGAATCTCTCTCTAACTCTCTAAGTATCCGTAGATCCACTCGCTCAATGAAAACAATCTAGATCTCGAGAAAATGAATGGACTACTGCTCCTCCCTCAGATCTACATCTACTGCTTCAAGATGGCCACCATAGACATGACGATCGAAGCGCCGATCATGGCCAAAGAAGCGGAGACAGATCCAGCCGCACCGGCTGCCGGAGCTGGAGCAGGTGAGAGGGTGGACTCTTGAGCCAAAGCGGCGGCGGAGAAGAGAGCGACGGCGAAGACGACGGCCAAGGCCTTGAATGTAGTCACGGGAGCCATTCTGCTATGGAAATGCAAGAGAGGGAAGGCAAAAGCCGGAAAGAGCGTTTGTGTGAAGACTTAAAACCGTAAAAAGCTAGAGAGTAGGAAATTGCAGAAGTGAGAAGGGTTTGAATAGGAATGGTTGGAATTTATAGGAGGAGATGGAGACGGTGAGTCGCCTGGGGCCCAGTGAAAACGTGGACAGCTGGCAAGTGGGGCTGGCCACGTTGTGGCAACAGAAATAATGTGAGAGAGAGAAGAGAGAGAGAGAGCTATTGGTATGTGTCGGAATGATATTGGTGTGAATAGGTTAGAAAGTGTGAGCGTTTGTGTGCTGGCTGCTGGGTTTTGGTATGCTGTGACGCGTCCTTACTTGTTTTCTTATTTTTCTATTTTTAAAGGATAGAATATTGACTGCAAGATTACCTGTGCTTTATGTCTTTTTCATATTATATATGTGTGTGAACTTTAAAAAAATTCATTTAAATATAAAACAGGCGAATATTTTTTGACATTTAATTCCAACATATATATTTTAGGGAAGAGGATAATATAAAGTAACTTTTGAATTGACAAAAAAGTTATAATAATCTTTAATGTAAAAAAGGAAATAACGAAAGAGTTTGATTTGGACACGTGGGAGGCCATGTGGCGGTTGATGCAAACAACCCTTCAACTATGGTGCTTACAGCATGATGGGATTGTCGTTTCCACATGAAAGTTAATTGAGATTGTTTAATAAATAAGAATAAGAATTCTATAAATATACGTAATTTGGGATGGTAGTTTGCTTGATATTTGAAATTTAATACTATAAATAGGGTGGCAGGTCTCCTTAGCGTTCAAGGAAAGCAAGTTAATACGTAATGTGTGAATTTGGGCCATTCGATCCATTTCTAGATTAATTCTGATCTTTCCAATAATTATTCTAACAACCCATTATTCTTGGGTTCAACTGACAAAAGGGTCGGACTTCATCACTTCAAGGGAGGGGGTTCGATCCTTTGGTCAAGGCGCTGGGGGAGACATCCTAGGGGTCTAGGAAGCCATGGAAACGCTGGTAGAGGTGGAGGCATGTGTACTCTCTGTCCAGTATGCCCTGTGGACTGGGCTCCAAGCGCCCTACCATTGGATTGTGGGTGAGTCTAACCCCTTTCCTAAAATTTTTTTAGCAAAAAATAAAATAAAATAATAATAATTATTCTAACAACCAAAAAACAAAAATGTTTAGGTTGGGTAGTCTGCGTAGAGTGTAACTTTTTTTTTTGTCGACCAACTGGAGAAAAATATGATGTCTTGTTCCCTTTCATTTCTTTTGGGTCCAGCTATTCACTTTTAATTGAATTACTCTATTTTAAAAAAAAAAAAATTATGACTTAGTTTATAACTGACAATTTTAAGAGAGTCATTTGACTCCACTAACACCAGACAGTTTCCTTAAATATTGATTTAAGTAAGAGATTGCGAGTTAGTTCCTTCTGTAGGGTGAATGATGACTAAAAAAATTATACTACCTTCAGTTCTAAAGAGTAAATTGTACTATAGAGGGAGTAATGTTTTTATTCCACTATTATATTTTTATTGTATATCTTCAAATTTGCAAAAAACGTTTTTACTTTCATACTTTCACTACAGTTAGTCACCTTCATAGTGATTCATTTCACGAGTCCACATTAGGTGCACATAACTTATGTGCCCCTTATATACTCATACCTCTATTAGAGGGATATACATATTGTTTATTATTTTTTTCTATATTATATTTATTTTATATTTAAATTATATATTGCTTTTTGAAATATTTTTTACACCCAATATCTCAAATTAATTAAATCTAAATAAATATAATATAGAAAATAATAATAAAAAATATATTCATCCCTCTAATAGAGAGGTATGAGCACATAAGCTATATGCACCTAATGTGGACTCAACGTTCTACACACGGAGTGCGAGAATCTTGCTTTCGTTTCTTACTGTTTACTTTTTGCCTTAAAAAGCACAAAAAAAGAACTTATACTGACATTCCATCCGGATTTACTCACACAGCCTTTCCTATTGAAAGGTGTTTTGATGTGGTGGTCACTAAGTGAGTGTTTAAATAACCTTGAAATCGTGATTTCAAAAGGAGGTGAAAATTGGTGGACATGGCCTTCATTTGTTGAGGTTTTCATTATGATGCCTCCCTTTTGATGGCACTACACGTTGTGCTTCACACCCTCCCCTTTTTCCTAATTTCTTGGTTTCTAGTTGTAACATTTTGAGGTGTTTTGTGCTGCCCTTGGTTAATGGGTCATGCTTGCCCCTTTTTGGATGCTTGAAAAACTTATTGGGGACCATATTTTACATACAAGCTTGGATTTCTTCTTTACACGTCCTTTTCATAAATCAATGGCCGCGTGAATTCTTAAGATTTTATTGTCAAATTGGAATTTCCTTTAAATTAGTTTCTGCTTATTGAAAATGGACTGGAAAAGGAGGTATTCTGTTATTCGTCTCAAATTAATTTGATGCTCATTACTCAATAGGGAATTACATGAGTTACGTATCCATGGGTACAGACTTGCATTTCACTTCTGGGCTTGGGCTCAGGCCCACGATCTGATCACGGTCATGTGCATAAGCGGGGATTTAACAAGAGGATTATATTCATATCAAAAAAAAACAAGAGGATTATATCAAAAAATAAAAAACAAACAAACAAGAGGATGATCCCGTGTCTTAACAAAAAAGGAGACATATCCCCCCAAAAAACACAAGAAGAGGAGGAGGATAACGAAAACAAAGCACATTAACGTCAAAAATTAACAAACTGAGAAAACAAAGCTTACGAAACAACGGTAAACCAGATTAAGGTGAAGGCATGTGTATTCTTAGTATCCCTCTCCTAAAATTTTTGTATAAGAAAAAAAGTCAAAAAGTAACTAACTAGTAACTACTATGATCCGTTAACTACCGTTAGGGTTTTTAACAGATGGCAACATTGCTTCGCTTTGAGACTTTAGGGGCAACATTGCTACGCCGAAAACTTAAGGGACAAAATTGCTATTGGGCACGTACTTCATGGGCAAAATTGATACTTACCCCTTATTTTAATGATAGTTGTTTTTTTCCCGAAAAAGCGAGATTTTTTATTATATAAAAAGTAAACCTTTAAATTATTTAATATTCAAATAAAAAGGGGAAAATGAAATTTTTGGGCTATTTTTCTAATTTGCCCCTTATTAAATAACTATTTACCAAAATGCCCCTATCAGAAAACTATTTCCTAATTTGCCCCTGTCAGAAAACTATTTCTCAATCTGCATCTGTTTAGTCGGCTAAAACCATGGTTTAGTCGACTAAATCGCGGGCAATTTTTTTTTTTTTTGAAGATTCCCGCGATTTAGTCGACTAAAAAACTCATTTAGTCGACTAAATCATTAAAAAAAAGGTTAAAATTTCGGAAGGCCATAACTTATGGCTCGGGAGTCCGAATCAAAGTGATTTTTTTGTTGATTCCACATAACTTTTTGAGATCTATGCACTAACATAAAAATTAACTTCCAGATTTAATGAAGAGAAAGGAGGAAAAACAAGTGATTATTTATTATGCAGGAGATACTAACAATTCATTAAATATAATCAAGTGATTCTTTAATATATATTTAATGAATTGTTAATATTAACATGAGTTGTAATATATATATATATATATATATATATATAGAATAGAAAGTTGTTATTTTAATTATTTCTATTTCAAAGTTTAAATTTTGAATTATTGTTATTTCCATTATTTTAGGAATTTCAAATAAGTAGCAAGTTGTTAGGGTTGTTTCCTACTTCCTAGCTAGTAGTTGTTGATTTAGGATTATATACTGCTTTATTGCTAGTTGTTATTAATTTTTCATCTGTATAAGTATACCTCATTTAAGAGGAATAAATCACGGATGAATAAAGAAATTCTTTATTGGAGTTCAATTTCTAACTATATATATATATATATATATATATATATAATTAAAGAATCACTTGATTATATTTAATTAATTGTTAGTATCTCATGCAAAATAAAGAATCGCTTATTTTTTCTCCTTTCTCTTCATTAAATCTGGAAGTTAATTTTTATGTTAGTGCATAGATCTCAAAAAGTTATGTGGAATCAAAAAAAAGAATCACTTAATTCGGACTCCCGAGCTAGAAGTTATGGCCTTCCGAAGTTTTAACCTTTTTTTTTAATGATTTAGTCGACTAAATGGGTGTTTTAGTCGACTAAATCGCGGGAGTCTTCAAAAAAAAATTTTCCCACGATTTAGTCGACTAAACAGGGGCAGATTGAGAAATAGTTTTCTGACAGGGACAGAAAATAGTTATTTGATAATGGGCAAATTGGGAAAATAGCCGAATTTTTTGGCACACCAAGTTTTCCCCATCATCTAATTAAACTACTCAAAGTAGATTGAAGAGTAAAAAAAGGAAAATTAGCCATTATATTGAACTTCTACTCACATAAAAGTTCTTAAGTAACTTGTAAAAAAAAAAAAAAGTTCTTAAGTAACTGAAACATCGTATGTTACAGTTCATTTATAACCTCAAGTAGTTAGTGTATACTTCTCCAATTAAAAAAATCAGAAATAAAAGAAAAGAAAATCCAACTCAATTCTATCAAAACTCTTGACTAGACCAATTAAAGAATTGGTTCATAAATAGGACTGAATTTTGATAGAAATATATTTAAGATATCGCTACTTAAATAAAATTACAAGAATGAACACGTACTAGTTGAACTAAGAAGGTTTCCCATTAAGAAGAAAAAGTCAAACCACAAGACCGTAAGCTATAATTTATTATCATGATTGAAGAAGAGTTACAACATTCACATTATATTATTGTGAAAAATCATTGAGACCTTGGTTGAAGAACATGGTAAAAGAATCCATTTTGTTACGAGGTAGGGCCAAACCTATCTCCATGCCCCCGACAGCATCTCTGCTGTTGATAAGTGAAATGGCTCTGCTCTTATCAATTGATATCTCCTCTATCTTCCTTGGCCGTCCCCACCCAAAATCTGTTCCGTATAGCTTTAATTTTGGGGACCATGTTGCCACCACATGGAGCTCCGACCCGTTTATCCCCTCCCAATCCGACACCCATTTCTCTGCCCCGACAAGTATCCCTTGATCCAGCTTCTTAATTGTGCCTCCAATGGCTCTCGCCGCCATAACAATCCCATCTTCCCCGAGTAACTCACCCCTCATTGCCGATGCAAGGCCGAACCCCACGCAATTCCCGAGATAAGTCTCTGGCACAGGAAATTGCAGCCGGGTCATCCCTCCGGCAATGAACCCGAAATAAGCCGGATCGTTATCATGAACATCCTCGCTGTTGTTGTTGGTTATTTGTTGAGTTTTGAGCATACAAACCCATAGAAAAGAACAAGCTAAGACGTAAGGAGATAAGTGCTCAGGCTGTGACTGGTTCTTTTCTCTGCATGATGAAACAATGAAGCGCTTGATGTTCTCCATTTGAGTAGGACCCATCAAGAACGTGGCTCGAACTAGTTCGCTGAATGACGATGACTTGACCTTGGTGTCGTCGACGGTGATGAAAGAGGTTCTCTTCCGGCGCCATTGCTTCAAGAAATCCTCTTCAAGCCCATGAGAATCCACAATCACACTCCGATCATAAAATGGTAGGGATTTTTGTGGAAAGGATGAATCTTGGGAGGAACAAAACGCAGCCCAGGTATTCATGAAGTTGTGGAAGGTTCTTCCATCTGCGATGATGTTCTGATAAGCGATTCCAATACAAATACCAGAATCTGGGAAAACAGTAATCTGAATTGCCATCAACGGAATCTCCTTCTTTCCAGATTTGAGATTCGGAACAAGTGCGTGGAAGGCATTGACGTCTCTGGCATGGTTGCTACATAAATAATCAAAGTCATCCGAGGATTCGGCCACCACCAGGGAAACGGAGTTAGATTCGGAGTAGACAATGTGGGGCTTGGAAGGCTCCGGCGAGGGAACGAAGGTTCCGGCAAAGGGGAAGTAGTATTGGAGAGTGAGGGAGAGAGAGAGCTTGAGGTTAGGGAGAGTGAAGGCAATGAAGTGAGATAGAGAGAAGGGGAAGTCGAAGAAGAAGAGAGGTTGGTTTGGGGAGAAGAAGAGCCATGGAAGGTCAAGGAAGGTGAGAGGAAGAGAAGTAGGTGATGTTGAATGTGGAGGAGCAGAGACTTGGCTCCGCTCGATTATCTTCATCACTCTCTGACATTCACACATGGTTGACCCTGAGAAAGGAACCCTAGTAAGAAGAAGAAGAAGAAGACGATAATTGGAGGATTACTTGCTTATTTCAGGGTCTTTAATTTTATACTCATTTGGGAAATGACTGAGTATCCTCAGATGTTAGTTCGAGAATGCTGTTTTCGTCATTAATTTAAAAATTTGAGGCACGTGAACAAAATGGGACGGAGACAGCCAATTGATGAACCTTTTAAAGTCTATTTCACATCACAACTTTGTTTTTGGGTGCTGTACACAAAATAAAAAACGATTAAATACCTTACACGCGTACATAAAATTATTATGAGTTGACCACGTTGGCTTTTTAATATTGGATGGGATAAAAAAAATAAGGTTCTTCTTGGCCCAGTGGCCCTTACGTTTCGACCACTAAAGAAAATTAGATAACCAAGAGGTAGTTGGTTCATAGGAGTGTAGCGCTGAATTCTTTTAAAAGGTTTGGGGTTCGAGTTGCGGTAACATATTTGTAATCCGCCTTGTATGGAGGCATGGAGCTACCACTGTTAGGAGGGTCATCATATCCTTGCCACTCAGAACCTGAATCCGGATTAATTAGAATCGAAGGTTTTAATGAACGGGATCAGATACCAATAAAAAAGAGAGAGGACTCACACATGCATGTTCTTTTATTTTATGGAAGATACAGTTTACAACCTCACCCTTAAAAAAACACTTAAAGAAAGTTCTTAATGTTATTATTGGATAATGGCAAAAAAAGAAAGAAAGACGTTTCCACTTACGTAAAATTTTAAAAAATATATGACACTATATATTATTTATAAATAGAAAATTATTATACACTTTATATTTTATATTAAAATGTAATTAACGATAAATACGAAAATAATTTTACTTCAAGTGCCCACCCTTAAATTATGATGGAATTCCAAAAAAAAAAAAAGAGAATTAAAATTATGATGTATTTGATAGAATTGATAATAAGACAGTTATGATGGAATTTCAAAAAATAAGGCCTAGCAAGATGACATTGTAATTATTTTTATTGTAATATACTTTTATTATTAAAATATATGTACTTGAACTTATTGAGTAACCACCCTTCATTGTAATTTATGTAGTTGCATTTCTAACCGCACTTAAGCATTGTTTTTCTAAATGACAGGTTTGTAAAATAACTGTCTCTCTTATTACATCATCAGTATTCACTTGATTTCATGAATAATTTTTTGATATTTTTTTTTTCTTTTCTTATTTATATTCTTTTGTTTTTTAATGCATTTAAAACTTTCCTTTAGAAAAAAAAAATTGGGGACGCTGCCACCGAACCACCAAATCCCCTCACTAATTGTATAGACACAAACAAAAAAACCCTAACTCTACCACTGATGCCCACTCTTCATTAATTTCTTGGATCCGCCACTTATCAGAACCTAATATATTCTATCACATGAAAAATATGAGATGTTGGATCCTATTGCAATCATAGCATATTTTTTATTTGGGGGGACCCCAATATTGATGGAACAACTCATAGATGATATTTCCACCAATTATGATTTCCTAGAAAAATTTGCATTTTTATGAATAAATGTAAGAGGAAATCCTCATAAAATAAATACCTTGTGAACTTCAAAATTCTCAAAACACCATGTTAATAAAGCAAAGGACATATGGGTAAAAAGCAAAAATATTGGATATTAAGGTTAGACCGAAAAGACTCAAATATTTTTTACATTTCTCCTCACCGTCCTCCTCTCCCCTACTTCACCTTCTTTTCATCCAGACCGGTTATGGACCCAGTTTCCCTACCAGATAGGTAGGGAGAGTTTGTCTTAATCTGGACCGTCTAGATTTAATTTTTTTAAAACTATTAATTTTTAAATGAAAAAATTATTTTTTTTAAATATGTTAGTTGAAAAATTATTTTTATTTTAGATTATCTACCCATTAAAATAATTATTTTTTAAAAAATAAAAAAAATTAAATCTGGACCGTCCAAATCTCATCTGGACGGTCCAGATGGGATAAGCTCTCCCTACCCATCCTTGGAATGGATAGGGAAACTGAATCCGACTGGCCCTTTCACAAACTACGTACTTCGCCTGCCAAATTCTGACCACCGCATCTTTCTCTTTCTTCTATTTATTCCCTCTCCTTCTCCATGTGTCCTTTCCCATAAGAGTCTAATGCATGATCCCTTCGCGCCCTCTCTCAACTCCATTCTTCAACCTTCTTCTTCACTCTCTTTCTCTCTCTTTATCATCTCTCCAATTTCAAATTTGACTGTAATACATTTGTTAATTATTAACGCTTTTCTTTATTTTGAAAAAAGAAAATTAAACACTACATACTTTGTCCTAAATCCTCATCCTAATTTGATTGTATCCAATAGTTTAAATATATAAGCCTAAGGATGTGAGATCTCCCACTTTATTTATGTTTTTTTTATATATATAAAATTTTAGAAGAAGGGTTGGATTCATCCACAGTCCAAAGGCAGAGCGCTATGACTTTGCTCTCCAGGGACTGAGAGTACATCTGTACATATGCCTCCACCTCAGCCTGCATTTACAGAAGTTCACATCACCTAAGATGCCTCCCTTAGCGCCTTGATGACCAACTCTAGGATTGAACCTCCTCCCTTTGATGAAAATGTTTGACCCCTTTGTCAGTTGAGCCCAAGGACAAGGGGGTCCCACTTTATTTATGTTTTTATAATAATTTACTGTGTTTACATTTATTCTGTAAACATATTTTAATACCTTATTACCACTTATCTTCTATCTCTTAAGGACCTGTTTGTTTGTGATAGTTTCAAACAATGAAAAAAGTCTATCAAATAGTAAAATAAGTGAAGCGGAAGAAAAAAAGTTAATCTAGACTGTTTGAGAGTTCAAGAGTTGATGGACTTACGGTAAAAAAATGATTTTTTTTATAGAAGTCATTTTTTTCAGCTTTTGTAGAAAAATATTAGGAATAAATGATCCAATAAACAATGTACTATTAAATATACAGTTGTAGGCATTTTAATTTATCCATTAGAATATATTTAATTAAGTGCTTTAAAGTTTTTTTTACTTTTTAATAATAATTTATTTTTTTATCAAATTTAAATTTAGATTTTTATCTTCAGTTATTACAATATATACAATTATTATATATGTGTAGTATTTAATAAATTTATGTCTTTCAAATGACTTTTCAAACGCTATTTGAAACAATAGCCCATTTATAAAAAAAGTCACTTTTATCACTGTGATCCCAAATAAAATCATATTTACAATTTAACTTTTATCCTACCATTTAAAAAAATCACTTTTATCACTACTATCCAAACCGACGTTAATCTATCTTACCATTGCAAGCTCGACGTTAATCTATCTTACCATTGCAAGCTTAAAACGACTTTAATATCGTATGCATTTTGTTGGGAAAAAAAAGTGTCGTATGCTTTTTATTTTTAGTAAAAAAAGTGAATAATAAATGCACACCCGTTCACACAATATACTAGACTTTTATATTTGGAAATATTCTAATTGAATCATGAGAAATGTGGTTCTGACAAAAGAAGAAAATTTCAGAACCATTCAAAAATTCCAAAATACTCGGTCAATAGTACCGTTTTTTTCATGCAAAGATAAAAATAACCGCGTAATTCTGAGCATTAATTAATTTTTATCTCTAAAAATAACAACAACAACAAAATCATCCCAAAATTAGCCTCAAACCAAATTCATCTCCATTCCTGATTCCTCCTCAACTATAAAATCCTCAGGCAGCTTCTGCAGATATAATAAAATACAATAAAAAAAATAAAAAATAAAAAATTACACATTTAAAATTATTTTTCTCTCATTGCCACTCAGATCAAATCAAGCCATAATAATGGAGATGAAGAAGCTTGCCTGTGCCGTCGTCTTCGTCGCTGCCTCCCTTAGCGCCGTCATGGCAAACGGGCCTCATATCCCTACCGTCACTGTCGGAGCTCCGGATGCCTCTCCCTCCGTCACTGTCACCACCAGCACTTCGGCACCGGCTCCGGGCCCATCAAGCGGAGCGGCTGGTCTTGTTCCTTTGGCCGGCGCCACCATTCTCTCCGTGGTTGCCTACTACATGCATTTCTAAGCCGCCATGAACAGTCTCTGATCATGGCGGAAATTATTGAAAGGGGTAGAAGGAAAGAGCAAAAGCATATTGTGGCCGCGGGTGTGTGTATATATATAAAAATACTGTATATACATATCAAAGACGTTAATTTATTTGCTAGATGATAGTAATGGCTAGTGAAAGAGCTAAAGAAAGAGAGGGTAATGAAATATCATTCTCTTTTCTCTCTCTCTTTTTTTTTTCTGGGTACATTTATATGTATGATTTTTCTGTTATTTTCCCCTCCACCACAGAAAGGTCTCCAATAGATTGATTACTATTGAATAAACTCAATAAAGTTTACTGTTTTCATTGAACAAATTAACATTTTTTGTTGGCTTAATAAATAGTCTATCTACGTTTTTGTTTATAATTTTGTTCATTTTTCTATACATTGAGAATTGTACTGGAAATGTTAAAATAACAAAATTTTGATGGAATAGATTAGTGAATATATCTGTTCATTACAGGTCGATAATCATAGCTATCCAGGTGATTCAATCTTTTAGTTCTACTTAAGCATCAACTAATTATCTAATCATATGATGAAGCTGCAACTGGTTATGTTAAATGCCTTGGATTGTCTTCAAAGAAACTTGCTCTTAATTGCTACCTGAGAATATAATGGAACTCAAATGGCCATTTTTTTTAAGTCAACTAAATTAAAGATAGAAGATGACAAGTGGTTTAATGCATTCTTACATTTGGGATGTTTGGCAGTTTTAATTTTTTGGGGCCAAAACTCACTCCCTCTTTTCTTTTATATCTCAAATTAATTTGTACAGGAAATTACCACCGCAGTCTCCTTGTAAAGATCTGATATTATATTGCAGATTCTGATCCCACGATGAATACTCTTTTGAACATTCGATGCTGCTGCAGCATTTCTAAAATCATCTCATTTTTTTATGTCCAATGTGTATGACGAGTCCCACGGGTGAGTTTTCTTGAAAGAGATGCCTTTTAAGATCTCGGATTCTCCAACTCCAACATCTAACTTTTAATGGGATATGGTTCTACTTAAGACTTATGCCATGTTTCATTGAGAGATGCCCAACCATGGATGGTCCTGACCGCAAGGGTCTAGCCGCCTAGACTTTGATCGTCTCAGGGCCTATTGTAATGCCCCAACCTCCCAAATGTTTCTTTTTTCTTTTTGCCCCCTTTTGATCAATACTTCCATATGTTATCCAAGTTAAGCAAGAATCTCTATCCCTCATCAATCTTGTTTCTGAGATCCTATATATACTCTATGTCATTTCATATATTGTTTGCCCCCCGATCTTCTGAGAAATTTCGGATGATCCTACACATAAACCCACAATTTCATCTCAAAATTAATGATAAAGATCGAGCAGGCTCAATGTTGCAACCAAGTTGAGATTTCACATGTCCATCATATATATAACTCATCATATGATTCTTTTCCTCATCGTTCCAATAAATTTCAAATCGTACGTTCACATAACATCAGAGATGTGATCTAGCCCTTTTCATGATTCGTCTAACTTTTTTTGCCCGAAGATGATTCATCTAACTTGACAACTCATTTTCATAAAGTATAAAACTTGGTTCTACACATAGACGTACAAGTCATGGTCTTGGTAACCTACAGAGACAAGTAAACTGGACCCCTTATTTTCAGTCACCACTCGTCTTCTCAGAGCAGACGTACAGATCATCCTCAGCATCAAGAAACAAGCCTTTCATTTTCTGCTAACTTTGAAGTTAGTGGGCCTTTTCCCTCTGCATCATCAAGCACGTGGAATTTATTTCACACATATAGTTTGCTCCATGGTTTCTAAGTCATTTGAAGGATTTTGGGGCATACTTGGATTCCTTGGTTGGTTTGCCCACATACAACCAGGTCACTAGCCTGAACAATGATCACTTAACACACAACAAATTCACCATAAAGGAGAAGAGAAATGAGGGAGAGAGCAGAATCAGGGAAGTCATTCTTAGAGTAATCATTTTTTTTAACGAAGAACTGACTACTCAAAACCTAAATCCCATATTTCACATAGATGAGGATATCGGAGTTTAACATTTAAACCATAAAGGCAAAACTCCATCTATAAACCCATATTTCTTCATATTCATATAACACCCCCTAGTTGTATTGAACTTGAGCCTTAACCCACTAGTAAAGAGTGGACTAATTATAACCTAACTGTAAGTTTTTCTATAATTTCGTGCTCAAACATCAAGTAATAAGAACATGAACAAGGATCTTAAGAACTCATGATTTTCACAACACTATAGGTTTAAGTCAAGATGTACTAACCTTTATCCATAATTGCGGAATTGAGTACTTCATAATATGTGACTTGCAGCACGATAATTGAAACCAAAAGATATGTACATCCTATGGATATGATTGCTCCCATCAAGCAGTCAATGAACCTTTTTCCAAAAGTCATTTATCAATAGTCATTTAGCCCCTTCATTAATTATTAAATCATATACATTTATCATAACTACATGAGACATTTCTTACATGATAAAGGTTTCAATTATTGTGCTGCAAGTCACATATTATGAAGTATCGATTCCGCAATTATGGATAAAGGTTAGTACATCTTAACTTAAACCTATAGTGTTGTGAAAATCATGAATTCTTAAGATCCTTGTTCATGTTCTTATTACTTGATGTTTGAGCATGAAATTATAGAAAAACTTACACTAACATCATCCAAATAATTGGGATAATGCTGTCTTCTTGAGGATTATATTGAGTAATCCATCACCATCATATATAGAGAGACTCAGACTCTGAGAGAGGTAGCAATTAATCATCATTAGCTCGACAAGGCTCGAGATATATATATATGTATATGTATAGTTTATACTATTATGTATGATATAAATAACCGTATTATATATTACTTATAAAATTACCATCTTAAATCTAAGTTTTTAATCCCATAATTCATTTTTTTAAAAAAATAAATTCACTACCGTACATTCGACTCTCACTTTGTGTTTTGTTCTACATCAAACTGTCAACAAAAGCAAATTTCTAGAGTTTGAATATATATTTGCTCGGATCGATGAGAACTTTGTTCTTCTCTGTTTGAGGCGTTTATAATGTTGCATCCATGTCCATGTCCGTAATTTTTGAGTAATTAGTTATATGTCAGTATAAATATTGGCTATAACCCTGTCTAAATGGGGTTGAGTTTCTCTCATCATCCCTCATAATCTTTAAATCGCATCTGTCCAATTAATACAATACTACTTTTACTTTTCTCTTACTTTCCCAATCAAGGATTCAGATAAGGCCAATGAGAGAATATGAGAAACAAGATAAGGAGAAAACCTCATTCCCTGTCTAGACGCCTACATAAAAAATTGGTATTTAAACTGGGTTCCAAGCCCGATCAGACTTTTAATAGATAAAAATTTTAAAAAATAAATTTAAAGCATAAAAAAGAAATATCTTAAAAAGTGATCTACCTCCGAAATATCCTGAGAAAATAGACAATATAACTCATGTAAAATAGGTAAATTTTATATTTTTATCAATTGAAAGAGTATATTTTTGGACAAAATTGAGAAATAAAATCTATAAACACATCGCAAGGCAAAAAATGGTCTGTTAGACTGAATAAATATTTGTTGAAGGAAAAATATTATACATGATTTTCTCAGCCAACAAAAACAATATGGCGTCTAGTTGGAATTTTTTGACGAACGATAAGAGAAGGCCCAAAGCCCACATTGGAAAAGCTGTTCTTTCATGAGACGCCGCCCCTCAGCCTCCTCCCATTTTTACTCTAAAACCCTCCTTGTATCTTCCATTATATTCACTTTGTATGATTCTTCTTTAATCGGTGAATTCAGCTGCCATTGGAATATTTCCTCTTTGGTAAACTGCACTTCCTCGACTCAGTGTCTGACCTCCAATCGCTGTACTAATGATAAAACTTTCAACTTGGGGGTTTACTTTTTGTTTATGTTTTCGTGTGGGTTATTATTTCTTCTGAGAATTAACAATTCAAATGCTACAGAGTGGATTCCTGCAGCTGAATGATATTTTTTTTTTTTATTCTCCTGTTCTGTTCAAATGATTACTTGTAGTTTTTGAGCTGGAATTGCTGCTAGCCGATCCTTGAAGCTGGAATTGGTTGTGTTTGTTCATGGGCTAATCCCTCTATGGCATTTTATAGGATTTTACCGGACTACTGAGTTATTTTAGATGCTGTCTTTACTGAGAAACTTCCAATGTGTGCGTTTCCGAGTAGTGGTGGCTTTCCTATATTGCTCATGGGCTAATACTGATTCTGAGAGAAGGGATATAATCTCTTACATATCATGAGCTGTCAAACATACTATTTGCTACATCCACCTCTCTATCTCTTTATTCCTGTTCTAGATACACTGACATAGCTATTGGATACAACAGGAAAAATGGCTGGAAAATCGAACAAGGGGAGGGGCAAGAGAGGGTCACACAATGCTTCAAATTCTTCCAATCCTACAGAGACAGCGGTTCTATCTGATGTTCCTATAAAGGATAACATTGAGAATGCTTCAGAATCAGCGAAACCTGAGGCAACCGACGTTTCAGCTGCTGTTGAATCAACCAATGCTGATTCTGCAGCGAAGGATCAGGAATCAGCACAAAAGCAAGGTAAAATTGGCGAGATAAGTAATTTTTTTGGTGGTTCACATGAAAGACTGGAAACTCGTGTTGCAGTGTCATAACTAATGTTGTGGGCTTACTCATTCTAATGTTTTATGTTTTTAAATTTCTCTTCATGAGTAAAGAACACAGTCTGTGCTTCAAGAGGTTAAGTTTATGTTATTGTGTTTGATGGAGGGTCCCAAATTCATTTCCTATCCCCAAAATAGAATTTGAATGCACTTTTTTTTTTTCTGGATGTTGCTTTGGTGGTCCATGCAGCCCACGTTGCTCCAAGTAGATTGATTCCAAGCATTAATGATGTAAATGCCCTTTTATGTTTGTGGAAGTTCCTGAACTTTAATGATTGTCATTCATAACTAAAATGTTTGTATTTCTACTGCAAAAGGTCAAAATTGCTAACAAAATGCAGACATAATAAACCACTAGTAGCAGTATTTTTATATATTATTTCCATGTATACAGCTGATTGTTTGAAAATCATCCTTCTTGAATCAATTCTTGTAAAAGTTTGGCTTAATGAAGTTTAGCAGAAATTGTTAATTCATGATATTGAATTTGGTTGATCATCAGGAGCAAATCTCATAAATGAGGGGTTTCTATGTCACTGATAATTGAAAAATGAAAGAAGACAAAAAGAGAAACTGTATGCATGCATTTAGGTCATCTAACCATTTTTAGAAACTTCTATAAACATTACATAAAAATATGACAAAAAGTAAGTCATGCAATGCCCAGTACCAGGCACTGGGCAGGCTGCATACTCGCAGCTTAATTATGTATGTGATGCAGAGATTGTGATAGTCTATTGCATGACTGTATGGGGACCTGTAAGCAATAGTGTCTTTTATGTGTTTTGTGCCTTACCAGAAGAAGAAGAAAGGGCATTGTGTACTCTTGGATTCATATACCATGTACATGCACTATCTCACAAACAGTAGGAAATTTTTTGTGATGCAGAGCACTATCAGCTAATACTGCTGAAACCACTTTGATGGGTGTAGTGAGGTTACCTTTTTGTGAATAATTGGTAATATTTTGATAGTGTGGTAGAACTATGTTTATAAAAAGTTATAGTTGCATTATTTTCAGGTGACTGACTGACAGCTTTAAGTTCATCTAGCATTGCTATGATGCCAAGTTATTATTTTGCTGATGTTTCTGTGAATTTTTTTCTTTATTTAACTTATTTTCCCCCTTTGGGTGGCAAGACGAGACGAGCATTTGCCATTTTAATGTGATCAAAGACTTTATTTTCCGAGTCATTGGATGAATGTGGTTTTGGTGAATTTAACTTCCTTGCTGTTTCAACTGAACAGCAGGGGAGCAGGATTCCTTCTCAAACACTCTGTACTGTGCATGTACCATTCAATGTTTTTTCTTGAAATATGGTGCTCGATTGTGGATATTTGGTGAAAGTTATATCTTTTTGGTTGGTAATTCTGGCAGTATGACATGAACTACGCATCATAAGCAAAATCTTTTTCCCGACCTTAACTCTGCAGGTGATCTTCAACTTTATCCTGTCTCTGTCAAAACACAGAATGGGGAGAAGCTTGAGCTACAGGTGAGTTAGCACATCATTAATTCATTGCTTGTTATTGGTTCATTGTCAACAATTGAAGATTCAAGAAGTTCTGTGAACAACTTTTTTCTGTTCCAGTTTCACTTGTGCATCACACATCTGTTCTGAGTTGTTTCTGTTTATTGATTCACAGTTGAATCCAGGAGACTCTGTCATGGATATAAGACAATTTCTTCTTGATGCTCCAGAGACATGTTTTATCACATGCTATGACTTATTGCTTCACACAAAGGATGGGTCTACTCATCATTTAGAGGATTATAATGAAATTTCTGAGGTAGCTGACATTACTACTGGTGGTTGCTCCTTGGAAATGGTACCTGGTATGTTTATAGAATTTTTGCTCTTGCAGTAAGAGAATAGTTTGACATCAGAAGAGTAATGGGTTATTGTATTAAAAATTGTCTTTGCAGCATTATATGATGATAGATCTATAAGGGCTCATGTTCACCGCACAAGAGAGTTGCTTTCCCTTTCTTCACTTCATGCATCACTATCTACATCACTTGCACTTCAAAATGAGACGTTTCAAAATAAAGCTGCAAGTTCAGGTGGTATGGAATGGAACAGTTCTTTCCTCTTCATTGGATTTTGTTTTATTTCATTGCTGTTTCTTTATTCTTGTTATGGTAACATGAACATTGTTTTGCTTCTGTATTTTCTCTAAGAACAGATAATTTGAAAACTGAAATTCCTGAACTTGATGGGCTTGGTTATATGGAGGATGTCTCTGGATCACTGGGTAATTTGCTATCTTCCCCACAGAAGGATATTAAATGTCTAGAGAGCATAGTGTTTTCATCCTTAAATCCTCCTCCAAGCTATAGAAGGTACAAATATTTTTCTCTGCAGCAAATCTCATTTTTATATTATAGAGGCTTGCTCATTTCAAAGTCGTTTAACCAGAGTTCTGTGGTCTACAGGCTTGTTGGAGATTTGATTTATTTGGACGTGATAACATTAGAGGGTAATAAATATTGTATTACTGGAAGCACAAAGATGTTTTATGTCAATTCGAGCACAGGGAATACACTGGATCCAAGGCCAAGTAAAGCTAGTTCTGAAGCAACAACTCTTGTTGCCCTCTTACAGAAGATTAGTCCCAAATTCAAAAAAGGTAATTAAGTGTGATTGAAGTACACATTGTTTTAAGATTTTAATTTGACTTATTTAGTAATCTATACTTTTATGATTGAAGCTTTACGGGAAATTTTGGAGCGGAGGGCTGCTGCTCACCCTTTTGAAAATGTAATGTCTTTGCTGCCACCTAATATGTGGCTTGGATCATACCCAGTACCTGGTGAGCTCAGCCTTTGGAATTTTGTCTGCCAGCAATTTCTTTTCAACTTATGTGGCCATGCTTTGTTCTGCATCTAAATTTTAGCGTTGCTTTTCAGTGGTGGCTGTTATAATATCTATATGTATTGTAGTTGGCCTGTTAGCTTTCATTTATTCTGTTCATTTCAGTTTCATTAAGTAAACAACAAACATGCCTTTGAGGCAGTTATGTTATGTGGTGCTAGTATTGTCAAATATCTACTTGATATCTGAAATCCATAATGCGGTTTATAGTGCCCTGGGTTTGAGTTTTAAATGAGCTTCATTGTTTGAACCTCAGGCTGGCTTTATGTCTTTTCTAGATTTTAATGTTGTTCCCTTTGTTGCCAGATCACAAACGTGACTCAGCCAGGGCTGAGGATGCTTTGACACTTTTGTATGGCAGTGAGCCAATTGGAATGCAAAGAGATTGGAATGAGGAGTTGCAATCTTGTCGGGAGTTTCCTCATACAACTCCACAGGAGAGGTACCTGAATCATCTCATACATGATTTGATGACTTGAACTCTTAACATGTCTTTTAACTTGTCTGTTGGTCGACAACTTTATGTACTAAACTACTAATGATTTCTTTACTATTGCAGAATTTTGCGAGATAGGGCTCTTTATAAGGTGACATCAGATTTTGTTGATGCAGCAATTAATGGTGCTATTGGAGTTATCAGCGGTTGCATTCCTCCAATAAATCCAACTGATCCAGAATGCTTTCATATGTTAGTATGACTGCACTTCTCAAGTTTAAGCAATTTGCTGGCAGATCTTGTATTTGTTGGAAACTCAGATTTTTAAGTTTTTTTTTTAAAATCTTTTTTCTGATATTATAGGATTTAGATATTGGAAATATGTTTTATGCTAGCTACTGCTTATTATTATGCTATAGTAAATGCATGTTAAACATTGTTGTGGCTGAGGTTGGGGATCGTCGACAAATGATAATAAAATGGAAACATCTTTTCATTCTTATTTGTGGAGTGGGGTGCGGTTGATTTTTGAAGAACCTGGTAGTCTTCTTATAGCACATGATATTTTATCTGTTAAATTTTTTTATTAGAATTCATAATTACATGGCAACTTTGCTGCGCATTGTTTGATTTGGCCAGTTTCCTTAACAGTGCTTAGTTGATGGATCCGCAGTATAATTTAGTTCTATATTTGTATAATAGGTATGTGCACAACAATATATTTTTTAGTTTTGCTGTTGATGCGGACCTTGAGCAGCTACCAAAGACCCGTGCAGAGGCTAACTCAAAAACATGCAGCACAGTGACATCGCATAGTTCTTCTGAAAAATCTTCTGATAGCTTGCCCAATGGGGCAAAAGATGATAGTTCAAGTTCAGAAGTCCCTACCAATGGTGTGGATATCAATCAAGATATTCTTCCTGAAACACAGTTGGCGGAGAATGAGCAGGCAACTTATGCTTCTGCAAATAATGATTTAAAAGGAACCAAGGCTTACCAGGAAGCTGATGTCCCTGGACTTTATAATCTTGCTATGGCTATAATTGACTACAGAGGTCACAGGGTGGTAGCTCAGGTATGTAGGGAAGTTGAAATTCACCTATTGATTATATTTCTCTTTTCCAAGAACGTGCAATTGTTCATGGGATAGAAGTTATAACCATTATGTTGATAAGTATCAGATTCTGATACACATAAATTAGAGCATTATTTCTGGATTATTTGTGTTAGAAACTTCTCTAAATATAACAATATGCATTGCAACTTGTCAAAACAACCTCCAAGATGCTAAGAAACTGCTTTGACAACACTATTGAAACTTCCCCGTATATCTGAATTCATATTTTTATCAGCTTTCAAATTGGGCATCTGTTTCAACACTTTTTTTTAATTGGGTAAGAAATTCTGGTAACGCAGTATGAGAATAAATAATTATATTTATTAAATTACTTATTTCTTGCTCTGCAATTATCATTGGTATTATTTAGGATTTAAATGGGGATTCAAATAAAATGTTTGAGCCTAGTAATATGTGTTACCTTATGCTATTGTATCATAGTAGATTAGGATATTAGGTATTGATGTTTGAGTTGCATGAAGATTTCCTATTTCATTTGCCTCTAATAGGTATCTCATCAAATTAGATAATTAATTACCTTATTAAAATTAATTGAATTCAGTTTTTTTGGGAGAATTTTTTTTTTTTTTAAATTTTTTTCCTATTGCCTGTGGTAAGTGCTGGATTGTCTGATGAAAATATTACACTACATATGTTGTATATGAACCTGTAAATCTTATGAACTCTCTTTCACAATTTCACTTTTGACATTTGATCCTTTGTGCTTATTTTGCTGCAGAGTGTCCTACCAGGAATTCTTCAAGGGGACAAATCAGACTCTCTTCTGTATGGATCTGTTGACAACGGGAAAAAAATTTGCTGGAATGAGGATTTTCATTCTAAGGTAATTAAGGTCGTGTAATTTTAGTATTTGTTTGTGAGGATAACTAGTTGAGACTAGCTCTATGATATTGTGGAATGCAAATTGGGAACTGGAAAACATAGCTCTGGATTGGATCTGAATTTCCTATGAACCAGTATGTTTGCTCTAATCTCAGTTTTAAAAAGGCACAACAGCAAGAAAACCTGAAGAATGTATGCTCTGGCACAGTTTGAGGCTGTTAGATGCCCCCAAAACTTCCCTGGCCACTCAATTAACCTTTTTTAAGCTATCCCTCTTCTTCTGTTACTCTACCCTCCATGGCATTAGCATATATGAACTGCTGCCTCTTCCCCTTTTCATTCCTGTGGGTCACACATGCTTTCCCTTTCACCTGTCCTACACTTACTCTCATACACCTCGGTGACTGTGGTCTCAGTCTTATCCAATTGAATTTTAGGCATATCAATACCGTGAAGTGCATGAACTGTGAAGTTATGCTTGGGATGAAAGAAATTAACTACAAGAAATAAATGTTCATGGATTAAAGGCAAATTCTGCATCATCTGCAAACTGTTTTGATACATTATATTTTGGGCTTGTTATATTCTGTGATCTCTTTCATATTGGTTTCTTTTATATCCCTCATAAGCTCTTATTTTAGGTTTTGGAAGCTGCAAAACGGCTTCATCTGAAGGAACACTCTGTCCTTGATGGATCTGGAAATGTTTTCAAATTGGCTGCACCTGTGGAATGCAAGGGCATTGTAGGTGGTGATGACCGGTATTCACCTGAGTTAATTTTTTGTTTTTTTATGACCCTTCAGTTTTCAACATAGCTACTATAATAATTTTTTATAGCTCTATTCTAGCTTTCTTATGATCCTGTTTAGCATATTTTATTTGTTGCTTGTAGCTGTGTATATCATTCTCCACCAATATATACAATGATTTGGTTTTCTTTTTGAAACCAAATCAGGCATTATCTTCTAGATTTGTTGAGGGTAACTCCTCGTGATGCAAACTACACTGGGCCTGGTTCTCGATCATGCATCCTGAGACAAGAATTAATCACTGCCTTTTGCCAGGTGAATATGTTGCACGAATGTCAATATTGTTTTGGCATATGAACTGTATATTGAGTTTCATATAGCTTACTCTTTGTTGGAATAGGCCCGTGCTGCAGAGAGGTCAAAATCTAAGGAGACGAGTCCTCAAGGAGCAGACGTAACTGCTGATTCTCAAAATGTTACTGATGAGAAGCAGGTGAGCATTGCAGCAGTGTAAAATATTACTTGACTAATATTTTTGAGAATTTTGAGACATTGTTTTCTCCCATCCTTTCCCCCTTGACTAATATATCTTCAACTCAGTTTGACCTACCTGTCCTGACTTCATCTGACATTTTGGAGTTACTTTTGTTGCTTGTGCGTGCACATCACTACACACTGGTTATAGACTCCCTCCCTCTAGCCTTAATGGGATTAATATGACAGGAAAATTACCAATCTTGCAAAATGAAGGTTCATTATAGCTGGAATAGAAAAGGAAATTGTACTCTTAATTGCTCTACTTCTTATCCATCATGTTTCTTTTAAGAGCTATGTTAACAGCATCCTTTTCCCCTTCTATTTGAAGACGAAAGTCTGTCTTTTGTATGATCAATTTCATAGTTTTATGGCTTGACAACCTAATGTTGGAATGTGCCTTGATTACCTTCAGCAGGATTTATCAAAGGAAGAGATGAGTGAGGAAGTCAAAGAACTCACTTCTGCATCTGCGGAAGGTTCAGACTCCTATGAGGAAATAGTTTTTAACCCTAACGTGTTCACTGACTTCAAACTTGCTGGGAATCCAGAGGTTCTATTTGAATTTATTTTTACTTTATCTTTGCCCATTTTTTGATATTCTCTTCATTTTAAGTGTGTCTAAATATTTGTTTGCTCATTGATCTCTTTCCTGGCTCACTGTGCCTGAGTTTTGTTTGTGAATACTTTATGACACCCTTTCTGCATTCATTGCTAAATTTGATCCCGTCCCCCAGGAAATAGCTGCTGATGAAGACAATGCGAGGAAAGTTAGTCTGTTTCTAACTGATGTTGTACTTCCAAAGTTTATTCAAGATCTCTGCACACTTGAGGTTTCGCCCATGGATGGTCAGACATTAACAGAAGCACTCCATGCTCATGGAATCAATGTACGCTACCTTGGAAAGGTAAGCATACTAGATGTGGTCAATACTCAATGCTTTTGAAATGGTTCCCTTTGGAGATTGTGTACTATAAGATATTCTAAGATTAAGTGCTGATTTATTGTGTTTAAATTCCTATTTGATCACCAGAGAATTTTTATTTTGCTTCTAACTTGTCCTTATATTTTAAAAGGTGGCCGAAGGGACTAAACATCTACCTCACCTGTGGGATCTTTGTTGTAATGAGATTGTCGTCAGATCTGCTAAGCACGTAATCAAGGTGAACATTTACCATCTTGTCTGTAACAAGAACTTTGCCTCTGGACTACTTTATGTCTTCAATTATTAAATCTGGAAGTGCATTTTGGATCTTTTACATCTTGCTGTAGCACTATCTGCATCATTGGAATCATTCCAAAGAGTATGGCTATATATCAAGAGGTTTGTTCATCTCCATATCTAGCATGAGTTCTTGAGAGTCAAGTTAGCTGGTCCCTGTTCGAAGCACCGCTTCCTTCCCAGGATGAATGTGTCCAACTTTGGACAGGAGGTGTTCTCACCCCTCCTTGTTAAAGGAGAGTCTCCTAAGTTGATCTTCCTCCCATGAGCCAGCTTGCAAATCCCCAGTCACATCTAATTATTCCCCAGACACTTGAAAGTGTCCATGCGATCTAGATAGACATGTACCATTTGTTTAACTCCTCAACATCTTACATTCCTCTTCTTGGTTTAATCTGAGAAGTAGATGCTTCAATTGCTTCATTGATACAAGATATTGAATTAGCATGAAGAACATGATAATTTTGTTGGTTTCAACTTATTTACTTCCTGCTGAGGATATGCCATCTCATTAAACACACTGAATCCTATTGCACTGGGAATGTTGCCTACCTGTTTTCCTAATAGTGTTTTGGTTATGACATCATGTGATTTTCTTTTGCAATCATCTATAATTTGCAGGATGTACTGAGAGACACAGAGGATCATGATCTTGCGCCAGCAATGTCCCATTTCTTGAACTGCCTTTTTGGAATCTGTCATGCTCCTGGTGGAAAATTAACAGCCAATAACACACATTCCAAAACTCCTAAAAGGGTATGTCCTGTAAGGTTGAATTGTGTCAAGTAGTCTTCCAACTAACAAACTGTATTATGCTTGTTCGTGCCTTAATTTTCTCAGTTCATTTGTTTGTTTTACCTCCCCCAAGGTGTTGCAAATCCTTTTATTAAAACATTTTTTTCTCCCTTTCCTGTTAAATTTATATGATAAAGCATACTAAATGTTTTGTGATTTGTGATATAGCATCTTAATGAGGAGTTCTTGTTTGCATATGGATTTACAGGAGCATTCTGGGCATCAGTCATCAGGAAAGCATTCTAGAGGGCAAGCAAGATGGAAAGGCAAGGCATTCTCAAGAAAGTCTCTAGCTCCATACATGAATATGAGCTCTGAAACTCTTTGGTCTGACATTGAAGAATTCTCAATGGTCAAATACAAGGTATCAATTATCACCTAACCCAATTGTTTATTTATCTCTGGAACAATGTGATACTGCTAGAATCATGTGTATTCTCTGTTCGTCTAAAACATGTGAACTTATTTACATTGGATCATTTGAAACAACTTTTGTATGGGTTGACATTTGAAGCTCTTTTGGCTGAACAAGATATTATCGAAGTTGTCATATTGTGGAATTGGTTTAGTGCTATATTATAAAACGTACCTCTTTGGTCCTATTTATAAGTCCATTTTAACTAAATCACACATACCAAGGAGAGGTAGTTAGCTCAATGATTATGAGTTAAATTTTCAACTTTGCCCTCATTTATGAATGAATATCTTTCAACTCTTTCTATTTTCATTGCTACAATTAATATGGGCAAAATTGTCACAATTTCATTTATTACTTGAAAGAGGACTTATAAATAGGACCAAATTTTTTAGTCAAAAGGGATTTATAAATAGGATTAGAGTGGTATAATTTAGGTTCTTCTATGTTGAGTTTAAACAATATGTCTTTACATGCAATGAAATTTGACATCTAGGAAGTAGGAACATTTTGTATTTCCTTTATCTCCTATTCTGTATTGCTGGAGTAAATTTGAACAATTCACTTTAATGCAGTTTGAGTTGCTAGAGGGTGCAAGGTCTCAAGTGAAGAAGATTTCTGTTCTTCGTAATCTGTGTCAAAAGGTAAGTATAACATGTCAATCTTTGTTGAGCTGACCCATTTGGATGTTAGTGATCCAAATGATTTTTTTTTGTGTTTTCATGGTCTGTGATTCTGATGGTTCAATGTGCTATTTGCTCTAGACATAGATGCACTAGGTATTTAGTAATGTACGCATTTCATAACAAATTTCTTATGTTATAGAGGAAAGGTCACTTTATTTTTACATCACCAGAAAAAGTTATCCTCATCATCATTTTAAAAATTTGTTGATTTGCCATCATTATTTGTTTTATTCCTTATGTTGTATGTGTTGTTCATTGAATGAAATATGATGTTAGGTTGGTACTTAGTAATTACTGAAAGGTTTTACTTCATCCACTCCTATGGTTGATCTGAATAGTTGCTGAGTGATTCTTACCTCACTTAATATATTGATTATGTGTCAATGGGTTTCATCATAACTAAAAAATGTTGGTTTACAGGTTGGTATAACCATTGCAGCTCGTAAGTATGATCTTAATTCTTCAACACCCTTCCAAACATCAGATATCTTAGATCTCCGTCCTGTGGTCAAGCATTCAGTCCCTTTGTGCTCAGAAGCCAAGGAACTAGTGGAAACTGGAAAACTTCAATTAGCTGAGGTATTTACAATGTTTATGGGTTCTAATACTAGTTGTAAATGTGATTTGTGCCCCTTGGCATATTTTAGACGAAGTGATACTATTTATTTTGTATGCTTTTATATTTGATTTTATTTAGTGGGTGGATCTTTCTGGAAGATTACCGGAATAAGAAAAAAATTAAAATGTTTGTGCTTTATTTTGGGGTTAGGCCCTCGCTAGTCAAAGCATAAAAGCAATTATGTTACTTAACATGGGATTGTCTTATGTTTGTTGAGATGATAAAGTTTATGTAGTATTGGAATGGTTGCGCCTTTCTGTGAAGATGTAAATGTTCAAATATGTGCATGTTTGATGCTTGACTTGATTTATTTTCTGACTAGACTGCATTACATTGTGTAATATTTTTCTGTTGCAGGGCATGCTCAGTGAAGCTTACACCTTATTTTCGGAGGCATTCTCAATTTTACAACAGGCATGAAATTTGGTTTTGTATCTCTTGTGAAATAGTTCCCTGTGCTTAAAATAATGTGTTGTTTATTGGGCTGCAGGTTACTGGTCCAATGCATCGTGAGGTTGCCAATTGCTGTCGGTACGTCAATATTTGTTGTTTCCATATTGTTTTTTCTAAAGAAGTGCTACTTTAAACATTGGTTTAATTTCTTACTTCAGATTTATGAAATAGATTTTATACAAATTCCATTAAATTATTTTTTATCTACCAAGGCTTATAAATTTGAAGCAGCTAAAAAAGATTTGCATTGCTTTGCTGCAGCATCCAGCTTCTTGACTTGTAATTTATTTGTTTGTGGTGCATTAATCTGATTTTATCAAGTTTTGATGTCTTCAATAAATTTCAGGTACCTTGCCATGGTTTTGTATCATGCTGGAGACTTGGCTGGAGCTATTTTGCAGCAACATAAGGAGTTAATCATAAATGAACGTTGCCTTGGTCTAGATCATCCTGACACTGCTCACAGGTATTCCCTACTCCACTCTTTTATGTTCATTCCCTTAATATTTTAATTTCTTATATTCTGTTGCAGTTTTTCTTTTATATCATTTTATTTGTATTGAGCCGAAAGGAATCTTAGAATGGGAAAAAGTATAAATATTGAGATGCCAGGTTTCTCAGGTATCTGAGTTTCATTTCCTGAAGGAGTTTTTTCTTGAACATTTTGTGATCTATTATATTGTTGTTTCAGTTATGGCAATATGGCTTTGTTCTACCATGGACTTAACCAAACAGAGCTTGCCCTTCGACACATGTCCCGTGCTCTACTCCTATTAAGTCTGTCATCAGGCCCAGATCATCCTGATGTTGCAGCAACTTTTATTAATGTTGCAATGATGTATCAGGATATAGGAAAGATGAATACTGCTCTTCGTTATCTTCAAGAAGCCTTAAAGAAGAACGAAAGGCTTCTTGGAGAGGAGCATATTCAAACTGCTGTGTGTTATCATGCTCTTGCTATCGCGTTCAATTGTATGGGTGCTTTCAAGCTCTCTCACCAGGTATGTATAGTGGTATATCCAGTTTCTAATATTTAGCAAGCGGTTGTCTGATTCTGGCAATTGGTATGACAGCATGAGAAAAAAACATATGATATACTTGTCAAACAACTTGGTGAAGATGACTCAAGGACACGTGACTCACAAAACTGGATGGAGACATTTAAGAAGCGTGAGGTATACCTACTTCTTGTTACTAGGCATCAAAGTGGTGTTTTAGATCTTGGACTTTGCTGGATCCAAATGGCTAGAAAAATAAGGACTTCTGTGAAGCAAGTACTCCCGCTGGTTCTTAATATAAAACCTATTTGAGGAGTTGATCTTGGTCTTAAATATAAGACTCATATTCTATATTTGTCAATTTTTTCCTAATTTACCTCTATTGACTAACTTAACTAACTTAATTTAATCAAATTAGGTAAATATGTTTTATACTCCCTCCGTTCCTAATTATAGGATCTATTTAACCGATTTTTGAGGGATTAAGAAGAAGAGTTAAATTAGTTAATTTTACTCATTTTCCTAAAATACCCTTATATAAATTTAAAATGACATAAGTAAAAGTGAATTACAACCCCACCACATACTCTCCGACCAATTTTCCTTTTCACACGCTTTCTAATTGAAATAATGGTCTTACTATATAAACATATGTGTATATATGTATACATATAGATCTATCTACACACACCCATATATCTACACACGCACAGACACACAAATATGTGTGTGTGCGCACAAACACAGATATACATATATATGTACACACACATATAAACACACACATATATAAATGCTCCTAATAATAAGTATAGATAGGGGTATTATAGGAAAAAATTGACAAAAGTTAAAACTTGCTCTTATAATTAGGACCAAAACCAACTCCAAAATGTGTTCCTATAATTAGGACCAGAAGGAGTATTAAGGACCGAAGGGAGTAGTAAGTAATTCTGGGGTACCACCTATGTGGTTATGTAAGAAAAACCTTTCGTTTTGTAGTGTATGACTCATTTCTATATCTTTTTTTCTTTTTGCAGATGAATGCACAAAAACAGAAGGGTCAAACTATGAATGCTGCTTCTGCTCAAAAGGCTATTGATATCTTGAAGGTTATTCTCTATGATATATAGTCTTGTGGTATTTGTAGCTAATACTGAAAACATCTTTGAGATGAACTCTATTGGTTAAAATTACGAATATCTTGCACTAGTTTACTAGTTTTCTTGTCAAAGCTTTTTCTAAATATGCATTTGTTATTCCTTTCATAGAATTTCATTCTTTCATTTTGACATGAGACTTGACTTGGGGCTTTGGGTGAACTGTTTAAAATTTTTCCTTTTGGTCTCATGCTCTAGGAGGCTGCTGACAATTTCTAAGATTACAGTTTGATTTTTATTGCCTTCTTTAACCAAAGGAACCAGATAAAGCTTCATAACTTGCTTTAGAGGATTGCCTTTTCTTTGCATATTAACTTGTGAAGTAAATCTGATTCTATAGTCTATACTTTAAAGATCTTCTGAAGTTTGGAATTTTCTTGTCACCAACAGGCAAACCCAGATTTAATGCATGCATTCCAAGCTGCTGCGATTGCTGGAGGGTCTGGAGGTTCAGGCATGGCTGCCAACAGATCCCTCAATGCTGCCATGATGGGTGAGACTCTACCCAGAGGAAGGGGAGTCGACGAAAGAGCTGCACGAGCAGCTGCTGAAGTTAGAAAGAAGGCTGCAGCAAAGGGCCTATTAGGACGTCCGCACGGTGTTCCATTACAAGCAGTGCCACCCCTTACTCAGCTTCTCAACATCATGAATACGAGTGGTATAAATCCAAATGCTGTGGAAAACAAGGATGGAGATGGGGCAAAGAAGGAAGCTAACGGCCTTCCTTCGAATGATTCAACCGATGTTCAGAGCAACCAATCAACACAACCTGTACAAGAAAATGCTCCTGTTGGATTGGGCAAAGGCTTAGCATCATTGGATTCAAAGAAGCAAAAGTCAAAAGTAAAGGCTGGGGCTTGAAATTTTGAGCATCTAACTAATATTTATTTGAGATAATAATTCATTTTATGATGGTTGGATTGGCCTGGTGCTCTGCTCAGCTATTCAATAATGTTGAGTAGTAGTAACAAGTAATTTTGTTCGTTTTTCCCATTTCTTACTAGGTTCCTAGAAACAATTAGGCGTTCAGAGTGCTTGCAGATGATTGTGAATGCAGTATATGAATACACAATTTTTTTTAGTTGGGCAGTGGCTGATCTTTTGATCATGTATTTGGAAAAAAAAAAAAATTGCCCTAAAAAAACCATGTATTTGGAAATGTTGTTGAATCTTGTCTAAAAGATGAGTGGATCATGCTAATTCTAACGAGGCAAATAAGCATGTTAGAATTCATATCTAACATGCCTAGTTGTTTTTGCAAGGCTGTGTCTACTTTACCATGGGTAGATTTACTTACTCAGGAATGTCATGTAGGAAGTTTTGCATTTTGATTTGAATCATTGTATCTGACAATTTTATTCTCGGTTGCAATTGGGCCGATAATTCTCCAATTTTGTTGGGTTTTTGGCTGCAGTGTATGATTCTTATGTGATTTTCAATGCAAAATATTAAGCCTTGTTTCATTATAGTTGGTGGTGAATCAATCATTCAAAAAAGTTGCTTTACTAAAGCGGTTATCATAAGGACTAGCACACGTTAAGGCTTGGTTTGGTTTGGGGGAGGGGAGGAAAAATGGAGGGAAAAGAAGAGAAATGTTATTTGTAGTAGGGCCCACAAGAGTTTTCCTCATTTTTAAATTTTTTCCCTCCATTTTCCCTCCCCTCCCCCCAAACCAAACCAAGGCTAAGGAAACAGCCTAGTGACAGTTTTTTCCGTCTGTTGGAGGTAGCGGTTTTGATTTTACTCCTTTGTAATTCAAAATATTCTTTTAACCAGAATGGGATGTTAATTACCAACTTATGAACTTTGTTTTTGGACATCGCAATTCCATTATGGTCCGGAAATCAAGCGACAAAGAAAGATTAACGTTGAAACTTGAAATGAAGCTGGAACTATTTTTTCGTTGAAAAATTTGAAGTGATGAAGAAACCAACCAAGAAACCTTAATTTTCCCCTTCCTTTTTCTATCTTCAAAGATCATGATGATCAAGAATCTAGACACCTGAAATACAAAATATTCTAGAATACTGGTTTTTGGTGTTTGAATTTTTTGTTGGGTGAAAATCTAATCCATCATGCACTCCATTTATAACCTTGGTTGGGTGACATGCTGTGAACTAATCTAACTAACCCAACGGTTAAACGTAATTACTTCAAAAAGCTTTATAACATCTTTAACGACCCATTTCATGATCACTATTGCTTTTGAACACCTGAGCATATGCACCTTGCCCTTTTATCTGTTAGTATCTGCAGGAGCAAGAGTGGAAGAAACAAAGTTAAGGTTATTCAAACCTCATGATGACATGTAAGGAAAATTTTTCTTTTTTTGTTTTTGTCTTTTCAAAGAATGAATTTCTTAATGTTAGCTATAAAAAGATATTCACGTGCCACGATCTTACAATAGAATCTGACAGCAGATAATTCTATTTTCTTTAGTACCTTGACTTGTTTTTGCAGGTCTTTAATATAATCAACCGCCAAATCCAACATATCTGCTGTGTTTGTTTGCTGCCAACATAGAAGCAATAAGTCTCTCTCACACACAGATAAGAATATATATATAGAAAGAGAGAGATACCTTGTCTGATTTTGGGAAAAGCTCTTGCAGCTTCTTTATTCTTTCACTAATCTTTGTTCTTCTTACCTGATAACATAAATAAAAAGGTTCAATAACTTGATTATGGTGGAGTGACGAACTTTTATTCTTTCATTCTTTGTTTTTGTTAGGTGAAAGGAGTGATTATCTTTAAATGGACAAAGTAAGGTTTTTAGTTTTACCTTTAAGAAAAGTTTGCCACTTTAATTGATTATTTTTTTCCCTAAGAAAACCTAGATTTGGATTTTTATATATTAAGTGAAAATTTTTGAAACTAGATAGATAGAGAGAAAACAATGAAAGGATAAAAGGAAACAAAAGGTTTCCCATTTTGTATATTACAAGGAATCTAAACTATCAAGTATAACAAAAAAAAAAAAATACAATCTCCAGTCCTAATTATAAGACCTAATTGACTTTTTTTTTGGAGAGATTAATGAAACTAAATAAGTTAATTAATCATTTCATATGTTGTGTATCCTTAGATTATATATTGTTTATTAGTTAAACTAATTAGTTTGAAGAAAAAAATAAAAATAAAAATACTCTAAAGTAATTTAATTAGCTTTCTTAATTTCTCTAAAAAAGTCAACTAGGTCTTATAATTAGGACCGGAGGGAGTAATATTTATGCAAATATCTTCATAAAAAAGAATTTTACCCTCTCTGCAATGCTTCTTGGGTGAGTTGCAAAGCCTCTTTTGGCTCTAATTTTACAGGGAACAGATCCTTGAATATGCAAAATCATCTCCCTGCCATCTTTCTTTGTTGATGAACTAATAGGCAAACTCATTTGATGAGTTATGCCAACATTCTGATATCCAAATTGATCTGCTTTCTGTTAAGTGTTAAATACCATCAAAAGAGACATTAATCAAGGTCATATGACAAACACCATACTTTCATAGGACTTACACTTAGTATAGATAGTGAGTTTTCTGTCTAATTCTGTTGAGAATATTTTTAGTATTCATTTTGATATGTCATCTGTTGTTATCATGCCATGTCATTTGACTTAGACTTTAACATAATATTGTTTCATTTCATGCAATGAATGACATGTAGAGAGTGGAAATCCCCTTGACAAGATTGAATTAGAAACCCTATAGAACTTGATCCAATTGAGAAAACACAACAAGATTTGAATTTAGTATAGCTTATAGGTTTCTGTTTCCATATCTTCGTCATTTATTCGAACCAGTCATCTATTCTCTCATCACAGCATCATTTCATTTACAAAAAATTTCTGTTCAGTCCCACATAAGCAATTAATTACTAAAAAGTCCTACAACAACAAATGAGTACACTATAAACGAGATCTTATATTAAAGACTAGAGGTAGAACAACAGAGTCAACGAATTAAAATAAATTTTAGAGATCTTCTCAACAAGATTGAATTGAAAACCAACCTGAGATTCGGAGGCATCTGAAGTAGAAAACATGAATTCATTGCTGTCACTTGCTGTTTTATGAGCAGTGAATGAAGAACTTTCCCAGAAGTCACTTGTGAAACTGGGCATATAACTTTTGTGGTGTCTTCCATTATCATTTCTCATGCTTCTAGTTTCAACAATGGTTCTTGATCCTTCTTCTAGGGTTTCATTTCCATTTTCTGCAATCTGTTGCATCCTTCTTGGGCAAGAGGAAGATGGCTCAGATGAGAAGGTTGCTGCAAATATATGGAAAACATATATAATTTCTAAGATAATAAAACAACAATAATTCATTCATAAGATAAAGACTAAAAGAAATGAATACCATTTGTGGGAGAGAAATTGGAGAAAAACCCAGGAGGTGAGGTCTTCTGCCTGAGGAGAAGATTATTGGAACAATTCCCAGAAGCCATTTTGGATTGAGTGGAGTTCTGAGAACCCATAACAGTGTTCATCATCACACTTGAACATGACCCACCTACTCCAAATTCTTGGAATCCTTCACGAGAATCATAAATCAGCTGATTAGCCTCATTGCAGAAAACAGAACCTCCTCCTCCTCCTCCTCCTCCTTCATGCTTCACATTGCTCCATCCGTTGTTCGAATCTAACATTCCTTCCATTTCTGCATCAAGGGATTGAACATAACATCTTCTCTCATGTTGTTGTTGATGTTCCAAGCCTCTGCAATCTCCTTCTCTTTCCACCAGGTTTGCCAGCAATGAGCTTGGAGCAGAGCGATACCTCAAAAGCCCAGAAATTTGCTGCTGCTGCTGCGGCTGATGATGAGAATGACAACGTTGTTGTTGTTGAATGTTTCTAGGATCCATTTCTGGGTAGTTTCCTGAGTATTTGAGGGCAGGACTATAGACAGCACTCATGGCGATTTCCTGAAAAGAAACCCAGAAACTTTATCATATATTTAAACACAATATAGAATGACCAAGATTAGCATGAGCTCAGCTCAATGTCTATGTCAAGCTCGGTTGCCTCTAATCATAGTAGGATCAGAATGATGAAAAACACAGAATAGGAAGAATAATGGAAGAAGAAGATAAAGGAATTTTTTAGTAGTTAACCTTACAAGTTGGGGTGATTCGATATGTATGAAGTATTGAGGTGGTTTAAATTTGTGGTTGAGCTCAGAAAAGAGAGGAGAAAAGAGGAAGAAGAAGGTGAAGCCTGAGACATGGTTGTGTTCTTCTTGGGGCATATTTATATACACAGTTAGTTATGTAACAGTTATGTAACAGTAATACTACCTTGTTTTGTAATTACCCTTGTGTTTCGTCATTATAACCATATTATACCCTTACATTTTGCATTATTCAAATAACTTCCACTCTCTTCCTTTTGACCACCAATCAAATCCTTGAAATTACCTAACTCAATAATTTTTTAACATAACCTACCTGATTAATCAAGAGGGAAAAAATAATAATAAAATAATAAAACAAGGTCTTGAGTTAATTTATAGAAAAACATGAATAACTTCATTTGTTTGTCATCATGCATATTTTATGATTGTAAAATAATTTAATTTGTATAGTTAATTCTATTGTTTATTTGACGGAGTAATTATATAACATGACAGTCTATTTCAAACGCTAATCAAGTGAAAAAGGAACAACATAATTAGATTGGGATAAGTAGTGATGATTGACTCATCATCAATCCAGTCATAAAAAATCTTACACAAATAGATTCATTACGATGGAATGTTTCTATAATTTCTTCTGAAAAAATTGTGAAGTATTGTATGTAAAAGGACATGGAAAAGAAAAGGTATAGGAAAAATATGTAGGTATAGATATTCAAAACATGAGGAGGTGGAGGATACAACAACGCTATTAAGTTTTAAGGGGAATGACTTTGAAATACCAATTTAAAAAAAATAATGTCAGAAAAGTCCTTATTAACAAATGAATAAGGGGGATTAACAAGTTCAACAGTTACCACTAACCGCTTATGAGACTTATTAATTGATTATTTCCTTTGATTGGGACGTGAATGTCATTCTTTAAGCTAAGTTATAAAAAGTGTTGTTCTTTGGTTGCAGGAAGGGTCACAGTGTGAATATTACAAAAGTCATCTATATATAGCGTCTCAAAACTTCTTCTTCTTTAATTAATTAGTCATTTGTTTGAATAGTCTTCCTTTTTCATCAAGAACCAATCAAAGAACCAGTCAAGGTTTAAGGTTACTACTTATCTTGGAAAGCGATGTTTAGGCAATATTACTATCAGGATTCAATATATGATTAATATAAACATTTTTTTTAAAAAAAATCTACATCAAGTGAGTAATAAACAATGGTAACTTTTAATGCATGGAATAACAAAATGTTCATACTACTTACTTATTATCAGGATTTTTTTAAAAAAATTATATTCATTCCTTGAGACTTTTATAGTGATTTTTCTGGCTTTTTATTATGGCTACATTATTTTAAAAAAATTGAACTTTGAACAATGTATAAATAACCTCCTTAATCTTTAAAAATTAATAATTAATTAATCCCTTAAACTTTTAAGTCTATGCAGATAACTACAAACTATTAATTTTATACTCCATAAAGTTTTATTTTTTATGCATAGAACTCCCTTCAAACTTTAGATTATATCTAGATAAGCCTTTTAATTTTTTTTATTCATTTGTAAATAAATAATGAACAAAACTAAAGATATGAAAATTATATGCATAAATGTAAAAGTTAAGTGCATTTTATTGTAAAGTTTTAAAAGTTAAAGATACTAAAAATGACATAAAGTTTAGGGGGTTTTAAACAATTTAACTTTTATTTATAATACTTACCTAAAACCTTATTAGTGCTTTAGATGGTATGCAAAACAATAGTTCTTGTTAACAGTTAAGGGAGAGGGGAAAGGGAAAAAACAAGAATAATGATTTGGTTCTAAACAAAGTTTAATCCTTTAAAAAATATGTATAAAATGTTGGGTTTAGTCAATATATATTGAGTAAATGAGCAAAAATACACATGTGCTTTACCTCGGGAGCGCCCAACACCATATGCTTTTTTTGGGAGCAAAAATACACACGTGGTTACCATTTTGAAGCAAAAGTCACATCCCACCGTTATGTTCTGTTCACTTCAGCTCTTTCTCTCTCATCATGGTGAATAGTAACATAACGGTGGGATGTGACTTTTGCTCCAAAATGGTAACCACGTGTGTATTTTTGCTCCCAAAAAAAGCATATGGTGTTGGGCGCTCTTGAGGTAAAGCACATGTGTATTTTTGCTCATTTACCCATATATATCTATATAATATGTAAAAAGGCTACACTCTTCATGGATAAATAAGGTTATTTATTTTAGACTATGTACATATGAACCACAACTCTCTCCCCCCCTCCCCCCCCCCTCTCTCTCTCTCTCTCTATATATATATATATATATATCTACTTATTTCTTCTCTCTTTTTAATTCCAAAATATTGTGCCTCTCTTCTAGCAAAATAAATAAGTATGAAGTCTCTTTTTCAATTTTCTATTAAGGAAATTGCTTCTATATAATGATAAGGATTTCGAGAGTAGTTTTTTTTTTTTTTTAAAAATAAAAGAATATATATTTTTTGACCGAGGTCACATAATAGAATATAATTTAAACGAATAATGATATATAAAAAGAAAATTCAAAGAGTCTGTTTTCAAACTTTTTCTGATATTTTATTTTGTATTAAAATAAAGTAGCTTTCAAGTCAATGGTGTGATCAACCCTAGCTAAATTAGGGGTTCACATTAGGTGCACATTCCTTATGTGCATCTTATATACTCATCCCTCAATTAGAGGGGGTTGAATATATTTTTTTATATTTTATTTATTTAGATTATATTATATACTGTATCGTGTAATATTTTTTACACTCAGTATCTCTAATTAATTAATTTTTAGGATACTGGTGTTACAGAATTTTTTTTCTAAATGCAAGGCTGAAAATTAATTAATTTGAGATACTATATACAAAAAATATTTTAGAATGCAATATATAATATAATTAAAATAAATTAAATATAAAAAAAAAATGTGTTCACCCTTCTAATCGAGCACTTAAAGTGCACATAAGGGATATAGTGAACTCCTAATTTAGACAATGACCAAAATTTTCACCCTATGGTTTCAATTCATAAGAAAATAAATAACTACACGTGTTCAATTGGTGGGCCTCCAGAGTCCAGACTGTATGATTGATCAATTCACCATTTTGCATAAATTGTACGTCAAAATTAAAATTTATTTAATATATTCATTGAAGAAAAATATATTAAAAATATATATAATTGTCAAATAATACTTAGTTATAAATTAACAGTTTTTTATCTGTTAAACAGCATATGAAATTCATAAAAACATTATTTTAACAAGATATGTGACGATAATATTTTGAGGATGTTTAAATTAACTTCATATAATGCAGAGTCCATATTACATGCTTATCCTTATGTGCTTATTAGGTGCTTATACCTCTAATTAGAGGTATAAGCATATTTTTTTAAAACTTTTTTTATATATTGTATTTATTTAAACTTTTTTTAAATATAAATAAATACAATATATAAAAAAATTTAAAAAAAAAATATGCGTATACCTCTAATTAGAGGTATAAACACCTAATAAGCACATAAGCATAAGTATGTAATGTGGACTCATATAATGCATGAGTGAACATATTTATGTGATGAATAATACTAATACTGAGTATAATAGTACTACAAGTATTAAAAAAAGTCAACTAACCGATAAAATTCCGAAGATATGAAAATTCAATGTCAACGCAATTCACATTTGCATATATGTGTTCGTCTTGGAAGTCTAACGTTTGACATTTCGCATGAAAAGTTAAAAACTTAAAAAGTCAATGTCAACGCAACGCCTTCAAATATTAATTTCAATGAATAAATTTTATCAAATACTGACAAAAATGTTCTAAATTACTATTTGTTACCCTTCAGTTATTCAAATTCAATCAATCATCAAGTTTAACATCATATGGTTGAGTCCCTCAAATTTCTTCATATATATATATATGAAGGAGGGAGTATTAAGAAATTTGAGGGACTCAACCATATATGTTCATTGAAGATCTTTAATCTCAGTGTGTGTGTATATATATATATATATATATTATATGAAGAAATTTGAGGGACTCAACCATATGATGTTCATTGAAGATCTTTAATCTCAGTATGTAAATTATATATATATATATATATATGATTCTTGACCTTGCCGACATGTCCACGAATATCTTTAGACGTGATAGACAATTTTCAGGTACAAGTTAAGGGAAATTTTCACTGCATTATTCAATTGGGGTGCAACTTGACTAAATAGATAAACAAATTTTTCTTGTGAGAATGGAAATAATTAAATAAATAATTTTTTTAATGCTTTAAGTGAAAAAAAACGTTGACATACATGTGCATTGACTAATGTAGAGATTAAGTATGGTTACCTACGAAGAAAAAGAAACGTTTGACTTTACCTGTTTGATTGATCCATGAGACAGTCTGATTTTGATTGTCAAATGTGTCAATTCATTCTTTAGCATAAAGTCACATGTTATAATCTCTTAACAAGTACTCCCTCGGTCCCTAATTATAGGAGTAAATTTTGGAGTTAGTTTTTGTCCTAATTATAAGAGCAAGTTTTAACTTTTGTCAATTTTTTCCTATAATACCCCTATTTATACTTATTATTAGGAGCATTATATATATGTGTGTTTACATATATATGTATATTTGTGTTTATGTGTGTCAATATATATATGTGTGAACACACACACATATATAAACATATATATATATATATGTGTGTGTGTGTGTGTGTAGATATATGGGTGTGTGTCTCTATGTATGTAGATAGATCTACATGAATACACATATATGTATACACATGGTTATATAAAAAGCAACTAATATACATAAATAAACTAATATGTCATGGATATCTAACATAAGGCAAATTATAAACACTTATAATTAGGGCAACTTTTGTCATTTTAAATTTATATAAGGACATTTTAGGAAAATGAGTAAAATTAACTAATTTAACTCCTCTCCTTAATTCTCCCAAAATCGGTTAAATTGCTCCTATAATTAGGGACGGAAGGAGTAATAAAAAAACAAGAAGAAGAAAGTTCTAATTTCTCAAGATTTTTATAGTCATCATACAAAGTCCAAGTTTAAATTTCAAATTTCCGCGAAAGTAAAAGGGAGCTCAAATCGAGCATAAGATGATAAGAAGCATATAAGAAATTTATATATATATATATACATAATTTTAACATTATTTAAGAAATAAATATTGATATGATATGAAAAAAAAAGGTTTACGAATGACTTACAAAGTGACTCATTGCACTAAAACTTTTATTGAGGGTGCCCTATTTTTGGGACTAGAGGAAATATATTTAATACATAGAGAAGCTAGCTAATTGTATTGCTAATTCTAGGAAAGATCATGTAATTACTGATGTCTTTTGTATTTTTGATCATCCCTCTCCTCCAAATCCAGATTAATGCCTGTTTGGGATAGCCAGTGGTAAAAGTGATTTTTATTTTTATGGGCTTTTGTAAGAAAAAGATGAGATAAAAGTCATATTGTAAATATGATTTGTGTTTGAGATAGTGGTGACAGAAATGACATTTTTCCAGATAAGCTCTTGTTTGGAATAGCGTTTGAAGATAAGATAAAAGTGATATTGTAGATGTGATTTGTATATTACGCAATTTGTTAATGGTGCTCAAATTTTGGTTTCATCAGAGTGACTTGTGCTCCCCTTGAAAAATGAACTTGTTATTCCCATTACCGAACTTGTTAATCGTATTAATGAACTTGTTATTCCCATTACGCAATTTGTTAATAGTAGTCAGATTTTGGTTTCATCAGTGACATGTGTTCCCCTTGAAGAATGAAATTGTTATTGATCTCATTACTGAACTTGTTAATCCCATTAATAAACTTGTTATTCCCATTTTGCAATTTGTTAATGGTGGTCAAATTTTGGTTTCATCAGTGACATGTGTTCCCCCTGAAGAATGAACTTGTTATTCTCATTATTGAACTTGTTAATCTCATTAATAAACTTGTAATTCCCATTATGATTTTTGTTAAATCTCACATTTTATGTTCGCCTTCTACTTCCTCAAACTCATTTATTGTTCATGATCTTCTTCTTCCTCCAAACCCATTCCATTCAGCCTCTTAGCTTCCTCCAAAAACACTAATTTCAACATTCCTCCACCATCGCGTCTCTTCCTCAACTTTCATCAAACTGGAAAGCAATATATTGCGGTAATGATAATCATAGGAAGAGATGATAGAATTCCACAAAAAATATAAAGGATTTGCCACTTAATAAGCCAGCCAAAAAGAAGATACTACATTATAGGGATCATTTCGAAGACTTATATGCCACTTTCAGTTGACAAAAGAGGAAGAGAGAAGACTTCGTTCGCAAACCGTCATTGAAGAGGAGATAGATCTGTGACGGCAGTGTGAGAGGAAGAGAGACTTGTTGAGAGCCATGATAGCTTCAATGTCTCCTGGCATTGCCACATGGCGACGCCAACAGGAAGAGGAGAGGAGGAGGAAGAGAGGGAGAGGAAAGAGAAAGAGGAAGATATGGCAAAATAGTAAATTCACCAACATTTTAAAATCTCAATTTGATCCATGTCACCTTTATGTCCTTTCAAAATGTTAATAGATTTTTTGGATTTAGGAATTTCAAATGGTATTTAATCATCATTTTTCCAAAAAGTTAATTTATATTTAGCATTTTTTCCTAAAACAAGTAACTGTAAAATAATTATTTTCACTTGATAAACTGCAGGAGGGATAAAAAGGTAATTTCAATAGTCATGCATTTCCTGACACAGTCCACACACACAACACTACACAATGTCATTTCTTGCTCCCAAAAGCTGAGATTTTTTGCTTTTACAAAAAGTTACTCTTTTAAGTCCATCAGCCACAAAAAGTCATTCCAAACACCTACAATATTTATCTCACAAGGCTTTTTTTTTTTTTTTTCCCAATTTCACTGGGTTTCTATGCTCTCCACAGCCTTGCCAAACAAAAGGGGTGAATAACGAAAGATGACTAGTTTCCCCCCCCCTCCTTTTGTGATTTGTATTTGAGTTTTTTTTTTCATGTGGTGAATGACATATTTCCAGTTTTACTCAAAAATAAATAAATAATGTTATTAGTGAGGAGAATTTCAAAGGAAAAAAAGGGTATTTTAGCCCCTTCTTCACCTATTGGCTTCATGTCCTCATCAATCACAGAAACACTCCAAGAAGTAATATATATTTAAAGGCAAAAGGAGTACATTAAAGAAAATGAAAAATTGCGCTTCTAGAATGACTCTTAATAGAAGGTACTAATATCTTTAGAGGGAGAAAGAATTAAAATAATTTTTTTTGGATAATTTACTCATAAGATTTGTTGGGATTGGAAGTTGCAGTACTAAATGCAGTCCAATAAATGAGAACAATAATGGATAAGTTGAGACCTAAAATCTTTCTCTTTTCCCTTTTTCTTCATTCATTGGTGCAAAAATCATAGTCAAATTGAATTAGGCATCGAACTTACTTTTATTTTTTGGGTGTTTTAAATTTGAATTCTGGTAGAAAGGCTTAAATCCTAATTTAGTATAATAATTGAGAAGGGCTTGATTAGTGTCTCAGATTAATCCTACTATTTTTTTTCTTAACTTCAATCAAATTTAAATATTGACTCCTAAAAATAATACTCCCTCCGTCCCTAATTATAGGAGCAAATTTTGGAGTTGGTTTTGGTCCTAATTATAAGAGCAAGTTTTAACTTTTGTCAATTTTTCCCTATAATACCCCTATTTATACTTATTATTAGGAGCACTATATATATGTGTGTTTACATATATATGTATATTTGTGTTTATGTGTGTCAATATATATGTGTAGATGTATATGTGTGAACACACACACATATAAACATATGTGTGTGTGTGTGTGTGTGTGTGTGTGTGTGTGTGTGTGTGTGTGTGTGTGTTGTGTGTGTGTTGTGTCTGGGTCTGTGCCTCTATGTATGTAGATAGATCTATATGTATACACATATATACACACAAATATGTATACACATGGCTATATAAAAAGCAACTAATATACATATATAAACTAATATGTCATGGATATCTAACGTAAGGCAAATTAGAAACATTTATAATTAGGGCAACTTATGTCATTTTAAATTTATATAAGGACATTTTAGGAAAATGAGTAAAATTAACTAATTTAATTCCTCTCCTTAATTCTCCCAAAATCGGTTAAATTGCTCCTATAATTAGGGACGGAGGTAGTATTTCTTTTTATAAAAAATATTCACAAGAGTATAGTTTGTCATTGATCTAAAAAATAAAATTACTTTACATAAATGTTTTGTTGAATATTGAATCCCAAAAGTTCATCAACATGAAAGCAAGTTCCCGTGATGCAAATAAAATTTATAAGAATAAGAACAAAAATTCTTACATATGTTGATTGAACTTGCATCCCTCACCTTGAACATCCCTTGACAATTTGGTAGCTGCAAATTTTGTTCTTGTTGTTGTTTCTTTTGTTTATTTCTTTCTTCTGGATTTACAAAGTGTAGCTAAATTAAATCTTGTAACATCCCCATTTTTGTTCATTAGACTGAGTAACATTAGGATATGAAAGTTGAGTAAATTGAGGATCAAAGTAGAATAAATTGTGTTGCATGAGGTCATAAACTCATAGGATTGAGAAAGGAACGAAATAGAGGTGAAAAGTTATAAAGAAAGATGAGGAAACAGGCTTGTCCGCCTGTGAATACAGATTACACAGAGGATTTCCACCTGCAAATGTTCATAGAGTCAAGAGTTTTTATAAAGCTTCTATATATTCACCAGTGGACATAATCTCTTCTATTATATCCATAGATGGATACACGACAGGATGGAGATTTTAAATTTGAAAAATCAGACAATAATGAATAGAAAAGGAGAAAGTTTAAAGGAGTAGCGAGTTGCTCTATTAGTTATGACTTGATTAATCCGGCCACTTGAGTGCATTCTTGAGCTTCCTAACTTCCTAGTGTTTCTACCTCACTTCCCACCTCTTGATCTTTAGAGTTTTGGGAATTTGGAGGTTTGAAATGTTAGGATTTGGAGGAAAGGTTGTTGCCATGAACATCCCTTTAACCTTTAATTAATGGATTCTCCCAATCTTTGCAGAATGAATGGATGATCCTAAAGTTCGATTGATGACCTAAGTTGATGCTACTACATATTTATTAGGTACAAAAATCGAACATTTAGGACAAAAGCCAGTAGAAAAAGTTGGCTCTTTTTGTTTTTTTGTTTAAAAAAAAACACCCAATGAGCTGAGTGGCCATAAACTGGCACTCATCGCTTTCAAGAGTCTTGGGACTTATTTCTAAACACCCAATGGGTGTAAAGAGAGGACTAAAAGATAATGTTAGGTTTTCCCAGTGCCCCCTCCAAAAAAAAACAAGGTCTAGCTAGCATTTTGGTCATTGGATCCTTAGAATCTGTGTCTTTTTAATAATAGAATCATAATACTTTGTTCTGAAATTTGACAGGTCGGTGGGGAATCCGCTGCCTTATGAGACAAAAATGAAAAAGGGTATTTTATCCACACAAAAAAAAGGAAAATACAAACTATTTCTATATTCAATTGAGTATTGATCAAAGAGATATATGCAGCATATATATATATATATGGGTTTAATTTTTTACAATTGCTACAGAAACTTTTTTTCTGCAGCACTCACATAAAAGTGAGTGGGTCCTATTGTAGAGAGATGATAGAGAAAATATTAGTGGGACCCACTAATTTTTATGTAAGTGCTGCAGAAAAAAAGTTTCTGCAGCAACTGTAGAAACATTAAACCCTATATATATACATACCACTCTGATCCTATTTATAAGTCCAGTTTGACCGAATCTCACATAACAAGGAAAAGTAATTAACTCAATGATTATGGGGTAAATTTTCAACTTTGCACTCATTTATGAATGAGTATTTTTTAAATGTTTCTTCCCTCTCTATCTTTATAACTGTAATTAATATGGGTAAAATTGTCAAAATCTCATTTATTACATGAAACTAGACTTATAAATAGGGCCAAGTTTTTTGGTCAAACTGGACTTACAAATAGGACCAGAGTTGTGTGTGTAGAGAGAGAGAGAGAGAGAGAGAGAGATAAAAAGTACTTCCCCATGCATGCTTCCTTTTGCCCTATTTGAAGATGTTATCCTTAACATTATATTCATCGTCCAATGAACGTCCCTCCTTGGACGACAAGATATAGGTCATCAATTTAATTTTTCTTTATCCCGACCTACAGAGACATATGCATGTTTTTATATGAGTCTGTTTAGAGTTGGGAATCAGGGCTGGCTCGGTCCTCCAGGGCCGGCCCGTAAAGGGCCAGGGCCCGGAATAAGAAAAACATCTGTTTTTCAAAGCCCGGCCCGATAGCACCAGGGCCCGGAAGTTACTATTTCAAATTTTAACTATTTTTCTTCTGTTTTTTTTCAAAGAAATATAATATGATATTGCGGGTCTTTTCTTTGTTTTTATTTTCTTTTGTGTCGAGGATATTTTTATTTAAATAATATTATATTCAAGCATTTTTTATCATTTTGATAAATTACATTAAAAAAGAAAATGAGAAAGGATGAAAGACATGCGTAAATTAACTAGCTTTGCTTATCCTCTTACACTTTGCTTATCACATTAGGAACAAAGTTGATTCATTTATTTATTTGTAGAAATCTTCTTGAGCCTCATACATTCACAAGTCGGATTGATTAGGCTAGATAATAAACAAAAAGACGATGGGTATGTTTGTATGTTGAGGTAATCTCAAAGATTAAAAATAAGGAAAAAAATAGAAATTAAAAAATATCTCATTCAACTTTAGCAAGCCGTATAATGTAAGGTATGGACAAAAATGTAATTGGGTCAAGACGGAATTGACAACAATATAAGTAAGTGGTAGGTGCTATTTTCAGCTCCACATACACAAGACGTTAATCGTTGAATGGTCATTTTAATATAGACACTATAAACAATATTTACGATTCCTTAAAGAGATTTTAGTTGTTCAGCCCTATATATATTAAGCTTATTAGTCTTCTATCTTACTTAAAGTGAGGAATGTTTTCATGAATCTAATTGAAAAAACTTGGTATTTTCTATTATTTTACTGTTTTCTATTATCTCAATTATAATATACTAAAATTAAAGTAATTTCACTTGTCATTATTTTTATATGAATTTATTTATTTTCAGATGCTACAATTAAAGGGCCTAATTGGCCGGCCCATGACCCCAGTGGCCGGCCGTTTAAGCCTGGGCCTCTTGGTGGCCGGCCCTCTAGGGCCAATTTTAAAAATTCCTTCCATTTTTCAAGCCCGGCCCTTGAAGGACTAGGGCTTAAACGGGCCGTGTAACAACCCGACTTTTCACAAGCAGTATAATTTTTTTTTTTCCAAACATCATTTCAAAATGATCAGAGTAGTGCACCGGAGCGATTGAGTAACTGATATATATATTAAAATACCCATGGTAACATGTTTTTTGTTTAAACAATGATACGTATGTTTCAAAAGAAATGACAGAAAGGAGTCTTCACTGGGACTCCTAGGCGTCTTGCTTGCCCCTCTCCTCGGTTCTCGGTCCACCCGACCACGAAGCTAAGTTAAGAGCCGAGGTCCATGCATCGAACCCCGTGTAACGGTTAACCTCATGATTACATACATCATATATGTACAATGACATTCATAGACTCTTGGCAACATTTACTATGGTCAGACATAGGATATACATAACAGATATGTATAACAATAACAATACAGTCGGATGATAGACAATAGTACAATCGGATGATAGACAACAGTACAATCGGAGTACAGACAATAGTACAGTCGGATGTACAGACAATAGTACAATCGGATGATAGACAACAGTACAATCGGAGTACAGACAATAGTACAGTCGAGTACATACAAGGCATGACATGACAATAGGCATGACATAACAACAGTACAATGGAGTACGAGACAACATACACATATGCATACAATAAACATCGAGTTAAGGTTACCAAGACGCGAACGTACCTTCGTTGACGGTTTACGGTATTTCTAGCACGTTTACGGAAAAGCGTACTTTTACGGAAAATCGTGAAACAGTGGCACGTCGAGCAGCGTAACGGCAGCAGAATCAACGTTTCAGATATCCTATGAGAATAATGTCACTTCCATTAGTAATTTGACATTATAACTGGCATTTTAGGTAAAAATTACCATTTTGCCCCTATAACCCTACTTGGCGAAATTTCGCCAGCGCTTCCGCTATATAGGCTATTTTCTTCCCAAAATTTCGCCAGAACTTCGACGCATTTATGATTCTTGAAAATAAAGACTAAAATAGCCCTCCCATATGATACCCAAATCATACTTGAAATTTAAAGGCTATTACTACCCCTAATTTTGAAAGAGTTATAAAAACTACAACTTTTCAAATGACTCGATCCCTACTATGTTTACACCTCTGCATATTTTTCAACGCAAACAAGGCTCTAAAACATTTGTAGGAATCTTGTCACCTACTTTCTAAATCTATCTACTAATTCTACTAACTACTAAACTAAAAACGAAAGACTAAAAAAACTAAAGCCCGAAAGACTTACCCGTTGAAGACTTCGGCAGAGCTTCCGCCCAGAACTTCTCTCTCTTCTTTCTCTCCCTAGGAATTTCGGCCAAAGGAGCTCAAAGAAGTGAAGAGTGATGTGCAGAATTTTGAAGAGAGGAATGGCCTATTTATAGAAAATTTTTAGGGACAAGGTTGGAATTTTCCAAATTGTCTTACACTATTCATGTCCAACAATTCCAAAGGATTTTTGCCCTTGCTTTTTCATGCCTTGGCCGACCTCCCTTGCTGATGTGGCAGCCTCCCATTGGTCCAAAATGGTGATTTGGCTTGCTTTAAGCCCTAGCCCAACCGTTTTCCCCGATCGGTACCCGATTCGCGTGATTTCGGAGAATTTACAAAATTATGGATTTACAACTTTGAAGACAAGTTCTCACTTAGTAGAAATGTCCAAGTTAACCTATATTTTGATTCCATATAGGGCTCCAACAGTCCAGTTGAGTCTTTCTCGAAAACGTGCCCAAACGCGTCCGTGTCGAAACGAAAATCCGGAAGTTCCGGTTTAGAGACATAGATGCACCGATTTCAAATATGTCCATAAAAATTCCCAATTCTTTCCCAGTTGTCACAACTCTAATTTTGAAGTCTTTACTTCCAACCCGGCTATCCGCCCTTTTTCGAATTTCCCTATTTCGTCTTATTAGGAAAAAGTCCTATTGACTTTAATTAACTTCCGCAAGAGTTTAACGGAAGATAAAAACCCACTGATTAATATTTTACCTTGACTTTGGAAATCCCATTCCTAGATCTCTAGATAGGATCCGTTTCCTAATTTCTAAATTACTATTCACAACTTTTTACTTTAATTAATTATAATATATAATATATGCAACTTGCAACAAAAATCTTCATTTCCTTTTTCATTTTTTTTTATTTTCTGCCCAATTTTTCGTTTTTTTTTTTTATAATTATTTTTGATTTAATTATTTAATTAATTATTTAATTAATTAAATAATTATTTTTACATAATTTTTATAGAATTTTCCCATTGGTCCATTCTTGCATTTAGGCCTAAAAATACCTAAACTCAACTATTTTTCTCCAAAATTTCCAATTAATTAGTAAACATACTTTTACTAATTTTCAACTATTTTCCACTAATTTTTGAGCTTTACATAATTATTTCATAATTTTCTTTGCTCGAGCTTAAGTAATTAGCTCAATATTACTTAATTACTTTATTATCACTTGTTGATAATTTTCTTAATTAAGACACTCCTTTATCTTCAAACTTTTGCCTTAACATTAGAATTTCCATGCCTCATGCATTATTTTATAATTTACAAGGGTATTTTCCATAATTTTTCTAAGTCATTTACCCTTTCTAGGGGCATTTTGGTCATTTTGGTACTTTGGCCCTTAAATTCCCTAATCCAAATTTCGGGGTATTACATTTCTCCCCCCGTTAAACAAAATTTCGCCTCGAAATTTGTACCCATCCCACTATACTTTGTACTAACTAGACTCCGTCCTTCTCGGAACCGAGCTATATGCGTCGGATCTTCAATTTGTCTCGTCACCGCTCCTCCTGGTGATCGAGAATTCGCTTTGGTTTGACCATAAAGATATTGTCATATTGTACTTTGATATATAGTGTCTCCCGAGGCGCCCATACACCGCGGTCAACACCACAAATACCAAAATGTCTCCATGGCGCCCATACACCATGACAACACAAGATATCATACATGTCACCATGGCGCCCATACACCATGGCAACACAAGATACCTCCTACTCAATGACATGATCACGGTCGAAATATAGTAACGAGGAAACATGGAATACGTCACGAAGATGGTTCACGTATCATACGATTTAGTTGCATAACTAACACATAGTTAACGTACAGAGGAAAAATTCCTTAAGAGATGGTACCTTGGACTCTCTCGGAAGTTCTTTGTCCATGGTATCGGTTAGCGCGTACATTCGGCCCGGGTTCTCGCGGTCTTGACGCTGCAGCTTTCTCCGGACAAGACACACCGATGTGCCCGGCTTTTGACACTTGAAACATATCGGCTTCCCATCGCGGCCGTACTTTGTGGATGATACTTCCCGCATTTTGGACATGGTCGGGGTCCTGATGTTCCTGGGTTATACTGCTGCCTAAATCGGGCTGGCCTCTTGCTTTCTCCTTGAGAGTCACTCCAGGTGCTTCTCTCTTCCGTGAGGAATTTTCACGGTTGCCCTCGCTACGATTGGTATGGCTACTATTTTGATTCCGTAATATACGTAATTCCTTCAGTTGCGCTCGGTCCTTCGCAGGATTCCACTGCTTTGGCCATTTTAGAAAATTTCTGAGATACCAGCCTTGCCCTTATGTCATATTTCAGCCCGGTTACCAGTCGGTTAGCCTTCCAGCTTTCATTCTTGTAGATTTTCAGGTATGATGAATACCGCGACAGGTTGGTAAAACGGGCGAAGTAGTCGTCGAATGACTCTTCATTTCCCTGCTGAATCTGCAGAAACTCTTCTTCCTTAATCACCTGTATCGAGGAAGGAAAGTATTGTTCATTGAATTGCTCCAAGAACATCTCCCAAGTAATGTGGCTCTGTAAAGTTATGGAAACACTCTTCCACCATCTGTGTGCGTCACCATCGAGTTTGTAAATTGCCAGCTGAGCTTTCCGGTTCCCCGGACATTCCATTACTTCAAAGATTTTATCTAAGCTCATCAGCCAATCTTCTGCCAACTCGTTCTTTCCATGAAAAGTAGGTGGCTTGAGCTTGCAAAACTGTGTGACCCATTGTTGTGTGGTCTCGCACAGCTCTCCCTCGTCGTGGAGGTGATTGGGACCTTTCTGATCCCTCTGATTCCTCATCGTGCCCGTCACTTTGCTCGTTTTCCTCTTCTTCATTATTATGCTCTTCCTCATTCTCGTCGTCTTTCTAGTTGTCTCTCGCCTTCTCGGTCTTGTCGATTCTGTCTCTCCGAAGTGTATTGATGAGAGCCTCGCTGCTCTTGCAAGGTTCTCCTCATCTCCCGCATCTCATTCTCGCTCCGGTTGGTTTGGTTCGGATTTACCCGAGGTTGTCTACCTCGTCCTCCACCACGGCCTCTGCCTCGGCCTCTGGGAGCTCCGGCTCCTCTCGGATTTGTCATGTCATGTCTTGTTTTTTTTCTTTTCCTTCATTAGGGAAAACACTAGTTATACTCGGAGTACAACGATGATCATATCACAATTTCTATCGCACTTCATATCTATACTACTAACAAATAGACACCAAGCAACATGTCCCTCGTTCAGAATTTCGTTGGTTCGTTCTTCTTAGAAACGGGTATGGGGAAACATATCGGAAGTTCCTCTACATGAGTCAAATACTGCATGTACTTATCTTTATTGGTCTCGGGGTTTCATCCGGCGTGGCCTATCATCGCATATAAGCTCGATGCTAGGAAAGAATCACCGTCCAGCACAAACTGGCGGTTATCAGAGTGATGCACCGACCAAGGGTGGTACACCGGTTCAATATGGTATACCGGCTCAGAATGGTATACCGGTTCAAACTAGTACACCGAAATGAGGTGGTACACCAACTCAGGGCTATATCAGTACTCATTTTCAAAATATGCTCCAAATTTTTGAAAAGGCGTAGAACCTAACTTCGTTAACCGAATAGAATGGCCAGGTAAGTGTCTACCATGGGGGCCTCACCGAGTTCACGGCGACTGATTGGCACACCCACGTAGACTAGCCTTGCCTTCGGCACCAAACTGTCCGTAATAACATAGTTAAATTCATGCCAGGACTACTGCTCTGATACCAAATGTCTCACTGGCGATCACACGCCGTGGCAACAAAGTGTACCTCAGCCGCTATTTTTACGCACCCCCTCACGACGGATACAACCAAGACGGTGGCTGGCCGTCTGGCCATGTCGGGGTAAGAGCCAATGCTTCGCCACGATCACACCGTGAGAACCCCCGATCATGAATCGAATTTGCCATCAGAAAAACTAGCTCTGATACCAAATGTAACAAAGATATGTATAACAATAACAATACAGTCGGATGATAGACAATAGTACAATCGGATGATAGACAACAGTACAATCGGAGTACAGACAATAGTACAGTCGGATGTACAGACAATAGTACAGTCGGATGTACAGACAATAGTACAATCAAAGTACAGACAATAGTACAATCGAGTACAGGCATGACGCATAATAGGCATGACATAACAATGTACAATCAGTACGACAACATACACATATGCATACAATAAACATCGAGTTAAGGTTACCAGTACGCGAACGTACCTTCGTTGACGGATTACGGTATTTCTAGCACGTTTACTAAAAGCGTACTTTTACGGAAAATCGTGAAACAATGCACGTCGGGCGCGAACAGAACGCAGCAGAATCAACGTTTCAGATATCCTATGAGAATAATGTCACTTCCATTAGTAATTTGACATTATAACTGGCATTTTAGGTAAAAATTACCATTTTGCCCCTATAACCCTACTTGGCGAAATTTCGCCAGCGCTTCCGCTATATAGGCTATTTTCTTCCCAAAATTTCGCCAGAACTTCGACGCATTTATGATTCTTGAAAATAAAGACTAAAATAGCCCTCCCATATGATACCCAAATCATACTTGAAATTTAAAGGCTATTACTACCCCTAATTTTGAAAGAGTTATAAAACTACAACTTTTCAAATGACTCGATCCCTACTATGTTTACACCTCTGCATATTCTTTCAACGCAAACAAGGCTCTAAAACATTTGTAGGAATCTTGTCACCTACTTTCTAAATCTATCTACTAATTCTACTAACTACTAAACTAAAAACGAAAGACTAAAAAAACTAAAGCCCGAAAGACTTACCCGTTGAAGACTTCGGCGAGCTTCCGCCAGAACTTCTCTCTCTTCTTTCTCTCCCTAGGAATTTCGGCCAAAGGAGCTCAAAGAAGTGAAGAGTGATGTGCAGAATTTTGAAGAGAGGAATGGCCTATTTATAGAAAATTTTTAGGGACAAGGTTGGAATTTTCCAAATTGTCTTACACTATTCATGTCCAACAATTCCAAAGGATTTTTGCCCTTGCTTTTTCATGCCTTGGCCGACCTCCCTTGCTGATGTGGCAGCCTCCCATTGGTCCAAAATGGTGATTTGGCTTGCTTTAAGCCCTAGCCCAACCGTTTTCCCCGATCGGTACCCGATTCGCGTGATTTCGGAGAATTTACAAAATTATGGATTTACAACTTTGAAGACAAGTTCTCACTTAGTAGAAATGTCCAAGTTAACCTATATTTTGATTCCATATAGGGCTCCAACAGTCCAGTTGAGTCTTTCTCGAAAAACGTGCCCAAACGCGTCCGGTGTCGAAACGAAAATCCGGAAGTTCCAGTTTATAGACATAGATGCACTGATTTCAAATATGTCCATAAAAATTCCCAATTCTTTCTCAGTTGTCACAACTCTAATTTTGAAGTCTTTACTTCCAACCTGGCTATCTCGCCCTTTTTTCGAAATTTCCTATTTCGTCTTATTAGGAAAAAGTCCTATTGACTTCGAATTAACTTCCGCAAGAGTTTAACGGAAGATAAAACCCACCGATTAATATTTTACCTTGACTTTGGAAATCCCATTCCTAGATCTCTAGATAGGATCCGTTTCCTAATTTCTAAATTACTATTCACAACTTTTTACTTTAATTAATTATAATATATAATATATGCAACTTGCAACAAAAATCTTCATTTCCTTTTTCATTTTTTTTTTATTTTCTGCCCAATTTTTCGTTTTTTTTTTAATTATTTTTGATTTAATTATTTAATTAATTAAATAATTATTTTTACATAATTTTTATAGAATTTTCCCATTGGTCCATTCTTGCATTTAGGCCTAAAAATACCTAAACTCAACTATTTTTCTCCAAAATTTCCAATTAATTAGTAAACATACTTTTACTAATTTTCAACTATTTTCCACTAATTTTTGAGCTTTACATAATTATTTCATAATTTTCTTTGCTCAAAGCTTAAGTAATTAGCTCAATATTACTTAATTACTTTATTATCACTTGTTGATAATTTTCTTAATTAAGACACTCCTTTATCTTCAAACTTTTGCCTTAACATTAGAATTTCCATGCCTCATGCATTATTTTATAATTTACAAGGGTATTTTCCATAATTTTTCTAAGTCATTTACCCTTTCTAGGGGCATTTTGGTCATTTTGGTACTTTGGCCCTTAAATTCCCTAATCCAAATTTCGGGGTATTACAGGCCGGCCCGATGGGCTCGACCCGTTTTCCCGGCTCTAAGTCTGTTAACACCTGAACCTTAATACCACCTATAATCTTAATATTAATATAGCCTTTTCACTAGGGGTGTTCATTGGCAGGGCGGGACCCTTGTCCGATGCCCTGCCCGAAAGATCACTGGGCAGCAAAATGCAGCCCAGTGCCCGGCCCTGCTCAATAGAAGCCCTAATATTTTTGGGCAGGGCGATAATGGGCTGGGCAGGGCGGCCCTTCTATGCCCAAGTGGTGACACCCTGTCATACCCTATGTGAAAAAAACAGCTTAAGTAACTAAAAAATTAAATAACATTCATAATTCTACACTTTTAAATATTTCAATATAAGTATACAAATAAGTCCTAAAATTAAAAAGACAACATATGTCTTAACAAGGCATCAAAAAATAGTCCATAATCCATTAAATACAAGACATCAAAGAATTTCTATTGAAGCCTGGTAGACATCCAAAACTCCTAGAGGTTGCATAAAGGCCCCAAAATGTCAAAATGATGAAGCATATAGAATCACCTACAAGAAAGCAAAAAAAATAAATATATATATATATATATATATATATATATATATAATACTATTTTATAAAAAAATATAAAATATTTTTTATTCTATTAAAAAATAAAAAATATTATATACACTACTGGGCAGGGCGGCATACCCTGCCTGATGCCCAGCCCTACCCACAAAAATGTCCAACCCAGTTGTACCCAATTTTGCTTGGGCTGCTTTTCTTAGGGCTGGGCAGGGCAATTTTTCATTGGGCGCGGGCGGGCGGACAGGGCAGTGGGCATCATGAACACCCCTAATTTCCACACAAAAAAAGGTTTTAGATTTATGAATCCTTCCACTCATATATCTTTCTTTTAACCTAACTCTATCCAATATATGATTTCTTCTTACATTAACTCACACTTGACTCCAAACATATTATCACCAAATCTTAATATAAAAGTTAGTTGACTGATTTGGGTAGATTTAGGAGGTTAGATATGTCTAAAATACCATCTTTCATCATTACTACTATTGAATAGAAACTCCTTAACGTGTGTGTGATCAATAAAGATACTTTGAGTATAAATTATAAATTTAAAAGATAATGTGAATTGGGGTCTTATAACTAGCTCTTATATTAAGGACCGGAGTCCGGAGATAGTAGCTAGGAGTGGGAAATTGAAACCGAACCACAAACTGTTGTTTTGGCATTTGAGCAAACACGTATTGCTAAATGGCTCTGCAAATATTGGAAGCAGATAGATCACATGGTGGAGGAGGACAAGTTCTGATTCCAAATATGGAATCAGGATATTTCATCATTATTTGATTTGAAGTATCAGATTAATGGGAATGTTACGTTGTGTCACTACTTAGACATAACTTGACATTTCCTTTGGATGCAATTTGTCCCCTTTAAGTGGAATTGGGAATCAGAATCGGACACAAAGTTATACATTAATAACAAGAATCTTCACAAAATAAGATGTTAAACAAGTATTACACTTTTGGTTAAGTCTTAAAGACATCACTAATTAAGTTGATGATATCAAAGCACAACAAGAGCCCACACACTAGCTACTTGTTTGTGTAATCTACTGTGGCATATTCTTCTCTAATATTTATATAGATATTTGTAACAATCATCAATCAATCATTATATAATTTTTAAGGAAGTTATTGGCTTATGCATTATGCGAGTTAATGTTCAAATGAATGAATATGGTTTGTCTTGAGCTACATGCTTTAATTTTATTAATTAGCTTTTGAAAGGTTGATTTTATGGTAATCATATTAGTCACGTCATTAGGTTTCCCACGCTTATATGATAACAGAAACCAACATCTAGAAAACACGAGTATAATGCATAAGCCAATAATAATGGAGGATACTTTTGTGTCATGCTTGAGTCAGCATTTTAAGTTTATGTTAAATAGGATTGGCTATTGGGATTATATTGTTGGCTGCCTATGAAAGAAGTGAGATTGGAATGGATGTGTGACTGTCTCCAATTTCTGAAACTGAAAAAGTGAAAAGCAGTCTGAGAAGAAGAGCCAATGGAGCTTCTTTCTTTTGCTTTTCTGTTATTTCTTTTCCTGTTATTTTATATGTATGGCTAGCAGGAGCTTTTTTTTTTTTATATATATATCATATTATTATTACTATTGTGTTGGGTTTATTATTAGTGGCTTTGTGATTAGAGGTCGTTTTCTTCCACCTACTTGTATAAGTATTTTTTATCCTTTTTCTGTGTTTGGTAGTATTAGAATGGAACTACTTGCTGAATTTGATAATGTTTGTGACGAGTGAGGAGTAATGGAGGATGTGCCTTTATGAAGAAGCAATATTCTTTTTGGCCGATTAAAACTTGTTTAGTTGATAAGAATATGACTCACCCTCTCTTATGATGAAGTCATACTCTCACTTGTTTATCTGAGATTCCTATACTCTCACTTGTTTCCAAATACTTGATCAAAATAATGGTTGTAGTGTGTCAACTAAAACCAAAGACTTTTAGTTATGGTAAAATCTTTATGAGGTCCTAATGAAAGAATATAATCTCCAAAAAAATCTCTCAGCAAATGAGTAGCATGCAATGACAGTATCTAGCGCAAAAAATGATAAGTTTATACGATTTACTTGTTTTTAGGATTCTTTTTCATTACTTTCATTTCTTGGGACTCAGTGATTTCCCTTTTAATCGCAAACAATCACAATTTACAATCAAATGAAATGCATGTGCAAAATCTGAATTATAGGGGTGCTATATACCGAATTAGAGGGAAGAATATGTTCGCTTCAGTAGTAATGAAAGAGATCGAAACATAAATCTGAGCATTCGTTTTTGACGAACTTGATGACTAATGTGGGTCATGAGAATTTGCTTTCTCTACACGCAATATAATTAACTTTCAATAATTTGTAAGTGCGCATAACTTTAAATTGCTATATTTTCACAGCTTCTCATTTGTAATGCTTTAAATTTCATGACTTGTTCTCTTGAGATTTTTCCGTTACAATTTTTGCCAACTTATAGTGAATATTGAGTTTCATATTTTTATTTCTCTAGACCATAAATCAATAGAACATCAAAATTGAAAAGGGCAAAATAGCCTTTTAGATTCAACAATGTAATACACACCAATATTTCATTTTGCTTATGATAACAATCGCCTAAAACATTTACTTGTTTATTAAGAAACAAGCTTAATTGCCAAATATGAAACACAGCCGAATCCCTTCTCCATAGCATGCAAATGTTCCTCAAGACAAAATAAAAATTCTAACACAGTTCTTTCTTGGCTAAAGTGTAATTATAATAGAAGTACACAGATTTCCCATAGACGAACCAAAAAAAAAAAAATCAAGCAAAGAGAAGCACTGCCTATGGAAGCACAGTACGGAAATGACAATACACCCTCATCCAACAACACCAACCATCTTTGACGTTTATGCTGCATGCTGGAAGCTCAGTAATAAGCCTTGCGAGGATTGTTCTGTGAATACAAAAACATGAAAACCGCATTACTTTACGGTGACTTGAGCAAAGACATTACACAGATAAGAAGAAAGTGGAAAAGGCGTTTTGTACCAGAGGATTGGGTCTGTGACGATAACCAAGCATCATCCTCTTTTTGTATTGCTCGTATATGTCATCTTCAGGAGTCACTTCCCCAGGGTTGTTTGCACCAACCCCCAAGTTGTTCATCTTAACATTACCAGCCATGATTGGATCTGAAATACCTTTCCTGGAGCTGCCCAGACCCTCACCTGGAATTTTGATGATAATCGTTGGCAAGAGAAGAAATAATAAGTGTACCAATATCATGAAAACACCATTTTTTTAATCAACAATTTCACAGAATCCAGAGACATGAAACTAGACCTCAGAAAACACAACCCAATGGCAGATTCCGACAACACACTTGTTTTATATCACATGTCATACTCACTTCCCACAAATAAGTATATTGTTGACGGGAAAAAATGCCTTAATTAAACAGCCAGAGCTTGAGCCACAATTAAATTGAGCATGCTTGAATGAAATGCACCCAAGTGCTCGAAAAGGAAAGAGAATAGGAAAGGAAAAACACACCTTCTTTCCATCCCATTTTTGACAAAAGCTTGTGACCCACATTATCAGCCTGAATTTTAGCCTTCTCTGCAGCCTCCTTAGCAGCTTTCAGTGATGCTGCATCATTACAGTTAGCCATGAACTTCTCGAGTTCTTCCTGGGGAATGTAATCACCCATGTGATGACCTTTCTTAGAAGAAGCTGTGCTTACCCAAAAGGAAGCAATTAGAAGAATATTCCATAGAAAGCAGAAGAGTGTAAGAGGAATTGTTTTTGAATGGTAAATGCATATAACACCAATGAATATTCGTTCACCAACGCAACTCATGCAGAAAACAAACCTTGAAGAGATGCAGGAGGGGGCATCTCATCTTTAGATTGCTTAGGTCTTTTCATCTTCTCTTCCTGTGCAGCCTTCTTCATGTAGAACTCCATCAATGCTAAAGAATCAGCATTCGACGATCCACCAGTTTCATCTAAAACAAATGGCAAACATCAAGAGGATTGCACATCAAGTACATGAGAAGAGTCTCAAATTTGTCAAATTGACAGATGAATATAGATCAAAACGGTAAAAAAGTCTGAACAAAACCAAGAAGAATTAAACTGATACAATTCTTACTATTGCTTCCTCCTGGGGCTGCTTGACCTGAAGATCCATAAGCTCCAGGATCTTCAGAACTTTCATACAGAGCAGATGCAGGAATTTGGTAAGCTGAATGCGGCTGAGATGATCTCCGAGGAACATTGATTGATCTAGAAGATGAGGAGCTAGTACCCCCTGCATGCAAAGTTGTTGACCATGCTTCTTAGTGAGGTAAGAAAACATATATGCCAACAATCAGAGAGAACAAGAGTCATATGTGCTTTCCCGATAATGTTAACCTTGACAAGACATCTCACATCTAAAAACTGATTTGTTAATGGAGCAACATTCCAAAGGGCACATCCCTATTTACTAATCCTATAACATGTCAAATGTCACAAATAAAATGCAGCATGTAAACAAATTGAAAAAAAGCATGAATTCCAGGATAACAATTGCTTCTAATACCATTGCAATTATATTTATGACAATTTGTGGCAATACTAGAATCAATTCCATGACCTCAATAAGCTAAGTTGTAAAATCCACCAACATCGTCATCTACTACTTGGATCCACTATGAAGTTGTAAAATCCATGACAACATGACAGATCCCATTATGAATCACGTGATGAACTTACAAGTCCAAAACACACCTAACAATTAACCAGATTGATATCATGATTATCTACAGTTATAAAAATAATTTAGTTAGATATGGTAATTTGCAACAGTTGCAGTGTTTCATGCCCTTAATAACAGTAACAAATTACAATGTCAAATAATTATGGTAATTTGCAATGGTTGTAGTGTTTTATGCCCTTATAAATTCAGAATCACTAGCTTCTACACAATCAATTCAAAAATTGATTAGGATAAGAATATATGTTCAGATACAAACCATTATGTGATGTCTGTGATTCCTGGGGCTGCGCTAGAGCCTTCTCCTCCTGGGCTAGTCGATATTCATAATATTTGTAGTCGGCACATTTCTCATCAAATAAAAACCTAAAAGAATGTATTAACATAAAATTAAAATTTATACATCATAGGCGAAAGACCAGTTGAATAAGGTCAAGGTTCACCAGAAACTTACTTGAAAGGCGTATTCCCTGGATTTTTTTGACGTGTAACATCCTCAAATTGCCTTCCATTTTTAGCCACAAAACTTGCTAGTTTCTCAGCAACTTTCTTCACTGTAGGATCACTTGGGGAAGGAGGTGCTGCATGGCACTTACAAAACTCATTAATACCGAGAGCATGAACAAGAGAATGCAAATTACCCTTGTAGTAGGCGTGCCAATAGACCACTCTTGATAGGAACTTGAGGAATAAGCTGCATTCATCAGACGAATATCCAAGATATTTTATTTTCTTTGCTACAAAATTTCAATGAGCAAAGATCGTCTACACCGAGATCACCTCTTCAATAATGAAACTCCGCATCATGTGGAGAACAATTCTATTTTCAAGACGAGAAAGGCAGAGGGGCAATTATCGCAATTTCAACTATATGCCCACACTGGCTGAGAAGGGAAGATTTATTTTGATCTGTTTTACCTATATATCTCAAAGGAAAGTTCCAAACATACCATGCAATTATGCCCAAATTCACTTCCTTCTTATTCCCCCTTTATTTCCGTTGTATAATTATTACAAAAATGACAAGCTCCTAATAAACTGTTTTACCCTTGAATCCTCCTACCTACCTCAAGTAGTAAGACATTTCATCAAATATAAAAAGTCACTGTGATGTTCGTCATATGACAATTTTATATGATATTGTGTTTGAAATATTTGAAAATTTTAATCTTCCATGATGGACATCAAAGTCATAACCAACATTGAAATATTGACGTTGTCATAGATCTCATTCAAACTCCTTAATTCTCATAAAAAGCTTTCTGATAGTGCAGAATATCAAAATTCATTGATCAAATATCACCTAAGAGGCAAAAATAAGTACATGAAACATAGTTCCTTAAAGATATATTGAAAACATAAAATGCATTCACATTCATGAGCCAGATCACAGCAGTAGACACAAAAAGTGGCAAAAGGAAAAAAGGGCAAATATATTCTGAGAACAAATTAAAAATGGAAGTAGAGGAAGAGAATCAGAAAGGAGATCAGTACTAATTCCACATAAGGGAAGGAGTCTCTCAAGTGCTTTAATGCATGAAGAATATTAAATCAATAAAGGAAAGAATAGAAATAGTTAAAAAAATTATTGAGTACCCTAACTCAGCACTTTGCAAGGCTTGCTAACTGCAAGACCATTAGACAAGGAAAAAGATTATGTGAGACGTAATTACCATCATCAGATTGTCTTAATGATCGGTCAATGCCATCTTCACTCCCCAACCTTTGTCGTTTTAGGGGTGCGTCACTTGAAACATCACTACCATCTGTTTCTTCTTCATCATCTGCACTTAACTTAACAGGTGGAGGCACTAGCTTAGACTTTTGTTTTATACTGAATGCAAGTTTGCCACTGGAACCAGCCTGGGATGTTTTCTGTGTATTATAAGCCTTCAAGTCTGCAGAGGTCCTTTTATTCATGGAAAGATTAGGAGTCAAAGACCCTGAGACAATTTTAATAGGTTTAGAATCCTCTAATTTTTCATTTTTCTTCTGCTCTTGTTGAAGTTGCTTGAATCTCTCCATGAATGAACCATCATTAACAAAAAGGCTTGGAGGCACTCCGTCATCCATCACCAAACAGAAAATAATGCAGCAAAACACTGTTTGACAAACGAGTTTAGAATGCTTGTCAGATAATGCAATTAATTGTGTGATTGTTTATTTTTAAAAAAAGAAACATTCTATTTGATGAGCAAATACCAAACGGAAATTGTTATACATTAACACCTAAGATTAACAATATGTGCAACATAACGACAATGATTACATAAGTCATCGAGAAAAATAGTGCAATACAGAAATTGAATTATAGTATAAATAACAACAGATTCTAGAGGATGGCATCATGGCACCAATTCTTCAACCAACTAATAAGACAAAACTTGAACTCAAAAGGCTTTAGTCCTAAAGATGCCAAATAGTCTACACATTCAAGCTCAGTGATCAAAACAACCAGAACCCAGCGTATGAAGAAACCATGATAGAAAATCTACGCTTCTGTGATGGTATAAAAAGCGACATTCTTGCTCCTAATTAAGGTTTGCACAGCGTAATTTAATGGTTCACAATTTGTTTTAATTCCTCATCTCCTACTCTATGCTTCAATTACTTACCGATATCAAATTCAAACGTATAATTTTCGAACCAAGAAATGCAACTATGATAATAAGGAACAGCCCGAAATTAGCTAAGCATTTGTGCGTCAGAAAATACAATGAACCCAATCCCCCAATAAATCTTCATAACACAAACAAATGCCCAAAAGCAAAATAAGCCTTAGTGATCCCCTGTTCAACAAAGGGAATATATGAAATTTAAAGAAAAAGCATAAAACTTCATGGCGATAAGAGGGTAAATAGGGTACCAAATCGCCTTCTTCGTTTGAACAAGATTAATCGGAAAAAGACAGGGCTCTTCCTACAACTGATGAATTGAACAATAATTCCGCTTTGATCATCAACGTCGGAGGCCGATTACGTAGACTTGGATCGATGGCGCGTATAGGCTGTGACGGTCTCCTGGTGAGAGGAACGAGCGGGCAAGACAAAGAAAGCCTATCGCACCGAACTAAGCTGAGGCAGCTTTGTGTATTAGATAATTGTCAAAATTAAAATTACGACTTCTCCCTCTTATTGCTGGATATTGAAAATTGGCCCAATGACTTTATAAACTTTACGCTAAAATCCCCATCCGCCTGCCTTTTCCGTTCTTCTTCTTTTTCTTCTTTTTTTTGCGGTTCCAATTAATTCGGATTTCGTCCCGCATCGGGCCCACAATCGTGGGGAAAAAGCTCTCAACACCATTTCCACGCCTCGAACTAAGAACATGGTGGTGGGCAGGGGCGGACCCAGGAATTTTAGTGAGGAGGGGCGAAAATTGAACCAGCCGCCAAGAAGAAGAAACCAACATGTTTCCTAAAAAAAGTAAAATAAGGAGTTCTAGATATATAATGATTATGGGCCCTACCTATTTATCATTAATTCATTATGCTTTTTATTATATATAAGAGGAAAGGAAGAACATCAGCGTAGGTTTTGCCTTAGTCTACACGTAAGCGGATTCATCACTAATTCTGCTTTCTTCATTGGCTAATGCTTTCATTTTAAAAAAAAAAAAAAATAGAGGGGGGCGGGGGCCACCCCTGGCCCCTTCCTGTGTCCGCCCTTGGTGGTGGAAAAGCAAGTCCTTACCACTTGCCCCCAATAATTATTAGTTGCTTTTTCCGTTCTTGACTGTTCTTTGGCCTCTGTGGATCATTTTTAATGCCGATAATTCAAGCGATCGGCCCAATTGTCCAAATTTTTCAGACTTTTTAAAAAAGACAATCTCAATTTCTACTTAGGAAATTATTAAATTACTAGTATAAGGTTTGGAGAAAAAGAGTTTGTCTTTTTGGTGAAACTTATCCTTATATGTTTTCGAGTTATTATTGCCACTTTTTTATAATTAAATATCTTCTTTAAAATCTCATAATATTTTATCATTCCTACTTTAAAAAAAGATATATTAAAGATAAATGGAGTCATATCTTTATACTAATTAAAAATATACTTCAACCCTATTTGAGATTCTCAATCTTCACAAAAGTTTTTTTTTTTATATTATACTATTTAAACATATACACTCTCACAAACATGTTAATATAACACATCTTAAATATGTTAGCTCTAACTTAAGATGGGACACTATTCAAATACACTTTAATATAATATAAGACTTAGTTAATTTTTTTGAGAGGTTAAGAAAATTAAATAAGTTAGTTAATTATTATATTGTATATCATTTGATTATATATTAGTTTATAATTTAGTCAAACTAATTTAGAATAAAAAAATATAAATATAAATGTTCTAAAATAATTTATTTAATTATTTATTTTTAGAAAAGAGTTTAACTATAGGTATTATATTAAAGATGAGAGGGGAAGAGAGAGAGTAACATGTTAACACTAACATGAGAGTTAACTTTTACAAAAGTCATGATGAGCCCTAACACAAATATATATTAAATATGCTTTTTTCTACCAGCATATACTCTAAATATGTTTAAATACTCAAGATTCTAAGATTAAAATCAACCACGAATGAATTATATTTTGCGGTGACGCTAAATAAGAAAAAGTTTGTATTAGTAGCTGTTTTTTTAAAAAGTATTTTTGTGATTTACGAGATAATATGTTTTAGAAAATTTTTATTTTAACTTGCAGAAAAAAAATATGAAACTACAGTTGATTGTTTCTTAGACGGATACTTAGAATAATCTGGATTATACTATTTTCTTTTAAGCTAAAGAAAAGTGGAAATACGACCAATTATGAGCATTTCATTACAACTTGTCAATGTGTTAGCTGTTAACAGTCATTGGTTAAGAAAAACCGTTAACAGTCAACTGTTAAAATTAAAAAACGAAACTTTGGCCAAAAAAGAAGAGAAAGAAACACGCAAATTTTGCAAAATTTGTAGAGCATTAGAAAGAAATGATTAAACGTTGGAATTTTATTTTTCAGGAAAGCTGAATATAAAAGGGGGTTGGCTACGGTCCTCTTCCCTTCCCATCCACTTCCCATCCTCTTCCTCATCTCAGCCGTTGGATTAAAATCTTAACCGTTCAGATCTAATATTATATAAAAGTATTATTTTAATATTTTTTAATAATTTAATATTTTTTTAATATAAAAATAATATTTTTATAAAAGATTAAATTTGAACCGTTCAGATTTCGATCCAACGGCTGAGATTGAGAAGAGGATGGGAAGTGGATTGGAAGGGAAGAGGATGGAAACCACACCCAGAAAGAGTTGGCATCCCAACCTGACTTTGACTTTAATTTTTCTATTCTATTTTGATATGTTGATAATGCAAGAGACAACCTTCCAAGATTCCTTATCCGTATGTACTACTCTATTATTACATAGAGATAACTCATTGGAAGTATGTTCCATTTAGGAATGAGATTTCCTGCCTTGGATAGGCAGTCAGTCCTCTCCCCTGAATTGTTCAGATCTTATTTTTCTTACTTTTTATTTCTTCAAAAAAAATATTTTCATGGTTACAGAATTTAAAATAAAGATAAGAGTAAATACCCTTTTTGGTCCCTGGAAAACACACGGATGCCCTTTTTGGTCCCTGAGTAAAGGAAATGTCGTTTTGGTCCTTTTTAGGGACTAAAAATGACATTTTTGGGAATTTATGAGGGATTAAAATGTCCAAAAAAATGTTTAAAAGGACTAAAATGGACATTATTTTTCCATTTTAGGGACCAAAAAATGACTTCTTTTTTTTCATGGACCAAAAAGGGCATCCGTGTGTTTTCCAGGGACCAAAAAGGGTATTTACTCTAAAGATAATCTCTTAACTAATATTTTTCAAAAAATGATTTTTTTAAAAAAAATAATAGTTAAAAAAAATAAAATCTGAACTGCCCTAGAGATGCTTAGTGGATGGTGCGCACAAAAACCGGTCGGTTCCATTCATACATCAATACATATATAATAACACATCCCTTCAAGCCATTCAAAAATGGCTTAGCAATGGCTCAAGACACAAAACACTATTCATAAGCCATCCAAAATTCACTCTGGCTTTGCATCGGCTCACTATGTTATATTACATGTTTTTTCATTTTTAATTACACAATTCCATTTCCCTTATTTCCTTTCTTTTTGCACGGGAATTTTCCTTCTTGACAAGGCTCAACTCAAGACCCAAAATACATTGTTTTTTCCTTTTTCAAAATATAACATTAATGGATGAAATATTACATGCTTTTTCATTTTTAATTACTGAATTCCATTTCGATTATTTCCTTTTTTTTTGCACAGGAATTTCCCTTCTTGACAATGCTCAACTCAAGACCCAAAATACATTGTTTTTTCGGTTTTCAAAGTATAACATTAATGGATGAAATATTAGATGCTTTTTCATTTTGGGTTACAAAATTCCATTTCCCTTATTTCCTTTTTTTTTATCGGACATTTCCCTTCTTGCCAAGGCTCAACTCAAGACCCAAAATACATTGTTTTTTTCTTTTTTCAAAGTATAACATTAATGGATGAAATATTACATGCTTTTTCCTTTTTAATTACTGAATTCCATTTCCCTTATTTCATTTTTTTTTTGCACGGGAATTTCCCTTCTTGACAAGGCTCAACTCAAGACCCAAAATACATTGTTTTTTCCTTTTTCAAAGTATAACATTAATGGATGAAATATTACATGCTTTTTCATTTTGGGTTACAGAATTCCATTTCCCTTATTTCCTTTTTTTTTATCGGAAATTTCCCTTCTTGACAAGGCTCAACTCAAGACCCAAAATACATTGCTTTTTCCGTTTTCAAAGTATAACATTAATGGATGAAATATTAGATGCTTTTTCATTTTGGGTTACAGAATTCCATTTCCCTTATTTCCTTTTTTTTTATCGGACATTTCCCTTCTTGCCAAGGCACAACTCAAGACCCAAAATATATTGTTTTTTCCTTTTTCAAAGTATAACATTAATGGATGAAATATTACATGTTTTTTCCTTTTTAATTACTGGATTCCATTTCCCTTATTTTCTTTTCTTTTTTTTTTTGCACGGGAATTTCCCTTCTTGACAATGCTCAACTCAAGACCCAAAATACATTGCTTTTTCCGTTTTTAAAGTATAACATTAATGGATGAAATATTATATGCTTTTTCATTTTGGGTTACAGAATTTCATTTCCCTTATTTCCTTTTTTTTGATCGGACATTTCCCTTCTTGCCAAGGCTCAACTCAAGACCCAAAATACATTGCTTTTTCCTTTTTCAAAGTATAACATTAATGGATGAAATATTACATGTTTTTTCCTTTTTAATTACTGAATTTCATTTCCTTTATTTCCTTTTTTTTTTGCACAGGAATTTCCCTTCTTGACAAGGCTCAACTCAAGACCCAAAATACATTGTTTTTTTTTCGGTTTTCAAAGTATAACATTAATGGATGAAATATTAGATGCTTTTTCATTTTGGGTTACAGAATTTCATTTCCCTTATTTCCTTTTTTTTGATCGGAAATTTCCCTTCTTGACAAGGCTCAACTCAAGACCCAAAATACATTGTTTTTTTCTGTTTTCAAAGTATAACATTAATGGATGAAATATTAGATGCTTTTTCATTTTGGGTTACAAAATTCCATTTCCTTTTTTTTTATCGGACATTTCCCTTCTTGCCAAGGCTCAACTCAAGACCCAAAATATATTGTTTTTTCCTTTTTCAAATTATAACATTAATGGATGAAATATTAGATGTTTTTTCATTTTGGGTTACAGAATTTCATTTCCCTTATTTCCTTTTTTTTGATCGGAAATTTCCCTTCTTGACAAGGCTCAACTCAAAACCCAAAATACATTGCTTTTTCCGTTTTCAAAGTATAACATTAATGGATGAAATATTAGATGATTTTTCATTTTGGGTTACAGAATTTCATTTCCCTTATTTCCTTTTTTTTGATCGGACATTTCCCTTCTTGCCAAGGCTCAACTCAAGACCCAAAATACATTGCTTTTTCCTTTTTCAAAGTATAACATTAATGGATGAAATATTACGTGATTTTTCCTTTTTAATTACTGAATTTCATTTCCCTTATTTCATTTTTTTTGCACGGGAATTTCCCTTCTTGACAAGGCTCAACTCAAGACCCAAAATACATTGCTTTTTTCCGTTTTCAAAGTATAACATTAATGGATGAAATATTAGATGCTTTTTCATTTTGGGTTACAGAATTCCATTTCCCTTATTTCCTTTTTTTTGATCGGACATTTCCCTTCTTGACAAGGCTCAACTCAAGACCCAAAATACATTGCTTTTTCCTTTTTCAAAGTATAACATTAATGGATGAAATATTAGATGCTTTTTTATTTTGGGATACAGAATTCAATTTCCCTTATTTCCTTTTTTTTTATCGGACATTTCCCTTCTTTCCAAGGCTTAACTCAAGACCCAAAATACATTGCTTTTTCTTTTTTCAAAGTATAACATTAATGAATAAAATATTACATGCTTTTTCCTTTTTAATTATTGAATTTCATTTCCCTTATTTCCTTTTTTTTTTGCATGGGAATTTCACTTCTTAACAAGGCTCAACTCAAGACCCAAAATACATTGCTTTTTCCGTTTTCAAAGTATAACATTAATGGATGAAATATTAGATGCTTTTTCATTTTGGGTTACAAAATTTCATTTCCCTTATTTCCTTTTTTTTGCTCGGACATTTCCCTTCTTGCCAAGGCTCAACTCAAGACCCAAAATACATTGTTTTTTCCTTTTTCAAAGTATAATATTAAATAAAGAGGAAGGAAAAAAAAAAGCACAGAAAAAGGCACAGAAGTATAAATAAAGAGACAAAGGCTACAATCAAATTTTGCAGTTACTAAATTTGACCCTATGGTAAAAGACAAGAAGAAAGAAGCTTTCATTAAAGAAGTATAGAGGCTTTGACCAAAAAGAAAAGAAAAGAAAGAAGTATAGAAGCAACAGAAGTTTTAATTACCAAATGGATAAGACTTAGAATTGAACCACTTTTGTGAATATTTTTTTATTGATAGTAAAGTTAGAGAAATTACCAACTCGATGTACTGGCGCTCTTTGACAAAAATGAGTCTTTTGACAAAAGCACACTTTATCATTCAGACGGCAAAGAAAGGAAATGACACAGGAATGCCATAAATGCAAAAGATAAAGGAAAAATTAAATTAAAAGGAAAAGTTATTAAAAGGAAATGACACATGTTACTCTGAATTGATTAGAGGATATCATTGATTAACATTGTTGAGGTTTCATTTCTAATCGGTAGTAATTCGTTGATAGTGATGTTTTAATATTCGTTAAAGACAAGAAAATTATATCACTTTGAAAGTAAAATATGTTTGAGTAACCTATGAAATACTATCATCCGTGCAACGCACGGGGGAAGTAAAAGCTCGTTTAAAAAATATCATGACTTGCAATGTATAATGGGTTTTTGACTAGAATAATTTTTTGACCAAAAATAATTACCAAAATAAGCCTCTTTTCAAAGTATTTCCCAATGTAAGGCTTACGTCACTAAAGGCGTGAGAGATTTAAACGTAATTGCTAAGTTCCGTAGAGTTTGCTCACGGGACTTTTTTTTACGGGTAGCAGACACGTAGGAAAGGTTCGCGCCACCTAGGTTGCGTGGAAAAGTCTCACGCCACCAAGGTGGCGTGAGTTTCTTACGCGACAAAGTCGCGTAAGAAAATGTCACGCCACCTTGGTGGCGTGACACTTTTGCACGCCACCTTACCTGTGTGGCGCGCAACTCTGCTGTGACGGCAGGCGCCGTGCGCAGACCCCTCCCCATTCTCATTTTCGAGCACCAACACCCTCCCCCCTTTTTTATCGAATCCCCCGGTCTCTCCTCATCTCCAACACAGCCCATCCCCTCTTCCTTCTTCCATTTTTGTTGCAGGTTTGAAGACCACCACCCCCTCTTCTTTCAATTTTTCGTTTGACACACCTGACCCCTCTTCTTTGTCTGTTTCATTTTTTTGGTTTCACTCTCCCCCACTTTCCTTCTCTCTTTAAGTTTTTTTCATTCACTCTCTCCCTCATTCCCTCCTCCGTCCGCCATTGTCGGACTCTTTCCCTCTCCCACATTCACACACACATACACTTATCCTTACAATCTCCACCTAATATAAAAAAATATTGAGAGAGCTAAGAAAGTTTAAGACCTAGTGAAGAAGGAGAAGAAGGAGGCTCAATTTGATTCTCACTGACTTTACTTCACGTTGGAACATGTAACATTTAATTTTTTTGCTATGTTTATTGTTTAATAAATATTGGATTTAACTCTTAATTAGATACATTAATTTATTATAGATATTTAATAAATGTATACTAGTAGGATAGATTATTAACATTTAATGTTTTTGTTATGTTTATTGTTTAATAATAGGATTTTAAACATTTATTTTTTTTGCTGGATTATTGTTTAATAATAGGATTAATAAATATATAACGGTAGGATAGATGCTTAATAAATAAATATGTAAGAGTAAAAAATTAATTAAAATCAATAATTTATGGAATTAGAATATTTAAAATTTATTATTAACCTTAGGATAGAAGACTAATAATTAGTAAATTAACTAATTAGGGAAATAATTATTACTTTTGTATGTTAATTATATAATTCTTAAGATAAATGACTAATTATTTCATATTTTATAAAATAATTAATTCCGATTTTTTGAGAGTAAAAATTAATTAAAATCAATAATTTATGGAATTAGAATATTTAAAATTTATTATTAACCTTAAGATAGAAGACTAATAATTAGTAAATTAACTAATTAGGGAAATATTTATTTCTTTTGTATGTTAATTATAATCCTTAAGATGAATACTAATTACTCAAACAATTAATTCAGTTATTTATTATTTAGAGAATAATAATTAGTGACTTAATAATGTGTTCTGTTATTTAAAAATTTTATTAGTCAAATGGATGACCGAAGTACACGCAATATTGAGCCCGGCCCCAAAGTGTGGGGAGTTCTTAAAGAGGAGGTGCAAGAGTCACACCGATCACAAGTTGTGTGGAACACTGGAGATTGCAACGTGTTGAGGGTGAGGCGAGCCGCGCAGGGGTTTGGATCAGATATCCATAATCCAGATCTCTTCCCACCAGATTTTCAGCAGCACCTTATGCGTGCGGGTTTCTGGCATGTGTCTCGCATGAAGAAACTCCCGGTATATTTTAAAAGTATTTAAGTAATTAATTTAATTATACGCTTTTAGTTGTTTGTGCATGATACGGATAATGTTGGTGCAGATTGACAAATACCTTATTACTGCTTTGGTTGAGAGGTGGAGGCCGGAGACTCACACCTTCCATATGCCGATGGGTGAGATGACTATTACTCTACAGGATGTAGAGGGCATTTTAGGTTTGTCCACTGAGGGTCGAGTAGTTTCCAGTCGGACGCATGGCAACTGGGCAGCAGTTATGCAGCAATACATGGGAGTGGCTCCACCCCCAGAGGATGTGAATGGTGGAAACATCAGGATGGGCTGGTTTGACCGTCATTGGGGCCGCTGGGAGGAGCACTCATTAACGGTTGAAAACCAGCTTCTGTACACACGTGCTTACTCGATGCGCCTTTTTGGGGGATTTTTGTTGTGTGATAAGTCCACTCGAGGTCCCTTGCCGATATATACAATTATCGGGTGGTGACTCTTGCGAGACTGCTACATACGATTGGGGGTCACCGTACTCGCCATACAAGCAGTAATGTGGTTTTACTGCATTCGGTTCATCCCAAGATGGACACCACACATGTACCGAGGCAGATCGAGTAATAGTCCCTACCAGTTAGGACACCGCACATCTGAAGACACGGGTGACCAGGATGATGACTTCTTACGGACTGCTGGCTTCAATGCTGAGGATTTCATTGTTCGTAGGAACCCAGAGCGTGATGCACGTACGAGACCGTGGCCACCATTTACTCCACCATCATAATATGATTTTATTAGGTGTATATGTTTTATTTGCCTGGATTACTGTACTATGACTTATTTGTTTGGATTACTGTATTATGACTTATTTGTCTGGATTACTGTATTATGACTTAGTTGCTTGGTTTGATAGCGAACATGCATATATCTAATCAACTCCAAAATCGTAAAAATTCAATTACTACATCTCATTCGAATCCACATATGGAGGCAAATACAAAAACAAATTTCATCTAATTAGTTATGCGCGTCGTAGGACATGAACGCCTGTTATGACCAAACTGTTTACATATACTGCATCTCATTCGACTGGAGCTAGGTTGGACCTCGACCTCATCCATTTCATTGCGGATGCGTGAGGATTTAGGGCGGCCCTTACCACGCAACTTTGATTCATCGTGGATAAGTTGTGGTACGCGCGGGCGGTATTCCTTGTTCATCGCCGATCATTTGAAATGATGAAGAGTAAACATTCATAATGTTGTAGATTGAGAATACTGGATCCACGTACTGTTCAGCATAATGAGAGACCGCCGAACATGCAGCAATTACATGACTACATGGGAATTTGACTGCCTGAAACTTGCCACATTAGCATTTCCTCTGAGTCAAGTTCACAGAGTATGTATCGTCTGGATCATCAACTTCAAACGTGGTACGTGCCACATCAAACTCCCGAACACGCATCGATGTAGCACGCCTCCGTTTTTGTCATAGCTTCTACAATTACACTGGAAAATTGCTTTCCGGTCATTGCATCTTGTTGTGCTTTGGTCCTCTCGTTGACCCAATAACGAACAAGTCGATAGTAGGTGCATTTGACCAACGCCGTTATTGGCATGTCCTCGCTCCCGAAAACCTTGTTGATTGATTCAGATAAATTCGTTGTCATATGATCGTATCTTCTTCCATCCTCATCATAACTCCGACACCATTGCTCTTTTGGAATTCTCTGAATCCATGTAGCCACATCACGACTGTAACTGAAAAACTGGGCATATGCAACATCGAAGTGTATCTTGTTTGGAACATATCCTGTAAAAAGACAGAGAGACACAACAGTATAAGGTTGTAGTAATGGAAAGAATGAACGTCACTGCACATCGGTTGGAGTATATTACCTAATCTGGTTAATGTTTTCTTCAGCTCCTGGTTTTTGAAGCGGGTATTAAAATTGCTGGCAATATGACGAATGCAAAATACATGGTACGCATTAGGAGGTTGCCAACCAGTCATCCCATTGGCGACTGCTGATATTATGCTCTTGTGACGGTCAGAAATAAGAGATAGACCAACCTTATTTGTAACATACAGTCGTATGGAAGACAAAAAATACTCCCACGCTTCCTTAGTCTCACCTTCAACAATTGCAAATGCAATCGGCAGGATCTCATTATTTCCGTCTTGGGCGGTGGCAATCAATAATGTCCCCTTATACTTACCGTATAAATGCGTACCGTCAACTCAGTATGACTGGTTTGCACCATTTGAACGCCTCGCGACATTGACGGAAGGTCCAAAATGTACGTTGAAAAACCCGGTACCCATTAACGACCCGCCGATTAACAATATACGGTCCATCTTGAATATGATAAATAGATCCCGGGGAAAATTTCAACATGTGCTCGAACCATCCTGGCAGGAACGCATATGACTCTTCCCAATCACCGTAAATCTTAGCTATTGCTTTTTGTTTTGCCTTCCATGCCTTCTTGTAAGAAACATGATAACCAAACATTACAGTCACCCTTTCTTGTATCATGACCACAGGTACTGAAGGTGTTTCCTTGACCATGTCTGCAAAACCGATGCACAAAAAGTGTACACTAGGAATGTTAGTTATATGCACTCCTAAACCCAAATAAATGCACAAATTATCAAATTGTGCATCATACCTATTATGGTCTCAGCAATAATTTCAGAATCAAGTTGTCTATGGTCTTGGGAGAGAATTTGGCTCACACAACTATGATTTCCAACCCATTTAGTTACCACCCAAGCGTTGTTGTTCTTCGGTATAATTGCTCTTACTCTCCAATCACAACCTTGTTCATGATTCTGACATTACTTATCAACTTGGTGGTAGTACTCTCAACCACATGAGCTTCATGATGTTCCTTCATGCAATAATGTTTTATTGCGGCTTGCACATCACTCTTGGACCCAAACTCTTGTTTAAGTATATCCTCATGTGGGTAATCTTCATGTACAGCCTCATAATGTGGAATGTCATTCCAAAACGGTGTAATATCTACATGCTCACACGTAATACAATTAATGCGAAAACAAGGTAACCAATAAAAAATAAAATATATAATCATTACCTCTTGATTCATCATCTGCATCACTATCATTCTGTTCATCGTCATTATCCAATAAAGTGTCTTCATCTTCTTCCTCTTGCTCCTCCTCATTGTCAAGTTCATTTAGCATATAGTCACTTTCTTCTCCATGTGCAACGGTTGATTGTGTTGGTTGAGGTGTACCAGAATGAGCCATATAATCTAACGTCTCAATCTCTACATTTAACTCAATAGATTGAGACGTATGGTTTTCCACGAATGTTTGTACAAATACATCCAGATCCTCATCATCGGATATCTCAAAACCCGCATATTTGCGGTTTCCACAAGGTACTGTACCAGTTACGCGTGATATTACCTGATTTGGTTGCAACTTTAACTTTCGACGGATCTGTTCATGTATATCTTCAACAGACGTGCCTCAAACAATATACATTCCTCTTCTATCACCTTCAAAGCTCATACCGTTTGGACCCCATCTTTTTAGAACCATTATAATATACAAATGACCGAATTTCATTCATTTTTTTCGTTTGAATGGTGGATGGAGAGAATTTTCAAAGAGTTAGCAAGGAATGAATGAGGGCTAAAGAGAAGCAAAGTGAAGAAGAGTTAGGAATGAATGAGGGCTAAAGAGAAGCAAAGTTTTAGCCGAAAGCAAAGTGAAGAGCAAAAGATGTAAGCAAAGACGAGTGACTATATAGAATTTAGAGGAGCTACTCACGGGAGAATTTGAATTCACGGGAAAAAACCACAGGGTACGTTCTGAGAAAAAGGATGGGAGCAGGTGGGAATCTCACGCCTAGGAACTAAATTGCGTGAGGTTTCCTCACGCCATTTGGTAACCAAATGGCGTGAGGAATCCGTAAGGAATCCTCACGCAACTTAGTTCCGTGAGGAAACCTCACGTTTTTTTGCACAAATGGCATGGGAATTCCCCACGCCATTTTGCCCCGTAAACATTCTGCACGTGACTAATTACAGATTTTCCTAATCCCATAAATGTTTCTTACGTATCTTATTCCGTCCTGTCAGAAAACGCCACCAACTGCATTACTTTGAGAAATAATTTGAAATGTGATTTATTTTGGTAAATTTTTTTTTAAAACAATTATTTTGATCAAAAAGCCATGTATAATAGGTATTTCATGCTGGACTCCAGAATGGTGCAAGCGTAATATTGAAATAAACAAGGTGGGAGGCTGCAAAACAGAAATCAGAGCAAAAAAGCAGAATGCAATGGCTTAACGGATAGAGAGCGGAAGAGCAGAGGAACAAGTCTTCAGTAATGGACTCCGCTGGCCTCAAATCCCTCAATATAACAAACCCTTTTCATTTTTCACAAAGACCCTCTTGTCTCTCTCGTCCCTTCTACTCCTTTGTTCCCTTCAAGCACCCTCTTCGTCTTTCTCTCCCCTCTCTCCGCCTCTCCTCTCCCCTATGCTCTCTCAGTAATCACTCACATCTCTCTTCGCACGTTCTCTAGTCACTGATTTCTGCCCAATTTGTTTTTTTTTTGGGAGTTGAGTTTTGTGATATGAATCGGTGTAAATCTGTTGTTGCTTACAGATGGAGCAGCTGCGACAAACGAGCAGGGTACTTGGCCTCAGGGGATTGGCGAGGCAGTGGGTGGGGCATCCGATTCTAAGGCTCTTCAGGTTGTGCTGGTGTCTCCTCAGGTACATTTCAATTCAAGTCGACGTTGTTATTTTTTTCTAAGCTATTTGTAACTTTTCCTTTCAGTTTGATATTGTGCTGGCTTTGTACCTGTAACTTCTCTATTAAAATATCAAATACAAATAGCCCTATTACCAAAAACGAAGTACTATCAGAGAGAATTTGCCTGCTAAAAGGACTGCTTTTATCTAGAGAAAGGCACAACTAAATTCCAACGTCAAATCGTAGAATAAAGGTAGGTTTATTTCATGTCATGATAAATTCTTCTAGCCTAGTATGACAGTCCTATTAATAGAACAATATCTATGAGAAAAGTGATCTAAGTCAAATCTCTCAGTAATGGACTTCTTGTTACCCCTTCCTCCTCCTCTTAATGATTTCTAGCATTGAATTATATATGCCTTGTACAATATTGTAATAAAGACGCAACACTCATGAACTTGGAAATGATAAAAGGATTAAATGTGTGGAGAAAAAGTGAAGTGCACTTGTGGCCTGCATTTTGTGTTTCCCCCCTCTTGGCCAGAGTGCATGTGTCAAACCCGTTTCATAGCTCTTATTTTTCTGTCTAGAGCCTCCAGAAAACGTCTTGGCGTTACCTTCATTCAGGATTACTTACTGAAAAAACCGTGAGTTTGATGTAGAGTCAATCTGATTGGAAGTGATTGTGCTTTTCAAGTTTGGTAAACAATAATGTTTATACCACCAAGAAAACATAGTAGTTTGGATCTAATAATCATTGTTCTTTAGCTTTGATCAAAATATATCAATTGCACTAAGCATCATATCTGTTTGCAGACAACCTCAATTTCTGAAGCTGGCTCTGAGATTTATATTGTTCTTGGCAGATACCAGGAAACACTGGGTGCATTGCTAGAACCTGTGCAGCCACTGCTGTTGGGCTACATTTAGTTGGGGTAGGTATTAATATAAACTCTTGTTCTATTCAATTTATGATTGCTATCCATTTTTATGCGGTATTGCAAAAATTTGCCAGTGATCATGGTAGTACTTCCCTGTCTTTTCAGCCATTGGGATTTCAGGTGGATGATACGAAGCTGAAGCGTGCTGGACTGGATTACTGGCCGTATCCATGGATATATGTTTATAGTTTTCTGTTTTTTCCAGTATATTCTTTCTTCATATATTTCACTTGCAACTGCAGAAAATTTCTTTGAAATACATAGGGCAGTTTGTAATTCTCCATGCAAATTTTATGTCAGGGGCTTACCTACTCCCTTTGTCCTCCTGCACCCCACCCAAAAAAAGAAAAAAGAAAACTTGCTTTGACATGATAGGATTCGTTGTATTTCAAATTTAAATTTAGCACATCTAAGAGTTTCTATCATCTACATGATGGCATCATTGCTTTGTGACTTTGCAGTATGCACAGAACTTGTTTGTATTTCAACTTAACACTTGTTTGTAGATATGTGGTTGTTAAAATTCATGATTCTTGGGAAGATTTCCGTGATTATTTCAGGCAGCAGGTAATAATCATTCCAAAAGATGAAAGCCAGAAACTTTCGTTATGATCTTTCTTTGACTTCATAATTCACCATTGTTTGGAACAGGAGGGTGAAAAGAGATTACTTGCATTTACAAAAAGAGGAACAAAAATTCATTCTGTGAGTGTTGCGTATGTTGAATCCTTACTCCCTTCAATAATAGCATCTCTCTTCAATGCATTTTTGCCTAGCTAATTGATAAACCTGTTATTTCTGTCATTAATTCTCCCAAGGTTTCATCCTCAACACTATAAATGTTTTTTTTTTCCTTTCAAACGAACTAGCATTGATTCCGCCGTGCACAGCAAGAATTCACTTCAACGTAATCAATAGACTCAGTTCATTGCTATCTCCATCACCACAAAAGCATTAACACAATATAATTACACTCCATGTATTGTAAATTGCAACAAGGAACATATAAACAATGCTACACGTTTTGGTTCATAAATGGCGCCTGCCTATCATATTACTTATGTTACATAGGAAAGAATCACTGAGACTTTGAACTTGAAAATAGATATTGAATTATATGTGAATAAATCATTGCTGCTTTAGATATATCAATTTAAGGTCATACTCTGTCTAGTGAGTGTACGTTTGATTGATGAATGATTCTTTTCTACTATTTCCTGTCTCTCTTCCTTTCTTGTTTGTTTGTGTTGGGAAGAAAGAGAGCAAAGAGGATTACTTATTCTGCTTAAAATGATTATATTTCTTACCCACAAACAAACCAATGCAGATATGGAGATTAACTATAAGGCAACAATAATTTTGATTTGGCTTCTTTAATTTCTTACCTCGCAGGAGTTTTCTTACAGAAAAGGTGACTACCTTCTGTTTGGTTCTGAAACTAGTGGGTTGCCGGCTGAAGCCCTGCTAGACTGCACCACTGAACCGTTTGGGGGCGGGAAAATCCGGATCCCAATGGTAGAAACTTATGTCAGATGTTTAAATCTTTCTGTAAGTGTTGGCATAGCAGTATATGAAGCTTCCAGACAACTAAACTATGAGCACCTTCAGGTGCCTTCTGTGAGTTGTATTGATACGGAACAACCATTTCTTACTGAGGACATTTTTGCTTGATTATATATGCTGTAGGCATTATTTGTTCTAATTTGACTTAGATAGAACATTACATATGCTCCACTAAGCATGATTCATGATTATGCTAAACTCCAAGCTTCCTTAGAGTAATTTTATCTCATTCTAGGAAAAAGTTGTACACGTAATTTCACTCTTTACTATCTGGTAATTTGTTGTCGTTGGATCAAGTTAATCTCTATGAATGCAAAGTCTGTTCAATTACGCTCCTAAACTTAAATCAAAAATTTTAATCTAGTCCAGGGATCATATTCTTCCATACAAACTGACAACTACATTGTTTGAAAGTTCAATGAGCTCAGCATCTGAATAATCAAGTTTTGCTCATTTGACCTAGAGACCATAACAAGCTTTTGACAGTATATTATTTGATGAACAACCCAAAACCTGCTCAAGCTTCTAACTTGCCAAAATTAATTATTACGAATTAATAAATTCACAAACAACTCAATTCGTGAACACTCACACGAGTAAACGTTTGAAGAAACTTACACATGATTAAAAAAGGGAAAAACACTTCTCATGTTGTAGGAGAAGTGTTTTCTCATGTCACACACACATGAAATGGTGGGACCCACATATATATAAAAAAATCATCCAGACCCCAAGTCTAAGAGCTTTGACAATTCAATAAAGCCAAGGGCACTCATGATAAATAATAAAAGGACTGCCCGAAGAAAAAATTCTTCCGACACTGCCATTCCTCCTCATGAGTAATTGGAGGATTTTCTTTTTCCCTAGATGGGGCTCTTTAGCCCTGTTTGTCATTTAAGAAAAATGAATAAAAGGAAGAAAAAGATTAATTGACAACAAAAATCTTCCATAAAAGCTCCTCTGAATATCCAATGATGCATCCACATTTACAAAAAGTTCCTCAGTGTTGTGTGCAGCAATATTACGTCTCTAGTGTGTTTCAACACTTTCACTAAGGTTACATGGATTTGGATTTCCTGCGCGTCAAAACAAGTCAAATGCTTAGGAGCAATGTATTAGAGATGAAAAAATTGATTATTAGTAAAATAAAGAGAAAATATAGCTTTTAGTCTCTAAACTTTTTCTATTATCAATTCAATCCTTAAACTTTGACTCAAAAATCATTCTAGTCTTTAACCAAATACGCTATTGTATTTGGTGAAAAACACACAGAAAAGGCACAATCCATTAAAAGATGCAACAATATTTTTAAGTTATAAACAGCGTGGCTACTAAATCGCACAAGTAGAAAAATGATACATTGAGTTTTAAAAAAAAAAAAACATCATATAAGCATACCTTAGTTTTTTCCTTACAGGACTTGACTTTCGTAGTGATTATTATTATGCAACTGATCAAGACCCCCATAAAAGGAATTTCCTTAGGGGCAGGCAAAGCAGAGCTTGAGCTTGATAAAATCTCACAAGTTGGTGCGGCTAATACATAGGCAGAAGTACTCCAAAATTATGTTCTCCAAAAAATTAAGCATACCTTAGTTTTTTCTTTACAGGACTTGACTTTCGTAGTGATTAGTACTATGCAACTGATCAAGACCCCCATAAAAGGAATTTCCTTAGGGGCAGGCAAAGCAAAGTTTGAGCTTGATAAAATCTCACAAGTTGGTGCGGCTAATACACAGGCAGAAGTACTCCAAAATTATGTTCTCCTGTTGACCCTGATAGTCTGGGGTTGAGGAACATTATCATGAGCCAATCAATTTCTTCAGTCTTTCCATGGCACTGTAATTGGCAAAGGACCACATACTAGAGATTTTCAGCAACAAAAAAAAAAAAAACAATAAAAAACAGAGGGTGAGAGAATTGAGATTTAAAAATTTCACTTGTTTACAGCGGAATTTTATAAATTAACAAATATCTGCATTGTGAAAATTCTTGTCAAAAAGTGTAATAAGTTGAATTTGAATTGGAATTGCCCTTCACAAGTTGCAAAGGGAGTTAGAGATATCCAAGCAAGAATCAACAGGAAACACAACCACGCCATTTACAGATAATCCTATGACCAGGCCAGCATAGCCGAATCTATTAGGGAAAAGATATAAAGTCAAAATTACCTATCTGAAAAAGAAGGAACCAACTCTTCAACTATTCGAACAATAGCTGAATTTCTGACATCTTTTTCAGATGATGATGACTGCCCTCCCACTGTCATGAAACTGAACATTAGATATCTAAAACAATTATGACATAAACCAAAATTTCAAATACAATTATGCAATAGCAATATGTAAATACTGAGTAGTGAGTAGGGAATACTCAAGATTAATGTTAAAATATTTCAGTCTTTTATAACAGGCAAAATGGTAGAAAATCAAAAACTGAGAATACCTTGCACATCTTTAATTTCATCATCACCTCTCAAGTATAAACTCTGTCTGTCATTTAGATCTAGGCCTTCAAATTTAGCAAACTCCCACAACATATGACCTATAAGCTTATGAGTAAGCGTACTTGTCTCATCACAAGCATCTTGAATGATAAGGTATTGGTTCTTTCTCATGTCATTCCTGGTGTACTCAGGTTTAACTGCCTCACGGGAAAAATTTGTTGCTACATTTCCTGGATCCATCCCAGCATTACCTTCAACCAAATTATGTCTTTTAACAAAATTTTCACCCACCACTCTCTCTGGCGGAACAGTTGAGGAATTGCAATTTTTCTCATCAGACACAAAGGAAGTTGGATTAAAACCAAATGGTACAAACTGTCCAACACTTTCTGCGTTGTAGTCTGAATCCATTGAATCACAGATGCCATTTATGAAATGTCTATCCTCCCCTATTGGAGGATCATCATAGTCATCTTCACTTTCTTCTAATTGTTCCACATATGCATCAGTAAAATCTTCATCAAACCCATGGTCAGGCAACAAATCCAAAACAATTTGTTTTGTCTGAGCACTGATGCTTAATATATAATCAACCTCTTCTTCAATTTTCTCCTTCCCCTGTACTAATTGAAAAGGTCTATCATCCGAACTCCCATTAATGGAGTCTAAGATCTTAAATAGACTCCTTGGTATTCTCTCCATATCATCACATTCAAAAAGAAATTCAGTCAACAATTCAGTAAAAGATGACCGTAGTATCTTATTTGACACTTCAGCCTTTGGTTCTAAGAGGGTCTTCAAATTTCTCAGCTTTTCTATTCCCATTTCATTTTTAATTAACCATATAGCTTTCATAATATCGTTCTGCAAAGAATTTACTTCAGGTGGGAATTGGTAAAATTCCTCTGAAAATATGTCATTACAATGTGTTGCAAGTTTTAGTGATAAGTTAGCTACCGCCATAGCTTTGGCTAAGGGCTCTTGCAGTTCATCTCCTTCACCGAGTTGAGAAAGCATTTTCATACTGATATTCCTCACTGTCTTACTCACATGCTTTCTTTGTCTCCATCCCTTTCTGCAAGTCCGTAACTGAGGCATGGTTGCTTTCACGCCTTTAAGCTTTCTGCGCATTGCAGACAGGGTTTGATACGGAAAGTCATTTAAGTCATTCATTACCTTTTCAATGGCAGAATGGTTAGATTGGCATCTTGAAGCAGATAATGGTTTGCAATTATGTTGAAAATGCTTTTGATTATTGAGAACTCCAAAAAGCTGTTTGAAAATTTCCAGTTGATAACCGTTACTGTTTTGGTTGCTAAGAGCACTTGAAAGAAAACTCTCGACAATCTTCTTCAATTTGCAACGAGTTTTCTCAAACTTGACTGAACTACCAGTAATGATCATGGCAAGAAGATATAAACCTCTGGTAGTCATCTTATCCAGGCATAATATCATCCTTTTAATGATGGACATGTCAACTGATAACATCTCATCCTGAATAACATTAAATTCTCGTTCAATATGACGTTCCCCAAAGACACCCCCAACATAAGTTCTTACTGATTCATAAAATACCTGAAATAGTAGTTACAATCTAATTAGAAAATATTTTTAATGATTCAGCGTATTAAACATGGTCATAAAGAAGTATACCTCTTCATTCAGAAAACAGCCAGTACAACAAGATTGGTTGTAATAAAGAACAAGAAAAAGGTTCCCAAGTTAATCTATCGGAAAGTAGTATGAAATTTCTAAACATTTTGAAGTTCTGAAGCATGCTTCAATTCAAAACAGTTGCATATGTATACAATAAGAATGTTCACATGTTTAATAAAGAACACAGATTTATGCCAAAAGGGAAGACATAATCCAAATCAAGAAGCAAAGAAAAAATAGCACGCTAGTAATTAAAAATATATAAACACATGAATCCGTGTTGCCATATTTCTAAGCTTTCATAATGGAATATGTAGATAGCAGAGAATAAGAATATTTACATCGTCTTCCCTAAGCAAGGACTCAGGCAAAAACCTATCTTTTAAAAACTTAGACTTCTTGAAGCGCTTTCTATCAGATTTTGAAGCGGCAACGCCCAACAACCACCTACACCAGATCAAATTCTTATTCAGAGTAAGAAGGAAAAAATTAGCAAAAAAAATCAATAAACGAAAGAAATACCTTCTCTTAAGTTGAATCTGTTTCTCGTCACGCTTGATTTCAGACATAATGAATGCGGCATCTGATCGATGAACCACATTTCTAAAAAGAGACGCCTGGAAATCAAATCCGTTCATAATGTTAGAAACAAGTGACCCCACAGTAGACAATACCACACAACACACGCAAGCATTCAAGTCCTCTCAAATCACATTCATGCCAAGAGTCAAATCCTGAAACAAGACCAACAATCTGCGATAGTGTCTACCCTCGTTCAACCCGCATATCATCGCCCAAAAACAAGAAAACAACAAAAAAATTAGTTTTCTTTAAAAATGAGAAAGGACTCGAGACTTACCCCCTCTAGTTCCATGAGAGAGAAAAGAGAACGAGCTGCTAAAAAAGTGTTCAGAGGGGCCAGAAAGGTTCGTTCATATGAACTTAGACCGCCTACGAGCTCAGAGTAAACAATGATGTCGAATCACTTTATTGACAAAAATATTTGCGCGCAGAAAATTTTTCATTCCGTCCGGAGCCACCTTCGTCGGAAGGCTCGCCGCGCATAGAAGGGGCTTTACCCTTCTAATCTCAGAGCCGGACTTAAAATCCAGACTAGAGGAGGTGACCGGTGGCACCTCCGCAGCTACCTACACCGTCAGAAGCTTTACTATACAAATGCCGGTCTTGTAGTCGCCGGCGTCGATCTGATTCCAACAGCTCCAGGTACGAGTGTGGCAGTGCTGCTTTTTACGCGTGGATGGCGGGAGGAGCGAAAGGCGTGAAGCTGAAGCCTGAAGTTCACAGTTATGGCTGAAGACTGAAGTCGGCGTCGTTTTAATTGAATTAGGGCAAATGTTTGACCGGCTACTGTCTGCTGAATAAATCAAAATCTTCAAATCACTCCCTTTCCAACCAAACTATATACCATTTGAATTTAAATTCAATTTTTTATACATTATTAATTTATATTAATAATATTTTAATTTTTTTATTTCCCTTTATTTTATACTTCTTCCTTACCTATCAAAATATTTAAATATTTTTATTTTATTTTCTTATTACACTATTCTCTAAATTAATTAATGAAAATAATTCAACCACAATCTGTTAACATTAAAAAAAATTAGCATTAAAAAAAGTATATGTTTCAGATGTAGTTATTTTATGGCAAAATTATATTTTTAAAATTTTTATATATCTCTCATAATTTAGTTTATAAATCATTCCATTTCAATACAATTCTTTAAATATTTTTTCCCAACAAAGATAACAATTCTTTAAAGTCTAGAATATCGTTGTCATTAGTTGGGATTTAATTTAGGGAAAATTACATTTAAATACCATTTGAATTTGTAAAACCCCCAAATATCTGTTGAATTTGTTAAAGGACTTAAAGGTACCAAAGACCACATGGGGATTTACAAATTCGGGTGAATTTATCTTTTTGCTCTTAATTTTAAATAAACTTAAAAAAATAAAAATGACCCTCGCCAGAAAGCCACCGCGGCTAGCCGCTGGACGGCCTGCAACTACCGGCGGCTGGAAATCCGACAATGTTTTTTTTTTCTTTTTTTGGAGGGGGGTTTTAAAAAAATGATTAATTGAAAGTGAGAGAGGTGGGGTTTGAACCCTCCACCCCCCACCTTCATGGGGCCAAGTGGCCCAACCACTGGACTACTTGGTATATATATACATTAACAAATATATATATATTCTTCTTAACATTTTTTTCATCAACAAACACTATTATAAATCTCATTACTGAACTTGTAAATGTCATTGAAGAATTTGTAAATGCAATTGAAAGATTTGTAATAATCCACTTTTATTTGTTGTTCCTTTAGAGACAAAAATGGTAAACCTCAAAAAACAACTTGTAACTACCATTGAAAGATTAGTAAATGTTATTAAAAGATTTGTGATAATTCACTTTTATTTGTTATTCCTTCAGAGACAAAAATGGCGAACCTTAAAAAACAACTAGTAACTGTCATTGAAAGATTTATGATAATTCACTTTCATTTGTTATTCTCTCATAAACAAAAATGGTAAACCTCAAAAAACAACTTGTAACTGCCATTGAAAAATGTGTAAATGTCTTTAAAGAATTTGTAAATGTCATTGAAAGATTTGTCATAATCCATTTTCATTTATTGTTTCCTCAGAGACAAAAATGGTAAACCTAAAAAAAACAACTCGTAACTGCCATTGAAAGATTTGTAAATGCTATCGAATCTTGATAATTCACTTTGATGAAACAAAAAAAAAATGCAATTATAACAAATCTTTCAATAACAATTATCAATTTTTCAATGACATTTACAAGTTCAATAATGGGATTTACAAAAGTGTTTGTTGATGGAAAAAAATGTTAAAAAGAATATATATATTTGTTTTTTTTGTTGCCCATCCGGTGTCCAGAACTTTGTATGACTAATCCGAATCCGACCAGCGTCGCGCACCTAACTATGGTGGGAGAGTCTCCCAGCGGTGCTTTTTGGCATTCACAAGGCTCAAACTCGAGACATTGCTTAAGCGACACAAGCTGTTTACCACTTGTGCGTGACGCGATTAGGCCCATGAAAGTGGGGGTTTGAACCCCACCTCCTCACTTTCAATAATTTTTTTTTTTTAAAAAAGACCCAAAAAAAAAACATCGCCGGAGTTCCAGCCGCCGACTGTTGCAGGCCGTTTGGCGGCCTGCCGCAGTGGCCCCCCCGCGAGAGTCATTTTTTTTTAATTTATTTAAAACTAAGGGAAAAAGGATAAATTCACCCGAATTTGTAAATCCCCGTATGGTCCTTTGTACATTTAAGTCTTTTAACAAATTCAACATATATTTGAGAGTTTTACAAATTCAAATGGTATTTAAATGTAATTTTTCCTTTAGTTTATCTTTAATCCTAAGGTTTCAAAAAAGATCCATATCTCTGACCGAAAAAAAGGTAATACGCTTAACCTCTAAAAAATAGGAGTAGTAATTATTACAATTAACTGGGACAAGATTTAGTTTTCTAAAAGAAAAACACTTTTAAATGCATTAAATCTGTTTGTGTGAGTGTGAGACTTTCAGGGTTGTTTTTCACAATTCGCTAGTTCTATTGTTATAAACTTATTTTTCAACACTTGATTATTTGTCCTATTTCTTATTTTGCATTCCAATTATTTTTTTCCTTTTAAAAAAAAAAAGAAAGAATAAAAGACCATACACATTACAAGAGAGTCGTTTTATTTGAGTGTTTGAAATTTTTGTAAGATAAAATCGTTATAAATTTTATCTTTTATATTAATGATTTTTTTAACTAAAGCAAAAAACACGCCCCATATACTTACTACTAGAAAAATATGCTTATCAATTTATTTATGAATTACATAATAATCCCGTTTGAGCGACATTCATTATCCATCTTTCACAGCATCTATGCCATAACACAAAAGCATGCATTACCCAAGCCAGCAAAACATTCAAACTCAAATCCCAAAACCATAAGAAGACCTCATCTCCTTTGAACTGTTTGTTGTGTTGGCTTCCATAGGACTGCCTTAAGATGTAAAAGCAGAAACCAGTCTGAGAGAGATCATTTAGTGTGGTCATTATCCCATACGTTGTCCCAAGAAGCACTTGGAGCAGCCTTAGGTCCCTCAATGCTATACACATTTCCCTGGGAATATGAGGGTCCTGGCAAAGCATGTCCATTTGGACCTTGTGGAGGTGGGTTCACCTTCCTAGGCTTTGTTTTAATCCCAAGCACTCTAAACACAAATCTAGCTAGTTCTCCATACAACATACCGGAGCGATCAAAAAGCTGCAAAAGAGACCCAAAACCATGCCACATGATAAACAAATAAATGCATTACCACGTTGGAGGAAACAAATGAAAAGCAACAAACTAAAATTCAGAATGGCAAACACAGAATAAGTAACATATTGGAAGTACAGAATGGATTCTTTGGATATGAAATCCGTGAGTGGCATGTGATTGGATATGCTTCCAAAACACCCAATTATGAATGCAAAGATTTGGTTACAAATTTCCACTGTGGGATGGCGGAATCAGGTAAGGACTGGATTTTTATTTTGCCAAGATCATTCTAGACATTCCATGAAAATAACCTAAACAACTCAGCAGTTTTAAGAAAACATTCCTGAACATAAAATCAACTTGTACAAAACGAATCCTCCCAAAAACAGTCTTTGCTCAAGTTATTTGCCTCCCCAGAGGGATAGTTTCACAGCAACCTCAACAACAAATGCATACATGATTATGATGGAACACAACAACTGAAAAAGTATTATTCAATGATAAAAACTCCTCCAGAGTGCAAGTCATATATGGAGGTATACCCAAGCAAAGAAAAACAATCCCTCAATGTGCATTCGAGAGGCACAGGAACTCTCCCAATTCACTCACCACATTTATCACACCCTCTCCACAACCAGACCCCCATTATATAGCCCGCACTCTCACTAACTGTCAAACAGAAAATACCACAAATACCCATACTCCCATGGTTTGCACCCCACATGTCAATATTACCCTTACGTTCAACAAATTTTTATTACTGCAATTTAGGTATAACTCCTTTAGTGTTGGCTATTAGGTTCTCAAATAGAGACAAGATATATGAAGAATATTCTTTTGAAAAAAATATGATCCGGACGTCAAACAGGAGAAAAGATTCTGCTTATTTTTTGTCTTGGGAAAACTAGCAGCAAACACCACAACACTGTATCTCAGTATGATCTTTTTATCCAAGGTTAAAATTTACCCAAAATGCAACAAAAAAGACACAATTAGTAATTAAACAAAATAACGTAAACAGACAGAGAATGGTTGGAGATAAAACCTGAAGTAGAGCGTTCATGAAAATATGGAAAGCCTGCGTGTTCTGGTCTATGAGCATTGATATCCGACCAAAGAAATTAACCACGCCTTGCATCTGCCATTAAATCAAAATAAGTAAAACAGACTACAAAGCAGTTTCAAAGTAACATGATGTCTTTTTTGGCCTCCAAAGTAATATGATAAAACCACATTTGTATTAAAGTTTTCAACACAATTAAAAAAAAAAATTAGGGTGGAGGGGGAAGAGAGAAAGAGAGAATGGGAATGCATAAAAAATATCAAGTCCATTTCTTCCACTTATTTATGATCCTTTTCTCCTAATTCTTAATGACACGATTTTCCATATCAAATCTATAACCCAGCAAAAATCAATAGCACTATCCCAGTCCGTTGAATTTGGACACACAACTCACTGACACGCCTGACTAATATCTCAAATTCACAACTCAAACATAAGTTTCAGATTCCTTGTTATGGAAAATCAGCATACAAAGACGATATGGATCGTACTAGGCAAAGGTAATTCATAAAAAAAGATAACACACACACACATTGCAATAAATTGTCAGCAACAAAGAATTATATAACTTCATGATCTAATCATCCAAAGTCGAAGAAATGCAAGCTCAAGTCAGTTGTGCATATCCATAGTGCAGGAAATTAGTATAGCCAAAGCAGTATATGGCTCACCACACGAAGAAATGAAATCCAAAATCCTGGTGGAGATGGAGGAGCACCATACGGATCATTGGGATCTTGACCTCCAAAAGGACCGCCCATGCCATGACCACCCATTGGGCCACCAAAGCCACTGTTGTACATCCCACCTCCATACATCCCAGTCCCACCACCATACATCCCAGTCCCACCACCATACATCCCAACAGATGATCCATAAGACCCGCTGTATCCTCCCCTGTACATACTGTTACCATACATTCCTCCACCATTCATCCCTCCAAATCCACCAGAAGATCCATACATTCCAGATCCATAGCCAGAATTATAATTATTCATTGTAGAACCATACATTCCAGATCCATAGCTGTTGTTTCCGTAGTTCTGCTCCCAAGGCCTTGTGGGAACTGGCCTCCCAACAGAATTCCTGTTATCAGTTGCAGCCCTATCAGAACTAGAAACTATTTCACCAGGTTTTGCAGTCCCTGAAGCCTCAACTACATCACTTGTGTTGCCAGCTGATGGGGGTCTAAAAGGGGCTGGGCCAGATGAGGATCCTGCACGTTCCCACGGTTTTGGTGGAGGACTACTAGCTGCAAAACACAAATTTATTCACACCAAGTAATTCTTTAGGAGATTTTGTGTTTAGGGGGAGAAGGAGGTGGAGGTTTTAACCAAATTTACTATGGGTGTGGGTGTAACATAAGCATGATGGTAAGCATCCACAAGGGCCATACCAGAATGAAGGATTTTAACCCCAAACAAATCAAGGTATGCTGACCATGACAAGTAAAGCAAGCAATCTTGTTTACAGTAGCTATTCATGTACATAGTGCTGAACTGCTGATCAAGTAGATTCAAAGATTTGTATGCGGATTTACCAGAACCTTTTGCTCATTTTAAGAAAGTAACAAAAAAAATTATGCCACCAATATGGGTACAGATAATTTAATGCTGACAAACAACGGATAGGAAACTTATTATAACAAATATATAAGGCAAAAGAGAAAAAAGAACAAAAAAGAGATGAGAAGACATCGCCAGAAAAGTTCTCTCCAACTGAAAATACAGCACATAAACCCACTTAAAAGGGTAAGAGCTGAAACTGATGGAAGAGCCCAAAACACATGAATAAATCTCTAGTTATAAGCTCTATCTTCTCAATCCAGCCATAATAATTCAGAATGTTCAATATTTATGATTCTTTAGAGGATGAATATTCATGACACATTCAACAACAACAAAAATTCAGAATGTTCAATATTTGGGATGTAAATTAAAAGTACATAACACATACAGGCTTCTAATATTTTAGAATAGCACGCAACAAAATAATTATTTTCAGAATGGCATCTGGGAACCAAATAAATATTTGACCAAACAAGAACATCAAACCCTTCCATACACATCTTTCATGATGGTCACAACAAGTAAATAACCATGGCCTCACAATAAATTACCATAAAAAAGAATTAAGTGTGAACAGTTTAAAGTAAATATTTTTATTAAAAAAAAACACTTTATCGGCTGAAGCGCACCCTAATAAACAGCGCCAACTTGCAGAATTGCTTGATCCAAACAATCTAACCTATATATGATGGAAAATTCTTCAATATCCGACTAAATTCGATCCCCAGGCTAAACGAATTAGAGAAGCAAATATAAAGAAAAACGATACATGGAAAGATGAGCAAGGTCGGGAATAAAAGTTCGAACTTCGTGGGAAAAACGGTTTTACGAACCTGATGATTGGGGCTTCGACTCCATGCGAATCGCAGGTATTCAGCATAAGATTGCGATGACCAAGGTCCCTCGCTCTCTCTCTCTCTGTGCCCCCGCTCTCTCTCTCTCTCTCTCTCTCTAAGTTGTTGGAGAGTGAAGACGCGTCGAGGCTTGGTTTATGATCTCATGCCGCCCACGAGGGATATCCTCTGGATCTCATCCAAGAAGTCTTTCAATAATCGATCAATCTCTCTTTTTGGGAAAAGAAAACGATAAATTTTAGTTTTAAAATAATTTAATTCCTGCCAAAACAAATATTTTATGAAACAACATTTTACAAAATTTAAATTTAAATTCAATATTTTTTTTATATTTATTTTATCAATATGAGCTATATCCAAAATAAGATATGTTATATAAATATAAAATATAACCGTTAATATCTATTATTGTATTCCTTTATATTTATATTTTTAAGAAAATAAATCATATTGTAACTGTTCATGAACAAATAAAGTGAATTACTCCCTCGGTTTATTACCCAATTTAATTTAATTAAAAAATTACTTAAATTTATTAATACGATATCATTAGTCATCTTTCTTAATTACATTATTCTCTCTCCTCTTTAATTATTTAAAAGAAAGTATCAATAAAAAAAAATTAGAAAATGATTAAAAAATATGATTTAAGATCAAGATCAACTCTCTAAATCTATCGTATATAACAACAACGGACCAATAAACACACATGGGGATGTGATGTACTCATCATCATTGTGGGGAGTTTAAAACCATCCAAATCAATATCTTGGTGTGACCAAAACATAATATTTTGGTGACATTGAAATGTGAGCCAAAACAAGATAGCTATAACTAAAACCCAAAAAAAAAAAACCTATAAATGTAAAATGAATAAACCATCTAACACTGAGGAGAAGAAGTGATGTCTCATGAGTCATGACGAAGAGTAGTCAAGGAGAAATGAACTGAAGAACAACCTTTATATCTAAAAAATTCAATGTCCAACCGAATACAATGAGTACTTACGTAGGGTTTCAATACATGACGCTTGCGAATGACCAGCCAAATACAATGAACACAAATACCAAAAAGAAGAACAAAAAAAGCAATTAATCGCAACTGGGTTGGCACCATACAAATCTCAAAATCAATCGCAATCATCTAAGTAGGCAGCCAAAAAACCAAATCAGTTAATCAGATAAGTATTGTAGAATTCGACACTGTAGAAACCTACGAGATTTAAAGGAACAAACCCATTTTCACCAAATTCTTATTTAATACTCCCTCTTGTCCTAAATATAACTACATTTAAGAGTTGATCTTGGTCTTAATTAGATAGGACAATAATCTAATTTTTGTTAATTTTTTTTTTTCTAAAATACCCCTATTGATATTTTCTCAATAATACTTAAACACAATGGTAATTTAACAATATACCTATATATTCTATAAATTAAGTAATGCTTGCAACTCATTAATGTCACATACACCTCAATTCTATTGTTTTTTGTGACATTTCAGAGAAGTCTATGATGCCGGATTGTGTGAGCTTGGAAAAGTCTACGATATATATGTATATGAGTGTGTGTGTACACACACATATGTGTATATATAGTGCATATATAGATATAGACGTGTGTGTGTGCATACACCCATACATGCATATACACACACACACACATATGAGATGATAAACACAGTCACACAACACACATTTTTATTAGGGAAAAAACGCATACACCTCATGGATTTTCATATATTCTCTAGACGGTGTGAGAGCCTGGAGAAGTTGAGATGCCAGACTCAGAGAAGTTGTGTGACGTCAGAGAGGCACAAGCGCATAGGGTTATTGATTTAACAATATTTTTCTGAAGCCATTTTAAATTTTAAATAAGGGTATTTTAGGAAAATAAGTATAATTAACTAATTTAACTATTATACTTAATCTCTCCAAAGTTTGGTAAATATGTTATATAATTAGGATTGGAGGGAGTATATAATTTTATGTTCTACAAGATTAATATATGAAGAAGAAAAAAATTGTTTTGTAAATAATGAAACAAATTTCTTAAATGATTCCCAAATCGACACAAAGTACTAGAGGTGGAGCCAAAGTTATGAGTATCTAAGAGGAAGATCTCGGAACATAAACCAGTAGCCTATAACAATTATCACTCCTCTCTTTTTGTTTTTTACCTGAATATCACTCCTCTCTAAAAGCATATGATTGATGAGTGTCTTTCTATAAATTCGACTGTGCTTGTTTGGAATAGCAATTTGAATCTTTAAAATCAGTTTTTCAATTGTGATTTACAGTATATAAGATAAGTATTGAGAGGAGCTTTATCTCAATTTATTTACGTAAATAAACACTTTTAGGATATTTTATTCCCATCTACCAAATGCAAAAACTTTCATCAATTACGCGCCTTTGAAAACTTCAAAACTAGAGTTTGCAATAAGATAACGAAGGAGACCCCAACGATTGTAAGGAAATAGACTATACAAACAATTAATGCTTTATTTGCCTACTCATCACATATGATTGCGGATCCACCACATAATAATTAAAAGTCAATGAAATTAATTTTAAAATTATTTAACCATTATACCATGGTACTTATGAGAATTCTAAGACGTTTTCTGTTGGGAAATGATGTTATGCAATTTACTCATTCTTTTATATATCTATCTCCATTCGGTTCTAATTATACGACCCAGTTGACTTTTTTGGAGAGATTAAGGAAGCTAATTAAATTACTTTAGAGTATTTTTATTTTTTTTCTCCAAACTAATTAGTTTAACTAATAAACTAATATATAATCTAAGGATACACAACATATGAAATGATTAAATAATTTATTTAGCTTCCTTAATTTCTCTAAAGAAAGTCAACTAGGTCTTATAATTAGGACCGGAGGTAGTAATTCTTTAATATCTCATCGGGCCTTTGGCACAATGACACTACCTTTTTTTAATATTTCTTAAATTTTAGGTTGTGTATTCTATATTCTATGAGTATTATTGGTGCATAAGCTCCGTCCCTTAAAGGAAGGATGGGGAAAAAATCATTTAATATCTCATACACTATTAAGTTATATTTTAGGATTTCAACTTAAGTCCTTTTTTGCCAATAAGAGAATACTATCATTAACATCCAGAAAAATAGAACCATGTCCAATAACAAACAAAGCAAGACAGAAATAATCAAGTAAAACAAAAACAAAAGTTAAAAAAACTTATTATCTAAACTAGTAGTAACACTATCATTAGCTAACAAGGGTGACAACAATGAAGAGAAACATTTTGAACTTGTTCTTCAAGAATTTTTATTTTTCTTTTAGAAGAAAGAAGTTCTTTAGCCAATTTTCGAAACTAAGAATGAAAAGAGTTATATACTAAGAAAACAACTCATCGAAAGATGGTTCAGAATCATTTACCTCTTCATTTTCTAACTCCTCTTGAGCTACGAGACAGATATTTGTCATTTCTTCTTCATCAGCTTTATCTTCATCAGATGAGCTATCTCCTCATATGGCTGAGACATAAGCTTTCTTTCTAAACTTATCGAATTTCTTCTTATCTTTTTCTTTGTTCTTCAACTGGGGGTACTAAAACTTGATGTGGCCAGACTTTTCACATTCATAACAAATAATAGGCTTTGTGGGCTCATTGTTGGAGCTACCTTTGTGAAATTTCCAAAATCCTTAATCTTTCTTGTATAAAACCTCTTGAATCTCCAGACCATCATGCCCAACTCTTCATCTTCATCATTATCTGATTCCTTGTCTTTGATAGTCTTAAGGGCAACTCCCTTATACTTGCTGCCAATCTCATCAAGTCTTTTTCTGAACTTGATTTTTCCTTCATACTCAGACAAGCTTCCAAATAGAGCTGCCACTTATCCCATTGACTCTCCACGAGCCTCTTCAATTGCAGTGACTTTAGCTTCCCATTCCGTACTGAGAATGTTCAGAATCTTCTTCACTTGGACTTGTTGATTGTACTCTTTTCCCAAGGCAGTAAGTTGATTAAGCAAATAAGTGAATCTGAGCTGAAACTCACCAATGGACTCTCCAGGCTTCATACGAAGTAAATCATATTCAGTCATCAAGGTATTAACTCGATTTTCTTTAATTCTAGTAGTCCCTTCATGAGCAATCTCAAGTGCATTCCACATTTCTCTAGCAAAAGATAATGTGCAAATCTGAAAATACTCTTTTTGACTTAGAGCACTTTGTAGCATTAAAATGGCCTTGTTGTTGAGAGTGACTTGTCTTCTATCATTCTCATCGTATTCTTCTTCAAGCTTAGGAACTCAAACTCCATCTTCCACGGTAGATGGATTGTAGTCTCCTCTCTCAAACACATCCCATAAACTATACTCAGTAGCCATTACAAAGACTCTGAATTTGGCTTTCCATAATGAATAATGCTCTCCATTAAAACCTGGGGGTCTGTTAATGGAAGCTCTATCAGGTAGTCCATATTGATTCTTCTCTAGATGTTAATCTTTTAAGAGAAGTTCTAGCTCTGATACCAAATGTAAGACAAAATATCACCAAGAGGGGAGCGAATTGGGTGATTTTAATTTTTTTTTATTTCCTCTAGAATTCACACACAGAAACAGAGACTAACAGAATGAGTAAGAGAAAGATGAATACAAGAAATTTATATTGGTTCGGTCTTAACTCTTGATCTACGTCCAGTCCCCAGACTCTCTGGAATTTTTACTATCACTTTAACTAATAACACACTCTGTACTCGAAAGTAATCCTCTCACTAGGATTCACTCCCCCTTACAAGTTGTAATCAAATAACTTAATCTCAAAGTCCCACAACTATGAGATTCTTACAAAGATATTGATTCATATATCTCTAAAAGAGCTTATTGATAAACATTGAAAATTTATATATCTGAAAATATTACAATGATGAGTGAAACAGTAAATGCGTATTTATTGATTGTTTGAGCATTTTTGTTTCCAGTGGTTGGAACAAAATGAATGCTTCAACTTATATTTGGTAAAGGCAATGAAAGACCGTTGGAAGCCTTCAATGCACCATTGAGAGTAATTAATATAGCCGTTAGACTTGAAACTCGTTCGTTACTCATGATGCTTGATTCGTTCAATGATCGCCGACATTCTTCCTTGACATTCCTTATGTTCTTCCCGTTGGATGAGCTGGCGTTCAAATAAGGAAAGAAACCATAAATGTCTTTGGAATGTCCAGAGAATGATTATCCAATTTCATGCTTCGTTTTCTAAAGACGCATTAAATGCAAGTGACGTAATCAATTGATTTTTGATTAATCTGCATTTAATCATTTATCTAATCATCTGAAACTCATTAACAAATTAATTAAACATAGTTAGGAACACTAATGAATGATGATATGAAGTAAGCAAATCATATTTAAAGATTCACGATTTACAGACATGGTGATTGCAAAACAAAGATGGCTTGTGCTCGAGTTATATTCAACCAAACTTGAGCAGATGACTTGAGTTAAGAGTTCTAGGCTTGAGTCACTAGATCATCTTCTTTGAAAATAAGTTTGAAGTATTAAATGAAGATGTCTTTGTATGACTTAGGCTCGAGTTTAAAACGTTTAGCTCAAGTGCATGACTCGAGTCAATCATAGCTTGCTCGAGTCAAGTTCTTCTTTCGACAAAGACTTGAAATCGTGTCAGCTCAATTCATTAAGTGATGGCTCAAGTTAACTAAGTTCATTTGAAAATAAGTTTTAAAAGTATGCTCGAGTTATAGAGTACTGGCTCGAGTTAGAGACTTCTGAATTTTGAAAATAAGTTTAAGTCCTCAAAATATGACTTGAGTCAGTTTTCACAGGCTCAAGGCAACATCATATCTTAAAATATTTCATAAGAGCTTATGACTCGAGTTAATCATGACTGGCTCGAGTCAATCGAAGTTCAAACATTTTTTACTACTCTCTGTCTTGGTTGACTCAAGTTTTACAACCTAAAACTCAAGTCAATTTGACAGCAAGTTACTGGTTTAAGTTTGATTAAGTTAAAGCATTGTTGACTTAAACCATTAACTTCATTTTGTTTTCAATTGTCAGTTATCATCAAAACACATAGAAAACTAACATACACATATTTGATCTTCTTGACAAGAACATGAAAATATTTCATTGAATTTACCACAATCATCCCTAGTACTATGAAGAGAAACATTTTCAATAGTTAAAGCATCACATAAAGAAGTAGGAGCACACTCATCAACAAATACAATCGAATCACTACTACTAGAGCTAATGGATTGAGCAGTTACATTTTCAAACATTTGAGGGGATTCAACAATGATTTCCTCATCCACCTCATCATCACTCAAATCATGAATTGCTTCATTAGTTAAAGTAGTAAGAGAGTTTACTTTTATTAAGATATGATCATTACCAAATGGTAGGGAATACTCTTCAATGCTTTTTTGTACTTGCTTCACTTCTTGTGCTTGCGTGGGAATAGCAGGTACCGAAGGATTGGAAACTTCCACTTGTGAAGTGGCATTTAGCTGTTGCTCTTTGGTTTTCCCATCATCATTGGGGGTACATGACCATGGAGCTCCTTCTTCTCCTTCGATTTTTATCCATAGCACATGGTGAACAACTGCCTTGATGATTTTTTCAATGTCCTCCATTGTCTAAATGTCCTCCATTTCCTTAGAGAATCCATCTCCTTCGGATCATTACCAAATGCTGATTGACATGGTGACTTTAGACAAGTATGCCTAGAGTACATCTTAAGGCTAGCAAAATATGCGATCTGTGCCAGGTGATACATAAGATACCTAAGCTTGAGGATAATTCCCTAGGTAGTAAGACTAGAAATCGAGCGTTGTGGTATTAGAATGCATCGGAAGGCTAACAAGTGATAAGCCGAGAGGCAAAATGAGGTAGGCAGTGAAGCCTGCATAACCAAGTACTATGAGGATGGACCAGTAGTCTTGTTTTGAATATTTTACCTGGGTACGAGATGAATGAGATAGTTGTCTGAATATCAGGGTGTGTGCCAGGTAAGCATGCATAGAAAAGGAATAGACTAGATGTCTAAAATAATTCCCCGAAGTTAGACGTTCAAATTTCGAGGACGAAATTTATTGAACGGGGGGAGAAATGTAACATCCCAAATTTTGGGATTTGAAATTTGAAATATTGAATGAGAATTAAATGTGAAAATTTGACTTAAAGTAATTATTGGAAATTCAGGCTTATTTTTCCCTTAATTTATTTTGGGAAAAAGAATAAATTTAAGTAAGAAATAATTTAGGTAAAAAAAAAATTATGGAATTTATATTTTTAAGGCCTGGAAGAATTAATTGTGAAAGAAAAATCTTTATATGGAATTAAGGAGTTATTAATAGTTACAAGTTTTTTTTTTATAAAAAAAATTTTTGGCGGGGTTCGACATCAGTCCCCCACCAAGGCCAGGGCACGACCCCGGGCTCTATGAGCACTTACTGGGGACTTACGAGATCGCCTACCAAAGGAGTCCCACTAGTCCTGGATCCCTTACCATCTATGTCAACTCACATTGGCTAATAGTTACAAGTTTTTTTTTGGTATAAAAAAAGTTTTGGAGGGGTTTGACATCAGTCCCCCACCAAGGCCAGGGCACGGCCCCGGGCTCTATGAGCACTTACTGGAGGCTTACGAGATCGTCTACCAAAAGAGTCCCAGCGACGACAGAGGGGATCGAACCCACGACCCAAGGGCCTAGTCCTGGATCCCTTACCATCTATACCAACTCACATTGGTGGCTAATTGAATATACAATTAACCCACAAGCCTATTATACAACTAAAGCCCAAACTCAATCTATTATCCTCATTTACTCAAACACCTTCAATTCATTTATTTAGCCCACAACGCAGAACACATATATCTCATTCCTATTATTCAACCCCAACCCATTAAATCTTCATCAGCCCACATTTATTCATTAATTCTCAACCCAACAGCAACCCAGCATCACGGAAGTTTTAGAGGGAAAATATAAGAGGAAAACAAGTTAAAAGTCCAAACCTCATGGCCCACAGAACCTTTAGTGTCATATTAATAATATCTATTAACCTATTACTTATCTCAGTAACAAACAAAAAAATGCAGAAAGAGCTTACGGTTTAAACACGCAAGCACAGTTCACTTTCGGCCTTATTGTTCACACGCGATCAACAACTTCCATGCTTCTTCCATCAGAAAATCCAGACGTCCCATACCCCTCGAGCTCAACGCCATGTACCGTTGCGTATTTTTCTTCGGACTGGAACATGCGTGTATTATATATACATCCATGCTCTTTGGTTCTTCCTTACTCTTGTTAGCTCAACTGGTACTGAAAGCTGAGAAACACGAAGCTGAAAAGTGAAACCAAGAGTGAGAACCAAGAAGGAGAGAAAACCGAGTGTGAGAGTGAAAGAGTGAGAGCCGAGAAAGGGAGAGAGCTCAACTGTTGTTTTACTCTGTTTTAAACTCATAAAACAGAGGTGAAAGTGTCAATTAGAAGCAAAGAATCTGAGCGTACAAGCTTAAAAACTAACAAGGTAAATCTTTGAGCTTGTCTTCACTGCACACACACTATATATATAACTTGCTGATTTTGCTAGCGACAGTATACATATATAGATATATATAATAGGAACCAAAAAAAAGCTTAATGAGTGATATATATAGAAGGAAACATTGCAGATATGTAAAAGTGGCTGTCTTGTTTATTATTATTATTATTTGATATATATATATAAGCACATATATGTGTCGCCGCGCATGGAAACAATAGAAAAAGAGTTTCTGGGTTATAAGGGATGTGTGTGTACGTTGTTGGTGTGTGTGTGTGGGTATATAATATATATATATAAGTTATGGCTTAAAGTAATGATTAAATCACGCTTCACAAAAGGGAAACAATTAAGAAGTGTGTGTGTGTACTTATAGGTTGAGGTTATATGTTTATATATAAATCATTTAGAACTTAGAAGCTGAACCATATATTTATTACTGCATAAAGAGGAATGAAAAACTTTGTTTACTGTCATGCATATAAATGATCAACAAACACTATATATATAAAAAGAAGAAAAGAAAAGAAACTGAAGCAAAAGTCACTGTACAGGAAACTAATACATTGCTGAACATATATGTTGGTTCCAAAATATTATATCAGCATATGAAGTGGGCCTTTGTTGATAAGGGTCAAATCCATCTCAGTGTTTATGACAGAAGCCTTAGCAATGAAAAGAGCCTTGATGATAGTCCAAGACTTGGGTAATAAGAACGTTATTTTCAAGACCGATTATCAACTGCTTGTGCGTTACTTGGATAAGAAACAACCTGATCTTGGCGAGTAGCAGTCTCACGGCATTCTAGATGATATCCTAAGTGTGCTACAATCTAAGTCTAGCTTCTCGGCCCAATTCACTCCTTGCCAGGGGAATAAAGCAACAGACTTGCTTGCTACATCTACTAATAAGGAGATGTGCTCATGGGTAGAAATACCCTTAACCCCTTTGTTTCCGATGCTGGATGAAGAAGCGAAGGGCACTAGGAGTCAGCTGAATCAAACCTCTGCACTGCCCAGAAATGTGGATCCTGGTTGAGCTGTCTGCGTCTATCGTGCCCAGTAGACGGTGTTCCTTCCAGTAGATTTTAATCTAGTTGGTTTCATTTGTATTCAGTTTCGTTCCTTTCGGTTTTCGTTTGGACTATTTGATTATTTGCATGCGATGCCCTAGTGACACTGTAATAGCTTTATTACCAGTAATGCATATCCTATAATTGTTAAAAAAAGGGGGGGGGGTGTCCTTGGAGCTTCCTTCATTAAATCTCTGTCATGCATGGTCACCTGTAGTGGCATGGTATGCATATGTAATTGGTCCTTATATGTAGGTATTCCAAAACTCAAAATGAGTTGTGGCAATAACTTATATATTATTTGATCCTAAGAGTTAGAATCAATCATATGTCCTTTGCGTTTATTAGTTGCTCCACATCCATCAGAGTTTGAAGATAAGGTATAGAGAAAAGTCATGTCGAAAATGGACAAACATAAAATGGTGAGCAAAAGGGACAGATTTGGTTGTATCAAAAAGAAAAAAAAGGGACAGATTTGGAATATTTAATGAGAAAATGAAGTTTCCATCGTTACTTTCGCTGGAAAGATTCCTTGCCGGCCCCTTTTCGTTATATATATAACCTGGAGATTATCTAATTATATGGACGAAAGATCTGTACGAATTTAAAAATTTATATTACCAAGCCTTTGTAAGCGAGAAAATATCAATAGGTATGTAGTAAGCTAGGATGATCATGTCCAACCTTCTCTGACCAGGTCTCTGAATCTTCTTACTAAGCTTCTATCATAAGCTCTTCCGATTGATTCATCAAACCAAAACTTGACCAAACCAAAACTTGACGCTACCATTTTGTCAAAATTAAACGTGATCTTAACCAAAATTTTCAATTGATCCCAAAGCGATTATAGAATGACTATAATTAATTACCTTCAGTAATTGCGTTCAGAAACGCAAGATTTTCTACCACACTAAAATTTAGAACTCACTAATTGAGACATCTAGAAGAATGCATGCATACATACAATTTTGTATAGTTTGAATAGAAGGATAATCATTCAATAATTATTAAGCATATCTACATGCGTACCTTTCATGAGTTTGATGCGCATACAACAACAACTATAATAACAACAAACCTCAACCCTAGATATGATCGGCTTACATTAATTATATTACCTGATCATTGTTATTTTAGTGACTACTACCCACTCTTTAACAGACATATAAATACAAATGCAAAAAATCATATTCCCTTCGTGAGAGTACGTATTATGATAATTTCTATAACTAATAATTCTAGAGCTTTCGTAAAATGATACCGGTTCCATACTAAGGGTGAAGGGTCAAATAAAACAGAGAAAGGAGCATGAACATAAGATGGAGGAAGCTCATATACTATGTGATTTCTTTGGGATTTGGTTGTGTTTGTTGGGGCTATAGTGCCATCATTCTGGAGATATAATATGTTCTATCTTAAGAGACAATTATTTGTGATCCTTGGAATCCGTATGGAGGGAACAAATTGTTTTAAAGAGACAATGTACGTTGGGCTCGGATTTCATCAATCTCAATAGCATTATTTTCGGCAGGCTTGTGATTTTTTTTTTTTTATATATTATACAGAATTGTTGTATGTTTATAAATTGTGTCGTACTGGTTACACAGATTTTTAAACACAACACAACTTTTCATCAAGTGGTAGTTGCCACATATAACCCTTCACATATCTCTAGAAACTGAATAGACATTTGGTGACTTATAGTGTTATTACTCCTTACACAACCCTTCACACAAATCCCTTAATTTAATAAAATGACTTATAAAAAACACATATCTCCATTTTAAAATATTGCAACACATTATTAGCAGACTTTTTTGAAGTATGGGCATCTTTTGTGGGCCCAGGAAAGGAAAGATAAGTTGAAAAATTTGTGAATCTGCTATTAGTCACCTATAACATCATCAGCATCCTATCTTCCATTCCAATTTCTCTGTTCCCTCTGCAGTATCAATGGAAGAGTCAAAGGCCGCAAAAGCAATTGGCGTTCCGGTGGCGATTCTAGTTCTGATATGGGCAGCGTGGAAGGTGGTGAACTGGCTGTGGCTGAGGCCCAAGAAGCTGGAGAGGCTACTCAGGCAGCAAGGTCTTCAAGGAACTCCATATACTCTTGTTACAGGGGATTCAATCAGAATGTTCAGCATGCATATGCAAGCCAAATCCAAACCCATGAATCTTTCCCACAATATAATCCCTCGCGCTTCTTCCTTTTTCAATCATCTTGTCAACCAATACGGTATGCTTTTTTCTCGGTCATATTTTGGCCATAAAATTTGTTCCAAACAGTGACAGTGGTTTTGGAGAATCCTTCTTTTAAGTAAGTACATGTTCCTTCATCTATTGAAAGAGGTGGTCAGGGGCAGCTGTTAAATTTTGTAACAGATAGGTATTGGAATGATTTTGCAGGTGAAATGTAGTATTTGCTTCAATTTCTTTTTATTATTATGCAGGAAAGAATCCTTTCATGTGGATTGGAGCATCACCAAGGATACTTATTACTGATCCGGTGCTAATCAAAGATGTAATGAACAAGATCTATGACTTGCCCAAACCTGATGTAGATCCAGTCCTCAAGTTACTGGCCACTGGTCTTGCCCATTATAATGGTGACCAGTGGGCTAAGCACAGAAGGATCATCAATCCTGCATTTAATGTTGAAAAATTGAAGGTTACATTTTCACTTTCCCTTCAGTGGCTCAAGCTTTTGTAATATATCAACTTGGGGTTTTTCTTTACTTTCTATTCTTTTTTCTTAAGCTCTTATATCTCTTTGCCGTAGAAGTTCATTTGCTTAGTTTGAGGTTGAAAGTTTAATCTTCCTATCCCATTTCTCTGCCACAGATCATGTTGCCCATATTTTATGAAAGCATCAATGATATGGTTTGCAAGTGGGAGAAAATGTTGTCTTCAGATGGCTTGTGCCACATCGATGTATGGCCTTTCCTTCAAAATGTGACATGTGATGTTATATCTCGGACAGCTTTTGGAAGTAGCTATGAAGAAGGAAAAAGAATATTTGAGCTTCTAAAAGAGCAAGCTACACTTTTTATGAAACTTTTCTTCAAACTTTATATTCCGGGATATTGGTAAGAATGGACAGTAGATTAAAGCATGTTTGCCTATTTATCATACAGGAAAAAACAAATTATCAGACCATGTGTATAATTGAGATTTAAAAGCACTTTTGCTCTAAACCAATAATTACGTACTCATATTAGCTGTTCCTTCTTATTTTTGCCATAATTATAACTTGGAGTGCCTTTTCATTTGTAGGCTTCTACCTACTGGTGACAAGAATAGGATGACAAGAAATGATAGGGATATAAGAGCTTCACTTAAGGACATAATCAACAAAAAAGAGAAAGCAATGGAGGCAGGGGAAGCTCTAAAGGATGATTTATTAGGCATTCTTTTGGAATCAAATCACAAGGAAACTGATCTACATGGAAATAGCAAGGATGATGTTATGACTATTGAAGATGTAATTGAGGAATGCAAGCTTTTCTACTTTGCAGGGCAAGAGACTACATCTGCTCTACTTGTTTGGACTATGGTGTTGCTCTGTAAGTACCCTGAATGGCAAAAAAGTGCAAGGGAGGAAGTCTTACAAGTATTTGGCAACCAACAACCTGACTTTGGTGGACTAAATCACCTCAAGATTGTAAGTATTGATATGCTTCCCTATATAATAGAGTAATAAGGTATGAGTTTTTCTAATAAAATTATAATATAAAGGATTTACCTTTTTCAGAGTCAATAATAACATGGTGTTCTATCACACTATAAAACAATATTTTCATGCTACTCTCTCTTATCTTTATTATAAGGACCCAACTAACAAGTATTATTGGTTCTTTTTATAAGGCATTTATTAGTTTCTGATGCATTAAATATTTTTTCCATGTATGTTCATATTTAACAAGGGTGGTGGCAGAAAGAATAATCAATATGATATTAGAGTGTAATGTAGTTAGTAAGGTTAATATTGAAAATCACTTGAATTTTAAGACAAAACTAATGCTTTTAACTATTTTATTGGGAGGTGAAAATTGGTAGCTAGTTTCTTATAATAAGGAGTGGAAAGAGTGTAATTTTATTACAAAATTTGATGGTAATTGGTTTTGTTACAGGTGACTATGATTTTATATGAGGTTTTGAGGCTTTACCCACCAATAATTGTGTCTCATAGAGCAGTTCCTAGGGATATGAAACTTGGACACCTGACAATACCAAAAGGAGTGGGTGTTACCTTACCAATAGGATTGATTCACCATGACTGTGAATTGTGGGGTGATGATGCAAAGGAATTCAAGCCAGAAAGATTTTCAGGAGGAGTTTTAAAGGCAACAAAAGGGCAAGTTTCATTCTTTCCCTTTGGATGGGGTCCAAGAATTTGCATTGGGCAAAACTTTGCCATGCTGGAAGCAAAGATGGCTATATCTGTGATTCTACAACGTTTCTGGTTTGAGCTTTCCCCTACATATGCTCATGCTCCAACTCAAGACATTACTCTTAAGCCCCAGTATGGTGCTCCAATTGTTCTACATAAGCTGTGACCTGTGAGGTTTAACTGCTGGAAATATTTGTGTGTAAAGCCTATATACTATGTAGTACTACCTCCCATCCTAAATATAGCACAAAGTTTGTAGTTTAATTTTGTACTATAAACTTTGTTCTATATATATTTAGGACCGAAAGGAGTACTATTTACTTGGGGGCAAGGCCTCATTTGAGTTTAATTGTATTATGTGTATACACTTTATCTGATTGGACAATAGAAGTATAAAATCATGTAAATATAATAAATATGTATTATTTTCCAACTATGCCCTTTTATGTAAAGAGAAAAAGTAAGAGAGAATAAATTTAATAGATACAGTTAGCAAGAGGTAAAGTTGAAAAACAAACCCAATACATAAAATGAAGCTTATGTTTTGAGATATATTCATTCACAAATTTATAGCTTATGATAAGGAATGGATGGAGTACAAGATTTGGAGGGTAGGTAGAGTTCCAATCTATATAAGGCGTTTCTTGTGAGCTTACAAACATCTTAAAACTACTACTCTAGTCCTTACAATATAAATCTATTTCAACTAATTTTCACATATTAAGAAATGACTGTCAATTCATTTAATATTTTTAAAGGATAATTTTTTGTAAGTTTACCCTTATTAATTTTTCCCCCTACATTTACAAATCATTTTCCTCGTTTTCTCTTTTTAAGGAAAATTAAAAACAGTCATTAATGAATTCCAAGTGGACTTGTATAAATTTCTTGGGTTAAGGAGCAATTTGACCAACCAACTATTGACTCAGGAACGCCTAACATAAAAAACTATTAAGTAGACCAAAACTGCCAAAGAACTTTTAAAATTGTAAAGTTTGCACAAATCCGTTAAAAGCAATTTGACGGCCGTTACTTTCCCCGGAATTACAAGCAAAATTATTGATTATCTGCCCTATTCAGTCTCTCACCCACCAGCCCTTGCTCTGTATCTCAGTATGAGCCATTATACGAAGACCATGACGAGCAAAATCCAAATCAGCTCCAAAGCATGTGCATAGAATGTCAGTTCACCCTTCCGCCATTTTCTAAAGCTTCTCTTATCCCCAAATCTCACGCAAGCAATTTGCACAAGAAACCTTAAAACTCAAAATTATCCCCAAATCTCACGCAAGCGATTCCACGGGTTTGACTTTGAAGCATTCAATTGATGTGCATAGAAGGAACCTATGTTCGTATAGCACCACGTTCGGGTTTGACTTTGAATCATTCAATTGAAGTGGGTGCTGGTGTGTTTGATGTAGATTACAGATTACATCTCATTGTGGGTGCTGGTTGGAGACAGGATTGCGCAGCTGATAATCGAGAGGATCGTGACGCCTGAGGTTGAGGAGGTTGCAGATTTGGATTCCACTGCTAGAGGTGAAGGTGGGTTTGGATCTACTGGTGTTTGGTCTTCTTCTTGTTGGCTCTAGAATTTCTGTTTCGTTTGGAAAATTAGGTTTAGAGACATAGCTGGGAAGCCTCCTAGTAATTTTGTCGAATAGATGGTGGGCTTGTTTATGCTCTTACCTGCATATTGACGGCGTTGTAAGGTGCATCAACATCTGCCATATTCCTTGAGGAAAGAACAATCTAGCCGACAATTTGGCAAAGAGAGGTCTTTTTGCTTCCAGCTTCTACAATGAGTGCCCCGAGTTTGTACGAGCCTTTATTTAGCAGAAATGTCTCATTTTTTTGGTAGAGTAACGGATTAATGGATTTGTGCAAACTTTACAATTTTAAAAGTTCTTTGGTATTTTTGGTCAATTTAATAGTTTTTTGTGCTGGGCGCTCCTGAGCCAATAGTTGTTTAGCCAAATTGCTCCTTAACCCAAATTTCTTTTACAAGTGGAGTTACAAGTCGGTTAGGTTAATAACAGAATTTTTTATTTTTTATTTAAAAAATAAAATAACTATGAGTAAATTTTATGAAAATATATTTTTTTTTTTATCCTCAAGATTTGATTTAGGGAGAAAATACACACACACATATGGGATAGGTTATTCTGCCTACTCTTATTTTGCCTATCTTTGCTTACCTCTCTCAATACCGTTAGATTATAATCTCATCCAACGGTGAATATTTGAGGTATAAAATATTTGTTGAGTTAGCAGAAGCCTAGGTTGGATTTGTGATTTCCCCAAACTCAGAACCCTAACGCACCCTATTGCTCGATCAATCAATCGCTTGCTCCTTCCTTGTCCAATTGGAAGAAATACCATGGTGTTCTATTTCAAAGCATTTAGTACCCAAAAGTGGCGATTACACCATCTTCATGGGTCTTGACAAACACGAGAACGAGGAGCTTATCAAATACGTCCCTACCTTCGCGTTTTATCGGGATCCAAACAATTATGTTTAAAAACTATACATGCACCTATTTTGTATTATGTGATTGCAGTTTCTTTTTTGAGGGGAAAAAAATCAATTGATGCTTGCTACTTGGCAATTGTTATTGTTGGAGTTACTGCTCAATTTTCTGAGCAATAGGGTGCGTTAGGGTTCTGAGTTTGGGGGAATCACAAATCCAACCTAGGCTTCTGTTAACTCAACAAATATTTTATACTTCAAATATTCACCGTTAGATGAGATTATAATCTAACGGTATTGAGAGAGGTAGGCAAATGTAGACAAAATAAGAGTAGGCAGAATAACCTATCCCCACACATATATATTATCTAATATAATTCAAAATTTATGCCTATTTAATTATAAAAAAATGCACTTTTAAAATAGAATCTATTATATATATATATAGGGCTTATGATATATCCTTTCACTATATATAAGCCTTTGTTCAATGGCAATATACTACGTCATTTGGTCTAGTGAACAATACAAAAAAAATACGTAATCGCCATTTCATTAGGGGTGTGCTCCCGGAATTAGTTTTTTTTTAAAAAAAAATTTTGTTCCCAGGAATAAAAATGGATAGGAATAATGTTTGGTAAATTCAGTTCCCGGGATGAACCGGTTTATTTTTTGTGCTGCGAATAAAAAAAATTGCAAAAAATTTATGCTTCTTTATTCTAGGACACAAAATCATAATCATTTTTTTCTCAACAACCTCTCTTTCTTTGTTTATATCTCGAGCAAATGAAACCCTAGTGAAGACCTTCCCTCTTTCTGATTCTCTCAAGATTTCAACCTGACGCTTTGATACAGGCTTCATTGTAGATCCAATAGTCTATGTGAGTTTGGTGTATTTTTTCCCTTGTCCTTTTTCTGCTTTTGAAACTTTAATTTCATGATTTTCGATCTGATCCTTGAACCCTGGCACAACAACGCTGGTGCCATTGTTCTCCCCTCAGTCACCGACGGCGACAACCACCCCTTACATAATACTAGCACCCCCTCTTATCACAGTGACCCTTGTGCATTCGTTCTATCGTTCTCGTGTTCTCGGCGCTATTGCGAGGTACGAATTGGTTTTAGAAATATTTTCTTGATTTGGTTTGCTTTTTATGCCTAAACAAGTTATTCTCAACGTAAAAGGTATTTTTGAGTGGTTTGAGGATGAAATTGATCTGTAATACTTTCTCTGTCTTTGTGAGTCCTTGTTCTCTTCAACCCTACAATATGCTCAAGGTCTCTTTCTGATTCTTGGAATGAAAAAAAAAAATGTGTTAACAAACTTAATTCTGATTCTCGGAGTAAAAATAAAATGAGTTAACAAACGTAATTCTGATTCTCAGAACTCTTCCAGAACAAAATTAGAAAAAAAAACTATTTTATATCAGAAATAGTGCTAGAGAACAGAATGGTTGCCATACATACCTTAAGAATCCCTAGTTGGCTTTCTGTTTGTCATTGGATAAATCAATTTCTGATCGAGCAAACAAAAAAAATCGGTATGACCTTCACATTGAAACAGGAATCGCAGATTTATCTGCTTTCTTCAATTTCTATCATCCACCACCACAAGCCCTGCAGCTTTGAGGTCAATTGAATGATTAGTTGCTGATATGATATAGGGGCCAATTTCTATCATCCACCACCACAATCGGCAAGTGAAGTGGTTTGATGTAGAGATCGCCGACCACGAAGATGACGCAGGAGATGAAGATGCACATGGTGGCGAATGAAGAGAGGAAGACGCTGACAATGGCTCCGATTCCTGGAGGGTATTTGAAAATCAGAAAAGGATGGAACTTTGAAGAGATTGAGATCATGGAATCTGAGGTTCTGTTTATGGCTGTGATGGCATGGATTATCCCCACAAGCCATATGAGGCCACTGAAGATGGATACTATCCACAGGCTTAGGAACTCGTGGTCTTTCGGTTCCCAGAGCATGTGGTAAGTGAAGGCGGCGATGATGGCGGCATTGAAGCTGTCGGCGGTAGTCCCACAAAGGGAAAGCCAGCCGGAGACTCCTAATGAAGCGACGATTATGGATTTTTTTTTTGTTTTGTTCACTAGACCAAACGAGGTAGTATATTGCTCACTAGACAGAGACTTATATCCAGTGATAGGATATATCATAAGCCCACACACACACATGTGTATGCTCGTAAAAACATAAAAGCGTTTGGAAAATTAGTAAAATCGTTTTAATGAAAAAAATCATAAAAACGTAAAATCGCAGTGATAAATCGAGATTTTAACTACCAGGTGTGTGTATCGGTTTTAACTGAATTATTTATTTAATAACAGAACTAACAACCAAAATTCTCAAGTAATAAAAAATGAATCTTAATCCGAAAATTGAATTGATCGAATAAAAAAACGAATTGAGTTCAACTCGATTTTCATTTTCAGTTTTAATTTGCTCATCCCCACTTAGACGAGTTGGTTTTAAAAGGTTGCTCTTTATCTAACCCTCACAAACGTACGACCTCAATTATATCACTTGCAACCATCTTAGCTTTACGACATGGCCCGCCTGGTGAGCACAAGCGAACTATTCGTCTCTAATCAACAACCATATACCAGTAATGAGATGAAAACCATGACAAGCCACAAGCATAAAGCTAATGATCCATCAGAAAGACTTGAACAACTATAACATCTTATAAGAAATCCTCGTACAAAAAGGTCGCATATTGAAAGATTCATCAATAGGATTATAGGAAGTTGATGAAGAAGTCTATGCCTCTAATCTCACTCTTGAAAGATGAAAAATGGGCATCTACCCATACTGGCTTTGAATGAAATAGGCATATAATCAACATTGAGTTAGGACTTCCATATGAATAATGCAAACATTTGTCCATGCTTGAGTTTTCACTAGTTAAAATTATACTTAATCATGATGTTCGACTCTAGTATCTAAAAAAAATATGACATACAAAAAGGTAAGGTAAGGGAGAATGACATATAAATACTAAATGAAATTCTAAACCCAAGAAATGTCTACTGAAAAGGGAAAATGACGAAGAGGTAAGGAGGTCGGAATTTAGATTTTGAATATTTAGGCAGAAGACAAAACTACCATTCCTTTCACTATTCTCTCTCCACCGTCCACTCTTCTCTATTCTACCTTCACTCTTCTTGTAACATCCCGTTTTCAAAAGCAGTATATTTTTTTTTCATCAAACATCATTTCAAAATCATCAGAGTAGAGCAACAGAGCGATTGAGTAACTGATATGTATATATAAAACGCCGTAAGTCTGGCTGGTTTGGTTACAACAATGCAGATGAGAATCGCGTGGTTCAAAAGTGATGTACAACTACAAAAGGAAGGCTTCTGCCGGAACATCGAAAGGAAGTCTTCAACCGAGTCTCTACGCGGCCTGCTTGTCTTTATCCTCGGTCCTTGATCCTCCCGACCCTGAAGCTATATGGAGAGCTGAGGTCCATTGAAATTGGACCCCTGGTAACGGTTAACCTCATATTTACATATACAGTATATGGACTACAGACAAACACAGCATCGACAGTATAAGAACACATAGTACAAGCACCTCTAAAACATGAGTACCCTGCGGCACATAGGCCCCCTGCAATGTAACCCTAGCAGCACCTAGGCCCCTTGATCCCTGGCGGCACATAGGCCTGTAACAACCGTATCCTGGCAGCACCTAGGCCTCTAACATGCGTATTTCATTACCCAGCAATCATAACAACAGTACATAACATATAATTCACATAGCACATACACGCATACCATAAATATCAGAGTAAGTGTTACAGTACGCGAATGTACATACCCCAATAGTATATAAACACACAACAAATCATCAAACACATATATGCATACGATAAACATCAGAGTTAAGGTTACCAGTACGCGAACGTACCTTCGTTGACGTTATACGATATTTTTGTCGGTATACGGCACGACAGTAGGTCAGAACGTAATCGGGGATATCCTATCAATATAACAACGTACTTGTTAAGGATCTATCATTCCGACGGACATTTTTAGTCAAAATGACTATTTTGCCCCTGACCCCCTAATTGGCGGAATTTCGCCAGCACTTCGTTACTTTAACCCTAATCTTTCAAAATTTCAACATAACTCCTACTCCAACATAATTTTCGAAATATAAATTATATTAATTAATGATTCACATCATAACAGGCATTTTAGGTAAAAATTATCATTTTGCCCCTGATGCCCCTAATCAGCGGAATTTTGCTAGAGCTTCGCTATTTTGACTCTAATCTTCCAAAATTTTGCCAGAACTTCGACCCCATCATGATTTTCGAAATAATGACTAAAATACCCCTAACATATGATATCTAATCATACTTGGAAGATTAAAGACTAATCTACCATTTCTACTCTAACCACCGAAAGAACTACGAAAACTTAAGACTCGGTACCGAAAAACTTACTTAGAGCTTCGCTGTGAATTTCCCCGGACTCCTTCCTCTCTCTTCCTTCTCTCTATTTCGGCCTTGAGCTCTTGTTTTGGATGTGAGAAATAATGAAGGTTCTAAGCCCTATTTATAGGCAAATTCCATGTTACTATTCATGCTTTTTCATACCGGATATCGGCCGTCGGATCGTACTTCTGCAAGGTGTCACGATCCTCACCAGGCCACTTGGCAGCCGTCCTCCCCCCCTCAAAAGTCAAACAACAAGCCAATCACATGGTGACACATGTCCTGCTTCCAGAAGCCTATACTGGTAGAATTCCCCGATCGGTGTTCGAATCGCGTAATCGCGCAAAATCTCAGAGATTCAGAATCACAACTTTGAAGACCTTTTCTTTCTCATTAGAAATATCTAAGTTAACCTAATTTTTGATTCCATACAGAGTTTCAACGGTCCTGCTGAAGTTTTACGGAAAAACGTGTCGGTTACGGAAGAAATTTCCGGAATCGTCAACCTCTGGACAAAAATTCACTGATTCCAAATATGTCCAGGAAATTCTCAACTCATTCCCAGATGTTGAGTTACAATTTATTTTCTTCAAATTCTAAATCTGTGACTATCTGCCTTTTTCACAGATTACCCTATTTCGTCTTATTATCAAAATGCTCCACCGATCTCGGAAATGACTTCCGGAACAGTCTACTTCAAGATAAAAATCCACTCTTCCATAATCTTTACTGAATTTAGAAATTTCACTCCTGGTTCTCTAGATATGATCCAATTTCTATCGATGTTTATTTACCTTTTCTATTTTTTACATATAAATTATATTATTATTTAATTACAACTTGATCAAATAATATCATGATATTTTCTACACATTCTTATCCTCATTTTTGTCCAAAAATTCGGCTGCCCCATTTTTTTTGGATTTGTAAATATTTATGTCCTATTTAATTATTTATTTATTTCAATTTTCTTAAAAATTTCCCAAAATTCCCTTATTGGTCCATTCTTGCATTTAGGCTTAAAATTACCTAATCTCATCAATTTTTATTCATAATTTAAAATTAATTAGAGAATATATTTTCTGCTAATTTTAGTCATAAACCACTATTTTTAGGGTTTTACATAATTATCTTTGAATTTTCCTTTGTTCATGCTTAAGTAATTAGCCAATAATTACTTAATTAATTCCTTATTTCACAATTAGAATAACTCCTTACCTAATAAATTTTGCACTGACATTGGTATTTTACACTCCATGTAAAATATTAATAATCATGGGGTCAATTATGGCCCCACAATACTTTTTGATTTGTCTCCTTTACTTTTTCCAAGGTAATGATTTAATAAATTACCTAAATTAGGGACAATATTCTTCCCTATTTCAAATAAATATTTATTTTCCTCTTTATAATATTTTCAAGGTATTAAACAATCCACAAATATTTTAGGGACCTATTTGGAAACTTTCAAACGTTTTAGGGACCTAACTGCACATTATCTAATTTCAAGAGAAATTACCCTAATAACAAGATAAATTCAATACAAGGTGTTCGAGACCTCATATTCACCTATTTTTATTAGGCATTATTTACTGACATTTTTAGGGTTTTACACTTCTCTTTCCACCCTGAGAGGCGCCACGACTAAAGAACACCACATTCATCCTCACCACCGGCATCTTGCTTTCCACCAGAGAGAGTCACAACGCAAAAGGTTGAGGAAGGGGACAAAAAAGGAGGCTAAAGAAGAAGAAGGTGAACAATAAAAATGAGTTTGACAAGTTTCGTAATAAGATTCACAAGCTTAGTAATGGGTTTGACATATCTTGTAATGAGTTTAATAAAAGCATTTTCTAATGAAAAAAAGAGGCTGAGGAAGAAGAAGGTGAATAGTAAATAATGAGTTTGACAAGTTTCGTAATGAGATTCATAAGTTTAGTAATAGTTTTGATAAATGTAATGGGTTTCACAAAAGCGTTTTCTAATGGTGAATCCTGGCTTGCATGTTTTCATTCGTCAGAAAACGTTTTTGTGAAACTCATTACAAGACTTGTCAAAATCATTACTAAACTTGTGAATCTCATTACAAAACTTGTCAAACTCATTATTTACTGTTTACTCTTTTATTTCTCAGCCTCTTTTTTTCATCAGGAAACGCTTTTGTGAATCTTATTACAAGACTTGTCAAAACCATTACTAAATTTGTAAATCCTATTATGAAACTTGTCAAACTCATTATTTACTGTTCACTTTCTTCTTCCTCGGCCTCTTTTTTCCACTAGAAAATGCTTTTGTGAAACCCATTACACTTGTCAAAACCATTACTAAACTTGTTGTAACATCCTATTTTCTAAAGCAGTATAATTTTTTTTTCATCAGAGTAGAGCACCGGAGCGATTGAGTAACTGATATGTATATATAAAACGCCGTAAGTCTGGCTGGTTACAACAGCGGTACAGTAACTGCGTGGTTCAAAAGTACATAACAACAAAAGAAAGGCTTCCGCCGGAACGTCAAACGGAAGTCTTCAGCCTAGTGACTATGCGGCCTGCTTGTCTTTATCATTGTTCCTTGGTCCTCCCGACCCTGAAGCTATATGGAGAGTTGAGGTCCATTGCAATCGGACCCCAGGTAACGGTTAACCTCATATTTACATATACAACATATGGACTACAGACAATCATATCAACAACAGTATATGTGCACTCATCGCCCAAAAGCATGCATACATATATCGTCCAAAAGCATGCATGCATATATCGCCCAAAAGCATGCAGATATATCGCCCATAGCAAACGTAAACATATTATCCTCACATAAACATACCACAGAGCACATAAACATACCACAGAGCTATAAGCTACCATAATAGGCATACAATAAACATCAGATCAGTGTCCGATTCGCGTAATCGCGTAAAATCCCAAAAATTCGGAATTACAACTTTGAAGACATTTTCTCACTTATTAGAAATGTCCAGGCTAAACAAATTTTTGATTCCATACAGGGTTCCAACGGTCCTGCGGAAGTTTCTCGAAAAATGTGCCCGTTTACAGAATTCACTTCTGGAATTGTCACTTTCTGGACAAAAATTCACTGATTTCAAATATGTCCAGATAATCATAAACTCATCTCCAAATGTTGAGTTACAATTTATTTTGTTCAAATTCTAATTTTATGACTATCTGCATTTTTATCAGATTTTCCATATTTTGTCTTATTACTAACTTCTTCTACCGATCTCGGAATTGACCTCGGGAACAACTCAATTCAGGATAAAAATCCACTTATCAATATTATATTTTGACTTTAGAAATCCTGTTCCTGGTTCTCTAGATAGGATCCGATCTCCATCGGTGTTTATTTATTTTTTACTATTTTACTTTAATTAATATTGAATTAAGTGTTTATATATTACACTCTTCCTTCATTTCTTTTCTTTTCTTTTTCTTTCTTTTTTCCTCAAAGATGTCGGCCCTCACACTTATTGTCATATATATATTTTTATTTTATTTTTTTAATTATTTATTTAATTAGTATTTTAATTATTTTTACATAATTTTTCATAACTTTTTCCTATTGGTCCAAACTTGTTTTTAAGCTCAAAAATACTTAATCTCATAAATTTTTCTCAAAAATTTCCAATTAATTAGAAAATATATTTATGCCAATTTTTAGCCATAATTCACTAATTATAGGGTTCTACATAATTTATCACATTTATTCCATTGTTCAAGCTTAAATAATTAACCAATAATTATTTAATCCATCACTTATTATTTGTTGATAATTTTCTTATCTAGAATTAATTACTTCCTCTCAAAATCTGAACTAACATTGCTATTTTATCTCCCATGTAAAATATCAATAATTATGGAGTTAGTTATGATCTCCAAATACTTTATAATTGTTATTTTACAATTCTTCCAAGCTTATAATTTATTAAATTACCAAAATTAGAGATAATATATTCTCTCAATTTTAATAATTATTTTACTATCCTTCAGGATTTTTCACAATTTTCCTAAGTCATTATATGCTCCATAGGGGCATTTTGGTCATTTTGGCACATTATTATATTTTTCCCTAATTTCCAAGAAATTTTCCTTTAGAAAATAAGATAAATTCAACATATTCTTTGAGACCACATATTCACCTATTTTTAAGAGGTATTATTTCCTAATTTATGATATTTACCCTAAGTGTGATTTTTAGGGTATTACACTTGTGAATCTCATTATGAAACTTGTCAAACTCATTATTTACTATTCAACTTCTTCTTCCTTAGCCTTCTGGCTTCCTCCAAAAACACAAATTTCAACCTTCCTCCACCTCCGCCCCTCTTCCTCGCCATGGACAACTACCACTCCGCCATAACGACCAACAACACCACAAATTCAAAGGCAAAATAGGGGAGGGGGGAGGGAGGGAGGGAGGGAGAGAGAGAGAGAGAGAAAACCTTTTTTCTGGAGCTTGGTCTCAATCTCATCGTTGAGCTTCCGTTCACCATCACTAGCGAGCCTCCCGGCTTTGCCATGGCAGCGGGAAGAGGAGGAGGAAGAATGGGAAATGAGAGAGAAAGAGAGGGCATAATGATAAATTCATTAACATTTTAAAATTTCAATTCGATCCATGTCATCTTTATGTTCTATACAAATGTTAACAGACCTTTAAGGGTTTTAAAATTTCATATAGTATTTATACATCATTTTCTGAAGAAATAAGGAGGAAATTTCCATCCTTGAGGCCACTGCAATGTCGCCCTCAACTATAATAGCCTTCTTTAAAATCATTGAAGTTTCATGTGAATTTTCTTGTAGGACAACTCTCTTAATGCGTTTTTTTGTTGTTGTGTTTATAATGTTTAAATCATGAACCTTGTGAAGAAAATTTGAGCTCATTCTAATCCAATTAGCTACGTTTAGTTATGCAATGCTGCTTTAGATGGGAATCTCCTTCATCAAATTTTGAGTATGGGTTAATCATAATGTAGCAAGAAAACATCATAATGCGCCAAAAGTGTCCTATAATCATTAGAGTTGTGATTTCAAGGGGAATCATCATGGGTGATCACCGATTTAATTTCCACTCAAAAACATAAATCACGCATCAATAATTTACGGATTTCACCATATAAGAAATCTGATATGTCAAATGCATTCAAAGTATTAAAACATTATCAGGAAAAACAAGCTTAATGTTTTATAATTCTAAGTGAAACTGAAAACTCATTCTTTTCCCTTTATATATACTTACAACGATATTGATAAGTTATTACTATATTACTCTCTCCGGTTCTGATTATATATAATATTTAGGAGTTGATATTGGTCCTAAATATAGGACAACGTTATAATTTTTGTTAATTTTTCCTCAAAATATCCCTATGAGTAGTTGGGTGTTTTACAAATTTGTAAGAAACACTAGAGTGAAGTAAAAAAAGGCGTTGAACAGGGACATAACACTGGAGCCTGGAGGGAAGAAGATACTCTCATTTCATTTTTTCTCATTATCTTCTAATCATTTCATCTTCACCCTTAGATTATAAAATGAATTGTTTAGATTTAATATTTTATAAATTTTTTTATGGATTGCAATTATGAAGGGTATAGATCAAATTTTAAGAATTTAAATTTACTTATTTATGTTTATAGATATTTTTATTAAAAGATTGAATCTTAATCATATATTGTTTTAATCTAACGGTGGATATAAGATGATGAGAAGAAAATTAAATGAGAAAAATGATAATAAGAGAAAGCCAACCCACACTGGAGGGGATGCTAAAGGGAGGGGGAAACACATAAACAGTTTATTAAATAAGGACATTTTAGGAATATATATATATATATATATATATATATATATATATATATATATATATATATAAAATTAACTAATTTAACTACTATCCTTAATATCTCTAAAATTAGATAAATATATCTTATGATTAAGACTCGAGAGAGTACTATATATGTCATATTTTTAAAAAAGGCGCCTTTAGTCCGTTTTGATTAGTCAATTTATAACTCCCTAGAGAATCAATCTCTTCACGTATGCTCTATAATAAAACTGTGTTGTTGGGGTGGCGATAGAGTAAAATTTACAATGATAATGGAGTTTATTTAGTATCACTAATAAGAATTATTGAAAATAAATTCAATTTTATAACACTTTAATACCTTAACTAACTATTTTTTCGACTTATAAATTAATTAGGAGTGATTTTATATGTGCAATTGGAAAGAATATTATTTATAAAAAAATTTTGAAATATATCATCATCGTCAAATATTTACTTTTAAACATTAATGATTAATTGTTTTTATTATTTAAAGAATTCAAACTTAACTCAGTTAAAACAAATTTAATAAAAAATGATATTTATAAAATTAAATTCCCTCCCTTTGACCCTTTTCAAGATATCAATCCAGTCTACTCATTTGGTAGATAAAATATATATATACACACCTTACCTTAATTATATTATTCTGGTCTTATTTATAAGTTTATTTTGATAGAAAATATTGGTTCTTATTATAAGTCTAGTTTCAAAGTAATAAATGAGTCTTTTACATTTTTGCCCCTATTAATTACATTAGATGAAAAGAATTTTTCATGTTGATTGTTAAAAACAATCATATATAAGGGCAAAATTGAAAATTTAGTATATAATTAATGAGTTAACTAATTATTCTTAGTATGTGAGAGTTAGTTAATTTGAACTTATAAATAAGACCAAAGTAATATGACTTATGCTAAAATCCTATAAATAAGAACCTGATCCATTTTATCTATAATATTATCATTTTTTCAAATCAAGAAGTTTGATTTATAAATTAATATATAATCTCATACTGTATAATATAAGTATATTTAAAAACACCATTTCACATTTATTATAATTGAGTAATTTATCTAATTTTCCTAATTTAGTTAGATTTGTTAATTAGTTGGGCTCTCATATTACATAATTACAAGGAGTATTTACTTTTCATTGTACGTAATTAGTAAGTTAATCCCACCGAGAGTCATTGGCTCATTGCCCCCACCACGTGCATGTGGCATGTGCCGGACATTGATGAGTCTCAATTGTAATAACAGCACTTCAATAAGGGCATTTTAGTTAATAAACACGTACGTAATCTTAAACAAGTTTCGACCTCCCTACATAAAGCCCAAGCTCCCATGCTCCTTCATACACAGAACTTTGCAAAGAGCAAACACACACACTCTCTTCACTCAAGACATATGGCTTCCTTCGTATTGTTAGTTGTTACTTTGATTCTTGCCGTTACTTCCGCCGTCAGCTCAGGTTCGCCATCGGACCGGGCGGCACTTATGGCCTTCAGAGCCGCACTCACTGACCCTTACTTGGGAATCTTCAACTCCTGGAACGGCAGCGACAGTTGCCTTAACTGGTATGGCGTCCATTGTGATCCCACCACTGGCCGCATCACCGATATCAACCTCCGCGGCGAGTCTCAGGACCCGATCTTCCTCAAGGCTGGCCGCTCCGGCTACCTCGAGGGAACAATCTCGCCTGAGATTTGCAGCCTTGACAGCCTCACGAGTCTCGTCATTGCTGACTGGAAGGGAATCTCCGGCGAGATTCCGTCCTGCATCACTTCCCTCTCCTCCCTCCGCATCCTAGACCTTATCGGCAACAGCCTGACCGGCGAGATTCCGGCGGACATCGGAAAGTTGCAGAGCCTCGCCATTTTGAACTTAGCTTACAACGCCATCTCCGGCAAGATCCCAGCGTCTATTGTCACCCTCACCGGCCTCAGGCACCTTGACCTCCGCAACAACCAGCTCACCGGCGAACTCCCCTCCGATTTCGGCAACCTCCGCATGCTGAGCCGCGCATTGCTAAGCCAAAACCAGCTCACCGGTCCGATTCCAACCTCCATTTCCAATCTGAAACGCTTAGCGGACTTGGATCTATCAATGAACCGGATCTCCGGTTCGATTCCAGACCAACTCGGCAAAATGCGGGTCCTCTCCACACTCACTTTGGATTGCAACTCACTTTCGGGTCAAATACCTTCAAGTTTGTTAAGCAACCGGGACATGGGCATCCTAAACTTAAGCCGAAACAGTTTGGAAGGCTCCATACCCAACTCATTCGGGTCAAAATCATACTTCATGGTATTGGATTTGTCCTACAACAAATTGTCGGGTCCAATACCCGTTTCGTTATCGTCATCCAAGTTCGTCGGCCACTTAGATCTCAGTAACAATCATCTCTGTGGAACCATCCCAATCGGGTCTCCATTTGATCATCTCGATGCGCCGTCGTTTAGCAACAACAATTGTTTGTGTGGGAACCCGTTGAGAACTTGTTGAAGAGCAAAGTCTGTAATACGGGTCGGGTATTCGGATGAAGTAGGGGTTGTTGATCTATTATTAACGGGTGATTAGAGTGCAATTAAGATTTAAGTGTGATGTAAATCTAAATGTCATTGTGCTTTTTTTATTTGTTTAAGATAAGATTAGAGAAAGTGCATATGCATGCATGTGCGTAAGATCATAAGACTGAGGAAAGAAAGATGTTTTAGTGATGATGTGAGAGCAGAGGTCAAGCAAGTAATGAATATTTAATAGTGTTTGTGGCATGTGAGGTTTACAGGTAGATTTTTGTAAAATATTTGGATTATTATGGATTGGATCCATTAATTATTGTTGTTGCACCAATTTCAGAGTGCCACTTATTCTGGCCATAATTGATTCGACAATCATAAATATAAATAAATATTGTCTAATTATTGAATAATAATAGGTGTTAGTAATGAGTTGAAGATTTAAAAGGTATGTTACGTTAAGTTGATTTTTGCATCAATCAAACAACATGGATTGAATAACAACAGTAAATATATGGTTTAGTGGGAACATTTGCTTGATTATCAAGTCAGTTCATTGTCAAATTCAAAATCATTATTATATGTTTATTTGTTTTGATCCTTACTAGATTATCTGATTTGATATTCTATTATGATACATTGATACCTTTTGAATTTAGTTTATTCAATATGAAACATAGATTAAGTGGGTAATTAAGTACTTTATTGTGAAAGATTATGAGAGGCCAAGTTCACACATATGAAAAAAGAAGAGCTAAATGATATTTCAAACGAGAATAACATTTAAATATTATAGACTGAAATTGTCCCAGGGATATTGTTGGCCACCTAATTAACAATTGGAGACATCTGGATTCAAAATGTGGGCTTGTTTATATATATATAAAAGAGGACTTTACTACGTACCTTTGCATAACTACTTGATGAAGCATATTCAATGGAACTAGATTTGTGGCTTCATTAAATAGCAAGCGAACGTACTCCTACTGTAGGAATAGAGGTCCCAGTTCAGTTCATGATAAGAGACTTTAATTGGGAATCTGAAATTTGACCCCTTTTTGGCAAATCTGTTTTTACTCTTTTTTACACTGTGGGCCCTAATAAAAATACAGATTGCACATGGGCATGGCTGAGACTTGTATTAATTTTAGGGGCTTCACATGCAAAATTTAGCTCTTTAGAGGGTTTCCCCAATGAACCCAAATTACATAGAAATGGAATGCTTCCAGGAACCTTCTTTTGTTGCTTAGTTCACAAAATTTATCATTCTTATTTCATCTAAAACTGTGACTAATTATTAAAAGGAAAAACACTTCTCATGTTATAGGAGAAGTGTATTTTTATATCACATATATATGAAATAATGGGACCCACATATATAATTAGCTATATATATATATGTATATGTGTATATGTGTGTGTAGATCCCACCATTTCATGTGTGTGTAGAAATCTTCTTCTTCTCATGCAACATGAGAAGTTTAAACCCCTTATTAAAATGTGGTAAAAATTATATTACTACTACCTCCCATCCTACTAAGGCTTTATTTGGGAGTTTGGAAGGAAGGAGATGCAAGGAGAATGGAGGGGAAGGGATGGAAGGAAAATAGAGGATATTTCCTTCCCTTGATTGGGAGTTAAAAAATTAGTAAGGGAGGAAGATGGAGGATTAATGGGTTATTTTTACCATTTTGTTCTTTTTCTTTAATAATTAATATAATTATTATACTTTACAAATAAAAAATTTTTAAAAAATAGTAAGGGAGGAAGATGGAGGATTAATGGGTTATTTTTACCATTTTGTCCTTTTTCTTTAATAATTAATATAATTATTATACTTTACAAATAAATTTAAATTTTCTAAAAAAATTATTTATGTAATTTTTATATTCGAAAAATTATTTATGTGGTGGCGGCGGTGGGGGTGGTGGTGGTGGTGGATGAGGGTAACAAAGTAATTAATCTATTTCCCCTCTTAAAACCCCCCATATTGGGGGAACTTTATTTTTAGAAGAATGAGGGTTTTGGGGGATTTGTAAAAATCTCTGATTCTGTAACATCCTAACTTTTCACAAGCAGTATAATTTTTTTTTGTCAAACATCATTTCAAAATCGTCAGAGTAGAGCAACAGAGCGATTGAGTAACTGATATGTATATATAAAATGCCGCAAGTCTGGCCGGTTACAACAATGGATGTAAACCGCGTGGTTTAGAAGTATATAATGTAAGAAAGGCTTCCACTGAACAACAAAAGGAAGTCTTCACTGGGGTCTTCTACTCGGGATGCTTGCCTCTCTCCTCGGTCCTCGGTCCTCCGAAACCTAACGCTATGTTAAGAGCCGAGATCCAGCAAGACCGGATCTCGTGTAACTAAGTTAACCTCATGTTTATGTACACACAGACACAGACATTAACATTACTAACATCACTCTATCACAATCAATGTATATGTATTGTTCCCAAGATGCGACATATTGCTCCCAAAGATAAAGACATATTGCTCCCAAAGATAAAGACATATTGCTCCCAAAGATACGTACATATTGCTCCCAAAGATATAGACATATTCTCTAACCTCTATATGCACTCAAACAAGATAACAAATCTACAACACCCATACATACATGCATACCATAAACATCGAGTTAGTGTTACAAGACGCGAACGTACCTTCGTTGACGGTGAGACGGTACTTCCGTCTGAAATCGTACTTTTTACTAAATGGCACGTTTACGGAAACAAATATATCGAAAAACTTACCCAGAGCTTCGCTGCAATTTTCCCCAGAGCTTCTCTCTCTAAAATCCTCTCTCTATTTTGAAATCCACAAGAGGATTTTGGTGTGAAGAATTTCAAAGGAGTTGCTTGATATTTATAGAAGAAGTTGTAAGGGCATAATAGTCTTTTTCCATATTTCAACCTTCATTTTAAACCATGGAAATTAGGGGTTTTGGTGGATGATTTGCAGCTGTGGAACACACCATTTTCGTTCAGCTCCCTCCATGAGTCACCAACTTGTGACAACTTGCATATTCTAGAAGCTTTAGACCGATAAAGTTCCCCGATCGGTGTCCGTTTCGCGAAATCTCAAAATTCTGAATTCATAACTTTGAAGATCTTCTTTCTCATCAATAATATCTAATTTAACTTTGATTTCGGTCTCTTACAGGGTTCCAACAAATCCACTTGAAGTTTCTCGAAAATGTGTCCGAACGCGTTCGGTGGCGGAACGCATTTCGGAATCATCAACTTCTTCGAAAAATTCACCGATTCCAAATATGTCCAGATAAATTCAAACTCATTCCTAGATGTTGAGTTAGAATTTATTTTCTTTATATCCAAAATATGTCTATCTCGCATTTTTCCCTATTTCGTCTTATTAGGAAAATGCGCTAAGAATTGACTTCCGGAAAAGGTCACTTGAAGGTAAAAACTCACTGATCAATATTTTACCTTGATCATGGAAATCTCATTCCTAGATCTCCAGATAGGATCCGTTTCCTATATATTAAATTTCTATTCACATAATTTAATTATATATTATTATATTGCAACTTGATTTTAATATCTAGATATTTTATTTTTGCTCTTATCTTCCTATTTTTGGGCACAAATTCGGCTGGCCCTATTTGTTTGGAGTTATGAATGTTTTTCACAATTTAAATAATTATTTAATAAATTATTTAATTCAATTTTTATAAAAATTTCCCAAAATTACCCAATTGGTCCATTTTTGTATTTAGGTTTAAAAATACCTAAACTCACTTATTTTTCACCAAAATTTCCAATTAATTAGTAAATATATTTTTACTAATTTTAAAACAAAAACCACTAATTTTAGGGTTTTACATAATTACTTGTGAATTTCCTTTGCTTATACTTAAGTAATTAGCCTAATATTACTTAATTACTTAATTATCACAAGTTGATAATTTTCTTACTTAGAACACCTCCTTACCTTCATACTTTTGTATTGACATCTTTGTTTTCATGTCTCCTGCATTATCTTAGCATTTATTGGGGTATTTCGGTCATTTCCTTACTTTTTGAGTATTCTTCTACAATTTCTCCAAGTTTGTAACTTAATAAATTACCTAAATTAGGGACAATATCCTTCCCTATTTAAAATAGATTTTTACTTGCCTCTTTTATAGCTTTCACAGGGTATTTATAACCCACAATGTGCTTAGGGACCTATATGCAATTTTCAACATTTTAGGGACCTAATTGCAATTTATCTAATTTCAAGGGAGATTACCCTAACAACAAGGTAAACTCAATACAATGTGTTTGAAACCTCATATTCACCTATTTTCAATAAGTATATTTTCAAATTTTGATATTTACCCTAAGTGTGATTTTTAGGGTATTACAGATTCTCTCCCCTCTTATTATTAAAACTTACAAACAAGCGAAGGGACTACAAAAAACCTTCATTCCCTTTGCTTTCCCTCTAAAATGGAACTCCCAAACAAAACCTAAAGGTAAAAGCTAGTAAAAGAGTGTTTTTCCCCCAAATTTAACATTTTAATTCACTATTATCTCACAAATTAATTGTACTTATATATATTGAAAGGTTTTCCATTAAAAGAATAGTTCCACTGTTAAATAATTAAAGGGGGGCATTTAAGAAAAATCGGGCGCACATTTTTTTTATAAATAATTAATTTAACTAACTTTTTTAAAAAAAAATTATCTACAAATTATATATATTTATTAAAGAGGCACATGCAGTGGCTCATGAAGCATCAGTTATCACTTAGTTCTTTGTGTTTCTAGTTTTAGTAAGTTGGTCATCCCTCCTCCTTAGGCTTTGTTTGGGAGTTCCATTTTGGAGGGAAGGGAAGGTATTGGTAGTCGCTTCCCTTATTTTTAAGTTTTAAAAATAAGAAGGAAAGGAATCAGGGATTTTTACAAATCCCCCAAAACCCTCATTCTTCTAAAAAATAAAGTTCCCCCAATATAAGGGGTTTTAAGAAGAGAAATAAATTAATTACTTTGTTACTTTCATTCACCACTACCACCCCACCACCGCCCCCACATCCACCACCCCCCCCCCCCCCCGCGCCGCCGCCGCCGCCGCCACCACATAAATAATATTTTGAATATAAAAATTACATAAATAATTTTTTTAGAAAATTTAAATTTAAATTTATTTTTAAAGTATAATAATTATATTTTTTTTTAAAGAAAATGATAAAATAGTAAAAATAACTCATTAATCTTCCATCTTCCTCCCTTACTATTTTTTTAACTCCCAAACAAGTGGAGGAAATATCCTCCATTTCCCTTCTATCCCCTCCCTTCCATTCTCCTTGCATCCCTTTCCTTTCTCTTCCTTCCAAACTCCCAAATAAAGCCTTAGGCGAATTAAGCAATACCCAAATATTGGGACTATTGAATGCCTCTCTATGTAGATGTCATTAAATTAGGCCAACTCATTTCCTTGAATATTACTGCCATGTAGGGCTTATGAGCCTCCCTCTCTATAAATATAATGAAACACTTTTAGAGTGTTTTTAGATCAATTTAAGGGTTTGTTTGGATTAAGGTTTGTAATAGTGAATTTTTTTTATAACCTTTCAAATTTGTGGTCATATGGTATTCGACGCTTTTTCAAGATCATATTACTAAATATCTGAGTGATCAATTAATGTGGATTGGGGCTTTGCAAGCAGGATAAAAGTGACTTTTATCACAATTGTATTTTATAAATTAAAGTTGGGGTATAAGTTACCTAATGTAATGTAATTTATATATGGTTTTAGGTCCAACTTGATTTTTCAAGAAAAAAATCATTTTGTATTCATTAAGCTATTGTAACCTAAATGACAAAAGTCTTCAAAATTTGGTTTTGGGATTTTTGAACAAAAAATTATTTGACGCCAATCCAAACATAACTTTTGAACTCAAATTGACTTTTATATGCTTTTAAACATAACTTGTGTGTAATTAATATGAATACGGGAAAAATTATAAATCTAGAAGGCAAAATAGATTAAATTCTTATAGATTCAAAGTGAAGCTCTTGTTTAACTTCCATGGTTAGAACTGGAGGTAGTACACATTAGCCCGCCCAACCACATAAACACGACACAAGTGACGGCAAAAAGCACACGAAGGAAACCGTCAAAATATTCAAAACAGAATAGCAATTTATATTCAACTTGTTAATTGTGGGCGAAAACAATGGGAATGTTGAATACACTGCATGTGTGGTTTGGAAGCTAAAATTCCTTCATGTATCCAACCCAACCAGGTATGTGTTAGAAATAAGGTTTAAACACCAACATAAAGGGCAAAATTGAGCAAGGAAACTACTATCTACTCTAGGATGCCGCCTAGTTTGATCAATCCTCTTCATCGATCACCTTAGTGCCCAACCCTTTCCATTCTTCTCGAGGAACATCTGCAACAGTGACTAATGAATAAAACTCCTCCTTTGCATCTTCTTCATCGTTTCTTTTACGTGCTATGCGAACACGCATTCTTCTTGGGACACTTCGAATTCCTCGGCTCCACATACACAAGTTTGTTAAGCTTTACATCCACCCTCACATCACTTGTTCCCATTGCTTTCTGGGCAAACTTCCTAATTTCCTTGATTGCCTTTGGAGCCTTCTTTTTGCAAGTGCTGTATCAAGTATTTCCATAATAAAATACATTAGATGACACAAAGATACACAAGCAAAGCAACCAGGCACAATCCTGAAGCATATCAAGCACTGATACTAAAAGCTTGTAGCAGAAACTTGACAATCAGTACATTTTACAGAGCTGGTGGCCTTGCTTCTTGTGCAACATAACCAACTCAAGGCATAATTTTAATTGATATTTTGATTAGAAGGTTGAAGTTTTGTTCTGCAATGTCTGCACAGAAACTAAGTGCAGAATGCAAATACCAGAATACTGAAACAGCATTCTCATAACCAGATATCAATGCAACAGTCAAATAATGGACCACTTGTTAAGTTGACCTAGGCAACGTCCTAGTTTGCACCCCGCAAGTGAACACGCTCAACTTCATCCCGCATTGCCAATTATTAAGGTCGGTCACATAACCAGATAAACGCTGTGTATAACTATCATAAACTGAAAAGAGAACATATTTTATCAGAGCAGCTTATTAAATGTGTATTGAAAATTGTTGCCAAATAAGGTTTTGACGCCAAAGCTTGGAACATATTTTATCCCTTGGCCGCCTTCTCCACCATTTTTGTGGCTTCACGAATCTCAGGCCTCAGTCCTCACCGTCTTCAGCTCCCAATGCCGAAGAAACCCTAGAACTGGATACAGTATCACCGTCACTGTGTGTTTTTTGGTATCCCATCCGGTTCATCAGGACCTTCGGTTCTGATTAATCTGGATTCGGGTTCTGTAGTGGTAAGGATGACCCTCCCAACAGTGATAGCTCCATACAAGGCGGATTACAAGTGCGTTACCGTAGCTCGAACCTTAAACCTCTTAAGGGAATCCACCACCATATTCCGCTGGATCAACCACCTGTTGGTGTCACTGTGTGTTGAATAGGCCAGTGAGGCCTGAAATGCCATTCCTCATACTGGATAATGGGCTGAATAGGCCCATTATAAATCTCCAATTGGAAAGCCCATTATTAACTATCTTGGATTAAGTTAAACCTGTTCCGATTAGAGCCTCTAGTAGAATAATATTTCTTCCCAACAATAATAAGGAAGTGCACGTTTGAATTAGTTTTTAGAGGATAACTTTTACAATTTAAGAAATAAGTTGTGAAAGAAGTTTTGTCTCGACTTGCAAAAAAAAAGCTTCTGAAACACGGTTTTCTGGTTTCACAAACACTCATTCGTATTATCCCAGAGAGAAATGCATGTTGAGTATTTAGGAGATGTTAAAAAATTTGAAAATATATGGGAGTTGCTTTGTTGATCTATAAAAAATTAATGCAAAATAAGAACATGTTATAATTAAAGTTTCGAAATTTACAAATTAAATTTTTATATCTACAAGTTGATTAATGTGATACTTGGGCAGAATCCAAGGGAATCGTTGCACCCTTTTTGCCTCACCAACTACACCTCTATAATAATTATTCCCTCCAGTCTTAATTATAGGACCACTTTTGTAATGCAATTTGTATTACAAAAGTGATCCTATAATTAGGACTGGAGGTAGTAATATCTAAAGAATGCCAACTTGGTCTTGTAATAGCATAATCATGGTGTAAAGAATCTTAAAAGTATATAAACTTCGTTTGCCAAAAGTGGCAAACTCTATGACTAGGATTTAGGAGTGACTTTATTTAATGTTGTGAAAAATGCTTGGTAGGACCTATGTGACTTTAGTGGTGACCAGTGGTGTGATTTGGTAAAAAAATAGATAGTTTAATTTGTACCAATGAGGTTGGTCTAGGTGAAGAAGTTGGTTCCTAATGAATTAAAATTTAAATTCTCGATCTTACTTCGAATAAGATTATTTCTAATAGAAAGATACTTGTACGTAGAAAAAATGACTTAATGTGAGTTTGTTTAAAAAAACTTAAGAAATATAAATTTGTGTTTTCCAACATATCTCAAACGCACATGCTAACGTAAATCCAATCACATGCCCGATACACTCCATATGAAATTGTGGGTTGGAACATCAAATACTTAAGTTTGAATTTAGGAATGATGTCAGACTTGTCATTTTCTTTTTTGAAGTATATCATCGCATGTTGTTTACTTATTGTCAAACTTTTTTTTAACGATCATATTTATTTCCTAAAATCTCATAGTGATTATCCATATTTTTTAAATTGAGAACAGCAACTACTCATGGGGTTTATATAAATGCGAAATTTATTTATAATATATGTATATAGATTTTCTTAAAAAAAATCATATTATTCATAGTCATTAAAGGCTTGATATGATTAATTTTGCTTTAACCACGTAAGTCTTGAATAATGCTTGGTTTGCTACTGTATGTTCCTTTTTCTTTTAGGTATTATTCATCTGGTTCTAAATATATGACATAGTTTGTAGTATAAATTATGTCATATATTTAGGACCAAAGGTAGTATTATGAAGATGACATATATGGTGGGTTTCTTCTTTTAATGAGAAAGAATCTAATTGTTGTTAGTGGGGTTGGTGAAATTAAGTACGATTATTGTGACTGAAACATCCCACAATTAGCTGCATCGATCCCCAAAACGTCTTGTCACTAATTACTGTAATTAGCGATGCTTTCATATTAACCAGATATTGTAATTAACATGCAAAGGTAACCCCACAAACAAAAAGTTGAAGCCAAGAGACAAGAGAATCATAGGTCAATTCATCAGCACCTAATTGCTCTATTTAAGTATATATGTTTTTTTAATATGTTCCAGAATCCTATGGCTATTTTAATTTTCTATGTGTCTTTTTTCTGGTTTTTCAAATGTCACATCTTCGCCAATTACCAGTTTTCCATTTATTTTTATTTTTTTATATGTGTTTCATTATTTGGTCTAATTAGTAAATTATCCTTTGGGTCAAGATTAATTAGCTTTTCTTGATTTATAGTTGGCTATTTAGCTTATTCCTATTTATTTTAACGCTGAAAAGGTAAGTCAATAATTTTGACTTTAAAATTATATTATTCTAAAATATTAAGACGTTATTTTCAACTATCATTAAAAAAAAGAATTATTTGCACACTTGGAGGGACATGGTTATATTCTCGAAGTTTTTGAATTAAAGGGTGTGACATTCCAAAACTATTGTGGAGCTCTATTATCATTATGTTATGAGGTCATGAGCTGTATTCTCAAATTTTAAAATATTAATTTTTTTTCATTTTTGAAAAAAATAAAATACATATGATTTCTTAACTATTATACCTTCAAAACTATATATGCAAATAAAAAATAATGTTTCAACAAATTCTGGATTAGTATTTACCAAATTTCTCTGAACACTGATAAAAAAAACCAGTCCTAGATTTTTTTTTTTTGGTCAAATAGTCCTAGATTTCTCTTAACACAAATCTTGGTTTTTTAACCAAATATCCCTTGACTGTATATGCATGATAATGATTAATATTTAGTACTCCCTCCGATTCTAATTATAGGAACACATTGCACTGCAAAAGTCCTCCAGTCCTAATTACCGGAGGACTTTTGCAATGCAAATTGCACTGCAAAAGTGTTCTTATAATTAGGACCAGAGGTAGTAATATTTTAGAAAATACATGTTATTCATAATCAATAAAAATCAATTCAGGTGGTTTCAAATTTATTTTTAGATAAAATTCAAGTTTTGTGTGAGGAATTTTTATTGAGAGACTCATACACTCATACGACTTTTACAGCATGTGTGGTTTGAAGGGAGGAAGGATATTGAAAAAATTACCATTAATGAGAATAATATTTCTTTTTCGTTGAAATTGTATTTTTGGAATATTGAAAATTTTTTATGGGCAATTTGGTCAATATGAGGTAAAAAATTTATCAATCCTCCCCTCCCTTCAAATCAAAGACACCCTAGTGGGTGGAAAGGGTCCCTTCAATCAAGGTAAGTTCAAGGGGTACATATTATATGTGCATGTGTTTATTCTTCAGAGTTACTCGATCTATACGTTATGTGTCCCTTCAATTTACAATATCATTACAATTTCTTCAATATATTTGAAGAAATAAAATAGATAAAAGAAATCATTATTTTGTGATGAATCTGAAAACACTGTGTCAATTGACAGCAGAACACCCATTAAGGACACTCAAACTGTGAGGCCAAGTTTATCTAAGGTATGGGTCTAAAGAATTTTTGGGTATGGCTTAGTTTTGCACTTCTTGGTTATTTTGGTCAATTCCTGTGTATAGAATGACAGGCTTGTCATCTGGAAGAATCATGGACAATCCTGATTGCTTGGTCAAATGGGGTCCAATTTACAAGTCACCTACATATATCATAGAACAAGTGACATAACCTTTGAGATTAGAGAGATAAATCATAGAACAAGTGGCATAACCTTTAAGATTATAGGGATAGATCATAGAACAAGTGGCATAAACTTTGAGATTATAGGGTGGCATAACCTTTGAGATTGTAGATATAGATCATAGAACAAGTGGCATAAACTTTGAGATTTAGATCATAGAACAAGTGGCATAACCTTTGAGATTGTAGGGATAGATCATAGAACAAGTGGCATAACCTTTTGCAACTCATTAGTCTTGCATATAATAAAATTCACCTATAAATTCTCATTTTTAATGAGACGTCCCTAGTTTTTGAATATTTACCTATTGGAGGGCAGATTTCTAAGTCTCAAATATTGTAACTAAACTCCATTCAATTAATATCAATATACACAGTCAAATCCATTTGTTATAATATTATTGAAACTGGAAGGCTATAGAAATTTTTAGAATTAAAAAATAAAAAGGAACAATGATCATCCAAATACAAAATATTTCTTCACAAAGAACTAAAATTCAAATTCTTCTTCATGCCAAAGGAGAAAAGATGGCTCATATTTTGCAGTGACAACCTTACTACCATCTTACGGATGCCTCATGTATCCATTATTCTAAAGAATAAAGAAATAAAAAAAAAATAGAGGAAATCAGTCTCCGTCCTTCGTCGTCCGTGTAACCTCTTGATTGAATTATGAGTATATAATTCAATAAACCTAATTTTGCGCGCTCTCTCTATACAGTAACGGGTTTTAATAAGGAGGAAACCAAAAGATGAGCTACGAAACATGAAGTCGGGGTTTATAATAAGTTTATTCTAATCTCTGCAAACAAATAATGATGATTGAGGCAAGGTTTGGAGTTTTGACATCTACTCTGTTGAGAATTTCTTCAACAATATGGAGGGGAAGGTAAGGAATTGAGGATGCGAGTTTGGCTTCCATGCTGATCATTTGTACGTGATTCAAGAGTCTAAAATATGGACATGGAAAGATAATATAAATAATTTAATAATATATGGGCATGGAAAGATAATATTAATAATTTAATAATATTAAATCATATCACTTTGAATTTCGACTGAAGCTAAACTAATATATTATTGTTTTGGTTATCTGTATTGATATATTTAGGTTTATTGAAAAGATATTATTTTATCATATCCATATTCTGTTTTTCAAAATATCACATCTATCTTTTAATCTTAAGGGCACATTAATTAGTATCTTTTAATCTCTATAAGCCTTATATTTAAAAAGTAATCTTAACCACATCGTATTACATAATTTTCTATTTAAATTTTTATTTTTGATAAGTAAAACTAATCGATACTAAAGTTTAAAGAAATCTTTTCAAATTCAAACTCAATTAAATTTTAAAATTTGTGGTTTAATAAATAAGTTTATTTCATCCTCCGAATTAATCGCCCAAAAATATAAATATCTCATGATAACTACTGTTAAAATTGAGGGTCTAATTTTTCAATTACTCTTTTATGACAGTATAATAAGAGTGTATGACTGTACGTATATATGCATCCAGCACTTGAATTTACATTATCAACAATAATCAGATTAATTATTGCATTGATGTTTGATTTACCAACCATGAAAAGGAAAAATTAGATTGAGGGAGAAGAGTATTTATTAGGTTATGGCTTTGGGGTCTGGGTATTTATTAGGTTGGCCATTATACGGTTGTAAAGTTTTCCTACTGTCCCTTATTCTTCTTTCAGACATCTTCCCCTTTAAACTACAAGTGGCCCAATCCTAACTATCAGTGGTGGAACCACACCTTGACCAGCTTACTTTCTAAAATTTGTCAGCATATATATATATATATATATATATATATATATATATATATATATATATATATAGTTATTATATAATATTTTATTTTGGCTAATAATTTAGCACCAACTAATTTCTTATCTTTTCTATAATTACACTTTTCTTTTCTTTTCTTTTTTTTACATTTCCCCTTCTTTCCCACTACCTTTTTGGTTTTGCAATATCCCAATTTTTTTATAGTAATTAAGTACTATTAGAATGTGATTTATTAAGTAAAATTAGGTTTACAGAAGGCCTAGAAGCATAAAATTAAAAATTATATATATGTGTATATAATAATATAAAGTGGGGCCCACACATTTTGATAAACCCCCTCGTCACTTCTAGTTCCCCCATTCTTTTCCTTTGTCTCTTTCTTCTGCAGGCAAAGGGGAAAAAATATGTATATAAAAGGGTTAAGGTGCAAAAATAAACAAATGCTTTTCTCAAAAGAGCGTTCAGTAGCAAATACTTTTTTTTGGCGTAAAAGTAGACACGTGGTTACAAAGTGGAGCAAAATTAGCGTTTGACCGTTAGTTGACTTTTTCTGAACTGAAAATAATGACGTGGAAGATGACGTGGATGTTAATGCTTTATAAAATTACAGTTCAGCCCCAGATACATTTCAAAAATTTAATTTAGTTCCTCTATAAACTTTTAAAGTTTTCATTTAAGTCCCTGGTCAAATTTTCAACGGACCTTCTTCTTCCTCGACCTTCTTCTTTTAAAATTTTCACAGAATGCATGTTTACATGAATCTGAATCACAAGATATAATACCACCATATATTTGTTCAAAATAAATGTAAATGGTAACTCAGATCGTGCTAAGCCAAACCCTGAACCACAATTTAGAGAGAAATAAAAATCTGCTATTTATATACACAAAAAGCATGTATAGACGATGCACAAAGACAGGAGGAAGAACCGATTTGGGAAATTAAATGGCGTACACACACCACAGGAGGAAGAATCGCAGGAGCAGAACAGAGAACGCCGACGGACGACGGCTGATGGTGTCGAATCGACAGAGGTAATTTCACCGAGTTGCGTTTGTCGGGTCGATGCTATGAATTGCTCTGAATCTTGGTTGCTGATTCATTAGATTAGGGCTTTTAACTCTCAAAATCTGATTTGATTCACAACCAAACCGATTCGAGTCGTTAGATTCGCGTTTCAGAAACGCTCAAATCCTAAAACGAAAATCTTTGCCCCACACAAATGTAATAGCCAAAGATAACAACCATAATCGGACCAAGAAAAGGTTGGATCAAAAGAGAGAATTAGGTGTGTGGAATCCGAACCTTGAAGGCAAGAATTTCGCCCTCCAACGCACTCAAATCCACCAATTTTCTATCGCCTCTGTCATCGCTGCCACTTCCGCGCCGATTCCCTCTTCTCCGTCAAGTCCCAGCCCGAACTCCTCACCCCGGCTCTCCCGTCTTTCTCACCCGAAATTGCCCTAACGACCGACTTTCCTCGCCTCCGCACCGCCTTCAACGATTCCTCTTCTCCGTCAACTCTCTCAATCGCTAGCTAAAAGTGCAATGGGAGGAGATTGGGGGTGGCGGATCGAGATTGGGGGGTGGCGGATCGTGGAGGTGGGGGCGCGGTCGATCGTGGAGGGGGTGGTCTCATGAGTGGGTGACTCTTAGGAAGAAGAAGGTCGACGGGGAAGGAAGAATAAAGGAAGGAAGGAAGAAATTTTGCTGAGTAAGATAGGTGTGGAATTTTTTTTTTATTTCTTCTTTCTTTTGCACTCGCCAAGTAGGAAAAATTTGCCGAGTCAAGATCCAGGTTAATGTTTTTGATCAAACTAACGGTCAACTAACGGTCAAACGCTAATTTTGCTCCACTTTGTAACCACGTGTCTACTTTTGCGCCAAAAAAAAGTATTTGCTACTAGACGCTCTTTTGAGAAAAGCATTTGTCTATTTTTGCACATTAACCCTATATAAAATAATAAATTGGTGGGGTCCACACCCTTCAATATATTCTCACCCCACGGGGCGGAGCCAGGTAGGGGTAGGAATAGGTCAGACCCCTATCAGGGTTGTTTGTTAAAAAGGTCAGGCCAATACCTATTTAAAGGCTTGAACATGTAAATAGGCTAGGCCTTTTTTGTTAAGGTCTGACATGTTTACACATTTAATAATTATATTTATATTTATATCATATAAATAACACAATATTTTTTTTATTCTTATATTCTAATTTCAAGTATAATTAGTTAATTATAGTACTACCCCTATTCTTATATTAGTTAATTATGGTCTTTACCATATATATATACCGTACCCCACGTGTTTTCAGTATTTATTTAATCTTTTATAAATATAATATCTCAGTAAAATAAATTAAATTAATCACACATTCTGAATTTTCCAAAGTTGAAACATGCACATAATTTACAATATCATTACAATTTCTTCAATATATTTGAAGAAATAAAAGAAATCATTATTTTCTGACAAATCTGAAAACTATGTGTCAATTGACAGCAGAACACGCATTAAAGACACTTAGACTATGAAGCCAAGTTTATCTAAGATAGAATTCTTGTGTATGTACCAATGTTGATGGCTGGGTCAAGTGGGGTCCAATTTACAAGTGCCTGCATAATTTTGCCCCCAAACAGCACCTTTGAGATTGAAGGGATAGATCATATAGCAAGTGGCATAACCTTTTAGATATTGTAGGGATAGATCATAGAACAAGTGGCATAAACTTTGAAATTGTAGGGATAGATAATAGAACAAGTGGCATAACCTTTGAGATTGTAGGGATAAATCATAGAACAAGTGGCATAATCACTTGCATCTCATTAGTCCTGCGTATAATAAAATTCCCCTATAAATTCTCAATTTTGATGAGACATCCCTAGTTTTCAAATATTTAGGGCAGATTTCTAAGTTTCAAATATTTTAACTAAACTCCATTCAATTAATATGCGCAGTCACATTCATATGTTATAATAATACTAAAATAATTGAAAGGCGCTAAAAAAATTTAGAATTAAAAAATAAAAAGGAACAATGATCATCTAAATACAAAGTATTTCTTCACAAAGAACTAAAATTCAAATTCTTCTTCATGCAAAAGGAGGAAAGATGGCTCACATTTTGCAGTGACAACCTTACTGGTTGAGTTTGAGTGTTTATTATCTATTAAGGCACTGTTGTTAATACTCGTATTTGCCATCCAAGAGAGTTTGATTTTTACATCAACAGCCATGATAAGGTGATGTTAATTGACTAAAACTTCTTCACCCTTAGCTTCCAAATGTTTGAAAGCTATCCTTTAATAGATTTTTCAGGTTAGATAACATTATTATTAACGTTGTGAAATAGGGAATGTAACATCCTAATTTTTATATTAAGATTCAATTATATGTAAAAAAAAAATATGATGCATGAATTTGTCATGAAATTATCAAAATAATTTTTTTATTTAAGATATGATTTATTATAAAGAAATTAGTTAAAATAATAGAGAAGAGAAGGGGGAAAATGTTGGGTGTTTTATGATAATTTTTAAAAAATAATAATAATAACAATAATTTTTTTTAAAAAAAAAAAGACAAACATGTTGCCACGTTTTGGAAGAGGTGGCAGCACCTTCCCTCCCATTCCCATATATAAATATGTGTGTTACGTTGAGAGTGAGAGAGCCAACTGGCTTCAAATATATTAATTATTACTTACACACACTACCCTTATTAATTATGGGTAGACATGGAAAAAAATAATTAATGCTCATTGGAAACGAACAAGTGCTTTATAAAAAGAACCAAATAAACTTGCTAGTTGGTGCCTTATAATAAGGACTAGAGGGAGTATATATATGTGTGTGTGGGTCCTACTATTTCATATATGTATGACATGAGAATACACTTCTCCTACAACATGAGAAGTGTTTTTCCCAAATTTTATACGAATATTTTATACTGATTTACTGAGATTACCAAATGGAAGAATAGTATTATCCTGTCATGATCCAAAAAAAAATAGTATTGACATGTTGGGTAGGGACGCAAGAAAATTAGAGTAATAATAAACTCTAATTCTATGGTGGATCAAACAAAATTAATAATTTGCTTCACTACCAAAAATGCTACACCACCACTAATAATAGATAAATATATGTATCCACTATTAAAAATATTTCTCTCGTGATCTCATGCGTCAAAATTTAATTAAAAGGGTACCACGATGTTAACCCTTAACACAAAGCAAATCCACTTGTAGCAAATCATAACAATTATTTTCTTGTGTGGGGTAGATAACTTTTACAAGATACCCCACATGTTTTCAGTCTTTATTTAATCTTTTATAAATATCATATCTCAGTCAAATAAATTAAATTAATCACGCATTCTGAATTTTCCCAAGTTGAAACATGCATATAATTTACAATATCATTACAATTTCTTCAATATATTTAAAGAAATAAAATAGATAAAAGAAATCATTATTTTGTGCAATGAATCTCAAAACTCTGTTTCAATTGACAATAAAACGCCCATTAAGGATCCTCAGACTATGAGGCTAAGTTTATCTAAGGTATGGGTTTAAAGAATTTTTGGGTATGGGTTAGTTTTGCACTTCTGGGTTATTTTGGCCAATTCCTATGTATAGAAAAATGACAAGTTTGTCATGTGGAAGAATCGTGGCCAATCCTGATGGCTTAGTCAACTGGCGTCCAATTTACAAGTCACCTACATAATTTTGCCCAAACAGCTTTGAGATTGTAGAGATAAATCATAGGACAAGTGACATAACCTTTGAGATTGTAGGGATAGATCATAGAACAAGTGGCATAAACTTTGAGATTGTAGGGAAATATCATAGAACAAGTGGCATAAACTTTGAGATTGTAGGGATTGATTATAGAACAAGTGGCATAACATATTGCATCTCATTAGTCTTGTGTATAATCTATAAATTCTCATTTTTGATGAGACCTCCCTAGTTTTGGAATATTTATCTGTTGGAGGGTAGATTTCTAACTCTCAAATATTTTAACTAAACTCCATTTAATTAACATGTGCAGTCACATGGTATAATAATATTGAAATGGGAAGGCTGTTGAAATTTTTAGAATTAAAAAATAAAAGGAACAATGATCATTCAAATACAAAGTATTTCTTCACAAAGAACTAAAATTCAGATTTTTCTTATTAAACTCGATTTAATTAATGTTGCGCAGTCACATGTTATAATATTATTGAAACTGGAAGGCTGCAGAAATTTTTAGGATTAAAAAATAAAAAGTAACTATGATCATTCAAATACAAAGTATTTCTTCACAAAGAACTAAAGTTCAAATTCTTTTTCGTGCAAAAGGAGGAAAGATGGCTCACATTCTGCCAATTCTTCTTCAACAATGAGACAGGACTCTTCCGACAATCGAGGACAATATCAAGGATGTTATGTTTTACTGCTAAGGCTGGTTCAATTTAGTCATTTACATCGATTATGAGATGCTAGAACCAACACATGCTTTTGTTATATCTATATAAGGTTGGTTTAGTTTAGTAAATTTAGGAAGATTATGTGATCAGTTTGAGAAGGTTCAATTATCTGAAGTGAATTTCTAGGTCCGCAGAGTTATCGCTCAAGCAAGTTTTATCTAGTTTAGGATAGGCAGAGAACCACCCATACTTTTTGATTAGCACATGCTGTTAGCTTAGGTTGGACCCACTTATATCTGAGTTGTGATCCATCTTGAATATTGTTCATCTTAATGCAATTTGTTGGCATGGAATTAAATTTCTTGAAAGTAGAAAAGTAATTACTGTAAGAGAATGAAATCTATTTAGTTGAAAATACAATTTAATTGAAAACAGAATGTAAAATTCTACTTTTGATTTGATATGTGATTTTATGAACTTGATTTATTTTAAATGTATGATGAATTGATGATCCTTGTAATTATATATGCAAGGATATATCAAATATTGTTGGCATGGAAGTATTGTTGATCCATATATGTACATGAAATTGTTTCCCTCCATTTAAATTTAAAATGTGCTAAATGTTTAAAATATGACTTTATAAATAATATTATACGACTTTTTTGCCCAGAAATTATATGATATGATTTTATCATATGATTGAATTTATAAATTCATATTTCCCTTATCAAAAAGTAAATTTTATTTAATATGAAATGATTACCAAGAAAATGCAGTGAGTTAAATATCATAATAAAAAAGTTCCGTATAAACGTGTAGAATCATGGTGTAAAAAGGTTTTGAAATTTTTTTGTTTGGGTTTTTACTTGTTTTCAATGCAAGGAAGCTGAAGTAGCAAGCCATTATCTAAATTTGTAACATACTCCTCTATTACTTAATATAAGGCATAATTGACACATTTTTTTTAGAAATTAAAGAAGGTAAATAAAATAGTTGATCATAGCATATATCATTTGATTATATATTAATTCATAAGAGACAAATTAATTTAGCATAAAAAAAAGAGATCAATTTCAATACTTTAAAGTAAGGTTTAATATCATCTTTGGTCCTTCATGCTTGTCCCATTTTGGTTTTGGTCATTTAAGTTACAAACATTTGGTTTTGGTCCATCTAGAGGTAAAACGGTGTAAGTTTTTATTGAGTTATAACTTATAAAGATCAATGTTTTAAACTAAATGAAATTTTAGGGACCAAAACGTATATTTTGAAACTTGAGGCACCAAAGATTATATTAACCCTCAAAGTAATTTATTTAGCTTCCTTAATTTCTAAAAAAAAAAATCAATTATGTCTTATATTAAAAATCGAAGCGTACATTATTCCCCTTTATCACTACATCACTAATGCACAAATTAAGCAATCATACCTCGTGACAACCTCCATGCTACACTCTGATTATGTAAATAAGGGCAACTCAATTCAAGGTCACTCCGTTAGTTATAAGCAACCAGTATTATAAGTTTGCAACCGCGATTGTCTGAGAAAAAAAAAATGTTTGAGTTGGCGTTTAAAAAGTATGCTCACAAAACTTATCTGACATACATATCTGTATATTGTAAATCACGTCGGAAAAGCAGCTTCCACCGCTAATCCAAACCGGCAACGTTTACCCCCAAGTAACCATTATAGAGACCATCTTACTATAAACACGTTGAAATTAAGGCATACCAGAAAAACAAACATGGAAATCTTGAAGCACAAAGGAAAAAAATCCATTAAGGTGGCATTTGGATTTAGACTTTATATTAAAATTCATGTATTTAAAAATCTTTATTTGGGTAGCATAAAAACTCCACGCCAATAAAAATGAGTCGTCCAACTTGTGTGACTCGTCCACATGCTTGAGTATTACTAAAAAAATAGTTGAGATTTAAAATAATCGGGGTAGATTAGGACACAACCCCCTCTATATATTATTTTAACAAGGCTGAAATGAAGTCATAATTACCCGTAGCTAAAAGGGAGTAAGTGACTAACCTCACAGGGACAAATCTAGAACTCGCAAACAAGAACTATCTTTTTTTGTTTTTTAACACAAAGGCAAGCAAATATTGAGAAGTATATAACTACCAATTAGATAACACTATTGTGGCCATGAGAGATTTCAACACATTTCAACTTAAACAACTCCAAATAAACAAAAGGCTGAGTCAATAAGATATCAAAATCCTGATTGTTCTCCTAAGATCTGGCTAGATAATCGGCACATCTAAGTCCTTCACTATACACATGAATGATCTCAAAATCCCAATTTGATAGGATAAGGGATTTTACTTCCTGAATCTTAAGATCCTAATCTCATATTGCAAAAGATGTATCTGTCCACAATCAATCAAAGAGCAAACACATAACTTCCAAAGAATCTGTATAAAACTTAATCCCACTTAGTCCCAACTGTAACCCGTTAGGGATTAAATTCTTTTAGATTCAAAGTGAAACTCTTGAAAAACTTCTATAGTTAACTTCTACAGTTAGAACAGGAGTACTCGCCCGCCCAACCACAAACATGACACAAGTGACAAAAAGCACACGAAGGAAACCGTCAAAATATTCAAAACAGAATAGCAATTTATATTCAACTTGTTAATTGTAGGGAAAACCAATAGGAATGTTGAATACACTGCATGTGTAGTTTGGAAGCTAAAATTCCTACCCAACCAAGTATGGGTTAAAAATAAGGTTTAAACACCAACAAAAAGGGCAAAATTGACCAAGGAAACTACTATCTACTCTAGGATGCCGTCTAGTTTGATCAATCCTCTTCATCAATCACCCTAGTGCCCAAACCTTTCCATTCTTCTCGAGGAACATCTGCAACAGTGACTAATGAATAAAACTCCTCCTTTGCATCTTCTTCATCGTTTCTTTTACGTGCTACGTGAACACGCATTCTTCTTGGGACACTTCGAATTCCTTGGCTCCACACAAGTTTGTTAAGCTTTACATCCACCCTCACATCACTTGTTCCCATTGCTTTCTGGGCAAACTTCCTAATTTCCTTGATTGCCTTTGGAGCCTTCTTTTTGAATGTGCTGTATCAAGTTTTGCCATAATAAAATACATTAGATGACACAAAGATACACAAGCAAAGCAACCAGGCACAATCCTGAAGCATATCAAGCACTGATACTAAAAACTTATAGCAGAAACTTGACAATCAGTAAATTTTACAGAGCTGGTGGCCTTGCTTCTTGTGCAACATGACCAACGCAAGGCATGTTTTAATTAGAAGGTTGAAGTTTTGTTCTGCAATTTCTGCACAGAAACTAAGTGCAGAATGCAAATACCAGAATACTGCAACGGCATTCTCATATGCAACCGGTTTGAAATCTCCTAATGAAGTCCATTGTGCTATTTTTCCAAACTCCCTTAGTAAACAATTAACAAAGTAAACTGGTCACTGAAATCAATACAACAGCGATAATAAAAACTAAAACAGATGAAAGCAGTCAAACGTATTCAAATGAAACAATGACGACAAAGTGCGGATGTCACAATACTAGCTGTGAATAGTTCACCATCAAACAACTCGCTGAATCCTGACAATGTTTTCTACAAAATGGCTCATTTTTCTAATTTTGAAGTTAGAAAGCGTAGCCTGATATCAATGCAACAGTCAAATAACGGGCCACTTGTTAAGTTGACCTAGGCAACGTCCTAGTTTGTGTTTCATTTCAATATTTTAGAGTTGCTAGAAGCAGAGCACCCCGCAAGTGAACACGCTCAACTTCATCCCGCATTGCCAATTATTAAGGTCGGTCACATAACCAGATAAACGCTGTGTGTAACTATCATAAACTGAAAAGAGAACATATTTTATCGGAGCAACTTATTAAATGTGTATTGAAAATTGTTGCCAAATAAGGTTTTGACGCCAAAGCTTGGGAGATGGGAATGTAAGACTAATTGAAATGGAAAATTGAAAATTCCATCTCAACCCTATTCGACAACTTTCTCAGTCACAATTCACAAACTTCAATGAACTCCGCACGAGCAAAAACTCATACAGACAAATCGAATTCGATAACAAGAGAGAGAGAAACCGCCAAGTCAACTAACCATCCATGCAAGCGCTTGTGAAGGTTGACCGTGTACTCTCTGGTTACCACCTCCTCCTTTCTTCCCTTGGCCGCCTTCTCCACCATTTTTGCAGCTTCACTAATCTCAGGCCTCAATCCTCCCCCGTCTTCAGCTCCCGATGCCAAAGAAACCCTTGAACTGGATACAAATATACAATATCACCGTCACTGTGTGTTGAATAGGCCCGTGAGGCCTGAAATGCCATTCCTCATATTGGATAATGGGCTGAATTGGCCCATTATAAATCTCCAATAGGAACGCCCATTAGTAACTAACTTGGATTAAGTTAAACCTGTTCCCGATTAGAGCCTCTAGTAAAATAATATTTCTTCCCAGCGATAAGGAAGTATAGGTTTGAATTAGTTTTTGGAGAATAATTTTTACGATTTATATGAAATAAGTATGTGAGAGAAGTTTTATCTCAACTTACAAATAATGGTTTCTGAAATTACGGTTTTATGGTTTTCTCAAACACTCATTCGTATTATCCCGAGAGAAATGCATGGTGAGTAGTTGGGAGATGTTAAAAATTTTGAAAATATATAGAGTTGCTTTGTTGAGCTATAAAAAATTAATGCAAAATAAGGATATGTTATGATTAAAATTTCGAAATTAACAAATTAAATTTTTATATCCACAAATTGATTAATGTGATACTTGGGCAGAATCCAAGGGAATGTTTCATCCTTTTTACCTCACCAACTATACCTCTATAATAATTAATAACTAAAGAATGCCAACTTGATCTTGTAATAGCATAATCATGGTGTACAGAATCTTAAAAGTAGCTAAGCTTCCTTTGCCAAAAGTGGCAAACTCTATGATTAGGATTTAGGAGTGACTTTTTATTTAATGTTGTGAAAAATGTTTGGTAGGACCTATGTGACTACAGTGTTGGCCAGTGGTGTGATTTGATAAAAAAAAAAAAAAAATAGTAAATAGTTTCATGTGCGCCAGTGAGGTTGGTCTAGAAGAAGTTGGTTCCTCACAACTTGATGAATTACTCCTTCTGGTTCTAATAGAAAAATACTTGTACGCACTAATTACATTCATTTCTTACTTACAATGAATTAAAATGTATCATGGCATGTTGCTTACTTATTGTTAGACCTTTTAATGATTACATTGATTTCTTAAAATCACATGGTGATTATCTATATAAATGTGAAGTTTATTTACAATATATGTATATAGGAGAATTTTTAAAAAAAAATCATATGATTCATAGTGATTAAAGGCTTGATATGATTATTTTTTATTAAACCACGTATCTAATGTTTGGTTTTCTACTGTATATATGTTCCTTTTTTGAAGTATTATAATGAAGATGATAGGGTGGGTTTCTTTTCTTAATGAGAAAGAATCTAATTGTTGTTAGTGGGGTTGGTGAAATTACCTACGATTTTTGTGACTGAAACACCCCACAATTAGCTGCATCCCCAAACGTCTTGTCACTAATTACTGTAATAAGCGATGCTTTCATATTAACCAGATATTGTAATTAACATGCAAAGGCAACCCCACCAAATAAAAATAAAAAAGTTGAAGCCAAGAGACAAGGCTAATTCATCAGCACCTAATTGCTCTATTTAAATATATGTTTTTTGTTAATGTTCCAGAATCCTATGGTTATTTTAATTTTCCATGTGTCTTTTTTTCTGGTTATTCAAATGTCACATCTTTTTCTCTAGAAGCAAACGATCTCTTGAAGCTTCATTTACTGGTTACCATGATCACCAATTACCAGTTTACCATTTAATTCTTTTTTTTTTTTGGTGTTTCATTATTTAATCTAATTAGTAAATTATCCTTTGAGATAATAGGGATAGATAATAGAACAAGTGGCATAACCTTTGAGATTGTAGGGATAGATCATAGAACAAGTGGCATAAACTTTCAGATTGTAGGATAGATCATAAAACAAGTGGCATAAACTTTGAGATTGTAGGGATAGATCATAGAACAAGTGACATAAACTTTCAGATTGTAGGATAGATCATAAAACAAGTGGCATAAACTTTGAGATTGTAGGGATAGATCATAGAACAAGTGGTATAAACTTTGAGATTGTAGAGATAGATCATAGAACAAGTGGCATAACCTCTTGCATCTCATTAGTCTTGTGTATAATAAAATTCACCTATAAATTCTCATTTTTTATGAGACGTCCCTAGTTTTGGAATATTTACCTGTTGGAGGGCAGATTTCTAACTCTCAAATATTTTAACTAAGCTCCATTTAATTAATATGTGCGGTCACATGTTATAATATTATTGAAACTGGAAGGTTGTAGAAATTTTTAGAATTAAAAAATAAAAAGGAACAATGATCATTCAAATACAAAGTATTTCTTCAAGCTAAATTTCAAATCCTTCTCACTAAACTCCATTCAATTAATATGCCAAATCATATAATATTATTGAAACTAGAAGCTGTAGAAATTTTTAGGATTAAAAAATAAAAAGAAACAATGATCATTCAAATACAAAGTATTTCTTCACAAAGAACGTTTAAATTCTTCTTCATGCAAAAAGGAGGAAAGATGGCTCACATTCTGCCAATTCTTCTTCAACAAAGAGAGAGGACTCTTCCGACAATGTCAAGGATGTTATGTTTTACTGTTAAGGCTAGTTCAGTTTAGTCATTTGTATCGATTATGAGATGCTGGCAACAATTCTTTCTTTGTTGTTTTATTATTTGGCATAATGAGTAAATTACGGCTTGTCAATTTTCCTTTGCGTCAAGATTAATTAGCTTCTCCTCATTTATAGTTAGCCATTTAGCTAATTCCTATTTTTTAACGCATAAAAGCCATTTAGCTTCTCAAATTTTTTGAATTAAACAGGTAGATATTAACTGTTTGAGGTTATAAGTGGAGTCAAATGTAACATCTCATTTTCACAAGCAGTAAATTTTTTTTTTATCAAACATCATTTCAAATCATCAGAGTAGAGCATCGGAGCGATTGAGTAACTGATATGTATATATGAAGTGACGTAAGTCTGGCTGGCTATTTACAACAGCGGTACAGAAACCGTGTGGTTCAAAAGTGAAGCACAACAACAAAAGGCTTCCGCCGGAACAACAAAAGAAGTCTTCCGCCGGAACTTCTACGCGGTCTGCTTGTCTCTCTCCTCGGTCCTCCGGAACCTGACGCTATGTTAAGGGCTGAGATCCAGTGCACCGGATCTCAGGTAACGGTTAACCTCATGTTTATGTATACACATACAAACAACAGACATCCACAACATCATCAGCACATACAATCACTCTATCACAACCCATGCATATGTATTGCCCCCAAGAATGCGACATATTGCCCCCAGCATACAGACAGATTGCCCCCAGCATACAGACATATTGCCCCCAGCATACAGACATATCCTCTAACCACTATATGCATTTCAACAATATAACATCTATACAACACACACATACCGCATATATGCATACCATACACATCAGAGTTAGTATTACAGTACGTGAACGTACATACAATACCACATATACACATACAACAAACATACTACACACATGCATACAGTAAACATCAGAGTTAGTGTTACGGTACGCGAACGTACTTACCCTAACAGTATATAAACACACAACAAATCATCAAACACATATATGCATACGATAAACATCAGAGTTAAGGTTATCAGTACGCGAACGTACCTTCGTTGACGGTCGTCGGTATTTCTGACGGAAAACGGAAAATTGACAGCGTTACGACAGCGGTACGTGCTCACAGATATCCTATAAGGATAATATCACATTTATTAACTTTTGACACATTTTAGTCAAAAATGACTATTTTACCCCTGACCCCCTAATCGGCGGAATTTCGCCAGCACTTCGTTACTTAAACTCTCAACTTTCAGAAACTCAATCCCTACTATGTTTTTACCTCGTCAAGCATCTTTCCACGCAATGAGGCCTAAAAACAAGAATAGGAATTTCATCTCCTACTTGCTAGGTCTAACTAACAATCCTACTAAAGCTACCGAAGCTTAAGACTAAGTACCAAAAAACTTACCCAGAGCTTCGCTGCAGATTTTCTCCAGAGCTCCCCTCTCTAAAACCTCTCTCTACTTTCTAAATTCTCAAGAGAGAATGGTGTGAAAAACCAAAGGGAGGGGGGTATTTATAGAAGAATTTGGGGACATAAAGGGAATTTTCCAATTTGATTTTTGCCCGTACCGATAAAATTTCTCCGATCGGTGTCCAAATCGCGTAATCTCGGAAAATCTCAAAAATTCGGAATTACAATTTTGAAGACATTTTCTCACTTATTAGAAATGTCCAAGTTAACCTAAATTTTGATTCCATATAGGGTTCCAACAGTCAGTCTGAAGTTCCTCGAAAAGCGTGCACGGTTACGGAATTGTTATTGAAAGAGTCATACGCTCATCTGACTTTTAGGGGGAAAGAGTCCCTCCAATTAAGGTAATTTCAAGGAAGGTAACTAAAATATCAGGGAAAATTGTACCTAAGTCCAAGCAAGCAAGAGAAAAAACGATAGAAATATCCCTTAAAATTTTAAATTTGCAATAAAGTCTTGTGGGACATTTTTGCAATATATTCAAAATGTAAAATGTCAACAATACCTTTAATGAATACACAATCATCGATTCCCTTTCTCTATTTAATCAATAGGGTTATTTTGGACTTTCACCTGCAAAAATGTCACACGGGACTTCATGACAAATATAAGATTTTAAGAGACATTTTTATTGTATCTTTTTTTTGTTTGGGACTTAGATACAATTTTCTCAAATATTAGGTGTGTGGGTTTATTCTTCGGGAGCAGATTTCCTCAGAATCTCTTCTCTCATTTTCTTCTCAGAATCTCATTTCCATCATTGGATGAAAAAATGGACGGTTCAGATTTAATATTTTCTAAAACAATTATGATAGTGTTTTATAAATTAATTTTTTTATTAATTTTGTTTGTATTAAAGGTATAAATTATGTAGATCATGATTTAATAGTTTAATTTTATTTATTCATGTTCAAAATAATAGTTTTATAAAATATTAAATCTGGACCATTAATTTTTTTACTCTAAGGGTAGAGATTAGATACTGAGAAGAAAATGAGAGAAGATATACTGAGAATCAAAAACCTTTATTCTTCAGAGTTACTCTATACGTAATGTGTCCCTAGAGGAACCTATTAACTTTAGAGTCACTCTTATATACAGGAATTTAAAATTTAATATCTTCAAATTCAAGGTTAGGATCATATAACACAAGTCAATACACAGGGCATGCTTTTGGAGCTGGTTTGTGAATAATTTTTTTTTTTCAGCAACCAATATATAATATTAATGAACAGTGAAATAAAAACATTTATATGTTCTATGTAACGTTTTTCATGTTATAACAATACATTCGTGGTTATATGTGATTTTTTTTCTCCTTATGAGATTAAGAGTACTAGGTTTTATATATATAGAAACTGTTTTTAATGAGAACTTATACATATGGCTTAAAAAAACTTGGGATGAGATTTTTTTTTTTTTGCTCAAACTTGGGATGAGATTGACGCATAAGCTTTGCATGGAGGCTACAAACATAGTAGGCACCCGCTTTTTTTACTGAGAAAATATATATATACCATTTTAATTATTAAAATCCTAAGAAGTGTTAATAACAGAGAGTGGTGATATGAGATTAAATTAAGATTCTAAAGTGTTTGCGATTTTACCATAATACCCCTCAATTTTTTAAATTAAAAAGAAAATGCACCTAGTTGGAGCACCACCACTTGCCGGTCGCCGGTCTCATCCCGCCGACTTGCCTGTTGTCAGAGCTCCGGCACCTGAGGTCGAAGCATCTCATAATTGACAACATGGTCTAAGTTGTGAATCTTTATACCAAAGTAGTTAATCTTAATAACCAAGTTGCTAATTGTTATACTCAAGTTGTTAACAACGCCGAAATGGAGTAGTTTCTAATTGCAATACTCAAATTGTTGACGACGCCTGTACTACTAGAAAAAAAAAGCTTTATAATGTCCTATTTTTTAGACTTTTTACGTCCTTTTCGCTAGAGACGCCTATGCAAGAGGCATAATAAATCAGGAGCTACAGTGTCCTAAATCTTTTAGGACACCATAAGTAAGGAGCTACGGTGTGCTAAAAAACTTTTGGGACGCCATAAGTTAAGTCCTGTTTTATAAAATAAAAAATAAAAAACCCTCAAACACACGTTTGAAGACGGGAGATGGAGGAAGAACCAGATTAAGCTAACCTCTGCAGATTCACTATTACCATATTGATAACATAAATAAGCCAACAGTCAACAAATTTCTTTCCCAGACAGTAAAAGTAACTCAGTAGTCTTCCCTTCCTACCATCTTGTGTTACTTGCATCTGAGAGGACTATGGTAGGCGCCTTCTTATATGTACCAATAACAGAAGCAGGATCGACCAAATTCCAAAACTTGAAGAACCCACAAATATCTGCACTTTAACATGAAATGAATATTTAAATTACTCCACTAAACAGTAAATACATAGCTTATTCACATAACTCACCATAAAAGTGAAAATCGTCTTCAATGCTCCCTACTAAGGTCCTCAAGTACCTTCACAACTTGCGTTGATTTCATACCCCTCAACCGAAGCATACCTGACAATTTAAAAAAAAAACATCAATCGATCGGTGTTCAATCACATGGCGATCAAACAAATTGCATTGTTAACAACATTCCACCCCATTATAGTTGTACCACTGACCAAAATTGAGAAGGCATCAAAGGAACAATAAGTCATTTGAACATGAAATTAGAAGGAGCCGTGAATTTGGGGAAGAACTCCTTTGTCAAAATCGAGAGCTGAATCAGGATCGAACGCCGTTGTCAGACCTGTAACACCAATAGTCGACTCAGATTTGCTGTCATGTTCTACAAGTGTGGCATCGCTCATCACAAAACACATAGGAGATCGACGTACCTGAAGATTGCTAGTGGGTCGCCATAAGGGATAGAGAGGGGGCCGTGGACATCGCCATCGCCATTGTTGTCCCTTACTTGTTGGACATTAGAGCATGCTGACAAGGACAAGGACGAGAGGTGGAGCGCGCGAACGCTGGAGCAAAAAGGTTAGGAGGTATAGAGGCGATGGTCGACGGAGAAGGGAGGATGGCGCAGGAGGGGCGAAGACGCAGGAGGGGAGCGTTGGAAGGTGCAGAGGAGAGAAGAAGAGAAGTCTTTCAAATGAAATGAAATAACCCTTGCAAAGAATATGCATGCAAAAGAGGAGGGCGTGCAGAGGCATTGGAAGGCGTGAAAGAGTCCCTTTTAGCGTCCTAAAAACAATTTGGGCTTCCGAAGCTCATTTTAGGACGTCAAAAGTACCTTATTTTAATGTTTCTAGCGCTAGACTTGGTGCCAGTTCTCACTTTTGGCGTCCGAATTTAAATTTAGGACCCAAAAGTCCCTTATTTAGGCGTCCGAATTTTTAATTAGGACGTCAAAAGTTACTTGTTGCATCATTTTTCTAAATTAGAACATCAAAAATCTCCACATAATTGCAAAAATGCTACTGCTTTCATTTTGTACTTTACTTTTTTTTTAAATGACGTCTTTTAGGAAAGTAGTATCAATTTTTTATAGTAGTGCTGGTATAGGTGTTGACAACTTGAATATAGACAATAACAAATTTATAATAGAAATTAACAAAACACTAATAGAAACCCGAAATACAAACAGAAATCTAGCCACAAACAAGTCAAAATGAGGTAATTGCTAATGCCTAATTGTTATACTCAAGTTATTATTGTCTATACTCAAGTTATCAATGACCTCTGATAGGGGTATTGACAACTTCATAATAGTAATTAGCAAAACCCCAACCACTAGCAAAAATCAGATTCTAGTGGTGACTAAAATTGGCGAAGAAGATTATGAGAAAGTAGTCAACGATGCTATATGGTAGGGAGTGAGAGAAGCGTCCCCTGTGAATGCTTCTCTTTTGTTCTCCCTCTCTTCGGTCTTTGTTTCTCCAAAATCTCATACTAGATCATCCTTCATTCTCCAAAGGGTTTCTTCACGACATCGCCACTTGTCACGATCTTTTCAGCCACCAAGTCATCCTTTGTTGTTTATGTGTCTTTTTATCTTCTTTTTTGAATAATCAAGAGGCACACATTAGTTATAGGTGGAATCAAACCTGCAACCTCACTCATATTATTAGACTGTTAAGTTCATTAAAAAAAATCTTCGTTCGGCTATGTGCCTTACTGCCTTTTTAAGTTTTTAGTATTTAAATTATTAACGTAGGACTTCATGAAAACTCTCCAAATAATAAATCCCTTTTGAATTATAAGGATAATACTCGTGACCTTCTGCGTATAAAAAAAAACTTTCAACTATTTTTGTCGATTTTTTTCTAAGGAAAGCAGAGACATCCTAATTTAAAAGAAGTGTTAATGGCATGCAGGAGGAATCATTAGGGACCTGCCAAAAAGCCAAAACCACAAATAGTTTTATGCCCAAATCACTACTTTTGTTCAACTAATCTCTGGTTATCTCAAATAAGAATCAAACTTTTACACCTCCGGTTATAAATATTTATAATGTAAATTGTACTACAAACTAGATTCTATATTTAAGACCGAAGGAAATATTTTTTATGAAATTCAGAAATATGGAAATGTAAGGACGTTAGAAGATACAAGGAAATTCGGGGGAAAAGATCAAGTAATTTCCTATTCATGTCAAAATTGGAAGTATTTGGAACATGACGCATTTTTATAAGCCTCCAACCGTTGACCACTAATTCATGAGTCTCTTTCCCCCCCCCCCCCCACACAATTCATGAGTCTATTTTAACCATGGTTATCAGAACCGGACCGGACCGGCCGATTCTGACCGGGAACCGTCGAGCTGGACCTGGAACCGGTCTGAAACAAGTCAGAAACCGGGGTTAAGCCCCTGAACCGGAGACGAACCGGTAAAACCGGTGTGACCCGGTAGAACCGGTCTTAACCCGCCGGTTTGACTGGTTTGAACCGGAAACAAAGTCATTTGGAGTTTTTTTTTTTTTAAAAATAAATAAATATTAGCCTACAATCCAAAAACCACTTTTCACCATTGGACTCTTCACTTTTCAGAATCAAATTTTCGCAGTTATGCTCTGCTCCTTCTCGGCGCCAACAAGCACTTGGGTGATTGTAAGTTAAAGCCTTAAAAGTCATAACTTTTGGTTCCTCTTCACCTATCGTCGATTATTAGTTTAGTGATTGAAGGTGAGAATATTTTGTTATGATATAGGTGAGAATATGTTAATCATATAGATAGAAATATTTTGTTATCATATACTTGGTTTTTGATATTTTGTTATGATGAATGTTTGTGATTCCATTATAAATTAGGTGTCATAGGGTGGTATATGATGCTTTGATATCAATTTGTAAATAAAATTGTAAAGAATATTTGACAAGTATATAATTATTTGACTAGTGATTTAAAGTCTTGAAATAATATATATAGTATTTGGAATTATGGATTATGTGATAAGAAATTAAATTATTTCTCAATTTTTTATTCCTCACCGGTCTGGTCCCGGGTTGACTCCGGTCTGACCCATTGACCCTTAACTCAGTACTCTGACCGGTTTACTGACCGGTCCGGGTTTAATTACCTTGATTTTAACCAAGGATCTCGCCCCTCGCAAATTGTCATAATATTCACTTTGTTTCTCAATTTTTAACCATTGGCATTAGTATTCAACTCATATTAATATATTATTATCCAATCACAAGCCATGGCTCCATGGATAGGGCCAAATGAGATAGACTCAAGCCTGGACAAGCTTATGATTTAGAGCCTCCAAAAAGAGTTCAGTGTAAAAGGACCAGTTTTGTAGCACCACAAGCTTAAACAAGCCGCCAATCTTTTTCAAAAAATTTATTAAATGAGTACAAGTTGAGTTTTGGTTCAAAGAAATGATTTTTTAAAATTGGAAATGTTTTTAAAATGATATATTGTTGCTATTTGAACATTTTAAAGGAACAAATTTGATTATATTCTTATTAAAAGGACTAAGAGGAGCCTGTTGATGACATTATAGTTAGTTAAATGTCTTCTAATTTATTTTTTTAAAAAAATATTACTCAATTTTAAAGAATTTTTTATTTAATTCTTAATATTTCCCAAAAAAAAAATTCCTTGTGAAATATCGAAACCATGATTTTTTATTGATGTAAAGTAAACAAAGAAAATAATTTTTCAATTGTATTTAAAGAATTCCGAATATATATATATTTTTTTTTTATAACAAGAATTCCGAATATTATACAAAGTATATATAGAAACTTTTTTTTTTATACAAATATATAGAAACTAACAACACACACTTTCAAAGGAAATGCTTTAATAAATGAACTTGAAGTCTAGGGGTCCAGCCCGAGGCCCGAACCCTTGAGTAAGCAGATTGAGCTTCAAAATATGAACATTTTGCTGGAGCTTGTTAGACTTCGAGCCCGTGAAGGCTGGCCCTATAGGTCAGGATCGACCTATTTCCCCACCTTTACCCATAAACACCCTATAGAAACCTCACCCAGCTACAGTCGTTGGATAAGGACATTTATCGAGATTCCCACTAACTATAATTTTATTTGACATTATTTAGCTAATTATATATCCAATTCCATATAAAAATAAAATAGACAACCCATAGTCCCAAAGGCCAATCCACGTACGTTTCCCATTTGCGGGAAATTCCACTCAGTTTTACGTCATTTTAACTTCATGCTGCCCACACCTGGCGCAACATCATTGGCTCCGAAAGCGACCCCAAGACGATATATCGCACACCGACTCGCCATATCGTGAATATATCGGCACATCAACGTCTCGCATGTCATTATCCCTGGGCCCACCCGACTTTCTATCATCCCCATTATCGAAAATTCCATTTTCAAAGTACATGCTCGATGACAATTATGCCCTCGCACTCTCTTTGAATTTAATCGCCGATGCCCCTCCTTCCGTTGTCGAATTTCCGAGAAGCAGCAGCAGAAATTGTGGGGCACATGAGGTACAATAAAAAGCAAGCCAGAACGAAAGCAAGTTAGACAACGAATATCGTAAATCACAATAATTTATCATTTCCAAACAAAAAAGGAAAAATATAAAAACACTAGGAAAAAAAAAATCAAAGTTTGATCGGAAACAAGATCACAGAATTAATTCATCTTTGGTTACACTTTCTCCGTTCCCACACACGTACAAACTTTTTTTTTTCTGCTAACAATTTTCTAGATCTCCGAGCAAGAGAGATTGGAGGACCAGAACTCGATCGCTTAGAAACGGATCTTGGTATTGTTCGTTCAAACATTCCCTTCGACATAATCTTTTCCTTTTCCGGTTATCAAACTAACACGATCTTCGCGGCTTTGACCACCGGATTCTCCCTCGCGATCGCCTCACGTCCGGCGGCTTTATAGTCGTAGCTGCAATCATGACGATCGGAGTACCTATGCTCAGCACAGAACAACTCCCCACACCGGCACCGGAACCCCGTCAACCCGACCTTCCTCCGACATCCGGAGCACCGATTCACCACACGCTTGGCTTCAGACGGCGCCAACTCGTCCGTGTTCACCCGATCCGTCGTTTGCGTAGACTCATCAGAAGGATATGATCTCTTAGGAGACCGAGAAGCGGTAGATCTAGAAGACTTGTCGTCGACAAATTTAGAAGGCGCTGAAACTCCGGTAGCAGAGGAAGAGGAAGAAGACGACGACGATGAGGACACGGCGGCGGCGGAGGTGGTGGCGTTGAAGCACTTCTGGCACATATTATTGGTGGCCGGATTACCGGTGAAGCCGCAGTTGTTAACGCAGGGGATTATGGTTTCAGGGACCTTAAAATCGGTTTCTTCCTTTTCCGTTCTCTGAGCCATGACAACAACAACAGTAGTAGTAACTTGTAAGGCGAAGAGAATCAAGGACGTGGAATCAAGAGAGGGGAGAGAGGGTTTCAGAGAATGAGCCGAAGAGGGGAATGGTGGGATTGTGGGTGTGGGTGGGGGGATATGAAGAGATTGTAAGGTGGGTAATGGCGACGGAATATGGGCCTCATAGAGACGCGTATCTAACAACTTAACATCTTTATGGCGGCTGTAATGACCAATTTGTCCAACTGGTTTTGCTCCTATTGTCAGACCCTTTTTTTTTTTCTCTTTTCTTTTTCATGTCCTTGTCGCCCAACCTACCTCTCTCCCGTTTTTTTTTTTTAAATTTTTAATTCCGCCAATCATTTGCCTTCTTTATTCTACGTATAAAATTAATTTATTTATGGGAAATACGACAACGTTTTGTTGAACCAATGGTTTTCGTTCCTTTCCCCGTCGGCTTTAAAAAAATGGGGAAGATAGAAGGCAACTTGTTCAAGTTGTCCGTGCCCTGTGTAAATTTATTATTCTTTTCTTTGTTACTACTTGGTATGGATAATCGCGTCTTATACTAATCCAAGTTGTGACCAAATCAGCGTTTTTTGACTGCATGTGATCCTCATTTTGTTAGCATATATTCTTGTTTGATCACTCCAAAAAATGCCCATAATTTTCTATTAATGTTTGTACAGAACCTCTGGCCGTTTTGTTTCTTAGAACGACAATGTTTTTTTTCTTGAGTGTCTAAAATTGACGCATAAAATAAATAAATTATTTTACTTTCTTTTATATGGATTAAGGCCTTGTGAAGTGAGGTTATTAATTGAGAAGGTAGGAACATTCACATTCGCCTTTTAATCAGAGGTATCGGATACATCTTAAACAGAGGTATATGGTTTTGTTCCTTAGGTAGTTAGGTATGTGGAAAAAAACCTCGCTATAACACTCTACTGGTGGTCCTATTGTTAGACTAAAATAATAAAACATATGAGGGAAAATGAAAACAAAATACTACTTAAATTTGAAAATCTTGTTGGCAACTATAGTAATGGGATTAACAAGAATAATAAAGCAATTAACAACCCATTTTATTATAAAATTTATATTTAATATTTTAAAGTTTAAGTGATATTTTCTATTTTTATTATAGCTATTATGTTTACGTACTTTTTATGGTATTTTTAGGGGATAGTTAAATGGTTTAATGGTCTGGCACGCATTCCAACTTTTTCAGACAAACAAATCACTTAAAAATGAGAAAATAAGCAAACTCCTGTAAAATTTATTTATCTAATTTAAGAAGGTTACAAAAATTAAATAAATTACATAATTATAATGTAATCTCTTTAACATATATAACATTATACATTAGTTTATAAATTAGACAAAATAGTTTAGTAGAAAATGATAAATATAATAGAAAAAATTAAGTCACATGTTTAGGATCAAAATGTGCCCAAACTTGGTGTATAATCTCTCGGCAAAACCCATCTCCTGAAATTGCCGAGCCATAATCCCAAGACATTGGATCTCGGCATCTCTTCTCACAGTTGACCCTGAGTCTCGACATAATAATGCCCTGAATTAAGCTACTCGGTCAAATAATCCATATTTGAATCTTGGCTATCTGAATCTCGCCGGCTTCACTTACAGGGTCCCTTCACGTTGTCTCGGCCTCTAAGAATCTTGGCACAGTAATCTCGAAATACAGGCCTCGGGGTTGATTTCTAGACCATCGAAACATCCAGGATTCACATCACTTTCGGCCTTAGGATCCATAACCCTGTGCAATCTCGGCTCACGGAAAATCCCACCTAAACCCCTCAGGGAGAGGATCCCAGCATGGTACCGAGGTAGCGCGACTCTTTACCCGATCTGTAACCCATCACCCTTATTCTGAGGAATTGACGAACAAAGAACAACCTTGCGACAGAGGGGATTTTCGAAAATCGACCCAGTGTTCCAACTTCAGAGAAATCAAGGACGGTCGTGGATCCTGGCGGTGAATCCCACCTTCGAAATTGTAAACGACTCAAGGAAGAAGAAATTCGCAAGATCGACAATGTACATCATAACAGCAATCGATGGATTTTCGGCAAACCAAAAAACGAAGACCCCCGCGAGACTGATTTCTGCTTTCTAAATCGCAAAGAAAAAACCCTTTATTGATGGCAATACACCTGTGATTACCGTGGGCTTTCTGAATAGCAAAGAATTTAAATTGGTTTGTGAATATACTGCTCTTCTGAGATTTACCATCTCTGGTCATAGGAATCGAAATTTAACGGTCCCCACGGACGGCGCCGCTGTTCTGGTGTAGAACACAGATTGTCTAGCCCTGGGGGCTAGGATGTTGGTGTAGATGGGGACTTGACCTAGGAGTGATTCCTAGGGCCTACGTACCCTGAAGAGTGATCAAAGTCCACGTAGTTCGAGTATTGATGGAGGCGTTTAGCCTAAGGGGGTCTGTATGCTCTGTGACGGCTGTATGTGAATAGCCGGAGCGTAGACCGTTGTAGATGATCTGTAGAAGATGAAGATAAGAGATAGGAGAGAATATAAGATGAAGCTAGATCGTAGATGATCGATCGGAGAGAGCCTCCCTTTAGGGTTTAACTCTTATTTATAGCGTGTGCCGGCGAGTTAGATCTTCTGCATCGTGTCTCATCGTGTGTCATCGTGTGTCCATGAATCTCGGCAACCTCCCCTTTGAATAGGTCTTGCGGTTTAGATCTGTGGGTCGGTTGAGATAATGGGCCTTGACTAGGTCCATAACACTTGGTATTATATTTAGTACATGAGAAATATTTTTATAAAGGGTTAATATAATCTGTAGTCCCTCAAATTTACCCTTATTTTAGTTTTGGTTCCTCAAATTTTAAACTATATGTTTTAATCTCTCAATGGTCAAAATGGTCTAGGTATATATCATTTATTGGGACCAATATTTTAAATAAAGTGAAATTTGAATAATCCAAACAAATTATTTGAAACTTGAAGACCTAAATCAAAATAATGGCGAATTTGAATGATTAAAGATGGTATTAAAACTAAATTAAGTAGATATGGTTCATGAATAGTGTAGGATTATATCGACCTCCTTTACATGCATCTTAAAAATTAAGCGATTAGGTTATAAAAATAAACAAGTTATGATCAACATACATTATTACAGTGGAATGCATTATGATCACCTAAGTAATGAGTCCGGGATTCAATTTTTTATAAACACATATAGGGAAATTAAAGCTATCTCAAATAAAGCTTAATAATACTTTAACTTAACCCAATAATAATCACAAAGATAAATATATTCTCTTAAATCTCTATTATTAGGGAATTTAGAAGGTGTTTTAAATACTATTTTTTTTTTCATAATGCACTTGCTAGTTTCAAGAAGTATTAATTTTTTTTTTATCGTACTCTTCTTGTATTTAATATAAGATATATTTGAGGAATTAATCCTGATCTTAAATATAAGACATAGTTTTCATATTTGTCAATTTTTTTTTTCTAATTTACCTCTATTGATGCTCCATCAACCCTAATCAACAAGGAAATTAAGGAAGATGACTAGGGTGTTTTAGAAAATACATGTCATATTAATTAACTAAACTAACTCCATTGATCTAATCAAATTAGGTAAATATATCTTATACTACCTCCAGTACCCTAAATATAGGACAAAGTTTATAGTACAAATTGTACTATAAACTTTATCATATATTTAAGACCGAAAGAGATACTAGATATGGGAGGAGTATTTAATAAGAGAAGTGAAAGATAATAGAAATGAATATGGTGTTAAAGCTAAGGACCCGTTTGTTACAAAGAAAGCTTGGGGAGGGAAAGGGAAGATCCCAATCTTCCCATGGATTTTGGCTGTTTGTTACACGTAAAGTCCAACAAGATCTTCCAGTGAGGTCCATCTTCCTCATTTGAGGAAAGTGCTTTCCATCCGAAAATGGAAGGAAAGCCGCCATCTTCCCGGAAGATGGTTTTTTTGCATTTACCCCGAAATTCAAATTTATGAAGTTCGAACTTGGCGGGAAAGTTCAAACTTGGCGGGAAAGTTCAAATTTGGTGAAATTTTTTTCTTCAAAATTCGAACTTAACAATAATATATTTTTTAAAAAATATATTTTAGAAAATTTTTTTATTTATTTTGAATTAATTTTTTTTGAGGGTAAAATAGACATTTCCTAATTTTTTACCAACTTTCCCTTTTCATTTTCTTCTTACCAAACAACTCAAGCCATCTTCCCTCATCTTTCAAATCTTCCTTTCCTTTCCTTTCCCTCCTCCAAAGTTCCTTTCCCTCCCCAAACTTTCTTTATAACAAACGGGTCCTAAGTGTACTCCTCCTACCCTATTTATTAAGAGAGGGGCATGAGGTTTTTTTAGCCCTATTTTTGGGAAACCCCAAGTCATGATTTCAAAAAATGGATTTTTATAAATAGAGACAAAACACTTCTTACATATTTACTTTGTAAATGGTAAAAACAATTTTTTTTAAAAAAAAAAACTACAACAAACAAGTTAAGTCAAATCAAAGTACAAGTTTACATTTTATTCACTATTTTTGTACCCTTAAAGCAAAGTGTATATTACTCTCTCCGATCATAAATATATGATAAAGTTTATAGTACAAATTGTATTACAAAATTTGTTTTATATTTAGGATCGGAGGCAGTACTTAAGAGTTAAATTAAACACTATTAAATTGTTAAACATAGTTAATTTGATATAAAGTTTTTATTAGTCTCAATAAAAAAAGAAAACATGATAGGATCAAATGAGTAGTTACAATGGTAATTAAAATTATTTGTAAATTACTTGAATTTCATGCCAAATTTCATGTTTTTATTAACGGAGGTTGTTTTTTTTTAATTATGAAAATCAAGTATATTAATAACTGAAAAAGCTCTCACCTCGGATGTTCAATACCATACAGTTATATAAGTTCAGTGAATAAAAAAGCCCATGTTCTAAACTGTTCATTGCTAAATTACCATTAATGCAAAAACACTAAGAAGAATGCTAATATAATGATAAATAAGTTATTTAAAAGTGATTTATAGTTGAGAGAGATATTGTGATATTTTAATAAAATATAAAATGGGTCTAATTTAAGGATAGAATAAAGTTTTGGTTAAATATTTAAATGAAAATAAATGAAGGCAAGTGGAGAGGTTGGGATTTGATTGATGTGCAAATTGGGAACAAATGGGGGTTGTGTGTGTGGGGCATGGCTTTTACGTTGGAGAAGCCGTCCACGCGAAAAGTGGGAAGAGAGAAGTAATAGGGGCAAAATGGGAAATACAAAAAGTCACCACGGCCATTTCCAGATTCTGAGCCGCCCCATCTGACCTCCCCACCCACGTCCTTTCCTCCGCTCCTGTGTCCCCCACGCGCTTACGACTCCGTCACCCTTCCTTCAACCGGATCAAATTACATGCGCGCCTCAGGTGACTTGGATGCCGCCAAATGCCAAAAAAAAAAAACAACGTTTATATGTGTTTTTATTGATTGTTCGGATTTAAATTTACAACCTCATAGTCATAAGTCAACAAGTTTAGCAACTAAATCAACCTTTATTGGTTTAGCAATTTAATCAATATTGAGAAAAATGAGCGGCTGAAATAGATTCGAATAGGGACATGGTTAGGATTTTTATTTTATTTTATTTTTCCAATTTAACAAGGATTTAATGAATTAGGTGTTTTTTTCATAATTTTAATGAGGTGGTAGAAAGTAACTCAACTTTCAATCTTGAATTCGGTGTGGCCTATTAATGGCAAAATGGAAATGGCAACTTTGTGAAGGTCTCTTTATACCACCACACTGTTGTAAGAAATTAATATGGCTGAACAACTATTTTTATATAACGAGTATTCTAAATTATATTTTTTCTCCAACACAAACATTAAACACAGGGATCTATAATATTCTCAAAACTGGACGTATTAAGCCTAGAAACTCGGAATAAAATGATGAAGATTATGAATTTGACTGAAAATTTGATTCCTATCTTTGGACTATTCGTGTGATTAGCCAATTATATATCCAACAAATTATCTGTGGCCTTCACAATTACACAACGGAACTGTTTGAGACAGTGTTAGAAAAGCAACTTCACATCAGTTGAAATAAATTTTTTCTCACCTACTTACCTCGTATACTGTAAATTATATTAAAAAAAATAGCTTCTACCATAAATCCAAACATACACGAGGTGTTGTGGCCTTCATAGCGACCTTTCTTTCTTTTTTTTAATGTTTTTTTGGAGTGGTACATTAATAACTCATAAAAAAAATACATAATGAAATAAATTAAATGTTTGTTTCATAAATTTTTGAACAATTTTGTTTTCGTTTGCGTAGCGATTAAAGCTTTCAAAAATAACTTTTTTAAGTGATTTACAGTTTACGAGGTTAGTATGTGAGATGAGTTTTATCTCGATATATGTAAATAAACACTTTTAAAGATTTAAATGTAATCCCAAACTGTTACGGATTTTATATAAGGCCCATTAGCGATGCGGCCCAATAACCGGGGATCTATCATGATCGCCAACAGATCAGATAAGATCATAACCAACCTACAATCAAGGAGAGAATCAAGGGAAATCTCTATCACAAATAGAGGGCCCATGAGCCCAAGACCACCGTGTACACTCTATACATACGAGTTAAACCCTAAAGGTACACATCTTCTATCTCTACGCTCTCTCAATTGCATATACCGCACACGAGCACACACCCCACGCCCTTTGGCTAATAGCCATCCAAGATCCTCGAACTACGTGGACTTTGATCCCTCTTCGTGGTACGTAGGCTCTAGAATCGCTCCTAGGTCAAGTCCCAATCAACACCAACATCCTAGCCCCTCGGGCTAGACAATCTATGTTCTACACTGCAACAGTGGCGCCGTCCGTGGGGATCTATAAATTTCGATTCCCGTGACCAATGATAGTCCTAAAACGACAACACTTTTCACCTCTGGCATAAATTTAGATGCCCTATTCTCATGGGTTTTCTTTTTCGTTTCTTCATGAATTCACATGATGAGAAAATAGTAGGCGTGATTCTCATCCTCCTCCTCAAGGATCGTCATCCTCTCTCCTAGAAACCCAGACTTTTCAATTCTGGCAGGACTCTCATCCTCCCTCCTCAAGGATCGTCATCCTTTCTCCTGGGAACCCTGGTATAAATTTAGATGCCCTATTCTGATGGGTTTTCTGTTTCTGTTTCTTCATGAATTTTACATGATGAGAAGATAGTAGGCAGGATTCTCATCCTCCCTCCTCAAGGATCGTCATCCTTTCTCATGGGAACCCAGACTTTTCAATTCTGGTATAAATTTAGATGCCCTATTCTCATGGGTTTTCTTTTTCTGTTTCTTCGTGAATTCACATGTGACATAAATTTAGATGTCTTATTTGGATCCTAAGTAATCACAACATTTGAATTCTCCATGCCACTTTGATCAAAGGAGTTATTTTCTCAAACTCGATGATGTGGGGAGAATTATTTTGAGGGCGGACCCCGGTTACACCAAATCCGGTTAAAATCCCGGCTCCGCGTGAATTTTTGAGGACGGACCCTGGTTACACCGAATCTGTTAAAAGGGACCTAAACGAAAATCTCGAAGGTTTCGTGACAGGACCTAAGTGAAAATCTCAAAAGGTTTCATACAGGGACCTAAATGAAAATCTCAAAAGGTTTCATACAGGGACCTAAGTGAAATATCAGAAGGTTTCATACAGGGACCTAATCGAAAATCTCAAAAGGTTTCGTACAGGAACCTAAGTGAAAATCTCAGAAGATTTCATACAGGGACCTAAGTGAAAATCTCAAAAGGTTTCATCAAAGGACTTAAGTGCAAATCTTAAAAGGTTTTGCATATGGACCTGAGCGCAAACCTTGAAAGGTTTCATAAAGGGACCTAAAAGAAAATCTCAAAAGGTTTCATAAAAGGACCCAAACGAAAATCTCAAAAGGTTTCGTACAGGGACCTAAGTGAAAATCTCAAAAGGTTTCGTATAGGGACCTAAGTGAAACTCTTAAAAGGTTTCGTACAGGGACCTAAGTGAAACTCTTAAAAGGTTTTGTACAGGGACCTAAGTAAAACTCTTAAAAGGTTTCATACAGGGACCTAAGTGAAACTCCTAAAAGGTTTTGCAGAGGGACTGAAATGCGAATTTTATTTCGCAACGTCAAAAGTTTGGAAGCAAAATGCGGACCCGGTTACACCATATTTGGTTTAAACCCCGACTCGCATGAATTTTAAGGGGCGGACCCCGGTTACACCGAACCTGGTTAACATCTCGACAACTCAAAGACTTGAACTACCAAGCTGGGGGCAACAGAGTGGATAACGAAATGGGCACGTTGAGCGATTTGCACAAACAAGAAGTATTTCCCATTTGTTGTGATTTGCTTACATGTTATTAAATGGGAATATAAACCAGACAATTAGCCCGGATAAATTGCTACGAAAGCAAATTAAGCTGGAGGGACAAAATCCAATCCACGAAAGCCAAGTGTCACACGCAATCCCGGCAATATCATTTGACCACGGCAGTTGTCTACCACCTCGGACCCTTACGTCGTCGGTCCTCACCACGGCATTCCTAGGGCCGGAGGTTATCACCTCGGACCCTTAGGACGTTGGTTCTCACCATGGCCTTCCTAGGGTCGGAGTTCATTACCTCGGTCCCCCATTGGCCGTTGGTAATCACCACGGTATTTATCAAGCCGTCGCTCATCATCATGACACTTCACGAGACGCAGGACGTCGCCCCGGCTCATCGGACATTGTAACGTTACCACGTACCCAGGGAAATGAGTTCAACAAGTCCTAGCTCGACGCAGACGTCGGGAGATGGGCAACACCTCGGATGACTTATCCAGACGACATCATAGCTATAATTTAATGAACACTCGAGCCCAAGTATATGGACTCAAGCCTAATGCTTTTGTGTAGAGTTTACTCTATGGTTTGACAAACGAAGAAGAGTTTACAAAATAGGTAAACTCGAGCCTGTTATTACAAGCTGGGTTTTCTCTTGCGCAGAGCTCCCAAGTTTTTCCTTCTTTGCAAACTCCAGAGTTTAAGCACAAACCTCCAGTTCACTTCAATAAGTCATAGAATAAATTAAGCTGAACTCGAGCCTAAGAATAATAAACTCGAGCCCTTCATCTGAAGAAAGAAAAGCAAGTGTACAAACTCCAGAGTTTATACTCGTGCTCCAGTCCACTCTAATCGAGCACCAAAACTCTTAGGCATGAATAGTGTTAAACTCGAGCCTAAACACTAATGGACTCGAGCCTGCTTAACTTGAGAGATATTACTCCAGGTGTTATTCGACAAAAGCTTAGAGAATATTCGAACTCGAGCCTACCTTAGTGAACTCGAGTTCACATGGTGAAACGAGAATACAAACTCCGAGTTTACATCAAACTCCGAGTTTGCTATCTCGAAGATAAACTAGATACTCTAAAAGCCTTACGAACTCGAGCCCGACATGAGAACTCGAGTTTAAGACGGAAGCAAAAATGATCGTTGCGATTTCATCCCGATTCTTTTGAACCAAAACTTACCATGTTTATACGAATTGATTGCATTTATTTAGTATATTCAAACGTATTTAACTACTCTATATTGAGAATGTTTCGGGTATTAAAATTGGATCAAACGAGTCATTAACGCGAAGAATCGAAGAATGATTTCACGCGTCCGGGAATTGAATGCTGAAGTTCAGGACCCAACGGCTATAATCCTCATCAAACTGAATTTCAAATGAAGAACATACTAAGTTGAGAAGTAACGGTCACATTGCAACTCACCACTATATAAAGAGCAGATTACAAACTTAGAAGAACAACGAAAGATTAAGCAGAAACGAAAAAGCAAGCTCAAGAATTCTTATACATTCAGTTTTCTTTCTGTATTGTATTTTGATATACAAAGAGCCTCAGTGTTTATCATTACCTTCTCTGTGAGAGAGATTATATTCAAATTATTCATTCATTGTAAAAGATCTCAAGTCAAGGGACTTGGAGATTGGGATTTCAGATTACAACTTGTAAGGGGGAGTGTATCCTAGAGAGGATAATCCTTGAGTACGAGTGTGTATACGAGTTAAAGTGATAGTAGAAAAACCCAGAGAGTCTGGGACTGGACGTAGGTCAAGAATTTAGACCGAACCGGGATAAACTTTCTGTGTCAAAGCTCTTCTTCCCTATCTCTTTACGTTTAGCTTCAGCTTGGGTGCAAAGTTATTATAAAAGTTTTAAAATCCCCAATTCACCCCCCTCTTGGTGATTTCCTTTCGTTTTCAATCATACACCCCGGCAGTCCAAAACCTTGAACTACCGGGCTGGGGGGCATCTGTTACGGATTTTATATATGGCCCATTAGCGTTGCGGCCCAATAACAGGGGATCTATCATGATCGCCAAACAGATCAGATAAGATCATAACCAACCTACAATCAAGGAGAGAATCAAGGGAAATCTCTATCACAAATAGAGGGCCTATGAGCCCAAGACCACCAGGTACACTCTATACATACGAGTTAAACCCTAAAGGTACACATCTTCTATCTCTACGCTCTCTCTCAATTGCATATACTGCACACAGAGCACACACCCCACGCCCTTTGGCTAATAGCCATCCAGTATCCTCGAACTACGTGGACTTTGATCCCTCTTCAGGGTACGTAGGCCCTAGGAATCGCTCCTAGGTCAAGTCCCAATCAACACCAACATCCTAGCCCCTCAGGGCTAGACAATCTGTGTTCTACACCAGAACACAAACAAACACAAAGAACATTGTAAAATAGTTGTCTAATTAATTAAATTCCTCTTTATACAAAAGTATACAGTAGGAATTGTTAATTCAGGATACAAAAGTTTATAAACACACAAATGTATATACTTACATACTTTGAACCAGTGGCTACTTGTTGTTGGAAATTATGCCCTAGGGGCAAGTCATTGTACTTATCAACGATCCCCATATGAATTGGGTAGTCGCAATGTCTTGCTAGAGGCCGCTTGCGACTTGTGGGCTGGTACAGTATTGGCCGCCGCCAATCTCATGTGGGCTGCGGGGGTCGCACACAAGAATGGCCCCCAGATTCATTGAATCTTAAATGTGTTTAAGATTTAATGAATACTTATTTAATCTAGGTTGTGTGTGTGTGTATATATATATATATATTAATAAATTCGAAAATAATAATGATATTATTTATTGATAATAATATTATTATATATGGTATTTAATTTATTTGATAAATTAAATAACTATAATAAATTGAGATATTGTATCTCAGATTTAATTTTCGAATAAAGATATTGTATATCAGATTTAATTTGAATTGAGATATCGGATCTCATTTTAAATTAAATATAAGCATATCATATCTTGATTTAATTTATAAATATAAATTAAATCTGATGGCCTATTAATTCGGATCAAGTAGTTAGATTAGATCATTGGATGATTTAATTAATATTATTTAATCCAAATTCGAAATTAATTGATTTAATTTTGAATATTTTAATACGACATATTAGGGTTTTGGAAACCCTATAACAGATGCTGATCTAGTCGTATTAAACTACGGATGAATTAGACGGCCGAAAAACACAAAAAAAAAACCCTAGAGCGAAAAAGAGAGACGCGAGAACAAGAAGGCGCTAGCACGCTACCGTCAGTGTTCGAGGCCATTCGTGTGGATACCGGTAGAGGGAGAGGACACGCGTAGTCTGCTCTGTCTCGATCGAACAAGAAAGGCGTTAGCCCACGTGATCAAAAAGCACAAAAGGATGCCTCCTCGTTCAACGCGTACGACGTCTGCGACGCTCGAGGTTCCAGGCGCGAACGCCAACGGAACGTTGAACCCTCCGCATAGGTATGATTCGGAAACCCTAAATCAGATTTAAACGCTATTGAGCGATCCGCCTAAGGGATTCGTAAAAAGTTTTATTCCGCTGCGTGTACGGATCCCAACAGTGGCATCAGAGCCAACTCAACGTGCGTTTAAATCAGGTTTTGCGTATGCTTTATATATATGATATATATGCTTTAAACCGAATCAAGCATGCTTAAAATCGAAATATAGGATAAACCAATTTTGAAGCATTAATCTTTTATCCAAAAGATCATCCTTTTTCGAAAACATCGCGTTATGAATACGGTATTGTACGCTAGGGTTAGGTTCCGATTTTGTGGCTTCTTCGATCACGTTTTGAAAGGTTCAGATCGAAGATCACGCTGATTGTCAGTAGCGCGATAATTTAAATCATGAATATAAATTAGAGAATTTATATCATGATAAAAATTAACCATAATATTTTATTGCATAAATGTATGAGTTAAATATATGGTGTGATTTAACTTGTTTGGGTATGGTGAACAATATGGCTCTAGAATTTACAAGTGTTGTATTTTTTTAAATATGGTCTGCGAGCCATGCCTATCTCTAAACATTCTCTATGTAAAATTCTCATCTCATCCAACTCCTCGTATGTTGAAACGAGGTTTCAAGTATTTTTCTTTAATTTTATCTAGAGAAGTCCTCTCATTGGCTTGAGAGGATTCTAGGTTAGGTGAGCCATGTTGTGTCACAGCTTTGGTTTTGATCCTTGCTCGATTTAATTTAGAAATTATATGATACAATAGGGATTGCACTCATATCATTGATAGATTAATTAGATTAAATAATACCCTCTAAATAAAATCTTAAGTCATAATGCCGTCAATTTAATGAATACTTGTCAAAACCTAGATCACCCATTTGTATGTTCCACCAAAGTGGATGCATCGAGTTATCTTGGTGAGACGAGTGAGTAATGGTGATACTCAATATTCATTAATTGTCTTGACTTAATTGAGATCATCAAAACGGTTTTGGATCTCAAGGCATTAGATGGGATTAAACGTGCCGGTCATATGATGATCGAATCCCATAAAGATCTAAGAATTACATTTGATGTAATTGGCAACCGATTTGCCTACCTAAATAACTTAAATTTAAGCGTCCCGCCAAAGCGGACTTAATTTTAAGCCAAATATGGGTCTTAGCCCACTAATTATAATGAGGGTTATTAATTTAGTGGGAGATTATTAACTAACTTTGCATATCCTTTTAATTGTAGAATCATTACGCATAGTAACACCGCAACGCTATCACTACGATCTATCCTTGAGAAGGATAAACTGAATGGGACAAACTTTCTTGGTGGTTTAGAAACTTGAGAATTGTTCTCAAGCGGAAAGAAAGATTTATGTCCTTGATCAACCCATTCCTGACGAGCCTGCGGCTGATGTTCCAAGAGCTCAGCAAGATGCTTACACGAAGCATATTGATGACTCTGTGGATGTAGGATGCCTGATGCTTGCCACTATGGTTCCATAGCTCCAAAGAGATCTGGAACACATGGAGGCTTATGGGATGCTTGTTCATCTCAAGGAAATGTTCCAGCTGGAGTCGCCACTACGCAATGAACCTGGTCATTGGAAGAGGAATTGCAAACTCTATCAAGAAGATCCGAAAAGAACAAGAAGGATGGCAAGGCTATCGCTTCAGGTATCTTTGTCATAGATATTCATTTTTCTACTTCCACTACATGGGTATTAGATACTGCATGTGGTTCTCACATTTGTATAAATGTGCAGGGTCTAAAGGATAGTAGAAGATTGAAGAAGGGCGAAGTGGACCTACGAGTTGGAAACCGAGCAAGAGTTCTTTGCTTTAGCCGTAGGCACTTATGAAATAGTTCGCCCAATGGGCTTTTGTTATTGTTGAACAATTGCTTTTATGTTCCCGCTTTGAGTAGCAACATTGTTTCACTTTCTTATTTGGATAATGAAGGTTTTACTTCCATTACTAGGAACCGTAAATGTTCGATTTATCATAATGATGTTTTTATGCTCATGGTGATTTGCATTCGGTCATTATGTACTTAATTTAGAACATCCTAATAATGGAAATATCTATGACATAACTACTAAGAGGATCAAGTCAAATGATTTGAATCCGACCTATCTATGGCATTGTCGTCTAGGCCATGAAAACGCATTTCGAAACTCCATAAAGATGGATTTCTTAACTCATTTGATTTTGAATCAATTGATACATGCGAGTCTTGTTTATTAGGAAAGATGACAAAGGCACATTTACTGGACACAGTGAGAGAGCCACCGATTTATTGGGCCTCATACATACTGATGTGTGTGGACCAATGAATACATCTGCCAGAGGAGGTCATTTGTACTTCATTACATTTATAGACGATTTCAGTAGATATGGCTATATCTATTTAATGAAACATAAGTCGGAATCTTTTGAAATGTTCAAAATATTCCAAAATGAAGTGCAAAATCAACTTGGCAAAACAATTAAGACACTTCGATCTGATCGGGGTGGTGAATATTTGAGCCAAGAGTTCATTGACCATCTTAGGAGTTGTGGGATCGTCTCGCAACTTACTCCTCCAGTAACACCTCAATGGAATGGTGTTTCGAGCGGAGGAATCGAACTCTATTAGATATGGTTCGATCTATGATGAGTCAAACAGATCTTCCACCTTCCTTTTGGGGCCATGCCCTAGAAAGCACTGCGTTCACACTAAATCGTGTTCCGTCAAAGGCGGTTGAAAAGACACCATATGAGATATGGTAGGAAGAAACCCGGTTGTCATTTCTTAAAATTTGGGGATGTGAGGTTTATGTCAAGCATCAAGCTTCTGATAAATTATCATCCAGATCCTCAAAATGCCTTTTTGTGGGGTATCCTAAGGAAACTAAAGGATACTATATCTACAATCCCACCGATCACAAAGTGTTTGTTATTCGAAATGGTGTCTTTTTGGAAAAGAGTTTATCTCTAAAAGAACCGGTGGGAGTAAGGTGAACCTCGAAGAAGTTCGAGAGTCACGGGACAATGTAGAACCACGAGATGGAAACCGGAGAAGACTCACAACAAGTTGTTGAGCCTACTCATGTAACACAAGACCCACGAAGGTCCGATAGAACACGGCTACAGCCTCAGAGATATGTATTTCTGATTTTTGGAAGCCGTGATGTTTTGCTCATTGAGCACAATGAGCCAACTTCCTATCGCGAGGCCATGGTGGGACCCAACTCCGAAAGATGGCTTAGTGCCATGAAGTCTTTTTCCCCGCTTGCAATGGCCAAATCAATCGAATCCTTCTTGCCATTGCATCATATTATGACTATGAAATATGGCGAGATGGACGTCAAAACAGCCTTCCTTAACGAAAGCTCCTTGAGGATGTGTACATGACACACTCGAGGGTTTTGAGCGTCCGAGAACTCAGTAAAGTTTGCAAGCTTCAAAGATCCATTTATGGATTGAAGCAAGCATCTCGAAGCTGGAATCATCGTTTTGATGAAGTAGTCAAAGAGTTTGGATTCATTCAAAACATAGATGAACCTTGTGTTTACAAGAAGGTTAGTGGGAGCACGGTTGTATTTCTAGTGCTTTATGTTGATGACATCCTACTCATTGGGAACGACATTCCTACCTTGCGAGTGTCAAGTCTTGGTTAGGAAAGTCTTTCTCAATGAAAGATTTAGGCGAAGCCACTTACATCCTTGGGATTAGGATCTATAGAGATAGATCTAAGAGGCTGATAGGCCTAAGTCGAGCACATACATAGACAAGATACCGCATAGATTCGGTATGCGGGATTCAAAAAGGGGTAATATGCCCATGTCTCATGGCATCCATCTCGGTAAGAATCTGTGTCCTAGTACACAAGATCAAAGAGACCGCATGAGTAAGATTCCATATGCCTCCGCCATTGGATCTATCATGTATGCCATGTTATGTACTCGACCCGATGTGTCATTTGCCTTGAGTATGACCAGCAGATATCAACAAGATCCCGGTGAGGGTCACTGAACTGCTGTCAAGAATATCCTTAAGTACTTGAGAAGCTGAGTATATAGCAGCATCAGATGCAGCTAAGGAAGCCGTTTGGATCAGAAAGTTCATCACTGAATTGGGGGTGGTTCCTACCATCTCAGATCCAATTGACTTGCTCTGTGACAATAGCGGTGTTATTGCGCAGACCAAGGAGCCCAGGTCACATCAAAGGACCAAGCACATACTCAGGCGATTTCATCTTATCAGAGAAATCAATGAAAGAGGTGATATAAACCTATGCAAAGTACCGGAGAAGACAATGTAGCCGATCCTCTTACAAAGCCGCTTGCACAAGTAAAACATGAGCGTCATGTTAGGGCAATGGGAATTAGAGTAATTAATGATTGCACCTAGTGCAAGTGGGAATTTGTTGGAAATTGTGCCCTAGGGGCAAGACATTGTACTTCTAGACAATTTCATTATTTAATAAAGTATTCTCCTTTTAGTTATCTTTTTGTTTGCATGTTTAAATTGATAACTCGTATCCTGGATATGTCTAAAAGATTATCCTAAATGTCCACAGTCGGTCATCTATGCGGGAGCGAAGATGAGATAAGACCAGTGTGACTTTAATGAGGTATGGAGATACGAATCAAAGTCATAGGCACTTGTAAGAGTACAAGGTCTTGGACCGACCCACTATGAGAAAGCTGCATGGATTTAGTCATAAGCTTATCTCATGTATAACCGCGTCACAACGCCCTATGACCTGAGATCATCATGGATTCCTACATGATGAGTCGCTGGTCTTTGACCTAGTCTAAAGTCACCTTTGACCGGGTGATGATAAAGGCTATGATCGGGATCGGTGATTTTCATGCGGAGGAATGTGAATGGTCAAGATGGGATTTGTCCCTCACATTTGTAGAGAGATAATCTTGGGCCCCTCGATGAGTGAGTCTGAGAAATGTATGGCCATACTACGATGGAAAGGAGTTTCCATCTCAATTGTTAGACTACTCAAGAATCGAGAAAGTAATGGTCAAGAACAGTAAGTTGACATTTTCCATGCCTCATCCTTGACCAAATTATCGCGTGACAAAAGGGACGTGACATGGTTGTACGATAGGTTATATCGCATAAACAATGACGTTGATCCTCTTACTAAGCCGCTTGCACAAGTAAAACATGAGCGTCATGTTAGGGCAATGAGAATTAAGGTAATTAATGATTGCACCTAGTGCAAGTGGGAGTCTGTTGGAAATTATGCCCTAGGGGCAAGTCATTGTACTTATCAACGATCCCCATATGAATTGGGTAGTCGCAATGTCTTGCTAGAGGCCGCTTGCGACTTGTGGGGGCAGTACAGTATTGGCCCGCCGCCAATCTCATGTGGGCTGCGCAGGTCGCACACAAGAATGGCCCAACACGAGCAAAAGTGTCCAGATTCATTGAATCTTAAATGTGTTTAAGATTTAATGAATACTTATTTAATCTAGGTTGTGTGTGTGTGTATATATATATATATTAATAAATTCGAAAATAATAATGATATTATTTATTGATAATAATATTATTATATATGGTATTTAATTTATTTGATAAATTAAATAACTATAATAAATTGAGATATTGTATCTCAGATTTAATTTTCGAATAAAGATATTGTATATCGATTTAATTTGAATTGAGATATCGGATCTCATTTTAAATTAAATATAAGCATATCATATCTTGATTTAATTTATAAATATAAATTAAATCGATGGCCTATTAATTCGGATCAAGTAGTTAGATTAGATCTCATTTGAATGATTTAATTAATATTATTTAATCCAAATTCGAAATTAATTGATTTAATTTTGAATATTTTAATACGACATATTAGGGTTTTGGAAACCCTATAACAGATGCTGATCTAGTCGTATTAAACTACGGATGAATTAGACTAGAAAAAAAAAAAAAAAAAAACCCTAGAGCGAAAAAGGGAGAGACGCGAGAACAAGAAGGCGCTAGCACGCTGCCGTCAGTGTTCGAGGCCATTCGTGTGGATACCGGTAGAGGGAGAGGACACGCGTAGTCTGCTCCTGTCTGATCAAAAAGCACAAAAGGATGCCTCATCGTTCAACGCGTACGACGTCTGCGACGCTCGAGGTTCCAGGCGCGAACGCCAACGGAACGTTGAACCCTCCGCATAGGTATGATTCGGAAACCCTAAATCAGATTTAGACGCTATTGAGCGATCCGCCTAAGGGATTCGTAAAAAGTTTTATTCCGCTGCGTGTACGGATCCCAACACTTGTTTCAGGTAAAAAAAAAAAAAACTAGTTGCTATTTGCTACAAACGTAGTTGGATTTTTTTTTTTTTTTTTTTAAAAAAAAAAAACTCGAGACAGATGACTTAAAAAAGTTGTGTTAGTAGATAGTAAAGTAACAATATTTTGTTTACCATGCTTTTGTGTAAATGAGGCTTTCATAATGTAATGATTATGAAACAAATTAACATTAAAAATAAAATATTGTGACTCTTTATATATATATATTCACTACTTTTAAGTTGGATCTAAGCATCATTCATGTTTTACTAAAGTTATTTTTAATAAAATTCTATCACGAAAAATATTTAAGATTTCAATTTTACTATTTAAGAAGAACCGAGTTCTTTTCACTTGAATTAATTACTGTTGGTAAAAGTTTAATTTTTTTTATCTATTTTTATCAATATCTATATTTAGTTGCTAGTTACAACTCCTAAGACTTTGAGGACAATCAGTAAAAATCGCAAAATTTGACAGTCCCTCCTGGGCGAGAGCATCAGCTAGAGTAAATTTTTTTTTTTATACAAAAATTTTAGGAAAGGGGTTGGGTTCACTCACGATCCAAGGGGTTGGCGAAATCTCCCTTCCTCCTAGGTAATACCGATGTTGGGCAGGGCGAGCTGTCTATTACCCTCAAGCGTTGACCTAGGTATCTAGGAGCTAGGATGTCTCCCCCAACGCCTTGACCAACTCCAGGAACTCTAGGATTGAACCCCTCAATTAGAGTATTTATGGTCCTAGGGATATACTATATCTTAACTTCCCAAGCCCTTAAAAGCATACCTCTGATCTGCATGAATACCAGACTGCAGTTTGTGTCTGTCTTCCCATCCAGTATTTTATCAACTAACAGTTTGGCATCCGATTCAACAATAACTTTCCTATATCCTTCTTCCCATACCAGACGTAATCCAGATTAACTTTTGGGACATTTTTTAATTTTTAAAAATAATGTGTGTTGTCTTTAATTTCTGAGGCATGAACGGGCCCAAATATATTATGTTGGGCTCAAGGGCTATCTACAGGTATATATACTGGGCCTGCGTGATTAAGCTCAAGTCTAGCCTAGCTTTTTCAACCTGGACCAGCGCTTGTAAGTTGCAGAAGCGTGTTTTTTGTGTGTATGCACGTGTGTTTTGATGAAATAGAGTGTGGTTTTAACCAACCGGGTTAGATGATAGGTTTAGAATGAATTTAGGATAAGAAAAGGAAAATTAGAGCCAGAATCTGAAACTCTAATAAAGAGAGGAGACTAGATTCAGAATTTGAGTTTTAGGGAAAAAAGAAACAATCTAGAGCAGAATCTGAATTCTAACAAACACAATAATTCTGAATATCATATCTTTTCATTCATAATCTTCTAGAAAGAGAATACAATATATTTATAGAGTCTTTCCTTTGTCTAACTATAGCTTCCTATCATAACTTTCCTAAATAGATAAGATAGAATAACTTCCCTAAACAGATAATAACTAATAACTATTCTTAACTTCTCCTAATATGTGTTTCTTCAAAAGAGGACACATGGAACCAGGGGCGGAGGCACACTAGTGCCTATGTGGGCAAGTGAACCCATAAAAAATTTTAAAAAATATATATTTTGTGAAGGAATCTTATTATAATAGATCTTGTTGGATTAATTGGTTAAAACTTTCGCCTATTGGGCAAGTCTCGATAATTTTATTGTTGATGTCAATGCTGATTCTGATTTTGTCAATTTGCAAACAATTTCTGACCTTGCTTTGAAGATGGTTGAAAAGAGAAAGGATATTGTTTATCCACTAGTCTATTTGTTGATAAAGTTGACACTCGTTCTACCGGTAGCAACTGTTAGTGTTGAGCAGGTTTTTTCTGCAATGACTTTTGTTAAGAATAAGTTGCACAATCGGATAAGTGATGATTGGTTTAACTCATGCATGTTAACTTTTGTTGAACGTGATATATTTGATACGATTGATGATAATGATATAATGCAATATTTTCAAGGAATGAATAATCAAAGAATGATTTTGTAATCCTTCTGATGTAAAGGTTAGTTGACTCTTGATTATTATTTTTCTATGTTAATGCATTTGTGTTCTCATTGTTTTCCTTCCTCCTTTATGTAGGTGTTTGGTGTTGAACCTATTGAAAGTGACATGCTCTCTAGTGGATAGCCTTTTTTGAGGCATGCTGAACTTGGAGTGCCGGTTTGTAACTATCATTCTCTTATTCCTTTGCTCTATGGTGAAAGCATGATAATAAGTCTTATTTGTATATATTTTCTATTTTCTCTTTCCTTTTTGTTCATCAGATTCATTTTCTCTATAAAGGCACACTTAAGTTGCTCTTAGTGCTACTTCATGACTTCCCCGAGTTCTTGTGTGCTTATCATTTTACCTTCTGTGATGTTATTCTTAGTAGCTGCATACAAATGCGAAATATTATTTTAAGTGCATTTCCTCGTAGTATGAGGCTACCAGATCCATCCATGCCTAATCTAAAGGTCTTTTAAAACTCATCTTGTCTACTTTCTTGGTCATAGTATTGAATATTGGCATGACACAGCTTCCTTTTCTGCTTTTTTTTTTTTTTGGCAGATTGATTTACTTCAAGAAATAATTTTATCCCCTCGAATCTTTTTGGAGGTTGATGCAGCAGTCAAGGCTAAACAGATGAAGGCTGATGCAAATGAATATCTGAAGGTAATATCCCACCTTGTGATTTTCGTTTATGATGAATTGAAGACGAAGTCAGTATTTTGGTTTGCTTGCCCACCTTCTAGTTATTATAATTCTTCATTCTTTGATTTCTTATAGGTTGCGACATGTTCTTTAATCTTGTCAAATTTTTTTCCTTCTAGAAAATGTCAATAATACAATTTTAATGTATTTAAAACTTTCCTTAAAAAAAAAAAAAAATTCATGTGCGCTGCCCCCGAACCCCTATACTAATTGTGCACCCATAAACTCTAAATCTTGACTCCGCCACTGATGGAACCCTAACATTAGATCTAATGAAAAGGGTTATTTCCTCAGCAGTCACCATATGACAAATCAATATTTGAATTCCCGTAAAAAATGTATTCACATTTAATCATCAACAGTATTTTTTTTTTTTTCAAACACAACTACTCCTAATATGAGGATATTTTTGCCTACTGCTTAAAAAAACAGAAATAAAGTATGGTGCGTGTGCGGGATATACAAAGGACATTTGGACATAGAAAAGGGCCAAAGAAGGTGGGATCCTTAAGCCAGCTCCTTGGGATTGGAGTTACTTCTGACCTTGGAAAATATCTGGGGGTGCCGATTATCCATAAGAAAGTTACCAAAGCCACTTATCACCCCATTATCCAACGTGCTAGAAAGAAGTTATCCATGTGGAAAAGTAAATTTTTAACTGTCGCAGGACGCTCGGTCCTTATAAAATCTGTCCTCTCTTCTCTGCCTAGCTACTGTATGCAATCGACCCTTCTCCCAATTTGCACTCTTAGTGAGCTAGAAAAGGTTTCCAGGAAGTTCCTTTGGTCTCAGGAGGAAGACGTAAGGAAAATGCATCTCATTGCTTGGGACAAAATTACCCAAGCAAAGAAACAAGGGGGGCTTGGTTTCAAGGATCTGCGGCGCCAGAATAAAGCCTTCATTATGAAACTTTCTTTGGAGCCTTCTAACCAACCAGGATGCTCTTTGGGTTAAATGCCTATGGGCCAAATATAATTGTGGTAGCCTCCTTATACCTAAGGTATCCAGAAAGCGAAGCTCTTCCACAGCATGGAGAGCGATTTCCGAAGTTTGGGATAAATTCCTTAGTGGTGTCGGGAAAAAGGTTAATAATGGAGAGGGAACTAAGTTCTGGTCTGACCTCTGGCTGCCTATTGATAGGCCAATTATAGCCTTTGTTCGAAATCCAACATCAGTGAATCAGGATGAGACTGTGAAAGACCATATTTTGATGCATGGGCATTGGGACACTTCTAGATGGCAAGGAGTTCTGCCTCCTGATATTATAAATACTATTATCAAAATGCGCCCTCCCAGCAATTCCTTCACTGACTGCTTTACTTGGCGGGCTTCGAAAGACGGTTGTTTCTCTGTTAAATCTGCTTATCAATTCCTATGTGACAGAGGAGGAGAAAATAGTAACAACTTTTGGGCTCAGATGTGGAAATGGCAACTTCCGGAAAAAGTCAAATTCTTCATGTGGCAAGTTGGTCATGAGAGATTGGTTACTAATTCCCTCAGGGCCAAAAGGGGTCTTACTAACGATAGTACCTGCCCCTTTCATTGTAATAGTGAGGAAAATGTGATTCACATAATCAGAGATTGTGAGAGAGCTAGGGACTTTTGGAATCAAATTTTAAAACCTAACTATTTTGCTCAGTTTTTCTCAGGTAATTTGCAGGTTTGGCTCAATTGGAACATCAACCACAATCCGAGCAAAGGTAGATTCCAGAATTTCTCTTGGCCAAGAGTCTTTAGTCTGGGGTGCTGGATTCTATGGACTTCAAGATGCAAATCCCTTTTCCAAGGAGAAAGCACAGATACCAGAGAGATGCTCCACCGATGTCAATACCTCCTTATGGAAAGTGCTACTAATCAAACTCTAGCTCACCAAATTTTTCAACTTGACAAGCCTCAGGAAAAGTCTTGGACGCCGCCTCCTGCAAACGTGATTCGCATTGATGTTGATGGGTCAGTGCGGCCCCAGCACCAGGCGGCGTGCGGAGGAGTTATTCGAAATGCTCAAGGGGAGTGGCTGATGGGTTTCCACAAATCCCTAGGCCTCCAATCAGTCCTGGAAGCTGAAATTTATGCCATTATGACTGGGTTACATATTGCACATCAGATGGGCTTGCAGAACATTGTTGTCTACTCTGATTCCCTTGATGCTGTTAATATCCTTATGAGAGACTGCTCTATAGATCACCCGTTGAGAAACATTATTGGAGAGACTAGAGATCTATTGTTCAAAGATTGGAGCGTGGAACTCCATCATACCTCACGAGACAACATTGTATGTGCTGACTTCATGGCCAAAGAAGGTCATGGTGCTACTTTTGATGCCGGCGTGGTTCTTGTCCCTGTTATCCCTAGAGAATGTATTGATATGGTCTTGAAAGACCAATTGTCTTGTTGCTAGCTTCTCTCTAACTCTATGTTGTAAGGGCTAGACTTCTACAGTCTAGTCTCTTTCTTACTTATCAAGCCTTGGCTTGCCTGTATTATTCAAAAAAAGAAGGTGGGATCCGTTTGAGTTAGTAGTGGGAATAATGACTTATTTTCTATTTGATTTTTGTAGAAGCCATATAGAAAAAAAACTCGGGTTATAAATATGATTTGTGTTTGCATTAACGTTGGCAAAAGTGGTTTTTTTTTTTCAAACGGAGACGTATTTGAGTTAGTGGTTAAAAAGTGAGTTGAGATGGAAAATGACTAAAAAATGTATGAATCTTATTGAATACTAAAATACTTAATTATAATAAATATGAAATAATTAATATATTGTAAATGTAAGCATAAAAAAGATATATTATAAAGTATAAAAATATTAAAATTTTAACTAAATAATATTCCTATATAAATTTAAATTAAAAATCAATTTTTTTTTTTAAATTTTAGAAATCAAATACTTTTTGGGTGAGATAGAACAATTTTAGGGATGTTTGTGGGACCCATGCATTTTTTTTTTTGGAGAATCCTTGTCAAGGCCCAATTAAGGTCCAAAATTGTAAAAAGGGCCCCAACAACTTTCACATACCAAAAAGGGCCCTAGGGCATTTTCTGAGATTTTTCATTAAAATTTAGTTGTTAATTTGACTGATTTAGTTGTTAACCGGGGTTGATATTGTTGTTAAAGTGACTGATTTAGTTGTTAAAATATTGTTGTTAATACTACTGATTTAGTTGTTAATGGGTATTTATTTTGTTGTCAATTTGACTGTTTTAGTTGTTAACGTTTATACCAGAAAAGGCCCTAGGGCCATTTTTGGTATGTGAAAGTTGTTGGGGCCCTTTTTGTAATTTTAGACCTTAATTGGGCCTTGGCAAGGATTCTCTCTTTTTTTCCCCCACTGTTGGATGCTTAGGCTTGTGGCTTTTGATAAAAAGCTATTTTTTTGGTAGAAGTTAGATGAAAAAGAAGCTGAACCAAAAAAAAAAGAGAGAGAGAGCTGATGGTGTCTGGATTGAATTTTTTTTTTTAAAACTTATTGATGCAAATGTGGACTCCAAATAGGCTCGACATATTTTCTTTATTAGTTTGTTTAGTTGAAAAAAAGGGCGGCAAGCATAGATACAATTGTGTCTGTTTGGATTAGTGGTATAAACTGTTTTTCTAATATAATTTACGTTGTTCGAGATAAGTATGCGAGAAGGGATTTATCTCAACTTATGTAAACTTACTTTTATACCACTAATTTAATCAGGCCCACAATTTCAAAATAATAAGACTAACTTGCAAGAAGGGTTAGTTTATTTGATAAGTATTTGGCTCATGACCCTAAACCTATATAATCATAAGTTCAAAGTCATATAACTCTTATATTAAGAATGAAAGAGTGTATTTTTAAGATTCCGCACCCACTTGCTTCGTTCAATCCACTGAATTTACCTTGCACATGATGATGAATATTCTGAGTGTTGCTTCTTGATCTTAATATCATTTCTCCTAATCTTGGATTTGTGGAAGCTTCAAACTTGTTATTAAAAGAACTCACGACTCACGAGGAGGACCAGCTAACGAGGATGTTTAATGGTTGTGTTTATTGTCTGTGACCGTCCATGCTCATTTTGACTCTGTAGTCTCTGCTTGCACCACCACATCAACTTCCACTATGGATGATGCTGCATAGTACAACCTTGCTTCTTGCTTGCTACTGCTGCCACTCTCTGCATGTACTCAGACTAGACCTCCTCATTAAAGGGATGTGTGAATTTGAACTCGTGTTCTTATTCTTGCAAGATGAGGCTGCTTACCACCTCAATTAATAACTAGATATGTATGCTATCTTTTTTTAATGTTGTTTTAATGTTTTTCTTTTCCCTACATGTCCCTATACGTATGTCCTTTTTCCTTGTTCTCCTTTCTTAATAGATCATTCATATTTAATATTTTTTAAATTATTATTATTTATTTAATTTGTATTGGTGTAATGAATTATTTAGATTAAATTTTAATAGTTTAAATTCATCTATTTATGTTTAAAATAATAATTTTATAAATATTAAATATTTTAGAGAATAATTTTTACGATTTATGAGGTAAATATGTAAGAAAAATTTTACCCCAACTCACGAAAAAAAGTTTTTGACTTTTGAAACCACCGTTCTAGAGTTATCCAAACACTTAAATAGATAGGGTTAGTTTTCAATTAAAGATCTGTCTTTCCCCTAAAACCCTCATTCTCTAGTTTCACTTCTTCTTTTTTTGTTTTTGTTTTTTTTTTGGCGATGTTGATGCAGGGCTAAGAGATTTGTATTTCCCCCAATACCTAAATTCAAGTGTCTATATATATATATATATATATATATATATATATATATATATATATATATATATATATATATTTATTTATTTATTTATTTAGACTTGGATTAGGGGAAACTTGCATGATTGTCTAGTTTTTTATATCCGGAACCTTAAACTCCCATACGGGCAAATCATATATGCGCTTGTATATATGTCTGCATTTTAATACCCACCAGGAAAGTCCTCGTCACCAACACCATCGTATATTAGCTGCAGATTTCTTTTTTCGTTACCGATTCTCTCCACTCATCTCCAGGGCTCCGTGGAGAACTCTGAGAGGGGTTTTCTCCCATGAGTGCTCACCATCTTCCTCACTCCGCAGCGAATTCTCATTTTCCCTTTAATCCTCTCGTCTGTGGAGTGTTCGAAAGTTTTAGTCTTTTCTTGGAAGATTTTGATAAACTTCATTAGGGTTTGGAGAGTATCGGGTTTTGGTTGAATTCGTATTTTTTTTTCCTTTGGGTTTTTGATTGTTGTAGATATAGGGTTGGTTAGGGTTTTGTTAGTTGGAGATGGGGAGCGTGGATCGGGTATTCAATGCTAACTTCACCGTTGATGGTGCGTTGAAGCTGAGGGAAAAAGTGAACGAGAAGCTGAAGGAGTTCATGGGGGATTACACTGATGACACTCTTGTGGTACGGGCTTATTGTCACGCTTGTCGATTTTGTGCACTTGTTCGCTTTATCAATCTGGGAGCAAAAACTAGATCGTTTACTAGGGTTGGGTCATTGTTCTTCTAAAATGTATTATATATAGTATGATTTAGACAAGCCTTCATCTATAATGTATTATACACAGTATGATTAAAAGAATCCTGCCTCCTGTGCCATGAAGGGAAATGCCACTCTTTGTCTAAGTAGGACCTCTTAAAGGTCTCAAATCATGAAATTAACTTCTTGTTACCCTTTTGTCACTTATGTAATTTGACGAAATTGAACATGGAGAACATCATTACCTGGCTATACCTACAAGCACTTTTGGATTCAAGTGGATTCGAATGTTCTCTTGAATTATTATTGCTGACATGTATACCGCACCGCACAAATTGCATAAGATGAAAAATAGTCATTTTCTTAACGAATAAGGAGGTTCAGTTTCTGAATATTCTCTATGATAATGATATAAGCTGACCTAGGAACTATGACTAAATGATGTGAGAAAGACTTGTGTCGAAAATCCGCATATGTGTAACTGGAATGTTTAGGAGTTCTGCATCTTCAAGAATCTTGTAAGGTTCAAATAAATATGAAGTGGAAATTTGTTGGTTGCTGTAAAAGTGAAACTGAAGTTCAGATAGCTCAGATTTTTGTTCATAAGTAACTCATTACAATGATTTATGCCTCTATGATAACCTTCATGTGTCACTTTTCCATCTAAATTGTAAACAAGAAGAGCACTTATCACATAAATAGGAAGGCTATAATGTGTAGCATGTTTGAAAAGAAATCTGATACAGGTTTGAGTGGGCTAAAAATTATTTTTGATATGTGCTAAAGTGCTAATCCTCTACGCCCTTCTAGTCTATATTCAGGTTAGAAGGGAACTTGATGATGGTATTGTATGGAATGAGTAGGGCGTGCGTCCTGCAATCATGCTGTAAATTATGTATGGCATGAAACACACATTAACATGTACCTTATGAAACTTGTAACTTTTTCATGGATGATATGTTCTAGATATAGGCTAGTGTTAAAAAAAGATTGATGAATATATAATTTATTCTACAACATATTTATGTGGAACATAGATATTTAGTGCACATACAGTTCTGAGCTACTAAATAAGATAATTTCTGGTGATGGTTCAAATTTGTGAGACACAGTTAACAGTATTTTGCTTTCAGTAGATACTACTAATAATAATGTTTTCTTTCTATAAAGTCATTTAGATAATAGCGACAAGATGATGCTTAATTCTTGAACACCCCCCTCCACCCCAAAAAAAAAAAAAAGATGCATAATTGTAGCCTAGTTAGTAGCTGTAATGGTTATACTAGGAGTGAACAAGCTGGATTCAACTTGTTTTGGACCATGATAAGGATTGGAGTACATATCTTTGGGTTTTCATTGTTGCTGAATCTAATTTCACATTAAGGTTATGTATGATTTTATTGAAGAAAATGATTAGGTGTCTTGGTGGTTAGAAGTTGCAAGTATATGGGAATTTAGGTTCCAAATTCTAGTGTCAGAATGTTTTCCATTTATTGAGGCCTCAAGTAGTATGGTATTGATATTGAATGTGAGCATGATTAGTATGGTTATAAGTGGATGGCTTAAATACCTGTAAGTTAGTTTGTCTTCAAGTGGAAAAGCACATATGATCAATGACGTATATCTGAAGGAGGATATCTGCCTTTTCAATTGTTATTGTTTTTAAACTACTTATGTTAATCTTATAGCACTGTCTTCATATGTCAGATTTGGTTCTTGGAGATTTCAAATTATCCAGTACAAATTTAATTTGAAATTCACTCTATGCTGTGGCAGGATTATGTTATTGTGTTGTTGAGGAATGGCAGGCACAAAGAGCAAGCAAAGAATGAATTGAATGTTTTCCTGGGGGATGATAGTGATTCTTTTGTATCCTGGTAATTTTTGTATTTTATCTTATTGACAAATATGATGTCATTGTCATTGCAATCAATATAGTAGATGGACCCATCATGTCATGTACTGATTCATGTTCTATATTGCTAACAGGCTGTGGGATCATCTGACTCTGAATATAGATTTGTATGTACAACCTAATGAAGTGCAGGATGGGGCCCCTGAAAGGGCCGTATCAGAGGTCCAGGCTAGTGAAGACACTCAGCATTTAAATTCAGAGTCCGATAGAGGAAAGTCTCACAAGTTAACTAGAAGGCGGCATAACAAAGATTGGAAAGGATTAGGAAGGGATGAAGCAGAGCAACCTACCCTACGCAGCTCTGTGGTTGACAATTATCAGTTGGAGGTAAAAACCCGAACTAAAGTTGACCATCATCCAAGGTCATCACCTTCACCTCCAGTTCGGAGGAAGAGAAGCCATCCAGATGAACAAAAGACAAAGGTCTGAATTGGTGAAATATTTATATTGATTTTTATATAATGTTTATGATGAATTTCTGTAAACTGAATTTTTCTTAGCAACATTTCAACACTAATAAGTAGATTAGTGCCAAAGGGAACACAAATGACTTTGGTCATACAGCTGAGAAGGTATAAAAGTCGCTTTAATGATATTGTAGTTAGTTGATGGCAATTGTGTAATGAGCATTTTGGGATATTGCTTTGATTGGTTCAAAATGTTAAGCTGATGTTTTCATAAAGTTTTCTGACTCTTTTTGTTAGTATTTTGCTTATGAAATTTGTAGATGCCCTTCTGTTTCTTTTTCCCTGCTATTTTTTCCTGTCCATTTTATGCCTAATTTTATAGTAAACAAGACAATACCCTTTTTGTGCTTTCATTGAAACCTCTAACCTTCAAGTAACTTTGACAGAGGGAGGCAATTTCACAAGCAACTATCAATGCACCTCGACGGCTACTTCAGTTTGCTGTACGAGATGCAGTGGCTACTTCAAGACCATCTAATTCGGGCCCATCTGTAGAGCCCTCATTGAAGCGTCTCCGATCTGTAGTTTCTACATCCTCTGGTGATTCATCTTTGGCTGAACATCCTAAGAGGTTACAGCCTGTTCCTAGGGTGTCAAATCCCATGTCTACAGTTATTAAAGCTGTGGCAGAGGCTGCTGAAGATGTGATGAAATTTAAACCCTCAGGCAGTGTATTTGATCGTATTGGTCGTGGTATGAATCCGCTGCATGGCAGTAGCCAACTTGAAGATGATTATCAAAATCAGGAGCAAAACCAATCAATTTATCTCCAAAGAACTGACCACAGCGGTCAGTATGCCACAAGTAATACTGTGTTGGAAGATGAAGATGATGTTCCTTCTGATTATGCTTCAGATAACGAAGTGTATAATGATGAGAATGTCATGGGTCATAGGGGGATTGGTGCTCTGCAGATTGCCTCCTCCGGTGGAAACACGGGTGATAATTTATCGGTGGTGCAGTGTAGTGTTGCTCAAAATACTGATTATAATATGCATCTTAAGCAGAATAGAGACCAAGAGCTACCTGCTGCACCCAACACATCCCATAAGATAGTGAATATTTCTGTAAATTTAAATACTTGGAAGCCACCACAATATCAGGAACCAAGAGAGGTTGCAGAAATAGATGGTCTTAAAGCTAGAGACTCTGAGGCAGGGGCTCGCATATCTTGCCATCAACTGATGAAGGACAAGGCCAGCACTCCGAAAGTTAGTAATGGGAATGTGAGTTATTCATTCAACGTAAATATTCTGATTAACTTTGAAGTTTAATTAAATTTTAAGGAAAATAATTTGCTTGAACTATGACATTTAACAGGTCAACCCTGCTTCTAATGTTCAAAACGAATCTCAGAAGATACAAGTATCCACTTCTGGTGAGTGCTAGTCTGCTAGATGTTGTGAATGCTATATTTCTGGTTTATTACTTGTTTAATGAGTTACAATGTTTATGCTTTGTATTTTTAACTTTTTGGTTGCTGTTTCAGACTTTGTCAACCTCGCATCTATTTAGAGATTTACAGTTTTACTTCTTACCTTTTGGGTTCTCAGGTTCAGGCGCTGCTGGTCGTCCTTTGGAGGATGCTGATTCCCGAACCATATTTGTTAGCAATGTAATGACTTGTGCTCCTTTGACTTGGGTGGGGGTGATTAGGCCCCTTGGATATGTTGAATCTGCTCATGTTCTAAAGTTTCCAAATATTAATTTTCATAGGTTCATTTTGCGGCCACCAAAGACAGCTTATCTCGCCATTTTAATAAGTTTGGGGACGTGCTAAAAGTGGTTATACTTGTTGATGCAGCAACAGGGCAACCCAAAGGGTAAGATGTTTCATACTCTGTTCACTCATACGTCCAATGCATTCTTTTGCGACTCCATGCTGATCCATGTTTCTTGAGCAGGGCAGCTTATGTGGAGTTCATGCGAAAAGATTCAGCGGAGAATGCATTATCTCTGGATGGCACATCTTTCATGTCGCGGATTCTAAAGGTACAACCTCAGATTTAAGAGGAGTTTCAGGGGGTGCATGATGTGTGAAGTGTTGGATTAAAATTCCCTAAGCCTGATCGTCTTCTGAAATTCTCCTTTGCCCATCACCAAACTTAATTTTTCCAATGCAGGTTTTGAAGAAAAGCGCTGCACCACAAGAATCCACTCCAACAATGGCATGGCCACGTGGAGTTCGAGGATCCTCATTTCCAGCTGCTAGGTTTTCAAGATCTCCCTTTCCAAGAGGTGTTCCTGGTTCATTCTGGACTCGGCCTCCAATGAGAATTGGGGCCAGGAGCATGCAATGGAAGCGCGGGGATGCTCAGGGCACTACCCAATCTGACAATGGCGCTTCTTTGAATACCAGCAGTAGTGCCGTACCTGCTGCTCGTGGTCTCACCTACGTAAGAACAGAGTCGAAGCCAGAAAGCAGCTAGGGTACAATGTAAGATCAATCTTTGGAGTGATGGTCAAGTGAAATCAGAGGAATGACTTCTGGGCAAAATTTTTTAGGGGAAAGAGTTCTCAGCAACCAACATACGGAGTCACCTGGCAAACCTTTTTGAACATTGTCGTAAATGAATTTTAATGATGCTTATAGATATCTCTGGTTGCACAGGCGTGAAATTTTTGATGGAATGAAGATGAGAAGAATGTAATGGAAATAGTTAGGATCCTGATATCAATTTATTCTCCCATTATTGTCCATAGAGTTGAATTAAAATTTGTGGATAGGGTGGCCTTAAATGGTCTAATGGTTTTGGGACAATCCGTTTTGGTTTTCCACTTTGGAGATGTTAATTTTCACTGATAAATAATGAAGTTAGAAAATGCGGGAAAAAAGATGAATTTATCTTCACTGCCTATATATTTATTTATATATTTATGTTGTCATTCAAGTTCATGATAGTAGTTTGAGAGCTCAGATATTTAAGTTCGAGTTGATTTCAATTGTTGTGAGAGATAAATGTAGTTACCAAGAAGGAAAAGAAAAATAACATGTGCTTTGGCTGATCACGAACATAATGTTTCTCTTTGATGTGAAGAGGCATGGATAATTATCCTTCGGATATTTTTTTTTCATGAAATGAACATATAGGATGTATATCTCATTTATTTTGGGTTGAAACAAGTTGAGCTATACTCGTGAGTTGCAAATAGTTTTATTCCTTGTTTAAATTTTCTACTCCCTTTAGTCTCTAATATAAGGCTTATTTGTAAAGTTGATTTTGGTCATAAATATAAAAAAATAATTTTCACATTCGTCAATATTTTCCTAATTTACCCTTATTGACTCATTCAACAATAATCAGGGAGAAAACAAAAAGAGGGAATTGATGAAGATGAATAGAGTGTTTTAAAGAATATTTGTCATATTAAATAACTTAACTAACTTCTTTAATATAAACAAATTAGGTAAATATGTCTTATATTAAAGATCACAGGGAGTATAATGCGTTGATATGATCTTTTCTTGAGCTAACATCACTTATGTTTAATTCCTTCAACTTATTTATTATTTTCATGAAATTTTAGTCACATATATCTATACAATGTGATTCAAAAGCACAAATATTACTTTTATAATTGAAAAAAAAAATGATCTTTACAATCACCTGCATCACTAAAATCATAGTTTCTCAATGGTTCTCAACATGAAATCAAACATACCAGTTTTAATATCATCATTCATTTTATGAAAGACTAAACAGTCCTTAAAATAAACAATCAAGACAAAAAAAAAAAAAAGGATTATCATACGAATTTTTATTTGTTCACAGAAAATAAGTGACATCATGTGATTTGAATCTCCTAACCGAAGTCATGAAGCACCGAATGCATTGAAGATAAATGAAAAACAGACTCATACCAATTCTTAAAATAGTTGAATAAGCATGATCCTCTCTGATTTTTATCATCCTCTATAAATTTAAATCCTCTCATTCTAATAATTCCCAATTCAGCAAGATCAAAAGTAACACAAAGAAAAGTTGAGAGGATGAAGCAGTTAGGATCAAAGGCATTTTCAATTATGTTGGTTTTGTTGATAGTGAGGGCTTTGGGGACACAAGGGCAAACCAGTCAATGCACAAGGACCTTCTTCTCAGCTCTTGTGCAGCTCATACCTTGCAGGCTATCAATGGCTCCATTCAGTCCCATCCCTCCAAGCCAAGCCTGCTGCGTTGCCCTTAAGGCCTTAGGGCAGCCCTGCTTGTGTGTCCTCGTCAACGGCCCTCCCATCTCCGGTGTTGACCGGAATATGGCCCTGCAGCTACCGGAAAAATGCACCGCCAACTTTGAGCCATGTATATTGTTATTATTATTATATTCATCTCTTTCCCTCTCTCTGATCTTTGACTTGGTCTTTTGCTTTATAACAAGCAAATATCTAAGTTTGTAGGAATTGGCTACTCTGTTTATCACTTTCAAACAGTAATAAAGGTATGGGGTCTCTACATGCAAGTGAATGAAGGATTTACTAATTTTCTTTCCCTTTCTGTTTGTTTGCAGGTGATATCATGAAGTGAAGCGCAACAGAGAAGTTATTATATTTATTGCCAATGTGTTTTTATCTTTTATCTTCCTTTTTTTTTTGGTGCTTTACGTAGGTCTTCTCCAATAAAGAGATAATAGATTTTGTCTGGGATCATTTACTGAACCCCTTAGTTTCAGTCTATGTAGTACTTTGTCATTTCGTTCAATTATGATATATAAAGAAATGTGACATAACTCTGTTGCTTTCATTCTCTCAACAGATACTAGTAGGGTACAATGGTCCTTTCCAAATAAGGAAAAAAAAAATACATTGCAGATAAATATTAGTCCAAGTTAGTAAAGATTTTTGTAAGGCTGTTATTCCAAGTTTCAAGAGGATTATGTTGGTGAGTGATTTACTTCTATAACGTTATTTGAACTAACTTGGAGGCATGTATCAATCTTAGTAAGCCTCCACCACCATTTTCCCCCCACAGATAAAGCTAATTGTAATTTTACTGACCAGAAAAACCATCATTTGAAAACAAACTTGCAATATATTAAACAATCCTGTTGGGTAGTAGAATGGAAAATAAAAAGTTATGAGCAGTATGCCAAAATTAATATTTTAAGCATAATTGTTCCTTTATTATATTAAACACCTTCAATTGAAAAGGGGGAAAAAAAAAAGCTTCAAACACACCCCAAAAATTAAATACTTCAACACTCGCTTTTGGTTTTTGTTCTGATTCATCGCGGTTTCGAACTCTTGACATGAGTGGAGGAGCTAAAATGTTTCCCCATCAAGCCAAGAGTTCAAATGCTTTGGTTTTTGTTATTAACATGAAATTCTAATTCTATATGATCAAATATTTCTTGATACTAGATCTTTTGACACCAGCTCCTCACTCATATTTCTGTGCTATTCTCATTTTGACAAACCTAAAAGAACTTTCCCCCATTTCATAATAAATATGATTTAAATCATAATATTACATTCTCTTAGGGTTCTAAGCCAATCCAGCAACTTGAAAAAAGCCGACATTACACTGCATGCGGGTTAAACTTGAACCCTTCCTTCTACCTCCAATGATAAACCAAAAGGAAAATATGTACATATCACTGAGTTAAAGGAATTGCCTTCTTCTCAAACTTATCGAATTAGATCGTAAACCATCCTTTATGAAAAATACACTCGAGGGGCAGCATAAAATTAACAAATCCTACAAAATTTCTACTCTGGGCGGTTCCCTGCCTAGATTGATTGAGATAAGTGTAGTGACCCTTTTTTCTTCTTTTTGTTGATCAGAGTATAATGATAATAAATGAACCGTAGAAACTCTTTGTAGAGTTTTCATCTTCATCCAGAACCTGAAGCAGCTCTCTGTTTGACATCTTCCCCTTGCTCTTCCTTGGCAAACTCTTCGATTAATTCACGCTGTCTCTGTGTCAGGTTTCTGCAACACATGGAAAAAGCCAAACCATTATATTCTAAGCCTTCATAAAAAACAAGTTTCTTTCCAGAAGAAGAAAATGGAAAAAAATCAAAGCCTAAGGCATCTTTATATTGCGTGTAAGGGGAGGGGTTGGTAGCTCATCAGTGGCACTTACGTTGGGATGCTGACATTAAAATGAACAAATTGATCCCCGAATGACCACGAATTTTTAGTTTTGATCCCTGTCAGAAAAACAGAGAAAATGATGGTGGAAGAGATTTAGCTGTGACTTTCAAACCCATGAACTATATTACTCAAACAAGTTGTAATAATAAAATCTTAAATTCTACAGAGAATGACAATGTCATGAATTTGCTCACCTTTCTTTTTCAACACCACCTTCTGACCAGGTTGGGTGCCAGGACGAACCTGCCAAACAGAGTCTGTTATTCACAGTTCAACAATTATGAAATTTTCAGAATATAGAACACATTTTCGTACAAACCTTTAGAACAACATCTCCAGTAAGAGTGGGGACCTGAATGGTACCCCCCAAAATTGCCTGAAAAGGAAAATAAAATATTTCATCATTTAGACTCATCTCAAAGTCTCAATACCTTGATAGCCTAGAATATGAATGGCATTGAATGTGAATTTTAAAGCACAAAAGGTACAGCGAAATAATATTTCACCATAAATTTTTTTCTCTTCTACCCATGCATCCATTCAATGCACTTCTCCCCAAATTCATACAGTTATTGTGAAAGGGAAAAACATGGAGATTGAACCTGAAGTCACTCCTAAAAAGGCATAAAAGCACACTACTCAAATAGTTCACAGTGTAGGAAGACCACCTGAGTGATGCTCAAGACAGCATCCACATGAATGTCAGATCCTTCTCTCCGGAAAACAGGGTCTTCCCTAACCTGCGAGAGAAAAGGAGGTTGCAGCAGAAGATTCAACTTATGAGATGCAAAAGGAAAAGAAAGATGAAACCTTTTCTATTAAAAAGATAAAAAGTCATACCCTGACAATTACGTAAAGGTCACCTGGCTGATCTCCATCAGGGTCTGCTCCACCACTTCTATAAACTTTTAAAGTCTCATTGTTGTCTATCCCTGTAAATATGAAAAAAAAAAAACCATAACCCAATCAACATTTCTCACAAACGTAAGGAGGAAAAATAACTAATAGACATGCATTACTAACAGCAAATATTTATGATTCTTGCCCATAAGCCTTCTCAATTGATCGAACTTGTCTTGTTGAAAAAAGATAGCTCCAAAGTAAGGAATTTTAATAGGCTAAAATTATTCATAACTAGGGTATCCACTCAAATCAAGACATTCATGAAAATCAATGAGGAAATTGATCATTAAAATGCATTTCCTTGGTGTAAGTATATGCAACTAGATGAGGCCTACATAAAAAAATGCATTCAAAAATATCAAAAAATGGCTACCAGGTGTGAAATCCAACTTGACTGACTTTGTTCCTTTGATAACCTTTGCACCCCTGCAAGACTTGCAGAAGCTCTGGTACCAAGAAAAAAGAGAATTATAAAAATAGTAATGAGGTTATTAGCAGACGTTACCAAAAAAAGAGAGAAAGAATAGCTATCACTAAGCAACATGAATTGTTCATCACATGATTGTCATAAAAATGAACAGGTAAAGCAGCAGAAACAACAAACCATAAAGTCAAGGGATATGTTGATTGTTATGAAAAATACACATTCACATAAATATCAAACGTACCAAATTCCTCATAGACAAGAATATTTTATAATAAAAAACAAGAATTAAATCGAAAAGAAGGGATTGATAGATCATATCCACACACAAAAAAATTTGCACCATACCGATACAATTTTTCCAGTTCCCTTGCATGTGGTGCAGGTACTCTCCATCCTGAATATGCCAGCTTGTACATAATTCTGAAACATATCAGAGTATCAATTTGACAACTAAAACTAAAGCCTATCACAAGTTCAAAAAAATGAGTTTCGCTTCAAGAGATTACTCACCACACCAGACCCTTTACAGCGTTTGCAAGTTTCAGGTCTTGTTCCAGGAGGAACGCCACTACCACCTGCAATAGCTCAGCAGAACAAAAAGTGAGGCCAAAAAGTTCACTTCTAACTGCATGGACTTTACTAACTAAACTGGATATCAAAGTAACTGTTGACAAATAATAGGATCAGTGGACCACAATGTATAAACAATTGTTCCACGATGGGCATACCGCAAGTATTACAAAGCACATCAGTTTGAAATGACACGGTTTTGGTGCATCCTTGAACAGCTTCCATAAATGATAGTTCAACAAAGGTCTGTTCAAAATACAATATAAGGAGATGCTTTATATCAAACTTCTTGTTAGCACAACTAGAGATGTCTGAGTGTGAAGAATGACAGAACCTTGACATCCTCTCCACCAACATTTTGATGAAAAAAGTTCTTGACAAAATCCTGCTCAACATTGAGGGCAATGCCAAATCATAGAAGACCACCGCATTAGACTTCACATGTGGGATTTATATATCAAGTGGATTCTAGAGAAACTTGTATTAAATTACAGAGCTGATATGATATTGTAATAAAAGCATTTTGAAAGTTAGTTGATCTAGTTGGTTAGACAAGTGTCATTAACCATTAGTGGCAATAGCCGTTTAGGAATGGCAATAGCCAAACATGGCCTTAGCCGTGTGTAATGACTAATGAGCCTTAGGGTGATAGGTGCCTCTATTTTCATGAAACCCTCTACTGCCTATATATATGGCAGAGTATTCCTATTGTAGTTAAATTTTGCAGTGTAAATAAGATTCAGTGTACTATTCAGTATTTCCTATCTCTATCTCCTCTTCTCTATTTCCTCTAATTCTTCTTTTTCAATCCTCTAAATCCTCTTCTCTTCTACCCTAATTCCCAATTCTAAAGATTTATATTACAAAAGCTTATCAAGAGCACATGATTTTTAGAAACTACAGCAGCAAGAGTGCGGACAAAAGAACAAGTAACTTGGCTGATCCAAAATGTAATGGTGCCTAGTACTAAATCTGGATTACAAAGCAATTATACCACGTAACTAAGCATAGGTAAGATCAAATGTAGAAGTGGATCGTTGAAGTTCATTTAGCTTTGGTCAGTAATCCTGGTGGGCGTATAATTACTCAAGGTCTCCTACTTGAGTATTAGGAAAGCAAATGGAGAAGTTTCAAAAACAAAATGAAGAATTACCACATGTAAGTTTCATTACACATACATCTTTTAGAATTTTTCAACAATACAGATTGAGCAACAAAATAAAGAGACAAAAAGCTACACAGACAAGATAGTGAGAGATGGAAGAAGATCAGGCATTACATGATCACGGAATATCTGCTCAAATGGATTAAAGCCAGCATCACCACCACCAAAACCATTGCTTTGTTGATTTACAAAGGCATCATGGCCAACCTGCAGATTCATGTTCAATAAATAAGACAGGATTCACTCAACAAATTAGCAAAGTAATTCACGTTAAAATGCAAGAAATATTAACATGAGTACGAGTTATACACACAAGCACCTCATCATGTCTATGATCTACAAGCTTACTCTAAAATCAAGAAAAGGTGTTCTAAAAAATTACAGGCTAGCATTTCATCCACCTTCCAAATCTTCCTTCTATAAGTTTTCTTCACTCCTCTAAAAAGAAAGGGAAAAGGTAAAAATGACAAATAATTCTGGGTTCAACAACAAAAAGCATAGACGGAAAAATTTTGGGAAGTAATGTTTCACAGCAACCAGAAATACACTAATTTTTAGTAATCATATACCCCAAAAAAATGTCTTCTACTCTAGCATAAAGCATTAGCAAAATGCAATATATTGAACTGATCATATTTTGCCTTCTTAGTAATAAAATCATTTTAACTTCATTCACATACACAAGTGATTAAAGATACTCTCATTTTATTGCCATGCAACAGAATGTTCCACATTCTCTTGGGAGTTGGGTCTTTTCAATTCCCCCACCTCTTTCTATAAATACCATCCCTATAGGAAAGAAGTCTATCATGAGGGTTATTACACTCCATGCAGCCATTTCCAGCCATCTGCTTTTTCATAAACTAAAACTTGCTATCATTCTTCCATTTGATAACTTTTCAAGTACATTTTTACAATTTATCTTAATATTGTTATAGAATAGCATATAGCAACAGCCATAAAATGATAGATAAGGGAACCAAGAAATATCTGGAGAAGTGTAAGACCTGATCATATTGTTGCCGCTTCTCCTCATCCTTCAAAACCTACAGCAGAGTTGACCAAAGGAAAAAAATCAAATAAATAGTAAAAGAAGATACACGATACTAGAGTTCAGGGTAATAACAAGGAAGAACATTAAAATTATACCTCATAAGCCATCGAAACTTCTTGAAACTTCTTTTCAGCCTCAGGATCATCTTTGTTTGTATCCGGGTGGAGCTGCTTTGCAAGCTGAAGAAAGTAGACAATAATTGAGGCACTAGGAAAAGTGAAACAGAAAAAATTCTCGCAGCTATTGATATCAAAGCCATGATTGCCTGAACAATTCATGTCAAAGGAGAAAGAAGGGTAGGAGTACAAAATATTTGATAACAGCGAAGTAAAATACACTTGCATGGTGTAGACATCAATACATTTTTTAGAGGATGTATTCAGGCATAGATTTACTCATATGGTAGCAAGTATTAAAATAAAACACATAAAAAATAAAAAAAAAGCAAATACAGGATTCCAAATTAAAGCATGAGTAATATTAACAAGACAAAAAAAAAACCGTTTCATGCCACTCAAGCTAATATTTTTTAAGTTGGCTATTCGGGGAATGAAAAAGTTTCTCTTGTAAAAGAAAAACTGTTAAATGGTCCACTGGCACTATGAGGATGCAGAGATGAAAAATGAAAACGTGATACCCTATGTCCAGGAAATATACAACATATTGCAAGGTTGACCAGGAAACATTTGAGAAAAACTTACCCCGTAATAGGCTTTCTTTATGTCGGAAGAGCTTGCATTCCTGTTCACTCCAAGGACGTCATAGTAATCTCTCGCCAATGAAGCTGTTCAGGAGTTTCAGGGCAGAATAAGTCATTAATTTGCCAGGGCCATTAAATAAACACATACGCATAGAAAGGGTCAGTTACAGAATGGGAAAAACTGAATGAAAAATTGAACATGTAATTTATATAATCTCATCCTACTTGGTCAGAAGACATGGTGAAAAAAGGATCAGCTAAGCAGAGGATAACAGTTTTATCCCCAGTCTAGCCAAAAAGATAAAGAGAGAATAGAGGGACAGAGAACAGAGAACAAGAGATAGAGGAAAGGAAATCAATTCATCATCCAAGTGTTCAAGCGCAATTGAAAGAAACAGAAGCCACCCATCTATAGACAAGGGTCATTCAAAACACTAACGGCTAATAAATCCCAATCTCAACTACCCTTGACGAACTCTGATGGCAATTATTATTACGTATTAAAATGGTTTCAGGAAGAACAGAAACGACGTGAGCACATATGCAGACGGGTGATTCATACCCGTGCCATGAATGGATCTTGCTCCCAATAGCATTCTGGTCTTCAACGTAAGAGCATCTCCAACTGCAAATATGTAAAGTGCAATAAGGTCAGCACTAAATATAATGCAAATCAATTTCCCAAAGTAAACATATGTAGCCAAACAGAGGTCCAGGTGAAGAAGAAAGGACCTTTGGTCCAAAGATAAGAAGAAAAGTATCAGCCAATCCAACAAATTCGCATTTGTCTAAGAACTATAATTAAATTACAAAACCCCACTTCAAAAAATTGAATGAAAAATAAAATCAACGATTTCCTTAGTCAATAGTCATTCAGGAAGCTATACAACGAGTTTGCAAAAGATGTGATTTTAACAAATACCATTTGAAGTGTAACGCTGGAAAACCCCTGAATTAATTGTCCTGTAACCTCTTCGGGCCTCGTATATCTGCAATTTGCCACCAAGAGAAAAATTCCCGCATTTCCAGATTACAGTCAGTAAAAATGTCTGTAACAAACCATAAACCAATAAAAAGGGGCGCAAGAGGAAAGCCGCGTACATTGTTGGCTGCTTTTGAAGCGAGAGATCGAGCTGCCCACCTGATGAGCCGGACGCCATTGCGAACCATCTTACCACGTGCAGGTGGAGTTTTTTTGGGAGAGATATTGAATATGAGTGGGCTGATTGAGGGAGTTAAACCCCGGAAAAACCCTAATCAGAAGCAGTGGAAATGGAAAGTTCTAGTAGGGACTCTGAGGGCCAGGGACAGAGGAAGAGAGCGAAAGAAAAGCTGAATTCTTTATTAGAGAGATATGGGGAGAGACTAGAGAGAGAGTACTGATGGCCCAATCTCGTGGGGGACACTACGCACGGCGCGAAGTATGGTCAGAAACCTAGAGTATATGTGTGGTTAGCATTCTTCTTTTCTATGGCATAGGTCTCGAGCTTTCTCAAACCGGTAATAGGTCCGGGTTAAAAAAAACGTCATGTCATCCAGAAAAACCCGGTTGTTTTCCGGTTCGGGATGAGCCTTGAGCAACTGCCAAGTGCCAACTGACTACTAAACAATTTTCTATGAGTAAATACCCTTTTCTAGTCCCTGACAAAAAACACGGACTCTATTTTGGTCCCTGACAAAAAAATCGACCCTTATTCATCTTTTTTATGGGACTAAAAAGGACATTTTGAAAATTTATGAGGGATCAAAATGTCCACCAATCAACCCTTATTTATCCTTTTTATGGACTAAAAATGACCTTTTTTTTGTCAGGAACCAAAATGGAGTCCGTATTTTTTTGTCAGGGATCAGAAAGAATATTTACCTATTGTAGAGTTTTTTTTTTAATAACATTTTCTATGGCAAAGTTAGTTAATAGTTTAATTTACACCTGAATAAGTGAATATAAGATCTTAATCAATTTTATCTCTATTCTTAAATTGATTCTTTAACTAATAAACTACTCCTTCCGTCTTAAATATAAGAAAAAATTAATTTTGTTAGAGAAATTTAATTAAACTACTTTAAATTATTTATATTTATTATTTTTTCTTTAAATTATTTTGTCTAACTCATAAATTAATATATAATCTAATAATATATAACCTATAATGTTATTAAGTAACTTATTTAACTTCCTTAATCTCTCTAAAAAAATTAATATGTCTTATTTTTAAAATTGGAGGGAATAATATATAATATAATATCGCATATGGATATTTTCGGGAGATTATGTTTATGTCACATTTTTACAAATTAATGTGTTTATTTTATTTTATGAATTTACCTAAATTAGAAAAGTAACTCTAATATTAAAAATTGGAAGGAGTATAATACAAATACTAAACATTTTACCCAAGATTTTTAGTTATAAACGTAACAATGTTATTGTTCTGGTGTAGAACACAGATTGTCTAGCCCTGAGGGGCTAGGATGTTGGTGTAGATGGGGACTTGACCTAGGAGAGATTCCTAGGGCCTACGTACCCTGAAGAGGGATCAAAGTCACGTAGTTCGAGGATTGATGGATGAGGCGTTTAGCCGGAGGGAGTCTGTATGCTCGAGGATTGTGAATAGCCGGAGCGTTGTAGAAGATAGATGTAGAAGATAATGGATAGATGATGATCTCTTAGGTTCACGCTCTATATGTAGATGGCTCCCACGTTGTGCGTGTCAAGATCGTGCAAAAAGTCATGGCTGGGTCCCACAGTTAGTGGGTTGTGATAGTGAGATAGTGGGCCTTGACTAGGTCCATAACAGTTATTCTCGCCAAAAAATGTAAAAACATTATGATACGACATGATTCGTTGGAATATTTTTTTTAAAGAAAGTGTGAGTAAAAAATTAAGCATTCAAAATTTTCGAATATATATAAAAAACAATTTAACTTTTTTGTTATGGTCGAAAAAGAATTTAATCATTAAATAAAAATGTCAACAAGCCCGGCAAAGAATGACAAAGAAAATATGAACAAGAATATTATCCTAGGGCTTGAGTAAAAAAACTACCCTTTGAATTCAACATTAATCTAAGTATTAGTGTTCGATATTTTAAAAATTATAGCATAAATACTAAAACAAACTGTCTTTAGAATCCTTGACCACTTATTCATAAAATGTTTTTATCTCAAATGCAAATACACTAGTAGACCCAATAACATTAAAGAAGCATCACATTACTTTAAAAACTTTTTCCCTAATCAATTTGCTGATCAAGTCATTTTTTCCCAAAATATAAACTTTACAGTGAGCTACACAATCAAGTTATGATTAATGTGACCCATCTGAAACTTCGCACAATGCATAAAAGAAGCATTAAGTTCAAAAATACTAAAGAAAATAAAATTTCAAAATATCAAACGCAACAAGTGTATTAGTATAAATCACAATCTTTAACCATATATATTCTCAGGATGTTTATCGACCATGACTTGAACTAGTTAGGGTCAATATTTAGGTGTTTGTATATTATAGATATTTATTATTATCATTTTGTATATATATATATATATATATGTAAAGCTCAAATACATTTTTATAAACAAGTTTCTGAAGATTGAGGAGATTAAAATATATTCACCTGCAAACATCACAAGAAGGAATAAAGTACAAGGAAAGCATCGTTGGCTAAGTTCAAAAAAATTCTGAAGCTGCCTTGGCTTTCTTTCTTGCATCTTCTATTGTACCTTCTAAGTTCTGTCTCTCACTTTTTCTTCACTTTTGCATTGCTCAAAACAGAAGAAAGAACTGATCCCCATGCACATATATACAAAAAAAAAAAAACACCTTTTTTTTCAGCTAATCTCATTTAGGTCTTGAGGCAAACTCCTTCGTTGTAAACAGAGTTGGAACAGCTTGTTCATATCCTATTTACAATCCAAAGGCATTTCGTACCAAAAGAATTTGTCAGATTTAAGTTAGATGAATGTGAAGCTTTCCCTCAAGCAGCTTCTGCATCAAATTATTCTTTGCTTAACCAAAGTGGCAGTATCAGTAAAACCCTTTCTTGTTTCAAACATTAGTTCGGTTCACTTGTGAATGGTCATTTAATTAGCTTCAGCTTCTTGTGACAGTGTGAGGGTAACAAGACAATAAAGGAAATGAAGCTGGTGGTGGAGGTCATTGATGCTCATGATCTTATGCCTAAAGATGGAGAAGGATCAGCGAGTCCATTTGTGGAGGTAGAGTTTGAAAACCAGTTGAGCAGAACAAGAGCTGTTCCAAAGAATCTCAATCCCATTTGGAATCACAAGCTGATATTTCATTTGGATGCAACGAAACCTTATAATCGCCAAAGTATTGAAGTGTCGGTCTACAATGAGAGGAGGCCTATCAGTGGGAGGAACTTCCTTGGGAGGGTGAGAATTCCTTGCTCCAATATTGTGAAGGAAGGAGATGAAGTCTATCAAGTTTTCCCACTAGAAAAGAAATGGATTTTCTCACCTGTGAAGGGTGAGATTGGCTTGAAACTATACTTTGCATCAGAATCCAAACTCAGGAAAGCTGTTTCTTCATCATTTCCTGCACAACCAGAAGAAATCTCATCTTCTCTGCCACAAGTTCAGGATTCCACTGCTGCTGCTACATCTACTGCTAATCTTCTAGAAAATAAAGGCTCCACTCAGAAAGAAATAGCAGAAGGTTCTGACATTGATGTTCCAAAAGTTGCCAAAGAAGAAGTAAACTTTGATTGTGATGTAAGTTCCTCAGTTGAAGCAGAGGCTAAGTCTGGAAGGATCGAAGATACGGTTGATGTGACAAAGGAGGAGAACAGAGAACCAGTGCAAGAGACAGCTCAACAACTACACAAGCACCAAGTTATGCAGCAGCCAGTGATTTCCATAAAGAAACGCCCGAGAGTTACTTCATTGACTAATGTTCACCCTGTGAGTTCTCAAGTCCAACAACAACGACAACAACAAAACCTTAACCCTGTGAGTTCTCAAGTCCATTCTCGTCAAAATTATGAGGACTACAAAGTGAAGGACAATAGTCCACAGCTTGCAAATAGGTGGTTGAATGGTGGTGGAATTGCAAGAGGGTGGATTAAGTGTGGTGGTGCAAATGGTGAAAAGTTCGCGAGCACGTATGATCTAGTTGAGCAGATATTTTATCTGTATGTTCGGGTTGTGAAAGCGAAAGATCTTACTCCTAGCTTCATGACGGGGAGCCGTGATCCTTACGTTGAAGTGAAGCTTGGAAATTACAGAGGAAGAACAAAGCACATTGAGAAGAAATTGAACCCAGAGTGGAACCAAGTCTTTGCTTTCTCAAAAGACCGGATTCAGTCATCTGTGCTGGAAGTTTTCGTGAAGGATAAGGAAATGATGGGAAAAGATGATTATCTCGGGTGGGTGGATTTCGACCTTAACGAGGTACCAACCAGAGTTCCACCAGATAGCCCATTGGCTCCGCAATGGTACAGACTTGAAGATTGGAGAGGAGAAGGGAAAGTCAAGGGTGACATCATGCTTGCAGTGTGGATGGGAACTCAAGCTGATGAAGCTTTCTCAGATGCTTGGCATTCTGATGCAGCCACAGTTTATGGAGAAGGTATATTCAATGTCAGGTCAAAGGTTTATGTCTCACCAAAACTGTGGTATCTTTGGGTCAACATCATTGAAGCGCAAGATGTGATTCCCGGCGACAGAAACCGCCTGCCAGAGGTTTTCGTGAAAGCCCAAGTTGGAAACCAAGTACTAAGGACCAAGATATGTCCACAACCGACAACTAGTCCGATTTGGAATGAAGATTTGATTTTTGTTGTTGCAGAGCCTTTTGAGGAGCACCTAGTGATTACTGTGGAGGATCATGTCCACCCTACTAAAGATGAGGTTCTAGGGAAGATAAACTTGCCATTGACGCATTTTGACAAACGGCTACACCACAGGCCGGTTCTTTCTCGCTGGTTCCCTCTTGAGAAACATGGTTTTGGACTAATGGAAGGTGATAGGAGGAATAATGAGCTCAAGTTTGCAAGTAGAATTCACATGAGAGCTTGTCTTGAAGGTGGATATCATGTGCTAGACGAATCAGCTTTGTACACAAGCGATCAAAGACCAACATCAAGGCAGCTATGGAAACCTCCCATTGGGATTCTTGAAGTGGGTGTTTTAGGAGCACAAGGCCTTCTTCCAATGAAGATGAAGGATGGACATGGCAGCACCGATGCTTATTGCGTCGCCAAGTACGGCCAGAAATGGGTCCGAACGAGGACAATTCTCAATACTTTCGGTCCCAAATGGAATGAGCAATACACATGGGAGGTTTACGATCCTTGCACTGTGATCACACTTGGAGTTTTTGATAATTGCCACTTGAAAGATGGAAATTCAACCCCTGATTCACAAATAGGCAAGGTAAGAGTTCGGCTTTCTACACTAGAAGGTAATAAGGCCTACATCCATTCTTTCCCACTTCTTGTCTTGCATCCACTTGGGGTCAAGAAGATGGGTGAGCTTATACTTGCAATCAAGTTCACCACTTTCTCACTTGTCAATATGATTCAAATGTATGGCCATCCTTTGCTTCCCAAGATGCATTATTTACACCCATTTACAGTGAACCAATTAGAAAATTTAAGATACCAAGCCATGAATCTAGTTGCTATGAGGCTTGGCCGAGCCGAACCACCACTGAGAAAGGAAGTGGTGGAGTACATGCTGGATGTGGATTCTCATTTGTGGAGCATGAGAAGAAGCAAAGCAAACTTCTTTAGAATCATGTCACTCTTGTCTAGATTGATCTCCATCCAAAGATGGTTCAATGATGTTTGCCAATGGAAGAACCCTATCACATCCATTCTGGTTCACATTCTGTTTCAGATACTAATCTTCCACCCAGACTTGATACTTCCAACCATGTTTTTATATATATTCTTCATGGGAATATGGAACTATAGGTTCCGTCCTAGACACCCACCTCATATGGATCCTCAGATATCTTATGCAGAAGCTGTAGAACCAGATGAACTTGATGAGGAGTTTGATACATTCCCAACTTCAAGATCCAATGATGTGGTGAGAATGAGGTATGACAGGCTTAGAAGTATTGCAGGGAGGATTCAGACTGTGGTTGGTGACATATCTGCACAAGGTGAGAGGATTCAGTCTTTGCTGAGCTGGAGAGACCCCAGAGCAACCATCATCTTCATCTTCTTCAGCCTTTCCATGGCGGTGGTTCTTTACGCAACACCGTTCAGATTGGTGGCTACAGCCGCTAGTATGTATGGCTTGCGCCACCCAAAGTTTCGGAGTAGGCTGCCTTCTGTTCCTAGCAATTTCTTCAAGAGGCTGCCGTCCAAGACAGATAGTTTGCTGTAATATTTATTTTTCTGTGTAATTTGGAGATAATATGTTGAATTCTTACGTTACTGTGAGTAAAATCTATATGCTTTACTCTCCAAAGTACATCTTTACAGAATGCGGAATGCATAGATTATAGTTTAAGACGCTCGGTAAAAACTTAACATGAACGAAATCATCTTTGCTTCGTCACATTACAAGCCAGATCCGAAAGATTAAAACATCATTCGTCACATTGTATTGTCACATTTTAAAGATGGCCAGCCACATATAGAAACAACCATTTAGCAAACACACCGAGACTGGAAATATATAACAAATTTGTAGATTTAATTTCAAGAGTTCCCGAGCAAAATTGAAAGGAGGGAAAATCCCTGAACAGTTAACTAAAATCGCAATCATATCCTTTCGAAGTCTATAGCCAAGAAATAAAGAGTACAGCTACAAGGACAAACTTCAAGAAATAGGAAAATCAAAGCTAACACTCTTGTATTCTCTTAGAAGACTAGTTCATGAGGCTTCATGCCAGCCCTGAGAGAGAACCTTGCACCCAAATAAGCCTTCAAATCTGGGACGCTCTCAATGGCTTTTAACAAAGCAGAATCCACGGTTTTCTGGTCATCCTTCTTCTCTTGGGGGATCACACTCTTCTCCTGCATTTGAAAAGAATAAAACAAAGCATCAGAGCAAAGAATAAACTGGAATGAGGGAAGCAAGATCAGAAGACCAAAAGAATTGGAGATGATTAAGAACAATAACAAAGCACAATAAATTAATAAGCAACCTCCTTTTCGGCCTCAAAAAACTCTCCTTCAGTCTTCTCCTTCTTCTTTTCAGTCTTCTTGGAGAAGTACTTGTCGTCAAATTTCTCAACATTGACGCCAGAAATATCAACCTTTGTGGAGGTGCCAATGACGTAAGATTGGCATACACGTCTCAAAGGAACTCCATTAATCTTAAATGGACCTGAAGTAGCATGTACAAAATGTTAAAAAAACAAATCATAGCTAGTCATAAGAATCACAAGAATATAAATAGAGTACCCAACTCAGTGCGAAATAGTAAGCACTGGCACAAAGAAACTACCATCAACAAAACTAAAGAGAAGCTAGATTGAACTCAACACACTCATAAAACAAGCAACACAAACATCATCGTTTGTACACAATTGTCAGCAATATAAAATTAGTAAATATAATTTTTAAGCAAAATAACAGAGAGAAAATATTTCCAAAATCAAAAGGAATTTTACAAGAACAACGCAAAAATATAAACCAAGCACCCTCAAAGATCATGGGAGAAATGAAGCAATGCCTATTACAAATGCTTATCATTCAACGACTCTTCTGACAGATGGCAACAGATCATTTACCAGTAACAAGGAGCAGTCCAGAAGGAAGCTGCTTCAGAAAAACTACTCTCTTTCCCTTGAATCTCCCAGCAAGAAGAATCAGCACAGTGCCCGGAGTTATGCTAGCCCTACAGAGTAAGGAAAAAGCAGACAAATACCATCAATAGATCTATGTGCCGAAAAAACCCACACAAATCAGAAACACATAATTGCTCTCTTAGAGATTGAAGCAAATAAAATGCCCCTGAAAAAGAAGTGAAAGATAAGAGCTCATTTCATCATTTATCAGCCACATTATAGAACAAGCCTCGTCCAAACCCGCATTACTCTATATGCCAGTTCAAGAAAATCTCACATTCAAAACTACCGACCTTCCATTTACATTTTCTACCCTCCAAATAAACAACAACCACCAACACCATAATAACAACAATAGGAATCAAATATAAACAAAATAACATAAACACTCACATAATTAAAGAAAATGAAAGGAGGGAGAAGACACCGAGTTTTGGCTTTCATCTCAACATTAATTATCCACAAATGACACGGCTAATCCTAACATGCATCCTATAAATTTTCCCAAATCAAGAGAAAACCAGCACTCCAAACCCCACATTTTCTCACGGTAAAACATTTTTTTTGACAAAAAGAATAAAACAACGGATAACAATCAAATCAACACATCGGAACCACTAGCACAATTAAACACAGGAAAATCAATAATCCTAACAAACCCATGAATCGCAGGGTGGGTAAAGCACCTGAGCTTAGTAGGCTTCGGCTTGTGCTTGTTGACCAAGGGCTTCTTGACATCATCGGCGGGATAAAACTTGGGAGCTTTCTCCGCAGGTGCTTCAGGCTTTGACTTAGGATCGTGACGAGGGAAAACGCCACCATTTTTGGCCTTGATAGCCCAGAGTCCTCTCTTGTGGTACATCTGGGACCTCGAGTACTTACCAATCCCTCTAATCAATTCGGGATTCCTGCTCACCTTTGGTGTTCTCTGCTTGGGAGACATTGCTACTGCTTCTGATTCAGCCGCTACCTCCTTCCTCTGGTTCTGCAGTAACTTGCAACACAGCGGGAATGAGGGACGCTCTAGAGGCTATGTTAGAGGATATATATCACCGATACTTCGCTAGGGTTTTGTGCGAACGGAATCATCCGGGTTGGGCTTTTTGAAACACACCCACATTTCTCACTTACTTTTAGACCCGGCCCACCTTTTTGAGATAAAATGGCCAATATATATAGAAATTAGATTAGGCGTTGTTAATAATTACTAATTAAAAATAATTGATTTTTTGGTTGAGATGAACACTTCTTGGCCAGAAGCTTACTTAATGATTGTGATAGTAAAGTTTATTATTTCTCATTGACATGTATCAATTTTGTGGACAAGTAATAATATATTTGGAAATATAGATTTATATTAGACCTGACAAGTAATGAAAAGATAAAAATTTTCCATAAATTGTTTTTGGCCTGCATCTGTTTCTTTAAGTTAGAACAATTAAATAATGGAATTGTAGAAAAACGGAGAATATTTTTCATCCTTTATTAATAACACAAAGGGTATATTTGATATTTTATAAATACTTAATCTTTTTGTGTTTGGATTAAAGATATGGCATTTTATAACTTAAAATTTTATTCTATGCTCCAAACTGGTTAGGGTATGAGTATATTTTCATGGGCCAAAATGATGTGTTTGTTGGAACAGACTTTTGGACTATTAAAATTGAGATTGAGTTACTAATATCGATGAAACTCCACTAAATCCCAAGTCTTAAGTCGAATTTTAGAGAAGACATCCCTACTGATAGGGACAGCCATGAACGCCGAACTGGATAACGGATGTGACATATGAAATTAAAATTTTCTTCAAATAATTTTTTTTTTTTTATAAAAATGTATCAAGATATAGATCACATTATATTAATTATCTTTTATTTCAACTCAGAGTCAGTTGGGATAATTTATTTTTCCAAAGCCTTCGACCAAAAATAACACAATCTGTCAGGCATGAATACCATAATTAGAAAATTTGAAGTGGCCATCGTCAGGTTTTGGTGGTTCTGGATTTAAAGTTTAAACTTTAAAACATCACTTGCTTCAAATTATTTGCATTTTATGTGGAGAAATAATTTGTATGTGTTTTTTTTTGGTTCTTAAAACCTCAAAAACCCTCATACACAGCTCTGACCCTCATATCTTACATCGCAATCCTAGCAGAAAATCGAATCTATCACAAAGCGAGGTCCAAGAATGTTTGTTATATTATTGTATTGACCTTTGAAGAAACTGAATTTCTGCATTGCTGTAACAGTGAAAGCAAGAAGAAGAAGAAGGAAAACACCATCAAGTGAGTTTTCCAAGCAACATAAGAATGAAAAAATCAAAGCAAGGCATCAGATTTTGAAGGCATCCTCCTGAGGAAATTCTGTGGCAAAGCAGGTGTGTCAAACCGAAACCTCGGAGGCCTCAACAAGTAAGTCACCACAAAAAACACAAGCAGCTTAAAATGAAAGAACCAACTCATAATCCCACCACAGAAACAGAACATCACAAACAAAGCTGTCGCTCTCGGATCTCTCCAACTCAAAAGTGACTCGATCCTCTCTCCCTGTGTTGCCAAATCACCCATCGCACCAACCAACCTCCCACCAATCCCTCTCAACCGATCATACCTGTTTCTCAATTGTTCACCGTGAAATCTCGACGGAAATGTATCAAACTCTTCTTCTAATTCCTCCACACTCACAGTGTCAGCATTAGACAGCTTCAGATCCATATGAATCGGAAGTCTCGGCCGTGAAGGATATCTCCAGATTCCGATTCCGATAAGGATTGAAAACATCATGGGAAGGATTATTCCTGGGAAGAACATCACTACTAAGAAGATGAAATAAGCAGTGAGTGTTTTCACTGAGCTTTTCCAGTTACGAATCTCATGTAATTGCTTGCAGACATTAAGTATACCACCCAGAAGGCTAAAAAGTCTCTGAATTTGAGCTCTTCCCTTTCTCATACTCCAAACATTTGCTCTCACATCAAGCATGTAATCCACAATCTCTCTCTTCAATGGTGGTTCAGCCCTGCTTAGTCTTAATGAGGTTATAACGGCTACTTGGTTTCTTAAACTATCAAGCTGGAATACTGATAATGGGCTAATGTAATGCATTTTCGGAAGCAGAGGTTGTGTGTATATTTGCAGAACATTGAGCAAAGATGTGGTAGAGAATCTCACGACTAGCTGAATCTCTCCCATTTTTATGGCTCCTTGAGGCTGCAAGTTTATGAGTGGGTAAAAGTGGGTGTATATTCTATCAGTCTCAAGTGTCGAGAGCCTAATTCTTACTTTTCCAATTCTCTTATCTACCGATGCTTCTGCATTTTTTTCTGTTTGGAGATGGCCATTGTCAAATACTGCTATTGTTATGACTGTGCAAGGATCATAAACTTCCCAAGTATATTGCTCATTCCACTTGGGAGAGAGGCTATCAACTATGGTTCTTGTTCTGACCCATTTGGGGCCATACTTGGCAACACAGTAAGCATCAGTTCTATTGTCCTTTTTCATTGGTGATAGCCTAATGGCATTTAGAATTCCCAATTCCAAAACCCCAATTCCTGGTTTGCTCAGCTTCTTAGATGCTGGCCTGAGATCACTGCTATATTGTGTGGCCTCATCAAGAACATGGTACCCACCATCCAAGGAGATCCTCATGTTAAGCTTAGTTGAAAACTTTACTTGTTCTTTTTGTTGTTCTTCACCTTCATTGACCTTATTATTAGTTTTCCCACATCCCTCTTGACCCTTCTTGACCTGGTGTTCAAGGTTGTACCATTTGCTACAAGGTGATGCTGCATCTATTCTTTGCTCTACATTCTTCAATGGAACTACGCAAAGTCCCAATTTTTCATGCTTACTTGAACATGAATTCCCTTGCTCTAAGCTCAGAACCAAAGATTCATCAAAGGGTTCTGCTGCTACAAACATTAAATCCTCATTCCAAATAGGGTTTGAACTAATCTTCATGGGACGGCTTCTAAGGGAAAGATTCCCAAGAATAGCTTGAATGAAGATGTCTGAGGTATCATTCTTTTTGGTTACTAGCAAGTCCTGAGCTTGAATCACATTCACTCTTAAGTACCATAGCCGAGGAGAAATATACACTTTCGATCGAGTATAAGCAATGTTATCACTCATGATGGATGTTGCTGCTACATCTGAGTGATAAGCATCTGGAAAAGCTTCATCTGCTTGGGTTCCCATCCAAATAGATAGCATCAACTCTTCTTTAAGCTTCACTCCTCTTTTATCTTCAAGTCTGTACCATTGTGGGGCTAATGGACTATCTGGTGGAACTCTCATGGGAATATCAGATACACTGAATAAAACTTTACCCATAGTTTCAATATTGGTACTGTTGACCTTGTCACTCACTGAAATCTCTAAAACCGGCTCCTGAATCCGATCTTTCGAGAAAGCAAAGACTTGGTTCCATTCTGGATTTGAAGTTTTGTGGAAGAATCTGGTTGTTCCTATGAAGCTTCCAAGCTTCACTTGAACATAGGGATTGCAAGTGTTGGATTTATTAGTGGTACTTTGCAGGTTTCTAGCTTTGACCACCCTCACAAAGAGAAAGTGCATTTGCTCTACAAGGTCAAAGGCAGTGGGAAGCCTGTCTCCACTTATGACTTTTCCTGCAGCAATGTTTGGAGTTGTTTCCTTAAGGGAATAATCCTCATGTGGCTTCTTTTGATTTTGATTTTGACTAGCCATTGTTTATTCTGCAATAATGGGTTGAAAAGGTATTAGATATTCTCATAAATTGTTCCAAAAAACATTCTGGTGCATCATATACATGAATAAGAGATTCATCTGTACATAAATACTTCAATATTCAAAACACCACATGTTGAAGCATACTTCTAACAAATCACAGATATTAAAATAAGCCATTGTTATAAATCAAATACAGACATTCTCTTAACCCCCTCAAATAGCAAATAAGGAGAGATCAGAATTTGACTTAAATCAGCAAAAAGTAAACATATCAATTCTGCAGAAATAACATAAATGACCATGTTTGATAATGACAGATACTTAAAACAAAACAAATTTACTATCTTTTGTTTTATTTTTCTTCTTTTTTTATTGGTTAAGTATGATCCCATTATTTCTATAATGTAACAAAAAACCAACAAATTAGATGTGCAAAGGTCTTTATAATATAGTAACTATGAGAGCAGGGTGCATGGAAAGTTTGAACTGGTTACAATGTATGTAAGTATCTGGAGATTATCACATTCCAATCATCACTAAGCTTCAAGGTTATATAGTAACTATGACAGCAGAGTGCATGGAAAGTTTGAACTGGTTACAATGTATGCAAGTATCTGGAGATTATCCCATTCCAATCATCACTAAGCTTCACGGTTCAGAGACATATATGAAAACTCATACATGAAATTTCAAGGTAAACAGAGTATAATTTAAAAAAAAAAAATAGCAGCATTAGTCACTACCTGAGAGACTTCAAGAACAGGGATTCAATATGAGAGACAAGACAAGATAAACGCAATATGAATAGCAAGAAGCCTAAAACAGGGGAAACAGAGCACCCTCAAGAGAGGATCTTCAAATAAAAACCATTCCTTATAGCATTCAATGTGGAAAATTGAGGAGGGTTGTTCTGTGTGTATCAGAGAGAGAGAGAGGATGATACGAGAAGTTAATTCTGTAGCCCACGTCTCTCTTTACCGTTAGCCTTCGTAATTTCTCAGACGTAACTGTCGTCGTCAATGCGCATAACATAACATAATGACATGAAAACTTCATTTTGGTTAACGATAATTTTTTTTGGGTTTTATTGTTTGTATGAAGGATGAGGAATTTCATGAGTCGGAAAAAAATGCCATGTTTGGTTTGAGAGAGAATAAACATTGGAGAGGTGAGAATTTTAAATTTTTAAGACCCACATAAATGTTTTATAACCGATATAATCATAAGCTTTTATGAGATTATTCTGCCTTTTAGGTATATAATAACCGATGCATTAGTATTGCATTATGATTTATGATTAGGAGATTATTGTGAAGTTCATATCAAGCATTAATCTTCGCTAATTTCACTGTCTTGTCCAAACTTTCTATGAAGTCCAAAATACTTACAATATTTATTAAATTAATTAAAATATATATGCTTGATCGGATCTCTCATCTCCATTATTAGATAAAAAAATGGATATAATCTCATCTCCACTTGGACTAAATCAGTTTTGGTGTAAACCCATCCCTGGTGATTGCTTTTGTTAATAGTCATCTTATTTTTCATAAATTAAATTTGAATTTAGGCTAAAATATGAGGCTAACTTTTTTTCCTTAAAAAAAGTAGGTGTATATTTTAAACGGTAAACTCAATCAATATGTGAACATACGAGTTTAACCCAGTTTTATCATAAATTTTAAAGTTTATAAGGACCTTAACACCCAAAATAAATTAATAAATGCAAATTTCAAAATATAAATAAAATTATATAATTTACCCACAATATTAATATGATCATCAATTAAACCCAAGAGGAGATGTCACATTACATCCGAACATATCAAATACCCCTATCATGCTCTGTCGTACATAGACTGCACGCTACACCATCTTATTAGAGGATGCTTCAAAGGATGTTGGGGTTTCATTCATTCACTAATAATAACTCAACATCTTATTTTATGATATGGCCATAGCCAGAAGCTCTTACACATACTGAAGCGAGCTACACACACCAGCAATCATTTCAGGCAATAAGAGCTTCAACCTTGTCTTCAATGTAAGCTTCATTGTCCTCCAGACGACCTTTGATTGTGTCGTCCTCCCACCGGATCAACGTGGGTACGGATGTGAGCCTGAACCTTGAGTCTGTCCTCCATGCATTCTGAGGACTCTTCCATGTTGCTATGTCTCCTACATAAATCCTCAACAGTGCAACATCATCTGATGCAGCTTCCAGCTTTTTGTAGATCATAGGTTCAGCTCTCGAGCAGTCTATAAACAAATAGAACAACAGCCAAACAGAAACAAGTCATTTTTTGGGCTTTGTTAAATGAGTTCTAACTAGTTCAGGACTGGTTTGGGATGATGGAGATAATAATGACTCAAACTATTGCTTGGATGATTGCAGATAACAAGTTGGGTAAGGATTGAGATGGATTCTCAAGCCACTCATCTATACTCCAATTTCAATTACTAGTTTTTCCTTTATCACCAATGAAAGAAAATTATGAATGACAAAGATTAGAAACAGAGTAGTGCAATATCCAGTAACCTCAATTCTTTTTGAATTACAAGTGCCATGGCTCAATTAACCTCCCACTACTTGGGGAGTACCCCATACCACTAGGCTACAAGGCCTTTGCAACAAGCTCTTCCCACTTTTTGGGTTAAATAGTGAATTAGTGATGAAGCTTGGGTAATTTTCAAGGAAGAGTTTAACTACTCTAAGCAGAGCTTTGCCAGTGTAAGATATGCATTTCACAATTCTCGCTCCAGATTTTTGTCTACTGATACGAGAATTCCAAAGTGCTGATCGAATAATCCCTCAAAAGTGTGCCCTGATGCTCGAAACAAATAGGTATGCTAATAATGGATCTGAGAATTAAGAGTAAGCTTATACGGAAAACTGAAAGATAACATAGAGAAACAAGCATGATCTATGGAGATTCGAAAGAAGCACAATAATACCAGGGCAGATGCTGAGAGAGGTAGTAGGGTGTTTGTCGACCAGGAAGAGGATTAGATTGAGCTTGTTGTTGGGCGCCTCCGATCGAAACTTGTCCAAGACTCCATTTAAGCTTGAAAGTGTGGCATCAGTGATCTTCAGAGGCATTTTTTCCAACTATCTGCGACTTTGGAACCAAGAATAGGGTGACTTTACGGCGGCGGCGATGATAATGTGAGCGCCATTATATATTTATATGGAAGCTTCGGGCAGGTTGAGCCCGACGATGTTGACCATGACGACTTTAAACTCATTTTTTGAATATTATAATGAATCACAATGCGTTTGAGTTGGTTGTGCGTCCAAGCTCATCCTCCACATGCATTTTTTAATCGAAATAAGAGCCAAAATATCCAAGCACCCCCTTCCAAATTCCAATCCTAAAGACGCACTACAAAGCTTCTTTAACCCGTAATTCAAGGGAGCCAATTACCAAATACAACTTTAATAATGTCAGATATGGCAATTGAACGAGCCACACAAGAAAATATAAAGTATACAAAGAATTCCACAATTCTGAATAGCAGCGGAAGAAAGTACAATATCTTTTGTTATTGCAAGATGATTTGGAGTAGGAAAAGCATATCAGAGAATCTTCAAACTAGTATACGGGCAGCACAATGATGGCAATTGGCAACGAAGAAAGTTGTCACTAATCAGACAACCTTCAAAGAGCGAATGTAATTAAGTTTTTGGAGTACAGGGCTCTCACTTAGTTTGCTGTCCTAAGGTTATTTATTTGAAGTCGATTAATGAAGTCAAAGTCAAGCACTAGTATGTTTAAGTTGGTGAGCAAGCAAAAACTAAAAAATGGAACGCAAAATCATGTCCTGCGTCTTTATCTTCCTTATATACACGCACATCTTTCCTCTTGCATTGTGTTTCACTAACTCATAAAAGATAATTATGAGGCAAGAGAGTGTCCTCTGCGTTAGCCACCATGTTCTGCTGCTTCATGCCTGAATCATCAGCTTCGTCTTCATCCAACAGAAAATAAGACGAAAGCAGCAAGGGGCATGCAATAGAAGCTGTTTCTTCGATGCAGAGACACGGAGATTCAGAAATCTGAAAAAGCTCCCATTCTTGTTTCTTAATTCCCAGCCTCCTCGCTTGTGACTCATATATATATGTATAAAGTGTTAAATAGTAATTCTTGTATATATAGTAATTTTCTTCCTACACTCGCGTATCAGTTGCCAAGCTCGTTTAAATTAGCTTCTTATGTAGTCTTAACTCTGAACTGCTAATGTTCTTTACAATGTTGGTGAACTCCGAAAATATTTGCTCAAGTATCTTTTTCTCCATTCACAGGACGGACGTAAACAATTCGGTGTTTGTTGTAAACGTTACTGAGTCAAACAATAACTTAGCTATGAAGACTGATTTTTTAGACACCGTAGCATACTAGCATCTTACACAGTTAATTCATAGCTGATAAGTATATATTTTATAATTAAATAAGGGTAGATTCTGAGATATATTGGATTGATTTATTAAGATTTTGTACTTATTTAATTATCTTTATGTACTTATCTATCTTTTAATTAAATATAGGATAAAAGAATATCATAACAGAAAATCTATTGATATCCTATTTTATTGTGTAGGAGATATTATGTGATCTGGAGATACAACAAATTAAATAGAAAAGATAGGATATATCTTTTATAAAGAAGCAGATCAGAGATCATACCCTAAGGGGCCCACGCGATGAATAAAAATCAAAAAGATATTAATATATCCTTTATATAAAAATAAAGAAAAAGAGATAACAGTGGAGGCAATATATATTAGGATGCAAGATCAGAACGCGGACCATCGGAAATTGGGAGGCCGCAAACGAGAATTAAAAGAACAAGACACAGAATTGGAAAAAGGAGAGACGCACGGACGAGAAGAAATTGGCAGCAAGACGCAACAAATCTTGGTTTTCATCTTTTCTTATTTTATTAACCTAGCCATGCTTGGCTAGTTTTCCTTTAGTAGTTAGGGCGAAGATAAACCCTATGTGAATTTAACGTATTTATTTGGATTCTTATTTGATTATTGTTTTCTTACTGAATGGATTACCTATGCTTAACGCTTTCTTAAAGAATGATCGCCTTTTAGATTGTTCATAGGTTAGTGTATGACAATAGAGATGTTGGTACATTTAACTAGAACCGCTAATCCATCATAGAATTGCATGACCTAGACATAGGCTTACAAATTTATGCGACCTCATAATTCTGGTAAATAAATTGATTTTTCTAAACAATACTACGACATTAGGTTGTTTTCAAAAATAACGGATTAAGGTAGCATCAAGACATTGAGACTTAGTCTAATTTTAGAGAATTGGTCGTCAGCCGTGAGAATAATAATCAATTAGGGACTTAATTCAAATACTTAGAGGAACATAGGGGAATTCTATGCCCTAGCTGCGTTTTTCTCTATTCATTATCTTTTCTAAACCATCGTTTTTGAAATTCTTAATTCTCAATTCTTACTCTTTATTTAATTCTAAAAATTCTGTTTGGTTACAAATCAACTCTTATTACTCATTCATCCAACTAAAGCTTAAATAACGAATTAGTGGTTGGAATACTATTCCTCATGGGACGATCTCTTTCTCACACACTTTATTACTTGTAACGACCGGTGCACTTGCTGAAGTCGCTATCAATAGCACACAAGAAAACAAAGTGTTGTTAAATTATATATATGGAGTATGAACTTTTTTGTTTAATATTCCCTGATGATAGCTCCATGCGAATATGTTCATGCATTGGCTTCTACGTTTTGATGCTTAATTATTGTATGCCTTCTCTGGTGGAGAATCCGGATAAAGAAAGTGACAGCTTTTTCCTTGGAGGCCCTCCAACCAATCTTATTTATTCCTTCCTCTATGTCCCTATCTGCAATTTTGTTATCTACGGTATAAATTTCTTCCCTATGAAATTATCATCTTATGCACTCAAATTAACTATTAATTTTTATTTCATTTTCATAATTTAACTCCTCTCCTTAATCCCCTAAAATCGGTTAAATAGCTCCTATAATTAGGACCAAAGAAGTATTTCTCTTTTTATTTATATCCTCACATTTTGACTATTTTGAAAGGAAAGAGTATGAATAACTCGATATTTGTAGAGAATTTCATAACTTTATATCTGTACTTATTATTAGAAAATAATAAGAAAAACAAACTTACCTTTTATAGAGTAGACTTGCTAGAGGAATAAAACAATCAATTTAACAGCTATATATAAAATTTTAAAAAAAAAATTTATATATAGAGGTTTTCGTTCCATTTAAGTGCTGATGTAGCGATATTTTTTAATTGAAATAATTTGCTGGATAAAATCTTTTGATATCATATTAATATTATTTAAAATCTTTAATTTCTTCGTAAGATTTTGGATTCAATTGATATGGCATATAATTTTGATAGCTTTTCATAGTTCCTTTTTTTCTTTTGAAACATTGATTCAATTATTTTATTTTTTGGCATAAATAAAATCAAAACTTTAATCAATCAAAAATTGACGTTCAGACCGTCCGCTTTACACTTTTCTCGGGTTAATAAATTATAGCTAGTGTATAATAAGATACATATCCACATGGCTGGACTCGGTATAAGAATAGAATGAGAAGAAAATAATAATAATTCCTTACTTGAGAAATGTGATTTATGCTCTAAATACAAAATATAATAAAGTATACAAAACAATTCTCTACTTAAGAAATGTGTTTTATACCGCATAAACTTCCCTTCAACCCTCTTAAATTTTTGAAGTCATTTGCAGATAAATAATAAGTAAAAATAATAGTATAAGAGTTATTTAATTTGCATAAATGTAAATATTAAGGGAAGTTAATGGTAAAGTTTCACATATTAAGAAGATTAGACCTAATAATATATGTTGATGAACCAGTATATTTGTTGTTACGTAGGCGAAATGGATCCTATAACGAGCAAGAATATAATAACCCGATACACATAAATATAGTAGAATAAATAAAATAGAATATGGACTTTAAGAAGAAAAGAAAATACAAAGAATTTATTGGTGTCCAGCAAGAAGCGGCAAAAAAACATCTTTTCTTGAACAAACACGTGTGACGACTGCAAGACGAGGAAAAAAGGCAAATGCCAAGTCAGAAAAAAAAAAAAGGAAAAAAAAAAACGCTGGAACTATCCATGAAGAGAAGAATTGAGTTATAGGTAAATACGTCCGTACCCTGATTTTGTTGATAAGGAAACTGATTATTTATTCAAACAAATATAACATCTGGTATGCGTGCAAGCCCAGGCCAATTGAAACCCTGTAATTGTTGTCCGTATCTTTCCGTTAAAGCATAGCATCTACCAACGGTAAGACGTTGCAATGATGTAAGACTTTTTATTGAGTCTGGAAGTGATGCCAAAGTAAAGCAGTCACTGAGATATAGCCCTTGCAATGATGTGAGACTTCCAATAGACTCTGGAAGTGATGCCAAAGAACTGCAGGAATCGAGGCCTAGATTTTGCAATGATGTGAGACTTCCAATAGACTCTGGAAGTGATACCAAAGCAAAGCAATTGCGGATATATAGCTTTTGCAATGATGTGAGACTTCCAATAGACTCTGGAAGTGATACCAAAGCAGAACAATTGTGGAGATATAGCTCTTGCAATGATGTGAGACTTCCAATAGACTCTGGAAGTGATACCAAAGAGCAATTGCGGAGATCTAGCACTGGCAATGATGTGAGACTTCCAATAGACTCTGGAAGTGATGCCAAAGAACGGCTGTCAGTGAGGCGTAGCTCTTGCAATGATGTGAGACTTCCAATAGATTCTGGAAGTGATGCCAAAGAATAGCAGTCAGTGAGGTGTAGCTCTTGCAATGATGTGAGACTTCCAATAGACTCTGGAAGTGATACCAAAGCAGAGCAATTGCGGAGATATAGCCCTTGCAATGATGTGAGACTTCCAATAGACTCTGGAAGTGATGCCAAATTAAAGCAGTCATTGAGATATAACTCTTGCAATGATGTGAGACTTCCAATAGACTCTGGAAGTGATAGCAAATCAAAGCAATTGCATAGATATAGCCCTTGCAATGATGTGAGACTTCCAATAGACTCTGGAAGTGATGTCAAAGAACTGCAAGAATTGAGGTTTAGCTTTTGCAATGATGTGAGACTTCCAATAGACTCTGGAAGTGATGCCAAAACAAAGCAGTGGTTGAGATCTAGCTCTTGCAATGATGTGAGACTTCCAATAGACTCTGGAAGTGATGCCAAAGAACGGCTGTCAGTGAGGCGTAGCTCTTGCAATGATGTGAGACTTCCAATAGACTCTGGAAGTGATGCCAGCAGAGCAGCGGTTGGCGTAGCTCTTGCAATGATGTGAGACTTCCAATAGACTCTGGAAGTGGTGTCAGGGAAACACAATTGTCCAATTCAAGATGTCTCAGTCTTACTAATCTCTTCATATCTTTGGGCAGTTGTATTAAATTTTTACACATATTAAGTCTTAGACTCAACAAGTTGTGCAAGTTGGTAATTCCTTGTGGGAGCTTTTTAAGTTCCAAATTCCCGCTTAAATCAAGATATCTTAAATGCTTCAAGTTTCCTATATTCTTTAGAATTTCCAACCGTTCATTTGCAAGATCCAATACACGCAAGTGCTTTGGAAGTGATGTTGTAGACCGGCAAATTGGATTAAAAAATCTTGACAAAAAATGACTTCGGATGAAGTAGCACTGTCCTTTCGGCGACAAAATTGTTCTCACTCTTTTTGTCTTGGCATTACCAAATTGAAACTTCCAATCCCCGTCAAAATGACTTGACACGTGACGAATGACATCACCAATGTTTTCTTCTTCTATCCTTTCACTTTTGACAATGTAACACTCATTTTTAGTGATTGACAGTGCTAGATCATGTATGAGGTCATGCATCTTGCACTGCTTTATCTCATCAAAGAAATCTCGCTTCACATCTTGAAACAAGCACCTTGACAATAACTGCATGAAATACTCATCCCCAATATCTTCCATTACCTTATTTGTATCAAAGGGAATGAACCCCTCAGCTATCCACATCTGAATTAGAATTTTTCTCTCAATCTCATAATCTTTTGGAAACAGAGAGCAAAATGCAAAGCAATTTTTCAAATGGGAGGGAAGATAATCATAACTAAGTTTAAGGATAGATAAGATTGTGGTGTCATCAGAACCTGCATTTGCAAATTCGTGATCCCTAAAATATGACCATTCACTCACTCCCAACTTTTTGGTGAACAATAGGCTACCAATGGTTCTTATTGCAAGTGGAACTCCAACACATTTTCCTGCAATATCCTTTCCAATACCTACCAACTTATGGTCATCAGGTTCTTTCCCATCTCTAAAAGCCACTCTACGGAATAGCTCCCAAGATTCATCTTCATCCAAACCTTTTAAGGAAAAAGGTGGATCTGTTCCCATTGTATTTGCCACTTCCATACTCCTTGTAGTGACAATGATCATACTTCCTTTTCTTCCACCCCTGAACAAGTTTTGTAATTTAAGCCATTCCCCTCGATCCTTAATATTCCAGACATCATCTAAAACAAGAAAAAAACGTTTCCCCTTAACTTTACGGCTTAATTCCTCAACTGGTTGAGGTGGCTGAGCAGATGTTTGCTGTCCACCAATAATCTTTTGAGCTAACATGTTATTGCTAAGAGGTTGTGTTTCATCAGAGACACAAACCCACATCATAAGCTCAAAATGATTTTTGACAGACACATCATTATACACAAGTTGAGCAAGTGTTGTTTTACCAAATCCTCCTATCCCAACAATGGGAACCACAGAAACGTCACTTTTCACGTCAGGGTTTAAAAGGGTACTAACAAGACGCTTCCTTTCCTCATCTCTCCCTACGACATCTTGCTTGCTCACGAACGGGTCGGTTCGCCTCCATTCATGAGACTCATTCGAAGTGCTTGAAGAGCTCTCACGCAACATAAATAGATTCTTCTCATCATAAATCTCGTCTAGTTTCTTCCTAATTGCCCTGATTTTACGACCCATTTTGTGAGCACAAACAATTCGGTTGGATTTGGAGAAGAATATGCGTACCTCCTTGGCCATTTTATCTTTGGTAATCACTTCCCTTGCAAGTTCCTCAGCTAAGTAGGCATCCAACAAGTCATCAGCATCAAGCAACACATCTTTCATCTTTTGTAGCCAATCACTGATTGCGTCAGTTTTTGTTGCCTTCTTCTCTGCATCATGAAGCACGGCTCTGATTCCAGCCATCTTCCTCTTCATCGTCTCCAAATCATCTTGGAAGTTGCGGAGAAGCTCAAACTCTTTAGCAACTAAAGAGCCCAGTAACCCAATGACTTTATCAGCAATGGCTTCCATTGATTCTGTGGCTAATGTAATTTGATGGGGTTTGTACGAGGAGAGTAATATGAATAATTGTTGGGTGATATATGTGATTACTTACCTCCCAAAATGAAGCGTGCATATATATAGAGCCTCTTTTTGGATGCTTGCTTCATGAGAGCAACAGAATATTGAGTATGAACTTTTTTGTTTAATATTCCCTGATGATAGCTCCATGCGAATATGTTCATGCATTGGCTTCTACGTTTTGATGCTTAATTATTGTATGCCTTCTCTGGTGGAGAATCCGGATAAAGAAAGTGATGAGCTTTTTCCTTGGAGGCCCTCCAACCAATCTTATTTATTCCTTCCTCTATGTCCCTATCTGCAATTTTGTTATCTACGGTATAAATTTCTTCCCTATGAAATTATCATCTTATGCACTCAAATTAACTATTAATTTTTATTTCATTTTCATAAATTAAAAAAGGAAAAATCTATATGGGGGCCCAATTAAGGCTCTGAATGTCAAAAAAATCCCTAACAACTTTCACATCCCAAAAAAGGCCCCAGGACCCTTTTTGACATGTGAATGTGTGGTCAAATGACATTGATAGCCCTGGTATCACTTTCCTCTTTCCTCTGTATCATTAAACCCATGGAATATTCTCTCTCTTCTCTTGCTCTGGTTTTCCAGCGTTGAAAAGAATCGACTTGTTGTTAGAGAGGGCAATAATAATAGGTGGAATAATGGAGGAAGAGAGATTTCTAGGGTTATTCAAATATCATTGAAATTGTATCCACCCCTTACAGTAACAATACCAAAACACGTCTACGAGTCATTGTTTCATGAAAACTCATGGCTAGAGCTGTGTTTGACTTTACTTTCTCAAAAACCAGCAGCCACATTGAAACTTCTAAAGCTTGACAATCCATTTGTGTGTCTTTTTATCTTTAAAATCGTTTTTTCTGCTTGTCTTGCAAGAACTCTCGAGCCCAAGAGCAAGATATATATATATATATATGTGTGTGTGTGTGTGTGTGTGTGTGTGTGTGTGTATATATAGATAGATAGAGAGAGAGAGAGAGAGAAATTAAAGGAGGAAAATGAAAGAGATAAGAGAAAAAGAAGAGAGACATAGGGAAAAGGGTATTCAATCTTATAACCTATTGAATATGATATGTTTCAAAAATTGATATGAACAAAGACTAGAATTCAATCTTACCTGTTCAAACTTTGATGTTGTAAATGTGGCTTTTTCTGTTGTAAATTCACTCTGTAAGTTTAGGACTTGAGTTTCAATAAAAATCTAGGTTTTTAAAGTTTGTTGTAAATGTGTTTTTTTCTGTTGTAAATGTGGTTTTTTCTGTTGTAAAGGCCATCTGTAAGCTTAGGACTTGAGTTTGAACGAAAATTCAAATTTTTAAAGTTTGTTGTAAATGTTGCTTTTTATGTTGTAAATGTGTCTGTAAGCTTATGACTTGAGTTTGAACAAAAATCCAAGTTTTTAAAGTTTGTTGTAAATGTGGCTTTTTCTATTGTAAAGGACCTCTGTAAGTTTAGGGACAATCAAAATTGGAAAAATGCAGCAACACATTATCAAAATAGTAAAGTTTCAATACATCATTTTTTGTTGCTAATGTCAGTTTTTTCTCTAAGGCTAGTCAAAAAAGGCACATTCAGTTGCCATTATATACATTGGCAAAATAAGGTCATATGAATGCCAACCAAACACTTGCTAATGCGAACGTATCTATGCACATTGTTTATCTGACTGTCTGTATACGTTCGAACGGGGAAGTTACGTTCGAACTGGGAAGTTAAGTTCTAACTGTGGCTGGGAAGTTACGTTCGAATGTAACTTCCCAGTTCGAATGTAACTTCCCCGTTCGAACGTATACAGACGACAGTCAGATAAACAATGTGCATAGATACGTTCGCATTAGCATGTGTTTGGTTGGCATTCATATAACCTTATTTTGCCAATGTATATAATGGCAACTGAATGTGCCTTTTTTGACTAGCCTTAGAGAAAAATCTGACATTAGCAACAGGAAATGTTGTATTGAAACTTTAATATTTTGATAATGTGTTGCTGCATTTTTCCAATTTTGATTGTCCCTAAACTTACAGAGGTCCTTTACAACAACAAAAACCACATTTACAACAAACTTTAAAAACTTGAATTTTTCGTTCAAACTCAAGTCCTAAGCTTACAGAGAGAATTTACAACCGAAAAAGCCACATTTACAACATAAAAAGCAACATTTACAACAAACTTTAAAAATTTGGATTTTCGTTCAAACTCAAGTCCTAAGATTACAGATGGCTTTTACAACAGAAAAAACCACATTTACAACATAAAAAGACACATTTACAACAAACTTTAAAAACCTGGATTTTCATTGAAATTCAAGTCCTAAGCTTACAGAGGGCATTTACAACAGAAAAAGCTACATTTAAAACATCAAAGTTCGAACGAGTAAGATTGAATATAATTCTAGTCTTTGTTCATATCAATTTTTGAAACATGTCATATTCAATAGGTTATAAGATTGAATTCCCTTTTCCCTATGTCTCTCCTCTTTCTCTCTTATCTCTTTCATTTTCCTCTTTTAATTTCTCTCATGTCTCTCTCTCTCTCTCTCTCTCTCTATCCCTTGCTCTTGGGCTCGAGATTTCTTGGAAGCCAAGCGGCAAAAACGAGTTTAAAGATAAAAAGACACATAAATAGATTGTTAAGCTTTAGAAGTTTCAACGTGGCTGATGGTTTTTGATAAAGTAAAGTCAAACACAGCTCTAGCCATGGGTTTTCATGAAACAGGGATTCGTAGACGTGTTTTGGGTATTGTTACTGTAAGGAGTGGACACAATTTCATTGATATTTGAATAACCTTAGAAATCCTTCTTCCTCCATTATTCCACCTATTATTATTGCCCTCTCTAACAACAAGTCGTTTCTTTTCAACGCTGGAAAACCATAGTAAGAGAAGAGAGATAATATTTCATGGGTTTAAAGATAAAGAGGAAAGAGAAAAGTGATATCAGGGCTACCAATGTCATTTGACCACACATTCACATGTCAAAAAGGGCTTTGGGACATTTTCTGGGATATGAAAGTGGTTAGGGCATTTTTTGACATTATAGGCATTAATTGGGCCCCATATAGATTTTCCCATTAAAAAAATAAAATATGACTATTTTTTTTCTTGGGAAAAAGTATTTGTATATATTTTACCACCTAGAACAAACTCAAATTCTCCTGTAAAACCCTAAATGAAGATATAAATACACATTTTAAAATATATAAATTATCTAATTTGCTGAAAATATTAATTATCATCTGCTAAACCCAAGAAGAGATTTCACAGTGCATCCAAACATATCATATAAACTCATCATGCCCTGTCTTAGTACACGTCCTTCCTTCTTAGAGGATCCTACGAAGATGTTGGGGGTTCATTCACTACTACTCAACAGTCAACATCTTATTTTATGACAACATAATAACTAGAAGTTCTTACAAACTGAAGCCATCATTTCAGGCAACAAGAGCTTCAATCTTGTGTTCAATGTGGGCTTCATTGTCCTCCAGACGACCTTTGATTGTGTCATTCTCCCAACGGACCAACGTTGGTACCCCAGTGAGCTTGAACCTTGGGTCCACCCTCCATGGATGCTGAGGGTTCCTCCATGTTGGTCTGTCTCCTACATATGCCTTCAATAGTGCAATATCATCTGATGCGGCTTCCAGCTTTTTGTATATCACAGGTTCAGCTCTCACACAGTCTACCAAAAAGAAAAAAACCAAACACAAAAAAGTCATTTTTTGGGTTTTCCTAAATGAGTTCTAACTAGTTTAGGATTGGTTTGGGAGGATGGAGACAATAACTATTGGATAATTACAGATAAAAAGTAATGGAGTGGGTGGGTTAGGATGGATTCTCAAGCCACACTCATCCACACTTCAATTTTATACTCCAATTTCAATTCCTTGTAATTATGAATTCACAAATATCAGAAATAGAGTAGTACAATAGCCAGTCTTGCTGCACTCTCCTTCAAACCTCAATTCTGCAACAACAAGCTCTTCCCACTTTTTTGGGTTGAATGGTGATGAAGTTTGGGTAATTTAATGAAGAGTTTCACTTCCTTAAGTGGAGCTTTCCCACTGTAAGATATGTATTTCACAATTCTCGCCCCAGTTTTTTGCTTACTGATACGAAAATCTCGAAGTGCTAAACGAATAATCCCTCAAAAGTTTTCGTTTAAGCTACCCAAAACATTCCATTAAATGTGCCCTAATGCTCCAAACAAACAGGTATACTATCAATACAATCTCGCAGAATTCCATACTTACTCCAAAAATTCACCATATCACAGAATTAAGGGCAAGCTTCTAAGAAAAACTGACAAAATGGGAAACGATAACACAGAGAAATAAGCTGCTTGATGTATGGAGATTCGGAAGCAGTTCAAGAAACACAATAATACCAGGGCACCAGCTGAGAGAGGTAGCAGGTTCTTTGTCGGCGAGGAAGAGGATTAGATTGGCCTTGTTCTTCGGCCCCTCTGATCGAAAGTTCTCGAAGACTCCATCGAAGCTTGAAACCGTGGCATCAAAGATCTTCAGTGGCATTTTCCCAATTATCTGCGACTCCGCAACGAAGAATAGGATAACTTTCTGGTGTCGACGACGATGAAATTGCACGCCATTATATATGTCAGGATTCTCTTCTCTTGGATTGATGGATTGATTGAAAGCGGGTCGGGCCATCAGGAGACGACGGGGCTATTTCCCCCCCCCCCTCTTTTTTTTTTTTTAAAAAATGTTTGTTGCAAATTTAAAATAATATAATTAATTTTCAACATATTTTATTAAAATTAAGAAAAAATTCTATTTCACTGGCCATGTATTAAAATTTTATATTTTTATAAATTTACCCTTATTTAATATACACTCGAGGTGTAAAATTATATATCTGATCTATATGAAAAAATTAAGAATATGACTTAGATAAAATCAAAAAATATTTTCTCTACCAGCTTATTTCTGATAAATTAGGTGAGGAGAGTGTTTTTCTAAAATTCTAAAGCCCACACAACTTTAATACCATCAATCAATTATTATTCTATATATAATCTAATATTTATATAAAAATTAAAATCCATATTTTCCTAGGATATAAGTATAGAAAGCATCCCCGTGGGCTTCATATTATGCTGTTTAAAAAATAAAAATATATTGTTGAAATTGTTTAACAATATAGGTGCAATGTATCTGGATTCTGGACGCAACTCTTCTTGAAATTTTGTGTAGCACATTTTTAATCGAATGCAAAAGGAAAATAAAAACATTTGCACATAGTTGGTTGTTGAGCACTTGAGCCTAAATTTTGCAATCCCAGATTTTTTTCAGTACCTGATTAGAAACCAGTGCTCTTGGGGAGGCATATTAACTCTGAGGTGCCTAGGTTAACGCTTGAAGGTAATAGACGGTTCGCCCTACCCAATATCGGTATCACCTAAGAGGGAGATTTCGCCATGCCCTTGGATCGTGGGTGAACCCAATCCATTTCCTAAATTTGTACAAAAAGAAAAACCAGTGCTCCTCAAATAGTACGTAAAAATCATGTGAATGATGTGGGGTCCAGTTTATTACATGTGATTCAGGTGGGATCTGGGTTTGATGTGATACATCATCATTCTGCTGTAAAACAAAAACATGATTGACGGATGGATGATTGAACCAGGGATGAGTCGATAAATTTATCGGGAGAGAATTGTCACCCGTTCCATTCACCATAATGAATCTAAACTCATCTGCATTTTGACTTTAATATAATTATCACTACTTATTACTCTCCGGTCCTAATTATGAGACATAGTTAACTTTTTTGGAGAGAACAAGGAAACTAATTAAATTACGTTATAGTATTTTTATTTTTATTTTAAATTATTTAGTTTAACTAATAAACTAATATATAATCTAAAGATACATAATATATGAAATGATTAAGTAGCTTATTTAGCTTTCTTAATCTCTCCAAAGAAAAATCAACTATTTCTTATAATTAAGACTGGATGTAGTAATAGAAGTTGAGGGAAAAAAACTACTTATTAATAGAACAAGTATTGCTACATTGTTTTTGGTGGAAGTTATTTTAAGCTTTCGAAGCTTCTGCCAGTATAGAAGAATAATTTATGGTTCTAAAATATTGTTTTATGAGGTGTAGAATATTTATTATATAGTTTAGTCTTTATGATTGAGCAATTTTTTATTGTATGCAAAATAAATAAATAAATATTTATTTATAATAGTAATAAATCATGTTATTATTTTATCATCATCTATTTATCAGCTGCATTTTGACTTCAATATAATTATCACTACTTGTTAATAGAACAAGTATTGCTACCTTGCCATGCTAGTGGAAGTTATTTTGAGCTTTTAAAGCTTCTGACAATATAGAAGAATAATTTATGGTTCTAAAATATTGTTTTATGAGGTGTGAAATATTTATTATATAATTTTGTTTTTATGATTGAGCAATATTTTATTGTATGCACAATAGACAAATATTTATTTATAATCATTATAAATCATGTCATTATTTTATAATCATCTATTTTAAATAACTTGTGTGTGTATGTGTGTGAAAATCTCAAATGTATTGTTTGTCCAAGAGATAGATATCACTATAACGTGAAAACACCAAACACAATTTAAAGTAAAGTAAACTTAAAATCTAGACTGTATTTAAAAACTCAAAATAACGCATAGGAACTCATTTTTCTGGGATGAATAAACTCAAATCTGGTGTTACCAACAATGATTTATTGCACGCCATTATATGTGTAAGGATTCTCTTCTCCGGGATTGATTGAAAACGGGTTGGGTCATTTGAAAAAAGTGAAAATGACATCTAGGTGCCAACTAAGGCCTAAGGAGAATAATATACTGACAAGTCCTATAAAAAAATTGGGATTAATTCACTTGTTAATTCCCTGTTTATTTGTCAATTGAGATTTTTTTGATATTATTTTCTTTGATTGAAACCTAAAAGTCATTCTCCCTTTTTAAAATGTTTGTTGCAAATTTTCTTTTTTTAAAAACACTACTCCACTCCTCCGGATTATAATTAACTTCCAACATATTTCATTAAAATTAAGAAAAACTTTCAATTTCACTAATCATATATTAAAATTTCATATTTTTTATAATTTTATCGTTATTTAATGCATATTTCGTACATAAAATTATACATTCGTATGAAAAAATTCAAAATATGAGTGACAGATAAAACAAAAAACAAAAATTTCTCTACCTTATAAATTAGGTCATGAGAGTAATTTTCTAAATAGTAAATACCCATTTTGGTCCCTGAAATAACACGCGCTACCCATTTTGGTCCCTGAGTAAAAAAAATGTCATTTTTAGTCCTTAAACAGTAAAAAAAGTCCCTTTTAGTCATTTTAGTCATTTTTTGTGGGCATTTTAATCCTTCACAAGTTCGTAAAAAATCCTTTTTAGTCCATAAAAAGGACCAAAAATGACATTTTTTTTACTCAGGGACCAAAATGGGCAGCGCGTGTTTTTCCAGGGACCTAAAAGGGTATTTACTCTTTTCTAAAATTCTAAAGCCCAGTGCCCCACACAACTTTAATATCATCAATCAATTATTATTCTATATATTCTATCCGGTTCTAATTATAAGAATATATTTTGGTTTTGGTCTTAATTATAAGACCAAGTTTTAACTTTTATCAATTTTTCCTAAAATACCCATATTGATATTTTCTCAATAATGATTTAATAATATATCTATATATTCTATAAAGTAAATAATATTTGCAACTCATTAATGTCATATACACCTCAAATAATAATATTATAACTTTGCTTATAAGAATGTCGGAATCCCCATTCACACATTCTCTCGCTTCTACTATTTTTCCCTTGATGTACTTTTCAGTTTTTAGTAGGGGTATTTTTAGAAAATAATTATAATTAACTAATTTAACTTCTCTCCTTAATCTCTCCAAATTCTGATAGATAGTTCCCATAATTAGGACCGAATGAAGTCTAATGTAAAATTTATATATTGAAAAAAAAAAGTAAAAAACACAATCCATATTTTTCCAACATTGTTGAAATTTATCGTATTACAAAAGTTATTGCTTCTTGAAATTTGATAATAAAAAAAAAAAATAGGAAAATCATTTTCAAGGCTCTTTTAATATTGACAATTTCAAAAAAGACCCCAAGATTCTGATAATCACAAAAAAGGCCCCAGGACCTTTTTTGGGTTTTTCAGAATCTTGGGTGAGTTGTTAACGGGGCTAATATAGTTATTAAATGTACTGATTTAGTTGTTAGCAAAAGTGTTATTAACGTGACTGATTTAGTTGTTAAAGACATCCCCGTTAACAACTCACCAAAGATTCTGAAAATCTCATAAAAGACCTTGGAGCTTTTTTTGAGATTATCAGAATCTTGAGATTTTTTTTAGAATTGTCAGTGTTAAAAGGGCTCTAAAAATAATTTTACCAAAACAAATTTGCACATGGTTGTACATTTAGTACCTGATTAGAGACAGTGCTACCCATGTACGTAAAAATCACGTGAATAACGTGGGGTCCAGTCTTATTACTGTGACTCATCCCTCATGTGATATCTGGTTTTAATAAGAGAGTTAAATCAGTTACTTAATTATATTATATATTAAACATCCTTAGATGATATATTAATTTATAAGTAAAGGAAAATAGTTTGGATAAGAAATGATAAATATAAATATTTTAAATTATTTTAATTATTTTTTTTAATATATTAAAAAAAATTAATTTTATCTTATTTTTAAAAGATGAGGAATATCGTCATACTTAAGGTTGTCAAACTCACAAGTTTAAACAAACTTGTAACAGTGACGTAGCGAACTCAAATAAAAAACTCGTACGAGTTTATTTTTATTATTAAATAAGTATTAATAGTGTATAATTAAATACTTAAAATATAAAAATGACAACAATTTTTTTAAATATATTTTAAATCTAAATAATTAAAATTAAATCCGTCTACATATATCATATTTAACAAAATTTTTTTTATAAAATTTATATATAAAGCCGCTAAATATTATCAAATAAAAAAAAAGTTAACACAAATTTAACAGTAAGTTAACACAGTTTTATAAACTAGAAACGTAAAAACGGTAAATTCGTATATAAACTCGTAAGTTTAATCGAATTTACAACTGACATGAATTTATTAGTGACTTGATTCGTTTTTGTAAGTTAAAAACGTAAAAAGGTAAACTAGAAGAATCAACTCACGAGTATGACAACATTAATCATACCGTAAAAACAAAAAAGAATTGATGGATGATTGAAGCAGGGATGAGTCAATTTATTTTTAAGGAGGGTTGTCACCCGTTCACGATAATGAATCTAAACTCAGCTGCATTCTGACTTCAATATAATTATCACTACTTATTAAATAGAACAAGTAATACGGTAAAGTTATTTTGAGCTTCCCAAATTTCTGCAGAATGACAAATTATGGTTTTAAAGTATTGTTTTATGATGTGTGTAATACTACAGTATTTATTATATAATTTAGTCTTTATGATTGGATAAATTTTTTATTATAGGCACAATAAGCAAATATTTATTCGTAATCATAATAAATTACGTAATTATTTTATGATAATCTATTTTAAATGATTCGTATATATAATGAAAGTCTCAAATGTATTGTTTGTCCAAAAGATATATATCATCCTATAGGAGTGTAGCATAATATAACGTGAAAATTTAAAGTAAAATAGACTCGAAATCTAAAATGTATTTGAAAACTCTAAACAACACATTGAAACTCATTTTTCTATTTTTTACATTGTTGTTATTGCTTTGTTGGTCCGGAAGGTAGGTGTGAACATATCAAACAATCTCGCATCCCCGTTATTAACCAATTGAATGTTGTATTTTTTTTTCTTTCTCTTGAAGGAATGGTTAAAGACATTGACAACTGAATTATTAGAAGGTTATCATTATTAACCAATCGAGCTTGCTACATCTTAATTAAATTAAAAGTTTAAAAATATGCTTACGTTGAGTTGACCCAAAATTGTATACACTTACCATACAATAGTTTTAAAAATTATTTTAATCAATTCATATTGGGTAGCTTCTTGTTTCTATGTTCAAAAGAGTAATGTTATTCCATCTAGTCCTTAATATAAAACATATTTAACTAATTTAATTAGATTATAGTATAAAACACCACAGTCATTTTCTTTAATTCATCAATTCCCTATCTTCTTTAATTATTATTGGAAGAGAGTGTACAGCAAGCTCAAGCTTTGCATGATATATGAAACATTGATAGGGTTATTTCTTCTTCTTTTTTTTAGGAAATTTTAGGAGAGAGGTTGAATTCACTCACAGTTTAAAGGATGTCTCTCCCAACATCTTGACCAACTCTAGGATCGAACCCCTCCCTTTGGTAAAAATGTCCGACCCCTTTACCAGTTGAGCTCAAAGACGAAGGGTCCTCTCGATAGGATTATATCTAATAAATACTGATATAGAGTTGATAAATGGATTTGGGTTGGGCCGGTCGGGACAATCTACTTGGATTGGAATACATAAAATGGATTTTGGAGTTAACATAACATTTTTTGGTTAGTTTAATGGTCCATATAAAAAAAAAAAGGTAGTTTAATGATATATTTCTTCAATGGTTATTTTGTTTATTTGTTTGGTGGCCAAAAATAAAAAGTCACGTTTTGCTTGAAGATTGAGTGAACAGTGCGAATTATTATTAAATTTATATGGTATTCTATATCAATAGTTCAATACTGATTATACTCCCTCCGGTCTTAATTATAGGAGCAATTTAACCGATTTTGGGAGAATTAAGGAAATGAGTTAAATTAGTTAATTTTATTCATTTTCCTAAAATATCCTTATATAAATTTAAAATGACACAAGTTGCCCTAATTATAAGTGTTTCTAATTTGCCTTACGTTAGACATCCATGACATATTAGTTTAGTATATATGTATATTAGTTGCTTTTTATATAGTCATGTGTATACATATAGATCTAATTTCTTTTCAACACGCTTTCTAATTGAAATAATGGTCTTGCTATATAAACATATATATGTGTATACATATAGATCTATCTACATACACACACACACACACACATATATCTACACATATATATATTGACACACATAAACACAGATATACATATAATGCACACACACATATATAAATGCTCCTAATAATAACTATAAATAGGGCTATTATTGGAAAAAATTGACAAAAGTTAAAACTTGCTCTTATAATTATGACCAAAACCAATTCCAAAATTTGCTCCTATAATTAGGACCGGAGGGAGTATCATTTTTATGTAGAAATAAAAAATAAAAGAATCCCAATAAAAACTTTAATTCAATCGGCAAACACTACAGTAGTTATTGAGGGGACGTAAAGTATTGGGGGCACATGGACTGAATACTTTTTGTTGGCATGAAAATTGAAGACAACCCACAGAGTAAAAAAGGGATTTTGGAATAATGGGTGTAAGCGGAAGCTTCCGGGCAGGTTGGGCACCATCCATGTTGACCGTTTTAAACAAATTCTAACTTATTTGAATAAGATATTTACAAAATTACTTTTATTTCAATTAACTTTTATGAATTGAAGTTTAGAGTAAAAGTCATTCTGTTTGAATATAGTTATATAAAAAGGTTAGTTTTATGGGAATTTGCTCATGCGATACGGTGAAAAACCGATCTCAAAATTCTCAGGTACGAAGAAGAGGCAAAAGCACAAAATTTAAACGTTCGACCTAACTAGTCTTTTTTGACAAATTAAATTTCACTTGCTCTCAATATTAAACCAAACATGATTTTTGGCTTGATCAACTCATTTTTCAAAAGTGAGTTTTGTGATCCCAAATAAGGACACTTTGTTTGAATGAGGAAAAATTAAATATTTTTATCTGAAAAAAAATAATTATTTTGTAGAATGATATAGTATTACCTCCGCTCCTAAATATAAGACATAATTTATAATATAATTGTATTTTAAACTATGTCTTATATTTAAAACCGAAAGAGTAATAATAAATCACGCAAAGCTTGTGATTTGAGTCTTTGTGAAAGTTCTTCATCTTCCAAATATATAAATTCTTAATGGAAATGACAGCCCATATATTCAAGCACTCTCCCATAAAGACTCACCATAACGCGTAATTTAAGGTAGCTATAATTACCAAACTCTAATCATGTCATATATGTAGCAAATAGTCTAACACACACACACATGTCAGAAGATCTTTTGACTGGTACATAGATACATTAACTCTTCTTAAATTCTTACTTCATAAATCGTAAAAACTATTATTTTTTAAAAGCTAATACAAACACATACTTATTGATAATAACAACTCAAATAGTTAACACTATAGTTAAATACTACTATCTCTGATCCTAATTATATGAACACTTTTATAGTGCAAAATATGAATATTTTTGTAGTGTAAAAATATTCCTATAATTAAAACCGGAGGGAGTACTATAATACCTTCAAAAAGTGAAAGTGAAAGTGAATTAAGCTTTCTAAACAGGAGTCCTTGACTAAGAAAACAATATGATTACCATATTACAAAGGAAAGAGGCACCTACCTTCCTTTCAGGAACTGAGAAAGTTGCTGAAGTTATAAATTGAAGTCATCAAAGTCAAGCACGAGACATGTGTTTAACTTGGTGAGCAAGCAAAAACCAAAGACCGAAAAAACCCAAAAAGAAATGCAAAAATACCAAATATATCCTTGCGTCTTTATCTTCCTAGCTTGCTTATATACCTCTGGCACTGTGTTTGATTAATAGCTTGAGAGAGAATTAAGAGGCAAGAGAGAGTGTCCTCTGTGAGAGCCACCATGTTGTGCTGCTTCATGCCTAAATCATCATCAGCTTCATCTTCTTCAGCTAACAACACAAAACAAGAAGATGAAAGCAATAAGAAGAATGCAGTGGAAGCTGGTTCTTTAACGCTGAGACACAAAGAGATCCAGAAATCTGAAGCTCCCATCGTTGTTTCTTACTTCCCCGTTAATTCTCAGCCTTCTCGCTTATAGCTCCTATATATATATATATATGGTCCTCTTCATCTTCTTCAAGACTTCAACCCAGCCACTTCTCTTTCTGATACATATGATCAGGGAAAACGCCTATCGCTTCTCTTTGTATCTGTGACTTTCTTTCTTTCTGAGTTTCTTCTTTTATTCTGTGGTAAGGAATTATTTTTCTTAATTATATTTCTGCCCACAAAAATATGTGGACGATCGATACATATAGCTTATATAAGGGATGATGTATGAGCACCAATGGACTATAGTCTATAGCAATGATCGATCTTTACATATTAATTACTAGTATTTCTTTAGATAGAGATATCTTGCATATTAATTTCAATACTCTGTAGCCTTCAGGTTAATTTGCTTAAAGTACGTTCCCAGACATTTATATCATTGATCGAGTGGGTTTAGATTAGCTTTTGGATAATAACTTTTGGAAGAAAAAACAAAAAAAGTGTTTTCAGACAGTAGATTTTAAAGAATAACTTCTGAAAAGGTTAAAAAAAAAAGAAGCTTATGGCAAAAGTATGGTTTTGAACCCTCAAACCATGGTTTTCAATTAAAACCACGATTCTTCGGAGTGTTTGTGCAACTTATCTCAAACCATGATTCTTCGGACTGTTTGTGTAACTTATCTCAAACCATAATTATCAGTCAAAACTATAGTTCTCTAGAATTTGAGAGTGTTTGTTAACTTCACTTCTTAAAACCATGATTTCAAAGCGAAACCAAACACTTAATTAAGAGACTTCACTACTTTTTCTTACTTTTTTTCCCTAAAATAAAGAAAATTATGTGTGTGTATTAACTTATTAAATATATATACTTACTTGTACAAATTTCTTAATTCTTATACATACATCTGGTCAATAATTACGCCTGGCATCAATAAATTAAATGAATATAATAATAATACTAGAATGATAGACCAACTTCTTCTTCTTGTTTTTTCTTTTTTTTTAAAAAAAAGAGCCAATTGGACCGGTGTGAACATAGAATTGTGTATGCATATACAAAGATGTGGACGTCCATCTTCAATATTCTATCATTTTTTGTTAAAGTTACAACTATTATGATTGAAATTGATAACTACTTGACTCTCGTGATTCTGTTTTTTTTTTTTTCAATGACCTAAAATACGATTTATAATTCATTAATCTACAATTAATCTCATAAGTCCATTGAATTGTAACTTCATGCTTATAGATAGCGCATCTCACTTGAAAACTTAATAATAAAAATATTTCTATCTCATATTGCTTAATTTAATTTTCAATTTCTTCATTATTTTACTTAAACTCAATCAAATTGAAATTCACATTTTATTTATTTATTTCTTTACTCTTTCCTATTGCTACACAATGTGTTGTTTAATTTGCCTTGTTTAAAATACAATAATTAGGGAAAGTTTGTTTTTATATTTTTTTATATAAAGACAAAATGATACTCTCTATGGTCCTAATTATAAGACCTAGTTAAATTTTTTGGAGAGATTAAGAAAGCTAATTAAATTATTAGGTAAAAGGACAAAAATACACATATACTTTACCCTCGGGAACACTCAGCACCATATGCTTTTTTTGGGAGCAAAAATGCACATATGGTTAGAAAAAATGTGCAAAAGTCACATCTCCGTCAGGGGAAGTTAACATCTATTAATTTTAATATGAAAGTACCAAAATACCCCTAAAAAAACTATTGAATCAGTGCCTGAACCAGAACATCCCAATGGAATCAAAATTAAACGGATTCAGTGGATTTCGAGGCGTTCTTCACACAATGAGCAGTGTGAGTTCATTGCTTCTGCTGATTCTTCTTTCTGGGTTCGCTTCTTACTGCTAGTTTGCCTCCTGCTTTATTCGAAACAGGGTTGGAATCAGGAATTGCTGACATATAGAATAATTCTTGGGCCACCGATTCCATTGTGATACGAGTAGAATAATAGAAAGGGGAGTGTTTTGATGAGACAAATAAACCCCCCAACCAGAAAATGTTAAAAAAGACTTGCTTAAATCCTAATTTGTTTTATCTTCTTCATTGACTTGACTTGCTAGTTCCGTTTAATTTTAGAATTTATATTCATAATCAACGTCATGAATGAAAAATCAAACCCAAACATCCAGAAAACAGAGATTAGTGCAGCGATTTGCAAGAACTTTGATGATATTCTTTTGAGTTTTGTTGAGAAAGTAAGAGTTTACCTGGCTTCCTTCATGATTTTGAAGGATTGTCACCTCGACGAGGCAAGAAGACACCAGTTACGACACATTCCCTTTTTCCGGTAGGGTTCTCAACAAAAACGGCTCTCATTCCAGACCCAACCTGCTACTGCTGCTTCGCCGGAAGCAGAGGAGGCCATACGGATGAAGATAAACCCACAGGCCGACCAGTGTTTCTGCAACCACCAATAGCTTCGCCACTCCTCACTCCCCTGTTAGAGAACGTCTGCTTACTTTGCCTCTGTTCGTTAAACCCACTTCCTGAAGCAACTTTGGACAACTATTGCTGCCTCCGCATCTGAAACTGTGACAGGTCCGTGTTCTTCCATGTCGCGTTGTTGAAGAATCAGAGGTTGAGGGTGATCTTTTAGGGCTTTTTGGTATTTTCAAAATTTTAGTGTGGGTTCGCCGTCAAAGTTAACACCGTCAGTTAAGATTGTAACGGAGATGTGACTTTTGCACATTTTTTCTAACCACATGTGCATTTTCGCTCTCAAAAAAAGCATATGGTGCTGGGCGCTCCCGAGAGTAAAGCATATGTGTATTTTTGCTCATTTACCCTAAATTATTTTAGAGTATTTTTATTTTTTTCTTCAAACTATTTAGTTTGACTAATAAACTAATACATAATTTAAGGATATATAACATATGAAATGATTAAGTAACTTATTTAGCTTTCTTAATCTCTCCAAAAAAAAGTTAACTAGGTCTTATAATTAGGACCGAAGGTAATATTAAATAAGCCAATGTTTACAGGGTTTATAGAGATATACAACACAAATACTCCCTCTGGTCCTTATTAAGGCACCAACTAACAAGTTTATTTGGTCATTTTTATAAGGCACTTACTTGTTCCCAATGAACATTGATTATTTTTTCTCATGTCTGCCCCTAATTAATAAAGGTAGTGGGTAAAAGTAATAATTAATATAATATTAGAGTTTATTTCAATTAGTAGGGGTAATATTGAAAATCACTTAGATTCTAGGATAACTTTATTGACTTTAACTACTTATATTAATTTGTAAGAAAAATTAGTTGATACCGAAAGTGTATAAAAAAATAACCCTAGGTCGTTACTTGAATAGTCAAAAAGCAAGATAAAATCTCTTGCTACGTAACATTGAGCACGTATGAATGATCATTTGGAATGCAGATGAAACACTTATTAACACAGAGATCGAATTAAGATTGGAATCTTCGAATTGCGGCTGATGAAACTGGTACTTCTGATCCAAAAGAGAGTAGCTCTGAGGCATTTTGAAAAGAAACAACCACCCGGTGTATCATTGGTTTGCCTTAGAAATTCCTTAAGAGGATGATGTCTCTGAAAACATATGATTATATGACAAAAGTGTCTCAGAAATTTACGGAAGGGGGCATAATTTGTGGGGAGAGTTTTAAATACATTAAAAAACAAGGCTAAGTATGGTTAGAAATAGCAAAAGTGCTATTAAAAATAGTAAGGCTGGGCACTAAATAAGTTCAAGCACATATATTTTAATAACAAAAGTATATTACAATAAAAATAATTACAATATCATCCTTCTAAACCTTATTTTTTTGGAATTTCATCGTAATTGCCCTATTATCAATGCTATCAAATAGTACATCTTTTTCAATATAAGACATTAAACAAATGGCGAAAGTTTGATTCAGAGAAGCTGACTATTTGATTTTGGGATGCGAAAAGATTCTCTAGTATTTGGATTTAACCCTAAAAAAAAACACGTCGTTTTAAGGGGGGACACTTGCCTCCCAAGTCATATACCTGCATCCGCCACTGTTTGCAAGGGAGCATTAGAAAGCTAGGTCCATGTAATGAGAAACCTGCTTAATTTCCCTGATAATACCTGATAAATGCATATTTTATGATTAAATGAGTATCAATTCTGAGATATATTGGATTAAATTTATTACTATTTATATATCTTGCAGGAGTTATTAGCTGATTGAGAAAGGAGCAGAAAAAGGAAATCAATTTGAATTAATTGATTGATATGAGAGAGTGGATTACGAAATATTTGGAGCTGATTGGAGATCTCAAAAAGATGTTGCATATCTTTTATTTAAGGAAAGGATCACATCACAACCCAAGAAGAGCTTAAGGAAATTTCTATATAAAGAAGGAGGGAGATACACACAGGGAGACCACCGGAGAAAGAAGCAGAAATAACAAAAGCACAAAAGAAAGAAGAAACATCCTTATGCTCTCTAAATCTCGGTATTTACTAAAGGTTTAGAGAAAAAGGACGAAGAAAAGAAGGAGACGGCTGAAGGAAGAAAGAGGATGCAAGAACAATTCCAATTTTCATCTCTTTTCTTATATTTTGTTAACCTGGCCATGCTCGGCTAATTTTCTTTAGTAGTTAGGGCGAGGATGAACCCTATGCGAATTTAAGTATTTGTTTGAATTCTTGATTGAACGTTATTTTCCATGATTGAATGAATTATCTTTACTTAAAGCTTTCTTAAAGAATGATCACCTTTTAGATTGTTCATAGGTTGGTGTATGACAATAGAGATGTTGGTGCATCTAAGCTGGAACCGTTAATTCGTCATAGAGTTGCATGACCTAGACATAGGCTTACGAGTTTATGCGATCTTATAATTCTGGTTTAAATAAGTGATCTTTCCAAACAATACTAAGACATTAGGTTGTTTTTAAAGATAACGGACTAAGGTAGCGTCAAGACATTGGGACTTAGTCTAATTTTAGAGAATTGATCGTCAATCATGGGAAATAATAGTCAATTAGGGATTTAATTCAAATACTTGGATGAACATAGGGGATTTCTATGCCCTAGCTGCGTTTTCTCCACTGATTAACTTTTCTAAACTATCGTCTTTGAGATTCTTCATCTTGAATGCGTGTTTTCTATTAAACTCCTTAAAAATTCTGTTAGGCTACAACTCACCCTCTTTTACTCATTTGTCCAACTAAAGCTAAGATAACGAATTAGTGATTGGAGTACTATTCCTCGTGGGAACGATCTTTTACTCACTACTTTATTACTTATAACGACCGGTGCACTTGCCGAAGTCGCTATCAAGTTTTTGGCGCCGTTGCCGGTGACTAGTTTTATTTCAACACTAAGAGTAGTTATTGAAACTCTAGATTGGATTTCTTTTTCTTTTGTTACCCTACTCTGTTTATGCGAGGTACCATTGACAGAAATTCGCTGCAGTTTGATCCTGAAATTGAAAAGACAGCAAAGAGAAACCGGAAACTTGCTAAACAGAGAAAATGAGAGGCTAATAGTTCGAGTACTGAGGCGAAACCGGCTTTAATGGCAGAAATTGGTGCAGATCCTCCTCCTCCTCCAAAAAAGACCATGGGCGACTACATGACGCTTAATCCTGCCAGGGCTGCAACTAGCATTGTCAATCCTGTTGTGAATGCAAATAATTTTGAGATCAAACTAGCCCTCATAAGCTTGGTCCAAAAAAGCTCTTTTAGTGGGAGTGATTTAGAGGATCCTAATCAGCATATCGAGACTTTTCGCGAATTTGTGATACCATCAAGATGAATGGAGTTTCGGAGATGCTATTCGTGTGAGACTGTTTCCTTTCTCTTTGACGGGAAAGCGGGAGCTTGGCTTCGTTCTTGTCCTAATGGAAGTCTCTCCACTTGGGACATTATTACCACAAAGTTTCTTGAGAAATTCTTCCCTTCTTCTAAGTATACAAAGCTGCTTTCAGACATCAATTGCTTCACTCAAGGCAATGGGGAATCATATTGTGAAGCATGGGAAAGATTTAAGGAGTTGTTTAGGAGGTGCCCACAACATGAGCTGCAAGACTATGATCAAGTGAAAATATTCTTCAAAGGGATGCTTCCGTCCTCTAGGATGATGATTAATCTTTGCGGCGGGTGGTACGCTAAAAATAAAACTCCCGAAGAAGCATTGGAGTTGTTTGAAGATATGGGGTCCTTTGAGAATGAACCTGTTACTCCACAACCAAAGAGGGGAGTTCTTCAGCTAGACTCCTACAATACAATGTTGGCCCACAATGAGACCATTGCCCAACAAAACAAGGTGATACAACAGCAGTTAGCTTCCATCACTAAACAACTTGCTTCTTCTCAAGTATCATCTATCACTTCTCAGCCTCCTTTGCTTTGTGATTTTTGCCAAGGGGAACACGCTAATGGGAAATAATAGTCAATTAGGGATTTAATTCAAATACTTGGATGAACATAGGGGGATTTCTATGCCCTAGCTGCGTTTTTCTCCACTGATTAACTTTTCTAAACTATCGTCTTTGAGATTCTTCATCTTGAATGCGTGTTTTCTATTAAACTCCTTAAAAATTCTGTTAGGCTACAACTCACCCTCTTTTACTCATTTGTCCAACTAAAGCTAAGATAACGAATTAGTGATTGGAGTACTATTCCTCGTGGGAACGATCTTTTACTCACTACTTTATTACTTATAACGACCGGTGCACTTGCCGAAGTCGCTATCAAGAGCATTAGAAAGCTAGGTCCATGTAATGAGAAACCTGCTTAATTTCCCTGATAATACCCATGGGAGTATTAAATTTTTTCCTTGATGTAAAGCCATGATGTTGTGTTTCTTCCGGATAATGTGAAGGAAACAAATTATTTGAGATGCCAATGAAAACAATCCATCATCACATAAACTAGATATGATATCCTTGAACCTGGCCTGTTCTTAAAATTAGTAAAAGAGGAGAAAGAAAGTCTGATACTGAAATGGCCAAACCACACACTCCCTCAAAGAAAGTCTGATACTGAAATGGCCTGTTCTTATGAGAATATCTTAGTTATGATTTAGAATATCCATTAGATATATGCAAATCAGATCAAATGCATATTTGATAATTGCATTTAGAAATAAATTGGCCACATATGTTTATAATCAATTTGCAACATGAAAATTAGAAAACTGTTTGAACAAACAATTTCTCTTGAAAATGGTAGCAAGTTTATGTATATGTTTATTTTCACTTTTTAGAAGTGATTTACGGCATTCATATGATAAATATGTGAGAAAAGTTTTGTTTTGATTTATAAAAAAAAATACTTATTAAAACTAGGGCAGTATATGTGCAAGTGCTATGAAGAAATTTTTCAAGAAAAAAGGACATTAAAGTCCTAATTAAAAGAAATAATATTAGAAAAATCTCATAACCTGTTAATGATAAGTGAAAGAACAATCATTAACAAGTGGATGAGCTAAATTAACAAATTTTGAGACTTTTTTTATATTAATTTTTGGGTTAAGTAGCAATAATACACATGAAATTTGTCTCAGGGAGCGCCCAGCACCACGAGGTTTTTTTTGGAGCAAAAGTACACATGAGGTTACACATTGGGAGCAAAAGTCACACCAGCCCCACAGACCATGGACGTTGACCGTTAAGTAGCCTTAGTTGACCGTTAATGATGACGTGGACGCTGACTTGGACTGACTTGAGGCCAAATAGGAAGATTCATTGCTGACTAGGATCTACTGTGCAAAACAAAAAACAAAAAAAAAACCAGAGTTTAGGGTGTTCGAGCAAATCGAATATGGGAAAACAAGCTAGGCAGATCCAAATCGAAGGAAATCAGAGAGAAGCGACGATCGATTGGGGATGAGGGATCTAGCAGAGGGGTGCGCCGATGGAGTTGCAGACGATCGATTGGGGATGAGTGATCCAAGCTACTGTACCCAAAAAACAAAAATTGCCCAAGGTCACCCCTTCAAACGACTTGAAGGTTCGAAGCAGACTTGGCGTTAAGCCGTCAACTCTTTCCATTTTCACGTTTCAGCTTCATCATCATCCCTTTTTTTTTAATTCAGCAAAGTCTTTTCTGCATCGACTGCGAGCTTGGATTTCTCGTGATTTTCAACTTATTCGAATCGATTTTTATCCTTGTATTCCGGCCGGTGATTTTCCCGAAGTTTGAGTTTCTTGTCATTTTCCTTCACATAGGAACTCGGCGTCTTTGCCTTTCGCGATTCAGAGAGAGAGAGAGAGAGTGCAACTTATATGTTTTTGTTAGATTTTGCGTCGCACGCTTGCTTATGAGGTGTGGAGTTCCATCACTAATGGCCAGAAATGCATCATTGGATTTGTTATTCTTCTTGCTGATCGTGTTCGGTGGTTCTCATCCTTCACTGGGTTCGGAATTCAGAAAGCTGGGTGGCACAGATCCAAACGTCAATGGCACCACGAAGAGAACAAGGTAAAAATCTCTCAGTTATTCTCCATCTTATGATTTCAGATACGGCTCACTCAAGATTTGCTAGCCGATCTTCCCTGGATTCGGAGTAGGGTTCCTCCGCCTTTTTTTCTCCTTCTTCTTCTTTCGTGGGTCGATGTGGAAGCAGATTGGTGGGTCGATGAGTTTGTTTCAGGTGTTTCAATTAATTTGTTTGCTCACTCAAGATTTGCTGGCCGATCTTCCCTGGATTCGGATTAGGGTTCCTCCGCCTTCTTTTCTCCTTCTTCTTCTTTCGTGGTCGATTTGGAAGCAGAGTCGATGAGTTTGTTTTCAAGTGTTTCCCCCAATTGTTTCGTGGGTCGATGTTTTTTTCTTCTTCTTTCATTTCATTATTCCCCCAATTGTTGGGGAAATGCTGTTTAAGTTTTTTGTTTTTTTGTTTTGTTTTTTTTGTACAGTAGATCCTAGTCAGCAATTAATCTTCCTATTTGGCCTCAAGTCAGTCCAAGTCAACGTCCACGTCATCATTAACGGTCAACTAAGGCTAATTAACGGTCAACGTCCATGGTCTGAGGGGCTGGTGTGACTTTTGCTCCTAATGTGTAACCTCATGTGTACTTTTGCTCCAAAAAAAACATCGTGGTGTTGAGCGCTCCCTGAGGCAAGCTTCATGTGTATTAATGCTCCTTAACCCTTAATTTTTTTATTGAAACATTAATTTCATTTTTTCCTCAATTTCTTTTATTTTTTAGTGTGACTTGCTGGTTTTGGTTTAATTATTACATACTATTTGATTGATTTCACTTTTTTTTTTAAAAAAACAAACTCATATGACATCCAAATCAAACAAAACCAAGATCTGTCGCAGCCACCTTAAAGCTCATTATCACTTAAACTTTGTTGCCATTCTGGAAACACGTTGTAGTAAGGAGGCCTCTCATGGAAGAGCGAATAAGTTGGGATTCCCGAATATGGAGATAATTGATTGTGAGGGATTTAGTGGTGGGATTTGGTGTTTATGGGATCATAGCATCACCTCTATCTCTCTACTTGAACGACATCACCAATTTATGCACTTGCAGGTTTGTGGAGCAGCTGGGTGCACGTGGTTGCTAAACTGTTGTGTATGCTAGTCCTACGCCTTCAGTTCGCCGGGTCTTATGGGATAACTTAACTCGGCTAGCATCTTCCACCCAAGGCCCCTGGTTGATAGGTGGGGATTTTAATGGAACACTTCTTCAATGTGAAAGACGCTCCTCGGTAGCATTTCGGACCTCTATTGACCGGGACTTTACTTCTTGGGTTGATATGCATGAAATGAGAGATGTTGGGTTCGCAGGTCCAGAGTTCACATGGAAATGGGGCACTTCAGAGGCAAGACTGGATAGGGTGATGGCCAATGATCAATGGGACCAGCTGTTTCCAAATGCCTCAGTTTCTCACCTGCCGTTCTTTAAATCAGATCATAGACCTTTGTTGTTACAGTTGGAGAATGGCATGAACTCAGTTAGGACAAATCGTCCGTTTCGGTTTATTGCAGCCTGGGTTCTACATGAAAAGTTTGATGATTTTGTGAAACAGTCGTGGGCCTCTAATTTGCCTTGGAATCCGAATATTGCTCAGTTTACCGCTGCATGCTCAAAATGGAATAAAGATGTATTCAGACACACTGAGGGAAGGAAGAGGCAGCTTCTGAGACGCCTTGATGGCCTTAGTAAGACTGTGTCCGCGTTGGTTTGCTCCCGAAGTATGAATCACTACAACATCAACTTTGGAAGGAACTTGAGGATGTCTTACTTGGGAATCTCTTATTTGGGCACGAGCGAGAGCGGAGTGGTCGGTGTATGGGACCGGAACACTCGGTACTTTCAGGTGCACTAAAAGCCCCGGGGCCTGATGGGTTTAACGCATTATTTTACCAGAACCAATGGAGTACGGTATGCACCTCTGTGGTGAGCTATGTCAAATTTTTATTCGCTAACCCGCAGGACATCAAAGAGATAAATGGCACTCTGATTGTCCTCATTCCAAAGAAAGACCATCCAGAATCTATGGGTGACCTGCGGCCTATAAGCCTTTGTAATGTTATTTACAAAGTCCTATCAAAGGTTATTGTTAATAGGCTTAAACCTATCCTTCCCTTGGTAATCGCCCCGAATCAATGTAGCTTTGTCCCAGGGAGGCATAGCAGTGATAATATCATCGTGGCTCAAGAGGTCATCCACACTATGAGATCTCTGAAGCATAAGAAGGGGTTCCTGGCCATTAAAATTGACCTGGAGAAAGCCTATGATCGAGTCAACTGGAAGTTCATGATGAATTGCCTTCGGGAATTAAATCTTCTGGGACATCTGACAGAGGTAATTTACCATTGTGTCTCTAGCTCTAAATTACAGCTGCTATGGAATGGAGACAATGCCGAGTGTTTTCAACCATCTAGGGGAGTACGGCAAGGGGACCCACTGTCCCCCTATTTGTTTGTACTATGTATGGAGAAACTGGCGCATTTGATTCAGGCGGCCATCCAGGATGGAGGTTGGAAGCCAATACATCTCACGAGATCTGGTCCCCCTATTTCTCACCTTTTCTTTGCAGATGATATAATTTTGTTTGCAGAAGCCTCCATGGATCAAGTTGCGGTGATTAATAGTTGTCTGCATTCTTTTTGTGAAAGCTCTGGGTTAAAAATTAATCATCAGAAAACTCGAGTGTTCTTCTCAAAGAATGTTAACCATGTTAGAAGAAGTGAAATGAGTGCCTCCCTAGGCTTCCCAGTCACTAGTGACCTAGGGAAATACCTGGGTGTTCCTCTTCACCATAAGCGGGTCACGAAGGAATCCTTTCAGTTTGTAGTAGACAAGGTGAAGACGAGACTATCAGCATGGAAGGCTAAATCCCTCTCATCTGCAGGGAGGTCCACTCTTATAGCTTCAGTGTCTACGGCCATCCCAGGGTACGTCATGCAGACATCACTAATACCGGCAAGTACATGCACATTACTAGACCAAAGCAACCGACAGTTTCTTTGGGGGAGCACTGAGGACCAGAAAAAGGTTCCCTTGGTAGCTTGGGATACTGTTTGTAAACCCAAAACCAGAGGAGGGTTGGGAATTAGGCATACCAATTTTTATAACCAGGCGTTCAGACCCTATATGGAGTAAAATTTGGAAGATAAAGATACCAGAGAGATGTAAGATGTTCCTCTGGTTAGCCTTACACAACAGGCTGTTAACTAACGTGTCTCGCTGCAAGAGGGGACTGGCGACTGAGGCTACCTGCCTGGCTTGCGACGTAAGCTTGGAGAGCCTCCTGCACGTGCTTAGAGACTGCTCCTCCACCTTGGAGCTGTGGCGTCGATCGTTCAGCGCATTTATGCTGAGGCTTGGAGGCAAACCTTTGTGATCATATGCTGGTGGCTATGGAAGCGTAGAAATTCTTTTGTGTTTGAGGGAAAAAGAACATCGAATTACTCGTTGTTGGCTAGTGTGAACGCCATGAGCTACTGTCTGAACGAAGCTAGAAACCGTCTTGGACCAGTGGATGGAAGGACGAGGAAGCTGATTGTGGCTAGTGAGCACTGGTGCTCCCCCTCACCGGGTTGGGTGAAGCTCAACATTGACGGGGCGTTCTCTCATCTGTACCCTGGGATCGGTAGTGGCGGGGTTATCCGTGACGAGAATGGAGCTTTCGTGAAGGCGTTTAAGTTCAAAGGGCAGGAGGGGGATTATCTTACTGCAGAACTCTGGGGCTGTCTTCTCGGTCTAAAGCTCTCGTGGGACCTGGGGTTCAAGAAGTTGGTCCTTGAGTCCGACTCTACTGATGTTATTGATTTGTTTCGTAGTCCTCTGAATGAAGCCCATGCTGACAGAGATTTGGTTGAAGAACTGAAAGTCATGGTGGATTGAGCATGGAACGTGGAAGTCCGACTCATCAGCAGACGAATTAATGCCGTTGCAGACCAACTCGCGCAGTCTGGTCTTTCTTCTATGCCAGGATTCCAGGTGGTTTCTCAACCTGATATGGCTCTCGCCAGATTGCTGGAGGCTGATACAGGATAGGCTATTTTAGGATGCTTTTTGCTATAAAAAAAAAAAAAGATCTGTCGCAGCCGCCGCATTTGGCATCCTCCACTGTCTCTGCCCGCCTCAGTTCTTAAAGGTCGTGATAATCTACATCTCCACCTCTTATTCAAAACCCTCCAAATTCTGCCACCTGTCACTCAGGGCAAATCTGTAAATTTTCTGACAAGTGGCTCTTAACAATTGGTTATTTTCTAAGCAAAAAGCTACGTCCCACCCCAATAACCCGACCCGATCATCAACAGTGGAAAGCAATAACGTCCCCCCAAAACCACCAAGCAACTTGCCTTCTCCCTCCCTCCAAATTCCATCACCAGTCAAGCTCCATTTTGTCTTCACTTCTTTTTAATAAGTTCATTCATATATGAGAATCCAATTCCCACACTCCTCCTAATTCTCTGCAACTCTCTACCTTATGGCTCTTGTTCCCAAGCTTGCATCTTTCTCTTCTTCTCTCTACAATTCACCTCATTCCAGAAACCCCCATGCTTCGAACCCACCACCCATTTGTTCGTTCAACTGCAATCTCTCTACTTCGCCTTTCACTGAGAAGCATTCCGTCGAGAGGTACCAAAGGGACCGATGGGTTCACGAGAACCAAGTGGGGCAAACTCTGTCCTGCCCTCTCCCGTCCTCTTCGGGATCCATCAGGGAAAACGAGATCGCCCTGCAGCTCCCGGAGCTGAAGAAGATGCTTCAGGTGCTGAGACAGAAGAGGGAAAGTGAAGGGAAGTATGACGGCGGCGGCGGAGGTGAAGGGTCGCCTCGGGGGAATGTGTTTTTGGTCGGAACTGGGCCTGGCGATCCTGAGCTCTTGACGTTGAAGGCTGTTAGGATTATAAAAAATGCTGATTTGTTGTTGTATGATAGATTGGTGTCGAATGATGTGTTGGATTTGGTTGGTCCTGATGCTAAGCTTCTCTATGTGGGCAAAACTGCTGGGTACCACAGCAGGACCCAGGTAAAATAAATAAAATGGATTATCTTTGTTGTGAATTTTAGTGGAATATTGGGTTTCATTAGAGAACCGCACACTCGTACCACATACTACACAATACTTCAAATTACCCTTGATCACTTTATAATTAGTCATGTTCTGAGTAGCTATTATGTTGTGTTTTGTACCTGTTCTTGGCAAGTGACTAAATCCTCTCTCCTGAATTTCTTTATGGATTTGGGTGTTTTGGCATTTCCTTCTTTGCTATTGAGCCATTCAGTGCCTTAATGTTAGTGAAAGTTAATTTGTTTTCTTCTGGTCTACTTTTGGCAGGAGGAAATACATGAGCTTCTTCTGAGTTTTGCAGAAGCTGGAGCTACTGTTGTGAGACTTAAAGGAGGTGATCCATTGGTGAGTTTTCACTTGGGAGGGGCTTGAGTGACGTTCTTTTGACACTAATTTGATGAATCACCCTTTTTGTGATTTCTGCTGTGAACCGTGGAATCGTTGAAATACTTAATATTGGGCATTTTTAGGTGTTTGGGAGAGGTGGGGAAGAAATGGATTTTCTGCAACAGCAAGGCATTCATGTGAAAGTTATTCCAGGTATGCAACAGTTGCAATTCATAGAAGATTTGGATTCTCAATTTCTTATGAGATGTTGGTTAGCTCCTCCGTTGTTGCATGTAGTAGCTCACACGAAGAATGATATAGAGACATTGTAGAAAGTGACTAGCAATTATGACTTGAAATATATATTCTCATCAATGACAGGCATATATAAGATTCTTTTTTTCATTTAACAAGCATAGTTTAGACTCTGCTTTAAATGACTGTCTACTTTTATAGATTCTGTTTGTATGTCCTTCTGAGTCTTATGTACCCATAGAGGATTATGTTTGTAAAATCTAAAATGTTCTGAAAAGACGATAACTCCCATGGTTTTATAATTTGGCTGCAAAACGCTTCATTGCTTTTTTAATAGTAAACAAGAAAGTGTTATTTTTTACCATTATATACAATTTAAACTACTCGTATTGAATAAAATGACATAGGACCTCTATGTAAGATATTTATGCACGTGCGTACTTAGTTATTGAAAAAGCACAATGCAAAATCATGAAGCGTGTCTCCTGTTATACTCATTCACACTGTACTAGATGTGTGTGGTTCTGGTAGTTCTTTGATTGCTTTCAATAAGAGAAGACATGGCGATCCTGAAATAATCAATGCTTTCATGGCTTCAGGTATTACTGCAGCTTCAGGAATTGCAGCAGAGCTGGGGATTCCATTGACTCACCGTGGCATTTCAACGAGTGTGAGATTTCTCACAGGACATTCAAGGAAAGGTGGAACAGATCCTCTCTTTGTAGCAGAAAATGCAGCTGATCCTGATTCAACCTTGGTTGTTTATATGGGCCTATCAACCCTCCCTGCACTGGCCAAAAAGTTAATGGACCATGGTCTATCCCCTCAGACCCCAGCTGCAGCCATTGAGAGAGGGACCACGCCTCAACAACGCTCAGTGAGTATAATCAATATTCTTGTCTTATTCAGTTCCAGTACTTGCTTTCTTCCTTCTACTTTGGCTGCATGATCACTTATTGATTCAACTCTGTAGTCAGGAGTTTACTCCAGCTGATCAATTTGTTTCTATATCAACTTTTATGCATAATGGACGCTCTAAGGCTCTGTTTTAACAACTGATTCTACTATTTGCGATAATGCAGGTTTTTTCAGAACTGAAGGACCTTGCTGAGGAAATTTCATTGGCTCAATTAGTGTCGCCAACACTGATCATAATTGGAAAAGTTGTGGCACTGTCACCATCTTGGCCAATTTCTCCTTCAAAAGAAGAATCATGCTTGCTGGAAGCATGATGGGCATTATTGATGCAATCTGAGCATCTTGTGAGAAGGCGACTCCTCATTTCGAAAATGTTGATATGTTCAGGGAAAGCGGAAAAGCAGGCAAGCAAATACTCTGGTGCTTTTCTGGAAATGCAGAACTTCCAGGGGGAAACTTCAGCAGTGATATTTATTGGTGTAATTGCTGCTTCCTATATGAGTGGAAGTGGATGAGAACGGAAAAATCTTGTAGTACAAGTTGGAGCTTGGGGTGGATTTTTTTCCTTCCCAAAATCTCAAGTTCGGAGGAGAAAATTTTTGTCTCATTCTCATTCATGACAAATTACAACAGAAGAATCAAACAGGTTCCGTGGTCACTAGATTATGTCATTAACTTCATTGTTTCATGACTGTAATTCAATTTATTCAAGTTTTCTTTGTTGCTATTCTGAATCTCATGGTCTATAACCATGTCTATGTTCTTGCTAATTAAACATTTCGGGGCTACTTGTATTTATTTTACAACACATTTTCTTGTATACTGGTTTGAAAAATGAGTATTGTTCATAATTTGTGAATAGTACACCTTATTATAAATTTTATTATATATATTGATGATATATTAATTATTATCCATGGCTTGTGATGTTTATATGAAATTTATTTTATCCACTGCTCTATTCTAGATTTACAGTCTTGAAACTACGCATTTTAATTCTGTGATTTAGTCTGTACATAGGATGACTAGAGTTGAAGTTGAACACAATGATAGTTTGCAGCGAGACTACAAGCACCCTTTACAAGCCTTTAGCATAAAGAATTAAAGAATGATAATTTAGTATGTTTGAGGAATACTGTGAGACTGTGAGTGCACCTGCAGTGAGAGTTTCCCTAAAAATCTCCTAAGTTTCTCTCCAAAATTCGTAGGATCGACCAAAACTAGAGCCAACTCCCTTGTCAGGAGCATTCACTATTGCTACTAATATGTCTGGAGGCTATGGTGTTAAGTTATATGAAGGAAGGAGCATGTGAATCATCGCACATGCACTCTGGGACAGGATATTTGGTGACATCCCTTTGAGCCTTGCTTGTTCTGAGTTCAGGCTGCCCTAACGAGTCTCTGTGCAATTCCTTGATGATCCTGTTAAACTCTGTTTCTGAGAGAGAAGAATTCATAAAGTAAGGTAGCATTTGTCTTTTGTTTGGTGTTATGTATTTCTTGTGCCCTGCATAAGCTCGGTGGCCCTGCAAATTATTGTTCCACTTGGATTATATATATGATGTAACTCAATTTGAGGGTGAACAAATATCACTATGAAGCATACCTGAAGTGCATGGCCCATGTTTCCTCCATGAGAAGGCATGAAAACATCACTCTTATCAGAGACCATGTAATCTATGGCAGCCATTAGAGAAGCCTTGTTTCTGAAAGGCTCTAGTTCTCCTGGCAAGGCAAGATCTTTTTTATTGTAAAAGTGTGGAAACTCTTTGATTATAGGAATCAATGCTTCTTCTCCACCCAATGGTTGCCCTCCAGCCCAGTAAATTCTTGCACTTTTTGAAGCTCCTAGAGCTTTCAGCAGCCTATAAATAAGACCCAATAGTTCATTAGAGGAAGTTATATGGAATATGGATTTCTCTGACTAGAATACACAAACACACCCTTACCTGGAAACCTCCACGGCATTTAAGGGGCAGAGGCCAGCCAGTTTCCTTTGATTATAAGTCATGTTTGATCTTGCAGTTAATAGCTCAGGGTGCTGTATCCTCTCATTATAGATAATCTCATCATACTGTGGCCTTAGACCTGGCAGGCATCCTGTTCTCACCCACACATCCTTTTCCATTCTCAAATGCAGAGCTATGTAGGGTCCATTACTTCTCATTCTTTCTGCTATCTTATTCCCAATTTCCTCCACTGGTTGTGCAAACCTTAGTGCGTGAAAAGCAACCTGACCCAAAAGAAAAGAAAAGCTTCACTGACTGTAGATTAACATAATTTTGTCACTGTTAGTGCATGGATTTTATGCAGTTTGTCAAATTTAAGTTCAATCAAGTTGGAAAGAGTTGTTACTATTTGATGGATTGACGAAAGAAGCGCAATACCTTGCATCGAAGTTTCTGAAGATCGGGAGGAAGATCCTTGGACAGTCTTGAATCCAAGCCACGTAAGAGCAAAACACCTTCTCTGTTGAGCTGTTGAGAGAGGATAACAGGATCATATTATTATGACACTTTTCTGGGAAAAACTTAAGTTTTCCCTAGTTAACAGTGGACACAGCTTATGAATCAACCACAAACGGATTTGTTTATGTCATCGACAGATGCTATCTAATAATAGTGTTTCGTTGTAAATATTTTGTTACATCGTAGAATTCCTTTATTTTATTTTATTCTTTTTTAAATTTAACAACTTATAAGTGAGTCTCAACTAAGCCAACATGATGTAAATTTATGCTGGTGCTTGTGATTACATTGGTGTCCATATTCTGAAATGAAGATGACATTATTGACACTACAAGATTTTGTGGTTTGGTCCTCAAATGGAGGTTTTTTTTTTTGGTCACCCACAAATGGAGGTTTAAAGATAAAGAAAACATTAATTTCTTAATACTCTTCTAACTCGAGTATAAACTTTGCAAATAAAAAATAAAGTAAAAAAAAGAGCATGTAAAAGTCAAAATAGAAACATGTTGCCTCCAAATCAAATGGTTCTCCGTTCCCTTCTACTTTGTGTGCATTTAGAGGGGACAGGAACAAAAGATCATAGAAGATCACACGTATTAATGGAAGAATAAAAGGGAACATTTAAAGAACAAAAGCGGAACATGATTCATACCCTTTTGAGATAGCGAGAACGGATCCAAGTAGGAGTGACATGAAGAGGAGGTTTTCCCTCCACAGGCCTTGTCATGAGATGTGATGAAGGCAATGATGATACCACTCTCACTTCGTCCCCAAGAACTCTCTTGAAGTGCTCCAAATCAAATATTTCCCCAAATTCACTGCAACCAAATCAAATATTAAACTTTTCATCAAACACTCATCAAGCCTATATATATCATTCCCAGCTTCCATTGCCCTGCCAAAAACTTAACCTTGGTTCAAAGATTAATTACTACTCAACCATATTTAGATACTTATCTTCATTTCACTTCCAACTTGTTAATTAATCTGGTGTTTCTGGAGATTTTTTTTTTTTGGACAAATTCTGGAGAAATTTTTTGAAAGTTTGAACTTGTGGGTCTGTCATATTTACCTTTCGTCGCCCCAAATGACGTTGACCTGCAAAATAGGGACAACTAAAGCAGCCCCAAGAATTCTAGCTATCACAACAGCATCTACTATCTGATTCCTCTGTTGATTCAGTCCTCCAGCAACCACAACCATCAAATACTTTCTCTTTTCCTTCACAATCTTTTCACTTTCTGTTCTGAACTCTTTGCTGAAACCCAAACATGGCCTATACCCCAATCCATCCGGTTGCTTCCAAAACTCCGACTCCCCTGTTTCTTCTTCTGCTTCTTCTCTTCCATTCTCAGAGGAAAAACCCTCAAGCTCGGACTTTGAAGCATACCCATTCGAGGAAATAACACCAAGTTCGGATTTTAAACGATACCCACTGGAGATTGAAACATTTGGGAGAGTTATAGCACATGGGTAGGGAGAAAACGGGACGAACATGAGAATGCCGAGGAGGGAAAAGAGAAAGAGAGTGAAAAAAGAGAGTAGTTTTGAGTGTCTGGTAGGAAAGCCATTAATGAAGAAGAAGACATTGTTGTTCCTTGAAGATTTCTTCGGGGAGTCAAGCAGAGTTTGGAGAGATGAAGAGCAAATGGGGTTGATGATCTGAGAAGGGACTGAGATGTAAGACAGCTTCTTGGGAGTGTTCTTCTTACACTTGGCCATTATTATTACTGTGAGGTTGATGGAAAGAAAGAAGGAAGAGGGACAGAGAACAGAAGGACTGTATAGTTTTTCTTACCCAGAAGTCATGGAGATTGTTGCGTTTGATTTGTCTCTTATAGGAGCTGTTTCAGGGAAAGAAAGAAAGAGGCAGAGGGAACGCAAAGCGAGAAGATGACATGTCTACTGGTAATGGAAATGAGAGCTGGAAATCTTTTTTTTTAATCTTTTTTGAGCAAAAAAAAAATAAAAATTAATCTTTTGAGCTTGCTGGATACGCTTTATTTAGCAAGAGTACTATGGTGTGGTACAATTAGGTTGCAAATAATCTCTTTGTTTTCCTCCAAAATAAAGTGCTTAGCAGATAATGCTCATCAAATCCAGGCCGTTGAAGTTAGAGTGAGAGCTTAGAGTTAGACTAAGAGGGTAGAGAGAGATTAACGATCAGGATCTGATGAACACTCCTTACTAAACAACTTGCTCAGCAAAGAAACTGGTTCCTTATATTTAGTGGTTATGTATCATTCGGAGAACTTGGTATAAATAACTCGGTTTTTTCGTTTTCTTTCTATAGTTACGACGCACACAGAGAGTGATGTCATGTTGATGGCTAGATGAATAGTGATAGTTGGTAGAAAACAAGCAAAGAAACAAAAGATAGAGGGCGAGGGGCAGAGGATGCAGTGTCGTTTTGAGGTAAAAGCCAGCTCCCACCAAACACTAACCCTCATCCCCTTGCAATGTGCTTAGTGTGAGAATAATTTATCTCATACTATAAAGGGTTAGGGTGTGTTTGGTTTGATCTTTGTGCTTAGTGTGAGAATAATTATCTCATATAATGAAGGGTTAGGGTGTGTTTGGTTTGATCTTTGATGTGAGGGGAGGGAAGATAAAATTTTGACCAAATTACCCTTTCCTCCTTCTACGTCCTTTCCGACCATCAAAATGATAATTTAAATTTATTTTTGTGTGCACTTGCAGAACAAAGGCAATGAGTTTGATATATTGTTGTGTAACTTCTGATATTGTGTTTTGTTGTTTTTTTAATAAATGAAGTAATAGTGTAGGGTATTTTATAGACTATAAAGTGGTGCATTTTAAAGCAACACCTCTTTAATTAAAATTCATTACTACATGTTAGATTTATGAACTCTCATGAACCAACATAATTTCATTAGCCAATGATTATTTAAAATAACTCTTCCAGAAGAGTTACACCTTCATAATATATAGGGTTTTCTTAAAAATCAACACAATATTTTTCCAAATAATAGTTACCACACCATTTTATATGTGTCTTTAAAAATTAAAAACACATGATCTTGACGATCTTTAATGTTATAAACTTTTCATATAAAAATTTATAAGAATATGATTTTTCAACAAATCTTGAATATTTACCCACTGAACGTTTAGAGCAGTCTATGTAACAAGGGCGCTGTCAGAAAAAATGGTCCTATCAAATCTTGCATTCATATTAGTCAATGAGTCAATGATGTGGGGGCCCGCATGGGAGCTGTAGCCTCTTCAGACCACGCTGGCATTACTTTGCCACGCGTCAAACACTAACACATCAATCGATGCCACATGAGATGTCTCTAATTATCAATGGTTGCGATGAAAGAAAATAATATATAAAAGGTTAAAGTATAAATATAAAAATGGAGCAAGAAAAAGAAAGGAGACGATAGGGATATGTGTGTTTCTTGGGAACGAAGTGATGATGAAGTAGAAAATGATCTGCTGGGTAAAGAAAGCATTAAGCAAATGGTAAGTGCATGATTAAATATGAGCCTAGCCAACAATAATTACTCAATGATATTTTAAAAATTACTCTTTTCATTTATTAAATAGCTTACATATTATGGTAAAATTTAATCAGTATTATATTATAATAAAGTTTTTCTGGAGGTAATTACTTGATATATACCTACTATTATATGTTCACTGATGAAAGTTAAAATAGTTTAAAAATAATTAATATTTATTAATTAAAAATTCTAAAGTGACAAATGTTAAGGCTTGGTAAAACATTTTATGGAGATTAATATTCAATAGTTTAATGGTTGAGTTTCTTGATATGGAAGAAAAACATTTTAAAAATAATTCCTGAATTCAGGCTTGATAAAGTCTCAAAGTTAGAATTAATCAGTTGTAATATGAACATTTTATGGAGATTAATATGAATTTAAATCCCATAAATTTTCATTGAAACAAAGGGTTAAGATGCAAATTTGCCCCGTAAGTTTTCTCTGATGAGTAATATTGTTCTAAAAGCTTTTTCAGGTTTAGTGTTACCCCAGAAGTTTCAAACATAACAATATAACCTTATTCCATTAAAAAATTAACATTAACCGTTAAAAAATTGGCGTTGGTCATTCACTTTTTTAATGAAAATGGGTAATATTACTCTATTTTAACATTTTTGGGTTGATATTAAACTTAAAAAAACTTTAAAGGTAGCTGTACTCCTCAACAAAAACTTATAAGACAAATTTATGAAATAAAAAAGAATCATTGATCAACAAATAGCAATAACGTGAAATAAAAGGAAAGTAGTAATAAACCATATTGAACAATTTTAGAGCATATATACATTTGCTTATTTTTGAAGGGTTGGAGCCAAGGACGATGAACCACTTGAACTAACTCCATTAATTCACAAACTAATAAAGATATTGAATCTTCCCATTAAACGTATGAATTAAACAATGAATGAATATAAAGCACACTTGTAAGGTACCAATAGGATTGTTCTGAAATGGCTATATATATATATGCCACCATGGATTTAGTCTGAGAGTGAACAAATTGATGTGTGGTCACTGGTCATATAACTTTTTCCCTAAGATAACATAAAAGTTTATTTTCAATGATTTCACGTATATAAACCCTATAGCTAGCTAGTTTCATGTATATCTCGCTTTGAGTATAATTCAAGAAAATTATAATGTGCCCACAATTATTAATCCATAAATGATGTCCTGCAGAGATAAACAAAAAAACAAAAACAAAAAACTTGTATTTGAAAACGTTTTAACTCGATCACATTGATCCTACCTCCAATTATTATATACATTAACATAAAAAAATTAAAATGCTGATATGTATATGATAAGTAGATAATGATCCATAAAAAGTAGAAAACTTGCGCTATTCACAAATAAGAAATAGTGCATTTGATGATTTTTCAAAAGCATTGCAATCAAGAAAGCACGTGTAATTACAAAGTTTATTTAGCTAAAAAAGGACATGCTTTTAAAGGGAAAAAGGTTTTGCATGTAATTTTATTTTTATCTTTCTAAATTTTTTGCTGAAACCTATATTAAGGACTTGTATAGTAGTTTGAAGGATAAGGATTTAGTGTAATCTTTGTAATTAAGCCCCTTTTCGCTGTTCTTGTGTCAAATAAATTTTGGCATGCCATCTGATATTAGGATATATAGGGTGTGCATGGGAACCATTCCGTTCCTCAGTACTGATTCTGAGATGAAACGGTTTTTTCTGATTCTGTGCTTAGGAAAAGTTCTGAGAATCAGAATAACGTTTGTTAACTCATTTTATTTTTACTCAGAGAATCATAATTACGTTTGTTAACTCATTTTATTTTTACTCAGAGAATCAGAATTACGTTTGTTAACACATTTTATTTTTATTTATGTAATTTTTATATTCAAAAAATTATTTATGTGGCGGCGGCGGCGGCGGTGGCGGCGGCGGTGGTGGTGGTGGCGGGGTGGGGTGGTGGTGGTGGCGACAGCCGGGGGGGTGGTGGCGGCGGTGCGCTGGGGTGGGGTGGGGGTGGCGGCGGCGGCGGTGGGGAGGGTAGTTGATCCGTCGCTTAGAATGATTGAAATTTCTTCACTTGGTCACGATCGAGAGAATGAGAAAAATAGATTCTGGCTTTGTGCTCTGAAATAGAGAAGCATAAATTTTCTGTTTCTTTTTTTTATTCCCCATCACAAAAAAGAAACCGGTTCATCCCAGGAACAAGAAAAAAAATCGGATTTACTAAACACAATTCCTATCCAATTTTATTTTTGAGAACAAAAATTAAGAAAAAACTCATTCTGGGAGCGTTACCATGCACACCCATAGTCTAAAATTAAAAAATCTGTAAACCAGCTCTCACCAAAAAAAAAAAAAAAAGTATTAGATAAATATATAGCCAGAGCCCAGAAGTAAGATCAAATCATAGAAACTTAGATTTTGATTCTCCATTATTCATTAGCTAGTTTTTTGGTGTAATCATATGATTGAAAAGTTATTGTCATTGCTTGTTTTGATTTGATATAACCTGAAGCCGGGGTTACATCTATATATGATGCATCTAGGCAATTAAGAGCCTTCACGCAATTTGATTTGATAACATACCTCTTTGTGCTAATGATGGTGAAGAGGGCTTTTATCGTTTAAGTTCAATGTCTTAAGTTTGATTTCATGTGAATGTAAAAAACATGAGTATATCTCCAATTAAACCCAACAATATTTGAATCTAACCCAATCAGATAGTAATATAAAAAAGAGTAAATACCCTTTTTGATCTTTAACAAAAACATTGATACGATGACAAAAGTATTCGTTCTTTTTATGGGACTAAAAAGACCTTTGGAAATTTGTGACATTGAAAGTTACTTTTTTTATAAAATGAGAGGATCAAACCGTATTTTTATCGGCAAAAAATATATTTACTCTAAAAAATTTGATACGATGGCAAAAGTGAATCAAAGCAAATGACATTGAAAGTTACTATAGAATATAGGATTAAACCAGTATGCTGAATTATACTGATACACAATACTCTATGTTTGAATGGAGAGAAAAGTGGGGAGAAAATATAATGTAGGGAATATCAGAAAGAAAAACTTCAAAAAATGACAAATCTTTTTACTATTTTTTGAAGTTTTCCCTCATAATATTTTTTTCTCCTCTTATTTTCTCTTTATCGAAATATAAGGGTAGTGTTAGGATTCAGAAAGCATCCAACACCAGGAATATATACTCATTAATGGCCTTTATTCTTCATTGGTAAATAACCTTTATTTCATCCTTAATATAAAGATTCATTAGCTTACTTACATATATATATCAAGAAGATTAGTTAAAATGGCTGAGTGTAAAAAAATATATCAATTTTTGAAATTACCTTAATAAAATCGATATGAGATAAACAAAGAAAGAAATGACATTTAAAGAATTAGACATATACATGTTTCATCAAGTAAAGGGTCTCGTATTAATTAAAGGTCATGATGGATGGATCTTATAAATAAAATCATAACTAGTGAGCACATGCTACTTGCTCTAACCCTAAATATATAGGAATTGGATAGCTAATAAATTGCATAGTTAAGTTATTATTATTATTATTAAAAAAATGTATTGTTTTGCTAAATAGCTTAATGGAAACCCCTTAATACAAGTAACCAATTAGAATATTTTAGGGAAAAGGTAAAAATTTGGGAAACAAAATAGATGGAGATGTACATTGCATTTAAGATCAAAATTAACTCATAAATATAGAGCTCTTACATTTAGAATCAGAGTGAATATTTTCTAGAAGAGAACTAATGTGTTTAGAACTCTTGCATGCAATACAAATACTATTTTGAAACCATGAAACTGAAGGGAATAAGGATGCGTGCACATTATTGGAAGAAGAAAAAGGAGAGGGACAGAGAGTGGGGTTTGTTGCTCTGCAAGAGGATAAGAAGAAGAGAGGAGTTGATTGGCTTCTTCATAAGGAACCTGAGTTTAAAGCGAGAATGCTTTTAACGTAGGAAACATGGCCATGTTTGTGTCATGTGACCATTGTCCCTCTTCCATGTGCCTACTTCTTCTTTCACTCTATCAAACTTCTTTGTTTTTCTCTCCCACTAACTTTGCTTTTATTGTCTTTCATCATCATCCCTACATTCCTTACATTATTACTCACTCCATAATTTCTTCGTAAGATTTTCCTTTTCGTGCAACTTCAATTACTCATATTTGAGTCACAAGCAACTAGCATTTGCGCCATTATTATATTATAAACATTGGAGTCTCACAAATATATTGTGTTTAGGGGTGAAAATAGGCCGACGACCTGTCAAGAGCCTGTGATTTGACCTGTTAAGGGCTTGGTCAGACCTAACTTATCAGTAAAAAATGTCAAGCCAATGTTTATTTAAAAGTCTGTTTTGGTTAACAGGTCAGGTTTAGGCTTTCTAAGAAGCCTATTAGACATGTCAGGTAGGTCTGTAATTACTCTATACTAACAAAAAAAAAGCTAATTACTCAATTTGGAAAAATGTAATTATTCTATCTAAAAAAATATAATTGTATTAAAAAAAAACATCTTAACAGGATTGATCTTAACAGGCCTCCTTAACATGCTTGATTTTTGCTAATATTCAATGCTTGATCTTAACAGGCCTCAGGCCAGGCCAGACCTTTGTATAGACCAGGTTTAGGCAGATAATAAGGCCTGTAACAGGCCACAAGCTAGGCTCAGGCCACCTTATTGTAAAATAGGTCTAGCCTGTTAAAGGGTGAAGCCTGACTAGACCTGTATTCACCCCTAATTTGTGATTTATAAGTTAAGGGTCTCTTCTTCCTAATAGACTAATTTTTTTGATAGTTCATTCTTCTTTGAAATTTCGTTTATCAAAGAGGGAGAACTCAATGTTTAAGGAAAGAGCTAGTCAATGGATTCTCTCTCTCCCTCCCTCCCTCCTAATAGACTATTTTTTTGGGATCAAACTCTCCCTTTAAACTAATGTGCATGGCAATTATACCATCTATAAGATTAAAAGATTAATTTCTGTTTTAAAAGAAATCTAGTCTTTAATGCTCAACCTCATTACTAATGGTGCCATTATTTAGGTTTTAGCTTACTATATACTCTTTTGGTCCTAAATATAAGATATATTTACCTAATTTGATTAGATTAAGGGAGTTAGTTGAGTTAGTTAATATAACATGTGTTTTCTAAAATACTCTAAGCATCTTTTTTAATTATCTCATTCTTTTTTCTCCTTGAGCATTGTTGAGGTAGCATCAATAGAGAGTAAATTAGGAAAAAGATTGATAAATATAAAAACCATGTCTTATATTAAGGATCAATATCAACTCTCTAAATATGTCTTATATTAAGGACTAGAGGAGTAATATATTTATAATGGAAGAAATGTGATCTTCATCTTATGCCTTTTAGGTTTAATTTTGCTTTGAAGTCTCTTAACTTTAGGGTGAGGAAATTTCTACATTGGTTTTACAAGTACCTTTTTTTTAGTAAAAAGCAGGTCTATCACAGGACATTGTTTTAACTTTTTGTATGCGAAATCACTTTTAGCCATTTTTCAAAAAACTAAATTAGTGTTTTATATTAGACACTAAAAATAAAACTAATTATTTTCATAAATGATCTTGTAACGTCAATACGATTAATGATAAAGGAAAAATCGTGGTAATGAGAATTTTAATTCCAATTCCCAATTTTAAGAAGAGATGAAATACCAGAAAGAGTACCAGATTCATTTGCGGACAGGTTAGAGATATTCACATATTTTTGGCCCAAAAATTCCTACATATCTTTATCCCCTAGTCTGGGCCTCATTACAAGCCCAGATCGCTGGCCCAAAAAATTTATCAGTTAAGCAAAATTTCACTATTTTGGGCTTCAGTGAAGTATCCCAACCAAAATAAATAAATAAATATCACAACAGTTAGAAAGCCTTTCACCAAAAGGGAAAGACCTGTATCAAAAAAGGGAAAGACACCAAAACAAAAAACAAAACAAAATGAATAGACAAGAACAAATACATTGTTTTACAAAAAAAAAAAAAGAACAAATACATTGGGACATAAGGAATTTGACACCTCCAAGATAGACAGAGTTTTGTGAGTAAAAGAAACAGTTTGAAAAAGTTCTTGCTGGCTTCAATTTAAATTGATTAATAGTACTAGACATTAGATGTTTTGCCATAAAAGATCAATTTTGAATGGAGTTCAAATGAAAGTAACAAATGGGTTAGTGAGTATGCTAATAGGGTTTAATATTTCTCCTGTTGCTGCAGAAATATTTTTTCTGCCACACTCACATAAAAGTGAGTGGGTCCCATTATAAATAGTGAAAAAAATTAGTGGGACCCACTCACTTTTATGTGAGTGTGGCAAAAAAAATATTTCTGCAGCAAATGCAGAAACATTAAACCTATCCTAATATGCATGGAATTTCCAAAAGTTTTCATATATTTATGTGTAGTAATTTAAAATTTCAATATGCTTCAATAAGTGGTTGTGTAAATTGCATTAGTTTTTTTCTTTGTCTTTTTGAAATTGAATTTATGCATATATTTCTTTTTTATTTTAAAATCTGATTATGTTGGAGTTATATAACTAATTTAATTTACAAATATTAAAGAAACTATTTCATTTACATTGAAACTACATTATGGATGGAAACTCCTTTAACATATGCATTCAATAAAAACAGTTTGAAGAAAAATTTAAAAATTTTGGGGGACAAAACAAATCCCTCGATATGTATATATTTATTATATGATATTTTATTTGCACAAATAATTTTTATCTTCTCCAGGATAATGTTTGTTTCATTACTCTCTAATAGCATCTTATTTTTTAATATTTTTTATATATTGTATTTATTTAGATTTAGATTATATGATGTATTTTCAAGAATTTGATACTATTTTAAATACTCCCTTTGATCCTTATTTAAGAAACCAACTAACAATTTTCACAAGTCAATAAAAACAATTAAAGTCATTAAATTTATCCTAAAATTTAAGTATTTTACACCATTATCCCTATTAATTACACTAAACTCTAATATTATATTAATTTTGAGATCACTCACTACCTTTATAATTGTGGGTATACATGAGAAAAATATTTAATGCAATTTGTAAATCTAAATAAATGCAATATAATAAAAGATAAAAATAAAAATAAAAAAAATATGCGCATACCTCTAATAGAGGTATGAGCACATAATTGGACACCTAATTATGTGCACATAATGTGCATTCGATAAACTCTAACATTTAGGCTTAGAGGGAGTAATAATTTTTTTCAATAGCTTTATCCAAGACTGTTTGTATATAACTTGATAACGAGTTATAATTAAGTCATGAGACCAAAATATATAAATTTTCGGCAACAAAAATCCCTGTTGTGATTTGAATATTTTTATCAGATTTTATTTTATGTAAATGGATATAGTAATTGGTTTCTTTATAATTACGTACGTTGACATCCCACAGTAGTTGCACAACATATATGTTTCAATATTGCTCTTGCATGAACGTGATTTTGATACCGGGTTATGTAGTCTAATTGATATATGAAGGAAAGCACATGTTTATTTTTAATTTACTCTTCCAGTCTTAAAATATTGCCTTATAAAACATATCCTATATTTAGGACTGGAGGTAGTAATGATTTTGAAACATGGAAAAGTACATAAGTAACACAAACACACGCATGCTAGTGATAGTGAAGGAAGGGCTCTTCAGAGATATCACTGTCCAAAGAAAGAGATATATATAACTAACGGAGGAGGAACATCTTGAGCCAATATGCAGAATACTTGAGCTTTCGTTTCAAGTTGTTGTAATCCACGTACGTTAGTCCAAATCGAAATGTGTAACCATGTTCCCATTCAAAGTTGTCCGTGAATGCCCAAACATAATACCCCTTCACGTTCACCCCTTCTCTGAAGAAAAAAAAAACACATTTTTATATTATTCAGTGTGTGTGTGTGTGAACAAGAATATATTATATATATACGTACATAGTTCAATATATATAAAAATTCACACTCACTTGATGGCTTGAAGAATATTTCTGAGATGGCTATCATGATATCTGATCCTTATACTATCCTTGATGGCTTCTTTAATTGGTTTTGATGCATCATTTCCTTCAGCAACTCCTGAGTTCCAATAAAGCAAGTTTATCAAATAATTATTGTAAACTATAATATAATTATGTGCCTCTTACACACACACACACACACATGTTGCTGAATCAATTATGAAAACAAGTCATGGATTAATAAGTGCTTAACATATACATATGTACGTATATACGTACCATTTTCATGGATATAAATAGGTGGGTTGTTGTATTTGAGCTTTATATAGATCAAAAGCTGATATAGTCCCTTTGGACAAACATAGAGCCAGCTCAATGCAGTCTACAAAACCAGACAAAGTAACTCTCTGTTCTTTAACATCAATGAATCCATGTGTGTGTTGAGGGAGAAGAATGAAAAAAATACATACCGGGGAACCAACAGAGACTCCATTTCTAGAACCTACAATAATTGGAAGAAATATTCAGTGAATATTATTATTGTACGTCTAGTACATTCAGATTTGATAATATATATATGCTAAAGTTTACATTTGATCATATAAAGTGTGTTTTTAAGTCTCTTAATCTTAATACCGTTAATCTCATTAACACAACATGTAGACTCAACAAATTTAAATGGTGACTTTACGTTTTCCTTTCATTAGATTAACAGTGTTAATAAAATTATGAGACTAAAAATACACTTTATAAAACTAAGTACTAAACAGGAACTTGATGTAAATTAGAGAACCAAAATATATGCTTTAGCCTATAGCAATATATATGTGTGTGTGTGTGTTAGTTTGACTTTTTATATATATATATATATATATATGTATGTTAGTTTGATTTATTTACTTACCTGAGAAAGTGACTTGCATATCAGAAGTGAAACTCTTGTTAAGAGTGGAAGCAGAGAGAGAATTATGTTGAGCAAAATTAGAGGTATAATAATTCATGCCAAGAAAATCATAAGATCCTTTCAACATTTCTGATTCTGCCTTTGAGAATTTGGGGAGCCTATCTCCCACTATAGACTTCATGCCCTTGGGATAATCTCCATATGTGACGGGGTCACCATGCCTGCACACAAAATCAATTATATACATTTTAAAACAAGATCTATCATCTTTGATTTTTAACATTAAGTACGACTTACCATGCCAAGTAAAATTCCAAGGCCCGATTTGCAGCCACACGATCCGCCATAGTTTTGGATTTTGGCTTAAACCAATGCGTCACTAATGTGATTCCGATTTTCCCTTTTTGAGTAGCCTATAATAAACAATTCAATATTTTTCTTAACGATTATTAAAAAAAAAAAAAAACTAAAAATAGTGCATTGACATTATGTTTTGATAAAAAGGAACCTGATATTTAGTTCTGTAGAGTCTAACAGTAGCAGCATGAGCAAGAAGGAGATGGTGGGAGGCCAAGTAGGGCTCGGTGGCGGAGTCACCTGCGGTGCAGTTTCCGACATATTTAGAACACCTGCCCGGTGCCTTGGAGCCACCATTGTAGCCACTGACTATGAACACATAGGGTTCATTAACAGTAACCCAAGTTTTAACCCTATCTCCAAATGTTTTGAAGCAGAAGTCTGCGTAATCTTTAAAATCATCCCTATAAAATAATTATTATTAATCAGTTAACAGAGTAATAAGATTATATGCAAATAACTCAAAATTCAAAAACGTTATTTGTATATATCAAGAGATTGATGAATGGAAAATAATGTACTACTTACACTATTTTAGGACTAAGGAATCCACCATACTCATCTTCAAGAACTTGGGGAAGATCCCAGTGAAAGAGAGTGACACAGGGCGTTACACCTATGTATATATATGTACATGAGTCAAACAAAAAATAAAAGATATTTTTATTCATTTAATTTCAAAATTTTATGTTGGTACAAAAATCAATAGTAATTTGGAGATTAACAAAAAAAGGAAAAAAAGAAAAAAAAAAAGGCTGACCATTTGCTAGGAGTTCATTTATGACATTGTTGTAGAATTTGACGCCCAAGTCATTCACTTTTCCCCTGCCCTCTGCCCAAATAAAAACAAGTACTAATTATTTTTAAATCACTTTGATCAACATATTATAAATATTATTTCCACCTTATTTTTTCAAAATTATCTTACCATCGTTTAATTGAAAAGAAAAATAAATTATTACCAGGCAAAATTCTAGTCCATGAGATGGAGAATCTAAAGGAGTCCAGCCCAACTTTTTTCATGAGATGTATGTCAGTCTGCAAAAAAGGAATATTGGAAATTTATGTGTATTAAATAAATATATAAAAAACAGAGAGTTTGTGAATATTGATAAAATTGATTCATTGAGGCTGATGAGAGCACCTTGTACTGATGATAGAAATCAGCCGCCACGTCACCAGTGCTATGATCCACAATCTTTTCTGCTCATTATTCATAGAAACTTCTAAAGGGGGAGAGGCAAAGCAAAAACAAACAGATCCAACAAGGAGCTTCTAAAAGTTTTTAAATGATATATATTATTTTTTTAAGAAAAGGCACCAATAGCTTAGAATTTATGTCTAATAAGTAATAATATTAATTTTAAATTTTTCCACCGATAATATTAATTTTAAATTCCAAATGGAAGGAAAGCCGCAATCTGGAAGGGAAAATTAATTTGGCTAATATACACAATATTTTTAAAAATATATTTTAGCAAAAAAATAATGAATTAATTTCGATCCCTCCCCATTATAAATTTATAACTAAGAAAATTGGGTCCTAAGAAAATTTGAAAGGAAGAAAATTGGTCCCAGGTATTTGGTTTCCTGCTCGGTCGATCGTGGATCGTTCAGATATGAATGTTCTAGAACGAGCTCTCCCGGAAAACCGGGTCCCTGAGTCTGAGAGGGATCTAGAGAGAGAGAGGGAGAGGGAGAGGGAGAGGGAGAGACCTGGGTGGTGCTTGGTGAAGGTGTCCCATATGCTTGGTCCTCTTCCATCAATGTTTGCTGCTCCTTCGTTCTGTGACAATTTTTATCCCAAAAAAGAAAAAAGAAAAAAACTATTGAAGTTAGGTGATTATTGTGTATAAATTAATTCTAACAGAAATGAAGGAATTAGTGTTAAAAAACAGAAGAAGAAATGGATTAATTAAGGAGTTAATGAACATAATATTACCTGATAAGAAGAAGAACCAGCGCCAAAGACAAAATCACGAGGGAAAAGGGTTCTATTGAATGGAGCCGAGTAACGACTGGGCTTTGCAGAGCCACCGGCCGCTGCCGCGAGGGCGGAGGCAGTGGCCACCAGTGACACCACCAGGAGAAAACCTCCACCAGCCATTCTCATATGCCTGCCTCTGCAAGCTGTTCCTAATATGCTTTCGTGTATTTGGTCACTATCACTAATGACTCTAAGAAGTTTATCGTCTGCTTAATCACACACTCTCTCTCTTATATTTATAGAGTTGATTTTTATTTTAAATATAATTTTTTTGTTATATTTATCATTTCTAATTTGCCTTTATTATATTCCTTCGATGATAAAAATGATTAGAATATTTTAAAAAATAAATATCATATTAATATGTTTAACTAATTTTTTTACTATAATTAAATTAGATAAATTCAGATTGTTCATGTCTAATCTAGGCAGTACATATGAGACGAGCTGTGACTGACAGGATAGGGACCCAAAACTCGATCGCATTCTGGAAATTGGATAATGACGGAGCATTTGTCCTTTTTGGCAAGGTAAAAAGAAAAAGTTAAAAAAAGTAAAAAGCAGCACGTCCTTGGAGGCGCTTTTAATGATGAACACTGGTATTGTAAAATTACTATAATAGACTTGTAATATAGTGGTATTGAATATGTATAGAATATAAAAATTTAACATTGATAAATTAAAATTGTTGCAATAACATCAGTATTTGAGGAGGAGGGTTTTTGGTCTAAAAAAAAAAAATCAATTTCAAACATAATTAAAAAGTATAACAATTTTTTTAAGAAATTTGAAATATTTGTTATTCTTATAGTTAAGACGGGAGTATACATCATTTTAAGAACAATATTGAATATACAGAAAAAAGGAGTTTAATTTTTTAATAACCCTTGTGTGTGTGTGATTTTCCCATATAATGTAATGTTCCCATAATCTGAAGCACGTTAAATCAGAGGATCAAGAGGCAGATTTATTGACGAAACCTGTCGGGAAATAAATTCAAAAGAAGCTAATTATTGTCCTAGTTAGGTAGTGAAGATATTTTCCTGCCCCACTTGAAGGGAGTGTGGAATAGCTTATGTGTAAATAAGGGTATTTAGGTAATTGTCGCATAATTAGGCGTGAAGTTCGTTGGGTTAAATGAGACGGGTCTTTCTGTATTTTATCAAATTTTTCTCGTTATCCTCTTTTTCATTTTTTCCCTCATCATCTCATATTCAGCATTAGATTAAAATAATATACTACTTCTAATCAATCTTTTATACAATTATTTCTATAAACAAACAAGTAAATTTAAATTTTTAAAATCTTATCTATACCATTTATAATTTCAATTCATAAAAAATATATAATTTTAAGTTTATAAAATAGTGAAAATCACTGTCAAATCCCAAATAACAGAATTAATTACAAATAAGTCCCTTAAAATCCTCAAATAACAATGTAGTCCTAGGAGGCCTACGTGATATTAACTATAAGGTTAAAGTCTACTTTTAGTCCTTTAAATTTATATGAGGTGTATTTTTTATCTCTTAACTTTATAAAGTATACTTTTAGTCTTATAATTCTAACACCGTTAATTTTACTAACGGAAAATACAAACTCAGGTGATAACGGTGTAAACTTAAGTGATGACTGTGTAATTAAATGATATTAAGCTTAAATTTAAAATATGGGTAAATTGAAGAATATATAGAATTTGTGTAATTAAATGTTATTAGTTATCACTTGAGTTTACCACATCAGCATTTTCCGTTAGCAACATTAACAGTGTTAGAATTTTAGAACTAAAACTATACTTTATAAAGTTAAATGATCAAAATTATATTTTATGTAAAACTTTAAAGACTAAAAGTATACTTTAGCATAACTATAAATATACATTTTTTTCCCCTTTTAATGTGAAAATTTATTAGCAGTGAGTGCTTGAGATCTGCCCCAAAAGCTTCGGACTCCTCTCTCTCGCGTCTCACACGGCAGAGTGTCACTACGTGCTTTGGTCGTTGTCAGCTGGACCCATCGTCGCCAGTGGCTGTCTGGTGGTTGCCGGTTGTCATCTTCATCAGCCCATATATGACTGCATGCTCGCAAGGTAAGTTTTGATTGAAATGACCAAATGCAGATTAAGCTTCCTTTGGCATTTCGCATTATTTATATTCCTTAATATATATATTCCTTATTAGGGTAAGGAGTCTTGGGTATGGTAGATTTTGAAAGCACCCAAGAATCTCATAGTGTTTGATTTTGACTTTCGATACACTGTCATGTGAATGTCTGATCTGTCATATTCGATGGCCGTGATGAAAAACATGTTATGTGTTCTGCATAAGTGCTCTTTGAGGAGTTGGGATTAATTAAGATCATTGTCTCTGTACACTCCCATCTTATGAAGCCATTGTTGGTAGAAATGGGGTATGATAGATCTTTTACTTTTACCATGTGGTGATACTTGGTGGGGATGATTAACTTTCTTACTGTCATGATGGTAGAGTAAAAAGTATTCACTTTGACGAGTTCTTTTGTGCACAGGAGATACCAAGTACCAATTTGCATCAAGCCCGGTCTTCTAGATTTTGAATATGAAGATCTCAGGGAGTAAAAAGTATTCACTTTGACGAGTCCTTTTGTCAGTTTGTGTACAGTAGAAAATGTAAAAAAACACGGAGGTGGAGTTACAGGAACTCTCAAGGACATTGGATGATGGGGTTCTGTAAATCCCTAGGTCTTCGTACTGTTATTGAATCAGAGCTTCATGCCATCATGCTGGGTCTTAAAATGGGTCAACGGATGGGGCTACAAAGATTCCTTTTGTATTCTGACTCTCTCGACGCCATCAGTATCCTTATGAGAGACTGCTGTTATGCTGATCACCCGTTCAGAGACATTATTAAGGAGATTAGGGATCTTCTTTTCCAGGACTGGAGCGTGGAGCTTCATTTTACTCCAAGGGACAACATTTCTTGTGCTGACCATATAGCCAAGAAAGGGCATGATGCTGATGCGGAGGTGGTGATTATTCCTAACATTCCAGAAGGATGCCTAGACATGATTTTGAGGGACCAAATGACCTATAATGAATAATTTCTTTTGATTTGCTGTACTTTGGGTTAGACTATTAGTCTAGCCCCTTTCTTTTATTTCTCAAGCTTAGGCTTGCTTGTACTTCATCAAAAAAAAAAAAAAAAACACGGAGGTTAAAATATTTTTATTTATTTATTTATTATTTTTTTTAGTAGTGAGTTACTTTCTTCTTATTTAACTTTTAGAAACTTAAGATATGATAAAAGTTAGATTGTTAGTGTGATTTATGTTTAGATTGACGGTTGTAAAAGTGATTTTTTTTTTAAACTGAAACTTATTTAGATGATTATTTAAAAAGTAAATTTATATTTAAAAAAATGACTGAGAAGGACATGAATTTATTTAAATAATACATATATGATTTTTCACCTAATTAATGTCATTTGTTTTTTCCTGGTTATTTCTCAAACAAATCGCAAAATCTAAATTTTGTTAAAATATGACTATTAATTTTTTTTTATAGATTTCAGAGATTAATTAAATATTAACTATGAAGATCAGTAAAAAAAAAAAAAACTATGAAGATCAATTACGTTTGGAGTGGACTCTCATAATTAAGTTTGATCATTTAATTTCTTAGGATATTTTTGCAAACCTAAAATTATTGGGTGTTTCACAAATGTTTTGTTTTGTTTTTTTTTAATTTATGAAAGCATGAGCACACATTTGACCTTTTTCTAAAAATGTCATTTTCTCCTTTTCTAAAAATGACTCCTCTTAAAATATTTATACGGCTTAATGGTTGACTTATTTTTTGGGCCGTGTTTATTGGGAAAGTGGTCTTTATGAAAATGGCATTTTTCTTTCTTTCTTTTTCCAATGCTCCTCTTCTTTTTTTTTTTTTTTGATAGGAATGATTTGTGTTACAAAATCGGGATTATCTCCCAAACTCTCTTGATCAACCCAAACCCTTAAATAGGAAGGGCAATCCACTAGAATTGAAGACTTGATACCTATTTTAGCCCTAATGGGAACATGTTTGGCATATGGTTTTTCTTTTCTTTTGGAAAAGATAAAGTGAGTGATTTTGAGATGGAAAATAGCTTTTGAAAAGACATGAATTATATATATATATATATATATATATATATATATAAAATGTGATTATTTGGGATAAAAAATTAAAAATAAAAGGCCTAAGTTATTATGATGGGATCTGATAGGATCATAAGCTTGAATTAGTTGTTTCAGCTCAGAAGTAGCTTCAGCCCTTGAAACCCATTACATGATGTAGCTTTCCCAAACACCCAAAAAACAAGTTTTCACTTCTGATGAGTTTTTTGTTTTTTTGTTTTTGCTTATGATGCTTTTCTAAACAGGCTCTTTGTTGAAAAGAAATATGAAGCTGCTCAGGCTAATATCGCGAATTAGGCAAAAAAGTATAATTGCTGAACCACCTTCCCAAACACCACTGTGCTTTTTCCCCCTTTAATAGCACGCTTGCCCCTCCTTGCTGTCAACTCAAACAGATCCGCCTTAGTCATCTTTCTTAAATGCCTCTTTTTCTTTCATTCTTGATTATTGTTGAGGAAGTATCAATAAGAGTAAATTAGAAAAAGATTAACAAATGTGAAATTTTTTTCTTAGATTTAGAACCAAAATTTACTCCCCAAATATTTCTAAGTACCAGCATGTGTTTGAGTACAATATCGACAAATTGAATTCCAAAATGCTTGTGGCTGTCTCTAGTGTCTTCATGACCTGAAAGACAGAGAGTAGATTCTTATTTTCATAATTTTTCCCAATTTGAGATACCACATCCAGCTCTAATTATAAGACAAAGTTTATAGTGCAATTTGCAATACAATCTTTGTCCTATAATTAGAAAGAGTATCTCTTAAGGTTGTTCTTGAAATCCATGTACATTAGTCCAAATCGAACTGTGTAGCCAGAATCCCATTCAAAGTCATCCAGAAATGTCCTTGCATAGTACCCCTCACGTTCACTCACCAAAATCCCATTCAAAGTCACCCAGAAATGTCCTTGCATAGTACCCCTTCACGTTCACTCGCTAGAATCCCATTCAAAGTCACCCAGAAATGTCCTTGCATAGTACTCCTTCACGTTCACTCGCCATAATCCCATTCAAAGTCATCCAGAAATGTCCTTGCATAGTACCCCTTCATGTTCACTCGCTAGAATCCCATTCAAAATCATCCAAAAATGTCCTTGCATAGTACCCCTTCACGGATCGCACCGGACCGGCCGGTTCGGACCAGAAACTAGTGAACCGTCCGTGAAGCCGATCTAGAAAACCATAGAAACCGAGGTCACAATTCAATGGTTTAAAAAAAAAAAGTCGCCTAAAACTTGCTAGACATAGAAGGAGAAGGAGGAGAAAGAGAGAGACATAGGAGGAGGCAAATGAGAGAGAAGGGACGAAGAAGGAGGGAGTGGAGCCGAACCTAGATTTGAAGAGATCTGAAAACCTCTCTCACTCATTTCTCCTCATTGTCAATAATCTCACCACCTATGAAGAAGAAGAAGAATACAATGTGGATGTAGAGGAGATGGAAGAAGATTTTGAGGAGTATGAGAAAGATGAAGAAGAAGAAGAAGATAATGAACATGAAAAGGATGATGATGAGGCAACAGAGGAGGACGAGATTGACAAAAGTGAGCTAGAGCAACAAGCACCAATATTATCTTGTAGAGTTAATAGTGTGTATAGGTTAGGAAGCCAATTGTGTATAGGTGTCCCCTCACGTGACCTCAATCCCTATTACCAAGAATGTTTTTGCACCCACCCCACCCCCAAATCCCATCCATGTCACGTTTCGAATTAGTATTTGCCCAACTCATGTTACATTTCTGAAATACCTCACATGCCTTCCCAATTCAAAAGTTTTAAGAGTTCCAAAAGAGGGTTGTGCACCTAAGGTCCATGGGGCTGTGTAGACGTAAGAGATAAGAACTCAAAGCCTCAGTCTGTCAAGAGAGATCATATCACAGTCACAGCCTTCATGCATCTCAAACCATTATTTTATGGGAACTATAAAATCAATTTTTTTTTTTTTTATAATTCAATATTAATTACTCTGAAATATTCACTTTTCACCAGTTTAACTCCAGTTCGACTTCGGTCTGACCCATTGACCCTTAACCCAGTACATCGACTAATTCAGTGACCGATCCGGTTTTAATAACCTTGGTTTCTGTCCTAATGGAAAATGAAATGGGAGAGGAGTGTTTGCCTTTGCTGTTGAATGAATGGAGAAAGGGGTGTGTGTGCACCTTTATGATCTGGCTAATTTAAAATGGAAATAAGAGAGTATGGGTGTGAAGATGAATGTGTGTGTTGTGACTGCTGTCCAACTATTAACATGAGAGAGTGTGTATGTATGTTGCCAAGATGTTGGAGAGGTGTCGTGTCAATGAGAGAGGGAGGGGTCAATGAGAGAGGGAGGGGTGAGGTGTCACACATGCAAGGAGTGTGAACTCATTTAGTTATAAATATTGGATAAGTTTTAAAAATTTATCCTTAATTCTTTTTGAAGATTTTTCTTCCTCAATTAGCTTCTTTAGGCCATAAAATATAATCTCTAAAATTTCTAGGCCAAAATTATCTCCTTACTATTTTCTTTAAATTTTCGAGAAAATATGCCTTAAATTCTAAATAATAGTTTTAACACTATTTAGGCCAATTTTTTTTTTTTTTTTCATAATTAATCTCTTCATAATAATTATAAATTTTCAAAATAACATTTCATAATTTTCGCCTAAATTTTAAAGGTCAATATGTGTTGTGTGTGGGTGTGTACATGTTAAGATTTTCCTTAAAATAAACTTAAAATTTCTGACTCCTACTGACTTAGAAACCTTCTTATCTCAATTTTATTTCTAAACTTCTTATCCCAAAATTTGGGATGTTACACAAGTCCTCGAAAGCAACACTCAATTAAGTTAAATAAGTCATTGTATAGCCTTAAGCAATCACGATGCATGTGACATAATCATTTCAATGAATATCTGTTGAAAGAATGATATATAAATGATTCAGTATGCACATGCATCTTTACGAAAAAAAAATGAGGTGGTGAGTTTACTATAACTACAATTTATGTTGAAGAGTTTATAAAAACTATGATTTTTCTTGAATTCCTAAAGAGCTTGCAAATCTACGAATTGCTTACACTCTTGAAGAGCTTTCAAAACATAAAGTGCTTAAAGAAAGCATTTGAAATGAAGGACTTGAGAAGAATAAAGTGTTTTTCTATAGAGAATAATGTCTTTAGACCTCAAGAAGGTGATGAAGAAATATTGGATCCAAAAATATCATATCTTAGTATGATTGAAGCAATTATGTTATGTGTATGTGGCACACATGACTTGATATATCACTTGCCTATTAGTAAGATATAGTTATTCACCGACACAAAGACATTAGGATCAGGGATGGAACTTGAGATAAATATTTGGGGGGGCCAAATGTATATTCATTAACTAATTAAAAAGGAAAAATATTTGGGGGGGCTAAATGTATAAATTTTTGGGACAAATGTATAAATTTTTGAGTCAAATGTATAAAAATAATCTAATTTTCATTAAATATTTGGGATAAAAAAAATTTGGGGGGACCATGGCCCCCACCTGTCCATGAGAAGCTCCGTTCCTGATTAGGATGGGCTACATCAACAAAAGAGAGTAAAATTAGCATCCAACAATGAAATCTAGCAAATTTGTTCACTATGTTACTTCAACAACAATATTTGGAAAGCTTGTTCATGATATTAGACTTCAAAGATTCAAAGATATCAACTCACGTTGCCAATAGGGGGAGCTAATACGCACTGTACTTTTTTTCCCTTGTTTGTGGTTTTGTCCCACTTGGGTTCTCTAGCAAGGTTTTTAACAAGGAAGCACTTGATAGTATATCAACGAATGATGTGCTCTTTTTATTCTGCTCGGATTTTGTACTTCCCACCGAGTTTTTTCTAGTTGAAGTTTTTTAATGAGGCACATTTGTATATAATGGACATTCAAGAGGGAATGTTATGAATATCATATTTGTTTGTGTGTATGTTCATATATCTTCATTATCTCTATTATCTTTAGTAGTATCCCACAATTATCTCCTATTGTTATCAAATATGTAAATACTGATTCTATTGAGATTGTAAAATTATGCCTATAAATAGAAGGCATATGTTTACTATATATACATTGAGTGAATAATAATCTTCTTTCTTTTACCTTTCCCTTTTATTTATAACATGTATAAAAATAAAGTTACAAAGTTAATAATTTAAAGTTACAAAGTTAATAATTGGGGGGGTTAATATCACAGACTTAACAAATTTACGGGGGTTTATTAGTAAGTTTTTTTGTTTACAATGGATGATCAAATCGGATCGTAGGAAATCGTGAAACATTATCACCCCGAGACGGAGAGTCTGCTGCATCGGCGAAGCCGTCCCTACACCCATTGCGTCCTCCCTAAGATGGTGCTCCAGGCCCGCAGGTGGTTCTTGTAAAACATGCATGCTATTCCCCAGAGTCAGCGCATACATGGCAAGCCAGTCAGCACATTGGTTACCCTCACGATACACATGAGAAACCAACACCCTCCAGTCCCTGCGCATGAGAAGCTGGATCCGCTTAATGAGGCTTCCATTTGCATGAGTAGCCCCTTCCTCTCTCTGAACAAGACTTAGAGCAACCAAGCAATCTACTTGGACCATCACATCTCTAAACCCAGATTCCCATGCCAATTCCAACCCATCCATTAGGGCCCAGAGTTCGGCTTGGAGGGAAGAACACGCACCGATGTTGCGGCAACAACCCTTTAGCCAATTCCCAGCATGGTCCCTAATCAGACACCCTGCTCCAGCTCTCATGGACTCCATTTTCCGCGCCCCATCACAATTCAAGGAGACAAAATTGGACTCTGGTGGCTGCCAACTAATGATTCTCTCCTGCTTAGGGGCGCTTTCGCCTCTCACACCGGAAGCATGTAGCCTTGCATCCTCAGTAAAGTCAGCATACCGTAGGGCCTCCCTTACAAGACTTCCAGGATGTGAGTTTCTATTCTGGAAAATTTCAAGATTCCTAGCCTCCCACAACTTCCAGCACAGGAGCCCAAAAACCGTAGCCCATCGAGCATTACCATCCTGACAGCGACTCTGATTTTGGAGATTCTGCAATAACCAACTCCGAAGATCCACCTGTGCAAATAGTAAGCCCGATCTGTGAGAACCGAAATGGCTCCAGACTGCCTTAGCATGTTTACAGTGTCTCAACACATGGTCAATATCCTCCACCCCTGCTCCACACCTCGTGCAAAGATCATCCTGACACATATGACGACGTTTCCTCTCAACGTTAATTAGGAGATTGCGGCGGGCAACCAACTATAGAAAAACCTTCACCCGTTGAGCTCCTTCCCACTTCCAAACCACTTCCCAAAGACGGTCAGGTTCAACCAAATCATCATCCCCAGCATCCCATATGCACTGGCAACAGAAAACTTCCCATCAGGGGTATAGTCCCAAAAAGGTCGACCAATGCCATCCTCAGCAACCGGCGCCACACACCCCGAAATTAGGGAGAGGACATGTTGTGGGAGATCCTGCGCAAAACCGATCCCAATCCCAGCCACCCTCAGCTTTAACAAAACTCAGAATTGGAAGTGTGGCCTCCAATGGGGAGACGACTTTAAAAGACAGCAGATGTAAGGGACCAACTGAGGGAACCCAATTATCAATCCAAAAACGTGTTCGAGAGCCATCACCCACCTCCAATCGGACTCCCATCTTCACCTCTGGCCAAACTTGCTTCAAATGTCTCCACAAGTAAGAACATCCCTGATTGCGCCGAAAGGGTCCTTCATATTCATCCCATCCATACTTATATTTGAGCACACGCACCCATAAAGCATCCGGCTGAGAACAAAGTGAAAAAGAAAGTTTCATCAAGAAAGCTTTGTTCTGGCGTTCAAGCTTCCTGAAACCAGCTCCCCCCACCTTTTTAGGGGTGCACATGTCATCCCATCGCACCAAGCTAGGCCTTCTTTCTTCCCCTGTTCCTCCCCACACAAAATTTCTAATGTGCCTCTCCAATCTGGAACATACCCGCTTAGGAATCATCGTAAATGCATCACATATGAAGGCACCGTAGCTAGTACCGATTTCGCTAATGTTATACGACCGGCTAACGAAAGGGATTTAGCAGCCCATCCAGATAGGCGACTCTGAACCTTATCTACAATATAGCCATAGGTCCCCATCCGCACACGCTGATGTAACAAGGGAACACCAAGATACATGCCAAGGTCATCCGTCCTTCCAAAGCCCAACTCCTCACTTACCCCAATTTGAACATCAAGAGGAACATTTCGAGAGAAGAAAACAGCCGTCTTTGCGCTACTTACCTTGTGGCCAGAACTCGCACAAAAATCATCCAAAATGGATTGAATAAGACGAACCTGAGCGTCGGCTGTAGAGCTGAAAAGAACCAGATCATCAGCAAAAAATAAGTGGGAGAGTGGTGGTCCGCCCCTACCCAAACATATAGGTTTCCACCGCTTGTCCGCAACACATTTTGTTATAATCTGAGACAGTCTTTCCATACACAATACAAAAAGATAGGGAGAGAGGGGGTCTCCTTGCCGTATACCCCGTGAGGGCTGAAACCTCTCTGAGCGGTTCCCATTCCACACCACTCTCATACTACAGGAAGAGACGCATACCATCACCGCACGAACAAATTTACTAGGGAGACCAGCATCGTATAAAGTTTCTTCAATAAAGTCCCAACGCAAACGATCATAAGCCTTTTCAAGGTCTACTTTTATGGCCATCATACCTTTCCCACTCCTTTTCATTTTCATTGTGTGGATCACTTCTTGGGCGATTATGATATTATCTGTGATCTGCCTACCTGCCACAAAACTAGACTGATTTGGGAGAATAAGACTCGGAAGCCACTTCTTTAGACGGTTAGCTAAGACTTTAGTAACCACCTTGTAGGGGATCGTGCACAAGCTAATAGGCCTAAATTCCTTTAATCTCTCAGGAGAAGGGATTTTGGGAATTAAGGTAATTAACGTCTCATTCAAATCTGGGTCAAGGGTGAGATCATGGAAAAGAGAGCTAACCATACGAAATAAAGAAAGGCCCACTGTCTTCCAATGCTGCTGGAAGAAGGCGGCATGGAACCCGTCAATCCCTGGGGCTTTTAGGGGCTTCATCTGAAAGAGGGCAGAGTGGACCTCACCTTGTGAAATATCCATCGAAAGGGTACGTCTCATCGTCATGCCAATTGGTGGGAAGAGACCCCTTCAGCATAAGGTGGTGGTAGACCACCATCCTTAGTATACAGACGCATATAAAATTAAAATGCCCATGATTGGAGAGTGAGATCATCATTACACCATTCCCCATCCTCGCCTCTTAGAGCCCCTACCGTTTTCTTTTGACTTCGTCGAATAGCCTTAGCATGGAAATATGCCGTATTACGATCCCCCATGTTGAGCCAATCGCAACGAGCTCATTTGTCCCCAAGTTAGGTCCTCCTGTTCACAAATGAGCTCAAATTCTCTCCGCAACTCATTCTCAAGGTTATCAAGATAGGCGGATGCATGAGACTCCTGCGCTCGTTGAATTCCCCCTAACCTTGCAAGAATTCTCCGTTTATGGTAGGTAATACTACCGAAGACATCATGATTCCATACCTTGACTGAGGCTGTAAGCTTTGCCATATTTACGTTAACAGAGTCCCGCTCATTCCACGCGTCTGTTACTACCTTATTGAAAGAGTCACAAGTCTCCCATGCAGCCAAGTAACGAAAAGGTGCATGTCGTTGTACCTGTCCATTACTCTCAGAAAGCCGTATACAGAGAGGACGATGATCCGAACTGAGCTTTGGTAAATGCTTCACTATAGTAGAACAGAGACTCGAAAGCCACTGATCATTACCCAGAGCCCGGTCTAGGCGTTGTAGAAGGGTTCCACGTCGCCACGTATACTTCGGGCCACAAAACCCAAGGTCTGTTAACCCATTCTGAAAAATGAACTTGCGGAACAACTCACACCCAGTTGCACGCATCTCAGCTCCCCCTGCTTGTTCACCTGCATTAAGGATAGCATTAAAGTCCCCCGCCATTAACCATGGTTCAGAGACAGTTCCGCTATCTCCGTAACGCCATCCACAACCCACTACGCAGAGTGTTATTTGGACTCCCATAGATAGCAGTGAAAAGGACCGGCTAGGAAGTCCCGGCCGAGATTCTTGTATGCAAAAATTGGGAGTGGCACGGACAACCGTTACTTGAATCACATCCTTCCATAGCAACCAAATTCCCCAGAGAAGCCCTCGCCTCCAATCTATAAGAACAATCAAAGCCGGTCTTGGCAATAAACCTATCCGCTTTACGACCTGAGATTCGAGGCTCAACAAGAGCCACCATAATTGGTCTATGTTCGGTAACAAACTGCATAAACGTCCTATAAAAACTCTTGCTTGCTGCCCCTTGGCAGTTCCAACTTATAATCTGCATCATCATAATAACAGAAGAGTTGAAGTCATATAACCACCCGAGCTTCAGAAGAAGCTTCATCGTTTTCTGGTAGGACCGTCACCGGATCCTTTAAACCTCCTGAAACACCCACTCCTATCCTGGTTGTCTCAAAATCGATTGGATTAGTGTTTTTGCATCCTTAGAAATTTGTGCACCAGATTGCTTCTTTCGGCCTTTCATTTTATGCAAGATAGGCGAATGCAACTTAACGCCATGTTGTGATTTTCCCTTATCCCGAGAAGACTTACCTAAATTCTCCTTGCCCATGCTTATCCCTCCATGTACACTAGTTCCCAGATTTTCCCCCATAATATTATCTACATTTGGATGCTGGACTTCTTCCAACGTATGTCGCTGCTGGTGCAACTCAACTACTGTGTGTTTACTTTGATCAAGAGTTGATTCCATTCGCACCACAGTGAGAGTCTCCCCCTTCATGGCCACGTCGCTGCAACGGTCTTCTTCACAATCCTTAGGGCATTCGATAATAGCATGTCCCTCCACACCCACTTCATCTATCGGTTTGCTAACTCCATCAATACATGCAAGAGGCGTGATAATTTCCATCGACTGGGAACCGGATGTATGCTTGCCATTTGACACGTTGGCACCTTGCCCCACAACTAGAGATTTTTGGCGGTATTCCTGGACCACCTTCGGCTTGCCATTTATTAGCTTTTGATTAATTCCCTTTTTGCGAGATTCCTCTGGACCACCTTGGTTTGCCATTTAATAGCTTTTGATTAATTCCCTTGCCCCACCACATGATCCGCCATAACTTCCGTATATTTACTCCCTCCTTCATGAGCGTTGACAATTCCCTTACTCTCCCCATTCTGCTGCGTAGAATCCTGCTTCAAATCACCATATTCAACCAAAATATTATAGCGAGAGCCATTAGCTCCGTGATTCCATCCATCTTCGCCTCCTTTCCCCAATGATTTTTATTTCCTTTTTTAGGATAGCGAACTTGCATCCGAGGATCCGAATGGAGAAGATCCCGACCACGCCTTCTCATCGACAAGCTGGACTTGCTTGGTTGTGCGGCGTTGCGGTGTCGGTGGTGTACCTTGAGTTCTAGACAAGTGTCCCTCCGCCACACTTTTCCTTCGTATGGCCATACTTCCCGCATTCGAAACAAATCAGTGGCAGGCACTCATATTCGATTCCATAGGTTCTACCATCTACCTTGATCCAAGGTATAAGTGGATTCTGTAAATCAACCATAACCGCAATACGGGCATACCTTCCCCTTCCTCTTGTCTCTGTCGTGTAATCCAGTTTCACCACGTCCCCTAATAACATTCCGATTGCACGCAGTGTACTTTTATGGTAATACCTAAATGAGAGGCCTGGGATACGAACCCACACAACCACATTAGATACCTTCGTGGTTCTCGAATCAAAGTCAATAGACCATGGTTGCACCGCCAGATAGGCACCGAAAACCATCCACGGGCCACCAGTGAGGACTTTCGTGTAATCCTCCTCAAGATCAAAAGAGGCAAAGAAGAAACCTCCCTCCATGTCAACTAGCTGATAGGATCCTTTCAATCGCCAGAGCGCTTGGGTTCTTGTCAAAAGATCTCTGGACATAATTGAACGGCCTAACGCTTTAATAATCAGAGTTTTCTCCATACCTTGCACCAGAACTGCTCTCACTTCCTTCGAAAATTCGATCACCGGAATATTACCGTCTCTACTAATAAGATAGTCATTCTCAGTCACCACCACCTCGCCTGTAGGTTGCTGCTTTTTACCAGTCTGGGTCAGGTTTAGAAGTTTCGCCCGATACGAGATTGCTCCAGTAACACCTTCATCCTTCATGACAACATTCGAATCATCCAACTCACCATGTCCTCCTTCCACCTCCCCGTCCTCTCTTATCCGCACCTTTTTCGTCGAACGAAGGCTCTCCCCCAAGAGGGGCGGAGCTCCAGTTTTCTCCTCCATCACTGGATTTGATTCTTCCTTTTCAAAGTGCCTATATGGTTTATTAGTAAGTTTTAAAAGTTAAGAAAATTATTTTTACATGGATGAATTAAATTCAGGAACATCCACTTTATGTAATTGAGCCTATAAATTATAAACAAACATGCAATAAGGTTGGCTGTAAACTCTACAGAGTTGAATAGTTTAACATAAAGCAGTCATAATTAATTATTGACCACAAACAACATACACAAGGTATACAACAATGACATGAGATTAAAATGGACAGAAAATAAAAACACTGAATAATAAACTCCTTATTCCATGGCTGTATATATATGAACTATATGACAATGGAGTAGTAGTAACTAGTGGTGTTGATGAACAATGAACTTGTTCTATCTATCCGATCTTGGGAACCCTAGAGACTATGCCATCACTATTCACCCAAACCCAAACCCTATCGCATCGGAAATCAGTGATCACGCTTGATCCTTCTTCCACAATTATGGCATCCACCAAGTCGTTCTCTCTCTCTATTGTTGCTTCTGCTCTCTCTCCTTCCACCCCTACCAGCTCCGGCCATGAACTCTTACCTTCACATCAACACACAATTCATAAATCAGAAATAATATCAGGAATAAAAGGAACAAGAAGTCAAACAAGTCTTCACATAACAACATTATTTTCGATTACCTCTGCATTCCTCAGACATGTCTTCCACTGCTTGGGGATTTCCTGCTGCAATCTGTCTCAAGCTTATGTCTTTTGTTTGGGATAATTGGGATATGTTGTTGCTTTGCATGTAGGGGTTCCTATTTATAGTACGGTTGAGGTTGTGAGTTGATCGAGTAATTGACATTTCTGACTTCTCTCCCTCGCCATATGGCAAGCATTGCCGTACTTTTATGCGTACGGTTCATTCAAATGAAATATATATAGTCAATGTTCATGTTTGACACGTACACTATCCTCCAATCCTCTTGTTTTCAACCTCCTCTCGTTCATGCTTATGCATATAAACCAATTAGAAAGATTATCCTCTCTACTTCTACACTATTTATTCATTTTTTAAGAAGAGAAGATAGACAAATTGGTTAAGGTGTATCCAGCACCTCAAAATATCTTTTTAGGTGCATGAAGTGTCATAAAATATTTTATTGTACATCTAACATCCTAAACCTAAAGTATTTTTTTTTTTGGTGCACTGAACACTCTAACGTATTTTTTTCAAGTGCGTTTAATACCATAAACTATTTTTTGGTGCATCCAACAGTTTGAAGTATTTTTTTAAGTATATCCAACACCCTAAATTATCTAAATTGTTAAGTGTAAAATTACACACACACAAAAAGTACTTCAACGTAATGGACACATCTAAAAAATACTTTAGAGTGTTAGGTGCGCCACAAATTACTTTAGGCCGGTCACGAGATGAACCTGAAAAAGTATTTTAGTTTTTGTTGTACCTAAATTAAACCCTGAAAAAAAAGAATATAGTATTCCAACATACATACGTACTTGCTGATTATATTAGCTAGAAGTATTACAATCCAACTTGTTTTCTCTTGAATTGACTTTGAGAAAAAGCAGTAAGGCCGGCATTCCCAAAAAACTCAGTCAAACCATCAACTATACATGCCTAAAAGCCATGTTTAAGTAATTACTATTCTTTAACCAATCTATAAATTATAATAAATGGAACGTATATATTTGGGTGGAACAAATAAATAATAGATGAACTATTGATTTGAACTCCTTGCATATATCTTACCACACGAACCATAATTGATTGGTTGCTTTCAGAACAGAGTTTAATTAAATTTACATCATCATCTAAAGCTTGTGCAAAGTATCAGACTATCAGTATAAATAGAACAGCCATAACTTCAAACTAACGAAACTTTCAAATAAAGCTCTTTACTTCATACGGTTGCTTTAATTTTGCGATTATTATTCCAAGTCACCAAAGCCGACTAAATTTATTAGATTATCTGGAAACTTATATAAAATTCAAATATCTCTTGCTCCAAAAACTTAATAGGATTGGGAAGGGCGGCGAAAACTTTGACTTTCTCTCCACACCCCCTCAAAGCTTGTAAATGAATAGCTTCAGTTCATTCAATGGCGCTTTCCTGGTCAATGATCATAGTTTGTGATTTCATTTCCATACAAAAGTTTACATCGAATTCCTTGTCGATGTGTAAAATTCATGACAGCTATATTTAAGTTTGCAAAGTTAAATTTTCTTTAAACTCAAGCTCGAAGGTTTGCATTGTGCGAGCTTGTCGTCGTTGAAAATTTATCCTCAAGGTTGCGATGACAATCACAATAATCTCTCTTTGTTTCCGTGTGTAGCCGATATGGTAGACTTATTCCAGGTTTTTAGATTGCAATCGATGATCATTACTTGCTTCTTGTCACATAATGCATACCAATTTTTCCCCAATTTGGGTTGATATAAATTAAAATATGAAGTCGTTTTCTCAACCTCAGAATCTAAAAATGTGGAGTCGTTTTGCACAATTAACAATAACGGTAGTCATCAACAACGATCCAGAACAGAATCAGAATATTGTTCTGATGATCAGTGATTGGCTTAGGGCTTGTTTCGTATGAGTGATTTGGAGGGAAGGGAAAATTTTTACGAGTTGAATTAAAAAAAAAATTTGAGAAATGAGGTTATAAAAGTTTAATAAAAGGAAGAATAAAAAAAGTAATTAAATTTTTTTAACCCAATTTCTCTAATTTTTTAAAATCTAACTCAAAAAAAAAAAAAAAAAATCTGTACTCCCTTTATACCAAACAGCCCCTAAAGTGTTGGGCTTATGTAAAAGTATTGTTGAGTAATTCCAACTTAAAAACAATTAATTACCAACCGAGTTCAGCGACAAAATTCCGTCACTAATTAATTAGTGACAATCTATTTGACACAAAATCGTACAATCCTGTCACTAAATTCCATCGCTAATCCACTATTTTTTTTATTCTCTAGTTTTGTATATGCTGCATCTTTTCTAAAGGAGAATAGATGGAGTAATAACATATCATGAAGCTTTCAAAACTTATGGATTTGTTGAAACAACTCACAATCTGATGATGAAATCTCAAGTTAAACTCTGCATAAGGGTTCTACACTTTTTTCGCTAATGAAGTACATTTATCCAATTCAGTTGGTGGCACTGTCAATCTCTAAATATAGACACTTTTCAGCAAGGATTTAAATATTGATTTACCACGTTGTGAGAGACTAGCTAACCTATTCTACTAGACCCAACTTCATCAGTAGGGTTCTACACTTTAAATGCATCTCACTTGGTAAAGTGATGTTATATGTAAAATATTTGTTGGGCTATAGGATATCACTCCTATGTAGAGGCTAAAGATTTTCATTGTTCAATGTTATTTACTTAAGAGGCCCATATGATAAAAATTCGAAGAAAATTTTATTTTTTATATTTTCATTTCCAAAAAAATAAATTAATTTGTCTAATTTATGATTGCCAACATGATTGTACGAACAAGTTAGGTCAAATTATTGATTGAACCATATTTTTATTAGATGTTTTCATAATTAATTTGGTATTTTTAATGCATTTCCGGGACATTATATATTGTGTGATTAAGCACTAATTTATATTAGGATATTTGTATTGAATTAAGTGTAATTAAGGGCGAAATAGTCATAATTTGTTAATTATTCATGCAAATGATTTTTCTGACTTTTGATGCTAACCTTGTGCTTAATGTTGCAGTGTAGGTGTTTAAAAAGAAAATTTGAAATTTTGGAGGGTCGGAACTAATATTTTAAGGACTGGACAAAATTATAGAAAAGGTACCTAGTATTTCTGGAAATTGAAAATCAATGAAAAAAGGGACCAGAAACAATTACAAAATGATGCTCACATGTTTTGGAAATTTCAGTCAAGCTATATAAATGTTTCAAATATTTTTACTTTAGTCCCTCCTCGAGAACTTTTGAAGTTTACAATTAAGGGTGTGTTTGGTTAGAGGGGAGGGGATGAAAGGGAAGGGAAGGGAAAATTTTAAAAATTAAATATTGTTCTCTTCCAGCTCGTAGACATAAATATTTAAGGGGGTATATAATATTAAGTTTTAATTGTATTACAGGGAAATTTCATGTAACTTATAAATTATAAACAAACATATATATGCAATGGGACTACTGTAAACTTTTTGACAGAGTACATTTAAAAGCTTTACATAAGGCACTCGTAATTTATTATTGATCACAAACGAACATACACAAAGATACACAACAATGACATGATATCAATAAACTGGATAGAAAATAAAAACACTGAACAATAGTTAAACTCCTTATTCCACACGGCTATGACATGGAGCAGTACAGTAGTGTTGTTGGAGAATATTGAAGAGGTACGTAAGCTTGATATATATTTATATTCTCCAATCTTCTTGTTTTCAAGTTTCTTCATTTGGTTTCTCATTCATCATGCTTATGTATATGGAGAATTTAGAAAGCTTATCCTCTAAATTCATTTTTTAAACAAAAGAATATAATATACAAACGTGCTAATTATATTATTACAATTCAACTTGTTTTCTCGTGATTAGACTTTGAATCGGATTATATTATTTATTTATTTTCATGGTTAATGATCAGAGTTTGTGATTTTATTTACATACAGAAGTTTAAATCGGATTCCTTGTCAATACATACAAATTAAATAACTAATTTTGTGAAATTTATTATTGCAAACGTGATTGTATATATAAATTAGGTTAAATTATACAAAATCTTCTGAATTTTTTGTTATGACATGTAAATAGCCTCTCTAACCGCTACAACTTGGTGTGTCGGTGACTCGGTTTAGCTCTTATGAAGATGAATGCCTGAAAGAGTTGGTGTCGCAGATCCCTTCTCCTATGATCAAGATCTTAGCAACTGCTGAATCTAAGGATAGGAGGTTTCTTTTATCTGAGTTGTATTTTGATGTTCTACTGGGATTGGCTTTATTTTGGTTGCTGTTATGCTTAGCTTCTTGTTGTTTTTGCTGGTTTCTTCTTTATGAAGACTGTTATATGTCTTTCATTTGTTGCCTCTCTTGCTGCTTTCTTGATTGATTAATGGAATATAAATTCCGATTGGCAAAAGAACCTCTCTAACATTTGAAATTTTATAACAAATATCACTGAATTTTTACATTATTATAAATAATTCTTATACTACTAGTTTTAATGTATTCATTGATTATCTACAAATGGTTTGAAGTTTAAGGCGGATATATAACTTAAAATTTGCGGGATTATATCTGCATAAAAATGAAATATAAAAGGATATAAAGTTAATAATTTGAGGTTAGCATCAAAAACTCAAAAGTGTAAGGAAGTTTATTACTATTGAGTTACATATAAATGTTAACAAAGAAACTTGATGGACATGATTCAAAATAATAAACAAGCATGCAATAACAAGACTGCAAACTCTACAGAGTTCGATAGTTTACATATATAAGGCACTCTGATTTAATTACTAACCACAAACAGCATACACAAGATATATAACATTTATGACATGATATTAAACTGGATAGAAAATAAAAAATGAATAATATACTCCTTATTTCCACGGGCTATATATTATGACATGGAGTAGTACAGTAGTGTTGATAATATTGAAGAGGTAGCTTTATCGTATAATGTTCTATCCGATCCTGGGAACCCGAGTGACTCTGCACTGACTGTTGACCCAAACCCAAACTCGATCGCACCGGAAGTCAGCACTGACGAAGGCTCCTTCCTCCACAATTATGACTTTCACCCATTGGTTCTCTCTCTCTATTATTGCTTCTGCTCTCTGTCTTTCTACGCCTACCAGTTCTGGCCATGAATCCTTACCTTCACTCACATCAACACACAAGTCACAAATATGTACCAGGAAAAAGAACCAGAATAATCAAACAAGACATAACATGTGGATGATAACATTATTATCGAATTACAACGTTCTCTTCTCTATTACCTCGGCAGCGACCAGACATGTTTCCACTACTTGGGGATTTCCCTGCAATCTGTCTATAGCGGTTTATGTGTTTTAATTTGTTTGGGATATGTTGCTTTGTATGTAGGGGGCCCTATTTATAGTACGGTTGAGGTTGGCTGTCGAGTAAGCTAGGGACATTTCTGACTTCTCCCTCTCTCTGCTATATGGCAAGCATGGTACATTGTACTTTTTATAATGCATACGTACGTTAATTATATTCAATTTTTTTTTTTCTCAGAAGTTAATTATATTCAATTGAAGTAGTCAATTGTTCATGTATGTTTCACACACTATTCTCCGATCTTCTTGTTTTCAACTTTCTCTCGGATGTAAAAGTGGTTTTTTCAATCTAATTTTTGTAAACGTAAGATAAAGTAAAAGTGATTAGATTGTGTAGTGTGATATATATTTGGATTGACTTTTGAAAATGTCAATTTGATAAATTGAAATTTGTTTGAATGATTAATATAAAAGTAAGTTTGGATATAAAATAAATGAAAATGATATGAACTTAATAAAAATATAGATAGTTAATGTATTATTGGGAAAAATTGAAAATACTAAATTACTTAAATTTTAGGAAAAATTGGAGAAAAATCCCCCTTTAAAAATTTAATTTGTGAGAATGATCTCAATAAGAGTATTGTCATTTTTCGTATATTTAAACTTATCATGTTTTTCATGCCAATTAAATTTCTAATGGGGGAGTTTTTCCTGATTTTTCTTAAATTTTATTATTTATTTATTTTTCTTTGGATACTTTCGTAAATAAGGATAAAATTGGAAAGCAATCATTATTATCCTTTAAGTAGACATTTATAATTAGGACCAAATTTTCCATCTACAAGACTAATAAGAAGAACCAGAATGATTTTTTTTTTTTTTTTTTTATAAAAGAATGTGGGATCCCGTATCTTTTCTTCACGAGGTATTCCATTTTATCTCTCTTCATAATGGAAACTTCTTCTCTCTGTAGTGTAAAAGCTAAAAGCATGAAATTTTGGCTGAGAGTGTAATACTCGGATAATTATTTATCTGGAATATTATATTTTAATAAATAATACCTATTAGAAATAGGTGAATATCTGGTGTCAAATCTGTAGGGAAAAATCTCTTGAAAATTAGAGTGTCAAAATTACGAAAATGCCCTTGTGGAGCATAAAATGACTTAAGGAAATTATGAAAAATCCTTAGAGGCAATAAAATAATTATTAAAAATTAGAGAGTATGTTGTCTCTAATTTAGACAATTTTTGGTATTTATTTCCTTGGGATATAGTGAGAGAAAAATTAAAAAGTATTCCGGGATCATTATTGACCCCGTGATTTTTAATATTTTATGTAAAGCATAAAATATCAATGTAAGTCCAATTGTTGTGAGGAAATAATTATTTCTAAATAATAAAATTATCAACAATTAGTGGGGGATTAATTAAGTAATTATTGGCTAATTACTTAAGCTTAAACAAAGAAAAATCCAAAGATAATTATGTAAAACCCCATAATTAGTCGTTTATGGCTAAAATTAGCATAAAATGTATTTGCTAATTAATTGGAAAATATGAAGGAAAATTGGTGAGGTTAAGTAATTTTAAGCTTAAAAATAAGTATGGACCAATAGGGAAATTTTGTAAAAAAATTATATAAAAAAATTATTTTATATAATATTAATTAATTATTAATTAAATAAAAACGAAAATAAATAAAATAATAATAAAAAAGGACTGAAAATCTCAATATGGATAAGGAGATAAGATTTTTTGAAATAAAATAATAATATAAAGGAATATTCTATGGAATATTCTGTGAAAAAACAAATAGGATAAATGACCACGGATAGAGATTAAATCCTATCTAGAAAACCATGAACAAGGTTTCGAAGGTCAGAGTATATTAGAGACAAGTATAATTTTATCTCGGAATGGGTTGTCTCAGAAGTCATTTCCGTGATCGGTAGAATACTTAGGTAATAAGACGAAATAGGGTAATCTGTGAAAAAGGCAGATAGTCACGAATTGGAGTTTGAAGAAAATAAATTATAACTCAACATCTAGGGATGAGTTGATAATTATCTGGACATATTTGGAATCAGTGAATTTTTGTTTAGAGGTTGATGATTTCGGAAGTTCGTTCCAAAATGCTAGCAGCACGTTTTTAGTAAAACTTCAACAGACCAGGAGAAGACACGGAAGGGATCAAAACTTCATTTAGCCCAGGCATTTTTAGTGAGTAAGAAAGGGTCTTCAAAGTTGTGATTCTGAATCTTTGAGATTTTGCAAGATTACGCGATTCGGACACCGATCGGAGACTTTATCGGTAGAAGACTTCTAGAAGGTGGCAAGGTGGCATCTTCTAATTGGTTGTTTGATTTTGGGGAAGGGGGAGCAGGTCGGTTTTGAGGTCTTGTGGCCAAGGGAAAAGCTTCTAGAAACCCTGATTTTCTGTGGTCCAGAATAAAGCAGAAAAGTGCAAATTTGCCCCTGGGGAAACTCTATAAATAGGCTGAACCTCTTCATAAGTTTTTCACACCAAAACTTGCTTAGCATTTCGAAATCTTGGAGCAGAGGAAGAGGAAGGAGTCTGGGGAAATTTGTAGCGAAGCTTTGAGTAAGTTCTTCGGTCCTTAGTCTTAAGCTTCGGTAGTTCTTTCGATAGTTAGAGTAGAAATGTTAGTTTGATATTTAATCTTCCAAGTATGATTAGATATCATATGTTAGGGGTATTTTAGTCATTAATTTTGAAATTCATGATGGGGTCGGAGTTATGGCAAAATTTTGGAAGATTAGAGTCAAAGTAACGAAAGTCTTTGGTGAAATTCGCCAGATTAGGGGCATCAGGGGCAAAATGGTCATTTATACCTAAAATGCCTGTTATGATGTCAAATGCTAATAGAACGTGATATTATCCTTATAGGATATCTGTAATCACGAACCGCTGACGTACCGCTGTCAAACGTACCGTTTTCCGTTTTCCGTCAACGAAGGTACGTTCGCGTACTGTAACACTAATCTGATGGATATAGTATGCGTGTATGTGATGTGTGTGTGGTATGACGTGAGTATGATATGTGTATATGTGGTGTGTTTTTAGAATGCATATTATGTTAGCAAATAACTGTATGCATCTTTGGGAGCGATATATCTGTAAAATTTGGGAGCGATACATCTATAGTGCTGGGAGCGATACATCTATAATGCTGGGAGCGATATATGTGCATTGGTTGGGTGTGATTTATATGTTGTGTTAATGTTGTTCTGTAACCCATATGTGTGTATGTATACATGAGGTTAACCTGAATACTTGAGATCGGTGCGGATCTCGGCTCTTAACATAGCATCGTGGTCGGGAGGACCAGGGGACCGAGGACCAGGGACCCAGGAGAGGAAAAGAAAGCGAGGTTCAAGGATCCGGCTGAAGACTTTCCGTTATTGTCCTTTACTTTTGAAAACTCTCGGTCACTGTACTGCTTCTGTAATTAGCCAGTGGGCATTTTGAATATAAATATCAGTTACACTCTTGCTCCGATGCTCTACTCTGATGAAAAAATTTTATACTGCTTTTGGAAAACGGGATGTTACAGAGAGCTTAAACCAGCTTTTTCTTCAAAAATCTGTTCGCCTCGCAAGTGTACGAGATTCGCAAGTAATAAAGTGATAAATAAAGTATCGTTCCCACGAGGATTTGTTTAACAAATTGGTCAAGCAAGAGGCTTAGTGAATTTCATCAAGTTGAGCTAAAACAAAGTTTTGATTTGGAATGAGAATTTTTAAAGACTATTTCTAAAACATAAAATTGATAAAGGCAATTGATTCTTTAACTTCAAGGATAAATGAGCCTAGGGCTCTTTTTCCCCTTTTTGCATTTCATAAAACTTGGTTAATTTCCTCTCGAGTAGCATTTCAATACATATATGTGTTAGTCTAAGGTTCTAAAACACTTGACCCGCTCTCTTAAGTCAAAATCAAGTTTCTCTTCTCATTAAAATGCACAATCTCTTACTACAATTAATGAGAATCAATATTTAAGCAACAACCCTAATGTGACAATGTAAGGTTAGTAAATATATCTCTATTTTACCAACAAACCATCCATTTATCAAGTAAACTTCAAGACAAGCATGATTTCAATCAAGTTCTACACCTAGATTAGCTCTCTCAAGTCAAAACCTAAGTGAATAAATCATCTAAATGGAGGCCAATCATTTAAAAGCATTAAGCCAAGGTTAAAATCAACACATACATATATTAATCTACCAAAAGAGAGGAATATTCAAGTATTAATCCATACAAAGGGTCAAAAGAACCCTAGAATGAAAGATTTAGCGACTCATGTTCAAATATAAAGAAAGACTAAGCAAAGATACTGCATACATGGAGAATGTAAAAGAAGAAGAGGAGAAAAGAGGAAAAACCAAGGAGGAATCCCAAAATCTCTTCTAGTCTGCTCCAATATTTCCCTGTGCGTCTCCCAAATTCGTCGCCCTCCGTTCTGTGTTCCTCAGCTCCTCTCTGGTTCAGCGCTCTGTTCTGTTTCTTTTCTCCAATTCGTGCTTTCTGTGCGTTCTATTTCTCGGTCCAGCGATATCTCTATTTTCCTGCTCACTATGCGTCCGCCCCTGTTCTCCTTTTTCTTTTTAATTCCTTTAGGTCTTGTTTTCAATTAATCCATGGGCCCCCTTTTTCTATTCATTCTTCCATTCCGTCCAACCAATATGGGCTCCTTTTTTGTAACCTTTAAGTCTTCCATTTATTCAAACTGTGGGCCCCAAAATCTTGACCATTTGAAATCAATTCAAAAGTGCCACTACCGTCCACCACTGTAAGAAGAAAAGGAAATGATATTTTTTTTGATAAAGAAAAGGAAATGATATAATAATAATAATAATAATAACTAAATTTATTTAAAACTTCTAATTATCATTATTTATTTCCTAAACTCAAAAACTTTTATTTTAAATTGAAATCCCCTAAATAATGCATCCAAATTGATATCTCTTAAAATCTCAATAAAATCTCTTCAATTTAGTATTGATGACTTCCTAAATATATCAAAATATGTCTCAAATCTATTAAAAATAGGAAGTCATCAAAATCCAATTGAAAGAAAAAAGCTGATAAAAAAAAAAAAAAACCTGAATATTTTTCTTAATTAAAGAATGTGCGACCTAGTACTTTTCTTCATATGGTATTTAATTTATTATCTCTCCATAATAGAAACTTCTTCTCTCTCCACAATGTAAAAGTCAAAATCATACAATTTTGGCTTAAGGTTTAAACCATTAGCTTTTTCATCAAAAATCCAATTGAAATAAAAAATTGCTGATCCAAACATCACAAATGCCAAAATATGGCTTTTTGATGTTGGGATGCACATTTGGGCCTCCAACGATCTAATCCCAAACATACCATCAAGCATTAAATATAATTTTACCAATTGTACCCTAATTAATTAATTTTCCTTATACATTGTCTTTCAGCATTGATGCGTTGCTTTTGTCGTTAAAGCAATCAATTAAACTAGGTCCTAACTTATTATGAAGTTTAGGGTTACCTAGGTTATTCTCTCAAGGAGCAAGTTGTGAGTTTTCTTTAGGTTGAATTTAAGTGAGAAAAATGCAATGGAATGGAATAGGACCCAAACTAGAATGTAAGACACTGCTACCTAAATGAAATTGAACTAACTAAATGCAAGATGAAAATGACTCTAAAACCTATATGAGAGTGAAACTAATATATTTGAAGGCAATTTTTGGGGGGTTTTGATATGAGAGAATAATTAAAATCCTAAGAAGAAGATTGACTAAAAGTAAATCAAACAACAACGATCTAGTTTAGTTATGATTGATGAAGGGGATGGACAACTTAGGATTCACATGGAGTTAACTTTCTTAGCCCGAATTAATTAATTAGACCAAAGGGGTGATGAAATATTGGAATTAATGAATTTAATCACCTAATCAAAACATGAGAAACCCTCAAGTTCAATAACACTTATTTCATTAGAAAACTCATAATGAAATAAGCGGTGGCTAATTAAACTCATTTAAAACCAATCACATTTAATTTCAAAATAATTTTGGAATCTTGTTTACAATTATCCAATTGAACAACTACACAATTTATCAACTCAATTAAACAATTAAATCGATAAACTCAATTGACAATTAAATTAATAACGAAAACTCAATTATTAATTAAATAGTCAATCCAAAGGTTGCAAACCAAAAATCCAACAATTGTCTCAAGCACAATTCAAATTATCAATCCAATTCAAAAGAAATAAGTTTACAATCTAAAACTAAATTGTTCTCAATTAACACAACTTGAAACCCTTTAAAACTAAACTATCTCAAGTCTCGAATTTAAAAAGATAAAAAGAACAACACTCCTATGTACGTGGTCTTCAAGTGTAAGTTCCTAGGCCTTAGTTTCCTCCATGCTCCTCCCAAATTACCTCCCAAAAAGCTTAAGCTTCCATAAAATTTCCTCCTTCACATGTCAATGAGTAAGTCGCAGCCATGAAAAGAGTCTGAGAGGTATTAATTGATGGGAAAATTCATTTTAGGGCCCTTTTAATATGGGAAATTGTGAAAAAAGCCCCAAAATTCTGACAATTCTAAAAAAGGCCCTATAGGGCATTTTCTAGGATTTTCAAAATCTTGGGTGAGTTGTTAACGGGGCTGATAAAGCTGTTAACGAGTAGGTTTTTAACAACTAAATCAGCCCCGTTAACAACACTTTGGTAACAACTAAATCAGTACCTTTAACAACTATATTAGTACCCCGTTAACAACTTTAATAGTCCCGTTGACAACTCACCCAAGATTCTGAAAATCCCAAAAAAGGCCTGTCTTTTCTGGGATTGTCAGAATCATGGGGTCTTTTTTGCAATTTTCCTTGTTAAAAGGGCCCTGAAATGGATGTTCCCTTTAAGATAGTTGAGTAATGCCGTGGGACCCGTAAGGAGAAATAAGAGTAATTGAATGATTGGCAAATCTCCAATGGAGTGGTATGGGTGAATCAAATCAATCCTGTGAGTGAGTGTTGTGGCTGCGTCTCCCTGCTTCTCCCTTCAGCCTGCGTGTGTAGTCAATCTAGCGGCTAGGTTTTCTTTTTAATGGGTAGAGGAGAGAGCTTTGGATATTAAACTTGAACCCATTATAATTCAAGTAGGCCAATAAAACTCCACCATCAGATTTTCTTTTACCTTTCCTGAAAAATTCTGCACCATAAGATCCTCTAATATGATAAAATCATGATCTATCATATATTTAGAAATATTATTTAATTACAAGATCGCAATCAGGATATTAATAATTTAAACTCAATAATCTCATAATTAATTCAAATTTATATTATTTCCTAAAATTGGCTAACAATCCAAATATTATCTAATAAATCCAAATTAGTCTAAAATAATCCCCAAAATAAATGAATAAGGCGGGATAAAATATATTAAAATTGGGATTTATCGAGCATTTTTCTCATTTACCCACTTATAAATAAGGGCATATTTAGAAGAAAAATTACATTTTCTATATATTTATCACTTTAAATTGATTTTAACACACGGAATAAGGCCACCATATCTGCTATACACGGAAACAGAGAGATTATTGTGATTGTGATTTGTGATGACCTTGAGGATAAACTTTTAACAACAAGAAGAAGAAACTCACATAATGCCTCGCAATAATTTGGACAAAAACTAAAATCTAGCACCCGCAGTAAGTTTCAAGGCTCAAGAGCTGTTGCAAAAAGTAATACGCATTTGTTAGACTGCACGCAAGTACCCATCTTCGAAAAAAATCTGAACCGAACAAGACCAAGCAGGAGTCACAAATAATCTTGTTTTAAAATCCAGCACATTAGAAAGCCCTATAGAATGATGGAAAATTTTAAATTTGTTTTAAAAGTTTTCACTTAAGAATAATGTTGCTGCGGAAGTTTTCACTTAAGAACAATGTTTTGTATTAAAGTTTAATTAGAAGCCTGCGAGCTTAAGTTGAAAGAAAATACAAGTTTGCAAACTTAACCATAGCTGTCATGATTTTTACATATTCACAAGGAATTCGACTTAAACTTTTCTATGGAAATGAAATCACAAACTATGATCATCGACAATGAAAGTGTCATTGAATGAACTGAAGCTGTTCGTTTAAAAGCTTTTAGGGGGAGCGGGGAGAAGGTCAAAGTTTTCGCCCTTCCCAATTCTATTAAGTTTTTGAAGCAAGAGATATTTGGTTTTTATATAAGATTTTGGATAATCTAATAAATTTAGTGGTTCTGGTGACTTGGAAATAATAATACAAAATAGCAACCGTGTGAAGAAAAGAGCTTATATTTGAAAGTTTCCTTAATTTGAAGTTATGGCTGTTTTATTTACTGATACCTAGCTCGCAACCTTTAGATGATGGGGTGAATTTAATTAAATTTTGTTCCGGAAAGCAACCGATCAATTATGGTTCGTGTGGTAAGATATATGGAAGGAGTCCAAATCACTGGTTCATATACTACTTGTTCAACCCGAATATATACTCTCCCTTTATTATAATTTATAGATTGATTAAGGTCTTGTAAATTCTTATTATACGTGTCTTTTTGGCATATATAATTGATGGTTTGACTGAGTTATCAGCGAATGCCCTTAGAGCTATTTCTCAAAGTCAACAAATTCATAAATCCCTAATGAGGCCTCTTGCTTTGATTAGGGATTTAATAAAAGTGCAGGTGTAAATATGGATTTGAATATCTTACATGGATTTAAATAGAATTTTCCCTTTAATCTACATACTACAGCCTTATTGCATGTTTGTTTATAATTTATAGGCGCTAAAGTAAATAAAATGTTCCTGAATTTAAAATCATGCATGTAAAAATAATTTTCTGAACATTTAAAAATTAATAACAAACCCCTCCCCCCTTAAATTTTTCAAGTCTACTATATTAACCCCAAATGATTAACTTTGTAAGTTTTTAAACCTTTATTTTTTATGCATATAAGTCCCTCAAATTTTGAGTTATATATCGATGAACTCCTTAAATTTTAAGTTATTTGTAGACAAATAATGGACAAAAACTAATAGTATAAGAATTATTTATATAAATGTAAAAATTCAGGAAATTTTATTGTAAAATTTCAAAGGTTAGAGGTTATTTATTATAACGTAAAATTAAGCAAGGTTTTGTATAATTTAGCCTAATTTATATATACAATAACATTTGCAATAATAAAGGATACAAATTAGTTTTTTTTAAATATGAATATATAATAAAGATAATTTTCTTCTAATTTGTATCATTTGGAAAAATGTTGGGAAATTTGAAAAATCATTTTTATTCTGATGGTTATTATTTGCTGACAATAGAGAGATGTTTTTAATGTTATATTCAACTTTACTTTTGACCAAGATATATGGAAGGAGTTCAAATCGGTGGTTCATCTATTATTTGTTCTACACCAATAGTTTCCCTTATTAACACTAATTTATTAGATTGATTAAGGACTCTTAGTTTCTTTTGTTTTTTTATACTTTGAACGGGTATCCAATGCCTTTTCTGAATCTCATTATTAGATTTCCGAGCAACTAACAAAGATCTATATTTTCTTATACACACGGGGTTTTGGCATATATAATTGATAGTTTGATTGAGTTATTAGATAATGACCTTATGTAGATGTTTGTCCAAGTCTACGAAAACATGTTCAATTGCAATTATATAATTAGCATGTTGGAATGTTAACTCCGTTTGTTTAAACAATGAATAAATATAGAACGATCAAGGGTAGATGTAGAGAGGATGTAAGCTTTCTAATTGGTGTAGATACATAAGAAGGATGAATGAGAAAACAAATGGAGAAAGTTGAAAACGAAAGGATTGGAGAATAGTGTGTGAAACATCCATAAACAGTTGACTATTTCAATTGAATCAACGTACGCACGCATTATAAAAATACAACCATGCTTGCCATATAGAGAGAGGGAGAAGTAGTCAGAAATGTGCCTTACTGGATCAAACCACAACCTCAGCCGCGTACTATAAATAGGACCCCCCAGCTACATACAATCACAACTATCCCAAACAAAAGACAAACTTTAGACACATTGCAGGGAAATCCCCAAGTGGAAGACATGTCTGGTGGCTGCCGAGGTAATAGAGAACGTTGTAATTCGATAATGATGTTATTATCTATATGTTAAGTCTTTTTTGCTTTCTTGTTCCTTTTTCCTGGTACATATTTGTGACTTGTATGTTGATGTGAGTGAAGGTAAGGATTCATGGCCAGAGGCCGTAGGGGGGGAAGGACAGAGCGCAAAAGATACAATAGAGAGAGAGAACCACTGGGTGACTATCATAATAATTGTGGTGGTGGGATCCTCCGTCACCAGTGACTACCGCTGCGATCGGGTTCGGATTTGGGTCAACCGTGATGGCAGAGTCGTTCGGGTTCCCCAGATTGGATAGAACATTATACTATAAAGCTACCTCTTCAATGTTGTTCATCAACACTATACTACTCCATATGTAATAGCCGTGGAATAAGGAGTTTATTGTTCACTTTTTATTTTCTGTCCCGTTTAATATCATGTCATTAATGTTATACATCTTGTGTTTGTTGTTTGTGGTCAATAATTAATTACGAATGCCTTATATATGTAAGCTATCCTACTCTGAGTTTATGGTCTTATTGCATGCTAATTTATTATTAATTTAGAATCATGTTCAAGTTACTTTCTTGACCTTTACTACTTAATACTCTCAAGTCTATGATGATGATGTTAACCCCAAACTATTAACTTTACATATACCCTTTTAAACATTATTTTTGTACGCAGATAAGCCCTCCAACTTTGAGTTATATGCCTTAAACTTCAAGCCATTTGCTGATGATTCTTGAATAGAACTAATAGTATAAGAACTATTTATGTAAATGTAAAAATATAATTCAGAGAGATTTTTACTATTTTTTGCTCAGAGAGAGATTTTTACTATAAAACTTCAAAGGTTGGAGAGGTTATTACATACTGTAACACAAAATTCAGGAGATTTATATAATTTGTCCTAATTTATATATGCAATCACGTTCGCAATCATAAATTACATAAAATTAGTGATCTTTTTGGAAATTAAATATACAGTAAGGATAATATTTCTTCAAGTTTTTATCTTATGGAAAGAGTTGGGGAAGTTGACAAATCTCTTTTTTTTTTTTTTTTATTATGATGCCTATTATTTGGGGACAGTAGAGAAATGTTTTTAATGTAATGTTCAACTTTATTTTTAACTGAAAAAATATCAAGATTGATGAGAAAGAAAAACAAAGGACTGAGATGCAGCACGTATACACAGCAACACGCAGTCACTCACCATTGAGGCATTTACAATTGAAATATATGAAGAAAAAAAAAAACAGTTCCTTTATGCCTAAAATGTAAAAACAAAGAAATTTTGGTGGGAAATTTAATACATTTGATATCATTTTTACTATATGTAATTTTTGCTCGGCCGAAAACGACCTTCTGTCATCTACGTATTGGATTTATTGTTGGCTGTTCCGTAACTATAAACTAAAACCGTCAATTTTAGTTTCCCTAATGCTAATTTTTAAATTGTATAGTACAGACTAAATTTTAATTCTTTTGATTTATTTATTTATTTAATATATTAATAATATTTAATTGTATAAGACATTTATAATTTGGGAAAAGTAAACCTCTAATTCTTTAACTTTATAAAAAAAGTTAATTTTGTCCTTTGACTTTAAAAAATGCCGTTTTAGTCCTTTATCCACAAACAGCGTTTAATAAATTTTTTTTACTAACATTGAACTTTTAATATTGACAAAACATTGTAAAAATCTAATATATAAAGTTTAATTTTTAAAATAATGGTAAATATTACAAAAAAAAAAAAATTCATGATTCGATATCAATTGTATTAGAGTTAAATGGTTAAAAAGAGACTTTTTAAATTTAAGGGACCAAACAGAAATTGTGGATAAAGTTAATTAGAAGAGAAAAGGCATATTTTTACCCGACAATCTTGTCATCTATGGATTGGATTTGGATGGAGTCACCGTTGACTGTTTCATGACTCTCTCCCATGGTAATTCTTAAACCGTACAGACTAAAAATTAATTCTTTAGATTTATTTATTTAATATATTAATAATAATTAATTTTACAAGATAGTATCTCTGAATCACCCAAATTTAACCAAACAATATAATCCAGAAGACAAGCAGAGGGGGCAGTGAAATTTTGGACAAGTGGAGAGAAAACAAATCCCTTAAAAAGACAAAATAACCTGCCCATGTGGAGAGATAATCACTGTTGATTCATTGTAAAAAAGAAGACAAATCAAACCAAAAGTAACCTGGCTTAGTTGGCTCGTAGCTGGGTACCCTTAAGCATCTAGTTAGGGGTTCAATCCCTGGCGATGTGTATGGAGAAGGTTATTTGGCCAGCACCAATGCCTCTTCGGGACTTACTACGGTGCGAAGGAGGATTAGTCTCTGCTGTCGGCGGAGAATACCCCCTGATTTCTATCAAAAAAAAAAAAAAAAAAAGACAAATCATGACTTGAATCGATCTGTATCTCTGCTCTATATATAATCCAGAGCTTATTAAGTGTAGCAAACCACTTAAACATCAGTAAATAGGTGCATTATATCATCACAAGATCAGAGGCAAAAGGTGCAACATGGTGTCAACTTGCCCAGGTTTTTTTTTTTTTTTTTTATCAAGAAGAACTTGCCCAGGTTATACATTGTCTTTCAGCGTTTTTCTCATTTACCCGGCCACTTATAAATAAGAGCATATTTGGAAGGAAAGAAAAATACATTTTCTATATATTTATTGCTTTAAATTAATTTTAACACGGAGTAAGTCCACCATATCGGCTATTGTAATACCCTAATTTTCATAATCCTTATAAACATTATATTTTGATAAATAAATAGCAAAATACAAAGGTGAATATGTGTCTCAAAGAAATATAATCTATTGATTATATTTTTGTCTAAATTTTACTTTGGAATTAATTAACCAATGGTTAATTATGAGACACCATTTAGGAGCTATTTAATGTGAAATGAATAGCACATAAAATAGTGACTAATTTATAATCAAAAGAGATAAGAAAGGGTTATGAAGACCCTTAGCCAAATTAGCATAAATTAGCAATTGCTAATTAGTAAATTATCTTGCACTAATTGAGATTAGTTGCATAATTCTTTAAATTAATCAATTAAGAGACAAATTAAAAAGCAACAATTAGGGAATGTCTTAATTAAAAATCAAGGATCAATTAAAGGACAAGATTACCATAGAATGAGTCTTTAATGATCATAATCAACTAAGGAACCAATCAAACTATGTCAATTATATTTAATGGCATATAAAGCATTTTATTAAGGAATGCTAAATGAGATTAAAAAAATCAGCTCCCATGATTAATAGGAGGGGACGTATGAGAGAGGGGGAGAGAGAGTTTTAATATTTCATAATACTTATGAGAGCACATGGGTTTAAATGAAAAGATCTTCAATAGTATTAAGATTTTTCTAACAACAATGGAAGGCCAAGATTAAGTTTAATAAAGTTAAATCCAAGGGTCTTAATTAATCACACAATTAAGCTTAATCCTTGTGAAAATTTATGAACCAATAAGAGGCTTGGGATATTAATTATTAGACACAAAGAAGGAAACACAAATCATGAGTCAAGAGAAGGGGGAGGAGGACGGTTAGCTTGGATAGGAAGAATTGAAGGAGATTAATTGCTTAATTGAACACATGATAATTAGCACATGCGAGCATTAATTAAGGGGGACAAGATGGAAGAGGATAGGATAAGGTTTTAATAGAGTTGGAAGAGGATAAAGGAGAGAGAGAGGAGGGGGGACGAATTGGAATGTTTGGGAAGAGAGGGAGGAGTGTTTGGTGAATGGAATAGGAGTGTTTGGTAAGTGAAGAAGAGGGTTTGGAACCAAACACAAGCCTTGGCTTTTTGCTATAAATAGGAGGCTTCTCCTCTTCATTTCTTCACACCAAACTCAAACCAAATTGGTGAGTTTAAGAGAAGGATGAATATCTTGAAGCAAGAAGGAGGAAGGAGTAGCAATGTTCTTCAAAAGGTAAGCTGCGCTCTAGCTTTGAGTTTTCTAGTCTTTAGCTTTTAGAATAATTGTAGTTTAATCTAGAAAATTAGAGAATAAATTCCTACTTTTGTTTTTAGGCCTCCTTGCATTGAAAAATTTCTAATGATGTAAGAACATAGTAGGGAATAATTTTTTGAAATCTAAAGATCAAAGTAGCAAAACTTTGGCAAATTTTTGGTATAAAATTCAGTGCAAACCAGCGAAAAATGCTATTATTTTATGTAGAAAATGAATTCATTAAATCATGAAATTTTACATGAATAAATTAGACATGTAGGGATTTCCAAATATATAAAATATGTATCATTTAGAGTTCTACATAAGGAGATAAAATTTGTTAAAGTTAAGCTTTATTTTTAGAGTTATAAATTGGGCAGCGTTGAGAAAATATTTAACTGGGAATGATTCTTGATGTTATAGCTTCTGGGAATATTTTTACTTGAAAATAGATATGTCAAGGGTCATAAGGATTTTTGAAGCACTCAAAAAGGAGTTTTGTAGAATTAATTATGATTTTTCAAAGATGCAGAAAAATATGCCCAGAAAATCCAGTATTTCGTTTTTAATAAAGTGTAAGGGTAGAAATGGGATAAATAATCCACTAAGGGTAAAAAGGTAAATATAATCCTTTTAAGCCTAAATCCAAGTATGGACCAATAGGAAAATTTTGTAAAAAAATTATAAATACAGAAAAAATAAAGAAAGGACCGAAAATCAAGTGGGAGAGAAAGAGGAAAAAAATATCATGATATTTTTGCAAGTTGTAATTGTAACATCCCGTTTTCTAAAGCGAATTTTGTTTTTTCAATCAGAGTAGAGCATTGGAGCGAAAGAGTAACTGACTTGCATTCAAACAGTAACCATAGTGTAACATAGTAATGATTACAGTCATTCTAGTGTTCGAATATAAAATACGGAAAGTGGTAAAGATATCTTCGGCTGATCGTCTACTCCTTCTGTTTTCCCCGGTCTCCAATTCGAGGTCCTCCGGACCCTGAAGCTATAGCAAAGATCCAATTTACCACATTGGATCTCAGGTAACGGTTAACCTTATGCCCAAACAACACAGTATACAGATAACAGATATTCTAGACTATACAACAGTATATGAGTACATAAGCATATAGCAGATGCATGATTAATATGGCGACAGAACATAAGCACAGAGCAATATGCAAAGCCTCATAAGGTAAACAATAACAACAACAGCCTGCACATAAACCAGTGCCACGATATCCACTCGTGTCCTCAGCGCTAGGAAAACATAACGACATTATTATGACTATAACCCGTGTAAAAATGTCTGTATACGAACGTATCTATCACATATATGCATTTAAGCAGCACAGGGTTAGTGTTACAGTACGCGTCCGTACACCCGTTGACGTTATACAGTATTCCTGGTACGTTTTGATGGAAACTGCACGCTGATTGACGAAGCAATGGTTGACAATGCACGTCGGACAACAGTAACGACAATGAGATCAAGGTTTCTGATATCCTATAATGATAACATCGCATTTATCAATATTTGACATCATAACAGGCATTTTAGGTAAAAATTACCATTTTGCCCCTATACCCCTAATCGCCGTAATTTCGCCAGCGCTTCGCCACTTTGACTCCGACTTCCCAAAATTTTGCCAGAACTTTGACCCAATCATGATTTTCGAAATTCTCCCTTAAAATACCCCTATCATATGATATCTAATCATACTCGGAAGATTAAAGACAAATCTAACATTTCTACACTAACTATCAAAACTTAAGACTAAACACCGAAAAACTTACTCAGAGCTTCGCTGCAGAATTCCCCGGACTTCTTCTCCTCCTTGCTGCTTCTCCAATTCGAAATCTCAAGAGTGGAGCTGGTGTGAAGAATGAATGTGTAACAACCCGACTTTTCAAAAGCAGTATAAATTTTTTTTTCAAACAAACATCATTTGAAAACATCAGAGTAGAGCATTTGAGCGGAAAAGTAACTGATATATATTTATAAAGTGCCGTAAGTCTGGCTGGATACAACAATGATGATGGTGAGTGTGGTTCAAAAGAAATGTACAACAAAAGGGAAGGCTTCCGCCGGAACATCGAAAGGAAGTCTTCGAACGGAGCTTCTACGCAGGCTGTTTGTCTCTCTCCTCGGTCCTCGGTCCTCCCGACCTTGACGCTATGTTAAGAGCTGAGATCCGCACCGGATCTCGGGTAGCAGTTAACCTCATATTCATATATACAACATATGCATTACAGATAATCATACAGCAAACAAGCATATCCCAACAGCACATAACCCCTTTGGCAAATGTGTCACACCTAGCTATCGTGTCACACCTAGCAGCCGTTTCACACCTAGCAATCGTGTCACACCTAGCATTTCACACCTAGCAATCGTATCCCAATACCCCGCAAGCATAACAACAAGATATGAAGATATCACAGAGCTAACAACTACCATAATAGGCATACGTTACACATAGTACATATACGCATACAATAAACATCAGATTAGTGTTACAGTACGCGAACGTACCTTCGTTGACGACGTTAGGCACTTCTGGCGGGAAACGTACTTTTTGACGGAAAACAGCGGTTTGTCCAACAGCGGCACGTTGGGCAGCGTAACGGCAGCAAATTAGGATTTCTGATATCCTATAAGGGTAATATCACTTTCATTAGTGATTTGACATTATAACTGGCATTTTAGGTAAAAATTACCATTTTGCCCTTCTACCCCTAATTGGCGGAATTTCGCCAGCACTTCGTTACTCTGACTAATTTTCTTCCCAAAATTTCTCCAGAACTTTGACGCCATTTTTATTTTCGAAAATAAAGACTAAAATAGCCCTCCCATATGATATCCAATCATACTTGAAAAATTAAAGGTTATCCTAGCATTACAACCCCTACTTTTGAAAGTACTACAAAAGCTTCAACTTTTCGGAGACTCGATCCCTACTATGTTTTTACCTCTTCAGGCATATTTTTCAATGCAATGAGGCCTAAAACAAGCATAGGAATTTCATCCCCTACTTCCTAAATCTAACCAACAATTCTACTATCTTTCGAACTAAAAAGCTAAAGACCGAAAGACTTACCCGTTGAAGACTTCTGCAGAATTTCTCCAGAGCTTCTCTCTCTACTTTCTCCCTCTAAGATTTCGGCCCAAGGAAGAGTGAAATGGTGTGAAGAGTTCAAGAGCTCATGGGGTCTATTTATAGAAATTTCCAAGGATATAATTGGAATTTTGTAAGTTGTTTCAACCATGGAAAATCCAATGCAAAATGGTGTATAATTCTTGTCCATGGAAGCATGCTTGGACGTCTTGGGGAGCTGATGTGGCAGCCTTGGAGTGGTCCAAAAATAATGACTTATGTTGCTTTATAGCCTGGTCTAATAGAATTTCCCCGATCGGTACAGGTCGCGTGATTTCGGAGAAATCTCAAAATTCTGGATTTACAACTTTGAAGACATGTTCTCACTTACTAGAAATGTCCAAGTTAACCTAAATTTTGATTCCATATAGGGCTCCAACATCCAGTTGAAGTTTTCTCGGAAACGTGTCCGGTGTCGAAACGTATTTCGGAATCATCAACTTCTTGAGAAAAATTCACGATTCCAAATATGTTCATATAAATTCAAACTCATTCCTAGATGTTGAGTTAGAATTTATTTTCCTTATATCCAAAAATATACCTATATGCATTTTTCCCTATTTTGTTTTATTAGGAAATGCACAAACGACTTCGAAAATTTTCTTAGGAAGAGTCTAACGAAGATAATATCTCACAGCGATCAATATTTTTCCTTGACTTTGGAAATCCCATTCCTAGATCTCTAGATAGGATCCGTTTCCTAATTTCTAAATTACTATTCACATTTTTTTGCTTTAATTAATTATATTAATAAAATAATAGCAAGTTGCATAATTTATTTCCCATTTCATTTTTCATTTTTTTTTTCTGCCCCTTTTTTTTTTCGTTTTTATTTTATTTTTTTATATTTAATATTTAATTAATTATTTAATTAATTAAATAATTATATAATAATTTTTTTATTGGTCCATTCTTGCATTTAGGCTTAAAAATACCTAACCTCAACTATTTTTCTCAAAAATTTCCAATTAATTAGTAAATATACTTTTACTAATTTTCAACCATTTTCTACTAATTTTTGAGCTTTACATAATTATCTACGAATTTCCTTTGCTTATGCTTAAGTAATTAGCCCACTATTACTTAATTACTTAATTATCACAAGTTGATAATTTTCTTAATTAGAACACCTCATTACCTTCATATTGTTGTATTAACATTAGTATTTCTATGCCTCTTACATTATTCTATAATTTGTAAGGGTATTTTGGTCTTTTGTTACCTTTTGGACATTCTTATACAATTTCTCCAAGTTCATAATTTATTAAATTACCTTAATTAGAGATAATGTACTCTCCTAATTCACTTGGTCATTTTACTGCCCTTTAGGATTTTTCATAATTTTCCTAAGTCATTTATGTCCCTTAGGGGCATTTCCGTCATTTTGGCACTTTGGCCCTTAAACTCTCTAATTTCCAAGAGATTTTCTTTAGAAAATAAGCTAATTATTACTTAATATTTGATATCCCATATTCACCTACTTTCTATAGGTTTAATTTTATCAATTTATGATATAGATTTTTAGGGTATTACAGAATGAAGAGGGGAGGGGGTATTTATAGCAAAATTTGTGACACTATTCACATTTCTCCAGACCGAATACCGACCGTCGGATTGCACTTGGATTGGATGGCAAATTCTTGGCCCTTAGATGTGCTTGGCCGACCTCCCCCTCTTAGTTGGCATGTTGTGACATCATCTTTGATGATGTCACACAGTACTTTAGGCTCCCGGCCGGATAAAATTTCCCCGATCGGTGTCCGAATCGTGTAATCGCGTAAAATCTCAGAAATTCGGAATTACAACTTTGAAGCCCTTTTCTTTTCCATAAGAAATGTCAAGACTAACTAAATTTTTGACCTTATACAGGGTTTCAACGGTCTGTCTGAAGTTTTACAGAAAAACGTGTCGTTACGGAATCAATTTCTGGAATTGCCAACTTCTGGACAAAAATTCACTGATTCCAAATATGTCCAGGAAATTCTCAACTTACTTCTAGATGTTGAGTTATAATTTATTTTCTACGGGTTTCCATTTGGGACTATCTGCCTTTTTCACAGATAACCCTATTTCGTCTTATTACCTACGTATTCTTCCGACTTCTTGAAATGACTTCGAGACAGTACCAGTCCGAGATAAAAATTCACTTATTTATTTTCTTCTCTGACTTTAAAAATCTTGTTCATGGTTCACTGTGTAGGATTTCATTTCTATCCGTGGTCATTTATCCTATCATAAAATTATATTAATATTTTAATGGCAACTTGACATAATATCATGATATTTCAAAATCCTATCCTATCTTCATTTTTTTGGCCAAATTTCGGCTGGACCTCTTTTTTTGGATTTGTTAATCTTTTTCATAATTTATTTTTAATTATTTAATTCAATTTTTTTCAAAAATCTCCCAAAATTCTCTTATTTGTCCATTCTTGCATTTAGGCTTAAAAATACCTAATCTCATCAATTTATCTTCAAAATTTTCAATTAATTAGGAAATATATTTATGCTAATTTTTTAGCCATTACCACTAATTTTAGGGTTTTACATAATCTTCTCTGAATTTTCCTTCGTTTATGCTTAAGTAATTAGCTAATAATTACTTAATTAATTCCTTACTAGTTGTTGATAATTTTCTCAATTATAATTACTCCTTATCTCATAACTTTTGCATTGACATTAGTATTCTGCGTCCTATGCATTTTAATAACATTTACGGGGGCATTTTGGTCATTATAATACTTTTTGATTCCCTTCTTCTAATTTTTCCGAGGTGATAATTTATTAAATTACTAAAATTAGAGACAATATTCTCTCCTAATTTTAATAATTATTTTACTGCCTCCTAGGATTTTTCACAATTTCCCTAGGCTATCTAAGCATTCCAGGGGTATTTTGGTCATTTTGACCCTTTATTCTTTTTCCCCAATTTCTAAGAGATTTTCCCTTATAAATACCATAAAGTCAATATAGAAATTGATATCACATATTCACTTATCAAAAATAGTCATTTTATTTATCCGGGTATTACAGTAATATAATAATAATATAAATTGTGATATTTATGGAAAAAGCAAATAGGATAAATGACCACCGATAGAAATTAAATCCTATCTAGAAAACCATGAACAAGGTTTCTAAGGTCAGAGTATATTATGGACAAGTGTAATTTTATCTCGGAGTAGACTGTCTCCGAAGCGATTTCCGTAACCGGCGGAACAGTTAGAGAATAAGACGAAAATCTTCAGCGGAACCGATGACACCCTGAATAGGATCAAAAATTGGGTTGATCCAAGTATTTTGAAAGAGGAAAAAGAGACCTTCAGGGCTATGTTCCCGGATTTCTAAGATTCTGTAAGATTACGCGATTTGAACACCGAACCGGGACTTTATCGGTATGAAACTTCTTGAACAAGTAGATGGCATCACCTAGGAGACATCATCTTTTGAAGAATGATATAGGGGGACGGTTTTGTGGTGGAGAATGGAGGAAGAAACTTGTTTCCTAAGTTTTCTAAATGCATGGCTTAGAATTAAAGTAGAAAGTTGGAAGATGACTGTTTTGCCCTCGCATTTTCTTCTATAAATCGAGGCCTTTTCCTCTTCACAATTCACACCAAAACCACTCTTAGAAATTGTAGAGAGAATTTAGAGAGAGGAGCTCTGGAGAAGTTTTGGTGAAGTTCTTCAACGGGTAAGTTCTTCGGTTCATAGTTTTAGTTCGGTAGTTCTTGAAGTTCTAGAGTAGATGTTGTTTTGATCTTTAATCTTCCAAGTATGATTGGATATCATGTTTTAGGGGTAATTAAGGTATAAATTTCGAAAATAATGTTGGAGGAAGAGTTATGGCAAAATTTTGGAAGATTAGGGTCAAAGTAACGAAGTGCTGGCGAAATTCCGCCGATTAGGGGCATCAGGGGCAAAATGGTCATTTATGCCTAAAATGCCTGTTATGATGTCAGATGTTAATAGAATGTGATATTATCCTTATAGGATATCTGTAATCACGAACCGCTGTCGTACCGCTGTCAACGTGCCGTTTTTCCGTTTTCCGTCAGAAATACCGTTTACCGTCAACGAAGGTACGTTCGCGTACTGTAACACTAACTCTGATATTTATGGTATGCATGTATATTGTTAGGTGTTTTGTTTGAGTAGAGTTGTTATGCTGTTAGAGGATGATTGAACATATGCATGCACTGGGAGTGGTATATCTGTATTCACTGGGAGTGGTATGTCCTGATTCACTGATTCACTGGGAGCGGTACATTTGCATTGGGTTGCGTGCTATTATCTTTGTTATGTTGTGATTGATTGTAGTCCATGTACCGTATATGTACATATGAGGTTAACTGTTACTCAGGGTCCGGTGCAATGGACCTCAGCCCTTAACATAGCTTCAGGGTCGGAAGGACCGAGGACCGAGGATAGAGGCAAGCAGTCCGCATAGAAGACCCGGCTGAAGACTTCCCTTTTGATGTTCCGGCGGAAGCCTTCCTTTCTGTTGTTGTTCTGTACTTTTGAAATACTCGGTTACTGTACCGCTGTTGTAATTAGCCAGTAGGCATTTTGAATATATATATCAGTTACACTCTTGCTCCAATGCTCAACTCTGATGAAAAAAATTTATACTGCTTTTGAAAAACGGGATGTTACAATTTCAAGATAGGATTTGATTTCTATCGGTTCTCATTTATCCTATTGGCCTTTTCTACAAAGTATACCTTTTTGGCCAAAATATCATGATATTATCATAACCCCTTTTCACACCTATCCCTCTTCCTTTTCTCTTCAAAAAAACGTCCCACTCCCCCTTATTTTATTTTTCATATTTTGTTTATTTAATTAACCTATATTATGCTTATATTAATTTGCAAAATTCTCCCATTGGTCCTTAGAGAATTACATGGATTTAGACCCTTTTAAATTGTTAGAAATTATTGTAGCCTTTGATCTTACTTTATAAGATTCAATCCCAACCTTTGATTAAGGTTTGGCTTGTCAAAAATTGTTTAATAAGATGGCTTAGTGTCTTAACTCCATGATTAGTAATTCTTTGTTGGTTAATTAGACTTTAGGGTTTTTACATAATCCATCTTATACATTACTTAACCATGCTTAATTAATTAACAATTATTCTTATGCTAATTCCAATCATTTATTGGTCATTAATCTCCAATTAGGGGTTGTATATAATTAACTTTGAATATCACATTTGTTCATGTTTAAACAATTAGCAATTAATTACCTATTTAATCACTTACTAATTGTTGACAATTTTATTAATTAAGATTAATTATTTTCTCACAATTATTGCACTGACATTGGTAATTTATGCTCCATGTATTATTTTAAAAATCATTGGGCAACTTATGGTCCCCAAAATAATATTAAATTTTGCCTCATTATTTTCCAAGGAAAATAATCTCATAAATTACCTAAATTAGAGACAACATACTTTCTAATTTTTAATAAATATTTAATTGCCTCTTAGAATTTGTCATAATATTCTCAGGGTATTTTATGACCCATAAGTGTGTTTAGGGATTTTTTGCACTATATTCCCTCTAATTTCAAGAGAAATTATCCTAGAAAAATAAGATAAATCCCATACAAGATTTGAGACAACATATTCACCTATTTCCAATAGGTACTATTTACTAAATTATGATACTTATCAGAAGTGAGATTTTTAGGGTATTACATTGTACGTTTTAAAACTTTATTTTATATGCATATAAGTCCCTCAAAATTTGAGTTATATATCGATGAATGTAACATCCCAATTCCAGAGCCAATTTTTTTTTTTTTTAAAAAAAATCAGAGTCGAGCCTTGGAGCGTAAGAGTAACTGATTCCCATTAAAACGGTAACCAGAGTGTAATACAGTGTTGATACAGCATCCTATCGTTCTCATAGGTAATTACGGAAACGATAAAGTGACATCTCCGTCTCAGAGCTCACTCGTGCTACATGCCCTCCAACTATGAGCTTACTCGTGCAGCTTGCCTCGATCTCCGATCCGTGGTCCTCCTAACCCTGAGGCTATAGCTGAGATTCAATTTATCGAATTGAATCTCAGGTAACGGTTAACCTTATGCTCAAATAAAACAGTATACAGATGACAGATATTCAAAACATAACAGCAGCATATCACTTATGCATATCACTTAACCCAGTATTGAGTGTTTTTCTCTCCTCTCCTGTGTCGTGGAGGTGATCGGGATCTCTCAGACTCATTTATCTTCCTCATCTTCTTCAGCGTTCCTTCCTAGAAACGGGTACGGAAATACGTATCGGAAATTTTTATACATGAGTCAAATACCGCATGTACGTATCGTTATTGGTCTCGGAGTTTCATGAATTGTCGAGTTTTGTCTTTCTCTCAGAATTCACAGATTTACGAGCTGCCATGCCTCCTTTTCCCCGTTCGTGGTAACATAGTTAAATACTTGCCAGAAAGAACTGCTCTGATACCATAAAGTGTAACATCCCAATTCCAGAGCCAAATTTTTTTTTAAAAAAAATCAGAGTCGAGCCTTGGAGCGTAAGAGTAACTGATTCCCATTAAAACGGTAACCAGAGTGTAATACAGTGTTGATACAGCATCCTATCGTTCTCATAGGTAATTACGGAAAACGATAAAGTGACATCTCCGTCTCAGAGCTCACTCGTGCTACATGCCCTCCAACTATGAGCTCACTCGTGCAGCTTGCCTCGATCTCCGATCCGTGGTCCTCCTAACCCGAAGCTATAGCGAGATTCAATTTATCGAATTGAATCTCGGGTAACAATTAACCTTATGCTCAAATAAAACAAGATACTGATGACGATATTCAAAACATAACAAGAACATATCACTTATGCATATAATAGATGCATGATTGCATGATTGTGACACGGATGCAACATAAGCGTTAAAGCGGTATGTATAAGTCCTACACAATAATAGCACTGCACAAAAACCAAGTGCCACGATGATCTAGTCGTGTCCTCGGCGCTAGGAAAACTCTACTTGGTATCATTAAGTCTATAACCCGTGTGAAACTGTATGTATAATCGGTAATCTTCAACAGTCTCTCAACCATGAATGTATCTCGGTGACCCTCAATGTAATCTCTATCCGTGAATGTACCTATCACATATATGTATATGAGCAGCACTAGATTAGTGTTACAAGACGCGTCCGTACCTTCGTTGATGTACGTAGATGTTTTACGCGAAACTGTACTTTCGACGGAAAAAATGCCGCTTTGTCTCGACAATGGCACATTGGACAGCCAGAACTGGGCGAGTAAACTAGGATTTCTGACGTCCTATAAGAGTAATATCACTTTCATTAGTGATTTGGCATTATAATTGGCATTTTAGGTAAAAATTACCATTTTGCCCCTATGCCCCTAATTGATGGAATTTGCTTGACAAAGACTTCGTTACTCTTACAAATTTTCTTCCCGAAATTTCACCAGAACTTCGACGCAATTATGATTTTCGAAATTCTAGACTATTATAGCCCTATCATATGATATCTAATCATACTTTGAAAAATAAAGGCTACTCTAGCATTACTACTCTAACTATTGAAAGAACTACGAAGATTTCAACTTTCGGGGACTCAATCCCTACTATGTTTTTACCTCGTCAGGCATATTTTTCAATGCAATGAGGCCTAAAATCAATAGTAGGAATCTCACTCCCTACTTGCTAAAACCATCTAACAATTCTACTAACTACCGAACTAAAAAGACTAAAGACTAAAGACCGAAAGACTTACCCGTTGAAGACTTCTGAAGAATTTTCCCCAGAGCTTCTCTCTCTACTTTCTCACTCAAGGATTTCGCCAAGAGGAGAGGATTTTGGTGTGAAGATTTCTCAAGGGCAAGCATCCTATTTATAGACTTTTCAAGGGACAAAGTTGGAATTTTTGAAGTTGTTTAAGCCATGGAAAATCAAACATGAATTGGTGTTTAATCCATGACCAAGGGAGCATGCTGCACGAAATTCAGGGCTAATGTGGCTGCCTTGGAGTGGTCCAAAAGTGGTGATTTGGGTTGCTTTAAACCCGGTCTAAGAGAATTTCCCGATCGGCACCTGATTCGCGTGATTTCGGAAAAATCTTAAACTTCTGGATTTACAACTTTGAAACCATTTCCTCACTCATTAGAAATGTCCAAGTTAACCTAAATTTTGATCCCATATAGGGCTCCAATGTCCAATGAAGTTTTCTCAAAAACGTGTCCGAACGTGTCCGGTGTCGAAACTTGTTTTTGGAAACATCAATCTCTTCAGAAAAATTCACTGATTCCAAATATGTCAAGATAAATTCAAACTCATTCCTAGATATTGAGTTAGAATTTATTTTCTTCATTTCCAAAAATATGCCTATATGCATTTTTCCCTATTTTGTTTTATTAGGAAAATGCACAAACGACTTCAGAATTTTCTTCCGGAAGAGTCTAACGGAAGATAATAACTCACTGATCACTATTTTTCCTTGACTTTGGAAATCCCATTCCTAGATCTCTAGATAGGATCCGTTTCCTAATTTTTAAATTACTATTCACATTTTTGCTTTAATTAATTATAATACTATTATAATGTCCACTTGCATATATATACATTTTTGTTCTTTTTTTCATTTTTTTTCTTTTCTTTTTTTTTTCTGCCCTTTTTTTCGTTTTTTATTTTTATTTTTTATTTTTTTTGATTAATTATTTAATTAACTAAATAATTAATTAAATAATTATTTTTACATAATTTTTTTACAAAATTTTCTTATTGGTCCATTATTGCATTTAGGCTTAAAAATACCTAAACTCAACTATTTTTCTCAAAAATTTCCAATTAATTAGTAAATATACTTTTACTAAATTTCAACCATTTTCTACTAATTTTTGAGCTTTACATAATTATTTCTGAATTTCCTTTGCTTATGCTTAAGTAATTAGCCCAATATTACTTAATTACTTAATTATCACAAGTTGATAATTTTCTTAATTAGAATACCCCCTTGTCTCACAATTCTAGCTCTGACATTTTCATTTTCATGTCTTCTGCATTACTTTATAATTTACAAGGGTAATTTAGTCATTTCAATACTTTTTGAGCATTCTTATTCAATCTCTCCAAGTTCATAATTTATTAAATTACCAGAATTAGAGATAATATACTCTCTTAATTCAATTAACCATTTTACTACATTTTAGGATTTTTCATAATTTTCCTAAGTTAATTACCCTTTCCAGGGGTATTTTCGTCATTTTGGCACTTTGGCCCTTAAACTCTCTAATTTCCTACAGAAATTTACTTAGAACAATAGACTATATTTCCACGAGTCTTACGATCATAATTTCACTTATGAGAAATAACCCATTTATTTATCAAAATATAATATTTCAGATAAATAAATATGCGGGTATTACAATGAACTCCTTAAATTTTAAGTTATTTGTAGACAAATAATGGACAAAAACTAATAGTATAAGAATTATTTATATAAATGTAAAAATTCAGGAAAGTTTATTGTAAAATCTCAAAGGTTAGAGGTTATTTATGTATAACATAAAATTAAGGAAGGTTTTGTATAATTTAACCTAATTTATATATACAATAACATTTGCAATAATAAAGGATACAAATTATTATTATTTTAAATGAATATATAATAAAGATAATTTTCTTCTAATTTTTATCATTTGCAAAAAGTTGGGAAATTTGAAAAATCATTTTTATTCTGATCGTTATAATTTGCTGACAATAGAGAGATGTTTTTCATGTTATATCCAACTTTACTTTTGACTAAGATATATGGAAGGAGTTCAAATCGGTGGCTCATCTATTATTTGTTCTACACCAATAGTTTCCCTTATTAATACTAATTTATTAGATTGATTAAAGACTCTTAGTTTCTTTTGTTTTTTTATACTTTGAACGGGTATCCGATGCCTTTGCAAAATCTGATTATTAGATTTCCGAGCAACTAACAAAGATCCATATTTTCTTATACACGGGGTTTTGGCATATATAATTGATACTCCCTCTGGTCCTTATTATAAGGCACCAACTAACTTTTCTCACAAACCAATAAAAGTAGTTAAAATCAATAAAGTTGTCCTAAAATCTAAGTAATTTTCAATATTACCCCTACTAATTGCATTAAACTTTAATATTATATTAATTATTACTCTCACCCATTACTTTTATTAATTAGGGGTAGACATGGAAAAAAGTAATCAATGCTCGTTGGGAACAAGCAAGTGCCTTATAAAAAGGACCAAATAAACTTGCTAGTTGGTGCCTTATAATAAGGACCAGAGGGAGTAGTTCGATTAAGTTATTAGATAATGACCTTATGTAGATGTTTGTCCAAGTCTACTCGCGAGAAAACATGTTCAATTGCAATTATATAATTAGCATGTTGGAATGTTAACTCCGTTTGTTTAAACAATGAATAAATATAGAACGATCAAGGGTAGATGTAGAGAGGATGTAAGCTTTCTAATTGGTGTAGATACATAAGAAGGATGAATGAGAAAACAAATGGAGAAAGTTGAAAACGAAAGGATTGGAGAATAGTGTGTGAAACATCCATAAACAGTTGACTATTTCAATTGAATCAACGTACGCACGCATTATAAAAATACAACCATGCTTGCCATATAGAGAGAGGGAGAAGTAGTCAGAAATGTGCCTTACTTGATCAAACCACAACCTCAGCCGCGTACTATAAATAGGACCCTCCAGCTACATACAATCACAACTATCCCAAACAAAAGACAAACTTTAGACACATTGCAGGGAAATCCCCAAGTGGAAGACATGTCTGGTGGCTGCCGAGGTAATAGTGAACGTTGTAATTCGATAATGATGTTATTATCTATATGTTAAGTCTTTTTTGCTTTCTTGTTCCTTTTTCCTGGTACATATTTGTGACTTGTATGTTGATGTGAGTGAAGGTAAGGATTCATGGCCAGAGGCTGTAGGGTGGGAAGGACAGAGCGCAAAGATACAATAGAGAGAGAACCCTTTGGGTGACTATCATAATAATTGTGGTGGTGGGATCCTCCGTCACCAATGACTACCGCTGCGATCGGGTTCGGATTTGGGTCAACCGTGATGGCAGAGTCGTTCGGGTTCCCCAGATTGGATAGAACATTATACTATAAAGCTACCTCTTCAATGTTGTTCATCAACACTATACGACTCCATATGTAATAGCCGTGGAATAAGGAGTTTATTGTTCACTTTTTATTTTCTGTCCCATTTAATATCATGTCATTAATGTTATGCATCTTGTGTTTGTTGTTTGTGGTCAATAATTAATTACGAATGCCTTATATATGTAAGCTATCCAACTCTTTGAGTTTACTGTCTTATTGCATGCTAGTTTATTATTTAGAATCGTGTTCAAGTTACTTTCTTGACCTTTACAACTTAATACTCTCAAGTCTATGATGATGATGATGTTAACCCCAAACTATTAACTTTACATATACCCTTTTAAACATTATTTTTGTACGCAGATAAGCCCGCCAACTTTGAGTTATATGCCTTAAACTTCAAGCCATTTGCTGATGGTTCTTGAATGGAACTAATAGTATAAAAACTATTTATGTAAATGTAAAAGTTCAGAGAGATTTACTATAAAATTTCAAAGGTTGGAGAGGTTATTACATACTGTAACACAAAATTCAGGAGATTTTATATAATTTGTCCTAATTTATATATGTGTTCTGGTGTAGAACTCAGATGTCCGGCCTAGTGAAGGTCCGGTGATTTGATATAGGATCTGTGTGCCCTTCCTGTATGCTTATGGGACAAGCGTTCAGGAGAGGGTATGATCACGGTACACAAGCGGGCGTTTCGCCTAAGGGTCTTGTGTGTCTTGCCGTGTATTTGGATGTAGATAAGTCAAGGCTTAGAATGAATGTACACAGGCGCCGATCTCCTTCCTCTGTATATATAGAGTATACGGTTAGTTAGTCCTTGCATTGCCTGCCAGCCGTGCGTGTCATGTGCGTGTCAGGGATCGTGTGCGCATGTCCAGGATCGTGGGTGCATGTCAGAGTCGTGGGTGCATGTCCAAGGTCATGGTGGGTCCCACGGATGGTGGGTTGCCCCTGTGCTAGCCGAGTGAGATAATGGGCCTAGACTAGGTCCGTAACGGTTGCCCCCAGCTCGGTTGCTCGGGTCTGCGTGCGGTAGGGTTTAGGTGTTCGCTTATTTGAAGAAGCGAAAGTTCGAGTCTTTGTTGAAGTACGAGTCTTTGTTGATCGCGAAGTAACATGATGTCCTTGCCCCCGGCGGGTTGTCAGTCTCTGGTCAGCGGGGTGGACATGTTCTTGGATCCTCTAGTTGTATCGGAGTTGCCCCCAGTCTTACTTTGATAAGGTGTCTATCGAGTTTCAAGCAACCTCGGAACTACAAGTCTTACTGGTTGAATTGCCCCAGGACATGTGGTCAGGGTTATGTTTGTTTAAATTTTGTTGTTCTTCGACCTTAGGGCTCGCTTCTTGCACGGTCGAAGACTCCAAATGCGGGTCCTTTCTCGAGAGGGTGATTAGCCTTGAGTGGCCGGGATAATTGTTGTGACCCCTGCCCTTGTGCCGGATATGGGGCATCGATTCCTCTTCTACGTTATCATTTGCCTATGCAGTGGCGTCCCTGGCTGTCGTGAAGCCGAATTGAGGAGTCTTTGGCCTATACGAGACTTTAGCGTAATTAATGCACGACGAGACGCGCATTAAATGAAAAGGTCACGTCATCCTTTCTAACGAATGGAAAAGGCGCTTTTGCCCCGTCGATTGGGTTTCGAAAGGTTTATACCCGCAGTCTCCTTCATTGTCATTTTACCAAAGTTGTTTTGAAGAACTTCTCTCAGACGATTCTCGCGTTAGGAGGATATCTGTTTCGTGAACCATCTTCGTTCCACAACTTCCATTGATCATCTCCATATTTTAGGTAGGTATTCTTGTTTCCTTGCCTCTTTCTTTTGTTACGCTCGTCTGCGCTTCCACATAAGATTGCGTACGTATTTAGTTGAGATTCTGGGTAGATTCCCTTGTTGAGTGGGTTTCGCGTAGTCCTGTTTCGGTTCCTTCATTTGTGCAAAACTCCCCTTTTTTTAGGAGTGAGCCGTTTCCTTTTCGTTAATACCTTTAATAGAGTGGCTCCCAATGTCGAAGGACATAAAGGATATGACCCCCAAGGCGGCGGAACTACGCCACATTTATCAGGAAAAAGCCGTTGGTGGCTTTGGGCGATGAATCTTCTCGTCCGACGTCGCAAACCGTTGCTTTAACCGATCACCGTGGAGGCAAGGGAAAAACCGGTGATGGGCGGCGAAAATCCGAGACGATGCATCGTCGGTTGGGAAATCAGAATGTTTCCTTCACTTCTTCCTAATCCAGGGAGTTTAACTTGAGCCGACGTGTCCACTTTCAGGGCCTTCCGAATAGCCGAGTCTAACAAAGTGGCCAGCTCGGGTCCTAGGGCCGAGGTTGATTCCCACTCGGGCCTTGCTACGGCATTGCTTGTATGAGTGCTCCCGACTTATTTCTTGTGGGGATTCCTCCACTTGTAGACTTAATTTTGGGCTCTAACGTGAAACATAACTTAGTCCGGCTCCTCAAGCTATATCGCGAGTCACATTGACTTGGATTTTAATCTTACCACAAGCTGTAGAGTCCGCCTTCAATTATTGACATCGGGTATGCTAGGAAGATTACGATCTTGCTTATATTTTTATTTGTGTTAGGTATAATGGCGTCGTCTTCTTCTTCCCACGCGAGTGAGTCGAATGCGGAAATGCAAACCGCGCTAGCCCCCACGGGACTTAATTGACCAATTCCCTTGGGTTACCAGTGTTATCCTATCGGTGAGTGACCATGGAAGACTTGGAAGGTCTTCCAGGTTCGAGATACTAACACCTTCTCTCTTTGTCTCCACCAGGAAAGAGGCTGTGTGCTCGGAGTGAGGGAGGAGCCACGGCTCCTTTTCTTTTCTATGCGACTACATTACCAGGCTTGGGATTCGATTTCCCTTTTCAATTTCAAATGGCCACCCTTCAATTTCTTAGTATAGCTCCTCCATGATTACACCCGATGGATGGGGTTACACGATTGCCTTTGAGTGGTTTTACTGAGCCTTGGGTTGCCTTGCACCACTTCTATGTTCTTCTACTTCTTCAGCCCCCACACCTCTCGCTGCGGGAAAGAACCGCCGGAGCTCAAGGGCTGGACATCCGTTCGGGGAATAGCAGTCGGCGCTTGTTTACCCAGGTCTCGAGACTCTTTCAAACGCTTCAGGGCAACTTTTTCAAAGTCGTCGCTAAAGCTGGTACAACTCCTTGGTTCCTCAAAGGGCCGGACTACGCAAAAGTCGGCGGGAGTTTAACTTGTATTGGTGTCAAGATCACCACAATGTGTCCCCCAAGCGCCTATAAGGTGGAGCGGTCAATCTGCTTTGAAGCACGAAAGGAAAGCCATCGATGCCATAATAGACCACGTTCGAGCGACGAGTACTGTTAGGGCCGGCTCCTTAGTAGCCCAATATCGGGCCGAGCTCGAGCGTCAAGATGAGATGGCGTCGGGGCGAGTACTGGCATTTACATTATTTAACATTGGCGTTGTTCCGCGTCTTAGTACAGTATTGATCGTCTTTGCTTTCCTAGTAGCTAACATGGTGTATGTGTTTCGTACAGGTCTTAAGATGAAAGAGCCGCAATATCTTTCTGGGATCCCCGAGCCCACCGCCAAGGGGAGAAAGACTGGGGTAAAGTTGATCCTCCACCATTGTATACTTGGCCGCGTCACGAATTAACATTTTTGCTTCCATTGCATCGTCTGGGATGAGTCCACGTTCAAGGTAGTCTTCTATCGGCTTTTCGGTCGAGATTCGACCGAAATAGCCATCATGCATACGGATCTTCGAGATTTTTTGGACAACCGTGCGATGACAACCGGCACTGCTTAGTGCTTGCCAATTTTGATAAAATGTCGGCTCTTGCGTTTTCTCCTCGGGAATGTGAGTAACAGTTGCTTCATGGAACGACATCAAGTCCTTAGCCTTTAGGAGATACTTGGCCATTAGCGGGCCTTTAGCACGTACGTACCTCGATCGAGCCGCCACAAGGCGGGAGTCGGTGAAAACCTTAACTCTTGTGGCCTCATTTTCCTTGGCTTGAAGAAGCCGGCTATCAAGGCCTCATATTCTCGCTTGATTGTTCGAAGTTGGGAAGTTGAGATGCAACGAATGCTCAATTGTAACCCCCTCTGGACTCTCAATAATGACTCCGGCTCCACTTCCTTTCGTGTTCGGCGATCCGTCGACATACACCTTCCATTCGCCCGCGGTGTCTCATCGGACTTAGAAGCGGGGTGAGCTCTCGATGAAGTCGGCCAACGCCCGTGACTTGATTGCATGGCGAGCTTCGTAGGTGATGTCGAACTCGGAGAGTTCTATCGCCCAATTAGTCATCCTCCCGCTAGGTCAGGCTTATGCAAGACTTGTCGAATTGGGCGCTTGTTCTAACAACGATATGGTGACCCGGAAATAAGGTCTTAGCAGACGGGCCGCAATAAGCGGAGTGAATGCCACTTTTTCTAGCTTTTGGTATCGGATCTCGGCATTCTGCAGGGTTCTGCTGACAAAATACACGGGAATTTGTCCGTGTTCCGCCTCTCTTACTAAGGCCGCGACGCGCTTCCTCGCCGATCGACAAGTAAAGGAAAAGACTCTCGCTTGAGTTGAGGTTTTGAGAGGACTGGAGGATTGGCCGGACATTGCTTTATGTCTTCAAATGCGTCATCGCACTTTGAATTCCATTCCACCGATGCCTCCTTCTTTAAGAGCTCGAACATGGGTAAAGCCTTCTCCGACGATTTTGGCAAAAACCTAGTTAGGGCGGCCAATCTTCCGGTTAAGCTGTTGGACTTCTTTTTATTACTCGGAGCCTTCATCTCCATCACCGCCCTACATTTGTCCGGGTTGGCCTCAATGCCCCGGTTAGTCAACATGAAACCCAGGAACTTTCCAGCGGGGACGCCAAAGGCACATTTGGCCGGGTTCGATCGGATTCGGTAGGTTACGAGTTTGGCAAATGTCGCTCCGGGTCTTGTATATGACGTTGCTTTGGTCCCAGGGTTTTGACGATCATGTCATCTATATACACTTCCACATTGCGGCCGATCTGGGTACGCAAAGACCTTATTCATCATCCTTTGATATGTAGCTCCCGCATTCTTCAATCCGAAAGGCATGACATTGTAGCAATAGTTAGCTCTTTCGATAATGAAGGCTGTTTTCACCTGATCCTCTGGGTACATCGCTATCGATTATATCCGGAGTATGCGTCCATAAAGGATAGGAGCTGGAATCTGAGGCGTTGTCGACCGGTTGGTCGATGTTTGGCATTGGGTAGGAGTCCTTCGGGCATACCTTGTTCAAGTTCTTGTAATCTGTACACACTCTCCACTTCCCGTTTGGCTTTTACCATCACCACATTTGATAACCGGGTTGTATCTTTTGTATTTCCCGAATAAATCCGGCTTCAAGCAATTCTTGGATGTGAATTTCAGCGCTTTCCTTTTTCTGGTCCGTGGTTCCTCTTCTCTGCGACAGGATTGAGCCGGATAGACTTCTAGCTTGTGACAACAAAATTTTGGGTCTATTCAGTGCACGAGATGAATCCCGGGCGAAGACATCCTGTTTTCCTTCGGGAATTCCTCCAAACGACTTCTAAGTTCGGAAGATAGGTGTTTGCCAATCTTAGTGGTGGAGAGGGTCTCGATCACCGGATCTTCCCAGGTCTCCTGCCGGTTAGGAGAACCTCATCGTCTCGGATGTCTAATTCCACGGTATTAACTTCTTCGTCGGGAGAATCCCGGTCCGAACAGTCCAGATAGTGATTCTTTGGGGCTGCGATGAAGATCCGCCCTCCCCAGTCGACGGTTTCAAAATAGCACTTGTCGAGACTCTCTTTGATCCCCGATTACCGTGACCACGGTTCCTTGGTTGCCTATCACCTTGAGCTTTTGATGCTTTGTAGACACCAGCATGTCCCACTTGTGAATGGTTGGCCTTCCCAATATTATGTTATAAGGTGAAACGAACTCGGCCACTATGAACCGCACTCTTTCGGACTTAAAGGCGTCTTTGACTCCAAGGGTGAACTGAGAGTCGATAAACCCCTTCGGACGAGATTGTTCTCCATTAAACCCGATGAGGTTGTCTTGCAAGGCTTTAAGTCGTCCGGTCCGGGCTCATTCTTTTGAACGCTTCCCGGCTTAGTATGTCGGCCGAGCTACGGCATCCACAAATATCCGCTTGACTCGGCGGTTGACGGGCTATCCGGTTATCACTAGCCCATCTTGATGGCCGGGGACAACGTCCTTGAGGTTGTCTCTTGTGAAAAACAAAGGCGGTCGTGCTACCTCAGTGTGATGTTCCTTGAATTTTGGTCGGTCCCTGACGGACAGGACTTCTCGAAGGTATTGCCTTCGGCTTATAGTATCTCCACCACCGCCCATTGCTCACGATTGCGTTACGGTCGAATTCCGCTACGGAAATTCGTCATCGGCTTAGGGAGCCTTTCGTTTATCTTCCGCTTTTTGAACTTTCGAGGGGGTCATATGCATGGTTCTTGGTCTTTCGTTTCCCACCTTTTCCTTGATGCTCTATGACATACTGTTGAAGTTTGCCTTCCCGAACAAATCGTTCGATTGCATCTCGGAGCTCGTAACATTCATCGGTTGTATGACCTCGACCATCATGGAACGAGCAATATTTAGTGGTCTATCCGGATCTTCGGTAGGACAGACGAGGCCGATCGACCTTCTTCATCTCGGTCGTTGACACCTCCTTCCAAACTTGAGATCGAGGCACCGTCCGGGCCGAATATTTCTCGTACTTGCTCCGCTGATCAAATTTGCCACCTCGGCTCTTGTTTTCATTCCCCTTCTCCAGGAATCCTATTCTGTTGTCGAGAAGTCTCGACCCCGGAGGAGGTTCTATCTTGGTCCCGCCTCGAATTGGGATTGTTTGCCATTCGCATCTGCTCGACGTCCAAGTACTTCTTTGAACGGGATATGAAGTCGTTGAGATTCTTTGCCGCTCCTTTAAAAAAGATTGCACGAGGCGGGACTCTTTATCGAGGCCGTCCACCAATAAGTGAACGTGTAACGTCTTCGTTAAGTCCGCGCACTGCGGTACCGCATGATTGAAGCGGTCCGGGTAACTTTGGAGCAGCTCTCCCGTGGCTGTCGATTTTGGAGAGAGAATATCGGGATTTTGGTTGCCATTTGCTAGTCGCGAAGTGCAACTCAAAGGCCTCGGCCAGTCTTCAAAGTTGTGGATCGACCCAAAGGGAAGAGTGTGAAGCCATTTCAACGCAGGCCCCTTTAACGTCGCAGCGAAGATCCGGGGCACGATTGGTTCCTTGAGACCTCTAACCGACATGTGAACGCCAAAGTCTTCTAAATGAGTCGTCGGGTCTTGTGTGCCATCATACTTTGTCAACTCGCCCAAATTCGGCTACTCGAGGAATCGGGCGTTCGGATCTCCTTGGAGAAAAAGCTATTGTGCATTTGGTCGACATATCTCCGTCGCTGGAAACCACTTGGGGAATCGTCCTGTCACCTCGATGGTTCCTCGCCCGAGGTCGACCCTCTTCATCCCGGTTCGGTTCCTCCTATTGGCCTCCTGGCTGTCGACGGTTTCCGCCTTCGCTTCGTCGGTGCGATGAGCCGAGCTCTCGTCATCGTCGTCCTCTCTCCAAGTTTTATCTTCCAGTCCTCGCCGGAAAGGGTGTGGGTCCGTCTTTTCTCCCGCTCTTCCGCTCGGCGATAGTGAAGGGTATGGCGCTTGTCTATGTTGTCCACCCGTCTCATTATCGCAAGCATCCGGCTTGAAGAGATCGAAAGTCTCGGCTCGGCATGTGGGATGTCCCGCCTCCTCCGCAGTGGAATTCTGTGGTCCACAATCTTGGTTTCGTGGAGCCGAGGACTCCGTGTCGGACAGGTTGTCCTTTTGATGTCGTTCATTGTTGGGAATCAATGGTTCTTCCGCCGAGAAAGCCGATCTTCTCCTTCCCGATGGTCTCCATCGTCGGTTGTCGCTGCTCATTACGGGGTGGTTGACGCGGTGGTTGACGGTTGTCCCCCGCTTGATCCGCCTCCGATTGTCTTTGGCCTGAAGCACGAGTGCTTATCCTCATGGTCACGGGAATAGAAATTTATTGATCCCCACGGTCGGCGCCACTATTCTGGTGTAGAACTCTGATGTCCGGCCTAGTGAAGGTCCGGTGATTTGATATAGGATACGTGTGCCCTTCCCGTATGCTTATGGGACAAGCGTTCGGGAGAGGGTATGATCACGGTACACAAGCATGCGTTTCGCCTAAGGGGTCTGTGTGTGTCGTGTATTTGGATGTAGATAAGTCAAGGCTTAGAATGAATGTACACTGGCGCCCGTCTCCTTCCTCTCGTATATATAGAGTATACCTGGTTAGTTAGTCCCCTTGGCTGCCACACCGTACGTGTCATGTGCGTGTCCGGGATCGTGTGCGCATGTCCAGGATCGTGGGTGCATGTCCAGGGTCGTGGGTGCATGTCCAAGGTCATGGCTGGGTCCCACGGATGGTGGGTTGCCCCCTGTACTAGCCAGTGAGATAATGGGCCTAGACTAGGTCCGTAACAATATGCAATCACGTTCGAAATCATAAATTACAAAAAATTAGTTATCTTTTTGGAAATTAAATATACAGTAAGGATAATATTTCTTCAAATTTTTATCTTATGGAAAAAGTTGGGGAAGTTGACAAATCTTTTTTATATTATTATTATGATGGCTATTATTTGGGGACAGTAGAGAAATGTTTTTAATGTCATGTTCAACTTTATTTTTAACTGAAAAAATATGAAGCCATAAGATTGATGAGAAAGAAAAACAAAGGACTGAGATGCAGCAGCACGTGATCGGAGTATCTCATTATACACAGCAATAGAGCCGGGAAATCGGGCTAAGCCCCTCGGGCCGACCCGTTTAAGCCCTGGCCCTGTAAGGCTCGGGCTTGAAAAATATGCCAGAAATTTGAAATTGGCCCTGCAGGGCCGGCCCTGTAGGGCCTCGGGCTTAATCGGGCCAGCCCTGCAGGGCCTCGGGCCGGCCCTGCAGGCCCGTTTAACTGTAGCATTTTTTTTAACAAAAATTTAATTACCTAAACTTCCACTTAATGAATGTGTTTATTTGTAATTACTTAGATTTTTTTAGTTTAAACTATAACCCTTTTTTATGTTTATTATTATTTTGTATTAAAACACATAATTAATTAGTTATTATAAATTTTAAAGAAGTGATGTTTTCATATTAAATAAACACATATTTTGGTATTACAATATTATATGAGTAATAAATTATAAATATATTTTGTGTAAAATACGTATAATTATTTTTACCTATTTTCGTGCCCAGTAGGGCTAGCCTCGGCCCTGCGTACACAGCAACACGGAGTCACTCACCATTGAGGCGTTTACAATTGCAATATATGAAAATTTAAATTAAAAAAATGTTCCTTTATGCCTAAAATGTAAAAAGAAATAAATTTTGGTGGGAAATTTAATACATTTGATATCATTTTTACTATACCATTGAGGCATTTACAATTGAAATATATGAAAATAAAATAAAAATGTTCCTTTATGCCTAAATCGTAAAAACAAAGAAATTTTGGTGGGAAATTTAATACATTTAATTTGATATCATTTTTACTATATGTAATTTTTGCTCGGCCGAAAACGACCTTCTGTCATCTACGTATTGGATTTATTGTTGGCTGTTCCATAACTATAAATTAAAACCGGCAATTTTAGTTTCCCTAATGCTAATTTTTAAATTGTACAGTACAGACTAAATTTTAATAGTTCATTGGCCAATTTGGTTCTTTCAATTGTTTTTTTGTGCCAGACGCTCCTGGGGTAATAGTTTGTTGACAAATCTGCACCTTAACCGAATTTTAATTCTTTTGATTTATTTAATATATTAATAATATTTGATTGTATAAGACATTTATAATTTGGGAAAAGTAAACCTCTAATTCTTTAACTTTATAAAAAAATTTAATTTTGTCCTTTGACTTTAAAAAATGCCGTTTTAGTCCTTTATCACAAACATCGGTTAATAAAAAATAATACTAACATTGAACTTTTAATATTGACAAAACATTGTAAAAATCTAATATATAAAGTTGAATTTTTAAAATAATGGTAAATATTACCCAAAAAAAATCATGATTCGATATCAATTGTATTAGAGTTAAATGGTTAAAAAGAGACTTTTTAAATTTAAGGGACCAAATAGAAATTTTGGATAAAGTTAATTAGAAGAGAAAAGGCATATTTTTACCTTACAATCTTGTCATCTATGGATTGGATTTGGATGGAGTCTCTCCCATGGTAATTCTTAAACCGTACAGACTAAAAATTAATTCTTTAGATTTATTTATTTAATATATTAATAATAATTAATTTTACAAGATAGCAACTCTTAATCACCCAAATTTAACCAAACAATATAATCCAGAAGACAAGCAAAGGGGGCAGTGAAATTTTCGACAAATGGAGATAAAACAAATCCCTTAAAAAGACAAAATAACCTGTCCATGTGGAGAGATAATCACTGTTGATTCATTGTAAAAAAGAAGACAAATCAAACCAAAGCAACTTGGCTTAGTTGGCTCGTAGCTGGGTACCCTTAAGCATCTAGTTAGGGGTTCGATCCCTGGCGGTGTGTTTGGAGAAGGTTATTTGGCCAGTACTAATGCCCCTTCGGGACGACTACGGTACAAAGGAAGATTAGTCTCTCCTGTCGGCGGAGGATACCCCCTGATTTCCATCCAAAAAAAAAAAAAATCATGACTTGAATCGATCTGTATCTCTGCTCTATATATAATCCAGAGCTTATTAAGTGTAGCAACCCACTTAAACATCAGTAAATAGGTGCATTATATCATCACAAGATCAGAGGCAAAAGGTGCAACATGGTGTCAACTTGCCCAGGTTTTTTTTGCTCCAGAACTTGCCCAGGTTTTTTTTTTGATCAAGAAGAACTTGCCCAGGTTATACATTGTCTTTCAGCGTTTTTCTCATTTACCCACTTATAAATAAGAGCATATTTGGAAGAAGAAAAAATACATTTTCTATATATTTATTGCTTTAAATTAATTTTAACACACGGAATAAGTCCACCATATCGGCTATACACGGAAACAAAGTGAGATTATTGTGATTGTAATTTGTGATGACCTTGAGGATAAACTTTTAACAACAACAACAAGAAGCTCACATAATGCCTCGCAATAATTTGGACAAAAACTAAAATCTAGCACCCGCAGTAAGTATCAAGGCTCAAGAGCTATTGCAGAAAGTAATACGTACGCATTTGTTAGACTGCATGCAACTACCTATCTTTGAATTAAATCTGAATAATAGAACAAGACCAAGCAGGAGTCACAAATCATCTTGTTTTAAAATCCAGCACATTAGAAAGCCCTATAGAATGATGGAAAATTTCAAATTTGTCTCGAAAGGTTTCACTTAAAAATAATGTTAATGGAGAGTTTTCACTTAGGAACAATATTTATATTAAACTTTAATTAGAAACCTGTGAGATTAAGTTGAATGAAAATACAAGTTTGCAAACTTAACCATAGCTATCATGATTTTTACATATTCACAAGGAATCTAATTTAAACTTTTGTATGGAAATGAAATCACAAACTATGATCATCCACAGGAAAGTGTCATTGAATGAACTGAAGCTGTTCGTTTAAAAGCTTTGAGGGGGAGCAGGGAGAATGTAATACCCGGATAAATAAAATGGATATTTGTGAGAAGTAAATATTTGGTCTTAATTTCTTTATGATAATTATCTAATTTTATAAAGGAAAATCTCTTGAAAATTAGGGAAAAATAATAACGTGTCAAAATTACTAAAATGCCCCTGTAGAGTATATAATGACCTAAGGGAATTATGAAAAATCCTAGGAGGCAGTAAAATAATTATTAAAATTAAGAGAGTATATTGTCTCTAATTTTGGTAATTTAATAAAATATAACCTTGGAAAAATAAAGGGGGAAAAATCAAAAAGTATTATAATGACCAAAATGTCCTCGTAAATTTTAAGAAAATGCCTGAGACATAAAAGACTAATGTCAGTGCAAAAGTTGTGAGATAATGAGTTATTCCAATTAAGAAAATTATCAATAATTAGTGGGTAATTAATTAAATAATTATTGGCTAATTATTAGAGCTGAAACAAAGGAAAATCCAAAGATAATTATGTAAAACCCTATAATTAGTGGTTTATGGCTAAAAATAGCATAAAATATATTTGCTAATTAATTGGAAAATATGAAGAAAAATATATGAGGAAAAGTAATTTTAAGCCTAAAAACATGTATGGACCAATAGGAAAATTTTGAAAAAAAATTATATTAAATAATTATATTAAATAATATTAATTAATTAATTAATTAATTAAAACGAAAAAAAAATAAAAATAAAAAGGACCTAAAATCCTTAATGGATAAGGAGATAGGATTTTGTAGATTTTTTATTAAGACATGTGGTATTATAATAGTATTATAATTGTAAAAAGCAAATAGGATGAACGAGAACCGATAGAAATTAAATCCTATATGGAAAACCATGAATCAAGTTTCTAAAACCAGAGTATATTAGAAACAAGTGAATTTTTATCTCGGAGTGGGTTGTCTTCGACGTTATTTCCGTAACCGAAAAGGGATAAACTAGACTGATTAAGGAGTTATCTGATGTTCAAAAAGCAAATCAGATAAATGAAAATCTATAGAAATGAAGCCATAACTCAATATCTGGGGATGAGTTGGTAATCAACTGGACAAATTATGAATCAGTGAATTTTTGTCCCGAAGTTGATGATTCCGGAAATGATTTCCGTAACCGATCGCGTTTTTCGAGAATCTTCGGCAGGCCCGGAGAAGACCTGAAAGAGATCAAAAATTTAGTTAACCCAGACATTTCTAATGAGTAAGAAAATATCTTCAAAGTTACTATTCCGGATTTTTGAGATTTTGCAAGATTACGCGATTCGGACACCGATCGGGAAATTTTATCGGCCGAGGCAAAAGCAAAAGTTGGTGAACTTGCTTTAATGACCTTGGGAGAGGGGGAGGCCGGTTCATGGTGTGTGTGTGGAGGAGAATGGAGCTTGAGCAAAAAGATGTGTTGTGTGGTTGGAATTGAAGGAAAGTTTTGGAGAAAATTACCTAAGTTAACCCAAACTTTGCCTATAAATAGAAGGCAAACCCCATGCATATTCTTCACACCAAATCACAAGAGTGATTTCTAAAACTAGAGAGAAGCTATGGAGGAGGTAGCAGGGAAGTTCTTCAACGGGTAAGTTCTTCGGTCCTTAGTCTTTAGTTCGTTCGATAGTTTTAGTAGAAATGTTGTTAGATCTAGAAAGTAGGATATGAGATTCCTATTGTTGTTTTTAGGCCTCATTGCATTCAAAGATGCCTAACGAGGTAAAAACATAGTAGGGATTGAGTCTCTGAAAGTTGTGTGTTAAAAATAGCGAAGCTCTGGCGAAATTCCGCCGATTAGTAAAGGTAGGGGAAAAATGGTAATTTGTACCTAAAATGCCTGTTATAATGTCAAAAAATTGACAAATGTGATATTTATCCTTATAGGATATCTTTGATCACGAATCGCTGTCGTACCGCCGTCGAACCGTTGTTTTACCACTGTCGTGCCGCTGTCGGACGTTCCGCTGTTTTTCCGTCAAAAGTACCGAAGTACCGTCAACGAAGGTACGTTCGCGGCGTACTGTAATACTGACTCTAATGCTTATAGTATGCTTATATATGATATGGATAGTTTCATAAGCAATGAACGAGACTCTATCCTGAACATGCACAGTGACTAAGGTAAGAAACTTAGATAATCACTATTACAGCTTTACGGGTTATAGTCATAATAATGACGTTATGTTTTCCTAGTGCAGAGGACACGACTGTACACCGCTGTTTTACTTTGCTTGTAGGAAAATATTGTTCATTGAACTTCTCCAAGAACTTCTCCCAAGTGACAGGGCAAAAACGTGTTCGTAATGTGGTAGCGACGCTCTTCCACCATCTATGCGCATCACCTTCGAGCTTGTAAATCGCGAGTTGAGCCTTCCGATCATCCGGGCATTCCATAACTTCAAATATTTTATCCAGACTCAACAACCAATCCTCAGCCAGATCATTTTTCCCATGGAAAGCAAGTGGTTTGAGCTTACAAAACTGGGTAACCCAATTTTGCGTGGTCTGGATATCTCTCCCTCGTCGTGGAGGTGACTGGGACCTATCAGATCCCTCAGCTTCCTCGGTTTGTATATCATCTTCGTCTCTTTCTTCTTCATTCTCAGTGTTTTGTTCCTCTTCCTCATGTCTGGCCTGCCTCTCAGCTTGCCTTTCGGCCCGAAGTTCCTCTATCATCATTCTTTGTTCATCTAGCATCTCTCTTTGTTCACGTACAACAGCCACGGCCTCTTGCAAAGCAATCTGTTGATTTGGTTCTTGAACTGGCTGTTCAGGATCTACAACTGGAATCATCCGAGGTTGTCTTCCTCGTCCCCTACCTCGGCCTCTGCCTCGACCTCGGCCTCTGGGAGCTCCGGCTCCTCTTACATTCGCCATGTCGCGTTCTTTTTCCTTTATTAAGGGAAACGTTAGATACAGGGAAGACATTCCGCATAACGCAGACTTTATCACACTAGTCACTAGACTCTATCGCGCTTAGTATTTACACTGTTCCCAGCTTTTACCACTCTAGTATTCACACTGCATCGCACTCACCACAAATAAACTCTATCGTACTTAGTATTCACACCGCAAACGAACAGACACCCGCAACATTTCCTTCATCAGATTTTCGTTGGTTCTCTATATTCGAAAACAGCACGTAAATACGTCTCGGAAGTTCTACATGAGTCAAATACTGCATGTACTAAGATAGATTCACCTCCCAGTACAAACTGGAGATTATCAGAGTTATCAGAGACTGATATCAGAGTTATCAGAGCTATTGAAGACTGATATCAGAGTTATCAGAGCTATCGGAGACTGATATCAGGGTTATCAGAATTATCAGGGACAGATATCAATATAAGCACAGGTGATGAATTCACCGGCTCCGGTTTAGAGTGATGTACCGACAAAGGGTGGTACACCGGTTCAGGATAGTATACCGGTTCAAAATGGTATACCGAGATGAGGTGGTACACCGACTCAGGGCTATATCAGTACTCATTTTCAAAATATGCTCCAAATATTTGAAAAGGCTTAGAACCTAACTCCGTTAACCGAATGTAATGGCGTGTAAGTGTCTACCATGGGGGCCTCACCGACTTATACGGCGACTGATTGGCACACCCATGTAGACTAGCCTTGCCTTCGGCACCAAACTTTCTGTAATAACTTCGTTAAATTCATGCCAGGACTACTGCTTTGATACCAAAATGTAACATCCCGTTTTCACAAGCAGTATAATTTTTTTTTTTCATCAGAGTAGAGCAACGGAGCAATTGAGTAACTGATACTTGTATTTAGAATGCCGTAAGTCTGGCTGGATACAACAGTGGTACAGAAACCGTGTGGTTCAAAAGTAGATAACAACATCAAAAGGAAGGCTTCAGACGGAACAACAAAAGAAATCTCCTGCCGGGTCTCTAGGCGTGCTGCTTCCCTCTCTCCTCGGTCCTTGGTCCTTCCGACCCTGAAGCTAGGTTAAGGGTTGGAGTCTATGCATCGAACCCCAGGTAACGGTTAACATCATGTTTACATACACATACACGAACAACAGGTACTCACAATATCAACAGCACAAACAACCGATCTATCACAACCAATGCATATGTATTGCTCCCAGCATGCAGACATATTGAGAATGTTGCGAGGGAAGCTTATTCCCTCGCAAAATTGAGAATTTTGCGAGGGACATCCTTTTCCCTCGCAAAACGCAGGATTTCGCAAGGGAAATTCAATTTATTTTAAAAAAATATAGAAAAACATAAAAAAATATAAAAAATTACAAAATAAATAGATTTGTATATCATAAAAATAAATTGTAACAATCATAAGAGTTTTACATAGCAAAATAGGAGTTCTAAACATTATAATGTTGTGACCAAAATGAACTAAAAAAAAGTCTAAACAATAGCATTCTGATCATCATTATCACCTGCATCGCCATCACCACCAGGAGTTCCCGTACCCTTGTCCTTCAATAGGGACTGGATAAGTGTCCGCATCTCCATAATCATCTCTCCTTGCTCCCTCACCGTCTATTCTAACGCCTTTACCCTCTTATCTTCTGCAAAACCAACATTACAAAAATCAGTTTTTTTTGTACTTCATTTAAATGGACGAGGGAATAATGGTTTGCGATTGATAGCAAAAGTATTACGTCTACCTGCAGGAACACCTCAAACACTGCCGGATGAAGATAGGTACTGGAGATCGACGTTCTGGAGATCAAATGCCCTCAATTCGGAAAGAGGTCGTCGAATAATCTGTCAAAAATTTCAAAATTGCCACCTTGTCATTTTCTATGACTTTTTGCTTTATTTGGGTCGTTATATTCTGGTCGTTAAATCTACCATCTAATTGTTAACGTTGATTTTTTATAAAACAGTCGTCGAATAATCTATCAAAAATTTTAAAATTGCCATCGCGTCATTTTCTATGACTGTTTCGTTTAAGTTGGTCGTTATATTGGGGTCGTTATATCTACTTTTTGTAGTAGTGTAAGATATATGGAAGGAGTCCAAATCACTAGTTCATATACTAGCTACTTGTTCAACCCGAATATATACTCGATCTCCCTTTATTATAACTTATAGATTGATTAAAAACTTGTAAGTTCTTATACGTGGCTTTTTGGCATATATAATTGATGGTTTGACTGAGTTATCAGCGAACGCCCTTAGAGCTGTTTCTCAAAGTCAACAAATTCATAAATCCCTAATGAGGCCTCTTGGCTTGATTAGGGATTTAATAAAAGTGCAGGTGTAAATATGGATTTGAATATTTTACATGGATTTAAATAGAATTTTCCCTTTAATCTACATACTACAGCCTTATTGCATGTTTGTTTATAATTTATAGGCGCTAAAGTAAATAAAATGTTCCTGAATTTAAAATCATGCATGTAAAAATAATTTTCTGAACATTTAAAACTTAAAAATAAACCCCTCCCCCGCTTAAAATTTTCAAGTCTACTATATTAACCCCAAATTATTAACTTTGTACGTTTTAAAAATTTATTTTATATGCATATAAATCCCTCAAATTTTGAGTTATATATCGATATGAACTCCTTAAATTTCAAGTTATTTGTAGACAAATAATGGACAAAAACTAACAGTATAAGAATTATTTATATAAATGTAAAAATTCAGGAAAGTTTATTGTAAAATCTCAAAGGTTAGAGGTTATTTATTTATAACATAAAATTAAGGAAGGTTTTGTACAATTTAGCCTAATTTATATATACAATCACATTTGCAATAATAAAGGACACAAATTATTATTTTTTAAAATGAATATATAATAAAGATAATTTTCTTCTAATTTTTATCATTTGCAAAAAGTTGGGAAATTTGAAAAATCATTTTTATTCTGATGGTTATAATTTGCTGGACAATAGAGAGATGTTTTTAATGTTATATTCAATTTTACTTTTGACTAAGATATATGGAAGGAGTTCAAATCGGTGGCTCATCTATTATTTGTTCTACACCAATAGTTTCCCTTATTAATACTAATTTATTAGATTGATTAAAGACTCTTAGTTTCTTTTGTTTTTTTATACTTTGAACGGGTATCCGATGTCTTTGCTGAATCTGATTATTAGATTTCCGAGCAACTAACAAAGATCCATATTTTCTTATACACGGGGTTTTGGCATATATAATTGATAGTTTGATTGAGTTATTAGATAGTGACCTTATGTAGATGTTTGTCAAAGTCTACTCGCGAGAAAACATGTTCAATTGTAATTATATATAACTAGCATGTTGGAATGTAACTCCGTTGTTTTAAACAATGAATATATATAGAACGATCAAGGGTAGATGTAGAGAGGATGTAAGCTTTCTAATTGGTGTAGATACATAAGAAGGATGAATGAGAAAACAAATGGAGAAAGTTGAAAACGAAAGGATTGGAGAATAGTGTGTGAAACATCCATAAACAGTTGACTATTTCAATTGAATCAACGTACGCACGCATTATAAAAATACAACCATGCTTGCCATATAGAGAGAGGGAGAAGTAGTCAGAAATGTGCCTTACTTGATCAAACCACAACCTCAGCCGCGTACTATAAATAGGACCCCCCAGCTACATACAATCACAACTATCCCAAACAAAAGACAAACTTTAGACGCATTGCAGGGAAATCCCCAAGTGGAAGACATGTCTGGTGGCTGCCGAGGTAATAGAGAACGTTGTAATTCGATAATGATGTTATTATCTATATGTTAAGTCTTTTTTGCTTTCTTGTTCCTTTTTCCTGGTACATATTTGTGACTTGTATGTTGATGTGAGTGAAGGTAAGGATTCATGGCCAGAGGCTGTAGGGTGGGAAGGACAGAGCGCAAAAGATACAATAGAGAGAGAGAACCACTGGGTGACTATCATAATAATTGTGGTGGTGGGATCCTCCGTCACCAATGACTACCGCTGCGATCGGGTTCGGATTTGGGTCAACCGTGATGGCAGAGTCGTTCGGGTTCCCCAGATTGGATAGAACATTATACTATAAAGCTACCTCTTCAATGTTGTTCATCAACACTATACGACTCCATATGTAATAGCCGTGGAATAAGGAGTTTATTGTTCACTTTTTATTTTCTGTCCCATTTAATATCATGTCATTAATGTTATACATCTTGTGTTTGTTGTTTGTGGTCAATAATTAATTACGAATGCCTTATATATGTAAGCTATCCAACTCTTTGAGTTTACGGTCTTATTGCATGCTAGTTTATTATTTAGAATCGTGTTCAAGTTACTTTCTTGACCTTTACAACTTAATACTCTCAAGTCTATGATGATGATGTTAACCCCAAACTATTAACTTTACATATACCCTTTTAAACATTATTTTTGTACGCACATAAGCCTACCAACTTTGAGTTATATGCCTTAAGCTTCAAACCATTTGCTGATGGTTACGTTCTTGAATAGAACTAATAGTATAAGAACTATTCATGTAAATGTAAGAATTCAGAGAGATTTACAGTAAAATTTCAAAGGTTGGAGAGGTTATTACATACATACTGTAACACAAAATTCAGGAGATTTTATATAATTTGTCCTAATTTATATATGCAATCACGTTCGCAATCATAAATTACATAAAATTAGTTATCTTTTTGGAAATTAAATATACAGTAAGGATAATATTTCTTCAAATTTTTATCTTATGGAAAAAGTTGGGGAAGTTGACAAATCTTTTTTTTTTTTTTATTATGATGGCTATTATTTGGTGACAGTAGAGAAATGTTTTTAATGTCATGTTCAACTTTATTTTTAACTGAAAAATATGAAGCCATAAGATTGATGAGAAAGAAAAACAAAGGATTGAGATGCAGCACGTGATAGAATATCTCATTATACACAGCAACACGCAGTCACTCACCATTGAGGCATTTACAATAGCAATATATGAACAAAAAAAATGTTCCTTTAATTTATGCCTAAAATGTAAAAAGAAATAAACTTTGGTGGGAAATATAATACATTTGATATCATTTTTACTATACCATTGAGGCATTTACAATTGCAATATATGAAAAAAAAAAAAGTTCCTTTATGCCTAAAATGTAAAAACAAAGAAATTTTGGTGGGAAATTTAATACATTTGATATCATTTTTACTATACCATTGAGGCATTTACAATTGAAATATATGAAAATAAAATAAAAATTTTCCTTTATGCCTAAATCGTAAAAATAAAGAAATTTTGGTGGGAAATTTAATACATTTGATATCATTTTTACTATATGTAATTTTTGCTCGGCCGAAAACGACCTTCTGTCATCTACGTATTGGATTTATTGTTGACTGTTCCCTAACTATAAATTAAAACCGGCAATTTTAGTTTCCCTAATGCTAATTTTTAAATTGTACAGTACAGACTAAATTTTAATTCTTCTGATTTATTTATTTAATATATTAATAATATTTAATTGTATAAGACATTTATAATTTGGGAAAAGTAAACCTCTAATTCTTTAACTTTATAAAAAAAATTAATTTTGTCATTTGACTTTAAAAAAATGCCGTTTTAGTCCTTTATCACAAACAACGGTTAATAAAAAATAATACTAACATTGAACTTTTAATATTGACAAAACATTGTAAAAATCTAATATATAAAGTTTAATTTTTAAAATAATGGTAAATATAACCCAAAAAAAAAAATCATGATTCGATATCAATTGTATTAGAGTTAAATGGTTAAAAAGAGACTTTTTAAATTTAAGGACCAAACAGAAAATTTGGATAAAGTTAATTAGAAGAGAAAAGGCATATTTTTACCTGACAATCTTGTCATCTATATATGGATTGGATTTGGATGGAGTCACCGTTGACTGTTTCATGACTCTCCCATGGTAATTCTTAAACCGTACAGACTAAAAAATAATTCTTTAGATTTATTTATTTAATATATTAATAATAATTAATTTTGCAAGATAGCAACTCTGAATCACCCAAATTTAACCAAACAATATAATCCAGAAGACAAGCAAAGGGGGCAGTGAAATTTTGGACAAAATGGAGAGAAAACAAACCCCTTAAAAAGACAAAATAACCTGCCCATGTGGAGAGATAATCACTGTTGATTAAATTCTGTTCCGGAAAGCAACCGATCAATTATGGTTCGTGTGGTAAGATATATGGAAGGAGTCCAAATCACTGGTTCATATATTACTTGTTCAACCCGAATATATACTCTCCCTTTATTATAATTTATAGATTGATTAAGGACTTGTAAGTTCTTATACGTGGCTTTTTGCATGGCATATATAATTGATGGTTTGACTGAGTTATCAGCGAACGCCCTTAATTAGAGTTGTTTCTCAAAGTCAACAAATTCATAACTCCCTAATGAGGCCTCTTGCTTTGATTAGGGATTTAATAAAAGCGCAGGTGTAAATATGGATTTGAATATTTTACATGGATTTTGTAATACCCGGATATTTTTATCTGGAATATTATAAATAAAAGTTGGATATTTCTGATAAGTGAAATTTCAATCTCCGGTTTTGTATAAATACAGTCTATTTTCTAAGTAGAATTTCTGCAAGAAATTAGGGAATTTAAATGCCAAAGTGCCAAAATGACCAAAATGCCCCTAGAAAGGGTAATTAACTTAGAAAATTTATGGAAAAATCCTAAAAGACAGTTAAATGACTAAGTGAGTTAGGGGAGTATATAATCTCTAATTATTGTAATTTTATAAATTATGAAATTGGAGAAATTGTTGGAAAATACTCAAAAAGAAGTGAAATGACCATAATACCCTTGTAATTTCTAAAAATGCAAGAGGCATGAAAATACTAATGTTAATACAAGAGTATGAAGGTAATGAGGCTTTGTAATTAAGAAAATTATCAACAAGTGATAATGAAGTAATTAAGTAATATTGGACTAATTACTTAAGCATAGGCAAAGGAAATTCAGTAATAATTATGTGAAGCTCAAAAATTAGTGGAAATTAGTGGAATATTAGTAAAAATGTATTTACTAATTAATTGGAAATTTCTATGAAAAATCATGGAGTTTAGGTAATTTTAAGCCTAAATACAAGAATGGACCAATTAGATAATTTTGTGGAAATTTTTGGAAAAATTAAATAAATAAATCATTAAATAATTAATTAAATAAAAATAAATATTTATTAAAATAATTAAAGGGCCAGCCGAAATTTTGGGCCAAATAAAAAGAAAAAAAAAATGAAAAATGAAATAGAACACAAGTTGGCAACTTGACATATTATAATAATAATATAATTAATTAAAGTAAAAAATTGTGAATAGTAATTTTAAAATTAGGAAACGGATCCTATCTAGAGATCTAGGAATAGGAATCCCAAGATCAAGGTAAAATATTGATCAATGAGTTTTTACCTTTAAGTGACCTCTTCCGAAAGTTAATTCCGAGGCCGTTTGTACATTTTCCTAATAAAACAAAATAGGGGAAAATGCATATAGGCATATTTTTGGAAATAAGGAAAATAAATTCTAACTCAACATTTAGGAATGGGTTTGAATTTATTTAGACATATTTGGAATTGGTGAATTATTTCCAAGAGATTGGTAATCCCGAAAACGAATTCCGACACCGGACGCGTTCGGACACGTTTTTCGAGAAAACTTCAACTGGACAGTTGGAGGCCTATATGGAATCAAAATTTATGGTTCTCGGCAGTTTGCATAACCTCCAACACCCTACTCTTCAATACCTCATTATTTCTACCCACCAAAGCCTTCTCTCTTCTAGTTGCCTGACCCAATTTCTCCATCTGCACAGACCTTCCCACATGAGCCTTTTGGGTTGAGGCTGTTACAAAACTTTTTGTGCCCATGCCGACTTGCTTTCCTAGTTTAGGCTGATGTTGTGAATTCCTCTCCCTTAGCTCCTTTACAACCCCAACAGACACCTCCACCTTATCCGTAATATGACTCCCCTCCCTAACGTTCACTTCTTCCCCTACATCTTCGGATAGGACAGCAAATCTTGATCCCGTATGTTGTTCCTGGTTTTTCATGTCAAACCTCCTCGGTCGCCGGTTACGTTGCACCGTCCGCCACTGTTCCTTCATCACTTCCTGACCATCGCCCTCCATGTCCTTCTCCCCTTGCACTTCCACATCCATTCCCTCCGCATTATGCGCTTTATGAAACTGTTCACAGCCCTCCTTGTTATGCCCATACCAGCCACACATTGTGCATAGCATGCTCAGACTCTTATACACAATGTTAAGCTTCTGATCTTCGACATAGAATGACGGAATTAGAGGCTTAGTGAGATCTAATTCAACACACATGCGCGCAAATTTCCCTCTGGTGCGTTGGGCCATATGGATGTCTAAACGGATGGCTTTACCAATAGCATTCCCCAAATTTAGGAGAAATTTTTTGTCAAACAATGGAGCAGGCAGTTCCGGGAACCTCACCCAAGCAACTAGTGATTCAATCTTCTCCCTCCTTGGGTTAAATTCAGGCTTCCACCTTGACACACTCAAGTAGGCATCGGATATTACCCATGGACCCCCAATGAGAGCCCCCATATAGTCATCTAGGTGCTGGAAATTTACCAAATAGAAATTGTTCTCAAGGTCGAAAATATCTATCATACCTTTTTTTTCCCAAATCTGTTTCAATTTCTTCATCATGAATCCAAAAGATGGTTGTCTTCCCATCAGTTTGACCACCAAAGTGCGACGAAAAGGTTTCAAGAGCCTCTCCTTCTCCTTCTCTTCAAATTTGAATTTCGGACACAGTGGATTAGAGTAATCCACACTGACTCCATCGCTTGGATTAAGAACTTTGGCAAAATCAGTTTCGGCACCATAATCCTCTGTCTCCACTTCGTCTTCAGATCTAGCCCATTCCCACCAGCACTGCTTTGAATTCACGTTCTGCAAGAGAGATTCCCTATAGGATTTCAGCGCTTGCTCCTTCTCGTTCAAATGCATCCATTCCTCGTCCCGAGTCTTCACAGTTTCCTCTCCAGAAAAAACCTCTGCTGTGAAACGCACTTTGCGCTTCCTTCTTCCCAACTCATCTCGATCGTCTTCCACCATAGCCTCACCGTCCCCTCCTCACAAGGTGCAACCGGAGGGGCCACTCATATCTCCGTCATAGTGGGTGGCGGAGTTGCTCATCGTCGCACGAAAAGCCCTAGCAGAGAAAGCTTTTTTATAGTACTCAGATTTTTATTATCGATATCATTTTTACTTTATGTTATTTTTGCTCGGCCGAAAACGACCTTCTGTCATCTACATATTGGATTTATTGTTGGCTGTTCCGTAACTATAAACTAAAACCGGCAATTTTACTTTCCCTAATGCTAATTTTTAAATTGTACAGTACAGACTAAATTTTAATTCTTTTGATTTATTTATTTATTTAATATATTAATAATATTTAATTGTATAAGACATTTATAATTTGGGAAAAGTAAACCTCTAATTCTTTAACTTTATAAAAAAATTAATTTTGTCCTTTGACTTTAAAAAATGCCGTTTTAGTCCTTTATCTCAAACAGCGGTTAATAAAAAATAATACTAACATTGAACTTTTAATATTGACAAAACATTGTAAAAATCTAACATATAAAGTTTAATTTTTAAAATAATGGTAAATATTACCCCCAAAAAAAATCATGATTCGATATCAATTGTATTAGAGTTAAATGGTTAAAAAGACACTTTTTAAATTTAAGGGACCAAACAAAAATTTTGGATAAAGTTAATTAGAAGAGAAAAGGCATATTTTTACCTTACAATCTTGTCATGTATGGATTGGATTTGGATGGAGTCACCGTTGACTGTTTCATGACTCTCCCATGGTAATTCTTAAACCGTACAGACTAAAAATTAATTCTTTAGATTTATTTATTTACTATATTAATAATAATTAATTTTACAAGATAGCAACTCTGAATCACCCAAATTTAACCAAACAATATAATCCAGAACACAAGCAAAGGGGGCAGTGAAATTTTGGACAAATGGAGAGAAAACAAATCCCTTAAAAAGACAAAATAACCTGCCCATGTGGATAATCAATGTTGATTCATTGTAAAAAAGAAGACAAATCAAACCAAAGCAACTTGACTTAGTTGGCTCGTAGTTGGGTACCCTTAAGCATCTAGTTAGGAGTTCGATCTCTAGCGGTGTGTATTTTTTTTTTTTTTTTTGAACACTTCGAAAATACTTCATTAAGGGAACAAAGAACAGAATACAGAGACACAAGGGCAATGAGTGCCAAAGAAGAAACAGAAGAGAGAAACAAACAAAGAAACTATATATGCAGAAAAAAAAACAAGCAAACAAATAGAGAAACCAAATAGAAACAAACAGAACGCATACAAAGGAAACTGAATACAGCTGAGAGACATGCAGAGGCGCTAGCTGCTCCAACTAACCCGATGCTTTATTAATCAGCCAGGGTCAACAAGACTGTGTAGAGTCGATGGGTGACTTGGCGTGATCCTTGAGTTCTTCACATCTTCCTCCAGAATCGAAGACAAAGGGGGTAAGGGTCTTTCCACCCACCCGGTTGGGCACACCCCCTTAAAAGAAGTTGCAGCGAGCGTACGTATCTGCTGCCCGATTTCCCTGACGAGGGATGAATTGGATCAAAAAGCTAGGCTTAGACTGAAGAACTTCAAGAATATCTCCAAGTATACCACAAGACTGCCACTCACCAAGATCAGGCTGATTTTTTTCCAGGCATTGAACAAGAGTCTGGCAGTCAGATTTGAAAATAACATTCTTGTTCCCTAGATCTTGGACTATAAGGGCCCTTTTAAGAGCAAGAGCCTCCGTCATGAACGCAGATAAGGACTTAACCTTGTCAATGAAAGCCCACTTCATCACACCCTGGTGGTCTCGGCATAGGACACCAATTGCAGCAGCCTTTGTATGCTCCTGGAATGCTCCATCAAGATTAACTTTGAGATAAGCTTCCGGTGGTGGGAACCAATGAGCTTTTGACTTGGGGACATGGATTGCTTCATCAGTGCATGGAGGAAAGCAGGCATTCCAATATACGTTAACTGATTGGGCTGCTTTCTCAATAACCGTCGCAGGATTGGGAATGGCATCATGGAAAACTTTCTCATTGCAATTGAGCCAAATATATCAGAGGAGCCAGCTGATGTGTGCGATGTCATATTCAGTTAGACGGCCTTGGGAGTTCATTACATCCAGCCACCAAATCCTAAAACTTAGGATATTATTCAGGTCACCCTTGATAGACAAGTTGCACCCAAACCAAACACACCTAACCCAAGAACAATGAAAGAAGAGATGCTCAGATGTTTCTCTTGCTTCATTGCAAATAGGACATAGATCAGTGATACCCCTTTTTCGAGCGATCAGGGCATTGTTAGTGGCTAAGGCATTTGATAAGATTCTCCAAACAAAGTTGACTACTTTTGGGAGTGCCTTAATTTGGCCAGCACAACGCCCCTTCGGGACGACTACGGTGCGAAGGAGGATTAGTCTCTGCTGTCGGCGGAGGATACCCCCTGATTTCTATAATAATAATAATAAAAAAAGACAAATCATGACTTGAATCGATCTGTATCTCTGCTCTATATATAATCCAGAGCTTATTAAGTGTAGCAACCCACTTAAACATCAGTAAATAGGTGCATTATATCATCACAAGATCAGAGGCAAAAGCTGCAATATGGTGTCAACTTGCCCAGGTTTTTTTTGCTCAAGAACTTTCCCAAGATTTTTTTTTTTTTTTTTTTTTTGCTCAAGAAGAACTTGCCCAGGTTATACATTGTCTTTCAACGTTTTTCTCATTTACCCACTTATAAATAAGAGCATATTTGGAAGAAAAAGTACATTTTCTATATATTTATTGCTTTAGATTAATTTTAACACACGGAATAAGTCCACCATATCGGCTATACACGGAAACAAAGTGAGATTATTGTGATTGTAATTTGTGATGACCTTGGGAAAATTTAATGTAAAATTTCAAAGGATAGAGGTTATTTATGTATAACATAAAATTAAGGAAGGTTTTGTATAATTTAGCCTAATTTATATATACAATCACATTTGCAATAATAAAGGACACAAATTATTATTTTTTTAGATGAATATATAATAAAGATAATTTTCTTCTAATTTTTATCATTAGGAAAAAGTTGGGAAATTTGAAAAATCATTTTTATTCTGATGGTTATTATTTGCTGACAATAGAGAAATGTTTTTAATGTTATATTCAATTTTACTTTTGACTAAGATATATGGAAGGAGTTCAAATCGGTGGTCATCTATTATTTGTTCTACACCAATAGTTTCCCTTATTAATACTAATTTATTAGATTGATTAAAGACTCTTAGTTTCTTTTGTTTTTTTATACTTTGAACGGGTATCCGATGCCTTTGCTGAATCTGATTATTAGATTTCCGAGCAACTAACAAAGATTCATATTTTCTTATACACGGGGTTTTGGCATATATAATTGATAGTTTGATTAAGTTATTAGATAATGACCTTATGTAGATGTTTGTCCAAGTCTACTCGCGAGAAAACATGTTCAATTGCAATTATATAATTAGCATGTTGGAATGTTAACTCCGTTTGTTTAAACAATGAATAAATATAGAACGATCAAGGGTAGATGTAGAGAGGATGTAAGCTTTCTAATTGGTGTAGATACATAAGAAGGATGAATGAGAAAACAAATGGAGAAAGTTGAAAACGAAAGGATTGGAGAATAGTGTGTGAAACATCCATAAACAGTTGACTATTTCAATTGAATCAACGTACGCACGCATTATAAAAATACAACCATGCTTGCCATATAGAGAGAGGGAGAAGTAGTCAGAAATGTGCCGTACTTGATCAAACCACAACCTCAGCCGCGTACAATAAATAGGACCCCCCAGCTACATACAATCACAACTATCCCAAACAAAAGACAAACTTTAGACACATTGCAGGGAAATCCCCAAGTGGAAGACATGTCTGGTGGCTGCCGAGGTAATAGATCGAGAACGTTGTAATTCGATAATGATGTTATTATCTATATGTTAAGTCTTTTTTGCTTTCTTGTTCCTTTTTCCTGGTACATATTTGTGACTTGTGTGTTGATGTGAGTGAAGGTAAGGATTCATGGCCAGAGGCTGTAGGGTGGGAAGGACAGAGCGCAAAAGATACAATAGAGAGAGAGAACCACTGGGTGACTATCATAATAATTGTGGTGGTGGGATCCTCCGTCACCACTGACTACCGCTGCGATCGGGTTCGGATTTGGGTCAACCGGGATGGCAGAGTCGTTCGGGTTCCCCAGATTGGATAGAACATTATACTATAAAGCTACCTTTTCTAATGTTGTTCATCAACACTATACGACTCCATATGTAATAGCCGTGGAATAAAGAGTTTATTGTTCACTTTTTAATTTCTATACCGTTTAATATCATGTCATTAACGTTATATATCTTGTGTATGTTGTTTGTGGTCAATAATTAATTACGAGTGCCTTATATATGTAAGCTATCCAACTCTTTGAGTTTACGGTCTTATTGCATGCTAGTTTATTATTTAGAATCGTGTTCAAGTTACTTTCTTGACCTTTACAACTTAATACTCTCAAGTCTATGATGATGATGTTAACCCCAAACTATTAACTTTACATGTACCCTTTTAAACAGTATTTTTGTACGCAGATAAGCCCGCCAACTTTAAGTTATATGCCTTAAACTTCAAGCCATTTGCTGATGGTTCTTGAATAGAACTAATAGTATAAGAACTATTTATGTAAATGTAAAAATATAATTAAGAGAGATTTTTACTATAAAACTTCAAAGGTTGGAGAGGTTATTACATACTGTAACACAAAATTCAGGAGATTTATATAATTTGTCCTAATTTATATATGCAATCACGTTCGCAATCATAAATTACATAAAATTAGTTATCTTTTTGGAAATTAAATATAAAGTAAGGATAATATTTCTTCAAATTTTTATCTTATGAAAAAAGTTGGGGAAGTTGACAAATCTTTTTTTTTTTTTTTTTATGATGGCTATTATTTGGTGACAGTAGAGAAATGTTTTTAATGTCATGTTCAACTTTAATGTCACTAGAGAGATGCAGCACGTGATCGGAGTATCTCATTATACACAGCAACACGCAGTCACTCACCATTGAGGCATTTACAATTGAAATATATGAAGAAGAAAAAATGTTCCTTTATGCCTAAAATGTAAAAAGAAAGAAATTTTGGTGGGAAATTTAATACATTTGATATCATTTTTACTATATGTAATTTTTGCTCTGCCGACTGACCTTTTATCATCTACGAATTGGATTTATTGTTGTCTGTTCCATAACTATAAATTAAAACCGGCAATTTTAGTTTCCCTAATGCTAATTTTTAAATTGTACAGTACAGACTAAATTTTAATTCTTTTAATTAATTTATTTATTTAATATATTAATAATATTTAATTGTATAAGACATTTATAATTTGGGAAAAGTATACCTCTAATTCCTTAACTTTATAATAAAATTTGATTTTGTCCTTTGATTTTAAAATATGCCGTTTTAGTCCTTTATCACAAACTGCGGTTAATAAAAAAAATTACTAACGTTGAACTTTTAATATTGACAAAAACATTGTAAAAATCTAATATATAAAGTTTCATTTTTAAAATAATGGTAAATATTACCCCAAAAAAAATCATGATTCGATATCAATTGTTTTAGAGTTAAATGGTTTAAAAGAGACTTTTTAAATTTAAGGGACCAAACAGAAAATTTGGATGAAGTTAATTAGAAGAGAAAGACATATTTTTACCTTACAATCTTGTCATCTATGGATTGGATTTGGATGGAGTCACCGTTTACTGTTTCATGACTATAAAGCCCATGGTATATATTCTTAAACCGCCCAGACTCAAAATTAATTCTTTAGATTTATTTATTTAATATATTAATAATAATTAATTTTACAAGATAGTAACCCTGAATCACCTAAATTTAACCAAACAATCCAGAAGACAAGCAAAGGGGGTTTGAGTATGTAGCTAGGGTTTTACACTAGCTATCCCAGTGGCAGCGTCCCTACTAACACAGTTTTGAAACTGAGAAAAGAAATAATGTGGAGAAAATATTATTCTCATTGATATGTCAATCATGTACAATAGGTCCCTTTATACAAAAGGAATAGTTACAATCTAACTAATGATCAGTTACAATTGGTTACAACAAACCATATACAAAAATACAAGAAATAAAAATTAACAATAAACAATTGAATTAACTTTAACTATTTGTTACCCCCCCCCCCACAAGCTGAGGCGTATCTGTCAATCATGCCAAGTCTTGATAAGAAACCATGAAAGGGTTGTGGGTCAAGAGGTTTTGTGAAGATATCAGCAAGTTGATTGGCACTACGAACCGGAAGAAGTCGAATAAGCCCAGCTTGAACCTTTTCTTGAACAAAATGACAATCAATTTCAAGATGCTTGGTGCGTTCATGGAAATTAAAGTAGGATTGGATGCAATATGTATGGCAGATTCATTGTCACAATAAAGAACAGTAGAGGCTGAATGAGGAATGGACAAATCAGCAAGCAAGTAAAGCAACCACTAAATTTCACAAGCTACACAACCCATAGCTCGATATCCAGCCTCAGAAGAAGAAATGGAAACCATTGTTTGCTACTTGGATCGCCATGAAACAAGAGAATCACCAAGAAAAACACAATATCCAGATAAAGATCTACGGGAATCGGGACAACCAGCCCAATCCGAATCACTAAAAGCCTTCAATTGTAGAGATGAAGATGATGGAAAAAATATACCTTTGCCTGGACAACGTTTAATGTACCGTAGAACCCGTAGAGCATCCTGATAGTGTACATCAGTGGGAGCATGAATAAACTGACATAATTGCTGAACCACATAGGACAGATCAGGTCTCGTGGTAGTAAGGTATAAAAGACGACCAACTAATCGTCTATAGGGAGCGACATCTATGAGTAAGCTCCCAACATCTTTAGATAATCGAATATGACGAGCCATAGGGGTAGAGAGGGGTTTACAACCCAAATAACCTGCATCATCAAGGATATCTAGAGCAAACTTGCGCTGATTTAAAGAGATACCAGCAGAGGAACGAGCAACCTCAAGGCCAAGGAAGAATTTAAGCTTGCCAAGATCCTTGATCTTGAATTGTGTATCCAAAAATGTTTTCATACGTTTGATCTCAACCAAATCAGTACCAGCTAGAATGATATCATCAACATAAACCAAAAGTGCAGTAAAGGAAGCATCATCTTTTCTAGTAAATAAGGAGTAATCAGATTTGGACTGGACATATCCACAAGACAGTAAAGAAGAAGACAATTTAGTAAACCATTGTCATGAGGCTTGTTTTAAACCATAAAGAGATTTCTGCAATTTACAAACTAGATTGGGATGAGGAGGAGAAAAGCCAGGGGGAAGAGACATGTAAACATCCTCATAAAGATCACCATGTAAAAATGCATTATTGACATCTAATTGTTCAAGATGCCAATTAGAAGCAGAAGCAACAGCAAGTAATAATCTTATTGTAGTCATTTTAGCAACTGGCGAAAAAGTGTCAAAGTAATCAACTCCCTCAGTTTGGGTATAGCCCTTTGCCACTAACCGGGCTTTATATCTCTCCAAAGAACTATCTGCATGAAACTTAGTCTTAAACACCCACTTACAGCCAATAGGAATTTTATCCTTAGGTAATTCAGTCAAGATCCAGGTATTATTTTGCTCTAAAGCTTTAATTTCAGTTTGCATGGCCTGCTGCCACTCAGGGTGTTTGACTGCTTGGATTAACTTTAACTATTTGTTACCTACCTTACTCCATTGAAGTCCTCTGTTTGAATATAGACATCGTTGTCTGTATGTGTATTTAAATTGTCGCGTGTGATATATAGAAACACACACAAATGAATTTGATTAGTTTTAAAGGAGAAAATTTATTTGATGAAGTGAAAAAGACAAAAATAACCTGCCCATGTGGAGAGATAATCATTGTTGATTCATTGTAAAAAAGAAGACAAATCATGACTTGAATCGATCTGTATCTCTGCTATATATATAATCTAAAGCTTATTAAGTGTAGCAACCCACTTAAGCATCAGAGGCAAAAGGTGCAACATGATGTCAACTTGCCCAGGTTATATATAATTCCTTTTCCTCTTATTTCTCTTTTTTTCTCCATCTCTCTGGAGATGTGTGTGTGTGTTTTTTTTTGGGAATATATGAATGAAAAGGTGAATATATATATAGTGTGTGTGTGTGTGAGAAAATCAGGAAGAGTTTGTGGCCAGAAATGGTGGACACACACACACATACGCCCCATCCAAACCAAATTAAAGTCCAGAACTCCACTTGCAGTCTGACGGTTGGCAAGAGGGTTAGTTTTTGGCTCAAACCAGTGAGTCACTAATATGATCCCAATTTCTCCATTATGATATCTCTGTTTACAACATTTAAAAAAACAAAAAATAATAAAAACTTTTGATGAAATAGAATTAAAAAAAAGTTTGTCACAAATTAATTTATATATTACTTAGGCCAACAAAAATATATTGACAAAAAAGCTACTAGTACTATATTGACCTTATATTTGGCCTCGTACAGTCTAACAGCATCAGCATGAGCAAGAAGCAAGTGGTGGCCGCGATGTAGGGCTCGGTGGATGGCAGAGTCGCCAGAGCCCAGAGGTGCAGTTTCCAACATAGTTAGAACATCTTCCCGGCGGGAAGCTGCCGGTATTGTAGCCATGGTGGCTATATCCATAGGGTTCATTCAAAGTAACCCAATGTTTAACTCGATCACCAAAAGTTTTGAAGCAAAAATATAATCTGCATACTCATGAAAGTCCCCACTAGATCATAGAAAAATATATCAATTAAATTATAGATAAATTAGTCACATAAAAGAATACATAATTAGTACCTTAATTTATTATAATAATTTAAAAAATATATTCAAAAATTTAATGATCATCTCAATCAAAAGTACTCTAGTTTCAGATTTATTATAATTAAAAAAAAACAGAGTCTGAAAATAAGAGAAATAGGAGGTGACCATTTGAAAGGAGCTCGTTGTAGAACTTATATAACTCCCATGTAATTGACTGTTCCCTTCCCTTCTGTGCATAATCAAGTTCCATTTGCCCCCAAAACATTACTTGAGATTTTGTAAGATTAAGGGATCAATGGGGAAATCAGAGAGTTGAATTATTCATCAAATTCTAATTTGAGTAGTTAAATTCAACAAATTCTAAATCAGATAATATGTCCTAAAATAGTATTTTTATAATTCAATAATTTTACTTTGCTACCTATATTTAACTCCAAAACAAATACTCCCTCCGGTCTTTTTTATAAGCAAATTTCTCTCTTTCTTCTCTTTCTATTTTCATTGGTACAATTATAATGAGCAAAATTGTCACAATCTCATTTAATTGGTCAAAATAGACTTATAAATAGAACCAAATTTTTTGCTCAAAAAGAACTTATAAATAGGACTAGAGTGGTAGCCCCCAACAGATACACACACACAACATTAATCAAAGTCAGACTTCATTTATTTAAAATTCATAAAAGTACATGATTATTAATTTCATAAGCAGCCATGTGTTGATATGATTCCGAAGGAAATTAAGAACTCCTCGCATGCATGCATACACACACATACATATATATATTCCTCTCAGAAGGCTTGAATAATTAAGGACTTGATGATACTAATTAATAAGCTGATGGATGACTAATGAAGGAGGAACATCTTGAGCCAATAAGCAGAATATTTGAGATATCTTTTGAGATTATTTTTGAAATCCACATAAGTGATTCCAAATCGAACTGTGTAACCAGCATCCCACTCGAAGTCGTCAAAAAATGACCACGCATAATACCCCTTCACGTTTACCCCGTCCCTGTAGACAAATACACACAAATTCAATTTACATATATTATATATATATATATAGTTAATTATTATTCAGTATAAAATAATTCAGAAGAAGAAGACGTATGTATATGAATGTGTCACTCACTTGATAGCTTGAAGGAGATTTCTGAGATGGTTATCATGGTATCTAATCCTCATACTATCTTTGATTGCTTCTTGAGCTGGTTTTGAGGCATTGTTTAATTCAGCCACTCCTTAAAAATTACCAAAAAATTACTCAAATTAAAAGGGGTCTTGAAGAAAATAATAATTATAATAATAATGAAGGTATATACACACACACATACCATTTTCAGTGATGTAAATGGGTGGGTTATGGTATTTGTCCTTTATATAGACCATAAGTTGATGGATCCCCTTTGGGGCAATAAAGAGCCAGCTCAAAGCAGTCTACATGTACACCATTACAAATAATATAATCACTATCATTTCAGTGTTAGTACTTAGTACGCTCTATTCATGTCCCAATAATCAAATCAAATGAGGCTTATCACTATGTATGTGTTTATGATTTTTTTTTTCGGCCAAATGTGTTTGTGTATTTAACATACTAATAAGAACAAAAGAACGTACCGGGGTACCAACATGGAGACCATTTCTCGTGGCTGAGATTGGAAGGGGAAAAAAATGAAGTGATTTTATATGTTAGTACATTAAGTTTAATCATAAAGATATATAGAAATGTAATCAATACAGAGTTAGTCTAGCGATATAAGGCTTTACTAGATCTTTCTTAATCTCGAGTTTGAGTCTCAGAGGAGACACATATATTGAGAGGGGTAGCCATGAACCCCAAACCAGATTTTAAATAATAATATTAGAAAAAAATATAGAAATGTGTTTTTTTCAAGACAAATGATATACACTTGAGTTATGCCAATATGTTATCATTTAATTAAGAAGAAACAATCTTTTTGCATTTATTGACTCAATTGTAATTCAATCTCTAAATTTTAATTCAGTGCAATTCAATTTGTATAGTTTTTTACTCGAATGTAAGTCAGTCCCTATAATTTAACCATTAAAAATATTAACCTCTATATTTTAAAAAATAAAATTATATTTTACATAAAGTTTAGAGACTGAAATTTTAAATGGTTAATACTATATATAGGAGCAAAGCTACCATGAATTAAAGTTTAAGGATTGAGTTACAAGTTAAAATTTAAAAATTTAAAATTATAAAAATCAAAATATTATTTTTTTTGCTCATTTAATTACTTACTTGACAGAGTGACACGCATGTCAGAAAAGTAACTCATATTAACAGTGCTGGTAGAGAGAGGGTTTTCTGCATAATTGGTGGTATAATAGTTGACACCAAGAAAATCATAAGATCCTTTTAGAATTTCTGATTCTGCTTTTGTGAATTTTGGCAACCTATCTCCCACAAATGATCTCATGCTCTGAGGATAGTCTCCATGTGTAATAGGGTCAGCATACCTGCATCAAATTATTACCTTCTACACATTAATTATTTATGGACATCAGGTTTTGATGTAATATATATATATATATATATATTGAAGTTTAAGATACATGGTATGAGATACAGTGAATATCTCCCTTCAAACTAGTAGTGTTTGTTAAAATGGACAAATCTGGTAACAAGATTTAATCAGAAAAAAAATTATATATTTTTAATGAAATTTATTATTTGACTATGTACTAAATTTAAAAATATTTAAGTTTTATCACCTACCATCCAAAGAAAAAATCTAGAGCCCGATTTGCGGCGTCACGATCGACCATAGCTTTCGACTTGGGCTCAAACCAATGTGTCACTATAGTGATTCCTATTTTTCCTTTCTGAGCAGCCTGTAATTATAATAAATAATTGAGTATAAGATATGTGTGTGTGTGTAATTTGATAAATAAATAAAAAACAGACAAAGCTGGATCAATTTGGTTTGGAGAGAATATATTTGAAAACTAAAGAGAACCTGATATTTGGTTTTGTAGAGTTTAACAGCAGCAGCATGAGAAAGAAGAAGGTGATGGGCCACCAGGTATGGCTCGGTGGAGGAGTCACCGGCCGTACATTTTCCGACGTAGTTAGAACACCGGCCTGGTGCAAACGTGCCGCCATTGTATCCATTAACACTGAATGAGTAGGGTTCATTTAAAGTAACCCAATTTTTGACCCTATCTCCAAAAGTTTTGAAGCAGAAGTTTGCATACTCTTGAAAATCGTCCCTAAAATCATCAACCAATAATCAATCAGAAGAGACATAATAATGAAAAATAATGGATTTTGATTCCATGTTCATCATGGTATTTTAATAGTAAATTTTAAATGTTGAATAGTGTCATAAAATTTGATATAAATTATAAATTATCCACAAATAACTCAATTTCTTAAAAAAAATTATTTGATGGTGTGTTTTACTTACACTACTTTAGGACTACGAAATCCACCATATTCGTCTTCAAGAGCTTGAGGAAGATCCCAGTGGAAGAGGGTGATAAATGGAGTTAAACCTATGTATCCACAAAACTTGAGTCAACAAACATGAGAAAGATCCGTAATATTATTCATTTCAAAAGTTTATATGTTAATACAGAAATTAATTAATGATGATTTTGGAGATGATTAATTAATTAAATGAAAGGATAATGGAGGGAGGAGTCACCATTAGCTAGGAGCTCATTTATGAGATTGTTGTAGAATTTGACACCCAAGTCATTCACTTTTCCCCTGCCCTCTGCACAAATATTTAAAACAAGCAGTAATTATTTTTAAATCACTTTGATCAACATTATAATTAATTGTTTTAAAAAGAAAAATCTTACCAGGGAAAATTCTAGACCATGATACTGAGAATCTAAAGGAATCCAGCCCAATTTTTTTCATTAGCTGTATGTCATTCTACAATAATGCATGAGGGAGAAAAAAAATAAAAGGAGGAATTTATTTTAATCTCATATATATATATATATATATATATATATATATATTAAAAGGGTTGGGGGATAATGAGAAGATAGATAAACTAAAAAGTTGATGAGAACCTTGTAGCGATGATAGAAATCGTCGGCCACGGCACCAGTGCTATGATCCGATATCTTTTCTGCTCATTAATTACACATTACTTAATTAATAAAAATCAATTTGTTTTAAATACTTTAGCCTCAAAAACATTAGAAAAAGTGGTGTAAAAGAGTTGGTCTGGGGACGGAAGATCCTACTAGATCAGCATGAACATGATTACAAAAATCAAAAAGAGTTGGTCTAGCTGTGCAATACCCTACTAAATTCCTTCGAATTTCAAGTTCAAGTCACAAAGAAAATACGTGTGTTATAAGGGGTAGTCATGAACTCCGAATGGGATACCGGCCGGATGATAATATAATAAAGAAATGAAAACATACGTGGTTTCGTTATCTGTTTGAATGACTTTTATAATTGACGTACACGGCTATTATATTCCAGTTCACACACACATATATGTTTAACACGCTTCATGCAAGTCATTGATTTTCTTTCCAAAAATAGAAAGAGACAGAGATGGAGAGAGAGACAGAGACCTGGGTAATGCTTAGTGAAGTTGTCCCAAATGCTTGGTCCTCTTCCATCAATATTCGCCGCTCCTTCTGACTGTTATTATCAACAAATTACATATTTCATGTAAATAAATTATATATATAGTGAAACACCCACAAACTTTTACACACGTACAGATAAATAGTTCAAAATGAATGAACCTGATAAGCAGCAGAACCAGCACCAAAGACAAAGTCAGAAGGGAAAAGGGTTCTATTGAACGGAACAGAGAAAGGGCTCGGCTTTACAGCGCCACCGGCAGCTTCCGCAAGACTAAGAGTGGCGGCAGCGGCCACCAGTAATACACACAGCAAGAAACCACCACCTTCAACTCCCATAGCTGCTTATGCTTTTGTTATGTGTTGCTTGTGTTCAACTACTATATGAAGCTCATCTATTTATAGAGGTCCTTGTGATGATAATAGTGAGTGCGGGAGAAAAATGCCCACAACTATTTTTGTGGATTCGGATGGAAATAAATTTTCTCTCTTTTTATTGTAAGCACCAACAATTTTACTATTTGAGATAATTCTGTTTGAAGTACTATCTAATAGTATATTTAAGCACCACATTTGATGAAAATTTGAGTATTGATTCATCGCGTTGTGAGTAACTAACCCTTATACTATACCTAATTCTGTTGGTAAAGAATTTAATTATCTCTTAATATAATATATGTTTTAATTTTTAACATCACATTTCTTATTACGTCTCATATATATATGTGTGTGTGGGGGGGGGGCGTGCGCGTGTGAAAAACACTTCTCATTTTGTAAGAAAAGTGTATTCTCATGTTACACACACATGAAATTGTGGGACCCACATATATATATAATTAGCATATATATGTGTGGGTCCCATCATTTCATGTGTGTGTAGGAATCTTCTTCTTCTCATACAACATGAGAAGTTTAAACATCTATATATATATATATATATATATTGTTATATCTTATAATGTAGAGGGCAAGTTATCTGTCGTAAAATTGTTTTCTTTGAAAAGAAATAATTTTCAAACGTTAATTTAAAATTTTTGTATGAATTTTAAATATAGTTTTAAAGTACTTATGTGTTTGAAAATCTCGTCACATTTACGTTTCATTTGTCTTTAAAAGTTATTTAAAAATATATATATACAACAGACCATTAAACTTTAAGTTATCTGTTGGACCCCATATCTTGGTTTATCCTTATAGAATAAATTAAATCTTATAATAATATATTAAATTAAATTATTTGTATATATAGTAAAATAAAATCTTGATATATCCTGTTCCCCACTTCCATGTCCCCATTTCACTGCTGTCCTTTGATTTAATACTACGTCATTTGACACAAAATGATACCTGATCTTCTTTTTATTTTTAAAAAAAAAAAATATTAAGGGTATAAAAAAGAGACTTTCGGATACTGAGCGGTACTGAAAAAAAACTTCATGATCTTGAAAAATTATTTTAGGACGTACCCATCAATATTTTTCCAGCATCGCTCAGTATCCCAAAACCTCATTTTTATACCCTTAATTTTTTTTATTAAAAACAAAAAGGATCAGGTATATTTTGCGTCAAACGACGCAATATTAAAACAGAGGACGGCAGTGGATGACAGGCTGAAGAGGACCTAAGCTAAATCCGTATTGTTGGCACTAAAAAATGGACAGCCATCATCTCCTGTCGCCCTCCAATTTTTGACTTCAATTGCCACAATTTTAAGAGAAACTTTCAGGAAAATACCCTAAAAATCAAAATAACAAATAAATAACTCTAATTTTAATAATTCAAAATCAGTTTATTATTTCAAAAGGAATTTTAAAATGTTTGTGTTTATATAATATTGCCCCTCTGCTTGAAAAAAAAAAAAAAAAAGCCACCTAAGCACTATCCTTGGCAGCCAGTTATAGGAATTCTGGCGATGACGATGGCTGACAACCGTTGGAACTTCAATGCCAAAGGTCAGGATTTCTTGACTAAATAAATACAACATATACATTAATAATATATTGATAATCTCAAAAGTACGATGCCTAAATTTATAACAATGTAATCCAATTAATAAAATAGGCTAAATTACTAACAATTCGTTTTAAACTCATAAATTTATTTTACTTGCCTTAAATATATAAATAAAAAGCTCCTCCATAAAACCATACAAAGATGGGACTTGCCAGGCTGTCTCTGGCGCGATGGTTAGTCATTATCTGCCTCTGCTTCTCAATCAAAGCTTAAACATTTTAGGGAAAATTCCTCTAAAAGTCTCATAAGAAACTATCATGTTAGGAAAATCCTAAAAAGTTGTTATTCCTACGGATCAGGCCTCAAGAGACCAACAAAATTTCAAAAAAGTCTCATAAAGAATTCCGATGTTAAAAAAGTCCCAAGAAGTTATTAACTCCCATCTATGGGATTAACAACTTCTTAGGATTTTTTTGACATGTGACTTTGTGTAAGGGTTTTTTTAAGATTTTGTTGATTCTTTAGGATCTGAGAGGGATTTTCCCAACAATTTATAACATCATCCTATCACCAAAAAATGAATTAATAACATCAACCAACCGGGGGAAAAAAATCTTTTAATTTTCAAATATCCCTATTTTTAATGATATCCTTATGAGTTCTGACTTCTGACAGAGTCAAAGACCCTGCATGCCATATAATGCTAATAATTATTGATCTCCATACTCTATTATCTGAACTTTAAAGATTTTTGGGAAAATCCCATTAAGATTTCAAAAAAAAATATCAAAAAGGTCCTATAAAAAATTTTGATATCAAAAACGTCTTAAAGAGTTGTTAAAACCTACAATAGAGTTGTTAATCACTTTCTAAATGAGTTGTTAATTAGGCTTTTTTGATATCAGGGTTTTCTGTTTGATTTTTTTAACATTTTTTGGTTTTTTGAGACTTGAAAGGAATTTTCCCAAATTTTTTTGGTTATGTGTCAAGGTTGGATATCTTTGTAAAGCTTTGCGTGTCAGTAAGTCATTTGTTTAATTAATAGGAATTTTTTCCAGCATCCACAAATTTTACTACCTTAAAGCAGGTCTATTTCTTAAGGAAAATTGGTAAAAAGTTTATATTTAAACATTTTATTGACTAAAAACATGTGATATGAACTATTTTAACTATCTTTTTTAAACTAATCAAATTAAATAAATATAAATATATTTTATATTAATGATAAGATGGAGTATATTTTTGCGCACACAAAATATTGATATTATGTTAGATTTTATATCATTCTTATGAGTTAAACATTTATAAACTCAAAACATTACACCAAATATACGGTAACAATTACCCTAATGGTTAACGCAGGTTAAATGTTGTTGTACAATATTGTTATTGCAACATTTTTTAAGCTTCCAAAAAATACATGGGAAATTGATTATAAGTCATATTTAAAAAATTTATTGATTATTTCACTCGGAATTTTTTTTTATTGATTATAAAGATTTGATATATTTTTATATTATAAAGAATTTTATTTGATATATTTTTATATACAAAAAGTGTTGGCAATATCACTATTTTGTTTAAAAACGTCAGAGAGAGAAGAGCAACCCTCGCTAGAGTGTCGCCAGCCAGCCAACCGCCAAAGTTCCGGCACCAGTGGCTATATTTTTGGGGGGCTTATTACTTTTTTGTTAAAAACAATGAGGAGCCAAGTGGTGAGGGTGAGATTTAAACCCATATCCATTTGGTCCTCCAAAAGGTATAGTGACCGCTCACCATTGGGCCACAAAACTCTTTTGATATATATATGTGTGTGTATACTATAAATAAAGATGTAATGATATTTGACTAAATGAGTAATGGAAATAACTAAAAGCATAATGTCATTAACTAAATGAGTAATGTTATTAATGTGTAATGATATTGACTAAATGAGTAATCATATTTATTAAAGGCGTGACGAAATTCACTAAACAAGTAATAATATTGACTAGAGGCGTGATGACATTCACTAAATAAGTAATGATATTGACTAGAGGCATGATGTTATTTACTAAACAAGTAATGGTATTGACTAGAGGTGTGATGATATTCACTAAACAAGTAATGGTATTGACTAGAAGCATGATTGTATTCACTAAACTTGGTTTGACTAGAGGTGTGATTGTATTCACTAAATGAGTAATGGTATTGACTAAAGACGTAATGATATTAACTAAATGTATAATGATATTGATTAAATGAGTAATAAAAATGACTAAGTGTGTAATGATATTCATTAAAAGAGATATTTACTAAAGGTGTAATGGTATTGACTAGAGGCATAATGATATTCACTAAATGAGTAATGTTATTAATTAAAAGCGTAATGATATTTGACTAAATGAGTAATTATTTTTACTAAAGGCGTAATGGTATTGACTAGAGGAGTAAGTGTATTGACTAAAAGAGTAAATCATTATTCATTTAGTGAATATCATTACGCCTCTAGCCAATATCATTACTCTTATAATCAATACCATTACACCTTTAGTTAATAACATTACCCATTTAGTTATTATTACTCATTCAATGAATATCATCATGCATTTAGACAATATCATTACTTATTTAGTGAATATCATTACGCCTTTAGTCAGTAATATTACTTATTTAGTGAATATCATTACATCTTTAGTCAGTAATATTACTCATTTAGTGAATATCATTATGCCTCTAGCTAATACTATTACACATTTTAGTCATTTCCATTACTCATTTACTCAAATATCATTACGTCTTTAGTTATATTATACACATATATTCTTATATATATATATATTAAAAGGGCTTGATGGCCAGATGGCCACCATGACTTTTAGAGGACAGTGGACGGGTTCAAATCTCACCCTCACCCATTGGCTTCTCATTTTTTAAAACCCCCATCCCCAAACCAAAAAAAAAAAAAAAAACAGCCACCGGCGCTTAAGTTCTGGTGGCCGACCGACGGTGGTGTTCCGAAAAGGGGTGCCTTTTCATTTTTTTTATATAAAAAATTGAGAACCATTATGGTAAAATTACCAACACTTTAAAATTTCAAATTAGTCCTCTGTCACCTTTCTGTCATTTCTATATTTTAACAGATTATTTGGCTTTTAAAGTTAAAATATTTAAGTGGAAATTTCTCTGACCATTTTACCAGTAAAATTTTCAAATAGGCTGATTTTTCCAAGGAAAAAAAAAATTGTCCAAATTAAAAATTGAAGATATTAATTACATCTGGTGAAAATTTTTCATAACAATCTTAAAAAAAAAAAAAACAAAAATAAAAGAGTTAGGGTCCATTTGATAGGAGGGAAATGGAAGGAAAAGTTTTAATGTGTTGAATTAAAAAGAAATGGCGGGGTGAGGTGACAAAACTTTAATAGAGAAAATGTCCAATTAAAGAGTAATAAAAATTTATTAAAAGCCTTTAACCCCACTTCTTTAATTTTTTTCAAATCAAACTTGATAAAAATTTTCCTCTCCTTCCGTCAAACAGACAATTAGCTCGCTTACATGTATCATTATTCAGAAGTCCTTGAGCTGAGGGGTTTTCCTCCTTCTGTTTGGAGGTACGGGGTTGGTTCTTGGGGTTATGTCTTAAGAGACGAATGATAATCAATCGAAAAGGACAAGTTTATTATCTCAGAGATTATATTATAGTGTTGAAATTTTAAGAGATGAAAATTACCAAACAACAATCTATTTCTTCTACCAACCAAAAAACCATACTCAGTTATGCTCGGCCCAGTGCTAACACAGTTTTAGTAACTCAATTTGGCAATGAAACCTTCATCCTCCATTAAATGTAGTAGTAAATCTCAATTTTCGCTTAATTCTTCACACCAAAAGGGGGAAAAAAATACCCTTTATTTCTACTTGAAGTCCCCACCTGGTTTAGTGATATGGCATACCACCCCAACAGCATACTAAAGAGAAATATTTACATACTCCAGTATCACATCATTTGAACTCTATCTAATAAAAACATAATTTAAATCATTTTAATCCTAGTTGTTGATGACTCATCTCAAAAAATTCAAATTTTATCTTGTTTTTAAGAGAAAAAAAAATCTTCATTTATACGAGTTTAAATAAGTAACTTTCTCAATTTAAACAATTAAGTAAACATATTTTATATCAAGGAACAAAGACTCTTAAGGGACTCTTAAGGGAGTATCTAGTTTAAGGAATCATAAATATCCTTTTGGTTATTTGGAAGATAAGGCTATTATTGGCCCTACGCATAGGTCCTAGCAAAGGGAACTGTGACCATTATTTAAGCATAATCATGTAAATGCTAACACTTGTAGCCACATTCATAAAATTTATATAGTGGCCCTGCTTACAATGGCCTAATTAATCATCATAACATTTCATCCGCGTAGAAAAACTTTGAACCACAAAGCTGATCTTTTACGGTACCTTCTCAGCCCATTCTTGCAGTCTACATACACCATTCCAAAGCGAACAGTGTATCCAGAATTCCACTCGAAATTGTCCAAGAAAGACCAAGCAAAGTAGCCCTTCACCCTTACACCTTGCCTGACAAAATTCCAAGTTCAAAACAGAAGAGCTATGAAAATTGGGCTCATCAAAACTTATAGCCTTGCCTGTGTTTTGTTTTGTGTTAAGACACTTGTATCAAAGAATACAAACACAATGCTTCAAATTGAATCTGACTCTGAACACAAGAAACTGGCAACAACAATATACTTTGCAACTGAACTAATTTTACTTTTGTACTCACCTTATGGCCCTTTGAACATACAGAAGGTGGTCTCTGAAGTAGTCGTCCTCATTTTATCATAGAGTGTCCTTTTACCATCATTGGCTTCGTCAACTCCTATGAATACAACAAAATATCCAAATGAATGGGAGGACAAAACAAGACACCAGGGCTGTGATTGGGTAAAGATCCAAGGCAACCCTTTACGGTTAGAGAGAAAGTAATGGTTAATCTTACCATTTTCCGTTATGTAAATGATAGGATTGTTAAATTTCTTTTTTGTGTATAATAGTAGCTCTTGAATTCCTCGTGGATAGACATAGAGCCAATCTGAGGCTGCCTGCAAAATTATTTAACTACTCAATTTCTTTCTGATGTAGAACTTGTTCTGGACAACCCTATGAGCCAGAAAAACATTAACTCAATCCAACTTTTACTTGGATCAGTAGCTAGGTTTTTACTATAGAGATATGAACAAACTTGGGTGGCGTTTTGTATATAGATCTTTAAATGTTTCAAGCATTTGGAGACCTATGCACAAATTTGAGCATAGCATATATTAGAAATTCAATATTTATTTATATCATTTAAATTCGTTTCAAGAACTTGGAAAAGTGAAATGCCTGGATGCCAAAAATCACCGTAGGGACGACTTTCAGTCATACACACCCTTTAAACCAGGAAACCATTAAACCAACCAGCTTGATTTAGTAACTCAGGCTTTGGCTACGAAAGAGTGTTGGAGATGACATTTCAATTTCATGCACTAAAAGTTTCTCTCAACTGAGCAAAAATGATCTCTGGGTGAATTACCTTTGGGCCAATGAGAACTCCGTTTTTGACAGCTGAAGCAGCAAGAGGTATCACTAGTAAGCAAAGGTATTTGCAAACTCATAAAAGTAGGTGGACATAATATCAGGTTCATCTTCATAACTTACTAGTAAATCTAACGCAAGAGTCTGTGAAATAGGTTTGATTTTCATGTTGGCAACGAGTATCAGCTGCATATTTTGAAGTGTAATAGTTCAAACCTACGAAATCAAAGGACCCTTTAAGCGTCAAGGACTCGCTTCTGGAAAACTTCGGCAATCGTGCACCAACTTTTTCAACCATGACAGCAGGATATGCACCAGAATGCAGTGGTTCCAGGAACCTTGAAAAGCAAGAAATGGTGAGTGCTGGGCCTGATCACTCATGAGGAATTACAAGAGAGAAGGGGTGAAAAAACCTACAAGAGAGGTAAGAACATGAAGCAAGTAGATTATGTTCAAATGAGGCAGACAGTTACCAGTCATATGAAAAAGCAAGACTCCGAGCTGCTGCTTCTTTGTCAGCATTAGATGGGGTCAGAGGCATAACCCAATCAGCATTCAAGGTTATCCCTATTTGACCCTGCTGCGAAATCTATTCAAAAAAGGTGATTATGTTAACCAAGCTACAAAGTTCATTCATGAAAATGAAATGTAATTTGTTCTCTGTCGGATTTTAAAACCATGAAAACGCAGTAACCTGGTACTTCTCCCGATAGACTTTGACAGCCGCAGCATGAGCAAGAATCAGGTGGTGGGAAGCCAGGTAGTGCACAGTACCAAAAGCACCAATGTTATTACAGTTGGGGTTACTCAACTTAAAGCATCCATCTGCATAACATCGAATATAGGAAAATGGCTCATTAAGAGTGATCCAGTGCTTTACCCTGTCACCGAACTCTTTGAAGCATACTTCTGCATAGGATGCAAAATCCTGCCTGTTTACAAAATCAAAGGGTAAATGTTTCCAGCAGTTAGAAAAGAAATAGCTGGGGGTTCCATGAATTACAGAAAACCATGTGATTATAACTACTGCTTACACAATTCTGGGACTCAGAAAACCACCATATTCATCTTCAAGAGCTTGGGGGAGGTCCCAGTGAAATAGTGTTATAAAGGGTTGCATTCCTGTTGGTATAAGGAACAAGAAATTCAGTTCAAATTGGATTTGATTTGGGAGGTAAATATAATGAATGAGAAATACACACACTCATTCTGCTGACCTTTTGATAAGAGTTCATTTATGAGATTGTTGTAATATGCAATGCCTTCTTGGTTCACTCCTCCTTTAAGGTTTCCCCCTACAAAATAATTTAATCATGTGATTAGTTAAATATTATAAACAAATAATCCAAATTAACCTCTTCTTGCGTCTCAAGAAGGGGGGAAATCAGTTATTGAACATTCAATCTGAGGAGAATAAAAGGCACAAAAGCAGGAAAGCTCAGTTTTTCTCAGTTCTCACTGGGTAGTATTCTGGACCAAGAGATGGAGAATCTGTACGCATTAAATCCAACATCCTTCATCAAAGCCACATCTCCCTAACAAAGTTTTATGCGAGAAAAAATGTGATCAATCTAGATGGAAGTGAAGTTCAGCAATTTAAAATTGAAATATTTAGAGAATGAAAGTACCTTGTAGTGATGATATGAATCAACAGCTATATCTCCATTACTGTGGTCAGCTATAGATTCTAAAGAACCAAGAAGATGTCTCAACCCTCAAGCCTTTGTGTTTGTTTGATAATAAAATTTAATCAAGAAAAATAAGAACAAGTTCGTTGACATCATTTTTAATCGTGCTTCGAAAAAGGATGAATCCCGCATAAACCAATCTTCATAAAATATTTCAACGAAAACAGAGGACATTAATCAACTATCTGGGGACTTCAAGAAAAACAATGCCAGATTGCTACTTATGGGCTTATTTGGAATGACGATGGGAGCCTTTAAAGGAAGCTTTTCAATTACCGTATATGAAAAATGTTTTGTGATAAGCAGCTCCGAACAAATACTAAGAAGAAGATATCAAGTTCCTTGTTGTCATTTCTAACTCTAAACAGAAAGGATTGAATATGTACAAACCTTCATAAAATATTTCAGCTAGAACAGAGGATGTTACTCTGCCATCTAGGTATTAAGAAAAATGCGAAGTTGCTAGTTTGCTAAGAAGAAGGATGAGATATTCATACCAGGGTATCTGTGAGTGAAGGTGTCCCATACGCTAGGGCCTCTACCTCCTTCGTTCGCTGCACCTTCATACTTCATTTACAAAAGAAAAACTACGAAGATCAAAACCCCTTTTGTATGGGAAAATGCAAATAACTAGCCAATGCTGAGAGGAACATGATAAAGACTCAACTCTTTACACAGTCAGATGCAAATGAATAGCTATACAATGCTAAAGAGTAAGAGAAGTCACAGATGCAAATAGCAAAACCTGATAAGCCGAAGATGCAGTTCCGAACAAGAAATCCGCCGGAAAACTGCTACGATTCAGAGAAGCTACTGAATCGAAAAGGGCAGAAGAGAACACTAGGAGAAGAATTCCCCTACCCGACCACATTATCCCTCGGCGTTTGAATTTTGATTCTCAAGTTTCCCTTCTTCCTTCCGTTAGAAGACGCGGGAATTGTGATATTATATATAATGTCTTTAAGAAAGGAGAAGCTTTTGTCTTTTTGTTACTGAAAATGAAACGGAATAAATTTACACCTCTCTCACATAACTGCTAGGCGCATTTATTCATCTTCAACGGATAATAGCCTGTCAACCTAAGGATTCGGTAATTTAAACACAAAGGATTTTCATTACTCTCTAAGAATATGTGGTCCCATGCCCACAACATTTAAAAATAATATAATAAAAAAATCACTAACAGACTCAACAAAATAAACAACAACAAAACTAAACAACCCAACCCTTTACTTATCAAAATCAACATCCACAACAGAGAGAAAAAGCTGGGATGGTTATCTTCAACCGTCAACACTCCCCTTTAATCATAGCTTCTTTGGTTTTTCAACACCAAGTCGTTGACAAAAGCTCTCATGTTTGCTTCTACTCAAGCCTTTTGTAAACAAGTCTACAACTTGATTTTATGTTTTAACATGATCAAACTCAATTTCTTCTTGTAAAACTTTCTCTTTAAAAAATTGATAATGAACTTCCATGTGCTTTGTTCTTGCATGAAACACCAGGTTCTTTGTCAAATGTATTGCTAATAAATTATCACAATACAAGGGAATTGATCCTTCTACGGACCAATGCAGGTCTGCTAATAGTTGCACAAGCCAAGTGCTCTATTGAGCTGCCATGGCTGCTGCTCAGTACTCTGCTTCAATGGTTGATAAAGACAAAATTGGCTGCCTCTTGCTGCACAAAGAAACTGCTCCAGAGCCAAGCATAAACGCATACCCAGTAGTGGAACGACGGGTATCACAATCTCCTGCATAATCAGCATCACAATAGCCAACTAACTTTCTATCTCCACTTTTCTTATACAAAATACCATACCCAAGTATGCCTTTGGTATAACGCAAAATCCTTCAAACGGCATCCAAGTGAGGCTTCTTAGGACTTTGCATAGACCGACTCATCATACCCACTACAAAAGAGAGATCAGGTCTTGTTAGTGTTAAGTAGATTAAACCACCCACCAACTGTCAGTACATCGTTGTATCTTTCAAGTCCATCCCTTCGTGAGTTGACATCTTTATATTTGGTTCCATTGGCATTGAGATTGGCTTACAATTAAGCATACCAAACATTTTCAACAAATCTCTAGAATACTTTTGTTGATGGAAAAAAATTCCATCTGCACTACGAACAACCTTCAAACCAAGGAAGTGGTTGAGTTATCCAAGCTCTTTCATGAGGAAACAAACTGACAGATTTTTTTTAGTTTGGAGGATTTCTTCTTCACAATCCCGAGTGAGAATTAAATCATCTATATATACTAGCACAACAACTAGTTTGCTTCCAACAGCTTGACAAACACACTAGAATCTGATGGTGCTACAGAATAACCACTATGAGTCAAAAGTAAGCAATTTTACCATACCATGCACTTGGTGCCTGCTTTATTCCATAGAGCGTCTTCTGTAGCTTACACACATATTCTGGATAATCTTGACCTTAGAAGCCCATTGGTTGACACATGTAAATCTCTCGATATAATTTTCCATGAAAAAATTCATTCTTCACGTCCATCTGTCATAAGTTCCAATTCTTATTAGCTGCAAGTACAAGTAGGACTCAAATAGTTGAGCTCCACAACTGGACTAAATGTTTCATCATAGTCCTATCTATACTGTTGAGAGAACCTATGAGCTACCAGATGAGCCTTATCTTATAAACCCACTTGCAAGAAATAGGTTTGACATCTCTCGGATTTGGCATTAGCTCTCAAGTTTGATTTCGTTTTGACGCCACAACTTCCTCCTTCATAGTTTCACCCTACTTAGAATGTTGAGATGCTTCTTCATATATCTCCGGTTCTTTGTCATCTTTTGTAATGGCAGCATTGGCATACTTGGGATTTGGTTTTCTCACTCTTGTTGACCTTCTAAGCAAAGTTGGTGCAATGGGCTCATCTTCATTGTTTGGTTGTTCATGCACAGCAGTTTGCCAAGGACTTTGAGTCACATCCAGTTCAATATCTCCTTCGTCAACTTCATCTTCAATTTCATCTAGACTCGAGTGGATTTGAGAAGATTCCGGTAGCTCTTCTTTATCCGAAGACCACCACGATGATACTTCATCAAAGACCACATTTTGAGATGTATAGCACACCCTAGTCACTGGATCACAGCATCGCTACCCTTTCATTTGAATTGTTTGTTGTCACAACCACACAATTTCCTTCATAATCTAATAAATTATGTAGCTTTTCAACGTCACTTGTCATGTGGTTGGAGCAACCTGAGTCAACAATCCAATGTTTTTCAAAATCATTTTGACTGGATGTTATTGTTGTAAAGGCAAAGTCCTCCTTGTCAAAAGCAAATGATGCCTCAGCATCCCACTCCTCCTCGACCTTAGAAGTAGCAACATTACTCTCTACAATCTTCTTGCCAAAATCCAATTGTTGCAAATCTTTGCTCGGATCCCCCAACCATATGCATTGGAGTTAGAAAGAGTGAATGCAACAACAACAAAATCACAAATGTAACGAGTAGATATTTTAGGTCTACTTTAAAAAAAATATTGTCTCCGGCGCTCCTAGAGTAAAACTTTGTTGGTCAATCTGCACCTTAACCCTTAAAAGTTTATGATTTTAACCGACGTTGATTTTTTTCTAACAACGTTGTGCTAACTTTACATTTTTAAAGCTTTTTTTGGTATTTTTGATTCACTTAAAACTTTACTAGCCAATTTACATCTTAGCCCTATATTTTTGGTAATGAGAATTAAAAGCCTCTTAAATGCAGTCAATTGGATATTTATCTTTGCCCCAAAAAAAAATGGATATTTATGTGTGTGGTCCAATTCGCCTCTCTCTACGAATGAAAAATCAGGATACTGAATCTGCCAGAATTGTGTGTCTTGGGATGAGGCCTGGATCCTAAAGTGTCCTTGAGCAGAAGCATGGAGGCTTGATAGGCTCGGACTGTCCACTGGATCCTCACCTCATTCCAAGATCTCCTCATTCAGAATCATGATTTTCAATTTATCAGGCTCTCTGGGTTTATCCCAGTTGATAGATAGGATAGATCAAGGTCCCAATGACTTTGTTGGTGTCTGTGTCTGAGATCTTCTAGTTCTCCATTAGTGACACTACACAGTCATTTGGATCCTGATACATCCACCCTCCTGTGTGGTATCAGAGCCATGAATGTTTCGCAGATCATGCTAGTATATTTAGAATAGTGGTGAGTAAGAAGCATCTCCCAAACATGAGTGAATCCAGACCCTCAACCTCTTCTCTAATTACTCCCTTTGTTCCCGAACTCTTTCGCCTTCTATGAAAAGAACCCTTTCCAACAAGATCGAAAATCTCATGGAAATTACTCATCACCTCGATGGAAATCTTGAGCTACCCCTTATGAGTCCCTACAGTTACTATCACCGAACCAACACATTCTCTAGTTCTATCAGATCTCTGATTAGAACTCGGAGACCTGATGTTAAAGAAGTTGTTCAGTCTACCAGACTGGAACAATGCACTCTCCCAGCAACTGCTCAAGAACAGTACTCTACGATTGAAATTGGTCAAGACCTCATTGACAAATGGAAATCTGAAGGCTATACCCATCTTCATTTTGGTGCTATCCGACTAGTTCTCACCCTTCATGGTCGGAAAGGACTCCCAGTTACTGCTAAAGTTGCTCTTCTCGACTCCACCTATAAGAAGTACTCTGACTCTCTTATTGGTGCCCTCCTTACCACTCTTAGCAACGGTAGTGTTATTCTCACTATCCAGCCGGACTATAATGTTAGTATCTTTGACAGAACTCTGCCTGGACGCCTCAAGGTCCAGATCCAGATTACAGGAGCAGAACAAGATTCGCAAGCTATTATGGCTACTCTCCACCATCAGATTGTATACAGACTCCAGAATCATGCTCTTGATCTTTCTCTTCCAAACTCCACTTCTGATGTCGCCTTTAGTTCTCGTTCACTACTTTTATGAAAATGTATTATTAGCTGTTTGTCCAGTAGTCTCCCTGCTCTCCTATATAAGCAGGTTAAGTTTGCAGTTGTAACCCAGAACGGGTTTTGAAATAAAAAATACAAGTGTGTTTCTATGAATTCCTTCTAAAGTTCCCTCTCCAGAATCAAAGACCACGATCCACTATGAGAGAGTATTGAAAATCAGGATACTGAATCTGCTGAATGTGTGTCTTGGGATGAGGCACGGATCCTAAAGTGTCCTTGAGCGAAGCATGGAGGCTTGATAGGCTCGGACCATCCACTGGATCCTCACCTCATTCCAAGATCTCCTCATTCGTAATCATGATTTTCAATTTATCGCTCTCGGGTTTATCCTAGGTTGATAGATAGGATAGATCAAGGTCCCAATGACTTTGTTGGTGTCTGTGTCTGAGATCTTCTAGTTCTCCATTAGTGACACTACACAGTCATTTGGATCCTGATACATCCACCCTCCTGTGTGGTATCAGAGCTAGTATCAGGAGGGTGGATGTATCAGGATATGTTTATCTTTTGTGGAGTGGATAAAAGTTCTTTTTAATAATTATAAATAAAGATTTACTAATCGCTACTTATCAAATTTACAAGTCCATTAAGAGGTTAAAATTTCATAATTTTTCAAAAAACAACAAGAATAACAAGTAAATTTTAAAACTGACACTCTCAGTCTCATGTTCACAGCTGAAATTAGAAACCTTAAACTCTATTCAGGAAATTCTCTGAAGCATTATAGCCGACAAATTTATAAGTCTTTTAATTTTTCTATGGGCTTCTATTCTCGCAAGTATTTGTTTTCCCATTTTTGTTATATTGGGCCTTTGGCCCGGACTGTCATTCCTTAACCAAAAAAAAATTGACGCAAATTAATTTATTAAAACCTCTAGCTGAGTTTGTAACCCCCCAAAAAAAACACTTTCGGTGAGTTTTGGGGGCCGACCCGGCTTCAAGTATGAAAAATGTGGTAAATGTGGCACTTGTAGCCACATTCATAACATTGAAGAGTCTCCACTAATTTGTCAAGTAATATTACCATAAGAACAAGTCAGGTCTCATCATATTATGGGGTGGCTAATAGTCAGACAATAGAGTACACAAACAGATCATTCCAATGAAGCCTTAATCATCAGCTATCAAATTCAGATAGTGGCCCTGCTTACAATGGCTTAATCATCATAACATTTCATCCACGGAGAAAAACTTTGAACCACAAAGCCGATCTTTTACGGTACCTTCTCAGCCCATTCTTGTAGTCTACATACACCATTCCAAAGCGAACAGTGTATCCGGCTCCCCACTCGAAATTGTCCAAGAATGACCATGCAAAGTAGCCCTTCACCCTCACACCATTCCTGACAAAATTCCAAGTTTAACACAGATTTACAAAATTTTGTTTTGTGTAGGACACTTATTTCTAATGATACAAACACAACACTTGAAATCGCATCTGATTCTGAACACAAGAAATTAGCAAGAGCAATATACTTTGTAGCTGGACTGATTCACTTTTGTACTCACCTTATGGCCCTTTGAACATACAGAAGGTGGTTTCTGAAGTAATCCATCCTCATTTTGTCATCGAGATTCCTTTTACCATCATTGGCCTCATCAATTCCTATGAATACAACAACAAATCTGATAAATGGGAGAACAAGCAACTGGGGCTGTGACTGGGTAAAGACTAAAGATCCAAGGCCAGCCTTTATGGTAAGAGGGAAAGTAGTGGCTAATCTTACCATTTTCGGTTATGTAAATGACAGGATTGTTAAATTTCTTCTTTGTGTATAGTAATAGCTCTTGAATTCCTCGTGGATAGATATAGAGCCAGTCTGAAGCAGCCTGCAAAATTATTTCACTTCTCAATTTCTGTCTGAAATATACTTGATCTGGACAAATAATGAATTTGTGACCCAAAGAGTAATTATTTTAAGGGAGTCACCCCTAAAAGACAGAAAAACATTAACCCAATCCAACTTTTACTTGGATCAGTAGCTAGGTTTTTATTATAGAGATATAAACAAACTTGGATGGCGTTTGGTATACAGATCTCTAGATGTTCTGGAAACCTATTCACAAAAATTTGAGCAAGAGAGACATTACAAATTCAACTTCTATTTATATAATTTAATTTCGTTTCAAGAACTTGGAAAATTAATATGCCTGGATACCAAGAACTACCTTAGGGATGATTTTGAGTCATCCACCCTTTAAACAAGGAAACCATTAAACCAACCTACTTGATTTAGTAACTCAGGCTTTGGCTACGATAGAGCCTTGGAGATGACATTTCAATTTCATGCACTAAAGTTTCTCTAAACTGAGTAAAAATGATCTCTAGATTAATTACCTTTGGACCAATGAGAACTCCATTTTTTACAGCTGAAGCAGCAAGAAGGGTCGTAAGTAAGCAAACATATTAGCAAGCTCAATGAAAGTAGGCAGAGAGATATATAAAGTTCATCTTCATAGCTTACTAGTAGATCTAACGCAAGAGTCTGTGTATAAGGTTTGCTTTCCATGTTGGCAAGGAGTATCGGCTGCATAATTTGAAGTGTAGTAGTTCAAACCTATGAAATCAAAGGACCCTTTAAGCATCAAGGACTCGCTTCTGGAAAACTTCGGCAATCGTGCACCAACTTTTTCAACCATTACAGCAGGGTATGCACCAGAATGCAAGGGTTCCATGAACCTTCAAAAGAAAGAAATAATGAGTGCTGGGCCTGATCACTCATGAGGAATTTCGAGAGAGATAAGAGGTGAAAAAACTACAAGACAGGTGAGAACATGAAGCAAGTAGATTATGTTAAAGTGAGACAGACAGTTACCAGTCATACGAAAAGGCAAGACCCCGTGCTGCTGCCTCTTTGTCAGCATTAGATGGGGTCAGAGGAATAACCCAACCAGTATTCAAGGTTATCCCAATTTGACCCTTCTGGGAAATCTATTAAAAAGATCATTATGTTAACCAAGCCTCAAAGTTCATTCATGAAAATGAAATGTAATTTGTTTTCTGTTGGATTTCAAAACCATGAAAAAACAAAGTAACCTGGTACTTCTCCCGATAGACTTTGACAGCTGCAGCATGAGCAAGAAGCTGGTAGTGCGAAGCCAGGTAGGGCAAAGTACTAGAATCACCAATTTTGTTACAGTTCGGATTTACCCACTTAGAGCATCCATTTGCATAACCGCCAGCAGTATAGGAAAGTGGCTCATTAAGAGTAATCCAGTGCTTCACCCTGTCACCAAACTCTTTGAAGCATATTTCTGCATAGGATGCAAAATCCTGCCTGTTTACAAAATCCAAAGGTGAATGTTTCCAGCAAATAGAAAAGAAATAGATGGGGGTTCCATGCATTATAATAAACCATGTGATTATAACTACTGCTTACACAATTCTAGGGCTCAGAAAACCACCATATTCGTCTTCAAGAGCTTGGGGGAGGTCCCAGTGAAATAGTGTTACAAAGGGCTGCATTCCTGTTGGTATAAGGAAAAAGAAATTGAGTTCAACTTGGATTTGATTTGGGAGATAAATATAAAGAATGAGAAACACGCACACATTCTGCTGACCTTTTGATAAGAGTTCATTTATGAGATTGTTGTAATATGCAATGCCTACTTGGTCCACTCCTCCTTTAAGGTGTCCCCCTAGAAAATGATTTAATCGAGATTAATTAAATAATATAAACCAATAATCCAAGTTAACTCCTTGCATCTCAAGAGGGGGGAATTAATTATTGGACATTAAATCTGAGGAATATAAAAGGAACAAAAGAAGGAAAGCTCAGTTTTTCTCAGTTCTCACTGGGTAGTATTCTGGACCAAGAGATGGAAAATCTGTACGCATTAAATCCAACATCCTTCATCAAAGCCACATCTTCCTAACCATTTTTTATGCAAGAAAAAATGTAATCAGTCAAGAAAAAAGTGAAGTTCAGCAATATAAAATTTGAAATATTTATAGAATGAAAGTACCTTGTAGCGATGATACGAATCAACAGCGACATCCCCATTGCTGTGGTCAGCTATCATTTCTGAAGAACCAAGAAAATGTCTCGACCCTCAAGCCTTTGTGTTTGTTTAATAATAAAATTTAACCAAGAAAAAAGAAGAACGAATTCCTTGATATAATTTCCAATCGTGCTTCTAAAAAGGATGAATCCCACATAAAACAATCTTCATAAAATATTTCAGCGAAAACAGAGGACATTAATCATCTAGAGCGCTACTTAATTAAGAAGAAGACATCAAGTTCCTTTTTATCATTTCTAACTCTAGACGAAAGGATTCGATCTCATCTATTATGTACAAACCTTCATAAAATATTTCAGCTAAAACAGAGGATATTACTCTGCTATTTGGGGATGAGAATAAGACTGTGCTAAGCAACAACTTACTTGATATCATGCTCTATTTTTTATTTTATTTTTTTGGAAAAAAATCAAATCCATATGAAAGATTGAAACTCAAATATGAGCGAATCTTCATGAAAAAGTTCGGTGAAGGCGGATGAGCAGATGCTACTTGCTAGTTTGCTAAAATAGAAGGATGAGATATTCATACCGGGGAATCTGTGAGTGAAGGTGTCCCATACGCTAGGGCCCCTACCTCCTTCATTCGCTGCACCTTCATACTTCATTTACAGAAGAAAAACTATGAAGACCAAACCCATTTGCACAGGAAAATGCAAATAACTAGCAAATGTTGAGAGGGAAGTAAGCCACATGATAAGACTCAATCCTTTACACAGCCAGATGCAGATGAACAACTGTACATTGCTAGAGAGTAAAAGAAGCCATGGATGCAAATAACAAAACCTGATAAGCCGAAGATGCAGTTCCGAACAAGAAATCCGCCGGAAAACTGCTACGATTCAGAGAAGCTACTGAATCGAAAAGGGCAAAAGAGAGCACTAGGAGAAGAAAACCCCTACCCCACCACCACATTATTCCTTGGCGTTTGAATTTTGATTCTCAAACTTTCCTTCTCCCTTCCGTAAGCAAGCGCGTGTGTTGTTATATATTATTATTATACGCACACTATTGTCTGAAAGAAAAGAGCAGCACAAGGAAGCGTTTGTCTTTTTCTTCCCTGAAAGGAAACGGGAAAAGAAGTTACAACTTTATCTTGAAAATGCCATTATTCTTTCAAGCTGATAAAGTTGCATGCTTAAGCTAATAAAACTTGGGAAAATTTATTATAGGGCACTTTTAATAAGGGAACTTGTAAAAATGGTCTCAAGGTTATGACAATCTCATTCTGGAATTTTCAGAATCTTGGGTGAGTTGTCAACCGAACTGATATAGTTGTTAATGGGATACTGATATAGTTGTTAAAGGTACTGATTTAGTTGTTCGCAAAGTGTTATTAACGGGGCTGATTAGTTGTTAAAAACCTACTCGTTAACAATTATATCAGCCCCATTAATCTTAGAAAAGACCCCAATATATATCTGAATATTATATGAAGTTTATCGCTCCAGTTCCCCCACTTCTCGATCTCTTCCTTTTTTTAGCCAACAACCAGTTCTTTCTTTTCCCTGGCAAAGTAACCAAGAAACTTTATTGATCAAATCAAAATAATTATAAACACACACACCGTCATGATAGAAATCTACCGCAGCTTCCAAATGATATCTAAACAGATTTTTGCAATTTTCTTTATCATCTGTTATTCTGGGAATAAAAACACGCAATACATTTAATTAAACCCAACTCTATCTGGACCAATCTTGGACCAATCAAAGAGTATTAGTTCATTTATGTAGGGCCTGTTTACGATGGGCCTGTTTTCGACCTATTAATAGTTGGCCTATTTTTGGCCTCTTCTCGACTTGTTAATAGTTGGTCTGTTTTCGGCCTGTTTTATGTTGAAGTCTATGGCCTGTTAGCCTGAGTACAAGATTTTAAAAAATACAAGCCTCTTAACATGTCATAGGCCAGGCTCAAGCCAAAAAATTAGCATGTTACAGGCCACAGGCCAGGCTCAGGCCACCTCCTTACATAACAGGTCAAACCTATTAAGGGCGAGGCCTAACCTGGTCTGTTTCCACCCCTACTTGTAAGAGCATGAAATGAGCGTACATTTTAAAAATGGAAATGTATATTCTAAGGAGAAATAGAACGAATTACATAGTCATTTTTAAAAAATTTATCCATTAAAACTCTAAAATAGGTTCGAAAACCATTAAACAATGGTGTCGTGGAGTACACTGTTTTACACACACGTTATGTAATTAAATATGTTTTCTCACGAGATTTTAAATGGATTATACTACTCATGTTTTTTTTTTTGATATATACTCTCTCTTTTTTGCCCATCCGGTATCCAGAGTTTCACCCTGACTAATTTGGTTAGGGAATTTTAAATGGATTATACTACTCATGTTTTTTTATATATATAAACTAATTCAGATCCGAATCGCATCGCGCACCTAGCTATGGTGGGATAGTCTCCCAACGGAGTTTTTTTGTATTCACAAGACTCAAACTTGAAACCTTACTTAAGCAACACAAGCCTCTTACAACTTGTGTCAACCCCATTGGTATATACTCATTTTTTTATACAACATTGGTATATACTCATGTTTTTGCTAGAAGTGTAATCTGTTGCTAACTTTTGTGAACTCCTCCTTCTCTGATTTTCTGTGGGCTTTTATGTCCGATCTGTTTTCGTTTTTTCCCCCTATTGACAGGTGTTACATGATAAAATTGTAATTAGCTTATTATTTAGTTACTTGTTGTATAGTTTGTTATGTAAGTTGTATAGTTTGTTATGTAATTCTCTTGCACCTTGCACAATCATCTTGTATATAAAAGCACATTGCTTATCAATAATATTCATTCTATTCTATCCCAATTATCTGGTCACATGGTATCAGAGCCTAATTTTTTTTTCAGTTTTTCTTTCCTTCCTGCCTCGAAACATCCGTCCCCTCTTTTCATATTTTTCCCTTCTTTACCTCGACACCTCCGTCGTCTCCCACCTTTTTCCCCAACCTCGCCTCACCTGCTTCCCATGGCGTCTGATTCCGATGCTACTCCTTCGTCCGCCACTAGCAAACCTCCTTCCACGGCGTCTCCTTTCACGACGTCCGCTCCAACCGCCGATTTGGCCTCTCCATTTTATATTCATCCCAACGAGAATCCTGCCCTAATTCTTGTTGCTCCTCCTCTCGATGGCTCCAATTATCATAGCTGGGCTAGAGCTATGCGTAGTGCTCTTCTCTCCAAGAATAAGGTTCGGTTTATTGATGGTTCCCTTCCTCCTCCATCCTCGGCTGATCCTTCTTTTCCTCTTTGGGAACGATGTAACAATCTAGTTCAAGGATGGCTCACACGATCCTTGAATCCGACCATTGCCAAGAGAGTTATGTGGTTTGACTCTGCAATTGACATATGGAGTGATCTCAGATCGCGTTTCTCTCAGTCTGACCTGTTCCGAATTGCTGGTTTGCAAGAGGACATCTGCAATCTTCGACTGTTAGTGAGTATTTTACTCGTATGAAGATTCTTTGGGATGAAATTATCAACATTCGACCATTGAAGCCGTGTACCTGTGGATCAGTCAGTAATGCTCTGCTTCATCGAGATGAGGATCAGGTAATCCGTTTCCTGAAAGGCTTTAATGGGTCATTTGGTCCTGTTAAATCTCAGATTATGTTGCTTGATCCCCTCCCTCTGATTACTCGTGGGTTTTCACTGGTGATCCAACAAGAGCGTGAGCATCATGTTTCTCCTGCTCCTACTGATTCGACTGTATTGATGGCAAAGGGTCCATGGTTCCCTTCTGGTTCCAAGCAGAAATTATGTTCTTATTGTGGCAAACCACGTCACACTGAGGACACTTGCTATAGGAAGCACGGTTTTCCTCCTGGTTTCAAGTTTCGATCATCTAGTTCTTCGCCTACGGTAAATACTGTATCTACCCAGGATTCTAGTTTTGTTCAACCTTCTACACCTGCTATTGGTTTCTCTCCAGCGCCTTCTCCTTCACAAGCTGTTGTTCTTCCTCAGTTGTCTGCTGCTCAGTATACTCGACTTCTCAGCCTTCTTGAATCTCCATCTGCTTCGCAACCTTCAGTCAATCACTTGTCTGCTTCTTTGACTGTCCCCATTGAAGGTAATCCTTTGCCTAATTCGATTGTATCTTGGATCATTGATCCTGGTGCAACTGATCATGTTTGTTGTTCCTTAGCTTTGTTTTCTTCTTATGTGTCCATATCTCCAGTTTATGTACGACTTCCCACTGGTTCTAAGACTGTAGCACGCTTTTCTGGCTCAGTTTGTATTTTTGATTCCTTAATCATAGATAATGTTCTCTTTCTTCCTCATTTTTCATTTAATATTTTGTCTGTATCCCGGTTAACAACATCTCATACTTGTTTTTTGACATTTTCCTCACACTTATGTCAGATTCACTCAACTCATCCTTCGCTGATGATTGGCACAGCTAGACTATTTTAGGGTTTATACTTTCTTACTGCGGATGTGATTTCCTCAAAGCCTTCACCTCAGGTTTTTCTAACCAATAATGTTTCATGTTCAAATGCTCATCTATGGTATCTGCGCTTGGGTCACTCATCTACCAATACACTTTCTATTTTGCATAAGCAAGTTTCTAATATTACTCTGTGATGCTTGTCATTTTGCTAAGCAGAAACGTCTGCCTTTTCCTGTAAGCACAAGTTCATGCAATAAAACTTTTGATTTGATACATGTTGATGTTTGGGGGCCCTTTTCAGTTCCTTCCATTCAAGGTCATCGTTATTTCCTTACCATTGTTGATGATTTTCCTCGCTACACTTGGATTTTTTTAATGAAAACCAAATCTGAAACTCAGATGCATATCAAACAATTTTTTACTCTTGTCAAAACTCAGTTTTCCGCTGCAATAAAAATTCTTCAATCCGATAATGGTACTGAATTTCATATGCCTCAGTTTTTTACTTCTCTTGGAGTTATTCATCAAAAATCTTGTGTTACCACTCCACAACAAAACAGTTTAGTTGAACGAAAACACCAACACATTTTGAACGTTGCACGTTCTCTTCTTTTTCAATCTCACATTCCTGTTTCATACTGGTCATTTTTGGTTCTTCATGCTACTCATCTCATTAATTGTTTACATGCCCCACTACTTCAAAATTCTACACCATTTGAACGTTTATATGGTTTTTCTCCCACTTATTCTATTTTCAAAGTTTTCGGATCCCTTTGCTTTGCTTCCACATTAAGTTATAATCGTTCCAAATTTGCTCCACGTGCTCGTAAATGTATATTTTTAGGTATTCCCCATGGTTCCAAGGCTTTTACCTTACTTGATATGTCTACAAATCAAACTTCCTCTCTCGAGATGTCATTTTTCATGAACTTGTATTTCCCTTTAAAATTGATAGCATTAAACCCCCACTGCCTTGGCCTGAACCACAACCTTGCTCTCTCTTATTTGATGACATTCCTATTTCGGTTTCTCAGCCCACTGCCCCTGCTTCACAACCGTCCTCTATTGCCTCCCCCATATCATTGCCTTCTAATTTCGTTTCTTCTCCCATTCCTTCCATTCGTAAGTCTACCAGACTTCACCGCCCACCTTCATATCTGCAGGATTATCATTGTACCCTCACATCGTCTACTCACCAATCATCATGTAAAGGTAACCCTCGTTATCCCTTGTCTTCGGTTCTTTCACATTCCTCTCTTTCTCCATCTTATCATTCTTTTGTTAATGTTGTTACTGTTCATCCTGACCCTTCTACTTTTAAGCAAGCTGTGAAACTTTCTGTTTGGAAAGATGCCATGAATGCAAAAATTAATGCTCTTGAACAGAACCAAACCTAGGTCCTTACTTGTTTACCGCTGGACCACAGAACAATTGGTTGTAAGTGGGTTTTCAGAACCAAATGCAAAGCTAATGGTGATATAGAAAGGTACAAAGCTAGACTTGTAGCAAAGGGGTACACTCAAACTGAGGGTGTTGATTATCTTGACACCTTTTTCCCTGTTGCTAAGATGACTTCTCTTCGTTTGTTATTGTCTATTGCTACTGCTAAAAATTGGCATTTACACCAATTAGATGTTAATAATGCTTTCTTACATGGAGATTTGCATGAAGAGGTTTATATGGATCTTCCTCAAGGCTATGTTTCTTCTGATCCTACTCTAGTCTGTAAATTGCAAAAGTCTCTTTATGGTTTAAAACAGGCTAGTCGTCAATGGTATTTTAAACTCTCTTCAGCCTTGTTGTCCTATGGTTATTTTCAGTCCCTTTTGGATCATTCTCGGTTTTTTAAAGCATCTTCCACCTCATTTACTGTAATTCTTGTATATGTTGATGATGTGGTGCTTGCTGGAAATGATTTGGCTGAAATGAACTTGATTAAGCAACAATTACATGCTGCATTTACCATCAAAGATCTTGGTGAGCTTCGTTGTTTCCTTGGACTTGAACTTGCTAGATCCAAAAGTGGTATTTTTCTGTCTCAACGTAAATTTGCTCTTGAATTACTTGAAGATATTGGATATTTGACATGTAAACCTGCTTCTTGTCCTATGGATCCTCACTTAAAGCTTTCAGCTGATTGTAGCACTCTTTTGGCTGATCTGCTTCCTTATCGGCAACTCATTGGTCGATTGCAATACCTCACCACCACTCGGCCAGATTTGAGTTTTGTCACTCAACAACTTAGTCAGTTCATGTCTCATCCTCAGGACACTCATTTAGCTGCCGCTCATCGTGCGCTTCGCTACATTAAGTCTTCGCCTGGTGCTGGTATTTTCTTTTCTGCTGATTCTGATTTGCAATTGAGAAGTTTTAGTGATTCTGATTGGGCTGGTTGTGTAGACACACGTCGTTCTGTTACTGGTTTTGCTGTTTTCCTTGGCTCTTCTTTAATCTCTTGGAAAGCCAAGAAGCAAGCTACTGTTTCTAAGTCATCTTCGGAAGTTGAATATCGTGCCTTATCTTCCACTACATGTGAATTACAGTGGCTTATCTATCTCTTGAATGATTTTCATATTTCTCATGTTGCTCCTGCTCTTCTCTACTGTGATAATCAGTCTGCAATTAAAATAGCTGCAAATCCCACTTTTCATGAGAGAACCAAGCACATAGAGCTTGATTGTCATGTAGTTAGAGAAAAGCTTCGGGCTAAAGTCATACGTCTTCTCCCAGTTCGGTCTGCTGATCAGCTTGCTGACATTTTTACAAAGCCTCTTCATCCTACTCGATTTCATGAGCTCAGATCCAAGCTAGGCATTCAAGATATACATGCTCCAGCTTGCGGGGGGTGACAGGTGTTACATGATAAAATTGCAATTAGCTTATTATTTAGTTACTTGTTGTATAGTTTGTTATGTAATTCTCTTGCACCTTGCACATTCATCTTGTATATAAAGCACATTACTTATCAATAATATTCATTCTATTCTTTCCCAATTATCTGGTCACACCTATGTTGGGCCTTCGACCCTGACTGTCTTTCTTTTACCCGAAAAGGTTTGTGCAAATTAATTCATTCAAATTTTCTAGATGAGTTTCGGTACATGGCCCAGCTCCAAATAAAATAGGGCAATTGTCAAGATTTTTCAATGTTTGGTTTTATTTTTTTGTTAAAATACAAAATGATATTAAAAAGAGTATAAAGTTCTGCAGAGAATTAAAGCTAGTAGGAAAAATATAATAATTAAAATAACAATTAAAGATAGAAGCCGAAATTACTTAAACAGTTTGATGGGTGAAATTTTTCAGCAAAGATAGAATCTTCTACCATGTAACGTTTCTTGCAAGATGAGATCTAGGAGAAAGGCTGATGAATCATTTGTTGACACAAGTGACTGATAATTTGTTGTGTGATTGACCATAGTTGATATCTAAATTGAAGATCTAAACATTTCAAGAAGAAAGTCGTGCCCAAGATAATATCATTCTTCCAAATGAATTGTATCAAGGGAACATCTTGGAAGTTGTTATGGACTCAAATAATGGGTCTGGCAGATATAAGGCCCAATGGGAGTGCTTTATGCTGGAATCTCCCTCTAATCAGGTAAATTGCTAATTACCCTTTGAACATGCCTATAATCTAGGGACGTACAAGTAGTGGAGCAGGCACTCGCAGGACGTGGAAGGCGCACATCGCTGGAGGAGAGGACTCAAGGCAATGTGAACGAAACCCTAGGTCATCTTTAAAAATAAGAGGTTACCCACCAGGTGCGTTCCTTACGTTTACTATTCCATTATTTACTATTCAGTCTCACTGTACACACACCCCACCCCTCTGGTGAAACGCCTCATATGTGTAGCACAGTGATCTGAGAGCGTTCTCTGATATCTCCCTCATAGATATCACTGAACGATCATCTCCCCTTTGGTGTTTAGTCTATAGACATCTCTGAGGAGTCATTTGGTCTTATATTAACATCACCTAGTCTATTGAGGCTAGACATTTGTGTTCTATACCGGAACAGAAGTATATGAAGCAGAAGTGACATCTATTTCTTTTGAATTTGTGGTTGCAAATATTCCAATGATCTTTATCTATGCTCTCCACCTAAAAGCAAATAGGGGTGTCAAACTGTAAGGAAGAGGCGCTGTTGGGAGTATAGAATGCTAAGTCCACATAAGAAAATCAACTATTAATTTTTTGAATCACAGCATTCGGATTATCAATTTTTTCATGATGCAGAGCAAACAAATGACGACAATAATTTGTGATTATATTGGGTATAAAGAATAAAGATCCATGAGTAAGTTCTTAAGCCATGATTTAATATTTTTAAAATCAATAGATGGGACTGTCACCATAAGAAGTCCAATCCAGGGCAGGAAAAAAACCATGGTGCAAAGATTCATCTTCACAAGATGGTAATGCAGAATTAAGCAATTTCCATTAAAGAGGAGAAATTTGTGAGACTAAGAAAATTTCCATATCATCTTCCACAATGAGCTATCTGGACTATTTGCAGGATTAGTCACTTAAGTGAGCATAGAATAGCCATCTTTAACTAAGTAGTAAGAACCAAAAGAGTCACCATTCCAATAAAAAGCTATCAGCCAAATTTGCCACTCGATGAAGCAATCCCACCAATCTAGGATCTGGTTGCATGGATTACCACAGATGATGGTTGTGACAAATTAATAAACCCCTACCCACTTCCCATTTCAACTTATACAGGATGATGCTGGCTGTAATATACTAAAAATAATAATAATAATACAAAATAATATATATTATTATATTATATTAAATAATATAACACTTTTGTGGCAGATAAGCTACCACAAACTATGTTACTGTGGCAGCATTTCTGCCACCTTTTTTGCAAAACTAGCCAAGGCCCGCGATGTATAGGTGAGAGACTAGATATTTATTATTGTGTTATTATGTAAAAAAATCATTTGAATCTCTAAAAGAATAATCCAAATATTAAATTAGATATTTACTAAATATTTTGTACCTACTACACCCATTATTAATTTAAAAAATGTTATATAACTATCTTCTCCATTATTCATCTTTCATAGCCGCCTTACTTTTTTTATTTATTTAGATCTCTAGGGGAATGATCAAAATATTAAATTTAATATTTACAAAATATTTTATACAGAATATTGCGTAACTACTTTCCTCATTATTCATCTTTCATAAACACCTTGTTTTTGTTGTTTTTTGTTTTTTAATTTTAGTGTTTTGTGCCTACCGTTTTGTTAATGTGTCGGCCAGGAAAATACTTATTGCTCTATTTTTATATAATTAAGATATGGTGGCAGTTGTGCTGCCACTCTGTATAAGATTGGGGAGGGGGATACCCCTCTCCATTCTATAAATAGGTGTGAGGAGGTTATTTTGAATTTTTAAGGTAAGTTATCTATCTTATAAAATTATTTAAATAATTAAATTAATTTCTTTTCAACAAGCTTTCTTCATGAAAGTTATTTCACATATTTTTCTATTTCTAATGAAGGTAATATAATACTGATTAGTGAAAATTTTGAAGTTAGAATTTTGACAAATTTTTGAATTTTGATAATAAATGACTATATACATAAAGAGAATTTAAATTAATTTTCTATTTAAAATGATTTAGGATTTATGTCCTATAGGATATTTTTCTATTGATTAAATGAGGTTTAAGGTATTTATTTGGATTACTAGAGGTATTATTGTATGTTTAATCGGTTTAGTTTTACTAAATCTTGAACTATATGAAAATATGAGTTAGGATTTAGAATTCAAATTAGAGTTTAATATGAAGTTGATTATATGGAGGTTTGAAGATTTGTTTAATAAATTGGGTTATACTTATATAAGTTAGTATTAGATTAAAAAATTGAGACCTGTGGTAATAGATCTCTTATATCCGAATTATAATTAATTTTTAATTTATTGGAGGTTAAATTGAGGATTAAATGAAATGGATTTGAGGTTTATAAATGAATGTGAATATTTGAAAAAAATTGTGAAAATTTTATGGTAGGAAATTGGGTATTTTGGTTAAATTGAGGATATGGTGATATTTTGATGATCCTAGTAACTGGAAAATAATTTATAAAAGAAGGAAATATGATTGTAATGATGATTTGAGGAATAAATAAATTCATTTTTGCAAGAAAACTAGAGTAATACAATTATAATTTAATTAATTATTTGTTATTGTATTAGCTGGTATTTTTGTTAATTATATTAACGTATAATTATATTTTATTTTTAGATTGGACTTGATTTCTCTCAAACTCTCAGTTATTGTGTCAAGAATTTGAGATAACCACTTTTTAATATACCTTTTATACCACGTGGTATAAAAGGTATTGTGCACACAGTGGATGGTTTTGACATTTTCAGAGCCTTTGGTATAATCTTTTCCTTTTGCTGGGTTAAAGGGTCAGCTCAAGGGATGTGACACCTTTCTCTATTTGAAAGAAAAGGAACACATGGTTCGGTATGAGTTTTGTAGCCTTTGACCGAGCTACACCTTATCATTGGAGAGCTTGGTGCAATCTTCTGAATGAGACTAGCCCTATTGTGTTATATATAGCCCATGGGTTCTGTCAGCAGTTATAAGGATGATTGAAATTTTGTATGCATATTAAACGATTTTGAACCATTAAATGTTTCGGAAAACTATCTAGACTTTTTTGTTATACAAATGTATATTTTACCTGCTTGACTATCTTGTAATCATTCCCTACATACCTGTTAAATTGGATATGTGGTTACGGGGTCCCTGTGACTCACCCCGTCATTGTTTTTTTTTTTTTCAGGCGAGAGTTTAGGCGGTGTTACCAAGGGGAAGGCATCTGAGACTTGATCTGAGTTATCAATCTTGCATGTCTCATTTAGTTACATGAGTATAATCTAAATGTCTAATGTATATTGTCAAACTTTATAACCTTTTTATACATTGCATATTTTGAATATTTCACCGCATACTGGGGTTTATACCAAGGGCGGACCTAGGTGTTGAGTTAGGGGGCAAGTGCCCCCCAAAAAATTGGGATTTTTTTTTTTTAAAAAAAAAGTAATACATGTTTGAATGATTGCCCACCCTTAATTTAAGTGTCCACCTTTAATACATTAAGACTGCACTTCGTAATCAGATTGGAGATGAATGGTTGAATGAATGTTTAGTGCCTTATATTGAAAAATATGTATTTGATAGCATTGATAATAAGGCAATTATGATATAATTTCAAAAAATAAGGCCTAGAAGGACATTGTAATTATTTTTATTGTAATATACTTTTGCTATTAAAATATATGTACTTGAACTTATTGAGTGTCCACCCTTCATTGTAATTTATATAGTTGTATTTCTAATAGCACTTAGCATTGCTTTTCTAAATGACAGGTTTGTAAAATGATTGCATCTCTGATTGCATCATCAATATTCACTTGATTTCATAATTTTTTTATATATATATATTTTTTCTTATTTATATTCTTTTGTTTTTTTAATACATTTAAAACTTTCCTTAAAAAAAAATTTTCGGGGCGTTGCCCCCGAACCCCCGAATCTGCAAATCTCCCCACCAATTGTGCCCCCTTCAACATTTTTCTGAGTCCGCGCCTAGTTTATACTATAGACGGAGCCCTTCAATATGTAGTTTATTGTGGGGTAATTTATTTTGACCAAGCCTAAATGTGTTTAGGTATAAAATGATTAGTTATACAATAATTATAAAAGGTCGAGCAATTATATGGAAGTTTTATAGTGGAATTAGAACTAATATCAATGTATTTGATCTTCAAAATATTTGCAACCAGAGATGATGGTTCAGATGATATGATCCTCCAAAACTGTTTAGCCAATAATACTTGGTGCAGCAGGAGTCAATTTTATCATAAACATATGGAGACAGATTGATACAAGATAGAACATGAATACTCACCACTGCCAAGATTGACTTAATTAAAGTTAATGACAATGCTGGTCAAAGAAGTGTGACTTACCAGCACTCTTTCTTGTTCCTATAGAGTTTACAACCTGCTGATAAGTGATTGATTTGCTTCTTCCTGAATCAATCCATGTACCCATATATTTCTCAATTTTATAATCAAACGGGAGACCCATAAATTTAGAAAAGTTTGATTAAACACATAGAATTACATATTTTTTTTAAAAAAATAATAATCATGATTTAACGAACTTGCATGATTAACATGCCCACGTGAGATATATGTTGTTAATGGGATGTTATATTAATATTATTTTGGGATTAATAATAACAACAATAAAACATAACTCAGGTGGAATTGGTGAATGATTATCATTATCAACCATTAAACCTTTAAATATATTATTAATAAAAGGTTTCATTTGATTGGTTCACTGAGTTTGCTTTTTAATTCTTTGACCCAAGAAAAAAGTTCACCTTTTGACTCTATACTATCTAATCTAGTATTCTCATGAGTTTCACCCAGTGTTATCAAAAAAAAAATGTAAAAACGTACATTTTTATGTCTTTACTAGGGTCAAACGTGCTGAAACACAAATAAAAACTGTCCTGAGCAAAAACAAGTAAAAATGGCGTGCAGAAGTATAAACTCGGTAAAAACGCACGTTTTTATAGTGTCAACCGTTTTTACTTTAACAAAAAAAAAAAAAAAGGCCAACAAGTTGAAATTGAAAACCCTATTCCTATTTCAGTATTTCCATCGTGAGTGACTGGAGTCTGGACTCTGGAGTTGCCTTGTGCCTGTGCCTTCTTGAGAGTTGAGACCTACCTTGACTGACCCTTACCATCGTCATCCATTGAACCCAAATCATCGGCATCATCGGCGTCGCGGCATCGCCCTTGAGAGGCTTTCAAGTTCACTGATCCATCGGCATCATCGGACCCAAAATCGTCGTGATCGCTCCTCTGTTCGGACCTAAACCATCGGCATCACCAAGGTGCTTATTTCTCACTTTCTTTCAGTTTCAAGTATTTCCTCTTCTCAGTTATTTGACTAGCTACTAGGTTGTGATTTCTATTTTTGACATTTAGGTTGAAACCGTGTTCTTGCTTGTGCTCTCTCCTTTGCCTGTGCTTTAGTAAAATTCGAGTATAATGCAGGAATTAAGATAAATGTCACCTAGATAAATATTCGACAAGGCTAAAACTGTTATGTTTCTTGTGGTTTAGTTGTTTCTATTTTCGACGATTAGGCTCCGATTTGTGTCTAGTATAAACCCTAGTTTAGCTGTTGACACTTGACAATGTTTTAGTTGTTCCCTTATCCCTATGTATCTGGCTGACTGGCTCCCTCCCTACTTATTTCTTTTTTGTGGATGTTGATTGATTTTCTGTGGCTTCCTTTTTATCTTGCTGCTACTTTTTAGAAATAAAACAAGAAGTTTCTATGTCAATATTATGTGAAATTCTTCAATTGTTGTATTATCTTTTTTGATAACTACCAATTGTTTATCTTCACCTCACCACATTGTTTTGAATCTGTCTTAGATTTATCTGATAAGTGGTGCCAAATTTTAAAGTGAAAAAGGGTAAAAATATTGGGTTCAATTCATCATGAATGTTGTTTTCCTCTGTCTTATTTATGCTGGAGTTGTCCCTATAATCAAAGTGTTTGTATTTCTTGTGTATCCTCTTCATTGCTGTTTTTTTTTTTCCATTCAATTTTAAGTGGTAATTTATTGATTTATGATTTTTTTTCCGTGTATATATATATATAATTTTGAGCTCTGACCTAAAGTAGTAGAAAGTAAAAACTTTATGTGTCGTGTCGTTTCTATGATTTACTTTTCTACCACCCCTTCCGTGTGTACGTAAAAACTTATTTTTGACAACATTAGTTTCACTAACAAACTTTTTTAAAAGATGTTCAGAAGCATCTCAAATAATTTATTATTATTTTTTTCGATAGACGTCACATTACTACAGCACCTCTTTATGCTATTGCAATTTTATACTTTTGTTTGTTTTTTTAAAGGCCAACTATAAACTCTTGGCAAATAAATACCAAAAAAAACTAGCAATAAAAAAAAACTAAAAACTAAATATATACCATATGTATTTTCACTAATGAGATTATATATTTTCATGACTATTTCAAAATATAAATAAGAAATAGCTGGAAAAAAACGGAGAATAAATATGATTCATGGAGAAAGATCAAATATTCTAACAAGCCAATGACGTGCCACCACGTTATGCTCAGATCAAGCCCGTAACGTCTTGTAAGTTGTAACCATTCAGCGACGCGAATTCAGATCCCCCCATAAAATAGCGGGAAAACCCCCGTTCACGTCCTCGGTACTCTCAAGTCCCCACCAAAACAACGTGGGTCCTCACCTATGCAATCACCGCCACTCCTCCCGCGTATCTTTCACCGTCCGATTCATGAGCTTACAAGCTCTGTACGATCCCGATTCTTTTTTTATTTTTTTTTGCCCACCGGTTCAGCTCGTTTCTCTCGTGCTTTCAACCCATGGGTCCTCGTTGTACAAAAAAAAACCCATGGGTCCTCCCATTTCCATCTTCCTTTAGCTTTCACTGTAATTCACCCACCTATATATATATCCTTTGCGCTTTTGCCTTTCGCTCTGATACACCCACCGTGCTGTGAAATCTCTAGGAAGCTACAGTTTTATAGGCTGTGCATTGCATTGTTGGATCAGCTGAGATAGCCATTGGATCTCAATTTGTTTTTGTTAATGGTTGATTTTTAGATTTGGTTGGCTCTCGCGACGAACTTCTTGAGTTCTCTATTTGCCTCAGACAGGTGGAACAAGGAGCTTTCTTATGATTATTGTACGAAGTTTTTATATTTTTCATGAAGAATGGTGGGATTTGATATGTTTTAGATTTATATTGTGAGGGATGATATCGCCTTTCTTTTCTTTCCTGCTTTTGGATTAACATCGCGATCTTTGGGATGCGCGTTTTCTTTCTCGTTTTTTAATTTGAGCTGCTTTCTTTTGTTGTTGCCTGAATTTTGGGTTCAACATTCTCTGGGAAACAATCGTTGAAGTTGAGGTGAAATAGCTACGGTTTCCTTGCCTATGATTCGCTTTTTCTGAACTATTGACGCCCATAATCTTATTGAATCTCATGAAATGAAGTTTTCTTGAATGGAGCTATAAAGCAATGAAGGATGCGTAAGAGCTATCAAGTCACATTGTTTTGCCATATGAAAGTGTTCTTGGTATTCGAATATTGCCGTGTTGTACATTAATAGAGGTTTCGGCACTAAATCCACTCTTTTTGTGGTTGTTTTTGAGAATTTCATAATATTATTGCACATGACACTCATTTGTTTCATAAATTGAATTGAATTAATCATTGTCGCTGATGGAGTAAAATGCCACAGCCAACAACTGGCAGTCTGAAGCCCTTTATTTTGCTTACCGTCAATGATTTGATCTATGTACAACTTCCGTGTCCTAAATTCTTGGGATAGTACTACTCACAATGTTATGTATTTCCATATGTAGCATTATACTCTTTGCTTCATAAAAGATGTGGAGATTTAAGCAATTCACACAAAAAGAGCCAGCTGGACTTGAAGGACGCACTATAGATGTTGGCAATCTAAAAATAAATGTTCAAAAGGCCATTGCAGAAGGGGGGTTCTCTTGTGTCTACTTGGCTCGTGATTGTGCACACGTGTCAAAACAGTTTGCTTTGAAGCACATTATTTGCAATGATGAAGAATCCCTCGGATTGGTCAAGAAGGAGATCTCAGTGATGAAGTCATTGAAAGGGCATCCTAATATTGTCACACTTCATGCACATACAATTTTTGATATGGGCAGGACAAAAGAGGCATTCCTGGTGATGGAATTCTGTGAAAAGTCTCTGGTGCAGGTGCTGGAGAGCCGAGGAGCGGGGTATTTTGATGAGCAACAGGTTTTATTGATCTTCAGGGATATATGTAATGCAGTTTTTGCAATGCACTGCCAATCCCCACCTATTGCTCACCGGTAAAATTGACAGCCACTTGAATATGATGTTTTGTCAAAGTTAGCATATTCCCTCTTTGTTTATAGTTTTTTAAGTTTCTTATGAACTACTTTCTCCGTCCTAAATATAAGACCTAGTTGGTCTTACATTTACATTTAGGACCGGAGGAGTATTTTTTTTAGAGTTCTTTTTTTAAAAAAAATAAATGTGGTCATTGCCACTGTTATTTTTCTTCTGGGACTGTTAGATATATGACGTGTAATTACACTAACACTTATATTTCCCTATAGTGTTACACTTTATTTTATCTATATTTTCCATGAGTTCATCTTTAGGATATACATATATGGTTTTTCTGTTACCTTATTTTTCTTGAGGCCTTGAGATAGTATCCTCTTTTGATAAATATGTTTTTCAGTTTTACCATTTGATGTGAACAAAGTTGTTTTCTTTTGGCGTGACCTGGAAGGGCTTAAGGAGCTTGTACATTGTGCACTCTGATACGATACTTTGTGGAATGTTATTAATGTTTTACTTTCCTCTACATTTTCCAGAGACTTAAAAGCTGAAAATCTTCTGTTAACTTCGGATGGCCTGTGGAAATTGTGCGACTTTGGAAGCACATCCACCAATCACAAGCGTTTTGAGAAACCAGAAGAAATGGGGATTGAGGAAGATAATATCAGAAAGTACACAACTCCTGCCTACAGGGCCCCTGAGGTGAGTTGAAATTTGCTTTCTCAAATACAACTGGTCTTGTGTGATGAAAATAGTTTCTAACCATATTCCTTTAACGCATTTTAGATGTGGGATCTGTTTCTGAGAGAAGTCATTAATGAAAAAGTGGACATATGGGTAAGTCAGATAGACTCCAGCCATCTCTTAGATAATAAAACTTCTTCAAAATATTTCAAGACTAACTGCAACTCAACCCTCTTACAAATGTTAGGCTCTTGGGTGTCTTCTCTTTCGCATATGCTACTTCAGGAGTGCATTTGATGGAGAATCCAAGCTTCAAGTCCTTAATGGAAACTATCGCATCCCTGATTTACCTAAATATAGTTCATCCATTGAAGACTTAATCAGAGACATGCTTCAAGCTAGACCAGATGACAGACCAGATATCACGCAGGCAAGCGCTTTGCTTGATTGGACATTCATCTCCATGAATTTAGGTTGGTCTTAGATCATCCATGCCAATGGCATTCTTAGGTGGTGCATGTGTTGCAACAATAGGATTGCTAATGTTGGATAATTTACCTTGGTGGCAGGTCTGGTTTCGAGTCAATGAGCAGTTACCTGTTAATTTGCATAAGTCATTACCTGATAAACCACCCGAATTTTCTTGTTCCAACTATCATGAAGGTGAGTTGACCATAGACTGAGAAATTGGGATTTAAGGTGTTCTTGTTTCAGAAGATTAAATGTGATAGAGGACAGAAGTTTTGGTAGAAAATTGGAAATTGCAGATTTAATGTAACACTGTGAGCATGATACATGACATGAAGATTAATTTTTGGTTAATTTTTGACAGGTGCATCAAAGCCTGCTAACAGATCAACCCCAGTGCCTCGTAGGAGTCCTCCCCTGCCATCATTAGAACATAAAATTTCTTCACAGCCATCCCTTTCTTCTAGGGGAGGTGGAGGTGGGGGCCAGATTGGTGCTTTCTGGTCCACTCAGCATGTACAAAATTCACTTGCCACCGAAGGAAAGGGCAAACCCATATTTGAAGAAAAGCCAGCTGTCCATCCTGTTTCATCAAAACTTGATAGAATTCGTCCCGAGAACAATCAATCACCTAGCACTGTTAGCCCTAACAAAGTGGTCAATGCTCAGTTCCAAACTTTGAAAAGCAGTTCCTATGGAAAATCAAGTAAGCCTGATACTGGTTCTTCCAAGGACTTTGAAATAAATTTTTTTCAAGGTCAAGATCATAATATTGAGAAGCGAATGTCATCAAGTACAGAAAACAAAACTACTTTTCAAGACCAGGCTTTTAACGCTCTTGTTGCTGAATTTGATACAAGTAAATTCAACTCTGGACCCAGTTATAAATCTGATATGGAAGCAGCATTAGAGTCTGAGGTGGAGAAAATGAAGGAGCAGCTGAAGGAAGTTAACCTGGAAAAAGCTCAAATAACTTCCAAGTATGAAAAGCTCACTTCCATCTGCCGATCTCAAAGACAAGAACTACAAGATCTCAAGCAGGCACTTGCAGCTAAAACCCCCTCACCAAATAAGGAGGCTCTTAGAACAGCTTCAACAATTGCAACATCTACTGCTATGGTAAATCTTATTTAGTGATTTTCTTTTGCTTTCATGTAACTCGAAGATTTTTTCTAGCTCTGGTTTTTGGCACATGACTATATAATATATATGTTGCATTATAATGGCAGAGATGTGGGACTGTTCAGGAACAAGTGCAAAATAAAGCTGAATGGAAAACTCCTGGTCCTGAACCTAAGTCGTCATGGCAAGCTTTTCCAGAACAACAGCTGCCGCACTCTGCTTCGGCGTACAATGCTTCCAAGTGTTTAGGGAGTAGGATTGATCAGCAAAACAATCAGCCTGCCCGGCCAACTACTCAATTTAATTCTTGGGCGTTTGGAGCAGAAAGCTTTTCTGGTATCCATACTGTAAGCCCACAAATGCCTAGGCGTACTACTGATGGGAGTAATTCTCAGGCTAAGTCAGCTTCTCAACCTGCTGGATGGGCTGGTTTTTAACTGTATGGCAAGCTATGACTATGAGCTTCATGATGAAATGCAGGGGCAAAGTTGGCGCCTCAAGGTTTGAGAAGTAAGAGTGGAATTTCTAAAAAATATTTTGTGCCGTTTGATTTGAGTGTTTTGTGTTTATCGTTGTGTAAATCATATTTTTTATGGACTAAAGCAACAGTTTTATTATGTGTACTCTCTTACTGCATCAAATGTTGGATGAGAGCATGGTTCATTTGCAGTTTGGATGATTCTTGCGTTGCATTTCCTATGGAATGTATGTGGGTTCTTGGGTTTGAAGGTCTGATACCTAAATTAAGAAATCCAATGTGTCCAAGCATGCTTGTTCTTGACATGAGTTAAGAATCAGTGTTTCTTTACTTAATTTTATATGATTATGGGACCCGTACATTTCGACATCATCATCAGCTCAGCTTCAATGAATTTTCATGAGTGTTGAATTTCTGAGTATTTTTACTGTGAAAATCGTACGTGAAAAATATAAAAAAAGAAACGTAATTCAAATATCAGCCGTACATTCTTTCCTGAGTGACGCAATACAAATGTTGTCCCCGTTAAATTTTGGGTTAAATTTTGGGTTAAGGTGCAATTTGGACAATAAACTATTAGCTCAGGAGCGTGCAACACAATTAACTATTAAGTAGACCAAAAATACCAACAAACTTTTAAAAAGTAGCGTCCAACACAACGCCGTTAGAAAAAAGTTAACTCCGTTATCTAAGGTGCAGATTGTCAACGAACTTTTACTTCAGGAGCACCCAACACAAAAAAGTTTTACTCAGGAACATCCAACACAAAATTCTAAATTTTACTAAATTAAATAATTTTTTTTCTCAATTGTCATTATTCAAAACTATTTGTATAAATAATATGTGTCAGTTTGTGTCAGTGCCGTAAAAAAGGTTCACTAGTGGCGTAAAAAAGATTCATGCCACTGACACAAAATGTGTCAGTGGCGTGAAAAAAGTTTACGCCGTTAGTAGCGTGAACCTGTTTCACGCCACTAGGTGGTGTGAAAAATATTCACGCCACTTAGGACCCGTTTGTTACAAAGAAAGCTTGGGGAGGGAAAGGGAAGATCCCAATCTTCCCATGGATTTTAATTTGTTTGTTACACGAAAGTTGATCAAGATCTTCCAGTGAGGGTCCATCTTCCCTCATTTGAGGGAAAATGCTTTCCATCCGAAAATGGAAGGAAAGCTGCCATCTTCCAGGAAAATGGTTTTTTGACAGATTTACCCCTGAAATTCAAATTTGACGGACTTGGCGGGAAAGATAAAATTTGGCGGGAAAGTTCAAATGTGGCGAATTATTTTTTTTTCATAAGTTCGAATTTAACAATAATATATTTTTTAAAAATATATTTTAGCAAAAAAAAAATCTTTTTTATTTTGAATTAATTTCTTTTGAGGGTAAAATACACATTTCCTAATTCTTTACCAACTTTCCCTCTTCATTTTCTCCCTACCAAACAACTCAAGCCATCTTCCCTCATCTTTCAAATCTTCCTTTCCCTCCTTCAAAGTTCTTTTCTCTCCCCAAACTTTCTTTGTAACAAACGGGTCCTTAGTGGCGTGGATAAGGAAATCAAACCCACTTTAGTGGGTCTAATTCCCTATATAAAAAAAATTAAATATAATAATAATAATTATATATTATTATTATTATTATTATATGTATTTTTTTTATATAGGGAACCACGCCGGCGTGGATAATATTCACCTAAGTGGCGTGGATAATATTCACGCCGTGAATATTTTTTACGCCACTAGTGGTGTAAGCATTAGTTTAGTAAAATATTTAGAATGTGCTTTTTAATTAGGTAAAAAAAAATTTAAAAATTTATTTTGGTAAATTTCCCCCTCACTGCTTCTTCTGCTATCATCAATGGTGGTAGGATCCCAAACCGCAAACATAACCTAAGGATCATCTCGGTTAGCTTCTAAGGATTCTTCTTCTTCTTCTTCTTCATGGCTTTCACCATCTGGGGAATTTGCTTTTGGCTTTCGTGCCACCAACAATGATCAAAATCTCTACTTGCTTGGCATCTGGTATGACAAAATCCCAGATAAAACCATAGTTTGGTGGGCAAATGGAGATAATCCAGCACCAGAAGGATCAAAAGTTGAACTCACTACCAAGGGTCAGTTTATACTCTCTGGTCCAAAGGGTGAGCGGATTCCTCTTCCTATGTCTAATGTTGTTGATGACGATATTTCCTATTAGTGTATATAGTGAATATCAATGTAACAGATTTCAGTTAGCCTTTTATTGTAATTAGTTACATGTAAACAGATTTAGTTAGTTTCACTGGTTGTAACAATAAGACAATTAGTTAGATTTATTCACTCAGTTTGCTCATCCCAAGGATAACAGAAGGAGCAATTGGGGTTCTTGGTTCACTGTTTGGTCTATCCCTGATGATATTTGCTCAGATTCGAGTAGTGACTTGGGAGGAGGACCTTGTGGTTCCAATGGATTCTGCAGACTTGATGCTAATAGAAGGCCAATTTGTGATTGCCTTCCCGGGTTTTCCCCCTTGGACCCCACTAACAAGTTCAATGGCTGCAAGCCAGACAAGCAAGTAACTTGTGATTCAAGTAATTCAAAACCAGAGGATATGTACAACATACAAGAGCTATCCAATACTTTTTGGCCCGGTTCCTCAAATTTTGAACAATTGCAGGGATTTAATGAAAATGACTGTAGCAAATCTTGCCTCTATGATTGCAACTGTGTGGTTGCTTTTATAAGGGAAGGTACATGTTGGAAGAAGTTGCCTCTGTCAAATGGAAGGCAAGACTGGGATGTCAATGGGAAGGCTCTGATAAAATTTCCCAAACATGATGTTCCTTCAGATGAATCCCTTTCAGAGGATAGAAACACAAGGAAGAAGGACCAAGCAACTTTGATTTTAGCAGGAGCACTTCTATTAGGTAGTTCTGTGTTTCTCAACTTACTTTTTGTTGCAGCGGTTATATTCATTTTCCTTACTTTCTATAAAAGAAGGCACAGAAATACATACAGATCAAGTCTTTTGGATGCAAATCTTCAAACTTTCACCTACAAAGACCTACAAGAAGCCACAAATGGATTCAAAGAAGAGTTAGGAAGAGGTGCTTTTGGTACTGCTTATAAAGGGGTCATATTCTCATCAAGTTCAAGAACCTATGTTGCTGTGAAGAAGCTGGATAAGCTGCAACTTGAGGGAGAAAAGGAGTTCAAAACAGAAGTAAGCATAATAGCAAAAACCAATCACAAGAACCTAGTTAGACTTTTGGGGTTCTGTGATGAAGGGCCAAACAAGCTCTTGGTGTATGAGTTTATGAGCAATGGAACAGTAGCTAGCTTCTTATTTGGAATCTCAAGACCTGACTGGAACAAAAGAATCCAAATAGCATCTGGGATTGCAAGAGGGATCATGTACTTACATGAAGAATGTGTCAACCAAATCATCCTTTATGACATCAAGCCCCAAAATATCCTTCTAGATGATTCATTCACGGCTAGAATATCATATTTTGGGTTGACAAAGCTTCTTTTGAGTGATCAAACTTGAACCCATACAATGATTAGAGGGACAAGAGGGTACGTGGCACTAGAATGGTTCAATAACACTCCTATGACCATGAAAATAGATGTTTATAGCTATGGAGTGATGCTGCTTGAGATTTTGTTTTGCAGGAAGAGCCTTGACATGGGAAGAGAGAATGAAGAGGAAGTGATACTGGTTGATTGGGTTTATGACTTCTTTAAAGCAAGAAGATTAAGCAAACTTGTAGAGGAAGATGAGGAGGCTAGAAATGACATGAAGAGGTTAGAGAGGCTAGTGATGGTAGCACTTTGGTGCATACAAGAGGACCCATCTTTGAGACCTTCCATGAAGAAAGTCATCCAAATGCTTGAAGGTGTGGTGGATGTACTTGTGCCACCATGCCCTTCTCCTTTTAGTTCTACTTCTTTCTGTTAATTTAGTTAAACACTATTTTACTTTTGTGATCACCTTTTATTTATTTATGAATATCTTAAGTGAAATAGACTTGCTCTCACATCTCTCAGGTCTAGGTTACTTTTATGCCTCTCATGAAGGGAAATTTACTAAAATAATAATTAAAAATAAAAAACTTACCCAATTAAAGCACTTTGAAAACTATTTTCTAATCTAATGCTGACGCCACAAGTGGCGTCAGACAGTCTGACGCAACTTGTGGCGTCAGACCAATTGACGCCACAGGCGTCAATTAATGATTAATTGACGCCAAAAGGCGTCAATTAAGAAAATCTTAATTGACGCCAGGTGGCGTCAATTTTTATTTTATTTTTATAAAAAATATAATTTTATAATTATAAATAATAAAAAATAATTAATTTTAATAAATAAATTACTAATTAATTAATTTTAATAAATAATTTAATTAATTTTATATTATTTTCTTCTTCTTGTGTTTCACAACTCAAATTTCTAAGATGCTCAACTTGGTTCTGGAATGCATAGTTCACCGAGTCTAATTCAATTCGTATAATGTACAAACAATTAAATGTAAGGTTACAATTAATTAAAGGGGGGTTTACATCAGATATCCATTTTGGTTCCTGACACAAAAAAAACGATCCTTATTCATCCTTTTTATGGGACAAAAAAAGACCTTTTGGAAATTTGTGAGGGATCAAAATATCTACCAATTGACCCTTATTTGTCTTTTTTATGGACTAAAAAGGACCTTTTGGAAATTCGTGAGGGATCAAAATATCCACCAAGTGATCCTTATTTGTCTTTTTTATGGACTAAAAATGACTTTTTTTTGTCAATGACTAAATTCTTTTTAAAAATGATTAATTAGTAAATTATTTATTAAATTAATTATTATTTATAATTATAAAATTATATTTTTTATAAAAATAAAAATTGACGCCAGGAGGCGTCAATTTTAATTGACGCCTGTGGCGTCAATTGGTCTGACGCAACTTAGTAGTTGCGTCAGACTGTCTGACGCCCCTTGTGGCGTCAGCATTAGATTGGAAAATAATTTTTAAAGTGCTTTAATTGGGTAAATTTTTTATTTTTAATTATTATTTTGGTAAATTTCCTCTCATGGACATTATCTCATTACGAAATGTTACTTTTATAATTTTCTCTAACAAAAAGAACGATTAATTGTCCTTTTCTCTCCTCATGTAAAGGAATTAAACCCCATAACTTCCTTAAAGGCCTCATTGTCTCAGTTTCCAAACAAAGGGTCATGTTATCAAGAAAACTAAAACAGACCATTTCATAATTTCTTGAACCGTTAGTGAACCTTTTGGATAGAGGTTCTTACAACAATACCAAGAAGATAAAGTAATCAAAGTCATTTAAATGGGTTGAATCTCCTTTGCTTATTCAAAAAAAAAAAAACACGTGAGGCTTCCTGGATCACATTTTGAGGCTATCAATGAATGATTCCTCCAGCTTCCTGTTGAAAAATTTATGGAAATACTCTGCATTTGTCATGGTCTTATACACAGGAGGGTTTCCCTCGCCAATAAGCTTCTCAAATGGTGCAATATCAACACAAGGACTGGGATAACAGAATGTGACTATTGATAATCTCTCCTTCAACTTATTTACAACAGCTCTGTGTACTGGTGCTTTGTATATGCCATTGCTCATCACCTGCACAGTTTATTCAGCAATTCACTATGGGATACTCAGCTCTTACCCGAAAACTTCAAGGGTAAAACTGGATCTTAACCCTAAATAAAAGAGATGTAAATGTTAGTTTAACAGGTTAATTAGTAACAAACCTCAAAAATTTGGCCAATGTTAACAACAATGGCTCCTTCAATAGGTTGAACAAAGACCCATTTTTCATCTTTGAGGAACTGTAATCCAGGCAAGTGTCCGCATTCAAGCAAGAGGGTTATGGCAGAATTGTCAGCATGAGGCACAATACCAAGAACTCTTTCAGGCTCAGGACAAGGAGGGAAACAATTCATCCTTATATCATACTGTCCTTCTTCAAAGCTCTCTAATAATAGCTTTGAAGCCTCAACCCCCAAAGCCATACAAATGAACTTCACTACTGAACTTGCCATCCCTCTCATTTCTTCAGAATATCTCTCTAAGCTTTCCCTGAAACAAGATTTTAAATGACACCCTTCAAAGCATCAGAAAAGATTGTGACAAAAATTTATAATCCAATTTTGAATGTCAGAAGAGCTGTTACCTGAACTGAGGAGGATTTTGGGGCCACAAGTCAAAATTTCTGTTTTGAATGGGTTGAGTTTTGAGGAAAATCATGTCATTCCAATCCAGCTTTTGGTTCTCTGCGGTTACAAATGCTTGGCCGTAACCTTCAAGAGTTCCTGGTCTCTGTGCCCATCTCATCTTTTCTTTAAACGGAAGCTCAAAAAACCTTTCAACTTGATCCCTCATTTTGTCAAGAGATTCATCAGAAACTCCATGGTTCACCAGCTGCAAAAAGAGTGAACCAGATAAAAAACCAAAACAATCACTTTAGAAGAAAAAAGGATTGACCCAGTGAAGTGTATAGATTTTGAAGCACCTGAAAGACACCCCAGTTTGAGCAAGCAAGATGAAGTTTTTGAAGCTCTTGAGCTCTTGTCTCAGCGTTGACCAACTTGGCCATGTCGACGAAAGGAACACGAAGAGATGAATCAGAAGGGCAGGCTTCGATTTCACCATCGTCTCTGATGTACCTAGGTGGCACTTGATCTGGCCTTTGAATGGCTAGTTCTTGAACGCTCGGAACTTGAAGGGATGATTCCAGGTTTCTAGTAGGGTCAGCCATGGCGGCCATTATTAACAAATCCCCTCTGGTTCGGTGGACAAAGAGGTATATATATATGTGTGTACTTCTAAAATCGGTAGTTTGTATTAGTTGTCACGTCAACGAAGAAGACAAAGAAGTGACTTGGTGGATATTGCGTTAGATGGAGATGGATGCCAATTGCCAAGCATAGAGAATTGAAGAACACGTGGGAATAAGGTTATAACATAATTCTCCAATTTAACATAAAACATATTTATCTAATTTAATTAAATTAAATTTGTTAATATGCAATCTAAACATCTTATTCATCTTCTCCAATTCCCTCTTTTCTTTTTTTTTCGTTAATTATCATTGAGAGAACATCCATAAGGATAAATTAACAAAATATTTACAAATATAAAACCAATATCTTATTAACTAAAACTAGATTAAAGTAATTGGTTAAGTTAGTTGATATAATATGTAGTTAATATGATATGATTTTTTTAAAAAAAATACCTCAATCATTTTCCCTAATTTCCTCCCCCCTCTCTCACTCAATTACTAATGAGGGAATGTTAATAGGTATAATCTGAGGAAAAAATGATAAATACGTAAGGGTTAATAACATCTTTAGTCCCTCAAGTTTACTCTCATTTTGATTTTGGTCTCTTAAATTTTAAACTATTTGTTTTGATATTTCTATGGGCAAAATGATCCAAATTTTATTAAATTATAGCAACCATTGTTTTAAATGGGAAGAAAAAAACTTGAAGGATCAAAACTTATGATTTGGAATTTGAGGGACTAAAACCAGAATGAGAATGAGGGTAAACTTGAGGAACCAAATATTATATTAACCTAATATGTAAAATAGGTAGTAAATATTTAGGACCAATATCAACTTTCTGATTAGGTTCTTCCTTTCATCAGTAGAGTATTAATTTTAGTTGAGTTAATGTGTAATTTTAGTAATGGAGTTTTATGACATAAGCATCTGACATAATTAAGTTTTGTACTACTTTCGGTTCTAATTATAAGAACATTTTAGTAATGCAAATTACACTATAAAAGTGTTCCTATAATTAGGATTGGAGGGGATTTTTTTTTTTAAATGGTGGAAACCCTAACTAGAAACATTTCACCAATCCAAGGATTCTTTCGCAAAGCGCTCTCTCAAACACATTGCCACTCCTACTTCCGCAGACAAAGAGGTTTCAAAGATACCAAACGATCAAAGTGAATTGCCTCGAGCAAATCTTTTAGAGAGCATACCCACTTAAACGTCTATAAAATTAGTTCAGACATTGGTTACTTTTTTATGTCGGACTCACTTGTTTTTTCTTTAACTTTATAATAGATATTTGAGTCAATTATATTTAACAGAATTATTAAAATTGCATCCTTTTTAAAAAGATTTTATCTACTTAATTACACATGGTAAAGTTAAAATTTCACCTAATCTCATTTTAATTCCCCCGTAAATTATTTCTAGTCTGCTCTGATTTTCCTTTTTTTTTTAATAATAATAATTACTATTCATTATTAAATCGTTAATTGAATAAACAAAAGAAAGAAAGAAAATGAACAGTATTGCACGCGCGCGCCCATAACCCAGTGTCGGGTCCGACCTGAGCTCCGCTCAATAATTCGAACCCGCCGTGATCGCTCCGACAACGACCCTTCGCCACCGTTTAGGTTCTCTTCAGAGCTCACTTCATCCACATTCGAATCCTTTGGCATCACCATTTTCTTGGTGCTGCATCGCTCTTGCTGATTCTGGCGCAGTTCTGAGTTTTTGTTCGACATTCGCTCTCAATTTTGGTATTTTCGCATTTTTCTGGATCTGGGTTGTTCGATTCCAGTGCAAGCTGGCTATGGACTACGAACCCTTCGATAGTAGTGGTGAGCTTACTAGAAGTTTCTTAATTCTTCTCGTACTTCATCAAGATTTGCAATTCTTTTCGGTATGAGTTAGGGATAGGGTTCTTCAACTTTTTTGCGCTGTTCCCTTACTTTATCCCGTTGTTCTTTAAAATTTGATAATTTTTACCGTTTGTGAATGGCAAAGAACTTTAAATGACACCACTTCATGGTAGCTGGTGGCTGGTGCGGTGGCTGAATCTGGCTTGTGTTATTTTCTGTAGTTTCTAACGAGGATAACAATGATTAGCTTAGACTTTATTTGATTTATGGGTCATAGAACCTGTATATTCTCCGGGCATTGGTTAGCCCCTTTCTTGAATCGAGGAACTCAATCCGAGCAAAAAAAAAAATCGAGGAACTCAAGAAGTGTAGTATTTGGTCGACTGGAGAATTCAATCATTTGGTTTTAAAGGATTAAAACTCTTCTCTCGAAAGAACGGGTGTAAGAATATAACTAGATTTGCCTCAACTATCTAGCTTCTCATCTGATTCAGAGAATTATGCTAGTTTTTTATATTCTAAATAGATTTTTAGCCACAATATATCTTTCAATGACATTGGATAGCTTACAGTTCATAGAACGTAGATATTTTATGAGAAAATTTTGCGTGTGTAATTTTTATACTAGTATTATATTGATCAGAAAGTAGTTTCATACCTTTCAAGCCTTAAAATGATAATGGAAACCCACAAAGGAGTCCGGAAATGTAACGAGATTTAATTGATTCTCCTTTTAGCTAGGAACAGGGATCCCTTAACGAGAAAGCATTAAGGAGGAGGAACAATGAATAAAAGGAACAAAGAAAAGGGTAAGAAATGTGGAGAAGGATTGATTTGAGATATATAAGAGCATTACAGCTTATATACTGAGATACACTTCTTCTATATTGTTTTATTGACTCTCTTTCTGATGAAATGTTATCAGACTGAAGATCCTAAACAATGGTTGTTCCTTGTTTCATTTTGTTATTATGAGTTTTTTCTCAATTTTATGGATAGGAAGTTTGATTTACATTCATATTTCAGAAAGATGGACTCTCTTTTAAATGAACATGAGCTTGCATGGTAAACATGGTGAAATTTTGGTGATTTGAATAATAAATTTCCCTGTAGCCTTGGATTTAGCAGAAATTTTCGGAGAATTTTTTTGTCCCCATATTGCATAGTTTATAACTCTTTATGTGTAGTGCTATGGATTTCGATGTATTTCTCGTGTTTGAAATAACTTTTCCACCAAAGCCAAGAAAGATTGTATATGTTGTGACTTTGTGGTCCAATCCCAATTGTCATGATTGCAGGAACTGATGATGATCTGCCACCAACACACCAAAATAGAATTCCCAGAGGGGCACGTCCTGCTGGGAATGGAAGATCTGCTGTAGGGTCAGTTCCATATCCTAGGATGTATGGTGAAACTGATATGGAAGCTCAAATTCACCAACTTGAGCAGGAAGCTTACAGTTCAGTTCTGCGAGCATTTAAGGCTCAAGCTGATGCCATTACTTGGGTACATTCTGTCATTTTGGTTCCTGAAATCTAATCTAATGTTTAGTAAATTTGTTTGATCAGGTTTAAATGACTGCCACATGACATGTATTTTCTTCAGGAGAAGGAGAGTTTGATTACAGAACTTAGAAGAGAGTTGAGGTTGTCAAATGAGGAACATAGGGAACTTCTAGGCCGGGTTAATGCTGATGATGTCATACGAAGGATAAGGTCTGATAAAACTGACTCGTTGTTACTTGTTTTTACAAGCTTAATAAGTGAGTTTTTCATTTAATTTTCAACTTTTGTTAATTAACAATATTGGATTTTACATTAGGGAATGGAGACAGGCAGGTGGCCATCAACCTGGCTTGCTGAGTACTGGTCAAGCTGTTCACGATTCAATTTCCAGTCCTACAATATCTGCATCCCGTAAGAAAAAGAAGTTAATGCAGTCTTTACCATCACAATCTTATGGTGGGCCATCTTCAACCTTTCACCCACAAACAGCGGCTGCACCCCACCTACCATCTTCATCTACTGCAAAACGAGGACCTGTCTCTGGATCCAAGGGGAAGAAGAACAAATCTGTGAGTAAACATTACAATTTAGCAGGTGGCAATTATTTTAGAGACATTTGTACGCTTTTATTGTGTTTGAATTGACCACCTAGCTGCTCCTTTTTGAAGTTTGAGTTTCTCATTAAAAATTATTGTAAATTAACTAATTAAGTATTACACCAAAAGAATATTTTCTCACATCATCATCATTAAATTTTTTTCCAATATTCAGGGTCAGCTGTTACCTGGCGTCTCTTCAATGAAGCAGTACCCTTCCTCAGGACCAGGAGGAAGGAATCAGATGACTAGTAGAGTGTCTTCCGGTGCTGTCATGGGTGAGCCTGCTGAGGGTGCTACATATGATCAATTGATTGGCAGGAGAGTTAGGACTAGGTGGCCTGATGATAATAACTTTTATGAAGCTGTCATCACTGACTACAATCAAGCGGAGGTACTTACAGCCTCCATGTCATAGGAATTAGGATTTCCATCCATATTAAGATGACATATTTCTTTTGGTCCTATCTCTTCAGGGTCGACATGCTCTGGTATATGACATGGGTACTCCAAATGAAACATGGGAATGGGTTAATCTAGCAGAGGTATTGTCTGATGCTTTTTCCTGATTCCTAAAACCAAAAAAGTTACCCCACACTCAAAAATGGGGGAAAAAATCTGATAACTTCTATTCCTGCTGGCATGAAAAGTGCTTTCCCATTTGTAAGGCATTAATATCTTTTCTCATTAATTTCAATCATTAGATCGATAGAATGGGAAACTCTAGAATTCAAACATAAAAATTTGACCTAGGCAATTATGAAGTATAGTTAAAAGTTCTTATAAATCCATGCATGTGTAACGGATTAAATTTTGTCCTACTAAATCTACTGGAGACAATTTTTTATTTTATCTATTTTTTTTAAACTTCCAACTTGGAAGTATGTTAACAAAGCTAAAAAGAATTCTTAAAAATTATTTTATGTAGTTTGAAATCGTCTCTTTATTTGGGATCATATGGACTATTGTTAAGACCAATAAAATTGAGTAGTCTATCAACTTTTACGAGGTAGGAAATTGTTTTTGTAGACTTTCCATACTTTTATCATTGAATTGGTTGGTCTTGTTTTACCCCTCCCATTTTTGTATTTTCTCGAAGTTCTTAAAATTAACACTAGAATTTACTAGTTCATCCAAGAATCAATTGATAAACTGTATGCTTTTTTATCATAGATATTTGATGATCCATCTTTTGAATTATTTTAACTGCTACGCTTCCTGATATTTTTTGTGGATTTTTGAACCACTTAAAAAACAATAGTTTGTTTGCAATTAAGGTTAGAAATTTGGAAAATTGAAGATTAATTCATTTATCTTGGATAATATCTAAAAAAAGTTTCTAGGAATGACTTTTCTGCAGTTATGATGTTTGATGCACTTTAGTACTTCGTTGATTTTACTGATGTAGATACAGTATTGTAACTGCAGATATCTCCTCAAGATATTCAGTGGGTCGGGGAGGATCCGGGAATCAATCACCGTGGGGCCTATGGTGGTTCTAGTCATGGGATGAATAGGTCTATTGGTCGTGATGGTGTTCCAGGAGCTGGAAGAGGCAGAGGAGGCGCAAAGGGGCAATCCAGGAAACATGTCTTACCTTCACAAAATGGCATAGGAAAGAAGGGTCCGGATGATATACAATTACTTAATACTGATACGCTAATAAAGGAGGTAACTTCAAACACTCAGGTGTAGCATTCTTTGATTGATTGCTTTTGATTGTATAATAATTTTTCTGGTGGACTTGGACAGGTTGAGAGGATTTTCAGTGCAAATCATCCTGATCTTGTAGAAATTGAGAAAGCCAAGAAAGTATTGAAGGTATGAGACAAAAGAATCTCCTTCATACACCCACACACAATTGTGCTGGCTGACTTGTTTGATTTTCTTGCAACGGGTTCATTTTCATAGATGATCAATAACTCATTCATCGCAGGACCATGAGCAAGCTCTTGTTGATGCAATTGCAAGGATTGCGGATCTTTCTGATGGTGAAAGCGGTACTTTCCATTTTATCATATTTTATGGCACATTCTCTGAGCTCTGTCATTCCACTTGTAGTAGTCCTCTAAGAAAAGTGTGGACCTTTCCAGGGGTGTCAGATGTGTCTATTCTTTCTATAGTCCTAAGTATTAATGAAAGTTGGGTTTATAAAATGATAGACCTTTCCAGAGCTGTTGATTTTAAACTCAATTATTTTATGCATGCCAGCATTCTTATAATTTGATAAATGTTTATATAGAGGGTGGCCGCCATTTCTCACATGCTCAATCGATGGATCGAGAATGACGAAGGGATTATATGGTAATGGTGGCCTGCACACTCATGCGGGAGGGTGGACTTCTCTTGTTGTACCGTGCCGTACAATGTATAGTTCCCTAACAAATGATAGGTAGCTCTAGAGGGTTTGGGTCTTTCGGATTAGGATGACGTTGACCATATTGTAGCTTGGCAATAATTATTTCGTTAAAATTAAAAATTGACATAGGACCCAACAACAACTGTTGCTTTTGTATCATACCTTGGCATCAATGATCATCACTTGTGATGTGATTGCGTATAAATTTGGTCTCCTTGTTTTGTTTAGAACTACCATACTTGTTCTCTCTCTCTCTCTTGCCTTGTCCTGCCTACCGTTACTAATTTCATTCTGTTTGCTGTTGACCAAAAACGGACGTTTTACCCTACTCGTAAATGTACATTTATTATATATGTTTATATATGAGTCAGATTGGTGGTGGTGGAGATATTTACGGTTTTGTTTACTTCATAACTTATAAAAGCTTAGCTTATAATTGGTTATGTAAGAAGTTAAATGGGCTTATGAACCCTTTGCATCAATAATTATTGTTGATGAGCTTATGATCAACTATGATTTGAACAATGTCAAGATAAAATGTAGGGCGGTGACTGGTGATATAGCAGATGAAGTGGTAAAGACAAAGCTAAGAACGGCAACAAGCACTAGCTAGCTATGGCTTCACTGTGAAGATATTACAGGTTTAATAATGAAGAAAATGAAATCTAGCCCTATGAAGTAAATACTACAACAGCTACATGAATAAACAGTGTACAAGAGAAGGAAAGAAATACAACCTGTGACTGACTGGTCAAATAATATACAAAACCGCACATCACCTCTTTGATCGCTTCTTGGGCCTCTTTTCCTTTCCACCATTTTCCCTCCCCCGCTTTGCAGAGACATTACTAGCTTCTGCTGCCACCTTCTTTGGAGGCCTCCCTACACTCCTCTTCGATTGACTACTATTCTCATTCTCATTATTCTTTTTGTCGCCGGAGCTGCTACTGCCGCTGCCGCCCTGCTTGGATGCTTTTTCTTTCACTTTGCCACCACTGATCATCTTCTTCTGGTCTTTCCCACTACTTCCCCCACCTTTGCTACTACTTCCACTACCGCCGCCGCCGCTTCTCAATGCCTCTGCCGGAGCACTTCGCTTTATCCTTTTCAAGAAATCCACTGCTGCGCTCCTCTTTTTATCTGTTCCTGCAGAACCTTCTGCTTTGCTCTTATCTGATTTTGGCGGTTCTGGTGGCTTGCTGATCGTGCCTGCCTTCTTGTTGGAGTTGCCGGTGACGGTGAGGTTTTTGTTGCTTCTTCTCAGGCTTCTTACTCTGGTGATGGGCTTTTCCTTTTTCGTGGGAGGTTCATCGTCTGTATCAGAAGAGGACGGCTTCAATGGGGGTGGTTTTGTATCTGCGGCTGGCTTCTTCTTCTCATGACCTGTTAAGTCACCCTTTTGGCCAAATGTGGCGGAGGAGATAGAAGGTTTAGCTGAGAATGCGCTGCGTTTCCTGCTGAACAGTATAGGAGTAGAAGCTTTGTGTTTTGACAAGAGAGAATCAGGGTTTGGTTTTGATGAGGATGATGGGTTGGGTGGGAGTGATTCTGGGTTTCTGGTAAGTGGCTCCGGTTGGGTCACCGGAATGCGGTGTGCAACCTCGGCGGAGACAAGTTGACCCAACTGATGAGCAGCACATGATTCGGCGGAGTCTTTGGGGAAGAAGGTGGCGGCATTGGTGAAGAGGAGGAGGAGATCACGGAAGAAAGCATGAGTGCAGCGGGAATAACTCCCGTTTCGGAGTCGCCGTTGTATGGTTTCATAATCCATTTGCTGTCGCACTACTTTCTTGTATTTTTCTAGTTCCTGCAACATTACAAAAGACCCTCATGAGTGAATTGAGATTTGCCCAGCTGCTATTACCCGAAAAAGAAATATAGAGAAAAATGATAAAGGTAAATGAGATTTTGATCTAATGGTAAAAAAATGGTAGTAATATAAAATTAATAGTGACAATATCATATCCCATATATACATATAAGACTCAGTTAAGCTAATTAAATAATTTATATTTGTTTGTTTTTTTCTTTACACTTATTTGTTTTACTTATAAACTGATGGATAATTTAACCATACACTTAATCTCCCCCAAATAAAAAAAGACAACTATATTTTATATTTAGGGCCAGAAGAAGTAGTATTAGGCAGCACTCATTCTAATTTGTTAAATTTATTTCATTAGGAGCATTTTTTAAAATTTAGTTATTTACTAATTCATTAATGTTCAAATATATTACATTTGTTGTAGCCAATTTTAGAAGCAAACGAGGGTAGATTATTGAAACATTTTCAACCCCATACCAAATCCAGTTTATGGGCCAAATTGGAGAAGGTCAAGCCCACCCATCTAAAACTGGGCCTATGATTTCCACGGGGTCTCTATATCCCAGCTTACTCTTCCCCCATTGCGACTAAAAGAACATAAAGAATCCTGGCTTGTGTCCTTATAAAGAAAACAAATAAAAAACAAATCCTCTGTGTTTTTTTTTGCCAACTAATTAACAAATCCTCATAAAGCATAGTAAAGATGTCAATCTTTTTTTGAAAATTTATTTTTTTTCAAAAACATATCGCTATTCATTATATATAATAAAACGTTTTCATTACAAAAAAAAGATGAAAAAAGACATTGTAAAAAAACAAAATACATTTATTACATATAACTAATTTAACTAATTTTAGTAATATCCCTTAACCTGCTCTCATATTAAAGGCTAGAGAGCTACTACATATTAATATGATATTATGATGGAAAGGTCAGTTAAACAGATAAATTAAGAACTCTTAAACAAGTATATATTTTCAAAAACGCTGTGGATTACGAGAACATATTAGTCAGTAATTAATAAACATTAGCTAAAAATTAATTTAAACCACCATAAATAATAACAGCAATAATTAATTTTTTTATTTTCACATAATACAAAAATCAAATATATTAAGTTAATTAATTTTTACTGATTTAATCACGATAAGTTTAATTCTAAAATAGTGCTTAGAATATATTCTATTGAATTTAACTTTATTCTATTATTTGTTCGAAGGCCTGGCCATTAAAAAATGGTCCACAGTGTTTCAAAAGTATTTGTCTCTATATTATAATAATAGAAAAATATCATTTAAACTTTAAAATCATGTTGACAATAATAATAATAAAATTAACTAGAATAATAAAATAATTAACAACTCCTTCTATTAGGAAATCACCTATTTAAAATTTTGAAGTTAAAGTGATATTTTATTGGATTTTTTTTTCTATTTAAAGGAAAAACAAAAACAAAAGCCTTGACTGTACGTAATTTATAAACAACTAAAATAAATTAATTTCATGTTTATTTAAATCATATTTTATATCTTCTTAATATTAAATTTATATTCAGATTAATTTGGTAATTATTAATTTATTAGACACATTCTTTCTTTTTTTGCCAGGGATATTAGACGCATTTTTCTCATGCCATAAAATTCGAGAAATGAGTTGCCTTATTCATGATTTATAAATATTTCTAATTCTCATAAATTTGTATTAATTATTTATTTCATTATATACACATGTTAACTGATAATTGCTCATGGATATTATCAAATTGGCTGAAATGTCCGAAAAAAAACTTAAATAAAATGTTGTTATAAATTATAAAATTCATTATATTGAGATATGAGACTCATATTTCACCATTGGTCCACTGGGTACAAATCACTAAATCAATGTGGTTAAAATATTAGATCCATTTAAAAATAAATAAATTAAATCCATGAAAATAAATTATTATTTATTTATTTTTAAACTAAATTTTCTACGCAAAATATTTTTCGAAATGGGTCAATGCTCAATTAAAAGCATTGGATTGGATTATAAATGTATTTTCAAGACTTTCTGAAATATCTATGCTTTTTTATTACAAGTTTTGAAAACATTTGTGTAATAACGATTCTACCCATGCAAATATGATTTGGATTAGGTACCTGGCTCTCGAGACGGCGCTGGAACAATGAGTTGTGATCGTGACCCTTGATAGAATCCAACACCGCAATCAACGGCTGAACTTTCACGGCCACCTCATCGTTCTCTGGCGACTCCTCCTCCTCCTTCCTCCGCCTCGGCTTTCTTTTCCTCGTCAAACTCGCGGAGCTCTGCACCTCACTGCTCTCTCTCGTTCCTCCCTCACCACCACCATCCCTCGAGTTCGTCACTGAGTCTCGCAACTCAGACGAGTCCTCCACCTTCCTCTCCTCGCTCGGGGGAAGTGAATCGCCTGTCGGCACTTTCGCCGCCGCATCGTAGCTTCCGTTATTAGATTCTTCTCCGAGCGGATTGGCCTTCCTCTCGACCGCATCCGGTTCATTCGGACCGGCCTGGTCCGGGTTCGGTTCTAATTTAATTTCTCCCTCTCCGGTTTTCCCAACGGAAACCGTCGAGTTAGACTCATTCACGGACTGATTTTCCCGGTCGGATTCGTCACTTGCCGGTTGCTTCATATTATGATCCTCATCAAGCCGCGTAGCCGGTTCGGCACTCGTCGGCTCTGGAACTTTTTCAAGCCCGCCTTTTTTGTCCTTTTGCGATTTCGGGTCGCCGGAGCCGGCCAGATCCGGTTTTTCTTCCTCTTCTCCGATGTTCTCCTTCACACTCTTGCCTTTCACTTCCTCCAACCTCTTCACCTTCAGCTGCAACGACCTTTTCCGGGGAAAATTAGCGGAAAGAAATTTGAAAACGAATTAGATCTAAAACCCAAAAATCGAGCAAACTGATGAAAATCGGCGAGGGGAGAGAGATTTACAGAATGGAAACGTCGGAGCGCTGGACGGCTTCCTGGAGTTCGGAGACGCGGAGTTTCCTCAGTTCGTCAAGCCAGGGTACATGATCGGCGTCGTTACCGGCGGCAAGGGTGTCGGGGGCGGCGTCGTCGAGGCTGGCGGCGAATCGGCGCCTGAGATCGAGGAATCTCTGGCGGCAGTGGTTGGCGGTGACGGGGAGGGTGGTTCGGTTCTGAACCTCCGTGGCGACGGCGTCCCAATCCTTAAAGCCATGACGCTGGACGGCGCAGGCAAGCAAAAGTTCCTCGAACGTACCCCACTTGTGGTGGTGTGGATTAGTCTCTGGGCTTGTGGGATGGTTTTCCATGCGAGAGAGAGTCTCAGCCACTTCAAATCTTATATTTCATAATCATCATATCCTTAGGGAGTTTCCTGTTTACAGTTTTTTTCTTTTTCGTCGTTAAAAATAAAGGGGAAAAAAGATTAAAAATTTATAAAGAACTAGGGTTTAGGTTTGGATGGTGATTATGGTTGAGGAGGGAGGAGGGAGGCCGAAATGGGATTTAAAAGAGATTGGGGGGAATGATTGGAAGAGAAATATTGGGGAGGGAAGCATATGTGAATGTGTTATGCAGTTAGGCAGAGATCTCTCTCGCGGGACGGATTGGTTGGTGTGTTCAAGTAACGTACTAGGGAAGAAGCCCCAGGCCTCACCACTCATATTTGTCACGTAACCGTGTCAATCACTGTACATATATCTATTATATATAAAAACATTGGTTTCTCATTTCATTACATGTGCTTCTCTTACATGTTTTTTAAGTACTTACCTCCTCCTGTCCTAATTATAGAAGTAAATTATCAGAAGTTGGGGAGATTAAGGAAGGAAGTTAAATTAATTAATTATGTGTATTTTTCAAAAATACACCTCACAATATTTTTCCATTCATCTTATAATTTTAACAACAAAAATTACAACACTGCACACTCCACGCACACAATTGCACTCGCAAGGTCACATACAATTTGCTCAGTTATTTAAAACTCTTAAACTCCTAATATTACAACTAGTTTCTATTACAAATCAATAATCTTAATATTATATGTATTTTCCAAATCCGTGTTGTAAATTAATTATTGTGGAAAAAGTATTAGTAGGAGTGATATGAGAAAAATTTGACAAAAATTGCTCAAAATTATTTTATATAAAAGGAAAAAACACTTCTTATGTTGTAGGAGAAGTGTTTTCTCATGTCTCACACACATGAAATGGTTGGACCCACATAAATATATATAATGCTCATTATATATATGTGTGGGTCCCACCATTTCATGTGTAGGAATCTTTTTCTTCTCATGCAACATGAGAAGTTTAAAACCCTATATAAAAAGGTATAATTTAGGGGTATTACAGGAAAAAAATGACAAAAGTTAAAACTTACTCTTATAATTAGGATCAAAACCAACTCTAAAATTTGCTCCTATAATTAGGACTAGAGGGAGTATTTCCTTAATTTGGGGGTGTGGAAATTTTTTATTTTTATTTATTATATTAAATTATATATTGTATCCTAAAATATATTTTTTTACCCGGTATCTAATTAATTTTCAGTCCTACATTTAGAAATATTTTTCATGTAACACCAGTATCCTAAAAATTAATTAATTTGAGATATGTGTGCAAAAAAATATTTCAGGCATATAATTTAATCTAAATAAATAAAATATAAAAAAAATTAAAAAAAATGTCACACCCCCGAATTAGGGGGATAAGCATCTAAAAAACATATAAGGGAAAAGCATATAATGAGAATTCAAAACATTCTTAATGCTACTTACCTTGTAACATAATACTCTCTCCGGTTTGCATTATTACAAACTTTGTCATATATTTAGAACCGGAGTGCAATTTGCACTCTAAACTGTATCTTATATTTAGTACCAGAAGTGATAATATTTATTTTTTACCAATGTAACATGATAATATGAAACGTTAAAAAATTTAATTGAATTGGATATCGCAGACCAAAATAATTGAATTGGATCTTGGATTAAGGCGGTATAATTTATGTTAATTTTTAATTGTTAAGTAATAGGGAAAATGGCAGAAAAATATCCCTTAAACTCTAAAATCTTGTTGACAACAACACTAATGAGATTAACAAGTTTGTTGGAAAATCACCTATTTAATATTTTAAAATCCAATTGATATTTTCTTGGGATTTTTTCTAAATTCATACTATTTATGGTCTTGTTAATTCGGGATTAGATTTAGTCCAAAATATAATACTTCAATCCATTTTATTTGGTATATTTATCATTTTATTGTTGGCAAAAAAAAAAATTTCTCGTTTTATTACAAATTAATTTACCTAAATCAGAAGCTGCCTAATATATAATATAATATTAGACAAGTATATTTTAGAGGGATCACATCATATTTATTCAAATTAACTAATTTATTTAATTTTCTTAACCTAACAAAATAATTAAGTAGCTTTTATATCAATGAGATATTAAAGTATAATATATGAGATTTCTGAGACTCATATAAAATAGAACTCTTCTTGGTTATTTGTTATATGTGGTGTAAAATGGATGTGGATCACTAATAATGGATTGTTTTGTTTTATTACAGTATAAATGTATTATATATTATTTATATATTGATGAATTATTTATAGGTATCATAGCTATGTTTGACAAGAGGGTTATAAGCTATGAGAAGTATGATCGGGGTTCTCACTATGTAAGAGCATGAACGAAGTGTTGACTCTTATTCTGATATGACCAAAATAGCTAGACGGTTGCACAGTCAAGAGATTGATGCGTAAAATATGTTAGGAGGTATCGGACGGTGTCCACTTACCTCCAACTCTTATTCCCTTGATATCAGAGTCATGTTTAATTACAATATAAATGTATTATATAATCTTTATATATCGATGCATTAATTTACTATTTATGATTTATACTTCATAATGAAAAAAGACTTCCGTTGTTAGAGAGAGAAAAAAAGACTTTGGTCATTTTTTAATAGTTTACCCACGGTTTTTTTTTATATAACAATAATTTTGATATTCACTTCCTTTCTAGATCATATAATTTAATATAATTTCAATAATGATATTTGGAATGATTAAATACTAGAGTGTAAAAGATTTAAGAGAATTTTCTCTACAAAAAATAGTAAAATAAAAGTTTCATTATAAGCCTGGAAGGAATTTCTATGCATGTCCTGCCTAAAAAGCAGTTACTATTAATGTATAAAAATATTCCCAAACTTTTCTTACTTTAAATTGGTACAGAAAAAAAGGCATCCGCATGCCATTTTTTATTGGAAAAATTCCATTCATCGTTAGATAAGGCTTAATTTCAGTCCACCAATAAAAAAATTAGAATTTCATTATACCTTTGGGTTAAAACAAAATTAAATTTTATAAGTGAAAAGACTATGTCCTTGTTTTACTTTTTTTTTTATAAGAGCATTTATAAAATAAATAAAGGCAAAACTAGTGAGTTAATAAGAATATTTCAACTATTTATAAGATAAATAAGGAAATTATAAGGAAAATAAGGGTATTCTTAAAACAAATAAAGGTATTTATAAGAGAAATAAAGGGATTTAAGAAAATTCAGGGAGTTAAACATATTTTGACTATTTAAAAACAAATAAGGATAACCATAAGCAAAGTAAAAGGATTTTAAAAAAACAGAGGCACAATTTTCTTTTTATTCATAAAAATTAATTTCATCTTGACTCCTTAAGATTTGGATTAGGATGCAGTGAATTTCACGTTGGGATTGACTATCTATCTTCCACGTGGTTGAATGAAATTCTCTCTCTTTTTTTGGGTAAAGGAATAAAAATACACATGTGCTTTACCCCGGGAGCGCTAAATACCAAATGTTTTTTTTTGGAGCAAAAATACACACGTGGTTACTATTTTGGAGCAAAAGTCACATCCCACCGTTATGTTACTATTCACCGTAATGAGAAAGAAAGAGCTGAAGTGAACAGTAACATAACGGTGGGATGTGAATTTTGATCCAAAATGGTAACAACGTGTATATTTTTTCTCTAACAAAAAGCATATAGTGCTGGGCGCTCCTGGGGTAAAGCACATGTGTACTTTTACTTCTTTACCCTCTTTTTTTTTTTGTTACTCCTTAGTTTAAAGAAGAATGGAGCAGGCCCAAGTAATGCTTACCCACTTAACGGCCCATCCATCCATCATGGCCCACTGCACTGTTTAGTTACAGTTGCCTTTCTTTCTCGATTTGTGCGTGTCATCCGTGACATATTCACAAATCCCTCGAACTAATGTGAGTTTTATATCAAAAAAAAAAAAAAACTAATGTGAGTTGGCTTAGATGGGGATCGATCCTGCGTTAGTCAAGGCCCGGTGGGAGGCATCCGAGGGTCCAGGAAGCGGTGGGACTTCGTTGGTAGAGGTGGAGCGTAAGTCCCGGTATGTCGCTCATGGACCAGCCTCAGCGTGTCTCGCCTTGGATTGTGGGTGAGCCCAACCCCTTTCCTAAAAATGTTCTTATAAAAAAAAAAAATATTCACAAATCCCATTAAGGAAGCGGTCTCAATGCCTTTCAAATCTCACTATCCAAATATTTATATTTATTTGATCAAATTATGTATTTTATTATTATCAAATTTTGTAATTTCACATTTTTCACAATTTTGATTTTAATTTTTTTCTTATAATTATCTTAAAAGCCACTTATCTATAAGTCATTCTAAATAAGTTTTATACAATCAGACTTTTCTATTAGTTACTTATGCAACCAACAATCCAAATATAAATCATGTTTCACAATCTGAATTTTACCCAATCAAACTTTTTCATAAATCTGATTGTCTACTGATATCCATGGGAGGACCCAAGTTATATACAACTACAAGGGGGGCAAGTGCCCCCCTTGAATTTGAGATGTTTTAAATAAAATTAACAAATTAATATATATTTAAATTATTGTCCGCCCTTAAATTAAATACTCCCCCTTAATACATCAAGAGTACACTTCGTAATTAAATAGGGGATGAATGGTTAAATGATTGTTTAGTGCCTTATATTGAAAAATATGTATTTGATAGCATTGACAGTAAGACAATTATGATAGAATTCCAAAAAATAAGTCCTAGAATGATGACATTGTAATTATTTTTATTGTTATATACTTTTGTTATTAAAATATATGTACTTGAACTTATTGAGTGTCCACCCTTCATTATAATTTATGTAACTGTATTTCTAAGAACATTTAACCTTGCTTTTCTAAATGACAGGTTTGTAAAATAATTATCTCTTTTATCATATCATCAGTGTTCACTTGATTTCATGAATACTTTTTTGATATTCTTTTCTATTCTTGTTTATATTTTTTTTGTTTTTTTAATAAATTTAAAACTTTCCTTCAAAGAGAAAAAAATCAGGGGCGTTGCCCCCAAATCCTTCTACCAATGGTGCCCCCTCAGTAAATTTCTGAGTCCGCCCCGCCGATATCTCAAACAATATCAACAAACACATTTACAAGCGCTATTAATGAAGCAGTCTCTGTTCCTCTTATGGAGACCATGGTTAACACTAATATTTGGAAGAGCTTTTGAAATTCTTATAAATACTTACATAAGTCGAGACAACACTTATCTCACATATTTATCTCATATTTTATAAATTATGATTAAAAAGTTAGTATATTCTTACAACATACTCTGTCGAAACAAATAAGTCATGCGTCATCATCATCTCTTTAATACATATCCTAGTTGTGAAGAATGAATATTTAGATATCAGGTCATTAATAACTTCTTCTTCTCTTTTTTTTTTTTTTTTTTTTTGTACAACCCACTAACAAGACTTGCCATCTCGGTATTATATTATTGTTGTTGACTCTATCCATGAATAGTTTGCAATCGGATTTCTAAGAGATCACTTCTCCACATTGTTATTGTTTTTAATTCAATTGCCATCCCTATCATCATTGAGGTTTGAATTTTTTTTTAAAAAAAAATGACATAAAAATTAATAGTAGTACTTGCAAATTGAAATCCCCAAAATTAAAATCCGTATTTTTCAAAAATATTTTCCATAATCTGAGTCTAAAGTTTTAACTTTTACACATTCTTTTGATATCCCAACATTCTTTTGAATCGTTATTTATAAAACCATTTAATTTAATGTGTTATCACAACACTGATTTTTAGTTTTTACTCAACAAAAAATTCAACGGTTAAATCAAAATTTGGAATGGACTAGGAATTATACACACACATTTTGAAATATCTACAATTTGTTGCCACCAATAATTTTTGTTGTTGCTTATCTGATATCCAGAGCTTTGCCCTAACTAATCCAGATCCGACCCGGGTCGCGAACCTGTCTATGGCGGGTGAGTCTCACATAGAGGCTTTTTTGCATTCACAAGACTCAAACTCGAGATCTTACTTAAGTGACACAAGCCGCTTACCACTTGTATCAACCCCGTTGGTGTAGGCGTGTAGCCACCAATATTTACAATTAATTTAAAGTTGAAATGGTATACCGTTTGGATAGCTTTTAAGGCAAAAAAAACCCAGTGACATACCCAGTAAAGAAAAAGCCCAGTTGAAGATGTTTGAGATAGTTTTTATCCTAATGGGCTTCTAAAATAAAAAAGCTCCATTAGTGTTGACGCTCATGGACCCCACTTTTTGCCCACTGGAAACGTTTCGTTTAGCCGCGTCCCTGGACCTTCGCGCAGAGCTTTAGGGACAGTTCAAAATAGCCCATCAAATGCTTCCATGTAGACATATTCCTCCCATACTTCTTTTTTGAAAATTGAATTCCATAACCACAATTAATTAATTTCTTTTATTATAAGCATCAATACCTTCTTTTATGGCCACGAAAAAAGTCACAAAATTATTTTTTTCGTGGAAAAATTCTTTTACTTGATTTTTATAATATTTAAAAAATATTAGTACTTTAAGGTTATATAAGGTATTTTTTGTCTCTTAAGTTTATAAATTATACATTTAATCATATAATTTTAACATCGTTAATGTTACTAATTAAAATAGTTAGTAATTAAAAAATTTGTATGCATTCTAATTTATATGCAATTTTATTCATTAAATATATTTACTTTAGGGCTTTATTGTTTATTAATTTTTTAATAATAATTTAATTTGTTCTCAAATTTAAAATTACATTTAAATTTTTTTCTTCCATTATCGCAATATATACAACTAATATTAATATATATAATATTCAATAAGATTCATGTATTTTTTAGTTATTTTCCATTTTAGCTGAGTTTTAAAATAATAATCCAAACAATCATAAGTTTATAAAAAAACCACTTGTACAAAAGCCAAATCACATTTACAATTTGATTTTTTTTTATTGAACTTCTGTAAAAGTCAGATAAAAAATAAACCACTGCTAATAAAAAAGGTCGAATAACTTACATATTTTGTGGGTTACATTGCATGATGACAACTAGGCGGACGTGCCTGTGGTGTTAAATAAGAGAAGATAGTTCATGTGTTGTCCGTGATTTTCAAGAGTGGCCCTCTCTAATCTCCACGGAAGCAGTTGATTCCTCAAAGATAAAATGGTGAATATTTCTTCTCACAAATTGCAATAATCTTATCACTATGCCTAGTGATATGAAAGTTTTTTTATAAACATCGTGAGTTGGATCTCATTTTTTTTATAAACATCGTGAGTTGGATCTCATTTGTGATTGATCTTAAGGTGTCAAACTAGATCCTTGGAATGACGTTTAGCCAATAGGGTGTGGGGTGTGTGCTTAGTGTGACTGAATAGTAAAATAGATGAATAGAGGATGTGTACCTTTTAAGTTATCTTCCTATATATAGAAGTTACCTAGGTTTGAAGTCTCTGGGTTTTGTGTGCCTTGGACTGCTTTTGCACTTTCAGATCAACTTTTCATTGTTACCTGTGGGCAGGAATATTGAAGCTTATTATTATGTCCCACATGAGTTTGCAACAGGAAAGTTGGTCTGGTTTTGATTTAATGAGTGTTTGGGAAACAAAAAACCATGGTTTCAAAAGTTTTTTTTCATAAGTTGACACAAAATTTATCTCACATATTTATCTTATAAATTGTATAATTATTCTTTAAAAACTAATCCAAACGTGTATTTAGATTTAAAAAAAAAAATATCCATTTTTTTGTTGTAGACTCAGCATGGCCTGTTTAGTAAAAGATATATTAAAACCCATAGCCCAATCTCTTTAGGGAAACAGGCCACTTACTTAAAATTTCAACATCCCTACTGTGTTCGGCTTTTGTTTATCTCCCCTGTTTGTTATTGGACTCATATTCTTCTATTTTGGGCATAACCTCCATATTAGGCTTAAGCCCAGTTCATTTTCTGGCCCAACATTAAATTTTCAGATTTAACATTTCACTAAACTCGAACCCCTATTCCTTGGGTTCACCATGGCTAAAGTGTTTTATTTGGACTTTTCATAAGGCACTTTCGATCCTGCAATGAACATTAATTATTTTTTTCTATGTCTGCCCATAACTAATAAGGGTAGTAGGTGATAGTAATAATTAATTTGATATTAGCTCCAAGCGCCCGCCTTTAGATTATTGTATTGAAAATTTCCTAAATTTTTTTTTTACAAAAAAAAAAAGAAAGAAACTAAACTCGGTTTTCTCACCCAAAAAAAAAAAACTAAACTCGGTTTATCAAAAAAAAAAAAAAGAAACTAAACTCGGAGGTTAGAGCAGTCAACTAAAGAATCAGCTCCACCAGGTCTTGTTAACTGGCCTGTAGATAGGTTGAGGACTAAACTTAAGAGGTTAGAGCAGTCAAGTAAAGAATCAGCTCCACCAGTTCGCTTTTACTTGTCAACGTTCACGGTTCATACAGAATCGTGCAGAAGTGTGGAACTCTCATCTCCGTCAATTTCTCTTCCGGAGATTAATCAGAGGGTAATTCCCCAAATCATGATAGTGGTCGATGGGGTTCCGTTCTCTGCGCATTCATCTTCTACATCTCAGGTATCCCTTTGGTCCATTTCCCTCAATTGCTCGTTCTCTCTCCCCACCGCCCCCAAAAATAAATAAATAAATCTTTTTAAGTGATCAAGGGGAACATCGACGAAATAGAAACCTAGAATCTTGGTGCTGCTCTGGTTATTTATCCTATAATTCTTGCCAGTATGAAATGGGCTTGTTTATACTAGCCATTTAGGTTAACTTTAACGCATTCTTCGGTAAAGAGATGAAGGCGTTGGCATAAAGGCATCAGGGGACCGATTTGTTATTGAAGTCAATGCCATGGAGTGTGATGTTTCTGTATTACGTGTTGCTTTAGGAACTCTATGGCTAATTATTATTTTAAGTCAGTGCCTGTTGTCTAACTCCATGGAAGGATACATGTTTGGTTGAAGTTAAGCTTGAGTTTCATGGTATTCTCAACTTGCCTTATGGATTGTATCATCCATGGATACTTGGGCTTATTGTTTGACTCTGACGGTTGACAATTAGGAGCACATGTCTATGAATAGCTACGCCACTACCTATGAATTGGTTGGGCTGTGGATGAGGGAGGCGGGTGATCGTAAAGAGAAGCTTGAAGCTGATCAATCTGGAAATCATGGCTTATTCATAGAAAACTCAATAAAAAAACCTGATCTTTTTATATACTCATAGATAAACTTGTAAAATACCTGACATTTGGGCTTGTGTACAGGGAATAGACACTCTACGTGCTTTATTGGAGAATCCTTTTGTGGTATCTGCCTCAAAGTCTTTCAAGGCTATCCCAGAGAGGAATTTTTCAGTTTCAGGAGAGTCTTGTTCTGATGGATCGAAATGGGTATATGTATTCCAGAGTGAATATGCGACTGTGGACCCTGCATTAGTTGATGTATTTACCTTTCTCCCTCTGTTCAATTTCATTAGGAAAATATGAGAGCACTGAATAGTATGACGCCAACATAGATTTCAATTGTTTGTATTTGATTTCACTGTGCTTTCTTCTCTCTCTGCATTGCTAGTATGTTGGCACTGATGAGGCAACAACGTGTGTGGGCCTTGCCATTCGGAACAGGAGCAATGGGATGTAAGAATTAAGGATTAAGTCCTTTGTAGATAGGAAGTTCTCTGTATTTAAATTTCACTTATTTTTTTTTGGGGCCACAGCCGATGTCTGGTTTATTATTTTATCTCTGTGTTGCAGGACATCACTTGCCCATATGGATTCGCCCAATATAGTAGATATAGGCCTTTCTCAAATGCTATCACTACTTGTTGATCACAATATGGAGACTGAGTTTGAGGCTTTTTTCTTTTTCTAAACTTTTTCAATGATTTATTTTGGCTATCTGTACTTCTAGTCTAGTGATGATACTTCAAAAACTATCTTTTAACTGAAACTTTGTTGTATTTCAATACAATGCAGGTGCATCTAATTGGGGGTTTTGAAGATGTTTCACCAAAAGTCTGACTAGAGTCTTCTACTCCATTAATAATTTTCATTAAATGTAGTTTCATCTCAGTAGAATAATTGTTCAGTCTCTTGGACTTCTGTGCAGCATGCTAATGGTAGGGCAGAATCAGAAACCCATTCAGATTTGGTTGGTTATTCCTTTCCGTTGTGTTCAAAAATTGTCCAAGCTTTATGCACAAGGGAAGAGACCTTTCATCTTCAAACCTTCTGTGTTCTCGGGCAAAACACCCAAAGGGATTCTTATGGAAACACATTCCCCATTTTCAATGGATTTGTGGTCAGCACCTGCATTATTTTCTCCTGAATCTTGTTACCTTTTCTTTTGGTTTGTTTATAATGTGAAATAATCCTCTTTCTTCCCATCATTATATAAAACAAATTCTCATGCCCAAAGCACATGGTGAAGTTTCCTCGCCCATCTCTGCCTGCATATTTGTTGATCACTAATGGAAATGCTCATTGTGTTTTTTCCACTTCGAAGTTTGTATAATAGCTGTCATAATGTCTTGACCATTAATAAGAGACAACCAATTGAAAGATTTACATATAATACTCAAACTTGTGCGCATAAACATCGTCTTCTTGTTTAATTACAATCAGATCTGTTTCGATTTATTAGCATCTGAGAGTCTAGCATGCTTCTCATGAAGTTTCAGCTGCTTAAACATAAAGCTGGAAACTTTTTTAGGATACTAGTACAGGTATAGTGGCAAGATCGTAGTACTAAATTCTATGAGCAAGTTATAAGGTTCATAAAATAATGTTGTATCTGCATTCTGCAGAATCAATTACTATAACAGACAATATTATCATATTGGAAGGGTAAAACTATTTATGGTTGCGTGACACGTTTTGGTTATTCACAGTTTGTGAAAGACATGTTTCAGTTCCTTCTTTTAAATTTTACCATGTACTCATAGTCTAAAGGGGATTTCAACTTCTTAATCTTATTCACCATTTCAGGTGGAAACTATGACCGGAAGAGTCATCCCAGCAAGTTTTGATCGAACTTCTAGGTGCCCTGATGAAATTGTCAGGAGAATACGAGTGACTGCTTCCTTTGAAGATCCCAATGGGAAGGGGAAGTTACTAGAGACATATGACACTAAAACAGATCGGTTCATAATTGCTCCATGCCGCTGGTAAATTGGGGGAGATTATAACTTCATCTTGAACATCTGCATTTATATATTGTTTACAGTTGGAAGCTGAACGAAAACAAGTATTTAATTATGTTATGATGTTGAAAATTATTTTCTAGCAGTCTATAGTATCTCTTTGATTAACTAATGTTGAAGCTTCTTCCCCTGCCCCTTCTGATTTAGGACTCTTCGCCAACATCATATTGCATCGGCACTAATTCATCGTTCTGATTCGGAAATTCTTCCAATATGTTCTACCTCACCTGATGCCGAAGGCCCAGGTTTTGTTGACAGCTTGAGAAGGTAAAAACGCTTTGATTCAATGTTTCGGACATTAGAATATTATTTAATTCAAATAACTATCAGTTGCTGCTGAGAGAGAGAGTATGAAAGGAATTATGCAAAATATTAGATTGAGAGGAAAGAAGTCAGTGGACAGAGGCAAATAGTGTAATTTGACTTGTGTACAATATAAGTTCATCATCGAGTTTAGACACTATAGTATAAAAAATCAAATAGTCATGTGAAAAAAAGTCGGAAAGAATCAGATCATTGAAACTTTGTTGTATTTCACCTCACTTGAACCATGAGACAATCAACTGGCTATGGTTGTTGCCCCTAATCTTCTTATGTTCATTGTGGTCAGGCAATGGAATTATTTGATTGAGCATCCATACTGGACAGAAACCTTCCCTAAGAGGCAGCCTCGTATTTTTGAGAGGACAGCTGATGGAGGCTGGAAAAGATGTTAACGGCACTCTAAGGCTGCAAACCTTTTTCCATTATTATTAGACCAGCTCCTGCAATGTCATGTTTCAGGGTTGGACATGGATTGATTGGTTTCTTTGTCTGCTAAGGGAAATGATCTATTGTCAGTGTTACTGGACATTTAATTTGTGGTCAACTGCTCCTGACTCTCTAGTTTTATTTAAAATGGTAACAATAATAATTAGGTTTCTCCTATAAATTATATGATTGTGTTCCCTCAGAATTTTACTTTCCTTTGCTCTGGAAGAAATTCTTCCCCAGAGGCTTGGTTTGGAAGGGAAGAAAAATGAGGAGCAGAGACTATCAGGAGGAAAACTTCCATAATTAGTAAAAAATTTGACTGCTTTTGAAAAATTTCCCTTCCACCATTCCCTTCCCCCTATTTTTCTCCCCATTTGGAACGGGAGTTGGATTTATTTTTTTGTGTAATTTTTTAATTTTCAGATCAAATATGTATTAGTATTTTTAACTATGGATCTTTTTTTACCTATATAAGTACGCTTGGGTTATTTCAGACAAAAGTGAGTGGGGAGAAAATTATAGCCAATTATTCAGCAACATACATGTTTCTTAAAATTGTTGAATCAGAGTGTTTTTATACGAACATGTTGAAATTGTGGACTCACTGTCAATCGTGTTAAAATCGTGTTAAAAGGAAATTCCAAATCTCAATATTACAGCTTGTTGAACTATAATCAAGAGACGCCAAGGGAACATGAACTTCTTGGATTAAGGACCCGTTTGTTACAAAGAATTGAATTGGTAAGGAGGGAAATGAACTTTAGAGGAGGGAAAGGAAAGGAAATGAAGATTTGAAAGATGAAGGGAGATGGCTTGAGTTGTTTGGTAGGAAGAAAATGAAGAGGTGGTAGTTGGTAAAGAATTAGGAAATGTCTATTTTACCCTCAAAAGAAATTAATTCAAAATAAAAAGAAAAATATTTTTTTTTTGCTAAAATATATTTTAAAAAAGGGTTAAGGTGCAAAAATAGACATGTATTTTTGTCAAAAGAGCGTCTAGTAGCAAATACTTTTTTTAGGTGTAAAAGTAGACACACGGTTACAAAAGTGGAGCAAAAATACCGTTTGACCGTTAGTTGACTTTTTCTGAACTGAAAATGATGACGTGGACAATGACGTAGATGTTAATGTTTTATAAATTACAGTTCAGCCCCGGATACATTTCAAAAATTTCAATTTAGTCCCTCTATAAACTTTTAAAATTTTCATTTAAGTCCCTAGTCAAAACTTGCATTTTGACCAGGGATCTTCTTCTTCCTCCAGCGACCCGACATTGAAACAAGGCTCTCTGTTTGTCCTTCTTTCTTACTCTCTGGTAAATCACAGTGAACATTCATCGAAATAGAAGAAGATTCATATTTTGTTTCTTTCTTGTTCCCATCTTCTGGATAAACAAATTGAACCTTCTGTGATAGCCATACCTGGCGACAAAATCATCGCAAATTGATAGCCATCGCAATTTCATACCTGGCGACAATTTAATTGGGGAAAATCACTACATAGTTACACAGGAATAATTGCAGAGAACCCAGAAGCCAAATCATGTTCATGTACAAATCAACTATCCTATTAACCCAATATCCATTAGACTTATCCTGCAAACTCACGGATAACACGTTAAGCAGGGAAATCGATGCTGCCAAAGAAGACGAAGAACATTTGGTTGGAGGAACATTTGGGGCTTAGGGTTCGAATTTGTGGATGTGACGGAGCTGAACCTCTGAACCTTCAACCCCATTCCCCTCATCACCTTCGTAATCTACCTGATAAGAACGAAAATCTCAGAAAATCTCAGAACTAGGGAAACACAGATAGAGGGAGGAAGGGAGCCATAGAGAAGTACTTTTTGGGGCTTTCCGATAATGGCGAAGACGGAATCGAGGAGGTCATCAATGACCTTGCTGCCACGGCGCCGGTTGATCCTGTGAGAGAAACGGCAGCACAAACCAACATCACAAACGATTCCGTCCGTCGACCATGGATTCCTTCCGTCGACCCTTCTCTCTCTCTTTCTAGTTGAAGAAGAAGAAGGTCCAGCCTCTACAAACTCGTGGCACTCACTCTCCTCTGATTTTTTCAGATTCGCCGGCGGTAATGGAGGAGTAGTGATCGCCGGCGACGATGGAGATGAAGTGGGCGGTGAAGTGGAGAGAGAGTGCGTGAATGTGGGTGATGAAGAAAGAGAGTGCGTGAATGTGGAAGAGGAGGAAGATTTCGATCAAAAAAAAAAAAAAAAGAGGAGGAAGATGGAACACGTGTGCAGTGAAATTAATAGATAAATCGGATCCCAATGCCATGTCAGCTTAGATAACTGACGTTAGTTTTAGATAACGGTGGATGTGTATTTTTGCCCCATTTTTGTAACCGCGTGTCTACTTTTGCACCTAAAAAAAATATTTGCTACTGGACGCTCTTTTGACAAAAATACATGTCTATTTTTGCACCTTAACCCTTTAAAAAAATATATTATTGTTAAATTCGAACTCGTGAAAAAAAAAAATCGCCAAATTTGAAATTTCCCGCCAAATTTGATCTTTCCCGCCAAGTCCGTCAAATTTGAATTTCAGGGGTAAATCAGTCAAAAAACCATTTTCCTGGGTAGATGGCAGCTTTCCTTCCTTTTTCGGATGGAAAGTATTTTCCCTCAAATGAGGGAAGATGGACCCTCACTGGAAGATGCTGACTGGACTTTATGTGTAACAAACACCCAAAATCCATGGGAAGATTGGGATCTTCCCTTTCCCTCCCCAAGCTTTCTTTGTAACAAACGGGTCCTAAGACTCACAAACAAACTTTTGAAGTGGGGCTGAGAACAGATTCATCTCGAAGTGGGAAATCGGAATCTCTCGAAATTTTGAAGTGGGGCTGAGAACAAATTCATTATGGAAGGAAAAGTAGGAATCAACTCATCTTGATGAGGGAAATACACACACACACACAATATTGCCATTGCCATGAAAAGAGGTATAATAGTCTTGAAAAAAGATTGAATATCTTTTACAGAGGTGATTCGAATCCTGTTTTGGTGCACATCCTTAAGAATATTTTTGTTTATATATACTCTGATCTTTTATATAACACATATTTATCTAATTTGATTAGATTAAGAAAGTTGGTTAAAATAGTTATTATAACATGTAGTTTTAAAAACACTTATCATCCATAATTCTCTCATTTTCTCTCCTCCTTTGATTATTGTTGACAAATATGAAAATTATGTCTTATATTTAAGATTAACGTCAACTCCCTAAATATGTCTTATATTAAAGACGAGAAGAGTAATATATATTTTTGTGTGTTGATTAATTTTGTCAAAATATTTTGGTGGTCTGAGTTTAGAACACCGTCCAATGTGGATTTGAGTATAAAGATTAAAGCGACAGAGAATCCGTGTGAAAAATGAATAAATTTAGTGCCCATTTACACATCATGAAAGAACACGAGCACACTTGTATATTTTCTGATGCAGACTGATGATAAATTCCAGAAATGAAAAAAAAAAGGCAGATTCTAAGAGTGTGGTCCATATGCATATGCATGATGGGGAGGAGACAAAAAAAAAATATTCCCACCAATTATTACAAGTTAAAATAACCGGGAAAAAAAACAGAATATTTTGGAGGTGTATATATAGGAGGTATATGAAGTAACATGAGCAACAAGCAAAACTTGAATAACCCGCTTTGAGAGAGAGAGAGAGTGAGTATCAGAAGCAACATGGCCTCAATGCAATACTACAGAAGTTGCAGTGAGACCTACGATAACCAACACCATGAAAACTCATCCCTCACCCACAAGGTCTCTGACATGGCTGGCAAGGTCTTCCATGGAAACAGCCACAAACACAACCACAACAACCAGTCTCTCTGCCATGGCCAGACCACTCTGCAACCTCACCATCGCCACCACAACCACCAGCTCGGTCAGTACGGTGCTGGTTACCTGACCCCGACCCTCGGCACTGGCGGCTATGACCACCATGGAAACCATGGCTACAACAACGCATGCTCAACTGAATGTGGAAACGGAACTTATGAGATTAGGAAGGTTAAGAACAGGTCTCACTCTCACCGCCACAAGCACAACAAGCACCGTGACGGCAACCACAGCTGCAGTGACGGCAGCAGCGGCAGCGACTCCGACTGAATGGATCATCATCAACTTCAAAAATGGGAGGCGCCGGGCGGCGTACAATGATATATGATTATCTGAAGCTGCCCTGCAATAATGGGTGGGATGTGTGAACTATACTACTACTACTAAATAAAACATGAGTCGATCATGTCTAATAATTAAGCCACGTTTGTTTCGTTGGCTTTTGGCTGTGCCTAACGTGTGGTACTGTGAATCTGTGATATCACAAATAAACTATAATTATAAATTTAATAAAACAAGACTTCTCTTGTGGGATAAAATAGGGAAAGGAGGTATAAATGCAATTTAAATTAGAAAAGCTCCAAACAAAAAGTCTGTTAAGGACAAATATAATAGGTTTCAAATAACTGTTTTAAGATTTAGAAATATTGTATTTTTACCAATATGTCTCTCAAATATTTTTTTAAAAAAATAAAAAACCATCACTAGCACCTCAACTATTTATTTGTAATGTCTATATATTAACAGACTTGACTTTTTAAGGTTTTTCAAATTAAAATGATATTTATTTAAAATTTTCTCAATAAAATAAAACAGGTAGACTAACGTTAGATATGAGGTTATGTCGGCAGTAACCTAAGACAATTAATATTGGCTGGGGGAATGAGGTTATGTCGGAAGTAACCTAAGACCAGATCGGCTTCCTTATCCCGGCCAAGCTTAGCAAGATCAATGTTTTTATAACAACACTGGTCGTAGGGTGTTGGACCCTAGGCTTGGTTGCCAGATTCGAAACTTGTGCGGATCAGAGAAATGCTCAGAGGTCCCTTTGTTTCTATTAGAGATTGGATCGCCATGCATGTCTAAGGGCACAGGGAGGTCTTGATCCGTTGAGGATGGAAGAGAAGGAGGGACTTTGTGTTTAAAGGAGTGGGGTATCGTGTGAGCCATTCTCTATTCTCTAAACCCAGAAAACCCAGAAAGTCAAAAATTTACTCGGAAAACTCACTAATCAATGTCAAAGAATTCAAAAATCCCCAAAAAGCTAGGCACCGAAGGTATGACGAATGTAAGAATTGGAAAAGATACTTAGTCCAAAAGAGCCGTTATAATACCTGATAAAGGGCTTGAGTAAGGTTGAGCAAACTTGGGCCAAAGCAGACTATCGTTCAGGCTATCGCTGAGAAATCAGACTAGTGTTCAGTATGCAAAGTGTGTAAATGACGGAGAAAGAGGAAATATATTATTTTTGAATTCAAAAGGTCCTGGGAAGGTTTTTGAATTTGAAACGACGGGGGCAGTTGCGTCCACGTATGTTGAAAATTAGGGTTAACACCCTAAAAGTGTCATGATGTTTTTTTTTTTTTTCCTGAAATGACGCAAGCATTAAGTGCGCACGACCCCCGAACGCCAGTAGCGTGGCTCCCACGTCTGCAGAGGCAGTTATACGCTGCGATGCACAAACAGAGGATAAGGGGGTACGTCTTTTCATATACGTTTAAGGCACATGTTACTTATTGTGGGGACTCTCTGTGATAGTCGTAGCCGGGTTACTACCAGAGAATTCAATTCAAGTTCTTATGATGGTCGTAGTTGTGTTAACGTTGCATTGGCAACTCGGAATTTCTAACGATAGTCATAGCCGGGTTATAGTTGCACAATGGAGTCTGAGCTTTCATTAAGGCTAACTTGGCATTTGTAGCCAGGGGCAGATTGAAGAAGGAACTCGGATTGGGGGGTTGATTAACCTTGGTCAATTAGAAAACCTCAATGGTGGGGTTGGAGTGTATTCAAGCTATTTCAAGAAAGTCACGAAAAGACAGAAATTAAGTTTGTATTGATACTTGAAGGGGTTACATGATTTTCTTACAAAGAAATGAACTGGCCTACTAGTTACAAGATCAAAGTACAGAGGTTAGGCAGAATTCGTAAATTTACAATATGAATTTCCTAATTAACAACAGGTTCTAGACACCGAAGTCCTTCTGCAGTTGTTTGAGTTGCCGGAGATTGAACAACTATCCGAGGGACATCGTGTGGTGGAGATCCTTGTTGGATATGCTGGAGACCCCAGGTGGAGTTGAGCCAAATGAATGAAGATTGGCAAATATACCTGGGGCCCCCTGATGCCGATGGACGAGTTTGGATGCAAACTTGATTGACATCCCATGGTCCCATACGAAGTTGAGCCAGGTAGGTGAAGACTGGAAAATACATCTGGGACCCCATACGTCCATCAGGTCATGTAGATAAAGACTGGCAAATACATCTGACAATGAAAGCTGCTAAGCAGCAGCTGGTCGGGCCATCTTTTCCACTGGAATCTTACTTTCCTTCCCTACGCTGCTGGAGGGTTGAAAGCTCCACAAGGTATGATAGAGTTTGAAACTCTCACCAAAGAGATTATCATTCTTCTGGGATAATTGCCCACGGATAGAGAATGAAAAACAGTTGTGGAAGAAAGCGAGAACCAGAAGGAGAATTTATAGGCCAGATGGACGCCAAGGGTCATACGGCAATAAATGCCATTTTAGCCAAAAGGCGATCTCTTTTCCAAGAAAAGAAGTAATGACTGTTATTAAAGGATGTGAGCATTTAATGTGCACGAAGACCAAGGGCGGCGAAAATGACCTATGAATGTGAAGAGATGGTCGTTTGATACCACAAGGGCAGAACGAACAGTCATCAATTCAACAACTGGCACGTGTCTCCATACCACCCTGGATTGGGGCAGCATCCATGTGGCAAGTTTGAGCCGATGAATTCGGTACGCCAGGGTCAAAATAATCTCGGCTGTCATGGAAACACCTGGATAGTTGTGTAAACCCGATATGCCGAGTTCAAAGTAATTTGGGTTGTCATGATATCAAATGGATAACTACGTACGGCAAGTTAAAGTCGGTGTATATGTGGTAAAGCAGTAAGTCAAGGTTTAATTCATGAAACTTAGTCAATCTCAGTGATAACTGGACAAGAAAAGCCTGGGACAGCGGTTGACTAATCTCGGCAGCTCAGAGACCTGAACTTCCGAGCTTGGGAACAACTGTTATGGACTCAAATAATGGGCCTGACAGATATGAGGCCCAGTAGGAGTGCTTCAGGCTGTAATATCCTTTAAGCAGGTACATTGTTAATTACCCCTTGAGCATGCCTATAATCCAGGACCGTACAGGTAATGGAGCAGGCACTCACAGGACGTGGGAGGCGCACATCGTTGGAGGATAAGACTCAAGGCAATGGGAACGAAACCCTAGATAATCCCTATAAATAGGAGGTTACCCACCAGGTGTGTTCCTTACGTTCACTATTCCATTATTTACTATCCAGTCTCACTGTGCACACACCCCACCCCTTTGGCGAAAAGCCTTATCCGTGTAGCACAGTAATCTGCAAGCATTCTCTGATATCTTCTTCATAGATATCAGTGAATGTTGTGTCCCCCTTTGGTGCTTAATCCATAAAATACCTTGGAAGGGCTACTTGATCCGATATTAACATCTCCTAGCCTGCTGAGGCTAGACATTTGTGTTCTACACTAGAACAACTTGCAAATTGAAATCCGTATTTTTCAAAAATATTTTCCATAATCTGAGTCTAAAGTTTTAACTTTTACGCATTCTTTTGATATCCCAACATTCTTTTGAATCGTTATTTATAAAATCATTTAATTTAATGTGTTATCACAACACTATGATTTTTAGTTTTTACTCAACCAAAAATTCAACGGTTAAATCAAAATTTGGAATGGACTAGAAATTATACACACACATTTTGAAATATTTACAATTTGTTGCCAGCAATATTTACAATTAATTTAAAGTTGAAATGGTATACTGTTTGGATAGCTTTTAAGGCAAAAAAACCCAGTGACATACCCAGTAGAGGAAAAGCCCAGTTGAAGGTGTTTGGGATAGTTTTTATCCTAATGGGCTTCTAAAATAAAAAAGCTCCATTAGTGTTGACGCTCATGGACCCCACTTTTTGCCCACGGGAAACGTTTCGTTGAGCCGCGTCCCTGGACCTTCGCGCAGAGCTTTAGGGACAGTTCAAAATAGCCAATCAAATGATTCCATGTAGACATATTCCTCCCATACTTCTTTTTTGAAAATTGAATTCCATAACCACAATTAATTAATTTCTTTTATTATAAGCATCAATACCTTCTTGACGAGGGACACACACACACACAATATTGCCATGAAAAAAGAGGGTATAATAGTCTCGAAAAAAGATAGAATATCATTTACAGAGGTGATTCGAATCCGGTTTTGGTGCACATCCTTAAGAATATTTTTATTTATCTATGGTTTGATACTTAATATAAGATATATTTATCTAATTTGATTAGATTAAGAAAGTTAGTTAAGATAGTTAACATGACATGTATTTTTAAAAACACTTATCTTCCTTAATTCTCTCATTCCCTCTTTTTCTTTGATTATTGTTAACAAATATGAAAATTATGTTTTATATTTAGAATCAACGTCAACTCCCTAAATATGTGACGAGAAGAGTAATATATATTTTTGTGTGTGTTGATTAATTTTGTCAAAATATTTTGGTGGTCTGAGTTTAGAACACCGTCCAATGTGGATTTGAGTATAAAGATTAAAGCGACAGAGAATCCGTGTGAAAAATGAATAAATTTAGTGCCCATTTACACATCATGAAGAACACGAGCACAATTATATATTTTCTGATGCAGACTGATGATAAATTCTAGAAATGGAAAAAAAAAGGCAGATTCTAAGAGTGTGGTCCATATGCAAATGCATGATGGGGAGGAGACAAAAAAAATATTCCCACCAATTATTACAAGTTAAAATAACCGGGGAAAAAAAAAAGAATATTTTGGAGGTGTATATATAGGAGGTATGAAGTAACATGAGCAACAAGCAAAACTTGAATAACCCGCTTTGAGAGAGAGAGAGTGAGTATCAGAAGCAACATGGCCTCAATGCAATACTACAGAAGTTGCAGTGAGACCTACGATAACCAACACCATGAAAACTCATCCCTCACACACAAGGTCTCTGACATGGCTGGCAAGGTCTTCCATGGAAACAGCCACAAACACAACCACAACAACCAGTCTCTCTGCCATGGCCAGCAGACCACTCTGCAACCTCACCATCGCCACCACAACCACCAGCTCGGTCAGTACGGTGCCGGTTACCTGACCCCGACCCTCGGCACTGGCGGCTATGACCACCATGGAAACCATGGCTACAACAACGCATGCTCAACTGAATGTGGAAACGGAACTTATGAGATTAGGAAGGTTAAGAACAGGTCTCACTCTCACCGCCACAAGCACAACAAGCACCGTGACGGCAACCACAGCTGCAGTGACGGCAGCAGCGGCAGCGACTCCGACTGAATGGATCATCATCAACTTCAAAAATGGGAGGCGCCGGGCAGCGTACAATGATATATGATTATCTGAAGCTGCCCTGCAATAATGGGTGGGATGTGTGAACTATATACTACTACTACTAAATAAAACATGAGTCGATCATGTCTAATAATTAAGCCACGTTTGTTTCGTTGGCTTTTGGCTGTGCCTAACGTGTGGTACTGTGAATCTGTGATATCACAAATAAACTATAATTATAAATTGGGTTAAGGACCAAATTTACTAATAAACCATTGGGCCAGGAGCACCCAACACAATAAACTTTTATCTGGACCTTAAATACCAACCAACTTTTTAAAATGTCAATTGAGCACAAAATAACGTCAGTTAACTTCCATTCCTGTGCCTGAAACACCTGGATTGGATATAATAGGGAAAGGAGGTATAAATGCAATTTAAATTAGAAAAACTCCAAACAAAAAGCTGTTAAGGAAAAATAGGTTTCAAATAACTGTTTTAAGATTTAGAAATATTGTGTTTTTATCAATATGTTCTCAAATATTTTTTTAAAAACCTCAACTATTTATTTGTAATGTCTATATGTTAACAGATTTGACTTTTTGAGGGTTTTCAAATTAAAATAGTATTTATTTAAAATTTTCTCAATAAAATAAAACAGGTAGACTAACGTTAGATATAGAATTAATCACAATTTATAAATAATACTCCCTCACCTTTAAATATATGACGAAATTTATAGTTTACACTATAAATTTTATTTTATATTCTGCATCGGAGTATAACTTATAATCAGTATTATTTATAAAGGAAAAATATTTCTCCAGTCATTAGAGATAAGTTATTTTCAGTGATATCCAAAATTAAGTCGTTTTAAATTAATAAAGAGTGTTTTTATAATTTTAGGTGAATTAATTAAGGATAAAAAATCTCATTATTTCAAAACCACGATCAAGTGAGTGGAGAAATACTCTTGCCTGTAATCGGGTTTTGTGTATAAAAAGAATAACGATAGCTCAAATGTCATACTGATCGCGCGTTTGAAATATCCCCGCCATCATGCCTGTCGATCCTAATCGTGCCACCACCGTTGCAACTGCGGTCTCCGCCGGCACTACATCTGTTACAGACGACACAGCCACCGCAATAGTCGCGCCTTCTGGTTGTTTACCAAGTTCACATCCATCGTCACCTAGACCCATATCTTCACTCCCTCATCAACCCCATCCTCATCCACACCAACTCCACAAAGCCCTCCATTTCCCAGTGCAATCCCTCTACACAGCTCAAGCGCTCCTCGTTCGGCCCCCAAACCCTCGTCCCAATTCTCAATTGTCGATACCCAAAGGTATCGGCCCCTTTTCGACGGATCAGAGGGTTTCGCCTCATTTAGATTACTTGAACCAGCCGTTGATGACTAGTCTGCACAACTCACAGTTCCCTCATCTGGGTTCCGCGGTTAACGGTGTTTCGGTTTCTTCACATACGAAGGTTTGACAGTAGATGCTGCTGCTTCTCCCTGCTCATAATTTTGTACTATCATATAACTGACAATATAAGAATCATAGGCTGTTCCTTAGATCAGTATCACAAGCTTCATTCAATCTGAATTATTTCGCTACATCATAACGCTTTCTGTTTCCTCTGTTTTAGATTGCTCCTCGAACTACAATTTCTCATGGCAATGGCTGTAAAGATGGAAGGTTTGTTTGCTCATGATATTTCATATATACAGATTCTCATTCTGTCATTTTTTTCCCCAAGCAAAGGTAGACGAATTGATAGCTTCATGATGTGTTTCTTAGGGACAGAAGCAGAGATGCCAATTTTATCAGCATCAAAGGCAGAAATGTGAGCACACGTTCCTTGTGATGGTTTTTTAAATGTCCTAAAGTAGAAGGATTGCCGCATGATCTTGATGAATTCATTTACATTTCATTTCTGGTGATCAGAGATTCTTTTATTTGTTATGAAATAGACTAAAAGAATACCTTGAGTCAGGATTTTATCTCTCTGTCACGGTTTTTTTTTTTATTGTTTTTATTTTTGTGTTCAAATGTTGATTACATTCTATTTCAAATTTTTAGGTCAGAATAACAGAGGATGCTTCTATGTATGCAATTTGTAGATCATGGTTGAGGAATATTACATATGAAGATTGGAAGGTTTGAATTATATTTTGAAGCTTCTTATTTAAGCATTTTGCTTCAGCTTCTGAGTTCATGCACACGTACTTCTGACTTACTAAGTCTTCCATTATACGCTCAGACCTCAGATTGATCATTTTCAAAAATGTGAGGAAAAGATGTTACTGCCATGCCTATATATTATGCACTTTTTTGACATTTTATGAAAACATAACTATGATCAAATTAAATGTAGCTTTTTCTTTCTTTTTATTGTTACGAATAAGGGGGAGGGGGAGAAGGGCTCCAATGTGTGCGAGGGTTAGGTGCTGTGAAAACCATATTTCTGTATTTTACATGGTATAGCCTTTTTTTTTTCTGAGAGAGGAAAGAAATAGCCTTTCAATATATTTATTTGTCAGGGCCTGAGCTTAGATCCTTCTTCAGGAAATATCTGTTCCTCGAATATCTCCAGCATGGCTCTGGTACTTGTTTCTTTTCTATTTTCTGACGAGGTCCTTTTGGAGCAGAGAAAGTTTCATCAATCTCAACCCTTATATTGTAGCACCCTTAGTTTGTTAGACTCTGTTGAGCATAATGACATGCCCAAAAAGGGATGATTAGCCCTCCTAACATCTTTTGCATAATTGATTTTTTGTGGATTGCGATATTTCAAGGAATTCTAGGTTTTCCCGGAGGAGGAAAAAAGTTTAGGCTAAAGCTTTGGTGTTTTCATTTGTTGTGTTGTTTGCAATCCTATTAAGGTTGCTGTAATTTGTTGTTATGTTTATGTCAATTGAAGTTTTTGGTTTCTCCAAGAGCTTGTTGCTCAATGGGGGTAAGTTCTTAATTCTTATTGCACAAGTTTATTAACGTCTTTGTTAGGTTGAGTTATAATTAATCAAAGGCTTCAGCCCTAATGTGTTTGGGTAGTGAAGACTTGTTGGAAGAAGGACGAGGGGACTACTCAGAAGAAGTAGATGGAAATCTAGTATTTCCAAAAGTTGGATGGATATAGTTAGCTCGTATTGTCTTCCTTGTGGTTTACCATGGCTAGTTATAGTGCTTGTCATGCCCAAAGGCTTTCTTTTGGAGATCATTTGATGATTTTTTATCTTATATATATATATTCATTCATATCTAATATCTCATATATCATTACTATGCAGGTACGAAAGAAAGATGTCATAAGGGAACTTCCCAAACCCTTGCCCGCATCAGTGACGTCTAGTTATATGTCAAACAAGAAAGATGAAGAAGAGCAAGAGGTAAAGTTTTCTTTATCAGCTGTTTAAAAAAATCTGTCAAAGGAAAAGCTTTATTTACATGAAAAATAGGGGAAAACATTTCATCAACACAACTAGTTATGTTGAACAAGTTTGATAGGACAATGCAGTTCTAGTGTGGTTTTTAGAGACAGTTACATAAAAAATAGAATTATTTTGCTAATCAATTCTTATTGCGAACTGATAGTTTTGCTTTCAGGATGAAAAATCTGTCGAAAACTTAACGCCACAAGATATATTGCAGAGGCATATCAAGCGTTCTAAAAGGGTCAGAGGAAGGTAAGGTTTTCACCTTATTCTTTGGGGGTCAGCTTCTGATTTATTTAGTCCTTGTATATATTTATGAACTGCGGTCAGCACATTTCATGACCGAGTTGACATAATGCTCTGAACATGCATTTATCTATATAGACATGTATATATTTGTGTGCATGTATGTTTACTATTACTTTCTCGTTTTTTACAAGTTCTATTTTAACAAGAGTAGACCGCTCCTTATCAAAGTAAATTCTACAAGTGCCGTCTTTTGAAGCATCACTTTCAGTGATTTCATGTTTTTTCAATTCTTTGATTGCATATCTTCTCAAGGGCCATTATCCAAAGAAGCCACAAAGCGCTCAAGGAAGTAAACTAAAATTTTCTTTCTTACCTTGATTAAATACAGAATAAGATTGCTTCTCATTTAAGATTGATTCAGAATATTTCATTCTGCCAGCATTGAATTCACACTCTTCCTCCATAGTCATGGGGCCAGCAGAAAGATAGATTTTGACATGTGTGCTCTCTTCGTTGCTTGTAGGTTAAGGAAAGAACGATTACAGCGAATCTCAAGATACAGAAGTAGGCTCAGCCTTCTGCTTCCACCCCCTACTGAACAGTTCAGAAATGACCCAGCTGCTGGGAACTGAGATTGCTGACTTCACAAACTTCAGGGCGATCAAATAACTCATTCAGTTGCTGTCAATTCAGTATTTTGTGAGAGTTCTTCAAGAGTGAAGAGCATAAATTGGTGGGGAAGATGATGAATCTGATGCCAGGAGGAGATATATTTATTTTGTCAAGATAAAAGTTTTTCTTCCATACATGACTTCATATACAGGGGTCTGTTATGAGACTGGATAGAGCATTCAGGTATTGTTTTGATTTCCTCTATAGGTCTTCCACCAATAAAAATCACTAATACTAGCTATGACTTGAATGGATAGCAGTACGTACCGATGCTTTGTCTCTTCCTAGAGGAATAATGACGGTATTATCTTGTGCTCAGGCCAGATGAGTGCACCTAGGTGTTGTGGATACGATGTCTATTTCTGCTAGTTGATACTAATTAAAACTTTGTGGATCATGATGATACTTGTCTTGCAATCTCTGTAAATAATGTAATCACTGTTTATTTGTCTTTTTTAAAATGAAAGTTTCATTTCTATCTATAGATAGTCTTTGATGTTCTCTTAAGCAGGGGCATCTAGCTTTGCCATGTTGGTGAGACTTGTGTGGGAGTGAAACATCTGAAGACAATATAGTCATTTTGCCATGTTCTCTTCAATGGCTTTGATGCTAACCAGCTTAGTGAAAGCTGTAAAATTCCCAAATTTTGAAACATTCCATAATAACTCAGTAAAAAGAGAGAGTGTATTTCATAAATAACCCAGGCTACAATCTGTAGATGAACAGAAGATTTGGTTTATAGTATCTCTTATCACTGAGATGCTCTCCATTCACAAAACTAATGGATTGTGCATTCATAGAGAAATAAATAAAAGAAAGAGAGCTATTGAGTTTCATACATAATCATGAGATATAGATCTTACACACAATACATTCCGTTGTTTTCTATCGCTGAATGCACTCTTTCCATTTATCTTAAATTAAAACAAATAATGTGAATCACAATATGAGACTACGTACAGTTTCCAGGGAGACAAGTTCAAATAAAGTTGACTAGAGGTGCAAAACATTAATTTTTCCAAACAATACTAATGTTGTTTGGACTTAAATCTCCTTGTGTGGAGTGTGGACCATAAATTTTTCCAAATAATACTAAGTTGATTTCATTTTTCTTGGTTTCCCTAGTGGTACGTAATTGACCAAACCTTGTATTATTTGACCCACTTCTCATCTTTGACCCCATATCTTTTTTCCCCTCGTGAGAAAATTCAATAAAAAAAGTCATGAACTTCTATTTTGTTTAGTACAAAGAAATTGACTTATTTTGGTACTTGACATGAGCCAGAAATTCTTGGACTAATCCTTATCAATCAAAGATGGTGGCTGAATGAAGCAGTTCGAATTTTAGTTCTAATATTTTTTATTTAATTGAAAAAAATAGGAAAAAGTCTCTGTTTGAAAACTTTATTCGTGAGAAGGATTGGATAAACTTTTATACATAAAAAGCACCAGTATACTGTAAAATTTGTATGCACAGAGTACCAGTACTCTAACTCAGAACAATTTCACCAATGAAATTTTTAATGTGGGATTTTTGCCCAATTTCTCCTCAATTTTTCAAATTTCTTGTTAACTTTAAAGACGAATAGACATAAAGAATATCAAGACTATTACTCAAGTGAATCTCACATTCAACTAAAACTTATCATTTAGATAGTTATTGGGCCAATATATGTCAGGGGCAAAATTTTCTTCAGAGAATCGAATAAAAAAGATCTTAAGAAAATTGAAAGGGACTTTCTTACGAATCGAGGAGATTATTTGACATGCTAGAAAATAATGAAATTATCATAAAATTGATTAATATATTTCTAGAAGGGCATAAGTCAATGAATGAGCTATTCATCGTTTTGCCCAAATGAAGAATATTCTGAGTTGGGCTTGTTGCTTTGAGATTTGGATTTTGAAAATTGGCAGTGAAGTCTGTGGAGATTGACGTGGCTCATAGATTTTGATGAGTATCAACAAATCTTGTGTTCGTACGCAATCTGAGACTTTAATTTCGCAATTGAATCAGCAAATTTGTTTGGACTGCACAATTTTGATTCCTCTGACGGTAAACCCAAAAAGTAAGTGGACCTATTCTATCACCAGAAAATTCAAAATATGTTCCACAAGGTACATAAAAGATTTATGTATGTTTTGGGATTAATCCACCGATAACTGATATTACTAACAACTGGTATCTGACACTACTAACAACTGATTAGTCTAATTCGTGGGAATGTAGGTCCACAATGGATTTATAGGAATGTAGGTCTACAATGGGGAAACCTCGCTACCACCGAGTAATTATCGTAATTGCATACCCAGAACTCAAATATGAGACTATCAGGAGCAAGATGATAGCATTACTGGAACATATGAAAGGGATTATCGGATTAACTGAACAAAAGGCATTAGTTGCCCATGCCTCCTCCAAAGTCCTCCTCTTATATATTGACCATCCATTCAATACTACCGTTCATTAAAACGAATTTAATTTAATAAAATATAAATAATATGTTTAATTCTCATATTCTTAAATAATATACCAAACAAATTCATGCACCCTCCATCATGTTCCCCATCAAATTCATGAACCAGACGCGTCATTACTATATAATAAAGTGATATAAGAGGATACAGATCCGGATTAGTCGGGGCGAAGCCCCAGTGAACCGGGTGGGCAACAAAAAAAAAAGTGATATAAGAGGAGTTTTTCTGATAATAATATTTTATATAATTATGCAGAATTTTTTATTATCAAATTGAATTAAAAGCATTCTCATTCTAATTGAGAGTAATTTTTAACATGCTTTTTTTTATAAGGTTTGAATCATTGAACGTGTTTATATAAACTAGAGTACTTTTTTACTAGCTTTCACTACTATTACTTTTCTATTACTATTATTATCAATAAAATTACCTAAATTGACATGTGCTTAAGATTTACAAGGAAAAAAGCATTATAGAGATGATTGTACTATCATTAAAATCATTTTTTGAGAAAATCTTGCTAACCATTTTATTCAACCTAAATACGTCATTATTAAAAAATGAAAAAACTCCAAAAAAAAATTGGCCAAAGAGATTAGACTATCCCAAATAAAAAACATTTGTTTGACCATAATACCAAAAAGTTGAAAAGAGAAAAAGAGGGTGAGGAGGGACATAAAACCCCACTAAAGTTTGCAATGTGTGTGTGTGTGTGTATGGAATAAATTAAAGAAATAAGAAATATTGTGTGACGTGTATATATATATATATTGATGGTTTCTTATGATGATATATAGAGTATAATAATTGCACTAATCATAAAAACCACAAAAAAAACAAAACAATGACACCATCACACAGCATCGAATTCCAACCACTACCATTAATTTCGAAAATTTTCAATGATCATGTTGTCTGTCTGCTCCTTCCCAAATTCCACGATCTGAATCATTCTTCCTTTTGATTTTTTCCCCACAAAACATTCATTTAATAGATAAGCATCAGATTTGAAAGGCGTCTCTTAGTCAAAAAGCATGCCTATTACATCTCATTAACCCTAAAGTTCACTCTTTCTTTCTCTTTAATTATGTCATAATTGCTTAAAATATAGTCTATTTAAACAATAAACAAATTATATATGCTGCATACATAGTTAGGTATCATTAACTTAATAAAAGACATATTATTATACCCAAAAAAACTTAATAACAAGACTTAACTCATGAAGGTAGGTCTAGTCACAAGCCGTGAGTTTAAATTTTGTATATTGTCGATGGGTTAAGAAGCGATTTTACCAACGAACTATTGGGTCAGGACCACCCAGCACAACAAACTATTTTTTGGACCAAAAATACAAATAAAGCATTTAAAAGGTGAAAGGGCCGGGCACAATGACGTTATAACGTCAAAAACGTCTGTCTGTTCAGTCTTCTTTCCCAAATTCTAATTCAGCGGCCCCATTCTTCTTTTCTTCCGTCGGCTGTCCTCTGATTCCCTTGTGCCACCACCATCGACGCTTCCTTGTAGGCATGAGGGAGCAAGAAATTTCTGAACTAGAGGCCACATGCGTTACTCCCACTCGAGTTGAAGGCTCATCGATTTTTATTTTTAACTCAATTCTGTAAGTCGCGACCTTGCTGGGTATGCTCGAAATCTCCTAGATCCTTCCATAAATATTTGTGTGCAGAACATTGATTCTTCCTCCATGTTGCCCTTTTGTGTGAGTGGTTTAATAGCTTTGGTCCTCTATTTTTGTCCTGCATATTCTGGGTTTGAAGTGGGGGATTAAATTCTTCTCCTATTTCTACAGCTAGTCGTCAAGAAGAGTGGAGTGGGGGTTGGGGATTTCTCTTAGCTAAAGCTTTGATGGAGAGGGGTTATTTGAGTAGGTAATTACTTTCTACTTGTCTCTGATTCTTGATTCTTAGTTGGATCAACGTTTATCTTTTGAAAGAAGAAAGTGAGAGGGAGGATTACTGGGAAATGGAGAGGAATCTTCCCTCCTTCTCTGTTCAGTATATCTCGAAGGAGTGGGGGTTGGGGATTTCTCTTAGCTAAAGCTTTGATGGAGAGGGGTTATTTGAGTAGGTAATTACTTTCTACTTGTTTCTGATTCTTGATTCTTAGTTGGATCAACGTTTATCTTTTGAAAGAAGAAAGTGAGAGGGAGGATTACTGGGAAATGGAGAGGAATCTTCCCTCCTTCTCTGTTCAGTATATCTCGAAGGAGTGGGGGTTGGGGATTTCTCTTAGCTAAAGCTTTGATGGAGAGGGGTTATTTGAGTAGGTAATTACTTTCTACTTGTTTCTGATTCTTGATTCTTAGTTGGATCAACGTTTTCTTTTGAAAGAAGAAAGTGAGAGGGAGGATTACTGGGAAAGGGAGAGGAATCTTCCCTCCTTCTCTGTTCAGTATATCTTGAAGGTTGTTTAATAGACGGACGTTTTTGACGTTATAACGTCATTGTGCCTCTTTCACCTTTTAAATGCTTTATTTGTATTTTTAGTCCAAAAAATAGTTTCTTGTGCTGGGTGGTCCTGGCCTAATAGTTCGTTGGTAAAATCGCTCCTTAACCCTATTGTCGATATATAAGAATCTTGTTGGTGTGTATTGTGCAATATGTAAATGTCTTTGTAAGTATTTTTTTGAGCATGAGGCATGATTTAATTCTAAGGGATCATTGTCTTCATGGCACCCAACTCATCTAAACTTTATTTCATAAAAAAACATAATAACCTAAGGACAAGACTCATCTACGTACTTAGACTTATACATATATACTTAATATATTTTTGTCAAACTAAACCAAAATTTTATTTTTAAGGGAAGATATGCTCCCATTGATCCTAAATATAAATTAAAGTCTATTTGAGAGTTTTAGTTTTGGTGCTAAATATAAGGTTCAATTCCCTCTTGTTTCCTGTATTAATTGTTTCTTTTTCTTATGACATGCCTGTGATTTATTGGAACATTTTTAATCTTTTATCCTTATATATTAATTTCAAATCAATAAATAAAATGATATTTTTTAAGATTAATCACAAATTCTATACATATTACAAATAACCATATTAAATTTTTTATTTTACGAATTGGATAAAAGAACCTCATATTTAAAATCAGATGGAGTATAATTAGAATTGGTTATTGCCAAGGAGGTATTTTAATAAAAGTTTTAATCATTAATTTTGAAAGTGCATATCATTGCTAATTGCGTGTTGAAGATGGCAGCTGAACCACGACATGGTGTTTGGTGCCATTAACACACCATTGATCACATCATCTTTTTTGGCTCCATATATATGTTTTGCTGTTTTTTTCCTTGATGATATGATATCATTTTTTATCATCTTTATATATTTTCAATTTAACATTGTTGGCTTCCATTGAATTCCAACCAAGTCCAATGCTTATCAAATCAATCATAATTAGATAGGCCCCACACAATAATTTCTAAATCAAGCTACTGATCACAACTTAATAGGAAAATCTCACTAGAGATCAATATGGAAGATAAATATTAGAGTAAATATCCTTTCTGGTCCTTGATAAAAAATATGGACTCCATTTTGGTTATTGACAAAAAAACGACCATTATTCGTCTTTTTTATGTGACTAAAAAGGACCTTTTGGAAATTTGTGAGGGATCAAAATGTCTACCAATCGACCCTTATTCGTCCTTTTTATCGACTAAAAAAGATCTTTTTTTTATCATAGACCAAAATAGGGTCTGTGTTTTTTTGTCAGGGACCAAAAATGGTATTTACTCTAAATAGTATGATTCAAGACTTGTAAATATTTTATAATTATACTATATATGTGCATAAATATCAGTATTAGTATGCCCCATTAATACCAACAAGTTGTTAAAGAGCCTCACTCCTGTGATGAGGAGAACACAAATTCAAATCTTATAAGTGTACTTGTTCGTAAAGTTGAGAACCTTTCACTCTCTAAGTCTTGAGAGGAAACCTTAATGGTATCAAAAAAATGCCCCATTAATTATTTTAATTCATTATTTTAAGTTAATAAACTACAAGGATCCAATAAAAAGAAATAAATCCAAAATGGGCTGAAAATGTAAGGACTGCCATATTAGTTTTCCCATAAATATATAATAAACCTTTTCCTTTGAAAGCTTGCAAGTGATGCATCATTAAGAAGAAATACCTACCATTAATAGTAAAGTAGGTGCAAGAGTTAGAGTGTGGAGGCCATTCCTTGAATCTGGCTAATACATACGTACATATATGTTTTTATGATTCACCACATTTGTCTTTTTTGTTGTCTTTCAGCTTGCTGCTCTCATCTACCACCACCCTTATCATTTTATGATCCATATACAAATATAATAAAATAAAAGCTTACATGTATGGATATATGTGTGTGTGTGTGTTGACTTGGAAAATAGTGTAGCTTATACGAGTAATATGGATTAAAAGTGGGTTGATGAGTAACCATGCACCACTCACAGTACACATTAATATATTAATTAAGTGTAGCTATTTGTTTTGATTATGAAACCCCGGCCTTAAACCTTATCCAACAATGCAAGATCAACCCTTATTTTTACTTTGCGTGGACAATTTGAGAAGAGATCATTCATTAGTGCGCAAATGCAAAAAGGTGCATGTGTGTGTATTATCTACGTATATATTTCTGCATGTGTCTATTCATGTGCGTGTGCTTGTTGAGTTGACTAATTAATAAAAGATCTCTTAATGTAACCTAAACTTTTCATTTGCTTGATTCTCTCACAATTGACCTTAATTTCAGGATCTTTAAAATCCATATTTCCAACTCTCTTTAATTTGATTCTCAACTTGGGTATCAACAATACACACACACACACACACACAGGGTAATAAGATCGTCTTTTGATTCCATTTGATTTTAATTATGTATATTGTATAGTTGTCAATTAATTATTACATGCTTAAATATATTAAGAAAAATCTTTTAAAATCGATAATCAATATTTATAAAAATAAAAAGTATTGAAAAATATGAATAGTAATTACACTCGGTTAAACAAATAAAGATTGGTCTTCTTTAGTAGGGATGATGCGACTCATGTTTTCACTAAAGTATTAATTCAAATATGGTTATCAATATGAAAACATTATTAGTCGGCAAATCGCAGATATCTTTATAAGTGCGCGCTTTTTAAAGTTTAAAACATATCTTGAGCTTGGCGAACTATTATGTATCGAGTTATTTCACTTTAACCCAATTGCCACAAATATTTTTTGGTTACAAACCATACCTAACCTTCGAACTCAAATTACGCTTACAAAAATATTTATAAGTCATTCATTAACAAGGCTCTCACATGAGTAGTGGGATTAATTTGAACTCACAACCATATATAATATATAAGCTAACTCCTTACTAATTGAACCAAGCTTTATTGACGAATTGCAATAGCTAATTGTCTAGTATTCAGTTTTGTGAATTGATTCAAATAAACTCTTATATATATATATATCTTATTTTTATTTCATTTACCATATTTAGATCCTCAACTTTGCTTAAAAAACAGTACGACCATAAAAATGCCACCCACTTCCTCTAGCTAGTTTTATAAAGTCAATTTAGATACAAATGTTTGAAAGTGTGATTAATCGGATGCCCCACTTGAGGCCTAGCTTAAACCTGATTCCCACATGTAATAAATTTGTTTTTCTTTCACCTAAGTGAAGTGACCACCACGTACCAATCAATATCTTCATATCATAATCTTTGATAGGGTTAGGGTTAGGGTTTTCAGGTGCTTGTGGGGTCATTTGGTCCCCTTCCCCACTTCACTATATATATATAAAGAGAGGTAACGGTGATTACCTCGGAATTGAACTCTCCTCCACTAATAATAAAATTAATAATTCTTCACCTCTAATTATGTCATTCACTGTGTATGATTACAAAATAATCCTTAATTAATTACATCCATATACCAGGCCACCACCTCATACACATCTCTATCATAATCTTTGAAAAATTAATTATTTGAAAAGTCAGTATCACCAAAAGTATTAATCACAACTAGCTCCTGTATCATATTTTAATCATTTAAATTGATCAGATGATGCATATATACGAGATGGATATATCTACCTCTCACTTGTCCATATCATACAATAATTTGAATGTATACATATCCCTTAATATATATAATTTAATTAAGAAAATATATCATTTTAAATAATTATATAAATATAATTTAGTTGTCCTTTTTTTGAGTTAAATCCCTTCTTGCCACCGCGTGATATTAACAAAAAGACAGCGAATAAATAAAAGAATTGTCAACTAATTCTTATTATCGTGCCTTGTAAAGAGGGTTTATGAAAATATATTAAGATTTGAGCTCTTGATAACTTTTTAAAAATAAAAATAGAAAAGACGTGTAAAAGTGAGTTTAATATAAGATCGATATTTTAAACATTGAATTTACATAATGTGAAAGGAGGAGGGAAAAAGGACAGAAACGTTGAATAAAATGAGAGGATAATGCGTGCAATAATGGGATGAGTTGAAGTTGGTATAGAGAGGTAATGTCAAGCTTTTTGGCTTTGGAGTTCCAACGAGGATCCTTGTTGGTTGTTACAAATTATAATCAACGTCCATCAATATAACTATCTGGCTAAGTCATACTCCCTCTGATCTTTATTATAAGGCACCAACCACTAACATTTTTTTGTCTTTATATAAGGCACCAATTTATTTTAACTAACTCATTTATTACTATTTTTTCATTATGACCTCATTTTTAACTAACTCATTTAAACCTACATCATTAAAGTAGGGGTAAAGTTTGAAATATTTATTACTTTTAGACCTCATTAATGACTTAACCTACATTCCTTGGTCTGTGAGAAATAGTAGTTGGTGCCTTATAATAAGGATCAGAAGGAATATTAGAGTATTGTCTAGTCTAACTAGAGATAGCTCTCATAAAAACATTTTGTTCATTATGATCATGATTTGAATTTTAGTCACATTCACATAAAAGTGAGTGAGTCTCATTAATATTTTCTCTATTTTCTCTTTACAATGGATCCACTTAACAAATATTTTTGTAGCAAAAATAGAAACATCAAACCCTTATTATTATTCGATCACAATATTTTTCAAACATTTGTGTCTTTTTCCATATCATGCCATGTATTGTCTTTGCTGTTGTGTGTCTTTCTTTTTGACGGTGACATTGAAGGCCACGCATGCACTCTTGCATGCATTTTATATATTCTTATTATATATATATACATATTCTTTAATTATTGTGTGTTGCATACACGTCACAAAATTATGTGTCTTTGTCTTCTTCTATCTTTCTTTCTCTTCCCATCATCTTTCTACAACACTATTCATCAACATATTTAACTTGTATCATTTATACTGAAACTAACATTGATAAAGTCCGTTAATATGTGTAATTAATAAAGATGATTTAGGAAAATAATTATAAATTTAGAAGATAAATTGAATTGATATCATACATTATATTTAGGATAAAAGTGAATTTCCTAACTAGATTTTATATTTAAAAATGAAAGGAAGTATCTGTGTGTGTACTTACGTATATGCTTTGTCTTTGATATATTATGAAGTTTTTTCCCTCCTACTTTCTTTTTTATAACTGCCGATTCTCTTTAATTTTTATGTTGCAACATCTGGTTAATACTTAAACCCCATGATTTGGGGAAAAATGAAGAATTTAATGAGGAAAAGAGAAAGTGCGAGGAAGGGATTGATTGAAAAGTCAACTCAAAAAAAAAAAAAATCACGTCTGACGTAATTATTGATCTCACATGATTGGAGTAAATTAACATGGCTTTTTAAAAGGGTAAATAATTTCATAAATAAACTTGAGTCTTTTTTTTCCCCGAATAAACTTGAGTCTGAAGTATAGTGGCAGTGAAGTTATCATGGTTCAAATTTGAACCATTTTTTTGCAAATATAAAATGACATAAAGTGGAGATTAATTAAAATAAAATGATTTTATTCAACTATTTTTTTTCCAAAGAAGAATTTCTCAATGTAAAAACAACAAATCAATTTATTATTTTAGTTTTTAGTATACGGCGATAAAAACATTTTAAATTTATTTAAAGTGGAATTGATCATCACAAGTCACAACATGAATTTGGACCCCCAAAAGGTCGACATTAGAGAATATAATATAACCGATTACCTTCTCAATTAAAATTCAAACTTGCTTTTTGTGATTAGGAAATATAATTGAATTAAATATTTCTTAATTTGGTCAAAAAAACTCAGAAAAGCATATTGATGTAGCACACTTGCACTCATGATTCATTTTCTCCGTTTAGTTTGTTTTAAAAGGAAAATACTTTTTCTTGGAAAAAATGCTCGTTTTATGTCTTTTTATATGAGAAAAATTTGAAATTTTATGTCTTTTTATAAAAAATATTTATTCCTATACATTAACTAAAACTTTTCTCAGGTAATAAAATCTAATTTTTTCCGGCAAAAAAAAATCTTTTAAGTCCCATTAATAATTAAATGAGCCACCATTCAATTAATAAGCTATTAGTTAGTTTTCTTAATATCATCATTAAATAAATAAGATAAAGGTATCACTTTTTTAATAATATGCTCTTATTAAATGGAGTTTGTTTTCCTTAGTTAAGAATTGTGTTCAATCTGCAAAGACAAAGTCAAAAAGATATACTGTTGATAAAAAGGTAAGTGAAAAATTAGAATAATACCTACGCACATAGATTAATAAAGTTAACTAAACTAATTAAATTTGTAGCAAGGTATTTTTTGGGAAAAAAAATCTCTCAATTAATGGTTGACATTTCTTCTTATTATAGTTTTAATTTTTCTCTCATGCTTTAATTTGTAATAGAAAATATCAATAAATATTGTATTCAACTTCTAAAATGACATGTAAAATAGTTTTTTTGTAAAAAAAAAAAATCCTAAAAACACCTTTATATTGGAAAGAACAAGTATTTGACATCACATGATCACAGACAATAAGTTGTAAAGAAATGTTTATAATGTAGAATAAGGACAAGATGGAGTATAAATAAATGCAAAGGATATATAGATAGACACAGTGATTGAATAACTGTAATAAATAATGAAAAGTGTACTTCACTGCTTCATCCTCCCATAATTGGGGTTCCTAAAGGGACAGCCTTCTTTATCAGACATGTTTATGACTCTGCTTCCTCTCTTGTCCCACTTTTAACCATTTCTCGTGCATCTCCTTCCCATTTTCAAGACTCACATTCACTCCCTTCCATGCTTTACTTTTTTGTCTTAGCCATATATATTTTTTTATCTGAGACAATCCTATTCGAGGTGATGTTTGACACTAAATGTAGACGGTAAGAATTTAAATCTTAGTTCATTACCCTGTAAGGGGCTAACCCTTGCTAGAGTTAACTCTCATTCGTAAAGTTGTATACTGGTCCATTAATATCAATGATTTAGTAAGTCGTTATTAATAAAGTATTTTCAAATATCATCACCTCTATTCTGATTATTCTCTGTGATCTTAAATGTGGGTAAAAAAATGTTTCATTTTCAAATAATGCAAATGAGTCAACCATATATATGTTTAGCCTGTACGTGTTCGTTAAAGATTATAAATATAAACTGTAAAGAGTATAGAGTGTTCTTCTGACTTGAGCCATAAATAACACTTCTGCTTTTCCTAAATATCCCTAGCTAAATATAGTAAGAAGAAGTTGTAAGAGATATCAAAGAGCTTGCTTTTGTTTAACTTTTTTATTCTTTTCAAATATAACCTTAATTAAATAAGGATATTTTTTAAGAGATAATTTATTAAGGAATGAGAAAAAATCATTAATATGGATGTTTTTGAGAAAATATTTCAAAACATCATAAAATTCTAAAACTTATGTATTATAAAAAGGGAAAGAGGCTTAAAAAAACTACATATTATATTTAGAAAAGGAGAATATATATATATATAATTAAGAGATAATTAAGTAAGTTGAGAATAAAAATAGGGAAAGCAGCTATGAATGTTCATCGTGATGTGAAGATACTAAAGCGAAATAAGATTAAATAGATGAAAAAGTGGGGTCATGAAGTGTGATATTCGCCATGAGGATGTCAAACTTTTAGACGTAGCAAAAGCACAAGCGAATCAATGAAGCGAGCATGGTCATGACGAATGATTGAGGCCTTCGTGTAGTAGGTTCATTATGCCTTTAACAAGAATGAAATCATTAAAAAGTGAACGCATTTCATGAATTAAAGTCTTCCTCTTTCTGAAAAGCCACCCCTAAAACCTCACCCTTACGACCTTACACCCCCCACCTACCTCTATTCCTTCTTAAATATATTCATTTTAATTTCAGATTTTGATCTCAATATTCATCCCCCTCCGCCCAGAAGAATAATAATGCGAGCGCATAGACTCCTCGATCTACAATATAAATCAATTAGAGATTAATTAATGATTATTTTTCAATTTTGTACTTGTAGTTAATGATACTTAAATGTGAATTTTTGTATGTTCTGAACTCCTTCATTTAAAACCTAATTTTTTTATATGGGTAAAGTTTAAAAAAAATCTGATTTAAAGCATATTTAACAAAGTAACTACCTTTTCTTAATTTTAATGAATTAGTTTTAGTACCTTATATTATGAATCAGATGGAGATGGAGATGGAGAGTACGTGTGTGTGTGTGTGTGTGTATAAAAGATTGTTATATCAGTATAAGATTCCATAGTTTTATCTGCGATTTCTTTCTTCACTGTCTATAATTCTCTCTTTCTCTTTTACATGATCTGATGATGAAAACCCAGAAACATGATGTAATCAAAGTGACAACAAACTAAAATTAACAAGAGAGAGAAAGAAACCCAATCAATATCAAAACTTGAAGTGAACCCAAAAAAGCTATCTCAGTCTCTCATCAGAGAACATCCATGTATATGTACAGATCATAAATCTTTTAGGAAGATCGATCATCAACTCCACCATTAATCAGCAGCACTCAATAAAATCTCAAGTTTTCTACTCATCGAGATTCTATAACTGAGCCACAAAAAATGAGCTCAAGAGGGCGTGGATGGGTGGTGATGGTGGGTTTTGGTGTGAGCAAAAGGATAGAACTTTGGTTTGCTTAGAGGGAATCCAATGGCTTTGGATTCAATGGCGGCTCTTGTTTCAGTGACTTTGGTCGCTGCAGAAGGACTTGCCGAGGAAGCTGCAGCAACCGTAGTGGCGGCAGCGGCGGCTAGGGTGGTGGTGGAATTGTTGGTGGCGACTCGCTCACAAGAGGGACACATGGTCAAGGTGGTGGCTGGTAATTGCATGAAGAATGGGTTTGAATTAGTCTTCAAAGCTCTCAATTCTTGAAGCTCTTTGTGAAGCCTTCTATTCTCTTCTGTTAATGTCTCACAGCACCTCTTTAAGTACTCACAGTCTACCTCTGTCTGCTTCAACTTCGTCCTGCACGTCCAAAATTCCAGAAAATTAACCCAGTTTGATTATCTCCGATCCATCACACAAAAAAAAAAAAAAAGGTTATTTAATTTTCTTGACTAGCATGTTACAAGCAATTTTTTCCAAGACTATTTTGAAACACACAGACCTTGCTCTTCTGTTTTGGAACCAGACTTCTACTTGGCGAGGGCGAAGATTGAGCTGTTTTGCAAGAGCAAGTTTCTGTTTCTGCATAATTAATTAATTTTAGCAAGAAATTTAATAGATACGTTATAAGTTTATACTTTATATGTATGAGGTTCTTTTAGATACTTACTGGGTTAAGGGTGCTGTGTTCTTTGAAGCTCTCTTCGAGAAAAGCTGATTGTTCCTTGGACAGCCTTAGCTTCTTCCTCGTACTGCCAACGTTGTCATCTTCATCGCTTGCTCTTGAAGAACCAGCCCTTTGATCATAATATACCTCTCCTTCATAATCCCTCTTACAGCCACTAATACTACTCCCTCCTATGTTAAACACACTGAGATCCATCTGAAACGACGACGCAGCGCTGTTCGGAGACGACGACATCGCCGCCTCATCTTCCTCCGCCGCCGCCGCAGCCGCCGTCGGTGGCAATCTATTCATATCCACGCCCCTAGGAGAACTGCCTGCATGTAAAAAACAGAGTCTTCAGCCTCAAAAACAGAGGTTAAACCGTCAAAGGAACGATTTTTGGAAGCTTTAAGAAGTGGGTACTGACCATTTTCAGATGGAGGCCATGGAAATGAGATTTGAGAAGGTAGGTTAGCGCGAGAAACAGCGACTGGAGTGTGAGGGAGAAGATCGAGCTGAACATATTCAAGTCTATCTTCGTATTCTTCAATACTCTGCTTTCCCTTTTGCTTTTTTGCTTCTTTTTCCTCTGGTTCTTGTTCTTGTTGATCTGATGCTTTGGTACTGAAAGGACCCATGGATAAAGTGGTGAAGCCTAATCCCAGGAGGCTGGAAGCTTCAGAAGGCTTTGAAGCATGATCTCCCAAGCTCAAACCAAGCTCCATCTCCGCATAAACAATAATACAGAGAGAAGAGAGAGATAAATAGAGAAGAGCTAAGAAAAAGAAGGTAGAGAGAGAGAGAGAGAGAGAGAGAAGAAATGAGGTTTTGGAGTGAGAAGGCGTCATTGAAAAGGGTCTTTATAATTATTGATGGGAGTCTCAGATGATCATGGGAAGACCCAGATGGTCACTTTTTATTTTTTATGCGGAATGAAATATTTTTTACTTTTTAATATAAAAGAATTCAGTGGTGTTTTGTTTTAAATATTAGTTATAAAAATTGTTGTCAGTGTGTACGAGAGGAGGAGGGTTTGACCAAGAAAGCATACCAAGGTTGACAAACACACACGTGGTTACCCTATTTTATGGGTGGGGAGAAGGGAAGACAGTGGAAGAGATAAACGATAAAGAGTGGTTGATAATTATTAATTTTTTATTATTATAATTATAATTAGGTTGATAGTACTATTCGTTAAAACGATTTATATACCTTTCATTAGAAACAAATTGCATATTTGTAGCATTATTTACAAACCATAAAGAAAGTGACTTCTGTTGGGGAAAAAGAAGAAGAAGAAGGTGACTCCCTTATAATCGATACATATTCTAGATCATTTTTATTGGAAGAGAATTTATATTTTTCTTTTGATATTGTAACGCTACATATAATGGGAACAGAGTTTTTTTTCCTTAGAAGAGACAAAGGTGAAATTGGTTTTGGTCTCCTTGCCCAAAATTTTCAGTCTTTTTAATTACTCCAGAGTTTTCCACCACATTTTTGTTTTAATTATACACTAGAATTGAAACTCAAATACTACCCTTCGATCTTAATTATAGGAATACTTTTGTAATTCAATTTGTACAATAAAAATGATCTCGTAATTAAGCCCGGAGGGAGTACAAGCAAGGCTTTGAACCACACACACCTGTTCAGGTAAAACGAAAAAAAGAACTACAACTAAACAGGTCATGAATCCTTCAGCAAAATATACGGGAAAACAGGTACAAGAAATACAAGCTAATATATATAGAACACGAAAAATCAATTGCAATTTTTTTACTAAGCATGAAAAGTCTAAAAAACCGCAAATACAATCAAGTTTTCATTTTCTAAATTTTATATTATCTTCTCTACACTTTTTTATATATAAATTTGCTTAAAAAAAATCCTGAATCCTTTTTTCTCAAACATCTCAGTGATTATATTTTTATTTTTCGGCACAAAAGCCGAGGAATATAAAGGTGATTGGAAGAAGGACATGTGATGAAATGATCTTCCTCCCTCTCGTCTTAAATGTAAAATAGAATTGCTTTTTTTCTTTAAATAAAGAAATTAAATAAGTTATTTAATAATATCATATATTGTAAAGCATTAGATTATATATCGGTTTATAAGTTAGGTAATATAGTTTAAAAAAATGATAAATATAAATAGTTTAAAGTAATTTAATTAGCTTTCTTAATATTTCCAAAAAAATTCAAATTTGTCTTGTACTCCTTCTGATTTTTATTATAAGGCACCAACTAACAATTCTCACAACCCAATAAAAACAGTTAAAGTCAATAAAATTATCATACAATTTTAATAACTTCCAATACTACCCTATTAATTTTATTAAACTCTAATATTATATTAATTATTACTTTCACCCACTACCCTTATTGATTATGGGCATATATAAAAAAATAATAATTAACGCGCTTTAGAAATAAGCAAATGCCTTATAAAAATGACCAAATTCAATTACTAGTTGATATCTTATGATAAGAACCAAATGAAGTATATATTTAGAATCGGAGAGAACATAACATAATATTCCCTTTAATTCTTAATATAAGAGTGAGTTGACTTTTTTAGAAATAAGTTAAATAAATTACATTAAATCATTTAAATTTAGCTTATTTCTTCAAAATAATTTATCTTATTTATAAACTAATATATAATCCAATGATTCACAACATATGTTATGATTAAATAATTTATTTAGTTTTCTTAATTTATTAAAAAAATGAACTAAATTTTATATTAAGGACTAGGGGTAATAACATAAAAGCTTTTCGTAAACTAGAGATCCTATGTTCATATTTGAGCTACCTATAGCCTTGTGTCATTTTTTTTTTTTTGCGAAAATCATTTTAGGGCCCTTTTAACATTGATAATCCAAAAAAAAACCTAAGATTCTGATAATCTCAAAAAAGGCCCCAGGGCCTTTTCTGGGATTTTCATAATATTGAGTGAGTTGTTAACGGGGTTGATATAGTTGTTAACAGGTAGGTCTTTAACAACTAAATCAGTCATGTTAACAACACTTTTGCTAATAACTAAATCAGTACATTTAACAACTATATCAGCCCCGTTAATAACTCACTCAAGATTCTGAAAAACCCAAAAAAGGCCCTAGACCTTTTTTGAGATTATCAGAATCTTGGGATCTTTTTTGGGATTGTCAGTGTTAAAAGGGCCTTGAAAATGATTTTCCCTAATTTTTTTTTTTGGCTATGCATCCATTATCTTAGGTCAGCCTTCAGTCATAAGGAATTTGATCTATAAGTCTAACCTAATTCAAATTCGAGACATGATAAGGGATTTTTTTTTTGTTTAGCACCCCTACTATTTAGTTTAGCTAGAACAAGTTGATATAAACATTGAGTGGCCATAACCTTGTGTCATTAATGTATGCCTTTTTAATTAAAAGACGTGTGGTATAATGAAAGATGAGGCATGAGGTCGCATGAGTGGAGTGGAGGCTTGGGGCGGGGCGAAAAGTGAAGGGGAGGCGCCAACAACAGTAGAGCCCACAAAGCGCCACCTAAGGTTGGTAGTGGGGACCACTGACCCATTAAAAAAGGGACCCAACATAACAACATCATTCATCACTAATCTATCTCTTTGCAAACAAACACCATCCTTTAACTCTATTTCTTTAACCAACACCGAATATGACATTCTATCATATTTCCCCCCAAAATAATAATAATAATAACCACCACATTATTGTTATTATCAATACAAAAAAAAAATATAATATATACTCATTCCCTCCATCCACCTTTTATAAAACTCAATTCTGAAACGTATAATATAATATCACAATTTCAAGAAAAATTATAAGATGTTTTCAAATATACCCCTATTAAATGTTATATTATAATATTCCAAATCCGGTCCTAATTATAAGACATAGTTCACTTTTTTTTGGAGAGATTAATGAAGCTAATTAAATTACTTTAGAGTATTTTTTATTTATTTTTTTCTTCAAACTAATTAGTTTAACTAATAAACTAATATATAATCTAAAGATACACAACATATGATATGATTAAGTAACTTATTTAGTTTTCTTAATCCCTTCAAAGAAAGTTAACCAAGTCTTATAATTAGTACCGGAAGTAATAAAAAGCATTTGGAATTATACAAATCATTGCGTTCAGTCGTCAAGATAGGATTTGATTTGAAAAACGCTTATATTTATAAGAGTTATTATATTATACTATTTCTTGTCCTATATATAAGACACCTAAAAGGGTGGGGTTTTGTGGGGTTTTTTTTTTTCCAAAGCATTACATGAATTATCCATCACAATTTTCCTTTTGTACCTTTATTCATTATTGATATACTTCCTTCAAACTGAACATAAGTTCAGCCTAAGAGTTCTGGTTTTGTCCTCAATATAAAATCTAATTTTCTGTTATCTCTTTTATTAATGGTCTCTTTTTCATATTACGCATATTTATTAGAGCGCTTTTATTTCTGCATGCACATTAAATCCTAATATTTGAATAACAAGGGTGTTTTTTAAAAAAATCATGAATTCTCCACATATTAATTATAAATAATCGTATTGAGTACTCTTTTTAAAAAAAAAAAAAAATCTTCAAATTAGTTAAAGGGACCTTATGCTTTGGACTGAAGGAAGTGAAAATGTAGGAAATATTTTAAAGGAAAAATCCTAATTAAATTCGATTGAAATGGTCAAAACCAAAATTGGTCTATACTTTTAAAAAATTCTTAATGAGGCCTAGAAGCCTAATTTAAGTTAGATGATACCTAATTTATAAATTCTTTTTTTCTTTTTCCCTATCTTCAATTTTCATTTTTAAAAAGTATGGGCCATTTGGTTTCTTAACAATATTTAGAAAAACTTACGTAGGTCTCTTAGTCTGATTAAGAATTTGTTGAAAGTACATGCCCAATTTTAGATTTGATCATTTCATATGGACTTAATTAGGATTTTCTCTATTTTAAAATATTTATTTATTATAGGTAAAGTAGGAAACTTCTTTAATTTCAAAGTAGTTTTGGTGAATTTTAATATTTTTCTTAATTCATATAAAATGTTTGAAAGTCACTTGTAAATATAGAATTGGAGAAAATATGAGTTAATTTCTAATATATCCATTGAATGAATATTTATTGATGATCATATAATGTTAGCTAAATTAAGTGATACCTTTAAATAATATATAATGATTGGAAGTAGACAAGTGAGAATGACGTATATTATTATATTATAAACAATTTGGTACTGATCACTATCCTTAATCATTATGTACCTCGCATATTAAGCTAATTTTATTGAACAGTTTTTAATTTGTCATTTTTAATATTTGATATTTTTTTAATGATTTAGATAAGCCACGTATTGGATACTCCCACATAAGTAATCCATCTATCCATATTTTGTATGGGGATATGAGGAATTATAACATTATGGTACACAACCTAACAAATGTCATAGTCTTGTATTAAAACAAGATTTTGACATGATCAATTATATAGCATATTTTTTAATAATAACTTCAAAATAATTAAAATCAACTTAACTAATTTAATTTGTTCAATTTCTATTATATTCAACAAACATGAGTTAATTAAATTAACAAAATGCTTTTCCGGCATATAGTAATATTGTTGGAATTAATGAATGCCTTTAATCATCTACTCGTATATAATATGATTTAAAGATATGTTTGGTACGTAGGTTTAGCTATAAGCATCAACATTAGGAACTAATTAATCAAATCTATTCAATCATTGATTAACTTTCAGTTGAACCAACCTGCATCTCTACGAATGTTTTAATTAATTTCAAATGTTTTTTTGAAAATATTATACATACATATTCAGACAAAAATATGTTCCTTAAGTTTAAGCAATATATATACCACTCTGATCCTATTTATAAATCAATTTTCACTCTTTATAAAAATAGACTTATAAATAAGACTAGAGTGGTGTGCGTGTGTCAAATCATGGTCATATAATTAATTAGCCGGTGATTCTAAATATTATTTAGAAAAAAAATGAAATATTTTGAGCAGGCGTTTCAGTTAGTTAATGAGTAATTGGCGTAATGGCAAGCAAATGAAATGATCGGTGTTACATTTTTGCTTTATTATGTAATTATAAGACTGAGTTGACTTTTTTTAGAAAGATTAACGATACTAAATAAGTTAGTAATCATATTATATGTTGTGTATCCTTAACTTATATATTAGTTTATTAGTCAAACTAATTAGTTTAGAGAAAAAAATAAAAATATTCTAAAATAATTTAATTAACTTCTTTAATCTCTCTAAAAAAAGTCAATTTACTCTTATAATTAAGACAAGAGGGGGTATTATAATACCCGGGTAATTATTTATCTGGAATATTATATTTTAATAAATAATACCTATTTGAAATAGGTAAATATGTGGTGTCAAATTTGTAGGGAAAAATCTCTTGAAAATTAGAGTGCCAAAATTACGAAAAATGCCCTTGTGGAGCATAAAGTGACTTAAGGAAATTATGAAAAATCCTTAGAGGCAATAAAATAATTATTAAAAATTAGAGAGTATGTTGTCTCTAATTTATACAATTTTTGGGATTTATTTCCTTGGGAAATAGTGAGAGAAAAATTAAAAAGTATTCCGGGATCATTATTGACCCCGTGATTTTTAATATTTTATGTAAAGTATAAAATATCAATGTAAGTCCAATTGTTGTGAGGAAATAATTATTCTAAATAATAAAATTAACAACAATTAGTGGGGGATTAATTAAGTAATTATTGGCTAATTACTTAAGCTTAAACAAAGAAAAATCCAAAGATAATTATGTAAAACCCCATAATTAGTGGTAAAAGGCTAAAAATTAGCATAAATATATTTGCTAATTAATTTGAAAATATGAAGGAAAATCTATGAGATTAAGTAATTTTAAGCCTAAATATAAGTATGGGCCAATAAGAAAATGTTGTAAAAAAATTATGTAAAAAAAATTATTAAATTATATAATAATTAATTTAAAAATAAAATAAAAATATATATAATTTGTGTGTGTATGTGTGCTGACATCTAGGGGGAAAAAGAAAAAAAGGAAATGTGAAAAATGATGATGGAGTGTTATATTAAAACACTTAATTAAAAAGTAATTAAAGTGAAAAGTAAAAAGGGTAAATAAACACCGATAGGAATTGGATCCTATCTAGAAAATCATGAACAAAGTTTCTAAGGTCAGTAAAAAATATGAAAGAGTGGATTTTTATCTTGAAGTAGATTGTTCCAGAAGTTAATTCCGAGATCGGTGGAGCATTTTGATAATAAGACGAAATAAGGTGATCTGTGAAAAAGGCAGATAATCACAGATTTAGAATTTGAAGAAATAAATTGTAACTCAACATCTGGGGATGAGTTTATGATTATCTGGACATATTTGGAATCAGTAAGTTTTTGTCCAGAAGTTGATGATTCCGGAAGTTCGTTCCGAAACCTAGCACGTTTTTCGAGAATCTTCGGCTGAGCACGGAATGCCCTGAATGAGATCAAAAATTGAGTTAGTCCAAATATTTTGGAAGAGAAAGAAGAGATCTTCAGGGATCTGCTCCTAGAATTCTGTGTCCCTACAAGATTACGCGATTCGGACACCGATCGAGAACTTTGCCGGCCGAGACCTTCTAGAAAGGACCACATGGTACCTTGTGATTGGCCAAGGGATGCCACCTAAGGGGGGAAAGGACGGCTGCCAAGTGGCATGGAGAGGATCAAGACACCTTGCAGAAGTGCGATCCGACGGTCTATATCCGGTATGAAAAAGTAGTGAATAGTGTCACAATTTTCCCTATAAATAGGCTTCAACCCCTTTGCAAATCCTCACACCATCTCACTAGAGCAAGCCGAAATTAGAGAGAGGAAGAGAGAAGAAGGAGTCCGGGGAATTCTGCAGCGAAGCTCTGAGTAAGTTCTTCGGTACTTAATCTTAAGTTTCCGTAGTTCTTTCGGTAGTTAGAGTGGAAATGCTAGTTTAGTCTTTAATCTTCCAAGTATGATTAGATATCATATGTTAGGGGTATTTTAGTCATTATTTCGAAAATCATGGTGGGGTCGAAGTTCTGGCAAAAATTTGGAAGATTAAAGTTAAAGTGCTTGGCTCTCAGCGAAATTCCGCCGACTAGTAAGGATAGGGGCAAAATGGTAATTTGTACCTAATATGCCTGTTATGATGTGAATCATTAATCAATATGATTTATATTTCTAAAATTATGTTGGAGTAGGAGTTATGTTGAAATTTTGGAAGATTAGGGTCAAAGTAACGAAGTGCTGGCGAAATTCCGCCCATTAGGGGGTCAGGGGTAAAATGGTCATTTTGACTAAAAATGTCCGTCGTAATGATAGATCCTTAACAGATACATTGTTATGTTGATAGGATATCCCTGATTATGTTCTGACCTACTGTCGTGCTGTATACCGACAGAAATACCGTATAAACGTCAACGAAGGTACGTTCGTGTACTGTAACACTGATCTGATGGATATAGTATGCGTGTAAATGGTATTGGTATGATGTGAGTATGGTATGTGTATATGTGGTGTGTTGTTGGAATGCATATTATGTTAGAAAATAACTGTATGCATGCTAGGAGCGATACATCTCAGCAAAAGTTTGGGAGCGATACATCTGTAATGCTGGGAGCGATACATCTGTAATGCTGGGAGCGATATATTTGCATGCTGGGAGCGATACATGTGCATTGGTTGGGGGTGATTTATGTGTTAATGTTGTTCATTAACCCATATGTGTATGTATACATGAGGTTAACCGTTACCTGAGATCCGGTGCGGATCTCAGCTCTTAACATAGCATCAGGGTCGGGATGACCAATGACGAGGAGAGAGGGAAGCGGCAAGTTCAGGGATCAGGCTGAAGACTTTCCGTTGTTGTCCTTTACTTTTGAAAACTCTCGGTTATTGAATCGCTTCTGTAATTAGCCAGTGGGCATTTTGAATATATATATCAGTTACACTCTTGTTCCGATTCTCTACTCTGATGAAAAAATTTTATACTACTTTTGAAAAACGAGATGTTACAGGTATTAATTAAGAATAACTTGATGTGTGTTGTCACAAATTTAAATGGAAACATACATGATTAGTTACGTCAACTAATTAACACAGCTTACCAACTTGTGGCCAAGTAATTGCAACAAATGGGAAAATAAAAGGAAAAAAAAAATATGAAAGAAACAAAATTATATAAAGAATGTTTGTTTAAACATTTTGGTTCCTCCGAAGCCTTTCATTTTAATGTCTTCAATCGATAATCTTGACCAAAAAGACTCTCACTACATATGAAAGCTTTCATAATTAATGTAGTGATCATAAATCATGATCGCAATAAAAATCATGCATTGATACCTCACATAGAGATAATTAGAATAAAAGTGAAAAGGAAAAAAAATATTAAGTGCGAATGTATAATATTAAGCATGTAATATATATGTCTCTTTCATTATTTTTCAAAAATATGTTCGAATTTTTCTATGATTTATTTACTGTTTTTGTGTTTTAAATATTCAATATAAAACATATAATGAAACATACTCCCTTAGGTTTCAATTTTTTTTTTAAAGTATAAACTTCCAAAAATTCCATCCATTTAACACTAACTCCTAATTAATTAACTCAACCTAATCATTGAAGGATATTATATTCCTGAATAAGGTGATTAATGAATCATTATTTTCTTCAATATACTATGTACTATAGAACTGAAACTGTTTCAAAAAACCTTATTCTAAATCAAATTAAAACGGATGGACTACTATTTATAAATCATAATTAAACTTTGCATAATACACTAGGAAATGTGCATAGTTTTATAGTGGTTGGACCTTCTGATCCAATGACACTAAATACTTCTCTTAAATTATCTTTATAATAGTTACATAAATTCTTTATGGTTGAGGTGGGTGAAGGATGTAAAACGAAAAAAAAAAAAAGTTTTATAGTGACCAATAAAAAACCAAATTGTTTCTAGAAAATTTCTCTCAATTTCACCCAAAACTCCAAAAGTAGATAGATATTATATTTTTACTAAATATTTTAAAATATAAATCATGTCATTTGTACCCATTTTAACAGTAACAGCTTGAAAATAAAAAGGTAATACAGTAACATGAAAATAATAAATAAATTGAAATAGATAAAATATTTATTTTCCTCATCTAAAATATTTCTAGTAAACAAAATATAAATAAATAATGGATTGTAATTTCATATAGATTTTATGTTATATTATGTATGCAAGTCAAACACGTTTCCCTCTCTTATATAATGGAAAGTGGAAATACAATTCATCAAAAAGGGTTTTAAATTTCCAACATTTTGAAGGAAACAAGGGAGCTCAATTATTGCCTGAGTTGAAATTGATGACACAATTAAAACAGTTAACTACGTGTTTACGTTAACTTTTTTTTTTGGTCAAATATATAAATAGTTAGGAATTGAGTGCTCTTGATTTCATTCTTCAATGCTTGTTTTAGAATTCACACACTAAGACATAAGCCAATTCAAATCAATATATACACTACAAAATCTTATTTTTCAATGAAATAATGAAACATCAAATTGTTCGGTTTTAATTTATTTCACAGTAATATATTATTTAAAAAATGAAATTAATGAGATATTTTCTTTTTTAACTTGCTAGTAAAAATAAATTTACGATCTCATTTTAATATAAAATGTTAAGGTATTTTGAAAAATAGTATTTAAATTTAAGAAAAAGTTTTCAAATTGGGACTTGAAGGAAATTTTTTTATGGCTTAAAATAATTTAAATTTGAGTATCTCTTTTTATTTATAAGAATATACTCAGTCATTCTAACTAATACAATTTTCAAACAAATAGCTTTTACCGATTTTTTCAATATAATATAATATTACAATATATAATACTTGCTCCGGTTTTTAATATATGACATATTTGGATGATTGATGTTGATTCTAAATATAAGATATATTTTTTATATTTGTCTATATCTTTTCTAATTTACCCTTATTGATACTCCCTCAACAATAATTAAAAATGAGGTAGATGGAATAAAGGAATTAAGAAAAATGATTATGGTGATTTTGAAAATAAATGTCATATTAACTGACTTAACTAACTTTCTTAATTTAATTGAATTAGGTGAATATATCTTATATTAAGTATATATATACTAGAGTGAAAGTGTAAAACATCGTATACTATTATTTTGGAGCTTGGTCGTGCATTGCCTACGTCAAATGGAAACGACTTTTTCTTTTTAGCCGCCGTGCACTGCCTGCAATTTCCGTCTTCATTATATGTGTGTGTGTGTTTGGTGTGTGTGTGTGTTGTGTATTGTGTGTGTGTGTGTGTGTGTTCCTTTTAGACCTTCCACCCTCTGAATAACTGTGGGTTTTGCATGTTTAGCCTCTTTTATGACAGTGAATAAATGGTCTCTGCATTGGAAAAACTAATTTGAATTATACTTTTTTTTTTGTTCAAATTTGAATTATACTTGAATGAAAAGAACATGTAACTAATTAAAAGAGTTGAAACTTGAAACTAAATAAACAGTAACTTGTGAACTTGTGATATATCATTAATTGTTTAACGTTGAATTCAATGATTTTATGTCCTAATTATAAGATCTAGTTAACTTTTTTGGAGAGATTAAGGAAACTAAATAAGTTACTTAATCATTTTATCCTTAGATTATATATTAGTTTATGAAGTTTAAACTTTTCATGTTGCATGAGAATAAGAAGATTCTTACACACACATGAAATGGTGGGACCCACATATATATAATGAGCATTATATATATATGTGAGTCCCACCATTTCATGTGTGTGTGACATGAGAAAACACTTCTCCTACAACATGAGAAGTGTTTTGCCCTTAGTTTATCAGTTAAACTAATTAGTTTAAAGAAAAATATAAAAATAAAAATACTCTAAAGTAATTTAATTATAACTTCCTTAATCTTTCAAAAAAAAGTCAATTAAGTCTTATAATTAGGACCGGAGGGAGTACTAGCTTCGAGAATAAGTCCATACCTAGCCATTTATAAAAATCTATTTTCATTGAAAATTTGCCTTCGCTAAAAAAAATAAATGGAACAGCTTAGATTTTATTCCACTATTTTCTACTTATTATTCTCCTCAACGTGTATTATTTTTTAAATATTTCAAATTGTTATAATGATTGTAGTTTTGACCAAAAAATGATCTGATGATGATATAAATATTTTATTTTCCATAATACATCATTGGAATTAGATTTACATGTGGAATTAATTAAGGACCATATTTTTTTTTCCACTAACGTTAGCAATTTACACATGAATAAATAAAGTTAAACATCATCCCATGGACTATTTCACATGAATTGACTTTTCAAAGATGGACGGCGTAGCAGTCTTGTTATAACGCATTTGTAATATGATTTCAAAATGACACATTTATATGAATTCCAACACTGTACTAATGTCAAATACTAATAAGGAAGAGCTTGGAATTTCTTTCCCTTCCCGCAGGAACCGGGGGATTGGATCTAGCTATAAGAAGAAGAATAGAATGTTTGGCTGATAAATAACTCATTTCTTAGTCTTCGACCCCCTTAGTCACTACCAACGTCTTCTATCAGTACAATTACAAATTAATGACTCAATTTCCTAACTCCATGCAATAAAAAATATATATACCCCTAAATATATAAAGTCATTTTTAATTAACGCAATAAAAAAATAAAAACTCTGTAGCTCTTCTCAATAAACAAATAATATCTAGTTGAAGTATTTGTTTTACTTCAAAATACTCGTCTCTTTGTATGATTTTAATCTTCTTTGTCTCTATCATTTAATATTTAATCTCTAAATTACTCCCATTAATTTTTACAGTAGTTTTTCTTACTCTTTTTGTCTTTCATATCAAATGATCTCCTCTCTTTCGGGGTCTTTTCGGGAAATTAATGATACACATGCATTTATCACACAATAATATTACCTCTGATCTTAAATATAAAACTCAGTTGACATTTTTTTATAGATTAATGAACCTAATTAAATTATTTTAAAGTATTTATATTCATCATTTTTCTCTCATCACCTAATTGTCTGACTTGTAAACTGATGTATAATCTAATGAAACATAACATATGATATGATCAAGTACCTTATTAAACTTTCTTAATTTCTTCAAAAAAAATTAAATGAAGCTTATATTTAAGATCAGAGGTAGTAAAAACTAACAATAACAAACTTAACTAGTTTTCTTAATATTTATGAATCAGTTAACTATGTCTTATATTTAAAATGGTAGGAGTATTTAAAAGCTAGTTAGAATATCATAGTTGTCATAAAATTGAATTAGTTTCAAATATTATCCTTATCAATGTTACCAAACCCTACTATCATATTACTTTCTACCCTCGGATTATCCCTCAACACAGTTTCAATGCAAGGCATATGTGATTTTTTTTTTGATTTTTTTTTATGGTCTAATAAATTTAGAAGGAGGCTTAATTATATATGGAATTGGATGAAGTGATTCTAATATATAACTCCATATAAACAATACTATAAAAATTAATAAAATCGTATTGTTTATTTGTTATAAATAATGAAATTCATTTTTAGACTCTATTAATAACACACAAGACCCTTTTTTTTAAAAAAAAAACAAAGAATAAGAGGAAAATAGGGGCAAGTAGAGACAAAGAGAAGTGGGCTATATATTCACATAAGAGGCTTAAGGGGAAAGGAGCTGCGTCTTTTGGAGGCAATGTCCCAACATACCTAATTATGCCCTCACTTCATGCGCCACTTCTATTCTTTTTCACCTTTTTATTTTTTTGTTTTTTGTTTTTCCCCCTAATTTATTGATTTACTTCCTATAATCCTAAATATAAAAGTTAGCAGCTAGACTTCCGGCAAAAAAAAAAAAAAAGTTAGTGGCTAGACTGATTTGTTTTGGTGCTAAATGTAGTATCTCAAGTCTCAACCACTTTATATTTAAGTTTATAATTTTTTCTTAAACTCTAATTACTGATTACATGTATTAAAGGAATTTTCTATTAATAAAATAGTTTTAAAGGAAAATGATTAAAATGAATACTTTACGGAAACCAACACATATTTTATAAATAACTATTTCTACTAATTTTTCTAATTTCTGTAAACTATTTGTCTAGCTCAGACATCTAGAACCAATTCAATAACATTGTCACACACAATGAATATATATATCTTAGAGCGTGTTTAGGGAGGCAAAATCATAATTAAGCATTAATTAAAAAAATTAATGAATGAAGGCCTGCATCTGAATCTTAGTGAATCCAGCTTATCATTGCGTCTCCATAATGTCTCCACTCTTTTTAAATCATCTCAACGCAATCTTACCACATCCTAGCTTGTTCCTGTTGGAATGAATTTTTTCTTTTTTCCCTTTTGTTTTCCGATTTTTAAAAATTATTTTATGGTATTACTCTATTAGTTTATGTTTAATTAGCAGTATGATTTCATTAAGGCAATTTTTATAAAGTTAAGATGATTTTTTTTTTTTTGAAAAGTTAGCCAACAAACTATAGTAATTTTTTATTGATATAAATTAGTTATAAGTGACTTATATACTTACAAAAATAGAGAAGTAATCGATATTCTCTGAAATTAGTCATAAGAATGACGAATTCATTGGTCATGCATGATTATAGCCAAATGAAATTGTGATTCCAAATTAAAATTTTACAACAAACATATGGCAAGGCACATTATTCATAAAATAAAATGAGTAAATACCCTTTTGATCCTTAACAAAAAACACGGACCCCATTTTGGTATCTGACAAAAAAAAGGTCATTTATAGTCCATAAAAAGGACGAATAAAGGTCGATTGGTAAATATTTTGATCCTTCACAAATTTCCAAAATGCCCTTTTTAGTCTCATACAAAGGACGAATAAGGGTCGTTTTTTTGTCAGAGATCAAAATGGGTTCCGTGTTTTTTGTCAGGGACCAAAAAGGGTATTTACTCAAATAAAATTTTGAGTAATTGATTTGAAATATCAATTCTTGTGCAACACTTTATGTTTTAATTATATTAAGCCTTTCAAGACACAAGTGTGATGATGATGATAGTAATGATGTGATTAATTAATTAATTAATATTAATGGGAGGCTTGTAATTAATCGATAGTAGCAATGTGAGGTAGCATAAATGATGGTGTTGCTCACTCCTCGTGTGATAACATTCATCATAATTTGTTCCTTAAGACATTATATATTGCTCTATGACCTCGATTATCTAATCATCATCATCATTACTCATATGTTCCTTCTTTTCTTAAATTATTTTGTAGTATTTACATAATTTATGCTTTACACACACACTCTAGCTAATTATTCCTTATTAATATAATTGAGTCTGTAATTAAATAATGAATCTAATGTTGCCTTTAATCACAAAATGTGGGAAGACTAACTTAAGGATCATAGGGAGGTCTTTTGGTTATTAATTAAATAGAGTGAGTCTCATGTATTATTTACATATATTTTGAAATAAATCAGGCCTGAGGCCTATAATCAAGGTTATTAAATTATATTTTTTAAGATATATTTTTTAAAAAAAATCAGAATTTTTTAAAATATTTCTTTTGAGGGTAAAATAGACATTTCCTAATTTTTTACCAACTTTCCCTCTTTATTTTCTTCCTACCAAACAACTCAAGTCCTCCCAAACTTTCTTTATAACAAACGGGTCCTAACCTGAGGCAACACTAGTAAGAAATTGAAGTTTTTAAGGTTATTAATATGAAATTCTAAAGATATTTTTTAAAAAAAAATCAGTTTTTTTAAAATAAATAGTGAACCAGGTTGATGCTCGGAATGAACCAATTTATTGACCGATTCACTAGTTTCCGGGCCAAACCGACCGGTCCGATTCGGATTTCAAAACCCTATTTATAATCTAATGACACCAAACTCCTTTTAAGTATTTCTTAAGCGTGAAACTGCGAGTTCAAACACTATATAAGTACTGTAATAGTTGCCTGAGTTATAAAGAAAAATTGAAATTAAGTATATAATTTGTAAAATGTGAATAATCTCTCGATTTTTTATAAGTTTTTTGAATACTGATATAGTCTTTTTGGACCTGAAAATGAATAATGATATTGATAAATTGATGATGAGAATCTAATATAATCATTACAGGACACTTGGCCTCTGCCAGCTTGGAGACAGCTTGGGTTGGAAATGATCATGTGGGCTTTGAGGTAATCTGCATGTAGATTTAGATTCTGCTGCCAATAATTTTAATACGTTGTCTTTGGATCGTGAGTGAACCCAAGTACCCAACTTATTTCTTAAAATTTATGTAGCAAAAAAAATTAAAAAATAATAATAATTCGTTTGCGGAATTAATTATAAATCTGTCTTAGGTTAATATATACTCTTTTTATTACTCCCTCTGGTCCTTATTATAAAGCACCAATTAACAAGTTTATTTGGTCATTTTTATAAGGCACTTACTTGTTCCCAATGAGCATTAATTATTTTTTTCATGTCTACCCATAATTAATAAGGGTAGTGGGTGAGAGTAATAATTAATATAATATTAGAGTTTAGTGCAATTAGTAGGGATAATATTGGAAATTACTTAAATTCTAGAACAACTTTATTGACTTTAACTATTTTTATTAGTTTGTAAGAAAAGTTAGTCGGTGTCTTATAATAAGGACCAGAGGGAGTATATAAACATGTAATGTTTGTCAGAATTAGACAATCCTGCGTTTTGTGATTTGAAAATGATAAAATTCTATGATTGAGGCTGAATTTTCTGTGAAAACGGTTCATATAATTTATAGGGTTTAGTAGTAAATTTGTCTCGAAAGTATAAGCCTAGGAACAATATTGCTCTGGAAGTTTTTCTTGTCTTAATGTTGACCCGGAAGTTTCAAAAAGTAGCAACGTTACTCTATTCTGTTAAAAAACTAACGTTAACCGTTAAAAAATTGACGTTGATCGTTAACTTTTTAAAGGAAATAGGCAACATTGCTATGTTTTGAAACTTTTGGGGCAACATTGAAACAAGAAAAACTTCTCAGGTAACATTGCTCCTTAGTGAAAACTTGCGGAGCAAATTTACTAGTTAACCCTAATTTATAAATAGTGTGACATATTAGAATTTGTAAATGAATATACACAAATGAGAATGAATTATGGCCAGTAAAAAAAAAGGAATTATTTTATGGCATTACTTGTCCATGTAATTAATGTAATGTGTGTGTAGAGATAATTAAAAAAAAAAATTAGTAGTAGTAAAATAAAAGAGAGACACAATCATGTGTGTATGAGCATGTTCTTTGTTTGTATGATGGAAAATGCATTATCAATCAATCACGCCTCTTGATTATTACTTATGATTATTATTCTATTCACATTGCAGACAAACCTAATTATTCGACTCACATACATGTCCTTTTAATTACTAATTATATTCATTTAAAAAGAGGCTTAATTGATGAAAGTTAAAAATTAGGAAAACAAAACAATACACAAGGCCAAATTTTTGGAGCTCCATTTCTCTACCCTAATACTCTTCCGGTCATTAATATAAGATATATTTAGAAAATTGATTTTAACCCTAAATATAAGACATTGCTTTTATATTTGTCTACTTTTTTCTAATTTACTCCTCCTGATACTCTTTTAACAATAATCAAAAAAGGAGAGGAGAGGAATGAGGAATCAAGGAAAATGATTAAGATATTTTAGAAAATATATATCATATTAACCAACTTCTTTTTTTGGTAAAATATAAACTAACTTCTTTAATTTAATTAAATTAGGTAAATATGTCAATAGAATACTTTTTTTAATGATTGATAAAGATTTCCATCACTCATTTTTAATTCAAACTAAGCAACAATTCCAACGAAAAATTGAAAGATGTGATTCTTTGTTTTGGTAAAAGCCCAAACATCGTTTAACTGAAACAATCTTATTTGAGGTATTATCAGATACTAAATGTGGACATCTATACAAGTGGGATTTAAACCTTAATTTACTACATTATGAAGGACTAGTCTCTTTCACTAGATCCAAAAGATGTGATTCTTTTCAAATAAAATAAATCTATTTATAAAGTATGGATCATGCTAGCAAGGCTTGTATCATATTCTTACAGAAATTTTTTAATAACTAATACTTTTTTTAAAGTTCAATGCCAAACTATTACTCCCTCCGGTCCTAATTATAGGAGCAATTTAACCGATTTTGGGAGAATTAAGGAGAGGAGTTAAATTAGTTAATTTTACTCATTTTCCTAAAATGTCCTTATATAAATTTAAAATGACACAAGTTGCCCTAATTATAAGTGTTTCTAATTTGTCTTACGTTAGACATTCATGACATATTAATTTAGTATATATGTATATTAGTTGTTTTTTATATAGTCATGTGTATACATATAGATCTAATTTCCTTTCCACACGCTTTCTAATTGAAATAATGGTCTTACTATATAAATATATATGTGTGTATACATATAGATCTATCTACATACATAGAGACACACACACCCATATATCTACACACACACACATACATACATACATATGTGTGTGTATGTGTGTGTCTATAAATATAGACACACACACACACATATATATCTACACATATATATATTGACACACATAAAAACACACACACACACACACACATATATATATATATATATATATATATATATATATAAATGCTCCTAATAATAAGTATAAATAGGGATATTATAGGAAAAAATTGACAAAAGTTAAAACTTGCTCTTATAATTAGGACCAAAACTAACTCCAAAATTTGCTCCTATAATTAGGACCGGAGGGAGTAATTCTTTACCCAAATTATCAAAGCTTATAATTTTTTTTGGATAACTTGTCAACAAACACCTAAGATACGCCTAGCTTGTTGCAAGTGGACGGATAATGAATCAACATTCAATATATAATGAAGATATACAAAATATTCCACTAAGTGAGGTCGACTACATGAATCATGTAATGCTATTAAGTGAGGCCGACTACATGAATCGCATAATGCTATCATACTCTACCAAAGATATATAAACAAAAAGCAACGGAAAAAAAAATTTACGAGGCTCATTCAAATTTTACATAGCAAGACTCACTAACTAGTAGAGTATCTAATTTGAACAAAATCATAAGCCTATTTTTTTTAATAAGAAAATTTTAGGAGAGGGGTTGGGCTCACCCGTCTTAGCTTGGGTTACCGTTGCTTCGTAGACTCCTAGGATGCCTCCCCCAGCGCCTTGACCAACTCCAGGATTGAACCCTCTTCCTTTTGGTAAAAGTGTCCGACCCCTTTACCAGTTGAACTCAAAGACGAGAGGTTAATCAAAAGCATTTTTTTTATAACAAAATCAGAAGCATATTTTTTTTGATATAAAAATCAGAAGCATATATATTTTTTTTTTGGGTATAAAATCAGAAGCATATTCAACAAGCAATCTTGTCACAAAAAGGAAATCTGGGCCTACTTGTTTAAATGAGTATAGCCCAATTAATAACATAACCAATCGGTCTAGGTCCATGGGTCATATCCAGGCCCAGGTTATGAATTTGTTGGGAAAGTTAGTCACCCAGTTTCACCAAATAAAAAAGTCAGTCATACAGTTTTATCCAAGATAAAGTTGAACATACAATTTGGTCGAACTCAATGAATCTAAACAATTCTCATTAGCCTCCCTTGTGGTAAAAGGGGGGAAAAAAATCATATTGCAGCATAAATAACCATATCAAATTATTTAAATAATCTCATTGACGCCTAGTTATATTACTTTTTGTCAAATGTTAACACTTTGTAAAACTTAATCTGTTGTAACTTTACAAATATTGATACACAAAGCAACTATCCCAGCTATTCATGCATGGCTGCAAAATTCCCATTTCACAAGAAAGTACTCTGTGAAAGGTGAAAAGATTTAATCATAAATAAATACATATAATCATGTCAAACATATTTATTAAGAAAATTTATCATCAACATGTCCAGTCATTACTGTCTTGAACCATCTAAAGATATCTAAATAAGGGATTTCTATGACATCAACCTCAAAGGCACCAATCCAGGGTTCACAAGGATGTCTTGAGCTGCAACTTCTCACCAAGAAGGCTTACATCTCTACATCAAGATTTTATTTTATTTTTGGTCAAAACATCGAGATTTCACTGAGAAATGTTTGTATGAACTTAATTTATACTAGTACAATATTGGAAGATTGTGATAATGACAATTAACTACGTGCATGTATCAAAATAAACTTCCCTCGAAAAAAAAGAGAGTTTAATAGGCAAATAACTAGTGATGGCAATAACTCTAATCCCATGATTATCTCTTGGTTTAATCTCAGAAACAGATCTCTCTTGCCAGGATATCTGTCCATGAGCTGTCATGTTTATCAGCCTTAGATTAACTTGGCTCGAATCCTCCGGGGCATTCAGCGAGAGATATGAAAAAATGTAGTAGGCCCCATACCTAATTAGTAATTAAGACGCGTGGAGAAAATCCAAAGGCAGATTGACTCAAGGGTTCAAATGAGGTGATCAAGGCGTTTCCATAGCCTCGAAAGTCGAAACTTCGGTAAAATCAGTTTCTTCACGAGCATTGCGTTAAGCCAGCCAAACACTCTCGACTCTTATTCCTCCACCAGCCACTATTTCTTTATAGCTGTGCGCACCTTCACCATGAAAGAGGTGATTCTAAAGGCAGAAAATGCCTTGGGTGGGGATGCAGCCAAAACTGGGAGGCGTGTGGTGTTGCTATGAAAGTTGTGAAAGCCGTAGAGCATTATGATGGATACCAAGTGATGAAACACAAGCCTTCGAAGTTCGAAGATCAGGGATGGTATAGTTTCACAAATCTGTATTTAGCTTTGTGAGTGATGAAACCTAACTGAGTTAAATTACTGAGGTCTCTGTGTACACGCCCCTCAACCTAGGTTTGTGGAGCTGCTTCTATGCCAACCACATTTGGGAGCAAACTAACACACTGAAACGACAGCATGTCTGTCAATTCGATTTAACAACTGAAAATCATAACAGCATATGGACAGGAGACACTACCAGCAGAGGATCCAATTCTGTTTATCTCACTACAGGTACCAACTAATGTCTTGATTCTGGCTGATGCTGCACACATAAACTCTAGTGGAATTTGCATAGAAATTCAACTCTAGAGAGACACAATAGCGGTTTTTAGTGTAAGTAGTTAACAAGTCTTGAAGTTCAAACTTCTACTACACCACATACTAAAATTATAACACCGGGCTAGATGTCAATAATACCTCATTTTACAGTTCACACAACAGACAATTCACTTTCTATCAAGCAGCTATAGACGACCAATCCTATCTGTACAAGTTAGGATGTCACAGGCCCCTTCCTAGATCATAAAGTTAATACAAAATTTTCTTCTGATGAAAGACTGTCCAAAGGCTTGAATCTAGATAATCAGGTTTTATTCACAGCAAAATGATCGATCTACTGAGTAGGGTTGCAGATCAAAGGTCTCGAGATCGTGTTCGTGTGAATGTAGAAAACGTCTTTGGGAGAACTACCCCCAATTGGATCCAACAATTCTCGAATCTGACCAAGTCATATGGGCATATAAAAAAGGGGCCCTTATGTGTTATTAATTAACAATGAATCAATAATAGAGGATATTGCTTTCTACATGGATACTGTTGTTAAAGTTTATAATGAAACCATTCAAAACCCTCCAAACCAAGGACCAGAAACTCCATGACCAGGTGATACGGAATGCAATTTTTGCAAGCATGTTGGTTTAAGTGGTCCTTGACACCAGTAAAAGACCTTATATATGTAAACAAGATAATGGCTATAAGCTAGAAGTTATTCAAAGTGATTGTTGGCAACAAACAATATTTGCTTTAGACAAAGAAACTGAAAAAGGGATCATAAACATATTGAGGTATGTAAACGAGGAACCTTCAGTCCATGAGGTGCAAGTATGCCCTCCAAGAAAAGATCATCTTCTCAGCCTTCTCCTCCTGCGCCCATTTGGAACTCTATTGTAAAGGTCTGGAAGTCCTATCGCAACAGTCCTGCTAGAAGATGAAGAAGGCTCTATTGAACTAATTTGTACACTGTTATCTGCTGTCTGGATACTTGAATCTATTACAGCAGTTGCATCATTGTTCATATGTAAAGGAGAAACAGAATCATTGGCTGCAGAATCGCTTGCAGCTACATCTGGAATATGTCTCCCTGGTTGGTTTGTAGCAGCAATGCTAGAACGTGAATCTCTATTATGAGGAAGAGGATGTAGCAGCTCCCTAGAGCTTCCTATGGGTTGAGGTTGTTGAGGATGAATATATGCTTCAAGGTCTCCAACTAATCTTTCAGCAGAATCCATTGCAGAATTTAATGCTGATGAAAGGGATGAAAATGAAGCAGCTCCTTCAACTAACAACCTTGAAAGTAGACGTGAACGATTATTCTGCCTGACTTCGGTCTCCATACCATGTAATGCTTGGGGCTGGGTATGACGAGGTTGATTGACTGAAAATCGAGTTCTATCAGTAGCAGCTGAACCAATAAATCGCCTAATCTCCTGGATTGTAGAAGACGATGCTCCCCTGCTTATGAGCTGTTGCCTGAGACTGTCAATTCTATGTGCTTGGGGCCGAGGAGGGATAGTAAAACCACTTTCTTTCAATTCCAACTGACGGTTGCTAGAGTCATCTTTATTTCCATAAATTGGAATAATGCCTGTTTCAGCGACTTCTCCCTTACAAACAGGGCATTCCCTTACATTTGAATATGCATATGACACCTGATAAAGGCATGGCCAACAAAATAAGTGACCACAGCATGTCAAAATTGGATCCCTTGCCATGTCCAGACAGATGTTACAATCAAAAAAATTCCCAGCGGTGCTCACTGCCTCATCTATATATGGATCCATGCCCAATGCTTTAGCTACTAAATGGGAACTGTTCCTTTTGCCCGTTTTCCTATTGTTGACTGTTCTTTCTTGGTCTGCACTAGCCTCTTCCCTAGGCAAGCTACCTTCATTCTGAGCAGTAGTTGTTGTCAATTCCGCTAACACAACTGTTCCTTCCTGGACCGCAACACCAACATCTTCCTGGGGCATCCTGTGCTCATCATGAGTATTTGGTGTCATCATATCTGCGATGACATTATTTATTTGAACTGAATCATGACCCCTTCGCCACCTCTGACGCTGCCTAGATCTCAAGGTTACTGCTTCAAGTTGCCTAATGCGCTCTTCTATATGTTCATGCGTTGATTCTAGCTCATCCAATATAGAATCGAATCCAATCACTGAGGTAGGGGTTTGGTCCAAGGGCTCCACGTTCAAATCAAGCTCCATTTTATTTCGAGTTCTTTAACCAGGTCTATATCAGCAGGGACTACACCTCATCTGTATCAAGGAACTACTACAAATTAACAGAAAGCAAAACATGAAGCCGGACGTGCAGAACAAACCTTCCAGCAAATAAACTAAAATCTGTGAGCGTGAGCATATTATATCCACAATTCATATTACATTCCTTCTTCAAGATTTTCTCTTAAACAACGCTTACAGTGAAATATACCCAAATTTTCCTCAAACAAAATAAAATACTGACTTTGTATTTCGGCAGATAATAATTCGAAATGAAAGCAGGTAGAGCCAAGAAGATCTAATTGAATTGAAACCTAACAGTGAAAACTTTGATAGAACGGCAAGAAGGAAGATTTTACCATTCGCATCTGCCATTTCAGCGTGATGATCAATCGGGTGCTTCTCCCACCTCTAAAGTAGAGAGATGCAAATTGGCTGAAGAGATAAGGAAAATCCTTTGGTGAAAACAATTCGGTTCAATTTCTATGAATCCGAAGATACGAGGGGAAGAATTTACGGAGGAAATTGGGGATTTAGGGGCTTTCCCATTTCATAACACCGGTTGGATATCAAGCATAGAAATCAACGAATCAAAATATACCGGTTTAACTAAAAGTACGCTCACAGATTTTAAAGAACAAGAAACAAAAGGAAGATAAAGAGAACTAATTGTTTAATATTAAAACCAGATTTTAGTTGCGGTATATAAGTTGGCGGTCACTTTTTTTTAATAACCCATTTGGTGGTGAATATTTTTTTATGATCTTTAGTTATACTCTCTTGATATTAAATATATATAATATTTATATTTATTATTTTTTCTTTGAATTATTTTTTCTAATTTATAAACTTATATATAATTTAAGGATGCACAATATATGTATTGATTAAATTATTTATTTAACTTCGTTAATCTCTTTAAAAAAATCAACTCTTTTTTATATATAGAAGAAGGTGGAGTATAAATTTTGAGCCAATAATTCATATCAACAAATTAGGTTGGTTGGCAGAGTCTAAGGCTGGTTGTTGTAGTACTGATTCTAATTTTTGTATCTTTTTAAGTTTTTTCAATTGGGTGCTAAGTGCCACTCGCATAAAAAGATGGTTGAGAAAACACGTTTTAGGGTGGTGATTTCATTTTAGAAACTACCTGATTTTAATGAACTCTCAAAACGACGTAGTTGGGGTCAGGGGAATTAATGAATGATCTTTTGGTAAAATTCATATAATAAATACTAAAACATACAAAAACACCCTTCATTAATTCCTTAACTCCCAAAACACGTAGCACACATATACATATATATATAACAAACGATAAACCCTTATATATATCCTCATGTGTACGTATGAATCTTTTTCTTCTCATTATTTAAACCCATTCATTTTAATCCATCTTTTTAGGGTCAAAATATTTCATTTCAATTTTCAATTCTGACTTGACCAACGCGTGGATTATGTTTTATTACAAACGACGATAAATGATTGATGCAGTGGGAAATTATTAATGTTAGGAATTACGAGTCAATCCAAGGCATCTTCTCCTTGGTCAATAGTTTCAAAGTGAATATTTTTTTTTTTTTAAAAGGTACAAAACAACAAATTCACTTAAGATCAGGAAAACACGTGAATCAATTAAAAATATTTATGCTTTTACCGGAAAAAACTCATCACATATTTATTTAATTAAAAAATAATAATGAACCACACAACAAAGATAAGTGGTTTAAATTACCAATCAAAAATAAAAATAAATTAAACTGATTCTCATTGTCAAGATGATATATAGAACAACTGTTGCTAACAGTCAATTTAATCTTATTATGTTAATTAATAATTAGATCAATCATGATAATTATCATATACACTCATATAATTAGATCTACCTTATCAAAAGTATTAAATCAATAATCAATGTTTGCAAATAGCTTTCCTTTAATATCTGTGGCAGATACCTTTCACACATCATACCAGATTAGGAACTAATTGTAATCAGAATTATATGACCGGCAATGTAGGATCTTGAACGAATATGCGTTTATAGATGATACAACTATGGTCTTAGTGCTGGTTTGGAAACACCCACAAGTGTTTTTTTCAAGTAGTTTTTCCAACCAAGATAAAACAACTCGTGTGACGTAGTTATCTTAAACGTCTCACCTGCTTATCTTGAACTAAACAACCTAAAACTAAGTGGCACTTAAGATAACAAGTTCCTTATAAAGAAGAGGAGTCCACAAGGTTGAAAGCACAACAAAACAGACTGTAAACAAAATCCAAAATGTTTTACACCAGTAATGCACAAGAAGATCATTTGTGAGTCGCCTGCAAATATTCTGATTCGCAGGTCCACTTTCAAAGTTTCCCTAAAGGCAAACTAACATTGTAACATATCATGCCATACTCACTAAACTGTCACTGCACCTACAATCCTACAACTATATATACAGGCATTTACAGGTATCATTTTCCCAGAAACATCCTCCTATCCTGTTAGGATTTAAACGAGTTCTTATAAGACGATGATTCAGTCTCTAACACCATCGTCCTCACCATTACCGTTTCCTACGCTCTTCTCAGAACCCTCGTGGCCGGCGACGTCATCAATGATCTCTGCAACATTCACCGGCGCCACCCCGCCATCAGTCTCCAAGCACTCGACCCTCCTCCTCAATTCACTCAGCTCCCTCTCCATCAGAAATAGCTTCTCTTTCAGCGTCAAATTCTCTTCTTCCAGCTGAGAAATATGGGTGTCCTGTTCGTCCACTCTGTTCTCTAGTACACTGGTCTGGTCGTCGCCAATGGTGGAGTTTGGGTATATCATTTCGAATCTTCTAACGTCATGGTCCAATTTCTTCTCAACTTCCACGCGCTCTTCTTCTACGTCGCTGTCACTTGACGCGCCGCCGCTGTTGTTGTCGGAATCGGCATCCTCTCCAACGCCCGTAGGTGACCCAGACCGAAGTCGGATCAGACCCTTCATCGACCCGTACCCATCGACACCCCACTCTTCCTTCGCCATGTCCATCAAATCCTCCCTCGCCGGGGAGAACACCGGCGTTGGGAGGGTCGCCGGTGTGACGGGACACGGCGAGACCAACGACGCAATACCGCCGGATTTCTTGGCGCGAATCAGGAACGAAGTGGTGTTCCTCGGAGCAAAGGGAGCGCATCGACAATCGGACTTCCTCTTGGGGTAAAATCTTCGACCTTTCAATCGATTCTGAAACTGCGAATCAATATGCTTCGCGGGTTTGTATCCCAGACCCAGTGGAGCCCCGAGTGGGTCGGCTCGTCGAAATTCCTTCCTCTTATCGGGTTTGAACCTCCAATTCGCCCGACCCGGAGGATTGGTCGCCTCCGTCGGGCCGTTGAATATTACCGGCCGGTGAGGGAACGCAGGGGTGTTGTCCGGTGGGAACGGTGGCGGGAGGTGAGGCCAAACGGCGTAGTTTTGGCGGTTTTGCGAGATCTGGGACCGGTCGTTCATGGGCTGAGCAAAATGGATCTAGGAGTTCAAAAACCGTCAGAAAGTTCGGAACTTGATAGCAAACCGTCACGATTAGAAAATCAGAGATAAATAATTGGGAAGCATGAATCCCTAGTTTCAAAATAATGAAATCTTGCTAATTTATGAGCCATGAATTGGGGTTTAACAAAAGATGTCTGGGAATTTGGGAAAAATGGAGGATAATGGAGAGAGAGATAAACAGAGTAACAGACAGATTGATGGCTGAGATGAACGGTGGGATTATAATTTAATGAATCGGACGGACGATGATCTGATCGCGGCTCCATTTGATTAATTCAAGGCAAAGGAGAAGGGCTAATTTCTGAATTTGCCCCTTATTAAATAACTATTTACCAAAATGCCCCTGTCAGAAACCTATTTCCCAAAATGCCACTGTCAGAAACCTATTTCCATCTCTGCTTGTTTAGTCGACTAAAAATTTGGTTTAGTCGACTAAATGGAGGGCAAAATTTTTTCCGTGCCCCGACATTTAGTCGACTAAACCAAAGTCGACTTTTTAGTCGATTAAACCCATTTAATCGACTAAAAACTCATTTAATCGACTAAATCATTAAAAAAGTTAAAACTTCTAAGGCCGTAACTCGGGCTCGGGAGTCCGAATCAAGCGATTCTTTTTTGATTCCACATAACTTTTTGAGATCTATGCACTGATATAAAAATTATCTTCAAATTTAATGAAGAGAAAGGAGGAAAAACAAGTGATTCTTTATTGCGCAGGAAATACCAACAATTCATTAAATATAATCAAGTGATTTTTTAATTATATATATATATATTGTTACGGAACTAGTCTAGGCCCATTATCTCACTGGCTAGTACAGGGGGCAACCCACTATCCGTGGGACCCAGCCATGACCTTGGACATGCACCCACGATCCTGGACATGCACCCACGATCCTGGACATGCGCACACGATCCCGGGGGGACAACCGTCAACCACCGCGTCAACCACCCCGTAATGAGCAGCCGATTAACCAGACGATGGAGACCGTCAGAAGGAGAAGATCGGCTTTCTCACCCGAAGAACCATTGATTCCCAACAATGAACGACATCAAAGGACAACCCGTCCGACACGGAGTCCTCGGCTCCACGAAACCAAGACCGTGGACCACGAATTCCACTCGGAGGAGGCCGGACATCCCACATGCCGAGCCGACTTTCGATCTCTTCAAGCCGGGATGCTTGCGATAATGAGACGGGTGGACAACATAGACAAGCGCCATACCCTTCACTATCAGCGAGCGGAAGAGCGGGAGAAAAGACGGACCCACACCCTTTCCAGCGAGGACTGGGAAGATAAAACTTGGAGAGAGGACGACGACGCATTTGAAGACGCTCCATGTTCAAGCTCTTAAAGAAGGAGGCGTCGGTGGAATGGAATTCAAAGTGCGATGACGCATTTGAAGACATAAAGCAATGTCTGGCCAATCCTCCAGTCCTCTCAAAACCTCAACCTGGCGAGAGTCTTTTCCTTTACTTGTCGGTCGGAGAGGAAGCCGTCAGCGCGGCCTTAGTAAGAGAGGCGGAACACGGACAAATTCCTGTTTATTTTGTCAGCAGAACCCTGCAGAATGCCGAGATCCGATACCAAAAGCTAGAAAAAGTGGCATTCGCTCTGCTTATTGCGGCCCGTCGGTTAAGACCTTATTTCCAGGGTCACCATATTGTTGTTAGAACAAGCCAGCCAATTCGACAAGTCTTACATAAGCCGGACCTAGCGGGAGGATGACTAATTGGGCGATAGAACTCTCCGAGTTCGACATCACCTACGGCTCGCCATGCAATCAAGTCACGGCGTTGGCCGACTTCATCGAGAGCTCACCGGGCTTCTTCAAGCCAAGGGAAATGAGGCCACAAGAGTTAAGGTTTTCACCGACTCCCAGCTTGTGGCGGCTCAGATCGAGGGTACGTATCAGGCTAAAGGACCACTAATGGCCAAGTATCTCCTAAAGGCTAAGGACTTAATGTCAGGCTTCGAGGAAGTAACTTTTACCCACATTCCCCGAGGAGAAAACGCAAGAGCCGACATTTTATCAAAATTGGCAAGCACTAAGAAGGCTGGTTGTCACCGCACGGTTGTCCAGCAAAATCTCGAAGATCCGGTATGCATGATGGCTATTTCGGTCGAATCGACCGAAAAAGCCGATAGAAGACTACCTTGAACGTGGACTCATCCCTGACGATGCAATGGAAGCAAAAATGTTGGTTCGAGACGCGGCTAAGTACACAATGGTGGAGGATCAATTATACCGAAAAGGATTACATTCTCCCATGCTAAGGTGTTTGAACCCAAATGAAGCGGGGTATGTCCTGGCCGAGATTCATGGAGGGGCCAATGGTCAGCATATGGGGGCTAAGGCGCCGCCGAAAAACCCTTCGAGCAAAGCTATTACCGGCCGACGTTGGAGGCGGATTCAAAGACCCTTGTAAGACAATGTGATAGTTGTCGAAACATGCCGAGTTATTTGGGCGCCCCACCGAGCTGCATTCCATCACGGCCCCCGACCATTTTACAAATGGGGCATGGACATTCTGGGCCATTCAAGACAAAGACCGGCAACTACGGTGGCTAATCGTGGCAGAGACTACTTCACCAAGTGGATTGAGGCCGAACCTCTCACAACGATCTCCTCGGCTCGTGTGCAGCGATTTGTTGAAGTTAATATAATTACGCGGTTCGAGCACCACCGAGATAGTAATGCACAACGGAACTCAGTTCACAGGAGTCGGATTTCGTGATTTGATTTATGAATACGGAATACAGCATCACTTTGCTTCCGTGGAACACCCGCAGTCCAACGGCAAGTCAAGCCGCCAATAAGGTCATCCTTGATGGTTTGAAGAAACGTATGCCGGAGGCCGACACCTCTTGGGCTGATCAACTACCTTTTGTTCTTTGGGAAATCGAACAACCGCTCGACATCCACCCAAGAAACTCCTTATAGACCGGCCTACGGTTGTGAGTCTATGATTCCTGTGGAAATAGGGATGATGTCTTGGCGCAGAAGAACATTTTATCACAAGGCGAAATAGCCAATAGTGAGGCGTTAGCAGTCGAGTTGGATCTGGCCGATGAGGCCCGGGTCACCTCCCATTGTCGGGATATTGCAATGAAGCAGCTGATCGCGCTCGTTATAACAAAAAGGTTAGACCAAGGACATTCCAACCCGGTTGCTTGGTATTTAGAAGGGCCGACATTGGGAACAAGAACTCCAAAGACGGCAAGCTTGCGGCTAATTGGGACGGACCTTATCGCGTTCGGGAAACTCTTGAGAGAGGAGCTTACATTCTGGAAAATTTGGATGGAACCCTATCAAGCGAACATGGAATGCGGACAAGTTAAAGGCATATTTCGATTAGGCTTATCTTTTGTTTTTCTTAAAAGCATCGTTTTCCATTATGTTCTTTGTTCAACGTTGGCTCGCTGGCTTTTCCCTTCGTAACAATTGCTTTGTCGAATATGAATGAAACTCTCGTTCGAGGGTATCTCATTAAATTCCAAACATTGTCTTTTCAAGATTCAATTGTTATTAGCTTTTCAAATGAAGAAAACAGTCCGGATAGCTATCGCAGCCTGCACACGCTAATTTACTCCGGTATCAATAGAAAATGTCATGCCGACCCCGATCAGTCAAAATGCTCTGACGCTATCTAAAGTCATTGCCGGTAACACAACCGGGCAGATTATACAAATTACAAAGAAAAAAAGAGAGAAATCAATCCATGTGCTTGGGGGCGGTCGAGACTTCCTCACCCTGCTCAGCCTCCAACACGGCCGCATCGCCATCTATCCGGTCTCGGAGCGCAGGAGGTTCCACATAGGGGACAACCGCCCGTCACCACATAAGACCGAAATGATGCCCCGTAGTGTTGAGCTCGACCCCCGGGTTCAAAGCCCGGATCTGGGCAAGAGAATTCTCAAACGCTCCACCACTGAACCCGTAGCAACTCCTGCAGCCGGGTTATCTCCGCGGACAGATGTGTTGAGGACGCCTCCCCTCGGCTTTGATCCTCGTCCACTTCGGCTCGAACCCGTCCTCTCGGTTGTCATGGCTTTCAACCGCTCTTCGCTCTAGCTTGAGCCGCCTTAAAGCCTTCAATTATTACATTGAGTCCGCCAAGAGCCCTCGGTCTCTTTTAGTTGAAACTCCACTTTCTCCACTGAACCTCACGAGCCCGGAACTCGTTCAAGCGATTTGCCATTGTTTGAGCTTCATCGCGGTCCTGCTCGGCACGCTCGCCTCCGCGGCAGCCTCCGCATACTTGTGGTTGAGGGTGAGAAAAGATTGGGTCAAACCAGGACCTTTCAGGAAAGCATTTCCCAATGCCTGGACTTCTCGTACGTCTACTTCCCGCAAGGGTACTGGCTCTTGATAACGGGTAGGAGGCGGAGTGCGATGCCGAGTTCTTCGGTAATGCCCTTACTCCACAAGTGTGAACGGGAATGACGGTGGAAGGACGAGGGGAACCGGGTATCGAGCAAGGAGAGGGGCTCGACGTCGGTCGACTTAGGAGGCGGCGATTTCGGGTAGGGAGGCTCGGATAGGACAGACAGGGTGGCTTCGGTTGCGGGCTTCGACGACTCCACGACCTTAAGCTTCTTTGGCTCGGCCTCGCTCAAGACTCTCCGACCTTCGACTTGCCGCGTCCTTGGCCGACCTCTTTCTCCCCTTGGCGTGGGCTCGGGATCCCGAAAGATATTGCGGCTCTTTCATCTTGAGACCCGCACGAAACACTACACCATGTTAGCTACTAGGAAAGCAAAGACGATAAATACCGTACTAAGACGCGAACAACGCCGATGTTTAAATAACGAAATATCATACTTGGCCCCGACACCATCTCATCTCGACGCCGAGCCTCGGCCCGATATTGGGCTACTAAGGAGCCGGCCCCAACAAGATGCCGTTCGCTCTAACGTGGTCTATTATGGCATCGATGGCTTTCCTTTCGTGCATCGCCAGATTGGACCGCTCCACCTTATAGGCGCTAGGGGACACATTGTGGTGATCTTGACACCAATACAAATTAAACTCCCAATCGACTTTTGCGAGTCCGGCCCTTTGAGGAACCAAGGAGTTGTACCGGTTTAGCGACGACTTTGAAAAAGTTGCCCTTGAAGCGTTTGAAAGAGTCTCGAGACTGGGTAAACAAGCGCCGATTGGCTATTCCCGAATGGATGTCCAGCCCTTGAGCTCCGGCGGTTCTTTCACAGAGCGAGAGGTGTGGGGGCTGAAGAAGTAGAAGAACATAGAAGTGGTGCAAGGCAGTCCAAGGCTCAGGCAAAACCACTCAAAGGCAATCAGGTAACCCCATCCATTGGGGTGTAATTGCGAGGGAGCCACACTAAGAAATTGGAGGGTGGCCATTTGAAATTCGGAAAGGGAAATCGAATCCCAAGCCCGGTAATGTAGTCGGCATAGAAAAAGAAAAAGGAGTTGTGGCTCCCTCCCTCACCGAGCACACAGCTCTTCCTCTTCAAGGAGACAAAGAGAGTAGGTGTTAGTATCTTGAACTGGAAGACCTTCCAAGTCTTCCATGGTCGGCTTCGACCGATAGGATAACACTTCTGTAACCCAAGGGAATTGTTCAATTAAGTCCTGTGGGGGCTAGCGCGGTTTGCATTTCCGGACTCTAACTCACCGCGTGGGAAGAAGAAGACGACGCCATTATACCTAACACAAATAAAAATATAAGCAAGATCGAATCTTCCTAGCATACCGATGTCAATAATTGAAGGCGGGATTCTACGGTTGTGGTAAGATTAAAATCCAAGTCAACGGGACTCGGCGATGAAGATTGAGGAGCCGGGACCAAATTATGTCGGCAGAGCCCAAAATTAAGTCGGCCGTGGAGGAATCCCCACAAGAAAGGCCACTTTGTTAGACTGGCTATTCGGAAGGCCCGGAGAAGCGGACACGTCGAAGCTCGGGTTAAACACCCTTGGATTGGGAAGAAGCGGGAATGAAACATTCGGACTTCCCCTAATCGATGATGCATCGTCTCGAATTTTCGCCTGCCCACCACCAGAAGTTTTTCCCTTGCCTCCACGGTGATCGGTTAAAGCAACGGTTTGCGACGTTGGACGAGAAGATTCATCGCCCCAAAGCCACCAACGGCTTTTTCCCTTGACAGTTTGGCATAGTTCCGCCAGTTCTTCGGGGGTCATATCCTTTATGTCCTTCGACATTGGGAGCCACTCTCTTAAAGGTATTAACGAAAAGGAAACGACTCACTCGAAAAACAGGGGGAGTTTTGCACAAATGAAGGAACTGAAAACAGGACTACGCGAAACCCACTCAACAAGGGAATCTACCCGAACTTCAACTAAATACGACGCAATCTTATAGGGAAACGGCAGATCGAGAGCGTAACAAAAGAAAGAGGCAAGGAAACAAGAATACCTACCTAAAATATGGAGATGATCGATGAAAGTTGTGGAATGAAGATGGTTCACGAGACAGATTATCCTCCGGAAAGCGAGAATCGTCGAGAGAGAAGTTCTTCAAAACAACTTGGGTAAAATGGCAGTGAAGGAGGCTTGGCGGGTATAAACCTTTTGAAACCCAATCGACGGGGGCAAAAGCGCCTTTTCCATTCGTTAGCAAGGATGACGTGACCTTTTCATTTAATGCGCGTCTGTCGGCATTAATTACGCCTGGGGCCGTATAGGCCAGCACCCCTCAATTCGGCTTCACGACAGTCGAGGACGCCACTGGCATAGGCAAATGATAACATAGAAGAGGAATCGACAGCAGAAAGCGCCGGGAAGAAGGGGCGTGGTTCACGATCAAGTATCCCGGCTCACCGGTTAGGCTAATCACCTCGAGAAAGGACCCACATTTGGAGTTTTCGACCGTGCAAGAGGCGAGCCGGACCCGGATGGTCGAAGAACTACAAAATTTAAACAAACATAACCCGACCACATGTCCGGGGGCAATTCAACCGAAGACTTGTAGTTCCGAGGTTGTTTGAAATTCGATAGACACCTTATCAAAGTAAGACGGGGTGGCGGCCCGATACAACTAGAGGATCCAAGAACATGTCCACCCCGGCTGACCGAGACTGGACAACCCTACCGGGGGCAAGGATATCATGTTACTTCGCGATCAACAAAGACTCGGACTTCAAAAAGACTCGGACTTTCGTTCTTCAGTCAAGCGAACATCTAAACTCGGCTGCTCAAAGACCTGAGCAACCGAGCTTGGGGGCAACTGTTACGGACCTAGTCTAGGCCCATTATCTCACTGGCTAGTACAGGGGGCAACCCACTATCCGTGGGACCCAGCCATGACCTTGGACATGCACCCACGATCCTGGACATGCGCACACGATCCTGGACATGCACACACGATCCCGGACACGCACAGACACGTACGGTGTGGCGGCCAAGGGACTAACTAACCGGTATACTCTATATATACAGAGGAAGGAGACGGCGCTGTGTACATTCATTCTAAGCCCCGACTTATCTACATTCGGTCACACGGCACACACAGCACCCTTAGGCGAAACGCCGCTTGTGACCGTGATCATACCTCTCCCGAACGCTTGTCCCATAAGCATACAGGAAGGGCACACAGATCCTATATCAAATCACCGGACCTTCAATAGGCCGGACATCAGAGTTCTACACCATAACATATATATATATATATATATATATATATATATATATATATATATATAGTTTTCTTTTATTTGATGTTTTTTTTTATTAGATCATATAATATCTCTAGTACAATAAAGATAAGATATGTGTGTGTATATAAAGGAGATAGAGTGGGAAATGATGCTCCAAATTCTGGGTTTTGTCAGGATAGAGGAAATTAATTATATTTAATTGAGAGATATTTATTGTAAAATTAATTAATCATTATTTCTAATATTATTATCTAATAATAATTAATTGATCTTATTTTACATTTTAATATCTTTATTTTTCTACCATGTATTTGGTAAACTTTGAATTTCAACGTAACAATTAATACTGAATTTTCAAAATACAATATATTCAAAATTGAGATTTTCTCTCCATTAATAATATGGATTTTAAAAGAAAAGAGAAATAGGAAAAATATCAACACTAAATTTGTGGGGCTTGATTTTAGGGGGAATAACAGTGTTTGGAAGTTATGCATAAGATCATATGTTGCGATAGCACGGTAGTCAATCTAGCTAAAATCTAGGATCATAGCTAATATCTAGGATCACTAATATCACTATCCAACAGACTCGGTAAAACAAATTAAAATGCTAACAATACTAACAATTCATTAAATATAGCAAATTGGGAAAAAAGCCCATGATATATATTTAATGAATTGTTAGTATTGTTGAAGTTAATAATCCCAACTTTTTTCTACATGGTTCATGTCGCTGATTTCCGCACGTGGTGATTCCACAATAAGAAGGATTAAGTTATTTATTTTTAATTGTTTATTGTGTTGAGTGTCTTGATTTTTATTATATTATTGTAAACATGTGGTTAGCTATTTTTTAGGAAGTAGTAGAATCATTTTAATTTGTTTTACCGAGTCTGTTGATTAGTGATATTAGTGATTATATTTAATGAATATAAAACATCAATTAAAAGAAAACTATATATATATATTATTAAAAAATCACTTGATTATATTTAATGAATTGTTGATATTTCCTGCGCAATAAATAATCACTTGTTTTTCTTCCTTTCTCTTCATTAAATTTGAAGATAATTTTTATATCAGTGCATAGATCTCAAAAGTATGTGGAATCAAAAAAAGAATCGCTTGATTCGGACTCCCGAGCCCGAAGTTACGCCTTAGAAGTTTTAACTTTTTTTAATGATTTAGTCGACTAAATGAGTTTTTAGTCGACTAAATGGGTTTAATCGACTAAAAAATTTGGTTTAGTCGACTAAATGTCGGGTCCGGAAAAAAATTTTGCCCTCCATTTAGTCGACTAAACCAAACTTTTTAGTCGACTAAACCCATTTAGTCGACTAAAAAACTCATTTAGTCGACTAAATGAGTTTGCCCTCCATTTAGTCGACTAAACCAAATTTTTTAGTCGACTAAACAGGGGCAGATTGGGAAATAGGTTTCTGACAGGGGCATTTTGGGAAATAGGTTTCTGACAGGGGCATTTTAGTAAATAGTTATTTAATAAGGGGCAAATTCAGAAATTAGCCAAGGAGAAGCGTAGATTGCAGCAATAACATTCCTGTCATGTTTTCGAGGCCTGTGTCTCCTAAATAGTGCAAAATGTTATTTACAAATAGCCGGCTAGACGGGTATGTTTGGTTTGAAGGAAGGGGAGGGGAGGGGGAGAAAAAAAAGGAGGAGAGAGGAAAATTTGTGGGTCCCACTACACTCAATTTTAAAATTTTTTTTTCCATTCTCTCATTTTTTTTCTCTCCCCTCCCCTCCCCCTTCCCTTCCCTCAAACCAAACATACCCTTTATCTTGCAACAGAGGTTTTTTTTTTTTTTTCCTCGAAACTTGCAACAGAGGTTTAAAGTATGAGTTTAGTCTGTTTTTTTTAAGATATGAGTCTTGCTCCTCCAAAAGGCCTAACACGAATATGCTTCTAAATTTATAAATAACCTTTCAAAAAGATTGATAAATATAAAATACAAGTCTTATATTTTAAATTAAGATCAACTATATTCTATATTTAGGAATAGAGAAAGTAGCATATAAGACCAATTCTAAAGTAGCCTTATTTTTTAAAAAAAAAAAAAAATTCCACACAAAAATCGTCAATATTGATTACTTGGGTTTGTAATAACAAGATTTAAGTTGTAAACATGATATTTGTTAAATATTTGAATTTCTCAAACTAAAGTTGTTAATATAAATATTTGAGTTATTAATAGCGATGTTAAAATTGTCAATATATAGATACTTGAGTTGTAAATAACCTTTAGCGGAGCTCCGACGCCAATCCTTGACAAGTAGGTCATTGTGCTTTGGTGACAATGATTGGCAGCAAGGGAGGATTTTTTTTTTTTTTTTAATAAAAAAACTAAGATCAGCAACCAATAAGGAGTTCGAGGATTTTTTATTTATTTTTTTAAAAAATAAGGGTAGTTAAGGTAATCTATCTAATTTTACAACATTTTAAAATTTAAACCAGTTCTTTTGGAATTATTGAAATTCAACATACTTATTTATCTTTTACCAATTTTAATAGTATTTTTCTATCTTTTTCCCTAATCTATTTTGTATGCTTAGAGATTTTCTTTTCTATCTTGTCTAATTGTATCTACTATTTATATTTACATATTCAACAATGATTGATAGGGAGAAAGGTATTTTTCTAGTGCTTGTTTGAAGCACTTAAAAAAAAAGTATTTTCTATAGTACTTCTCATATTCTTAATATAAAATATATTTAGAGAGTTGATTTTGATCCTAGATATAAGACATAATTTTCAAATCTGTTATCATTTTCCTAATTTACCCCTACTGATGCTTTCTTAACAATAATCATATAGAAAAAGAAAGAAATTGATTAAAGAAGATAACTAAGGTGTTTTAGAAAATACATGACATACTAAGAAACTTAACTAACTTGCTTAATCTATTCAAATTAGATAATTGTGTCTTATATTAAAGACCAGAGAAATAGTATTTTTAAGACAAAACACCTTTCATATATTTATATCATAAAATGTAAAATGATTTAAAATAATATAATCCAAACAAGCAGTTAAATCTAAATTGAGGACTTGAATCATGTATTTGTATTTTTTTTACCTGATCCATGTATTAGTATATGAATTTTAAACATATACGAAAATTTAGCTTATATTATAAAAAAGGGTTCTTTTTTCCAGAATTGAAGGAAAAACACCATGCATGTAGTGGCGGAATCAGAATTTTTTTTAGCCTGGGCCAAAAATAAAACATATTGAACTACTCCCTTTAGTTCTTATTATAAAGCACCAACTAACAAGTATATTTGGTCCTTTTTATAAGGCACTTGCTTGTTTCCAAATTACATCAAATATTTTTCTCATCATACCCATAATTAAAAAGGTAGTGAGTGAAAGTAATAATTAATAAAAATTAATTATTACTCTTTTTTTCGAGTAAAAAAAGAGAGTAATAATTAATATAATACTAGAGTTTAGTGTAATTAATAAGGATAATAGTGAAAAATACTTAAATTTTAGGACAAATTTAATGACTTTAATTGTTTTTATTGACTTGTGGGAATTTTTAGTTGGTTCCTTAAATAAGGACCAAAGGGGGTATTTACTAAATCCTATCAAATAACCTTGAAAATACAAATAAATAATAATCGATAATTATAAATCAAAACAATATATAAGATGATACTACTAACCTTTTCGGTATTTCAAACAAGAATTTTACTTTCCTCTTACAGCCCAATGAGTAATGAAACAAACACAGGGGCGGAGCTTGGGACAAAAATTTGGGGGGGTCAAATAGTGGTGGAGGGATTTGGGGGTAGTGCTCCCGAAATTTTTTTTTAAGGAAAGTTTTATATGCATTAAAAAACAAAAGAATATAAACAAGAAAAGAAAAGAATATAAAAAAATACACCACAAACATTGGAAGCCAAGAGGCTTTAACTTATGTGATTGTGAATCTTTGGTTCAACCATAAACTTCATGTAATTGAACACCACAATATTGGAAGGCAAGAGGCTGAGGTTTAGAATGAAAAATCAATTAACTTCATCCATAGATGTAGTGTAAAATGGGTAAAAGCATACTAAAGAATACACCACAAAAGTAAATTTCACTGATAAGCTAAAAATTTCAGGTAATTAGAATGAAATATAGAAAAAAATGACAATATTAAAATAAATCATACAAGACCTCACATGAAACACAAATTGAATTATAAGCCCTAGAAATATAAAAAGAGGGGGAAAAATTGAGGGGGGCCAAAATTTAATTTTACATTATATTAAATTTTTTTAGCAAAAAAATTCTAAACAATTTTTTTTTTTTTTTTTTGCGGGGCCATACCCCCACTACTCCCTTAAAAGCTCCGTCACTGCAAACATTATCCTTACAGAAAAAATAAAAAATTAGCTGGGGTCAAATTTATGGTCAAATAAAATATTATATAATAAATACATATATATACTAACAAATTTTATAAAATTAGTCGGGGCCAAGCTGGCCATCAAGACCTTCCGCCGTTGCATGCATGCAAACCAATTTTAATACGCTTCTATGCACTCATTTTCAGTTTTATCCAAAATAATGAGGTATGAAATTAAAAATAGAAATAACATATAATAAACAGATAAATAGGTTGTGTAGGAGTATAGGAGAAAGAGCCAATAGAAGCTGACTCGTAATTAACAACTTCAAAAGATTTGGACGGTAATTCATCGGTTCTTTTAACACAATGACCACAATATTTAATAGGAGTATTATTGTTGAGTCAGGTTAAAATATTAAATCATTCCACTCTTAAATATAAGATATTGTTAACTTTTTTAGTAGAAGATAAAAAAAAACTAAATAAGTTATTTAGACATCATTCTTATATTATAAATTAATTTTTAAGTTAGGCAAAATAGTTGGAGAAAAAACGATAAATATAAATATTTTAAAGTAATTTAATTAACTTTCTTAATATCTTCAAAAAAATTAACTTTATCTTATATTTAGAATCGAAGGGGGTACTAAATTTAAATAGAAGTACCTCTTCTAGTTAACATGATTTTTTTCATCAACAAATTTTGAATTTTGTTTGTGGAGAACTGAGTCTATTCCACAATATCTACCCATTACTGACAATATTGCATTGATTATTATGGCTGGTGAGTAGAGCTGGGATCAGGGTCGGTCCTTCTAGGCCCAGGGTAAAAAACATCTGTTTTTTAAAGTCCGATCTGAGAGCATCGGGACCAGGCCCTACAAGACCGGAAGTTATTATTCCAAAATTTAACTATTTTTTTCCGTTTTTTTTAAGAAATATAATTAATAAATTACAACAATTAAAGTTTTAATTTATCAAATAAATGTTGTCAACATTAATATCAAAACAACACGCATAGTGCAAACAAACAAACATAATCTGTCAGCACCTCGGTGGAGTGGCGCCCTTCGACTTTCAACCGAACAAATCCAACACTGTGTTTGTGACGAACCTTGGAATCTTCGAAAGCCAGTCAGCCTCACCTTCATGGTCAGTCAGCCTCACCTTCGAAGCGTGATTTGTGATATTGATTCAGTGATTCGTGAGTGAGTGAGAAACTGAGATTGAGAGTTCAGACATTGATAGAGAGTGATAGGAGAGCCAAAGAGGGCGAGGAAAATGGTGATTGAATTTGTAGGGTTCCTTCCCCCCCCACACTCTCAGTCTCAGTGAAGTTAATTGGAGGAAAAAAATTGGAGGGCCTAAAGAGCCGGCCCTTTTAAGCCCTCAACTCTATAGGGCCAACTTCACTTAACAACTCCAATTTACAAGCCCTGCCCTTAAAGGGCCAGGACTTAAACGGACCGACCCGCCAGGTTCGACCCAATTTCCCAGCCTTCCTTGTGAGCAAGAAAGAATACCAAAACAACAATACCATTAGTTTTATTTTACACTCTCTTTCGCCTTATTCATGTAAGTAGTTCACAAGTGAAAAAACACCCTTTACCTAAGTCGGATTCTCATGCCCTACCCTCAAAATAATTTTTTTTTTAAATCATTAGTTTTTTGTTTATTTATTTGAATTAAGCTGTATTTAACAGCTTAAAGTATTTTTTAATAACGCCCAATATTTAAATTAATTAATTTTTAGCGCATTCAACATCATAAAATAATTTTTTTTAAGTTGTAAGTGCTCCTCAAAAAAATACTCTAAGGTGCTCGATACACTAAAACTTAATTAATTTAAGTAATTTGAGATACTGTGTGTTATTAAAAAAAATATAAGGATATTGAGTGTTACTGAAAAAATATTTCAAAATACTGGACGATATTAAAAAATATTTATGGATACTGGATATAGTAGAAATTAATTAATTTCAGATAATGGTTGTAGAAAATACTTTAGGTAGAACATACAATTTAATTCAAATAAATAATGATATAAAAATAAATAAATAATTAATTAAAAAATGGGTTCCCTCACATTTTGGTTCCTGTTTTATACATCCTTTAAAGCTTCAATCTCTCATTAATCTTCACTGGTGCCTACCTCAAACAGTTCATATCTTGCATCATTTACTCCAGTCATTTCATTCTTCACTCCAAGACCCCATGGATAAGGAAGTCATTCTCAGTTATGGATCATGGATGTTTCAAGGTATGACTATATATGGCGGTGTACGAATTGAATGATGTCCTGATCAGCCTATCAATAAGGTCTCTTTTTCCTCCTTCTCGACTTGGGTGCATGCAAACTTTTGGATTACATCTCAACTATTACACCACGGAGGTGGCGCATCAGATTGGGAGTTTATTTGGCTCTGTTTTGGAATTCGACCAATCCTGTACCCAATATCCAAGTGGGTTGCGATTCAGGGCTCTTCCGTTCCGGATTTTCAACAAACCAAGCTGTCTCTTTGCGAGGCAATCATACCTCATGCTCAAGAATCTTCCGGGTTGAAGACCTTCCTCATAATCGGAGATGTCAGTTTATATTTCTGGATTCATTCTATATTAGAAGGGGAAGGAAGCGTCCATGTGAAGAGTTTCATCCTCATGTTCTGGGTTCTGACGGATCCGGAGCATGCGCCAAAAAGCTATTGAGTATAAATAGGCATCGATGGGAACGACCTCTTATAACCATGGCGCTACGTTTTCACACCATGGAGCACAGTTGAAGCGTCCACGGGATACGTCTCATGCTTTGGGTTCTGGCAGAGCTTGTGCCAAAAAGCTCCGCACCTGTGGATGATACTATTGTGGACCTCTAAGTTCATTAGCAGCCACTTAGAGGTCCATCATACAGTGCTGCATCTCTTAGATTTTATATATTCTTTTGTGTTTTAGGTTGCTTGTTGGTCTCTTCATTCATGCTTGGGTATGTATGGTTTATGCTCGTGTTCTTGCAGGTTTGTTGCTTGGGTCATCGATCTTTCCATTCGTGTCACTTGGAGCTCATCAGGATTGTTCGTTTCTCTCTGCTTCTGGCATTTGGACTAGTCTGTTTGCCTCCTCTCTCTTCCTACAGGAAGCTTCGAACCATGATGGTTCACTTGGGTGGCTCATGTCTTCTAGAAGACGTGCTGCAACACCCTCATTTCACTTGGCCCATGTCCTCTAGAAGACGTGCTGCAACACCCTCATGTTCACTCTTGCTTAACTCTTCCTGGCTTCATATGCGTCACTGCAAGTATTTGGTGGCTACAAACAGTCTTATGTACCAAGACTTTACTATTTTTTATTATTTTCAAGTGTGTTGTTTTCCGTTGTAGCTTGTTTGTTTCTTTATTTCGTTGCTTTGTTGTCTTGGGCTGCTTGATTTGCTTTTGTTTATGATGTAATGCTGCTTTTGTCTATGATATGTAATGCATATTCCAAATGTGTTATAATCATTTTACTGTGTGTTTAATATAGTTTGTCTTTTAACCCAAAAAAAAAAAAAGTACAACAAGTTAATTGTGAAATAAAGTATAGTGAGACTTCCGTTGAACAAGCACTCATTTGTCTATAAATGAGTGACTTGACTTGACTTGTAATTAACTTGCATCTATGGGTGTCTTCCAAGCCAAAGTTGAGCCATGAAGCAAGCTCCAAACTTGAGGGTGGTCTTTGGCACATAATTCCCTCAAGTTTCATCATAGTGGTAATTTTAGTCTTTTCAAGTGTGCTAGCTAGTGTTAACAAAAGTTGGTTCTAAGAAGTCAACTCATAACCCATGAGATGTAATTCAAATCCAATTATCAATGTGAGGACTTTATTAGTAGGTAATAATTGTTCTCTGAACCCAGATGCATTCCATAATACTGATAAGCTTCTAGATCCAACTCACTTAAATTTTTCTGGGCCAAGTTGCTGAACAACTGTAGATAGACATTCAATGGAAGTCAGGTTCTACAATTTTATTATGATATTTGATACGGACATTTGCTCCTGATTATAGCTTAGAGAGAGAAGACACTTTTTCTTGAGTGTACAATATTATTCTTATTATTGTATTGACTTTATTCTCATGAAATATAATGTATATTAAATAGAGGTAAAGTTAGAAAGTTATTAAATTCTATGGAAGAATTAATGAAGTATATAGTTTTTCGTGGTCTATATGAAATATGTTGGAACTACGTTATAAATAGGACTAGAAGAGGAATATATCCCATATTAAGTGTTTAAGGTTTTTGCACAAAGAAATTTAACAAGTGATGTAATTTTACTAATTTGTCCTTATATATTAAGCCAGAGCCTATAATTTATTAGGTTATTTTTCCTCAACCTTTGATCGAACCCTGTCCCCATCTCACACAAGAGAGGTGATATATGATGAGAAAATTAGTAGCTCTGATCCCTGGTTTTCTGTATCACTTCTTTTTGAATAAAAGTTGCAGATGGCATTAAAAGAATATAACATTATAAAAAAGTCTCAGCTCCAAAGCATCATTAAAAGGTTTCTCTACTATGTTTTTTTTTGGGTTTTCCTTGTCAAGTGTACCAATCCTTCAATCAAAAAACTCAGGCTTCCTTCCATTCATGTATTTTAGGGGGACGACGCAATTGAATTTACTTTTATAATTTAAGGATAGGTTAGATAGAGATTGTGCATCTATTTTTTCATGCAACACCAATCACTTGCCATTTTTTTTCTGTCTATTTATCCAATATTTCAATTTGTTCAATTAAATTTCTAACTTTTAACAGTAATTACTTTTTTTTTAGTAGCAGGCTCCAACTAGTTTCTAATTTCTTAATTAAGAAGGGCCTAGATAGTGTCTAAGGATGTTGATTTTTTTCAGTACCCCCACCTAGAGAGTTGATATTGATCATGAATGTAAGACTTATTATCTAATTTGTCAATTTTTCCTAATTTACTTTTATTAATGTTCTCTCAATAATAATCAAGTGTGAGTAAAAGGGATCAGAGAGAATTAATAAAGATGATTATGGTGTTTTAGAAAAATAATGTAATGTTAACTAACTTAACCAACTTCCTTAATATAATTAAATTAGGTAAAGAAGTTTTACATTAAGGATTTGATGAGTAATGATTTGGTCTTATATATTAGGCAAAGAGAAGACAATTTTTAGTCCTATTTATAAGGCAAAGAGAGAAACCTTTCAAATGAATGTATAGTTTTACCCTTAATTTATTATTGTGTTGACTTTTTTATAGGATATACTTCCTCCGGTCCTAATTATAGGACAACATTTGAGAATTGATTTTGATCCTAATTATAAGACAAAATTTTAATTTTTGTCAATTTCTTCCTAAACTACCCCTATTGTATTCTCTCAAGTGTGTTTGGTTTTTGGTAAGTATATATATGTGGGTGCATAGATTCTTCTAGTCAATGAAACTTTTAAATTGTTGGATTTTAATTTATTTATTGATTAGCCGACGTTAATTTGCTAACACATACACACACCTATATGTGCAAGGGCGGGCCCACTTGTGAGAGAAGGGGGGCACTGAATTTGAGATTTTTTTTATTATAATTAATACATGTTTGAATGATTGCCCACTCTTAATACATCAAGGCTGCATTTCATAATGAGATGTGGGATGAATGGTTGAATGATTATTTAGTGCCTTATATTGAAAAAAGATGTATTTGATAGCATTGATAATAAGACAATTATGATGGAATTCTAAAAAATAAAGTCTAGAAGGATGACATTATAATTATTTTTATTGTAATATAATTTTTTTTATTAAAATATATGTACTTAAACTTATTGAGTACCCACCCTCCATTGTAATTTATGTAGTTGCATTTATTTATAAACGGACCTTACTTTTCTAAATGACAGGTTTGTAAAAAAAATACTTCTCTTATTATATCATCAGTATTCACTTGATTTCATAAATATTTTTTTTGATATATTTTTTTTTCTTGTCTATATTCTTTTGTTTTTTAATGCATTTAAAACTTTACTTAAAAAATTTTTGGGGGGCAGCCCCCGAATCCCCCCACCAATTTTGCCCCCCCCCTTCTGTAATTTTTTGAGTCCACCCTGTATATGTGTGTCTATATATGCGTGTCTGTGTATATATGTATGTATATATATGTGCGTCTACACACAAAATATATATAGACACACACACATATGTGTGTGTACATATATGTATTATGTGTGCGTGTGTGTTTATATGCGTGTGTCTATATATGTGTGTAGGTATATGTATACACACACACACATACGCATACATACATACATACATACATACATACATACATACATACATACATACATACATACATGTAAAATTAACTAATTCAACTCATCTTCTTAATCTCCTGAAAATCGGTTTAATATATCTTATAATTAGGACTTGATAGAGTAATATATATTTAATAAGGGTAAAATTAAAAAAATTAGGGAACATTATGGTAGAGTTAAAAGAATTTTCTTGATTTGTATGAAAAATATTGAAAGGGCGTTATCAATGGAACAAGTGAACAACCGAGGCGAGTATTAATGTTGGGAGAATTTTAGCCTAATTAATGAGTAAAATTAACTAATTTAACAATTTCACATACCAAATCTCAAAATCGGTTAAATATATATTATAATTAGGACTTGATAGAGTAATATATATTTAATAAGGGTAAAATTAAAAAAATTAGGGAATATTATGGTAGAGTTGATGAAGTTAAAAGAATTTTCTTGATTTGTATGAAAAATATTGAAAGGGCGTTATCAATGGAACAAGTGAACAACCGAGGCGAGTATTAATGTTGCCTCTATCAACATGTTATCTTCACCCAAAAAAATATTTAACAAAAAATAAATATGTTATCTTTACTTTTCAGAACTTGTCCTCTAGCGTGCAGGGTCATTTTTCGCGCTTTACAGCACGGCCGTAAACTTGCGCATGGATAAAAATCAAAACGTGATTAAGGGAATTATTTTGTTTAAAATTACAGGTAGGCGGCAATCTCTGTTTCACTGCATTGCCAAGTCTTCCATCCAAGTGTCCATATGCGGCGAATCCAATTCTCTCTCTCTATAATATGCTCTGGACTTTGGCTCTCCGACATGTTCAAGGGTCCAAAAACTCACAGAACCTTACGATTCTCAATTCCCCATCTCTCCTTTCGCCGTACTATCGGTTCTAGATAAGGAAATTTTGAGTCTTTATCATATCTTCAGGTGATGCATCTTTCCTCTCTGAGAAAAAAAAATATGTTTTTCATTTTATCATTTTCGTTTTCCTCATATTTTCTGTATCTGTGGTTTCCATCATCGCTGGAAAACCAGGATGAGGCGCTACTTATCGAAGTTAAATGATTGGCGTATTGGGCTCAAACAATCAAATTTCTTCCAGGTGCAAGCTGTTTCTACCTTTTGGTTTTTGCATTGGTTTTACTATTGTCTGTGTGTTTTGTCTCATTTATTTATTTTGCTATCTGAACAGTCATACTATATTTTTTTATTCAAATTTAATGTATGGAAACTCTTGGATAACATGAACAATAAAACTGTATGAAGTGTCCATGTCAAATTCTGGTGGACTGCTGTCAAAATACGTTGTTCCCTGAGTCTATCAAGAGGATGCCATCTTCTTGTCCATTTCTATCCAATGACTAAATTTTTTGATGTTTTTTGGTTGCTTCTAGTTATTTTCATTGGATAACACCCTGCACACTTCCAGTTTTAATGTTTTGTATTACTTCTAGTTATTTTCACTGGTCAATAGTCCTATGTAACAGCACATTCTTTGTGGCAGAGCAGATTCTCTTCTGGTTTAGATGGAGTCTGATGGGTAATGAGTAGAATTGTATTGTCCACCGGGACAAGCTCAGATCAGAAGATGCATTTATTTTGTGGAAATTTCAAAGATAACATGCTCAGAATTCTTAATTCTTCGTTCAAATGAGAGACAATACGTACATAGGGACCTTGGCAGCAAGGCTGCAACAACAGCAGGAAGAAATTCAGGAAATTGAATAGTTTAAGTTTGCAACAGAAAATCAGGAAACCAAAATCCATAGAAAGGGCCAAGATAGTGGGGAATCATAATTCTTAAAACATTGGCGGGACAACACAAAGAATGCCAACCAATTTTATGTTGTGGCTGTTTAAGCCATAGGATTGACTTGAATTGTACCATATTTGTCCCTTGGGTGATGTATTTCTGTAGCATTCCCCTCAAAACATTATTGATCTCATGTTTATTTTAATCCAATTTCAAGTTGACAGAAGAGCATTTTTTGTTTGTGTGGTGTTTTGGATCATTTCCAGGTGGGGGAAATAGTGGAGATAAGAAAACAGTATTTTTAGTGCCCCACTTGATTGGTTTGATGATTCACATTTTCCATTTGAGAATTGATTTAGTATCCAATATTGTCTTCTTGCGTGTTAATCTTAGGCGTGGTTGATGCTAGAATTTGGAATTAAAATAAGGCTCCCTAACACCACTAAATAATTGCAACAGGTAAATTGTGAGCTTGGATCTTTTTGTGCTTCCAGAAATAGTCATGGTAAAGCTTTATTCGGTGGAATTTTGAAGGACAATGCAGCAAGAATGTATGCCACATCTCCGGCTACATGTTTAGAAGATCAGCCAAAAGATAATTATGACTCTGACATGTTAGTAGATTCTTTTGGAAGGTTGCACACTTATTTGAGGATATCCTTAACAGAGAGGTGCAATTTACGGTGCCATTACTGTATGCCAGAAGAGGGTGTGGAGCTCACTCCTAGCCCTAAGCTTCTAACAACGACTGAGATAATGCAATTAGCAAATCTTTTTGTAAGCTCTGGAGTGAACAAAATTCGTTTAACTGGTGGGGAACCAACTGTTAGAAAGGATATTGAAGACATATGTTGGGAGTTGTCAAACTTGAAGGGTCTAAAGACATTAGCCATGACTACTAATGGCATAGCCCTTGCAAGGAAACTTCCTAAGCTGAAAGAATGTGGTCTTACTTCTGTGAATATTAGTTTAGACACTTTGGTACCAGCAAAGTTTGAGTTTATGACAAGACGCAAAGGACATGAAAAAGTAATGGCTTCAATCAATACTGCCATAGACCTTGGATATAATCCAGTTAAGGTAACTTTTGGTCTTATTCACTTTCATCCCCCCAAGTATTTATCACTTTTCCTAATTATTGAATCATCCAAGTAAATTTTATAGCCTTGTATATAGTATTGTTCTTGTTTAAGGGTTCATAATGTTTCCCAATATCACTGGGGATGCATTTTTAAGCTGTTTCGCATGCTTCCTAATGTTTCAGGTCAACTGTGTTGTGATGCGTGGACTCAATGATGATGAGATTTGTGACTTTGTTGAGTTGACACGTGGAAAGCCGATTAACATTAGATTTATTGAGTTCATGCCATTTGATGGAAATGTGTGGAATGTCAAGAAACTTGTGCCGTATGCAGAAATGATGGATATAGTGGTAAGGTAGAATTCTGACTGGTGATTTATATAGAGTTTTGAAGTTTTCTTACAGAGATCTCATAATTTTTTACCATCATCAAACAGGGGAAACGATTTACAGGCTTAAAGAGACTTCAGGATCACCCAACAGATACAGCCAAGAATTTCACAATAGATGGGCATCAGGGTACAGTTTCATTCATCACATCAATGACAGAGCATTTTTGTGCTGGTTGCAATAGGTTGCGATTATTAGCTGATGGAAACTTCAAGGTTTGTTTATTTGGTCCTTCAGAGGTAAGCCCAATTCTTCCTGTTAAGATTACACGTCACACTTTATGTCACTTGAATATAATGTCCTGTGTTGGTAACTTGTGTGGAATATGTGATTTTGGAATTATTAATGTGATTCAGCAAGTCAGGGCAGTGCTGTTTGGTTGTGGAAAAAACTTGTCGGCTTTCTATGTCCAACTTGGTTTTGAACCGTACATTCGAGAAAAGCAGGCAAAGGGCTAGGATTCACAGAATTGGATATTAAATGCCTATGAAATGAGGCTAATGCTGTTGCATTTCTTTAGCATTCTAGGGCTTTGAAGTGCATATTGGATTCAGTTTGGTTAGCTGGTGAAGTAGATTTCTAGCAGTTTGTCTCTTAATATCAAACAGAGATATTATAGTTTTAAGTCAGAACTTTGAACTACTGGTTCTATTGTGAATTCTTACATATGATGGGTTCCCTGTTTTGGAATTAAAGAAATTCAAATAAATTGATCAGCACAAGTATTGAATTTGCAAATTACCCTGCAAAAGCTGGAGTGGGTTTGTGAGAATTGGAAAATCCATTCCTCTGGTGCCTTTAGGGCCAACCTCAATTTCTTTTTCTGGTTCATTATAGTTTATATGATGGGATCTTCTTTATTTACATACTGGTTTCATGTACCATCCATTCAACAAGTGGCTTTGCACAGCCCGCTTGATCATTTTATTCATATCTTGTTAAGTGCAATGGGCAGAAACAATTGGTAGATGAGCTTATACGCTCTGATTCTCTTGCAGGTTAGCTTAAGAGATCCTCTTCGACACGGTGCAGAGGATCATGAGCTTAGACAGATAATAGGGGCAGCGGTATGCTTCCTTAATTATTATTGCTAACAATTAGGAGCATTCACTTAGCCTTATCAAAGCTTCATGTTACTGCGTGCTTAATTAAGGTGTTGTTTTCAAGTTTTTGTTATTGATATCAATCAAATTATCTGATAATAAGTTATCATTTAGATATTTTTTACAGTTCGACATCACATATTAAGGACTTGTCCACTTTGTTGTGAAAACAAGCACCCAAGAAACTCTTCCTAAACTTGTGCAGTTATTGTAACGAACTAAGCATATTGAACTATCAGAGGCATCTTGTACTATATTATGTTTCTTAAGTATGTGTGTGTTTGGGCATATGTAGGTGAAAAAGAAGAAAGCTTCACATGCTGACATGTTTGATATTGCAAAGACAGCAAATAGGCCCATGATACATATTGGTGGATAAGGTCTGCTTATATCTAGTGTACACTTCTTGTGATCAATGTCTTGCATTCAATCTCTTTGAAGATTGCTGCCATGAATTTCTGAGATGGAGTTTATTTGCCTCTGATTTTAGGTATAATAACAAAAGATTGTGATATTTGAGGCGTTGAGATGAACAAAGGCAGAGCAGCCCCCGGGAAGAAGCAGCCTCAGTTATATTAGTATTGGTTATGCTTCTCATTTTTGGTCTTTCTCACTGTGTATAGAATAAATGGTCTTTAATCCTTTCACTAAAATGTTGTACGGAGCTTCATTGTACGAAGGTTCCTTCCTCTGTAATTTATCTGAGTGTTCTCAATGAATAAGAAGTTTTGCATCAAGACGAAGCTATATGCGATAGCAATAATAAGACGTCCTCTGAAATTTATTATTTTTTTGTGTCTTCTTTTGAATGTATCATGTGTTGAGGGGAAAAAATATGCCTGCCTTGATTAAATTTGCTTAATATATAAAGGCCAAGGTATCAAACCTCTAATTATTTATAAGAGGACGTAAGCTCCCTCCATTGAATTAGTATAGTATACTTTGAGCAAAAAAAAGAAAATTAGTATAGTATAGGGAATTACGTGTGGAATATACATTGTATTTTTTTTTTTTACGTTTATTAATTTTTTTGGTTAATGCATTTTAGGTATTTACTTTTGTGACTGCAAAGAATATATGCAAATTAGCAAATCAAACACAAGGCACACATCTCTAAGATGTGTCTTACAAAACGACTAATCACTTACTTATAAAATCATGTCATTTTATTTTGCTGATCGATATATAATGCGCCATTGGCTGAAGTCAGTGTTTATTCCATTTAATAAGAGAATCCTAATACCTTAAAAAAAATTCTTGCATGCGTGTGTAAAATGAATTTATAAAATACCACTACCTTTTGTCCTAAATGTAGGAGCTAAACAAAGAAGTTTACTTTAATCATAAGTACAAGACTTCAATCCACTTTACCTCATCAGTAATTTCAAGGATGTTCCATCCCGATCCCGTATGTCCTTTTTTTGGAGAAACTTGCTCAAGTCTTGGGAGGAGACTTCTTTCCATATCAAATGGAATGTCGGCGATGGTAACCAAATTAAATTCTGGGATGATTACTGGGTTGGTGAGCTTGGTCCATTAAAGAATTTATCATTCTCCCCTATTTCGACTCAGGATCTGTCCAAATCAATCTCTGAGTATGTGAATATTGATGGCTCTTGGTGCTGGAGACTTTTTCAAAATCTGCTTTCCACTGATGTATTGAGAGCCATATCAGCTACTACGCTCCATGAAGTCACTCAGGGACCGCCTTGTATTTGGACTTTAAACCCAAAAGGTAATTTCACCACCAAATCGGCTTATAGAGCAATGAAGGAATTAAATTGGAATGACTATAATCTTGTTTGGTCTCAGCTATGGAAATTAACTATGGCTCAGAGAATCAGAACGTTCACCTGGCTCTTGTTAAAAGAGAAGCTGTTGTCCAACGAAGAGAGGCACAAAAGAGGCATGTCTGCTGACAATTTATGTTCCTTTTGTCTTAACAATAAGGAAAGTTTGGATCATATCTTTAAGGGTTGTCATATGGCGTCAAATGTTTGGAGGAAAATTTTGTCTCCGGATATGATTACTGATTTCTTTAGACTGGATATTAGGATTTGGTTGTCTCAAATCATTCAATCTCCTTCTTTTGACAGTTCTTGGGAGATAGGTGTATGTATCACCTGTTGGAAGCTGTGGGAGGTTTGCAATAAAAGGATTTTTACTGATGCCAACTTTATCACTGAAGGGATTCTAGCTCATGTTAAAGTCATAGTTGCTCAATCCCAGCTTAGTTATTCTAGATTTCAGATGATACTGTAATTGTTTCTACTGTTTTCTTTTGACCTTCTTGAGGTCTGACCCTTGTATTTTGATCACTTGCCATTTTAATGGAATTCCAACTCATTAAAAAAAAACCCAATTAAAATGCACATAAATAAAAATGGTATTTTAGGGAAACCAACACATATTAATTAACTAATTTAACTAAATTTGTTAAAGCACATGACTCACTAATAGGCTCGTATATATAGTTTACTTTCTAAATGCAGAGTGCGTGTACTTGGGAAGAAAGCGATCCGATCCCTCATATGAAGCTTCAAGCTTGTATTGCTGTTGGCTATATTGTACTGATAAAGTTTTCATTTTGTTATCTCCCCTTCTTAATTTCATGGTTTCAGACCAGTGACAAAAGTTTCAAGGTATTATTTTAGTCCGAATTAAGGTATCTTAATTCTCAAAGATTTTCCCATTTTCCATCTTCACATTAAAATTTGTAAAGTTCTCGTGTACGTCCATCCATAAGCAACTGCTTCAGTTCTATTCTGATAATTAAGTTTTGACAGATACATAATAGCTCAAATGTTGTAAAGGTCTGATTTTGGATTCTGGGAAGGTTAAGCCTTCAAAGGAACAAGATGAAGTCAACTATATTTAACAATGTAATACTAAAGCAAGAGACACTCACTCTTATAATTGTGCCTCAAAATGGAACCAGTGGAAGTTAATAAGATGAACTACTGCATCAGAATTAAGGCAAATATATATGGCCACACACACACACACACGTATATATATATATACTCTCACAGGCACAACCAAAGAGACAGACAAAAATAATGAGACAGAAGTAGAAATTAAGGGGTTAGATTAAATTATCATTACACTACAGGCATGGTGCTAAACTCTTCCATGAAACAGTCGAATTCTGAAGAGAAACCTTCAAGGAAACCACCACCACTACTGAATTTTCCATTGTCATTATTCTCTCCTTCTTTCTCGGTCCTTAACCCATTTTGCACATCCAACATTAACTCTTGTTCTTGTTCCTCCATAATCATCATTGGATCTAATCTCTTTGGTGGGGTCTTTGTTTTCCTTCTCCTGCCTCCTTTCTCTTCTTCTTCTTCATGTTCTGGTTTACCAGTGAGGCGCTGAACAAGCTCTCTGAAATTTGCAGCATCAGTTTTGATGACCTCTGGAGCGTACACATGGATTATCCTGATCTTTGGCTTCAACTTAGAGATCAAATTTGAACTTGTTCCAATTCCTAGCTGAGACGACGAAGCTGAACTTGGACACCTCGTGCGTGACTTTGTCATCTTTTTTTCTGATCTCTGCAACTCAGAGACAAACGTGCAAGCTACTAGGTGGTTGATTCTATATATAATGAAAACACTAATAATTCTGTTTTCTAAGAGACAAGTTGCACACTTTCTGGCTCTCATATATGAGCGTGCCTTTTGGAAACTAGGATTGTGTTTATATATATATATATATTTAGATATGAAATAAAATTTGGTTCTACCTACTCACCAGCTACGTACATGTGGGTGTTGGGTCAATATTTGCAATATAACATATTATAAAATTAAAGGTGAAAATTTTCAACTGCAATATATTGACAGTTTCAAATTTAAGCCGCGTACATGAAAAAAAATTATTGGGAGAGTTTTATACTTGTAATATCTAACTTAATTCCATCTAGGTTAATTTGGTTCAACATGACTTCTAAAAGTCAATTGGTATTAAAAAAAAAAAACAGAGCGGGTTGATATATAATTAGTTAGTTAGTATAAATAATCAACATAAATTTTAAAAAACTGACATGTATAAGCTTCCTTAATCTCTCCAAAAAAAGTCAACTAGCTCTTATAATTAGGACCGGATGGAGTATTAATTAATTTCGGTTGGATGGTCAGTCACCAACACAAGAGGCATATATATATATAGATAAGATGAGGCTAAAAACAAATTCTCACTTCTTAATAACTATTTTTTTTAAAATCATTTACTTGTAGGTAGTACTTTTTAGAATTGAGTATTATTTTCAGTCCTTAATATAATATCCACATAGGAGATAATCCATTATTCAATTGATGATATAAATGTTTGTTTATTCATTAATTTGAGCAACAATAAATCAGTAGTAATTAAATTCATTATTATTTTACCAAAAAAAAAAAATCATTACACACACCATATGACACAGAATGTAAGGTGATATTTATAATTTCATATTTTTTTTTGAATTATAAGTAGGTTGAAAGTCAACTTGTATATATTAGAGAAATCAATTAGGTATTATTGTTATACTCTAACAAAAAAGATATAATACTTCTCTCGTTTTAAATATAGAACAAAGTTTATAGTGTAAATTGCACTACAAATTTTATCTTATATTTAGAATCGAAGGTAGTAATATATAAATGCATGTACATTGATTTAGAGAAATGTATTCATGATAATTATAATCGATAAAGAACACTTCAATCAAATGTCAACTGGCGAATGTTCTTAAGCTTTACATTTGATTATTGTTATATCATCACTAGATTATTTAATACATCAATTGTTTTTAAATCTACATTATTTTGCATTGACTACTTATAGGATATATACATGAATATAAAACTTTTTTAGTAACCATTGCTTTAATGAAAAAGACCTTCAAAACTAAATTTCTTATTTGAAGGAAATGAATGTCAAATTAGTGGTGATGTCTGAATTAAGGGGAAGGGACTGGATTTCGATCCCTTAAATAAGATTATCATTTAAATTTTATAAATGAAAAAAATTATATTAAGAGAGCTGACTTAATGATATACAATCTAATTCGATAATATTAAATTTAATATAATTGTATTTAAAAACAATAAATAACGACAAAGCACCTTAATTAATTTTTGTAGATAATCGGGCCACCAAAGTGTTTTTGCTGAGTATTAATGAAATTATACGTCAGCCCACCAATGAAATGAGATTGAGGAAATGGCACTAACTCAAACCAGTTATACTAATTGGCACAAGTGGTAAGTAATTTGTGTCGCTTAAATAAGGTCTCGGGTTCGAACTTTGTGAATGCAAAAAAAAACCCCGCTGGGAGACTCTCCCACCAAAGCCATGTGCGTGACACGGGTCGGATTTAGATTAGTCAGGGTGAAGTCCCGGTGAACCGGGTGGGCAACCAAAAAAAAAACTCAAACCAGTTATATACAATAAGTTATAAATCCTCTAATGTTATTTGGATGGAAGCATGATTTTATTCTAGGTTAAAGTATATTTTTAGTCTTTTAAATTTATATGAGGTATATTTTTGGTCTCTTAACTTTATAATGTTTACTTTTAGTCCTATAATTCTAATACCGTTAATTTTGCTAACAGAAAATGCAAACTCAAGTGATAACAATGTAAATTTAAGTGATGACTATGTAATTAAAGGTTATTAGGCTTATGTAATTAAAGGTTATTAACGGAAAAATTGCAGGAAGGTAACTTTGCTGGGAATGAATCGGGTCTGCTATCTGTCATTGCTGGTCTCATTGATAGATTTTCGAAACTTATGTTTATTCATGTGTATAGGGAGGGTAATTCATGTGCTGATGCTCTAATTAACCATAGTATAGTTTTGTTCAGGAGGACCTGTTGGTAGTTTTCAATACTCCACCTCCTTTTATTTTTGACGGTCTATTCAGGGACTGTGTACGTGTGGGTGTATCATACCCACGGTACATTTTGAGTGATTAATGTAGAAGGGCTATTGCCCCATCTTTACCAAAAAAAAAAAAAAAGGTTATTAGGCTTAGATTTAAAATACAGGTAAATTGAAGAATACATAAAATGTGTGTGATTAAATGCTATTAGTTACCACTTGAGTTTGCTACATCAGCGTTTTCCGTTAGTAACATTAACAGTGTTAAAATTTTAAGACCAAGAATATACCACTTTATGAAGTTAATAGATTAAAAGTATACTTTATGTAAAACTTAAAAGACTAAAATATATTTTAGCCTTTATTTTATTTTGATAAAATGTTTTATAATTGGAATTGAATGTTATATGAAGTTATATTTTATAAATGTACATATAATAAATTTTTTTTTAACATTGGGACATTTTTCCTACTTAGGAAAAAAAAACGTAATTTAAAAAAAAAAAAAAAGGTGGAATGGATCACAAGAGTTGGGGTGACAGAGGGTGTCCTTGGGGATAAAATATTGTGGCAGAAAGAGAATCGTGAGGGAACGCCTAACCACGTGGTGGTGTAGTGGGCCCCACACTCTGTGCACGTGGGTTCTGATTCCCACCGCTTTGTCAGACAGTCACGGTTATTTATTAGGTACACAAACAAATCATGCTTCCTTATTTTAACTAAAAAATATTTTTTGTTTTTTTAATAAGGTTTTTATAAGTTTTTAAAAAACATTTAATTTATTTTTATGTCTATCAATATTTAACAAAGATAGTGAGAGTAATATGATATTTGAGTTTTGCATAATTAATAAAAATAATATTATATATTGTTAAACTTTTAGGACAACTTAAATATTTTAAATTATTTTTATTTATTTATGATAATTAATATTTTATATTAAGGATCAGATAATAAAAACAAAGCCCGTATTAGGTCTCCCATTTATGAGTACATTTATTTACTATTCAAGATTTAAGTTATTTCAAATTACTGAGACAGATTCAGGGTGAATCGGTCCCAATTCCCAAATCAAGGAATGCCGCCACGGAAAAAGTCACAGTAATAAGAGGGCAGTACGAACTATTGTAAAATAAAAGGAAAAAAAAAAAAAAACCTTGCCCATTTTGCTAATCTTACATTGAGGCATTATTTGTTATAGGAAAGATTTGAGGGAGGAAAAGAAAGAAATGGAAGTGAAAGGAAAGAAAAAGAAAGGAAGATTAGAAGAGAACTTAAAAATATGAGCCGTGTATACTAGGGAATGAAACTTAAGTTGAGGGAAAATGAGATGTTTGTTATGAAGAATTGAGTGTTGGTTAAGTGAGAAGGTTATGCGAAATTCTCACAATGCCCCTGAACCGTTCGAACGCTGGCGTTGGGTTCGAACGTAAAGCACTAAAGGGGCAACGCGTTCGAACAAAAAATTCGACAGTAACCAAACTTATGCAGCTATTTATATCAGAACATCCTAGAAACAACAATATGACAAAAACAAAAGTAGGCATTTTTTACAGAAACAATAATAATATAAATGCAAAAAAGTAAAAGCCACATCACAGACCTAACATCGGTCTCTTGTTCATCGTTTTCTCAGCTTCGTCATCTTCGTCACCGAAGATTTCAACTTTTCCTCCATTTTTGGATGGAAAGCAGGTTCCCATGTTTAAGGGAAGATCAAAGGTTGCTGGAAGATGGTTTTCGGGAAGGCGGTGTTGCCAAACGCATTCTATGATGGAAGATCTATAATCTTCCCTTTCCTTCGGCCTATCTTCCGCATATCAAACGGGTCCTGATATGAGCAAGTTGTAGCCACTGATTGTTTAATTATTGAATATAAAGTAACACTAATCCATCCCATAATTACGAGATTTTCAAAACCTTACTCTTTCAAATGATCCACACCATTATGTAATCCTCATTGACTTCCCAGAGTTTGACGTTCACTACCTTTAAACAAATCTTTAGACTCTGTGGAATTGATTGACTTTTACCATTAAATTTGCAATTTTACCAACAACAAAAAAGTGTGACAATAGATGTTATAAAAAAAAGGTGTAACATAAATTTTAAAAAGGACAAAATTTAGATCTATTTTCTTATAATCCCTTAGATCCATAAGTTCATAAATCAAATTTTATCATGTATGGCTTATATTATTAGTGATACTTTAACAGAATTTTGAAATTTTCTCCATAAAAAAACCGTTTGATCACCCAAGGTCCATATATATATATGATGAATCGACAAGGATACAAAAAAAAAAAAGACAGCTGAAAAATGCTCCAAGGCATTAACTTGATCGATGTTCAATATACAGATTACAAATCTAAAATCTCAATATTCCAAACTCATAGCAGTATAATATATACACGAGAAAAGAACCAAAGAATAAACAAGCGCGAAAGCAACAGAAGAATATTCCAGGACCTCATTAAACTAAAGTATGCTACAGAACTTGTGGGGCCTGATCGAGGGATCATTCAGACTTGTAATTTTGAAGACCGGGGGAGGGAGGGCTCTTAGGAGAAGGAGAGTGCTCGGCAGGCTGGTCGGAGAGGACAGCGAGAATCCGGCGAATACTGACGGAGCGGGCAGTCCTGAAGGTGTTGGATCTGGACACGGATCTCTTGGAGAAGATGTTGGAAGAATTAGAGAGGATGAGATAAACCAGAGCTTGAACCAGGAAGAACAAGCCAACCTTCACCAACACGTCACCTAAGCTCATCAAAAACTCCATGATTTAACTCTGATTCGAAGAATCCCAAGACAACACGTACACAGAAGCTAATTAAGTAGGAATGAATGGATGAAAGAGATAATGGAGAGGGGGTGTATATATAGAGTTGGATAACGTGTGAAATGTTATTTAAGTTTGACCAGAAAAGTAGGAAAGGTCATAAATGAGATATGTATTATTTTGCAGAAGGGTTAAGAAAACTTCGTGGTTATCCACAAGGTTCTAGTGGTGTTATTAAAAGCTCGATTATTTAGTTGAAGGACCGGGTTTAGGTTGACCTGTCCAGAAAGTTAGTTGGAAGTTTCTGTGGTCAAAGGGGTGAGTTGAATCCTCGTCAGCATCATCATCTGCATCTCAAAATTTGCCCAAGTCCTTACGTAAGTAATGAATCGTATATCATTTCTTAATTAAGGGCAATATATGAAACGTGAAACATAAGGCTGAGCCGTAGTTAATTGGGAGAAGTGATTAGTATAGTATGACGAATGAGGCTTTCTTTGATTTGCATGGCCGCCGGAGGGTAATGGAACCAATCATATGAAGGTATTACGTGGCGTCACAATTGACATTTCGTTCCAGATTATCAGCCTAGGAACGTTTCAGAACCAGAGGAACAACGTATTACGTGTCCTCTCCTCAAATATAATTACCACTTTCATTCGACCTATAAAGTAATCTAACGAGTTGTACCTTTATGTTTTGGCCATATGGTATTATTAAAGCTTCTCCATTTTACCAACTTAACCTTTTATAAGTCACAATTATTATTATGTACTACCTACAGTCCTAATTATAAAATCAGGTTGATTTTTTTTTTGAAAAAATTAAGGAAGTTAAATAAGTTACTTAATCATATTATATGTTATGTATCTTTAGGGTATGTTTGGTTTGAGGAAAGGGGAGGGGAGGGAAGGGAAGGGGAGGGGGAAAAAAGGAGGGGAGAGAAAAATATGTGGGCCCCACTACACTCAATTTTCAAAAAAAAAATCCCTCCTCTCATTGGAATTAGAGTTTATGGGTGCACAATTAGTGTAGGGTCCGAGGGTTCGGGGGCAGCGCCCCCGAAATTTTTTTTTTTTAAGGAAAATTTTAAATGCTTTAAGATTGTAGCGTCAACATTTTCTAAAAGGAAAAAAGTTTGACAAAATTAAAGAACATGTTGCAACCTATAAGAAATCAAAGAATGAAGAATTATCATAACTAGAATGTGGGCAAGCAAACCAAAATGCCGAACCCTAAATTATTTCCCAACCCTGAAAAGGAAACAAGAAACAGGCCGAACCTTGACAACGAAACCAGAATCAGGCGACGAAATGATTTGGGGGCGAAACCAGAAGGACAAATGGTGAGGTTGCCCAGTCGATTCGTGTGTGGTCGAAGTCGAGAGCAGCAATTTGAAGAACATCAATTTGAATCCTAAATCGGGTCAAAGCTCCCACCGGCAAGGAACTTCAAACTTGCTCTCCAATCGGGTTCTTGAATCGGCGACTGGGAACCGTGGGATTTCAAGAACTAGGGTCTTGAAAAGAGGAGGAAAGGGGAGTCGTGCTCTGAAGTCTGAAGGAAGCCAAGTCTGTTGAGATGAGCGGTGGCCGGTGGGGGGTGTGCTCTGTTGAGATGAGCGGTGGGGGTAAAGGGGAGTCGTGCTCTCTGAAGTCTGAAGGAAGCTTTCGAGCGAAAAAAAAAAAGTCTGAAGGAAGCCAAGTAGAGGAAATAAAATTGCAAAAAAAAAGTGACAGAGTCGTTCGAACCTGTGGACCTTTGAGTTTTGGAGACCGATGCTTTAACCACTTGATCTAATCACATTTTTTGAATTACAATTCCTTCACAAAATATATATTTTAAAAATTTTTATGGGTTCACTTGCACCCATTGGCACAAATGTGCCTCCGCCTGTCTCCAACCAAGGAAAAAACTGACTACCTCCTATCCTAGCTAAATGTAAAACTTTGTTTGTGATGCAAATTGTGTTATAAATTACTCCCTCTTATCTTTATTATAAGGCACCAACTAACAAGTTTATTTGATCCTTTTTATAAGGCACTTGCTTGTTCCCAATGAGCATTAATTATTTGTTTTCATGTCTGCCCATAATTAATGAGGTTAGTGGGTGAGAGTAATAATTAATATAATATTAGAGTTTATTGTAATTAGTAGGGGCAATATTGGAATTTACTTAAATTGTAGGGTAATTTTATTGACTTTAACTGTTTTTATTGATTTGTGAGATTTGTTAGTTGGTGCCTTATAATAAGGATCAGAGGGAGTAAGTCTTATATTTGGAATCAGAGGACTAGTAGATAATATCCTACTGTTAGAACTCAACTGCCTACCGGATTGTTTTAGCTTTTTAAAAGTATTTTTACGATTTACAAGATAAATATATAACAAGAGTTTTATTATGACCTGTGATAAAATGTTTATAAAAGCACTTTTTAGTAGTTTCTAAATGAGGGGAGTATTGATAAGATCCAAATTTATAATATCTACTGGCGACGGAATCAGTGGCGGAGTCAGGAATTTAAGTTTGTGGGTGCACTATTAATGATTGGATTGGGGGGTTCGGGGGCAGCGCCCCCGATTTTTTTTTAAGGAGGATAAAAGGCAACACACTCATTCATAAAGTTTAGGACTAGAAATGAGGTTCAAATGAAAAGTATTTCCGAGGAAATCAATTTAAACAAAACAATATACTCTAATCTCATGGCATATAGATACCCAGATGTTACACAATCAAATTCCAAAGCAACATGCAAGGAAAATTATTATGGTTTGTCATATGTGAAGGATATTAAAAAGTCAACTATCAACGAAGGAGTAAAGGAGCATAACAAATGCTATAACTCACCGTGACTGTTCACTGTGAGAGCACGGCACTTTCAATAGGTTCAACATCAAACACCTACATAAAGGAGGAAGGAAAACAATATAATGAGAACACAAATGTATTACAACTCTACACTATCATAAACACAACTTTGTACATATAAGTATTGACAACACTTTTCTATTTTATGCAGGGGAGTTGCTCTCGGAACTATACAAGCTAAGTACATGTGACTGTAGAATTTTATTTTTGTTTGAGAAAACTATGTTAATTAAATATGATAATATTTATATTTAATTTAATCAGATGGTCATATTAAAAAAAAACGTCATACTAAAAAAGTAAAACGTTGACTCTGGCAGCGGGTAGTAAAGCTTAGGGCCCATAAAAATAAAACCACCAATGGGCCTCATAACACTATATAATAATGTCCCATGTTTTGAGGGGAATTATGAGTGTTTATGCTAAGATATGTAGTAACTCAACAATGGAGGAAAAAAAAAAAAACTCAACATCCACAATTTTATGGGTGCACTTGCACCCACATGCAACATAGTGGCTCCGCCACTGGACGGAATACACTCATTATATTTTAAAAACCACTTTTATAACCACCATACGTTAGGTCAACTAGTAAGGGGTTGTCCTAGCTTAACCACGGGTTTTGAGTTCGAGACGCGGGAATGCAGCATGCGTGGGTGGTAGAGGCTTCCCCCCGAAAGGGGCCACCCGGTCTCAATCCAGATTAGTCTGGGGTCGTTGATGTGCCTGAAAGATGGTTTACCCTGGGATATCGGATGCTCTAAGGAAAAAAAAACCACTTTTATATGACTATTTTATTGGGTTAAATTTAAATATTGTCAGAACTCGTGTGATTTTTATGTGCTTATGTTTTTCATATTTTTTAACATATCTATGGCTGTTAAGGATTGGGAATTCCAGATGGGGAGAATTTTAGTTAGCCTCAAGGATGAGTGAATCCCTAAAAAATTCTGCAATTTTATTGTATCCCTTAGATTAAAATGAAATTAAGTTTTGTGTGTGAATATATAATATTTATTTTGTAAATAGCCAAAAATTTTTAATTTCATAGGTTCTTTTGAATTCTCTTATTTATCTTATAGATGGTCAAAATATATTTAATTTTCTAGATTCTTTCAAGGTATTATTTTAGTCCGAATTAAGGTATCTTAATTCTCAAAGATTTTCCCATTTTCCATCTTCACATTAAAATTTGTAAAGTTCTCGTGTACGTCCATCCATAAGCAACTGCTTCAGTTCTATTCTGATAATTAAGTTTTGACAGATACATAATAGCTCAAATGTTGTAAAGGTCTGATTTTGGATTCTGGGAAGGTTAAGCCTTCAAAGGAACAAGATGAAGTCAACTATATTTAACAATGTAATACTAAAGCAAGAGACACTCACTCTTATAATTGTGCCTCAAAATGGAACCAGTGGAAGTTAATAAGATGAACTACTGCATCAGAATTAAGGCAAATATATATGGCCACACACACACACACACACACACGTATATATATACTCTCACAGGCACAACCAAAGAGACAGACAAAAATAATGAGACAGAAGTAGAAATTAAGGGGTTAGATTAAATTATCATTACACTACAGGCATGGTGCTAAACTCTTCCATGAAACAGTCGAATTCTGAAGAGAAACCTTCAAGGAAACCACCACCACTACTGAATTTTCCATTGTCATTATTCTCTCCTTCTTTCTCGGTCCTTAACCCATTTTGCACATCCAACATTAACTCTTGTTCTTGTTCCTCCATAATCATCATTGGATCTAATCTCTTTGGTGGGGTCTTTGTTTTCCTTCTCCTGCCTCCTTTCTCTTCTTCTTCTTCATGTTCTGGTTTACCAGTGAGGCGCTGAACAAGCTCTCTGAAATTTGCAGCATCAGTTTTGATGACCTCTGGAGCGTACACATGGATTATCCTGATCTTTGGCTTCAACTTAGAGATCAAATTTGAACTTGTTCCAATTCCTAGCTGAGACGATGAAGCTGAACTTGACACCTCGTGCGTGACTTTGTCATCTTTTTTTCTGATCTCTGCAACTCAGAGACAAACGTGCAAGCTACTAGGTGGTTGATTCTATATATAATGAAAACACTAATAATTCTGTTTTCTAAGAGACAAGTTGCACACTTTCTGGCTCTCATATATGAGCGTGCCTTTTGGAAACTAGGATTGTGTTTATATATATATATATATTTAGATATGAAATAAAATTTGGTTCTACCTACTCACCAGCTACGTACATGTGGGTGTTGGGTCAATATTTGCAATATAACATATTATAAAATTAAAGGTGAAAATTTTCAACTGCAATATATTGACAGTTTCAAATTTAAGCCGCGTACATGAAAAAAAATTATTGGGAGAGTTTTATACTTGTAATATCTAACTTAATTCCATCTAGGTTAATTTGGTTCAACATGACTTCTAAAAGTCAATTGGTATTAAAAAAAAAAAACAGAGCGGGTTGATATATAATTAGTTAGTTAGTATAAATAATCAACATAAATTTTAAAAAACTGACATGTATAAGCTTCCTTAATCTCTCCAAAAAAAGTCAACTAGCTCTTATAATTAGGACCGGAGGGAGTATTAATTAATTTCGGTTGGATGGTCAGTCACCAACACAAGAGGCATATATATATATATAGATAAGATGAGGCTAAAAACAAATTCTCACTTCTTAATAACTATTTTTTTTTTAAATCATTTACTTGTAGGTAGTACTTTTTAGAATTGAGTATTATTTTCAGTCCTTAATATAATATCCACATAGGAGATAATCCATTATTCAATTGATGATATAAATGTTTGTTTATTCATTAATTTGACCAACAATAAATCAGTAGTAATTAAATTCATTATTATTTTACCAAAAAAAAAATCATTACACACACAACATATGACACAGAATGTAAGGTGATATTTATAATTTCTTTTTTTTTTGAATTATAAGTAGGTTGAAAGTCAACTTGTATATATTAGAGAAATCAATTAGGTATTATTGTTATACTCTAACAAAAAAGATATAATACTTCTCTCGTTTTAAATATAGAACAAAGTTTATAGTGTAAATTGCACTACAAATTTTATCTTATATTTAGAATCGAAGGTAGTAATATATAAATGCATGTACATTGATTTAGAGAAATGTATTCATGATAATTATAATCGATAAAGAACACTTCAATCAAATGTCAACTGGCGAATGTTCTTAAGCTTTACATTTGATTATTGTTATATCATCACTAGATTATTTAATACATCAATTGTTTTTAAATCTACATTATTTTGCATTGACTACTTATAGGATATATACATGAATATAAAACTTTTTTAGTAACCATTGCTTTAATGAAAAAGACCTTCAAAACTAAATTTCTTATTTGAAGGAAATGAATGTCAAATTAGTGGTGATGTCTGAATTAAGGGGAAGGGACTGGATTTCGATCCCTTAAATAAGATTATCATTTAAATTTTATAAATGAAAAAAATTATATTAAGAGAGCTGACTTAATGATATACAATCTAATTCGATAATATTAAATTTAATATAATTGTATTTAAAAACAATAAATAACGACAAAGCACCTTAATTAATTTTTGTAGATAATCGGGCCACCAAAGTGTTTTTGCTGAGTATTAATGAAATTATACGTCAGCCCACCAATGAAATGAGATTGAGGAAATGGCACTAACTCAAACCAGTTATACTAATTGGCACAAGTGGTAAGTAATTTGTGCCGCTTAAATAAGGTCTCAGGTTTGAACTTTGTGAATGCAAAAAAACCCATTGGGAGACTCTCCCACCAAAGCCATGTGCGTGACACGGGTCGAATCCAGATTAGTCGGGGTGAAGCCCCGGTGAACCGGGTGGGCAACCAAAAAAAAACTCAAACCAGTTATATACAACAAGTTATAAATCCTCTAATGTTATTTGGATGGAAGCATGATTTTATTCTAGGTTAAAGTATATTTTTAGTCTTTTAAATTTATATGAGGTATATTTTTAGTCTCTTAACTTTATAATGTTTACTTTTAGTCCTATAATTCTAATACCGTTAATTTTGCTAACAGAAAATGCAAATTCAAGTGATAACAATGTAAATTTAAGTGATGACTATGTAATTAAAGGTTATTAGGCTTATGTAATTAAAGGTTATTAACGGAAAAATTGCAGGAAGGTAACTTTGCTGGGAATGAATCGGGTCTGCTATCTGTCATTGCTGGTCTCATTGATAGATTTTCGAAACTTATGTTTACTCATGTGTATAGGGAGGGTAATTCATGTGCTGATGCTCTAACTAACCATAGTTTTGTTCAGGAGGACCTGTTGGTAGTTTTCAATACTCCACCTCCTTTTATTTTTGACTGTCTATTCAGGGACTGTGTGGGTGTATCATACCCATGGTACATTTTGAGTGATTAATGTAGAAGGGCTATTGCCCCATCTTTACCCCAAAAAAAAAGGTTATTAGGCTTAGATTTAAAATACAGGTAAATTGAAGAATACATAAAATTTGTGTGATTAAATGCTATTAGTTACCACTTGAGTTTGCTACATCAGCGTTTTCCGTTAGCAACATTAACCGTGTTAAAATTTTAAGACAAAAAATATACCACTTTATGAAGTTAAGGGATTAAAAGTATACTTTATGTAAAATTTAAAAGACTAAAAATATATTTTAGCCTTTATTTAATGTTATATGAAGTTATATTTTATAAATGTACATATAATAATTTTTTTTTTAACATTGGGACATTTTTCCTACTTAGGAAAAAAAACGTAATTTTTTTTTTTAAAAAAAAAAAAGGTGGAATGGATCACAAGAGTTGGGGTGACAGAGGGTGTCCTTGGGGATAAAATATTGTGGCAGAAAGAGAATCGTGAGGGAACGCCTAACCACGTGGTGGTGTAGTGGGCCCCACACTCTGTGCACGTGGGTTCTGATTCCCACCGCTTTGTCAGACAGTCACGGTTATTTATTAGGTACACAAACAAATCATGCTTCCTTATTTTAACTAAAAAATATTTTTTGTTTTTTTAATAAGGTTTTTATAAGTTTTTAAAAAGCATTTAATTTATATTTATGTCTATCAATATTTAACAAAGATAGTGAGAGTAATATGATATTTGAGTTTTGTATAATTAATAAAAATAATATTATATATTGTTAAACTTTTAGGACAACTTAAATATTTTAAATTATTTTTATTTATTTATGATAATTAATATTTTATATTAAGGATCAGATAATAAAAACAAAGCCCGTATTAGGACTCCCATTTATGAGTACATTTACTTACTATTCAAAATTTAAATTATTTCAAATTACTGAGACAGATTCAGGGTGAATCGGGCCCAATTCCCAAATCAAGGAATGCCGCCACGGAAAAAGTCACAGTAATAAGAGGCAGTACGAACTATTGTAAAATAATAATAATAAAAATCCTTGCCCATTTTGCTAATCTTACATTGAGGCCTTATTTGTTGTAGCCTGTAGGGAAGATTTGAGGGAGGAAAAGAAAGGAATGGAAGTAAAAGAAAAAGGAAAGGAAGATTATGAGGAAACTTAAAAATGTAAACCGTTTGGTATATTAGGGAATGGAAGTACGAAACTTAAGTTGAGGGAAAATGAGATATTTATTATAAAGAATTGGGTGTTGGTTAAGTGAGAAGGTTATACGAAACTCCCACAATGCCCCTGAACCGTTCTAACTCTAGCATTGGGTTCGAACGTAAAGCACTAAAGGGACAACGTGTTCGAACAAAAAATTCGACAGTAACCAAACTTATGCAGCTATTTATATCAGAACATTCTAGGAACAACAATATGACAGAAACAAAAGTAGGCATTTTTTACAGAAACAATAATAATATAAATGCAAGAAAGTAAAAGCCACATCGATCACAGACCTAACATCGGTTTCTTGTTCATCGTTTTCTCAGCTTCGTCATCTTCGTCACTCAGAACCTTGTGGTGAGTGTTTTGGGTTCTGCAACTGGGCACGGCGGAGACACAATCGAAGCAAGAGGGTCGGCAAAATTTCGGGGCCAATTTCTTCACAGGATTTCACTCTCCCGGAAGATTTCAACTTTTCCTCCATTTTTGGATGGAAAGCAGGTTCCCATGTTTAAGGGAAGATCAAAGGTTGCTGGAAGATGGTTTTCGAGAAGGTGGTGTTGCCAAACGCGTTCATGATGGAAGATTTATAATTTTCCCTTTCCTTCGACCTATCTTCCGCGTATCAAATGGGTCCTAATATGAGGAAGTTGTAGCCACTGATTGTTTAATTATTGAATATAATAGTAACACTAATCCATCCCATAATTACGAGATTGTCAAAACCTTACTCTTTCAAATGATCCACACCATTATGTAATCCTCATTGACTTCCCAGAGTTTGACGTTCACAACCTTTAAACAAATCTTTAAACTCTGTGGAATTGATTGACTTTTACCATTAAATTTGCAATTTTACCAACAACAAAAAAGTGTGACAATAGATGTTATAAAAAAAAGGTGTAACATAAATTTTAAAAAGGACAAAATTTAGATCTATTTTCTTATAATCCCTTAGATCCATAAGTTCATAAATCAAATTTTATCATGTATGGCTTATATTATTAGTGATACTTTAACAGAATTTTGAAATTTTCTCCATAAAAAAACCGTTTGATCACCCAAGGTCCATATATATATGATGAATCGACAAGGATACAAAAAAAAATAAAAGACAGCTGAAAAATGCTCCAAGGCATTAACTTGATCGATGTTCAATATACAGATTACAAATCTAAAATCTCAATATTCCAAACTCATAGCAGTATAATATATACACGAGAAAAGAACCAAAGAATAAACAAGCGCGAAAGCAACAGAAGAATATTCCAGGACCTCATTAAACTATAGTATGCTACAGAACTTGTGGGGCCTGATCGAGGGATCATTCAGACTTGTAATTTTGAAGAGCGGGGGAGGGAGGGCTCTTAGGAGAAGGAGAGTGCTCGGCAGGCTGGTCGGAGAGGACAGCGAGAATCCGGCGAATACTGACGGAGCGGGCAGTCCTGAAGGTGTTGGATCTGGACACGGATCTCTTGGAGAAGATGTTGGAAGAATTAGAGAGGATGAGATAAACCAGAGCTTGAACCAGGAAGAACAAGCCAACCTTCACCAACACGTCACCTAAGCTCATCAAAAACTCCATGATTTAACTCTGATTCGAAGAATCCCAAGACAACACGTACACAGAAGCTAATTAAGTAGGAATGAATGGATGAAAGAGATAATGGAGAGGGGGTGTATATATAGAGTTGGATAACGTGTGAAATGTTATTTAAGTTTGACCAGAAAAGTAGGAAAGGTCATAAATGAGATATGTATTATTTTGCAGAAGGGTTAAGAAAACTTCGTGGTTATCCACAAGGTTCTAGTGGTGTTATTAAAAGCTCGATTATTTAGTTGAAGGACCGGGTTTAGGTTGACCTGTCCAGAAAGTTAGTTGGAAGTTTCTGTGGTCAAAGGGGTGAGTTGAATCCTCGTCAGCATCATCATCTGCATCTCAAAATTTGCCCAAGTCCTTACGTAAGTAATGAATCGTATATCATTTCTTAATTAAGGGCAATATATGAAACGTGAAACATAAGGCTGAGCCGTAGTTAATTGGGAGAAGTGATTAGTATAGTATGACGAATGAGGCTTTCTTTGATTTGCATGGCCGCCGGAGGGTAATGGAACCAATCATATGAAGGTATTACGTGGCGTCACAATTGACATTTCGTTCCAGATTATCAGCCTAGGAACGTTTCAGAACCAGAGGAACAACGTATTACGTGTCCTCTCCTCAAATATAATTACCACTTTCATTCGACCTATAAAGTAATCTAACGAGTTGTACCTTTATGTTTTGGCCATATGGTATTATTAAAGCTTCTCCATTTTACCAACTTAACCTTTTATAAGTCACAATTATTATTATGTACTACCTACAGTCCTAATTATAAAATCAGGTTGATTTTTTTTTTTGAAAAAATTAAGGAAGTTAAATAAGTTACTTAATCATATCATATGTTATGTATCTTTAGGGTATGTTTGGTTTGAGGGAGGGGAGGGAGGGGAGGGAAGGGAAGGGAGGGGGAAAAAGGAGGGAGAGAAAATATGTGGGCCCCACTACACTCAATTTTCAAAAAAAAATCCCTCCTCTCATTTTTTTTCCCCTCCCCTCCCCTTCCCTCAAACCAAACATACCCTTAGAGTATATATTAGTTTATTAATCAAATTAATTAGTTTGGAAGAAAAAATAAAAATAAAACAAGTATTTTAAAGTAATTTAATTAACTTCCTTAATCTCTTCAAAAAAGTCAATTTGGTCTTATAATTGGGATCAGGGGAGTATATAGTGGCTTGGTTAGGAAAAGTCTACAGGTATTTCAAACATGCTAAGGCTTCTCCAGTCAGTGGCGGAGCCAGGAATTAGAGTTTATGGGTGCACAATTAGTGTAGGGTCCGAGGGTTCGGGGGCAGCGCCCCCGAATTTTTTTTTTTTTAAGGAAAATTTTAAATGCTTTAAGATTGTAGCGTCAACATTTTCTAAAAGGAAAAAAGTTTGACAAAATTAAAGAACATGTTGCAACCTATAAGAAATCAAAGAATGAAGAATTATCATAACTAGAATGTGGGCAAGCAAACCAAAATGCCGAACCCTAAATTATTTCCCAACCCTGAAAAGGAAACAAGAAACAGGCCGAACCTTGACAACGAAACCAGAATCAGGCGACGAAATGATTTGGGGGCGAAACCGAAGGACAAATGGTGAGGTTGCCCAGTCGATTCGTGTGTGGTCGAAGTCGAGAGCAGCAATTTGAAGAACATCAATTTGAATCCTAAATCGGGTCAAAGCTCCCACCGGCAAGGAACTTCAAACTTGCTCTCCAATCGGGTTCTTGAATCGGCGACTGGGAACCGTGGGATTTCAAGAACTAGGGTCTTGAAAAGAGGAGGAAAGGGAGTCGTGCTCAAGTCCGAAGGAAGCCAAGTCTCGTTGAGATGAGCGGTGGCCGGTGGGGTGTGCTCTGTTGAGATGAGCGGTGGGGGTAAAGGGGAGTCGTGCTCTCTGAAGTCTGAAGGAAGCTTTCGAGCGAAAAAAAAAAAGTCTGAAGGAAGCCAAGTAGAGGAAATAAAATTGCAAAAAAAGAGTGACAGAGTCGTTCGAACCAGGGACCTTTGAGTTTTGGAGACCGAAGCTTTAACCACTTGATCTAATCACATTTGTTGAATTACAATTCCTTCACAAAATATATATTTTAAAAATTTTTATGGGTTCACTTGCACCCATTGGCACAAATGTGCCTCCGCCCCTGTCTCCAGTCAAGGAAAAAAAAACTGACTACCTCCTATCCTAGCTAAATGTAAAACTTTGTTTGTGATGCAAATTGTGTTATAAATTACTCCCTCTTATCTTTATTATAAGGCACCAACTAACAAGTTTATTTGATCCTTTTTATAAGGCACTTGCTTGTTCCCAATGAGCATTAATTATTTGTTTTCATGTCTGCCCATAATTAATGAGGTTAGTGGGTGAGAGTAATAATTAATATAATATTAGAGTTTATTGTAATTAGTAGGGGCAATATTGGAATTTACTTAAATTGTAGGGTAATTTTATTGACTTTAACTGTTTTTATTGATTTGTGAGATTTGTTAGTTGGTGCCTTATAATAAGGATCAGAGGGAGTAAGTCTTATATTTGGAATCAGAGGACTAGTAGATAATATCCTACTGTTAGAACTCAACTGCCTACCGGATTGTTTTAGCTTTTTAAAAGTATTTTTACGATTTACAAGATAAATATATAACAAGAGTTTTATTATGACCTGTGATAAAATGTTTATAAAAGCACTTTTTAGTAGTTTCTAAATGAGGGGAGTATTGATAAGATCCAAATTTATAATATCTACTGGCGACGGAATCAGTGGCGGAGTCAGGAATTTAAGTTTGTGGGTGCACTATTAATGATTGGATTGGGGGGTTCGGGGGCAGCGCCCCCGATTTTTTTAAGGAGGATAAAAGGCAACACACTCATTCATAAAGTTTAGGACTAGAAATGAGGTTCAAATGAAAAGTATTTCCGAGGAAATCAATTTAAACAAAACAATATACTCTAATCTCATGGCATATAGATACCCAGATGTTACACAATCAAATTCCAAAGCAACATGCAAGGAAAAATTATTATGGTTTGTCATATGTGATAGGATATTAAAAAGTCAACTATCAACGAAGGAGTAAAGGAGCATAACAAATGCTATAACTCACCAGACTGTTCACCAGAGAGCACGGCACTTTCAATAGGTTCAACATCAAACACCTACATAAAGGAGGAAGGAAAACAATATAATGAGAACACAAATGTATTACAACTCTACACTATCATAAACACAACTTTGTACATATAAGTATTGACAACACTTTTCTATTTTATGCAGGGGAGTTGCTCTCTAACTATACAAGCTAAGTACATGTGACCGTAGAATTTTATTTTTGTTTGAGAAAACTATGTTAATTAAATATGATAATATTTATATTTAATTTAATCAGATGGTCATATTAAAAAAAAACGTCATACTAAAAAAGTAAAACGTTGACTCTGGCAGCGGGTAGTAAAGCTTAGGGCCCATAAAAATAAAACCACCAATGGGCCTCATAACACTATATAATAATGTCCCATGTTTTGAGGGGAATTATGAGTGTTTATGCTAAGATATGTAGTAACTCAGCAGCCAGAGGAAAAAAAAAAAAAAACTCAACATCCACAATTTTATGGGTGCACTTGCACCCACATGCAACATAGTGGCTCCGCCACTGGACGGAATACACTCATTATATTTTAAAAACCACTTTTATAACCACCATACGTTAGGTCAACTAGTAAGGGGTTGTCCTAGCTTAACCACGGGTTTTGAGTTCGAGACGCGGGAAGATGCGTGGGTGGTAGAGGCTTCCCCCGAAAGGGGCCACCCGGTCTCGATCCAGATTAGTCTGGGGTCGTTGATGTGCCTGAAAGATGGTTTACCCTGGGATATCGGATGCTCTAAGGAAAAAAAAAAAACCACTTTTATATGACTATTTTATTGGGTTAAATTTAAATATTGTCAGAACTCGTGTGATTTTTATGTGCTTATGTTTTTCATATTTGTTAACATATCTATGGCTGTTAAGGATTGGGAATTCCAGATGGGGAGAATTTTAGTTAGCCTCAAGGATGAGTGAATCCCTAAAAAATTCTGCAATTTTATTGCATCCTTTAGATTAAAATGAAATTAAGTTTTGTGTGTGAATATATAATATTTATTTTGTAAATAGCCAAATTTTTTTAATTTCATAGGTTCTTTTGAATTCTCTTATTTATCTTATAGATGGTCAAAATATATTTAATTTTCTAGATTCTTTTGAATCCTTTTATTTGTCTTTTTATTTTTTATTTTAATTTTTTAGGTTCTTTTGAATTATTTTAATTGTCTTATAAATGTCTTTATTTATCTTATAAATACTTTTCTAAAAAAAGACATTATTATTATTTTACCCATAAAACTTAATTTCATTGAATGAAAGGGTAGCTTAAGAATCTTTTGAGCCTGAAATTAAATCCAATGAAATTTTACGTTCTAAAGATCTCAAGGACACTCGCGTATAGATAGGGAAAGAACAAGAACCCCGCTTCATGCCGAAAAGCAACCAAACAAGAGAAAGTACAGGACCCCTGAATTGACAGAAACAGTTCAATTGATGGACATGATCCATTCATTGCTTGCTTACTTTTCTTCTTGAACATGTCCCTTCTAAGAAACAATAATTTATACTTCAATTATAAATAAATTCACAACTGGAAGAAAAAGATCCCTTAGACCCAAAATTCCTTTTAAAAAATTGGCTTACGATCTCGATGCTTTGAATGATTAATGAACCAGATAAATCATGAATATCCAACTTGCTGTCCTTGGAGAACAAGTTCAATCCACTCATTTTTGTTGACCCAGTGCTATTAAAATCACGTTATTAATATTTAAGTATATTAAATATCAACCTCTCTAAAACATGATTCTTTCTACCAGATGATCGGGCCATCAATGTCTTGTAAATAATCTCTTACATAAGAGTTTAACAGACAGTACAATCAGTTCCCAACCCAAGCAATTACCATCACTATAGCAAAGTAATTACTGTAGTCAACATTAACATCATAATTCATAACTCATAAGTAAAATCAAAGCCTGATTCGGTTAACAATATCAGTTTGGATACATCAAAGATGAAAGATGAACCTCAAAAAAACATTTTATTCCAGGCAACTAGAAAAGAAATTAGTTTGAAGAAACTACTTTCTATGGACATGACGAAGGAAGAGGATGAGAGGCTGGGCAGGCTAGGAAGATAAATGCACAGCACACATGCACTCTACTACTTTATTTGTAATTTTCACTTTTGTACTGCAACTAGCGAGCAAAATTTATTAAGCTTCAAGATAGACCCTGTTTGCAAAAGTAGACTGCAGACCAAACAATCATGAAGATACACTTCATCATGAGATGCTTCTGTATTTTTATGATAGATTTGATCTACTTCTATTTTGTAAACTGAGTCTACCAATTTTTTTTTTCTAAATTACCCAAAAAAAAAGGAGAGAAAGAAAAAGATTAGCACAGCCACCGCTGCAGATTTACACTTGATTAGCCAATCTATGGTGACACAACTTCAAGATTTCTTTGGCAAATAAAAACCCTATACCTGCAAGAAGAAAATCAGATTACCCAATATTAATTCATAAATTACAGAGTAGATAAAAATGGCAGCAGACTTTCACAGTAAAAGGTTGAGAGTTTAGATGATTCTTGGCATCATACTAGAGCCTTTATAACTGAATGGTCCAGAATTTGATCTTTTTTGCTTCCCATTCTCGCAATAATAATAGGCATAGCGGATATATGCTGCTAACAAAATAAGTTTTCTGCATTGAAAATCAACAAACCAAATGGTCCCTCATATTTGGGGGAACTAGCCAAGCTAATGCACATGAACTTGACTAATGCCGAATTGGTTATAATTTCCATCACCAGCTTCAATAATTTCAATAAACAACTTATGCCTATTCATTTACAGGCTATGATTATAATTCAACACTAAAAGAATCAAGTTATGGCAGTCACAAAAATGCAACAAGATTAGACTTCGCAGACAGAGAAATATGCAAATCCATTTGACTGATTCCCCTTCCCACTAAAAGCAATTGTAATCTAACTTGGACAAAATGCATATGTATGAGCAACTGTAACGATTCAAAAGAGAGTGAGAAGAGAGGGTTTGTTCTTCATAACTCATAAACTAATGCAATTTGTGGTTGAATCAAACTAAATTTACAACTTGCCCGTAAAAATTATACCCTCAGACTTTAGTCCTTGCTTGCATTCCTTTTTTTCCCCTTCAAAGTTTTGCAACTTGTTACAATTTCTACACATGCAGAGTTAATCCTCCAACGTCAAGTAAACATCTAATCCAGAATTATCAGGGATGATATTCTTACTTAGGCTTCATAGTACCATCATTCGATTTCTTTAAAGAGAGAAAAAAAATCACAGACTTGCCATTGAAATGGCAATTTCTTTTAAAATTTGGTACAAAGCCAACAAGCACTAACGAACTTTAAGCCTTTGTTCAACCCAAATTGCTATTGTTTACGGAAATGAGATGCCACTCAGTTCTAACTTCATCATTGGAAATGATGCAAAAAAAATAGGAACTCTATAATACCAAACTCCTTGCAAAGAGTCAGTATACAACGGTAAACCAGCCCATACAAATCAAAGTTCTGATGGAGTTACTGTTGAAAATTGGTGTTCAAGACCATTCCATGCACACATAAAAGTGTTACCAGTTAGATCTCACTCTGCAGATAAATAGTTACTCTCGAGTATCGATGGAAGTTACAAGAATGATTTCATTGAAAAAGCAATCTAGTTTATCACGAATGGCAGGGAATTACCAAGACTTTGATCGATAAGTAATCAAAATCTCTAAGCAAACAAATCTCCATCAGCATACTAGGACGAGAATTATATAGAGATAGAGAAGGGGAAATAAATAAATAGAAGCAACAGTAAATGATGCAAAGATACCAAGAAGCATGGAAATATGCAGGAATTGAGCTTATACATAATCTATATCTATAAACAAAAAAATCTCCAACATATGAAGAACAGAGAGGGGGGAAATTGATAGCGGGTCGAAAGTAATGTAAACACACCTAATATCGTGTTGAGTACGCACAAAAGACCAATCAACTCGAAAGAGACTCCGAATTACCATTGACGCCAGCAGATACAGAATCTGCTTCCGTCATCGGAGGGGAAGCCAGGGAATCAGAAGGGTTCTCATCATTCCTTTGACCTGAAACAGCAGAAGAAAGAACGCGGTGTCTACTAGCAATGTGACTCAGAGTGGTCCTCAAACCATAGAAATCATCCTCTTCTTCCATCAATTCAGATAACCTCATCATGGCTGTCCTCAACTGCCTTCTGATCCTCCTCGCCTGAGAAACCCCCTCCTCTTTTTCACCGACCAGCTGAAAGCGACAAAGCGGGCAAGAATTGTGGTGCTCCAGCCACGGCGTAATGCAATCGGAGTGGTACAAATGCTTACATGGAAGCTGCTTAGCCTGCGCATCAACCCCAATTGGGTCCTTACAAACCGCACAAAGAACGCCTCCAGGGTCAAGCTGCGATAGCAAGGAAGAGGTAACTATTATCGTGGGTACAGAATCAGAGCAAGATTTGGAGGTGGTATTTGGTAGCGAGGAGAGCAGAGATAACGGGTCTTCGAAAACGTCGTCGTACTCAAGTTCACTGTCGTCGTCGTCCGAGGGAAGGAGGTGGTTCTGGATTAGGTGGTGGAGGTAGGGGGTGTCGAAGAGGGAAAGCGAAGCGGGAAATGAATGAGAATCTGATTGAGGGAAGAAAGGAGAGTCCATGAGTTCGAGGAAGTGGGTGTGGCAATGGGGACAGAGAAGAGTTGACGAGGAAGTTGAAGAGGAAGAAGGGGAAGACAGAGCAACACTCATGTCGCATTCATGACACCAGTACGTCTTCATTTCTGCTTCCGCCGTCTCTGGCACGACGGAAGTGTCGGTGTCGGTGGCGGTGGCGGAGGACATTTCTCCCTGCTCCTTCCTTCGTCCCTTCCTTCCGTCCTCCTTCCTTCGTCCCTGTCTCTCTCTGTACCTCGCTCAACACGTGACGTCAAGAGTCGGTAAGGTGTTGTCGTAAATGTTAATGGAGCGAAGTGCGGAATGGGGGGAGTCGGGCCCACCACCCAACTTTCAATGGTTTGTTTATAGCTTTTTTGTTCGTCTGGTAGTGAGTCAGCGATGGAATTGAGAAATTCTTTTGATTAATTTTGTAACATTGAACTTAAATATCACCAACGTCGCTTTGGCCGAGTGGTTAAGGCGTGTGCCTGCTAAGTACATGGGATTTCCCGCGAGAGTTCGAATCTCTCAGGCGACGTGCATTTTCTTCCGCCAACATTTTTTTTCTGTTCCTTTTAAAAACGACATCTCATTTTGCTCAAAGTTTTCTCTGTTCCTTTTGTAAATGACACTTGTTTTGGTCTTTTTTTTTATTCTTTTTTTGAAAAAAAAAATTAAGGAAAAGGGTTGAGCTCACCCACAGTCCAAAAGCAAGGCGAAGTCTCCCTTCCTCCTAGATGATGTCAATGTTCGGCAGGACAAGCCGTCTATTACCCTCAAACGTTTACCTAGGCATCTAAGAGTTAGGATGTTTCCCCCAGCGCCTTAACCAACTCCAGGCTCGAATCACTCCCTTTGGTGAGAGTGTCTGACCCCATTACTAGTTGAACCCAGAGAGGACGGGTAAACTTGTTTTGGTCATATCAGTCCGTCATACTCACTTATGTCCAATTTATAAAAACCAAAATTTAAATTATCTTAGTCATTTTTATAAGATTTATCTCAATATTTAATGATTTTTTATTTATATTTCTCATTAATTATACATATTGTCTTAATTAAAGGGTTGGTGAAACTTATGTGTACTATATTTCTCTCTCTTACTTATCCCCTTATAAATAAGGTAATGCTTGAAAAAATATTTTATTTTAAAATATACTTATTATTTTTAACTAATTTTAACCTCTTTTTTAATGTGTAATTCCATTATTAAGTTGTTATAAATAAGATATACTGAATAATTAACACTTGACTGACTCTAGCCCTGACTGTACTTTATTTCAGTTTATCTTTTTCTCTCGAATATTTCAGTTTTTATTTATTTATTATTACAATATTTCAGTTTATTCAGTCCACCAATTATTCTTTATTCTTTAAGATGACGTTTCTCCTACACACACTGTTAAAGTACTTTAACCTTACCACTAAACGCTTAGGTCAACTGGTAAAGGGTTGTCCTAGTTTAACCACGGGCCTTGAGTTCAAGACGTGGGAATGCAGCATGCGTGGGTGGTAGAGGCTTCCCCCCGAAAGGGGCCACCCGGTCTCAGTCCGGATTAGTCTAGGGCCGTTGATGTGCCTGAAAGATGGACTGCCTTGGGATATCGGATGCTCTAAGCAAAAAAAAAAAAAAAAAAGAAAGAAAGTAATTTAACCTTGTTTTCTTAATTAAGGCGATACCTCAAGAATTTAAAATGCAGTGGTCCATTAAGAAATGATTAATACACCGAATAACTCTAGATTCATAAAAGGGAAATGACCCTCTGATTCAATTGAACAAACTATTAAGGAATGTTTGTCAGAGGAAGTTATACTCTGTAATTTTTTTTTTTTTTTTTAAATTATCATTTTGCCAACCGCCGATTACACTTGAAAGCAACAAAATTAGTAATTAATTATGGTACACATAATCCTAAAATTAGCAGTTCCTTTGTGCTTAAGTTAATCATGTTCTCATCTTAAGCAGAGGAAATATCATTTTTGAAAGCAATCAAGAGGGCCTCATGAAGTAGACGTGATTAAAAAGAATAAGATTAATTACGCTAAATTACTAAGAAATTGACAATGACAATATACAATAACATGCCAACATGCAAGACAAATACAAAAGCATTTAGAGACAAATTAATATGGGAAAATGCCCTTAAGGGCGCCCAAGTAACCAAAAGATTATCAAAAAAGGTTTAAAGAAAAGTCAAATGTCAGAAAAATCTAGTACTATTTTAGAAAACGTTGTACTGATATAGTTGTTAAGGTGTACTGATTTAGTTGTTGGGATATTGTTGTTAACGTCTACTGATTTAGTTGTTAATGTTATACTGATATACTCCCTTTAGTATTTATTATAAGGCACCAACTAACAAGTTTATTTAATCCTTTTTATAAGGCACTTGCTTGTTCCTAATGAGCATTAATTATTTTTTCCATATATGCCCCTAATAAATAAGGGTAGTGGGTGAGAGTAATAAGTAATGTGATATTAGAATTTAGAGTAATTAGTAGAGATAGTATTGGAAGTTACTTAAATTGTAGGACAACTTTATTAACTTTATAATTAATTATTTTTATTAGTTTGTGATAATTATTTGTTAGTACCTTATAATAAGGATTAAAGACAGTAGTTGTTAATGGTTATGAGATGATACTAGAAAATGCTTTATAACCTTTTTCAACATGTGATTTTTTTTGACAATTTTTTGATTACTTGGGCCTTGAGGGGTATTTTCCCAATTAATATTGATGAGTAGATGCAACTAACTAACTAAACATCAAGTAATGATCAAAGAGAGAATATATCACACCACAAAATCCAACCACTCTAATAAAGACTCTTATCTCTTCCAAGTTCTTCCAACTTTCACTCATGAAGTTGCCATCTCTACTTCCAAATCCACTCACACCACCACTTTTGCTTGGTGCCTCTTGATGATAACTCCTCGCAACCTTCCAATTTCCTTTTTTCCTTCTCAAGTCTCCATGATTGCACGCTTGATGGATCACTGCATCATTCTTCAATATATATAAATATATTATTATCATTAAAATTTTAGTGCATCAAATTGGAGTTGTTTTTATTGAGCAACTTCATAGATTCAATTGAAAAATACTCCCTCCGGTCCTAATTATAGGAATTATTTAACCGATTTTGAAGTGATTAAGGAGAAGAGTTAAATTAGTTAATTTTATTCATTTTTCTTAAATGTCCTTATATAAATTTAAAATGACATAAGTAAAAGTGAATTATAACCTCGCCACATATTTCTCCAACCAATTTTCCTTTCCACACACTTTTTAATTGAAATAATGGTCTTGCTATATAAACATATATGTATGTATATATATGTGTATACATATAGATCTATCTATCTATCTACACACACACCCATATATCTACACACACACACCCATATATCTACACACACAGAGATAAACATCATATATATGTGTGTGTGTGTTTGTGTATGTACACACACACATATATATATCTACACACATATATATTGGCACACATAAACACAGATATACATATATATGTACACACACACACACACACACACACACACACACACATATATATGCTCCTAATAATAAGTATAAATAGGGGTATTAGGAAAAAATTGACAAAAGTTAAAATTTACTCTTATAATTAGGACCAAAACTAATTCCAAAATGTGTTCTTATAATTAGGATCGGAGGGAGTACAGACTACCAATCATTTTACGATTTCTTGTGTTTAAATTCTGTGATTAAATAATCTAATTGAGTCAAATGAAAGAAACTATCATTGGTTCTCATAATTTGCATTATCTATAAAAAATTTATTAGTGGAAGGACTAATAAAAAGTGTTTTTACATTCGAGATAAAACTTCTCTTTTTTATATATATATATATATATATATATATATATATATATATATATATATATATATATATATATATATATCTTATGCAACACAAACTGATATCCGATAAGTTAATCCAAACATATATAAACCCAAAAACAAGAAATAAGAAATTATTAACTTTATGGAAATTAACACCATTTATCATATTTTCGTATTTTGCATCATCTATAAAAATATATATAAGGTTAATATCATATATTGTTGATCCTTTAACGGTTGATTAAATTTGAGTCTTGATCTATATAGTTTCAAATTAATGGTTTTTTTTTTTTTTTTTGCTAAAAGAGATGGCAAAACGCCTACATCACAAAAAGAATTACACCCAAGGGGAAATTAATCCCAAACTCTCATGTATAATCCAATTCCTCAAATTGGAAGGGCACTCACTCAGCATCTCCGAAGTTGAGATACCCCTCTTCACTAAAGCATCCGCTACTCTGTTAGCATTCCTAGAAATACATCTAACATCTACTTGCCAGCAAAGAGATAGTAATTCCCTTGCTTTCAAAATAACATTACTACAAGTTACACAATTGTAATCTAACAAGCGATTAACGACTGAGTCAGCATCGGATTCTAAAATAATCTTTCTGAAACCCAGATCCCAGGCAGTCTGCAACCCCTCGACAATAGCCCACTCCTCAGCTTCATTAGCCTGGCAATCACCGATATTCTTTGCGAAGCCGAAGACCCACGTGCCCAACCAATCCCTGATCACCCCACCATATCCAGCATGAGATGTAATCCTAGCACTTGCTCCATCCACATTCAATTTTAGCCATCCCGTAGGAGGTTTCTCCCAGCTTACCGTCTGATTAGACAAAGACTGTGTCGAATCACCTACAAGGTTAGAAACAGAAATAAAACTGGACCAAATCAAGTAAATAGACCTACCTGGATTAGGAGGCTTCACAAAGCTACAATCAAAGATACACTTGTTTCTCCACTCCCACAACTTCCAAATAGCCACACCAAAGAACAAACTCCAATGCTTTCCCCACTTGAAACCCACTTGGTGCCTGAGATTAAGACTCAACCAATCTCTTAGATTTAGCGAGAAAAAAGAAGCCACATATCTAGTCTTAATCATAGGAGTCCACAAATTTCTAGCATACGTGCAATCTCGAAGAATATGTAAAATATCATCAACCTCCACCCCACACATACCACATAAAGGTGAAGCATGAGACCACGAACTCCTCCATAGATTAGTCGGAAGCTTATTCAATGCCACCTTCCACATAAAGACTCGGATTTGCTCTGCCCCATTCCACTTCCATATATCTCTAAAGATATTATCTCTTATATCATAAGGATGTGATTCAATCATCAAGTACGCACTCTTGACCGAAAACACTCCATCGCCTGTCAGACCCCATATCAAGCAATCATACCCAGCATCACTCCTTGGAGGGAGAACAACAGCAATCTTTCTTAATCCCTCAGAACTAATGATAGAAGAGATCTTCTCAACATTCCATTGCCCATCAACACTCCATTCTGCAACCACCGAACTTTCCTCCTCGATAGACAAGGATCGTGAGCAAAAGTCTTGAAGAGTCAAGTCAGCCCCCAACCAAGGATCCTTAAAGAAGCTAACAGTCTCTCCATTTCGCACAAGGCACTTGGAACCTTTCTCAATCAACTCACGTTGATCGCATATGAATCGCCAAAGTTTAGAATCACCAGGTCTGTATTGAATAAGTAACTTGTCATCCCTAATCATATATTTATGAAAGAGGATATCGGCCCATAATCCTTTGGCACCTTTAATCAAATTCCACGTTATCTTCGCACCACATGCTCTATTAACAGAACTAAGCCTTCGGAGTCCCAGACCCCCAAACTCCTTTGGCCACGTAATTTGCTCCCAGCTAATCGGGTGGAAGTGGTGACCATCCCCATCATGACCCCAAATAAAGTTCCGCTGCATACGCTCAATTTCATTGCAAACACTAAGGGGCAGCTTTGCGACCAACATGGTGTAAATAGGAATTGTACTAATAACAGATTTAGCAAGCATAATTCTCCCCGCCATCGAGAGATTGTTCGCTTTCCAGGTACTCAACTTAGATTTAACCCTATTAATAACATATTGGAACTTTTCTTTAGGTCTTCTGTTCCGAGAGAGAGGAAACCCAATATATCTTCCAATTTCACAAGAAATATGCATTTTAGTTATGTCCTTGATACTCCTCTTGATGTGCAAAGGCACTTTAGGGGAAAAAAATATCGACGATTTACCAAAGTTGATCTTGCCACCTGAAGCTCTCATAAATTCTTGAACACGTTTCATCATAGCAGAAGCTTGCACTTCAGAAGCAACTCCAAATAGCAGAAGGTCGTCCGCAAACATTAAGTAAGAGACACTCGGACCATCCTTCGTAACAAAAATAGGTCTCCAGCTTCCTTCTTCAACATAATCACAAATAAGATGCAAAAGTTTATCCATACATAGGACAAAAAGAAGAGGAGAGATAGGATCCCCCTGACGAAGCCCCCTTAGAGGCCTAAAAAACTCAGTCTTCGAGCCATTCCAAAGGACACTATAAGAAACAGAGGAAACACAATCCATAATAAGATTAATAAATGAATTGTCCAGCCCTACTTCCAACAAGACTTTTCTCAAAAAATCCCATCTTATTCTATCATAGGCTTTTTCCATATCAATCTTCATAGCCATAAGCCCATGCTTACTTCTAGATTTTCCCATGATATGCAGGACCTTATGTCCCACAATGATATTATCTTGAATACACCTCCCTTTAATAAAACTAGATTGAAAAGGAGACACAAGATCATTCATAATTCCCCTTAAGCGCAGAGCAATCAATTTAGTGACACACTTAAAGTGAACCGTACATAAAGCAATGGGTCTACAATGTGACACAAGTTCAACATTCTCCTTCTTAGGAATTAAAGATATAATGGTTTTATTAGCTTCAGACAAAGACACTTCCCTCCTAAACACTTTTCTAACAAAATCACAAAGCGAAGGGCCCACAATGTCCCAATTCGATTTATAAAACAAGGGAGGGAAACCATCAATACCTGGAGTTTTATAACTACCCATGACAAATAGAGTTGCACGAATTTCCTCATCATTAGGCACCACAGCAAGTTCCGCTAAAATTTGAGAATCAATCCTAGGAAATGAGGTTCGAGGGAAACCCTATAGTTTCAAATGATTTTATTCTAAGGCTCCAAGTTTAACTGCTAGTCCTTATACTTTTAAAGTGTTTTGGTTCTGGTCCATATATTTAAACTTATATCAAGTCCTTAAGAAATTAAAAGGATCAAAACCACCGATTTCAAATTAGAAAAAATAAAATAAAAATTTGATTAAACGGTGACAATCTTAAATGATATTCCATTTGGTCCTAATTATAAGACCTAATTTACTTTTTTAAAAAATATAAAGAAACTAATTAAATTATTTTAGAACATTTATTTTAAATTAATTATTTAACTAATAAACTAATATATAATCAGTTCACCTTAATCCAAACAAAGCATATAGGCAAGAAGAAATTATTAACTGCGCGGATACAACATACAAATGGCCTCACAGAAAACATACACGAGCAGTGAGGGTAAAAGCTTCGAAATCATCAAGTTCGAGCTTGATTTATCTTGGAAGCTTCGAGATCTACGGCTTTCTGAAGGAAACTCTGATTATCTTCTTCGAGAACCATCTGGATGGGAAAAGAGCCGAGACCATCGGCGATTGCCAGCAGAATCTTCTTCATCTCTGACTTGAACTCGGCCTTGTCGACGGTGCCGCTGCCGTCGACGTCGAACTTCTCAAAGATGGAGTTGTAGAGCTGGGTGAGCTGCTCCGGTGGAGTGGCAACGTGGATGCCAAAATGTGTCTCGATTAGCCTCATGGACTCGAACGCCTTCCGGAGCTCCCCTCGTGACAAAACGCCGTCGTTGTTGAGATCCAGCGTCTCGAACTGCTCCTCCGCGCTCTTGCTGAATTGTTCCTCGTTGCTCACGAAGTCCCTCACCGTCGTGCCGTCAATTATCACCACTCCCATCTCTCCCTCCCTCTCTCTCAGTACTAGCGGTGTGACTGTGTGAATGTGGATGAGATCGGTCAGAGAGTTCAGGATAAAGACGTTGGGGGTGAAATTTGAAATTACGAAAAAGCCAGGCGATATTTTCATGAATCAGGGAATCTAAGCCATTGGTTTTTATGAGAAATCTGTGAGTTTTTTCAATATCTTAATTACTAGCAAATGACATGTGTTTAGGTCCACGATTCCTTCAAATAATTATCGCTTCAGGGTTTGAACTAACAGTTGGTGGTGAATGAGAGACACTCCAAGTTGCAGAATTGGGGGTTTATGTAGAATTGGAATATGGATATTGATTGAACATAGTTAATTATTCAGTTACATATATACTTCAAACCTATGTCAGGCTGATGATGTTGGTATAATATGGATAACGTTGAATTCTTTTTGGGATTCTCTTTGAACATATTCTCCAGTCTCCACCACCACTTTTATAAATAAAGAGGATCCCAATTCAATTCATAAAAAATCAGATTTGAAAGAGCTATAAGAAGTCTCTCAAAAAGCAGCTTACAGCGTAAAATTGGGTTGAAGCTTCTATGAGAAGAGATAAGATAAGCATATAAGCTTTATTAATAAATATATGATTGAGATCAATGACATAATTAAAGGGATTTGTTCTTGATTTGCAAACTTGATTGCCAGTATAAGTTAATTTTTAATATATCCAACATCCTCTAATATTTATCCAGAAGCATCATTTAGTGACTTAAGTTTAGTACTTCAGTGTATTGAGTATGTAGTATTGAAAAAATACTTTAAGCTATTAAATTTAATTGGAATACTAAGTGCTATTGAAAAATATTTAGACTGTGAAATGCAACTAGGGGTGGAAACAGGCTAAGACAGGCCTTACCCTTAACAGGACTTGTTATGCAAGGAAGTGGCTTAAGTCTGGCCTATGGCACATTCTGAGCTAAAATTTTGGCTCAGTCGCTGTATTTTTACAGGCCAAATGCAAACAGGCCGGAAAGGCGGAAACAGACCTACAGTATACAGGCCGACAACAGGCCTAATGTAAACAGGTCAAAAACAAGCCGGAAACAGGCCTACAGTATACAGGCCTAATGTAAACAGGCTGGAGGGATATTAATTAATGTTTTTTATAAAAAAAATAATTATTCTTAACAGGCCGGCTTGTCAGGCCTAATAGACCTATTTGGAAGCCTAGGCCTGACTTGTTAAGACAAAATAGGCCTTAAAATAGGTTTTTTAGCCTGACAGGTCAGGCCTTACCAGACTTTTAACAGACCAGGCCACAGCCCCTGTTAGACTCCTAGCCTATTTCCACCTCTAAATGCAACATAACCTAAACTTGTACAGTATTAAAGAAGTTTCAATTCATGCAATAAGTGCTTTCAGCCCTATGTTCCTTTTGTAACATGTGTGACCAAAAATAAACTAAATGAGTGTTTGAATTAATTTATTTTCAATTGATTTTTCTCTGTATTAACCATTGAGTAAATGGATATGAGGGGTCTTATCTCATAAACTTTTTTTTTGCTCAGATCTCATAAACTTCAAAACGCCCACTAAATTAAATGTGAGTTTGTTATGGTCAAGTTTGAAAAACAAAGCAAATAGTACTGTGTATCTTAAATTTGATACTTTGAAGTGAGCAGATCAAACGATCTTAAATTAGTCCAATCATGGATTCAGTAGAAGAAAAACCAAGAGGAAAAAAAAAAAAAAATACAACAAAGAAATAAAGAAAATAAAAAATTGTGAATCACTAGAAGTCTAAAACAACGGAAAATTACAACTTTTGGATTTTTCTGGGGTCAAAACTCTTCTACCAGACTCTGACTTGGTCAACGACTTCAACCTCCCCAAAAACTTGGGTTTCTTATCTCCATTGGTCAAACTCTCCTTCCTCTTCTTCCCGCTCAACGAGTCCCAATTCTCCGGCGACCCTATCATCAGCACGCTTTCCGGCGACCTTCCTCCCAGCGTCTCTTCATTATCCGTCTGCTCCCATTGTCCACCTCCCCCACCACCAGCGGCGGCCACCGTGAGCATCCTTGTCTGCATCGCCGACACCACCTCCCTCATGGCCACATCCGCATCTCCTCTATTCCTCAACAGCATTTCGCCAATCTGAGCTGGCGTAAGAGACCCACCCGACCTTATGCAGCTCTCCACCGCGTCGAACAGCGCGTGCGATTCCAACCCCAGGTAGTTCCTGACCAGGTCCCTGAACGCATGCATCCCGCACGCGCCGAGATTGACATGCACGTCCATTCTCCCGCATCGTACCAGAGCGGGGTCCACATTGTCTCTGTGGTTCGTTGTGAAGACGATGATTCTCTCTTCTCCACAACACGACCACAGCCCATCCGTGAAATTCAGGAGCCCCGACAGAGTTACCCGTCCGCTTTCGTCCTTGGAGCAGTCCGACGACGACGTCGTTTTTGCTCTCATTGTTTTGGACTTCGCCATTGTCGTCTTCTTCGTCATCCTGTCCGCCGTCAAGTCCACTGAGCAATCAATGTCTTCGATCACGATGATGGAGCGGTTCGTCGTTTGTATCAGTAATGACCTCAGCTCGGAATTATCAGACACCTTGGTGAGTTCCAGATCGTAGACGTCGTAACAGAGGAAGTTCGCCATAGCCGCAATCAAACTGGATTTTCCAGATCCGGGGGGGCCGTATAGCAAGTATCCACGCTTCCATGGCCGACCTACCCGATGATAGAACTCTCTGCCTTTAGCAAACGCAGTGAGGTCGTTTTTTATCTGCTTTTTCAACTCAGGCTCCAGTGCCAGTGTGTCAAACGTGGAAGGATGCCGGAACGGAACGGAGACCCACCCGGATTCGAATGATCCGTTTCCATTGTTGGTGAAGAGCCTCCTCTCTCTGGAGACCCGCTCGAACTCCTCCGCACGTGATGTCACGTGACTGAGATAGGCTGAGAGGAGGGTCTGACGCTGGCGCTTAGGAAGCCGGAGAGTGAAGCTCCGCTTCTCCTCCAGCGAGTCCTGCACCGTCTCGACGTGGTGAGTCCACGAGAGGCAGTGGCCGTCAAATGTGTCGTGAACGGTCTGATTGGGGGCGACGGTGCAGGAAATGCGATTGGAGGACTTGGACCTAGAAAGGGTGATGCGGCGACAACCCGATGCGGCGGAGTGGGTGACGGAGTTGAGGTAGAGGTGAACATGGCGGTACAAATCGTTGAGGTCGACGCCGCAGTAGCCATTGAATTCGGGGATTTCGAAGTAAGAGTGGGGAGAGAGGAAATCTGTAATAGTCTCGTAGGAGGAATGGAGGAGGGAGAGTAGCTGCGACGGCAAGACATTCTGGAGTACGGTGAGTAAGCCCAACAACGACCACAATTGAGACAATATCTCCATTTTTTGCTCTGTTTTTCTTCTCTGTATGTGTGTTTCAGTGTTTGTCTTGTTGGCTGGATAATGGAAGCTACTGATGGACTGAGGTTTTGTCTGTGACCCCGGAACTTAATACTAAGAATCAACATGTCACTTTTCTTGTTATCTACAGCACAAAGCGGAAACAGATGCTGATAAAGTCACTGTTCTGAGGGACGAAAAAGAAACGGATAAAGATAAAGCTAAAGATGAAGCCGACCCCTCTCTGCTTTTGCTTTTGCTTTTGCCTGTAGGGAATGCGCTTACTCGCTTCCTCTTCTTTCAAAGCGTGGGCTACACATATCAAATCAAAGAAAAATGCTGAGTGTTTTTTCCTTAGGGTCAACCTTGCATTTTATTGATTATTTCTGTTACAGAACCTCTTCGCTCAAATTATGCAAATTAAAGCATTTTCGTCAAAGGTTCACTCCTGTTAATTGCTGCATAATTTAGTTCTGTAGGCTACACAAAATGCTACACAGAAAATGAAAATGGTTGCTTCTTACTTTAACAATATTGATTGTGCGTATGCTTAATAATAATTTGGATGCTGTATTATGTGCAGATTTTCTGCAAGGATATCAATGTGAACATAAAGTTGAGGCTTATATATTTGTCAACACCCAAAGTCTTCTTATCATAAGCATCTTGGCATGGTAGATTTATGTAAGGTTCATACTTGCACGCGCGTGGCTAGTTTCAGTTAAGGTGTAAATGAGGGAATAGAGTATATAACTCAGCGTGGTGCATGCAGAAGAACAAACGAGGTATTTGTTCTGTAGAATCTGCTTTTGTTCCCATCTTGACAAATCACACAGTATCACTCTACTTTATCTTTTTCTTCTTCTTTGTCTTGAAACTTGAGCTCCAGGTGTCACTGTCAGTGAATGTTCTAATGAAGAATTAATTAAACCTCATCACTCAGTCATGATGAGTACCAATTAGAAGATAATAATGAGGAGGATAAGCATTTTGTCCTGCTGATCATCTGCTTGTCTTACACTCTTACTGCACCATGTGAATGGAAATGGAAAATATTCTTACATTCACTCATTGCACTTGCTAGCTAGCTGCACCAAAACGGGCATGTCAATGAAACCTCACTATTTCAAAACACTCTTTGACGACTTTCTATTCGCTACCTGCACAATCAATTGGTATATTGTGTGTCTGAAAAACTTTCCGAAGAGCATCAAATTATAAAATGGTTAAGATTTTAAAAAAACACTCTAGCTCATTGTAACTGAGATCAGGTTAGAATGCACAATATTTTGAATATAAAATGCATCAAATTATCTGCATAATTTTATATGGTCATCTATGCGAATAACTTTTCATTATATTCTTTTAGCTAGGCTTTTTACTAATGGGCATGAATGGAGCATGTGTATGAAATTTAGCTGAATAGAAAAAGATAATTTAGCAGATGGTGGTGTTGCTCTTTCTTGTGCTTTACGTTTCTTTTCTTGTCCATCTTTGTATGCTTATATGCTTTAGAAACAAAGTTTCATTTACGCTTCTTTTTGTAGAAATTTGTCTAAAATCTCTCTGCCAATAGGATTGAATCTGCACCTTCGGATGGAAATCCATAGGTGTTGTGGTTGTTATTCTTATCTGCATCTCGTTTGCTCCTTCAAGGGTTTGTTTTTTAAAGCCTTTAGGTATCTGATTATAAAATGGTTGAGATTTTAATAAAGGGGATAGGGAAAGAGGAGATGAAAGAAAGAAAAAGAGGCATGTGTTTGGCATAAAAAGCTTCACAAGCCATTGAACATGGAGGGTGGGCTAAAGAATGAAGATGGGAGAGGAGCCCTATAGTTGAGAGAAAAGCAGAAAGCTATGCTCAAAATGGGTCTATCAAGAATAAAGCCTAAAGAGAGGCTTCCCTTAGAATATCAATATGATCAGATGCATTTGATTCCATCATTGTTACCACTTCATTAACATATCCAATTTACCCTCAGGGTTAAGAGTATACACTCTGGTCATGGTTCACTTATTATCAGCCTGTCACAATCTAGTGACTCTTCCCCTTCTATTAAGTATTATCCACTTATATTATATATTATTATGAAGTTCATATGCTTCTGTATTGTTTTTTTCTGGGTTATAGTGCTTCTGTATTGTTTTATCAATTGCTTTTCCTTTTATTGAACAATGCTACATAGTTAGGCCTAACTAATTTACCTTCTTGATCTGATTAAAGAAAAAGTCATCCGCCCAAAAAGATTCCATGTCTGCAATACTACTCATTGGAGAAGTCTAACCTGTAAATCCCAACCCACATTGTTAGGTTGGTGGCATTTGGGTTTTTTTTTTTTTTTTGGAAATATCATCATCTTAAATATCACCACCCAACAGAAGTTTGATTTAGTGAAAATGATTAGTTTCTCATGACAAACCATGATTGGAATCCTGATTGGGAGAGATACTCACATTTAATATCTAACAGTGTCTTGAACATGATTGACTCCAATAGGAAGATATCTATGTTTAGCAAAAGGGAAAAATAAAAATAAAAATAATCATATATGATATAGTTAGAGAGACATTAATTGTTATAAAATATGGGCAATTAGTCTCCCCTCTTGCTTCTTTAATCATCTTTATTGTTAGAAATATGGGCGGGCAATTAGGAAAGTAAGATGGCATTTTTTTTTGGGAAAATTAGAATGAAGGACCTAGAGGAAAAAATATTTATGGAGAAGGACCATAAAAATTGTAATTATTTAGAAGGACCAAATGTAAAAATATAAAATTAAAAGTACTAAAATGCCCCTAACAAAATCTTTTGCATTCCCTCCTACATTCACTTCCCTATTCTATTTTTAACCTATTATATCCTCAAAAATATGAAATAAGTTTGGTTTTTATTTTTTACAAAGAGAGTTTAATTGATATCAACGTTGACAATGTAAATCAGGAAACTTAATGATATAAATTGGTGAAAAATAAAAATTCAGAGAAATATGAGTTTAACAGCTGTTAATTAAATAATATATTGAAAATAAAAAAAGATATGATGATGGGAATTTTTAGTTTTAATTTTTTTTTTTAATTATGAATACAAGAGATAATATATGAAGTTTGATTAGGGGTAATTTTGTAATTTTAAATTTATATTATAAAGTTCGGTCCTTCTAAGTAATTACAGTTTTTATGGTCCTTTATAATAAATATTATTTTCTCTAGGTCCTTTATGTTAATTTTCCCTTTTTTTTTCTTGTAAAACACCATGATCATCTTTCCTAATTCTCTCAATATTTCTCTTAATTATTGTTGAGAGAGTATCAATAAGGTTAAATAAGGAAAAAATTGACAAATATAAGAAATAAGCCTTATATTTAAAACCAAGATTAACTCCCATTTAGCTCCTACATTAAGGAGTAAAGAATATGTAGCAGAGGGAGTATTATTAATTGACCTTGGAAGATTTGGATTTAAAACCTATGCCACTCCCAGCCTCCCTTAATTATTTAAATTAGCATTAGTGGCTTGAAGATATGTACTAGTAATATTTTTGGTATAATGTACTGGTAAATTTTTTTGCAAAGCATATGTATCTTTCTATTGGAGACAATTCTATTGAAGGTACTGTCGAACAATAAATGTGACTACCTCTCCCAACATGAATTGAAATTTTGATTCGTCTAGATCCAACTCCAGTTGGTTCTCCTAGGAATTTTTTTTTTTTTGATATAAATCTCCTAGGAATATTAAACTGAAAGTACATGGATCACTAGCTTATGTGGTTGGAGGATCATGGATCAAGTCTATGCCAGGCCCATTGAAATTTTCATGCTCTGATATCCAATAATTATTCTTTAGCACTTTTTATCAAAAAATTATTCTTTAGCACCGCTTAATAGTTATTTGGTCCAGCCATGTGTTCGGTTTTCCTTGGATACTTCTGGACATTAGAATCCGAAGATCACTGCGTCTGGGTCTGAGAGAGAGTAGAGGAGGATGGGGATGACGGAGATTTTGCTGAGGGTTAGAGTCTTAGTAAATGGAACGTTTATCAAAAGTATGCCCCAGCGGAATTGTTTTGTGTTTCAATGGTCTTGATTGATGAGGAGGTATATTTCAATTTCAATACATAACTTGTGAAGATTGAAATGTTTTATTTTTAATCCTATCCTCCTTTTCCCTTTTCTTTTCTGGTTGATACAACGGAATTTACGATTAACGTGTTTCAAAATTCGCAGTTAATTAATCAAAATTTGAATTTGATGTCTTCTCTATCGATGTCGGGTTCTGCCGTAACACTACATAGGTTTTTGCAACTTTGGTTTCTTTCACACGGGTTTCATTTTTGGGTTTCTTTTACCTTTTCATTAACTATTTATTGTTTATGTATATAAATCTGCTCTTATAATAAGTATTGCTAATTATTGTCATTAGTGATGTTGCTACTTAGTGATGTGTAAACTATTTCCCAAAGATACAAATCGCCAAAATGAAGTTGGAAATTATTGATGTGTCAACTATTTCCCATCATACAAATCGCTCTTATCATAAGTATTGCTAATGATTGTGTCCTCTATTTACATATGAACACGGGGTAGGACAATTCAAGCAAGTGTGCTAAATAATAGGAACCTCCTTGATAAATTTCAAATCTCAATTGTTGAAGGCCAAATTTACAAGTTTGCTAACTTTGAGGTCACTTCAAATGTGAATCAATATAGAGCATCTAGCCACCCATTTAAGATAACATTCACTCCTCGGACGTCCTCTACAAAAGCAATTGCTACAATTCCAACTTATGCCTACTCATTTTTCCCTATCCCAGAAATCATGAAAATTGATTTTCTTCATCCTGTGTATAAGCTTATTGGTATGTTATAAATCTGATCCTTCATATCTGGGTCAATTAAGTTCGAACTTGATTATTTTTCTTGTTGCTATGTGGATATATGTCATTACAAGCCGAGCAAAAAAAGGAAAAATCAATGTATTTTGGGTCTTGAGTTGAGCCTTGGCAAGAATGGAAATGTCAAGGCAAAAAAAAAAAAAAAAAAGAAATAAGGAAATGGAATTCAGAATGAAAAAGGAAAAAAGCATGTAATATTTCATCCATTAATATTATACTTTGAAAAAGGAAAAAAACAATGTATTTTGGGTCTTGAGTTGAGCCTTGGCAAGAAGGAAATGTCCAGAAGAAAAAAAAAAAGAAATAAGGGAAATTGAATTCTTTAATGAAAAAGGAAAAACATGTAATATTTCATCCATTAATATTATACTTTGAAAAAGATGAAAAAGAAATGTATTTTGGGTTTTGAGTTGAGCGTTGCAAGAAGGGAAATGTCCGAGCAAATAAAAGGAAAGAAGGAAATTGAATCTGTAATGAAAAAGGAAAAAGCATGTAATATTTCATCCATTAATATTATACTTTGGAAAAGGAAAGAGCAATGTATTTTGGGTCTTGAGTTGAGCCTTGGCAAGAAGGGAAATGTTCGAGCAAATAAAAGGAAAGAAGGAAATTGAATTTCGTAATGAAAAATGAAAAAACATGTAATATTTCATCCATTAATATTATAGTTTGAAAAAGGAAAAACAATGTATTTTGGGTCTTGAGTTGAGCCTCGCACGAAGGGAAATGTCCGAGCAAATAAAAGGAAAGAAGATAAATGGAATTACGTAATGAAAAAGGAAAAAACATGTAATATTTTCATCCATTAATATTATACTTTGAAAAAGGAAAAAGTAAAGTATTTTGGGTCTTGCGTTGAGCCTTGCACGAAAGGGGAAATTGAATCCTGTAATGAAAAAGAAAAAAGCATGTAATATTTCATCCATTAATATTATACATTGAAAAAGGAAAAATCAATGTATTTTGGGTCTTTAGTTGAGACTTGGCAAGAAGGGAAATGTCCGAAGCAAAAAAAAAGGAAAGAAGGAAATTGAATTTTGTAATGAAAATGGAAAAAGCATGTAATATTTCATCCATTAATATTATACTTTGAAAAAGGAAAAAGAAATGTATTTTGGGTCTTTAATTGAGCCTTGGCAAGAAGGGAAATATTTTAATGTTCCTTAAAAATAAGAAAGTGCATCACTTATAAAGTATAATATTTTTAATTAACCCGAAAAAATACTATCATCCCGTGCAACGCACTGGGAAATAAAAGCTCGTTAGGAAAGTAAGATGGCATTTTTTTTTGGGAAAATTAGAATGAAGGACCTAGAGGAAAAAATATTTATGGAGAAGGACCATAAAAATTGTAATTATTTAGAAAGACCAAATGTAAAAATATAAAATTAAAAGTACTAAAATGCCCCTAACAAAATCTTTTGCATTCCCTCCTACGTTCACTTCCCTATTCTATTTTTAACCTATTATATCCTCAAAAATATGAAATAAGTTTGGTTTTTATTTTTTACAAAGAGAGTTTAATTGATATCAACGTTGACAATATAAATCAGGAAACTTAATGACATAAATTGGTGAAAAATAAAAATTCAGAAAAATATGAGTTTAACAAATTGTTAATTAAATAATATATTGAAAATAAAAAAGATATGATGATATCATGATGGGATTTAGTTTTTATGGTCCTTTATAATAAATATTATTTTCTCTAGGTCCTTTATTTTAATTTTCCCTTTTTTTTTCTTGTAAAACACCATGATCATCTTTCCTAATTCTCTCAATATTTCTCTTAATTATTGTTGAGAGAGTATCAATAAGGTTAAATAAGGAAAAAATTGACAAATATAAGAAATAAGCCTTATATTTAAAACCAAGATTAACTCCCATTTAGCTCCTACATTAAGGAGTAAAGAATATGTAGCAGAGGGAGTATTATTAATTGACCTTGGAAGATTTGGATTTAAAACCTATGCCACTCCCAGCCTCCCTTAATTATTTAAATTAGCATTAGTGGCTTGAAGATATGTACTAGTAATATTTTTGGTATAATGTACTGGTAAATTTTTTTGCAAAGCATATGTATCTTTCTATTGGAGACAATTCTATTGAAGGTACTGTCGAACAATAAATGTGACTACCTCTCCCAACATGAATTCAAATTTTGATTCGTCTAGATCCAACTCCAGTTGGTTCTCCTAGGAAATTTTTTTTTTTTTTGATATAAATCTCCTAGGAATATTAAACTGAAAGTACATGGATCACTAGCTTATGTGGTTGGAGGATCATGGATCAAGTCTATGCCAGGCCCATTGAAATTTTCATGCTCTGATATCCAATAATTATTCTTTAGCACTTTTTATCAAAAAATTATTCTTTAGCACCGCTTAATAGTTATTTGGTCCAGCCATGTGTTCGGTTTTCCTTGGATACTTCTGGACATTAGAATCCGAAGGTCACTGCGTCTGGGTCTGAGAGAGAGTAGAGGAGGATGGGGATGACGGAGATTTTGCTGAGGGAGTGTATTTGCAAAATCATTTCATTCACTACGCCGAAGGATGCGTGTCGATCGTCCGCCGTTTCTTCTGCCTTCAAGGAATGTGCAGATTCCGATGAGACTTGGGAGGCTTTTCTGCCGTCCGATTGCCGAGACTTGATCTCTCGATCCTCTTCACCGAACTTGATCTCTCTTCCGACCAAGCAACTCTACCTTCACCTCTCTGATCATCCCCTTCTTTTAGCCGATAAAACCATGGTAAGATCAGTTGCCAATTTAACTTACTCTGCCTTCGTCTCGTTTGATCAAAACTTCTCTAAAATAAGGTATTTCTCTTGATTTTCTAAAATGGATTTTCGGTGCTTTTCTTCTCTATACTTAGTGCTATCAATTGATGATTGATGTCGATAGAACAGATTTTTTCCTTGGCGAAAGAGAGCGGCAAGAAGTGTTACGTGATAGGAGCAAAGGGGCTTTGCGTTATCTGGGGAGATACGCCTCCCTACTGGAATTGGATTTGTATTCCACAATCCAGGTATGCTTTACTCCTTATGAATGAATGATGCTTTAAGAACAGTATCAAATTCGTGTCTTGTAATTAATTATTTGTATAAAGTACTAATTCTTGTCAGTAAAAGTATAAAGAGGTAATGGATCTTCAAATTGTGTTATAGCTGGTGTATGCTGATGGACTAAGTTCAGTCTCTTGTTCTTATAATAGTTGAGGGCTTAGTGTTTCGGTGACATGTACATATATCTTCATATACTCTATTTCACAGATTTTCCCATCTAGCAATGCTCAGCCATGTGTGGTGGTTTGAAGTGAAAGGCAGCTTAAACATTAAACTCCTGTCCCCCAAAACTCAGTATGATGTGTTCTTCATCTTCATGCTTGAAAACGAAAGTAGTGGATTCACAGAGGCACCAGTAAATTTCAGTATCACTAAAGGAGGTGAGGGCAGGTCTCTGGGAGTGGTGCTAGACCCTCCAGGAATTGATGTCATGCAGAGAGAAGACGGATGGATGGAAGTTAAGGCGGGGGAATTTTTCACTGAAGAAGAAGAGGGAGAAGGCTTAGTGGAGTTTAGAGCATGGCAAACTGAAGCTTATATTAAATCAGGCATTTTAATTGAAGGAATTGAGTTCAGGCCTACAAAGATTGAGTAGAAGAGAATTGCATGTATATTTCAGCATGGGATAAGCCGTAAGCCTTGTTTTGTTTGTGGAGTGATTTTTAGGGAATATGAATGAGGAAGGGAATGAGAATGAGAATGGGCTGTGATGAAACGAAAATAATTGTGTTTAGTATGTCATGCATGGAAAGGAATGAAAAGTTTATGCTTCGAGTCCTTTTTCTAAAGCACCAAAATTACCATAGTTATGTGTAATATTACGATTGTTGCTAGAATTATTTTAATATGATCTTAGAAGCTCCTTTTGCTTCACTTGAGAATTAGTAAGAGAGAGATGTGGCAGGAGCCCAATAGTAGTGGGAATGGTTTAAGCCTCCCGTTGGAAACTGTCAGAGACTTAGAGGTCATGAACTGAAGATAGAGAATGTTTGCCGTCATGGGCATTGCAAGGCTGATGATGGAGGATGCCCTACTCCTGTGTGATGAAAATAATATAGCCTTTTAGCAAATGATGAATTGAAATGAATTAAGAACTGCAGCAAGGAAGTCACGTACTTTTTTTGGGGTCTTAAGTTTGAGTTCTAGAGGAGACACCTGTGTTTGGAGGGGCAATCATAAACCCTGAAACTAGAGTAGTTGATTGTTTAGATAACTAGTAATAGGTTTAAAAAATATTAGGTATCCCAAAAATGCGCTTGGTAAGTATTAAAAAAAATCACATACTTTTTTTTCTTGAATCTTCCTTGCATATTTATAGAACAGCAAATATGAATCAAGATGAATTGAAGCGTACACGGAATTCAACAACTGATATTGGATTGGATGAAAATTGTAAGGCACATGAAAAGTCATAGAGCTATAATGAACCCAAGAAAAGAAAAACTAAATCTTGATCATATTTTAACTTTGACGAGTCTTGCAAGTGATTCATGTGGTTGTGTTCACATGATTGTAGTAAAAGGACTTTGACGAGTTCAATTGAAAAAGGAGTTAACTCATAACTATAAAGTTGTTTGTTTAAATATTGTCAATGTGAGGACTTTGTTGGTAGGTAATCTGTAAAATATATTTAAAATATCTCTGTAAGCGCTCTTTGAGTCTAAAGACATACCATAACCCTAGTGAGTCTTTAGGACCCAACTCACCTAAACTTTTTATCAAAAAAAAAAAAAAAACTTGGTTGAAAATGTGAATAGAGGGACCAATATTGCAAAAAAAGCTTATAATTAACTAACCGTTTAACGAGAGACGTGATCGAGGGATGTAATTTTGTGAACATTTAATTTTATGTTAGTCTGCAGAAAGTATAGAAAGACATTTTCTATGTTAATTATACAAAGAAACTGAAGTAGAAAGTATGGTAGCATGACACATCAATTGACATAAAAAGTTGGCTTTTTAACATACTATTTATTGTCTTATTAAACCATCTTACCATTAACCAATAAAATCCAGCAACAATAGACAAGAACCTAACATCTCCATTAAACCAAGTAAAACCAACAACAATAAACCAATGCCTTATGCTAGAATCAATTTCCAAATACAAATAACCAGAATCAAAAACCAATATTGCTTAAATATAAAACAATATCTAACAACTTAACTAATTGTATTTGATTGGTTGCTCACCACCTATTCTTTTCAAGCAACTTTTATAGTGGAGCTTCTTTTACGTGGTTAGTATTATGTAAAGTGACATGATATAATTGCCCCCAAAATCTTCATCACGTTCGAGAAAATTATTCAACAAAATTTGAGCTGATCTTCTCTATGAAGGAAGGAGAAACCATCAGAGAGATGGAAATCAGATTTTGTCACATCACCAAATCATCTACTAGCTTTGGACAAATCATACCCTCAAAGTGATCAAATACAGTGAGGAATGTTCTCAAAGCCTTGGAATAGTGACCCAGAGCTATTGCCTTGGAAGAAAAATAAAGGAGAATCAACAAGATCGTTATGTAGCTGCCTCTTTGGAAGCCTAGCTTGATAAATATGAAGGCAAAATACAAAGCTCTCAATTAGAGGGTTTTGACCAGAAGAAGAAAGGACTTGCATTTAGAGCTATTAGGAGGAAGAAGAAGACAGTGAAGAGCTAGATGACAAAGATCTTAGTTTAAGTGTCAAAAAATTTGGAAAAGTACTCAAGAAAAAGACATGGGAGAGGATTTCGAAATAAAGAAAGATTGATGATCCACTTCATTCAACAAGAAGGGAAAGCAACGAACCTATAACAAAATAAAACTAGACTAGAATGCGTTACATGCAGCTTATAATAATAGGAAAAACATTTTATTTATCAATTATTAATTAATGAATTAAGATATAAAAAAAAAAAAAACTCTTAAGATAAATCCATTTATGAGGCTGGAGGTGTCGCTAAAATAGTTTGTGAATGGAACGTTGACTCGAACATGTCCAAGTCTTTAAACCCATTAGATAACTTGGTCAATTAATGTGATAAGAACGAACCAACAATTCTAATTCTTATATTTATTTACCAATTATTCTCTTGTACAATATTTTATTGGCAAACCACTATTGGCGGAGGGGATTTTGGCCGCACTACCAATCATATAATGGAGGGAATGTGTTAAGGATGACTACAGTTGTGCATGGATTCGGGAATAAAGGTGGACGAGGAAAAAGAAGACAATTTAATATATAAGCATTTTCTTTAATTATTTACATGAATAAGAATAGCTTATTGGTGTGTGATTGAAATGACCTGAATCAACTTTAGTATCACATGCTTTGATTTGATGTGATTTATGATCTAAGGGTGCATGATTAAGAAATCTTAGAACTAATCCTTGCTGTCTAGACAAAACTTAGTGATGCGCATAGTGGGAGAAAGCTAACTTTTCGTTTAGTATAATTCATTATAAATCTAATTATGATTCCCTTTGGAACTTGTGGGAATTTGGTTTAAATTTACAGCGTTCTTATCTGCAAAATTTTCGTAAAGTGGGGAGACAAATTAAAAGAAACTAAATATATTGATAGTCATGCTACTCCACTTCAATCAATGAGAACTTTTCACATTTCACATTAGTTCATTCTTTTTTATATATACAAAAAAAAAGTTTAGGTGGAGGTAAACATTGATACCTCACCAAGATTAGGTGTGGCTCAAAGAACGCCTACAAAAGTATTTATAGATCGTCCGTCACACTGAGGAGTAGGTATCAAACATCTTCCCTTTTAGGATGAAGGCTAACACCTAAACCAACTGTGTTATTCCGTTTTTCACATTACTTCATAAAGAGTGGTAGTACTCCCTCAATCCAAAATGCAACACAATGTTAACTAATTGGCCCATGTCAAAAAAATATTAATTAAGTGATTTAATGTGTCTTAAATTGACAAAAACAATCGCGTAGATTGTTATTTCTATCTTGACTTTTACTATGAGCAACATAGATTTTGTTTTTTAAACAATTGATTTTATTTTATTACTACAAACCACCCGGCTGCAATTTAAAACTAATTCAAGCTAACACCAGCAAACTTTTGATAACCAACAGTTAGGTGAGTTGGGTTATGGGGTTTAGTAGGGTTAGAACATGTCTATGAGTTCAAAGAAACTCCAACGAACTTTAATTAGTTGCAAGAACATAACTAATTTTATATTATCTAAACCAGTACCAATATCAAATCATTCAATTGTGTGATATCTAAACTAATTAAGATAAGTAAACAAGGTATGACCATAAGCTATACAGGAAGTAATTAAAATCTAAGGTTTTTGAAACCCGGTCCAAACCGACCGAAAACCAGTTGGCCTGGGGGTTGAGCCGATTCGCAATTTTTTTAATCAATTTTTTTTTTTAAATCTTTAAAATTTCATATTAATAATTCTAAAATCTTAAATTTCTCACCGGTTCAACCCCGGGTTAGCTCCGATTTGACTTCGGTCTGACCCTTGACTCGGTACTCCAATCGGTTTAGTAGCGGGTCCAAGTTTAATAAGAACCTTGATTAAAAGTAAAACTAACTTTTGGCTCACAGAATATATAAAATTACAATATTAATTAACCTGTGAGATGGTTTACAACGTTCTAATTAAGTTGTAACTGTAAAGTCTTAAGGTTAAAGGTTCGATATGTACACTAATATGCTATTTGTGTTGCACACTATAACCTTTACAAAGCTAGAGTTTGAATATTTAAAACTGCAGAGAGAATCAATACGCGCGCTCTAATTTATTAAAGTTGAATTATCTTTACAGAAATATTAAGTAATTAACCGTGGGGGAGTGTGAACAATGAAGTGCTAGCTAGCTGGTGATCAAGAGTTATAATAATATAAAGGGCCATACATAGGTCTGACGAAAAATAATGAAAAGGTGAGAATGTAAAAGAAGAGGAGAAATTACTGCACTTGCCAACAGTAAAGAGAGATTGACAAGACGTTAATTAAGAATAGCGATGAAAAGTAAGAAAAGGCAGTGTATATATAATTAGTTATGATGCCCTAGCTAGGTGTAAGGGAGGGAGAGAGGGAAATAAAGAAGAGAGGTATAAAAGGAGGGAGGGAGGGAAGAGAATGAGAAGGTAAGGGAGATAGCAAGAAGAGAGAGGGAAGAGGCATCATCCTCGAAGCTAGTTCAAACTAGTGGGAGGTTGTGTGCTAACACAAGAGATCCTTCATTATTAAGATCAATCGATCACTACAAAAACACACTTTTTACTTCAGATCATCTATCATAGTCAACAAAAATGGTGAGAGGGAAGGTTCAGATGAAGAGGATAGAGAACCCAGTGCACAGGCAAGTGACCTTTTGCAAGCGCCGAGCTGGTCTCCTCAAGAAGGCTAAGGAGCTTTCTGTGCTTTGCGATGCTGAAATTGGCATCATCATTTTCTCCGCCCACGGCAAGCTCTACGAGTTAGCCACCCATGGGTATTTTACTTCAACCCTCTCTCTCTCATGATCATATGTGTTTGGTTTAACTACTGAATCATATATATATTGTCATGTTTATATATATCGTCTGTCTATTTTACTCTTTGGTGTTCGTAATATTGAAATAATTGTTTGTTTTGAAGAAACAACGACGTAACATAATTAAACTTACATTATTTGTGCTTGTGTGTGTGTTTATGTATTGTATATATTCTCTGAAGTCTTTCAAGTATGTGTATATATCTATCGACTAATTAACGACGATAACACACACGTATAGACACTACTGTCTCTAAACTAAGTAATAATTAGGTCTCTCTCTCTGGTTTTCTGATATTTGTTTGTATGTATATGAAATTAAAGAACAATGCAAGGGCTGCTGGAGAGGTACACCAAGTTCACTCGTGGGGCTCAGCTTCAACCTGAACTGCCCATCAATGAATCCTCACATCCTCAGGTTCCCTAAATCTCTCTCTCTCTCTCTCTCTCTATATATATATATATATATATATATATATATATATATATATATATATATATAAATCCTCAAAGAAAAGTAAAGAAAGGATCGAATTGAAGATCGAATAAATAAGCAGTAACTAATTGTTTCCAAGAAAAATGGATTTTTAATGGCTAGTATGATGATAACTATTAAAGAATGACAAGGATCAGATTCTTGGTTGTGTTGTCTAGTTATGGAATAGTGTAATTATATATCTGTGTGTGTGTGTGTCTGAGATGTGACCAATCATCAAAAGGATGAAACGTGTATGGCTTGACATGTAGATTTCATATGACGAAAAAGTTAATTATATATTATATGAGTAACAATAATTAAGTTCTTGCACTATTACTTAATGCTTTGTGAAATTCGATTTCGTCTACGTGTTGGTGTTTGGTTTCTATTGATATATGATAGAAGCGAATGAAAACTTTCTTAGATTCCCCGAATTTCTTTTCTTTTGCGTCTCTTATCTCTAACAAACATCATAGAACTGTAGGAATTAAAGCATTCTGCTAGACAAATACTAGCTAGGACTAGACATATATCCCCGCATTACACATGGAATATCAATAAAAAAGTAGCATAACTAAGACTTTGAATATTACAATTTATTCTAAGTTTTCTAATATTTTAATGTTGAATACCGATATTATTAATTATACGATATTTTTTTATTAAAATGTCTAATTAAAGGCTATGCTTAGAGGTAAAAACAGACGAAGTTTTAACTAAATAGGTCATGCTTATTGGCTAAAGCATTAAGTTGGCTTAATAATTTATGTAAGGCGTCTTTCTTTAAAGATTAAAAAACCTGAGCCTTTTAAAAATCAAACTTGATTACAAAGCATATTTAGAAGCTCATTAGCTTTAAAAAAAATAGTTTTGGCTTAATAATTTATGTAAGGCGTATTTCTTTAAATATTTAAAAACCTGAGCCTTTTAAAAATCCAACTTGACTAGAAAGCATATTTTGAAGCTCACTAGCTATAAAAAAAATAGATTTTCAATTAGGCCTGGAGATATATATAGGACTTTAATTTACTTCAAATAGGCCTCTTTAACATAACCTATCAAAACTTATATCATTAAACCTAGTAGTTCACATTAAATAATTAACATGTTTCTGTGCAGGATGCGAAAGAGGAGATTCATGTGCTGAAACAAGAAATTGGAACTCTGCAAAAGGGTCTCAGGTAAATTATATAATAATAGTTTGATTATTGATATTATATATATTGTTTAATTAGTTTTTACAATAATTAATACTTATGGATTATTTACCACTCTGGTCCACTAAAATATGAATGCATTAAAATTGTATTACGAGAAGTTACTTGTTTGGAGGAGGGATCGGAACAATGACGGTGGAAGAATTACAAGTGTTGGAGAAGTACCTGGAAATGTGGATTTATCAGATTCGTTCAGTGAAGGTGATACCAAAATGCATTAATATTTTTATTTATTCACCCAAAAAAAATAAAAATAAAAATAAATAAATAAAAATGACGTTCACTTCAAATATTTAATTAACGACGTTATTTTTTTATGATTTACAGATCAATAACATGTTAAGTGACATTCAAACTTTGAAGGACAAGGTTAGCATGAAACTTTGTAGTGCTTTAGTTATTTTTTATATTTATATGCACATTTTTTTTTATTGATCTGTCTCGTAAATTAGTTTGAATAAATTACGTATGCTTCCTTTATAAAGATCAAGTCAGGTCTAAATCATCTGTCTTGGTAATTAACTGATTTGAGTTTTTTTATAAAAAGTAAAGATACCCATAAATAAACTCGTATTTAACTAATATGTTAAAATATGATATATATATATATATATATAGAGTAAAAATATCTTATATATATGTCTTTCTGATTAATTATTCATAAGATGCTATCAAACCTATCTTATAATTTTCGGGTAAGTTGTATGTCTTCTGGTGTCATCAAAGAAAGTTTTAAAGACACGCAATCATAAAAATTGCAAAATTTAATATTTTGTTGTATTATTGTAAATAATTAGTATGGATCTATGCATTACACATCATTTAAAAAATGAGTGACTTTCACCATAAATGACCCATAGATAGTGAGACTAGATAGAACTTTATATCATATGGATTATTAAATATAAAAAATTAATATGCCTGATAGAAAAAAAAAATGAATCGGGTTTAATTTACTTTTCATATCATTGACTCGCTGAATTGGCTTTTGGTATTTGAAGGAGGGAATACTCAAAGCTGCAAATAAATATCTCCAGGATAAGGTAATAATGAAATGTTCTATGTTTATATGTAAAAATTATTATTATTATTATTATTATTATTATTATTATTATTATTATTATTATTATTATTATTATTGTGTTTTCTACATATTAAACTACTGCTATTATTATTCTAAGGCAAGCCATTTATCTCTGGTTTTTTATTGGTTAATTTTCAGATTGAGGAGAATACTGGAATTACTAACTTTGGACAAGTTGCTCTTGAGACTACTAACCCTTGGATGATAGAAGATGAAATATTTCAATTTTAGGGAAATGACTTTATTTTGTACTACCTCCGGTCCTAAATATAGGACAAAGTTTATAGTAGAGCTTTGTCCTATATTTAGGATCAGAGGGAGTAACATTGATATGGATATTTAAGTTTTAGTTATTAGTAATAATATAATAAGAGAGGGATATTTGGTGTTGTTTGCATAATGTCCTATGTACTTCAACTACGTAGTACTGTAGCATGAATAAGGTGTGAAGTAGTATTGCTGCTTCACCATCTCTCCTCTTGAAGGAGATCTCCTCCTAATCTTTTTATTTTATTTTCTCTTATCAGCCTATCTGGGTCGTTGACTGGGAAAATAAGAGAAAAGTTAAAGTAGTATGGTATTGATTAAACGGATATGACTTAAAGATTATGAGGAATTATGGGAAGAAGATGAGGAGAGAAACCCAACCTTCTCTCCTATGGAGCTTCACTAAGTCTCATGTATAACATTGAATATTGTCATGCACATTATGTGTATTGCAGTACATTTGCTTTTCTATCTAACAGTGAGTAAAAGTATTTAATATTGTTATATAAACTTAAGAATTGAAATAAAAGGGAAGTAAGATATTATTTTAAGTTTTAATTAACACTACTACATCATAATTCGTTTACTGTGGTTATTTTTCTCATCTTTGATGGTACTAAATCGTCAAATAATGATGCATCTTATTATATGCTCCGAGCAAGTACTTGATGGTTATAAACGAAAATATTTATGTCATCTTTTTTTTAACAGAATATTTATGTCATCTTCAATCACATGAAATCATATGCCTTATTTTTAAAATATTATCATTTAAATATAAACCTCTATATATATATATATATATATATATATATATATATATATATATATATTTATATTTATATTTATATTTATATTTTTATATATATATATATATGGTTGATTGGATACATGATCTAATGGATATAAAAACTTGATGTAAATATAGTCCGGTTATAAATCGTCAAATTTTTATAGACATATATATTTAACGGTTTTTTGGTTAATGGTATTAAGGGCACCTTATTTAACTGTTTTTTTTAAAACAACTGTCCTTACTTGATGCTTTTTAAAAAACTGCCGTCAAATAAGATCACCACCCTTATTTAACACTTTCTTTCTTTTTTTGATATAAAAGAGAGACCTCAGTGAATACCTAAAGAAACATTACAATCCTTCCAATCCTTAGAAAGCAAAACCTGTAAGTTATCCGAGGGGAGGTAGATTTCCTGATATCCCTGAACACCTTCTGTAACATCTCATTTTTAAAAGCCGAATAATTTTTTTTTCATCATATCATTGGAGTAGAGCATCGGAGCAAGAGAGTAACTGATACATATATTCAAAATACCAACTGTGTAGGTCTGACTAATCGCAATAACGGTACATTAATCATTGTGTCTATCATAAACGTAAGTACATAACAAAAGAAAGTCTTCAGCCGAGTCTCTAAGCGTGCTGCTTGCCCTTCTCTTCGGCCCTCGGTCCTCCTGACCCTGAAGCTATGTTAAGAGCTGAGGTCCAACGCGTACCGGACCTCAGGTAACGGTTAACCTCATGCTTATATACACAATATATGGATTATAAATATTCACAACATTAACAGGATATGAGCACACAACAAATGTATCACACACAACAAGCGTATCCCAATAGCACATGAGCCCCCTGGCAGATGTGTCGCCCCCTAGGCAAAAGTACCTCAATAACACATAAGCCCCCCCGGCAGATGTGTCGCCCCCTAGGAAAACGTATCCCAATAGCACATAAGCCCCCTAGCAGATGTGTCGCCCCCGGCCCTAGGAAAACGTAAACATATCAACAGTACATAAACATACAGCAGACCATCAAACACATATACGCATACGATAAAAATCAGAGTCAGTGTTACTGGTACGCGAACGTACGTACCTTTGTTGACGAAATACGGTACGTCTGTCGATCGGAACGTGATCACAGATATCCTATAAGGATAATATCGTATTTATTAATCAAACAATATCCTAACAGATATTTTAGTCATAATGACTATTTTACCCCTGACTTTGTTAACTGACGAAATTTCGCCAGAGCTTCGCTACTTTGACTCTAATCTTCCAAAATTTTGCCATATCTCTTCCTCCATCATATTTTCGAAATAAATACCATATTTAACCATAAAACATGATATCCACAATATATTGGAAGATTAAAGATCAAAACAACATCTAAGCTATGAACTACACTAGAACTTCGAGAACTACCAAAAGCTAAAGACTAGAACTTACCTCTTGAAGAACTTCCTTCCACTTCTTGCTCCCACTTCTCTCTAACCTCTCTCTAACTCTTCCAATTGCTCTTTGCAATGGTGTGAATTTTTAAGAGGAATGGAGTGCTATTTATAGAATAGTGTTGTGCCATCTTTGTACTGCTCAGTGTTCTAATCGAAAATACTTATAACTTTTAAATACTTTTAGAGGTAAACCTTGAAGTTTATGTATCCTCTTGAGAAGTATTTGGATTAACAAGATTTATAGTCCAATTAGGGGTCTTTACTAGCCTTTTAGTCAGTATACGATAAAATCCCGTCGGTTACGAAAATGACTTCGGAGATAACCAACTCCTGATGTTAACTACTTAGTTCACATATTTCAAGATATAATTTAATTTCTATTGGTTCTCATTTATCCTATTTGTTTTTTCAACAAATATCACAACTTTACCATCCACTTGCATTGCATTCACACACACATACACTTTTCATTTTCTCTCTCCTTCCCTCTTCACATTTCGAAATGCATGTTTGTTTTTTGACAAAAGATGTTGCTTTCCCTATTTGCAAATAACCCATATTCAAGAGCTCCCATTGGCTTGTTGTAAATTCTGACTTTTCAACCCTTCTTCAACAAGTTTATTACTTAAACTCTTCCTCCTTCATGCTATAGGTTCGGCTGCCCCCTCCCCTTTTATTATTTTTCATTTTTTATGATTTATATTATGCTTTAATTATCTTATATTTCATAGCAAGAAATTCTCCCATTGGTGGACTTGGTTTCACAAAGATTCAACTTTATAGCCTTAGGATTTAACTTTATTAATTCCAATCCAAGCCTTTGATTTATGTTGACTTGTCAAAGCTTAATTAACAAGTTTGATTAGTGCCTTAATCCTATGCTTTAGTAATCCTTTGTTGGTTAATTAGGCTTTAGGAATCTTATGTAATTAATCTTATACATTTCTTAATCATGCCTAATTAATTAGCAATTATCTTTATGCTAATCTTGACCCTTCATTGGTCATTAATCCTTAATTAGGGATTTTATATAGTTAACTTTGGATATCTCCTTTATTCATGCTTAAACAATTAGCAATCAATTATTTATTTAATCACTTACTAATTGTTGACAATTTTCTTAAATTAGATTAATTATTTCCTCACAACTATTTTGTTAACATTGGTAATTTATGCACCATGTACTATTTTAAAAATCATTGGGCAACTTATGGTCCCCAAAATAATATTGGATTTTTGCCTCTTTAATTTTTCAAGGAAAATAATCCCATAAATTACCTAAATTAGAGACAACATACTTTCCTATTTTAATAAATATTTAATTGTCTCTTTAGACATATCATAATACTCTCAGGGTATTTTATGACCCATAGATGCATTTAGGGACTTTCGGCACTTTATTCCTTTTAATTTCAAGAGAAATTACCTTAGAGATATAAGATAAATACTACACTAATTTTGAGACCACATATTCACCTATTTAGAATAGGTATTATTTATCAAAACATAATATTTAAGATAAACAATTATCCGGGTATTACACCTTCCAGACCTATTGTAATACCCTAAAAACCTGTATCAAAATTTGGTAAAGTTAAACCTATAGAAAATAGGTGAATATGGGGTATCAAATATTAAGTTATAATTAGTATGTTTTTCTAAGGAAAAATCTCTTGGAAATTAGAAAGTCTAAGGGCCAATGTGTCAAAATGACCAAAATGCCCCTGAAAAGGGTAAATAACTTAGAAAAATTATGAAAAGTCCTAAAAGGCAGTAAAATGACCAACTGAATTAAGAGAGTATGCTATCTCTAATTACTGTAATTTAATAAATTATGAACTTGGAGAAATTGTTGGAAAATACTCAAAAAGAAGTGAAATGACTAAATTACCCTTGTAATTTCTAAAAATGCAAGAGGCATGAAAATACTAATGTTAATGCAAGAGTATAGAGGTAGTAGGGTATTGTAATTAAGAAAATTATCAACAAGTGATAATAAAGTAATTAAGTAATATTGGGCTAATTACTTAAGTATAAGTAAAGGAAATTCATGAATAATTATGTAGAACCCTAAAATTAGTGGTTTTTGGCTTAAAATTAGTAAAAATATATTTTTTAATTAATTGGAAATTTTGAAGAAAAATAGATGAGTTTAGGTATTTTTAAGCCTAAATGCAAGAATAGACCAATGGGAAAATTTTGTAAAAATTATGTAAAAATAATTATTTAATTAATTAAATAATTAAATTAAAAAAAAAGAAATTAAAAAAAAGGGCAGAAAAAAAAGAAGAAGAAAAAATGAAAATAAAAAGGAAAAAATAATTTATGCAACTTGCTAATATTATATATTATAATTAATTAAAGTAAAATAGAGTGAATAGTAAATTAATATTTAGGAAACGGATCCTATCTAGAGATCTAGGAATGGGAATTTCAAAGTCAAGGTAAAATATTGATCAGTGAGTTTTTACCTTTAAGTGACCTCTTCCGGAAGTTAATTCCGAGGCCGTTAGCGCATTTTCCTAATAAGACGAAATAGGGAAAAATGTAGATAGGCACATTTTTGGTTATGAAGAAAATAAATTCTAACTCAACATCTAGGAATGAGTTTGAATTTATCTGGACATATTTGGAATCGGTGAATTTTCGAAGAAGATGATGTTTCGGAAATGCGTTGCAGCAAACCGAACACGTTCGGACACGTTTTCGAGAAAACTTCAACCTGGATTGTTGGAGCCCTATATGGAATCAAAATTTAGGTTAACTTGGACATTTCTACTAAGTGAGTATATGTCTTCAAAGTTGTAAATCCAGAATTTTGAGATTTTTCCGAAATTACGCGAATCGGGTACCGATCGGAGAAATTCATCCGAAAGCTTCTGGAAGGTGACACGTGGCCACCTCCCATTGGCCAAACCCTTTATTTTGGAGCATGGATTTCGGCCAACTGTGAAAGGGAAGAAGGAAAAAAGGGTTTTTTGAAAAGTTGCTTTGGACGGCCTAGATCGCTCCTCACAAAGTTGATCCGAGCAGTAGAAACCCTACCTCCTTTTCTATAAATACCCCCTCCTTCACAATTCTTCACACCATTTTCTCCTCCTTGGCCGAATCTAGAGGGGAAACAAGAGAGAGAAGCTCGGGAAAATTCTGCGAAGTCTTCAACGGGTAAGTCCTTCGGTCTTTAGCTTTTTAGTTCGTTAGTTAGTAGAATTGTTAGATAGTTTTAGTAAGTAGGGAGTGAGATTCCTACTATTGTTTTAGACCTCATTGCATTGAAAAAAGCCTAAAGAGGTAAAACTTGGTAGGGATTGAGTCCCCGAAAGCTGAAAGTTAAAATGGTAAGCTTTAAGCTTTCATAGTTCTTTCAATAGTTAGAGTAGCCTTTATCTTTCAAGGTATGATTAGATATCATATGATAGGGCTATTTTAGTCTAGAATTTCGAAAATCATAATTGCGTCGAAGTTCTGGCGAAATTTCGGGAAGAAAATTTATAAGAGTAACGAAGTGCTGGCAAAATTCCGCCAATTAGGGGTATAGGGGCAAAATGGTAATTTTTACCTAGAATGCCAGTTATGTTGTCAAATCACTAATAAAAGTGATATTACTCTTATAGGACATCAAAACTCTGATTTGCTGCCGTTACGTTGTCAAACGAGCATTGTTGGACGTTTCGCCGTTTTTCATAAAGCGTGCCATTTCCGTCAAAATACCGAAGTACCATCAAACGAAGGTACGTTCGCGGCGTACTGTAATACTGAAAAAGAAAGGCTTCCGCTGGAACAACAAAACGGAAGTCTTCAGCCGGGTCTTCTACTCGGGCTGCTTGCCTCTCTCCTCGGTCCTCGATCCTCCGGAACCTGACGCTAGGTTAAGAGCTGAGATCCGATGCATCCGGACCTCAGGTAACGGTTAATCTCATATTTACATACACAACATATGCATTACATACATTCACATCACTAACAACATAAGTATCACATACAGCAAGCGCATCCCAATAGCACATAAGCCCCCAGGCAGATGTGTGGCCCTTAGCAACGTATTCTAACAACACATAAAATGTGTGGCCCTTAGCAACGTATGGCCCTTAGCAACGTTTGGCCCATAGCAGTCGAATCCCAATAGCACATATAATGTGTGGCCCTTAGCAAACGTGAACATATCAACAATACATAGCATATCACATGACAAATTTTCTTCCCGAAATTTTGCCAGAACTTCGACGCCATTTTGATTTTCGAAAATAAAGACTAAAATAGCCCTCCCATATGATACCCAATCATACTTGAAAATTTAAAGGCTATTCTAGCATTATAACACCTACTTGTGAAAGAACTACGAAGACTTCAGCTTTTGGGGACTCGATCCCTACCATGTTTCTACCTCGTCAGGCATATATTTCAATGCAATGAGGCCTAAAAACAATAGTAGGAATCTCACTCCCTACTTGCTAAATCTATCTAACAATTCTACTAACTACCGAACTAAAAAAAACTAAAGACCGAAGGACTTACCCGTTGAAGACTTCTGCAGAATTTCTCCAGGGCTTCTCTCTCTTCTTTCTTACTCAAGGATTTCGGCCAAGAGAGCAAGAGGAAGGTGTGAAGAATTCTCAAGGGGTATGCCTCCTATTTATAGATTTTTCAAGGGACAAGTTTGGCATTTTCCAAGTTGTTTGGACCCTTGGATCTAACTTGAGAAAGAAGCCAAGATCTTGACCATTCAACCATGTTGGTCGACATCTAGGGGCTGTTTGGCAGCCAATATTTGGTCCAAAAATGATTAATGAGCTTGCTTTATGCCCGGTCTAACCGTTTTCCCCGATCGGTACCCGATTCACGTTATTTCGGAGAAATCTCAAAATTCTGGATTTACAACTTTGAAACCATTTCCTCACTTACTAGAAATGTCCAAGTTAACCTAAATTTTGATCCCATACAGGGCTCCAACAGTCCAGTTGAAGTTTTCTCGAAAAACGTGTTCGAACGTGTCCGGTGTCGAAACTTGTTTTCTAAACATCAATCTCTTCAGAAAAATTCACTGATTCCAACTATATCCATGAAAATTCCCAATTCTTTTCCAAATGTCACAACATAACCTTTTCGTCCTCTTGGCTATCTGGCCTTTTCTCAGAATTTTCTTATTTCGTCTTATTAGGAAAATGTGCTAACTACTTCTAATTAACTTAGGAAGAGGTCACTTGAAGGTAAAAACTCACTGATCAATATTTTACCTTGACTTTGGAATTCCCATTCCTAGATCTCTAGATAGGACCCGTTTCCTAATTTTTAAATTACTATTCACCCCATTTAATTATATATTAAAATAATGCAACTTGTAATTTTCATATCTATATATTTTTTCCAAATTCTTACCTTCAATTTCCTTGCACAATTTCGGTCAACATCTGATCCTTTTTTTTAATATTTTATTTAATATAAAATAATTATTTAATAATTATTTTATATAATTTCTTACATAATTTTCCTATTGGTCCAAACTTGTATTTAGGCTTAAAAATACCTAAACTCAACTATTTTCTCCAAAATTTCCAATTAATTGGTAAACATGTTTTTACTAATTTTTAAAACAAAAACCACTAATTTTAGAGTTTTACATAATTATTTATGAATTTCCTTTGCTTATGCTTAAGTAATTAGCCCAATATTACTTAATTACTTTATTATCACTTGTTGATAATTTTCTTAATTAGAATACCTCATTACCTCATAATTCTTGCACTGACATTTCTGTTTCCATATGTTCTGCTTTATTTTAGAATTTGTGAGGGCATTATGGTCATTACCATACTTTTGAGCATTCTTCCTCAATTTCTCCAAGTTTGTAATTTATTAAATTACCAAAATTAGAGATATACGCTCTCTCAATTTAAATAATTATTTCATTGCCCTTTAGGATTTTTCACCATTTTCCTAAGTTATTTACTCCTCCCAGGGGTATTTTGGTCATTTTGGCACTTTGGCCCTTAAATTCCCTAATTCAAATTTCGGGGGTATTACACTAAGGTAATAAACTTAGATAATCACTATACAGCTTCACGGGTTATGGTTTTGATAATACCGTTATGTTTTCCTAGCGCTGAGGACACGACCGTACATCGTGGCACTGGTGAATAGTGCAGGCAGATAACTTTGCTTGTAGGGTAGTTGTTATTAAATGATCAAGGATCATTGCTGTAATTCATTTTAGAAATATCTGTTGATCATATACTGTTATATAAGCATGAGGTTAACCGTTACCTGAGATTCGATGGCATTGGATCTCGCTCTTACTATAGCATCACATCAAGGTCCTGAGAGAGAGACCAAGGACTGAGGATAAGAGTAAGCATAGCGGACAGCACACATGAAGATGAAGACCACGTGAAGACCGAGTAATGATCACCGAGAAGATTTAAAGTCGTAAACAGATAATGTATTAATCTTTATGAACATGCGGATACGCCACTGTTATTGTTATAATCAGTTACTCAATGTTTTTATTCCGATGCTCTACTCTGATTGATTAAAAAAAAAATTGGCTCTGAAATTGGGATGTTACACCTATCTTGGCTAAGTAGTCTGCAACGCGATTGCACGAACGAGGCACATAGGTAAGCTTTGCCATCCAGTCCCTTCCCAGCTTGGCTCGCACTTCTGTAAGAAGGTCAACGTCCCAGTGGTGTTGCCCAGGTTCATGAAGAATCAAATCCCGGCACTCCGAGGAATCAGTCTCAATCCAGACTTTCCTGCACCCCATAGCCCATGCCATTCGAAGACCAAGGAGACACCCCCAAATTTCTACAGATAGAGCATCCCCTTTATCAATGTGATATGTGAAGCCTTTAAGAAACTTGCTCGAGGAGTCGCACACCAATCCCCCACAAGCACTCTTAGTAGTAGCCATTGAATGTGCTCCATCGACATTAACCTTCACCCAATCTTCCTCTAGTGATCGACATGACTCTCGGCTAAGGGCAAGGAGTGCCCCCTGAATCTTCGTCCCTGCTAAACGATCTTTTGTACGAGTCATGCAACTCACTATCGCTGTTGTACTTGCAATAAGACTATCATTTGAAGTCCACTTCTTCTCGAAAACAAGTAAGTTCCTACGTCTCTAGAGCCACCAACACAGGATCATAAACGTTGAAACCCACTGCCTGCTATCTTCCGATTTTCCCCTATGTTTCCGCACACCCAGTCTGAAAGGCTTTGAGTACAGAACCAGCTCCATCTGGACGGAGGTACTACTTTCTTCCAGATAGATTTCGAATGTGTACAATTGTGGAACACATGAATAGTGTCTTCATATGTGTGTCCACAAAGCGCACAACTCGCATCCATAGATAAACAGTTCATCTTCTTGTCCGAATCACCCTTCCGAGTCTTCATAACAATTGTAGCTCTTTGAATCATCTAAAAAATGAAAGAAGAATTAGGCTAATTGGATATCTAGATCAAAAGTTATGGCGAAAATAGTGATGCACTGTAAATTTGGAATTTTATTATAAAAACGAATTAAATCTAATTAAAAGTTCAAAGCTCGATTAAGTAATAAAATCTATTATTTATTAACTAAACAATCTTAAATTTATTCACCAAGAGATACAAATAAGTGTAATAATATTCAATTATCAAATTCCCCCACACTTATCCTTTTGTACTCATGAGCAAAATTAAAAGAAAAAAGAAAAAGAAAAAGTTCTTCTTTCCAACAATTGTCAAACTTAAAAAATTGAACAAAGATCACAAGGCTTTTCAAGATCAACCAATCAAGACTGAAATTCTTTCATCTCAAATTATAAAGCATAGAAATATCAATCAATGATGTTAATCACACAAGATGGTTTCTCAAGGATGCCCTCAATCAATCTCTCAAGTGTATAGGGTAAATAAGTGTATCGCTCAACTTCTACTCAATGAAATTGTCCTACCATAAGCTTGATCAATTTCTACTTCTCCACTACTCATAACACATGCATGCAAAAATTAAAAGAGTTTGTTATTAAAGGTTGTAATGGGGCTAGGGTAAAAGTGTGAATAAATATGGATATGATAGGCTAAGCACCCAAGAAATTCAAAGAACATTAGTTAATAATAGCAAATCACCTCAATATCATTTTCTTTTTATTTCTTCTTTCCATTGCTTCCTCTTTCCTTTTTACTTTTTTTTTTGCACTCTATTTTTTTCTTTTTCTTATTTTTTAGAATCACAATGACGAATGGCATAAAATCAAATACTTGCCCCCACACTTAAACACAAAACTAAAGTGAAACCAATGCTCAATAAATTTCCAAGATGCGGAATATAATGGTTTTACACTTGGTTTGTAATGTGGCTGAGAAAAAGAATGAGTCAAAAAGGTACAAAGGGGCTAACAAAGGATAGATAATGGAAGGGAAAAACTATTTGGACAAAGGGGAAAAAGAAAAGAAAGAAAACAAGACTCCATCATATTAATGCTTGTAAGTGAAAAATTTAGTTTCAAAAAGAAAAGGAACAAGTTCTATAGAACAAAAATCATGAGCAGATGCACACAGGAAAGAAAGAATGGTAAAAGATGAAGTCCATTCATGCAGGCCCAAAATCTCACAAAGGTCAATACCAAATCATGCAACTAGCATCAAAAAATTAACTACCAAGAAATATAATCTAAGAGTCTAGAAATTCAGCCCAAACAGAAGGATCCATCAAAACCAAAATGTCAAAGTTCACAAGAGGTAGAGCAATCAAAGAAAGAGAGCGTATTATTCATAAAAACTAATTTTTATTTTGAAAAGGGAAATTATTCAAAACAAAAATCTTCCTTTTCTTGAACACAAGGAATAAAAACCAAAGCAAAAGCCAAAATCTTTTTCTCATTTTGAAAACAAAGAATAAAAACCAAAAGTAAGAACAAAATCCCTCCCCCACATTTAAATCATGCATCGTCCTTAATGCAAAAGATAGATCTAACCAATAATAGAAGGTAGTGCAAGTTAAATAGTAAGGAGGGAGTACGACTGAACTATCTTGGAGACTCAAATGAAATAGTTCAATTGGCTTCTCTCCTTTGTTTGGTTGTGAGTCACATGAAAGCACTAGTGACATCCGATCCCCTTTTGATGTTTAGCAAACATCTTTTTAAAGATCCGCAAATAACTTTTTAACTCAAGTAGAGAAGGTGTCTAGATATGAGTAATCAATCCATGCACCTGCATAAAATCATAGCACCAAGCAGTATCTCGTCTCACAGGAATAGAATCAATAAAACTCAATTTATCAAGAATCAAGGAAGATCCCAAAAGAAATTGTTGGAACTTCCAGATATTTTGAGCAACCCACAAAATCAATACAACTCTTCTCAGTAAGAGTCAAACTCTCTAAAGAATAATGCAAGTGATCACTCAAAATTGGCTCATCACGGTTGCTCAAATCATCACATAAGACAAATTCCATATGTGAAACATCATGAAATTTTTGGAATTTCCCTCTAAATGCATATCCAAATCAAGGTTTCCCACGCACTTATCTTTAACAGTATTCCCACTAACAACAATCATGTCAAGATCATGAATAGTATCAAGAAAATCCTTCAAAGTATCGTTATGATTAGTGTTAAACAGAGAATCTTTAAAATCAATAGTGCATGGAGGGGGGACATCAGAATAAGAATCAAAATCAACACCAGATTCAAAGTTACCATCTAATGCATTAGTAAACTCAATCCATGTAAACTCAGTGCAAACAAGGCACAATTTTTCATTAGAACAACCACAATTAAATGAGTCACTCACAAATGCAAAATCTTGAAAATCAGTATAACATGCAGCAATAATATCAACATCCTCAACCACATCATCAATCACATCATTAATCACATTAATGGAGAAAACTAAATGCTCTTCCTTAGGATATTTCATAGCATCAAAGATATTAAAATTAACAAGAATATCACCAAACTCCATAGAAAGAGTACCAGAATGCACATCTTAGTCTTAGCAGTTTTCATGAAAGGTCTCCCTAGAATGATTGGGGACCTACTACTGGGAGATTCACCCTCCATTTATAAAATGTAAAAATCAGCAGGGAATATCAATTCATTTACTTTGACTAATAAATCTTCAACCAAACCAGCAGAATGAGCATTACTCCTATTAGCTAACTGGATAACAACACCAGTAGAACACAGAGGACCAAGACCAAGAGATTTATAAACCAATGTAGGCATGACATTAATTGAAACACCTAGATCTAACATGCAATCATCAAATCTATAATTATCAATAGTGTAAGGAACAGAAAACATGCCTAGATCTTTGTACTTGTGAGGCATTGGCTGGAGGAATGCTGACACATTTTGGGTCAAAGTAACATGTTTATTTCCCTTCAGTCGCCTCTTGTTAGTACACAACTCTTTTAAAAACTTGGCATATTTGGAAATCTTCTTGATTGCATCTAAGAGAGGGATGTTGATCTCAACTTTCCTGAAAGTCTCAAGAATGTCCTTCTCTTGTGCTTTTTCTGCCAAATTCTTGGATTGCCCAATTCACATTTTTTGACTCTTTTTTTGATGTGGATTCAATCAAATCTGCACCTTGTATAGGCTCCTCCAATTGCTTGCCAGACTGTAGGGAAATAGCACTTGCATTCGCCTTAGGATTAGGAATTGTCTATGAAGGAAGAATGTTCGACCCCTGAGGCTATAGTTGATTTAATGATGTTGCTAATTGCCCAATTTGAGTTTGCAAATTCTGAATAGAAGTCTCAGTTTGCTACTGGAATTGCATAGTGTTTATGGAAAATTGCTTCATCATATCCTCCAGTGAGGAACCACTACTACTAGTCTGTTATTGTGCTACCTGTGATGCCTGTGGAGGTGCACATATGGCTGGTGAAGGAGCTGTAGAATTATGGAAATTCGGCCTATACTGTCTTTGTTGGTAGTTTCCAAAATTATGCTGAAATTGGTTATTCTGGATCTGGTTATGGTTCAGGCTCCACTGATTCCTCCAATAAGCATTGTTTTGTTGCCGGTACTGTGGTTTCCCTTGGAAAATGCCCACTGCAGCCACTGACTGGTCTTGATAGGTCAAAGTAGGGCAAGAGTCAGTAGGGTGATAAAGATCAAAACATATCCCACATGAATAACCAATCTGTGGAATAGAAGACTGTACTGTTTGTATCACTGCCAACTGTCTAACCAGAGAGGTCAGATCATCAAGTCTATTCTCCAATCTCTGAGAATCATATTGGACTGGAGGTGTTTGAATCTGGTAAATAGCAGGAGTATTCAATCTAGTGCCAAACTATTAAGAATTAGAAGCCATAATGGATATCAACTCCCGGGCATCTTCAGGTGTCTTGAGGTCTAAGGCCCCACCACTTAATGTATCCACAAAACTTTTGTCTAGTGGTAGTAAACCCTCATAGAAGTATGTAATCAATAGTTGCTCAGTAATCTGGTGCTGTGGGTAGCTGGCACACAATTGCTTGAACCTCTCCCAATACTCATACATGTTCTCCCCATTGATTTTTTTAACGCTACTGATCTCTTTCCGAATAACAGTGGCTCTTGAGAAAGGGAAGAACCTCTCTAGGAATAAATTCTGCATATCAGCCCAGCTCCCAATAGATGATGGTTGCAAATATTATAGCCAATCTTTAGCCACACCATCTAGGGAAAATGGAAAAACTCTCATCTTAATGTGGTCCTCATCAATTGCTTGAGGTTTCATCGTGCTGCAGACTACATGGAACTCCTTTAGATGCTTGTGAGAACATTCACCTACAAGACCATGAAACTTGGGCAACAAATGGATAAGACTAGATTTCAGTTCAAAGTTAGCAGCAAGTTCAAGATATTGAATACACAAATTTTGATCCGCTTCTTCTGCCATAATTTGAGTTAGCAAAAATTGCTACTAGAATCAGTGAAAACAACAAGACTATCAGAATTACTATCAGAAACACAATCAGAAAGATCAACAGAATGGACACAATCAGAATGCTCACAATCAGACTCAAGTTTAGTGTCCAGTTCAGTATTAATCCTATGACTTAGCCTAACAACTCTTCTAGCAGCAAGAATGGTTCTTTCAATTTCAGGATCAAATTCTAACAAGTCTTCTGGGTTAGTAGTACTCCTAGTACTCATACAGCATAAGCACACAGACTTGGCAGACACAGAAAAAGGCTCAAAAACACAAAAAGACTTAACAAAACAAAAATGCTAGAAATTGACCAAAACAAGCCCAAAAACACAATCAAATAATTTTTAAAATTTTTGGGACTTTCACAAGACAACTTCTGGACTATTCTAGAACCTAAAAATCAAATAAAAAAAACTTGAAAATTTGAAAAAATGGTCTAAACGATGAAATTTGGCTAAAATACGAAGACCATAGTGCTAAGGCACTATGTTCTTAATTAAATGTTATTTTCCTTCAGCTCACCAAAAATCAACCCAATTGGAGTAAGTCAAACAATTTCTGAAATACCTGATACATCTCGCCGAGACCAAAAAAAATTATTATTAATAATAATAAAATAAAGCTACTCTACTGTCAGTAATCAGATCGATGCAAATTCCCCGGCAACGGCGCCAAATTTTGATGACAGTTGCCGAGCCCTCACAAAATAACCAGGATTCAAAGATTTGTAGTATAAGAAACTTGGATCGTTTCTCTCAAGGAATTCACAGTGGGTCCAAAATCAACAGTAAACAAGTAACACAATAACCTGAATGGGGGAGTTTTTCAATGTAAATTAAACGAAGCAAAGTTAGAACAAAATGCAAGAAAATGAGATTAACCAGATTAAAAACGATTAACCCAGAATTGGGATTCCATATCCTTCATCGGACAAAAAGATAATAACCAAACTCGCGATTGATTCTGGACATACCGAAATCTTTGTGTTTTTCCAGATATTCCCTCGACTAGACGATCGTCTAGCATCTGATCGAACACATGGCGAGCTCGTTGTGCGATTGCACAACGCTCTCTAGAACCCGGTCCGACCTATGTCCTTGGGATATCAATTTGGGTATTAAATCTAATACCCAATCCGCAATCATAATAGGATCCGATTAAAAAAAACATAAACGAATTACGTTATTGATTGTAGTGCAGGTCCTCTAGATTCGCGGAATCCTCAATCCATGGGTCAACCACAGAAGCTTAGTCAAGCATGGCTGGGAAAAAAGCAAAAGAAAAGATGAAGAATGTGGAGAACATGATGAACAAGTGAAAGAAAATAATAAGCTTCTAATTTAATCCCCGAAAATCTCATAAAGCGTAATTGAGAATATGTTTTTAGCCACCATATAATTTTCCTTATATAGGAAAGATGACTAATAATAGGACACCTCTAATAATAGGAAACTTCTAATAATAGGAAACCTCTGATAATATGAAACTTCTAATAATAATTGGTCTTTCATTACAAAATTCGGGCTCAATAAAAATCCAGAAAAATGTGTCTGTTCGTAGCTCCAATTTCTTCCATCTTCTTTCTGAATCAGCCTTCTGAGTCTTCATAACAATTGTAGCTCTCTGAATCATCTAAAAAATAAAAGAAGAATGAGGCTAATCGGATATCTAGATCAAAAGTTATGGTGAAAATAATGAAGCACTGTAAATCTGAAATTTTATTACAAAAACGAATTAAATCTAATTAAAAGTTCAAAGCTCGATTAAGTAATAAAATCCATTATTTATTAACTAAACAATCCTAAATTTATTCACCAAGAAATACAAATAAGTGTAATGATATTCAATTATCAAGCAATCAACAATCTCATGGTAACTATGGCTTTCAATGGCCACTCCTTTGTCTTTCCTCTCAACATCAACCAGCTTGCTCAACTCTAACTTACTTTTCCATTACCAGCTCATTTATGTTTTATTTTGTAACAAATCTCACCTTGTGTGAATTTAGCCTATTATTCTAAGTTGAAATTTGAGGAAATCAGGGAATTTAAGGGCCTAAGTGCCAAAATGACCAAAATACCCCTGGAAATGGTAAAAGACTTGGGAAAAATTGTGAAAAATCCTAAAAGGCAGTAAAATGACCAAGTGAATTAGGAGAATATATTATCTCTAATTATGATAATTTGATAAATTATGAACTTGGAGAAATTGAATAAAAATGTTCAAGAAGTAATAAAAGACCAAAACACCCTTGTAAATTATAGAATAATGTAAGAGGCATGGAAGTCCTAATGTTAATGCAAAAGTATGAAGGTAATGAGGTGTTCTAAGTAAGAAAATTATCAACTTGTGATAATTAAGTAATTAAGTAATATTGGGCTAATTACTTAAGTATAAGCAAAGGAAATTCACAAGTAATTATGTAAGACCCTAAAATTAGTGGTTTTTGTTTTAAAATTAGTAAAAATATGTTTACTAATTAATTGGAAATTTTGGTGAAAAATAGTTGAGCTTAGGTATTTTTAGGCCTAAATACAAGAATGGACCAATTAGATAATTTTGTGGAATTTTTGGGAAAAAAGTAAAAAAGTAAATAATTAAATAATTAATTAAACAAAAAATAAATATTTATTAAAAATAAAAGAAGGGCCAGCCGAAAATGGGCCAAGAAAAAGGAAAAAAAATAATAAGAAATGAAAGATAAATTGTTGCAAGTTGCAAATATTTTAATAATATAATTAATTAAAGTAAAAATGATGAATAGTAATTTAAAAATTAGGAAACGGATCCTATCTAGAGATTTAGGAATGGGATTTCTAAAGTCAGGGTAAAATATTGATCAGTGGAATTTTATCTTCCGTTAGACTCTTCCGGAAGTTAATTCTGGAGCCGTTTGTGCATTTTCCTAATAAAACAAAATAGGGAAAAATGTAGATAGGCATATTTTTGGATATGAAGAAAATAAATTTTAACTCAAAATCTAGGAATGAGTTTGAATTTATCTGGACATATTTGGAATCAGTGAATTTTTCTGAAGAAGTTGATGATTTTAAATGTGTTCTCAACCGGACGCGTTCGGACACGTTTACGAGAAAACTTCAATCGGACTGTTGGAACCCTGTAAGAGACCGAAATCTAAGTTAAATTAGATATTATTGATGAGGAAGAGAAGATCTTCGTGAGTTATGAATTGAAGTTTGAGATTTCTCCGAAATCACGCGAATTGGGTACCGATCGGGAAATTCTATTAGACCGGCTTAAAGCAAACCAAGTCACCATTTCTGGACCAATCTTTGGCTGCCACATCACCCAAGTATGTCGACCAAGAGGCATTGGTGGTCAAGGATTAAACACCATTTTTGTGTTGATTTTCCAAGGTTAAGAACAAATTGGAAAATGCCTTATATGTCCTTAGGTTTTTCTATAAATAGGTAGCCATGCTCTTCATATTTCTTCACACAATTCCTCCTTCCTTTGGCCGAAATTCTAGAGGGAGAAAGAAGAGAGAGAAGCTCTGGAAAAATTGCTAAGTCTTCACGGTAAGTCCTTCGGTCTTTAGCTTTTTAGTTCGGTAGTTAGTAGAATTGTTAGATAGTTTTAGTAAGTAGGGAGTGAAATTCCTATTATTGTTTTAGGCATCATTGCATTGAAAGATGCCTAAAGAGGTAAAACTTGGTAGGGATTGAGTCCCCGAAAATTGGTAGTTAAAGTAGCGTAGTGCTGGCGAAATTCCGCCAATTAGGGTGTATGGCAAAATGGTAATTTTTACCTAAAATGCCAGATATAGTATCAAATCACTAATAAAAGTGATATTACTCTTATAGGACGTCGAAATCCTAATTTGCTGTCGTTACTGCTGTCCAACGTGCCATTTCTCGGACAAACCATTGTTTTCCGTCGAAAGCACAGCGATTCCGAAGCGAAACATCTACGTACGTCAACGAAGGTACGGACGCTGCATCGTAACACTAATCTTGTGCTGCTTAAATGCATATATGTCTTAGACACTACTACTGCATGGGGTTATTTCCTCACAAAATTCAGAGACACTTTCATCGAGAGTAAATTAGATTTTCATGCCCTCAATTATCGCTCCCTCCACTCTATAATATAAACAACTAGATAATTAAATCATGAATGTTGAGAAAATTGGTAAAGTTAGTTATTTGTAACAAAGGAGTTCACCCAAATAGGCTGCACGCCTGCACCTTACCTCAATGACACTGTTGGATTATACAACGCACAAGGAAATTTCTTACTTTTTTTTTTTTTTTTGATAAAAAGACAGCGAGAATCAAAGAGTTCACAATGAAATTTCTGAACCCTTTGATTCTCCTATTTGTAAAGAAATAAAGTCCGCTATATCTCAATATATTAATACAAATCCCTGAACACTTTATATTGAAATAGGAATTAAAAATACGGTAAAGCATTCGGCTAATATGCCATTAATTGAGAACTCGACCCATACTCAATGTCGCGTACGTTGATAATAAAACCCAGTCACACTAGAATCACATTCAACTGGAAATTTATCTATCCAACAGCCAAGTGACAATGGAAAATTATCAACCTGTTACCCAAGAGTACTCTACTAGAAGGTCCCGCAAAAGTTTAAATTCTATATTCTACAGCACAACTGAGCTTACCAATTATACACTAAAATCCTTGACAAAAATGCAAAGATTCAATCCTTGTTACATTAAAACACAACTATCCTTGATTGCCACAGAATTTTCGTCCATTCAAGCCAGCTCGTGCTTTTGTTGCACCATCAACATCAGCATACTCCAAAAACACCTACAGGTACACACCGGCTGCGTTAACAATTTATACAAAGCAAAATACCAAAAAACAACACAAAACAAATATCTTCCTCAACCTAGGTTAGTTTCTACCATGCCAATCAGCAAAGGACTTGTTTTAGAGCTTGGTTTTAAGTTTAAAATACTTCAACCTTTCCACTAAGGTGTATTTAATTTTAGGAATTCATAACACCAACCAAACAAACAGCCTTAGCAGTTTATGCATCGTAAATGAGGTTTCTAGAAGCCATTATGAACTGATGATAGAGAATGTTCGGCGTCATGGGCAAGGGGCAAGGCTGATGATGGAGGATGTCCTACTCCTGTGTGATGAAAATAATATAGCCTTCCCTTTATTTCTAGTTTAGCAAACGATGAATTGAAATGAATTAAGAACTGCAGAAAGGAAGTCGCATACCTTTTTTTTCCACCAACACAGAGAGCCAGTATAGTGTGTAAGGCCCTGATAGATTTCTGAGTCTTAAGTTCGAGTCTCAGAAGAGATGTTTGTGCTTGGAGGGGTAGCCATGAACCTTGAAACTAGAGTACTTGGTTGTTTAGATATCTGGTAATAGGTTTCAAAAATACTAGGTATCCCAAAAATGCGCTGTATAAGTATTAAAAAAAAGAAGTCACATACTTTTTTGTCCCGAATCTTCAATGAATTTTATGGAACAGCAAATGTAAATGAATCAAGATGAATTGAAGCATACACGGAATTCAACAACTTATACTGGATTGGATGAAAATTGCAAGGCACATGAAAAGTCATAGAGCTATAATAAGCCCAAGAAATTAAAGAAAAACTAAGCCTTGATCATATTTTAACTTTGATGAGCCTTGCAAGTGATTCATGTGGTTGTGTTCGCATTATTGTAGTAAAACGATTTTGATGACCAGTGAATTAGGAGAGTATATTATCCATAATTATGGTAATTTAATAAAATATGAACTTGGGAAAACTGTATAAGAATGTTCAAAAGTAGTAAAAAGACCAAAATACCCTTGTAATTATGGAATAATGTTGGAGGTATGAAAATACCAAGGTTAATGCAAGAATATGAAGGTAATAAGGCATCTTAATTAAGAAAATACCAACTATGGTTAAAAGAGTGATTAAGCAATTAATGGCTAATTACTTAAGCATAAGCAAAGGAAATTCAGTAATAATTATGTGAAACTCAAAAATTAGTGGAAATTAGTGTAAAATTAGTAAAAATGTATTTACTAATTAATTGGAAATTTTTATGAAAAATAGTTGAGTTTAGGTATTTTTAGGCCTAAATACAAGAATGGACCAATTAGGTAATTTTGTGAAATTTTTGGAAAATTAAATAAGTAAATAATTAATTAAATAAAAAAAAATATAATATATATATATTCAAAAGGGGGCTGCCGACATCTTTGTTGGTGAAAAAAGAAAATAAAATTATTATATATATATTTATCAAGTTGCACATTATAATACTATTATAATTAATTAAAGTAAGAAAGAATGAATAGTAAACTAATATTTAGGAAACGGATCCTATCTAGAGATCTAGGAATAGGAATCCCAAGGTCAAGGTGAAATATTGATCGGTGAGTTTTTACCTTTAAGTGACCTCTTCGGAAGTTAATTCGAAGTAGTTTGTGCATTTTCCTAATAAAACAAAATAGGAAAAATGCATATAGGCATAATTTTGGAAAAGAGGAAAATAAATTCTAACTCAACATTTAGGAATGGGTTTGAATTTATTTTGACATATTTGGAATCGGTGAATTATTTCGAAGAGATTGATATCTCCGAAACGAATCCGACACCGGCGCGTTCGACACGTTTTTGAGAAACTTCAACTCGGACTGTTGGAGACCTATATGGAATCAAAATTTAGGTTAACTTGGACATTTCTACTAAGTGAGAACATGTCTACAGAGTTGTAAATCCAGAATTTTGTGAATTCTCCGAAATCACGCGAATCGGGTACCGATCGGGAAAATGGGTTTTTTATAACCCAAAATGCCAAACAAAGCCTTGGGGCTTTAGTCTTTAGTTTTTAGTTTAGTAGTTAGTAGAATTGTTAGTTAGATTTAGAAAGTAGGTGACAAGATTCCTACAAATGTTTTAGATCCTTGTTTGCGTTGAAAAATATGCAGAGGTGTAAACATAGTAGGGATCGAGTCACGAAAAGTTGTAGTTTTTATAACTCTTTCAAAATTAGGGGTAGTAATAGCCTTTAAATTTCAAGTATGATTGGGTATCATATGGGAGGGCTATTTTAGTCTTTATTTTCAAAATCATAAATGCGTCGAAGTTCGCGAAATTTTGGGAAGAAAATAGCCTATGTAGCTAAGCGCCGCGAAATTCCGCCAAGTAGGGTATAGGGCAAAATGGTAATTTTTACCTAAAATGCCGGTTGTAGTATCAAATCACTAATAAAAGTGATATTACTTGTAGAGGAAGTCGGGAATCCTAATTTGCTGCCTTTACGCCGTCCAACGTGCGTTGTCGGACAAATCACTGTTTTCCGTCGAAAGTACAAAGTTTCCGCCTTAAACACTTACGTACATCAACGAAGGTACGGACGCGCATCGTAACACTAATCTTGTGCTTCTTAAATACTTATATGTCAATGATATGTTCGTAGACCGTTATACGCACAGTTATACGGGTTATAGTTTTGATAACACCGTTTTGTTTTCCTAGCGGCGAGGACACGACTAATTATCGTGGCTTGGTGAATAGTGCAGTCGTTATTGTTGTTTTACATTGTGGGGCTTTCATATTGCTTATTGCTTATGTTTGTCGGCATAATGATCATGCATCCGCCTAGTGCTTTTGTGATGATATCTTGTTGTATTAGCTCTAGAAATATCATTGTCCGTATCTTGTATTGTTTGGGTATGAGGTTAAGCTACTCCGAGATTGGGTCAGGAGGACCACGGATCGTGGATCGAGGCAAGTACCCGGAGTAGGCGTGCAGCTGAAGACTGTTTCTATCTTGATCGCTTTACGTATTTCCGCTTTCTGTTTCTATCTGTTGTTTCTTTCTAAACATTAGGACTACTGTAATCTATACAATGTTACACAATGGTTGCTGTTTTGGCTAAGAATCCAAATGCTCTTTCGCTCTATTTCTCCACTCTGATTGTTTGTTTGAAAAAAAAAAAATTTCCGCATTTCAAACTTGGGGTGTTACATTTTATGGTATCAGAGCAAAACTTTCTGGCAAGTATTTAACTATGTTACCACGGACAGTTTGGTGCCGAAGGCAAGGCTAGTCTACGTGGGTGTGCCATAAGTCACCTGCTAACCCGGTGAGGCCCCCATGGTAGACACTTACCTGGCCATTCTGTTCGGATAACGGAGTTAGGTTCTTAAGCCTTTTGACTTTGAGCACTTTTTGAAAATGAGTACTGATACGACCATTGGTGTAATGTGTAGAGATGGACAGAGACGAAAACCTGTCTTATGATACTATCACAACCTCCTTATCAATCCAAATTTCTACGTTGAACAACTGGAGGAGCCGGAGCTCGAAGACCAACCCGAGCCAGGGAGCCCTGCCGGGTCAACCCATTCCTCAGTAGGGGACAATTTCGATTATCCTGAAATCCAAAACCTAGATGACAATGCGGCACTAACACAGCGGTTAGGGTCATATTATCAGCAGTCTGAGGACTACACCACCACTACCAAAGAGAAATACCTGATGTTCCTAAGCCTTGTCAAAACTCACCAAAACGTCTATGGCCGTCACTCAGCGGGGGACTGGATTAGATCCACCCTGTACTACTTCCCTCAAACCCAACGCTGGGCAGGAATTATCAATAAATTGTTAGACGACGGGCCTATTCTGAGTGTTCGTATCTATCCGCGATACACGAAGGGTATGGTTCGTCCCGTACATGTGAAAGGAAAAGCATCAGTACAAGGAAGTGTGGATTGTAGAAACTAGGAAGTTTGGGTTGTATCTCCAAGTACTTTGGAATATTGTAAATACGTTTGAATAAGGAGATTGTACAGTAAGACTTGTATTAGGATTAGAATGACCAATATGTATTAACCTTATGAAATGAATATATGTGAATATATGTTGGTGTGCAAATTGTTATGCCATTTCTAATGTTTACATATTTTGTCATAATTATTTAAAGGAAAAAGAATAACACATGGCGATACTAAGAGGTGCCACGACAACATGAAGAGGAGCGAGAAAATGAAGAAGAAAATAACCACAATGATGAAGAAGAATATGATGACAATGATGACAATGACAATGATGAAGAGCTCGAAGGGTCCGATGATCCCAATCACCACCCAGTGCACGGACAAAGAGAAAGGACTACGCCTGGGTAAACCAGTTACGCAAGTTGAAACCACACGGTTTCGAGGGAGGAGTGAACTAGCCGAGGATTGGCTTCGAGTCTTGAGAAGATTTTTGAAGTCATGGAATGCCCCGAAATCGGATGGCCCGGCTAGCAATTTACAAGCTTGAGGGAGATGCTCACGAGATGGTGGAAGAGCGTATCCACAACTCTGCCTAGTCCTGTTACGTGGGAGATGTTCCTTGAGCAGTTCAATGAACAGTATTTTCCTCCATCGACACAGGTAATTAAAGAAGAAGAATTCCCGCAGATCAAGCAAGGAGCCGAGGAGTCTTTCGACGACTACTTCGCCCGCTTTACCAACCTGTCGCGGTATTCATCATACCGAAAATCTACAAGAATGAGAGTGGAAGGCTAACCGAGTAACCGGCTGAAATATGATATAAGGGCAAGGTTAGTGTCTCAAGAATTTCGAAGATGGCCAAAGCGGTGGAATCTGCGAGGATGACAGAGCGCAACTTGAAGGAATTGCGCAAATCCCGGCCGGGACGGAAATAATGCAAGTCGCGGTGGTTCCAACCGCGGAGGTTCCTCACGAAGAGGAAGGCACCTTGGAACAACAACCGTGGTGGAAACAAGAGACCCTACCAACCGGGCAACAAAATTACCCTGCATAGGGATCCCAGACGTGTCCTAAATGCAAGAAGTACCATCCAGAGCCAAGCTGCGATGGGAAACAAGTCTGTTTCAAGTGTCGAAGCCCGGACACATTAGCCGGATTGCCCCGAGAAGACCTGCAGAGGCGAGACCTCGTAACACCGGCCGAATCTTTGCATTGACAAACACAGAGGCCAAAAGTCCCCGAGAGATGGTTCAAGGTACCATCTATCTCAATGGAAATCTACTTGAAGCATTGTATGACTCGGGTGCTAGTCACTCGCTTATTTCCTATGATTGTGCAAGTCGTTTAGGATTGCATGCCCGTAGATTGCCATTTGATCTTGTTGTATCTACACCGTTGGGTGTAAAGTCTTTAGCTTCTGATGCATGTATGAATTGTACTGCTAACGTGGATGGACGAGTTTCTAAAGTGGATCTTATCCGTCTACCTCTTCACGGCATCGACGTCATATTCGGTCCGAATTGGTTAACGGCCAACGGTGCGATGATCGGCGTGGCAAAAAGGAGATATCATTTGCCGGAGACAAGGTTGAAGTGAGCTCGAACTTTCTCTCCGCTACGTAAGCCGATCGGTGCGTGAAGCAAGGATGTCATGCTTTCATGGTATTCTTTTCGTCAAAGCCGGCCGACCTTTCACTTCGTGACATTCCTGTGGTGAATGATTTTCCGATGTATTTCCTGAGGATCTTACCGAGTTACCTCCTATCCGAGAAGTGGAGTTCAACATTGACTTGATGCCCGGCACAGATCAATATCAAAGGCGCCGTATCGTATGGCTCCTAACGAGATGCGGGGAGTTGAAGAAGCGGTTGGAAGAACTTTTGAAGAAGGGGTTCATTCGACCTAGCGTTTCACCGTGGGAGCCCGGTGCTTTTGTAAAGAAGAAAGATGGAAGTTTCCGACTGCATCGACTACCGCGAACTCAACAAGGTGATTGTTAAAAACAAGTACCCACTTCCCTGATTGATGATCTTTGGATCGGTTGTCCAGTTCTACGATCTTTTCAAAGATTGATTTGCGTTCGGGATACCATCGGTTGCGAGTTAAGGATGGCGATGTTCCCAAGACGGCTTTCGAGAACCGAGATATGGGCATTATGAATTCCTTGTGATGCCCTTCGGATTGACAAATGCACTGCGGTATTCATGGATTATATGAACCGTATCTTCCGACAACACCTAGACCAATTTGTGGTGGTGTTCATTGATGACATTTTGATCTACTCTAAGAGTAAAGAAGAGCACGAAGAACATCTGCGAAAGGTGTTGAGCATACTGGGGAAAAGCAACTATATGCTAAGGCGAGCAAATGCGAATTTTGGCCGCCTAAGTGAAATTTCGGGCCATGTTATATCTAGCGACGGAGTTGCGGTTGATCCTAGCAAAGTGGAAGCGGTTACGGACCGGAAACGGCCAGAGGCGTGACGGAGATCCGTAGTTTTCTTGGTACGGCGGGATACTACCGCAGATTTATACGGGATTTCTCGCGTCTTGCCCTACCATTGACAAAGCTTACGAGGAAGAATCAACCCTTTATATGGGGAGATGATTGTGAGGAGAGCTTTCAGAGTCTGAGGGAGAGGTTGACTACAGCACCGGTATTGATTATCCCCGATCCAGATGAGACCTATGTTGTCTACAAGTGATGCCGGTGGGCAAGGATTGGGATGTGTCCTAATGCAGAAAGGGGGTGGTGGCCTATGCCTCTCGTCACCGAAACCTCACGAGTTAAACTATCCTACACACGATCTAGAGCCGGCGGCTATCGTGTTCGCTTTGAAGATATGGAGGCATTACTTGTACGGTGTAACCGTAGAAGTGTATTGTGACCACAAGAGTCCGAAATACTTGTTCGATCAACGAGAACTCAACATGAGACAACGTCGTTGGATGGAGCGATTAAAGATTATACCCCGGAAATCAAGTATCATCAGGGTAAAGCAAACGTTGTTCTTGATGCTCTTAGTAGAAAGACAGTGCGGGTATCATATATGATGATACAAGAGCGTAAACGCTTTGGAAGATTTCGAGACCGAATCTATCCAACCAAATCTGCATGGGTCGCATGCACCACCGATGCCTATCTTGCTACACTTCTTGCAAGTCAAGGGGAGTATGATCTGAGAGATGAAGTGGAAAAAGCTCAGAAGCAAGATGATTGGGCTATCGAGACTCGTGAGAAGATTTCTCGAGGTGAGACCCAAGACTATGACCTATCACTTAGTGGTTTGGTCAGGTATAAACAGCGAGTTTACATACCGCCAGTTGATGAATTAAGGCGGACGATAATGGATGAGGCTCATAAGAGTAAGTACACTCTACATCCAGGCATGGTCAAGATGTACCTCGAAATCATGACACAATTTGGGTAGTTGTTGACAGATTAACCAAGTCGGCACACTTTATTCCCATCAGTATCCACTATTCTCTGGAGCGATTGGCGGAGATTTATATCAAAGAGATAGTGAGATTACATGGTGTTCCTAAGAGCATTGTCTCCGATCGTGATACACGATTTAAATCCCGTTTCGGCAAGCATTACATGAAGGTATGGGGACTAAGCTAAGGTTCGGTTCGGCTTATCACCCACAGGATCGACGGTCAATCCGAGAGAACCATACGACGCCGGAGGATATCTTCGCGAGCATGTGCCCTGGATTTCAAAGGAAGTTGGGATCAACATCTTTCGCTAGCGAGTTTGCATATAACAACAGTTATCATGCTAGTATACAAATGGCCCCGTTCGAGGCATTGTATGGGCGGAAGTGTCAATCACCATTGTCCGATGATTCGTCCGAAAAGCAATTACTTGGGCCGGATATGCTTGAGCAAACCTCTGAGCAGATCGCACTGATCAAGAAGAGACTCCTAGCAAAGCACATAGTAGACGAAGAGCTATGCCGACAAAAGGAGGAGACCTCTAACGTTTTATGTCGGCGACCATGTATTTCTAAAGTTATCTCCGTGAATCGGTGTCGGCGGGACGCTCAAGAGGAAGAAACTCACCACGGTACGTTGGACCATTCGAAATTTTGGCTAAGCGCGAGAAGTAGCTTATCAGTTAGCCTTACCCCCAAACCTGAGTAATCTCCACGATGTCTTTCACGTGTCACAATTGAAGAAATACCAACCTGACCATGATCATGTCATCGAGTACGAGGATGTTGAAGTACGGCATGATAATACCTTCATAGTCGAGCCGGAGCAGATCATCGATCATAAGGAGAAACGGCTCAGAAACAAGACTATTCGATAGTGAAGGTGGTGCGGAAGGGTTTAACACCCGAAGAGGCAACATGGGAAACCGAGAGTGACATGAAGGAGAAGTACCCGAGTTCATGGCCCGAAGTTTAGTTAGTATAGATTAAATTTCGAGGCGAAATTTTGTGTAAGGGGGAGAAATGTAATACCGGATATTTATCGGCATATTATAAATAAAAGTTGGATATTTCGATAAGTGAAATTTCAATCTCCGGTATTGTATAAATACAGCTATTTTCTAAGTAGAATTTCTACAAGAAATTAGGGAATTTAAGGGCCAAAGAGCCAAAATGACCAAAATGCCCCTGAAAGGGTAATCAACTTAGGAAATTATGGGAAAAATACCAAAAGGCGAGTAAAATGACCAAGTGAATTAGGAGAGTATATTATCCATAATTATGGTAATTTAATAAATTATGAACTTGGGAAAATTGTATAAGAGTGTTCAAAAAATAGTAAAAAGACCAAAATACCCTTGTAATTATGGAATAATGTTGGAGGTATGAAAATACTAAGGTTAATGCAAGAATATGAAGGTAATAAGGCATCTTAATTAAGAAAAATACCAACTATGGTTAAAAGAGTGATTAAGCAATTAATGGCTAATTACTTAAGCATAAGCAAAGGAAATTCAGTAATAATTATGTGAAACTCAAAAATTAGTGGAAATTAGTGTAAAATTAGTAAAAATGTATTTACTAATTAATTGGAAATTTTATGAAAAATAGTTGAGTTTAGGTATTTTTAAGCCTAAATACAAGAATGGACCAATTAGGTAATTTTGTGAAATTTTTGGAAAATTAAATAAGTAAATAATTAAATAATTAATTAAATAAAAAAAAAATATAATATATATATATATTCAAAAGGGGGCTGCCGACATCTTTGTTGGTGAAAAAAGAAAAGAAAATTATTATATATATATTTATCAAGTTGCACATTATAATACTATTATAATTAATTAAAGTAAGAAAGAATGAATAGTAAACTAATATTTAGGAAACGGATCCTATCTAGAGATCTAGGAATAGGAATCCCAAGGTCAAGGTGAAATATTGATCGGTGAGTTTTTACCTTTAAGTGACCTCTTCCGGAAGTTAATTCCGAAGCCGTTTGTGCATTTTCCTAATAAAACAAAATAGGGAAAAATGCATATAGGCATAATTTTGGAAAAGAGGAAAATAAATTCTAACTCAACATTTAGGAATGGGTTTGAATTTATTTTGACATATTTGGAATCAGTGAATTATTTCGAAGAGATTGATATCTCCGAAAACGAATTCCGACACGGACGCGTTCGGACACGTTTTTCGAGAAACTTCAACTGGACTGTTGGAGACCTATATGGAATCAAAATTTAGGTTAACTTGGACATTTCTACTAAGTGAGAACATGTCTTGAGTTGTAAATCCAGAATTTTGTGAATTCTCCGAAATCACGCGAATCGGGTACCGTCGGGAAAATGGGTTTTTATAACCCAAAATGCCAAACAAAGCCTTATCAAAACCCTATAAATACCCCCTCCTTCAAATTCTGCACATCATTCTTCTTTGAGCTCCTTGGCCGAAATTGCTAGGGAGAGAAAGAAGAGAGAGAAGTTAAGGCGGAAGCTCGCCGAAGTCTTCAACGGGTAAGTCTTTCGGGCTTTAGTCTTTAGTTTTTAGTTTAGTAGTTAGTAGAATTGTTAGTTAGATTTAGAAAGTAGGTGACAAGATTCCTACAAATGTTTTAGATCCTTGTTTGCGTTGAAAAATATGCGAGAGGTGTAAACATAGTAGGGATCGAGTCATTTGAAAAGTTGTAGTTTTTATAACTCTTTCAAAATTAGGGGTAGTAATAGCCTTTAAATTTCAAAGTATGATTGGGTATCATATGGGAGGGCTATTTTAGTCTTTATTTTCGAAAATCATAAATGCGTCGAAGTTCTGGCGAAATTTTGGGAAGAAAATAGCCTATGTATGAAAGCCCGGCGAAATTCCGCCAGTAGGGGTATAGGGGCAAAATGGTAATTTTTACCTAAAATGCCGTTGTAGTATCAAATCACTAATAAAAGTGATATTACTTGTAGAGGAAGTCGGGAATCCTAATTTGCTGCCTTTACGTTGTCCAACGTGCCATTTGTCGGACAAATCATTGTTTTCCGTCGAAAGTACAAAGTTTCGCTTGAAACACTTACGTACATCAACGAAGGTACGGACGCGTACTGTAACACTAATCTTGTGCTTCTTAAATACTTATATGTCAATGATATGTTCGTAGTTGTTTCTTTTTAAACATTAGGACTACTGTAATCTATACAATGTTACACAATGGTTGCTGTTTTGGCTAAGAATCCAAATGCTCTTTCGCTCTATTTCTCCACTCTGATTGCTTGTTTGAAAAAAAAAAAAATTTCCGCATTTCAAACTTGGGGTGTTACACCAACAAAAGTTGGTCTAATTGGAAAAGGGGTTGGCTCATAACCATGAGGTTGGAGGTTTAAATCTTAATAATAATGTGTGAGAACTTTGTTGGTGAATGATATGTAAAATACCTAAAAAATATCTCTGTAAGCGCTTTTTGAACCTAAAAACATACCCTAACCATGGTGAATCTTTAGGAACCAACTCATCAACTAAACTTTTCTTTTTTTAAAATAAAAAAATAAAAAATAAAAAGAACTTTGATAAAAAAGTGAATAGAGGGACCAATATTGCAATAAAAGCTTATAATTAACTAATTGAGCAAAAAAAAAAAAAAACTAACCGGTTAAAGAGAGATCCATGTGATCGAGGGATGTAGTTTTGTGAACATTTCATGTCATTCAAAAAGGCAACATAGAAAGACGTTTTCTATGTTAATTATACAAAGAAACAACGTAGAAAGTATGGTCGTATGACACATCAATTGACATAAAAAGTTGGCTTTTTAATATACTATTTATTGTCTTATTAAACCATCCCACAATTAACCAATAAAATCCAGCAACAATAGACAAGAACCTGACATCCATTAAACATTGTAATACCCCGAAATTTGAATTAGAGAATTTAAGGGCCAAAGTGCCAAATGACCAAAAATGCCCCTAAGGGACATAACTGATTTAGGAAAATTGTGAAAAATCCTAAAAGTTAGTGAAATAATTATTTGAATAAATGAGAGTATGTTATCTCTAATTAGGTAATTTATTAAGTTACAAACTTGGAGAAATTGTAGAAGAATACTCAAAAGTAAGGAAATGACCATAATACCCTTACGATTATGGAAAAATGCGAGAATAATACGAGAATGCATGAAAAATCTCATGTTAAAGCAAAGGTTAAGAGGTAATGTGGTATTCTAATTAAGAAAATTACTAAGCAGTGATAACTGAGTGATTAAGTATTTATTAGCAAATTACTTAAGCACAAGTATAGAAAATTCGGAGATAATTATGTAAAGCTCCAAAATTAGTGATAAATGGCTAAAAATTAGCATAAATATATTGGTTAATTAATTGGAAAATTTGAAGGAAAAAGGATGAGTTTAGGTATTTTTAAGCCTAAATGCAAGAATGGACCAATAGGGAAATTTTGTGGAAATTATGTGAAAATAATTATTTAATAAAAAAAAAAAAAAAAAAAAAAAAAAGAGGAAAAAAAAATGGATAACTTAGTTGGTAAGTTTTTATTTTTATTATATTATATAATTAATTAGAGTTATATTATTATATAATATAATTAATTGTAGTGAATAGTAATGGAATAAATAGGAAACGGATCCTATCTAGAGATCTAGGAATGGGATTTCCAAAGTCAGGGAAAAATAATGATCGGTGGAATTTTGTCTTCCGTTATACTCTTAGGGAGAAAATTCTGAAGTCGTTGGTGCATTTCCTAATAAAACAAAATAGGGAAAAATGCATATAGGTATATTTTTGGATATAAGGAAAATAAATTCTAACTCAACATCTAGGCATGAGTTTGAATTTATTTTGACATATTTGGAATCAGTGAATTTTTCTGAAGAAGTTGATAATTTCAGCGATCGGACACGTTTTCGAGAAACTTCAAATGGACAGTTGGAACCCTGTCTAAAGTCAAAATTCAAGTTTAAATAGATATTATTGATGAGGAAGAGAAGGTCTTCAAAGTTGTAAATCCATAATTTTGAGATTTCTTCGAAATCACGCAAATCGGCACCGATCGGGAAAACGGTTAGACCGGGCCATAAAGCAAAATGAGTCATCATTCTTTGACCAATCTTGGGCTGCCATCTCATCCAAACATGTCGACCAAGGGAGAGAGAAAGACTTGTTGAAGAAGTCTTCAAAATGCTAAAGAGGAAATTACAACTTTAGGCACAAAGTTGATTTTGAAAAATTGCACAAATGGCCCAATCTTTCCTATATAAAGGCATGAGGGGTCTTGAAATCTTCACACCAAAATCCTCTCCTCTTGGCCGAAATCCTTGAGAGAAAGTAGAGAGAGAAGCTGGGAAGTTCTCGCAGAAGTCTTCAACGGGTAAGTCTTTCGGTCTTTAGTTTTTAGTCTTTAGTTTAATAGTTAGTAAGGCTAGAATAGTCTTTATTTTTATGATTTGGGTATCATATGGGAGGGCTATTTTAGTCTTTATTTTCAAGAATCATAAATGCGTCGAAGTTCTGGCGAAATTTTGGGAAGAAAATAGCCTATGTAGCGGAAGCGCTGGCGAAATTCCGCCAAGTAGGGGTATAGGGGCAAAATGGTAATTTTTACCTAAAATGCCAGTTATAATGCCAAATCACTAATGAAAGTGATATTACTCCTATAGGACGTCAGAAATCCTAATCTGCTTAATTCTGTTTGCCGAAGTGCCGCTATTGGACGTTTTCACGTTTTTCCGTAAAACGTGCTAGAAATATCGTAATCCGTCAACGAAGGTACGTTCGCGTACTGTAACACTAATCTGATGGATATAGTATGCTGTAGATGGTATGTGTGCGATGTGTGTATAATGTGTATATATGTGGGGTGTTGTTGGAATGCATATTATGTTAGAAAATAACTGTATGCATGCTGGGAGCGATATAGTTGCAAGGTGGGAGCGATACATTTATAATCTTTGGGAGCGATACATCCGTAATCTTTGGGAGCGATATATCTGTATCTTTGGGAGCGATACATGTGCATTGGTTGGGTGTGGTTTATATGTTATTGTTGTGTAACCATATGTGTAATATACATGAGGTTAATCATTACACGAGATCCGGTGCGGATCTCAGCTCTCAATATAGCGTCAGGGTCGGAAGGACCGAGGAACGAGGAGAAAGGGAAGCAGCAGGTTCGAGGATCCGGTGAAGACTTTCCATTATTATCCTTTACTTTTTGGAACTCTCGGTTACTATACCGTTTATGTAATTAGCCAGTGGGCATTTTGAATATATATATCAGTTACTTTTCCGCTCAAATGCTCTACTCTGATGATTTTGAAATGATGTTTGACAAAAAAAAAAAAAAATTACTGCTTTTGAAAAGTCGGGTTGTTACAAACATCAACCAAAACCAACAACAATGAGCCAATGCCTTATGCTAGAATCAATATCCAAATACAAATAACCAGAATCAAAAACCAATATTGCTTAAATCTAAAACAATAATATCCAACAACTTAACTAATTGTATTTCATTAGGTGCTCACCACCTATTCTTTTGGAGCAACTTTTATAGTGGAGCTTCTTTTACTTGGTTAGTATTATGTAAAGTGACATAATATAATTGCCCCCTAAATCTTCATCACGTTCGAGATAATTCTTCAACAAAATATGAGCTGATCTTCTCTATGAAGGAAGGAGAAATCATCAGAGAGATGGAAATCAGATTTTGTCACATCACCAAATTATCTACTAGCTTTGGACAAATCTTACTCTCAAAGTGATCAAATACAGTGAGGAATAATCTCAAAGCCTTACCAATGGAATTATTAGATCAAATACAGTTAGGAATAGTTTCCCAGAGCTCTTGCCTTAGGGGGAAAAAAAAGGAGAATCAACACGATCGGCTGCCCTCTTTGGAAGCCTTGATAAATATGAAGGCTAAATACAAAGCTCTCAAAGTGGATTTTGACCAGAAGAAGAAAAGACTTGCATTTAATTTAGAGCTATTGAGGAGGAAGAAGAAGACAATCAAGGGCTAGATGACGAAGATCTTAGTTTAATTGTAAAAAAATTTGGAAAAGTTCTTAAGAAAAAGACAAGGGAGACGATTTCCAAATAAAGAAAGATTGATCAACTTCATTCAACAAGAAGGGAAAGCAATCGAGGAACCTGTAACAAAATAAAACTAGACTAGAATGCATTACATCCAGCTTATAATAATAGGAAAAACATTTTATTTATCAATTATTAATTAATGAATTAAGATTAAAAAAAAAAACTCTAAGATAAATGCATTTATATATTTTTATAAAATTTGTAAGAAACACATAACTATATACTTGTAAAAAGTGTGTTCGTCGTCTTATTCTTAGATATGGAATTAAACCCATTAGATATCTTGGTCAATGTGATGAGAACGAACCAACAATTCTAATTCTTATATATCTTTACCAATTATTCTCTTGCATTGCACAATATTTTATAGGCAATATATATATATTATGTCAATACGGCAAAACCACTATTGGCGGAGGGGATTTTGGCCGCACTACCAATCATATAATGGAGGGAATGTGTTAAGGATGACTACAGTTGTGCATGGATTAGGGAATAAAGGTGGACGAGGAAAAAGAATACAATTTAATATATAAGCATTTTCAGTAATTATTTACATGAATAAGAATAGCTTATTGGTGTGTGATTGAAATGACCTGAGATCAACTTTAGTATCATGTGCTTTGATTTGATGTGATTTACGATCTAAGGGCTCATGATTAAGAAATCTTAGAACTAATCCTAGCTGTCTAGACAAAACTTAGTGATGCGCATAGTGAGAGAAAGCTAACTTTTCGTTTAGTATAATTCATTATAAATCTAATTATGATTCCCTTTGGAACTTGTGGGAATATGGTTTAAATTTACAGCGTTCTTATCTGCAAAGTTTTCGTAAAGTGGGGAGACAAAAGAAACAAAATATATTGATAGTCTTGCTACTCCACTTCAGTCAATGAGAACTTTTCACTTTTCACATTAGTTGATAAAGAGCGTGGTAGTACTCCCTCATCAATCCGAAATGTAACACAATGTTAACCAATTGCCCATGTTAAAAAATATTAGTTAGGTCATTTAATGTGTCTTAAATTGATGAAAACAATTTGATGTAAATTATTATTTCTACCTTGATTTTTACTATGAACAACGTAGAATTTTTTTAAAAAAGATTATTATTTATTACTACAAACCACCCGGCTGCAATTTAAAACTAATTCAATCCAACACTAGCAAACTTTTGATAACCTATAGGTGAGTTGGGTCATGGGATTTAGTAGAGTTAGGGCATGACTGAGTTCAAAAAAGCTCCAACGAACTTTAATTAGTAGCAGGAACATAATTAATTTTATATTATCTAAACCAGAACCAATAGCAGATCATTCAATTGTGATAACTAAACTAGCTAATAAAGCTAAGTAAACTAGGTACGACCATAAGCTATACAAGGAGTAATTAAAACTAACTTTTGGTTCACAGAATAAAAAATACAATATTAATTAACCCGTGAGATGGTCTACAGCGTTCTAATTAAGTTGTAACTGTAAAGCCTTAAGGTAAAAGGTTCGATATGTACACTAATATGCTATTTGTGTTGCACACTATTTATAAGCTTTAGAAGCTAGAGTTTGTATATTTAAAACTGCAGAGAGAATCAATACGCGCGCTTTAATTTATTAAACTTGAATTATCTTTACAGAAAAATTAAGTAATTAACCGTGGGGGAGTGTGAACAATGAAATGCTAGCTAGCTGGTGATCAAGAGTTATAATAATATAAAGGGCCATATATAAGTCTGAAGAAAAATAATGAAAAGGTGAGAATGTGAGAGAAGAGGAGAAACTACTGCACTTGCTAACAGTAAAGAGAGATTGACAAGACGTTAATTAAGAATAGCGATAAAAAATAAGGCGTGTGTAAGTAAGTGGATGTATATTAAGGTTCCTTTGAGGAACCAAATGAATATATATATATAATAAGTTATGATTCCCTAGGTACGTAGCTGGGTGTAAGCGAGGGAGAGAGGGAAATATAGAAGAGGTATAAAAGGAAGGAGGGAGGGAGGGAGAGAATGAGAAGGTAAGGGAGATAGCAAGAAGAGAGAGGGAAGAAGCATCATCGTCGAAGCTAGTTCAAACTAGTGGGAGGTTGTGTGCTAACACAAGAGATCCTTCATTATTAAGATCAATCGATCACTACAAAAACACACTTTTTACTTCAGATCATCTATCATAGTCAACAAAAATGGTGAGAGGGAAGGTTCAGATGAAGAGGATAGAGAACCCAGTGCACAGGCAAGTGACCTTTTGCAAGCGCCGAGCTGGTCTCCTCAAGAAGGCTAAGGAGCTTTCTGTGCTTTGCGATGCTGAAATTGGCATCCTCATTTTCTCCGCCCACGGCAAGCTCTACGAGTTAGCCACCCATGGGTATTTTTTACTTCAACTCTCTCTCTCTCTCTCATGATATATGTGTTTGGTTTATATAGTCATCAACATAGATATTTTCATGTTTATATATATATCGTCTGTCTCTATTTTACTCTTTTGTCTTCGTAATATTGAAATAGTTGTTTGTTTTGAAGAAACAACGACCTAACATAATTAAACTTACATTATTTGTGCTTGTGCGTGTGTGTGCATGTATTGTATATATTAATTATCTGAAGTCTTTCAAGTATGTGTATATATCTATCGACTAATTAAGAACAATAACACACACGTACAGACACTACAGTGAGAAAACACAGCAACAGAGAAGAGAATATGATGGAAAAAGGCTCAGTGTCAATACTCTGGCCCTGCTATTGTATTTATATATCAGTGTACATGACTCTAGAACAATCTATACAGATTTTACAATCATAACAAACCCATACAATGGGTGACACGTATACGAGAGGGAATCTGGCCGTTACAACATATTAGTGTATGATTACTAAATCATTTACACTCTAACATCCCCCCTCAAACGAGAGGGTGTGATTAACAACCCAAGTTTGTCTCTAAAAAATTGAAAATGTTGTTGAGATAATGGCTTTGTGAGACAATCTGCAAGTTGAAGAGAAGAAGGTACATATCTAATATCAATGAATCCAGACGAAACTAAATCTCTAATGAAATGAACATCCACTTCGATATGTTTACTTCTGGCATGCTGAACAGGGTTTGCTGCAAGAAACTTAGCACTCAAATTATCACACCAAATCACAGATGGATTTTTAATGAACAATCCTATCTCAAACAAAAGGGAACTTAGCCACTTAATTTCAGCTGACCCATCCGAAAGTGCCCTGTATTTAGACTCTGTACTTGACCTTGACACAACCTTTTGTTTCCTAGAAGACCAAGAAACCAAGTTGTTACCCAAGAACACACATAACCCTGCCATAGATCTTCTATCATCAAGGTCACATGCCCAATCGGCATCAGTGTAGGCAATAATCTGAGGTTTACTAAATGGTTTAATATGCAAGCCTAAATTGTGAGTGCCCTTAAGGTACCTGAAAACACGTTTGACAGCTTGATAATGAGTGGTCCTAGGTTGTGCTAAGAACTGGCTAAGTTTATTTACAGCAAAAGCAATATCAGGGCGTGTGGTTGTTAAATATTGTAGGGAACCTAGAGCCTGTCTATACTCAGTGGGGTTTGACAACAAATCGCCATCCTTAGATGAGAGGTTTTTCCCTGTCACCATTGGTGTAGAAACTGGTGCACAATCAGACATCTTAAACTTATGTAACAGATCAACAACATACTTGGTTTGATTTAGATATATACCTTGTGCATCCCGGTAAACCTCTAACCCCAGAAAATAATACAATGGGCCCAAATCCTTCAAAGAGAACACTTGATTAAGTCTTGAAACAAACTGATTCACATAGACAGAATTGTTCCCGGTGACCAATATATCATCAACGTACACAAGTATAAAAATAGTAAGATCAGTGGTTTGAAGCACAAACAGAGATATGTCACTCCGTAAATTCTGAAATCCCCAATCAATCAATGTAATCCTAAGACGATCGAACCAAGCTCTAGGAGCTTGCCTCAAGCCATAAATCGCCTTAGTCAATTTGCAGACATGATTCGGTTTACCTGAATCAGCGAATCCTTCCGGTTGTGGCATGAAAACTTCTTCCTTCAAAACACCGTTCAAGAACGCGTTGTTTACATCTAGCTGTCTCACGGCCCACTTGAAGGTGACAGCGATGGACAAAATTACACGAATTGTTGTTGCCTTCACCACCGGACTGAAAGTCTCCAGAAAATCAACCCCAGGTGTCTGCTGGAACCCCCTTGCAACGAGTCGGGCTTTGTACTTGAGAAGAGTCCCATCGGGTTTGAACTTGGTCTTGAAAATCCACTTATTGCTAATGAGCTTCTGATTCGCATAAGGGACCAAGGTCCAGGTTTGATTTCGCCGTAGAGCTTGCACCTCTTCCATCATCGCAGCTCGCCATTCCGGTGAGGCGAGTCTTTGCTCGAACAAGATGGCGGCTCGAGCTAAGCTTCATCGAAAATGAGCCACGTGCTAACCCTATGTAAGGGTACTTGGGCTTGGTAACCCCACCTTGGCCCGTGTTGTCATTGAATGAGTATTTGAGGGCCCAATCGAGTCACTTTTTGAAGAAGGTGGATCGAGGGTAGATCCAATGATTTGAACCTGACCTTGTATTACCTGAATTGAGCTCCTGAGAAACACTGTCCTCATTAATTTCCACACCTTGATTTATCGGACATGGCAGTGACAGTCCACTATTACCAGAAATCCCTCCATCAGCTTCAACGCTCTCTGGTGGTGCACGAATAATCAATGGAACAGAGATGGAGGTGGATTGCTTCTCAGGACATGAGTCTTCTGGGGACTCAACAAAACCTGTTTTGAAAGGAAAAACATGAAGATTAAATATGACATGTCTTGAAATATATACTCGTCCGGACTTACTCAAACATTTATGACCCTTGTGATTCGCTGCTGTACCCAGATAAACACAAGGCTGACTATGAAATTGAAACTTATGGTCATTGTAAGGACGAAGACACGGATAGCATATGCAACCGAATGGTTTCAGCTCTGAGTACACAGGTTCTGTTTTATGCAGCAGAAACAGAGGAGTGTCTCCTTGAAGTACAACTGTAGGAAGACGATTAATCAGAAAAACAGCTTGTTGAAAAGCATCAACCCAAAAACGTAGCGGCATATGAGCGTGGGCTAAGAGTGTAAGTCCCATCTCAACCACATGCCTGTGCTTACGCTCTGCTCTGCCATTCTGTGTGGATGTGTAAGGACATGTGTAGCGCATGTTGATTCCAGCCTCTTGGGCAAGTGATGCAATTGGTTTGTACTCACCACCGTTATCACATTGCAGATTCTTAATGGTCAAGCTAAATTGGTTTTCCACCAAGGCTTTGAAAATTTTAAACGCATGTATTGCTTCTCCCTTGTGTTTTAAGGGATATAACCATGTAAACCGGCTGTAATCATCTACAAACAGAATATAAAAACGATGGCCATTAGGAGAAATTACAGGCGCAGGGCCCCAGAGATCAGTGTGGATTAGCTCTAGTGGAGATGATGAACGAGAAGTAGAATAAGTAAATGGTAGACTTTTGGATTTCCCTAATTGACATGCTTCACATATAATCTTGTCATTTAACATGACATTAGTAAATTTCTTATTACAATTGGGAAGTATTTGCTTAAGAACTTTGATACTAGGGTGTCCTAACACGTGATGCCAATAATCAAGTTCTCCACAATCTCCATCACGTATGGCCATCAGTGCTTGTGGTGTATGATCACGCTTTCTTTCCTTCATTGGGTACATTCCGTCCCTTGGAACTCCCTTGAGCAGAATTTTGCCTGTCTTCATATCCTTCACATCACAACCGGAATCAGTGAAGTTCACAGACACAGAATTATCATTAATCAAACGATTTACGCTCAACAATTTCTTAGTTGCTGAGGGAACACATAGCACATTTTTAAGGACCAAACTCGACTGATTACAAGGAATGTGAATTGAGCCTAGACCAGTAACAGGAGTTTGTTGCCCAGTACAAGTTGTAATATGGGACTTACCAACTGCCGTCATATCCTCAAATTGCTCAGAATTAGGTGAGACATGATAGTTGGCACCTGAATCCATGTACCAAGATGGATCTGTATGAGAAGATTCTGCAAAAACCGGCGAGTTAGCATAATAAGCTCTAGGAGGAGTGAAATGATTAAAACCAGACGAATCATTTCGGTAGTAGCACGTAGCAATGGTGTGCCCTGGTCGTTGGCAGTTGACACAGAAAGGTCTACCACCGCCGCCGCGTCGACCACCGCGAAAACGACCGCCGCCTCCTCTGTTTCCTTGGTTATTTCGTCCACCGCGGGAGTGACGGCCACCACGACTGTTCCCTGAATCGGGATTAGTGTCTTGATGATGTTGAGCAGTGTTGACCGACGGCTGGATAGACAGAGTGGCAAAGTGAGTGAGCTGGTTCAGGCGACTCTCAAACGCGAGTAGGGCCGACTGAGCTTCGACCCAGGTGAGATCAGGTTGATCAATCAACTTGACCACAACCGCATTGTACTCGTTGTCTAGACCATTGAGGGTGTGGAGAATCAAGTCGTCGACTGCAACAGGGGAGCCAGCAAGCGCAAGCTCATCGGAGAACGTCTTCATCTTATTCAGGTACTCTTCCATCTTTAGAGAGTTCTTGCGAGTGTTGTGGAGATCATTTTTCACAACCATAACTCGAGCTTTGCTGGCGGCACAGGTGAGGTTGCACGCACCATCCCAGAGGTCCTTGGCTGTTTGGCAGTGCAAGAGTTGAGCACCTACCTCTTGGGTCATCGTGTTGCGTAACCAACCAACAAGGAGACGGTCGACGGAAAACCACTCTAAGTAAGCTGGATTAGTAACAGTGACTGAAGCACCGGCGACGACCTTCGCCGGAGCACGAGAGACGCCAGTGATGTGACCATCAAGGCGATTACCTTCAATCAGCGGCAGGACGATCGATTCCCAAACCAGGAAATTAGAGCGATCCAACTTGATCGCAGTAGTTTGACTAGAAGAACTGAAGAGGGTGTAGGAACGATTGTTGTGAGCGGAAGCATCGGAATCGGCAGACGTTGCTGTAGACATGGCGCTCTGATACCAAGTGAGAAAACACAGCAACAGAGAAGAGAATATGATGGAAAAAGGCTCAGTGTCAATACTCTGGCCCTGCTATTGTATTTATATATCAGTGTACATGACTCTAGAACAATCTATACAGATTTTACAATCATAACAAACCCATACAATGGGTGACACGTATACGAGAGGGAATCTGGCCGTTACAACATATTAGTGTATGATTACTAAATCATTTACACTCTAACAACTACTGTCTCTAAACTAATTAAGTAATAATTAGGTCTCTCTCTCTGGTTTTCTGATATTTGTTTGTATCTCCATGAAATTAAAGAACAATGCAAAGGCTGCTGGAGAGCTACACCAAGTTCACTCTTGGGGCTCAGCTTCAACCTGAACCGCCCATCAATGAATCCTCACATCCTCAGGTTCCCTAAATCTCTCTCTCTAGCTCTACCTCTATATATATATATATATATATATATATATATTTGTGTGTGTGTGTGTGTTGACATTACTATGGCAAGCATATATAATATGAAGCATCAAATCCTCAAATGAAAAGTAAAGAAAGGATCGTATAAATAAGCAGTAATTAATTGTTTCCAAGAAAAATGTATTTTTAATGGCTAGTATGATGATAACTATTAAAGAATGACAAGGATCAGATTCGTTGTGTTGTCTAGTTATGGAATAGTGTAATTATATATCTGTGTGTGTGTGTCTGAGATGTGACCAATCATCAAAAGGATGAAACGTGTATGGCTTGACATGTAGATTTCATATGACGAAAGTTAATTCTATATTATATGATGAGTAACAATAATTAAGTTCTTGCACTATTACTTAATGCTTTGTGAAATTCGATTTCGTCTACGTGTTGGTGTTTGGTTTCTATTGATATATGATAGAAGCGAATGAAAACTTTCTTAGATTCCCCGATTTTCTTTTCTTTTGCGTCTCTTATCTCTAACAAACATCATAGAACTGTAGGAATTAAAGCATTCTGCTAGACAAATACTAGCTAGGACTAGACATATATCCCCGCATTACACATGGAATATCAATAATAAAAGTAGCATAATTAAGACTTTGAATATTACAATTTGTTCTAAGTTTTCTATTATTTTTATGTTTTTTTTTATAAGGATATATATATTAAAATACAAACAGATTACAATATCTGGATTCAACTAAAGCCAAATCCAATACAACAAAATACAACAAATACAAAAACAAAACAGACAAATCATCATCGTTCATAAAATATTTAAGAGTAGAAGTAGAATCATGGACAAAAGCAACCTCCTCAATATCCAAGGTTAGAAGTGACAAGTAAGAAAGTGTTGGTTGTAAAACCCACCCAAACGGGCACACCTCCTTATAAGCATGAGCTGCAATTAGAGCAGCTGTACAGGTCCCCCATATTGAGGAAAGGAACACAGAAAACCCAACCTGAAACGGAAAAAGGCCCATGATGTCCTGAAAAACACTTATGCTCCGATGTTGAAACAGATCTGGTGACCTTGACCACACACCAAGTAACTCCTCTTTAGATCTTCCCCCAAGAACGCAGATCCAAGCTATCAAGTGATAATCAGATCTAATAACATTCAAACAGCCATCCAACCAAGAGGATTTGAACGCAGATCTTAAAGATCTGTTTATTTCCTGAGACAAGAACACCACCACAAAACCCAGAACCACAAAAAAAAAAAAAGATAAATCTCACTCCACATATCAGATCTAGAGAAGGAGAGGAGAGGACTCGCCACAAGAACGAGGGAAAGGCCACATCCGACAAAACTCAAAGAGAGAAGACCACAGATCCAAGATCTGGACTCTAAACTACCTCTCTGACTCATCTGTGGCACAGGAACGGTACCCGCCGGCGGCTTGTGTGCACAAACCGCCGGCGAGAGGGAGCAAAAGGGGAGGGAGATGAAATGCAGAGAAGAGAGAGGGAGGAGAAAAAGAGATGTCCTATTATTTTTATGTTGAATAACGATATTATTAATTATACGATATTTTTTATCTTAAAATATCGAATAAAATATCTAATTAAAGGCTATGCTTAGAGGTAAAAACAGACGGAGTTTTAACTAAACAGGTCATGCTTATTGGCTAAAGTATTAAGTTGGCTTAAGAATTTATGTAAGGCGTCTTTCTTTAAAGATTTAAAAACCTGAGCCTTTTAAAAAATCCAACTTGACTAGAAAGCATATTTTGAAGCTCTAGCTATTAAAAAAAAAAGTTTTTCAATTAGGCCTGGAGATATAGGACTTTAATTTACTTCAAATAGGCCTCTTTAACATAGCCTATCAAAACTTATATATATCATTAAACCTAGTTTACATTAAATAATTGCATTATATATCACTGCTACTACATAAAACATTATATATGCAATGCATTTGAATAATTTAATAAAGTTATTGTGGATTATATATTGTTATGTTAGAATTTAGATGGAAGTTAATAAGACATTAAATTGTTTGTAATCCAACTGATTAAAGAGGATATGGAATCAAGCAAAATTCATTAAAAATACTTATGTTTAAATTTTACTTAGTCTGCCAATGATCATATAGTCCAGTGGTATGTTTCATTGTTGACCTAAAGTACTTATATGAAGACTCGTTTTAGTAATTAATTAATAATCATGCATTTTATGTTTGTAATATATGGAGTTTTATAGTAAGTTATTTGAAGTCTGGGGTAGTAACATGTTCCCGTGCAGGATGCGAAAGAGGAGATTCATGTGCTGAAACAAGAAATTGGAACTCTGCAAAAGGGTCTCAGGTAAATTATATAATAATAGTTTGATTATTGATATTATATTTGGGATATTTTATTCAAACTGATCTTTTCAAGGCAAAATTGTTTCTTCAGTCCCTAATTAGAGTTTGAAAAGATACTTCCCAAGATTAAGATATCAAAATGAAACTCTGGAGTTAAAAATATACACTCCTGGCCTGTCCATGCATGCAATTCAAAAGAGTTTTATATATATATTATTGTTTAATTAGTTTTTACAATAATTAATATTTATGGATTATTTACCACTTTGGTCCACTAAAATATGAATGCATTAAAATTGTATTACGAGTAGCTACTTGTTTGGAGGGGGCATCGGAACAACAATGACGGTGGAAGAATTACAAGTGTTGGAGAAGTACCTGGAAATGTGGATTTATCAGATTCGTTCAGTGAAGGTGATACCAAAATGCATTAAACTTTTTATTTATTCACCCAAAATAAATAAAATTAAATCAATATGACATTCAATTCAAATATTTAATTAACTACATTATTTTCTTAAATGTTTTTTATCTGACCTTGACTACATGTGTGCTTTATTATGATTTACAGATGAATAACATGTTAAGTGACATTCAAACTTTGAAGGACAAGGTTAGCATGAAACTTTGTAGTGCTTTAGTTTTTTTTTTTTTTTTATTGAATTGAGTTTCTTAAATTGTCTTGAATACATTACTTATGCTTCCTTTATAAAGATCAAGTCAAGTCTAAATCATCTGTCTTGGTAATTAACTGATTTGAGTTTTTTTTATAAAGAAGTAAAGATACCCATAAATAAACGCGTATTTAACTAAATATGTTAAAAAATGATATATATATATATATATATATATATATATATATATATATATATTAAAAATATCTTATATATATCTTTCTGATTAATTATTCATAAGATGATATATAATCAAACCTATCTTATAATTTTCGGGTAAGTTGTATGTCGTCTTCTGGTGTTATGAAAGAAAGTTTTAAGGACACGCAATCATAAAAATTGCAAAATTTAATATTTTGTTGTATTATTGTAAATAATTGGTATGGATCTATGCATTACACATCATTTGAAAAATGAGTGACTTTGACCATACATGCAAAGATAGTGAGACTAGATAGAACGTACTTTATAGGGTTAAATACTTAATTTGCCACGGAAGTATTGCTAAGGGAGCGCCCAGTACCCGGAAGTATTTTGGGTATCATTTTTACCTCGGAAGTTTACAAAATAGAGCAAATATGCCCCGGAAGTTTTTTTCGGAGAAAATTTACCCCTGGAAGTTTTGTTTAGGAGCAAATTTTTGTAAACTTTCGGGGCAAAAATGATACAAATCCAACGGTCAAGATCAACTGATGGGCAAAATTGCTATGTTTGTAAACTTCCGGGGCAAAAATGATACCCAAAATACTTCCGGGTGCTGGGCGCTCCCTTAGCAAAACTTCCGTGGCAAATTAGGTATTTAACCCTACTTTTATATCATATGGATTATTAAATATATAAAAACTAATATGCGTGAAAGAAAGAAAAAATGAATTGGGTTTAATTTACTTTTCATATCATTGACCCGCTTGATTGGCTTTTGGTATTTGAAGGAGGGAATACTCAAAGCTGCAAATAATTATCTCCAGGATAAGGTAATAATGAAATGTTCTGTGTTTATATATAAAAATTAATTACTTTTATTTTTTTATGTGTTTTCTACATTAAACTACTGGTATTATTATTCTAAGGCAAGCCAATTATCTCTGTTTTTTTTTAATGGTTAATTTTCAGATTGAGGAGAATACTACTGGAATTACTAACTTTGGACAAGTTGCTTTTGAGACTACTAACCCTTGGATGATGGAAGATGAAATATTTCAGTTTTAGGGAAATGACTTCATTTTGTAACATTGATATGAATATTTAAGTTTTAGTTATTAGTAATAAAAAAAAGGTTTAATGTTTTTGTTTTCGCTGTAGAAATAGGACCCACTCACTTTTATGTGAGTGTGGCAGGAAAAAAAAAATCGGTAGCAAAAGCAGAAACATTAAACTCATAAAAAAAATAAAGGATATTTGGATGTTGTTTGCATAATGGCCCATGTATATCAACTACGTAGTAGTACTGTAGCATGAATAAGGTGTGAAGTAGTGTTGCTGTTTCATCATTACTAAGGGTGTGCATGACAATCATTCTGTTCTCAGCACTGTTTCTGAGATGAAACAGTTTTTTCTGCTTTTTTTTTATTCCCCAGCATAAAAAATAAACCAGTTCATCCCGGAAACAATAAAAAAAAAAAATCGGATTTACCAAACATAATTCCTATCCATTTTTGTTCCTGGGAACAAAAATAAATAAATAAAACTCATTCTGGGAGCGTTATCATGCAGACCCTAAATCTCATGTATAACATTGAATGTTGTCATGCACATTATGTGTATTGCAGTATATTTGCTTTTCTATTTAACAGTGACTAAAAGTATTTAATATTGTTATATAAACTTAAGAATTGAAATAAAAGGGAAGCAATATATTATTTTGAGTTTTAATTAACACTACTCCATCATAATTCGTTTACTGTGGTTATTTTTCTCATCTTTGATGGTACTAAATCGTGAAATAATGATGCATCTTATTTTATGCTCTGAGCAAGTACTTGATGGTTATCAACAAAAATATTTATCTTAAGTTCTCCAATCACATACGATTATGTATCTTATTTTTAAATTATTATTATTTAAATAGAATCCCATATTAAAAAAAAAGATATATGGTCTTGTGTGATCGAAGAACATGATGTAATGAATATAAAGAATTTGATGTAAATATGGTCAGGTTATAACTACATTGAAGACCTAGTCAATAAAGTCAATAGCGTGTACAGGATATGACTTTGAGTTTCTCTCACCTTCTGTGTGAGTTTCTTCTATCTCCTCCGTGAGATTTCTCTCTCCACCGTGTGAGTCCTCCCTCTCCGTCGTCGAGAGTCCCCTCTTTTCCTTTCTCCCATTCCTTTTTTTCCCTCGTCAGTTTTTATCCTTTGCTCTCCGCTCTCTACCTTTTCAGACCCCCCTGTTTTGGTTGTTTTTTTACCACCTAAAATCGTCCATGGATCAAAGCACCAACAACAGCGGTATTAAACATTCAAAGGCTGTGCACCTGAATTTGTCCTCCCCAATGAAGAACCCTAGTGGGGAGGCTGGAGACGGACAAGAATCTGAATAAAGGCATTGTCATCTCTATGATTAAGAAGGGCTGGGGGCTTGACAAAGACATGGAATTCCATGAATTGCCGGACCACAATGCTTTTCTCTTTCGGTTTCCGAAGCTAGATGATTATAACAGGGTATTAAAGGGTCGTCCGTGGTCGATTCAAGGAGCCATGCTGAACCTGCAACATTGGGACGAACTCACCGTGTTTCATGAAGTTAACTTTGGGTGGTGCCCTTTCTGGATCCAGTTTCACGGGTTACCTCACATAGCCTTTGATGGTGAAAATGCAATCACGCTGGGAAACGCAATAGGAAGGGTTGTCATGTATGAGGCTCCAAAGGTGAGGGGAAAACTCTCTAGAACATTCATTCGTGTCCGGACCATTATCAACATCCTTGAACCTCTCACTCCTGGTTTTTGGGTTCCCCGGCCACAAAGAGAACCGATCTGGGTTATTGTAAAATATGAACGTCTCCAGAATTATTGCTACGATTGTGGGAGGATCGGACATGAAGCGCGGAACTGTAAATTCCTAACTGATAGCACTGAGGAAGAAGAATCTGGAAACAGAGTTGGTAACGGGCTCAGCACCCCCCATGTGAAAACAATTGAAAACGCTTTGGTGGTTCATGATGACCATTGGGATGAGACGGCGGTGCTAAGGGCAAGGCAGCCGCCGGCTAATGAGTCTCCTGGTGACCGGAGGAGGGAGGATGTCCCTGACAGATATGGAAATTCCTGTGATTATGGCGCAACCTCCACCCCTCAATTATTGAATTGCGCAATCCTCGGTAACGGTCAAAAGAGCAGGAATGCCTCAGTTAATGCCCACGTTCAAAAAGAATGTCAAGTGGTGGAAACCCCTATAATCATGGAGCCCATGATTACGATCCCGGATTTAGTGCATCAAGCAACGCCCCCTCAATCTTCTCCGTCAGTTATGCCTACCAGAATTGGAAACAACTGCAATCCCGGCGGATCCTTCGCCCACTCATCTCTAAATGACGCTGACTCTGGTAACGGGATTGAAAACATTCAAGTAAGAGCCAATTCTCCCATACAAATGGAAATCCAAATTAATACGATGCCCATAATCATGGAACCCATGCTGGATAATCTAAACTCTTTTCCCCTTTCACCGCCCCTCCATCAAACGCCAACGGTCAAAACCTCATCCAATATTTCTCAAACCCTAATACAGTTGGACCCGGTAACCCAGACCAACACCATACCCATAACCCAGCCCGAGAACCCACCATACCGGGTCGAATTCCCAGACCATGATGCTGATCCTCTGACCTCCCCCCTCCCCCTTGTTGGTCTCTCCCCTATCAGCGGTTACTAGTAGCCTGAACCGTATCCACCTTAAACGTAACCAAGACCCTCTGGAAGATGAACTGTTGCTAAACCCTACTAAGAAACGTCTATTCTTCCTAGAACCAGCTCCATCTCCTACCCCCAATCACCTAGACCAGACCTCCCCTCCTAAGGCTCAACGTGTAAGTTGCCGTAAACTAAAGAGCACTATGCGGGGAATCAAAGGCAATCGCAAGGTCAAGCTTGCAGAAATATCATCCAGTATTGACCTTGTAAGTACCTCACCCCTGGAGCCCCAACCTACCAACTCCAATAATATTCCCCCTCTCTATTTGGAAACCCCAAATACCGCCGATGGTTGCCACCAAGCAGCCATCGGTTCGCCATGAGTCTTCTAGCTTGGAACTGTCAGGGGTTAGGGGTTCCCCTGACAGTCAAACACCTGAAAGAGGTTTGCAGAAATAAAAAACCCCAACTGGTCTTTCTAATGGAGACAAAAAATAAACAACCGTTTGTTACCAAAATCAGGAAAGGATGTGGATTTGATGAGGAATGGATAATTGATCCCCTGGGATTAAGTGGAGGCCTTGCTTTGTTCTGGGATAAAAATACTACTGTGAATATTCTTTCCTCATCCAATTATGTCATCCATACTTCGGTTTTTGACCCCTCAACTAAGTTCCCTTACTACATCAGCTTTGTCTATGGCCCCCCAACAGAAAATGACAGGTTAGCAGTCTATGCAGACATCATCAAGTTTGCCCAATGCCAGTCGGAGAGTTGGATCTGTTTGGGCGATTTCAATGACATCACATCTCATCAGGAAAAGCAAGGGGGAAAGCCGAGAGCCATTCGGAAGATTCTAAATTTCCAAAAATTTATTTCTGATTGCTCACTTATTGATTTGGGTTTCAATGGTTCCTGGTTCACCTGGTGCAACAGAAGAGAAGCGGAAGCAAAAATTAGAGAAAGGATAGACCGAGTGATGGGGAATGATTCCTTCTGTCATAATTTCCCTTTTGCTCAAGTTTTCCATATTGATCCCCTGAGATCCGACCATCATCTGTTGTTTGTTGATTTTCATCATGTCTCTAATAATAAATTAAGACCTTTTAGGTTTGAGGATTATTGGACTGTTCATAGTGATTTCTTGCAGGTTGTGCATAATAGCTGGACTATGGGTAATTCACGGTGCACAAATATTATTGATAACTTTGCTCTAAATTTGAATAATTGCAGGAAAAATCTTATTAATTGGAGCAAACAAACCTTCCCTAATCGTAAAAAAGCTATTGTATTTCTGCAATCCTGCTTGAGCGCTATTCGACAGGGTTGCCAAGATGCAAATAGCAAAAAGGAGGAAGTAACACTCTTGCAGAATATTGAGGGGCTTATAGACCAAGAGGAAAACTACTGGTGGCAGCGCTCTCGAATCTCTTGGCTCCAATCTGGAGACAAGAATTCCAGTTTTTTTCACCTCTCTACCCTCATCCGAAGAAGGAAAAATGCGATCTTGAGCATTAAAGATGCAAGCGGGGTGTGGACCACTGATAAGGGTACTATAAATAATTTGTTCACTTCCTTTTTCACTAATCTCTTCTCCTCTTCAGGGCCGAGACAGCTCTCTAATGCTACTGATCCCATAGAACCCAAAATTGATGTTGTCTCCAATGAGCTCCTGCTCCGCCCTGTCACATGTGAAGAGGTCCGCCTTGCAGCTTTTGAGCTTGGGGGTTCCAAGGCACCTGGACCTGATGGCTTCTCAGGTAAATTTTACCAGTCTTCATGGTCGGAGGTAGGTGATACAATTGTTCATATGGTTAAGGATTATTTTGATAGTACTCTCCCCCTTGAAGGTATTAATGGAACAAATATCACTCTCATCCCTAAAATAGATAAACCTGAGTCAGTCTCACACTTCCGTCCTATTGGTCTTTGTAATTTTTCCTATAAAATCATTTCTAAAGTACTGGCCAACAGGATGAAAGGGTGTCTTGATAAATGTATCTCCCATAACCAGGGCGCCTTTGTGCCAGGCCGCTTAATTCAAGATAACATTATCATAGCTCATGAAGTTTTCCATTATCTAAGACGTAAGAAAGATGGTAATAAATATGAATTTGCCTTAAAAATGGACATGAGTAAAGCCTATGATCGTGTTGAGTGGGACTTTTTGAAAGCTGTGTTACTTAAGTTTGGGTTTTCGCATAAATGGGTTACGCTTGTTATGCAATGTGTGGAGTCTGTGCACCTTAACCTTTGTATTGCAGGTGAGAAAGTTGCCTCCATTAGCCCGGGGAGAGGCCTTCGACAAGGGGATCCTCTATCGCCGTACTTGTTTATATTGTCCTTGGAAGCCCTCTCCTGTATGATCAATAAATCCCTCTCCCAAAGTCAGCTTACTGGGATCAAGCTAAGTAATCATTGCCCTCTTTTGTCTCATAGCTTCTTTGCAGATGATGCCTTGTTTTTTATGAATGCAGAAATTCAAAATTGCAAAACCTTGTCAGATATTCTTCAAAATTATTGCTTAGCGTCGGGCCAACAGGCGAACTTGGAGATATCCAGCATTGTGTTTTCTGAGAACACCCCTGAGGCTTTACGTCATTCTATTTGTGGCATCCTGGGCATTGTTGAGAGTCTAGATCAAGGCAAATACTTGGGCATTCCAAGTGTGTGGGGAAAAACAAAGCATCAAGCACTAGCGTACGTCCGTGAAAAAATGAGCAAAAAAGTTCTCGGCTAGAGTAGCAAGCATCTTTCTTTTGCAGGGAGAGAAGTCATGATTAAAGCAGTTATCAATGCCATCCCGGTTTTCCCTATGTCCTGCTTCAAGTTCCCGGTCAAGACCTGTAAAGAACTCAATAGCCTAGTCACTCATTTCTGGTGGGAAGGCCAAAATAAAACTCATTGGGTGGCTTGGAGTAAATTGACACGACCTAAGTCTGAAGGCGGCATGGGTTTTCGGGACTTCATCAATTTTAATGATGCCCTCCTTGCAAAATCAGCTTGGCGCTTATCACAGAATCCAAATGATCTATGGGCCAGGGTGATTAAAGGCCTCTACTTCCCTAATGGCTCCTTTCTTGAAGCTAAAAAGGGGCACAGAGCATCATGGTGCTGGAATAGTATTCTTGAGGGACGAAACTTCATCAAAAATGACTTGTGTTGGCAAATAGGCGATGGGAAGTCTGTTCGAGTATGGCAAGACCAGTGGATACCATCTATTCCCACATGTAGACTTGCCACGAATGATGAGACTCTCATGAAATCCCAGCGCCCAGTAGCTGATCTAATTTCTAGTACAGATGGCTCTTGGGAATTAACTCATATCAGGCAAAACATTTGTGATCAGATTGGGGAGGCCATCTTAGCAATCCCCCTCCCTCGAATCCCTACTGATGACAAGCTGAGATGGACCAAATCAAAAAATGGCATCTATTCGGTCAAACTGGGGTATTATAATGCAACTACAACGCTCAACATTCCTACCCATTCTAATGGCACTCCCGTCTCTCTAACCAGCGAAGTTTGGAGAAATAGTTGGAAGATAAAGGCGCTCCCAAAAGTGGTTAATTTTATATGGAGAATTTTATCGGATGCTATCGCCACGAATAAGGCCCTTGTTGTTCGTAAGAGGGGAAGTACTGAGTTATGCAGCAAATGAGTCAATCGAGCACCTGTTTTTTCACTGCGCTTGGGTGCGTTGTGTTTGGTTCGGGTGTAGGTTGTCCATCAAATGCGACCTTGACAATATTCAGTGCTTCAAAAGGTGGTGGCTGGAACTAATAAACCCGCAATGCCCCCTTACTGACTTTGATCTAGCTCATATCAGCTGGCTTCTCTGGTTCATATGGAAAAGTCGGAATGAAAAGGTGTTTAATGATAATGAGCCTAACCCATCACTGGTCATAGAACAAGCCTCTCAGGCTCTATCGAGTCATTGGAAAGCCAACTATTCCAAGATCAATGGAGAAATCACCAAAGCCCCCAAGCCGAATACCTACTGGACTCCCCCTCCAGAACCTCGCCTTAAAGTCAATCTGGATGGTGCTTTCCACGAGCACACTAAAACAGCCGCTATAGGCATCCTCTGCCGTGATAATTGGGGGGTAATGAAGTGGGCCTTTGTTGACAAAATCAAGTCTATTTCAGCTTTTATGACTGAGTCTCTAGCTCTTAAGAGGGCTCTGATGATTGTTCAAGATCTGGGGAACAAAAACGTCATCTTCGAAACGGACTGCCAAAACCTTGTGTTCAGTTTGGAAAAAAACCAGCCCGATCGGTGTGAGTGGCAATCCTGTGGCATTCTTGCTGATATCCTTAACATTCTTCGGTCCGAGCCCTGCTTCTCGATCCAATTCATCCCTCGCCAGGGAAACAAAGCAGCAGACTTTCTTGCTGCATCCACTTGTAAGGGGGTGTGCCCAATTGGGTGGGTGGAAAGACCCTTACCCCCTTTGTTACTGTTTCTGGAGGAAGATTCGAAGAACTCAAGGTATCTGTCAAACCAGCCCTCTGTTCCTCTCAGCCTTGTCGACCCTGGTTGAATTATTCTGGCCCCTGTATTGGAGTAGATTTAGTCTCTACTTCAGCTTTTGGTTCCCAGCTGTTTCCTTTTTTTTCTTTGTCTGTTTCTGGTGTATTTTTTTCGCCTTTGTTTTGCTCTTTGCTTTGGCTGTATGCGTTTTTCTGGTTCATTTCTTTCTCTGTTGGCCTTTGTTGCCCTCATGTCTTTGTACCTGTTTTGTTATTAGGAATGAAGTCTCCTAGAATTGTTCAAAAAAAAAATAAATCATCAAATTTTTGCATATATATATATAATGGTTCTTTTTTACTTATAATAAGAGCACCTTACTTAACAGGTTTTTTTTAGAACAACCGTCTTTATTTGATGCTTTTTAAAAACTGCCGTCAAATAAGACCACCTTATTTGACACTTTCTTTTTAATGTTGTCAATTAAATAAAGTGACCTTATAATTTTTTAGGGTTTAATGTTTCTACTATTGGTGCATAAATATTTTTTTTACCACACTCACATAAAAGTAAGTAGGTCCCATTGTAAAGAGAAGAGAGAGAAAATATTATTCGGATCTACTTACTTTTATGTGAGTGTCACAGAAAAAATATTTTTGCAATAAAAGTAAAAATATTAAATCTAATTTTTTATTATGCATAGTTATTTTATATTATTTATTTTTAGGGTTAAGCTGTCAAGGTGTAAATTTATCCTAACTTTTTTTATTCAGGAGTACTGGGTATTTAAAATCTGTTTGGAGTACAATGTTATTTCAAAAATATCAAAATTGTAGTAATGTTTGTCACCGTTGAAGTTGAAGAAGTTAATTTTGACTGAATGACCGTTAATTCCTGCCTTCAGAGGTTTCACTCACTCATGCTGACATGGCTCTGTCACCCTCCTATTTTTCAACCTTCAATGCCCCTTTGACCGTTAGGGTTTCTGATCTCATGGGCAGAAACAACGTTGGAATTTATTGTGTGCAGTCTCTTAAAATGAAAATAATATTTTAATTTCCATTTTCAAACAAAAAATATTTTTAATTTAAAAATTAATTGGAAAATATATCTACATAGTGCATGTCTCACCCTAGAGCTGGGAATCAGGGCCGGCCCGTGAAGGGCCAGGGCCAGCCCTCCAGGGCCTGAGGTAAGAAAAACATCTGTTTTTCAAAGCCCGGCCCAAGAGCACCAAGGTCAGGGCCGGCCCTCCAAGGCCCGCAAATTACTATTCGAAATTTTAACTATTTTTCCTCCGTTTTTTTTTTAAGAAATATAATTAGTAAATTACTATACGAATCATTCAATAAATAAGCACAATCATTAATTCATTATTAAAAGCAAACTATGTTCACAAATAACTCACATAAAACATAAGAAGCATATCACTAGGCGACATTAATACAATGACTATTATTGTCGTCATCTTCGCTACTATCATCAATTCTAATAACATTTGATTGTTCTTCACTTTGAGTAGTAGCATCTGGCTCATGAGTAAGAATATCATGAATTTCTTCTCCCACATCATGAACACATCCATAATCTTTATTTGGAACAAATAATAAACCAAATCATAAAATTAGAGTATAGTTATTATGTATTTGTAGTTAAATGGATAAATAACTCTATAATAAATACAAAATATATATCAATTAAAAAAGGAAAAGAAGAAAAAACTACAGTGAAAAGGGCCGGCCTGAGGCCCTCCAGGGCTGGCCCGTTTAAGCCCGAGGCCCTTCAGGACTGGCCCTACAGGGCCAATTTCAAATATCTCGTCCATTTTTCAAGCCTGACCCTAGACGGGTCAGGGCTTAAACGGGTCGGCCCGATTTCCCGGCTCTATCTCACCCCAACGAATGATACCGTGAAGAAAAGAAGTGGGGTGGCCGGGAGGGGATTTTCTATTTACTACCCACCACCACTCACCACCTATTTAAAAGCCATTTGTACTCATTTTTGCAAAAAAAAAAAATGGATACATTTTTTTAGAGTTGTTTTTATTTATAAAGGATACACATTTTCTCCCACACCTCTTTATCTTTTTACATTCACACATCTCTCTCTTTTATTAATTTATTAATATAGTCAAGATAGGTAAAATTGACAAAACCCCAATTTAACGCTGTACAATTGAGACTTATATTTTGAACAAATTTTTTTTTTAAGTATAGGTGACTTGTGGTAGGTCCTTAGTACTCGAGAAAAAAAAGTAGGTCCTTAGTACAAGATTCAATTTGTAAATATAAGATCACCGAGTCTTGTATTAAAGACTAGTAGTGTTAAAAGGGGGGTGCACGAATTTTGAGAGTTTGAACAAGAATCATTAATAGAACAAGGGAGAAAACAGATGAATGCATTCATTTTCTATCAACTACCACCTCTTATTTACTCTTCCAATTTCGATGGCCTATTAAACCCCATATTCTTCTTCTTCTTCCCTCATCTCTCCAAAAACGTAACCCCCCGACTTCTTACTGCAAAACATTATAACTTTTGATATGGCTAAGTCCTTGACGTTGCAGCCTCCTCCATTAGTATCAACTCTTGTTATTGTTGTGCTTTGCATGGTCATGGTGGTGGTGGAACCAGTAAGAGAAATGGTGCCCGCCATGTTCATATTTGGTGATTCTCTCATTGATAATGGCAACAACAACAACATTCCTTCCTTCGCGAAGGCCAACTATTTCCCTTATGGCATCGACTTCACTGCTGGCCCTACTGGTCGCTTCTCTAATGGCTTCACCATCGTTGACGCTATAGGTATTTTTCTTTTATTCTATATATATATATTTCTCAGAGGAAAGTTAGAGTGAACTTTCTCTTTTTCCTTTTTGGTGCAGAAATATCTTCTTCATCTGCACTGAGATCATTCAGTTCTTTTAAGAGACACAGATCATTACTTATAAGTCATACTCCCTTGGATATTCTTACCCCACTTAAATAGATGGTCAAGCCTCCCTCATATTCACATACATGTCTATTTCTCTTAGATCTGTGTCTTATTTTTATCTTCTTCTTTTTTTGGTCAACAGGTGTCTTATTTTTATCACTATTTATTTTATTCTTCTTTTTTACTTGTACACCTGAAGTAATTACCTACAGTATTTCTCTCTTTTGCTTTAACTGGATATGTGTATATATATATATCTTGTATAATTAATCTGATTATATATATCCTCATCAATAGCTTAAGGAGAAAGATACATAGGCGGGGCCCCCTTATCAGTGTGATTCTCTCATAGGTCTCAGAATTAGTTTTTTCTCTTCTTTGCTTGGCCAACCATAAGCTGAGACCAACTAAAATATCCTTGGAATGAAAACATTTAAAAGGAAAAAAAAAAAAAACTGTGGGCAGTGAATAATACAATGCGAAACATCGAGTATTTACTGAACCTTCGCTACTCATAAAGATGGACCAGTTATGTCTCTTTCATCTTTTAGACCACTCAAAATTTACCATAATGAGTTGCTGTCATTAGTCATTACTGCTTTATCTTTATGCATATTATTTTTTTCCCATTTTGAATATATAGAGAGTATATAATAATCATATGTGTGCATATATAATGATGCAGCTGAACTGCTTGGACTTCCCTTAATTCCTCCGTACTCTCAAGCATCAGGAGATCAAATGCTTCATGGAGTCAACTATGCTTCAGCAGCTGCTGGAATCCTTGACATCACTGGAAGAAACTTTGTATGTGTTCTTTATTAAATATATAGTCATAAAAATCCATTCTTTTTATTTGTTATTTTTTAGTTGTTACTTGTTATCATTAAATATTTTTAAACACTGTCATTTCACTAAATATAGGTCAAATCATAATAAATGTCAAAATAAATCTTTTTGATTTGGCGGTTGTCATTATTGAATGTTTTAAAACGGTATCCTTTCACTTTGTACTAGAAACCCATTAACTACAATGAATGCATTACATTTTCATTCATATGTTATCCCTTTTTTATTGTAAGGGGCATGCATTAATGGTATTAGGATACAAGTGGATCGAACTGTGATCTTTCACTTACTAGAAAACTTTCATGCCATTAAGCTTACAAAGTCATTGGTTCAGTACGCATGTATTCTGATATGATGGTTGTTATAATTTTTTTAAAAGCATCATTCCATGTAGTATAGCTGATGATCGTGTGATGAGAATTGTTAGATCAAATGAATGTACCACTTTGTTTCTTATTATAATTCCACTTGTAGGTGAAAATTTTTTGTCCTCAATTTCTAGTTAGAGATTAATAATAATGATTGTTTTTCAATTTCACCTTTATTTAATTCTCGTTGGTAATAGAGAAAGAGGAGAGAGACGTGAGAATGATTTGTCAATGTAGAGAGAGAGAAAATTTTGATCACAGTGAACTTAGGAAAATTTATCAATTTAAAACATACTTAATGACATAACTATTATTCTTTGGTATGTAAGAAATAATTAAAATTCAGTTATTGATCACAAACTTTAAATTTTGCTCTTGAATGAAGGGAAATTAATTAATTGTGAGCAGGTGGGGCGCATACCATTCAATGAACAAATAAGGAACTTCGAGAACACATTGAATCAAATAAGAGCAAATGTAGGGGCAGAGGAAGCAGCAACAAGTATTGGGAAATGCATTTTCTTTGTTGGAATGGGAAGCAATGACTACCTCAACAACTACCTTATGCCTAATTATCCCACTCGCAATCAATATAACGCTCAGCAGTATGCTTCACTCTTGACTCAGACCTATGCTCAGCAGCTCACTGTAAGATTCTAACATCATGTTCCTTCAACATTACTTTTTCCAGGAAATGAATGAATCCTATATGCGTGTGATGTGACACAGGAGCTTTACAATCTTGGAGCGAGGAAATTTGTGGTTGCAGGGCTTGGCTTAATGGGATGTATTCCCAGCATTTTGGCTCAAAGTATGAGTGGAAGCTGCTCAGAAGAAGTGAACTTGCTTGTTCAGCCTTTTAATGAAAATGTGAAAGCCACTTTGAGCAATTTGAATGCCAATCTTCCAGGTGCAACCTTCATATTCATGGACGTCGCCAACATGTTCCGGGACATTCTTCTCAATGCAAGATCCCATGGTACACTCGCTAGTATACGAAGTTGTTGACTTTCTACCTCAGTTCCAATAGCAACTAGATTCACATGTCAAGTAGTGATATTATTCTTACTTAGTGTTGGGGGATGAGCAGGGTTTAGTGTGGTGAACAGAGGGTGCTGTGGAATAGGGAGGAACAGAGGACAAATAACGTGCCTGCCGTTCCAAACGCCATGCCCAAACAGAAGGCAGTATGTGTTTTGGGATGCATTCCACCCAACCGAAGCATTCAACATTCTCATGGCAACTATGGCTTTCAATGGCCACTCCTCCTTTGTCTTTCCTCTCAACATCAACCAGCTTGCTCAACTCTAACTTACTTTTCATTACCAGCTCATTTATGTTTGATTTTGTAACAAATCTCACTGCTACTGCATGGGGTTATTTCCTCACAATATTTGGAGACACTTTCATCTAGAGTAAATTAGATTTCATGCCCTCAAGTTAATGCTCCCTCCACTCTATAATATAAAAGGCTGGATAATTAATTCATGAATGATAAGAAAATTAGTAGTAACAAAAATATATTGATAAAGAAGTTCACCAAAATAGGCTGCACGCCTGCACCTCATCTCAATGACACTTGGATTATACATCGCACAAGGAAATTTCTTTCTTTCTTTTTGATAAAAAGACAACGAGAATCAAAGAGTTCACAAGGAAATTTCTGAACCCTTTGATTCTCCTATTTGTAAAGAAATAAATTCCGCCATATCTCAATATATTAATACAAATCCCTGAACACTTTATATTGAAATAGGAATTAAAAATATGGTAAAGCATTCGGCTAATATGCCATTAATTGAGAACTGGACCCATACTCAATGTCGCGTACGTTGATAATAATAAAACCCGGTCACACTAGAATCACATTCAACTGGAAATTTATCTATCCAACAGCCAAGTGACAATGGAAAATTATCAACCAGTTACCCAACAGTACTCTGCTAGAAGGTCCCGCAAAAGTTTAAATTCTATATTATACACTAAAATCCTTGACAAAAATGCAAAGATTCAATCCTTGTCACATTTAAACTCAACTATCCTTCATAATCTCCCTGAGCAAATTTTGTCTCCGAATAAAAGACAGCCACTACTTGATTGCCACCGAATTTTCGTCCATTCAAGCCAGCCCGTGCTTTTGTTGAACCATCAACATCAGCATACTCCAAAAACACCTACAGGTACACTGGCTGCATTAACAATTTATACAAAGCAAAATACCAAAAAACAACACAAAACAAATATATTCCTCAACCTGGACTTCTACCATGCCAATCAGCAAAGCACTTGTTTTAGAGCTTGGTTTTAAGTTTAAACTACCTCAACTTTTCCACTAAGGTGTATTTTAGGAATTCATAACACCAACAAAACAAACAGCCTTGGCTGTTTATCCATCGTAAATAAGATTTCTATAAGCCAGTATGTAGCATTTGCATGTATGTATACTATTTGCATATTGTCAATATTAGTAATTCATCTGAACATCCTAGATAAAAGCAAAGGAAATTTATATGCTAGTAGTAAAACTGCTATTATGTATAAAAAAAGTCCACTTCAACTTGTGCTTGATTAGAAAATGGGAAGCAACTTAAAAGAATCAAGGACAGAGAAGCAGGTGATGGGGCACAGAATGAAGAACGAGCTGATCAGATAAGATCATATACCTTTCCAACTCCAGGTGCTGGCTCCGCATTCAGTTGGGGGCGAGGTATCACAACATTAACCAAGGTGCCTGCAGATGATTTAAAAAAGTGATAAATTACAGAGAAAAACATTACTAAAAATATTCAGTGAAACTAAGTAAAATTGAACATAGATGGAAGGCTATGGAGGCTTCTGTCTTTATGTTAGGCCTGATAATGTGTGAATACAAATAGCTGTAAAACAAATAAATAACAAAAAAAATTATTAATATAAATGCATAATAGGTTGCAGAAAGAGACAAGCGAACTAAACCAGTCAATTACCAAATTTAGCGCACTCTGTTCTCATATCATCAACAATTTCTTCATAGTCCTCATCATCTTTAAGCTCATCAGCAGATATGGCATTAGTTAAACAAACAACCTTCGTTGCCACCAATGCTGGCTGAAGCATGAGTTTCTAATGAATTTAATAAACCTCAATTAGAATGCAAATAACACAAAATCATAAGATCTTTGATATTGTATATCACTTATAGCACCCAATATCATCAAACCTGTATCGCAATTTGTTGCTGTGCATGCATTAATATGCTTTCTTGCTCAGGTTTTGGCTGGTTTGCACCTTGATTGGCTCGTCTAACTGTAAGAGTCTTATCTCCCATTTTTATTCCATTCAGAGCTGCACAGGCAATATCTGTAACTGCAAGATCTTGATAAACACAGAATGCATAACCCTTTGAGTTTCCTGTTTCCCTATCTTTCACCAAATCAAAGCCCCGAAGGGGACCAAAAGTCTCTAAAAGCTCCCGGATCTGCGTTTCTGTGAAGTAATAAGGAAGACCACCCACAAATATACGATCAGGACCATCAAGTCCACCAGCAGAGCCAGGGGTTAGGCCCACAGCGCATAGATTCAGGTTCGGATTAGGCTGGCTAGGACCAAGGGTTGCGGCTAGGGAAGGATTATAATCAGTAGGCCTCCTTACTTTGACAGGTGCCCCCTGCAACAGAAAAATGGGAAATAAAACCAAATTTAATAATCCTAATGCTCTCATTCACAGATATAATCAGTCACAACTCACAAGCATGTCTTAACTAGTTAATGAACTCATGAAAGAAAAGATCCCACAACTTTGGGTAACATATATACCAAACATTAAATACCTCAAAAATAATCCCATCTAGAGCCATTGCATTGCTAGCTTCCTCAACAGATCTCATTTCAACAAAAGCAAATTTCTTGTCATGGTTAATATAGACATTAACAACAGCATCACCTGCATACACAAGACACAGGAGTAAGTCGAAGAGGTAATAAAACTGATCAATCACAAAAGATATGCAATGCATCAGAAAAAGACCGGTTTACATCATTCTATATTTTTATTACCTGGACCAGCAGTATTTCCTCCAATCTTAGCCATGACCTGACTGAAGAAAGTTGCAACAGACTGCAGTATAACAGGCATCATAATGATTAGAACACTGAAAGCAAAAGCTGTCACCAACAATACCAGCACAAATAAAACTTCTAGGACTCGCTTACTATTTAGCTATAACGTCCATAACCAGAAGGTGTAGTAAGACAAAATAAATTGACTCCCAAGGTAAGAAGTTATAAGCTTCAAAAGAAAGGAGAAGGTGAAAGGGTACATTACAAAAAATCACCAATAAAATAATTAAAAGAAAGCTTTTTCTAAAAAAAAAGTAATTTAGCTGGCCACCAAAATCTCATTCCAATCTCATCAAAATATTAGAACAAGCTGGAAGTTCAGGCATGGGCTGAATAATTTTTTATTTTTAAAAAGACTAAGAACTGAACATAAAACACCATAATTTTCAAAGTCATGAAAGGAGACATAAGGCATGCCCACAAAAAGTAAAAAAAAATAGAATATATGATAGATGATAGATATACCAGCTTCCACAGGAAGATTCAGTACAAGCCACCACTTCCATGCAACAATAACAAATATAGAAAGACCATACAAAAGGGAATGCAAAGACTCAGGACCAATAGTTAATTTGTTTAAAGATTATTCCTCAACTAGTTTAATGTTAACATCCGATACCTGTTCATTGGCTGTAGGAGGGAGTCCTCCAACATAAACCCGCCTGGCATGTCGAGTAGCCTGCATGTTCAGCTCAAATATCAAATAAAGCCAATATTGGGAGGAGAACTGCTTTGGGGGGGGAGTTCAGTACCTGCTGGGTCATAGCCTGGACTGGCATGACGGGGAGGGCACTGAATGGCTGCATCTTGAAGCAGAATAAACCAAGAGAGTGAAATTAGATACAACTCTAACCCTGAACACACACCATAGGTGGGGTTATTAAGACAGATACCTGATTGGTAGCAATTGGAAACATATTTTGAAACATTCCAGGAATTGTGGGATTCGCCCCAGGGATCTGACCTGCAAAGAGAGACAACTGTGTTTCAGCCCAATTTCAAATATTTAACCTCACTATCTATTACATAAGCCCAGAAGACTCTTACTGCTTCAGTTTGCCAGAGCATAATCATATTTTAACCTCATTCCATAATATATAAACTGATATTAAAGGAACATCGGAATCAAACTCTAGAAATAAACTTATAAGGCTACCAAAGTAGGCAATAGTTTCCAGTTGAAGACGAACAAGACCCACCAAAAACCGGTGCATTGATTCCTCCGTGGACATAAAAGCTACAGATGTCGGCTCACGCCCATTGTCAGCACAGTGGGGCTAGTAGCCCAACATTGCCTTCTTAGAACATAAGACCATACATAGAAACAAAAGAAACAAACACCAAACACAAGACAAAAAACCAAAGCATCTTTTAGTTCCAGAATTATATGGCCAATTAAAAAGGAAAAAAAGACAAAATTACACACCATTGGAGACCAGTATTTGAAGAGCTATACACTCGGATTAAAACAGAATATGGCTTACCAAGATAACACCATGCAATTTGATATGAACTTTCCATACTAAAACCAACAAAAAAAGAAGGCAGTTAAGATAACAAGCATTTTTGGAATTTACATGAGTAAATCTACCTGCAACAGCAGCACCGCCAGCTAACATTGCTGAAGCAGGAGGAGCCATATCAAAACCGCTAATCCTTTTGCTGTAAGTAAACAGAGTTAGTATTCAGATAATAAATGCTGCCATTTACATCAAGTGAAATTTGACCGGAAGTAAATATGATAAATCAGTGTCATCAATTGCATGGGGGGGGGGGAGAAAGTGGCGACCCCAGAAACCACCAAGCCACAATGACAGATAGTAAGGAATTATAGAGTTAGTATTCCAGTTAAAAAGCTACTTTTTATATAAAGTTAAGTTTTATTATAAGTAAGTATAATGAACCAGCATCATCAATGGAATGTGGGGCCAGATGTAGGCAAACCCAGAAACCACCATGCCGCAATGGCAGATAATTTGGAAGCTGGAAGCCCCTTTCAAAATGAACTGCCAGCACATACATTCTTTCCAATGTGTGCAAGAACATGCAATAAACTGAATGTTACTTATCTATCTATGACATACCTCTTTGAGCGTGAACGAGAACGTGACTGTGATCTATGCTCAGATTTATGCTCAGATCTACCCCTTGAACGAGAAGGAGAACGAGATCGAGACCTACGCTTAAGCTTATCCTCTCTATCATAATCCCTTCGTCTGTATTGTCAAACAAGCAAAGAAAAGTTTGAGAAATGTTGAAAATAGCAATGCTCTATTTCAATAAATGAGATCTTAAATTCACATTAGAGAACATATTGTGCATTGAACCGGTAAAAATTGAACACCATGGAACTGATGCCAATAAAACAAGAGCCACAATCAAATGGATGCATTAATATCCCAAATCAAATAATTTTTTCACCTGTCATAGTCTCGGCTTCTGTAGTAATCATCATCATCTCTATCCCTGCCCCTTTCCTTTCTCTCACCACGATCCCTGTGCCGATCTCTGTGATGGCGATCCCTATCTCGGTCCCTTTCCTTCTCCCCATCCCGATCTCTTTCCCGGTCTTTGCTTCTCTCTCTGTCTCTATCTCTGTCCTTGCTTTTCTCCCTGTCCCTGTCCTTGTCCCTTTTCCTTTCTTTATCCCGCCCCTTCTCACGTTCCTTTTCTCTGCTTCTCGAAGATTCTCTGTCATAATCACGTGATCCATGCTGCCAAATAATACCATTAGCACAGAGTACACAGACAGTGATCAAACATATGAATATGACCAAAGACTTGGATGGCTTTCAGCAACAACAAACCAAAAACTAACCGATGAACATTCACATACAACTGCTAAATTATTAAATGCCATAAGTACCAAGCATGTTAAGAATGTTTTGCCCACTATCTTTCAATATTAAGGAACTTTTGTGAGGTATCTTCGCAAAACACCAGCAACTGGCCCAGCAGTTGAACCTCAATGCATACAGAGATTCTAATAAAATATCCAAAGCCAGTAAGAGAAATGAAGAAACATCCTGTAAAACCAATACCTCATTAAAAAAAAAAAAAACTCAGTCTCACCGGTCAAAGTGTTAGAAGTTGAAACGTGGAAAAATATATGTTCATGCACATGTTTAATACTTCTACTTCGTTCTGCTTTTATTTTAATTGGAACACTACTGTAGTACGTTAAGGATACATAAGCAGCAAAGAAACAACAAAGAGAAAAGTGTACAAAAAGGACCCATCAAGATTATAAACATAGACTAAAAGAACAGCCCATTCATGCTAAGAAAGGGGGAAATTATAAGTTCCACAAACAATGTCGGCTCATAACGATAAAGGTTTTTATTTGTTCTCACAACGTCAAGAAACATGATGAGACTCGGAAAACGGACAATACCCACAACCCAATCCCATGTGGCAGAGTATCAGAGTGCAAAAACAAACATGTAATTCATCCAAAACCCTAACCGAGGTCCAAATCAGGGCTTCTAATTAAAGCCATCGTCTTAACACTAGAAAGAGCTGGAAAGCAAGGAGATTCGGACAGATCAAGCAGACTAGAGACATCTGATGCAGGTTCCAAGAGAAACACAGACATGGAGAGAGAAAACATACGTGAGACTTGGAGTCGCTGTGATCGTCAGGACCTCCATGGCTACTTTCACGCGGCAGAGGAGAGGAGCCACCGTCGTAGGTATCGACTTCCTCTCCGTTGCCCTCGTATCTCTCTCCGTACTCCGGCATCTTGCTCTTCTCAGTTCCAACCTCGGTCGTTCAAAGCTTCAGAATGTGCTTCGCAAGGTCTATGACTATTATATCCAAGAGTCGGGTACAGACCAAAGTACTAAACCTCGCACGGGTGAGTTGGGGGAACAGCGTAAAGCCCAACGTCGATATCACGGTAGAAGCCCAAACCCTATTTACTATATAGGTACATTTTTTCCATTATTGGCGGGTCAAAATTAGAATTAAGGATAAAGGGGCAAAAATACACTTGTGTTTTAGGAGCGACTAACACCAAATGTTTTTTTTTGTGTAAAATTATACATGAACTTTCAAGATTAGGGTAAAAATATCATCACCATCATATTGACTTAATAGACATTACTTTTGCAGTGGACCCACATTATTAAAAGAAATAAAAATGTCTAACTTTTTTAATTGACTTTATTGTGTCCCTCTATCAGTCGCTCATCACCCTCCTTCAAGCTGCATCGATCCTCCTTCTCCCGCTACTGCTCGTGCCGTCGTGTGTGCAAGCTTTCTCTCTTCCTTAGATCTCAACACCAACTCAACGGACTTAAATCCGAAAAACTCTGTAGGACGCACAATCTTAAGGAAAACTCGATTTCATCTCTCTCCCTCATATTGCAACGCACGATTCAAGCTTCTTTGGTTTAATGGTTAACAGATTGTCAGGTTTGGCTCATCGGCAACACAATCTCCTATGGTTCGTGAAAACTTTGAGTTCTGGTTTTTAAAAACCCATCGTTGTCACTCAAAATAAAAAATAAAATAAACTAAATGAGGGATGCAAATTTGAGTTTAACTATTCGTTTCAAAAAATCAGTCGTTATAACTCAAAATAAAAAATAAAATAAAATGACAGAGGCAAATTTGAGTTTAACAACTGTTTTTAAAAAAACCAGTTGTTGTAACTCAAAAAAAATAAAATGACATGAAGGAAGTGGTAACACTATTGTAATTTTCTCCTACTTTTTAACGTCCATTTTTTTTAAAAAAACGGACGTTAAAAGTGAATATTTAACATTCGTTCTATAAAATAAGCATTAAATGTTGTGATACAATGACTGTATTAATAAAACTAGTTGTTACAACAACTGGTTTTCTTAAAACTAGTCGTTAAACTCAAATTTGCTTCCGTCATTTTATTTTATTTTATTTTTTATTTTGAGTTACAACGACTTGTTTTTTAAAACCAGTCGTTAAACTCAAATTTGCCTCCCTCATTTTATTTTTATTTTTATTTAATTTTGAGTTACAACAACTGGTTTTTCAAAACCAGTCATTGAAACTTAACTTTTTCACGAACTAGAGGAGATTGTGTCGCCGATGAGCCAAACCTGACGATCTGTCAACCATTAAACCAGAGTAGCTTGAATCGTACGTTGGGATCTGAGGGAGAGAGATGAAACCTGAGTTTTCCTTAAGATTGCGTGTCCTACAGAGTTTTTCGGATTTGAGTCCATTGAGTTGGTGTTGGGATCTGAGGGAGAGAGAAAGCTTGCACACACGATGGCACAAGCATTAGCCGGAGAATGAGGATCAATGCAACTTGAAGGATGGTGATGCGCGACTGATAGAGTGCCGCAATAAAGTAAATTAAAAAAGTTAGGCATTTTATTTCTTTTAATAATGTGGGCCACTACAAAAGTAACGTCCATTAAGCCAATTTGACGACGATGGTATTTTTGCCCCAATTTTGAAAGTTCATGTGTAGTTTTGCACCGAAAAAAAAAACATTTGGCGTTGGACGCTCCTCAGGGTAAAACACATGTGTATTTTTTCACCTTTACCCTAGAATTAAAGTGAATGTATATTAGACAAAACTTCATTTTTTTTTTTATAATACGTAAATCACATTTGAAAAAAGTTTTTGCGCCAATTTAAATAGACAGTGTCATTACATTTAACAAAAAAACTTATTTATTAACAAAATGTTGATTTAAGTAGTATGGCGATCTCATCTCATCTAAAGGATATAACACAAAAATATCCACAACCTATTAAACTAAAGCATGTACTTTACGGCTTGTTTGGCAGGAGGGAAGGGGAGGAAATTTTTTTTAATTTGATTTAAAAAAATCAAATAAGTGGGATTACAAGTTTTTAATTAATTTTTTTTACATCTTCGCTTACTTTAGTTTACATCTTCTCTTTATTGAAATTTTTTCATCCTGATCCAACTTTTTTAAAGCTAACTCGTAAAATTTTTCCCTCCCCTCCCCTCCCCCCTTCAAATCCCTTGCACCAATCAAATCCTTAGTTCCTTAAATTTGGGAAAATTAGTGGATTTTGCAGAGTGTTATCTTAAATTAAATACAGTGTGTGGTTTAAGAATTATGCAACACCCCAACCTTTAGCAAAATTGGGGCTAACGGTGAGATTATGAAATTTTTTAGAATAATTGTAAAATATAAATAACTTATTTCTTTCCTTAATATAAAACATATATAGAGAGTTGATATTGATCTTAAATATAATACATATTTGTCAGTATTTTCTTAATTTACCATTATTCATTGGAGGAGAAATGAGATAACTAAGGAATGTGACTCAAATGTTTTAGAAAATACATGTCGTATTAACTAATTTATTTAATCTAGTTAAATTAAATAAATATGCCTTTTATTAATGTGGGGGGGGGGGATATTAAAGAATAATAAATATATGAGTCCATATCACTTGTGAATTGCAGTGTGTTGCCTTGGAGGGTTTTTTTATGATAGAAAGTTTTGGAGGGGTTCGACATCAGTCCCCCACCAAGGCCAGGGCACGGCCCCAGGCTCTATGAGAGCTTACTGGGGACTTACGAGATCGCCTACCAAAGGAGTCCCAGCGACGGCAGAGGGGATCGAACCCACGATCCAATGCCCTAATCCTGGATCCCTTACCATCTATGCCAACTCACATTGGCTATTGCCTTGGAGGGATGATCTCCCTATAGCTCATCAAAAGTGTAGTGGACTTCGCTCAAAAAAATCAACAACGACAGAAGACACACACTACTCCATTCCCCTCACCGTATAAAAAACAGTTGAAGAGGAACCCGGGGCTTCTATAATGCAACTTAAAAACCATGCTTAAATTTTTCAGAACGAAGTCTGGCCAGATTAAAATCATATTTTGAGAGTTGCTTTTACGTTTAGATTGTGCGTTGGAAGCATAAATAGCTGAATTAAAATTCTTCACTACCAATAATATCATTGTCCATTGCGGATCAACATCCAACAGTGGATGAACTAGTCGTCTAATTTCTTAAATCAATGTATCAAACTCTATAACAAGAAAAGTTACTGTTGTCGCAGCTATTTCAAACACAAGTTGCATCTACAATCTGATTTTTATCCTATCTTTCATTTGCAAAAGCACATCTAGACTAAAGTCACTTCTGCCACCATTATCTGAAACAGCCCAAAAAAGCGAATTTGGCAACGTTGCGGCCCAATAATGTGTCTAGAAGGAGAGATACGCCTGCAAAAGAGAAGTTAAGTTTATAAATTTTAGGGTTGGAGTGCTAATATATCCTTAAATTTTTATCAAAACTGCAAAAATAATTATAAACTTTGAAAATTGGAGCAAAACCGTTAAATCTAACTAACTTTCATCTATTACAATGTGAAGTAATCTTTTTGGCCCTTAAAATTATGACTAACTTATAATTCAGTCCCTAAACTTTCGACTGTTCGCAACTCAATCCCTTATATTTTTGAACATCTTATGTGGCAACAAAATATTCAAATAATGTTAAAAGTTGCTTATGTATATCTTACATAAGTAATAAAAAATAAAAGCTTCCATGCTCCCAACAATTTGCATCCTCCTCTGTCTTTGTTTTCCAAAAATGTAACACCCCCAATTTCTAACAATTATGATAACATGAAATTGCAATTATCTTTATAAATAATTACTAAAATTCAAAATAATAAATTTGGGAAGTGTTACCGCCGAACTTGTATTGGGACAAGTGCAAGGCTAACTTATTACATTAATATAAATCCAAAACTTAAATAAATATGCTTTGTCCAGAGCATAAGAAAAGAAATAAATAAATAAAAGACTAGCTAGAATCAATTGAATGTTCTTCATCACTTCTCACTGCTAGCCCCAATCTTTGGAACCTGTTTCACTGAAAATCTAGGATCATCGCAGCCCATAAACAAAAATCAGCAAAGCTGGTAATCCTAATAAAATAAAACACGATTTAAATAGCTCAAATATATTAATCAAATCAAATATGTATAATCATGTAGTAATTGCATCAAATATTATTCATTATTTTTTTAAAATTTATTTAGACCCGGGAAACCCTACCAGTCTATTTAGTGGGAAAAAGACCATGATAGACCCGGAAACCTGCCAGTCACAAATCATCAAATTGATGGCCATAAAACATTTCTTCCTAATGTGCATATCTCTTCCCAAAGTTGCTACTAGTGTCCCGGAAACCTGCCAAACACCACTTTGGGAAGAACGGATACTATCTTTTCATATCATATAAATATCGCAGGCATAAAGCATAAGGGTTTTGTTCATCACTTTAGGAGGTATCATCCCAAAGCTATCCTCCCACGATTAAATTATCTTAATCACACACAAAATGGATTTCTCGAATGTACGGAAACCAAACCGAATATACATACTGTTATTTGTCAATTACGAAAACCAAACAATACTATTAAAAAGTACGTGTATATGTATTAGACACAAGGCAGATCGGTCAACTTGCACAAAAACCGAGGTAACCAAAGCAAAATATGTGTATATTCATGAACCATGAAATCGGTAAATGGTTTGCAAAAGTTTATCACGCAAATCAAGAAGGAAAAATATATATGTATATAGGAAGGTATGACATTTTGTTTTCATAAAGTAATTCACGCTAACCGAAAATGAAAAACATATATATAAATATACATATGCATCGACACATTTAAGGGTCTTTCACAAAAATCGAGATCGACATGTAACAATTAATTCATATTATTCTAGGGATTAGGATTAAATATAATATATTTCATATAAAACAACGCTATGATATATTTAAGATCATAATTACCCTATCAAAATTCATATAAAGTTAACCTAAGACATATGGGGATTATGATTGCATATAATATATATTTCATATAAAACAACCTTATGATATATTTAAGATCATAATTACCCTATCAAAATTCATATAAAATTATCCTAAGACATATGGGAATTAGGATTACATATAATATATATTTCACAAAGAATAACACTATGATATATTTAGGATCATAATTACCCTATCAGAATTCATTTAAAACAACGCTATGATATATTTAGGATCATAATTACCCTATCAGAATTCATATAAAATTAACCTAAGACATATGGGGATTAGGATTACATATAATATATATTATAAAACAACGCTATGATATCTTTATGATCATAATTACCCTATCAAAATTCATATAAAATTAACCTAAGACATATGAGGATTAGGATTACATATAATATATATTTCATATAAAACAACCTTATGATATATTTAGGATCATAATTACCCTATCAAAATTCATATAAAATCAACTTAAGACATATAGGGATTAGGATTACCTGGTCTCCATTTTTGCTAACCTCTTAGAAGAATAATTTGATGCAGAGTAAGAATAGATGAAGTAGTAGAAGAGAAGAGGAGCATTGAGTGTTAGCTAGGGTTAGACTTGGCCTCTATTTATAATTAAAAACTAGGGTTTAGCTATGGGTTGGGCTCTAAATTTTATTATTACTATATATATAACAATACCTTCTAAATCTTATTATTACCATACTATTTATTATTATTATTATTATTATTAATCTGCAGCACTTAAATTAGGGTTAGACTCTTATAAAGTGCTGATTTTTTTGTGCCATTTTTATGAACGTTTTTTAAAGAAAAAGGAAATAAATGCGATCCATCATATTAAATTCAATCAATCAATCAAGATGTGAATTTAATGTGATTTGGTTGATAAGTAGTTGACTTATACCTAAAACTCTTTTTTTAGTGCATAAGCTGAAAATTCCCAAAGGCAGGGGAGAGTTATTACTATTAATAATAATCTGGGGTATTACAAAAAACCTCGTTGGGCACCTGCGGCGTCCATGACAGATCCTTATGAAGCAGAGGTGGTAGTGACTCTGAAGCAGAGGTGGTAGTGACTCAGATTGGAGAACAAGTTAAAGTCACTTTTTATGCATTTAATTCTAATAAAACACCCAAGTATACAAGAAAAAACCATTGTGGAAAAAGAGATTTCTTAATTTTTGAATGATAAATGATGAATAGCGCTTGGAAGATGATGATATTAGAAAAAGTTGAAGCATACTCACCTCACAACATCCTAACACACAATCTCTCTTTTTAATAACAAATGGATATATAGATTCTGTACATGTTCATCATTTTGAAGGCTCTTTAATATAAAAATAATTGATCTCACCTTGTGCATGAAAGGAGCCTTTGAAGGATCTGGCATCAATGCCGAAGATGTTGAGTGAGGTTTCTGGAAAACAGATGTAGAGGTGGATGCGAGTTGGTGAGCAATGTGATGCTGTTTTTTATTTTTTTAATTTATGTAAAATTTACTTAAGCAAATTTTAATAGTATTTTAATATTTTTTGTCACATAGGATGATTAGGGGTGGAAATAGATTAGGCTAGGTTAGACTTTAGTTAAATAGGCCTGGGCCTATGATAGAGATTCAAAGCCTGAGCCCCTGAGCCTGTATGTAGGCTTTTTTTAGGCACGAGTCTAAGCCTTCAAAAGGCCTGATAAGGACTAAGCCTATTTTTTAAAGGCCTACTTAAAATGTATGTCTTTAAATAGGCTTAAATTTTATGCATCTAAGTTTATATATAATTCATCAAGCCTATTTAAATGCCAATGTTAAGTCTTGAAAGTTTAGGGATGCATTCTCATATAAGATAAATGAGTTTTTAAGAGAAATAAAAGAACAACTAGTGACAACAATTGTTTGATCAAGTAGCAATAAGAAAATCAATCATTTATTGGCAAGGAGATATATTTTTTAAAATCAAGTAAGCACGACAAGTGGCATGTAAAACTAGATTTTGCCTTTTGGTTTTCTTGCAGAAAATGGGACAAACTCCTCCTAGCAAGACCATTTTCATTTGGGCGTCACTAAAATAAACTTACTGCAATTATTATGTTGCATCAAATGACATGAATAAAGGGAGGGATAGTGAATTAACATTATTATTTCGAGCGATAAAAAAGAAGAGAAGTAGATGTGATCAATTTATGAATAAAAAAATTAAGCTCATTGATAAATGCAGAAATGTGAAACTTAGGTTAAGAATAAGTTATTAATTTTATAAATGATTTTCAAAATTAATTTAGATTAAATTATATATAATCATGCATATTAATATAATTTCTTAAAAAAGCTAAATAGGCCAGACCTTTATGAAAACAATACTGACTTGTTTATCAAAATAGTCCTGACAATAGGCCTAAATTTGAGCTTGACCTATTTATTAAATAGGCTAAGCTAGGTAGGCTCTGATAGGAGCTTAGCCTATTTGCACCCTAAGGATAATTCAGAAACTTCAATGATTGAGTTATAGTATTCTCACTTACCTACTTATTTCACTACCATTTTCTCACCTTAGATCTACTATTTGATCCAATAGTCCTAATTTAACCTACTTAATCCCTTTTCCCTTCTCCACATTCCTCCCTCTTTCCCTGCCGTTCTCTGCGACCCTCCTCCCGTGGCCACCGTCCCTCCCCTCCTCTGCGCCAGTTGTTCATTGAGGCCCTTTGAACGGCTAATGGCTTTAGCCCAAATCTTCACAACCTAATTCATAATACAAAGCACAACTAGAATAAACAAAACGATTGGGAAGCTCCACCACATCCCTAAGATGGTCGGAAGAGAGAAGCAAATAAATATTCGAAGAATAAAGTATACAGTCGAGTTCACCAGCCGAAATGCCATATAATTTTTTTAACCAAGTTCCTTCACAAAATTAAAAATGATATCGAGAAAATTTAATTCAACCTGGTCAAGCCTGCCAAGCACTTCTTCCCTGCTCACAGCTTCCTCCCTGCGATTGCACAATACGGGACTCCCCATGAATAAATTGATATAATTTTTGTTTATTATCGTATATCGTTTGCGTCAATGATAGGGAATTAACAGTTATATTTATCAGTCTTTTTCCCTATATATAGGGATGGAAATAGGTCAGGCCAGGTCAGGCTTTGGCTAAATAGGCCTGAGCTTGTAATGGAGGTAAAAGGCCTGAGCCTGGGCCTGAACCTGAATACAGGCTTTTTTTTAGGCTCAGGCCTGAGCCTTCATAAGGCCTGCTCGGGCCTGAAGCCTATTTAAAGGCCTACTTACAATGTAGGCCTTTAAAAAGGCCTCATTTTACAGGCCTTAAAGGCCATAATTAATTATATAAGAATAGAATTAGTACTATAATTAATTAATTATACTTGAAATTAGAACATAAGTATGAAAAAAATTAAATATTTTGTTATTTATATTATATAAATATAATTATATTTATTAAATGTGTAAACAGGTCAGGCCTGAAGGCTTACAGGCCAGGCCTTAACAAAAAAGGCCTAGCCTATTTACACATTCAGGCCTTTAAACAGGCCTTGGCCTGACCTTTTTTAACAAACAGGCCAGGCCATACCAGGCCCTAAACAGGCCAGGCCATAGGCCGCCTGATAGGGGCCTGGCCTATTCCCACCCCTACCTATATATATATATATATATATGGTTTATTGTTTGTCATGTCACTTGACATAAGATTATGTCAAGTGAGCCCAAAACTACGTCGTTTTAGGAGTTAAGGAAATTAATGAAGGGTGTTTTTGTATTTTTGTTTTAGTATTTATTATATGAATTTTACTAAAAGATCCTTCATTAATTTCCCTAACTCAAAACTACGTCGTTTTGAGAGTTCATTAATTCCTCTAACCCCAAAACGACGTAGTTTTGGAGTGACTTGACATAACTTTATGTCAAGTGACATGACAAACGATAACCCCATATATATATATATATATATATATATATATATATATATATATATATATATATATATATATATATATATATATATATATATATATATATATCAATGAAGAAGATGAAAAAGGGAGAAAAACACTATAACAATGAGATGATTTTTGATTATACAGTATCGCATTCAAAGCTGTGAACCTTGACCACAAAAATATAAGAAAAAATTACAAAGCAATCGGGAATCAGTTCCTTCCAAACATGACAACACAAAAAGTACAAAGCCGCTTGGGGATTTCATTTCGGATGAAACCGTAACCCTAGAAAACTATATAAGCACCAAGCAAGCATAGACCCCGTAAACAGATTATAGCACGCGATTAAATCTCAAAATCTTCGCCTCCAATAATTCTCGTGGGTGTAGCTCATCAGCGACGGGAAGAACCTCAATCTACAGACGGTGAGAATTAAAACCTAGAAGGAGCGAGACGAGAGTGTTTGAGCTATAAGAGAGAGAGAAACCGACAAAAGGATTGTAGAGATAGAAAAGGAAAAGAAATGCAGAAGCAAGAGAAAGACATCGAGGAGAAATGCAGAAGCGCTTCGGTTGCTGGTGGCGTCGTGGTCGTGATGGTCTTTGATCGTGGTCGTGATGGTCTTCGATCTGGGGTGGGAAGAGGGACGACAGAGTGAGGAGGAGGGGCGCAGAGGAGGGGGAGGGACGGTGGCCGCAGGAGGAGGGTTGCAGAGAATGACAGGGAAAGAGGGAGAAATGTGGAGAAGAGAAAAGAGATTAAGTAGGTTAAATTAGAACCGTTGGATTAAATAGTAGATCTAAGGTGAGAAACTGGTAGTGAAATAAGTAGGTAGTGAGAATATCCTATCTCTAGTTTTAAAAGCCAAAAGATTCATTTTTATTTTTTTCCATTATAATCCACGGAAGTTAATTAGATTTGATAGTTTTAGCCTATAGTTCTGTGTTACTAGAATAAAATAGTTTATATTATCTTTTCACTTTGATAAAATTTCCAGGTTATTTTCTCACCTTAGATTTTACATTCAAATGTCAGCATTTCATAGTTCTCGGATTCAGCTACTTTATTCACTCCGCTGCAGTCTCCTTCGCTCTCCACTCTTGCCGTTCTTGTTGCAACGAGCTTTTATTTCCCCCGTGCGTTGCACGGATGATAGTATTTCATAAGTTATTCAAGCATATTTTACTTTTAAAATGACATAATTTTCTTATCTTTAAAGAATATTAAAATATCACTATCAATGAGTTACTACCCATTAGAAATAAAACCTCAACAATGTTAATAATATTCTCCAATCGATCAGTACATATTATAAACATATATATTATAAATGGAAAATGGAGCAGATGGATAAATGAGGTTTTCACTAACTTAATGAAAGCCCTTCAACCATGAAGCACTAAGGTCGTACTTCACTTTGAGTTGGTAATTTCTCTAACTTTCCTATCAATAAAAATTATTCACAAAAGTGGTTCAATTCTAAGTCTTATCCATTTGGTAATTAAAACTTTTGTAGTTTCTATACTTCTTTCATTTCTTTTTCTTTTGGTCAAAGCTTCTATACTTCTTTAATGAAGGCTTCTTTATTCTTGTCTTTACCATAGGGTCAACTTTATTAATTGCAGAATTTGACTATAGCCTTTGTCTCTTTATTTATACTTTTGTGCCTTTTCCTGTGCTTGTTTCCCTTCCTCAGCCTTATTGTTCTCCTTTTATTGTTCTCCTTTCTGCTGATATATGAAATCTGACGAATAAAAAGAAACTATTAAATCTGACAAATAAATCCATCAAATGCAACATTATGATGTAAGTAGGCGTGGAATAAGATGTGAACTTTATTTTACATTGTCCAATGTGGGCAATAATTTTTAAAATTACATTTTTCATAACTATTAAAATAAACGTGTTTAAATATATACATTGGTATCCTCACTAATATTAACTAAATTTGACTGATTGTTTAAAATAAATAAATAAACCTGATTCAAATGTTGCTTTCTTCTTTAGTTGCCTGTGACTTGGTACTGACTTGGTACTTTCATCTTTACTGGAAAGATGTCTTAATATCCCTAACATGTAGTCTGTTTATTGAAAAGGGAGGACTTTTTCTTCAGTTGCGTAAAGTTGACATTTTCTTCATATCAACATCACAGGTTTTTGACTTCAAACTACTTGAGATCATTCATGTTCAAACATTACCCGCAAGAGAAAAACACAGAAGTTTCTAATCCAGCTTTCATTTAGTAGGAAAAGGGAAGATTTAAAAAAATAGAGTAGTATGTTTATTGAATCAGACTGTTGGAAAATAAAAGCTAAAGGTAATGAGGAAAAAGTTTCCAGACATAATTTCATATTTTGGGTACTCCATACTCAAATTTTGAATGATCAATAGTCAAGTTAAAAGCACTATCTGCACATGGAGCTCTCCTTGGAAAACATAAGAGGAGGAAGAGGAGGAGGAAGGGAACTTCAAAGGCGACGCCACCCAAGGTGAACTGTGCATAGAGTAATTTGCAGAGAGAAAAAAGAAAAAGAAACATTGAAATGATTAAAAATACAGAGAAAGAAAGAGAAAAAGAAAAGCTGGCAGAAAAAGAGGAAAGTGATTTGAATCGGAATGCTCCCACAAGCAGCAGATTTTAGTTAGTAGCCATCCAAGAGAATACAAAATATACATCCAACTCTCAAAGGGCTTGCTACATACCCAGTGATTATGAACATTCTGCATACCTTGGATAGGTCAGGAACATATCAAGCATCATGTTAAGGGTGGGACTTCTCAACTTCAAGAAAAAATGGGAAAGCAAATTTTAGGCACTCATGACATTAACAATTAGAAAAGAATTATAGATTTATAAGTAGGTTGCTCTTTGGATGATTTATGGTTCACATGCTACAGCTAACCAATACAGATTGCAATCTATTCAGGCTCAGCTACGGTTCAAAAGAGATATTTACTCAAAATCGAGTATTGATACAAAAGGAAGAATATAAAATTCATTGAAAAAAATCATCAGGGAAGATATAATGTTTAAGCAATTTCTCGTAGACAACATGATCATCAATGTAGTTTTACAGTGAAATCAACGAATCTCTTTTATGCAGGCATATGAACTGTAGAAAAAGTTTTTAGACATCAAGATTGCAACCACGGAACATGTAATCAGAAATAACTTCAATGAGACAACATTTGTATAGAATGAATTCCCAGGACCTGCCTTTTTTGTGTTCAGAATAACAGCATCCAGAAAGATGAAACAGCATTTAAGGACAGTTGTGCTACCTTTTGCTAAAACTATTTAAATAGAATAACAGTATGAACAGAGTGTTTTGCTAAAACTATTTAAATAGACTAAGAAAAAAGGAAAACAAAAAAAAGGTCAGCATTAGGATAGGAACAGTCGCCTTGAATCAAGATGCAAAATCCATAGAAATAAAAATCAATATGCACAATCAATATGTGGTAAAAAGTTGCTAAAACTATTTAAATAGATAAATTCTGTAAAATATATTTCAACCTGAATAATTCTAATAAGTGATCAGCCAACATCAGTACAGAAAGATTCAATAACAGTATCAACCAATGCATATCTGTACACAAGAAAGGGTAGTATGCCAGAAGACATAACATACAAGTAGGGAAATATAGAAAACCTCAAACCATTCCATTGAAACCAACCTCACAAATATGTTCATAAACAGACATAAATACAATGACTCTATTTCAGACTGGATTTATTCAACTTTAAGAATTAGAATAACAGAGGTTAATCACATATTAGAGTGCACAGATTGCCTCCCAGACCAAGACTTAGCTAGCCAAGTTTAAAAGCTCAAGTTAAGAAAATCAAATAAATTCAATTTATCCTCCATGAATGATTCTCAATAAAGTATAAACAATATAATTTGCAGGCTTCTCATGTCCAAAGAGTGTAGCCTTTAAAGCATTGCCCACGTTTTCCAGTTGGGCTACGAGACCAAAGGCGCACAGTACCATCATCCCCTCCACTTGTCAATACTTTGATGTTATCCTCCTACAAGAAGCATTGCCCACGTTTTGGGAATGAAAAAGCAAAGAGGTTGCTTTGGCCCGTGACTTTGGCAGAGGTTGCTTTGGCCAGAGGTTAATGTCAGAAGACATGTCAGAGGTGAAAGCAGTAAAGCACCTTTTCCTTAGTGAGTCATAGTTAGCCAAGTTCCATAAACCAAAGGCAGTCTTGAGCGCTGGACTGCTCTAAGGGCATCCAATGTTTCTTCTTTTTCTTATTTTTAAACATGGGGAAGGAGAGCATCCTATACAGAATAATGTTTCTTGCTCTAATAAAAAACTGAACAGAACAGAATTTAAGCAACTCTCATTTTACCTTTTCTTCTGAACTACATAAACTCTCAGCATATAATGTTTTTTGAAAAATATATTGTAAACAATGGCATCTATCTATTCTGACTAAACAACACAAAATTACTCACAGTTACTCAAAATAATATAATCTTTACTTAGATGCATCCTTGAAAAGAAACGCATATGTAAGTTTATCATTATACATCATGAGTATACAAATACCATACACACACACACACACAATTGAATAAATAAAGAGAAAATGCCATCCCTCTAATTAGAGGTATAAGGAAATCCTACCCGTGATTCCTCATTCATTTTGCATCTCAAGAAATCCATCTCCTGATCCCAACCACTACGTAGCTGTGCCCCTAGCCACCTCTCATCTTCCTCTCTCTCTCTCTCTGCCTGCCCTGTATTGTCCAAGCAAAATCTTTTGCTTTTAGATTTAGATCACCTCACTCCTCCAGATTCCAGTCATTGTCACAAAATGTGGCTCTATATATATCTAGTGAAAAAAGGCTCATATTCCGACACAACTCAACGTGGGCCCTCTCTACCCCAAACACCTTTAATAGTGAAAAATACTTTATTCACGCTTACAATACAAATCATTCAAATGATCCTACATGCATAGATTTTCTGCAAACATCTATATGTTTAAAATGAAAGCTAAAAACCATATAATTACGTGAAAGGATTGTTGTGGAATGGCTGGTGGCACCCAAGCTGAACTGTGCATAGAGTAATTTGCAGAGAGAAAAAAAGAAAAAAAAACATTGAAAGGATTAAAAAATACAGAGAGAAAAAGAAAAGCTGGCAGAAAAAGAGGGAGTGATTCGACACCGCAGGAAGCAGATTTTAGTTCAAGAACTTTAATCATGGAAAATAATCTCATTACTCAAGAACTTGAGCGTTACCAAGAAGTCAGTATAAAAAGTAAGAAGACAATAAGAAGAAACGACAAATTAAGAAGCGAAGAAGATAATAAATTGTATTAAAAAACAGAAAGAAAAAGAATGGAAGGGAAAGAGAGACAAAGCAATAAAAATAAACATCAAACCAATCAAATAAGGAATGGGAAGGGCAAACCAGATGAAGTGAGGAATCAACACCTTCTCCATATGTTATCCCAATATTATAATAGAAAAAACACACAGTTCACATATAGCAGGACCTACCTTCCAAACAGAATGGTATGAACCAATCTGAAAGGTCTCATCAGCCTTCCTTCGAGATAATTTAAATGCCACTATAACCCCAAAAAAGTGATGGTCACAAAGTTAGTAGCCATCCAGAAGAATACAAAACATATATCCAACTCTCAAGGGGCTTGCTACATACCCAGTGATTATGAACATTCTGCATACCTAAAACCTGCAAAAACCACAAGAAATAAAAATGCAAACACACGTGAGGAAATAAAAATGCAAACAACACCTATCTTTTATTATAGGCATAGCTATCCTTTACAGCTTAAAAATGTCCCCTTGAAATGAACTGAACAATCCAGCATGTGTACAGAAAAATGCATATTGTAAAAATTTCATAATGCGGTTAAATTAAAAAGTTTGAAGAAGTGTTTTACCACATATTGAAATGTTGAGTTAAGCTGCTTGATTTCAGGAAGTAGTTGGTTTTCCTCAGACAATGTCCTGCTCTCATGTTGTATCTGGGCTGCAGTCTATAGATCTGCATTCACCAATAGAAAAAGAAGTAACAGGAGTCAGTCGCTCAATCTTTTCCCAGTCCATTGGCCATTGAAGAATGATTTTTTTAATACGAAACAGCATAGTATAAATCTACCGAGATCAGACGAAGAGATAACAATCCATAATTAATTACAAAATTGAGCGAATGATCAGGACTGACAATTAGAAAATAAAACTGAGAACATTTAAATGAGAAGGTTTAAAATCGCTGAAACGTCATAGACATTCGAAATTGAAAAAACACTCTATTGGGTTTAAAAGATTGTAAAACTGAAGAGGAAAGCATAATCCTAATCGATATGAATTCAAACATCATTAAAAAACAAAAACTTATCGTACGGTTTGAAAACATAGCAAAAGAAAACCTTATCATAATTGACCATGAGAAATGGGAAAAAGCAAAAAAAGAAAAAGAGAGAGAGAGAGAGAGAGAGAGACGGGGTGGAGCCAAAGCCTCTGGTCGGAACAAAATTAAACTTCCCCAGTAAAAAGTCAGCATCAATGAACGAAGTAAAATCGAAATGCAAAAACCCATATCACAGAATCCAAAACAGTGATATCGGAAAAAATGCAAAAATTTCTTGGGTTGAGAGGAGAAATCTTACGAGGCCGTGGCATTCACCGGCTTGAAAAGAAAGCTTTCGGTGGTTCATAGCTTGAATGTAAAGCTGAGATAAGGAATTGGTGGCACTACAAAACGACGCATACATGGTTCGATCCACCTCATCGAGGCTTAAAGCAGTAGACTTTCTCTTCTTAGCCATGTAATCGAGGACAAGACTTCTGTCGATGAGGCTTGATGGCGACCCGAAGCTGCGATGAGCCACAAAAAGAATGGCGGTGAAGGAAGAAGAAGAGGGTGGGGATTGCTTTTGTTTGTAAATCAGTGATATAGGGAATGGTTTGAAAAAAAAAGGGATTAGGGATTAGAAAAGATCAGACAGGGGAAAAGAGAGGAGGAGCAACCGCAATGAAAAGCTGAAAAGGAATGGGGATTGCTTTTAAACCCACCCTCATCGCTTAGATAGGGTGTTCATGATGGAGGCCGTCTCCCGGAAGAGTAGATGAGAAGCGATGAAGGAAGAAAAGAGGAGGAAAAGTTTTCGGGGAAAGGAAAAGTTGTGTTGCGTCCCGTGAAGGAGCCGACGTAAAGCCAGAGGCGTGAATATTTTATTCTCTCGGCTTAGCTACAGTAACCTGTGAGGAGAGCCGTGCTAAGCCGTTGGGATATCAGCTTGAGGGATGAGTTTTCTTATATATATTGATGACAGACGCCATGGGTTCTCCTCCGGAAAGCCCTAATTTATCTGCAAACCCAGAAACCAAATCCGCTGATGAACTCGCTTCTTCTTCTTCTTCGTGTCCTCCTTCTGGAGGTGCATCAATAAATTCAATGGAGTCTGCTATGGGTCCTCCTCCTCCCAAAATTCCCAACGCTTCGATTCCTGACTCGGTCCAGGTTAATTTGAATGCTGCAGAAGGCCAGCCGCAGTCTGAGACGCCACCTGAACATATCGAGAAGAACCCTGAAAGCTCTTCTGGTCGCGTAAGTGCGAAGTCTTCAACTCCGAAGCAACCTCAAAGCACAGAGGTTCCGTATAAGATTCCTGCTTGGAGTGGAGCTCCTTCCCATGAGTTCTATCTCGAGGTTCTTAAGGAGGGTTGCATTGTTGATAAACTTGACGTGTAAGTCGTTGCATTCTTCTGTTACGTCCATGCCTGGAGAAGAGCATCAGGCTATAAATGCGTACTTTAACAAACCATGTTTACCGACTAAATTATTGCATGTCTTGATTCTGGTACAGCTATGAGAAGGGGGCCTATATGTTCGGGCGATTAGACCTCTGTGACTTTGTACTTGAGCATCCAACTATTTCGAGGTTTCACGCAGGTGTAATTCATGCCCTTTTGTTTTTTCTCGCTTTACTGAATTTTTCTGTCAATTTCACCATTCTCTTCAATTGTCATTAATTGTGTTTCAGTAGGCCTAATTATTTAGAAGATAAAGTTACTAATAATTTGATCAACAATTTGTGCACTAAATTGTAAGCTACAAGCTTAATTGGTTTATTATCAATCTGCATTTGCTGTCAGTGGGGAGGAACCACTTTTCACAAGTATCATGCCAAGCATTTCATACCATTTGATGTGAGACTTACGCATCCTATACCATCCAATCCCTATGGTAGCATCATCTTTGATTAGTAGATCTCTCATGGGGTGGACTTTGTGACACTTTACTCATCTTCTCCACCTTTAAGCACCTTTAGCAGGGAGATCTTATCCATGCCATTGCCCAATTAGCTTGACCTTTGTTATTGAATGATAGGACCCAAGGAAATGCAGGGAACTCACCCTAGTCAAGGGAAAAGAATTTACCATAACAGGCATCTCATATTTACTTTAAGTGGGAAATATGTATTTCATACTACACAATCTGTTATACAGTTGTAAATTGGAAATAGGGTAGGTAAGGTTGTTAGAATATTAACCTTGCCTATCCTCGCAACTGGAAGGATTAATGCGAAACAAAGAGCTTTTGCGCCTTCAACAATGTGGGTCTTTAGTGGAATTTAATGATTATTTAATAGCTTAATACAATTGCCTGCAAGCTTCAGTTGCCTGAAGAGTATTTAATTGAAACACGCTTTTCAGCCTTACAAGAAGACTATGTAGAACCTGTTCCCAATCCCAACCCCTACCATTTTCCTCCCTAGGTTTCTTTTGTCTCCCATTTTATCTTCATTCAAATAGAGCATTAAGGTATTTTAAAAAAGTTGTTCTTCAAACTAAAATGGATATAAATTTTGAACATTGATCACGTCTTTTTATGTCTTCAATGATAAAAACATATCTGAGCCTTAAGTTGCTAGTATGATCTGATTGCCTGCATCTTCAAGAATTTGTTGTTCATCAGATTATGGGTATTGTATTGGTCAAGCCGTCAAGGAAGCATGGTTATTAATTTACTTGAGTGCCTTATGAAGTATCTCCTTCTGTAGACATCTAAAAGCCATATGATAGTTGATGGATGACTTTGTTTACAACATAAATAAATTTGGCCTTAATAGTTGTGAAGGTTCATTTGATTTAGCCATGAATCTCACCATGTTTCTGTTTGTCGTTGTTAGTTATCCAATTCAAGAGAAGTGGGCAAGCATATCTCTATGACCTTGGGAGTACTCATGGTACCTTTTTGAACAAGGATCAGGTATCTCAATGCTGCATCTCTTTAAATATTGATGCTACATAGTACATTGTTCATGGTAGTTGGGACATGTGGACATAGTGGTGGTGGCCACAATGATACAGGATTGTGGACTGAGTTGTTACTGCTCAACAGCTCGAGACTGAATAAAAGAGTAATATTATGGTGTTTTGAGATTTTGCTTGTTTCTCTAGGTTGAGAATTTCATTGTCTATTCTCTTATTTAATACAATTTCTTCCTTTAACCAAATAGAAAAGTACCTGTAGAATCAGCTAAATAGCTAGTTTTCCTTTCCCATTTGACTAGGTGGAGAAAAACACATACGTTGACTTGCATGTTGGTGATGTCATTCGGTTTGGACGGTATGTTCTTATTTTATTTAATTTTTACTTTGACTATAGCTGTTTAGTCATTCATTTCATTTCAATTGTTCTTCTTATTTCATTATGTGTATCGTTGGCTGTCAAAGAACTAATTATCCCAAAAGCTTTAGCTTTTTTTAGGATACTCAACAATGGCTAAAATTTCATGTTAATTTTATTTAGTTGTTGGGTTTACTTTATTGGTTTATAACTGTATATCTTTATTATGACTTAGAGGATTGATTGAGGCGTTTATCTTATTTTTTGGGTGAAAGTTGAGTCATTTTCTATAGTTAGTGACTTAGCTGTCATATCAGTATTTATTCTGCTCAATCAGTGTTGCTATGTTGTGAATCCTTTCTGAAGTACTATCCAGATTTCTAGTTCTCTCTCTCAGGCTGCTAGCTCTTCTTCTACCTACCCTCTGATATGTAAGTTGTAAATAAAGAGTTAGTTAATTAGCTTAGTTTGTTAGGAGTTAGTTACTAACCGAAGTAGGTTAGTTAGTTGGTTGAGGAATTACCTACTGCCTAAGGTTATATGTATACCTAGGCTAATTATATTCTATTCTATGCTTGTTATGATGAATTGAATGAATGAGCATCAGATTTCTCTTCCCACTCCCTCTGTTTCCTCTCGTATCTCACCTTCTCTTCCCAATTCCTCTCTATTTCTGTTCTTCCTCCTGTTACCTCTAATCTTCTACAACAATTGTATCAGTGGTATTAGAGCTGCTCAATCCTTGGCATGCTTCTGTTCAATTCTGATCAATCTTGAAATCAAGCCTGAACCTTCTTTTCCTCTCATGGTTCAGACCTGCTATCAAGAAATCAATACAGAAACTCAAAAAGACACTCAAGACCAGTCAAGAAACCCAAGAAGGTTAAGACTTCAATGCTGGTTATTTCCTTTTGGCAGCTTTAGCATTCTGAACGTCGGACGACAGCAAATTCTGGGATTTTGCATGACTATGTGTGCGTCGGAACTCGGAATTCATTCTGGATTCTGATTGTGTCATGGGATTTTGAGTACCATTCTGGCTCGTGGGATTCTGGTTAGTCACTGTATCCTCGGCTCTAAGATAAGTTTTTATCAAGATGAGCTACGCAACATTACTCAAGAATTAAGGCGGATCTCAGCTGTGTTGGAAAAAAACCTACCTATATTGCAACGGGAGGTTGCAGCCTTGCGTGATGAGATAAATGCCAATAGAAGAAACGCTTCTGCTGATCAAGAAGCTTCTGGGTCTTTCCAAGAAGAATGCGTTGGAGTGCAAGAGTCCTTAGGAGTCGATGAAAACTCCAAGAACAGCTCTGCATGTTTTCTTGGGGACAAGTAGACAACGACCTCTACCCAAAACGAGTCGAGTGCGATGATGAACAGTAACCCGACAACAGATATGAATGCCTTTGATTTCGTGATTCTTGGCTCTAGGCAGCAGAAGTCGAGCACGATGGAGCAAGAGGGAGAAGCAACATTATTACGAGGTTCTCTTTCTTCTTCATCTGGTTTTCTCCTACACAAAGTCTTCAGCACTCTTGTTTCAGGGGAGCGTTAATCACAATGCTGTGTGGGAGATTTTGTTCTTTGAGAATAAAGAAGAAGAAGAAGGCAAGAGGCAAGCTAAGATACTTTTAGAAATTGACTTGAATTTCACGTGGTTAAGGGATTTTAAGTTGGAAAAGTCAAACTTCCAGCTGTCCTCTATTTTCTTCAGGGTCAAAAGTATTTTGAAGGGTACAGCTGGCTTGCAATTTATTTCTGGGCAGAAGAGTGTTGATGGGTTACAGCTGGATAGCATTTCTTCTGTGTCAAAAGTATTTTGAAAGACACTTGGGTTTGGTCCTATCACATCAGAATATGGGCTTAAAATTTCAAGAAAATGGCCTAAGTTCATTGCTGCAATGGGTCTTTCCTATCAAGCCTATAAGTTTTCCTACGTAAATGGGACAAGAAAGGAGGAATAGGGTGCACCAGTGGTAAAATGCAATATGAAGGAAAAGAAAAGCTTCTGGGTACAAGATTTCAAGTCACAAATTTCTGTTATACTAAGAAGTCAACCGGAACAAGCAGAAGTTTCAAAGTTTCAAGTCTATTGTTTTTGTTTCAGCTTTGTATTTTTAAGGGTCAGTTTGTGTCAACCATCCTTGAGGGCAAGGATGTTTTGGGGAGGGAGTATTGATATGTAAGTTGTAAATAAAGAGTTAGTTAGCTTAGTTAGTTACTAACCGAAGTAGGTTAGTTAGTTGGTTGAGGAATTACCTACTGCCTAAGGCTATATATATACCTAAGCTAATTGTATTCTATTCTATGCTTGTTATGATGAATTGAATGAATGAGCATCAGATTTCTCTTCCCACTCCCTCTGTTTCCTCTCTTCTCTCACCTTCTCTTCCCAATTCCTCTCTATTTCTGTTCTTCCTCCTGTTACCTCTAATCTTCTACAACAATTGTATCACCCTCTCCATGTTACCCTAATTTTCACACATTTGTGCAATAGCCTGTGGTGGGTCTTCTATATCAGTCATGAATCTAACCCAATCTGTATATAAGCCTTCAGATTATTGGTAGCTTCCTTCTTGAAGAATAATCTTTTCCTTGGAATCATTCTGAGTTATCTTGAGATTCAGTATACTACTAGTGCTCTTCACTAGGTTTATCCGTAACTTAAGTTATTACATTGACAGGAAATGATATGTTAGAAATAGAATGAGTGCTAGATTATTCTTTCTTGGTTATTTGGGGCAGTACAAGGCATTGCATTGCTATATTTTCGGTTATGCGACTCTTTTAACTGTTCTATGTACTTTATTTTCAGTCAAAGTAGGAACTGAAAATAACCCGAACAAAATGTCATCTACCAGGAACTTTTATTGTTGCATGCTTCTGATGATTATTTTTTTTCTTCAATGAACAGGTCATCTCGCCTGTTCATCTTCCAAGGACCATCTCACTTGATGCTTCCTGTAAGATCTGGATTTCTTATTTTTGACCCATTTGTCCTCATGCTGAATTAATTATTTTAGTATTTGCCATTTCGCCCCTGTATTGATGTGTTTGATCACACCATATACTTTCTTTCCCTTTCCTTCTATAATAAGTAATGCAAACTACTGTTGGGCAAGAAGTGGTGACCAAGGGGCATTAAAAGGAATGGAAAAGAGAGCTAAGAAACATGATATTACTTTTAATTTCAGGAAGAAAATGCAGTAAAGTTAGGCAATAAAACCTCTACATGTGAAAAAGCTATGCATGAAATTTGTTTTAACTCCACGGAAGATAATTATATAGTTTGAAATAGTTTACAAGTGAAAGCAACTCTATGTTATGTATGATCACCTTTTCTTCTTGCTTTAATGTTAAAATTTGTTTCTGGAGCTTTTTTGCTATCCACTAAATCTCAACCTAGTTTCATTGTGATGTGGCTATTATACTGTTTTAGCCTATGTGATAGTCGGTTTGTAAATTTGTCCTGGCAAAGATTACTCATTATACAGATGAAATTCTTTATAGCCTTAAAATTTGATTTTGAAGCCAAATTATTTTATGCGAAATTGTCATGTCCTCTCACCTGAAGTAAAATGAAAGAGGAGTTGCTTTTTAGTTTTCTCCAATTTTTAATTTTAATTCTTTCCGCTTTTTCCCTCTTTTTGCTCCTATATTTTTGTGCTGCATATGTATTGGTTAAGCTGTTTTCCTGGTTTTATTTTCTTAGGAAAGTGATGTAAAAATTACGAGAGAAGTCAAGATGCATGAGCAAATGCTAGATCGGGAAGCTTCACTTCAACGGGCAAGATTAGAAGCATCCCTTGCTGATGGTATTTCATGGGGTATGGGTGAGGATGCTATTGAAGAAGACGAGGTTTGAAGAATTTTGTAGTTATGCCATGCAAAGCATATTATGATCATTCCTGAATCCTTGCTCCCTTCCCCCACCTTCCTGAACTACCTTTTGTCATATTTGTTGTTTATGAACATTTGTTTTTAGAGCTTGAGTTGGCCAATTCTTCTTTCTTGTTCATTCATTTGGCGGATTCAAATGTCAGGATGATTCTGAAGAATTAACGTGGCAATCATATAGAGGACAGCTTACTGAAAAGCAGGAAAAAACTCGTGAAAAAATAACAAAAAGGATGGAAAAGGTGAGCAGTTCTCATTGTAAAATGTCCCATCTTATACTGCATGTTTTTGTTGTATAATTCACATTCACGATATCCAGTATTGATAATAATCTGCATAAGTAAATCTAAGAACTTCAATTCAATCATATTGTGTTAATTCATGTATGGTGTGATAAGTAACCTAAAGAAATGGTTGGGTTAGTATGCCTGCGGCTACAATGGATCCCCTGCATTCATTTATCAGTGTCTGTGCTCAACTGCTCATGACATGTCTTGATGGATTTTTGCATAAAGACAGCTAGGAATGGAGGTCCGTGCACTGATTTTTGTGCATACATTTGAAAGAAACAAAATCCCTTGTTAAACCATAAACCACCTGATAAATCTAATGATTGAATCTTGCATTGAAAAATAAGTATGCAGGGTATCTGTCCTTGAATCCACGCATGTAGCAGCTTTCCAGTGTGAGATTAATAGTTGCTGACACAATGATTTGTTTTTTCATGTTAAGAACTTCAGGTGACATAAAATGAGATAACCTTACATGTATTATGTACTGAAATTGCCGATGCCATATGGATTATGATTCCAGAAGAAACTGCTATAACCTCTTGCTAGTTAAGTCAATTCTCTTAGACAGAAATCTGTGTTGTGGAGGCTTTTGGCCTATAGAGGATATATCATCCATTTTGGTTCCCCTCACTTCAATAGTTTGTGCATCGTGCTTGTGACAAATTCTTATACATTTTTTTTTTTTTATTAACTGCATCCAAATATTGGTTAAAAAGAAAGCTGGTTTCCAAGCTCAAACAAATAATTAAAATACCTGCTGGGGGTGGTGGGGAAGTAGAAAGTTTTTGTTCTTTTTTATAGTGATGGACCTGATGGTGAAAGATGAATGGATTATTAAATTATATTCTTTCATACTTTGTTGTTGCTGCGATTTGGCTTTAATATTCTTTACTGTCTCAATTAGCACTTATTCATTAGATACACAATACCCCTTCTTTGTACTGATGCCGCTTTTATTGATGCAGATTGCTAACATGAAGAAAGAAATCAATGCTATACGAGTTAAAGACATTTCTCAAGGGGGATTAACACAGGGACAACAGATTCAGATTGCACGGAATGAGCAAAGAATAACTGAGGTAAATTGGGAGAAAATAAATAACCCAAGGCCTTATCTCGATCCCCTCCCCTTATTCTGTAGAATCATAGGTTTGAGAATTTCTATTTGTACATCATCAAAACACGCTTTGTTACAAATACATGTATAAGCATGCTTACTGATATTTCTTATGTATTAACAGATGATGGAAGAACTTGAAAACTTGGAAGAGACGCTAAATGATAGTATTAGGGAAAGTATTGGTGCGCGCAGTGGAAAGTTATCTGGTGGGAAGAAGAAAGGCCCGGATGAAGATGAAGAGGAATATTTGAGGTATACATTTACTTGCAAATGATGCCATTACTGGGTAAAGAGGTATCAGATGCCTGCTAGGTTAGACAGTAAAGGTTTTATGGACTAACCACATTTGATGTAAGTGCAATCGTGAACTTATCAGATTCACAACTTAATCATGCAGGCTGCCATATTTGTCATCTTTGTAATTGTAAAATTCTTTTTGAATCGCCATGCCATTCTCTTTTTGTAGACTAATATGATGTGCAGGACTGGGATTTCATGTTGAAATGACCATGTATACTGCTCTAGATTATTTTACTTGCTTGTGTTATCTTTTTGGGCGGCTGAGATTTCCTTTTCCTTTTTCCCTTTTTTTTTGGGGGGGGGGGGTCAAATTGATATCAACGGATGGAGATCTCTGTAAGCATGGAGAACTCAACTTTAGGAGCTTGTAATGGTGAAAAGCTATGTCACTTGAGTATTTTAATATAAGAATTTCTTGCGGCTACCTGGTATGAGACTACATAAACAATGTCTGAAATCAATGCTCATCTTTTTGTCATACAACACTTATAAAGCAATGCACCCAAACCAAAATGCTAGTGCTGTAATATTTCTAACTAGCATTGGTTTGTGCAGTTACTTTATAACCATTCATCTTTTGCTTTACTTGTATCAACAAATATTATCATCTTGCTTAAATTTTCATTGCGGTAATTATTTGTTCAGTGATGATGATGAATTTTTTGATCGGACAAAGAAAAAGCCTACCCACCCAAAGGCTGATGGCAGCCAATCAATTGAGACTGCTGATACTCTTCTTGACAAAAAGGAGGCAATCATCAAGGAAATGTGCGAGAAGAAAGAGCTGTTATTAATAGAGAAAAACAAAATGTCTTCAGAAAGTGATGTACAGGGTGATGTCGGCGATGCACTTGATGCATACATGTCAGGGCTTTCATGTCAACTTGGTTAGTGTTTCTAATAACATATATTTACTGATGATTAAGATTTGCTTAGCGTACTTTAGTTTGCTTTGCTGATGATTTCCCTTTTGCTTTCAGTACATGATAAAAGTGTTCAACTAGAAAAGGATCTGTCAACATTTCAGTCTGAACTTGATAGGATTTGCTACCTGTTGAAGATTGCTGACCCATCAGGAGAAGCTGCCAAGAAGAGGGAGTTGAAAGCACAAGAACGCAAACCTAACCAAGCTGAGGAAGCTGTCTCTATCATTAAGAAGAAACAAACTGTGGAGTCCCAGAGAAGTGGCAAGACGTGTGCGAAAGAAGATAAGCAGAAACCGCATGCAGAAACCCAGAAAATTGTTGAGCCTTCTGGTAAAGCAGATGCAACAATAAGCTTGGATAAGTCAGAAGGCAGCTCTGCCAAAATGGATGATGAGAATGTCGTGTACTCTGTTCCAAAGCCCCAATGGCTTGGAGCTGTAGGGGATAAGGTTACTACTGACACCCAACAAAATGCAGATGCGTTGGATCTGCATGAGGGGGATGACGAGCCTGAACCATTTATTGACTACAAGGACAGGGACAAAATTTTGGGCACTAATGGTGATGCAAAGGCAACTGAAGAATGTAATATTGAGTCTGCGGCTCCTGGTTTGATTTTAAGAAAACGAAAGCAAGTTGAGAAATCTGAAGCAAATGATCAAGATGCCTCTCAGCAACCAGCATCTTCCACCATGGGTCCGGGACTTGTAGCTGAGGATGCTGTGGCACTATTGTTAAAGCATAAAAGGGGCTATCATGCTAGTGACGAGGAGAGAGGAAATGAAAACCGTGGTGCATCAGACACAAATAATAAGTCTAGGAGAGTCCTTGGACCCGAGAAACCATCATTTTTGAGTGACGATACAGATTATGATACATGGGTTCCTCCTAAAGGCAAGTACCAGGTTCAATATGCTTACTATGTGGGAGTTCCAACTTTTCTTTGGAATAATCGCATAATTTATTGCTTGTGCAGGGCAATCAGGCGATGGACGAACTTCCTTGAATGATAAATATGGCTACTGAAGGGAGGGCTTTATTCAGCACTGTCCATTGCCATAAAGGTTGGCTACCTGCGACTATATATCAAGTTGGAGGAGCACTAGGGCAGAAATCTGATGAACTTTTGTGTACATAAATACAAAGGGCCGACTCCTTCTATGATCCTCACTGGCCTTGAGTTGGGAAGTGATTCAATGCAGAACTATGGGGCATGGCTTTTAGATGCCTATCATGTCCATGGATGCATGATTCGAACAAGATAATTCTACCGCAGAAAAAAGAAAATCAATGCAAGTCGTTGTGCTAGCATCTTGTAAAAAGAGGGGGAAATGGCGATGCCTTGTTACATTTGTAAAATATTTTTATGTCAAGCTTTGGTTGTGAAGATGGTAGTTCTAAGGAAACAATTTCGCAAATTTGTATGGTTTATGCGCAAGACTTGGGGTATAATTTTGAATGATATAAGAACAATAAATTTTAAATTATATACTCTCAAGACATTTCTTCACGGCATAAATGAATGAGAAATCACCAAAACTATAGTGATTCCCGCAAAAGCAAATATAAAAGCAATATTTATACGTAGACACAACCCAATGTGCATGATTATATAGTGCTAGGGATTCTAATTTTATGTTATTTATAGGCATATTGTACCAAATTCATCATATTCAATACTACTATATCAAATTATTCATCAATACGTTGATTGAGTGTGAAGAAAATAGTGATTTACTGATTTGAGGAGTCTGAATTCTGTCCTCTCATCCTTTCCAGTTTCCATCCTTGTTGGTGAGTTCTTCCTCTGGCCTGTGAACCAAAGTCAACCACCCACAGGGTAGAAAAGATGATGAAAAACGAGTAAGGGCCTTAATATTTTTCAGTTCCCCCTTCCCGTTTGGTTCCTCGAATCACTCCCTCTATGTTGAGGACAAACATGGTTATGCTCCCACCAATGAATCGAATGATTATGTCAAAATGCAGTGCCGCGTTCCAAATAGGGGCTCTATGTTTGGTAGCTTTAGTAGTTTGAAATTGGATCATTTGATATATGAGCACCCAATTCTTATGCAACTCAGTTCTATAAAAAATGATGGAACTGAGTTCTATACCTATACCTAAAAACTTTACCGCTTACAATTTCACTTGCTTTCACTCACTCTCCCTAGTTGCCATTCGAAACTCCTTCCTCCCCTCATTATTGGCAGTACCCTGGCGTTGCCACCTATCTCTTCCATTCCTTTGTCGTCGTTGCCAATTTGGGTCCTTGTTTTCATTATAGTTGCTACTATAAGTCCTCTCATCTTTTCCTATCCTTCCCAATGTGTTTTAATGCTTGGAAACTTGAGTGAATGATATGCTTAATCTAGTTTGACTCATGAGTTTTATAATTTGTGTATGTCTTGATAGTTTATATTTTTTGAGAATGTTTTATGCGAACTTTGACGTCAATTCAATTGGGATCGGATTTGACCGTGGTAAGTGCCATTTTTTTATAAGTCGAAACAAAATTTCTTTACATATTTATCTTAAAAATCATATAAAAACACTTTTAAGAAGTTAAAATAAATAGGCACATTATGAAAAGTGCCACCGATCTAACTTTTTTACATCATTTCCTTGACAATCGATGTAGGTAACCGCGTAAAAATAATATCTCATGAATGAGAATTCACCCTTTTAAATTTTGGACAAACATCTTTGTTATCAAATCCAATGTTTATCAAATCCTATCAACATAAAGTTGATCTAACAATATATGGCCTACTAGACTCCTTTGGATTTTGAGTTTGAGTTTCAAATGAGACACTTATGTTACGAGGGCCGCCATGAAACCCCGAATCCAATATTAAATGATAATATAAAAAAAAATAAAAAGTCCATTAATAATTTGTTAAATAAATTGAACTCTATTAAATTAAATTAAAATGGAACCAACATAAAATATTAATTTGAAAAATTAATAAGGGAGAATGACATTTAAATACCTTATGAAATTTCAAAACTCCCAAATGTCTGTTAGCATTTGTAAATGACATAAATGTGATAGAGATCAAATTGAGATTTTAAAATATTGATGAATTTATCATTATGCCTTCTTTTTCTCTCTCCTCTCCCTCTCTTCCTCTTCCCGCCACCATGGCAACGACAGGAGGCTCACTAGCGATGGTGAACAAGAGCTCCACAATGAGATTGAGACCAAGCTCTAGAAAAAGGTTGTCTGAGCTTTCTCTCCCCCCTCTCTCTCTCGCCTCTAAAATCATGGTGTTGTTGGTCGTTATGGCGGAGTGGGTAGTTGTCTCTAGCGAGGAAGAGAGGCAAAGGTGGAGGAAGGCTAAAATTGATGTTTTTGGAGGAAGTTAGGAGGTTGAGGAAGAAGAAGGTGAACAGTAAAAAAGAGGCCGAGGAAGAAGAAGGTGCACAGTAAATAATGAGTTTGAAAAATTTCGTAATGAGATTCACATAGTTCTGACAAATTTTGTAATGAGTTTCACAAAAGCGTTTTCTGAGAAAAAATGAGGATGAGAAGGAAGAAGGTGAGTTTGACAAGTTTTGTAATGAGATTCATAAGTTCAGTAATGATTTTGACAAGTCTTGTAATGAGTTTCAGAAAAGCGTTTTCTGATAAAAAAAAAAAAGAGGCTACGGAAGAAGAATGTAAACAATAAATAATGAGTTTGAAAAGTCTGGTAATGAGATTCACAAGTTTTGTAGTGGTTTTGATAAGTCTTGTAATGTGTTTTCACATAAGTGTTTTCTGATTAAAACATGCAAGTCAAGATTCATCAACATTTGTTAATCTCATTATGAGTCTTGCTAACATCATTATTAAATTTGTCAATCCTATTACGAATTTTGGTGAAATTGTACGAATATTGGTGAATTATGATTTGTATGTTTTCATTAAAAATGATTTAGTGAAACTCATTACAGAACTTGTCAAAACAATTATTAAACTTGTGAATCATATTACGAAACCTGTCAAATTCATTATTTATCGTTTACCTTCTTTTTCCTCAACTTTTTTTTTTAAAAAAATTAGAAAACACTTTTGTGAAACCCATTACAAGATTTATCTAAATCATTACTAAACTTGTGAATCTCACTATGAAATTTGTCAAACTCATTATTTACTGTTTACGTTCTTTTTTCTCAGCCTTCTTTTTCATTCATTTCCTCCTTTTCATTGTTCCAAGTCCCCTTCCTCAGCTTTCTACTTCACGACTCTTTTTGGTGGAAAGCAAGATGTCGGCGATGGGGTGGTATTCTTCAGTGGCGGTGGAGAGAGAAGAGTGAAAGGAAGGAGAGAGAAGAGTGGACAGTGGCGTTTTTCAGTCGCAATGCTTTGGAAAAAGAGGAGTGAAAGGAAGGGGTGAGAAGAGTGAACGGTGGAGAGAAAGTGAAATGAAGGGTAGTTTGGTCGTTTGCCTAAATATTCAAAACCCAGATTCTTACTTTCTTACCTCCATGCCCTTTTTCATTTTTAGTAGACGTTTATAGATTTTGGAATTTCATTTGGTATTTATATCATTCTCCCAATTAATAATAAAAAATTCTCATAAAAATTTGATTTCATCAGGAGTTTATGTATTTTTTCAATAATAACTCGAAAAAGGGGGAAAATAAAAAATAAAAGCGACGACTGCCCTCATGCATTCTCCCGATTAATCCCTAGCCATCGACGGGATCCTCTATCAACTCTGACACTGCCGCCTCATCCTCGCCGGCGAATTTCTCTGCTGCGGCAGCGCCCGTTACCGGCGGACAATTTCAACTGTAAAGGTATGTTTGTATGTTTGTATTTTTCTCTTTCTCTCTTTTTCTGAAACCGATGGAGTTCTTTTTCTCTGCGCTGCATAATCCTCTTCCAATTGCCTTCTGCATATCTTAATTGCCGCTGAAAAAGTTTCGTTAACTCCTCGTTTAGAAATTAATGCAATCGTTGATTTGAATTGTAAGTTCTAATTATAGAATGCGTTGGCTCTGCCAAATCGTTGAAGCACAATGGGCGTTTTTTTCAATAGCAAATCACTGCTTGAGACGCGTTTTCACACAAATGACATTTTGAATTTTCTTTGTGGATGATTATTGCTTGTTCATTAGGTCGCATCTTCTCCTTGCGAAGTAAATGTTGGCAATTCATTTTTTACTTGCACAGAAATTTCGATTAATCGGTCGACTCTACTCTTGCAGGCAATCCTGAAATATATAGTCGATATCACTGAATAAATAGTGAGCTTTCGGGCTTGATTAGTAGAGAATGATCTGTTTATAGATAAAGAATGTCGGTCTTTGTGGCAATGCTGAACAAGTGATTGGTTTACGAAAAAATAAACTCCACATGGAAGCTCATATATTAGCCTGTGTTATTATCTATGTAATTCTTTGTCGCTTCAGTGGGTGGCTCCATGTTGTTCTAACGCTTTTTGTGCCGTTGTATAAGTGTTAACTTTAATTGTAAATTTTATGATTAATGCAGAACAGGGAAGGTATGGAACTTTGATGGATACTAATCAGTTGCGAGGAAATTTATTATGAGTATTTTGGTTGGATATGCATATTTGCTTACTTCTTGGCATTTTTGATAAACTTTGGAGCCAAAAGGAGCAACGAAGCATTTGTAATGATTTATTATGGCCCAGCAGTCATCTAGACTTCAGCGCTTGCTTACTCTCTTGGACAGTATCCTTCTTTATCTTTATTATTCTATTTTTTTATTCTTGAATTTTGTACTTTACATTGAGTTTTTCTTTAACCAAATTCTATAAAAGCTGGGTCAACCCAAGCAACAAGGTTGACTGCTGCTCGCCAAATTGGGGACATTGCAAAATCTCATCCTCAAGACTTGATCAGTCTGCTAAAGAAAGTAAGAGTTATTCTTGTATTTTACTCTCCCAGCTTTCATTACATTTTGAGCTGTTTACATTAGATTTTTCATCCTACTTCATTATATGTCAGTTTGGTGAGTTGTTAGGTTTCAAAAATAATAATTGGTTCTTACCTGCCACCTTTCTCTTTTTGTTTAAAATTAATTGTAGAGACAGAAAGCATTTCTGGGCTTCCACCTAATTTCTTAGGCTTCTTAGCTAGCTCTTGTTGATGTGGTATCAAAGCCTTGCCAATCTGATGGTCAAGAGCTCTAATCCTTGCCCCCAATATTTTTGTCATATGATAATTGCACAACGTTGTGATAGGCTTGTCTTTATCCTTGTTTTAGATTCCAAAGGCTTTTATGTGACCGGATGTGTTAGATATAGAAGTCATTTCAGTGTTGAAATGATAGGTTAAGCTTGTGGGGTGGTTGTTTTCTTGAAAAAATGTGATGTGCATGTCAATGTGCATGTTTATGTGCTTTTTTTTTTTTGGAAAACCTTATGGCATGTTTGTGTTTGGACAATGTTTGTAATTGTGTGTTTTGAGAATTGTTTTATGCGTGCTCCTTTATTTGGTGGTCTTATACATTTTAATCCCTCCTGTCACGTGATTAGGTATCTCAATATCTACATAGTAAAACTTGGGATACAAGAGTTGCAGCTGCCCATGCAATTGGGGCTATTGCTGAGAATGCGAAGCACACAAGTTTGAATGAACTTATTGCTGGTGTTGCAACAAAATTGTCTGAAGCTGGGATATCTGGTAGTGTTGAAGATATATGTGCATGGCCTTACTTACAATCTAGAATTACGGGAAGTGCATTTAGGAGGTTGGACAATGCTCACTATCTGTGAATAGCCCCCCCCCCCCTTTTTGAAATTCAAGCTTTATTTCTGGAAGATATTTACTTTTTTTTACTCCTTGATAGCTTTGACCTCAACAAGGTTCTTGAATTTGGCGCGTTATTAGCGTCTGGAGGACAGGTAAGATGAAAATTTCTTGGTAAATCTGCATCTTCTATTTTTTCTTTTCGGGTTAGAACATTATAATCATTTTATTTTGGTGAAGATATGCTGAAATTGCAATATTGCATATGCTAATACTGTATGATCTCAGAAGCAAACTTCTAAATTTATTGAAAAATCCATCATTGTTGTTTTGGAAATTAAGGAAGTTATAAGAAGCTAAAAGAGATGTTTCTTTTGAAAAAAACCTGGAGGACTGTGATAGAGTACCGGATTAGCGGAGATAATGGAAGTTGCGGAAAGTTTGGAGATTTTAGGAATTAATATTTAATTAATTGAGTTTGTTTTTATTATTATCTTTAGGAATTAGGAAATAAGAGGAATATCTTATTAGATATTATCTTTTATTATTATCTTTAGGAATTAGGAAAATAAGAGGAATTTTATTAGATAAGATTTAGTTGTTAGGATTTATGATTATTAGTTATCTAAATCTTAGATTTAGATATATTTTTAGATTTTGTATTTATATTTTGGATAGAGTCTACTTTCTTTAAATCATTATAAATAGGCATAGTGCCTCATCAATAAAGTGTCGAATATTTTAGAGAGTAATTCAGTAGTGGAGATTCTCCTTGGACTTTAATAGTTCGATGAGTTATAGATTCTGGCTCATCTACCATTAAGGATGTGGACTCTTCTTATAGAATTAGTGAGATACTCGCTTATTTTATAAAATAGAGGTTGTTCTTAGAGAGCTTCTCTTTAAAACTGAGCAAATCTATTTTCCCTTTATTTCCTGAATTCTCTTTACATTCTCATTCACATTTAACCATCCCATCAGCTTACCCTAAGCCGTATCCCATCAGGCTGACACACTCAGTGATGTGAAACCCTGTTAGCATTTATTTTATGTTTTAACCATTATCTTTAGGATTTAATTTATTTTAACTTTGATTAAGGATATGGCTTTTTCTCCCCTGTTCTCTCTTCTTTCCCTCGTCCCTCCACTGTTTTACATTGCTTGGCATTATAGGGTTAGAGATCTTGTTAATTTAATCTGCTATAAGCAACAATGTTGTCAAAATAAACAGCTTCTTCACCAATAACTTGTGAAATTCAAGTCCAGATATTCATGATTAAACACCTTTATCAATCACAATAGTTTTCATCTTTGTCACAATTTGCAAGGACCCTCCATTCATGGGCAAGGTCTACGCACGGACACCGAGGAAGACATAAACAGACAAGAGGCAAGATGCCTTTTAAGGTTGCAGGGTTGACCTTATTGTTTTTACATCCTTTTTGTAGCAAGTGTAGGATTAGTAGCTCTTTTTAGGGTGGCTCATAGGAGACTGTGACATCTGCTTGTTTTTGACTATAAGAGCCTTAGACATTAGGAAGATAGGGAGGAATTTTTTGGAGAGTAGTTTAAGGAGTGGAGTAACAGGTTCTGCAAAAACTTGTGACAATCACTTGGCTGTTCAGGGGCAGTGGTGCACCTAACAGATTGTAGGAGTGGGGAGTCTTGTTCCTTGTATCAGAACAACAACCTTCTTGGCTGTCTTAGTGCTTCGACAGATTCTTTGTATTCAGCTTTATTGCAGCTGTGTTCTTGAATTACTAATCATTTCAGTTATTAATTTGTTGGTTCCTAACACAATTACAACCTCCATTGAATGGGAGCTAAATGGGGAAAACGCATCAATGCGATACTATCAATTGACTCTTTTAGGAAGAAAAATATTCACACAGGAAAAAGTGAAACAGATTTGGTGAAACGTATTCACACAGGAAAAAGTGAAACAGATTTGGTGAAATGTAGTGCATACCTTGGTCTATGGGTCAAGAGATTTTCACTTGGATCATACAGTTACTCAACATAGTTTTAATGACAAAAGGTCCACAAAATCTATAAATTGGACCTGAGCCTCTGCAAAGAAGCCCCGTGGTTAGATGATTTGACGGTGGAGACCACTTAGAGAATCGCTCTCAAAGCAGCTTGGAATTCTAGATGGGTTGAGAGGCCCCAGATGATTCTTGGGAACCCATCTTTTCTGGACCATTTTACCCTCAAGAATTTTCATAATCACAAACTTCAACCTCAACAAGGTTTGAAGTTCTACCTCCCTTCACAGCTTCATGGCTGGGTATTGTTCATAGTTTCATCTCTATCCACATTGATCTCCTTTTGTGATGAAGCCTTCCCCACACACCACCTTCTTCTTCGAAGTGTTTCTCCTCTGACAAAATCCTTCACCACTATCTACTAAAACCATCTCCTTTTTTGCTGGCTTCTTCTTTGCCAGATTATAGTGTTATGGTTTTAGATCAGGTATAGAGAATAGGACAGAAAGACACAAGAATAGGAGTAGAAAGACACAAGAAAGGGATTAGAAGAGATAGAGAAGAGAGCTACTAGGCTCTCACAAATCTGTATTCTGCAAGGTTATGTCAAAAACTGATTGTACAATGAAGTGCTTGGGCTATTTATAATCATGATAGCCCTCCCAAATACTACTAGGCGGTTAGTAGGATAAGTGTATTATTATCCTACTAATTCACTTAAGTCCCTATACAACTTTACAGCATAGTCTCTAGGTTTACAATTATTATTTCTATAACAATGCCCCCCCCTTGAAACAACCCTTTGACCTCAAGGGTTTGGTAATGGAAATTCCAGAAATTGGTGTTTTACATTGAATAAGGACACCCAAGTGGCTTCTTCCTCCGGGTAGCCTTGCCATTGCACCAATACTTCAGTTATGATCAAGGTAGTTAAGATCGTGATTTTACTTAAGATCGGAAGGGGGTCGCAAGATCGTAAATCGTGGGATCGGCACGGATCGTAAAGATATTACTTTTTTAATTTTAGCAATAATAAAAAATATATATGCATATAAAATAACATTTAGTCCCTCTGAAAATAAAAGTTTGAACTCAAATTGCAAAAACATTTCAGTTTAGTCCCTCTGAAAACTTTTATTTTTTTACACATAGGTCCCTGGTCAAAACTTGCGTTTTGACCAGGTTCTTAGGTCATCTGGGAATTAAAAAATGCAGAGATAGTGCCGCGAACAGGGGGGAGACCTTCGACCACATTCAGACCTTCGACCTTCCTCCACCTTCCATTCCTTCAACATCGCCAGCGACCTTAGCTTCCTTCACTGTCGCTGGCGACGATGATGGTTGCGGATGATGGTCGCGATCGCAGATGATGGGCACGGAGCAGGATCGACGATCTCCCTCGATTGTACGATCCGACGAGTTTACACGGCGATCTCGTCCGATCTTGCTCCAGTCCGATCTTGCCGGCGATCCAGATCGTTTTCCTCCCACAAAATCGCGATTTCAACGATCTTACGAGTTGGATCGGCGATTTTGACTACTATGGTTATGTTCTTCTCTTTTTCCTACCAATACGTAGAGACAATATTTGCTGAGGATAAAGAGAATTTGAGACAGCCGGCCAATCAGTTGGTGGATGCCGCTGTTTAACACTTGGGTCCGGACACAACAACAAGGATACATGGAAGGTGGCATGAATCCTTGTTTCCGGAGGCAATTCTAGCTTGTAAGCAACTGGCCCGATTTTCTGCAATACCTTGTATGGACCAAATAAGCGAGGAGCTAGTTTTTGGTTGCTTCTAGTGGCTGCCGAAACTTGACGGTATGGCTGCAACTTCAAAAACACCCATTGTCCAACTTCAAAACTCCTATCCGAGCGCTTCTCATCAGCCTTTTGCTTCATGGTGTTCGCTGGTCTATGTAGATGATGTTTTAGGACAGCAAGCATCTTCTCTCTTGCTGAAAAACTTCTGTCAACAGCCTCTACCACTGCTGTTCTAGGTACATAGGGGATGTAAACAGCTGGTTTTTGACCATATAATAGCTCATGTGGAGTTGATTTGGTGGCTGTATGAAAGCTTGTATTGTACCACCACTCGGCTAATGCTAACCATTGATTCCATTCCTTGGGAACTTCCCAACACATGCATCTCATATAGGACTCTAGACACCTATTGAGGACTTCGGTTTGACCATCACTTTGAGGATGATAAGCTGAAGATAGGCTTTGCTGAACCTTTAAGATCTTCAAAAATTCCTTCCAAAAATTACTAAGGAACAAAGGATCTCGATCACTCACAATTTCAGCTGGGGCACCATGTAGTTTATAAACTTGATCCAAAAACACTTGTGCCAAAGTAGAGGCTGAGTAAGGATGGGAAAGTGAAATAAAATGGGCATATTTAGTCATTCGATCCACAATAACCCATATTACTTCCTTACCTCCCGATTTGGGCAAACCTTCGATGAAATCCATAGAAATACTCTCCCAAACCTTACTCGGAATGGGAAGGGGCTGAAGCAAACTAGGTGCAGCCACAATTTCATATTTACACCGAGCACATGTATCACAACCTCGAACAAACTCCTCAACATCCCTATGGAGATGTTTCCACCAAAACAAACCCTTTACCTTGTAATAGGTACCTTGAACGCCTGAATGGCCACCTTGAGGGCTTGAATGTAACCATTCCAGCAATTTAGTCTTTAGGACAGCCACATTGCCTACCACCAGCCTGTTATTTTTCCTCAAGCAAGAGCCATCCCATGAATAAGAGTGAAAAATACCATCATTTTCCTTTACCTGAATAAGGACAGCCGCCATTTCAGGGTCTAACTCCCAACTTTTCTGAATTTCCTCCAATAACTCCGGGGAAGTAGTGTCTAATGAGATCTGCAAAATCTGAGAACCATGTAGTCTAGACAATGCATCAGCTACAACATTATCATTCCCCTTTTTGTACTGAATTTCATAATCATAGCCTAAGAACTTAGCAATCCAATACATCTGAAATGGAGTCTTTAATTTCTGTCCCAAGAGGTATTTAAGACTTTGTTGATCAGTTCTAATAACAAATTTACCTCTTTTCAAATATTGATGCCAATATTCCACGGCTTGTACAATGGCCAATAATTCCTTTTCATAGATAGAAAGGCTCATATGTTTAGACGCGAGAGCTTTACTAAAATAGGCTAAGCGCTGACCTTGTTGCATCAAAACAGCTCCTATGTCGCCTTCACAAGCATCAGTTTCAACCACAAAGTCTTTGGAGAAGTCCGGTAACGCTAAAACAGGTGCTGAAGTAAGGGCAGATTGCTCTTCCCGAAAGGATGCAGCTGCTGTTTCTGACCATTTAAAACCCTCTTTTTGCAATAAAAGTGTAAGAGGTTTAGCAATAGAGCCATACCCTTGAATAAACCTCCGGTAGTAACCTGCTAAGCCAAGGAAAGCCCTCAGTTGTTTAGCTGATTTAGGTTCAGGCCAATCAACCACCGCTTGAATCTTCTTAGGATCCGTAGCCACTGTACCTTTGCTAATGATGTGCCCCAAATACTCAACACTTTGGGCAGCAAACGTGCACTTACTTCTCTTAACAAAATAGTGATGATTTTGCAAAATAGTCAATACTTCCTCAAGATGTTGAGCATGTTCTTGTATATCAGCACTATATATCAAAATATCATCAAAAAACACAAGAACAAACTTTCTTAACAATGGGCGGAAAATATGATTCATTGCTCCTTGGAAAGTGGCCGGTGCATTAGTCAACCCAAATGGCATAACTAGCCACTCAAAGTGCCCAGAGTGAGTCTTGAATGACGTTTTGTAACAATCCTCTGGTTGCATCCGGATTTGATGATAACCAGCCCTCAAATCAAGCTTAGTGAACCACCTAGCTGAATGTAGCTCATCCAATAGGTCCTCAACTAAGGGAATGGGATATTGATTCTTCACCGTTTTCCTATTAAGTTCATGAAAATCAATACACATCCTCCAAGTTCCATCTTTCTTCTTAACCAACACAATAGGGACTGAAAAAGGGAGAAGAGCTTTCCTGGATCACTCCCGTTTGTAGTAAATCAGCCACCTGTTTCTCAAGGACATCCTTTTGAGCAGCTGAATAACGATAAGGCTTGAGGCTTATAGGATTTGTACCTTCATGAAGAATAATTGGATGATTATGACCAACCCTTAGCGAAGGGAGACCTCTAGGTTCGTCAAATAACCCTTCAAACCTTTCTAGTGATCGCTGGATTTCCAATGGCAAGTTCGGGTTCCCTGAAATGTCAGCAACCTGAAGAGTACTACAATCTGAACTGAGGTAAAGGTTGCAAGAGTTGTACCAAATACATTTGGGGATTATGACCAACCCTTAGCGGAGGGAGACCTCTAGGTTCGTCAAATAACCCTTCAAACCTTTCTAGTGATCGCTGGATTTCCAATGGCAAGTTCGGGTTCCCTAAAATGTCAGCAACCTGAAGAGTACTACAATCTGAACTGAGGTAAAGGTTGCAAGAGTTGTACCAAATACATTTGGGGACCATGTTGCTTGTTACTCCCTAGTTTTGTATAGGAAACCACCTTAAGGGAACTTGTGGGGTTTGCTTGCAACTCACACAACTTTCCTCTATACCAAAATTGCATTGAGAGTTTTTCATAGTCCCATAGGGCATTCTTAATAATGCCAAGTTAACCCCAACACTACCTCAAAAGTATGCAATTTGACAATTTGTAAATCACAAACAAAGTCCAGCCCTTGCATTTTCCACCTAAAACCATGCTAAACTCCGTAAACTTGTAGTTTGCTGCCTCCTGCAACTTGTACAGCCGTAAAAGGATCTGTCGTGGCTTTCCACCCCATTTTAACAGCAAAATCATAGTCCATGAAGTCATGAGTGCTGCCATTACCAATTAGCACCTGAATAGTCCGCTTTCCCACATACCCTTGAATCCTCATTGAGTCATTGGTATCCACTCCATTGATGGCATGAAGGGAAATCAGTGGTGCGTATTCATCCTCTGTATACCAAGGTTCAGTTTCAGCTTCATGGCATGCACCCTCCTCAATCAGCTCCATGAACTGTAACCTCATTCTCTATCTTTGTGGGCAGCTATGATTCTTGGAGAAAGGCTCATGGCAATGAAAACACAGGTTTTTAGTCCTATGTTCTGCCTCATCTTCGGTTGAAAGGAGTCTAGCGTTTCTCCACGTTTTCCCTGTCGTTGGTTTTTCAGGAAAGTTTGTAACTTTTTCTGAATTGGCTGTAGCATTATTGGAGTTGGCTGAAATTACCATCTCGCCCTTATTCTGGGGTCCATGTGATTGATTATAGGCTCGGTTGGTTGCTGCATTCGTGGTAACATTTGAAGACGCCACCGAAGTTGTCGTGGGCACGTATCGACCAGCTCTGTCCCCTACTTTCTTTGCTTCACACCTATTAATGGTGATTTCTTGGAGTCTCGCCAGGCGTCGCGCGTCACCCAGGTTAGTCGGATTGAACATGTTCACCGAGTCGGCAATTTCGTCCTTGAGGCCTGCTACATATATGTCGACTAGGTACTCTTCGGTCAAATCGAGTTTGGCGGATATTACATCGAATTTGGCGTTAAATTCAGCCATCGACCCTGTTTGCTTCAATCGGGTCAACTCACCCATTGGTTTGTCGACTGGGAGACCGAAAGTATCCCGCAATTTAACGACGTACTCGGTCCAGGTGGGTGGTTGCTGCCAGCGGCGCTCCGACGCAACGTGCCAAGAAAAGCTAGCCTCATTGAGTCCCATTGATGCCATAGTAACCTTCTCATTTTCACGGGTACCATCAAGCTGGAAGAATCTTTCACATTTAAGGATCCAATTGTCTATATCTTGTCCTGAGAATCTCGAAAATTCCAATTTAGTGTAGTGGGTTGGCCGATGATGCCCTTCATCATTCACGTGACCATTGCCCAGAGCTTGCTGTCGTCGACGATGTTGTAGGTCTTCCTTAGCAGCCGCATGAATCACCGGTTGAAGTTCTCGCCTTAAGGCAACTATCGTATCTTGCAACTCATTATTGTTTCTATCCAATTTTCCATCGACTTCCTCAATCTTTTTCTGCATTTGTTCTTCAATGGCTGTAACGCGTTCTTCCATGATTCTTGCTACAGTCAATCGGGTTTGTACCATTCACCGCCAATCTTGAGGACTGACTAAAAATTCTTGATAGTTTCTTGCTGCCACCTTCCTTCTTCTTTCGGTTTTCTCTTAGTTAGGCAGCCGGCAATAGGAACTAAGCAACACAGAGTCACTTCTTTCTCTTTTTTGAGTTTTCTTTCGATTTCTAAAAACAGAACAGAGAGGGAGTAGAAGAGAAACAGCAGACAGAAGTGGCCAAGGAAGGGCAGGCTCTGATACCACTGTTATGGTTTTAGATCAGGTATAGAGAATAGGACAGAAAGACACAAAAATAGGAGTAGAAAGACACAAGAAAAGGATTAGATGAGATAGAGAAGAGAGCTACTAGGCTCTCACAAATCTGTATTCTGCAAGGTTATGTCAAAAACTGATTGTACAATGAAGTGGTTGGGCTATTTATAATCATGATAGCCCTCCCCAAATACTACTAGGCGGTTAGTAGGATAAGTGTATAATTATCCTACTAATTCACTTAAGTCCCTATAAAACTTTACAGCATAGTCCCTAGGTTTACAATTATTATTTCTATAACATATAGATCTATCATTTTTCTCCTTCTTCGACCCTCTCTATCGTTCTTTCTCCTTCTCCGTCCAGTTTGAAGCCATCGTCTTCTTCAACAGATCTGGTTCATCGTTTTGTTTGACAGTTGTGGTCATGGTGGTCTAAACTGATCTGCTTCATGGATTTTCTTCTAGATTAGAGTTTCAATGATGGAGTGGCTTCCATATTTTGTTCAGTCATTGGAAATTCTTAGCTTGAATGTTGCTCACAGATCCGAATATTGCTTTATTTTTTCAATTTTCAATCTAAATCTTCTCCCCTAAACTGTATATAATATGTCACTGGGTCTAGAAAGTGAAGGAATTTGAATCAGAACTGATTAGGTAAGCAAACATTGGGCAGAAAAATGAGTCTTGAAAGTGAAGGAAGTTGCTTGATATGGATTTTTTGAATCTCGGCAGTTAATTGGGATTTTATCGAGGTTGAAGCACAACATCTTCTCCAACATAAATAGCCATCGAGAAGCCATGTGTTAAAAATACTTATATTATTATCACTTGTCTGTCAAATTTTCTTGGGAGTTTCCTTTTTCAAATTAATGGTCCTTCACATTGGGGTTTCAATAATCGCCCACAGATAAAAAAGAGAATAAGGCAGGAGGATAAGATAGCATCCTAAAAAGGTCAAATATATATAGCAGGAGTTGTATTTATTTGTTTAAAATTATTATTTTTTTATTCAGTTGCCTTTGTGTTTAATGAATTTATGGTTTATTCCCTGTTCCATTTCAGGAATATGATATAGGAAGTGATAATGTAAAGAACCCAAAGGAGCGATTGGCTCGCCAGAAGCAAAATCTTCGACGTCGTTTAGGTAAGTATCTAGCTGTGCTTATGTGATGTTTTGTATTATTCAAGCAATGTGTGTGGATTCTTGTTGGGCATCAACAAGGAAAATGAAGTGCTGTTGGCTGGTGATCGCTGAACATTTTTATGGAATATGCACAGTCCACTCTGACTGATACACAATGCTTGTGAACTTGTTTAACTTATAAACAATATTCTCTATTGAGGGCACTAATTTTGCATGGTGCGTTGTCTGCCAAAATGTGTGTTTATGGATTGTTATTGCTGTATGTATTGCTCCTTTTAATATTGTTCATTAAGTCACCTTCAACAACATGCTTCTAGTGCTAATAAATATTTCCACCTAATTTTAGGTTTGGATGTGTGCGAACAATTCATGGATATCAGTGATGTGATAAGAGATGAAGATCTTATGGCATATAAATCAGATATACATCCATATGGAATCGATCATAGAGTTTTTACTTCTCATTCTGTACATAACATCCAGAAAATGGTTGCCAATATGGTTCCCAGTGTTAAATCTAAGTGGCCAAGTGCAAGAGAACGAAATCTCTTAAAACGTAAAGCAAAAATGAACTCAAAAGACCAAACAAAAGGCTGGTGTGAGGATGGAAGTGCAGAGGCATCCCTTGCTCAAAATGCAACTTCTAGAGGCACATATCCTGATTCAGTAAATTGCAATAAGGTGATGTACCATTTATTAATATTTTATAGCAGAAGTGTACCATTTGTTGTGTTGATGACTTATTGTAGTTGAATTTAACCCTTGCTGGTTGCAGTTTATGCGTAACTATACTTGTTACCAATTTACATGGCATCCTAGTAAGCAGCATAGCAATTTGCATTACATTATCTTGTGTCTTTAAAGATTCTTCCTTGTCCTGATTTATGATAATGCTAGTCGATTCAATTTCCATATTGAAACTCATGGTATGATTCTATGTTTTGAACTTGATGTTCTATGCAGGCTTTCATTTATGGTAATCATGATGAAGATGGATTTGATCATGATGGAGATGGGCGATGGCCTTTCCACATTTTTGTTGAGCAGCTTATTATTGATTTGTTTGATCCTGGTAAATATTTCCACTTTCTTTAGCAAATTTTTAGATGAGTGTGCCAAACATTGACTTTTGAATTTTTTTTATGTATATTTTCCCAATGTTCTTTAAATAATTACTTTTCAAATTATTAGTTTGGGAGGTGCGCCATGGCAGTGTGATGGCTTTGAGGGAGATTTTAACACATCAAGGTGCATCTGCTGGTGTATTAAAACCGGACTCACCCTTGGGTGGAGTACTAGTCCTTGAATTGGAGGATAGAAGCGTTTCAAATGTACTAAAGAGAGACAGGGAGATAGATTTGAATATGCAAATTTCAGGGGATGAGTTTGAGTCAAACTTTAAGAGGCCCAAGCTTGAAGATGTATCATCCACTTCCATGGATGTGAGGACCATATGCAGCAATGGGGGTGACATTGAAATCAGCATTGGTACTGAAACTCTTGGATGCGGTTTACCCATGGATGACAGAAATGGACAAGTTAATGATTTTTCTGTGGGCTTGGATCTCAAATCTTATTCTGAGGGTTTATGTCATTCATGCGAGGAACCAGCTAATATAGCCGAGCAGAAGGATTATTCTGGTGAGGATAAGATTCCATCTGGCAATCTTAATGGGCTTCCTCAGAATTGTGAGCTTGTGAACTTGCTTAATGTGACTAAAAGTTCGTGGCTTCAAAACTACGGATTTCTTCAAGATTGTGTAATACGCTTCTTGTGTGTGTTGTCACTAGATCGGTATGATATTTTCATTCTGTATGTCTTGTAAGGAATGAACTAGCTTTTGCAGTACGTAGGGCTTCCTTTTTGCGTGCAAGTTTTTATTAATTTTTCTTTGATCATTTTATGTTGTTGCAGCTTTGGTGATTATGTCTCTGATCAGGTTGTTGCTCCTGTACGGGAGACTTGTGCACAAGCTTTAGGTGCTGCATTCAAGTACATGCGTCCAGCATTAGTAAATGAAACATTAAATATATTGTTGAAAATGCAGGTAAATGCAGTGTAAGGATACTTTTTCCTTTTGCTATGTGTAATTAGACATTGCAAATGTGAATGAAGTAAAGATGAACGAAGGAGAAAAGGCCTTTGTGAAATGTAGCCTGGGAGTCTGAGATGCATGAAATTCTTTATTTGTAGGTCAAGATACTAGACAAGTCATCAAAGATGTATTAAGTGATTACAGCCTGGTTATAACCAATATATGGTTATAGTCTAGTCAGTATTTACTCTGTAAATTTACTTAAATTGTACAGTCCTCTTAGTCGTGCCTTATTTGCTGGGCACCTCCTTTTAATTAGTTCAATTTTTTTCAAACTTCTTATTTTTTTCGTTTCCTGACATTGATTAGTGTTTAATCTTTATGCTTTTGTTCGTGTTTTATTCAGTGTAGAGCAGAATGGGAGATTCGTCATGGCAGCCTTTTAGGGATCAAATATTTAGTTGCTGTGCGGCAGGTACATGTCCATTTACCATCTCTTCATTTTGTTATACACTGCTTGTAAGAAAATTATGCTTGTACTTAATACCTTGCTAGTTGTCATGCACATTCATTTTTGCCATTGTTTTGTTTATATCCAATATTTTGAAGCTAGGAATACAAGAGGAAACCTTAGCTTTGAGAAAATATTTTAAGTATAATATTAACACGCAAAATATGCTACTTATAGAGATCTTACAACCTGTACCTTGAATATTATAGCTATATACAACTCAATTTTTTGTTAGTAGTACAGCTGGGATACGCCTTATGTTTATTTTTTGCCCCTAGGATGAACTGATGATAACTAAGTTTTAATTAGTGTTCAAACCTGTGCTGATAGCTGTGATTTTCTAAAGTTTTTGCTAGAATAAACATAAATTTTAGATCATTAATGATGCATACAGTTTTCGTTACTCATCTCACGTGTCATGAACTTAGAAGTTCACATGATGCCGCTATATGACAATTTATAGCAAGAGCAGATATCTTGTTCCTTTGTCCTTTGATGTGTGGTTCTGTGCACCTGTTCTTTTTGATAGACCATAGCAGGGCTTTTAATGTGGTGGTGTGGCGTTGGCTAGAATCTTCTTCACTGATTTAAGAGTGTTCTCTCTTTGAAAGTAGTCTGATAACCATGAATAGCTGGCAATGTAGAATGGAGTTGGTACCATCTATCTAGGATTAGAAGTTACTATCTCATGGATGATTGTTTGTTGGGATGGACTTATCTGCAAACTGCATATGCCATGCCTTAAGTAGTATTTGGTGTTGTCGGACGACATGGTGAGCTTCTAAGAGGTGGCTGCTGAAATTGTTGGCTAGTATTTTGATGTAAGCAAACTAGTTTAAGAGTCATTGAAAAAAGTAGAAATTCATAGGAAATGAATATTGAATAGTATGGTCACCAGGAAGTGCGCATAGGATGCCATACAAAATTCATAGGTGAGATCTCCATGTGTGGTAGGGTTGGAGGTCAATTAAGAGATTTCTTTTTGATTCCTTTCAATTCAATTTTCAACTCCATTTTCCCTTGGACGGTTATCCTGCTTCTTTCCTGCAAATACATGCGGTACAACAAGGAACCCCTGTTTGAACTAGATCTTATCTTTTTCATATGCTTCTCTTCAAGAGTTAGAAAGATTGTTAACTGTAGCAGGCATGCAAGATTAGTAATAAACTATCAAGTGAAAGTTTAGTCTTCTCTCGACGCCCATGTTGCATATTTTATTTGAAATTCATGATATGTTCTGTTCTGATTGTTCTCTTTATGACCCTAGGAAATGCTTCCAGAATTGCTTGGGCGTGTTCTTCCTGCATGCAAACTTGGGTTGGAGGACCCAGATGATGATGTCCGAGCAGTTGCTGCTGATGCTTTAATACCAGCTGCAGCTGCAATTGTCGCTTTACCGGGTCAAACTTTGCACTCCATTGTGATGCTATTGTGGGACATTTTGCTTGATTTGGATGACTTGAGCCCATCCACTAGCAGGTATTTGATTGGTTATTTTGTGCGGCCTTTAGTTACATTTTTACTTTTACTTTTATGTTGGTATAATACAATGATAAATATCACGAACGTCTGTTTCATGTCCCTTGCTCTCAATTATAAAAACTATATGTTCATTGAATACTAGTGGTTCTTAAGCTTGTGCTAGTCTTTTGTATATTCTTTTAATGAATATCTTATCCATTTATGTCGTTATGTTTATTCTTGCATCATTTTAGTTTGTTGTTGATAAATACTTCATCTGGACCGTTCAAAATTCCTGTATGTAGTCTCTGGTTTAGGGTTTGCTTGGATAAATAGCGATATAGAAAGCAATGAATCTGCTAACAAATCAAATCCTAATCATATCTAATCGAATCCTAGAGAGATAAGACGGAAAAACAAGGTCAACGAATAAAAAATTTAATACTAATAATTAGTGATAAGATCTGATAAAATAAATGAAATCAGGAAATGGTTTGGGCCTAGATAAGTTAACTGTCTTTAACATTTATTTCAATTGTTCCCTGTTTGCCATTAGGTTCTTCACGTCTGGTCCATGAAAGAGTTTTTGTGATGTGAGATTGTGAGTAAATGTGCTACCTGCTAATGAAGAAACATAAGATAGATCAGCTATCCTTGCTTCGATCTTTTCCGTTTTGAAATGCCTGTCTACTTCCACATGCTTGGTCTTGTCATGATGATGGAAGGAAGTTAGATTCTAGGCAATGGAGTGCATTTTTCTAGGGTACTCCCTTACTCATAATCAAGGATACAAATGTTATTGTCCAACCAAAAAGAGGATGCATGTCACTAATGGTGCAATTTCTTCAAGGAGGATGTCTATTATCTCCAATTACCCATTTAGGGGGAGAATTATGGAGCAGAAGAACGGCCAACTTTGGGCCCTGCTACCATTCTATCAACACAAACAGAACCTACATGGGATACTCTTAGGAAATGGGCTTGGCAGCTCCAATCTGCTTTTTATTTTATTTTTTCTAGTTTAGAGAACAGTGGAGTTTCAAAAGTTTGATTTTTATCTCGCAAACCATAAATTAGGTGGTTTTATTTTGTCAATGGTTCTTATCAAACCAAGTTTTGTTATGCCTGTATAAGTTGACGCCTTTAATTTTCTTTGCAGTGTAATGAATCTTCTGGCAGAAATTTATTCTCAGGATGAGATGGTTCCAAAAATGAACCATGCAATTGATTTGGGAGATACAGAAATGGTTAATCTAATTGGAGTTGGTGGCAGCGGTGATAGTGATCATGACAAAAATCCTTATATGCTTTCGATGTTGGCACCACGCTTATGGCCTTTTATGAGGCATAGCATCACCTCTGTTCGGTTTTCAGCAATTCGTACTTTGGTAATTTATCTCCATTTTACAATACTTGTGAAAACCATTGATCTCTTCTGTCACCTTTTTAGCATATTTACTAGCTGGTCTGTTTCAGACATTTTGGTGCTTATTGTGATGTCCTGTTCATAATTTTTCTTGTGCAGGAGCGGCTGCTTGAAACTGGACACAAGAGAAGCATGTCTGAGCAATGCTGTTCTTCATTTTGGCCTTCTTTTATCCTGGGAGATACCCTTCGAATTGTATTTCAGAATCTGCTATTGGAATCAAATGAGGCTATATTGCAGTGTTCTGAGAGAGTTTGGAGGCTTCTTGTTCAGGTCATACATAATCTAATCAGAGGAAGTTGCTTGATAAACTTTTTAAAATGTGTTATTTTATATGGTTTTTCCTATGTTGTAAGTCTTATCAACCTAAATGTTTTGATTCTTAATTCAGATTATGGCTTAAATCTGTTTAGAGGAACATAGAATGACTTGATCATACAACTGGGTTCTTGCATAGATTAATAAACCGTAGTACCTTGGGGTTGCTGCTGCCTGATTAAACTTGTTATCACCCACATCATCTTGGCTGAATTGCAATTGAGGATGTAGCTAATTTGGTTTTGATGTAAAGGAATGAGATAAATGTTTCATTTATAATAATTTATATTATAGTGTAGTAGGTTGTTATTGTATTTGGAAGTTTGGGTGTTCCTCTAACCGGTAATCTCCCTCTGGAGATTTCTGTTTCATAATAGTGGCCAACTTTGTTGTAGGCTTGTAGCTTTCTGTTTCAATCATTATACTTTTTGGATGCTAGCATAAAGTATCTATCTTTACTGCCTACTTTTCCTAAACACTATCAGGGTATCTCATGAAGTTGAGGAATGAGGAGATTTTGAAGGATTTTCTTTGCTTAAAAGTAAAGTTACCTATTTTGTAATTGTAGGTTTTCTGAGAAGAAAAGAGGCTGTGATATCAATTATTATTTCCTAAGAGCTCTAGGGAGCAAATTAACTGAAATTCAACTTCAAAATAATAATTTCCTAAAATAAAGGAGATTATAACAGCAGGATAAAATTGCCTAGATACTAAACAAATAAGGAGATAATGTTAATATATCAACTAGATATAAAAACATAATGCAGCTAAAAGATGTAAAGCCATAAAATCTGCATCTGGGAACTATTTCAGCTGCAGTCTTGATGCTTGCTTTACTGTTTTAGATTTGAGCCCCATGGCTGGATGGTTGTAACTGATTATTATTTTCATAGGGTTTTGAATTTGTTCCCCGTCTCATTAGTTTTCTTAAATTTGTCATCCTTATTGATGGCAGTGTCCTGTGGAGGATTTGGAGATGGCTGCTAGATCTTATATGAATTCCTGGATAGAACTTGCATCTACCCCATTTGGTTCAGCATTAGACACCTCAAAAATGTTTTGGCCTGTTACCTTCCCACAAAAAAGTCAATCTAGGGCTGCAGCTAAAATGAGAGCTGTGAAGCTTGAAAATGAATATGGTGGAGATCTTGGCTCAGATTCTACTAAAGGAATAAATCTACAAGAAAGAAATGGAGATGTTTCCATGGGTTCTGTCAAGATTGTTGTTGGTGCGGATGTTGATACATCAGTAACTAATACTAGAGTGATAACTGCTACTGCATTGGGAATTTTCGCTTCTAAGCTGCCAGAGGTTTCTATTAAATATGTGATTGACCCGCTGTGGAATGCTCTGACTTCTTTGTCTGGTGTCCAGCGCCAGGTAGTTATTTCTGAATTTTCTTATAATAATCCCCCTTGATCTTCTGCCTTCTTTTGCCATCCTCTAATATATTTTTTCCTGTTTCATATAGGTTGCATCCATGGTATTTATTTCTTGGTTCAAGGACATTAAACGAAGTCAAATATCTGAAAACCTTAAGATTATTCCTGTTGTCCCTAATTTTGTCAAAGACTGGCTGCTGGACTTATTGGCATGTTCTGATTCGGCATTCCCAACCAAGGATTTACGTCTTCCTTATGCTGAGCTTTCAAGAACATATTCAAAGATGCGTAGTGAGGCTGGTCAATTGCTTAATGCTACGAAATGTTCTGGTATTTTTGATGACTTATTGTCAACTATGAAAGTTGAGTTGGAGAGCATGAGTGTGGATGATGCCATTAATTTTGCTTCAAAAGTTCCAGCTTTGTCAAGTGAAAGTTCCGGGAATGAGTTCTCAGGAAGAAACATTATGGATGATATTGAGTCATCAAAACAGAGACTCTTGACAACTTCTGGCTATTTAAAATGTGTCCAGGTATGCTATTTTTCTCCTATCTTGAATAGGTTCATATAACTAGATTTCTAAGTCTCTTTAGTACTTGAAGTTATCCTGATAGATGTCTTTTGCTTGCTATTTTCTGGCTAATTGGACTATTGGCAGAGCAATTTGCATGTTACGGTTACATCTGCGGTTGCGGCTGCAGTTGTTTGGATGTCAGAATTTCCTTCACGCCTCACCCCAATTATTTTGCCGTTGATGGCTTCAATAAAACGAGAGCAGGTGCTGTTTATATGCACATAGAGCATGTTTGGTTTTGGTGTTTTCCTACATTAAACCAAATACACACAGACAAGTTTTCATTTTGCCATATATGCCCTATGTTGCAGGAGGAAATACTGCAAATGAAGTCAGCTGAGGCACTGGCTGAGCTTATGTATCACTCTGTTGAACGGAGACCTTGCCCAAATGATAAATTAATTAAGAATATTTGTGGCTTGACTTGTATGGATCCCTCTGAGACACCTCAAGCTGAATTTATTAGATCGATGGACAGTATTGATGACCAAGGTCTCATGTCCTTTGGAACTCCCGGGGGTAAGCAGAGATCAAAGGCCAGCGTTCTGGCTGGTGAAGACCGATCAAAGTTTGAAGGTTTTATCAGTAGACGTGGATCTGAACTCTCACTGAGGTTTCTATGTGAGAAGTTTGGTGTTTCATTGTTTGATAAGCTTCCTAAGCTGTGGGATTGCCTTACTGAGGTGCTTAAGCCTAGCTCTGCAGAATCTCTTGCTGCTTCTGAGAAAAAAATCACTTTGGTTATTGAGTCTGATAGCAATCCCCAGACCTTGATTAACAATATTCAGGTTTGTTTCATCTTTTTTTTTTTCAAAAATAGAAAATAAAATTTTGGGTTATTACTTCAATTCTGCTACTAGTATGAAATTTAGACTATTATGGACATTACAATTTACATAAGCTGTACATATGCACTTTAGTGTGCATTGTAAGCTGGGATGAAATAATTAGATAGGACAGTAACCTGATCAAAAACCATTTTCAGCCATTGGGGTTATAGTTAAGTTGTATAAGTGAATGAAGCTACATCTAATGAGAAAAAGGGCCACTGATGAAATTTCCACAGTTGTTTGTATATTACCACCACATTTTTATTTTATTTTTTAAAAAAGAGAAGTTGCTTTTGTATCAATTCCTTCGAGGATGGGGGAAAGTTGGTTCCTTAACTTATTCAGTAATTAATATCTAGTGTTGATTTGCAGATGGCACTTTCAGGTCATTTGCAGATCTGAACTTAACTTACTTACCTATTTAGCATGTGTTGTTTTGCAGCTCATATTACTTTGCATATTATAGCTCTATATGGTAATAAAGAATATGGCTTAAAGTGATTAGTGTTCCTGTATTAGAAAAAACTTTGCTACTAGCTGTGTTTCATTTCAGCCTTTTGATTTAATATGCTAGCATATTCCAAAAATGGTCAAATTACTTACTCATGTTTTGACTGGCTAACAGAATCTTTTGAGCTCTTATTAATTATTTGAGGAATAGGTACACAATCCTTATAAGATTGGTAGTTAGGGGTCTTCACAGGCCAGGCTGAGCTGGGCCAAGGTTAACTTGTTAAATTTTTTTTTTTAATAAAAAACTAAAAATTAATTCTATATGTCGATTGAAAGTTCACTTTACTCAAGCATTAAACATTATTTTTATATTAATAATTTTGTACAGATTTTCCCTGTTTTTGATTTCAAGATTCCATGATAAACCAAAAGTTCACAATAGATCACTTATTTTATATGATTTTCTCCATCGTCATCTAGTCTTATCTATATAATACAATTAGATCCAGTGTTCATTTATCGTTTGGTTATCTGCATTTTTATTTAACTGTTTTGGGTTGTGTATGAATTCTTGATATTAGTGTTTTTAATAGTTTCTAAAAATTCTTAAGTTTTTACTGTATTAATTTGATTTTGTTTTGAGAATTTGCATATAGCAACCTGTCTAATATGTGACTGTTTGTTTTAGGTGGTACGCTCTATTTCTCCCCTCCTGCATGAGGATTTGAAGCCAAAATTATTGACACTTCTCCCTTGCATTTTCAAATGTGTTAAGCATCCTCATGTTGCTGTTAGATTAGCTGCTTCACGCTGCATTACTTCAATGGCCAGGTCAATGACTTTAAAAGTTATGGGTGCTGTGGTTGAAAATGCTGTCCCTATGTTAGCAGATGCTTCATCAGTTCATGCTCGGCAAGGAGCTGGCATGCTGATTAGTTTTCTTGTTCAGGGGCTTGGAGTTGAGCTGGTCCCTTATGCTCCTCTCTTGGTAGTTCCACTTCTTCGGTGTATGAGTGATTGTGATCAGTCCGTCAGACAGAGTGTTACACATAGTTTTGCTACTCTTGTACCTTTACTTCCTTTAGCACGTGGCCTTCCTCCACCTCTTGGTTTAGAGGAGGGTTTATCTGGAAATACAGAAGATGTAAAATTTCTGGAGCAACTACTTGACAATTCTCATATTGAAGATTATCAGTTGTGCACTCAATTGAAAGTAACATTGAGAAGGTAAATTGCAATATAGTCCTCTTTTTTCCCTCCGAAGGTGTTCTTCTGAAACAGATTTAAAATCCAAGTGATTTTGATTATGCCACCTCTGCCCAATTTGTCCTGGGTTAATCGCTTGTTCCTAGTAACTTGATCTATCGTAAATAATATCTTTATAAATATTTATTCGTGTTTTTGACATTTGGTATGATGTTTGTCTTCAATTGATGATTACATTTTTTTTCCTTTTCTGCTGTCATCTCTTGGTAAAGCCTATTTATAAGAAAAGGGAAAAAATGAATTTTTTTTAATGGCTTTTAACATGTAATATTACCGCTAATTTGCCTCCAGGTATCAACAGGAAGGTATAAATTGGTTGGCTTTCTTGAAACGTTTCAAGCTTCATGGAATTTTATGTGATGACATGGGGCTTGGTAAAACTCTTCAAGCATCAGCAATTGTGGCATCTGAAATAGCTGAGCGTCAAAGTCTGAATGATCATGAGGAACTTCTTCCGTCTTTAATCATTTGTCCATCAACTCTTGTTGCACATTGGGCTTTTGAGATAGAGAAATATATTGATGTTTCTCTTGTATCTACTCTTCAATATGTTGGTTCTGCTCCAGAGCGGATGTCTATTAGAGATAATTTTTCTAAGCATAATGTCATCATAACATCATATGATGTTGTCCGTAAAGATATTGATTATTTACTTCAGCTGCAATGGAATTACTGCATTTTAGATGAAGGACATATAATCAAGAATGCTAAGTCCAAAGTAACTCTAGCTGTAAAGCAGTTGAAAGCCCAACACCGCTTGATATTGAGTGGAACACCAATACAGGTTGGTGACTGGATTGTTTGCTCTTTGAAAGTTATACCATGAAAACTGATCTGGTTAATGGGAGTGATCAAATAAATGGATTTCCTTTTCTTGCAGAATAACATCATGGACTTGTGGTCCCTTTTTGATTTTCTAATGCCAGGATTTCTTGGTACAGAAAGACAGGTAAAATTTTATGCCCGTTGTTATAATTGATTTCTTATACATTACTAGAATAGAATGAATTGGCAACCATGTTCTTGAATTATGGTTATGGTGTTTGATTTGGTCTTATGGTTTGGATTGAGCATATCTTTAGTAGTTGTACGTGGGGGTGTTGCATTGTGTAGATTGAATCAAGGGAAAATTAGAGCCAAAGACCTAGAAGAGATAATATTTATTATGACGGATTTTGAAAGTTATAATTATTCAAAGGGACCAAATATCCAAATATAAACATAGAAATACTAAATTGCCCCTATTTAAGAAATTGGAAAAAGAAAATTTCTGCTCATCAGATCCTCCAATCCTTGCCTGTATGTGCTGGGGGAACTCCTCTTGCTGTCGGTCTTTTTCCGTTCAGGTGAGCTTTCCTTTGTTGGCCTGTCTTCTCCTCCTCAACAGAAGCCGATAAAGAACTAAAGACAAAAAATCTCACCTTGGCACCGGAGGTTCAACAGAAGACTGCAACTGCAACCTTCAGTTGAATGCAACTTGAATCCCTCCGTAAAGGTGACGATGACAAATGATGGATAGGTTATAACTTGTAACACTAAATTGCTATCAGAATTATAAAATTAAATATGGCTTTACTAGATTAGACAGAGCCTATGGAGTGAATATCCTCCTATTTATGCCTTAATTTGGAAACAGTGAACCTAAATATCCTCTTATTTACATAGACCCCGCCAGTTGGGTGAGAAATGAGAAGGCAAGGGTGGGAGGATTTGGGGGGAAGCACGATAGAAAACAGTTTTTCAATTTTTCAAATAGGGGCAATTTTGTATTTGTATGTTTATATTTAGATTGTATAATTACAACTTTTAAGATCCTCCCTAATAAATATGATCTCATCTAGTTCCTTGACTCTAATTTTCTGTTAAATCAATTTTTCTGCATGTTGCTACTCAAGTCCATGATTGCTCCTTGAGAAAAAAATGAGAGAATAAAAGTTTTGGAAGGAAAGAAATTGTTTGAGATGAGGTGTTCTGCACATTGGTCTGTGTTATCAATCTTGTTTTATGCTCTTTAGTTCTAGGATTTTGCTAACCTGTGTTGTTTATTAGCTCTATTAATGTCAGTCACTTGGTTTTTCTTAGAGTTAATATGTTTTTTAATTTTTCTAATTTGTTGGGATAGATTGATAGATTTGTTCCCTGTTACCCTATTTGTACGTTGCATCTTTGGTGGGTAAAAGTGAGACTTCTCAGCCATTTTTCTATAATATCCAACGCTCTCCTTCTCTGAAGAAATGCATCAATGCAAAATATGCATTGAAAGGCACAATGAGTTCGTGAAAATTGCCTTCAAACGTGATTCAAAGTCTTTCAGCTCAACAGATAAATCTTTTTTTTTTTTTTTTGCTTTGACCTATAAATAAACCTTTTTTGCATCAACAGTGTTAGAAATCAAAATCCACCCCTTCTGACACTGTCAACAACCACTCTTTCCTTTGCCAGAACCTTCCCCACCTTCAGTGAGTCGTTTAACAGCAATGAGGTTGAGGATTGGTGGTGTGTTTGACGAACCTTCTTCCAGCACACCAAAATCATTCCTCCTCTTATCATTCACCAGTGACAGCACTCCCAGTATCTGTGGCATGATGGTTCTTCTTCCTCGATTTCTTATTGTCTTCATGCATGGTGGCTGAGATTGCATAATCTAATTGCCATTCTCAGCAAAATTTGAGATCAATTAAAAACCCCATCAACACCTATTAATCACATCTGGGAAAGAAAATGCAATTTTATTACATGTCAACAAGGATGCAATAAACTTGCTCAGAACAGTATTTTTATCTATGCTTCTGATAGAACCGATTGAATAACTGAGAATTATATTGAAGAAGAAATGATAATGCTCTGTTCTAAGGAACACTTGAAGGAATTACAACTCTCTCTCTAGTCTAAATAACAATATAACAGTAACTCTCCCCTGGTTTTCGAGAGACCAGGACCCCTCCACTCTACTGTTTCACTCCTTGCCTATTCCATTGTGCCTCCACTCCTTATACGCACCCCCACTACTCTGCCAATGTCAGGGCTCAGAAGCTGGACTTCCCCATCTTGCCCCTGCGTTAGTGCTGGTTGTCTCTCTAGCTGTATCTGCTGTTGGGCCTGATCCAAAAGGTCCAGCCCTTCTCTTGTAGACTTGACTCCAAAACTTATCAAGCCCATCATCTCCCGCTGCTGCAAGAATCACCTTGTCCTCAAGGTGGAAGGTTGGAAACTGGATTCGAATATCTGCAGCATCCTCCCAAGTGTTCTCATGTCCAGGAAGGCCTTTCCACTTGATTAGGAGCTGTAGGGTACCATCGCGAGTCTTGCGGACCTCTTGTACCTCCTCGGGCTCGACTACTAGTTCTAGCTCTTCGGTAAGTCCTTGGGGTAAAGGCTGTACCATGACAGTGGGCTTCAATGCTCTTTTGAGTTGGGACACGTGGAAGACATTATGTATCTTGGCAGAAGAAGGGAGTTGGAGCCGGTAGGCTACCTTCCCAATGCGTTCTGTGACAGTGTATGGCCCATAGAAACGAGGAGATAGCTTCTCATTTGGTTTCTTGGCCAAGGACTTGAAGCGATAGGGCCTCAGTTTCAGGTATACTGAATCGCCTATCATATAGATTACCTCTCTGCGATGCTTGTCCTGCTGTTCCTTCATTCTGGTCTGCGCTCTTTCCAGCTGATTCTTCAGCTCATCCAGAATTAAATTTCTGTCCTGCATCTGTTGGTCTAATTCTTGGACACGTGAAGGTTGGTCCTGCCACTTGGTAGAGATGGGGTTCTCGACCATAGAGGGCCTTGAAAGGAGTCATACCAGTGGCACTGTGATAGGATGTATTGTACCAATATTCAGCCCAGGCAAGCATGCTACTCCACTTCTTCGGTGTGTTGCTCACAAAACATCTCAAATATGTTTCCAAACTCCTGTTCACCACTTCAGTTTGCCCATCCGTCTCTGGATGGTATGAGGAGCTGAACTTAAGTGTTGTTCCAGCCAGATGAAACATCTCTCACCAAAATTGACTCGTGAAAACCTTGTCTCGATCGGACACAATGGAGTTGGGAAAACCATGCAGGCGCACCACCTCCTTGACAAACAATCCAGCCACTTCTTTGGCATCATAAGGGTGAGCTAGGGGTAAGAAATGAGCGTACTTAGTGAATCGGTCCACCACTACAAATATCGTGTCATACCGTTGGCTCTTGGGCAACCCCCCAATGAAATCCATACTAATGTCCTCCCATGTGGCCTTGGGAATCGGTAAAGGCTGGAGCAACCCTGCTGGTTTAAGAGCTTCATACTTGTTTTTTTGACATATTTCGCACATGGCCACATACTCTTGCACATCCTTCTTCATGCCAACCCAATGCACCACTGCTGCCAACCGCTTATATGTTCTTAAATACCCCGAATGTCCACCTTGAGGAGTATCATGGAATTCTCGAATCAGCTCCTTCGCTCTGAGAGAATTTCTTGGTAATACCAATCTACCTTCACACAACAGCATGCCTTTGTTAAGGCTATATCCCTTCGGTCCCTCTTCCCCTCTAATCAGTTGCTGGACTATGTTTCTCAAATGTGGATCTTGCTGGATTTCTTTTTCCAACTCGGCCACCCCTTCATATTGCCATAGAGAAATAGCCTTCATTTCAAGTTCTGCATCTCTTCTAGATAGAGCATCAGCAGCTCGGTTCTCCTTGCCTGGCTTATATTGCAGCTCGAATTTATACCCCATGAGCTTGGTAATCCACTTTTGCTGGTCAGGAGTCATTATTCGTTGCTCAAGCAAATATTTTAATGCTCGCTGGTCGGTTTTAACAATGAAGGGTTGGTTGGACAGGTAGTGCTGCCATTTTCTTACTGCCAACACGATAGCCATTAATTCACGCTCATATACCGATCCCTGTTGTTGGCGGTCAGAGAGTTTTTGGCTGAAATAGGCGATGGGTCTTCCTCCTTGCATCAGCACTGCTCCAATTCCCTTGCCTGATGCATCGGCCTCTATTTCAAATGGCTTACTGAAATCAGGCATTGTAAGCACGGGCAAAGTGATCATAGCTAGTTTAAGTTCCTCAAATGCCCGTTGAGACTCCTCAGTCCACTTGAATGAGTCTTTCTTTAATAGTTGGGTTAGTGGGGCAGCAATCTTGCTATATCCGCTTACAAACTTTCGATAGTAACCAGTTAAACCGAGGAATCCCCGGAGTGCCTTCAGATTTTTGGGTGTTGGCCAGAGCTGCATTGCCTCAATTTTGGTAGAATCAGCTTTTACCCCTTCAGCAGATATGATATGTCCCAGGTACTCTAATTGTGGTTGGCCCAAAACACATTTCTTTGGGTTCACAACTAGTTGATGTTTTCGAAGTTCCCCCAATACTGTGCGAAGATGCTCCTTATGAATTTCCCTGTCTCGGCTATACACCAGTGATAGGGTTTAAAGAATTTAAAATAAGATGAGGGAAAAGAGAGATAATCTAGAGTCAGAATCTAACTCCAGCCAACACAACACAATTCTGAAATATCATATCTTCATTCATAATCTTCTAGAAAGAGAATACAATATATTTATAGAGTATTTCCTATCATAACTTCCCTAAACAGATAGGATAGAACTAAACAGATAACCCTAAACAGATAAGATAGAATTAAACAGATAAGACAGAATAACTACTCTAAACAGATAAAAACTAATAACTTCTCCTAACATGTGTCTTTCTTCAAAAGAGGACACATGGAACCCTAACAATACCCTCCCCTTGAAAATCAGCCTTGTCCTCAAGGCGGGAATAAGGAAATTTCAGCCAAATTGGTATTGGTAAGTTGCTCATTTTTTGAGAATTCAGCCGTCTTCCCTGTATCTTCGGTAATCTCCATTATTTGCAAAGTCGATGATCTGCAACGATGTCCAGGCGCATATTTGTCCCCACATCTAAAACATAAGCCTTTCTCTCTGCGATACTGTTTCTCGGCATCGTTGCTGGCCGGCGCTGACGATGGTACGCGGTTGGGATATGATGAATGCGGGAAATTAGAAACTGCCGAAGGCAACGTGCGATTTGGATGAGAACTAGTTAAATTTGCACTGGTCAAAAAGTCCTCATGCTGACGTGGCGCAATCATTTTATTATCTCGCCAATTATTAAAATATTCCGAACCTCGTGAATTTGGTTCCGTTGCACGCGAAAGTTGAGGTTGTGGAGAATAACATGGAATCGGTTGCGATTGGGATTTTGCTTCGAATTCAAGTGCGAAACTGGCTGCTTTATAGACGGTGCGTGGCTTCTGGATTTTTACGTCGGCTTGATATTCTTCTTTCAATCCATTAATAAATACGCCAAGAAGACAATGTTCCGGCCATCCTTGCACTTGGGCTTGTCGGCGTACAAACTCTGATTTATATTCTCCCACCGTACCGACTTGCTTGATGCCACAAAGATGTACATCTGGATTCTGAAATTCCGTAGGACCGAATTGCTCTTGAAAGACTTGCACTAATTCATCCCAATATCTGATAGTTCTTCCGGTTGAAACCCAAGAAAAAGTATCCAGTGCGTCACCCTCTAGGTTTATTCTTTGCGATGTCAACTTTTAAGTCTTCTGGTGTTTGATAATAGCGAAAATATTTGTCCGCTTTCAGTATCCAGCCTCTTGGATCTCCTCCTTCATACTTTGGAAACTCTACTTTTGAGTAAGGGCGTTTAGAAGGATTTCTTCTCCACCATGGATTTTCCATATCAGCCTCATCTTGTTCCGTGTAAATCTCCCTGTGGTTATAACTTGTTTCTCCACGATCCGTTGGTGCCTTCTGCTTCTTCAAAGAATTAATTTCTGAGTTCATCATATTTAACTGCGCAAGAATAGCCTCCAGTTGTTGTTGATTGAGCTCCGGATGCGTCAGGGGTGGCTGTTGCACCATAATTACTGCAGGATCATTTTGTGGATTGGGATGGGTTGGCTGTAATGGGGAATTATTTTCATAAGAAGTTCGTGTGCTCACCATGGTAACAAACAGGCCCAAAGATACACCGCTCTGATACCAATTGATAGGGTTTAAAGAATTTAAAATAAGATGAGGGAAAAGAGAGATAATCTAGAGTCAGAATCTAACTCCAGCCAACACAACACAGTTCTGAAATATCATATCTTCATTCATAATCTTCTAGAAAGAGAATACAATATATTTATAGAGTATTTCCTATCATAACTTCCCTAAACAGATAGGATAGAATTAAACAGATAACCCTAAACAGATAAGATAGAATTAAACAGATAAGACAGAATAACTACTCTAAACAGATAAAAACTAATAACTTCTCCTAACATGTGTCTTTCTTCAAAAGAGGACACATGGAACCCTAACACATGGAACCCTAACAACCAGGATGTCATCAAAAAAGACGAAAGGCATAACTTTGAACTCGTAGTGTCCATTGTGCGTCCGGAAAGCAGTCTTCGGCTCATCCTCTTTCCTTATGCGTATCTGGTGATATCCTGATTTAAGGTCCAATTTGGAGAAAATGGTGGCACCTCCTAGTTCGTCTAGAAGCTCATCAATGGCGGGGATTGGGTATTTATCAGGAATGGTAATACTATTCAGAGCGCGATAATCTGCGCAAAACCTCCAGCTGCCGTCCTTCTTCTTGACCAACAACACCGGGCTTGAATATGGACTCGTACTAGGCTGTATAACCCCGGCTTCCAACATTTCTCTGACCATCCTTTCTATCTCAGTTTTCTGAGTGTACCCATATCGATAGGGCCTAAGGTTTGAGGGTTGAGCTCCCTCTTTCACGTTGATGGCATGATCTTGAGCTCGCAAGGGTGGAAGCTCCTTCCTCGGCTCACACAAATTTGGAAATTCTCGCAGGATCTCCCTCATTTCTGGATCTCCAGTTGCTTCAGTTTGCTCCTGCTTCTCGAGAATCTTCATCTCCAGCAAGTATCCACAACCTTCTTCCCAAATGGTTTTTTTGATCGACTTGAGAGAGGCCTGAGAGTGCGTAAGGGTTGGGTCCCCTTTTAAACACCTCCACTGCCCATCCACCTTAATCTTCATATACAATTGCCTCCAATTCATTCGGGTTTCCCCAAGTGATTCTAGCCATTCCACACCGAGCACAATGTCGACGTTTCCCAGCTCAAATGGGTAGAACACCTGTCGGATTTCCATACCTTGTATGACGAGCTTGACATCTGGGCATTGCAGATCAGAGCATGTGCGTCGGCCATCTCCCAGAGTGACAGAGTATCTTTTGACTCTTTTGGACAATAAGTTGAGCCGTGGAATCAATCTGGATGCTAAAAAATTGTGGGTGGCCCCACAATCTATTAACACCATTACCTCTTGGCCCTTTAAACACCCTTTCATCTTGAGAGTCCGTTTTCCCGTGAGCCCAACAGCTGTTGTCATTGAAAGTTCCATTGAAGCCATTTCCTTCCCTTCCTCGTCTTCGATATTCCCTTGGGCCTCTTCCGCAGTTTCGAGCCCAAGTTCACCCCCTTCCTCCAGCATTATTATTCTTAGCTGTTTATTTTTGCATTTGTGGTTTGGCCCATATTTTTCTTCACAGCGAAAACACAAGCCCAGTTCCCGTCGTCTATTGATCTCTGCCTCGGGTAGTCGGCGTCTGAACGTGTTACTTCCGACCCCACTAGCTGGCAAATTGGCCGCTTCGCTGGCACGAGTAGATGTGCTCTTTGTATCTTCATTGCTCTTCGCACCCCCTGTTGGCTTCGTCGCCGATTGGCTGCCCACACTTTTTGGGCTCTCGAGCATACTGAACCTCGGGATTACTGGTTTATAGTCGCTCCATTTAGAGTTCATTGCTATGCGTGAAGCTCGACTTTCTCGCTGCTCCCGCAATCGGTCTCGTACCCCGTTTCGATCCTCCACCTCGCCAGCAAAGTTCATGAGTTGCTTAAGCCCCTTGGGATGCATTAGCTTAACCTCACACCTGATTTCTTCCTTCAGTCCATTCATAAAAGCGCCGGCCAGCACATGCTCAGACGCGTCCCCCAACGGAACTGATAACAACTCAAAGTGCTCCCTAAACCCAGTCACGGTCCCCGTTTGCTTCAGGGACATGAGTTGTTCATACTCGTCCCCAGTTTGTTTGTAGTGGAATCGATCTATGATCTCGTTCTTCAATTCTGGCCATGCCCTCACTGGTGTACGAGCGTCAAGCCACTGAAACCAGGTTACTGCCTTTCCCTCCAAGCCGATAACTGCTGTGTCAAGTCTGTCTTGTTCAGGAATTCCACTCACCGAAAAATATCTTTCAATCCTGAATATCCATCCTAGCGGGTCCTCACCGTCGAACAGGGGAAGCTCCAGCTTCCTGTATTTAGTTGGGTCGCTTGTTTCACCTTGCTCCATCTGGTCCTTCTCTGGTCCCCGTGTCTCATGGGCACTCGGTATTCCCCCAGCTCCATCTCCATTGTTGTTCCCTCTTGGAGGTGTTGGCGAAGGAGTCCTGCCTCGGCGCAGCTGTTCCAGAATCTGGGTTAGAGAAACTTCGATTGCAGTAAGACGGTCTGTCGTCTCGGCCTGTCGCTTCTTCACCTCACCGACCTCACTCTCCAACTGGTCTACTCTTCCCTCCATTCGCGTGACCATGCCCTGATCAACCTGACTCTGATACCAAGTTGATAGAACCGATTGAATAACTGAGAATTATATTGAAGAAGAAATGATAATGCTCTGTTCTAAGGAACACTTGAAGGAATTACAACTCTCTCTCTAGTCTAAATAACAATATAACAGTAACTCTCCCCTGGTTTTCGAGAGACCAGGACCCCTCCACTCTCTTGTTTCACTCCTTGCCTATTCCATTGTGCCTCCACTCCTTATACGCACCCCCACTACTCGCCAATGTCAGGGCTCAGAAGCTGGACTTCCCCATCTTGCCCCTGCGTTAGTGCTGGTTGTCTCTCTAGCTGTATCTGCTGTTGGGCCTGATCCAAAAGGTCCAGCCCTTCTCTTGTAGACTTGACTCCAAAACTTATCAAGCCCATCAGCTTCCTTCTCAGTCTTGTCTGTTTTAAAGATTTTTGAATCTCTGTAAGACGTGTCTGGGAATGAGCAGCTAGTTTTTTTCTTGATATTAATTCTTTTGTTATGCCAAATGACAACTTTAATAGCTGAGAACTACCATCAAACAGGAAACTTATATTGTATAGCTATACGAGACCCTAGAGCATTATTACATAACTCATGACTTAACACACAGAATTTCACAATCTCAGGTGGTCTTCTGGTTGACTCGCATGAGAATGAAAACCAGAGATATCTCACTAAAAGTTGCATGAAATTTTAATCTTGCTTTCAATTCATGAGTTTGCTAATGAGGTTGAGTTCCTGAATTGCTTGCAAATGGATGCCCCATGGACATTGGCTTGTTGAGTGTTCTTGTCTATCTCTTTGCCAAAATTAAATACAGTGACTTCTTGATGGAGGCTATTGTGTCTGTTAGTAGTTTTTCCTGTTCCTCTGTGGTTGGTCTTTTTTTGTGTGCCTTGTTTCTTCCTTATCCATCTGATCTCTCGTGCTTGGGCTTCTGAATATTAGTAATTTTGTATCAGAGAGGCTTTTAAATTTGTGAGAGTGGTGTTGAACAAGCATAAATGTGGCACTCTGGTGTGTTGTCTTCTGCTTCTTCCTGCATTTGTTATTTTAATGTTTGTGAATTCATTTTTGTTTTTGAGAGTAAATTGCTGAGACCTCTTTGTGCTTTGTGAAATTATACAAAACAGTTATTCTGTGTCCCCTTAGAGGGGAGATAAGGAATAGGACTTTTGCTTGCTTCATTATCAGCCTCAAGTGAACCAATCTCAGGATTGTTAGTCTCTTTTCTTTCTTCTATTAATGATTCTTGTTTTAAATCTTGTCTGTTTTATGTACCTCTTCACAGTTCCATGCCACTTATGGGAAACCACTCCTAGCTGCAAGAGATCCCAAGTGCTCTGCTAGGGATGCTGAAGCTGGAATTCTTGCTATGGAGGCATTGCATAAGCAGGTGAGTAAATTTTCTCCTAAACGTACTGTTAAAAATTATATATTGTTTCTTTTAATTATATATATTTTCATCCGCTAGGTCATGCCTTTCCTTCTCCGTAGAACAAAGGAAGAAGTCTTGTCCGATCTTCCAGAAAAAATAATTCAAGACAGATACTGTGATTTAAGTCCTGTACAGCTTAAACTCTATGAACAATTTTCTGGTTCTCGTGTCAAACAAGAAATCTCATCTGTAGTAGCAATGAATGAATCAGCTGTGACAGAAGGAAGCAACAGATCACCCAAAGCATCTTCACACGTCTTCCAGGTAATTTGGTTCTTTAATCCTATGTTATAAGTTTATCAACATAATACACGTGCACACATGCTTTTGTTTATATGTGCATCTGATCATCTATTCCACCTTTCAGGCACTTCAATACTTGCTAAAGTTGTGCAGTCATCCTTTGCTTGTTGTTGGTGAGAAGATTCCTGATCAACTCTCTACCGTTCTCTCAGAATTGTTGCCTGCTGGCTCTGAAATCATTTCAGAACTTCACAAACTACATCATTCCCCAAAATTGGTGGCTCTCCAGGAGATCTTGGAAGAATGTGGAATAGGAGTTGATTCTTCAGGTTCTGAGAGTTCTGTTAGCATTGGTCAGCATAGGGTTTTGATATTTGCTCAACATAAGGTGATGCCTGCCCTTGAGAACTAATTTCTTTCTTAAGTTACATACATCAAAGCTGATTTTCATTTACTTGTGCAGGCTTTTCTGGATATTATTGAAAGAGACTTATTCCAGACATATATGAAGAAGTTAGTTCCTGATCCTAATCATCATGATATATAGTAGTTTTGTTGTTTGTGTTTCTTACATCATGTTTAAACAAACTGTTCTGTATTTTTGGGTAAAAATTTGAAGCTGCTTTTTTGCTACTACGTTATTTTGTTATGGTTATGATTTTGATTTGTGCTTCTTCAAATTGATGTCAATATAATTTTCATTTTTCAACACTGAAGTGTCACATATTTGCGACTGGATGGATCTGTTGAGGTGGAGAAGCGTTTTGAAATTGTCAAAACATTCAATTCAGACCCTACCATTGATGTATTGTTGCTTACAACGCATGGTAAAATTTTTACCCCCTCTTTATTGGTTTTTGCCACATTGTAATTAATTTTTATAGATATATAACATATCCATCTGCAGTGGGTGGGCTTGGTTTGAACCTGACATCCGCTGATACCCTTGTTTTTGTGGAGCATGATTGGAATCCAATGCGAGATCATCAGGTAACTGCAATTTCTTGTGTTTTCTTTGGGGTTTATGGTTTACTTTAATACACTCCTAATTTGAAGGCTGAAAATTAAAATCCTGCTATTGGATTGAGCTTTTCTCAACATGATATATAATTAAGTTTCTGGATCACTGGGTCAAACACATCGCCAAAAGCTTAAATTCTGGTTGTTTGTAGTAGTTCAGTTTTCTTCCTTGCGGTTCATGTGCAAATAGCTGTCCGTTTGAATTTTGTTTTGTTAGTTGTCTTTCATGCTGAAGCCGAATGAAATGTACAATTGCTCTTGTTATAAAGATGTATCTCATGTTATTGACCTTGCAGGCAATGGACAGAGCACACCGTTTAGGGCAGAAGAAAGTTGTCAATGTCCACCGTCTAATAATGCGTGCTACTTTAGAAGAGAAAGTCATGAGTCTACAAAGGTTTAAAGTTTCAGTGGCTAATGCTGTCATCAATGCTGAAAATGCCAGTATGAAAACAATGAATACAGATCAGTTGCTTGATTTGTTCACATCAGCAGAAACCTTGAAGAAGGTATAAATAATGTGTACTTTTGGCAATCTTCTATTGGTAAAAAGGGTTTTGCAACATGTTTTATCGATGCGAATTTTGTCAGCTAAGTCGTTTAAATGATAGTCACCCACAAACTCATTTTTGTTGTTTAGGGAGCTTCTGCTGCGAACCGATCAGATAACATCGATGGAGATACTAAATCCGCGGGCAGTGGGAAGGGGTTGAAAGCAATACTAGGAGGTTTGGACGAACTTTGGGACCATTCACAGTATACAGAAGAGTACGATCTAACTCAATTTTTGTCAAAGCTCAATGGCTGAAATTCTACATTCACTCGAGGATGGATGTACATAGGCTAAATCACACAAATTTTGACCACCTTTCAACTTGTTAATTTTTTGCCCACGACCTTCACCCAGTTTCAGTCGTCACTTTGTGAAGCCCCTGATGCCGCCTGCACTAGCCAGTGTGTAAAATGCTCACACTTAATTGGAACAGTGTGTATTTTACTGGGAGGTGAAGTCAGAGAGAGGGTGGTTTCTGGGACTGATGAAATCCCTTGGGAATGGAATGTATAATTCACAGGTGATGATGGCCTTGGGAGGGGTGGGTTGATATTTGTTTTTGTTTCCTTGTAAATATATATAAGCCCCAGTCGTTCATTTGCAACATTCTTTTAAAGGTGCTAATATCAAAATGCAAATTACTTCTTTACTGTTTGACAATTTCACATTTGAACGCAGCTACTTTTTAATTAACCGGGACTATGTCCGATTAAAATATATGAACATATTTCAGTGGCAAGTTTTCATACAACTGACACATCCGTCATTATAAAATAGTGGGAAAATCTCATTGTTTCAGTATGAATTCCTCGATAAAAAATGTACAAGGGTAGAATCTTCTATCAAAGAAAAAGTCTTTATAAAAAATGTTAGAGTCCGTTTGGATGTATGAATGGAGCTTTTGAGAACAGTTTTTGGGATTTGGGATTTACGAAGTATAAATGGTTTTATGGTTTTATATGATAGCTTTTGGGATTTATGAGAAATAGTTTTTGGAGAATAACTTTTGGATAAAAATGATAGTGTTTGGATAACTTCAAAACCTAAGTTTTGATAAAAATTTGCCACACTCCAAAATTGTCTAGTTATTTTGTATCAAAATCTAGGTTTTGATAAAAATTTACCAAACACTTTAAAAATTGTCCACAAGCTATTTTGCATCAAAACCTAGGTTTTGGATCCACATGACCACAACCTAACTTTTGGAAAAAGCTATTTTTTTCAGCTTTCTCTCTCATATGCAATCATCTGCATTTTTTCAGTACTAGTCAATATCCTTAAGTATTCTTTTAGTACCATTCAGTATTCTGAAATATATTTTTTTAAGATTAGTCATTATTATGAAATATCTTTTCAATATCCTAAAAAAATATTTTAAGATCATGAAGTATTTTTTCAATATCCTAAGTATCTTTTTAGTTCCCGTTAGTACCTGAAATTTATTTCTAAGATTAGTCAGTACCCTGAAATATTTTTTCAATATCAAACTAAATTTGTAAGACCATGAGAAGTATTTTTTTGGTATTAGTCAGTATTAAGTATCTTTTTAGTACCTAAAATATTTTTTCAAGATCAGTCATTACCTTGAAATATTTTTTAATACCCTAAAATAAATTCTTAAGATCATGAAATATTTCATCGTACTGAAAAAATACTTCATAATCTTAAAAATTTATTTTAGGATATTAAAAAAATATTTCAGGGTACTGACTGATCTTGAAAAAATATTTTAGATACTAACGGGTACTAAAAAGATACATAAGGATATTGAAAAAAAATACTTCACGATCTTAATTTTTTGTTTTTAGGATATCGAAAAAATATTTCAAAGTAATGACTAATCTTGAAAAAATATTTCAGGGTACTGAAAGGTACTAAAAAAATACTTAAGGATACTGACAAGTACTGAAAAAATATTGATGATGGCATAAGAGAGAGAAAACTGAAAAAAAAATAGCTTTTTTCCAAAACCTAGGTTGTGGTCTTGTGGATCCAAAACCTAGGTTTTGATGCAGCATGCAGAATAGCTTCTGAACAATTTTTGGAGTGTTTGATAAACTTTTGTCTAAACCTAGGTTTTAATGTAGAATAGCTTCTGAAAGAAAAAGGTGTTTGACAGACTTGTGATAAAACCTAGGTTTTGTTTCCAAAACCTAGGTTTTGGAACTCTCCAAACAAGCTACTAGTGAGATAGAAATGTGAACTTACCGACAAGTTGATATATGTGAGTTATACTTACATATTTTAGGAGTACCAATTAGGGTAGAGCAATGGGTGTGTTGGGCCGCCCATACTCAAAGTCAAACCCATAAACCACTCATCTAACTTTATACGGGTTAGCCCATACTCGTACTTCTACCCATTTAAACCCGTGTAAACGGGCTAACATATAAATAAGCGGGCTAACGGGGTTTTGGGTAACACATTTACATTTGACCATTTTTGTTTTTTGTTTTTTGTTTTTTAAAAAAACAAACATAAGCATTAAGCATCCATCATTCCATCTAAACCTATCATTTGAAATTGCGAAATCTAAATCTTTAAAGTTCAATAATTACAATTCACATAAAAGAACCTAAATTTAGACAAATATCATCATAACATTATTTTGATGTTCAAACTCCAACTTTTAAATTAAAAGTGAAAGTCAAAGACAAAAGACAAAACAAAAGAGAGTGAGAGACTAGGAGTCGGGATGTCGAGAAAAAATGCGTATTACACTATTACTTATTGTCTTCAATGTCTTGTCATCTGTCCATATATTTAATTTTTTTTTTAAAAAATTAACTAAATGGGTGGACACAGGCAGTCCGAAAGTGTGTCCATAACCTGCCCATTTATGTTTTAAATGGGCTGATTTTTACTCAAGCAACCCGTTATGGGCTTTTTTAGGTGGGCTCAAAATTACCCAAATACAACGGTTTCGGCGGGCTCACACAGATCATTTTTAATCCATGTGTCATTCTTTATTGTTTTTTACAAAAAAAAAAAAAAAATACAATTTTCCCTGGAGGCCCCTCTCCCCTCTCTTCGTTCCACTCTCTCACTTCCCTTCTTCTGTCCAAGCCTCCAAGGACTCCAGATCTACGGCAGAACTGATATTTGGCTAAAATGTACCACCCTAATTTGGTGTTGCACCAATCGGAGTTTGAGGATGACCAGGACTTCATCGAGATCGACAACACACTCTTCGATCCTTCCATGCGAGCGCTCTACGATGTTCCTTTGATGACTGTCCGTGGGAGGAGGTGCCCGGTGGCGCCATCTTCAGTTAGGAATTCCCCTTTTGGATCATAGATGGGAGATGGATCAATATTGGTAGAGATTGTTGTTTCTCATTTATGAAATTTTTAAAATAAAAAAACAATTTAAAAGAAAAAGGATTTAGAATCTGATTCCAATGTGAGGGTTCAGTTTTTTGAGATAATGCTCGCCATGTAAAACCATGAAGTGTTCTTTATTCTTTCCATACATTCCAAATGAATATATTAAGCTGGTCAAATTGAAATCTGAAAAGGAATGGCGATGATGAATTACTCAAATCTTTTTTTTGAATAATAAAGGCAAGCCGAAGCTTGAAAGTGAAGAATAGGAACTAGATTAACTTCAAGACAACAAATAGAAGATACTATGAGTGACAGGATCGTTGATCCGTCAAAACCATGTCCAGGCAACCTCTAGGGATAGTTGGAATCATAACCACCTCGACACCAACGGCAACATTATGGCCCTCCTTAGCCATGTAATCAAGACACGATATGTTTTCTCTTGGAGTATGATGAAGCTCCAGTCACGAAACAGAAGGTCTCTAGTCTCCCCAATAATGTATTTAAGAGGATGATCAGTAGGGCAATCTCTCATAAGTATATTGACGGCATCAAGAGAGTCGGAGTAGATGACGATTCTCTGTAATCCCATCTGAATTACTCAAATCTAACAAAGAGAGAAGGCTCTAGGTTTGAGAAAGAGGGAAGAGTCTGAGCAAAAAAAAAAAAAGAAAGAAAGAGGGAAGAGGGGCAGGGGAAAATGCATTTTCACTTTTATTAAATAATAAATTAATAGGATGACATGTGTATTAAAAAGATATGAGGTGGAACATTTCTACTGAATAGAGTACATGAGTTGATATTTTCGGAGTAACTAACTATTTTTTTATATATATGTTAGTTAAAACAACTTTCATTTGACAAGCGTATATAATTATATTAATAAATTCATATATACTCTCGTATGTCATTCTATTAATAAGTATAGAATAACAATTGACAAGCTTATATATATTAACTAAATAATTCTTTTTAACAAGTATATATCACTATATTGAGAAAGTCATAGAGTGGTCATTAACAAATCCATAAATGTTAACTAAATAGATTTAGTTGACAAATATATGTTACTATATTGACAAGTCATAGAATAATCATTGAAAAACTCATTCATGTCACTGAAGTTTTAAAGGATTTTTTTGTCAAAAGATTTTATACTAGGACTTTTTTTTATAAAAGAGTTTACACTTAAACATTTTTTATATTTTTTTAGTCCTTGAGATTTGAGTGACATTTTTCGAAAGATATTTTTCCCTTTTTGTTTTTGTTTTTTTTGTGATGTTCACTTTATTCGACGTTAGCTTAAATGAATGAATATGAAAAAAAATTTGTGGATCCGTTATTGAATACAGGGAAAAAGATAAAAAAAAGAATTTTGAAACTGTAAAATTTCAAATCATGTTTATTATTAATAGTTGATAAAGGATTGACGAAACCTAATAAGCAATTCATAATTTATTTTTTAAGAAATACTTAATTTAGAATTTTACAATCTCAAAATTCTTTTTTTTGACTTTTTTTTTTCCTTTGAATATATTGCAATAATCATTTCTGAGAGTAAGAATGGTATGGGAAACCGAACAGCTATGGTGGGACAAATCACAGTTATTTGGAATCGATTTTACTTGTTGACAGTAAAACTAGTGTTACGCTTGGGAGCCTTTTGTGATTACAAGTAGAGCTAGGAATTAGGGTTGACATAGTCTTTTAAGGTTTAGGGTAAGAAAAATGTCTGTTTTTCAAGGTCTGGCTGGAAACCATGCGGGCCAAGCCGGCCTTATAGAGTCGGAAGACATTTTTATGAATTAAAATTAATTTTCCTGCATTTTTTTCAAAGAAATATAATTATTAAAATACAACAATTAAAGTTTTAATTTATCAAATAAATGTTATCAACATTAATGTCTACACAACACACTTAATGCAATAAACAAACGCAAGTAAACTATTGTCCACAAGTAACTCACATAAAGCATAAGAAGCTTACCACTAAGCAACATGAGGACAATGACTATCATTTTTATCTTCTTCACCACTATCATCAATTTCAAAAACATTTGATTGTGCTTCACTTCAAGTAGTAGGCTCTGCTTCATGGATAAAAATATCAAGAATATATTCTCTCACATCATGAATACATCCATAATCTTTATTTACAACAAATATTAAATCAAATCATAAAATTAAAGTATAATTATTATATATTTGTAATTAAATGGATAAATAACTCTATAACAAATATAAAATACATATAAATTAGTAAATTAAATGGTTGAGTTAAGTTAATGAAACGAAAAATATGTATATTTAAAGGGCTTAACATGATGGCCCTTGATCTTGCAGGGCCAGCCCTTTTAGGCCCTCGGCCCTATAGGGTTGGCCTTACAATACCAACTTCATTTAAAAGCTTTAATTTACAAGCTTGACCCGATTTGCCGGCTTTAATCACAAGGTTCCTACTAAGCTTAAAAAGGAAGCTTTATCACACTTATACTCCATCCAGTCTTTTTTATAAGAACATGATAACTGAATTAAATGGTTTAAAAGGTAGTTAAAATTATCTTTTTTTAAGTATACCTTTATTTATGAGGAGTAAAGTAAGAAAGAAAAATGGAGTAGTGATGAGAGAGAATATAAAAGAGAATGTAATATAGAAAAAAGATGAGGAGAGAATAGAGATCAATTAAAGGCAACAAATGTAAATAGAAAAAAAAAAAGATGAAGAGAGGATGGAGATCAATTAAAGGCAACAATGGTAAAAATATACTAAATTCTAAGACAACCCTAAATATGATATTATAAAAAAATCAAAGCAATTTAAAGTTATAACTCTTGTAAAAAGGATACGAGGGAGTGATATCAATAATTACGTAGAAATGTAGAGGTAGACCAAGAAGGACAATTCTTTTAGCTTGACTTAATGATATTAACTTGGATGAAGGACTATTCTTTCACTGTGGATAAGATAGGTTAAGTGGAGGGATGTCCAAGTGAACAAGATTGAGGCCAAAGAGGCTATAATGTGTTTTTGGAACATATTCTAATACACTGAATGTTCAAAACATAAAAGGGAAATTACACTCAATCCCAAGGAAGAAAAGTTATTTCGGAAAGGTCCCATGAAACCTTTAAATAATTAAGAATCCCAATGGACATGAGAGTAAGATAATCTATAATGAAATTATCAAGCTACCCTCATTGATTAATACATACCGCAATAATAACAAGCATGTGGTGCAGGTTAACATTAGTTTATTTTTTATTTTTTTTATATAAAAATTTTAGGAAATGACCCACGATCCAAGGGCAGGGCGAAATCTCCCTTCCTCCTAGGTGATACCGATGTTGGGCAGGGTGAGCCGTCTATTACCTTCAGGTGTTAACCTAGGCACCTAGGAGCTAGGATGTCTCCCCCAACGCCTTAACCAACTCCAAGATCGAATTAGTTGTTAATACATGTTACAAATAGTTGTTCATATAGTTAATATAATTGCCAATAACAGGTATGTGGTGTGGGTTAACGTTAAAGATAGCCACACATCTAAAAAGATTATTATGTTTCTTTCTTTCTTCTTGTTGCCTGAAGTTTCTTTCATATATGAGAACAACTGAAAATGGTAAAGAAGTTGATATGTGATATATTAGGAATAGTGCGATAAGTAAAATGAAACTCCAACTTAAAGAAAAGTTTAGAATAATGATATCGTCCATTATTTAAAAATAAAGTATTACCTCCGATCCTAATTATAGAAATACTTTTGTACTACAATTTACATTACAAGAGTGTTCTTATAATTAGGATCGGAGGGAGTAATAGAATTCTTATGTGGAAGATAGATATTTTCTCTTACATAGATTTTGAAATCTTATTTTAAGCAATTATTATTTAAAATAATAAAACGAAAGAAGCTGTAAACTTGGTTGACTCTGCCTCTGGTCCTCAAGGAGTGGTTGGGGAAGATGTAGCTAAAGTTTAGCTTCATGGATAACTTCATATATATGTCAATATCAGTAACAATCTTTTTATTAAAAAATCAATATTATATTACGAATTGTAACCACGAGTACCAAACCTCACGTTTGTTTAATATTTGAACCATACCAAATTACTTCAAATTTGAATATTCTTTCAAACAAATAACTCAGTACGTCCTCAATACGCATGCATGACTGCTTTCTCTGCCTACAAAACAAATAAATAATAATTTCATTTTTATCAGATCCAATTTTGTCAGTTATTATTATTATTATTTGATATAGTATTGTCTCAAAAACACCCTTTCAATTATCCAATTGTATGTAATGCCACAAATATGAGTTTTTCAAAAATTGAAAATGCAAACTTTAAAAGAAAGAAGAAATATGAGAGATTTTGGCCAAAAAAAATTATGAAAAAATTAATTAAACTTTATGCAGACATTTTTGTTAAGTAAATTAACAATGTTAAAGTAGAGATTTTAAAAAAATATATATATATTCTCAGAGGTAATTAAAGCTACAAAACTTACTAAGGGAGGGACAAATTAAAATTCAGTACCAGATTAAAACATTAGAAAGATTTTGTTTGTTTATTTAGTTTACATAAATTAAAATTTAATATCTATTTGTTTTAAAAATTTATATCAATGATAGAGCTAAAAGTTAATATATCAGTTCTGCGATATAATCAACCGTATTATTACTATATGTTAGATTAGGGTTAATGTGCAAAAATACATATGAGGTTTTACCCAAAGTGCACCCAATACCATATACTTTTCGAATGTGTCAAAATACCCAGTAACAAATCTCGCCGAAAAAACCAATGAAGAGGCAACAAAATCAGTGCTCTCTCTCTCTGATTCTCTGTCTCAAATCCTCTAAATGTAGGGCTCAGAACTCAAAGGGTATTTTAGTACTTTCAAATGGTAATAAACGAAAGTTAGCATCTTTTAACGGATATAGTATTTTTACTCCAATTTTGAAAGCTTATGAGTATTTTTACATCTCTAAAAAACATATGGTACTGGACGTATTTTTGATAAAAGCTCATATATATCTTTATATCTTAACGGTAGGATTATACAAATATGGTGAAAACAACATAGCCTTGTTTTTTGTAATACCCGCATATTTATTTATCTGAAATATTATATTTTGATAAATAAATGGGTTATTTCTCATAAGTGAAGTTATGATCGTAAGACTCGTGGAAATATAGTCTATTATTCTAAGTTAAATTCTGTAGGAAATCAGGGAATTTAAGGGCCAAAATGCCAAACTGACCAAAATGCCCCTGTAAAGGGTAATTAACTTAGAGAAATTATAAAAAATACCAGAAGGCAGTAAAATGACCAAGTGAATTAGGAGAGTATATTATCTCTAATTATGGTAATTTAATAAATTATGAACTTGGAGAAATTGTATAAGAAGGTTCAAAAAGTAATAAAAAGACCATAATACCCTTGCAATTTCTAAAAATGCAAGAGGCTTGAAAATACCAATGTTAATACAAGAGTATGAAGGTAATGAGGCATTGTAATTAAGAAAATTATCAACAAGTGATAATAAAGTAATTAAGTAATATTGGGCTAATTACTTAAGTATAAACAAAGGAAATTAAGAGATAATTGTGTAAAGCTCGAAAATTGGTGGTAATTGGCTTAAAATTAGTAAAGATATATTTACTAATTAATTGGAAATTTTGGAGAAAAATAGTTGAGTCTAGGTATTTTTAAAGCCTAAATGCAAGAATGGACCAATGGGAAAATTCTGTAAAAATTATGTAAAAATAATTATTTAATTAATTAAATAATTAATTAAATAATTAATCAAAAAAATAAAAATAAAAAACGAAATAAAAAAAAGGGGCAGAAAAAAAAAAGAAAAAGAAAAAAATAATAATATTAATGATAAATAAAAGAAAACTTAATATATAAGTTTTATTATAATAATAATATAATTAATTAAAGTGATAAAGGGTGAATAGTAAAATGGAAATTAGGAAACGGATCCTATCTGGAGATCTAGGAATGGGATTCCCAAAGTCAAGGTAAAATATTAATCAGTGGGTTTTTATCTTCCGTTAGACTCTTGCGGAAGTTAATTCTGAAGCCGTTTGTGCTTTTTCCTAATAAAACGAAATAGGGAATTCGAGAAAAGGCCGGATAGCCAAGAGGACGAAAAGGTTATGTTGTGACATTTGGAAAAGAATTGGGAATTTTCATGAACATGTTTGGATTCGGTGATTTTTAAGAAGAGATTGATGTTTCGAAAACAAGTTTCGACAGGACGCGTTTGGACACGTTTTTCGAGGAAGACTCAACTGGAATACTAGAGGCCTATATGGAATCAAAATTTAGGTTAACTTGGACATTTCTACTAAGTGAGAATATGTTTTCAGAGTTATAAATCCAGAATTTTGAGATTTCTCCGAAATCACGCGAATCGGGTACCGATCGGAGAAATCAGTCTGAAAAGCTTCTGGAAGGTGACACGTGGCCACCTCCCATTGGCCAAGACACTTGGATTTTCGGCCAAGTGTGAATGCAAAAGGGGAGGAAAGGGTTTTTGAAAAGTTGCTTTGGACGGTCCAGATCGTTTCTCATAAAGTTGATCCGACAGTAGAAATCCTCCCCCGTTTCTATAAATACCCCCCCTTCCTCTTCATTTCTCACAATTCCAAGAGCTCCAAACCGAAAATCTAGAGAGAGGATAGAGAAGGAGAAGGCCGGGGAAAATCTGTAGCGAAGCTCTGGGTAAGTTTTCCGGTACCGAGCTTTAAGCTTTCATAGTTCTTTCAATAGTTAGTAATGCTAGAGTAGTCTTTATTTTTATGATTGGATATCATATGGGAGGGCTATTTTAGTCTTTATTTTCGAAAATCATGATGGCGTCGAAGTTCTGGCAAAATTTTGGGAAGAAAATAGACTATGTAGCGGAAGCGCTGACGAAATTCCGCCAAGTAGGGGTATAGGGGCAAAATGGTAATTTTTACCTAAAATGCCAGTTATTGTGTCAAATCACTAATGAAAGTGATATTACTCTTATAGGACGTCGAAATCCTAGTTTGCCGCCGTTCATTGTTGTCCAACGTGCCATTTGTCGGACAAAATTTGTTTTCCGTCGGAAGGTACGATTCATGTAAACATTTACGTACATCAACGAAGGTACGTTCGCGCATCGTAACACTAATCTAGTGCTGCTCATATACATATATGTGATAAGTACATTCACGGATAGAGATTTCGGTAGGGGTCACCGAGATACATTCACGGTTAGAGACTCATTCGGGGTTACCGATTATACATACGATTTCACACGGGTTATAGAGATATTAATACCGTTAGAGTTTTCCTAGCGCCGAGGACACGACAAGACATCGTGGCACTTGGTTTTTGTGCAAAGCTATTATTGTGTAGGACTTATACATACCGCTTTAACGCTTATGTTCGCTCGTGTCACAATCATGCAATCATGCATCGCTATATGCATAAGTGATATGTCTTTGTTATGTTTTGAATATCTCGTCATCCGTATATCTGTTTTATTTGAGCATAAGGTTAATTCATTACTCGAGATTCAATTCGATAAATTGAATCTCGGCTATAGCTTTCAGTCGGGAGGACCACGGATCGGAGATCGAGGCAAGCTACACGAGTAAGCTCATAGTTGGAGGGCATGTAGCACGAGTGAGCTCGAGACTGAGTTGTCACTTTATCGTTTTACGTAATTACCTATGAGAACAATAGGATGTTTGTATCAACACTGTATTACACTCTGGTTATCGTTTTAATGGGAATCAGTTACTCTTACGCTCCAAGGCTCTACTCTGATTTAAAAAAAAAAATTCCGTTTTTTTTTTTTTTTATGATTAGTCGTACGTGGTCACCGTCATTATTTCATCGCCATCATCATTATTCTTATTATTATAGTAAACACACGAAGGTATCAATGTATACTATTCCTTTTTTTTCAAATACTATTAGTTTGTTTAATTATATATGCACGATGGTATTATAAAAATAATTCTCAAAGACATGCATCTAGCACATGTTGTTTCTTAAATTTAGTTGTTAAGCCAAAAAACTCATTCTTTATACCCTTGCAATCCGGGTGGCTTCTGTCTCCATAAAATTATAGAATAGAACATAGATATTCTTGTAATTATATTTTAGTTTCATGAAAATTTTAATACTTTTATTTTAGTTCTCATTGAAAGTTTTATGGAAGGACTAAAATGAAAATTTTAAATTTTTATGAGGCTGAAACTAATTTCATGAATATTAGAGTTCTATTCTGCAATTTTGCACCATCTAATGACAATTCCGGACCCCGCCTCGATCTACGACTACGAGTCTACGACTAATACATGCTCGTATATATTTTTCAGCTTTATATATATTTTGGTCTTCTTTTTTGCCCTTTCCCTCTAGAACCCTTTTTCAAGTCAAAAGACCAGGGCCTGGTGTTATACCCTTATACCCATTAAAAAAACAAAACAAAGTCCAAGGCATCTAATTTTGAAGATTATTGGCGATTATGTGGACCAAGACTTGCGTCTGACTGACACGCTCTCTCACTACCTTTCTGAATATGAAGAACTCTTCTTCCCAATAGACTTGGTCTTTGGTCCTCACTTCCATTCTACCAAACCGCGTTTTCTTTCTTTGGCTTTTTCATAAATCTCTCCTTCTTCTCTTCGCATTTGTTCTTAACCCAAATACCTCCATCATCATGAGTGATCATTTCTATGGCTTTTATCCTTAACCCCAGCTTCTGCCGCCGCCTGTTATTAATTTCCCTGTACTTCCTTCTTTCTGCTATTAATTTACTTTCCGGCTCTGTTTCCATTTCTGGAACTTCCAACCACACATTAATCTGTGCCTTGCAGAGTACCAACCTGCTCCAAGGACAAAGGGCATTCCTCAACTGTACCAGTTTTCCCACTGGCATTCAAATTCAAGTGAACCCCAACATTTCCTTCTCTGAGATTGCTGGAGGAAATGGGTTTATCTGTGCATTGAGGCCACCAATGGGTTCACCTTCTTCTTCTTTCATGTTTTGTTGGAGATTCTCTGCCAATGCGACCAATGTTGTCCCCAAGAGAATATACCGTGGGCCTATGATTCAAAATTTGGAAGCTGGAAACTCTCAAGTTTGTGGCCTTTCAAGCGCCAACAATGAGCTTAACTGCTGGCAATGGCCTGGGTTCAACACAGGTGAAAGAAGCTTCTCGAGCATATCTGCGGGAGAGAATTTCGTTTGTGGGTTATTGGAAACATCTGGGAATATTAATTGTCTTGGAACTAATAGCAGAGTTATTGGAGATGAACCTACAGGGAATTACTCTGTGATTGTTGCAGAGACGAGACATGCTTGTGCTATCTCCTCCATTAATGGAAGCTTGTATTGTTGGGGTGACGTACCAGGAGCCGCAATGACGCCTCCACCAGGGACATTCGTCTCTTTGGCTTTGGGAGATAATCGAAGTTGTGCTCTGAGGGCTGTGAATCATACAATTGTTTGTTGGGGGATGGATGGTTTTAACATGCCAGTGAGCTTGAGAAACCAATCTTTTGTAGCAATCACAGCTAAAGGAAGTGTTTTCTGTGGTGTTATGTCTGGTGATTTTTCTTTGCATTGTTGGGGAAATGATAATTTGGGGATGAACGGGACTGCTCATAAGGTGTTTGATAAGGTCCTACCTGGTCCTTGTAGAACTCAATGTCCATGTGGACCATTGCCAGGTTCTGCACAGTTTTGTGAACCGGGTCAAGGATCTATTTGCAGTTATTGTGATAGCCAACTACTAACTGAATCCCAACCACCGCCTCCGCCTCCGCCTCCACCGTCACCAATAAGTGCTCCTTCACAATCAAGGCAAAATGATTGGAACAGCAAAATGGTGGCATTTCTAGTGGTTGGCTGTGTTGGTTCACTTTCTTTGATGCTAGTCCTGGCATTCTTTCTCTATAAGTATTGCAAAGGCCGAGGATGCAGGCGTGTCCATGACTCCGGTCGGTTAGATGAGCCGGAAGATCAACCGGCAAACCAGCGAACTTTAGAGAAGAGATTGAGCCATATGATCAGCATGGGAAGTGGAGGCCACTTGGAGGAATTTTGTTGGGAAATACTATTGGAAGCAACCAACAATTTCTCAGAAGATAAAAAAATAGGAACAGGCAGTTTTGGTTCAGTGTACCATGCCACACTCAAAGATGGCAGAGAAGTGGCCATCAAAAGAGCTGAGATCTCATCCACCTCCCCATCAAACCAAATCCCAGGAGGCTCCAAGCGTCAAGAAGACAAAGACAATGCGTTTGTGAATGAACTCGAATCCTTATCCAGACTCAACCATAAGAACCTGGTGAGATTACTGGGTTTCTTCGAGGACAAGAATGAGAGAATTCTAGTCTACGAGTTTATGATCAATGGTAGCTTAACAGACCACCTTCACAAGTTCCAAACTTCAACTCCTAATTGTCCTCTCATGTCATGGTCAGGACGCATCCAAGTAGCTCTAGATGCAGCCAGAGGCATAGAGTACCTACACGAGTATGCAATTCCACCAATCATTCATCGTGATATCAAATCAGCAAACATACTATTAGACGCCAAATGGGTCGCCAAAGTATCAGATTTTGGACTCTCCCTAATGGGTCCTGAAGATGAAGAGTCTCATCTTTCTCTTCTGGCTGCAGGCACCGTAGGGTACATGGATCCAGAGTACTACAGGCTGCAACTCTTGACCACAAAGAGTGACGTGTACAGTTTTGGTGTTGTTTTGCTTGAACTGCTTTGTGGGTATAAAGCTATACACCGGAACGAGAATGGGACGCCGAGGAATGTGGTGGATTTTGTGGTGCCATACATTGTGCAGGATGAGATTCATAGGGTTCTGGATCGGAGGTTGCCGCCGCCCACACCGTTTGAAATAGAGGCGGTAGCGTTTGTGGGATATTTGGCGGCAGATTGTGTGTGTTTAGAGGGACGTGATCGTCCTACGATGACTAACGTTGTAGATAGGCTGGAAAGAGCGTTGGATGCTTGTTTAGCTCAACCAAAACCAACACTATCTAGCTTTAACTCTGATTCTGATTCTGATTAATTGAATTTTTCCCCCTCTTGTCATTTTGTCCTTTTCTTCTCATTTCTTTTTTCATATTTTGTACAGAAGACAAAGATTAACACCGACCCAAATTTGCCTCCTTTTAAACTGATTATGAAGATTTTGCTTTGCTTTACTAATAAACAGATTCATGTTCCTTCCTATTTTCTGATTCAAAGATTAAAAAAAATAAAAATACAACACCCAATTGGGCTTCTGTGTACTAAATACAAATATAATCGTCAATTATGCAGAGCCATGTACTGAACTACTCTTCTAATTTCTTAATCTAAATACAGGCGCGGAAGTGACAATGATGTTTTGAACATTTCTCTAAGGAATTTGAGCTATCTCCACCAAAATTTTGTGGAGGGATTGTGGCTTAGAGAGGAATGGACAGTGGTCACTGCCTTTGATTTTGAAGACTCCTTCTGGTGGGTTTTCCCTCACTAGCTTCTCTTGAACATCCGGTGAAAGCGCATGATCATCCAGTGTTTGAATGTAAAACCGCCGGCCTGAACCATATTTCTCTGGTGACAAAGACAGCTTCTCCATGATTGGACCAAGTGGGCAAGGTCTCATGGAAGCCATGGCCAAGGCAATATCCTGAAATGTGCCAAATGTTAAGTTTATCATCCCACTAAATTCTTTACATCATTCTACCAGCCAAAGAAGTTCATAAGCTAAAAAAACAATCAACAGACACAAGCATGTTTTATAGTGTATTGTTTTTCATTATTAGATGTCAATTCATGATCGTAGGCAATATTTTTGAACCAGTTATACATAAAACTTAATCAGACAGATAAGGGTCTAATCGCAGTGTTTGTCTGGGAATGGATACAAGAAGAAATATAAGATGAAATGGTCACAGTAAATTGTATAAATTTATTCTATTTTACAATTCAAAGAAGCATCATATTATGAGTTTAGTATGTTATGAAGAATATTTTTCAAACACAAACTGACCTTTTGCATGCCAGAATTTATGGTAATGATTTACTGAATGTGTTATGCTTTCTCTGACATGGGCAGGTAAATGCTAGAGAAATTTTGGCCAGAAAGTAAAATTGAATGATTCAAGTGTAGCAGCCAAGCAAACTACCAGGAAAATGTTATCCTGCATACCTTGGTTGGGGATTGGTTAAAATATAACCCTTTCATCAGCTCTTTCTCAAACATAAATCCTGTTGGGGGCTTTTCTTTTCCATTCCCATGAATCAAAAACTTAGATTCTTGCATAAACTGTTCAGCAGATCCAAGCTGCAATGCAATTATCTTGTGAGAACAAGAATCAATTCTGTTAAGTGAAAAAGAAAAACAATATTAAACGACCAAAAATAGTTCTTCCATGAGAATAAAGAAATGCTTCATACGAAAAATACTCAGTTATCACTCTCGTTACTAGGCCATGGCCAATAGAGTTGGTTATGTGGCTGTTAAAGCAAAGTATATGTTCAGTACTCGGTGTTGGAGAAGTTAATTATTTATTTTAATTTCCTAGAAACAATTTCCATATTCAATTTTAATATTTCTAATAATGTATTTGGTTAAATATTTTCTCTGATTCTAATTTTCAACTATGACTAAACATTCTCCATTTGGGAACATAGGTAGATTTACAAAATACCACTCTGTTTCTAAGAATTCCATAAGCTGGACTCTGTTTCCTAAGAAATCAGATGGGCAAAAGCAACTGAATCATGGTTTACTCCACAATTTCTGTTTCCATTGAACATAGAACAGACAACCATGGCCGTAAGCACATATCATAAAATGAAGTGACATTTAATTTTCATCATCATAGGATTTTTCCAGTGAAACTGTATGTTAGTAAAGCTTGCACAGCATAAGAGATGGAAAAAAGGATAACAATAGCAATTTGGAAAGAAAAAATTTAGTTGGCCATCCACATGATTGAGATCTATCAGGATCCATTCTTCATACTTGAATTCTAAAATGTCCAGTTCCCATATAAGTGAACGTTGACTAGATACCTGATCAGCAAAAACATCAAATGGCTTTTGGCCATCAGTCACCATCGTAGCACAAAGGAAAATTGCTTTTGAGATCTTCTGGGAGTAGTGTTCCATTGCATAAGAAATGCAAGCACCACCAATGCTATGACCAACAAGAATAACCTGCAAAATCTCAATTTTCAAGAAATATAACAGATAGCAGAACACCAAAGGTAACATGCTTCAGGTGGCACACATTTTAGAAAGTCAAATGAAGTTTCTAACCTTTTCATCCTCAGGAAGTTTTTCAAGATAATCAGCCAATGGTTTTGAATACTCCGCCAATGCAGTAACCTTGTCAATATCTGTGAGATCAATTCCAGAACCTTTGAGATCAAATGCTACAGGAAGCAGTCCTGATTCTTCAAGAAGGGCTACGGTCTTGTACCAACACCAAGCTCCAAAACCTTCTCCATGGATTAAAACAAATTTCTTTATTTTTATGTTCTGCTGAACTTCCGGGTCCTGTAGAGCATATAGTGTCAATGATTATATTGCAATCTAGCTGAGGATATGTCAATGAGCGAAAGTCACAGAAAGCCAGATCACCACAATAAGTTCAAGAACTATTAAGCTGATTATTAATCAATGAGCAAGCACACATTCAAAGCACAGATGTAAAGATGAAGGACTATACTCAGGCAAGATTTTGTAATTGTTCACTAAACATGCAAGTTCGATACTAAATATATGTTCTTCAAACATCGTTAAAAGATGTGCGCCATAGATTGAATTATTTAGCATCAAATTACAAAGGAAGTTACTGGCATCATATCATGCATAACCATGCACCATCATCTCAGATCTAGATTACGTGGACAGATCGCTCAACAAAATCTGGCACTAAATATGGTCGACAATGATCGAGGTCTAAATACACAATACACGGAATACGTTAGCGATTGCTTACAGCACCTTCAAAACGATTTAACCCTACAATATACGCCAAGTATTTTGTGTGAAACTTTCACAAACACCACAGTTACAGATAAAAATAATCCAGAAGCGTGTCAGATCCAATATCATGCTAAAGGATGATTTCGTGTGAAATGTAAGTGGGGTTTGTGTCGCCGGCACCATTCGTAGCACAACGAATCAACCCTCATACTTTTACCTTTTTTCCCCCTGCTTTTTCTGGCCAGAAACCCTCTTACCCTTACAACGCACCTTTTATGGCCTGAAAAGAAAGAAAAGGTCCTTACTTTTTCCTATGTGCACTTTTTCAGACTTGGCTAGGACTATTGACTAAGTCCCTTCTCCTAGTGAGTTGCTAGTATCTTCCACTACCATAAGCCCATGAACTACAAATTTTAATCATTACGACCCACTTTTCCCCACCGATCAAATAATTGAAAAAAAATATTTTAAAAAAATCGCAATTGTCCGCAAATCATAGTCAAACAATAAATCTGGTCCCCGCACCTGTTTATTATTGATGACCGAATCGGGCAGATTGCGTCTTCGAGAGCTTGTGGATCCAATTCTTCGCGACATCGACCCTTCAAACCTCTGAGACAATTGATGCTGCTGAAGTGCCATAGACAGAGCTTGGCGATGCAAGTACTCTTCCTCAGCTAACAGCTTCCTCTGCGATCGATTCATTCTCTTGCTTTTCGATCCCACATCTTTCTTCTTCATGCAAATAAACCGATTACCCATGTTGGCAAAAACCTATTTTCTTCGAACAGGAAATAGTTTTGCAGCGAAATCGGAAGCTAAGAGGCTGAAGAACTGGAAAAACTGTGGGGAAGCGAAGGCACCGATAGCATTGCCTTTCTTCTTCTTCAACAGCTAGAAGTTAGCATTGCTCAGAATCTTTCTTTGCGCTTTGTCTTTTTCCTTCGCTGGTCTAAAGACGGAGAGAGTTGTTGAACAAAAAATAGAGTAAAAGCCAGAGACGCCGTTGGCCATAAATGCAAAAATAATTGAATTGAAATTATGCGAATATACAACTCAAAACCCAACTGATTTTACAGGTTATTAAATGCTTCTCACTTCTCTGCACAACGCTGTTCACTCTTTATATCCCCATCGTTTTCATTTACTTGTGACCAACACAACGTTTTCAGCCTCTTCGGCCATTGATTTTGTGGTTTACTTTTCCACCCAAAATTTTCAATACAACGGTTGTAAGGTCCGAGAGGTTAGGTCAGTGTTTCTGCTTTTTGGTGTCTCCAACGTAAATATGGGATGGGTATTTAAGGTGTAGTAAATAAAAAATACTCCCTTCGCTAAATCAAGTTGACTTTTTAAGAGTGATTAAAAAAATTAATTAAATTATTTTAGAGCATTATTTAAGGTGTAGTAAATAAAAGAGTAAATACTCTCTCTTGTTCCTGACAAAAAATACGGACCCCATCCCATTTTGGTTCCTGACAAAAAAATATCATTTTTAGTCCATAAAAAGGATGAATAAGGGTCGATTGATGGACATTTGGATTCCTCATAAATTTCCAAAATGTCATTTTTAATCCATAAAAAGGACGAATAAGGGTCGGTTTTTTGTCAGGGACCAAAATGGGGTCCGTGTTTTTTGTCAGGAACCAGAAAGGATATTTACTCTAAATAAAAAATACTCCATCCGGTCCTAATTATAAGACTAAATTGTCTTTCTTAAAGAGATTAAAGAAACTAATTAAATTATTTTAAAGTATTTTTATTTTTTTTCTCCAAAAAAATTAATTTAATTAATAAATTAATATATAACCTAAAGATATATAATATATTATATAATTAAATAACTTATCTAACTGCTTTAATATCTAAAAAAAGGCAATCTAGTTTTATAATTAGAATAAGAGGGGTAATAAAAACTCAGTTAGAGAAGCGATGGAGATAAGAGAATGGGTGAACTATATTGTATTATTTCAATTGCTTTACAACACAAATGACACGTCGTATTTATTGGTATAGTCTTACACGTAACAATAAAATTCATGAATGCAAGTAATACAATGGAAGAAAAACCTAGTGGAGAAAAAAAATTATTCCCAGACTTAAATATAAGACAATGTTAACTTTTTTTTAAAAACTAAAAAAGTTAAATAAGTTACTTAATCATATCATATATTATATATTATTAGATTATATAATAGTTTATATGTTTGGCAAAATAGTTTGAAGAAAAAACCATAAATATAAATAATTTAATTAGCTTCCTTAATATCTCTAAAAAAGTCATAATTATATTATATTTAGGGACAAAAGAAGTACATCATATTATTCGTTAATACAGTACTACCTCATTAAAAACTTTATTAAGAAAACTTTGTAGGATAAATTCATAGGTAGGAAAAAAGAAGGCACGTATTGATTAAGTCCCATTCTCAGTAACATCGGTTGACATTTTTGACTTCATGAGAATAAGCTATTGAAATATTGTAGTATAAAGTAACTTGGTGAAAAATCTACAACATTTTCATTTGAACCAATTTGTTGGATATGAATTTCACTCTCTTTTTGTTGATAGGGATTGCCATGAAATAATTGCATCACTACATATGACATAACTTGTTTATGATCTACCATTCCAATGTGTTAACTCCCTTGGGTATGTACATTCAAATACAATAATTCCATGCCCATAGTATCGTTCCTCAAGGTAACAAAAAGTGTGTGTAACTTCATTTCAATATTTTCATGTTGATAAATAACTATATCTTGCTAATATGTTAATTTACAACAAATGATATATCATGTTACGTGTGACTCACAAACTATATGAGTGCTCCAATTGCAATAAGAATGTGTCTTTATACTCCCTCCAAGTCCTAATTATAGGAACACATTTTGGAGTTGGTTTTGGTCCTAATTATAAGAGCAAGTTTTAACTTTTGTCAATTATTTCCTATAATACCCCTATTTATACTTATTATTAGGAGCATTTATATATATGTGTGTATATGTATGTGTACATATATATGTATATCTGTGTTTATATGTGTCAATATATATGTGTGTACACACACACATATATATATATCTTTGTGTCTGTGTGTGTATATGTATGTGTGTGTGTACATATGTATGTGTGTGTATCTATGTATGTAGATAGATCTATATGTATACACATATATATATTTATATAGCAAGACCATTATTTCAATTAGAAAGCGTGTGAAAAGGAAATTAGATCTATATGTATACACATGGCTATATAAAAAGCAACTAATATACATATATACTAAACTAATATATCATGAATGTCTAACGTAAAGTAAATCAGAAACACTTATAATTAAGGCAACTTGTGTCGTTTTAAATTTATATAAGGGCATTTTAGGAAAATGAGTAAAATAAACTAATTTAACTCCTCTCATTAATCCCCTCAAAATCGGTTAAATATTTCCTATAATTAGGACCGGAGGGAGTATGTTTTTTTGAAAAAAAGATATTAAATAGCTCTATAATAAATTAATTCAAGCACAAATGTTTCAACCATAGTTTGGCTCCAATCCGACAAATAAACTGTAAAATAGTTTTCCTTCCTATTTATTAGCTAGTTTAGTCTTCAACACTCTACTCTCTCGGAACAATCTGAAGTGAAAAGCTGCTGAAGGATCTTTAATTACTTTGAATCATCATTATTATATTGGTAGATGGCCCATGCAATCTTTGACCAGCTGTAAGGGTTGGTTTATTCCATAAATTTACATATCTTATAATGCATACAGATTCCTCTTGGAATCCTTCTTAATGAAATGTCCCTTTGATCAGATCAATCTATCATCCATCAATCTCTAATCATATACTATCCATTCCTCTCTCTTTTTCAAGTTCTGAGGATAAATTGATATGAAAAGGGAATAGATCTGAGAATTATTTGGTAAATGCAGGTTATCTTTTACTATGAGATTCTCGCTCTCAAAATATGAATTATAATAACTTCTGAAAATGGTGGTAAGGTGTACAACCATTCTGAATTCTGTCGGGCGTCGAAGCGGAGATATCTCCCAGAGAAGTTTTTTGCATTCATAAGGGCTTGAAACCGAGACCTCTTGCTTAAGAGCCCAAAGCCCCTTCCACTTAGGCCAACTTCCACTGGTAAAATGGTGGCAAAGTGTGCAACCACTCCGAAGTTCTGTCGGGCGCCGAAGCGGGGACCTCTCCCAGAGAAGTTTTTTGCATTCATAAGGGCTCGAAACCGAGACCTCTTGCTTAAGCGACCAAAACCCCTTCTACTTAGGCCAATTTTGAAAATTATTGTGGTCAATTGCTCTGCCTTATAAATATCTGATTTTTATTTGGAAATTACTACATATGTAGTGCCATCCCTTCTTGTAACATTCTTTCTCATCATCAACTTAATGTGAAGGACCAACGGGGGTTGACACAAGTGGTAAGCGGTTTGTGTCACTTAAGCAAGGTCTCGGGTTCGAGCCTTATGAATGCAAAAAAAACCCCCGCTGGGAGACTCTCCCACCAAAGCTAGGTGTGCGACGCGGGTCGGATCCGGATTAGTCGGGGCGAAACCCCGGTGAACTGGGTGGGCAACCAAAAAAAAAAACTTAATGTGAAGGGATTGTGTTTGTTTGGTTGTCTTTGTGAAGAGTATTGAACATATTTTCATCTCCTATCCTTTAACTCATGCTGTTTGGTTTGTGATTTAGGAGTGTTCATTATTGTACTTATCCTTGTTTTAATTAAGGGTTAAAAAGCAAATTTACCCCGGAAATTTTCACTGAGGAGCAATCTTACTCTGAGAGTTTTTTTAGGTCCAATATTGCACTGGAAATGTCAAAATGGAGCAATGTTACGTTACCATTTTTCGTTAAAAAGTTAAAAGTCAACATGAAGTTTCTAATGGTCAACATCAGTGTTTTAATGGTATGGAGCAACATTGCTACGTTTTAAAATTTCTAAGGTAACATTGAAACCAAATTTTTTTTTTTGGCAACATTACTACTTAGCGAAAACTTTTGAGGTGAATTTACACCTTAACCCTTTAATTAATTAATGGTGGTCTATTCTGCAAAAATAAAAATAAATAAAATAAGCACTCTACTCTCTACTTTCTCTCTCCCCCGTCTCTCCTGCGTTTTATTTTATTTTCTTCCTTTTCTTTCAGTTTTTTTCCCCCACAAATTGTGTTGCTATCAGGCTAGATGAGTAGTGTACGGGGAAGGTAGTACCAAACCCAACCTGCTGCATAAATGCAAGTTCAGATGTTTTTGTTATTATTCCATTTTCATCCTGAAAAGTCAGTCGCCTTTAGCTTAATCTGACCCACAAATTTAACATTATATGAAGATGGATGCGCATGTGAGCGTAACTATTTAGATTAGTGGTGGAAGTTTATTTTCTAATATATTTTATAGTATACGAGATAAGTTTATGATTACGTGAACATGTTTTTCCAACGCCAATTCAAATAAACCCAACATAATAAATTGGACCACTTTATCATAAACAAATTTTTAGTTATGGTGATGTATTGTTAGATTTACTGTAGCCTGTTTGGGAACACGGTACTATGGCTTCAACTCGTGATTGGAAGAGAAAAATTATGAAGAAGTAAATTAGAGCATTTAGGTTCACAATAAGACTAATGGGCTTCTGCATCAAAAGCCACGATGGAACAAAAACTAGAAATTGGAGTTTTTACTGAGCGTTCAGCTTGCGTTGGGGCATTTACAGAGCGTTCAGTTCGGTGACAGCGTCAAAGGGAGCTGGATGTAGAAATTTCCCGAAAAACAAATAGTGAAAGAAGTTCCAAGAAAGGATCCCTAGAGACGAAGAAGAGCATGGCGATGCCATTGACGGGACTGCAGCATTTGGAAGGCACAGGAGGAGTGGCCGTGCTTTCCGATTCTGCAAAGAAGATTGATTACTCCTCGCCGATTCAGCATAAACATAAATATGTACTCTCCTCTTTCTGAAATCACATTACATGCTTTTCTCTTATGTGTTTTTTATGTGCTTTTCCCTCTAATTAGAGGGATTAGATATATATATTTTTTTAAATTTTTTTATAGATTCTATTTATTTAGATTAGATTATATGTTGCATCGGGAAACTTTTTTTGCACCCAGTATCTCAAATTAATTAATTTCCAGGATACTGGAGTTACAGGGGAAATATTTCTGAATGCAGGACTTGAAATTTATTAATTTGAGATATTGGGTGCAAAAAAAGTTTCATGATGCAACATATAATCTAATCTAAATAAATAGAATCTATAAAAAAATTTTAAAAAAATAAAAAAAATGCCTAATCCCTCTAATTAGAGGGAAAAATACCTAAGAAGCACATAAGAGAAAAGCGAACCCCTCTTTCTCCACCTAGAGAACAAACAGGAATAAATTTGCAATTACTTTTCCCATTTAATATTGAATTTTTCTTTTACAATTTGTGGTTGATTTACAGCTTATGCTTCTTTCTGGTAAACTCTTTTCATTAGGGGTGTTGGCTTTTTGTCCTTTTTAATAATAATATGTTTTTAAAATTTTATCTTCAATTATCGCAATATATACAGATAAATAATATATATAGTATTTAATAAGATTCATATATTTTTCAGTCATTTTTTTATCTTAACTGACTTTTCAAATAATAATTCAAACGTGTTTCAATTTAGAAAAAAGTCACTTTTGCCACCGTGAATTCAAACATAAATCATATTTACAATATTATTTTTATCATATCTTACTTTTACAAAAAGTCAAATAGAAAATAAGTCATTTCTCTCCCGCTAACCCAAATGGGCTCTATAACTATTTATAAATCATAACCATTAACTAATTGCATAATAAATTATCTAGCAAAAAATACATAATAAATCTAGTTAATTTCGTGAAGAATTAAATTGATAATTATTAATTTTTATTTTAATTAATTGTAAATCTATACAAAATATATAGGAGTCTTACTATTTAGAAACAGTGCAACTCCTCTTTTATTTCCTATGGGTTTTTATAATATTCCTTTTGATTCCATATATTTTAATTGCACGTACGGATGTAATGCTTTTAACTAATAATTAATTAATTTATCCAATCCACTTTTACCCAAAATAGAGTACTCTATTTGGTTCTAAATATATATGTACCTAGGATGGTTTTAACTAATTTATTAGAATTAAAAAGATTAGTTTAATATGTTATATTTATAAGGGATAAGTATCTTTTTTGCCCTGAAAGTTTTGGCCGAGGAGCAATGGGTGGACAGAAGTTTTTTTTGGAGCAAAATTGCCACGAAAGTTAACAAAACGTAGCAATTTTGCCTATCAGTTAATTTTGACTGTTAAGTTTAACTGATGTGACATGTGGCATGCCACCTCATCAATCAAATAGAGTTAAATATCATTTTTGCCCCGGAAGTTTACAAAGCATAGCAATTTTGCATCCCCAATATTAAATTTGACTATTAAATCAGTCAAAGAACACATGTCATGCCTTGAAAAGGTTGAACTTGGAGTTAGATAGGGAGATCCTTGAGACTTGAGTTCAAAGCAGCCAGAATTTGTGAAGCCGGACTGGTCAAAGGGACTGAAAGGTCTATCACAAAATCCAGAGGAAGCATCACTTATGATTAAAGCAAATGGAATGCAAAACGAGAAATGAATTGTCCCAAAAATTGGTTCAGTAAGACAAATCAATAGTGATAGTATTTACCATTGTATAGATTGATCTAAATCATCCACCCTGTCCCACAAGATAAATCTATATTGCTCCTAAAAATTCCAGCGATTTTAAGTGATGCTTACTAAACCAATTTTCACTACAAAAAAAACCCATGTTTTGCAGAGGAACTTTTCCGTCGCAAAACATACATTTTCCCTCGCAAAACTGGTTTGCGGGGGATTTTGCGACGGAAATAAGTCCGTCGCAAAAATAATCCTCGCAAACCATTTTTGCAACGGAAAAAATCATTTTTCCGTCGCAAAAATGAGCTTTACGAGGGAAAAAGGTTTCCCTCGCCAAAGTCATGATTTTACAAGGGAAAAATATATTCCCTCGCAAATTTGAGAATTTTGCAAGGGAATAAGTTTCCCTCACAAGATTGAGAATGTTGATTCCCTCGCAAAATTGAGAATTTTGCAAGGGAAAATTGTTCCCTCACAAAATCCTCAAGTTTGCGAGGGACATCCTTTTCCCTCGCAAAACGCAGGATTTCGCAAGGGAAATTCAATTTATTTTAAAAAAATATAGAAAAACATAAAAAAATATAAAAAATTACAAAATAAATAGATTTGTATATCATAAAAATAAATTGTAACAATCATAAGAGTTTTACATAGCAAAATAGGAGTTCTAAACATTATAATGTTGTGACCAAAATGAACTAAAAAAAGTCTAAACAATAGCATTCTGATCATCATTATCACCAGCATCGCCATCACCACCAGGAGTTCCCGTACCCTTGTCCTTCAATAGGGACTGGATAAGTGTCTGCATCTCCATAATCATCTCTCCTTGCTCCCTCACCGTCTGTTCTAACGCCTTTACCCTCTTATCTTCTGCAAAACCAACATTACGAAGTCAGTTTTTTTTTTTTTTGTACTTCATTTAAATGGACGAGGGAATAATGGTTTGCGATTGATAGCAAAAGTATTACGTCTACCTGCAGGAACACCTCAAACACTTCCGGATGAGCGCTTCGTAGACGACTTCAATTCGCTGGCAGAGGCACCCATCCCGAAGACTCTCCCCTTATTTTTAATTTCACCTGCAGCCTTAATGAAGAGACTCTCGTTATCAGAATAAGAGGACGACGGGTCGTTCTCAATCTGCGAGTCTCTCTCCCGCGTCAGCTGGTGATAGTTGTCCTACAAGCAGAAAAATACATCACAAATAAGACATATAAAAGAAAATAAATGTTAGTATTTGAAGCAAATAATAAATCTAACTAATCTCTCACCGCGAATTGTTGGGATTTGGCGTTAATCCATTGCTTGCCACCGCCTTCAATCTCCTGGGAATGAGTCCGCTCAAAGGTGGTCCAAGGAACCAATTCTGCAGGAACATCCCTAGCCCCTACCTACAAACACAAATGAATAACTGTTAATTAATTACTTCAAAGTACAAAATAATTGAAGCTGAAATAGAAAATAACGTATACTTACAATTTTGCGACGATGCTCACTAAATGGAATGCAGCCGCCAACATATGACGGTCCATCCATATGGGCCCTATTTAATTTATTTATTTCACTTTGCTTTATAAATTTCTCGTCGGTGGCCCATCTTTGAAATAACTGTTCTGCGACCTCAGGTTGAATCCATTTTTTCTTTCCCTTTTCCCGTCTCAATTTATACAATCTATCACTCAACCACTTGCTTCCCTTAAAGTTATAAGCCTTTCTTAAATCTTTCCAATCACCAGGCAACGAGCTAAACTGTCCCTGAAAATCAATAATAAACAATTAGTGCTTCAAAGTATGAAAGTAGTTAATCAGTTTGTATTTTGATGACAACAAATTAATAACCATAAATCATATAACTTACCAAGAACTCATTGTAAAATAGCGAATTTACAATTTTAATTCAGTTATACAGATCGAACATATTAGTCCAACAAAACAAAACCTAAATTAATCTTCCTCTTGGCAGCTACACAGAACATGACAGCTACTACAGAACATAGTGCAAACAGAACACAGGCAGCTACACAGAACATAGTGCAAACAGAACACAGGCAGCTACACAGAACATAGTGCAAACAGAACAACACGCACAGATTTGAGAATCAGACATGACAAAAACAAGAGTGTTTACACGAGAAGAAACTCTAAAAACTTAACCTAAAACAAACGAAACTTCATGTAATAGACTTAAAACTTCAAATGCAACACATACAAATTAGAGTCAGAGAGCAACACAGGCAGAGAGCAACACATATTAATGGCAGAGAGCAACACATACAAATTAGAGTCAATAGGTTTCTGGTGATTACATTGTGTATTTGATAATTTAGTGAGCTTGAAAACAAAATTAGTTTTTCGCAATACAAAAGCTTTCAAGTTTATCATGGCAATTGGTTTGCTCAACTTGGTCAGAGACAACTGTGAAATCAAGTTATAGCCTATTATCTAAATCAATTACCTATTAATAGTAGTTTATACGCAACAGTAACTAGGAAATATAGAGAGTTTCTTGTAATTTAAGCACTAAAATATTCAGTTTCTAAATATTTAACTAACCCATTTAGACAGTTTTATCTAAATCATTTAGTGACTTCAGCGTTTCATCTATTGATAGTGAAGTACTACCTCCGTCCCTAATTATAGGAGCAATTTAACTGATTTTGGGAGAATTAAGGAGAGGAGTTAAATTAGTTAATTTTACTCATTTTCCTAAAATGTCATTATATAAATTTAAAATGACACAAGTTGCCCTAATTATAAGTGTTTCTAATTTGCCTTACGTTAGATATCCATGACATATTAGTTTATATATGTATATTAGTTGCTTTTTATATAACCATGTGTATACATATATGTATGTATATATATGTGTATACATATAGATCTATCTACATACATAGAGACACACACCCATATACCTACACACACATACACGCATACACACATACACACATACACACATACATACATACATACATACATACATACATACATACATACATACATACATATGTTTATATATGTGTGTGTGTGTTCACACATATATATCTACACATATATATGTAAACACACATATATATAATGCTCCTAATAATAAGTATAAATAGGGGTATTATAGGAAAAAACTGACAAAAGTTAAAAATTGCTCTTATAATTAGGACCAAAACCAACTCCAAAATTTGCTCCTATAATTAGGGACGGAGGGAGTATTAGAATATTTTTTTTGCTATAAAACTTTGACATATAATTTCTCAAACTCAAAATGTTAGAAAAATGATTCAAGGATTGGTGAATGACGAGTTTGTTACACTAAAACTTTCCGATAATTTTGCCCAAACCCCAGAAGTTTCTTAGGTTCAACCCATTAACATGTATGTTACATTGGATATTTAAACAATGGGCAGCCACAGTCCACATGGAACTATGCCAAAAACTTAAAAAGTCAAATAGATAAGAGTTAACAGACAGAAATTTGTTAGGTTCATGTGGGCATTATGGGCAAAATATTTCAAAACCTGAATTGACGTTGTTTGTTGGTATGCTCATAATGAATTACAGATAGAGATGTCTTAACTAGATGTATGAGAGATAACCAGTATATATACTCTCCCATGTTAACATATGACCTAGTTTGAAAGTGAATTTTGGTATTAAATGTAATATGTTTTTCATATTAATGGCAGAGAGCAACACATACAAATTAGAGAGCAACACATACTTGAAAGGGGCGAACAAGAGGCTCTGACCGAGGGAGAGGAGTGGTGCGACGGCCGACGGTGAGAGCTTAGGGAGACAGCCGAAGAAATGCCAACAATGGCGGACTTGACGCGATTTGGAAATTTTGATTAGGGTTTTTGCGAGGGAGCCACTACTCCCTCGCAAAATGGCGTCATTTTGCGAGGGAACACTAATGCCCTCGCAAACTTAGTGCCCATTTTGCGAGAGAACAAGGGTTCCCTCGCAAAAATACCCATTTTGTGAGGGGAACCTTGATCCCTCGCAAAACTTCGTCCATTTTGCTAGGGAATAAGGGTTCCCTCACAAAAATACCCATTTTGCGAGGGACATTGCAAAAACTTTGTGAGTATTGGCCGCCAATTTGCGAGGGAAGAGGGTTCCCTCTCAAAACAAATACTTTGAGTTTTGGCGGCCAATTTGCAAGGGAAGAAGGGTTCCCTCGCAAAAATCACCAATTTTGCGAGGGACAACTTCTTCCCTCTCAAAAATCACCCATTTTGCGAGGGAAAAGTAGGTCCCTCGCAAAGTGACCCCAAATTTGCGAGGGAATTGTTGTCCCTCGCAAAGTCCGCCGTAAATAGTACATTTTCTAGTAGTGTTTTGGGACAAATCTGATGCATATTTATAATCAAAATCAACTCTCTAAATATGTTTTATATCAAAGATGAGAGGGAGTATATATTTAGCTTCTTGAAAGATTTTTTGTATGATAATTCTTGAAAGAATTTGTAGGAACCTAATATATATGCATCAGATGCCATATCTGGATTTTCCCTACCTTAATCATTCACTAGAGACCAAGTATAACTAACCAAAACAAGATCCATTCAAACACAATCGAGCCTGTTTGGCATGGCTTTAAAAGCCAAAATAAGCCCACTAAAAGTCCATTAAAAGGAGAAGCCAGAATATTTGGTGTTTGGTATGACTTCATATCCTGATGAGCTTTAGCCTTTGAAGTTGATTTTCTCATGAAGCCACATTTCCGAGCTTATTATCCCATCAAAAGCCACAACATTTTTTTGGACCATTTGCCCAAAAAGAAAAGGCAACATGTCTTCTCTCTCCCCTCCTCTCCTCTTCAATAATTTCTTCGCACTGTAATTTCTTTCAGAGGTTGAGATTAAATTTCTGAGAATGCTTTGTAGGGGATAGGTTTATTTATATTCAATAATTGTGTTGTAAATTTTTTAATGGTAATGTTACTATTTTATTTGGCAAATTTATATTTATTTTAAATTTTTATCCCAAATTATCACATTTTGTATAACATACATACATACATTCATATATATATATATATATATAATATATATGGATTTATCGTTTGTCATGTCACTTGACATAAGCTTATGTCAAGTGAGCCCAAAACTACGTCGTTTTGGGAGTTAAGGAAATTAATGAATGGTGTTTTTGTATTTATTATATGAATTTTACCAAATTAAAAGATCCTTCATTAATTCCCCTGACCCAAAACTACGTCGTTTTGAGAGTTTATTAATTCTTCTAACCCCAAAACGACGTAGTTTTGGAGTCACTTGACATAACCTTATGTCAAGTGACATGACAAACGATAACCCCTATATATTTATATATATATATATATATATATGAATTTGATTCATGCCTTTTTCTGTCATTTTCCATCTCATCTATCTTTTTAAAAGCTATGTCAAACAAGTGCCCATTAAAAACAAAAGTCACTTCTGTCACCGCTATCCCAAACACAAATCACATTAAAAAAAGTCCATCAGAAAATAAGTCCATTAAGAAAAGTCCATCAGAAACAAAAACTACTTCTACCAAAGCTATCCCAAACGGGCGATGCACTTGAATTCAGATAAATGGTAGAGATTGAGCTAAATTTATAATCTGTCCATTCCAGTCAATAGAATAAATCATCCACATGGAATATCACGTAATCAATAGGAGATAGAAAATATTTAGTAGAATAAAAATATGAATAATTTCATCAATAATAGCATTAATCCCCGAAAGCATTCTATAGGGACAAACATATCTAATTAATTAGCACATTTTAATCAATCTAATATTTATGCTAACAGTTCAAGATTAATCTTAAAAATCTATCTAAATATAGAGATATATCACCACTATTCTATATATATTTGGCTTTAGCATTTAATGGGATGTCTGAACTGGTAATTTTAATCTAAAAAATTTTGAGTCTTAACTAACGGTAATTAATTAGTGAGACAACGTATATAGATAGATTATTAATCATATAAACGACGAGAATAAAGTACTTTGAAGGATATCCTATACATATATGCTTAGGAGACCGGATAGATTATTTTATAATACAGGTAACTTTCTCACGTTTACATTTGATATAAAAACCTTCTATCACCAAAGATTGAATCTGGCCGAGTTTCGAGCAAAAAAAAATAAAAATCTGGCCGAGTTGATGAAATCTATCAGTTAAATCTCTTTCTACGTGGGGGGACCATTTAGCTTGCAATTTATGAGGTTAAAACTTGAAAATGAAAGCTAGATTCTCTAGGCTTCTAATATTAGAAATCATTGGGAAATTGAGAAAGCAATTAAATCAAAATCAAACACCACTTTTTCCTCTTTAGGATGAGAATTTTGCCATGCAAAGCTCCATTATTTATCATCTAACTCTAATGCCCTTCCCACCACTTTCTCCTTCACCCTCTCTCTCTCTCTTCTTTTTCTTTTCGTCAGAAACTCTCTCTCTCTCTCTCAAAAGGATAGCCTAATAAAATCCTAATTGTAAAATTCTTGTGGCAGAAACATTAATTTGGACACGTTATAATATATTTTGCTTGGATAACAAATCATTTGGCATTCAGTAACAATATATATATACTGTGAGTAATTCATACTTGAAATGAGTCATCAACTCTCTATCTATGAAAATTCTCCGATTGATTATATGTGCGCGTGCGTGTCGTTGAAGTTATATATATAATTCTAGACGTGCTTGTGAAATGTAACGTTGTTTACCATTACTTTTTATAGTAGTTTTGAAAGAAAAATAAATTCAAAACGACACCTGTTGGGTAATAAAAATCAAAACGTTCCATCAGATTTTAATCTAACGATCCCTGTAAAGAGATGGGGATGATGAGATCCAATTGCGTGGGGCTAACTTATGTTGAAATGTCTGGGTAATTACATGAGATAATGACATAATAAGGAGCAGTGTTATTAGACCAAGAAAGAAAGGGGGCTATAAAGAGGAGAGAGAGGGAAGTGGAAGGAAAGGCTATATCATAATGCTATAGTTGGTTCTCTTTGGGATTAGTAATCTTTCCGAAAGCTGAACTAGCCGGAAAGAGAGAGAGGCTGGTAACTGATAACTCAGGTCTGTATTATAATTATGTTTATGCATCTATACATACATTACACCTTGTTCTTCCTTTGATCTATTTATGAAATAACCCACTCATATATCTCATCGCTCTTCTTCGTTTAATTCCCTAGCTAGCTAGATCTGTGTGTTCCTTCCTTCCCTCACAAGATTGCAGAATCTTCTTTTTCCATTTCTTACTTTCTCTCTTGTAGTTCTTCCCTCTCATCGTTTCCTCTCATCAGCAACCAAGTTTTTTTCCTGAAGAAGAAACCCCCTCACACACACCATGTTTTGTGTTTCTCTTTCTTTCTTGACTTTGAAACGTTTTCTTCACATACACAGAGAGAGATTGAGAGTTAATATGTAAGTATAAGGAGGCAAACCGGTCTGATCATTATTCTTGTGCTCAGAGTAGTCTTGCATATTTTTGTGTTAAGACAAAGGGAGTTTGTTTTTGGGTTTTTTTTTTTTGGCCCTAAAGGGGTCTTACTCAGTTACTTAGCTTGTTGCTGCTTCTCCATGGTTGGTTGAGCTAGAAAGCCTGAGATGAAGAAAAAGGGTTCTGAATCTGATATCAAAAGGAGAGGTTCTTATGTACGATCTGATCAGATCTTGTGTTTTTTCCCTTAGATCTTGTTTGATCTTTCATCCAAAACGTATCAACCACGCACTGTACCAGTCTTTTTGTCGCATCCATAGACTTTTTTTTTTTCATTCAGATCACAGCTTCTAGGTCCATAGGAATTTCACCCATCTTCAGATCTTGTACATGTCACAACTATACACACACACATGAAGATCGATCTGTGTGATGAGTTTGAGTGTTGTATGTTGGTTATGTATGTATGAAGAAGAAGGAAGAGATCATGGGAAGAGGGAAGATAGAAATAAAGAGGATAGAGAACACAACGAATCGCCAAGTGACATTCTGCAAGAGAAGGAATGGTCTTCTCAAGAAGGCCTATGAGCTTTCTGTACTCTGCGATGCAGAAGTTTCCCTAATTGTTTTCTCCAGCAGAGGCCGCCTCTACGAATATTCTAACAACAAGTAATTTTCTTTATTTCTTTCTGTGTGTGTGTGTTTCATTTCCTGATCGCTATGCACTTGATGACGATGATTATTATTATTAACGTCTTTAATATAACTTCTTCATTTTTCTGTGCTTCTACATCTATGAATATGGTTGTTTTGCGAGTTGAATTGCCGTTTTTCTTTTGCTATTTATATGCGCCTGTGGGTGTCTGTGAGTGTTCTATAACTAGGGCAAATCTTGTCCATGAGTTATGATAATCTCGCAAGTATTATTAGTTTTATTCTTAATGACTCATGAATATTGTTAGTTATTACTGATTAGCTTATTTTCACATGAGTTCTTAGCTATGTACTGGTATTTTTATTTTTTTGGTTTGTAGGAATGAAAAACATAAATTAAAAAATTAATTTTAAAATTTTCTTCCATTCAAATGCATATTTTTAATAAAAATGTTTGAACTTCGAACAAAGACATCAAATATAGAAAATAAAAATAAAAAAATTTAAATAAAAAAATTACAAAAATAAAATCATTCTCCCACTATATATCCAGCGTCAATAAACCCTTAATTACAACACTATTACATACATAGTGTGTGTCTTAAAAATTCAAATCTCTTGTCAATGTGTAACGCATGATTAAAAATAAACATAACATAAAACAAGCTCATTTAACAATAAACGTAACAAGATTAGACATAAAAAATAAATCCAGAATATTGTGTATAAGTACATCTAACAAATAAAAAATTAATTTAAGCAAGTATAAGACTGAGATGAGATAATTGATCATGTATATTTGTCAATAAGAACAAAAAAACTAGAAAATTCTGATAGATCTTGTTGTAAGCAGAAGATAAAGAACCACTTTGTTATATAGCTAGTACTATATTTTTAGATCCTTTTGGTCTTTGCTTCCACTTTTAGCTTTCTAAGTCTCTGATCACACCCTTTTGTTCATCATCTTCAAGGAGACAGACAGTGAAGACTTCTCTGTGTGGTAATTTCAGTTCGTTCGAGGATGGATATTATTCAATTTAAAATATCTTTCTCTTTTTTACTCACATATATAAAAACTTTGCATGAAAGAGGTGAAACATGGAAGTTTTGTTGGCCTTTCCAATCATATTGGTTAAATTTATTACTTCAACTTGTTCAGATTCAGAGGCAGTACGTACGTACACAAATCTTCATGAAAACTACTTTATATCTCGAAACTAATTAACAGTCTTTCTGCTCAATGACTTTATATGTTTCATGATTGTGTAGGAGTATGGGTTGTTAGTTAATTAGATTTGTCCCTATTTTCAACCTAGTTCATATATATAAACCGTGTAATCCTAATAAGTACGTAGCTTGCTATCTAGAGTATTTTGAAATGCATATGGGAAGAATATATACCTAGTTATGAAATATTACACATTATATGCTCATAATATTTGACAAATGTTAATTTCTAGCTAGCACTTAGGGTTTGTGATTTCTCAGGAAGCAAAGTACACACAAGGTTTATCATCTAACTTGTTTACCTCTTAATGTAATTTCTGTGGTCTCAGATGAAGTAACTAACAAGTTCCATAGAGTCTAATTGACATTATTCACACACACACACACATGGAAGATTGAAATTAATTACCTGTACTAATGAAGGTGGAGAGGAAAACAAAGTTGTGGTGTCAGTAAATGTGTGAAGGCTAATATGTCTTTGCATTCAAATCCATCAGACAAGTGTGTGAGTTTAACTCTTCAAGGCTTGTCCCTTAGTTTCCAATTCTAGCTTCCGAAGGGGAAAGCCATCAGTAGTACTTGTTTGCCTTGTTATTCAGTGAGAAAGGAAACACTACTTTTCCAGGTCTGTTAACGTAGCTTTTCACTGAACCAGTCGTCGTCTCAGGTCAACAAAGGAAGAAATAAAACATTAGTCAGACAGCTACTAGTCAAGAAGAAAATATGTTGTTTCCGATGAACACCCCATAAAAAATAAGTTCCACTTTCATTTCATTGCCACAAAATATGTTCTCGTTAACGTGTGTGTGTGTGTTGTGGTTATATGAACTGCGTACACATTCAGCTCAAAATATCATTTACCTATGGCTTTTCAAGTGTTATACTATTGAAACTATAACTAGCTAGGCAACTATCCAAAAGAAAACTCTAATTGACTACGTAATAATTTGTGTTTATTATTTAAACTATTATTCATATATATATATAATACGTAACATGGATGCAAATGCAAAGTAAGGCTATTTTTAGCTTCCAGTATTTAATACTGGCTTTAGGGTTGGCATCCATTCACACACAATTTGATTGAGTTTGGAGTTCTAAATTCCAACAACCTATGTACGTGCTTTCCATCAGAGGCAGAAGAGATAGCATACTTGAATTTATATGAATTTTAATCTTCTTGAGTATTTTGAATGTACAGTTCTCTGAAATTGAGAGGGAAAAAGAGAAGAGCAGAAAAAATTAAATATAATGTAAGAAGAAAAAAAGGGAAAAGATAGGGAAAGTAGAATGAATATGCAATTTATCTACTAACTAACTTCAATCATAAATATAAACCTCAGTTGACTTTTTTTTTGGAAAGATTAGGAAAACTAATTACATTACTTTAAAGGATTTATATTTATAATTTTTTAAACTAATTTATTTAACTTATAAACCAATACATATAATTTAATTATACACAATATATAATATAATTAAATAATTTATTTTGCTTCATTGAACTCAAAAAAAAAAAAAAAAAAAACCTAAGTGCCAGGAGGTAGTAGTATCATATAACATACACTCTCTCTAACTTCACTATTACTCATTGAGTAATTACAATTTTGGGTCAAGTACCAATTTTGCTCCTGAAGTACGCGCCCAGGAGCAATTTTGCCCCTTAAGTTTTAGGTGGAGCAATGCCTCTGAAGTATCAAAACGGAGCAATGTTGCCCCTCCGTTAGAAACCCTAACGGTCAACGTTAGGTCAACTAACGTTGACCGTTAGAGTTTGTAAAGAGGGCAACATTGCTCCGTTTGATACTTGAGCAACATTGCTTCGCCTAAAACTTAAGGGCAAAATTGCTCGCTGCGCTTTCGGCAAAATACAATTTTTAGTATAAAACTAAAAAACATAGGGAAATTAGCGGGCTAACTTGCTAACCCGTCATGGTCAAGCTGGAAAAGAGCCACCTTACCGATTGTGCAAGTTGCTCCAACCCGTATCGTCGATCTCTAGGGCGTGACCGGCCAGCTGGCCTCTTTTACCGACTCTAGACTTCTCTCTGATCTCTCTCTCTCTCATTTCTCTCTTATATTTATCTTGGCACTGCATATTCATATTACTCTAGAAATTAAAACTGTCTTTGACATCCTATAAATACATTATATCCCCTTTAGTTTTAATTATAGGACAAAGTTGGTAGTGCAATTAGGACTAGAGGAAATATGTTGTTTTGTGAGGGATTATTTTTTCTGTGTTGTTTTGACATCTTTGTATCTCTTCTATTGCCTACAGCATAAGGTCAACTATAGAGAGGTACAAGAAGGCATGTTCAGATAATTCAGGTGCAAGCTCTATTACTGAGATCAATGCTCAGGTAAATTACCTCCCCATGGAATTTTTTCAATTAGTTATATTATTTCTACCTGATGACTTTTCCTTTTTTTTTCTTATTTGGATGAGTACGTAGTAAACCTACATGACGCGCGTATTATTATTATAAAACAATCTAAATTTGTAACCCCCCCCCCCCACCACCAAAAAAAAAAAAAAAACTGGACAATAGCAACTAAGTTTGATGTCTTACACAAAACAAATTTTAAACATGATTTTAAACTTATTTATATTATTTTGGAAGTTATAGCAAATATGAGTTATAATTAAACATTGATGTGTGTGTTTGTGTGTCCTTGGATGGCAGTATTATCAGCAAGAATCGGCGAAGCTGCGTCAGCAAATTCAGATGCTTCAAAATTCAAACAGGTATTTTCAATTATTTTCGAACTAATTAAAGAGTTGAAGATCATATGAAATGACCTTTGTTAGCATAAGATCAAGAATGCATAAGCTTGTACGTTTACATATATATAATGATTTTTTGCATATCTGTCACCAAAAGTAGGTCTTGTGATTGAAAGTAATTTTATGTTGACTTATTTATTGTCAGTATTTCTTTCAGTCTTTGCATTGTTAATTGAGAGATGAACCTCAACTGGATATCATAAAATGATTATAGACAGTTCAGGTTAAGAAGAAATCCCTAAAATTTTTGGAGTATACAAGTTTAAATTGATCTGGACCAATAATTATGCTGGAGTATATACTCTGGAGTGGAATTAATTATTATTCATTTTCTATTAAGAGCTAGTTATATTAACTAATTTACAAATATTAAGAAAATTGTTAGGTTAGCCATTGATGAAAGAAAGTGTATTGGTTTCTTTAAAATATCTTTAGTCATTTGTGTGGGACTCTTGATGGAGGAAAATTAAAACTTTGAGAAACAAAGTGGATATTTAATTAAGACTAAAGTAAACTCTCAAACTAGATCATACATTTTGGATTTAGGAATCGAGAGAGTACGTAAAAAATTAACGTGAAGTGAATGATTTGACATTGGGACATGCATGCATGCATGCTTATTATTGGTTGGTACTTGGTGGTATTTGTATATAGGCACTTGATGGGTGATGCGTTGAGCACACTCACAGTGAAGGAACTGAAGCAGCTGGAAAATAGACTCGAAAGAGGAATCTCTCGTATCAGGTCCAAGAAGGTATCTCTCAAAAAATTGTTGTTTTTTCCCTTGGAACCCAAAGAAAAATTATTGATTAAATGGATCAAGCAACTAACTTGTGACTGTTTTAATTTATTCGTTCATAATTTTAATTGGTCCCTTGGATGGATTAAATTCTAACTGTTTTGTTCATTATGTTTACTGCATATATAACAGCATGAGATGCTGCTGGCTGAAATCGAATACAGGCAAAAAAGGGTAACATCCGAAATAACTGGACATATTCCTCTTCCTTTTAATTCTAATTATTATATATGTTTTATTTGAATTGATGAGCTTAATTTAACAATATGATTTTGATTGTTTCTTCTAATGATAACCTGCAATATCGATGACTGAATTAGGAGATTGAGCTGGAGAATGAAAATCTCTGCCTTCGGACAAAGGTATGTGGACCCAGATCAAGAATATATAATTAGGTGTGTGATATAATTATTAATGGGAATATTAATAAATTAAATGAATAAATTAAACTGCAGCTAGGAGAAATGGAGAGGGTGGAGCAGGAAGCAAACATGGTGTCAGCAGGAGAGGAACAGCAGCTGAGTGCGATGCAGCAAGCTTTGGCTTCTCGCAATTTCTTCAATCCAACAACCATCATGGACCTTTCTGCAACTCCCTACCCTCACTCTGACAAGAAGTTGCTTCATCTCGGGTAATTCTCTCTGAAAAATGCTGTAAAAGTGTCACATCCGTTAATATAACCAAATATCCGTTATTTTCTTACACTCAGACAACAACATGAACCCCGGCCCATACAATAATTCACACAAAAATTTAACAGTCATGGCATTCTTACACCATTTTGCAAATACTTCATGCGTATATTTGCATCTCAACCCTTGATTATATCACGTGTGTGTAGGATAGACCTTGAGATTGAGTTTACACTGTTTTATTATTTGTGAAGAATGCACTTTCTGATAAATTCTATACGTAACTACTTATATTTATGTTTATTATATATATTCAGATCTTAACATAACATTGATGACACAAATTATACCCTTCTTATTGTCTTTCTTTAATTTTGTGTTGTTGGTCCTTTTTGCTGACGCAGGTGATCATATGAAGATCATAAATCCCAAAGTTGGCATCAATAATTGAAACCAATTGGCTAGAACCATATATCATATTGGTCGTGTTTGCTAGCCTAAATGACCAACTATATATGTACGTACTTTTGAATTTTTATGCATGAAGCGCGCTGCTTTATGTGAGTGCTGTGTATGTTATGTTCCCTGAATTCTATCCTGCAAAATTAATGTTTTCTTGTTTTCTGCGAGAAACTAAGTATTTAATGAAAGTATAAAGTGGGATTGGCTAAATTTTATTGTGTTCTATACTTCTTATCAGAGATATAACCGTTAAATAATTCTCTATATTGCTTGAAGGTTAGTAAAATAACCGTCAAGTAATTTTTTTGCCGTATCTCAGCCTCACAATATTTGACCATTTTCTCATTAACCCTCAAGAATATATTAAGCGTCAGATATAACAAATTCTGTAGTAAGTAGTGAGATTCTAAGTTCCAATATTATTTTCTTCAATATATATAGATATATAATTTAATATGTGTTTAGGATAATGTGAAAGGACTAGCCATATATATGAGGTTTGGCCAAGTGATAAAGATGCAAGGCATAGAAGTTTATTATACAAATACTCTCTTAGTTGGGATACATTACTCAATTGACACTGAGCACTTCATAAAGTCTTGGCTTAAGTAAAAGATTGTGATTTCGACCTTCCATAGTTATGTGAGGGCGTGGTTCCTTCGGTTAGGTGAATCATGAAAAAACTAATCCCTCTTAATTAATGTAACAATGAAATGTATGTGAGTAGACTAATAATTATTTAAATTATGCATTCTAATCATGTGCAAAAGTCTAATTATCAGACTCTTGATGGTAACCATTGTTCAAGATATGAGGTGGTTAAGCATGCTTAAAAATGATGTAGATATCTCAATCCATTATTTAAGGTTAGAATCATCCATCGAAGGCATGAGATTTAAGCCATTTGATATTAACAGTGATAGTAACTCAGCATTTGAGATTAGGGATCCCATAAAATTGGGGTGTGTGGCTCATCAAAGCGAAACATCAACGTACAATAATAAGAGCTCTCTAGAGCGTAAATTGATTTGTAAGACCTGTTGTAAAATCCTTTCCTTAATTTTATAACATTAACTCATCTTTCAAACACTGAGCATGATAGAACTAAAGGTTAACAGACCATTCAAGAATGTACCATGATTATAAAGAGCTTCCCATTTCAAACTAGAGCCATCCATGATAGGAAAAAGATAATCTAAACATGCCAAGCAATCAAGAATAATCACACCTTTTCTAACCATTTTACATATTAAACCATGTTAGAAAGATGGTAAAACCCACCTAACATGGATATCTAAATAAGACTCCTTTTACTCGGATTTATGGAATTATACTTGGACCTTGAGTCTCTCGAAATTCAGAATACACATTCACCATATAAGTCCAAGATCAAAAATCAATTATGCATGCTATCCAAATGTAACACCCCCAATTTCTAACAGTTACGATGACATAAAATTTCAATTATTTTTATAAATAATTACCGAAATTTAAAATAAACAACTTTAGGAAGTGTTACCGCCGCACTTGTACTCAAGTGCAAGGCTACCTTATTACAATAAACTAAAAACTAAGTTCAGTGAAATGAATAAGTCTTCAAAAATCATTAAAACTCATAAAAACAAAAGAAACAAATCTTTGAATCCTAAAGCTAGCTAGAAATATCTAGTCGTCATCCTCACTTCTCACTGCTAGCCCCAACCTTGAGAACCTGTTTCACTGAAAATCTGCTCCCCCGAAGGATCGTCGCAGCCCATAACACAAAAATCAGCAAAGCTGGTAATCCTAATAAAACACAATTTACATAGCTCAAATATATTAATCAAATCAAATATATATAATCATATAGTAATTCCATCGAATATTATTCAATATCTTTTTAAATTCATTTAGACCCGGGAAACCCTGCCAGTCTGTTTAGTGGGAAGAGAACCATGGTAGACCCAGAAACCTGCCAGTCACAAATCATCAAATTGGCCATAAAACATTTCGTCCTAATGTGCACCCCTCTTCCCAAAGTTGCTACTAGTGTCCCGGAAACCTGTCAAACACCACTTTGGGAAGAACGGATATAATCGATTCACATCAAATAACATATTGGAGGCATAAAGCCTAAGGGTTGTGTTCATCACTTTAGGAGGTACCATTTCAAAGCTATCCTTCCACTGTTAAAGTATTTTAAACACGCATAATAAAATTCAAAATGCAAACATTGAAATTTTGTCTCTATTTTATCATAAGATTTTCTAAATTAAACTATTAAGTATATACTCATGGGTTCCTATAAGGTCGTCATGAGAAATTATCATGACCATCATTTAAATCTCTGGCTCTACTCATTATCCATTTTACTCATGGGTTCCTATAAGGTTGTTATGAGAAGTTCTCATGACCATCATTTAAATATCTGGCTCTACTCATTATCCATTTTACTCATAGGTTCCTATAAGGTTGTTATGAGAAGTTCTCATGACTGTCATTTAAATCTCTGGCTCTACTCATTATCCATTAATATCCAGTACGCAACACACACAAGACAACACCAAAAGCAACGTACAAGACATTTTATTCAAAGTGACTTCAAATATGTAATTAATCGGACCAATCATACAAAGTGATCTCATCCCTCATTTCTTCTTAGTTGTAAACCGTGAACCCTTAAAAGAAAATGATACAAATCGAAAGTAGAGACTATTCCATTATGCGACAAAGACAAAGCAGAGAATTCCAAAACAATTACAACCAATGTGCATGACAAAAAGAATCTGATGAGAGAAACTTCAAGATCGTAACACTGTTGATACAATAAAAGGGAGCAGCCACGCAAATCAAGGAGAAGAAATATATATATAAAGCAACGTTTTGTTTTGTTTTGTTGTTTTTCTTTTAAGGTTCATGGGATTAGGATTACATATAATATGAATTAACCTAAGCTATATGGGAATTAGGATTACCTGATCTCCATTTTTGTTAGCCTTCTAGAAAAATGATTTGATGAGAGTACGGGAGGAGGATGCAGTAGAGGAGAAAAAGTGTCGAGCGTTTTCTAGGTTTAGGCAGCTAGACCTAAGTTTATAATTAAAATCTAGGGTTTAAGCTATGGGCTGGGCTCTTTAATTATTGCCAATTAATAAATTAACACTACAAACATTATTAATATCTAGATTTTATATATTTTTATTATTTATTATTTTTTGGAATGGGCCTTGCCGCCAACTATGGATCTTTATCACTTAAACCCTAATCTGTTATGTGACCTAGTCTAATCAGATCCGATTATGTGATCTTAACTGTTTTTTTAAAATTTCAATTCAGTTTAGCTAGATTCTAGGAGAAATTCTAGGAATCAGTTTAGATTATTTCCCTCTATATATGTACACATATATTGGACGAATAAATCAATAGAAAGAAGGCGCAGACCCTTAATTCTTTCATTATTATTATTATTATTATTATTATTATTATTATTATTATTATTATTATTATTATTATTATCTATTTTTATTTTTATTTTTATTTTTATTATTAATCAGGGGTATTACACCAAATTATAATACGATAATCAAAAGTTTCCAAAATATAGAGCTAGGTAAATGGGTTGAGCTCATCGGGCCAACCCTAAATTTACAAGGACCAGGTTTAGATTTTTGCCTCAAAAGTGAAAGCGGGCCTAAAAAGACCAGCCCTGTAGAGCCAAGGACCGGCCCTTTTAGGCCCGTATGTTTTTTTTTAAAATATTTATTTGATAATAATATTAATTTTTAATACTTTGTTAATGACGTTTCAAATATTTAGTTGTTATTATTTTTTTTAGAATTAAGTTTTATGAGAACATATTATATTAAGAATCCTAAAAATTTAAAACTACTTATAAAAAAATATTTCTTATTTCATAAGTATTCTTACTGATTTTATATTTTTTGAATTATTTTCTAGTGATTGTTTTGTTCATATCTTGTGTTACTTATTTTGTACGTTAACTACTTACACTTTTCAAAACATATTTATAAAAAGTATTTTTAATTTTATTAAGCCTTCTCATTAATTATTTGTAATTGTGATATGTGAACAATAGTTTAGTATCAATTATGACTCGTGATTGTGTTTATTTGTTGCATGATGCGTGTTGTTTAGACCGTAATGCTGACAATATTTATATAATAAATTAGAACTTTAATTGTTGTACTTTATTAATTATATTTCTTTGAAAAAAACGCAGAAAAAATAATTAAAATTTAGAAAAATATCTCTGGTCCTGTAGGGCCGGCCTTGGCCCGTACGCTCATGGGACTAGGCTTTGAAAAACCTATGTTTTTTTAACCTCAGGCCTAAACAGGTCGGCCTTTTTAGGCCTTGGTCTTTTAAGGCTGGCCCTGTAACATCCTAATTTTTATATTAGGATTTAATTACAAGTAAGAAAATTAATTAATTATGATACATGAATTTATTATGTAATTATCGAAATAAAGGTCTTTATATAAAATATCATTTATAATAGTAAAAGAAATTAGTGGAATAAGGATGTGGAAATAATATTGTTGTTGTTGATAAAAATTAAAAAAATAATAAATATTGGGTCCTTTGTAGTAATTTTTCCTCTAATATATATATATATATATATAGTGGCAGCTATTTCTTGGGGAAGTGGGCATTGACATGGGGAAGGGGAAATGGATATTTCCGCACCGCCTCTTTCCTCCCCGGTGTATGCAGAGGCGGAACTAGGAATTGAAATTATGGGGCAAATATTGCATAATAGAACTCAGGTGTTCATGAAATTACATTCAGACCTATAGATGTTTCAATGTTTTCATTTTAGTCCCTCCATGAAACTTTAATGGGGACTAAAGTGAAAAAATTGAAAGTTTTATGAAGCTGAAATATAATTTTCTAAAAATTTGGGTTATATTCTATAATTGGGCGGGGGCCACCCCTAGCCCCCCTTGGTCCGTCCCTGTGTGTGTGTGTGTATTTATGTGTGAGTGTGTGTTGGATGTGGTGAGTGGAGTGCTCAATGAATGAGGTTGAGACTAGAGGGAGTTAGGAGGAGGAAAGGAAGAGAAAAAGAGGAGGTTATTTAAGTTTTTATGGTAAGTTATTTAATATATAGTTTTAACTGGTTTATATTTATTAGTTGATAGTTATAGGAACTTAAATTTAATTTTCTATTTAAAAGGAATTTAGGATTTACATCCTATAGGGTATTTCTACCGATTAAATGAGGTTTAAAGTACTTATTTGGATTAGTAGATGTATTGTTGTGGGTTTAATCAGTTTAGTTATACTGAATCTTGAACTATGTGAAATTATGAGTTGGGATTTGGGATTTAAATTAGAGGTTGATATGATTTTGATTTTGTAGAAGTTTGGTGATTTGGTTAATAAATTAGGTTATGCTTATATAAGTTAGTGTTAGATTGGAAAATAGAAGTTTGTGATAACAAGTCTTTTACATTCGGGTTTATAATTCATTTTTAATGGGAGATTATATTGAGGATTAGATGGATTATACTTGAGGTTTATAAATAAGTGTGAATATTTGAAATTTTTAGGTGAAACTTTTATTGTAAAAAATTAGGTGTTTTGGTTAAATTGATGATACAATGACATTTTGATGATTATAATTAGTGAGAAATAATTTATGAAGGAAAAAAATGAGATTTTAATAATGATTTGAGGAATAGATAAATTATTATTTTTTTAAGAAAACTAAAGTAAAAAGATTACAGTTTAATTAATTTATTATTGCATTAGTTAGTATTTTTGGTTAATTATATTAACGTGTAATTATATATCTATTTTTTAGAGTGGACTTAATTTCTCTCATGTTTAGTTCTTGTGTCAAGCACTTGAGGTAACCACTTTCCACTTGTTATATGTTTTAATATGTTGTTTATGAGTATTTTGTGAATTGAATCTGATAATACAAATATATGGATATTGATTTTAAAATGGTTATATTGAGACAGAAAATTATGATATTATATGTTTTGGATAATGCACTTTTGTAATAAATCTCGTTTGGTACTCGATCATATATACATGTCAAGATTATGATTGTTTATATGGATGAATGTGGAGTGATGATGGAAGTGAAGTGGTATGAGAGTTATTGTGTATAAAATACCACATGGTATACCACTACTTGGTGCAAAGTGAATGACTTTGACATTTTCAGGGCCTTTGGTATCACCCTTTTCTTTTGGTCGGGTTAAAAGTCTTGGGACAGTGACACCTTTCTCTATTCGAAGGAAAAGGAACCCATGGTCCAATATAAGTATTATAGCTTTTGGTCGGGCTATACCTCATCATTGGAGAGCTTGATGCAGTCTTGTCAAAGAGACTAAACCTATTATGTTACAACCTATAGATTCTGTCAGCAGTTATAAGAGTGGGGAGTGATAAGGATGGTCAGGGCGTCATTCTTTTGCTTGGTATGTTATAATGTGATTCATGATATAAAATTTGATATAGAAATTTTATTACAGAATTTGTGATTTGATATTTGTAAATCAGATATCTAGTACTTTATTATATACAATGTTCCACTTGGCACCTCAGGAGTACATATTAGCATTTATAATGAGTTAGATTGATGGTTACCAACATTTTTCAGATGATTTCTATCAGAAAAGGCTTCGAATTGGAAGCTTAAGCTATTTTTGCTAATAACGGTGCTTCCATCTTTTTGATACATGTTGGATTATTGTATATTGCCATGTTAGGACTCACTTGGCGTACTCTAATATATTTTGATTATTTCGATAAATTCTAAAATAAGACTTAAGTTAAAGAGTTTAGAATTGGTAAGACCTCAAGCTCATATGTGTTTATAAAATATCTTCATAAATGGTTTAATCAAGTTAGTAATTAATAATTGTCCTTTAAAAATGGAGGATGTTTCATGCCCTAATTCTCAGCTTTACCAAAATATGAGTTTTTAGATCCACATTCAATCACATGCAATCCAAAAGGCCTTAGGCTTCTACAAGCACACCAGTCAATGACATTTTAATCAAAAGTGTGCAATTAAATAAGAGTTTACAAAATATGGGCCCTATGACTGGCAATATATATCAATTCATCACATAAATAATCAAAAGATGCAATACAGATATATGGAAAGATATCTATGTCTAAGGAGCTCTCCCTAACACCTTAACATGAGAATTATCACCTGAAAAATGTTGAATCGACAGGGTGAGGCAAAAGCCTCAATAACTAACTATCCAACTCATTATACATGATAATATGTGCTCATGAGATGCATAGTGGAACAGTTTATATAACAGTATATACATATAATTTACAAAGTTCCAAAGTACAAGTACTGTATCACAAATTTCTATACCACATATCACAGTTTCAAGTTGCCTCCCATCAATCCAACCGAACCTTCTTATTTCCACCGACTAGACCCCATGGGTTAAGTTACTATCTATGTCTCTGGCCACCCAAAAAGCTCTATGGTCACGTGATGAAGATTAGCCAAAATCCACATAGCACATGCCCCCACTATGGGTTTTTCCCCTCATTGAACTAGTTGGGTATCACCCTTGTTGAATCAATGGGGTAGACCCTCATTGAATAGTGGGACAATAAAAAGACAACCATTGTGCACCAATACAGGCTATACCACAAGGTAAAACACAGGGGGGAACCCAGAAATTTATAGAATGGGGGGCGCAATTGGCGAGGGGATTTGGGGTGCCCCCGAAAATTTTTTTTTTAAGGAAAGTTTTAAATGCATTAAAAAACAAAAGAACATAAACAAGAAAAAAAATATCAAACAAATATTTATGAAATCAAGTGAATACTAATGATGTAATAAGATAGGCAAGTATTTTACAAACCTATTATTTAGAAAAACAAAGCTAAGTACTATTAGAAATAAATACAGCTACATAAATTACAATGAAAGGTGAGTACTCAATAAGTTCAGGTACATATATTTTAATTAAAAAAAGTATATTACAATAAAAAAAATTATAATGTCATCCTTCTAGGCCTTATTTTTTGGAATTCTATCATAATTGCCTTATTATAAAAGCTATCAAATATATCTTTTTTCAATATAAGACACTAAACAATCATTCTCTATCCGATTACGAAGTGCAATATTGATGTATTAGGGGTGGACACTTAATTTAAGGGTGGACAATCATTGAAACATGTATTAATTCAAGGAAAATAGACAAATAATGCTAATGCTAACTCGTTTAACTTGAATTAAAAAAATAAAATAAAAAAATTTCTCAAATTCAAGGGGGGCACTTCCCCCCCCCCCCATCCTAAACGTGGGTCCAACCTTAGTAAAACAAACTACTTTATCTCATCGAAATCCAATCAACACAATAATTGTCAATAAATAGCTCAATGGGAATTTTTCAAGATTTTCATATTCATACAATGCTAATCAAATCATCTCCATATACATGTCATAATCTCTCAATTCTCAACTCATATCTATATATTTCACAATTCAATCATAAGGTTTCACGAGGCCATTTCTATCAAAATACTCATCAACATTTTGATAACTTTCTCAATTTCAATAAGCATTTCAAAGTACTCAGTGAAATATCTAAGCAATATCAATATCCCATTTTCATTCTAATAATCATTTCACACAATACTCTCAAATAACATACCAACACACATAACAAGTAGAAAAGGATTACCTCTTGTAACACCTCAAATCTAACAACCAAATACTTAACAATGATTGATGCATCGACCATCCTTATTATCACTGACTAGTCTTATAAGTGTTTATTGGAATCATAGGCTAACACATAATCTAACAAAAACATGTATTTAACTGGATTGTCTCAAACTCACAAGTTCTTGAGATATACCCAGTCAAAGGTGTAAAGCTCAAGTTTGGACTATGGTTCCCCTCCTTGAATACAACTAAGGAGGTGTCACATGTCCCCAGCTCCAATCCCGGTCAAAAGAAAACATAGAAGAAGGGGCTCTGACAAGTATCATACACTGTGCATCGAGTGATGACAGAAAGAGATCTCATCATAAAAATTCCTCCTTACTTCAACTCATCAAAACTCCACAACCATGCATATGCATCAATGACAAACAATCACAATATTGACAAGTATATAGAAGTTCCAAATTCACGAGTATAGTTCCAAACAAGATTTATCAAATAATCCATCATCAATCATCTTTAAGATAACAAATAACATCATCTAAAATATATAGCGTTACTTTAAAATCATGTATGATATACAATAATTTCATCATAACACATAAGCATGCTTAAACATTTTGCAAAATACATAACCATGAGTTTTACACACAAGCATACTCAAATAGTTTTCCATCTTATCAATATAATTTTTAGTCAAATATAAAATTCCAAATCAAGCCCTCCATAAACACAACAAATCCCAAAACAGTTATATATATATGGTTAGACCTTGTGCAGTTGAACCTTTTTTTTTTTCAATTGAATTCCTCTTTTCCTTCCTTTCATCAAAAAGACAAAAATAGGCATAAAAATAGAAAAAATAGTGTTAGAAGCTCTTCCCTCACAACCGTGGGCCCAATGCGGGACGAAATCCGGATTAATCGGAACTGAAGGTTCCGATGAACCGGGTGGGATAAAAAAAATGACCACCACAACAACTCAAACTTTATTTTCTTTATTTCTATTTCTATTCTTGTTTTTTTAATCTCTTTACTCTCTTAAATCATACTTTGGATAAATCCCCTTTATTTAATTAATTACATGGTAAGATTCTATCCTCCATGAATTAATTTATTTCTAAAATTATTTAAATTTTAAGAATAAAAATTAGGATGTTATACCTGTAAGATAAAATAGAGTTATTTGTTTATAAAAAAGGCTATAAGTTTTACCAGAAACCATTAGGTGCAAATTAAGTTTTCTTCTTTAGTTTTACCTTATCCTTGTTATGATGGAAAACATGGAACAGGACATTATAAAATACATGCAATCCCTACTACAGGGGGAAAAAAACTGGAGGGAGAACCATTAGTAATAATAAAATTAAAATCACACATGACAAGGCTTCATTGTTGAATTGGACATGATGGGTATATATAAAGAAATGCACTTAGATTTTTTCATTTACCTTAATGGGTATGTTTGGTTTGAGGGGAGGGGAGGGGAGGGGAGAGAAGAAAAAAAGGAAGGGAGGGAAAAAAATTTCAAAATTGAGTGTAGTGGGGACTAGAGGTGGAAATAGGCCAGGGACTTGTGGCCTGGCCTGTTAAAAGCCTGGTCAGGCCTGGCCTGTCAGGCTAAAAGGCCAGGCCAATGCCTGTTTTGTCTTAACAGGCCAGGCCTAGGCCTCCAAATAGGCCTGTTAGGCCTGACAGGCCGGCCTGTTAAGAATAATTATTTTTTTTATAAAAAACATTAATTAATATCCCTCCGGCCTGTTTACATTAGGCCTGTTGTCGGCCTGTATACTATAGGCCTGTTTTTGGCCTGGTTATATTAGGCATGTTTCGGCCTGTATACTGTAGGACTGTTTGCATTTGGCCTGTAAAAAATACAGGTCAGGCCAAGCCTTTAACAGGCCAGGCTCAGGCCAAAATTTTGGTCTGTAACAGGCCACAGGCCAGGCTCAGGCCACTTCCTTGCATAATAGGTCTGGTATGTTTCCACCCCTAGTGGGGACCACAAGTTTTCCTCTCCCCTCCTTTTTTTCCCCTCCCCTCTCCTTTCCTCAAACCAAACATACCCTAGGTATACGAGTTCCCCTTCAATTTTAAAACTTACACAAACCTCATTTAAGATCAATAGTTACATAATATAAACCTCCTTCCTATTTTTTCATGCAAGATTCCATTTTTATTCATTCACTTGTTAGTTGGCTATTATTAACAAACGTTGGACCAAAACACCCCCTCTTTAAACTTGGATGTTTTAAAACTATTAAGGTAACCTAAATTTTTTAATTAATATTTTTTATATTTTTAGTCATATTTTAATTATTTAAATGTGGGCATTGTCTATATAATTTTAGCAAAACGAAATGCGTGTTAATTATGGGCCCACAAACCCTTTGCTTCAGGCTTGTGATTGAGCCCACTAGTAATAATAAAGTCTGAATATCGGATCAACAACCAAAAAAAAAAGAAAAAGAAAAAACAAAGCCTCAAGATGATTTTAGTTATATATTTTCTTTTAATGAAAAAAATGTGCACCGACTGATGAAACTGGAAAAGACCGGACGCAGAGCTCTGCTACCCTCATTTGCTTAAAAATGGTGCTGTTTTGGCACAAAACATGCTTTCTTGGAAAAATATTTTTGAATAAAAAACATCTTAGAATATTGAAAAAAATACTTTATGATCTTAAAAAATTATTTTAGAATCTTAAAAAAAAAAATCTTCAAGTGTATTTTTAGTATCAGTCTACACTTAAAATATTTTTTCAAGATCATGAAGTGTTTTTTCAGTACTAGTTAGTATCCTGAACTATCATTTTAATACTAGTCAATACCCTAAAATATTTTTCCAAAATTCTAAAATAATTTTTAAGATCTTAAAGTAGTTTTTACTATCAGTATCTTTTTAGTATTAGTCACCTTAAATATTTTTTTCTTTCCTAAAAGAAAAAGAAAAAAAAAAAAGACACTAACTCATTGAGGACAGCGGAAAGCCAAGCTGCGTAGGAGTGAAACCGCGTCTGAAAAGACCAAAGCAACAGGATGGAAATTGCAGACCATTGACGCGGTTTTTTTTTTATGCCAATAATTACCATTGACTTGGTTGACGTTAAGGGAGGATAAATAAAGCTGCATAAAATATTCCATCCATGTTGGCCGGAAAGAAAATTTGTGTAAAAGAATCTGCAAAGAAGAAGATGGACATAACGGCGATCCTGCCGAGGGAGTGCATCTGCAAAATAATTTCAGGGACGACTCCGAAGGACGTGTGTCGATCATCGGCCGTTTCCTCCGCCTTCAAAGAATCGGCGGATTCTGACGACACCTGGCAAGCTTTTCTGCCGTCGGATTGGCAAGACTTGATCGCCCAATCCCCTTCTCCAGACCTGATTTCTCTGCCCAAGAAGCAGCTCTACCTTCATCTCTCTGATCATCCCCTTCTCTTAGCCGAAAGAACCATGGTTCGTCCTTTGAAACATAGTTTTCTTCACGGATCTAACATTAATTTTGACTTGGGTTGAATGAATTCAAACCTTTTTTATTTTAATTTTATCTTATGCTTCTTATTTTGCACTTCCAATTGAAAATTAATGGTATTGTATTGATGTGAATGGAACAGAGTTTTTCGTTAGCGAAAGAGAGTGGGAAGAAATGTTACATGATAGGTGCAAGGGGCCTTGGCATTGCTTGGGGAGATACGCCTCCTTATTGGACTTGGGTTTCCTTTCGTCAGTCCCGGTATGTATATAATTGTAACATACTCTGTTTTCTTATAGAATTACTTCACTAATTTAAGGAAACAATCATAATAATAAGTCCTGTTGATTATTAGGATAACAGTGAATCACTGATGATGGCTGTAGTTTAGATTAGGCTTTATGATTGCCGATATGTATGCATGTGTGCAGATTTCCGCAAGTAGCAGAGCTTCAATACGTGTGGTGGTTTGATGTGAGGGGAGAATTAGACACGAGGGTTCTGTCGCCAGGAACAAGGTACGAAGTGTTGTTCATGTTCAGGTTTGAAAGGGAAAGACATGGTTTCACAGATAGACAGGTGAATGTGAGTCTGACTAGTGAAGGTGGTATGAACACCACTACTTCTCAAGTGGTATTGGACCCTCCTGCGGCTTCTGTTATTCGCAGAGACGATGGCTGGATGGAGTTTAAGATTGGCGACTTTCTCACTCTCCATGAACAAGATGATGATGCCTCTGTCTCCTTCCGGGTTTGGGAGACTAATAATTCGTATACTAAAAGTGGCATCTTACTTGAAGGAGTTGACTTCAGGCCTACAAGCTAATCAGTATATGAACTCTAATATTTAATATTTCCATGCACCTTTCATTATATTAGTATGCCTGTGCAACTGGGATTATATTATGCATTTGATTTTACACCAGTTTGATTTCATTTTATTACAAGTTATGACTTGCCTCCTTTTGTTTGTGAAGGTTTTAGGGCGACCAATCGTGTGGTCTGCTCATGCGTAGTATAGAATCAAAGTTACAGATAGACTCCTACAAGCGGATTACACAACAAATAACACCATCTAAGGAAGAGGGCTTAGTTACTAGTTTTTAAATAGGGTTAAAGAGCGATTTTACCAACAAACTATTGGGCCAGGAGCACCCAACACAGCAAACTATTTTATGGACCAAAAATACCAATAAAGGTTTTAAAAGGTGAAAGTGGCACAAAACCGTTATAACCTCGAAAACGTCCGTCTATTTTTTTTTTTTTTTGGGCAAATACACTGACATTGCAACGCACTATTCGGTCCAGCCCTGATCTCCTTTCCTCTTCCGAGATGCCTTCTTCACTGGCCAGGAAAAACTATGAGCAGAGCTACCAGATTCTTCTAACCTAGTATTTCTTCTATCTTCCCCTGGTTTTTCTCTCCATCCAAATATAGGTTTTAGATTAAAGTTGCAATTTCCTCCCTCACCCCAAACCTGGAAAACTCCGATCTTTTATCTGAACCTTTATAGAATAGAGTTGTGAGGTTTGCTTGGATTTTAATAATAGTGGATTACTGGCATGCACAACAGCGACGAATTTTTCCTCTTGTTCTTCGATGAATTTTGTTTGTGGTTGTGCTCTGAAAATTTTTGCAGAAATATCCCCCTTCTTTTTCGATCGACTCTTTCCTTTTCCTTTTTGTTTGTTGAGGATGTTGATTTAGTTCTTTTTTTGTTGATCTGGCTTTGACGAATTGTTAATTGTTAATTTTTCTTCTACATTGGGTTTTTTTTCAAGATTGGTTATCGAACGTTGAGGCCGTATAAGTTACGGACACTTCCATCTTCTCTATGTCGTTGGTTCGTTGGTCTCCGGTTTCAATGGGATTATCAGTCAATTTTCTTGCCCTTTCTCTGATATCTTTTTAGGAAGCGTCGAGGACGACGATGGACAGGCTAGGCTCAGTCTAGTTGCAAATATGAGAGGAAACGTCCGAGATCTCTCTGCCGTTACCGATTCAGATTTGGAGAAGAGGAGTTTGCAGATGAAAGGACTAAATTTAATGGACAAGACTTTCTTTGTTGAAGGAGCTCGAATTTCTTTCAGTATATGGGATGTTGCAGTGAGGCAAGAAAGTGGAATCAGATAGCACTTCCTATTCTGACAGAATTTGGGGAAGGCAACACTGCGCCTTCAACAACACCGGCCACGGATCACGCATTACCCTCTAAATTGTCTACTTATCCTTATGCATTGAATTCAGAAATGGATAGGTGGGTTTGCGGTGGATTTTTTTCGTTTTTTTCCTGGCACTGGGAGGGGATAAGTTTTCCAGGTTATAGCCACGTGTCAGTGTATTTCCCTCTAACAGACGGACGTTTTCGAGGTTATAACGGTTTTATGCCACTTTCACCTTTTAAAACCTTTATTGGTATTTTTGGTCCATAAAATAGTTTGTTGTGTTGGGTGCTCCTGGCCCAATAGTTTGTTGGTAAAATCGCTCATTAACCCTTTTAAATAAACATCTACCACTCTAATGTTATTTCTTAATAGCATTTAGTATATTTATAGTGCACCTACCACTTTATGATGTTATTTTCTTTAAAACTAACATCATGATGTTATTTATAATTTAGGGTGACGATGAAAATAACATTAAGGGTGCTAAATGTAACTAGGAAATAACGAAATAACATCAGTGTTGAATGTTACTCTAACCAATTTAAAAACTATAAAACTTATATTTTTTTGGGGGGAAATCCCTTTAAAGTCCCAAGGTACATAAAAAATTACAAAAAAGATCCATAGAAAATTTTCCTCTAAAAAATATCTCAAGGGATTGGATTGTGGTTAATTAAGAAGATGAAATTACTTTGTTGCCCCCAAGGAATGAAAATGAAAGGATCAAAAGGAACAATTGGCGCATCTTACTTCTTCTGATTCATGAGAAAGAGAAAACGAAAAAAGCGATGGTGGTTGATCAAGGTTGAAGGTTCATCGTTGAAAGCAAGTAATTAAGAGGCTGAACTGACTTGGAGTTTGTAGCTTTCATCAACTGTGTTAGAGGCCGAACTGACTTGATTTTTTTTCCTCTTCAAATTGAAGGGTGGCTAGCTAGCTGAAAGGTTAGAGTTTGGGCTCATTAGGGGACTATTTGTTGGGACCTAGATAAATAATGCTAAGATTTTGCTAAAGATATTATCTTCACCATTGTACTTGGTGTTTAATCATGGTTGGGTAGGGTTAATAAAATTTTTCTCTGTTTTTCGGCATGGTAAAAAAGGGATTGCTCTATTTTAAGTGAGAATGGTTGAATGTGATGAAGGTTTTTTTGTTGTCAAAACCCTGATATAAGATAAAAAAAATAGTGTTGTTAATACGTGCAGTTACAGTTGTTAATATAATTGTTTCAGTAGTTAATGCTAAGTGTATGTTGCAGATTGTCCTGAAAGATGGCTAGTGTTTAAGGGAAGAATCTATTGTTTCTTTCATGTGGGGGGAAGTTTGTAAGTGGTGAGGGAGATAAAAGCCAGTTTATTGGTGGTTGTGTAACAACAAAATGTATAAAGGAAGGCACAACCTCATTTTTACTTTTTCATGCAAAATTCAATTTTCATTTATTCACCTGTTAATTAAGTAACAAACGTTGGACCAAAACACCACCTCTTTAAACATGGATATTTCAAAAACATTTAGGTAACCTAAACAACTTTAATTAATATGTTTTATATTTTTAATCATATTTTAATTCTTTGAGTCATGTAAATGTGGGCATTGTCTATATAATTTTTTTTGCTAAAATTGTCTATATAATTTTTTTATTTTTTATATAAAAAATTTAGAAAAAGGTTGGATTCACCCGCAGTCCAAGGGCAAAACGCTATGACTTTGCTCCCCAAGGCATATAGGATTGAGAATACACATGCCTCCACCTCAACCTGTGTTTCTACAAGTTCACATAGGATGTCTCCCCCAACGTCTTGACCAACTTCAGGATCAAACCCCCTCCCTTTGGTGAGAGTGTCTGACCCCTTTACCAGTTAAGCCCAAAAATGAGGGGTTGTCTATATAATTTTAGCAAAACGAAATGTGTGTAAATTATGGGCCCAAGAAACCCTTTGCTTAAGTACTTGCGATTGAGCCCAGTAGTAACAACAAAAACTCAAGATGATACTCTTTTTCCTGGGTTCAACTGGTAAAGAGGTGAGACACTCTCACCAAAAGGATGAGGTTCGATCCTAGAATTGGTCAAGGCGCTGAGGGAGGCATCCTAACTCCTGGTTGCCTAGGTAAATGTCTGAGGGTAATAGACGGCTCCCCCTGCCCAACATTGGTATCACCTAAGAGGAAGGGAGATTTCACCTTGTCTTTGGATCGTGGGTGAGCCCATCCTTTTCCTAAAAAAGTTTTATGAAGGGAAAAAAAAAAGCTCAAGATGATTATAGTTAAATTTTTTTAAGGAAAAAAAAGTGCACCTACTGATGAATCTTGAAAGGACCAAATCAACAGCATGGAAATTGCAGACCATTGACGTGGTTTTTTTTTTTTTTTTAATATATGCCTACGATTACCATTGACTTGGTTGATGTTAAGGTAGCTATAACTAAAGCTGCATAAAAGAATCCATCTATATTGGCCGGAAATAAAAGTTGTGTAAAAGAATCTGCAAAGAAGAAGATGGAGATAACGGCGATCCTGCCGAGGGAGTGCATCTGCAAAATAATTTCAGTCACGACTCCGAAGGACGCGTGTCGATTATCGGCCGTTTCCTCCGCCTTCAAAGAATCGGCGGATTCTGACGACACCTGGCAAGCTTTTCTTCCGTCGGATTGGCAAGACTTGATCGCTCGATCCTGTTCTCCAGAACTGATTTCTCTGCCCAAGAAGCAGCTCTACCTTCATCTCTCTGATCATCCCCTTCTCTTAGCCAACAGAACCATGGTTCGTCCTTTGAAACATAGTTTTCTTCACTGATCTAACATTAATTTTGACCTGGGTTGAATGAATTCAGACCCTTTTGATTTAAATTTTATCTTATGCTTCTTATTTTGTACTTCCAATTGAAAATTAATGGTATTGTATTGATGTGAATGGAACAGAGTTTTTCGTTAGCGAAAGAGAGTGGGAAGAAATGTTACATGATAGGTGCAAGGGGCCTTGGCATTGCTTGGGGAGATACGCCTCCTTATTGGACTTGGGTTTCCTTTCGTCAGTCCCGGTATGTATATAATTGTAACATACTCTGTTTTCTTATAGAATTACTTCACTAATTTAAGGAAACAATCATAATAATAAGTCTTGATTATTAGGATAACAGTAATCACTGATGATGGTTGTAGTTTAGATAGAAATCATAGAGGGCTGTGATAGATTAGGCGTGTATGATTGCTGATATGTATGCATGTGTGCAGATTTCCTCAAGTACCAGAGCTTCAATACGTGTGGTGGTTTGATGTGAGGGGAGCATTAGACACGAGGGTTCTGTCGCCAGGAACAAAGTACGAAGTGTGGTTCATGTTCAGGCTTGGAAGGAGAAGATCTGGTTTCACAGATAAAAAGGTGAATGTGAGTCTGACCAGTGAAGGTGGCATGAACACCTCTACTTCTCAAGTGCCTGCGGCTTCTGTTATTCTCAGAGACGATGGCTGGATGGAGTTTAAGATTGGCGACTTTCTCACTCTCCATGAACAAGATGATGATGACTCTGTCTCCTTCCGAGTTTGGGAGACTCATAATTTTTATACTAAAAATGGCATCTTACTTGAAGGAGTTGACTTCAGGCCTACAAGCTAATCAATATATGAAACTGGTTGGTAGAGCTGTGGAGAGTATAGAAGCTCAATGAAATTGAAAAACAGCCCAGTAAGAAAAATATAGGTATTTGGGTTGGCTTATGTCGCTAATGGGCCTTAAACAAAACAGTCACTTCTTCTAAAAACTTAAAATTTCACCTTCTGCCCGTCAACTGTTTATTTGGGTCCCACTCCCTTTTTCATAAATTCTCCTTCCCTTTGAAATAAATATGTAATTCTGACTGGTAATGGCAATTAAATTATGGATAATAATGTTGTTATTTAATTTCGTACTATATATATAGATAATTAATATTAATATCTGGAAAAAAAGGATAATTAATATTAATACTTATTTGATAGTTTAAAATAATCAGAATAAATTACACGTCAAAATAGTACGAGTAGGTGTTAATGTTTGATCGTAAAGACACTTATATAGTTATATTAGTGAAATTAATATAAATGCATATTTAACCAATAAAAAGGTTATAATTTTTTATTAAATTTTTATATAAATAAAATACATATTTTAAATTTATAAAAAATATCATTGTTAAAACCGAAAATAATCAGCACAAATATAGGAAATTTATATAATTTAAATAAAATTATATTATAATTAATCTTATTATGTGAAAAATTGTAAACATGAAGCTGCATACTCTATTACTCTTCTTCTAATTTGGATACGGTTTTATCCATTAAATATATTTAATTAAGCATTTCATATTTTTAATTTTTTAGTAATAATTTTACTATTTTTTAGCAAATTTAAATATAATTTTTTCCCTTTAATTATCACATAATATACAACTAATATATATGTAATATTCAATAATATTCATACACTTTTCAGTCATTTTCCATCTCACCTAACTTTTCGAACGTTGTCCCAAATAAAAGACCATTTGGAAAAAAAGTTACTTATGTTAGTTATCTTATTCCAAACATAAATTACATTTACAATATAAATTTTATTTTATATTCCGTTTGCAAAAGTCAGATTGAAAAAAGTCACTTCTGTCACTACTATTTCAAACAGCAAGCACTTAGAGTGAAGATGAAAATAACATTGGCTGAATGCAATTAGGAAAGAATATCAGGATGCTAGACTGTAACTAATTTAAAAACTATAAAACTTATATTTTTTAACTTCAAATTTTAAATAATACTACCTATGTTTCTAATTATAGGACCTAGTTAACTTTTTTGAAGAGATTAAAGAAGCTAAATAAGTTACCTAATCATTTCATATGTTGTGTATCTTTAGGTTATATATTAGTTTATTAGTCAAACTAAATAGTTTGAAGGAAAAAGTAAAAATAAAATATTTTAAAGTAATTTTATTAGCTTATTTAATCTTTTTAAAAAAGTCAACTAGGTCTTATAATTAAGACTGGAAGATGATGAGTAATTAAAATGAAACTAATTGAACGATGATTTGATGAATACACTGGTTGACATGAGAGACCCAATCCAGAGAAAAGAAAGGAAACATAATAATAATAGTTACGTTGACAGTGTCGAACAAGAGGAGGCAACATCAAACATTTACATACATATCCACAAAAAGTAATCCAAGAAGAAGAGTCCAACATGTATATAGATATTGCTTTTTTCTGGAATATTCAGCTGGAAAGGAGAGGGAACCATCGTTCCAGGAAAGAAGATCGATGAGACGCCATGAACAGTACAACCACAAGAAGCAACCCAACTCCCCACGGCGTCCCTCCGGCTCTGTGAAACGACTCTTTCTCCGGCAAAGGAATCAAAGACGAAAATGCCCCTCCCCTGCCCCAGTATCCTCCATAATTGGACAACAGGTGAAGTATCAGAAGCAGAACCAGAGGAGACACCATTATCATCATCTTCACTTGGTCCACGAAGCTCTCAACTATTCCCTCGTAATTCGAATGCCATGAGAAACCCAGGAAGATCAACAAAGTGAGAAGGAAGAAACAGAGATGAAAAGGGATAGAAGACTCAGAAGAGTTATAGGCCATTTTGTTGATGATGAAGAGGTGAATCTGATGAAGATCTATCAGAAAGCGGTTTTATATATATATATATATAGAGAGAGAGAGAGAGAGAGAGAGTTTGTTGTTGGAGAATGAGGACGACGGAGAAGAATGCTTCAAAGGGGTGAAGGGTATGGCTTTGTTTATTGGGAAAGGTTCGTACTTTTACGTAACAAAGAATCTGAAAACCTGAAAAGGGCTTTTTGCAGAAGCAAGAGTCGGTGAGCATGGTATACTTGTACTAATTAACTAAGTTAGAAGCTGGGGAATTGGGATCGTAACAAGATCGATGACGAATCACGTGTTGACACGTACCACCGACCAGGGACCAGACTCACTCTTGAAAATTTCAGTTTCTAACACTCACATACGTGTGTGTGCAGGGGCGGAGGCACATTAATGCTTATGTGAGCAAGTGAACCTATAAAAAAATTTAAAAAATATATATTTTGTGAAGGAATCTTTTTACAATAGATCTGGTTAGATTAATTGGTTAAAGCTTTTACCATCTGTGTAAAGGTCCCGGGTTCGAACACCTTGCTTATCCATTTTTTTTTTTGTCAATTTCATTTTCTCAACTCTCACGCAGTCACGCTTCGCCCCCAAATCGATTCGTCATTCCGCCAATTTCATTTTCTCAACTCTCACGCTCCGCCCCCAAATTGATCCGCCATTCCGCCCTCAAATCGTTCAATTTCATTGTCTCAACTCTCACTCTCCGTCCAGCCAAATCGGTTCGCCCCCAAATCGTTCAGCCGCGCTGCCGCTCCTCCGTCGTTGCATCGTGATTTTCAATCCACCCCCATTTCTGGGCATTTATAGGCAAATGAGAGGGTATTAATTTTGGGACATTGACAGAAAAACTGCAACAGAAGCCAGTGGGCATGCAAGGTATGATATATTTTCTTAGAATCAAAGGTTAATTCTCGAGAATCCTAAATCGATTCTCGAGAATTACAAACTGTTTAAATTTGAAATATGAAGATTCTGCTAATACTTGAGAATGCAATCTTATTCTCGAGAATCATAGGCTAATTCTCAAGAATCAAGAGTCCATTATCAAGAATCAAAAGTTAATTCTCGAGAATCATGAAATGTTAGAATCTGACATTATGATGCTTCAGCTAATACTCGAGAATCCTATCTTATTCTCGAGAATCCTAGGCTAATATATTCTCGAGAATTATGAGACCATTCTCGAGAATCAGAATTCGAAGCCGTTGAATACTGATGTATAAATTTTGATATGTCATTCTCGAGAATCATCAATCCATGCAGCAGTCAAGGTTAAGCAGATGAAGGCTAGATGTAAATGAATATCTGAAGGTAATACCCCACCTTGTGATTTTCGTTTATGATGAATTGAAGACGAAGCTAGCATTTTGGTTTGCTTGCCCACCTTCTAGTTATTACAATTCTTCATTCTTTGATTTCTTATAGATCGCAACAAGTTCTTTAATCTTGTCAAACTTTTTTCTTTCCAGAAAATGTCAACGATATAATCTTAATGCATTTAAAACATTCCTTAAAAAAAAATTTCGGGGGCGCTACCCCCGAACCCCTCCACTAAATTGTGCACCTACCATAAACTCTAAATCTTGGCTCCGCCACTGCGTGTGTGTATTGTTTCTGTAAGTTATTTTTCACATCAAAGTGAGCCCTCAATTAATTTAAAGGTTATTGGTTAATAACCGTAAAATATTATACATATATAACGGTTTTTCTATATAATCGTTAAATAAATCCTTCCTCTAGTGAGAAATACTTTATCATTTATCATTTAACCATTAAGTATTGTACAAAACATATTACAGTTGTTATTAAAAAAACCGTTAAATATATATAACTATAATTAGCCGTCGTCATTGTCTTACAACCATTAAATATAATATCCTATACATAACGATTGTATTTGAAAAAATCGTAAATTATAGTGTCAAATATTTAACAGTTAAAAACCGTTATATATAAATATTTGACACTTGAATAAACTATTAAATATCAAGAAAAAATCATTAAATATAGACAAATATGTAACAGTGATATGGCACTTGGCTTTTTAAGTTGGAAACATATGGACCTTTTTTTATGATTCAACTCATTCTGCTAAAAAATAGGGATTCTTACGTGTTCAAAACCCCTATTATTCACCATCTTATTGCTTAAGTAACTCTATCATGCATACTTTCCATCAAATGTTCGTCTAAATTAAGGCTTCACTTCTATTTCAGCGTTAAAACCATATATTTATTATTTTTATTTTTAGTCTTTTGGCCATTCTCCATTGGTAATTATATATACATATACTTGAGTTTGAAGCTAAGGCGATTTAATAGATTTGAGTCTACTATGCACGTAAAAACAATATCTTAATTAAAAGGTAAAGAAACATACCAACAACCGATGAAAGACAATAACATAAACTTGTATCATGAACTCGAATCGGTAAACTCGTAAGAGTTTACTTTTATCATAATAGTGTATAATTAAATAATTTAAATATAAAAATGACAATAATTTGATTTAAATATATTTTAAATCCAAATAATTGAAATTAAATATATCAACATTCATAATTTATTATATTTAATAAAGAAATTTATATAAAATTCATATATAAAGCCGTTGGGGATGACAAAATAGAAAAAATTTAACACAATTTTGTAAGCTACAAACGTAAAAACGGTAAATTCGGTCTGTAAACTCGTGAATTTATCTGAATTTACAGTTGACACGATTTTACTAGAGACTTAACTCGATTTAGTAAGATAGAAACGTAAAAACGGTAAACTCGGAGAGTCAACTCGCGAGTTTGACAACAATGTATAGAGGTATCCCATTAGGCAAATGGAAAGATAGCTTTTATTTTTCTGATAGGTTTTTATGCGCAGGCTCTCTGTTTTCTTTTCCCCCTTGCTTTTGAATGGCTCCTGCTATTCGTGGCCGGAACAAATATTTTTTGGGATTAATAAAAATAACTCTTTTTTTTTGTTTTAAAAAAATTACGAAACTCAAAGTCCATTATTTAAGATTATAAACATTTCTTGTTGAAAATACAGTGCAGCCTATATGTATTTATTATTTAAACGCGCCGTGCAATGGAATGTACAAAAAGTCCACCCGAGTGTTATATTTTTTATTTTTATTTTATTAAATTTACTGTCTCAAGTAATTTCATCTCTGCTTGTCAAGTAGTAATAGGCAAATGAATTCTTTGAAAGCACGTAACGTAGAATGTGTGAAAAAGCGATAGATACGTGATTTTATCTCTTTCCTTGGCCTATCAAGACAACACGTACTAGGTTACTTAAATAAATTTGAATAAAACATTGTCAAAATTCAAACAATATAGATTAAATTAAAATTTTACAATAAATAGAGTGTCCAGTTTATAGAATCGATAAATTATTTTTATTTTTATTTTAAAGCGTGACAGAATTATTTACAAGTGACGGTATTCTTTTCAAATCATAACCAGCCAATAAAAATAAAAACATTTCTTTTTTCCACTGATTTTGTTTTTTTTGTTTTTTTGCTATTAAAAATTTAGGAGAGGGATTTGACTCACCCACAGTTCAAGGGCAGGGCGCTTGAAGCCCACTCCACAAGAAATTTAGGACTAAGAGTACACATGTCTCCACCTTAACCTGGCCTACCGTTGCTAATTCGTAGACCTCTAGGATGTCTCCCCCAACGCCTTGATCAACTCCAAGATCAAACTCCCTCCCTTTTGGTGAGAGTGTTCGACCCCTTTATCAGTTGAACCCAAGGACGAGGGGTCACTGATTTTGTAGTTTTTTTTTTTTATAAGAAAATTTTAGGAAAAGGGTTGGGCTCACCCATAGTTCAAGGGCAAGGCTATTGGAGTCCAATACACAGGGCATACTGGGTTAAAGAGTACACATGTTTCCACCTCCTCTTAGCATTTCCACTGCTTCTAGACCCTTAGATGCATCTCTCAGTACCTTGACCAATTCTAAGATCGAAAGCCCTCCCTTTTGGTGAGAAAGTCTGACCCCTTCGTCAGTTGAACCCAAAGATGAGGGGTTGATTTTGTAGTTGTTGGAGTGGGGTAGATGACAACTATTTGGGGGGGGGGATATTATTTGGGAAAATTAAAATAAAGGACCTAGAGAAAATAATATTTATTATAAAGGACCATAAAAATTGTAATTACTTAGAAGGACCAAACATCATAATATAAATTTAAAATGACTAAATTGCCCTTGATCAAACCTTATGTATTATCTCTTGTATTCATAATTAAAAAATAACTACAATTAAAACTAAAACGGCCTATTATGATACGATCATATCTTTTTCATTTTAATATATTATTTAATTAACAACGGTTAAAATCATATTTCTTTTTATTTTTTATCAATTTATTTCATCAAGTTGTCTGATTTATATTATCAACGTTAATATCAATTAAGCTATTTATATAAAAATAAAAACTAAACTTATTTCATATTTTTCATGATATAATAAGTTAATTAGATTTTTTTCAAAATTTTATTAACATTACATGAATTTTTTAACCCACATAAATTGCTTCTAAAACAAAAATAAATGATACAAACTTTCTTGGGATCAATTAAAATTTTTGTTGATTTTAAAAAAAATATATTTTATATAAATTGAAGAATGCGCAATTTTTTCATAGATATATATTCAAGTTGTGAAAAATAAAAATTTAGAAAACTATTGTTTAATTTAATGAAACTTAGAATTTTGTATTGGTTTTAAAAATAGAATGTGGAAGAAAATGTATGAGGGAATGCAAAAGATTTTGTTAGGGGCATGTTAGTACTTTTAATTTTGTATTTTTATATTTGGTCCTTCTAAATAATTACACTTTTTATGGTCCTTTTCTATAAATATCTTTTCCTCTAGGTCATTTATTATAATTTTCCCATATTATTTCTGTTGGTGAAAACAATGGGCCCATATCTCATGGAGTAAGGGCCAATAATATTTCTGTTGGTGAAAACAATGGGCCCATATCTCATGGAGTAAACTCTTTTTTCACCCGGCTTGATTGGCCCAAATCAAATATGTTCTTTTGACCCCAAAGAAAAACAAAAACAAAAGTCAATGAGAAGTGACACAGTTGACTAAGGCCGGCCTTCATTTTAAAAGGGAAGAGGTTTGATACCCTCCGGTCGATGTGAGGGCCTCGTTGGTGGGCAATCTGTAATCATCTCTGTAAGCGCTCTTTGAGTCTGGAAGCATGCCTTAGTTTTGGTGGGGTACCAATATCTAATCCCACTTAAACTTTTCTTTAGAAAAATAAAAGGTTCTTATTAAATGTAAAATTCCCCTTACTCACCATTAAAAATGTAAAAATCTTTGATAAACTCCCCTTACTCAACGTTAAAGAGGTGGAAATTGTTTCATGTTTCAAGCAAGTTCTCGAACAAAATTGTTGAAAAGCTTGTTTTCATTTATTTCAAGTGATTTTATATTGTAGTGGGTAATCATAGGATAGGATTTTTATATAATAAATACAAAAATACATTTTTTTACATGAGGCAAACAAGCACTCCAATAAGAATATATAAACATTAAGACACACAATGTTTTTTTATTGTTACATTAAAGTTTAGATGAGTTCCACCTAAAAATCTCACTAAAAACGCTTAAAATGTATTCTCTCCGGTCCTAATTATAGCATATATTTAATTGATTTTGGAGGGATTAAGGATAAGGGCTAAATTAGTTAATTTTACTTATTTTTTAAAATGACCTTATATAAATTTGACACTTCAATTATCTTATTGATTTTACATAATCCTTCATTCATATTGATAGGGGTATTTTAGAAAGAAATTGACAAAAATTATAATGTTGTCCTATAATTATGACCAAAACAAACTCTTAAATGTTATCTTATAATTAGAACCGAAAAGAGTATCTGCCAACAACATATTCTTCCGGGATTTGAACGCAACATATACATAATGATTTTGTGGGGCTAAAATTTGTAATTGCGTCATGAACAAGATGAAATGACGCAATGGTTTCCATGCCAGGTGTCATTCACACTGGATCATTGCCTGAAGCTACGGCCTCTGTTGCTGCCATAGTTGGCTTCAGTGGGTTGGTGAAGTGACCCACTTTGTCCCTTCACTTTACCACTTTTTCTTGCGTCCACACTCCACATTGCTCTATTTTAATCCCTCCAACTACATTCTCCTTTCCCAACCCTCAAAATTTTATCCACATCACACACTAGAACCAGAAAGTCCTCTGATATATATCATCAACCTTGTTGCTTTGCTTGTTCCATTATCACTGTTGAATTGGACTAACCTACTCACAGTTCCAAACATGGTGTTCTTCTTCCCCTACTACAACACTCGGCAATGGCGTCTGCTCGCAGTAGCAGTAGTGGCCTGTGTTGTGGTGATGAGTGGCGCCATGGGAGACTCATCGAAGGAAAAAGAGGAGTGCACAGAGCAGGTAGCAGGGCTAGCCACGTGTCTTCCCTATGTGGGAGGCCAAGCCAAGTCTCCGACACCAGATTGTTGCACAGGCCTCAAGCAGCTGCTCAACAACAATAGCAAGTGTCTCTGTGTCATCATCAAGGATCGCAACGACCCTGACATTGGAAGCCTCCGCATCAATATCACCCTCGCCATCTCCCTCCCTAACGTCTGTAACGCCCCTTCTAACGTCTCCAAATGCCCCGGTACGTCTTACCTCAAAATCTTGTCTGTGTTAAATAGTTCTGTAATTGACAATATTGTCGATACGATGGAAACTAAGCAGAGCTGTTGCACATGGATCCCAAGTCACCAGAAGCTCAGATTTTCTATCAGCTGAACAAAGGCTCCAATAAAAATGCACCAACTCCTACTGGTACTTGAATCGCTTTGTTATTCCTCTCCACTTTAGTCTTTAGTCTTTTTTTTTTTTTATAACACTTTAGTCTTTACTCTTAGTTTACTTCTTTGTTTGTTAAATATTTTGTTATGTGGGATTGGATACAGCTGGAGCAAGTGGTGATAGTGGAAAGAGTGGAAGCAGCCAAGAAGTGAGTGCCCCACACAAGAATGAAGCTTCTTTGACTAGGAGGAGCCTATTTGGGCTGCGCGCTTTCTTAATTGGGCTTCATATTTGGGCTTTTATGTGCTTCACTTGAATGTGGATCACTAGTTGCTTCGTTTTCCTTCCTTTAACGTTTATGGTTCTCGTCTATTATGTACGGATCATTGGTGTAATAAAAATAACTCATGAAGTCTTGTGAATGCAAAAAACTCCCGCGGGGAGATTCTCCCACCAAAGTCAGGTGCGCGACGCGGGTCGGATCCGGATTAGTCGGGACGAAGCCCCGGTGAACCAGGTGGGCAACCAAAAAAAATAACTCATGAAGTGATGGAATTGTTGAATAATGTCATGGTCCAACGGAAATGCAATAAAATTTATACAGACAGATATATGAAGTAAGGAACTCAACCTGTCTAACATTCAAGGTTGAATGGTAGCACCAACTAATTTTGTAACTTGGTTCTCGTGTCATGTGTGACTATATTTCTGCTAAGCAACACATTATTATTATGGGGCCACATATTATCAATATCTACATTCTCTATCTCATGTTCACAATTAAAAATAAAATTACCACCAGCCGCATGGTTGGACTGGTAGGTGTTATATCAAGGTTGGATTCGATTCCTAGAAATGGAATAGTGTTAAATGCTTACATATAAAACCAATTAAGACCTGTTTCAGTTGACGTTAAAAGGCACATTCACGTAAGTCGATTGAGACGTAATTTCTTTCAATATCACATATTTACTTCGTATACAGTAAATCACGTCGAAAAAACAGCTTCCACCGTTAAAAATAAAGACGTATTTATTTAGACCTATTACTAAAGACGTCTCACATAATAAAATGATAATGCAAAGTAAATTTTGTTAGTTCTTTCTTTTAAAAACGACGAAATACCTAGTTTTTTCCTCAGGAAAGAGACATTTTGAGAATATCAAGCTTAAAAATATTAATTAATTATTATTATTAGAGATATTATTTAGTAATTATTAGGATTAGATATAAATATTATATTTTAGGAATATATCCTTAAGATATTATGGTTTGATTAGATTAGATTATGATAGAACTTAAGGTTAAGGTTAATCTATTAATTTGTCTATATAAAGGCTTTATTGTACTCTATTTTTTACTTAAGGATCAATAATATTCAAAGTATTTCTCTTATGCTTCAATATTCAATGTAATCCTTCAATCTCAACAACTTTTATTTATATTTTATTAATCTATGTGCATCAATATATATAACTTATATTTGATCAGAAAAATACTACTACTCTCTCGGGATAAATTTTTTAATTTATTTTGTCTTTGTAATTTCATTATACTACTATATATCACATTCTTTTAGTTTAAATAAATACTCCCTCTAGTCCTAATTATAAGAGCTAGTTGACTTTTTTTAGAGATTAAGGAAGCTAATTAAATTACTTTAGAGTGTATTTATTTGTATTTTTTTCTTCAAACTATTTAGTCTGACTAATAAACTAATGCATAATCTAAACATGCACAACATATGAAATAATTAAATAACTTATTTAACTTCCTTAATCTCTCCAAAAAAAAGTCAACTAACTCTTATAATTAGGACCGGAGGTAGTAACATTTTAAACAAGACAACCTTGATTAAAAAAAACTAATTAATACCCAGCACATCATATTTTTATACAAAAGTGACCAATTTATATATACTACAACCTTGGCAGTGTATAGATAAGTACTTGTATAATGAAATAATAAGTGTTGACAAAAAAAAAAAAAAGGGATAATGACAAATAAATACCATTTAAATTTGTAAAACCTCCAGAAGTCTCCCAAATTTGTAAAAGACTGAGAGGTACCAATGACCTATGAGGGATATGCAAATTCGGGTGAAACTACACTTTTACCCTTAGTTTTAAATAAATAAAAAAATAAAAATATTCTCGCCGGAGGGCCACTGTCCACCAGCAAGGGGGTTGGGGGTTTGTTTTAACAAAAAAATTCATTGAATGTGTAGGCCACCCCCCACACATCCATGGGGCCACTTGATTCCTTTAATATATATATATATATATTAACAAATATATATATTCTTTTAACATTTTTTTTCAACGGTATTTACAAATCCTGTAACGTCACTTACAAATTTAGTAATGTCATTTACAACGTTTTTTAAAGTTTACATTTTTTTTTGCCTCTAAGTGAAAAAAAAAAAAAAAATGTGCACATTTACAAAACTTGTAACGGTATTTATAAATCCTGTAACGCCACTTACAAATTTAGTAACACCATTTACAACGTTTTTTTTAAAATTTACATTTTTTTGCCTCTTTAATGCCTCTGAGTGAAAAACAAAAAAAATTGCACATTTACAAAACTTGTAACGTTATTTACAAATCCTGCAACGCCATTTACAAATTTAGCAACGACATTTACAACGTTTTTTTAAATTTACATTTTTTTTTTTCATTCAGGCATTTAAGAGGCAAAAAAAAGTAAAATTAAAAAATAAAATAAAAAAACATCGTAAATAACGTTGCATGATTTGTAAATACCGTTACGAGTTTTGAAAATGTGCAATTTTTTTTTTTTTTGTTTTTCACTCAAAGGCATTAAAGAGGCAAAAAAAATGTAAATTTGAAAAAAAACGTTGTAAATGGCATTACAGGATTTGTAAATACCGTTGCAAGTTTTGTAAATAGCGTTGAAAAAATGTTAAGAAGAATATATATATTTGTTGATGTATATATATATATATATATATTAAAGGAACCAAGTGGCCCAACTGGTGGGCCACTTGGCCCCATGGACCCACTTGGCCCCATGGACGTCCCCCACACATTCAATGAATATTTTTTTAAAAACAAAACCCCACCCCCCTCTCCAGTAGTGGGTGGATGACGGCCCTCCGACAAGGGTATTTTTTTTTAATTTATTTAAAATTAAGGGTAAAAGGGTAATTTTACCCAAATTTACAAACCCCTCATAGGTTCTTAGTACTCTTAGTCTTTTTATAAATTCGGGAGACTTATGAGGGTTTTACAAATTCATATGGTATTTATTTGTCATTTTCTCAAAATAATAATAATAAGAATATAAAAAGTCAACGTGTGGTGGTGGCGCAATCCGTGGGACCCTTTTCGTTTGAGATAAGGCGAGATTCCATCATCTTGGGAAGGAGGGATGGTCTGGTGGCCTACGGAGGTGGCGGGATCCTCACGCTATCCCCACCGCTAAGGTGCAAATCAAGACCAAAACTTTATATTTAAACGCAATTATGTACTAGGAACAAATAATTTGTATTGTTTTTGTCTTTCAGAATTGTTTTAATATTATTTACAATGTGTCTTTCTATTTATAATTTTATATCCTCATTAATTATATATATTTCATTGATTAAAAATTAAATAATAATTATATTTATTTTATTTCTCTCTTTTACTTGTACTTTATAAATAAATGCATATTTAGAGTTTTGTTTTTTTAAGATATGTTATTTGTAACTAATTTTAACTACTGCCTTACATTACAAAAGCATATTCTTTTATGATCTTTTTTTTTTTCATTATTCTTCATGAGTCCATTTAAACGGTTAAAATGAGAGAAAAATTAAAGTAATATTGTGAATTAATTGGACGAATAAGATTTATAGATTATGAAGGATAATTAAAAAAATACGTAATTCAGTTGTTGAACTCTCCTATAAATAATTTTTATTTTTCTTAATTTGCTTTCTACATTCCTTATTATATGTTGATAATATCGTAATACTACTTTTTTAAAGGATATTTTATAATATATTGACGTTGATTCGTATACATGACAACAACCATTCATGTTAACTGGGGATCTCCTATATAAAACTTCACTCCGATGATTTAAAGAACACGCTCACCTAACTAACAAAAATTCTTCTGCCACAGGACAGCATATGCAGCAGCTTATCTTAGATTCAACTGCAATATAAAAGGCTTTTCCAGGCCTGGGCTTGGAAATTGCCTCCATATATATAGCGTAGAAGGTCATATTTCTCTTTTTGTTTGTTCTGTCAACTTGGTTCGGTTTCTCTGTCGCATTTCAACTCTGAGGATTTTGGCTATCTCTGATTGATCTTGCTGGGCTTCCTTTGCTAGCTTCACTCCATATTTCTGTAAGTATAATTTTATAGCCTTTACCTATCTTTTGAATTCATCCGTTTCAAAATATTTTGCCTCCGGGTATTCTTAGAAGGAATGAATTCGGGGGGTTGTAGGGATGAAGTCAAATCCGTAGTGACCAGAATTTTATAAAGAAGATGAATTTTCTGATGAACATACGCAACTTCCACAAGTCGTTGATTCTTTTCCCGTGTTTATGTGTTTAAAGGAAATAGTTGTTGGGGTCATAATAGCTTTTCTTCTGCTGCTGATATATTCCTTGATAGTTATTTGGATATGACAAAGTGACATTTTATTCGTGGAACGAATTTGGGAGAGTCTGTTTGACGAAAGCTCTATGTTTAGTTTACTTATATGGCTTCACGCCCTCTGGATTTTACTTTAAAATACTGAATCACAAGGAGAAGGAATATACATCAGCAACTGCAGAAGCAGGGTTCTAGTTTTGGATGTTTATTATGCCGCTGAAAGATGGCTTGGTTTTAGGCTTTTAGCCTCTCTTTTTTTGTGTGGGGGATGGAGCTTGTTGAGAAAAGGCAATGATTATATTTTACAACCATTCACTATAGACTTTCTAAAGCATATTACCTTAAAATATGATAAGAAAGTGAACGTTATAATTTCTTTTTCTTTTCTATGTTTTATTGAGTCATTGATTGAGCCGGACAAATTCCTTTCTACACAATTTGAATGGGGCTGTCACCATTTAATTTCATGTGTATTGGAGGGAATGTTCTGTTATGTCTGATATTGTTGATGATTCAGCTTGTTATGAAAAAAAAATTCCCCAAAAGGCTTCATTTTCTTAAGATTCAGTTCCTTACTTATTTAGCTTTAGGTGCTTTTCATGCTAAAGTGTCAATTTACACCTTGCAGGTGTGCGCTCAGCAAAGGGGCTTTGATGGGTACTGTTGTTGAAGAAGACGAGGCATATACTAAGCCCCTAGGAAGATGGCCAATTTTCTATTATGGCATGGGACACATGCTTAATGACATAACTGCTGCTTGTTGGTTTACTTATCTATTATTGTTCTTGACAGACATCGGATTTTCACCGAGGTACAACTTACTGTCAAGAGTGTCTTTCTTCCTTTTGTTATTGCACTGGTCAGACAGTGGAGCTAATATGTTGCAACTTGCAACTGCTTGATGATAGTAGTTAGTGAAAGCTTAACTGCGGTTGGTTGGCAATTTGATTGTGCAAGTATTAAATATTTAACTGTTGGGTGCACAAGTACGTGCTTTACTTCAAATTGCAAAATGCAAATTTTAACCAGGTTGGGTGGTTTGGTTTTGAAAATATGCTTGTTGTGTCAGTTTCCCCATCTTAGGAAGTTGCACTGAATAGAAAACCTGCAATGGATAATACATATTACTCGTTCATGGATCATTGGTTCAGGCTTGTCTTATTATTGTGTAATATACATATATTGATACAATATATGATTTTCAAAACAGAAGGTACATTCAATTTTTGTACAAAGCCATAAAGTCTTGGTCGTTGTTGCTACACAATTTCGTTTGAATTCTTCCACATTTTTCTCCTTTACTTCTATTGACATTTTTCCTCCCCTTAATAGGGATGCAGCTATTGTGATGCTTTCTGGTCAAGTGGCTGATGGAATTTTCACTGTCTTTGCTGGTGAACTGGTATATCAACATTTTCCCCTTTTTCAAGTTTTAAGGTTAAGCTGGGTTTTCATTCTGCTCACCTGACTTTATCTTATAGACTTTCAATATCAGATAAGAATTGTAAATCCTTCTACTGTTAGGTCAAAGTACCTTCTTATATCTATTTCCTTAAAACTACAATTCAAATACTTGATTTTACTTGCCTTGCTTGATAGATGGACAGATTTGGACACTTCAAGATATGGCATGGTGCAGGATCTTTGTTGGTGGCTGTTTCATTTTCTTCTGTCTTTGGTGGCTGTCTACCGTGCAAAATCTTTGGCTCCAGTTCTTCATTATTTCAAACTGTGAATTACAGTGTGTTTGCTGCAATCTTCAATGTGGGCTGGGCTGCTACTCAGGTGTCCCACATGTAATAATCTCCTCAAATTTATCTTTTTCCATTGATTTTGTGATTTATAGTATCGAATATTTAAAAAAAATGTAAAAGTGGCTAGCTCATAGTGATGATTAAGTTCGATTATTTCTGCTTCACATGCAACTAGTGATCAGGATCTTTAAGTCTCAAAATAATATCAGGATCTTTAACAAGTGGATTCGTTATCAAGAAGCTCCAAAACAACAACAACAAAGCCTTATTTCGCTAAATGGGGTCGACTGCATATCATGTGCAGATGAAATAAAAACAAGCTTGGGCAAAAAGCATGCAAACTCTTGGAATTAGAAATATAGAATTATTGATGCTTTTCCTCTCCTTGATAGGTCCATGATTAGTTGCATCACTCTAAACTCTTCAAGCAGGGTGGCTTTGGCTAGTTGTCGCAATGCATTTAACATGGTAAGTTTCAATGGTTTTTCTTTTCTGATACAAAGCTCCCCATTCCTCCTCCAATCCCTCCCTCTTCCCATTAAAATAATAAAACCTGTATCCAATGCAATATTTTAATTATTAATTTATTGATATGAATTAATAATATATTTAACGATATATTTTGAAGGTTGCGAATCTCAGCCTGTATGTAATTGCATTCGTTGTATTCAATGTCGACATTGTAAGAAGCTATGTTGATGTTGAGAATGAGGTATTCATAGTTCTAAATTTTCTGACCATTCTTAGGGAGTTGTTTCCAAGAATAACCATTATATTGCTATTTGCAAATGAGCAGTACCGCTGGATTGCATATTTGTCAATTGTTATTGGATGCTGCTTTGTGGGCATATTTCATATTGCAACCAAAGAGCCCAGGTATGCTTGTAGACTTACATTTCTTTTCATCTTTAGAATTAATACTTTTCAGATTGATCAGAGTAGTCACACATTAGAACTGGAAAGTTTATCTCATGGATAAATTATTAAGCTATCAATTATGCTGTCCTTGAGTTGTAATGAGGAGGCAAAATAATGCTGGAGTAAACCCGCTGCACATTCTCTGCCCCCTGGTGAAGCAGAGAGAGAGAGAGAGAGAGAAGGTGTAAGGCCTACATTTTAAAGTTAGACAAGTCAACTGCTAAAGCAAATATAAACTTTGTTTAAGTAAAAGCCGATGCCATTACAAGATTCATGCTTGATGATGCCCTAGCAACCAATGTTGATAATTCAAATAATTCTACCATCCCCTTACCAAAACTGTTACATAACACAGGTTGCTTGTGTTTTAATAGCTATCAAGTAAGAGAAATGACAAATCATTATCTTTTTCTCTGTAGGTTGAAGGTTGGGGTACAAGGAAAGGTTAACGCAAGGATTTCATGGGTTTATTGGTTTAAGAGAGTTTTGTATTATCAGGTTGCTCTTGTTTATACTCTCACAAGATTAATTGTCAACGTGTCGCAGGTTAGTACTCATCCTTTCTCGCTTAGTTGTGCTGGTGATCTTAATATAGGAAGAAAGAAAAGTTTTCTATTTTTAGTCTGGAGGTAGAATCTATTTAGGTCATGTTGGGTACCAGGGAGGTGGAGAAGAGGAATTCATGAAAAACAAGAAGTTTTATATGCATTGTCTATCTTGCCCTTGTTTTACTCAACACTGTCTCTGCCCCTTTTTATCTCCCCATACATTTTTCACTTCCTTTCCCTTTCCATACCCCTAACCCTCTGGGTACCAAGCATAGCCTTGCAGCATCACGAGGTTCTATCATGTACGGGCAATATGAACAAAAGAGAAACTTGATGCCTCAATTTGGAATTTCAGAACAAAAATAACAGTAAGACATGGGTGGATGGATGCTAATTTAAACACCATGGTGGTTATCTTTCCATAGGTTTACATTGCTTTCTTGATTCTTATAACATTAATGAAAGAGAAATTTGATGCCTTAATTTGGCTTTTCAAGGAAAACTAACACAAAAACATGGATGAATGGTATATTTAAACATCAAAACGGTTTCTTTTTCACAGGCATACCTTGCATTCTTCGTTATCAATGATCTACAAATGGGCCAGTCAGCCAAAGCTTCGGTACATTGCAAATATCATTTTCTTTAAAGTCGCTTAATTCTGCTGAAAGCATGTGCTTTGGACCATGACAATAATGGCTGATTATGTCGTCTGTTGATGGAATTAGGTTCCTGCTATCATCTACATCTTCAGCTTCATCGTATCTATTCTTTTACAGGTCCCCATATAAAACAAGCACTCTTTTGTACATTTCAATGTTCTTTTTGTCAATTTCCATCGTTGAACTAGTTCCCTCCCTTCAGGAGATTGCATGGACTGGCCCACGTCTTAAGGCCTATTTCTCTGCTGGAGGCATTCTTTGGACACTTTGTGGTGTAGTGATTCTTCTTTTACCCAGGCATATGAGTTATGTCATGTACATAGCATCAGTGTTTATTGGCATAGCAAATGCGCTGATAATGGTATGACATTATCTTTACATCATTTACTCATCAAAAGAAATGGCAAAAGACAGTATGCCAGTGTTGTGCATTTCATTTTACATGTTAGCCACTATAAATTAAGGGGTTTAAACTTCTTATCTTGCATGAGAAGGAAAAGATTCCTACACACACATGAAATGGTGGGATCCACACATATATATATAATGCTAATTATATATATATATGTGGGTCCCACCATTTCATGTGTGTGTGACATGAGAATACACTTCTCCTACAACATGAGAAGTGTTTTTCCCATAAATTAATTATGCATGATTTATGGATATTTATTGGCTTTTACAATAGGTGACCGGAGTAAGCATGCAAAATTTTCTCATTGGAGAGGATCTTAATGGCTGTGCATTTGTTTGTGGATCACTGAGCTTCTTGGACAAAATGTCATGTGGTATTGCTTTATATATTCTTCAGTCTTTTCAGAGTAAGTTGGTTAAACAAACACTGCTTTAATTCTTGTTCTGAATGTTTGGACGCTTAATCTATGTCTATTGTCTGTGAGCCTTTCTCTACTTTCTTTTGCGAGTTACTCTACTTTCTTTTGCGAGTTAGTAAAAGTGAGTAGAAATTATTCTTGCGGTATTAATAAATCGTAGATTCTGAAGGAGATTGTTTAAGGTGCTTCTGATTCAATAGTATGAAATTCAAATGCTTAGATGAACTAACACTGTGTTTCATGAAATCTTCATTGTTTGCTATTCATGGAACATGTTAGCAGTACTGATAGTAATATAATCTTGTGTTTATAGTACCTTCTGCTGAAAGTTTATCTGAATATTTGAGTTCACTGTCTTTCAAATCATAAATGCAGATACTTCCCCTCAACTCCATGAAACGCAATTCCCCATGTCAATCACAAGATTTGGTTTGGGACTCGTTCCAGCAATTTGTTCTCTAGTTGGGGTTTTAGTGACCATCACTATGGATCTTCACTCTCATCCCAAGCCTTTGTTGGAGCCATTATTAGCATAGTCATTCTGCTTCCCCCTCACTAATATATCAGGTAGTACAAAAGGCACTAATACGTTGAAGCCCTCAACAAGTTCTTCATTATTTTTTTAGCAAGATATTTATTTCTATTGAGTCTCCTCTGATTTATCTGAAAAATATGAATGTAAATACCTAAACCCTCTAAATTTCATTCAAAGGAAAGATCTTAACGCAGTTTCATGTAGACAGGTCTGAAATGGAAAAAATAGTCAAAGAAAGCTTGTAATATTTTGACATTCAACATCCAGTTGAAGCCTTAATGAAGGAGGAAAGATTATTTCTCTGCATTTTCTGGGTTATTTTTTTAATCCTTAGCAGAAAGTTATAGTTCTGAATCTAATAGACAGTCTTACTGGTTAAGCTATATGATATCGGATTTTTGGTCTGTGTTGTGCGTATGTAAAGTGAGAAACAAGGTAAATGAATGAATGAATGGAGGGGTATATTGATGATTCTTCATGAGAGTTACTTGTCAAAACCGTAACGTGAGTATTGCAGAGACAATGCTGGCAATCTACGCATTCTAGATAAAATATATTGAAGTCTTGGCTTTTTTGCTTCTGACATATCGAAATTGTCAAACTCTACATACTTTATGTTAAAAAATTGCAACTTTATTGAAATTTGAAACGAGGGAGGAAGATAGCTAAATAGCGATAGAATGAATAGGTGGCTATACTCAGAATTGTTTGTATATGTTTCCCATGTCTCATAAAAGCTATTCCATTGGCGTTTGAAAATGCCACCATGGCATTTTGTATTCAAAGAAATAATCATGCGTTTAAGAAAGCTTACAACTGATCAAGATACTGAAAACTGGATTGGTCAATAAGCTACTGAAAACAGGATTAGTCAATAAGCTGGTTGAGACACTGGTTCAAGTTTAAATCAGGATCAATTTCGGATCAAGCAAGTCACAATTAAAATAATATTCAAATAAAAAACATTAATTCTCTAATATAAAGAATATTTATATATAGACCATATATAATCCAACAAAACAAGTTGCTAAAGCACAAATATGATGAACTGCTATTTTTTTACATTTTAAATGGTGTTATTTCAGGTTCAATAACGAAAGGAAAAATATATATATATATATATATATATATATATATATATATATATATATATATATATATAATCCAACTTAATCGATATCTCGTCCAAAACTCTTGACCTAACCATACCAACTTAAGTTGAGATTTAATAGCATGGTACTTATTGGCTTATGCAGTACACTTGTAATATAGATACAGAGTCGATGGATCCATCATCTAAAATATATTAAGTTATGTGATGTGACGATGATGTTTTGATTCCTAACCTTTAGGGTCCTTTTATCAGGTTTTTGCCCTTTCAAGATGCAAAAAGAAAATGAAAGAAAGAAAATCTCATGGACCTTTCAATTTTGATATGTTATCACTGAGAAGTTTTCAGCAGAAATTATGAAAATCTCTATCTTGAGATGCCATCAAAACTTGTTTCCGGAAAACCCAAAAAAGAATATTATTTTCATCCACAAGTGTCTTTATGGGATTGATATGCTTTAATTTAAATGACCCACCTTTTTCTTGATTATTGCCATGAATGAAGTTTGATTCAGTGACATCAGAATTGTCTTCTAAGCTAAAAATATTTGAATTGAAGTTTAAGTGCAAATCAAAATCAAGCCAAAAAGGCACTTTAGTATCTTCTTGAAATAAACCTGGATCATTTTCTTCAGTCTTTACTTTATTTAATAAATTGATTTATCCTAGATTACATAAAAATGGATATAGAGAAAGAGGACTATACTAATAATTCCTTTGAACATAATTACTAGTTTACATTCTAAAAAAAACAGAGAGAGGAAATATAGCTACTGCTAGACACAAAAATTTTACACATATCTCTGGCAAATTAGTAAATGCCTTTGTTCAGGAAATAACAATAATCTTGGTATGGTATTTGATCGCTCAATAATCAAGCAAGTATTCAAAATAGAGCAAAAACTAATTCAACTAGTTCATACATTATTTGGTTCTTCAATGATTTTTCCAAAATATTTGAACACATAAGCTGTCATTTTGACACCAAACATTTTATCATTTTGCTGAATTAGATTCAACATTTATCTTTATGGACTTGTTTGATCACCAACAAGTGCACATTCCGATAAAATATCAAATCTAACACAAACAGAACGACAAAATTACTAACTTGATGATGCGACCAAAAATGACAGCTAGAGAGTATTCAGAATATGCCGAAAATAATTGAAAAACCAAACTGATTGTACAGGTCATGCTTGAAGAACAAGAAAAGAAGAAGAAGGATGATGATGGTGATGAAGATAAAGCAAAAAAATTTCTATTTGGGTAACTTGAAAACAGGTTTCTTTGCAGATTCACCTAAATGAGGATCCCTCTTGGCCTTCATCATGTGGCCAAGAACCTTTGCATAGCGTCGCACCAGTTTCTTGAACTTCAAGCCTTCTTGCACACTCTCATTCTGATTCTTCCTCACCACCTGCAGATTCTTCTCTTCTTCATTGAAATGCTGTCCCAGTGAGTTCCTTCCTTTATTATTATTATTACCATCACTATCCCCTCTGATCAGTTGCTTCAAGCTCTTATGATCACTAATATCTTCACCATCTTTCACCTGCAGAAGATTCTCCAGAGACACCACAATTCCTCCATTGTCCCTATTCTTTGAGTCAGTATTAGTGCCTTCTGATCTGGGTTTCTCAGGTGTTTGCTTTCTGGTTCTTTTGGACATGGTGATGTCATATCTGTGTTTGGTTGCTGGGGATGCAGAGTTCATTTTCTGGGGAAGAGGAATTAAGAATAAAGACTAAAGTTTGGAGTGTGTTGGATTGGCTTGAGGCTTGTGGATGTTATTCTGAAACTATGAAGTGTTTATCAGATATGTCATGGCTCTTTAAGAATGAAAGAAGAGAAGTGGGGAGATGTTGAGTTTCTTAAAGAGCAAACCAAAGGGGTTGGTTAGTTTAGAGGCCTTTCAAAGAGTTGAAATGTCTGCTTTCTGATTGCCCATCTGTGAAAGATGAAAGATTAACCCTTTTCCTTAATGAACTTGGAAATCTAAATTAATAACAACAAGGAAATGACACCAAACTTTTTGGGAAATTCCAATCCTGGGTGTTTAATGGGCCATGGCCTTGTTTAATTGGACCATCACCATGTTCTTCCCTGGCCCAGCACCAATGAAGCTTCCATGATTTAATTCTTTCAAATAAATGATTATGAGGCTCACTACTTTTATTCATATATAGTAGTAGTTAGTTAGTAGTATGAAGAAATATATACTTTTCGTCTAGAGAAAGAGAGGGTTTGATTTCTCTTTGGGAGATATCTTGATATCCCATGGCTATTAATAAGAATTATTAAGTAATACTGTGATTAGAAAAATTTGTTTGTTGTATAGATTAGTACAATAATCCTCTGAAAATATGTTTTTGTTGATATTTTCGTTTGCGCACGGGTATCTTCCCATTGGAAACAGTTATATTTCAGAAATGGTTAAACACTAATTGTGGACTTATATTTCTAACATACAAATAACATAGCATATTTGTTTACTATAAAATCAAAACAGAGATACTCAACAATTACAAAAGAAAAAAGTGTCACAAACTATCAAAGTAAAATGGTAAAAGATCATAAGTCCTAACAATTGCAGTATCATTTTCCATTTACCAGAGAGGATGGTGGGAAGAAGAGGGGAGAATGGAGAGGAACAAAACCAAAAGGTGAATAAAGCCAAAGGGACAAAGACATTGTTGGAAAAACTTTGCCTTACATTGTATGTCTTTTATTATATTTTAATTTCGGGCTTAAACTAGGAAATATATCAAGTTCTGTCCTTTTTTAACTTTATTGGTGAATTTTTCTATCGCTTACCCAAAAAAGTTGAAGTTATGTGTTTGGTTAACTCAAAGTTTGTTTCTCCTAATCCAGTAATATGTTGCTCTCTATTTGTCAACATTTTTGAAGGTCCTTGTTTTTATACTTTCTCAAGAATTGTTTGTTTGGTTGCCCTCAAAATGAAAATTTTGTGTTGGAAGCAAAAATGTTTTCGATTCTTTTCTCTCCTTTTCTTTTCTCACATTTTCTGTACGTTATGTTTGGCTGTCATTGGATCCAACAAAAAAAAGGGCTACCTACCATTTTTGCCCTCGAAAGTTTTCACCAAGATGCAATTTTGTCTTGACCATTATCTCAATTAATCTTGATCAGTAGTTGACCAAATATACTGAACTGACAGTCCATATATCATCCACGTTATTTTTATTAAGGCACAAATTTACCCCGGAAGTTTTAAATATAATTTTGAAAAAGGATGGAGTATATAACACATGGATTTCCAGCACAAATTTGCGTTTTAACAAAAATGATGTGGGTGACATGTAAACTGTCAGCTTAGCATATTTGGTCAAAGAATAGTCAAAATTAACTAGGATAATAGTCAAAGTAAAATTGGTTCGTTTTTTACACTTTTAGGACAAAATTGCCCCTTTGTAAAAACTTTCAAGGCAAAATTGTCCCTTAACTCACAAAAATAATAATAATAATGTGAATGGAAACAACCTTAATGTCCATAACTATTTTTTAATTTTAAGTTCCCTTTATTTTTTTTCTAAAATATTGAGGTGATCCATATAAATGGTACTGTATTAATCTTTACATATAAATTATTTTTGATTTTGTTATCAATGTTTTTATGGTAGGTAAAATTTGGTTCTAATCTAATCTACCACTTAGTCATTTTGACTGGAACTGAGTTACAAACAAAATTATTTTAGCCTTATGAAAATTTTAAGTCCAATTGATGGTTGGCTTAACTTGAGCCATGAATACTCGTATGTTTATGAAATAATTATGCAAATATATGTTTATTAGAAGTTATATAAAAGGGGCCCAACATCCAAAACTTTGTATTCATGACATGATTCTTGTTAGTGTAAAGGTTACTCAAAGATGGCGAAAGTTCCTGGTGAGTCGCTGAGGCAGGCATGCAGTTTCCAGAGTACATCTTTGGTGGGGTCACCACATTAATCAGCACTATGGAATATTTATTTATTTATTTATTTATTTTGCCAACTATTTATTTAATCATTTTAACTATATTAACGATTTCTTTTAAAATTTGATTGATAAGAAAGATATAAGGGAAAATTACGTGCAGGTCCCAGGAACAAAAATAATTACAAAAAAATCTCTTGAAATCACCAAATTACACAGAAGTCCCAAAAGACTTTTTTTGATATTATTTGTATAGAAATAAAATCCAAGTTTTTAAATGTTGTTGTAAATATATCCATTTCCTGTTGTAAATATGGTTTTTTCGGTTGTAAATGGCCAGATTTTAAATTTTGTTGTAAATACAGCACTTCCTATTGTAAATATAGTATTTCTCTGCTGTAAATGACATCTCTATGTTCAAAATCCATGTGTTTAAATATTGTTGTAAATATAGACATTTCATGTTGTAAATGTGAAGATTTTAAATTTTGTCCGGTTGTAAATCTGGATTTTTTTGCTCAGATATAATGTTTTTAATATTACGAAGGATTTCATATAAAAAGGTACTGGCAACTCAAATTTAAGTTCTTGTATCCAATGAAATTTTTAAGTAGAGACATTTTATGGATTTTTTTCTTTTTATATCAAGATTTTCAAAATAATACTCCCTCCGGTCCTAATTATAGGAGCTATTTAACCGATTTTGGGGGAATTAAGGAGAGGAGTTAAATTAGTTAATTTTACTCATTTTCCTAAAATGTCCTTATATAAATTTAAAATGACACAAGTTGCCCTAATTATAAGTGTTTCTGATTTACCTTATGTTAGACATTCATGGCATATTAGTTTAGTATATATGTATATTAGTTGCTTTTTATATAGACATGTGTATACATATAGATCTAATTTCCTTTCCACATGCTTTCTAATTTAAATAATGGTCTTGTTATATAAACATATATGTGTGTGTATATATATGTGTATACATATAAATCTATCTACATACAGACACACACACACACATAGACATTAGACACACACACACCCATATATCTACACACACACACACACACACACACACACACACACACACACACACACACACACACACACACACACACACACACACACACACACACACACACACACACACACACATACATACATAGACACACACACACACACATAAATATATAGACACACACACAAATATATATATGTGTGTGTGTGTTCTGTATATTGACACACATAAATACAGATATACATATATATGTACACACATATATAAATTCTCCTAATAATAAGTATAAAAGGGGTATTATAGGAAAAAATTGACAAAAGTTAAAACTTGTTCTTATAATTAAGACCAAAACTAACTCCAAAATTTACTCCTATAATTAGGACCGGAGGGAGGAGTAAATTATGATAACAAAGCTATTGGAGATTGTTTATCATTTAATAAGTAGCCTTGTTTTTAGAAAAAAAATGTGTTTTGATTACAAAATTACTACTGTATTATCCCTCCAGTCCTAATTATAAGACCTAGTTGACTTTTTTGAAAAGTTAAGGAAGCTAATTAAATTAGTCTAGAGTATTTTTTTTTTTTTTCAAATTAAATAGTTTAACTAGTAAACTAATATATAATCTAAAAAAACACAACATATGAAATGATTAAGTAACTTATTTAGCTTCCTTAATCTCTCCAAAAAAAGTCAACTAAGTCTTATAATTAGGACCAGAGGTAGTATATTTTTTTTAACAAGCACTACACTCCATAAATATAAACTTTGTTTTTAGTTGAAACTCTTTTTGTAATAAACCAACCGTATGACAGATTAATAAGCTTGGAACTTGAGACCTCACTTATATGGTCATATTGATAACTCTTATTAAAAATATTTAATTGTATTAGCAATAATTATTGATTTGGCCAAGGCTTTCCATTCCATATTAGCAATAATTTTTAATGCTCTTGAATCGGTGTTAACATTTTTCTTCATACAATCTCCGCCATTTTTTAAAAACAAGTAAAACCTTTATTTAATATTTGAATTAAAGTTTTGAAACTCGGACTGATCACTCGATTGGTCGAAGTAAAACAAGGATCGGTAGGTTAAACTGAGACCAAACCGATGAAAAATGGAAGATTTTAAAATTATTAGTATGAAATTCTAAACAATATTAACTTTTTTTCTATAAAACAATGAACCAATTTGACTCCTGAACCGGACCGGTTCACCGGTTTTTGATTCAGTTCGACCGGTCCGATCCGGGGGGTAAGAACACTGATTTGAACTTTGGAGCGATGAAGGCATGGAGCCTCTATACAAGTGAATGTATATTCCAAGGATATTAATAAAAAAATCTGACACTGAACTGATGCAGCATTTGCATCTCTGGCACTGCATGCATTGGCCAATGTTTCCCAACACTATATTTTTTGCTCATAAAAAATAAACAATAAATATTTAAAATTCCCTCTATTTATTTACAGTATTTAAGTATTTCACACAATCTCACCTCCTCAAAGGCTCATCAGCATGATTTCAAAATATCAGGTGATCTCCCTGATACACACCCTTGTGACCCTCTGACACCCCCGAGGCCAGAACAGCGTAAGAAAATGAAGATTTAGTAAAGGTATTTAAATGTTTTATTATAGGGTTAAATTCCATACAACACTCTAAAAAAATTTCTTACTGGCATCCACTATATTCAAGTATTTTATGGTAAACTCAGGCATTCAACACTTAGAAATATTTTTTTAAATGTGTCTAGCGCTTTGAGATATCTTTTTGATGCATTCTACCCTTGAGTGTTTTTTGTACTTAGGCAATTTATAGTAGTGAATACTGGTATGTAAAAATTAAAGGGTGGTGGTAGTACTCCAAAAAAAAAAAATCAAGTTATTAAAAACACCATAAAATACTTTGTTTTAGGGAAAATCCCTTAAAAAGAACTTCATAAATGTGAAAAGACAAATAGGTGTATGCATATTCCCAAATAGGTTTTAGTGCCTTCTTTTGAAAATTAAAATAAAATTATAGAATTGTCCTTTATCTATATACCCCTTACCCATTTCCTTCCTTCCTCACTTTGCACGGCCATCGCCATCACCACTGCCTCAACCTCCCACCATGTTATTGTCTCTTACTTTCTATTCTTCTTCCTCCTTCTGCTTTCCTACTTTCATCCTCTATTTGCTTCCCTCCTCATCTACTTCCACAATGGAGGCTTTATCGCTGAAACCCTACAAGGCTTGAACAATCTTTGCTTTAGTGATCACCAAAAAATGTCATCGCTCCGATAGGACGGGGTTTCTCTTAAACCATGCAAGGCTTTTAAGACTGAGGAATGAGGGGGTTAGAAGGAGAAAAGACATCAGAATTTGAAGAAACAGGAGGTGAAAATGAAAAGAGAAAATGGGTTTTGGATTTCTACAAGTTCTATAATTTCCAGTACTTTCAAGGTGGGCTCAAAATCAGTGGATGATTATCGGCTAGCTATGGCTAAGATGGAGGAAGTGTTCTCCTCTATAAGTTTTTGCTTGTTTTTCCCGTCTAGATTAATTTTTTTTTTTTTTGCTTTCCTTTTGAATTCTATGTTATTCTCTCATTCAATTCGCTAAAAGGCTAGCCTCTAAGGGCATCAAAGCCACCATTGCCACCACCAAATACACCGTCAACTCTACTGTCGCCGTCGAGCTCGTATCCGACGGCTTTGACGAGGCCGACTCCGCTCAAGCTAAGAATGTCGACTTGTTCCTCAAATCCTTCAGAAACAATGGCCCAAAGATGCTTTCTCGGCTCATGGAGAAGTTCATGCACTCTGATTTTCCAATCACGTGCGTCGTTTACTACTTGTTCTTGTTGTGAAGATGGAGGACCTGGCCTTGTCCGTTATGGTTCTTCCTCCGTTGAATTGTTCGGATCTTCCGTAGGCTTGTAAAATTCTTCTAAGAACTGTGAAAATCTTATATGAACTTGTAAAAGCCTTATCTGAACTCATGAAACCCTTTTCAGAATTGAACTTTGATTTGCAAGTTATGAAATTTTTATGAGAACTTGTGAAAACTTTATCCAAACTTGTAAATCCTTTACAACAGCTTGTGAAACCCTTATCATAATGGAATTTTGATTTGCAAGTTGTAAAAACCTAATATGAAATTGTGAAATTCTTTTTAGAACTTATGAAAACCTCTACCCGAACTTGTAAAAACCCTTATCAAATATTGTGAATTTTGATTTGCAACTTGTGAAATTTTGTAAGGGAGTTGTGAAATTATTTTCAAAACTTATGAAAAAACTTATCCGAACTTGTAAAACCTTTATTAGAATATGTGAAAACCCTTATCAAATTTTGTAAATTTTTATTTGTAACTTATGAATTTTTTTTAAGAACTTGTGAAAACCTTGTTTGAATTTGTGAACCCTTTTTTTTGAACTTGTAAAACCCTGATCAAATATTATGAATTTTGATTTGCAACTTATAAATTTTTTTAAAGAAGTTGTGAAATGCTTTTGAGAACTTGTAAAAACCTTATCCGAACTTGTAAAATCTCTATCAAAACTTGTGAAACCCTCATCAAATTTTGTGAGAACTTGCAATTTATGTGATCACAGGTCGAAATAATCGTCTTCTTGAAAATTCAGATCTTCCTCAGGGATTGTGTCAAGCTTGGGAGTATCAGAAGACCTCCGAGGGAATTCCAGATGTGGAGGTATCAATTCCACCCAAATCTTCATGCCCCTTCTTCTTCTTGTTCGTTGCTAGAGGAGGCCACCATTGCCTTTCATCAATACTAGAAGAGGCCAAGGCCGCTGTCGCGGTTGTTGGAGGAGGTTGTCTCGGCCATAGTTGCTAGACCCTCTCAACATGAAACATGAAGAAGAAGAGAGAGAGAGAATAAAAAAAAGTAAAAATGGAAATTAATGAGGGCATTTGTGTCATTGCTTTAAATTTAAAAAAGGCAAATTAGTACTAACACTTTTATGAGATTATAAATATTCGAAACATATTTTTATCTTTTAGAATTTATAAAATTCTTTATTAAAGATTTTCTCTCTGTTTTTTACCTGAACAAAATACTTTAAGAAATGGGTGCTCAATCTGATCCCCCTTAACCTAGTTATATTTAATATGATCACTTAACTAATTACAAGGGTGACATACTTTATGATTCAAAATTCCGTTCTCAATAAAATACTTCATTAGCAGCTTTTTTTTAATATTTGGGGCGAGAGTCTCATAGATTTTGTCCTTACTAGCTTTGTGGGGATAACCCCAAGAACCTGCGCTCTGCTGTCTCTCTCTCCCCCATCTCTCTATGCTCCTGAACTTCAAATCGCCGAGATACATAAAAAACGACTTCTTCCTTTGACACCTGTCGTCTTCCTCTGCCAAAGCTGCGACTTCTCCCATGTCACATTGAGATTCGATAGCGACTCTTTCTCCGCACTCTTCCTTCAGTTTTCACCTCCAATGCGCGGCTTGTTTCCTCATTTCAAAAACAGTGTCTTCGAGGAGGAGGAGGAGGAAGAAGAGCTTCAACAAGCTATTCCATGGCGTCTCTGACTCCCGGGGTACTGTCCAAGCTCCTGGATAATGCCGGAAACAAGAATGTGAAGGTCACTGGCGAGCACCGTTCTGCTCTGCTTCAGGTGATCGAGATTGTGCCCTGTTTCGCCGGAGGGGATGATCCGTGGCAGAGCAGAGGGTACTTCCTTAAAGTCTCCGACTCCAAGCACTCCGCGTATGTTTCCATTTCGGACGAGGATGTGGATTTGATTTACAGCGACAAGATCCAACTGGGTCAGTTCGTTTACGTTACTCGCTTCGACCTCGATTCTGCTTCCCCTGTTCCTGTTCTTTCCGGCTTGAAACCTGTTCCGAACAGAAGGCCCTGTGTTGGAAATCCTGTAGATTTGAACTCAAGTGACTCCCTTACTATTGCTTCAAGTCTCGATTTCAGAAAACCCAAGAAAGGAAGCAAGAATGGAGTGAAGAAAATGGTCGGTGTTGATGGGAAGGTGAAGTCGAAGGAAGGTTCGCCATTGAAGAACAGGGGTTCCGAGATAAGGAGGTTGAGTTTGGATTCGGCTAGAAGGGCTTGGGATGATAGTCCTGGGACTCCGACCTCGCGATTCAAATCGAAATCTACCTCGACTTCATCCAATGTGCGTTTCTCTGTCTTCTTTCTCTGTTTCATCTTTTGGTCTGAAAAAAATGAAAGCTTTTTCTTTTTACCCTTTTGCTTTCTCTGTTGTAATGGTGGTGCTACTCTGTCTCTCTTTGGGAAAGTACTGCTTGAACTAAAAGGTTTTGCTGTAACTTCGAGAATTACTATCGCTATAGTGGTTACTGGTTAACCCCACAAGGGTTTCACTTGTTGTAAACATTTTTTTTTCCAGATATTTCTATTGGTGATGATTCAGGGGCCCATCAGTCTCTTGCTTTTAAAAACTTCATGTCTAATGGGGCCTTGTAAACAGATTATCTCAAGCTTTTAATAATTACTAAGTACATTGTATGAGAAAAATTATGCAAAAGAGAAAATGACTGAACTCATCATGAAGAGCATGCTAGACCCAACTTTCCGTGGAACTCACCCTAGATTATAGATTTATATCTCTTCATAATTGATTTGGCTTACCCATTATTGGATCTACCCAAAAATCTCGGAGTACAGGACCAAGTGAATTAATTGTTCATGTAGCATGTGTGAGCTCAATATCTCTTTGATGTTTCTTTGTAGGCCCTTGGGTTGTTGTGTAATAATAATGCTTGTTTTTGGCAAAAGATTTAATTAAGGTTTGTGATGCTTGCTATCAAGTTCTTCTATAAATTTATGACATGTCATCGAACTATTTATAGTGTCATTTAAGTAGGTTGAATTGCACAAAATGTCCCCGTGTGGTGTTCTTTTTTGAAGCTCTTGTTAACTAAGATCTAACAAATTTACCTGAGTCTTGTCATTGTTTTTATCTCTGTTGTTTATTTGTAACTTTTTGTAGTGCTTATGAATTAGATATTGCTATAGGTGATTGACAAGAAGGCTTCCCTTAAAAATGATTCTCCACTCAAGCCTCCAACCCCAACTATCTCACCTCTTAAGAACATAAATGAAAACTTTTCTCCCAAATTGACTAGTACGCCTCAGCAAAAATGTACCAAGTTATCGCCTTGTGCGGGTAATGTCCACGGCAATCTTGTTAAGGTTCCTCTCAATACCAAGACTCAGTTTGATCCATCTACAACTTGGGACAGACTTCCTCCTATTCTATGTAATCTTGGAAAGGTATGGAATGCAACTTCTTGCTGAAAACTACCATATGTTAACTCCTTATGGTTCATACCTTTAACCTCATTTTCTTCACTTTCCAGAAAGTTGCAAGTCATAGGAACATTGCCTTTTTGGCTGCCATACGTGCCCTTGAAGAAGCTTCAGCTGCAGATACTGTGATCCAATGCATGTGGTATGGTTCATATTCTTAGGTTTATGAGCGTCCTGCATGTCATTGGGAAAATTGTATCTTTCTTGTCCTGTGACTTGCTTATTGAGTATCTATGAATCTCAGCATCATGATATTGATCACAACCTACGTGTTTTTCAATATAGGGTTGTTTCACTTATTTCATGAGTGTATTCACTTCAAATTCACTATTGTGGTTGATAAAATTATCTGTTGAAGTTGATCTACTTGGGAGGAAATTTGTCGGTTTGGTCTACCAATATTATTTGTGTTTTCTTTGCTTCATCTTATTCCTTCCTTCGTCTATAATTTCATCCACTAAAATATCGAAGTTTTCTTTATCAGTGTCTTTACGGAACTGTGTCAGTCTTCTCAGACACTTTCAGCTGGATCACTTGTGGAAAAGTTTCTGGACCTTCATCTGAATTTGCAGAGGGCAACAATGGTGCTTGATTCTTTACTAATCCCCACTCCTGAGAAAAAGCCAAGCGAAGATGTGTTGTGCAGAGCTCCCGCTAACAAGAATGCCACGACTTGGGTACAAGCTGCCTTGCAAACTAATCTTTCCAAGTTCAATCTCTTCAGGAATCAAGCAAAAGTGGAGTCTTTAAATGGTGAGAAATGTCATTATCTTGTCCTTGAAAATTCTTGTGATGAAATGAATACCGAAAACACTTCTCAGAGCAAGCAGAAGCCTAATAATACGACTGTTAAAAGAGTTCCTTCCTCCAAGAGGCATCTGCAAGTGGCCAAGAACAAGGATACTGAAAAGGTGGGTCAAGGGAGAGAAAGCAGACTGAGAGAGGCGGCTAGTGTGGCCGAGAGACTACTTGTGGCTTCCCAGGAATGGTTTTTGAAGTACTTGGAAGATTCTTTGGATAGTGGATTTGGGTTAAGAAGTGAGGAAGGAAGGAGTGAAATAACATGCCTTCTTGGACAGCTCAAGAAGGTGAATCACTGGTTAGATGCTTTGGTTGGTAGAGGAGACAAGGTTGATTGTAGGGTAGAAAACCTTAGGAAAAGTCTCTATGGATTTCTGTTAGAGCATGTTAATTCTGCCATTGCCCCTAGCAAGTACTAAGCAACTGTCCAAAAAACACAGATACTGACACAGATACTGACACAGATACATAAAATGGTGTGAAACAGCTTCTGCAACATGGTACAGTGTCGCATTTTAAGAATTGGCTCTTCATGAACAGAGCTTATTGGACGAATTGAAAATAGTGCTCATCTGACACACTGATTATTTCTGACATCTGACACTAGTAGGTGATAGTGTTGAGTTTTCATCCGAGGATCTATCTCTGTCCTTGTTTATATTAATTTAATCTAATCTCATCAGGAAACAAATGTTTATGCCCAAGAGTTCCCTTTTCTTTTTTTTTTCTGGAGCTGTACTCTGATTATGTGTATAACTATTATTATTAGTCTAGATTTGTGCCAATCCATATTAAACATACTTTAGCTGTACTTTGGCTGTTTTATGAATCATTCCCTCTATTTTGCATTTATTTATTATTGTCCTGGTTTTCCTTGTTTTCTGGCAAGGTGTGTACTTACGACGTCCATTCAGTCCCATGCCAGATTAGTGAAGAGTGATTTGATTAATTTATCTATGTAAACCAAAGTTATCCAAGAATATCTTGATTTCATTGAGCTCTGCCAAGTTTAAAATAAGAAGCTACAAGGAACATAAAAGCCAAGCACTATTTCATTCATGTTTTATAGAGGATGAAGTTTGCGGAATCTGCGTTGGGGGAAGTTGAAGATGGTCTGGGAGGTGCTGTCTTCTCTGCAGATTTTGGAAAGGATTTCATTCCTCTGCATGACTTCATGTGCTTGTGCATTCTCTCTGGCCTGAACTTCTTCCCACATTGCCTGCAATCATGGCATCAAATTACTCAATCATGCTTCGGTGTGTGAAAGAGATATTTAGTTGCTATTACATTAATTCAAACATCATTTTTATTCTTATAAAAAAAGTCAACTTGATTGTTGAATCTGACTCTGAATAACTCATGCCACTTGTCAGAATCTGCAGGGAAGGAATTTTGACTTTGTTTATTCTAGTTTAACTTCCACTAGTCAGTGGTTATCCTGTTATCTCCCACTAAAATCACCATAATTTCCAGCATAACTATTCGTTGACTGAATTTGATTTATATTTTGGTTCTCAAACATGCGAAGACTTTTTAATTTGACTTGTCACGCCTTAAGAAGGAAAATGACAATATGACCTAACCAATAGCTTGCAACGTTTAAGTTTTGAAAGACTAAATTGAGAAATTCCCCTATCGTTGAAGATCAAAACCATCAAGTCCCTCTTGTTGAAATGGTAACAAAAGATGGATCCGAAGAGAGGTTGACATGTTTAGTCACTTACGAGCATGTTGGTCCACCAAATGGTCGGGGATGATTTTGACTCATGAACTCGCCTGGCTTCTTCTTGTTCTTGTTTGTTTCACCCCCATCATAGCTCCTTCTGCAAAAAAACGAAGCTCAATGCATCAAATCCCACAATTTCTCGTTACTAAGAGATTATTACATAAAAAGTTACAATGTTTCATAAGATCAAGCACATGGCCCCACATCACTCATTAAAAAACCTTCAAGCGGATATATTAATACATAACAAAAAAAAGAGCCTAATTTAAGACGAATATCTAAAATCAATATACTATTCACAGAAGACATCCAATTGGCTGCGCCTATGTTTATTGATACATCGATACTGATTTACAAGGACGTGAGCTTATATAGAAACAGACAAAACTTGTGTAAATTCTAATATACTAATATGTCCATTGTCCAGCAAAATATTAATCATGTTTTTATTTTTTTCAAGAAAACTCAATAAAAACTGGACGTGATTTTTTTATCACTTGTAATTTTCTCACCTGGCTTCATATTGCTGTTGTTTCTGATGACTCCAGGAATTTGCAAAGCCCCTAGCTGATTCTCCCAATCTATCTGCTTTACAAATATCAGAACCAAGTTCATCATTAGACTTGTTTGGTCCTTTTTTGTTCAACATGACTAGAACTGCGTCATTGACATCCGAATTCCCACATGTGATCAAGTTGCGAAACACAATAGAACCCTTCGTTGAATAGCTTCTGCCCTTTTCAAAAGAGAATTTTGATGAAGTTGAAGACGATGACGACGTAGAGAAAGATGAATCATCAGGTGTATCAGTTTTGTTATTGTTCGTCATCGTCTCATCTTTTGTCTTCTGTTTCCTACTCTTCTTGTACAACAGATTTTGATAAAAAGAAGGAAACAAAGTGTAATTCTCAGCAGTCAACCACTCAGAGCATTTTTGTTCATCTGGGTTCTGTTTATTATCAACCTTGTCCCTTTCAAACTTAGAACAATCATATTCATCAGTTAAGGTTGACCTGTCAGATTCCTCCTGGCTAATTTCTGATGATACTTTCCTGGGAGCATCAGTTACTAAATCTGGGTATGTTTGAATCTTTGGTTCCTCTTCTGCCAAACATGGTTGCTGCTTTGGCATGGAAGCTTTCTTCTCAACAACAACACCAAGTGAACCAGTTTCTGCATAAACCAATACATTACATTTTTGGAAACAATATGGTTAGAAAATGGCAATGGAGGAAAAATTTTCTGGGTTTGTAGACATTATGGGTAGCCATACTTTATGTACAATTGGGTGATAAAAGTAAATTAATGAACTATAGAGAGGTACAGACCCAGTGGGGTAGGGTTGATTTGAGATCCTTTGAGGACGTATTCATTGTCAGAGATGGGGGTGATGAGGTCGTCATCCAACAAATCTTGCCACACATAACCAGCCTTGTACCTCCTGCCAATCAATATTGGTCAGTTAAAATTTCATCGCTGAAATAGCCGGTTGGATTGGTAGAGAAGAAAAAGAGAAACACAAATAGCCCCTTATTTTGATCCCCTCCTAACATGGGGTCCCTATTATATCTGTTTGTTTGTGACAGCTCACAAAAAAAAAAAAGTACCAGTTCATTGTCCTCCTGGTGTGCTGAAATAATACCAGAGAATTATCAAAGGGTAAAAGGTTCTAGAACAAAACATATTTTGGCCTTCAAAAAATGATCCTAATATGGGCCAAAACGGAATTTAAGTGAAGGAAAAAAGAGAAAATAACAAAGAATTGAGATGGGGTGGGATTGATTGAACCTCTTATAGGACCAAGCAAAAGCTTCTGGCAACTCCTTTCCTCTCAATTCACCAAGCCACCTCTTAACATCTGTTTAACACAAAGAAAATAAGTTTGAGAGAAACCAGATGATGAGAAGCAGAAAGAAACCAAAAAACTATGACTATTTTCAGAAGCAGATGAAGTATATGAGAAACTCTGTTTCCTTAAATATCAATCATGAGTTGAGAACCCAATAAGGCTAGTTTCAGAAAACAGAGAAGGCTGAAATGAAAGTGAAAAAAACAGAGGAAAACTGTGAACTTAAAAAAAAAAAAAAAGCTACCTCGGAGATAGACTCCATTACGAGCAAGATGGTGAACACGAATGAGATGAGGATGCTCAATACGACCACCCAATCGACTGAGAAAGTATATTACATGAAGTTTCCGAATCTCTCCTCCTCCAGGAGCTTTATTGGCTGCTTCCATGCCTAAACCTCTCTTTGCTTTTGTGTCTGCTGCAATATAACAAACACTCTGTAAACACAAAAATCAAAATTTGTCTCTTCTTTTCAGGCACACGATTAAGAATGAACCCCCCTTTTGTTATTAAATCCTTCATCTTGCGTCCATTCAAAAATATAATATAAAAAACATAGAAAGCTGCTACAATATAGAACAACACCCTCAAGAGATCTTTGTCTCTGTGCCGGCCCGCTCTACAAAAAGCAGACGATGATAACAGAACACAACATAACCTTCTTGTATGATTAAAAAAAAAAAATCAATTCATTACCCTATGATGTGAATATAATGCAGGCCTGCTGTCTAATACACAAGCCTGTGTGTGTTTTTATATGTGCAGGAAGGAAGGGGAGATAGATAGAGAGAGAGAGAGAGAGAGAGAGGCACTTGTCTGTATTTTAAGCAGGAAACAAGAAGTATAATATTGTCTGAGGAAATAAAAGAAAAGTGGTAATCATCGAGACAAGAGTTTAGTAAGCAAGTGATTGGAATATTACTGTGGATTATGGAACGCAGTTACCTTTTACCTCCACCTTTCTTGCCACAGAGAGAGAGAGAGAGAGAGAGAGAATTAGAATTGACAAAGTTTTTGGAGGCTATAAAGAAGAGGAGGAGGATGAGGATCATTATCTGATTTCTCGAGATTGAATCATGGTGAATTCGTTGAATATATTTATGACAGGGTAATATGTGGAATATGGCCTGCTTTTTTACCAAACTTGCTATTATTCCCTAAAAAGGTCATTTCTGTAACTATATATATATTTAGACTAAAGTATACTTGTAGTCTTTTAAGTTTATATGAGGTATATTTTTTGTTCCTTAACTTTATAAAGTACTCCTCCGGTCCTAATTATAAGATAACATTTGAGAGTTAGTTTTGGTCCTAATTATAAGACAACATTCTAATAATTGTCAATTTTTTTTTCCTAAAACGCCCCTATTTTATTCTCTTAAGTGTGTTTGATTTTTTATGAGTAGATATATGTGGACGTGTATACTCTTCCAGTCAACGAAACTTTTAGATATATGTGTGTGTGTGTATCTATGTATGTATATATGTGTGTGGCTACACACAAATATATATAGACACTATAACACACACACATATGTGTGTGTCTACATATATATATGTATGTATATGTGTGTGTGTCTACACACATATATTTTGTGTGTGTGTGCGCGCGCACATATATGTGTGTATCTACATATATGTATGTATGTATATATGTGTGTGTCTACACACATATATTTTGTGTGTGTGTGTCTATATACAAATATATATGTGTGTGTGTGCACACAAATATATATAGACACACACACACACACACATATATATATATATGTGGGTGTGTGTACTGTGTGTGTACATATATGTATATTTGAGTGTGTCTGTCAATATGTGTGTGTACAAATATAAACACACACATATATACATGTATATCTTTGTGTGTGTGTGTGTGTGTGTGTTTATGTGTGTGGGGTGTGTGTGCCTATATGTGTCTATATGTACACACACACACACACATATATATATGTGTGTGTGTGTTTGTGTGTATGTATATGTATACACATATATATGTATATATAGTTAGACCATTATTTCAATTAGATAGCATGTGAAAAAAAAAAATTAGGTTGGATAGGCATGTGGTAGGAGTTATTTATTTACTTTTACTTAGGTCATTTTAAATTTATATAAGGACATTTTAGGAAAATGAGTAAAATTAACTAATTTAACTTATTTCCTTAATCCCCCCAAAATCGGTTAAATATGTTTTATAATTAGGACCGGAGGGAGTATATTTTTGGTCTTATAATTCTAATACCGTTAATTTTCGTAACGGAAAATGCAAACTCAAGTGATAACAATATAAATTTAAGTGATGATTTTGTAATTAAATGTGATTAAACTTAAATTTAAAATATGGGTAAATTGAAGAATATATAAAATTTGTGTAATTAAATGCTATTAGTCATCACTTGATTTTGTTGTTGTTCAAAAAAATCACTTGATTTCGCTATGTCAGTATTTTCCATTAGTAACATTAATGGTGTTAGAATTTTAGGACTATAGGTATAATTTATAAAGTTAAAAGACTAAAAGTATATCTTATGTAAAACTTAAAGAACTAAAAGTATACTTTAACTTATATTTTAAAAAACCTTTATGTTGAACTTTTATTAAGTTAAAATCACACTTTCTTACTAAATACCTTACAATCTAATGATATGAATGTTCCCTTATAAGTGAGAAGTCGTGAGTTTGATCCCGTTTGTAGCTCAGGCCGTTTAGTACCTACCCACTCTTATAACTAATAAAAATTGGGTTAAGGACCAAAAATACCAACGAACTATTGGACCAGGACCACCCAGCACAGCAAACTATTTTTTGGACCAAAAATACCAACAAACATTTTAAAGAGGAGCGCTCAGCACAACGGAGTTAACACCGTTAACAAAAAGTTAACCTCCGTTATCTAAGGTGCAGATTAGCCAACGAACTCTTATTTCGGGAGCGCCAAAGACAAAATTCTAAATTTTACTAAATTAAATAATTTTTCTTAATTGTCATTATTCAAAACTACTTGTATAGATATCCATGGACAAAAATTATTCATTATTTAATTTTTTCAAAATTATAATTTGCTAAAATAAACAAAAGTTTTAATTAAAAATATAATTATATGATTTAAATAAAACTCAAGGTGTTTTATATTCTTTTCTTTCGATTTTGCCGATAACTTAATTATATTCAAGATAGATAATGTATCGTTGGGAATAAGTTATACGGCAATTGACACAATTGAGCTTTAAGAACTACTAACCTAAATTTCTTGCTATAATTTAAAGAGGGAAACAAATTAGACTTATAAATTTAGATTAATAAGACTTATATTTAGAAATAAAATAAAAATAAAAGGGAGAATTACACTCAGGTCCCAAGGAAGGAAAAAAATTACAAAAAAGTCCCTTGAAATCATAAAATTACAAAAAAGTCCCAAGAGAATTTTTGTTGTAAATACATACAAATATTTACAACATGAAAAGTATATATTTACAACAGGAAAAATATATATTTACAACAACACGAAAAGTAATTTTCATTCCGTACAAATAATATCAAAAAAGTCCCAAACCATTTACAACAGAAAAAATATATATTTACAACAACATTTAAACACACGACCATTTACAATGAAAAAGTATGTATTTACAACAACATTTAAAAATTCTGTACAAATAATATAAAAAAGTCTCAAACCATTTACAACAGAAAATGTATGTATTTACAACAGGAAATGTATGTATTTACAACAAAAATTTCCTTGGGACTTCTGGGTAATTTTGTGATTTCAATGGACTTTTTTGTAATTTTTTTCCTTCCTTGGGACCTGAATTTAATTCTCCCAAAATAAAAATCATGATAGAGTAAAAAAATACATACATAAATTTACTCTAATTTATTTAAATCATATAATTATATTTTTAATTAAAAATTTTGTTTATTTTAGCAAATTATAATTTTGACAAAATTAAATAATGAATAATTTTTGTCCATAGATATCTATACAAGTAGTTTTGAATAATGACAATTGAGTTGAGCAAAAAAAGAATAATGACAATTGAGAAAAAATTATTTAATTATTAAAATTTAGAATTTTGTCTTTGGCGCTCCTAGAATAAGAGTTCGTTGGCCAATCGCACCTTAGATAACGGAGGTTAACTTTTGTTAACGGTGTTAACTCCGTTGTGCTGAGCGCTCCTCTTTAAAATGTTTGTTGGTATTTTTGGTCCAAAAAATAGTTTATTGTGCTGGGTGGTCCTGGCCCAATAGTTCGTTGGTATTTTTAGTCCTTAACCCATAAAAATTCACACTTTCTTCATACGATTCGATTGTGATTTCACCTTTATTATTCTTGGGCAAATGTGGTAGAGTCAAGTCATTTTAATTTTGGTTTATTCGATTTAAAGTTGTTACTATGTAGAAAAATGTTAATAAAGTTTTATATAGAAAAATATTCATATTAAGAGAATATGGATTAATTACCAAAAGATCAAAACAGAACCTGAATTGTCGCAAATGAATTTCTCTCTGGTGTTTATGAAATTATGTCTATTTTTACGAAAAATGAAATACCTGATTTAATTTGAACGATACTATAAACTTTGAATTGAAGTCACATTTGGACAAGGATTAATATAAAATTATGAGATAATAAGGAAAAGATCAAAAGTAAATAACCTTCCATTCATTTCGTTATTATTCATCCAACTTGTTCAAATGTTAAATGTATGTGGTGATTTCTTTCTGTAGTTTACATTGAAATAAAATAAATTCACATTTGGTGATTTTCTCTTAGGTGTTTTTCCCCTCTAATTAGAGGGATTAAGCATTTTTTTAATTTTTTTATATATTTTATTTATTAAGATTAGATTATATGCTGCATCTTAAAAAAAAATTGCACTTAGTATCTCAGATTAATTAATTTCCAGGATATTGGGGTTACAAGAAAAATATTTCTTAATGCAAGACTGAAAATTAATTAATTTGAGATATTGGGTGCAAAAAAAATTTCAGGATCCATCATATAATCTAATCTAAATAACTAGAATATATAAAAAATTAAAAAAAATGCCTAATCCCTCTAATTAAAGGGAAAAACACATTGTATCAAAAAAAAAAAAAGGAAAAACACCTAATGTGATGGCTGAATGGATCGGGGGTTCAATTCCTTTTGGTATGTATGGAGAAGGTTATTTGGCTAGCACCAATGCCCCTTCAGGACGACTGCGATGCGAAGGAGGATTAGTCTTTTCTGTCGGCGGAGAATACCCCCTAATTTCTATCCAAAAAAAAAAATTGCCTGAATGGAATTATTCCTAATCTCAATGCAATTAAGTTCATAAATGAAATAACAAATTAACTGCCGGTAATGAGCAAGTATTCTAGGCGTGATTAATTATATATATCAAAATATCAACATTAAATCTTTTATGTTATGCTCGTGATTTTGGCCACATATTATTTTATGCATATCATGCGCGTGGCCCAAAAAGTCAACCGTTTATACTTGGAAAAAAAAAAAGTAAGTTTGGCATGAAATCATTAGGGGAAATGGATAATTAGTAATCAATAAGTGAATTATATTAATAAAATTTATATTGGACCACGAAGAAAACTCAGTTTAGAATATCTTTTATTTATAAATTGGACTTGAAAATATTATAAAAACTCTAACTCTAAATGGGCATACACGCATGATACATGATCAAAATTTAAGCCTTTACATAAAAACCAGACATAATTGAGGACAAATTATTCAGACAAAACAAATCATGCGAAAAAGAACATATAGGTAGGTACAAATACAATACACATGGTATTAAAAATTATGAAAAATTAAATCAAATTATCCATTAAGCATAATCATTTAAATTGAAGAATGAAATTTCATGTAAGAAAAATTAGGGAAAGTTGAAATAGTGCAAGAAAATTCCTTAGATTGCCATTTAGGTGATGAGAGGTAGAAGTTGTTTTTCCGAAGTGATTTACGGTATACGAAGTAATTATGTAAGAAGAGTTTTATCTCAAATTACGTATATGTATTTTTTCAATACTAATTCACACAAAATAAGGATATAAAAGATACCTTGTTGGAATGGAGCTGAGAGTTTGGGAGACCCATGACATTAGTTTTGTCTTTTGTCCCTTTGTTCCTTCTATCTCCGTAACCGTATATCAAATTCACACCAATTTTTTTGTGAAAAAAAGAAGAAGAAGGGAAGTCTTCATTGTGGGGAATTCAATATCACTGATCCTAGTCTCTTTTAATTAAATCACATATATCAATGAGAGGTGATTAGTTTAATAATTATGAGATAAATATTCAACTTTATCCTCATTTATGAATGAGTATCTTTTAACTTTTTATTCTTTCTCTATTTTCATATGTACAATTAGTAAAGGTAAAATTGTCACAATCTCATTTATTACTTTGAAAGGGGACTTCTAAATAGGACCAATTTTTTTTTTTTTTTTATCAAAGTGGATTTATAAATAAAACCAGAATGGTACCTTCAAATCGATCCGTTGATTATAATAGTAAAAATGATTTCTATTATCTTTATTACTACCTCCGGTCCTAATTATAAGATCTAGTTGACTTTTTTTGGAGATATTAAGGAAGCTAAATAAGTTACTTAATCATTTCATATGTTATGTTTTCTTATATTATATATTAGTTTATTATTCAAATTATTAAGTTTGAAGAAAAAAATAAAAATAAAAATACTCTAAGCTAATTTAATTAGATTCCTTAATCTCTCCAAAAAAGTCAACTAAGTATTATAATTAGGATTGGAGGGAGTGTTATTTATTATAAGGTGTTTTTTTAGTTGTCAAACTTTTTCTTCTTCACTTGTCGTTGCTACCCTTCTTTACTAACCTCCTTTACTTGTCCGTTGTATTTTCTCTCTCTCAACACAAATGTTGAAACCTTTTGTGTCGTATATAGTTTTCATTTCTTATTTGCATATATCCTTTCATGAAGACCCTTCAAAGACTTCTCATCTGGCTGGTTGTTTGTGTCATTGTGTATGGTCGATCCTTTTAAAGACCCATTCTCATTTGGTTAAAAATTTGGTAATAGTAATTGTAAAAGGTCAGATTGTCGCTTTAATTTGGAGGTTGTTTGGAGAAAAATTAATGTGTTAGGAAGTTTGATTTATATTAATGCCTCCACCCTTAGTATAAAACATATTTGTCTAATTTAAATGGATTAGATACATAAATTAAGTTAGTTAATATAACATCTGTTTTTTAAAATACCCTAGTAATTTTCCTTAATTTTTCAATTTTCTCTCATTTTTTATTATTGTTGAAAAAACATTAATAGAGGTAAATTAGAAAAAGGTTGACAAATATAAAAAATATTTATTCTATCTATAATCAGGATCAACTTCTTAAATATATCTATTACGAACTAGAGGAAGCAAGCTAAGTATATGTTTTGAAGTGTGAATCAAATGTTTGTTAAAATGCTAAAAAAGAAAAGAATTGATAGTTTGAACATCACAATCAAATTAAAGAGTTTGTTGATGATTGGTGAACCTGATTATTTAAAAACTTTTAAATTTATTACTTGATTGAATGCTCACCTCTTAAAGGAACTTGACTCTCTAGTGTGTAATAAGACCATATAGTTTAATTTTAATTTGATAAAAGATGTATTGATCAGAAAATTGGAGCAATTGTTTTAAATAAATTTATACACCACTTATGTGATATTAATGTATTGATGAAATTATATAGGTGATAATAGTACGAGAAAATTAATATCATTTTCAATATATGCTTTTTTTGGGTCAAATCATACTTATATTAATACTCAAATCAAAAGATACATCAAAGGATAACCATTACAACTGAAATAACATGAACAATTATAACTGAAATAAATAAACCAGAACAAGAACAACAAGAACACAAACATATAAAACAATACAAACCAAATGAAAGAGAAACTAATAACCAAAATTACTGAAGATGTAGGAAAATAAGTAGTTTCAGAGATTGCACCGGCTTCCTAGACATTCAAGGTTAGAAGTGACAAGGAAGAAGGTGTTGGTTGCAAAACCCACCCTAACGGGCACACCTTCTTATAAGGATTAGCTGCAATTAGGCCAGCTACACAATCACCCCAAAATGGAGCAAGAATCAGAAAAAATCCAACCTCAAAAAGAAAACAAATGAAGTTCTTAACAAAGCTTATTCTCCTCCAATCAAGTAAATCTGGCAAAAGCCTACCGAACAAACTAAGACCAACACTTGTGATTTCGATTCGCCACCAACAAACAATCCTAACAACAATGGCCCTCTGAGAAGTAAAACATATAGCAACAAGGACCATCAACACAACCCTATCCCCAAAAACACGAATCTGAACCACAACAAAAAACACCACAACTAAAAACCAAAAACACAAATAACACAGTAAAAGACCTTCCCTTCTGCCACCGGAAACCGTAGGGTCGCTGGAGACCGCCTGGACGCCGGAAAACGCCGGGGAGGAAGAGGCCGAGGAAGAAGTCCTAACATAGGATCCAACTCGATCAAGACAGATCTGGATCGGGAGAGGAAAAGAACCACCGCCGCACAAAGAAAACAAGGGGACGCCACAGCTGGAGTGGTGGTGAGGACGGAGACCAGAGGATAGCCGGCGCCGGTGAAGATACGTGGACGCCGCTATATTTCCCTGTTCCGAACTAAAACACACCTTCTCCTCCAAACTCTTCAAGCACCAATCTACTTCCATACTACGGTTATGGTACAGGAGGAGGCTCGCCGCCGGCGAGCTAGAAACCCTAAGATAGAGAAGGCCAAGAGAGAGAGTTGTGAGAGAGGGAGAGAGCGTTCAATATATGTTGGTTACACACACTCAATTAACATAAGTCACTTTCTATAAAAATATTTTTATTCGTGATATAAGTCATTTGGAGATAAATTAATACTTATTTACCAATTTTTTCTTGTAACTAATGCTTAATTGTCACTCCTACTATTTGTATGTCTTCCAAAATCTCATTGAATAGTTGTACAAAATTCAAATAAAAAAATGAATAGGGGAAAAATTGAAGAATTTGTTTAATTTGACAAATAATGTAACAAATGTGAAAATTAGTATTTTATAGTAGTGACTAGTGACAATTAAACTAAGGTCTACGTTTTAAAAAGTAATAGATAGTTACTTTAGCCAAATGTAGGAGATAAACGTATGCCTAGCAATATAATAGGTTGGCTATAGAACCTTCAAAAGATAAAGAAATGATTTATTGCTCATCTGCAAGAGCGAGACTAGGTCATCAACCAAGAATGGATAATTTTGCTGCCTTGCCTTGAGCAAGACAATCCAACAACCTATTATTCAATTTTAAGCATTAGTCAATTTAGAGGTCATGAATTAAAATATTTCAAGGAAATTAAATGAAAAGTTAGCGTTTGATTTTATATCCATGTCTTTTCATTCCTAGAATTTCATGTAAGGAAGAACTAAAAAAAAGCCACCCTAATAAATGAATGGAACAACCTTATTGTGACAAGTTTTCTTCATTAACATGACCAAAACATTGTATTTTCTAGATGATTCTGATTTCACAAACATATATAAATAAATCTCAGCCACTATCTCTTTGTTTGGGCTTTATGTCGACATCATGCTGCCTCTGGTTTTTATTCATTATAAGAACTTAATTATTTACATATATTAAAGGATTAGACTTTTGAGTTGGTGTTAAAAAGGTACGTTTACGCAAGTCGAAATAAAACTTTTCTCATAAACTTACTTTTTATATCATAAATTACGTTGGAAAAGTAGTTTCTACCGCTAATCTAAACATACACTGATGCTAGGTACTTTTCTTAGGTCTTTCATAGGTTGTGAGTTCAATCTTCTATGAAAATCATCAGCATGTGAATTCCTTCTTTTAAGTAAACGGTATTGAAAAGGGATTTGGCTAAAATCAAATAAATAGTTTGGAGATTATGCAGTTAATTAATGAATATAAGACAAAAGGACATTCAGGAAAAAAATAAATACTTTTAACAAATAGTCATATATCAATGAGCATGAGAAATGGTCTTATAAAGATGTACAGAAGGAGCATATAAAAAAGAGAGACTAACATTAAAAATTCTTGTATAGGTTCGATCAGTTGATCAAATTCTAATAAATTTAAGTGGATGGAAAGGAGATATAGTACTGTTACGTAGTGGATCCTTCAAGTTTGAATTTGGTGAAGTCACATTTTTTTTAATAGGCCAGTTGTGAAGTTAAGAAGGGCCAACAGAAAGCTTAAATATATGAATGGACAATGTTAGGAAGGCTAATTTCACCAACCTTAGGAATGTCAACTCCAAAAGAAGGCTTTCTTTTCTGATATGACCAAAATAAGGCTTTCTGGTCAAAAGGGAAAAAAAGCTCCAAAAGAAGGCTTGTTGTTGGACAACTTGTCATTTCTCCATGACTTAGGCCCAACAACAATGTCAGATTCCTACGTAATAATTCTCAATACATAATACTAGTAATTGGTTTTCAGCATTTAAAAAGGTACTTGTATTAATACTTTAAACACATGACTTGATACAATAAATGAAAAAAAAAAACGAATATAATGACGGGGGATGAACATGGCCAAAACAAACCAAATATAAAGAAAAACTAAACACCACCCATTGAAGAGCTGAGAATGGAAGTATCATCTGTGACTGCATCGGCCTCCAGAACATCTAAGGTTAGAAGTAGAATGAAAGAATGTGTTTGTTGCAAAACCCGTCCTATAGAGCATACATCCTTATAAGCATCAACTATAAATAGATCAGCTACACAATTGTCCCGTCTTAGATAAAGAACATAGAAAACCCAACCTAAAAAAAAAAGACAAATGATATCTTGAAGAACACTTCTGCTCCTTTATTCAAACAATTCTGGTGAGTTCGACCACATACCGAGCAACGCCTCTTGATAATGCCTATGGCTAACATTAGCGCCTTGGATTCGCAACCATCGAACAAACCTAACAATGGTCCTTTAAAAGGTATAGCATATAACTGCTGTGACCATTGACAAAACCCTTCCCCCAAAAACACGAATCTGAGCCACCAGGTGAGGATCTAATCTATCAATGTTCAAACTACCATAAAACTAAGAGAAGTCATAATCAGATTCCGTAGAATTGTTTATTGCCTGAGAAACATAAAACACCATCACTAAAACCCAACACCACAAAAAAGTAAGAAAAGACTAATGTTCCCTCCGCCGACGGAGACCGCCAGGGAAGGAGACACAGTAACAGTACCTCACACAAAGGCATAGAATAAAGCTTCCACTGCCTCAAGAAATTAAGTTCTGGAGAGAGATAGGAAAAGTTCACCCCAGAGACGAGAGAGGACCACAAGCACACATAGAGTAACAATATAATGAAGACGGAGAACAGAGGAAGGCCAGTGGCAATGATGATAGAAGCTCACCACTGTGTGTCTCTGTTTCGATCTGAATATGGCAGCTCTATCTCTCTCAGGCGCTACCAGCTTCTGATTCTCCGAGCTCCAATCTGCTTCTCTATCGCGGCTGTGGTTCGGGATGATGCTCACCGGTGGCATGGACGACGTCGATGAGAGAGAAACCAGCCTAATGTCTTGGGAAGTCTAGAGAGGATGTTAAAGCTTCTCTCTCCTTCAACACTTTTTTGCGGGCCGTTTTCAGCATTCCATATAATTGTTAATGTAGTTATAATGTTACGTATAAGTGTTAACTATGGATTGAGCTTTTGTATATAGTTTTTAGAACAAATATAAATATCTTAACACCCCTTTAAATGAATATATTTTGTCAAAAAATGATGTGAGTTGTGAAAACTAGCGTCATCTGTGCGTGTGAAGGTCTAGGGTTTCTCCTAGGTTGTCGAAGCGGGGTCTTTGTTTGTGGTCTCTCAATGGTGAGAGAGTCGGCAGAGGTGGCTAGGGGCTTAGGCTGATGCTTGATGGAAGTGTCGCCGAGCAAGGAAAGGAAGGTGGTCGGCAAAGGCGAGATCAGAGATGGATCTGGTTACGGTCCTCTTTCTCTCCCATCCTCTTCCTCATTTAAGTCGTTGGATGAAAAGATGAACGGTGTAGATTTTTTTAAATAATTTACCATATGCAGTTCACGCTACTACATGTGGTAAAAATTTAAATTATTAGGCAGAATAAGAAAGTGGACGGTCCACTGCAGTGGGCTGTAGTCGGATCCATCAGAGATTGGGGTAGCTTCTTGACTTGCTAAAATAAGGGTTTGTGAAATGGGAAAAGGGGTTTCTAGGTTTGGAGGCTGCGAATCAAAGGTTCTACAAGGTCCTTGAAGCTAATTGACTTGGTAGCATGAAGATGGCAGGGAAAGATTTTGAAAGGGGCTGAGGAGTCGAAGTGGGTGTATGAAGCTTTGAAGATGGCTGGGAGCAAGACTCTGATGAACCTGAGGTTTGGTGCGCTGAAGCTATGGAATGGACAAAGTTTGGGATTGAAGGAAGCTTCTCCGGCGTTGGCTTCCCCTTTGATGCTAGGTGGCTGGCTCACAGCCACCCACACGCCATGAGGGCTACTTCTTGGTGCTACAAAAGGTGGGGGGTTTCTCTGGTAGTGATTTTGGTGTCTTGGTTATCCCTGTTAGTTATTAGGATTATGCTTTATGATTTGTTTTTAGCTTCCCTTTGTGGGTGTGTCTTGTTTGTTCTGTTTTAGTCTGTTCTAATGGGTAAGTTTTGTTTGTGTTGGAAGCTTGCTTACTTCTGCCATGGTTGCTGGTTTCATGGTGTTTGGCCTAAAACTCCATATAGTCCTTCACCCTTCTTTAAAAGGAGGTGTGTTTGTAGCTACTTTTGAGATCACGTCTTTGAACAACTACCCTCTATTGCTCTTTCCTCTAATCATGATGTCTCGTCTAGCTTCGTGGTCTTTGTTGGCTTTGGTTCCATACTTCCATCTGTTTTGTTTCTAGTTCTGGTTTAGTATTTGTATTTGGTTTTGATACTCCTTTCTGTCCTAATTATAGTACATATTTAACCGATTTTGAGAAGATTAAGGAAAAAAGTTAAATTAGTTAATTTTATTCATTTTCCTAAAATGTCCTTATATAAATTTAAAATGACCTAAGTGAAAGTAAATCAATAGCTCCTACCACATGTCTCTCTCCAACCTAATTTTTTTTTCCACGTGCTATCTAATTGAAATAATGATCTGACTATATATACATATAGACACACACATACACATATATATGTGTGTGTACATATATCGACAAACACATATATGCACACACACAGTGGTTGTAATACCCCAAAAAAATACGTATCTTAATTTGGTAAGATTATACCTATAGAAAGTAGGTGAATATGGGGTATCAAATAATAAGATATAATTATCTTATTTTCTAAGGAAAAATCTCTCGGAAATTAGAGAATTTAAGGGCCAAAGTGCCAAATGATCAAAATGCCCTAAGGGACATAACCGATTTAGGAAAATTGTGAAAAATCCTAAAAGTCGGTGAAATAATTATTTGAATAAATGAGAGTATGTTATCTCTAATTAGGTAATTTATTAAGTTACAAACTTGGAGAAATTGTAGAAGAATACTCAAAAAGTAAGGAAATGACCATAATACCCTTGCGATTATGGATGCAGAATAATGCAGAATGCATGAAAAAAATCTCATGTTAAAGCAAAGGTTAAGAGGTAATGTGGTATTCTAATTAAGAAAATTACTAAGCAGTGATAACTGAGTGATTAAGTATTTATTAGCAAATTACTTAAGCACAAGTATAGAAAATTCGGAGATGATTATGTAAAGCTCCAAAATTAGTGATAAATGGCTAAAAATTAGCATAAATATATTGGTTAATTAAAAATTTGAAGGAAAATGGATGAGTTTAGGTATTTTTAAGCCTAAATGCAAGAATTGACCAATAGGAAAATGTTGTGAGAAATTATGTAAAAATAATTATTTAATTAATTAAATAATTAATTAAATAATTAATAAAAAAAAAGAGAAAAGGAAGAAAATAAAAGGGGAAAAACGAAATAAATAAATAAATAAAAATGAAAATGAAATAGAACCCAAGTTGGCCACTTGCAACATTATTTTAATATTATAATTAATTAAAGCAAAAATTGTGAATAGTAATTTTAAAATTAGGAAACGGATCCTATCTAGAGATCTAGGAATAGGAATTCCAAAGTCAAGGTAGAATAATGATCGGTGGAATCTGCCGAAGTCTTCAACGGGTAAGTCTTTCGGGTTTTAGTCTTTAGTTTTTAGTCTTTAGTTTAACAGTTAGTAAGGCTAGAATAGTCTTTATTTTTATGATTTGGGTATCATATGGGAGGGCTATTTTAGTCTTTATTTTCAAGAATCATAAATGCGTCGAAGTTCTGGCGAAATTTTGGGAAGAAAATAGCCTATGTAGCGGAAGCGTTGGCGAAATTCCGCCAAGTAGGGGTATAGGGGCAAAATGGTAATTTTTACCTAAAATGCCAGTTATAATGTCAAATTACTAATGGAAGTGACATTATTCTCATAGGATATCTGAAACGTTAATTCTGTTGCCGTTCTACGCCCGACGTGCATTGTTTCACGATTTTCCGTAAAAGTACGGTTTTAGTAAACGTGCTAGAAATACCGTAATCCGTCAACGAAGGTACGTTCGCTGCATTGGTAACCTTAACTCGATGTTTATTGTATGCATATGTGTATGTTGTCGTACTCGATTGTCTTGTTGTTATGTCATGCCTATTATGCATCATGCACGTACTCAGATTGTACTATTATGCATACTTTGATTGTACTATTGTGCGTACATCCGATCATTGTACTATTGTACGTACATCCGACTGTACTATTGTCTATACTCCGATTGTACTGTTGTCTATCATCCGACTGTATTGTTATTGTTATACATATCATTATGTATATCCTATGTCGACCATAGTAAATGTTGCCAAGAGTCTATGAATATACATTGTACATATATGATGTATGTAATCATGAGGTTAACAGTTACCCGAGATCCAATGTGGTAAATTGGATCTCGGCTCTTAACATAGCGTCGAGTTCGGGAGGACCGAGGATCGAGGAGAAGGACAAGCAAGACGCCTAGGAGTAGCGGTGAAGACTTCTTTCTGTCATTTCTTTTGAAACATACGTATCATTGTTTAAACAGCAAAACATGTTACCATGGGTATTTTAATATATATATCAGTTACTCAATCGCTCCGGTGCACTACTCTGATCATTTTGAAATGATATTTGAAAAAAAAAAAATTATACTGCTTTAGAAAAGTCGGGATGTTACAGTGGTGGAGTCAGGATTTAGAGTTTATGGGTGCATAATTAGTGTTGGGGTTTGGGGGTTCGGGGGCAGCGCCCCCGATTTTTTTTTTTTTTTTTAAAGGTAAGTTTTAAATGATTTGAGATTGTATAGTTGACATTTTCTGAAAGGAAAAAAGTTTGACAAGATTAAGGAACATGTTTAAATAAACTTCCCTCCCCATGCCTTAGCTATACACAAAACTCTCAAGCCCCATTCTTCTTTCACACAATTCATCAAATACCTTATAGGCATTTAAAAATAACCCAATAAGCATGTCTCTTAATTATCAAGCTACACATCATAAACTACCAGGGTTGGGTTTCTCTCATTATCTCTTTCTCATTATCCCTCATCATCTCTAAATCCTATCCATCCAATCAACCACAATACCACTTTAACCTTTCTCTCACATTCCCAATCAATGACCCAGATGAGCTAATGAGGGAAAATGAGAAAATGGATGAGGAGAGAATCCTCTTCCAAACTACCAAGCATCTTTGCCAAAAGGGAAAACATGTTTTCTTAAGTATTATCCAAACCACCTAATGCATAAAAACAAACTCACAGGACTTGATCATCCTTACATTCATTAATAAATGCAAAATCCTTAAATTCCAGATACAATTGAACATTAAAAGAGAATGAAATCCAACTTGAAAAAAATGATTTTATCTTTCTGATTTTCCTCATGACAGCCCAAAAAAATGGTAATAAAATACCTCACAATTGAAGCTCTTTCCCCCTCAACGTTTCAGCTAATGGAAAAAGGGATAACCAAGGTGTTCGAACCCGGGACCTTTACACAGATGGCGAAAGCTTTAACCAATTAATCCAACCAGATCTATTGTAATAAGATTCCTTCACAAAATATATATATTTTAAATTTTTTATGGGTTCACTTGCTCCCATAGAAAATAGTGTGCATCCGCCCCTACACACACACACCCCCACACACATATAAACACACACACACACAAAGATATACATGTATATATGTGAGTGTTTATATTTGAACACACACACATATTGACAGACACACACAAATATATATATATATGTACACACACATATTGACAGACACACAAATATACATATATGTACACACACCCACACACACATATTATAGGTATATGCTAATATAATTAATTAAGAACTCGTAGACTCATTCAATGGGAAAATTATTGTCAGTTGATGCTTTTGTATTTTCTTTGTAGGATGTTTGCTATCACTAACTATTTTAAATTTGAGTTATTTAGGTCAAACCTAGAGGTTGATTCACACTAGAGCACTTCACTCATCATTCTCCTACGATCAAGACCTATATATGCAGGATACTTTCTTAATCATAAGTCTTTAGCTAGAAGAATCTTCTTGCTTACAAAAACCTGCAAATTTATTTAAATAAAGAAAATAAGTTCCTTTCATTAGACTCAAGTTAGTTTCATGTGCATGTATGTATAAATTTGTATTTGGATTTTGGAAATTTTTAATTTATGTTAAGAAGGTATAAAACATAGTATTATTATTATAATAAGGCCTATATATATAGTCCTTTTTATTTTTGGGTGAACAGCTTGTATATAGTCTCTCATTAACATTGATAATTGAGAGCATACAAGTTTTTCGTCTTTTTGACAGGTAAGGAAGATGCTTATACCTATAATAAAAAATTGGGCAGCAACTAAAATAAAAAATTAAAATTAATTAAGATCGTGATTAGTTCAACTATAAACAGAAATTAATAAAAAATACATGTACTTGATTTTATTGCTATTTATTTATTTATAAACAAACACCAAAAAATTAGGGAAAATCTCACTCAATTCTCAAGAACAAGAAAATATATAAAAGAAGTTTCATAGTAGACTCCTCTAAAAAAAATCTTAGGAACCTCAGTGACATAGATGAGAGTTTGTCAATAGTCATTTTATGACTTATCAATATATTGACATACATTTGCTAGCGGGAGCTGGTTTAGTTAACATATATATGAATTTATCAATGGTTACTCTATGACTTTTCAATATAGTTACATACATTTATCAATAAAGTAAGTTTACATTTAGAATTTATATCACTGAGATCCTTATAGACTTTTTTTATAGAGGAATTTACACTAGGAATTTACAGAATATTATTACTCGAATATTTTTTTTTGCTTAAACATTAGTCGAATTCAAACCCTTATCATTAGTAACATTTCTAAGCATAGACTTTGTCTTTTCATTTTCATACTACTAACTAATTAATTTTCTTTTATTTCTTTTTTGATTCTGCAATTATCAATAGGCACGCGATGTGTGGTTGCCACTTGACACATCATGATAGCTACAACTGAGTTTGCAATTTATTTATTTATTTAATAATTGAAAGGAATACATATATTGTGTGAAAAGGAATACATTTCTGAAATACTGAATTAAAAATAAATTAATATATAACTCACATTAAAAAGAGACACTACTGATAATCAACGTAATGTCCCCCAAAAGGTTGGGCATGCAAATGAATGCAAGGCGACAAAGCCATCAGAGAGTTGAATTTAGCGTTCATCTTCGTACCAGCTCGACTTCAACTTGGGTCCGGTGGGACCTTCTTCTCCGAACAACTCATTCGGCAAAGAATGCCTAAATTTCTCAAACCCAGATCTCACATTCGCTGGCAACACGTTCTCTACTTTATCCAGCTCTTCTTCTATCTTATAGCTTATCTTCGGGCCCCACTCCCTCCGATAATTCAGCCACGCCGGCTCTGTTACCGCCGATCCCAAATACTCCCCTGAAACCACCTCAAATCCCTCCCCCAAATCCACAAACTTGTCGCTCTTCGCCGTGTCGTTTCTTATCCCAATCGCATTTGTCCCTTGAAGAACAAGCCCGTGTTTCGAGTACAACGCATGGCCGTTTAGGGAAGAATACGCGACGGGTTTGTTCTTACCGGGTTGGAATTCGAGCTCCGACGCGTCTACCCATTGGCCTCCGCTGTGTTGGGAGAAGTACACGCTCTTTAATTCGCCATTGAAGTTGCTGATTCTCAGGGTCACGTGTTCCCAGTCGCCTACGTGTTCACCGATTTTCCCCAGTGGGATACTATTGATGACGACCACTCTGGCTCTTGATGGGCCGTTGAATGGGTAGAAAATCCATGTGGAAATGTCTGTGAATGTTGCTCCAAACATTGGCTTTATGTGTAAGTATGCCTGAAAGCCCTGTAAATCTCCTCTTTTGACTCTGTCTTTGTTGGTTTCGTCTTGAGGCAGGTCAATCCAGTATGCTCCATCGTTTTCTCCTCCTTGAGGAAGGTTAGACCCAGATGGGTCTATGGCTACAGGTTTTGATGACTCTTCACCTCTGGTATAGAGTAATGCCCCATTTGAGAAATACCAGTTGACAGAAGAAGGGAGGTACTTTTCATCAGGATGGAGGTACATCAATGGAGCATAAGCTTCCATTAATGCTTGAACTTGGGGAAGGTTCGGCATGGAGGAGAAGTCAAGTTTATTGTTTTTCAAGCAAGGTAAAGAAAGAGTACTATTGTTTGCTCCATTAATTTGAGCAAGGAAAGTGCCAACAGGAACACTTGGATCTTTAACCTTTCTGTTGGTTGGTCTTGTGCTATAGATATTGAACCCATCTGATGATTCACTGCTGCTCTTGCCTGGTCCCCAAATCCATGAGTATCTCTCAGTTTGGTCAGTGAGATCTGACCTGACACACCGGATTCTATCGAGGGAAGGCTTCTCCGGCGAGGTGGTGATGACGTGGCCGACGGCGTTATAGCCATCAGGGGGTGTTGGTAACCAGACATAGCCTGTGTTGTCCTGCTTGATATCCAGAGAGTTGCTAGTCCATACCAGAGAGTAATCAACTGGTTTTGCTAGAGCCCCATTATTCTCAGAAGATGAATTTGATTTGGCCACAAGAACCCATCCAAAAAGAGTCTTGTTGTTTGGTTGGGCATAGCAACCTAGCATGGAGAATCCTTCAGGGATCGAAGCTGGTTCAAAGAAAGTAGCCCCAGCATTTCCAGATCCTCCTTCAAAAGTGGTCCAAATTTTGTTGAAGCTTGAGACTTGAGACACTTGCAGGTCGCCTAGATCGATGATTCCCCTGGCAAATCCATCACCTGCACACAGGAAGCAAGAGTAAACACAGACCATTTCAATGCAAATTAATGTTTCACAGAAACATTGGAACCATCCACAAGAATAAGAAGAAGGAAACAAAATGTACGAACCTTGGGGCCAAACTGGGTTATCAGCAGGAAGCTTGAATAGAGAGTCAATGGAAAGAACTTTTCTTGTATTCGAAGAAGACCGGTTCCCCATATTGTTGAGTTTATGTCAGAGGAGTTCGAATCTGTGTATGTATCGTGAATAAGGCTGGTTGGGTTTGAATATATGTGGTGATGATGAGGGGGTACAATAGTCAACACGATCGAAGATAATAATTCAAAAAAAAAAATTACAAATATAAAATCCATTTTAAACGTGGGGTTGCTCTTTTTTGTAAAGAAGTAAAGTGTTCCCATTACGTATACGAAACATCTTGTGCTTCCAAGTCCATAGCATTAATCCTCCAAGGAAACTTCATCCCTTCATTTTTTTTTTATAAAAAGTTAAAATGATATATTAAGAAACTTAAAGCAGTTTTATAAAGAAGCAAAAGTAACAGAACAAATAAAATGCTGGAAATAAAAAAGAAATATAGCAGAAGGGACAATGTCGACTTGGTAAATTCCAAATTTGCTTAAAAGAGCATGAATTTCTTGCATGATGATGTGTCTTCTGCCTTGAGTCTCTGAGTGGATAGTTATGAAACCTATATCAGCACAAGTGATAGTTGCTTTCCGAGATGGCCCTCCTAAAAAATAATCCAGGATTAATTGCCCACAGTAAAGCAGATTTCAAACATCTCGTATAAAATGGTAAACCAGCTTCACCAATGCTTTTACAGATAAATTGACTCAAAGGAGTGCCCATGTGACATGTGTAACAAATGCAAAACCAACATTTGTCCTCCTGAGTATTTTAAAGCAGAAGCTCCAATGATCAGCCTCTATTTTATCAACTCAAATAATTTTTGGAAGGGTGAAGGTGCGATTTGGCCAACAAAATATTGGCTCAGGAGCATCCAGCACAATTAACTATTAACTGGACCATAAATACCAACAAACTATTTAAAATGTTAAAATAGCACAATTCCGTTAAAAACAAATTAACTCAGTTAAAGAATTCATACAGATTCTCCGTGGCAGAATTATCATAAAGCTTTGCCCCATGCTCAGGTGCTCCAGTAGCCTTTATTACCAGCCACCACGGGCTCCTCTCACCATAGAATACCCTGTAATTCTCGTCCGGGGAAGCCAGTCCTACAATTAGAACCAGGCGTACATGGCAATAAAGACCATCAGTTGTTCAAAAGGAAACACAAGAAACCTCATCTAGTAAAAGTCAGTGACTTGTGCTATGGTTCAATCCAAAAACAATAATAAGATTCCATATCTACTCACCTTCATCAAGCATTATACCGATATTCAAATTCTTAAGGAACTCAGATTCAACAAACTTCCCTGCACCATCATGCCCACCAATCTCCTCATCAGGAGAAAATGCCAAGTAGATAGAGCGAAGAGGCTGGAACCCAGAAGCCTTCAAGCGGTGAACAGCTTCGAGGTACTGCATCCCGACGCACTTCATGTCCTGAGAACCTCGGGTGTATAGATGGCCGTTCTGGTCAATATGAGCACTGAAGGGGTCGTGCTTCCATTTGTCGATCTCAGACGGAACAACATCGGTGTGGGAGTAGAGAAGAATAGCAGGAAGATCAGGGTGAGTGCCAGGCCATTTTAGCAGCACCAAGGGCTTTCCTTTGACGAATTCGATGGTCTGAGATTCGAGGGAGATTGATTCGGCTTGGGAGACGAGGAAATCGGCAGCTTCGTAGTAATTTGTTTAATACGTAAGAATTCTTTAACGGAGTTAATTTGTTTTTAACGGAATTGTGCTATTTTAACATTTTAAATAGTTCGTTGGTATTTATGGTCCAGTTAATAGTTAACTGTGCTGGATGCTCCTGAGCCAATAGTTTGTTGGTCAAATCGCACCTTAACCCTTTTTGAAATACTACCTCTTTGTGAATAAGAAGAATCTGTCCTTGGATTTATAAGCTCCATAAAGGAGACAAAACCTAGATATCTTGAACGACCTTTTCACGTTTCTCCACCTTTCCATCATGATGGAATGCCAAGTTGGTATGGAGTAAACTAATGACATAACATAATGGTTGTTGAACTTTTGATCTGTAAAGACTTACAAGAAGCTCCCAAAGCCACTTCTTCAAGTTTCTTAGGTCATAATCTGGGATGGAAAGGACAAGAGAAGAAGAAATGATCTAAAGATTCTTCACATTATCACAACCAATCTGACATGTTTCATGCACTTGTAAATGATGTTTGTTGAGAATGTCCGCAGAAGGGAAGGCACTATTCATCAACTTCCATAAGAGCAATACAAATTTTGGAGGTAAGGATGTTTGTCATATAATTTTCCAGAAGGAACTTCCTTTTGTGAATGATCCATCTAAGAGAGGAGGCTAAAACCATCTTTTATAGTATAAAATCCTCTATAATCACCTATCCAGATTAGTTCCTTTGCAAAATTCGTCAATGATATTGGAAATTTTGGATATGGCCAAAGTTACGTCGAGGAGTAAAGATCATAAAGCAATAGAAGATTACATTTCACTAGCTTCTAGAAAAACTGGATGGTCATGCATTAATAAATCGGTTGCTTGGTGAACTAGGTCAACCGAGGTCAAATATGACTGCATAAGCCACCAATAGTAGTGGTTGAGAGGAATAGATGAACCAGAGCCAACTTTCCATTTCAAGTTTTCCAAAATTACATTAGCATTTTCAGATACGTCTTTCCAAATTCACGACTAAACTTGCTTAAATTGGCCTTTGTTAAATTAAGCCTGACCAATTGTAATTAATCATTTTTTTCCACGTCATTTAAGAAAGTGTCAATAAGCTGAACATGTCAATAAGTATATGTATGTTAATTGTGGTGTGTATTGGTCATAACTGTGACATATTAATTTTTTTTAAAAAAAAAACACTAATGGAGAATGAAGTTTCTTTTTTAACTTTTGTGGTGGTTGTGAATATATATAATTTGTGGATATAAATAAATGGATTCCAATCTTATCCCCTTGCTTTGTTTAATGGTAGCAATTTCCACACATTGTATTGAATGTCGTAAGTGGATGGCGTAAACAAAACACAAAAAACATTAGAATATAAAACAATTTAATCTTAAAAGTTATAACAACCAACGCAACATGCGTGCATGTTGCAAGCATCGAGTTTATTGATTTTTTTAATTAGCTTTGAAAAGTTTAAAAACAAACATAAACAATTGCTAAACATGAAATGCGCGAGCCTTTCACCGGTAATAAACTAATGACACATGTCACGTTCCCCTGAGTGGAAAGTTCTATCGTGTGATAAACTAATAACGGATTAATTTGCCGTTGTGATTAAGCTCAAATAAGTTGAGGTATTATTAGATAAATGACACAAAATATTGAGTTTTAAAATAAATAAATAAAAACAAGTGAATGTATAATATGTGTTTGTAAGTGTATATACTCATCTAATCTTATTTATAAGGTAAAATGAAGGTTTTTTTTTATATTCTATTTATAAGTCACATCATTAATTTTTTTTAATATAAATGTATAATTTTACCTTTTGTAAAGTTTATTCTGATAATGAGATATGATATATATTAAATAGGGTAAGATTGAAGAGTTGTTAAATTTTAAGATAAAATTAACGGTGTTCAAGGTTTTTCTTAGTCCCGTGACTTATAAATAGCAGTATAGGAGTATAACATCTTAATAAAGTTAAAAACTGATTATTTGGATCTCAATACAAAGAGGGGAGAAAACTTAGCCAGCATTTATAATGGTTATTGTTCTAATTACTCACTTTGTTTATTGAAAAAGTTGGTTAAAATTGATTAGAGATAAAAAAAAATATAGAAAAATAACATTTTTAATAAAAAAAAAATACTCTATTCACGTGAAAGAGGGAGAAAATATATGAGAATTAAATACAATGATATGAATAATCCGAGTAATTAAACTTGTTTGCCATTGAAAATCGTAGATCCAAGTTGTTCTTTTTTGTAAAAGACATCTTTCAGCTCCCATTACGAAACGATCTTGTTGTGCTTCCAAGTCCAGTTGTATTATCATTTCTTAGGGAAATTTATGTGTATTTTTTCTGGAATCTATTACCAAGTATCCAAACAACCGACTAATCTGCATTTAATTCGAATTAAGGTCAAGATACCTCTTCCCAAAAGTCTTGTTGAACAATGTGGGATCACTACTCTTTAACTAATAAACTTGTTCATGTTGGTCGTCTTTGTTAGTTTGATTATTAAAGCACAACGAATCAATCATTTTTCCACCAAATTAAAGAATGTGTCAATAATATAATTAAGCTGAACGTATTAAACATTGAGTGATTATATATATTTAATTCACCTAATCAACTATACGTATGTTACTTGTGATCTAGGATACATGTACGTATAGGATACGAGCATAAGAGAATCTAATTGCATACGCCACCCATGTTTTTTTATATGTGAGCGGCTTCTTAATTAATTAATTTCTCTACCTTCCATTGCATAGTCTTTGTCCCTACTTTGTATTGGTAATAAACTATTTAAACAACATGAGTGACGTTTGCCAGAGTAATAAGTTTAAGAGTAAATACCCATTTTGGTCCCTGACAAAAAACACGGACCCCATTTTGGTCCCTGACAAAAAAACCGACCCTTATTCGTCATTTTTATGGAATTAAAAATGACCTTTTGAAAAATTTTGAGGGATCAAAATGTCCACCAATCGACCCTTATTCGTCCTTTCTATAGACTAAAAAGACTTTTTTTTTCAGGGACCAAAATGGGGTCCGTGTTTTTTGTCAAGGACCAGAAAGGGTATTTACTCTAAGAACTATAATCAAATGACTGTGGTTAAGCTCAAAGAAAGATTCGTTAGCCAATTTTTTTTCCAAAAATAAAAACAGCTCAGAGAAATATACATTAATTTTGGTATATTATATATGAAACAAAATCTGAATATATTAATCTCCCACAGGTTCCCTTGGACCAAATCATTTTTAATTCTTAGAGGGATAAGTAGCAAATTTGTCCCGGACGGCTCAGGAGTAATTTTGCCCTGAAAGTTTTTTTTGGCTCAATGTTACCCTGGAAGTTTAAAAACATAGCAATCTTATCATTTTTTGTCAAAAAACTAACTTTGACCGTTAAAAAAATGACATTAACCGTTAACTTTTTAACGGAAAAGGATAATATATATTGCTACGTTTTTCAACTTTCAGGGCAACATTAAGCCAAAAAGAACTTCGAGAACAAAATTGCTCCTAGGCTTATACTTCCGAGACAAATTTAATACTTAACCCATTCTTATATTAACACACACAGACAAGACATCCTCCAACAATTGGAGTTTCAACCTCAAAAATACACGCCACATTGTGTTTTGTGTGTAACTCTAATGGAACTTGTTTTTCTAGTTTTTTCATTCTTAGAATTGGAGGATACATGATTGAGCATTTCATCATAAACATAATCCCTAATTCCCTTTGATTAATGGCCAAGCATATAGAAACGGAGGGTGTGAATTGTTAATACAGAAATTCAATTTCCACGTAGAATTGAATGTCGTAAGTGAAGGGCGTGATCAAGAAAAAGAAAAGACACATGCTAAGGATATCATATCAGAGAATCTATCATATTCATGCATGGACCATAAGTTATTTGACCATGAGCTGCTATATCTCCTTTCAAAGCCTTGCATGATCTTTCCACGTAACTTGATATTAATAATGATAACAAAACAAATTAAACACTCAAAACCTTTTCCACGTTTTCAAAGGCATCTACTAGTACAGATGTCTAATATAAATCTGAATCTAACTTCTATCAGACACTTCCCCTATATTTGACTATGTTGCTTTGCTTTTGAGTTTTGAACGAATAATCCCCTGAACTACATTTTCATATCAACAATCTTAGACATCTAGGCTATTGTCCAAGGACCATGATCGTAATTCTTGAAAAATAGTCCCATAAATAAACCTGCTTCAAAGCTTACAGCCCAAAGACTAATTACAAGGCCCTGTTCAAGCTTCATCACCATTCCAGTTTCTCTTCACCTTCGGACCAGTGGGTCCTTCCTCTCCAAACACTTCATTCGGTAATCCTCTCACTATCTTCTCGAATGCTGCTTTCAGCTTTCCCGGCAACAACTTTTCTGCTTTCTTTATCTCCTCCTCTGTGTTATATGTTACCTTCGGACCCCATTGCCTGAAGTAGTTCAGCCACGGCGGCTCTGCCACCACCCCTGGCCCCAAATACTCTGCAGATACCACCTCAAACCTTGACCCCAAATCCGCCACCATATTGCTCTTATCAGTGTCGTTTCTGATTCCAATTGCACTGCTCCCCTGCAACACAAGTCCAGATTTTGCGTACATGGCGTGCCCATGTAAGGAAGAATACGCCACAGGTTTGTTGCCGTTTTGGTATTCAAGCTGGGAGGCATCGACCCACGTGCCTCCACTGTGTTCTGAGAAGTAGATTTGATATAGTTGGCCATTGAAATTGCTTATTCTTAGGGTCACGTGCTCCCAGTCTCCCACGTGCTCGCCGATTTTCCCCAATGAGACGTTGATGAATTCCACTTTTGCTCTTGCTGGTCCGTTGAAAGGGTAGAATATCCACAAAGCTAGGTCTGTGAATGTTCCTCCCAGCATGGGTTTTACGTGTAAATAAGCATGGAAGCTCTCTAGATTTCCTTTTTTCACTCTTTCCTTGTTGGTTTGATCTGCAGGCAGGTCTAACCAATAGGCACCATCATTGTTGGGATCTTGAGGGAGGTTAGTGCCGTTTGGTTTTACAGGGACAGGTTTTGATTCTTCTCCTTTCTTGTATAACAATGCCCCATTTGTGAAATACCAGTCTACAGAGGAGGGTAGATATTCTTCATCAGGATGCAAGTACATTACTGGAGAGTAAGCTTGGACTAGTGCCTCTATTTGATGTAGATTAGGCATAGAGATTGAGTGAACATTTGTGTTCTTCAAGCAGGCAATAGAGAGAGGGGTGGTGGTGCCTCCATTCTGAACAATGAAGGTCCCAACACGGACGCCCTGAGCTTGAGTTCCCCTGCTGCTTGGTCTTGCATCATAGACATTTAGTCCATTGGGGTCATAGTTCTTACCTGGTCCCCAAATCCATGAGTATGTCTCGGGTTGGTCGGTGAGGTCTGATCGGACACACCGAATTCTGTCAAGGGAAGGCTTTTCCGGGGAGGTCGTGACTAAATGACCTACAGCTTTGTAGCCATCTGGGGCAAGTGGTAGCCAAACATAACCAGGGCCATTTTGCTTGAGTTGCAGAGAATTGCTGCTCCATATCAGTTTATAATCGACTGGAGCTTTTAGAGATGCTTTGCTGGGTGGAGAGCTATCTTTTGCAACAAGAACCCATCCAAAAAGAGGTTTGTTGTTGGGTTGGCTGTAGAAACCTAACATGGAGAATCCTTGAGGTATTCCTGTCGGCTCAAAAAAGGTTGCCCCAGCATTATCCGGTCCCCCTTCCAAGGTGGTCCAAATTTTATTAAATGTTGAAACTTGAGACACTTGTAATCCACCTAGATCAATGATTCCAGTTGCAAATCCTTTACCTGTATGGGACCGTTCAAAACATAAAGCGAGAGTCATCAAGAAAGCGATACAATGAAAAACTCCATTCCTGTCCCTAAAGATGACCTCATGTCAATTGGCTCCCTTAAGAAAAAAATTCAATCAATTCAGCACTTAAAAGCCTGATTTTATTCTGCCCCTGATCCTTTTTCCAGGTGTGGCAAGATAATATCACACAATTCTTGAAAGAACGTTCTGAGTAAAGTGATGTAGTGATGTAAAAAAATCTTCAAGGAAGCCGATTAAAGGGTCATATTAGGAGGATTAAAATGAGGTTTTACTCAAAGAAACAGAACCATGGCTTATCAGCATATCTATGTTGCAGAATGAAGGGAGGAAGAAGACAAGAAGAGAAAGCATACCTGGTGGCCAAACTGGTGGAGCAGCAGGAAGATTGAATGTGGTCTGGATGGCCGGAGGTGGAGGTCGTTTTTTCTTGAACAGACCACGCACTACCACATAAGAAGAGATTGTGGGAGAATTTCCCATGGATTAATCCAGAGCAGATTGAATGAATGTTAAGTGTATGAAGAATATGGATATATGATAAAAGCAGAGGATTTTGCAAAAAGCTGCCTGAGGCTATGATGAAAAAATGTGAGGCAGAAAAATGATTCAGAAAATAAACATATATAAAGGAACTATTCGAGGTTGTATCTTGCAAGGAAGCCGGTTTGGATAAATAGTTATGCTTCTACTTTACATCCTTGTTTAAGTTGCCTTCCACACCAAGCTATCATACTCATTTAGTAATTAGTAATTGCTTTTCTTGTTGGAGGCATGCTTATAAATAATATACCAAGCTAATTATGAGAATAAGACAAGAGAAAATCAAGTCAGATATGCATTTGAAAGTTTAACCATAACAAAATATACCCGAAAAATCAAAATAGAGTAAAACACTCCTCTAAACACCAAACTTCAGTTTTTATGCAAGTAATCAGTTATAATTTGAGGTTTATATCTCTATTTTTAGCTATATATAGCCTTCTGTAAATAAAACCTATATAAAAGTCGCTCGCACCTAACGTGCTTACAAGATATACATAAAGAGCATATAAATGAGCACTGCACAAGAAACTCTGTTTTGGGGCAAGTATCAGGTCCTTCCTCCCCCACCCCTGTTTCTTGCTGGAAGCTATCAAAATGATGGGGACCGAAAAAGTATTTAAAAAGTTTTCTAAAAAAGTCCTCAAATCTCCATACCTGAATATCTTTATCTATTTTTACTGAAATAGGCAGAGAAGTTACAACCTTCATGACTTATTTTTCACTCCGCCCCCTGTAATTTCTATACTTTCATTTTTTTTTGCTCAAGAATTTCTATACTTTCATTGATATCGATAATGACATAATGATACTATTGGTTATCAAGGTATACTCATTTGGCTTAGGAAAAAGCAAAGGATAAAGGTACATTCTTGCCTTGTGGAGCTGAGCTTGCTCTTGTGGTAACCAACAAGTCGTAAATTTTACGTTTGTTACGTCATTCATTCAATATGCTCAAGAGATAACAAATCCAACAACCAACATGATACTTTTAAAGAACTTCATGTTGGCTAATATAATTAAAAGTTATACACACACGCAACGAATTTCTTGAGGAAGATTCCATGGTATGGCTAAAAGTGCTAATAGGATGGTTCAGATTATTTAATACAAACAGATCACGATATGTTTTCATGTCATTTTCATTGAAATTATTAATGGCCGAGTTTTTTTTTTTTTTTGTAGAAATGAATCTCAGCTTATTACTGGATGACTTGTACACAAGTTGGGCATGCAAATGTCACGGGCATGCGAGGCTAATTATTTACTACATCATCTTCTATGATTGAATAGAAGTTTTCAAAATTTATCACTTTGATTATGACATTATGCTGACCATTTTCAATCATTTCCGTGACTCAACCATTTGTGAAAACCATGGATTGGGACCTAATGAAGTTCACAGTGGACTAGATGAGTTTATATATTTAAAATGCAAAATTTACACAGTTAACAGACGTTATAAAAAATAGTACAGGGAGTAAGATTTTTTTTTCTGGTTCGTTTCTGTCTCATTATTCTCATTTTTTATTTATATTTTATTTTAAAAGTATTTTATAAACTTAGGATTTTAAAGTATCGGATTAAAAACAAATATTATTTTACCAATATATAGATGTAGTTAACACGTCCTTCTCATTAATATTACTAGTATTTTGAACCGTCCTTGTCCGTCAATAAATACCAATCCCTGGTTAAGTGTTGATTTAGACTTATTTTTCTATTTATTTTTTGGAAACTCACCCTCACCCTCACCCCTACGTCTATCGTCTTCCTTGGAAACTCCTGTTGGAGCCTCTTTCTCCATTAAAACTAGAATGAGGAAATTTAAATTTAAAACTCGCTTATTTAGCTAGAATACCTCCATAATTAGTCAGACTTACTTCTTTTAACAAATGAATCAAACTGAATTTGAGTTTTGAACGAGTCAATCTGAACTTTGCATTTAATCTGCTTCAATTACAAGCTCAGTTCAAGTGTGCAAGCATACAAAAGTATTTCTGACTAACCAAATGGTGTTCCCCTTAAAATAAATCTTAAATTAATCTGAAAAACTAAAGCTAACATGGTTGATGCCCCTCCTTTTTCTTCTGCAAATCTCTTTTCTGAACTAAACTTCAAAAAAGTTGCAGTGGAGTTTAGATTTAAGACTATTATAAAGAAGCACACACAAACTGACAAAAAGAAGAAAATCATCCAAAAGTTTTGCGGCATCAATGCGATATAGAGGAAACTATTTTAATTTTTTATACTCATTCCAGAAATCTAAATCTATCATCACCACAAAACAGCAAAGAGGAAGAACATTGCGAAAGAAACCAAACAAGAAGCAAGTTAATGGGGAAGAAAAAACTCACATGAAAACCGTTCCACCGGAGCAGCTTCGAGAAACGCCATTTGCAGAGATGCAAACAGAAGCGCAACGAACAGGAACTCCGCCACGCGAATCATTCTCGGATTGTTGTTGAGCGACATATCTCCAAAATCTGAGGCTCCAGCGGCCACCGTGAATGGCGGGGAATCGGAAAGTAGAAATGAAGAGAGAAGCGGAGAAATCAATGGGAAGTGGAGGGAAGTCTAGGAAGCATTATTTGGGAGAGGTCTGCTTTTTGGTTTATCTTGCTTGACCAACCATATGCTCTGCCTCTGTCTCTCTCTGTCCAACTTTCTTTAATGTCTATGAGCCAAAAAGCTAAATGCAGTTGTTTAGTGTTTCTTCTTTTCTTTCTTTCTTTCTTTCTTCTCCCTCCCTTTTTCTATGGTGATTGGTTTAATGTGCAGCTCACGAAGGAACAGTTGCAACACTGAAGCAACCAAAACAAAACCAAGTCTTCTCTTTTATTGTTGAGATTAATTAAATTAAAATACAAATTCTGGGGGAAATTGATGTGTATAGAATAACGGTCCTTACATAGCGTGGAATAATGGCAAGAAATGTTTAATGGTAAGTATAATAAGAAGATTTAGAAGGTAAAAAAAAAAAAAGAGACAAGAGTTTTACCATTTTAACTTTTTGTTTTTGGTATATTGAGTTTAGGATGTAAAATTGTGAAGAAAAATTCAAGTGTTGAAAGGCGGTGAAGTTAAATATAGTTTGTTATTGATTATTAAGTAAAATATGAGAATTTTGTAGATTTGAGTTTGTGGGGGAAGTTGGTGGATGAGTTGGTGCCTTACTGGAGGGCACCAAAGCCATAATGGCGCAAAGGCAATGAACTTTCTGAAGGGAATAAAACCTAATTTCCTGGGCACGGTCCCATGAACAACAAAAGTGATTCATCGAATTTGGGCAGATTAATGAGGTTCTTAATCAAATGATTCAAGGTTAAAAAATAAAAAGAAGTATTTAATGATGATATATACGGAATGGAACAAGAAGTGGGGGCCATTGAAACAGGAAGCAGGACGATGGGGTCCACGAACGCACCATACTTAGGGGAAAAGGCACTCAATTTGCTTAAGGTTGTTAAAACACCTTATCTTCTTCTTTATTTTATTTTTGTTTTGGTCAAAAATCTTCTTCTTCATTCATACCATACGATACATCCATCTCTACTCCTCCATTCATTTGATTCCCTCTTGCTTTCTGCTGTTTCAAGGGGTAAACACACACAAATCTCTATTTGGTACTACCAGTTTGTCCATATTATCATACTCTTTTAAAAAGTATTTTTTTTATCATTTTTTATAAGGAGTATTCATTTTTTGCTGCATATGTTCATGTATAATATGTGTAACAAAAGTGAATGCTATAATTTAATGCTCTATCTGATCCCCAAATACTGTATAAAACAATTCTAGTTAATTCACATCTATCAATAAAAATTAGTAACAATGTGATTATTTAAAATAGCGATTGAAACCTTTAAAAATATATTTTTATTCATGATAATCACTCATTGAGTAGTGATTGTTTGTAGTTTGTTTTATTTGTGTGTATTCTGTTTTGTTTGTAATTTTTAGACTTATCCGTTGTTTGCGTTGTTGTTTTCTTCTTGTTGTTTCCCTTCTTTGTTTTGCGCTGTAATCTTTTGAAGATAGAATATTTTGACCAAAAATGAAAATCATTGAAGCTGTAAAAAATAAACACTTTTGATATGAATAAACACTTTTGATATGTCTAAAAGTGATCCGAAACAAGCACAATATTACATTTATTACTCCATCCAGTCCTTTTTTTTGCCAACTCAATCCGGTCCTTAATATAAGATATATTTATAGAGTTGATATTGGTCCTAAATATAAGACATAATTTTCATATTTATCTATCTTTTTTTAATTTACTCATATTATATTGATACTCCTTCAACAATAATCAAGGATGATGGAGAATGAATGAATTAAAAAAGATGACTATCATATTTCAATAAATACATGTCTCATTAACTAACTCAACCATATTCTTTAAATATACAAATTAAATTAGGTAAATGCCTTACCTTAACTCCTTAAGAATAGGAGAGAGTATAAAATTCAAGTCACTTTCAATATTATCTTTTTTTTTATATATAAATTTTAGGAAAGGGGTTGGGCTCACCCACAATCCAAGGGCAGGGCGTTTGGAGCCCAGTCCACAGGGCATACTGGACAGAGAGTACATATGCCTCCACCTCTACCAGTGTTTCCACGGCTTCCTAGACCCCTAGGGAATTCACATTACATGCCTCTCCCTTACATGCTTCTTAGGTACTTATCCTTGTGAAATCATTTTTTTTTTAAAAAAAATTATATATTTTATTTATTTAGATTAAACTATATGCTGCATCCTGAATTTTTTTTTTTACACCCAGTATCTCAAATTAATTAATTTTCACAATACTGGTGTTACAGGGAAAATATTTCTGAATACAGGACTAAAAATTAATTAATTTGAGATACTGGGTGCAAAACAAAATTCAGGACGCAACATATAGTTTAATCTAAATAAATAAAAATATATAAAAAAATTAAAAAAAATGTTTTTATCCCTTTAATTAGAGGGACAAGCACCTAAGAAGCATCTAAGGGAGAAGTATGGAATGTAAACCCACCCCTAGGATGCTTCCCCCAGCGTCTTGACCAACACCGGGATCGAACCCCCTCCCTTGAGGTGAGAAAATCTGACCCCTTCGCTTCGCCAGTTTTTTTTGACAAAGTGTTAAAATGCAAACATTCCATTTATCCTTCGTACCAAACAAACTCTTTTAAGCCTCTCACTCCCGTTCCCGAGACTGGTTAAGATTTTTTTTTTTCTTGTTGCTTTGCTAACTTGTGAATTGTTATTCAACTGGGCCCAATAGCTGAGTTTTCGTCTAGGCTAGGCTGAGCCTGTATCAGCTTTGGGCTGGTCCAATAAAAAATCATAAAAAATGTTTTTTAATATTTTTAATCCAAATATTATTATTATATGTAAAATAATACATTTATTGTTTTCTAAATACTTTACGCAAGATGTCAGTACAATCTTTTCAATAATCTCAATCTATTGAGTAAAATACTCTAATCAATCTTCTCTTTTATCTTCCTTACACAAACCTTCCTTCCATTTTAAAAACATACATTTAAGTTCGAATTGTTAACTCCTTTAAGAATATTCTAAACATATTTTAAAAATATATTTTCAAATTGAAATTTATATAAAAATAAAATTTATTTAGTAATTTTCCCTTAATGCTAAAACCTAAATTTTAATTGACAACTTATAAATATCACAAACTTATAGAATTTTGAGCAAGTTTTTAAAATGTTTGTAGAAAAAAAATATCAAAATATATATTTAAATGACTTAATACAATCTCTCAAAGATATATGGTTTATTTTATATATATATATATATATATATATATAGTCATTTAAGAAATTAAAAATAAATATATTTGAATAAATATGGAAAGAAAAATTAAATTATAAATTTTATAGTCTCCAAATTCATAATTTGTTAACATGTTAGAAAGTGAAAAAAAAGAATCTATGAGGATAAAAATTTGGTGGTGTGTGTGTTTGTATTTTGCCCAGCCACATACATACATACAAATATATATATATATATAAAATTCTAATATTAAAGAAGAGCATTTTGATAAAATAAAAGTTCAAAAGTCAAACTTAATGTCAACTAACGATTTGGAAGGATGGAAATAAAATATTAAAATATAAAAGAAGTTTGTATAACATACATTTTAATTTTAATAAGGATCTATATGAGTTTTCAAAATAAATGAAAAGTTTGTGTAAATAAAACAAAATAGAGGAGTAATTAGAATATTTTACTCCAATCTATTATGTATAGTAACCTTTCTTCTAGAATAAAATAACCGAGGGCAGCATTAGGTCTACATGTTTGGCAGCCATATTCGTAGAGTCAGCCCTAATGACACCTACTTTCACACACAATGTTTGAGTTCATTTTCCTTTAAAAAAAAAATCTTGAACCTCGAATTGATATTTTTTGAATTAATTTAATTGTAAATAGTTATAAAAATATTTGTCAACCTAACATGAGTGGTGGGGGGTTCTCATAATAAGAGCTTGTGACTTATGGGTTTCATGTCAATGAAGCTTTAAATGTGCATTTCCACTTAATTGGTTTAAATATTAAATCTATACTTTGTCCTTCTGATTTTTCTTCACTTCTACTACTAACCATGAGATTAAATAAACGGTTGAAATTTCATATTATTATTCAAATATTAAATAATAATAAGTAAAAGAATCAATTTAAATAATTATTTTTTCACAAATTTTGAAATTTCTATAAGAAAATACAAAAAAAAAAAAAAATTTACTTTATAGAATATTTTAACAGCACTGCTTTTTCAGTATAGTCGTGAGTACTATTTGGATCAAAATTTAATGAACTAAGTTTATCTATTGTTTAATTTAATAATAATAGTTTTGTAAAATATTGAAATCCAACCTTCTAGATTTGATACAATGACTCAGATTAAAAGTAAAGATGGCTCCTAAAAAAAAAAAAAATGGGGTCATGTGCACAATTCTCTCCCAACAATTATCGCTTTGAAAAGGTTTAGTGCATCTTATACGTAGAAGCATATATATCATTTTAAAGAAGGGGTAGTTGCTTATTTTTTTGTGGGGTTTTCATCCCATCAAAAGTCTAATATTACAACAAGAAGCTTTATTTTAATAGCCCTACTTGGCTAGCCACCTAAATCATTCAACGCACTTTTATTTTATGGGATAGGTTATTCTATCTATCTTTATTTTACCTACCTTTGTCTATCTCTCTCAATATCATTAGATTATAATATCATCCAACGGTAAAGATTTGAGGAATAAAATAAACCCTTTTACCCCTTCCTCTCACCCACTGCCTCCCACCCTCTTCTCTCCTCCGCTGGCATATACGAACTCATCCCTTGCAAAATTCCTCTCTCCCACCGCCTCCCCCCCCCCCTCTCTCTCTTAAATCAGAATTCTGGGTTGAAGAACAAAATAATTCCACTGTATAACACTTTGCAGCAGATAATTCCTACAAAGAAAAGAATTGTCACGTGATCAATTCAACTAGATGGGGCGCAATCAAACATATCGTTAAATCTGTCTGCTGTTGCATCATAGATTAAGTCCAAGCTGATGAAATGAGAAAAATTTGTGCTCGACAGCAATATTGCAGTGACAATGCAGGAATATCAGCAACTATGTAGTCCAAGTTCGTACATGCCAGCAGAGGAAAGAGAGAGAGGGTGGGAGGCAGTGGGAGAGAAGAAGAGGTAAAAAGATTTATTTTATCCCTAAAATCTTCACCGTTGGATGAAATTATAATCTAATGATATTGAAAGAGGTAGGCAAAATAAAAGTAGACAGAATAACCTATCCCTTATTTTATAAACAATCAAGTTTTTGGACAGCCTGTTAAACAAAAGGTCTTGTTGAATGAAATAATCTCATTGAGTGTTCTCTATAATTGTTCTTTATATTTCCATTTTCTAAAGATTATTTATTGTTCAATCTATCATTCTCACTTATATATCTAATGGCTTTTAAAAAAAATGTGAACCACCTTAAACAATTTTCTATTATTTTCTCTTTAATAAGTGTCACTCTAACTGTACTCTTCCACATATATGTCTATTATGAAGCTTATTTTTTCTTACATGATCACTTAAAACTCTAATAATAGTACTAATAAGAGATCAGCTCACGAAGGGTGAGCCATTATTCGAAGAAAATTATTTTTAAACAAAAAATTCAAAAGAAAATCAAGCATACATAACTGAACTAATCCATAAAAATGAACACAATAATATTAATGCAAAGCATGCTTTGATTAAAATTGTAACAGTACTCTAAAAAGCATAATGCTTTAAACATAGTGCGTGCATAAAATCAAAGCAATGCCTTAACATGTCAAACAAGTTTTGAGCGACTCCATCAAAAGTCAGAAGAATGCAAAATGGTGAACAGCCAGGAAACATCACTCACAATGCAAAAATCCAAAAGTCACAAAACCATTGGACCATTTCAATTGTTCTCATCAATACTTCATTGCAGTGTGGTTGAGATATCCATTTCTGCTCCTATTGATGACTATTGTTTGTACCAATAACAACTCACTCATCAAAATTATTGTTTCTTCTCTAATTAATTTATGCTTTCTTTCTCATGGGTTTTCATCCTTTCTTCCATCGCAATCCATACCTTTCTTCTTATTTGGTTAGGTTTAAGCAAATGGAAATATTGTTAGACATGCATTAAAAGCTGCATTCACCAACCGGTTTAGAGAATAAGTCAAATCAAAAACTTTTAGTACTAGTCAGTATCCTGAAGTATCCTTTTAGTACCAGTCAGTACTTGAAATATTTTTTCAAGATCCTAAAATAATTTTTCAAGATCATAAAATATTTTTTTCAATATCAGCCAGTACCCTGAAATATTTTTTAAGATCATGAAATATTTTTTCAGTATCACTTAGTATCCTCAAGTATCTTTTTAGAACCAATCAGTACCTTGAAATATTTTTTCAGGATTCTAAAATAATTTTTTAAGACCACGAAGTCATTTTTCAATACCGTTCAGTATCCTGAAGTATCTTTTTAGTAACAGTCTAGTCAGTACCTGAAATATTTTTTTCAAAAAAAAAAGTGCAAAACAAAAAAAGCTGCCTTCCCTCCTTTGGGCCAAAACGGCACCGTTTTGGCTACAAAGGATGCAGCCGGACGAAAGGGTGTATAGGAGTAATAGGACCAAAGCCAGGTCCTTACTATATATAGCTGAAGCCTGAAGATGACTTACAAGTTACACCCACTCAAGGACTTAAGTACTTAGTACTTTTGTGCAATAAATTCTGTAATGAGAGATTTTTCAACAATTTTCTCTTTTAAACATAAAGTTTTTTTATTTTTGTGATTTGGTTAAGGGTGTATTAATATAATCCTTTTCAAGGTGTAAAAGATTTTCGTCTTTTCTAAGTGTGTTTCCCAAAATTTAAATTAAAATTTTCCTCCTTACTATATGAAAATGAAGTTGTAATTTGTTGATAATTATATAATGCCTAATAGTTCCAACTATACATCTTATATATAACTAGGATTCTGATTATCCCTTCTTATATTAATCTTTTTCGGGTTCAAAATTTAAACTCAAACTTTGTTGGTGGATAATTTGTTTTCAAGTAGTACTTTAAAATGTGTGGCTTTTTTAAAAAAAAAAAAAAAATCAGTATCCTGTGTCCGCCACCGGCCGTTAATTACTTAATTGGTTTGAGTAAGGAAAGGGTTACATTATATTGTAGTAACCTATCACAGAAAGTGTACGTGTGACTTTCTTTACTAAGCTAAGTATGAATATGATAATTAACCCACCTTGTTTCACTGTTTACGTCTGATATTAAAACCAGACAAACCTGCCAGTCAAAAAAAATCAAGATGAATCATTTCTTCTTTCTTGCACTCATTCTCAAACCAGAAAACAACACCATTATATTTACACATTTAGATAACAGATTACTTGCACAAACACCCTAGCCAGCTTCCACTTATAAATTCCGAAACACAACCATCAAAACCTCACAACAACACCAACACCATCAGATCAGGTTTAATTTGCTCAATCTTGAAGAAACCAAACATGAGATCATCAGTGAGTGGCCTTGTTCTTGCTCTTCTTGTTCTTGTGGTGGTGCTGAGCACTTCAAGCTCATCGGAAGCAGCAGTATCATGCAGTGACGTGGTGAAGGACCTGAGGCCATGTGTGACCTACTTGTCAAGTGGAAGCGGGAAGCCGCCGCAGGATTGCTGCGCCGGCGCAAAGGCACTGGCCGCAGCTGCATCGAGCTCGGCGGACAAGAAGAGTGCTTGTGACTGCATCAAGTCAGCTGCAAAGAGCCTCACCATTAAGTCAGATCTTGCTCAAGCTCTCCCTTCCAACTGTGGAATCAGTCTTCCCTTTTCTATTTCCCCCAACACTGACTGCACCAAGTAAGTAGCTACTGACTCCCTCACTCTTCTTTATATATATCTTACATAACACCAAACATCATGTTTTCTTGATTTTTGCCTAGATTATAAGCACGGTTGAACACACGTCATTTACGTTATAAGGCCATTGGCTTTGGTTTTCTTTTTTGAATGTGACTAGTCAAATTGTTGTCTGCTTGCTTGACATGATCGATCATATGTGCACTTTTAAGGTTAATTTACTTCATAGTAATATGTTTTAAATAATTTTTTTACTTTTTATAAAACAAAATCCTGATTGCATATTAACAGGGGAAAGTTAATAAAAATAAATAAATAAATCAACATACATATAGGTACGTGTATGTGTGTGTGTCAATAGAAATCAGATAAGTGACTGGCCTGGAAATGTAATTTGTGCAACATAAATTGTCGGATCAAATGAATTATTATTATTATTATTTTTTTTTTGCAGAGTTTGTAAAATAATTGAATTGAATGTTTATTACTGTTGGTTAATAACTTGGGTGGCAATTTTGCAGGGTTAATTAGTTATAACTTGGAAGAGGAGGGTGTACGTTGCAGAGCATGAGCATGGAGGGAAATTTTCTAGTATTTTTATTAATATTATGTATGGGAATTGAATGTTTGTATTTGTAATAATAAACAGAAATCTGCTCCATGTAGATTTCTTTTCTGTTTGGATCTTATAATTATATGTACGTTGTTTCCATTTGATTTGCATATGTATTACTTATATGCCACCTCTCTTTTAAGTTTCCAAAGCTATGTACGTATAATCCAAAAATAAATTTCCAATTTTATGAAAGCATTCCAGTAGTTTAATTAAAAATACTCCCTCATGTGTTTCATATAAAATATATTTTAATAAATAAATTGAATTATAAAATATATCTTATATTAAAAACATGAGTAGTGTACGTGTGAGAAATCACATTGTTATATCATATGCTCAAGTTTTAATTATTTTGGTCAATAAGATCACCTCATAAACTCATCAACTTAATGAATATCTTGAATATAATAACATATATGTATTATTTGCGCTCACAATTTTAGTCTTCAAGAAGTAAACTCATAAAAATTTAATTTGGAGGTTGATAATTTAAAACAAAAATATGTGTATTGATTTGTAAAATTTGAGATAAGTTTTTTTTTTTTTTTTTAAGAGTGATTCAACACACGCCTTCTACAACCAAAACCACACGTACACCAGTAGAAGGAAAACTTTGATTTTTTATTTTTGTTAAAAAACAATTTAGAGTACGTAGAAATGGTGTTCATCATGCAATTTAAAGTAAAACATATTTTTCACAACTTATAGAATTACGACCTTTTATGAATACACACACACACAAAATAGCGGATCTAGACATCTATGTATGGTTACTAAAATATAAAACAAATTAAATAAGGGGACAAATATTTCGAAACAAAATTAACATATTTACAAAGGATGAAGATGATGGGCCAAAGTTCAGCCCTTTGCAATTTTCCCACCTTAATCCTCTCATAAGTCAAGTCTTGTTTTTTACTACACAATAAACGATATGTGGATTAATTAGAGGAGTCAAGTCTTGTGCATTTTGGGTTTTAGCAGACAAATTGGGATTTGTTCGCCAGCCACGGCTGAAGAATGGGCGGTGGCAGAAGGTCTCCAACTAGCTTGGGATCTTGGATTGAAAAAGATCATTCTGGAGTCTGATTCCGACGAAGTCATTAATTTGATTTTGGATGATTTTTGTACTTCTGGTAGTAACTTGGTTATTAAGATCAATGATATGTTGTGTTGGGATTGGCAGGTGGATATTCGTTCTATCCCCAGGAATGCCAATCGTATTGCAGATGCTTTAGCTAAATCGGACATCTCTAAGTCTTCACTTTTTGATGGGTGTCCTATTTATCTTAGGTCCTGGGTGGATCAGGAGAGCTTAGGATTAATTTCCTCCTTTGTGTAACTTTCTTTGTTGTATTTTAGGCATTTAGCCTCTTTTTTATCAAAAAAAAAAAGTCTTGTGCATTTATTCAAATATAAAAATCTTCTTTAATCTTTTAGCTTTCTATTAAGAAAACGATAAGTGAGTCGAGTTCACCAACAAGACTCAAAGCTAAAGAAAGGCACCACAAAATTATTTACTAACAAAATTTTTATATTAAATTTGTACTTAGACTAACTTATTTTAAGTTATTTTACAATATATGAGATAAATGTATGACAATTGTTAGTTTTGTATTACAAAGAGTAAAGGCGCTTTTTTTAAGCCCAAATAGCCTTTTAATACTACCTCCGGTCCTAATTATAAGACCTAGTTGACTTTTTTTTGGAGAAATTAAAGAAGCTAAATAATTTACTTAATCATTTCATATGTTGTGTTTTCTTAGATTATATATTAGTTTATTGGTCAAATTATTTAGTTTGAAGAAAAAAAAATAAAAATAAAAATACTCTAAAGTAATTTAATTAACTTCCTTAATCTCTCCAAAAAAAGTCAACTAGGTCTTATAATTAGGACCGGAGGGAGTAGTATATTTAAACCCATGCTTTGTGGAACGTAGGGGATAGATGATAGCTTATAAATTATTGAAACAATATACTACCTCATATCCTAAATATAAGATAGAATTAATTTTTTTTGGGAGAATAATGAAGTTAAATAAGTTACTTAATCATATTATATGTTGTGTATCATTAGATTATATATAAGATTATTTGTTAAACTAATTAGTTAGGAAGAAAAAAAATACAAATACTCTAAAGTAAATTAATTGGTTTCCTTAGTCTCATTAAAATAGTCAATTTTATCTTATATTTAAGATTAAAGAAAGTACTTATTTGAAAAATCAGTGAAAAGTTTTGTTTAGAAATTTTATTAGTCGAAAGACATAAATTTAAGCATTGGTACTTTTTGTGCATAAAATCATGTAGAGTACCAGTACTTTTTTTTTTTTGGATACATAGAGTACCAGTACTTGCTTGCATAAAAATGTTTCATATCCTTTTTTACTACTAAAATTTTTGGGTTAAGGTGCAATTTTACACATAAAGTTTACCTCCAGGAGCGCCCAGCACCATGAAGTTTTTTCAGGACCAAAAGTACACACGACGTTACGTTTTGGGAGCAAAAATACCACGGGCTGTTAGTTGACCGTTAACTTGGATGGAAGTGAACAGTAATGCGGGTAAAATTACACTTTTGCCCTTAGTTTTAGTTGAAATCACCCTTTTACCCTAATTTTTTTAAAAAAAAATTAAAACAAAAATTAGCCCCCCGGTGGGCCCCCACCCGGCAGCGGCGGTGGCCGGCCGCCGCCGGCGGTGGTGGTTGTTGGCCGCCGGTGGTGGGGCCGACCGGGCGGAGGGGGTATTTTTTATTTTTTATTACTTAAAATTAAGGACAAAAGTGTAATTTTTACTTAAAACTAAGGGCAAAAATGGTAATTTTCTCTTTTCATTTACCATCATCGTCCACGTCAGCATGTCAGTCCAAATAAGCGCCACGTCACGCCACGTCAGCGTTCCATCCAAGTTAACGGTCAACTAACGGCCCGTGGTATTTTTGCTCCCAAAACGTAACGTCATGTGTACTTCTGCTCCTGAAAAAACTTCGTGGTGCTGGGCGCTCCCGGAGGTAAATTTCATATGTAAAATTGCTCCTTAACCCAAAATTTTTCAACAGAAACTTTTCACTAATTTTCCTACTTCTTTTTCTAATAAATATTTAAAGAGCATCTTTTGACCAATAAATATTTAAAGGGAACTTTTCACAATTTTTTGGATCTTGAAAGATGTGTTTGGGAGTTTCCCAAAAATACCCTAAATCATATTGAAACATGTAAAAAAGATTTTCTTAAAGAAAAAAATGATAAAACGTTGGTATGAATGATTTAGTGGGCGTATATATGGATGCCAACTATATTGAGTGTGGCGAGTAGTGTTAGGGGTTAGGCAGGACAATTGTGGGCAAAGTGGTTTTCTATTATTTTAATAAATTTGAATATAAGACCAAATGTGTGTAAACTTAAGTGGGAAATATTTGAAAAACCTTGTGAAATAGGACAATAAATAATGATTCACATCACCTCTATTATTATTATTAGTAACAAATAGACAGCTATTTTTCACACTCCATCAAAACTCTCCCATGTGCCATGAAAACAACCTTTGACTTTGATACCTTCACTTTATTTTTCTCAACAACAATTCAAATTCTCCTCTCTGGTTTTTGCCCCAACCCATCTCTCCTTCTCTTCACACACTCATTATGAGAAATGGACTCCCTCTATAATTCACTCTTACCAACCATTTAAAGCCATTTAATTACCTTAATTTCAGTTCAAAAGTTTGTTTCTATCACCATTTTTATTTTTAGAGAAAATTAATCTTCAACTCTGTATATTTTCGCCTAACTTTTAACCAGGTTCATGCAGTTTTTTATTTTATTTTATCGGGTCCTTATAGTTTTGTCTATTTGTAATTAGATTCTTGTAGTTTTCCCCCTTTTTATCACGTTCTTGTGGCTTCAGTTCTTTGTAATACCAGGTGGTCGTTAAAAAATGGAAGGAAAAAAAACTACAAGAGCATGATTAAAAATCAATTAAAACTATAGGGTGTTGCAAGTTAATTATCCCTTATTTTTAAGACGCTAATTCTATTACAAAAATTGTTATTATTTTTATAATTTCAAGTTCAACTTTTAATTACACACACATGATTAAAATCAAGCACACTGTAATTTTCCCTTCTTTTTCTTGACCCTTAAACATTGGTTAAAAAATCCATCTCAACATTCGCTGTTGGGGCAAAATCTAGTTTAATTTAAAGCACGTTTAGTTTTTTTTGCTAGAAATGATCAAAATCAAAGTGATTTTGTAAGTTTCCAACATAAAAGCAAATACACACCTTTTCATAATTTAAAGAAAGTATGTGTAGTTTATTCATAACTTTAAGACCATGTTATATGACCAAACAAATCACGTAAAACAGTGAAGCGATGTCAATTATTTCTTTATGAATAAAAGAGATTTAATAGTAGGTGCTCTTCTTCTTTCAGAAAGCAGTTCTTTTTTTAAAAAAATTTTTGGTATGTATTTATGCTTTCTTTATGAGCCACACAAAGCCCTAAAGGAAACATGAATGGTTGAATAAAAGAGGAAGTGATTTTGCTTTTAAAAATTCAAATTAATAAGAGCAAGTGATAAAGTAGAGGTGGGGAAATAACCAACCAAAATAGAGACTTTTATTAAGAACCAAACTCTTAAAGAAAATGCCATTCTAACAAATCTCAATTGGGTCCACCATGTTTTCTATACACTTTTTTCCCACTTCAGATCTGATATATTTTACCACTTGAATTTCACAAGGAAATACATCAACTTTTGCTCTGCTTCAATACTGAAAATTTAGTACAAAGAATATTAAGTGATTCAATTATGTATACAGCTCTGTCCATTGTCCACTCACACATGTAGTGGCAGATGGTGGTTGTTTCCAATTCCCATCACTGGTTTCTGCTTAATTTAAAAATGCCACCCCACTAATGTCCCAGGCAAGAACAAAACTAAATAAATGCTTTTTATTTTATTTTTATCATTATCATTATTAAGACAGCTTTTCACAAGTCCAACAACATGCTAAAATAATAAATAATACATGTTCACCTGTCCAATACTAGAATATTCCCTCCTTCACAATCACATTCCAGCGTTCAAATAGCTCCAGAGAGAGGAACAAAACCCAAAAAAAAAAAAAAACACTACTTTTATCAACAGCATACACCAGAGAAAGAAAATTTTAAGGAACCCACCACCCCCTTTTTCTCCAATGAATTATTTGGAGACCCTATTGGGAAATCAAATACTATCATACAACAACAAAACCTCAAAAACAGGCCAACCTAAGAAGCACAGATACAACCACAGACACAAGATTAGTATCAGGGTTTGTTTTTTTTTTTTCCTTAAGGATCTGAACTGAACTTGATAGGGGCTAACACAAGATACTAGCTATAAGAAACTGAAAAAACATGTACCAAGTTCATGGGCAATTAGGGTTTCTGCCAGGACCACCATAGTAGAAATAGGTACCCCAATCTCCAGCATTGCCGGTTTTGACATTGTAGCAGTTGGGTTGCTCAGTGTAAGTGCCAAGGTCTTTAGGTGCCCTGAGCTTGTTATTAACATCAACAACCTGAATGTTCTTGAAATAACTTGACTTGCCAAATCCTTCCTCAGGGAAATGACCACTTCCCATCTGTGTTGAGGTGTGTTGGCCATCAGATTGCGAGTTCACTACTTCTCCTCCCCACTCAATCATCGATGCGCTGTCTGAGAGGTACGAGAATAATGGGGCCGGCCAATATCCCAGAACATGTTCATTCCCAAATTGCATCCACCAGTTTCCCTCTTTAGGATCCTGCTCATCAGTTTTACCATATCAGATGCCATTGTTCGAGAAACTTTCTTAGTAATCAGTAAACAAAGTCCAACAATAATGCAAAGACCATGTCCAATATAAGTGCCACTGAAATGTATACTGATATACTCAAATTTTATAAGATGAATCAATGTAAGAATCTATATGCTTGTTTAAAACTAAAATCCACATGGTACAATGCCGTGGACAGAAAATTACCATCAAGATATAATGACAATGTGTCAGAGAATCTCTTGCTTTATCATTATTTAATGTCTGTACTATTTTATTTATAATATGGATGGGATGTGTTTGCCAAGCGTAGGGCTCCACTTTTTTTTTTTTTTTTGGCCAGAATGTTTAGTGAAAAATATAATATAATACTGTTAAAAGGGGGTAGGAGGAAATTTTTAAAGGTACCTTCCAGACAAGGATGCTTATATCATATTGGGAAGACCCATAATTTGAAAGTGGGTAGATGCTGGCTCCAAGGGCAATTTCATTGCTAATTTGAATAAAACCGGAGCAAAGAAGATTATAACAACCAGTAGCTTGATACGCATCACTCTGTAACAAAACCCAAGAAAAAGTTAACGAAATTATTAAAACAAAATCAGTGAATGATTAGTGGAAAGAGAAAAAGAAGCACCGAGGAATAAGAAATATTAATAACTCACTGTCCAATATGTGAAGAGTCTGGTGTTGTTATCTCCATATAGATCAGGACTGACCTAAATTTGCCGTAACGGAGTAGAAAAGAAACACATGAAATAAGATGGACTGAAAAAAGACATTGATGAACACTTTGAAAGAGAAGAAGATGACAAAAGCAACAAGTCAAATCATACCTGCCAGCCAGCTTCAACGCTGTTAAGATCTTGACCAAAAGAACCACCAAGGATCCACATTTGAGAGAGACTAAACTCATTGGGTTGTTGAATTTTGGGATCCCAAACGTTTATGGTTGCCTTGGCTCCATAAAACTTATCTCCTTCCACATAAACTATGGCATGCTAATTGCTCCAAAGTCAAACCCATCACACAGAAAAAGAGGAAAAAAGAAAACACATCAAATGAGCATAATATAAAAGCTTTCATGTGCATGCACAGTGTTTTTTTCACCCTTCTGTTTTAGTACATATTGCTACCTTGAAGCTTTTGCATTATGAGTATGGGGGTACTGGTAGTGACAGTAGTTGTACCTGGTGACCACTCTGAGTGATGAGGTCAGGCTGAGGTTTTGCAGATCTTGGCTGAGGGGAGCTCTTGTGCTTCTTCTTTCCAAATTGTTGAACAGAGCTTGCTCTTAATAAGTCATTTTTTTTGGTTCTTCTGATAGGAATGGTCCCTTCTGGGCATCTTCCATTCTGATGCCATAGCTGTGTAATAGGCTTGGCTTTTGAAGAAGACACTTTGCTTTCTCCAAAAGTATGCCCTTCTGGGTGGAAATTTGGTCTTGTCTGCATCACAAAAGTAGAATTAATTCAAGTTCAGACCAAATCCAAACTCAAATTACCAAATTTTGAATTAGAGAAGCAAGCAATGATTTACCTGAATTTTGAGGTTTTTGAGTTCAGGGTGATCAAAAGCTGGCTGGTGTGAGACATGGACGCAGTCTATTATATCTCCATCAGGGCTCTGTTTTTTTTTTTTTTTGTATTTTTTTTCAACCGCGAAAAAGTAAACCCGAGCAATTAGAATTGGAAGTTTGAGAATAAAACGAACTGATAACAATCATAAACAAAAACCCAGAAAAGTTGCTCCCTAGAAGTTAATCAATTCTGGCATAATTAAAAAGGCATGAACTATCAGAGCTTCTTTAACATGCATACAAACAAGTGAAATAACAGAAGCTTTCAAGGAAGAGAAGAGAATCTAAACAATTTAAAGCCCCTTTAGAAAAACCAAAAGGTAATTTTCATACTTTCCCCACCAATGTTGCAATTATCGATGACGAAAAGTTAAAAAGCGAGCGTAGGGGGGAGAGAGAGAAAGAGAAATAGAGGAAGAAATCTACCGTAATAGACTTAACAGCAGGTCTGTTCAAATTCTTCAGCTGCATCTGAATCTCAAGCTTCTGACTGGAGCTGCCGGCGCCGAGGACGGAGGTCCTCGCAGCCACCGTCATCATAGGTGCCGAAAACAAGACGAAACAGAACAGCATCTTCACAACCCACCACATCTTCAGACTTCCTAATTGCGTCGCCATTACAGCCACAGAATCAAAAGGATTCACCTTTCTGAGAATTCTCAGGTGGGTGTTGAAGGCAAAAGACTATGAGGGGCTTTTGAAAAAGGAAAAAGGAACTACTAGGGAGTAGGATTTGAAAACATGCTAGATTTATATCCCTAAAAAAAGGATTAACTGTTGGGTTTGTTTAAAAAACAAACATGATAATAGAAGATGATGATGATGAATATGAAGAAGGAGGGTCCCCTTTATTTTCTCTCTTCTTGTAGCTTATTTGGAGTTTTCCTTTTCTTTCTCAGAACACTACAAAATATACTGCCGACGCTTTTCCAATTCCACTCAGAGAGAAAAGGGGCAAAACGGGAATGTAAAAATATAATTGTGGAAATGCTTGGTGAAATTATCTAGTCGTCCTCAACCAGAATTCCACTACTGCTCACAGTAGAGAGAGAGAGAAGGAGAGAGAAAGAGTGTGTTGGTTTGTTCCCGCTATGCAGGGATGAAACCAATATGCGGTGTGAAGTTACTGTTTTACCCTCGGGGGTCACGGGAACACAGTCGCGTGCTTCTCTCTCCACACTCCCTCCCTTAAGCTAAATAGGAAGATAGAGATGGGAACTGGGAATCACTGAACTTTGTCTCTTTCCATGGCAAAAAGTTTTGATATAAAGAAAAGATCTTTTCAAGTGCGGTCCTTTTTTTTAAGCCTCAGCCACCAACGATAAATCCATATTAATGGCATTATTATTATTGCCTGTTTTCTTCTTTTATTTTGAATTTTAAAAAAATATGAGGAACTTTACCGGGGAAAATGTGTATTATTCGTTTTTATCAACAAACGAGTTAACAGAATTCCCTTAGATGATAGGCGGAATCAAAAGCTAATTATTGGGATGTGCTTTATTTGATCATGATCGTGATGGACAGATAACTATTTTTTTTTTTTTTTTAAAGAGGGAAAAAATATATTTGTTAGGAAAGTTAAGAGATTATTACACTTCATCATCTCAATCTCCTCTCTAGGTCCTCTACAATAGTTTATTGATGAATGATTATGTCCAAATTTCACTTTTCAATTATTGAATTATTTTTTTCGTGACTTGTGCTTGATAAAATGTTTGTTATTATAAATTTATAAGTTTTAAAATAATACCATAAATTTGATACAGTATAAGTTTTATATAATATTACCCCAGTCCTAATTATATAATATATTTATCTAATTTTAAAAAGATTAATGATAATAGTTAAATTAGTTAATTATATTGTCCCTCAATACCTTTATTTAAAATTTATAATGGTATCCAGTTATTTTGATTGTTTGTTATTTGTCGGACCTCTCTTATCTCACACTGTCACACGACTTCTCCGAACTCTCACACAGTTCAGTGTTGTCATCTCTTTCAACAACTTCCGATCTACTCTTGGATATTGGAAGTATAATTCAATAGTGATGTAATTATTAAATATGACAAAAGTTGTTCAAAATTATTTTATTAAAAAATAAAAACAATAGAATTGAGATATACACGATATTAATAAGTTGCAAGCATATTACTCACTTTATAGAATATAGAGGTGCATTATTAAATTATTATTGTGTTTAGGGGTATTTTAGGAGTAAATTGACAAAAATTAGAACTTTGTCAGATAATTAAGATTAAAATCAACTCTTAAATGTCATCCTATAATTATGATCAAAAGAAGTATGACTTATCTTAATAATTGATTGGTTCAATTAATCACACTTATCTAAATAAAAACACTTTATGTACAAGTTAGGTATGATTCACTTGTTTTTATTTGAAGTCAATTATGTTTACTTGTTTAATTGTTTTACTTCTCAAATAAATGAGAGTAAAATTGTATATTCATATGAAAAGTTTAATAATATAATTTATAAACAGGGTTAGAATAAACCTTTTTTCTTTAATTGAATTGAAATATAACCATTCTTTCTCTTCCCTATAAATGGGATAGAGGAGTATGAATTTTGGAAGTTATATTTGTCTGTGCTTAATTAAATGTATCAATTAATTGCTAATAATTACTTGTGAAAAATTAACAATAAAACCTTTCCATGCATCATCTCTATATTCGCCTGTTTGGGTTGACGGTAGGAGCGGTAGTTTAAAAGCTATCTGACTTTTAAAAAAAAAGCTCGGTAGGAAAAAAGTCAGGTTATAGATAATGATTTGGGTGTGGATTGATGGTGGTAGAAGTGGCGGGGCCCAAGTGAAAAAGCTGAGAGCGCTATGGAAAAAAATGGATTCTGAAGCTTTTTCCTTAACTGGTTTTTTGAGCTTTTTTGACTTAAAGTTCAGCCAACGCAATGGATAATCCAAACAAGAAAATTTGGACTTTTTTCTCACTGGGTCGTTAGCTTAAAAATCACTGAAATTTTTACACATCAACTTTGAAAAATAAGCCACTTCAAACAAACAAACAGGCATAATTGGGGGGAAACAAAACGCGCAAAGAAATGAAGAGTGAGGCAGAAGCGCAATTTTTCTTATAAAAATTCACGAGGCTAATTTCTTTGTCAGAGTTTAAATGGTTTATTTGTTTGTTATTGGATTGATAGATATATACTTCACCCGCATTATAAAATATTTTTTAATCCATAATATAAGTTATTTATCCCCTCCCATGTGGAAGGAGAGGGATTGTAAATTGTCCAAATTTTAAAAAAAATTAATGCTTATTTACTAAATATGTTTTGTCAGCTTAATATTTAAACGTGGCTCATCATATATTTATTTATTATTCAAAAACAGGAATAAAAGTGAAAAAGGTTTAAATTCAAAATAGATTTAGAAGTTAACTAGTCTTTTTGAAAATCAAGTTGAGATAGTTGAAGATGAGTTGGAGGGAAGGGTAGTAGTATAACTAAACAGGGGAAAGGGTCTAAATACCTACCATTAAACGCGGCCATTTAAATGCAATTAAAGTTTCATAGCTCTGGTCAAAATAAGAGTGTTACTCAATCTCCTAAAAAAAGCAATGAGTTCCCCACATCCTGTCCTTTTTAATTTAACTATCAATTTTTTTTTTTTTAAAATAATAATATTTCATTTTTCGTTCACATACCAAAAATATACCCTGTTGGCCTGTTGATAATTAAAAAATATATATATATATCTTTTTTTTTAAATAAACAGAAAACTAAGTACTTCCGGGGAATTGAAGTTTGAAGGCAAAAAAAATAGGGAGAATTCTAAATAAATATCTTTTGAAATTGTAAAACCCCCAGAAGTCTGTTGAATTTGTAAAAAGACTGAGAGGTACCAAAGACCTATGAGGGATATGCAAATTCGTATGAAATTACTATTTTACCCTTAGTTTTAAATAAAAATAAAAAATAAAAAATAAAAACCCCAACCCCCCACCACCACCACCACCGGCGGCCACCACCACCACCGGCGGAGGCCGACGATGGTGGTGGTGGCCAGCCGGCCGGCGGCGGCGGTCGCCGGTGGTGGTGGGGGATTGGGGGTTTTTTATTTTTTTAAAAATTTATTTAAAACTAAGGGTAAAAGAGTAATTTCATACGAATTTACATATTCCTCATAGGTCTTTGATACCTCTCAGTCTTTTTACAAATTCAACAGACTTCTGAGGGTTTTACAATTTCAAAAGGTATTTATTTGGAATTCTCCCAAAAAAATAGACCCTTCCTAATTAGATAGCCCTTCGCAGCAGACACTGAGGTTGAGATGTGAACTCCAATTACTCATTTTTGGTGACGATGAGGGCCTTACGTCAACTTAAATTTGTAAGAAAAAATATACTTATCTATTTATGTCATTTTATATTTCAAATTATCATCTTCATTAATTTTAATTATTTAGAGAAAAATATATGAATGGAGAGAAGACAAATAAAAGGAAGTACATGGATAAAAATCTTGTAATTAGTTGTGTTCTAATCAAGTGAAAAAAAGACCCGTTCCTCTTTAATTTGGCTAATAAATCATTTCCTCCATTTAAAGTTCAATAAAATTCAAATCCAGTTTAATGGACAATACATATACTTCCTCTGGTCCTAAATATAGGATAAAATTCATAGTGCAAATAGCACTACAAACTTTATCTTATATTTATGATCGGTGCATTCTAATCCTATGATCATATATACAGGATTTTCCCATAGGACAAGCTCATTACATTTATTATATGAATATACTTTTATCCTTAATTTATTGTTCGGAGAACTCTTTAACTTTTCGTTAACACACACCCCTCCATATATTATACAGAGATACAATTTGAAAGATGTTCAATTATAAGACATACTCCCTCCGGTCCTAATTATAATATATATTTAACCGATTTTGGAGAGATCAAGAAAAGAAGTTAAATTAGTTAATTTTACTCATTTTCCTAAAATGCCCTTATATAAATTTAAAATGACACAAGAAAAGTGAATTAACAACCCCTACCACATACCTCTCTAATTTAGAATTTTCATTTCTACACGGTTTTTAATTGAAATAATGGTTTTACTATATACATATATGTGTGTGTATATCTAAACACAAACACACATACATATATCTACACACATATATATGAACACACACACACAAATATATATATAGACACGTGTGTGTTTATATATGTACACACACATACATATATACATATATCTACACACATATATTGACAGGTACACACACTCACAGATATGTGTGTGTGTGTCTATGTATATGTGTCTGTGTATATATGTATGTATATTTGTATATAGACACACACATATATGTAATCATAAAAAATCAAACACATTTGAGAGAATAAAATAGGGGTATTTTAGGAAGAAATTGACAAAAATTAGAATGTTGTCCTATAATTAGGACCAAAACCAACTCTAAAATGTTGTCTTATAATTAGGACCGGAGGGAGTAGTTAATATTACCTCCAGTCCTAATTACAAGACCTAATTGACTTTTTTTGAAGAGATTAGGGAAGTTAAATATGTTACTTAATTATATCATATATTGCCTTAGATTATATATTAGTTTATTAGTCAAACTAATTAGTTTGAAAGAAAAAAAATTAAAATACTCTCAAGTAATTTAATTAGCTTCCTTAATATCTCTAAAAAAGTCAACTAAATTTTATAATTAGGATGAGAGGGAGTAGTTAATATGATTTGATGTTTTTTTAATTCGGATGAAATTTGTTGGAAGTGCTTGGAACAAAAGGAGTATAACATAATTATATTTAAACAAGATAATGCTTATGTCATCATTTTATGTTTCATTATTTTGATGGCATTTACAATAAAAATGAAAATAAATATTTTTTATAAAATATTAAAATTTATACATTACCAAATAATAATAAAAATTCACAATACACTGCACAAACACTTTCAACCATTTTTTTTTCTTTTATATTTTTTATGAGAAAACATTAGCTTTTTCTCTGTGTGTGTGTAAAGGTTAGCTGCGCTCTCTTATATACAATAGATTAGCTCTAATTTACTTTAATTCTAAGAGTCATTTTGAGAAATCGTGATAATTTAAGGAATAAATATGATACAGATATGGATTTAAAAAATGAATAAAAAATATAATATCCTACCAACGGGAGTTGGTATAAGTGGTAAGCGGTTTGTGTCGTTTAAGTAAGGTATCGAGTTCGAGCCTTGTGAATACAGAAAAGCATCGCTGGGAGACTCACCCAACATAGTCAGGTGCACGACCCGGGTTGGATCTAGATTAGTCAAAGCGAAGTTCTAGACACCGGATGGAAAAAAAAAAAAAAAAACCCTACCCTCTTATAATGAACTGGCTAAACGCAATTAGCAAATCTGGTTACAACTCAGCAAGTGCGCGCAACTATATGCAAGGGCTCCCACCATGTGCTTTAGATGTCAACTAGATAGTGGACCGTTTGGTACACACATATAAAAAATAATCAAGTCATACAGTATTATTTATAATTTATAGTAGCTATTTATGACTTTATATATATATATATTTATTGATATTGATACTGATAATCTCATGGGCATACCGCATGGATTCATATCCTCTAAAGCCATCTAAAATTCTAATAAAATAGTGAGTGCGTAAAATTATTTGTGATTTAAGCACATAGATATATCGAGCTTCTAATAAATATACATAGTTGAGAGGTTTATCTTAATTTTAAACATAATACTTGAGGACGCATTGTCTCCCAAATTTAAAGTTTTTCTCCAAATTTTCTATGAAATACATTTATTAAGAGAGTTTCTATTAAGAGAATAATTTTTTTAAGAAGTATAACTCATGATTCTTAATTACAATTAATTGATTTAACTAACCTTTTTAATATCTACAAACTATAATTATTTAAGCACATGGATTGAGCTTGAGAGGTTTATCTTGATCTTAAACGCAAGACATGAATACAAATTATCTCCAAAATTCAAAGTTTTTTTCCAAATTTTCTTTGAAATGCATTTATTAAGAGAGTTGCCATTAAGGGAATAGTTTTCTTAAGAACTACAATTCATGATTCTTACAAATAACCCACCATGACTAATCTTTTTAATCCCTGCAAACTATAATTATCTACCCTACGCTTCCAATTGGAGGAGTATTAATAGAGACTCTAAGGAAGGCCAGGGAGTGTGATTTGCCAAAAAAAGAAAGCATTAATGTGAATTTAGTTAAGAAAGAGAATTTAAAAAAAAAAAGTGGAATAGCGAAAGAAGAAATTATTAAAGATGGAGATGTGAGGGATGTGAGGGCTGTGGTGTGATGTGTAGTGTTGTGTGAGTGGTTACTATGCCTTCAGCTAACAGCACAATACCAGACAGAGACACTCGCATTATTCACTGCAACTTGTCCTCCTGCTTTTATATACAAACACACACACACACACACTTGCACTGTCCAAGATTCCTTCACTTCACAAATCACTTTCTCTAATCTCTCCCTCTCTCTGTGCACGTTGTGTCTTGTGGGATACATATAAGTATATATATATAACCAACCATTTTCATTACTTGTGTGTGTTTGCCTTTGCTGATTCTTGTTTTTTTGTTCATTGCAATTTCTATATACATCACACTTCCCGGAACAATATTTATCCTATAGATTTTCTTTAAAATGAAAAAAAGGGAGTACTATGCAAAAAAAAAAAAACTTGATTTCTTTATATATTTTAAAAACATGTACCTATATTTCTAATAACTGTTGTTGGGTATCAATTACATTAATCATGGTTGACCCAAATGATAGATAAATCAGTAAGGAACAAATCTTTTCACATCATTGTTACTACCTCCAGTCCTAATTATAGGAACACTTTTAAAGTGTAAATTGTACTATAAAAATACTCCTATAATTAGGATCAAAGGGAGTACTATATTTTAGGTGAGGAAAAAAAATCGGCTCCCTAGGAAATGAGTTTGAGTCTTCAATTCCTACCAATATTCTTTCGTTTCATTTGATCAAGGGTCTTATATATTCACTGGGTTTAATGTTTTTACTTTTGTTTCAGAATTTTTTTTTCCTGTCAGACTCATATAAAAGTGGGTGGGTCCCATTGTAAAGAGAAGAGAGAGAATATTAGTGGGACCCACTTACTTTTATGTGAGTGTGACAGAAAAAATATTGAGTAAATACCATTTCTAGTCCCTGATAAAAAACACGGACCCCATTTTGGTCCCTGACAAAAAAATGTCTTTTTTAGTCCATAAAAAGGATGGATAAGGGTCGATTAGTGGACATTTTGATCCCTCACAAATTTCCAAAAGGTCCTTTTTAGTCCCATAAAAAGGACGAATAAGGGTCGGTTTTTTTGTCAGTGACCAAAATAAGGTCTGTGTTTTTTGTCAGGGACCAGAAAGTGTATTTACTCAAAAATATTTCTACAGCAAAAACATAAACATTAAATCCATTCACAATATTTGACCTTCTATTCTCTTTTTTATAATGGGTGAGGCCGCTTACCACATTTTGTTGGTGTCTTATTGCCAATCTAAATATCACTCGATCTGGTCCTATTTAGAAGTCATTTTTTATCAAAAAAATTGGTTCTATTTATAAATCTAGTTTCAGGGTAGTTAATGAGGTTTTGACAATTTTGCCTATATTAATTGTATCAATGAAAATAGAGAAAGAAAAAAGAGTTGAAACACATCTATTCATAAATTATGGCAAAATTGAAAATTTACCCCATAATCATTGAGTTAACTATCTATATCTTGGTATATGTGATTTAGTTAAAATGGACATATAAATAAGATCAAAGTGGTAATACTTTATTAATGAGTAATATGCACTGCTCCCTCCCATCCAATAAGAGTTAGATAATTAATAACATATATAAAAAAAAGCTAGTTTATGTACAATAAATACATTTTGATATTTGTAAAACACCCTATTTAATCATGGTTGATGAAAATCCCCTTTAATATGTGCAACTAATAGATGTTTTGAAAAAATTATAAATTTGAAAGGTAAAGTGAACCAACATCCCTTCAACTAGTTCTTGCATTTAATATTGGAAGGAGTATAATAGTAAATATGCATTTTTTTTTCTTTCATTTAATAACGGATTTGTACAAGCCCTGCTAAACTTTTAAGCACCTGTTCGAGTTGACACTTGAAAAACACGTTTATGCAAATTAAAATAAAAATCTTCTAACATATTTATCTCGTAAACCGTAAACCACGTCAAAAAAATAACTTCTACTGTTAACTTAAACGGTCACTTAAATGTTAGGGCAAAACGGAATGGGAGAGGCTAAGAATAAAAATATATGTTATGCAATACTATACATTGATGCTATATTATTGATTTTTACTATTTTCTTGCTATGTACTCATTCCTCCATATTTAACGTATTCATTAATTTCTTGATTGGCAGAACATAACGAATGATAATGACAATATGGAGTTGATGATGATGGATTTGTCCCTTTTTATTCATATTTTTGTTCACTTATATTTTATATCATTATTGTCTCATAATAGCTCACTACTTTGAACTTTTCACGAGCTTCGCATACAAACTAATAATAGGAATGCCCTAAAATGACTTTAAATAAAATACTCCCTCCGTTTCTTATGTTGTGTTTAAAATAAAAAAATCTTTTTTTATATATACGTCATTGTAGAAATTTAAAACAATATACCAATTGTTATTTTTTTTAATTATACACTTATTTTTTATTGGGTACAATTATCAATCAAAGAAAACAAACTCTATATATACACTTAATAAGAATTGGTTAGGATAGTAAGAAAAAGAAATTAACAAATTGATTCGATTTCTTAATCCATATGCAAGAACATCAAAACCATGGATAAAAGGAAACAAAGAGAGTTATTGGAGATCCTAACCATATCCTGGTCTTATTATATATAATTAACTATGAATATTTGTACTTAGCTTGTGCTTTAAAAATTAAAATTTAGTATCGAGACCTAAGTAACTTTAAAAAAAAAAAAAAAGAAGTTTATGTATCTAAAACCTAAATAGTTAAATTATCTGACTTTGAACAAGTTGGGACAACTAAAGTCAAATTAATTATGTTGGTTTGTTCAGAGTTATTGTTTTTCATCTTAGGCACTAAAGACAATCACGGACTAAATTAACATGTTACTCGTCTTAATTATTTAATAATATACTCTATCTGGTCTTAATTATAAGACATGGTTTATAGTGTAAATTGCACTATAAATTATGTCTTATATTTAAGACCGGAGGTAGTATAGAATGATATCAAAATTAAAATATACTTAAAAACTCATTGAAATTTATATATATATATATATATATAATAATATTTTTTTTTTAAAAAAAAGAACAAGATTCAAACAAATGAAAGCGTATTTTCTAAAATATATAATATCAATTTATTTTAAAGATAAATACAAACTCCGATCCATTTACGAAAAAAAGAAAAAGAAAAATAATACAGAGTGTGTGATCCAATTAATTCTATCTCGTCCGTGAAGGAGCTCACCATCAGTTTGGATTACATTATTTGAGTGACTTGACTTTGGGGCAAGAAATAAAGTCTGTCTTATTGTAAAAAAAAAAAAAAGGTGAATAATTAATTAAAAAAGGTGATTATTATTGAAAAGATTCCCTTGAGATAATTTGGGAGGCTCTTGTACGTGTTATATAATATGAAATGATGCAACAAAAATAATTGAAAAATTCAAAAGAGGCCAAAAACAGAACTTTGTGTGAATATGCATTGAACTGATAATGAAACGAGACAGATCGAATAGGATAAGAATAGGTCTTCCTTTATCAATCTTCACATGATCACTGTGCCTCTTCAAATTTCAATCCCCGTTATTGTTATGATAAATTATTTAAAATTCCTTTAATATTTTTCCGATCAAAAAATAATTATCTTTACTTTTTAAATATTTTCTGAATTTTAAATTATGTATAGGTAACTCTTCTAAATTTTAAGTAATATGTAAATAAAGAATATACCATAATACGTCCCTATAGTTAAATAAATAAAAAAGCGATAATAATATAGGATTTATTTGGGCATCATCATAAAAATTTAGACGAATTATTGAAAAAGTTTAAAAACAAAAATTAAATTATTTGTACACAATGAAATAATCACGAATTCATGTATAGTTGATTATTTTACCTCATCATGATCATCTTTCTGTTGAATCACAGGGGCACAGAAGCAATATGTGAGTTAATTACTACATTAACGGTTGGAAAAGTACAATGAATACAATTATGGACAGTGGAAATTAATTATAATATTTAGTTTGTCTTCATTATTAAACAAATTTATGCTGTCTGTATATTTATTAATTTAATAGAGACGTCAGGATAATTTTTCATCTCAAATTTGTCCTCTTTTCATTGTGGTAAAGAGAACCTTAAACTCTCCCTTGTTTAATTGTTTTCTTCCAAGGCAGTATTAAAAATTCAAATTTTTTAAAAAATGACATACAAATCATTATTTATATATTTCTTATACTTTCCAGTTTAAATATATAAGTTTTATGAACAAGTATTGTTTTTTCACCATTTAATGTCATATGTTCGCGGGAATGTTATGTATTAATTCAAATTTCATAAAAATCAGTGTTAAGAAATAAAAATTGAAAAGGATTAACTATAAATACAATTTTTAAACAGAGCTTGCTCTTTTTTTTTTTTTGGTAAAAGAGCAAAAATACACATGTGCTTTACCTTCGGGAGCGCCCAGCATCATATGTTTTTTTTATGAGCAAAAATACACATGGGGTTACCATTTTAGAACAAAAGTCATATCTCACCGTTATGTTACTGTTCACTTAAGCTCTTTCTCTCTCATCATGGTGAACAGTAACATAACGGTGAGATGTGACTTTTACTCCATAATGGTAACCACATGTGTATTTTTGCTCCAAAAAGAAACATATGGTGCTGGGCGCTCCCGAAGTAAAGCACATATGTATTTTTGTTCCTCAACCCTATTTTTTGCCTTGGCCCCCCAGAACTCACTCTAGAGTCTACATGCATGAAGTGACGTGGATAGTTGTGAATAGAAGGAGTGATCATTAAAAGCCGAGCAAGTTGCATGGCCCCATTGCCTCATTTATGAATTTCACTCAATTCTTTTTTTGCTCAAATTTCACTCAATTCATACTACTATATAAAGTTGAAGTGCTAATTTTATTCAAGAAAAATAAAGTCTTTATATTATAGTCTAACTATGTATTACTCCTCTAAACATTTATGTAGGTAACGTACTCCCATATTATATTAGTTTTATTCATTACTTATTTGCACATAATTCAAAAATGTTTAAGGGTTTATTATATGGATATAACACAAAATTTGTAGAATTATATAGGTACACACAGAAAAGTTTAAATAGGCACCTATATAATTTATGGTTAGGCTTATCCGCAGAAAATTAAAAACTTATTAGGTTTTAAATGTTATTGGAGCTTTTTATGTATAGTTGAAAGTTATTTTTGATTATTCAACCTAGTATATTATATATTAAATATGGTCATAATTTGAGTGTGACAAAAACAGAAAGAGCACGCTCTTGACTTCACATGAAGGGCTAAGTCGCCATTCGCCAATTTTCCACCCCAGATCGCGGGTTACGACCTACTTAGGGTTACGTGTTGAATCAATCATCAATCAATACACTAATTAATAATACAAAACTTAATTCTAATGATATATTTATTTGTATTTAAAATTGTAAATTTTGTGTAAAAAATGTAAATTTAATTTAGGGTTAAGTTACATTTAACACCCTCAAGTATTTTTTTTTTTTTTGTTAATGATATTCATTATCTTAAACTAATTTGTAATTTATCTAGCAACCTAAAACATTTTTGTAAGTTTAAGATGCTCGTTGTTATTGAGAAGAATACTTTAAGGATAAAATTATGTCATAAATATTTTAGAATGTTAAGTGATACTGAAAAAAATATTTTAATGTACTATATGAAAAATAAATTGATTTATGATAAATTCAGAGTGTTGGATATGAGCAAGATGACTAATTTTAATTTAAGAATATTAAAAAATTAGATGATCGAGTTAATAATCTGTAACAAATGTGTATTAGCTTTAAACAAATATATATCCTTTTGAATCAGTGTGCATTGAAATTATTTTTTTATGAAAACCCTATTTATATATGCAGTCAATGAGATTATATTCTTTGGGGCAAGTTATAAATGAGCGAAACAAAGTAAATATAGGTCTTATTATATTTAGAATCAAAATCAACCCTTTATAAATTAAATTCTTATATTTATGTGAGGAATAAGTGTAATTTATATGGATCACATGCATGGATATGAAATGAGATTTCTTAGCTTAAAGTAGAGCCGGGAAATCGGGTCAAACCCATCGGGCCGGCCCGTTTAAGCCCTGGCCCGTCAAGGGCCGGGCTTGAAAAACGGACAATATATTTGAAATTGGCCCTGAAGAGTAGGCCCTGGAGGGCCTCGGGCTTAAATGGGCTAGCCCTGGAGGGCCTCGGGCCGGCCCTGCAGGCCCTTTTCACTGCAACTTTTTCTTTTTTTTCTTCTTTAATTTATTAATTTATATATATTTTGTATTTGTTATAGAGTTTTTTTATCCATTTAACTACAAATACATAATAACTATACTCTAATTTTATGATTTGGTTTATTATTTGTTGCAAATAAAGATTATGGATTTGTTCATGATACGGGAAAAGAAATTCATGATATTCTTACTCATGAGCCAGAGGCTACTACTCAAAGTGAAGAACAATCAAATGTCGTTAAAATTGATGATAGTGGCGAAGATGACGACAATAATAGTCATCGTACTAATATCGCTTAGTGATATGCTTCTTATGTTTTATATGAGTTATTTGTGAATATAGTTTTCTTTTGATTATGAATTAATAACTATACTTATTTGTTGGATGATTCGTGTTATAATTTACTAATTATATTTCTTTAAAAAAACGAAGGAAAAATAGTTAAAATTTGGAATAGTAATTTTCGAGCCCTCCGGCCCTGACCCTAGTGCTCTCGGGCCGGGCTTTGAAAAACAGATGTTTTTCTTACCTCAGGCCCTGGAGGGCCGGCCCTGTTAGGCCCTGGCCCTTCACGAGCTAGCCCTGGAGGGCCGGGCCGGCCCTAATTCCCAGCTCTAGCTTAAAGTGAGGATTTTGTGATGTTTGGTGAAGTGATATTTTTAATTACAAGTTGTTTAAAACGGAATCATTTAAGAAAAATAGTACTACATTCGGTCCTAATTATAAGACCTAGTTGATTTTTTTTGGAGAGATTAAGAAAACTTAATAAATTACTTAATCATTTCATATGTCGTGTATCTTTAGATTATATATTAGTTTATTAGTCAAACTAATTAGTTTGAAGAAAAAAATACTTTAAAATAATTTAATTAGTTTCTTTAATCTCTCCAAAAAAGTCAACTAGGTCTTATAATTAGGAACGGAGGGAGGGAGTACTTCCTATTGAACTTTGTGGATTGAATTACTTATGATATATGCTTTAAATTAAACACAGTACCCAACAAAAATACATTAAAAATAAATTCATTCTATCATTGTTCTAGTAAATACTTCAATGTAACAAAGAAAAGTGTATCATGCAAGAACAACATTGATTTTTTATTTTTTAAAAATACGACAATATAATACATATATTTAATTAAATAATTTTATAATTAAAAGTAATGCACATGAAACAAAGTTTAATTTTGTTGACATTTTGTGTTCCCTGGAGTGCATGTGTCATACGTCAGAGAAGTCATAATATCTTATTACTTTTAAGGAATAAAGACGCGATTGAAACTAATATAAATAAAAAAAATAGATTTGAGAAAAACTTTAATATTCTTGAATAATGTCAAATATCATTTTGTCATTTGAAGGAGTCCAAAAAATGAAAGCAATGTTTCCAAAATGGACTGGTACCAAGATCAAGTGATTAATTAATTATTGGCAGAGAAATGAAGATTGCAAATATCTACTACATACGGGGTCCTTGGTTTAATTTGATTTTCACTCAGTTTATTAGCTGTTTATAGAGTATAAACCTTCCTCCTATGTAACAACGTCTGATCTCTCTCTTTTTGCCACTTTACCATACCCTTAAATAATTAGTCTAATCACTCTCAAGATTATTGTCATATTAAGAAAGCCGTAACATGCCATAAAATATACTACTTTAGTTATAATTATAAGATTAAGTTGACTTGTTTGGAGATATTAAGGAAGCTAATTACATTACTTTAGAGTATTTATATTTATATTTTTTTTCAAACTAATTAGTTTGACTAATAAACTAATGTATAATCTAAGGATGCACAAAATATAATATGATTAAGTAACTCATTTAGCTTCCTTAATCTTTTCTTAAAAAAGTCAACCCAGTCTTATAATACTCCCTCCCGTCCTAATTATAAAACTAAGTTAACTTTTTTGGAGAGATTAAAAAAGTTAATTAAATTAATTTAGAGTATTTTTATTTTTTACTCCAAACTAATTAGTTTAACTAATAAACTAATATATAATTTAAGGATACACAATATATGAGATAATTAAATTATTTATTTAGCTTAAAAAAAAGTCAACCTGATCTTATAATTAGAACCAAAAGAGAGTATATTGTATTATTTTTCTTAAAACAAAAAAAGTACTCCCTCCGGTCCTAATTATAAGACAACATTTGAGAGTTAGTTTTGGTCCTAATTATAAGACAAAATTCTAATAATTGTCAATTTTTTCCTAAAATACCCTTATTTTATTCTCTCTAGTGTGTTTGATTTTTTGTGAGTATATGTATGTGGACGCGTATACTCTTCCAGTCAACGAACCTTTTAGATATATATGTGTGTGTATGTGTGTGTCTATGTATGTATATATGTGTGTGTCTACACACAAATATCTATAGACATTATAGACACACACACATATATATGTGTGTCTACATATATGTATGTATGTATATATGTTTGTGTCTACACACATATATATTGTGTGTGTGTGTACATATATGTATGTATGTATATGTGTGTGTGTCTACACACATATATTTTGTGTGTGTGTACATATATATGTGTGTGTCTACATATATGTATGTATGTATATATGTGTGTGTGTGTCTATACACAAATATATGTGTGTGTGCGCGCGCACACAAATATATATAGACACACACACATATATATATGTGGGTGTGTGTACATATATGTATATTTGTGTGTGTCTGTCAATATATATATGTGTAAAAATATAAACACACACACACATATATATACATGTATATCTTTGTGTGGGGGTGTGTGTGTTTATATGTGTGTGGGGGTGTGTGTGCCTATATGTGTCTGTCGATATATGTACACACATACATATATATATATGTGTGTGTGTATCTATATGTATACACATATATATGTATATATAGTAAGATCATTATTTCAATTATATAGCATGTGGAAAAAAAATAGGTTGGAGAGGCATGTGGTAGGAGCTATTGATTTACTTTCATTTAGGTCATTTTAAATTTATATAAGGACATTTTAGGAAAATGAGTAAAATTAACTAATTTAACTTCTTTCCTTAATCTCCTCAAAATCGGTTAAATATGTCTTATAATTAGGATCGGAGGAGTATGTTGTAATGTTTTCCCCACTAAAGAACTAGCTGTCTAACACTGTCTTTTTTTTTTTTTTTTTTGGTCAAAGTCTAACATTTAGGAAAGTTTTGATTAAGAATTTTGAATCCCTGATGAAAGAGTGCCTACATTTAGGAAAGATGAAAGTCTAAAACAGCCCTGCTGGCCGAAAAGGAGCCCAGCCCAAAGGTTGTCAATTAAGTGGCCCATTGTAGATTTATTGGGCCCATATAAAAGGCCGTTTGAATTTCTTACACTAAAAAGGGTCCTTTCTTGCTTGATAATAAGGTCTCGTCCATTTCAAGAATACTTTGTAGGCCCAACAATGAATCTTCTATAAAGTCTAAGAATGAGGCATGAAGAATCAACTAGATATACCTCTAACTAGATATACCTCTTGTCTTTGGCTCAACTGGCAAAGGGGTCGGACACTCTCATCAAAGGAAGGGGGTTCGATCCTGGAGTTGGTCAAGACGTTAGGGGAGGCATCCTAGGTGATATGGACTTGTGAAAACGCAGACTGAAGTGTAGACATATGTACTCTCAGTCTTGTATGCCCTGGGAAGCAAAGCCACAGCGCTCTGCCTTTGGATTGTGGGTGAACCTAACCCCTCTCCTTAAATTTTTTTTAGCAAAAAAAAAAAAAAACTAGATATATTTTGTCTAACGGTGAATTTTTTTCCCTGAAAGATTGTATTCGTCCTTCAAATATTTGAGACTTTATATTATATATATTATGTTAATTCATTAGGTAAAAATTAGGATTTATGACTTGGGAGTTCTAGGAAAAATAATTTACAAACAATAAAAATATGAAAAATAGATATAACTTTATGATTTACTTAATCAAACTTGTTGAAAATGGGAGGAATTAGAATATTTTTGTTAGAAAAAAAGTTGACGCAGTTATTAATGAGGGAGCACACTTGATCTAATACTCATGTCAAAATGATCCTCAAGTTATCTATAAAAAAGATTGAGCTGAGGCCAACCATATCATGAGAAATATGTTGATTTTGACTATTTAGATTTTCTTATAATAAAATCGGGCCAATTATTATAAAAAGAAAAAAAGTTCAAGTATATTGATAAATCTTAACTTGTATTCCTTGAACTTTGTTACTGAAAATGCAAGTTGAGAATGACAAAGAAGAAGAATGGATCAGCTAGGAATGGGAAATGAAGGCCTAAAACGGGGAGAGTCAAAGGACAGTTGTTCTAAAAGTGGCATTTGAAGCATTAAAGAAATCAAAAGAAAGGTTAGGAGCAACATGGGCCCTTCTCAAAAGACCGACAAGAGAAGCATCTTCCTATGATACTCCACCTCCTCCCTACACATTCACCTCCACACATTTTAATATATTCTCATATGCCAATAATGATAAAGGGTTGGTCTTCACCCTGGGAAGATATTTGATACGATATGAGGTCTTGTTGGTGGGCAATCTGTAAATATCTTTGTAACCGTTTTTTGAGTTTGGAGGTGTGCTCGGACTCAAAAAGGAAAAAAATTATCATCTCATCCCTGTTTACTGATTTGAGCTGATTAAAGAAATTAGTTGAATTTAAATTTTGACAAAAAAAAAATGTGTGTTCGTTTCTATAAAATAACCTTATTAAATCGTTTGCATTTAAATTATTCTTTAATGTAAACTTTGTAATTAATAGGGATAATTTAAGGGAAAATGATAAATTTTTTAGACCAAATTAAACCACCAATTAACTTTTATATTAGAGATAATATAAAATTTTAAAAGAAAAATGAGGGAGGGAGGGAGGGAGGGGAGCAATGATGACAACACAAGGGAGGAGGAGAGAATGATGGAGACAGCTTTGGTTGGAAAAGCCACGCTGTGTTGTTTCTTTATTATTCCCATTTCCCTCTCTCTCGTTTTGGGTCCCACATCGCTCTCAGTTATTGCCCCCCCTCATTCACACTTCCAAATTCCACTGTATTCGTGTCACCAAATCACAACATTCAATTCTATAATCCTTTTTTTTTTTTTTTGGTCAAATGTGAATGTAACATTCAATTCTATCATCCTCGAGTTCTACCCATTTTTCATCTATTTAAGATAACAAATGTGAATGTAACAGTAACGTACATTATCCTTTTTGTGTTATCATTTTCCTTAAGAAGAAGAAGAAGACGCCAAACAAGTCCAAATTGACAAACACACATAAATGACTATATATATAGAAAAGGGTAGGCCGTGCCAGACCGACTTCACCGCCATTTGAGCCGACGAAAAGAATGACAATAATGTTGAGGGCTGAAAGCTCTAAAAAGATTGAAAGAGCAACCCAACCCACTTCCCTTGGTTTGGTGGATGGGGAAGACTTGCTCTCCTATTTCCTCCTAACAGCTTTTGTGTGCTCCTCCTCTCACCCTCTCCTTTTTCTTTTTAATACTAACATTTATACTATCATGCTGTTCTTTAAGGTATGCTTCAAGTGTTTGTGTGTGGACAGTACGTGCCTTCCATCAATTCTCATCAACGCATCCTTAGTCCTTCACTTTTTCGGCTGTTTGACTTCAAAATCAACATGTTTACTACTAATCTGAGCCTAGTCACATGAAAGAAACTGTAACTTACTTATGCTGACCATAATAGTAATAACAGAAGAACTGTTCATCAATCTGAGCAGAACAAAGTTGAGATTTTTAATGTGAAATAAAAAAGCCAAATTAGAGACATGATCCCATAACAGCTATGCAAGGTGGTGTGTGATCAAATAATAGCATATGACCTCACCAAATCACACCCCTTTTTAAGAATCTAAATTATATCAGCTGGACGGTGACGGTGATCGATTCTTCGTCTCCCTTAAGCAATGGCCCCACCCGCACTCATATTGTCCCAACACACCACACACTTCAATTCCCTTCTACATTCTCAACTATATATATATAGAGAGAGAGGTGCCATGTCAGCATCTACGATGGAATGAGCAGAAAAAAGAGAGGTTACACCTTTAGCTTTTATGTGTCTTACCACCCTGGCATTCCCTCTTCTTTTCTACTCCTTTTTGTAACTTCCTTTTCCCTCTGCTTTCTTTCTTTCTCTCTTTCTGGACTATGTCATTGATACAACACCATATCACCTTTCCTTTCATTTCCTTAACCAACTCTCTCTCTCTGACTTGAATCTGTATCTATCAGTTCTTCTTCTTCAAGTCATCACGCTCTCTGCAGATATCTTTCATGATCAACAAAACTTAGCGGCATCATGGTAAGGAGCTTCTTCGTCTGATGTTGAGCTCAATTTCACTTTTGGGGTCTCTGATTGTTACTGATGCTTTTTTTCCTTGCTTTCTTGTGGTTCAGGGAACTCCAGTGAATATAATCGTTGGATCACATGTGTGGGTTGAGGATCCTGAGATTGCTTGGACTGATGGTCAGGTCACAGCAATCAATGGCAGCGACGCCACCATCCTTACTTCAGATGGAAAAACTGTAAGCTTCTCTCATCTGTTATATGAAACACCACAACACTTCATTCTTGCCCATTTATATTGTATGGATGTCCATATCTTAGGCCTTTCAGAGCTTTCTGTTGCTGAAAGTTGCTCATTGTCCAGTTTTAGCAATATAGCCTCACAACTTTGGATCCGAAATCTCGATGATATTTCCCCGTCTATAGTTATAAGATGATTCTAGTTGAATGATGGATTTATAGCAGGGACATTTCAAGTTGTCATCATACAAAACAGAATTGAACGTGAGAGAAACTAATGCAATATATTTCCCATAGTATCAGAACATAATTAAGCTAGTCAGCGGCACCAAACACCAATGTCAGATGAAAAAAGAAAATTGTTTCATCCAACAAATTTGAACTTATTTACATTTCCAGGCATGCATTTATATTCAAGTAGCCTACACTCCAATTAAAAAAAAAACACCCCAATCTGTCAAACAAAATTCCTCCAATATTGTGGGCAATTGTGGCACAATATCAGGTTTAAAATCTAACTATACCAATTTCTTGGAGCCAAACCACTAGGAATTTCCTTGTGATTCACCTAGTCGTGACTGGCATGGCCTATTTTCAATCAGACTAAGAAGGCAGATTAGTTAAATTCATGCAACTAACTTGAAAACCGATTAATAATGCAAAAATAACAATGTTGATGTTAGAAGGACAAGGATAAGGAAGCAGACAAACTGATAGTTGGCATATATACCTCAATTTCAGATTGTTGCAAGCGTTTCTAGTATATATCCTAAAGATACAGAGGCACCACCAGCTGGAGTTGATGATATGACCAAGTTAGCTTACCTTCATGAGCCAGGAGTACTGCATAACCTTTCCATCCGTTTCTCTCTCAATGAGATATATGTGAGTCTCAATAAATACGAATCAGCTCATTCTGCTTTTTTTACATTCCTTATAGTAATGACATAAAAGAGAGGAGTAAAATCTGAGTACTAACAAGGGGCATACACAGACATATACAGGAAATATCTTAATAGCAGTAAATCCTTTCCGGAGGTTGCCACACTTGTATGACGTACATATGATGGAGCAGTATAAAGGAGCAGCCTTTGGAGAGCTAAGTCCTCACCTTTTTGCTGTTGCAGACACTTGTTACAGGTAAAAAAACCAATTAAAAGACATTTTTGTTGAAAAGTCAATGGCTTATTGGTAGAATCAGCCACACAAGAAACAAGATAGTGTTTGTGATGTTAGCTTAGCTTCATATATCAGGGCAATGATTAATGATAATGGAAGCCAGTCCATTTTAGTGAGTGGAGAGAGCGGTGCAGGTAAGACAGAGACAACAAAAATGCTAATGAGATATCTAGCTTTCATGGGGGGTAGATCCAACACAGAAGGAAGAACAGTAGAACAACAGGTTTTAGAGGTAAGTTTGAATTTGAATTTGAATTTGGAGCATTTAAATTTTATTTCAAAGTTTTAACTCAATAAAATCATAGATGGAATGACCTCTATTTTTCAGTCCAATCCAGTATTGGAAGCATTTGGGAATGCCAAAACTGTCAAAAATAACAATTCAAGGTAAACTATGTAGACACGTTTCACTGTTATTATTTCATTTCCTGTCATAAACTTCTTTTCAGTTGTTCTTACAAACTTACTCGAAATCGTGCCAGTCGTTTTGGTAAATTTGTCGAAATACAATTTGACAAGAATGGAAAGATTTCTGGAGCTGCTATCCGTACTTACCTCCTCGAAAGGTCACGAGTTTGCCAAGTTTCTGACCCAGAGAGGAACTATCACTGCTTTTATATGCTTTGTGCAGCACCACCAGAGGTGACTTCTAAAAAATTTGGCTCCAAAAAAAAAAAAATTATAACCTCACAAGATCTAACTATCAAAACTTTGATCATAGGATGTCAAAAAGTACAAGTTGGGGGATCCTAGGACATTTCACTACCTTAATCAATCAAACTGCTATGAAGTAGCAAATGTGGATGATGCAAAAGAATATCTGGAGATCAGAAATGGAATGGATATTGTAGGAATCAGCCAGGATGAGCAGGTTTTGGGCCAAAGCATCAGTTCTTCATATCACATTTCAATGAAACAGTGAATTAATTCAATCCATTCCTATATTTTGATCAATGAATATTCTCCTTCAATATAGGATGCTATTTTCCGCGTGGTAGCAGCAATCCTCCATCTTGGAAACATAGACTTCATCAAAGGGAAGGAAGTTGATTCTTCCAAATTAAAGGATGAGAAATCAAAATTCCACCTTCACACTGCTGCAGAGCTGCTCATGTAAAAGACCTTCTCACAATCTGTCAATCTTAAATCACTTAATTTGTATTTGTTATATGATTCTATCTTATGCCTTTAAACATATACATACATATATATATGTTCAGGTGTGATGAGAAAGCATTAGAAGACTCACTTTGCAAGCGTGTCATTGTTACACCTGATGGTAACATCACGAAACCGCTTGACCCTGACTCGGCTGCTTTAAGTCGAGATGCTTTGGCGAAGACTGTGTACTCTAGGTTGTTTGATTGGTAAGTATCAAATTAAAACACAAACATGAATCTTTGAGACAAGGATCGAGATTATTTAAAATCATTCTTGGTCTATGGTAGGATTGTGGACAAGATAAACAGTTCAATTGGACAAGATCCTAATGCAACAAGCTTAATAGGAGTCCTTGATATCTATGGATTTGAAAGCTTCAAAATCAACAGGTAAATAGAGAGAATGTGTGCAATTCAGAATAAATCTTACATACTCGTGTTAGAATCTTATTATTTTCTTCATTTACTAGTTTTGAGCAACTATGTATCAATCTGACAAATGAGAAGTTGCAACAACATTTTAACCAGGCAAGGCTGTAACTTCTGTATACAGTTTAATCATATTAATAGACAGTAAAAGGGAAAATAAATTTATTAAAAAAAGTAAATGCATCGTTCTGAACAGCACGTATTTAAGATGGAGCAAGAAGAATACACAAAGGAGGAAATCAACTGGAGCTATGTAGAATTTGTAGATAATCAAGATGTTCTGGATCTTATGGAAAAGGTAATCAGTGAATCACATTGATAGATCCAAGACCTTCTCTACAAGATAACATATTCACATTCTCTGCATTGCAGAAACCTGGGGGAATCATTGCTCTGCTTGACGAAGCTTGGTATGCCATTTTCTTTCCTTTGAATATCATGTACTTTTATTTTCTTTTACTGAAAAATTTATTCAAAATATGCTTTCATATTTCCTGCAGCATGTTCCCCAAGTCAACCCATGAGACATTTGCCCAAAAATTGTATCAGACTTATAAAGCACACAAGCGCTTTAGCAAGCCCAAACTTGCTAGAACAGATTTCACAATTAACCATTATGCTGGAGATGTAAGATAAATTACTGACATCATTACTTGGCCTATCCAGTCACAAACGTAAAAACTGTTAATTTTGTTGTTGTCCAACCTTCTGAAATACACAGGTCACGTACCAAGCAGATCAGTTTCTTGATAAAAATAAAGATTATGTGGTAGCAGAGCATCAAGCTCTTTTAAACGCCTCCAATTGCTCATTTGTTGCAAATCTTTTCCCTCCATTACCTGAGGAGACATCAAAGCAATCAAAATTCTCTTCCATCGGTACACGGTTCAAGGTAAAAGATTCTTGAAGGGATTGCAATCTGTTTAGAATATTCTTCTCAGCCCCTGACTTGGTTCTGAATCCATTCTTGACTTCTTGTGATCCAGCAACAACTACAATCTCTAATGGAGACACTGAACACAACAGAACCACACTACATCAGATGTGTGAAACCAAATACAGTTTTGCAGCCTGGAATATTTGAGAACTTCAATGTCTTAAACCAGTTGAGATGCGGGGTGTGTTTGCTGTTTCTTTCCCCCTCTAATTCTTGTAATATAACAATAAATTTGTTATGTTTCAGAAAATTCTTTAACCGAATGATATTTACCTCAGGGAGTACTTGAGGCAATTCGGATTAGTTGTGCTGGATATCCAACAAAACGAACATTTGATGAGTTCCTTGATCGTTTTGGAATGCTAGCCCCTGATGTCCTAGATGGGTATACAGCATTCTTTTCTTTTTAGGAGAGAATAAAAAAAAAATACTCCTTTTCCCTGGCCCCATAAAACGATTGTTGCTTTCTTATGAGCAGGTCTGATGAGAAAACAGCATGTGTTGCTATATGTGATAAGATGGGATTAAAAGGCTATCAAGTAAGTTTAAAGGCGTCATATATCCATTGAGTTTTCATATTACTCGGAGTGCCTTGAACTCTAATAAATTTCTTCCCAACTGTGTTTCATACAGATGGGGAAAACGAAGGTATTTCTGAGAGCTGGTCAGATGGCTGAATTAGATGCACGAAGAGCTGAGGTCTTAGCCAGAGCTGCTAGGTGCATACAGAGACAAATCCGAACGCATTTGACCAGAAAAGAGTTCCTCACCCTGAGAAAGGCCACAATTCAAATCCAAAAATTATGGAGAGGTTAGTTATCTTAAGCAAAATGAGTTGTAAATTCATGACCTTTAAGCTCTGGTCAGGATATAACTTTGATTCCAACTTTTTTTTTTGGCTCTCTTCATTGTTTCAGCAAGACTTGCACGTAAACTATATGAGCATATGAGGAGGGAAGCAGCTTCTATCCGCATACAGAAACATGCACGTGCACAAACGGCAAGAATGAGTTATACATCACTGCAAGCATCAGCCATAGTTATCCAGTCAGGGTTAAGAGCAATGGCTGCACGAGATGAATTCAGGTACAGACGAAGATCAAAGGCTGCAATCAAAGTTCAGGTATAAAGACATCTTTCTGACAGGTTTTTTAACAGCAATATAAGCCAACACATTGCTTAATGAAATCGTTTGATATCAAATATATACACAAAATTAACAACTTTCTCATTTCCTTTCATAGACACAATGGAGAAGAGTCGACGCTTTTTCTGCTTACAAAAAGCTGAAGAAGGCAACTATTGTTCTTCAATGTCTCTGGAGAGCCAAAGTAGCTAGGAAGGAGCTCAGGAAGCTAAGGATGGTGAGCGTTTCTTCTTTCATATATATGTATATGTTATTCTATATGAAAAAGATGTTTCAGAATTCAAAGCTTGTTTCTTTGGTAACGGCCAAAAGCTATTGTGCAGGCTGCAAGGGATACAGGGGCACTTAAGGAGGCGAAGGACAAGTTGGAGAAGCGTGTTGACGAGCTTACATGGCGACTAGATATTGAAAAGCACTTGAGGGTATGGTTTCAATCAACTGTTTTTGCTTGGTGAATAACAGTGAAATAACATTAGCTTGTTCTTCATTCAATGGAAGTGAGAGATTTAATACACACTATCTAGTACATTGGTCAAATGAAATAATGTTGATAATAAATATCTTGCAGATTGATCTTGAGGAAGCTAAAGGGCAAGAAATTGCAAAGTTACAGGGTGCTTTACAAGAAATGCAAAGTCAGCTTGAAGAAGCCCATGCTGCAATTATACACGAGAAGGAAGCAGCTAAACTAGCAATTGAATCGGCACCACCAGTCATCAAAGAGGTACCTGTTGTGGACAATACCAAACTTGAGCTACTCACAAGTGAAAATGTGGAGCTAGAGGTAAATCCAAAGCATTGTTTCCTAGATATTGAGGATTATTCACATTAATGTGATTCAAACTTATATGATGACAAGTAATTAATTAATCTTAATTCTGAAATTGCAGAGTGAAGTAGAAGAGCTGAAGAAGAAGATTGAAGAATTTGAGGTAAGGTGTTCAGACATGGAAAAAGAGTCTCAAGAAAGACTGAAAGAGGCTGAAGAAGCACATTTGCAAGCAACACAACTTCAGGAGACTATTGAAAGGTATTCAAATAATATAACTGGCCACAAAAAAACATTGCTACCATTATTATAAACTGGTTTTGACCGTGTTTTCCTTTTGATCATAGATTAGAGTCGAATTTGTCTAACCTTGAGTCAGAGAATCAAGTTCTACGCCAGCAGGCTTTGGTTGAATCCAAAAATGAGGAACTCTCCGAGGAGCTTAAAACGTAGGATATGGCTTTCCTTTTTTTCTATATCCTTTCGCGCCATCTCTTATTATTATTTTTCTGCTAGAGAAATGTTCCTCCGTTTCATGCTTTCATGGATTTTAGTCACTTTACTATTCCATAAGGCAATTATATTCTTTGTTACTGCATCGCATTAGATTTGGAAAGGAGCGTTGACACAGAATACATAAAGCAATTATGTGAAATTTTGACATGTTTCCTCTATTTCCAGCCTCAAGGAGAAGATTGCAAATCTAGAATCAGAGAATGAAATTCTTCGGAGCCAGCCAGTTGCTGCTGTGGAGCAAAAGGTTTATCCTGAAAAAATAGAAAAAGAAGAACAGGAAACTGTTATTACAGAGAAAATTCAACACAATGCTATTTCAGATACTATCATTCCACAAGTTAAGGTAACACCTCCTTAACTTTTCTCATACAAGCATTTCATTATCTGACACTGTCTATTATGGTGCTGCAGCAGTATTTGGACAATGGAAACCTCACAGCTGAAGAACACCAAACAAGAAAAGTATTCCAAACTCACTTCATCAATTCTTTTAAGGAATTTCTGGATCAACACTTGATAACGGTATGGTAATTTTAACTTATAAAATTGCTTTGTTTTCAGGAACCAAGACAACCAGTGTCCCTGCTCATAAGACAAAGATCACTCACAGACAGGCAGCAGGTATGTTTTCTATTAAGATAAAGCAAGCAGTTGCGCAATAGATAAATGGAACATTAAAATTTTCATCTCTCTTGTAAACAGGAAAGTCATGATGCACTGCTCAAGTGTCTTGCAGAGGATAAGAGATTTGAGAAAAACAGGCCAGTTGCTGCTTGTGTTATCTATAGAGCTCTTCTTCAATGGAGATCCTTTGAAGCAGAGAAGACACATATATTTGACAAAATTATTCACACAATCCGATTATCCATAGAGGTAGCTTGCCCCAATAACTCGTATAATTTACACTAAGAAACATCAAGAAATTGAAAAAAAAAAAAAACTTTAAGCCTTCCAACTTTACGGTAATTCCATTTTGTGCTCAAGCAGAGTCAAGAAGGAATCAATGACCTAGCATATTGGCTCTCGACAACTTCAACGTTATTGTTTTTCCTACAAAGCACACTCAAGGCCAGCAACTCAACTAAGGCAGCGTCTCGTAATCGAAACTCCCCTGCTACTTTATTTGGCAGAATGGCACAAGTAAGCTCCCAAAAACTGCAAATTTCCAGTGCATAAGATCGATGATATAATGTAATGTTTCTTGTTATACAATTTTTTAGGGGTTGCTTTCATCCTCTATGGGCATTGGGGTTTCAAGTGGCTACAGTGGACTGGTGGGCAAGCCAAATGAGCAATCAAAAGTGGAAGCAAAGTATCCAGCTATTCTCTTCAAGCAACATCTAACTGCATATGTTGAGAAGATATATGGAATGATCCGTGACAGTTTAAAGAAAGAAATCAGTCCATTCCTTAATTTGTGCATTCAGGTTCACATCATATCATGTAAATAATATCTAATATGAAACCATGACATTATATATCTTGCTCAATTAACATGTGTATATATATATATATCATCTTTGACAGGCACCAAAATCTATGAGGACTAAGTCAGTACGAGGATCATCAAGGAACATTCACTCGAATATAGTTGCAAAACAACATGCATCAAATATGCACTGGAAAAGCATTGTCAATAAGCTAGATGACACCTTGGGCATATTGTCTGACAACTATGTAAGTACGAAATACACATGTGCTTTTGCTGGGTTTTCTTTGTTAAAGATGTGATTTTGCAAAATCTTATAGATCTTGTTGTGACTTCAGGTTCCTTCCATGTTTACAAGGAAGATCATTAGTCAGGTGTTCTCTTTCATGAATGTCCAGCTTTTCAACAGGTAAGAAGATATTCAATAAAACTGCATTAGGAATTTCAGGCCAAAATTCAAATTATAGTTTATAGCAAATACCCTGAACTAACAAAAACTATGAACTGGCAGTTTGTTGCTTCGCCGTGAGTGCTGCTCCTTTAGCAATGGAGAGTATTTAAAGGCAGGTTTGCATGAGTTGGAACAATGGTGTATCAAGGCAACTGATCAGGTAATCTGACATTTTTGTAATAACAAGAACTTAGACTGGAAAGAGAAGAACATCAAGATATTCGTTTTGTATCTAAATTATTTTTCATTTTTCAGTTTAACTGATCAGGTAATCTGACATTTTTGTAATAACAAGAACTTAGACTGGAAAGAGAAGAACATCAAGATATTCGTTTTGTATCTAAATTATTTTTCATTTTTCAGTTTGCTGGATCTTCTTGGGATGAACTCAAACACATACGCCAAGCTGTGGGCTTTCTAGTATAGTTTCTCAAACCAAGACTATGCACTTGAATGTCATTGTCTTTCCTTCATTCCTCAAGGTTTAATTTTCAAAATGCTTCTTTATGCAGGTCTCGCATCAAAAAACACAAAAATCTTTGGATGAGATAACAAGTGAACTATGTCCGGTAATTCGTCTAACTCATCTATCAAAAGCACCATAGTTTGCTCTTAATAACTTGTTCAACAAGTTATAGAAAAAGTACCTCCAAACAAAAATAATTTCTTCTTAGCTTGTAGCTCCAAGTTATCTCATCTGAAATGGTTATAAAACTTTTTATTGTAATGATGTGATGTAACATTTCTTGTTTTCATAGGTTATTGTTTTGGTTCTTGTATCAGGTGTTAAGCATCCCACAAATATATCGTATTGGAACTATGTTCTGGGATGACAAATATGGAGCGCAGGGGTTATCTCAAGAAGTAAATCCTTAGCTTTTTTGTCCATTCTATATAGCTCTACAAATATATTTCGTTCTCAGATTGATTACAAGAATGATAAAACTTCCAAACATTATTCAAACTGAATAATGACAATTATTTTTTGAAACCCTTTGTGCAGGTAATTAGCAGAATGAGAGTGCTCGTGGCAGAAGACTCCATAAACATACCCAATAACTCATTCCTACTGGAGGTACATTCAAGGTAATTAATTATTAATTAACTCTTCAACCCCTTTACTAATGAGAATCTTGTACTACTCCCTAATCTTATAAGCAAGCCTAGTTATGTAAAAGAGACTTGAGCTCCACGTTAATGTATGATATTCTAATGCAAGACATATATAAACCATAAGCTATAAAAACTTACAATGCAAATTTTAGAACATGATTTAGGGTTAAGGATGCTTAAAAAAAATTCAACCTTGAAAATCCTTTCCTTTTTCTACTATTAATCAATAGCAACCTGGTTTATTGTACAAAATTTCAGTATACCTTTCTCAATGGAGGAGATGTTCCGTTCAATGAGCGACATTCGCTTATCAGATATTGAAGTTGATCCACCCACAATCCTAAGACAAAGATCCGACTTCCAATTCTTATTGCAGCAAATGGATGGCGAGTCTCAATGAGATACTCAAGTTTTGGTTTTGATGTAAAGCTATAGTTTTTCTTCCCCCTTCTCACAGAATTTTTTTGGGTGAACCGGGTTCATGTACACTACTCGAAGGTATGGTTTGGAGGACTCACTCACTGGGGAGAGAAGACAGTGAGTGAATGCGTGTGCATGCACCTGCAAATCAAAGGTTTTCTTTTTCTAAAAAAAAAAAAAAAACAGAATTTTTTGGCATTTGGGATTGGTGTGGAGAGAGTAAATTGAGTGGTGAGGAATTGTAATTATTTATTTTTTTGTATGTTTCAATCATTTTTGGGCAAGTTGTATTCTTTTTTGTTCATGTAAAGCTTCCCATGATGATGATTGATGATACTAGACCTCAGTGAGATATATCATTATTGGTGCATAATCTGCAAATAGTAATACGAATGAAATGGAAAAAATCTTGGTTTTTATTTTATTGCTTGCACACTTGTTAACTACGTATGTTTTTCTCTTGTACTAACAAAAAAGAAAAAATAAACAGCACTCTTTAAAATTAATTAATAACATGACTTATTTCTACACTCCCACACACGCATGTCACTTAACTTGTTACCGTGGCTAAAGAATATTCCTAATCATAACTTGTTACCGTGGCTAAAGAATATTCCTAATATAGTGCTCATTCAATCAAAAAAGAGGTGAAAATCAAAAGAAATAAAAAGTTGATTTTTTCCCTAAAAGCTGTTTGGATAATTTAAATTTTATGAAAAAATTAAACTTATAGTTAATTTCCATAACTAATAAGTACTAAGTGAAATATAGTTAAATTCTTAATGTAATATTATTCAAAAAAAAATATACATTAAATAAATTGAATGAATGTTGTGGATATGGATATACAAGGTGAAATGGAAGTGAGGAGCGGCCTTTCTTTTTTTGCTCAAAGTATCTTCAGCCTTTCTGAATTGAACGATGGGAGGGTACGCTTTGCCGTTACCCAAATTGGCGCCTCCCCGCGTTACTCACAATAGCTTCACTTTTCCCATTTCTGCAATTCACTCCATCAGACTTCATTCTGGAAATCGCTCCACTTTGCTCTGTAATCACCAAGTTAAGGTCAATGCTGCGTTCTCTTCCACTTCGGTTCCTGCCCGAGACATCGAACCAGAGGAAGAAGAAAGCTTTCAAGTGCTGACTGTTATGAAAAGCGATTACAATGACATAATGATTGTCGACACTCCCAAATCTCGAGTTCTCCTTCTCGATTCTTATCGTATTTTCCCCTCCCCCTCTGTGTGTGTTTTAATTTTTCAGAGTTTTATGTACTTCGAACTGTATGGACGCTCTCCATTTGAGAGCAATTAAAATGGGGTTCCTAAATTTGCTGCAACTATACCTTAGAAAGAAAGCAAGTGGACAAATATTAATTCGAATTGTACTTAATGATGAATATCTAACCGAGTTTTTCTTCTTTTGTTGCAGACAACATCCATAGCATTCTTTATAAGGAGCAAAAATGGACAGAATCCTACTGGGTATGTTAGTTTTCCTTCTTTATTTTAGTATTTAGTATTTAATTATGCGTATGATGTTCATTGATGAAATCACAGTATTTTCGCATTCTTAGCTATGTTTGTCAGTCTTATCACTTCTGAAATCTATAACTTATTTAATGCAAGCGAGTTTATTTCTAATTATGCGTGTGAGTTTTTCTTTTTGATTGCCCATTTTTGTATTGATGTTTATGTTTCCATCAACCAGGATGAGTTTGCTAGCTTGCCGCCTATAGTTCCAAAAGGTCCCATCGCTATCTTAGGTTTGGTAATTCATTTGTTTTTATGATTTCAGACATTTTACAAAATTTAGTCAATGATATTTACAAATCCATACGTGCCTTCTTAAGTAATACTACATTGCTTTTAAATCTTTCAGGGTGGTGGAACTGCTGCCCATCTGATGCTTGACTTATGGCCTTCGCTGCAGCTTGAAGGGTGGGAGATTGATCCAATTGTAGGCGATTCTACTTTTCTAAATTCTTTGTGGACTTTATTTCTCAGTAATGAGCTTGTTTCAGATAAAACTGCTTGGGTAAAAAATGGAGCTATCTGTTTCGAGTAGTCTGACAATCATGAAGCAGCTAAATCTAAGTTTTATTTTTTATATCTTTGTGAACTTAAGCTAACTAATACATGAATATGAAGGTAGGCATCTTCTATTTGAAATACAATATAAAATACTTTTCCCCCCAGTAACATGGGTCATGGGATGTTCACTCAAATATACAGCGCCTCTAGGTTTGTCCCGACGACCTGTTCTTCACTCTGCCTCTTTTACTTATATATAGCGAAAGGAACTCTAGTTTATAAGTTTTCCTCTGCAGAAATTGATGATGGTAATATCTTTTAATGATACGCTAATTTTCATTTCTATTTAAAGCAATAAGATTGCATGTTTAAGTGAATTTCATTAATCCTTGATGCATCCTATATCCTGACCTTACCTGTATCATCTTTGGAAAACCAAATGATCAAGTTGATTGATAAAGCGAGAGATTATTTTGGTCTATCTGATCTGGAGAAGCCAACAAAAGATGGTGGGATACTGAATATTCATATCGGTGATGTCTTCATTCCATCTGAGAATTTGCACAGAAAATATGCTGGTGAGTCATTCATCATTTTTCCTGGTTTATCTTGTTCCTCGTGGGTTTTTATACTTCTGCCTATTCAAATTAGGCGTTTGTTACTGCCTTAGCATAATTGTTTAATCTGTTATCTATTTTCTAGTTCTCAGTCCATTTCTAATTATGCAATCTGTTTGAATATTTCTCAGGCATTGTTGTTGACTTATTCTCTGATGGAAAAGTCTTGCCTCAGTTGCATTAGGTATGTTATTATTTTCAGCATACTGATTTCCACGTCAAGCTGGTAAAAAAAACAATATTTTTTTAATCCAGAATAGTTTCTTCATGTGCTGATCATGGAATCTCAAAACAGATGTCAAGCCTTAAATGCTTGTAGAACCTATTAAGATTGAGATTTTCTTGATAAAACTAGGCAAATTGTGGCTTTGTTTCCTTGTTTTATTAAGCTATTTTTTCTTATTTTTCTCAAGGAAAGTCATTGAGAAACAAAATTACATTGTGACAGCATACTAGCTAGCATTGGGTTTCACATTTTCTTACTATATATTTGTTTTAATAGGAAAGTACATGGTTGGAATTAAGTGATAGATTGATGCCTGGAGGTCGATTTATGATGAATTGTGGTGGCCTTGATGGGGGAGCAGATGCACCAGATGATGCAAGTGTTGATTCTGAAACTTTGATATGGTTACAAAATCCAGCATTGAAAGCATTATCCAGAGCATTTCCTGGCCAAGTATGGTTTCTCTTGTATGATATGTGGACTTGATAAGTTTTTAGGCCCAAGAGATTATGGAAATTCAAGTCAGTCTCTCTGGCATAAAATGAAATTAAATTGACAAGTAAAAAGACCATTTAGCCCTTAAAATTTGAAGAAAACGTCGGGCAAGGCTTTAATTAACAACTACAATTAACAACTCCTATTTTGTAGATTCCAAAAATTTCACCTGTAAATATACGCATAAGAACAACAACAAAAAGAATGACAATTAACAAGATCACATAAGGGAATTAACAACTCCCATTTGCCGGTGGGACAAGGCATAATAACAACTACAATTAGCAAATTAACAAGTACAGATAAATGAATCAACAACTCCCATTCATGCTACTTGTTATTCTCTGATCCTCCTCTACGCTTTCCCAGAATTAATTTGTTGTTAAATACAGTTTACATTCACAGCACAATTAACTGATGCTCACAGTTTGTATTTGATTTGATCAGTTGAGTTGGAAGAGAATGCCGAAGGAAAATGGGGCAAATTTCATGGCACTTACAGGACCCATGCCTGATTTACAATCATGGTCTGCTAGTCTCCCATCTCCTCTGAGCTCAAATGTGAAGCATTGGAGACCCTGTGAGCCTTAACTTTGAGTTTAAAAGGTCATAAATGATCTAAATATTTGTAAACTTACCACGTGTCTGGTTTGTGAATTGGTGCAGTTGATCTCCTGATTTTTCTGTAAAGGATCCGGAAATCCTGATTTAGCAGGTAGAAAAGACCAAGTGTAATAATCATCATTTGAGCCTGTAAGATTCTGATAGTTTTTATTGAGAAATTATTTGAAAATTTAAGCTTACTTTTAGTTCTGTAAGATAAAATGAAGCAGGAGACTAGATTAACACGCCCCATACATTTCAAAGCACCAGCATGGCACAACTAACCATAGCACATCAATCAATGTATCATTTGAAATCAAATTCCGTTTACATGTTTTTAAAGTTTATATACCCTGCAATGTAAACCAAGAGGGTTGTTGAAGCATTTTCTGTTATTTCCTTCTGTTCTAAATGTAAGAGCTAATAGAGGGGTTTGTTTTGGTATTAAATATAAGACCTCAATCCATTTTATTTCTCTAAATTTACTGAAATTCTCCATATTGATTGAACATATTAAATGAGTTTTTTATGAAGAGAGTAGTTTCCAATATAAAAAAATTAAAATGGGCACTTTAAAAAAGTTAAGACACATTATTTATAAATAACTAGCTTAAATGATTTACTTATGTAAATTAGTTATCTAACTCCTGCATTTAGGATCAGATAGAGTATTATTTGACCCTAAGATATGAGATAGAAGTTTGAAATTTAAGATATGGCAAAGATTATCATGCAGAACAAATGAGAACAGAAGAATTCCCCTCCACACTGTCTCCTTTGGATTCTTGCTGATTTTACATGTGCAGATTAATTTTTGGTGTCCAAGAAAATCCGGGGAATATTATATTTATATTCTTTTAAGAAAATTGAACGTTAGCGGGTTTAATTTGAATGTGTCTTAAAAAGCGAAGTCAAGAAGCGGCGCTCTGTACTTTGTTTTCAGGGATTGCTTAACAGAATGATTGCGCAAAAACAGGGTTCATGAGTTGCACCAACTTCAAACTTGTGTACGTGATCGCAAGTTGGAAATTGCAGGCAGCTGTATTATTGTACAGAAATCAACTTGTTTCCAAGTGGGTTTCTTGAAGCCAAATTTTATCTGCAAATGGGTTTTATCTGATTATATGACCAAAAAGCCAAGCTGTAGGGTCTACCAAGTTAATCAAGGATCATATTTAATAAATTTGTCTTATAAAGGCCAACCAAATTGATCCAATGGATAAGCATATGCCTTGTACCTTACAAAAGCATGCACGTAATTAATTATTATATGAATCCCAAAACTTCACTTGATTCTGATCAATTTTCAGAAACCGGCTCACTTAAACATTTTATTGACCAACAAGGCAAAAGAAGATAAAACTTCTCGTAAAAAAGGGATATTGTACATTTTGAATATTTTTACAAAGGAACCTGAAATTTGTTTAAGAACATAGATGCAATCTATCTTGAATGGATGCAACATGTCTCCAACTGAGTTTGACTCATTTTGTCTCCAACAATTTTTGATCCGACGATCCGGAGAAACGAAAAAGTTTTTTAAAAACTAAACCGCATGCGAGAAACATTTGGATCAAAAATTATAGACAATAGGGATGAGATATCTTCTTCCGTCTCCAACTATGTACAGAACAAAAGACATTTGTATATAGATAAAGATATGTTGCCGACAACTGAAAGAGTTACATAGTAGCCCTTGTTTGAGAACCTAAATTCTACCTTTGACTAATAAATTTTGCAATTGGGGATTTTTCAGCAAATATCCAAAAAGAATTATGTAAATTTGACAAATTTTTTACTTTCAACAAAAAATAGTCATAACAATGGAAAAAGAAGACAAGCACACATGTTTGGCATGATAAGTCATATGAACATCAGCCTAGCTTTAAGCATTAGAAAGATACTAAAATGTCTGTTAATTCAATCAATTATATTGAACCAGCTAGCTATGAATATGATCTGCTTAGTCCAACTCAGTCAAACCTAATTATTGACAAATCTGCTTAGTTTTCCTTCTTTTAAAACTAGAGAGAGAGAGAGAGATCAGAGAGTTGACGATATTGTAGGAGCAGCATGGAGGCCTCAAATAAACTAAAAGTACAGATACAACTAACGTAACAGAGTAGGCATCGGATTCTCACATCAATAATGTGTGATGCAGTGTTCGTAAAGACAACGGCACCACCACAAGCAACGCAACATCCATACAGATATAATTAATACTGAGTTAATTGGATACGTGGTAAAAAAAAGGGCTGATTAATTAAGAGTCATAATTATAACTAGCTAGCTAGGGAGGACATGATGATGATTAATTAGGATTTCTCATTCATTACACATCAACGTGTTTGACCAGCTATGTGCCCTACTACTACTTGTAATTAACACACACACACTGTCATTTCACACATATATGTGTGTGTGTGTGAAGAGTAGAGTATTGTATTGAGGTGGCGTGAGAATCCATTTGATATGAGAGTGAGTGAGCTAGCTATATATCCATTTGCAATTTATGTAACCGAGGCCTCTCTATTCGTGTCTTTTTTATTGCATCCCCACGTGCTTCACCCGCGCACTTTCAGGCCATTTCCACTCTCATTTCCAGCTACGTCCCTCTCTCTCTCTCTCTCTCTCTATATATATATATAGCAAAGCTTATTGTTATGGTTCTCAATGTATAGTCGTCGTATGTTGCTGGTATACCATGACTAAATTGTGTGTTAAACTTTTCAGATAATATTAATGCAAGGAAGAATCAGATAAATTACGTTAATTTAATTAATTTGTTGGCTTTTCACCACATTTCTGCATTATTTACATGTAATAATTAATAAGAACCGATAGAGCTCTGTGTGTGTGTGTGTGTGTAATATCAAGACAAATCCACAAAAAGATGGTCAAGGATATGTTGATATTATCCATGAATCACGTACTAGCAAACAAGCATGGAAACCTGAAAGAAACAAACAAAAATTGCCTTCACTTTTTCAGGACACATGATAAATACCACCATATATAAACAAGCGAATATATATTATAATTAGTTCAAACTAATAAGAAACTAGGAAACTATCATAATCTGGACAAGATTACGTTCTAGCTAGACAAATTCCCTATGTAAACTTATCTTAAATAATAATGGCCGGTCACCAATTTCCTTGGCTTCTTTAATTAGCTTAATCCATTTTCACTGATTTTTAAAATTACCTAGGATCCGCAATATAATCAAGAACCCCTAGGTTTGACCATTACACTGAATTTGATGCAAATTCTCCACTTTTATGAAATAATGATTCATGGCTAGCCGCTGGATTTCTTGACTGCAGATTTGCAAACCCTAAGTTGTGAAATATTAAAATAATCAAGATCAAGCAGATTAATATATATATATAGCTATCTCTTAATTAAGGCATAACGACGGGTCAAAAAGAACTGACGAGCAGATATATTTTATATAGTACAAATAAAATCCTAAGCACACTCTCACTTGTGTACAGATTCAAACTCAGGGTATAATTATAGTCTAAATAATTGCAATAATAAGAATGAGGTAGATTAATTAGAATATTGGGAAGAGCTGGTGAAATGGCATTTATATCATTATTCTTTGACTTGACCAGGTGTCTGTGAGTGAGGGAGTAATTTGAGGACAGCTTATAGATTTATTATATTTTAACGAAAGAAAAACAAAACCCAAACATACATTTTAATTCATATCAAAGTAAGCAAAAAATGTGGAAAAAACCAAAAAGAAAGAGTTAGAGAGCGTAAATATTTGTTGTATATATGTGGAGATGTGTGTGTACTACTTATTTCCAGTTAAGCAGAATTTCTTCATTGTTGTAAGGCGATTCTTAGGGAAGTAAGGTCTCCCATTCGACCAACATTTACCAAAATCCTATTTAATTAATTATTTCACAATGCATTCATAATTGCTTGCAAATTAATTAAATTACAATGAAACAAACACACAAGAAATTAATATACGTCCCAGAAGGTCACGAGGCTAGCTAGTAATAAGCTACTCCAGCTATATGTAATATTGATACATTGATTATCTTTTTTAATTAACCTGTTTCATTTTATTAAAAATGTATTTTTATAAGTACATAAATGAGTATAGAGAACTAAAAACATACCTCGTATACTCATAGCAGTATAAACCAATGATATATATATAAGAACGTAACCCTAGATATTAGTCATATTCTTGTACGTTTGGTTCATGTAATAAAATAGAATATTTATATATTTCTGTGCCCATTCTTGGCTGTCAGTCCTTGATGGTGAAGCTAGGTTATATACACTGATCCAGATACATTTCTCTGTGTATTAAAAACCACGTCCGTGCCCTTTAAGCGAAGGAACTGAGTTAGTGGTAACGTAAGCTTCGCATCCCTGTCTCCTCTTTCCTCTTACCTTGTCTCCTTTCCTTTGTCCTTCACGCCTAATTCATTTCTTGCATAACACACAGTTCTCTAAAGGTTTGTACTTTCTGTTCAATACTCTTTTCATCCAACTTGTATACATCTTTTACTCATCTTTCTGATGTTTCCGGCCTCCTTTCTTCTGTTTTTTCTGTGTCTTTTCATTTGAGAGTTGAAAACCGTTTGTGAGTCTTTTCGTGTGGTTAATTGTGTGTGTGTGACTCGAAGCTTTGTGCTTCCTGAATTGCTGAATTTAGCTAGCAAGCTAGCTGATCTTTTAATTTGTCTAGTAATTTCATGCAAGTCTTGTTCTTTTTTATTTCTAAAGTTACATGAAAGTAAAATCATGATGAGTCTTCGCATCATCATTACTTGTGTTATTTTGACCCCTTTCTATGGATCCATTTCACCGACGTACCAAAAAAGAGGACAAGATTATTTTCTGGTTGTCATGAACACCAGTACACGAATGAGGTTATTAGATGGACCTGTGTTTCCATAGGGTTGTGTTCTGATGTTAACATCCTCCGTTAAAAAGTTCTATGCTTTCTTACATCCTCAGTTTTTGGAATATCCAAAAATGGTAGTTTAGTAAGAGGAGTCATGGTGAGCGTATGACGACTCTCTCTCTCTCTCTCTCTCTCTCTCTCTCTATATATATATATATATATATATATATTATGTTTCATCATTAATCCGCCTTGAATTGAGCCATATATATATATGAAACTAGCTTAATATTTCATGTTTCAGGTGAGAGAGAATGATGCAAGGAAGTGGACAAATAGCAGTGCCTCCAGGGTTCAGGTTTCACCCAACAGAGGAGGAGCTTCTTTACTATTATCTGAGGAAGAAAGTCTCCTTTGAAGCCATTGACCTTGATGTCATCCGAGAAGTTGATCTCAACAAACTTGAGCCTTGGGATCTCAAAGGTACGTCTGTTTTTATATATAACATGTACCACCTTCATCCATAAATCAAAATCAATCCTAAATCATTCATAGGCTGGCTTTTCTTCTCTCTCTCTCTCACACACACACACACACATCTTGATCATCATAGCTAGTAATGTAAAGTTTGCTTGGGTAAACCCAATAAGAAGCACGTAATTATTCACTCTGCATGCGTTTATATATTAATTTATTGCTTATTTCAAACGAGGTTTCATTTTGTTGGGTCCATGGTTTCATTATGTACTGTAATTTTTATTCATCAATTCACAATTTGTATAACTGTGTATGCATAAACCCTAGCCAAATGTCTTGGTGCAATATGATAAAGCTTGGGGCTGGTCTTTGTGTGTGCAGAAAAATGTAGGATTGGATCAGGACCTCAGAACGAGTGGTACTTCTTCAGCCACAAGGACAAGAAGTACCCGACCGGAACCCGAACAAACCGGGCGACAATGGCCGGATTCTGGAAAGCAACAGGGAGGGACAAGGCCATTTTCATGAGCAATTCAAAGAGGATAGGGATGAGGAAAACCCTAGTGTTCTACACAGGCCGTGCTCCTCACGGCCAAAAGACTGACTGGATCATGCATGAGTACCGCCTAGACCAAGATGATGCCGATCAGCTTCAGGTAAAATCATATCATCATCTTGTTTTGGTATTTCATTATTTGGTGAGCTTAATTAATCAATAACTTGTTAATTTGTGAAACAGGAAGATGGTTGGGTGGTGTGTAGGGTATTCAAGAAGAAGAACTTCAACAGAGGATTTCAACAAGAAATGGAAGAAGATGAGCAGATAATGAGCCACCACATGGCATCAACAAGTACTGGTTCTCATAATAATTGCATGAAGGTACTTGAACCATTAAAACATGTACACCACCAGCACCTTCATCATCAAGGACTTGTTCTACCTTATTATGATGATGGCCACCATAATAATATTAATAATAATAATTATTATAGTAGCTGCTTTAATGCCTCCATGCACCTACCACAGTTATTCAGCCCAGAATCTGCTGTACCACCCCTTCCTTCTGCAACCTCTTCGTCGTCTTCCACGTCGACTACTATGAACCCTATGGACGTCCTTCACTGTTCTCAAAGCTTACTTAGGCTGGCTTCAACTTCTTCTCTTCCACCTGGAGGACTCCTTAGTAATCTCATGCAGCAACAATGTGATCATCAGAGACTCAATAATAATAATGGAGACTGGTCCTTCTTGGACAAGCTATTAGCTTCACAACAACAACATCAACCTGTGGTTCCTCCTCTGGCTTCTTCTTCCAACAAGTTCCCTTTTCATTACCTCGCTTGTGATCACAGTGACATCATGAAGTAATCTTCTTCAATTCCTCTTCTTCTTCTGTCATGTGTTTAATTATTATGGATTAATTGGCTCAAGTCCTGTTAATTAGATGCTTGTTGAAATTCTCTTGTATCAATTATTTTATGTTGAGTAATGAGAACTATATATATCAATTGTGTGTGTATATATGTATTTGCGCGTGTGTGAGAGAGGGGTTTAGAGTTTGAACAGGGAAAACATGCGTTTTTTTTTATACATTAAAAGTTTTGGTGAGTTGGATACCTCCAGATTTAAAAAGCACTTCCAGTTGTACTTTAAAATCACTCACCCACAAGGTCCTCACATCAGCAGGATTCGAACTCACAACCTTATGGTTATAAGCTAACTCCTTTACCAACTGGACCAACTTTTATTGGCCAAGAACATATGTGCATGTAAGCGAGTGAATGAGCATTAAAGTTATAAACTGTGGAGAAAGTGATATGGATACAGAAAAAAATGCGAGACACACCAATCTTGCATATATAATCTCCTTGAGAATTTAGTCTAACTTGTGTGTTATATTATTGAGCCACGCAACGTGTAACATCCCATGTTTGAAATGCGGAATTTTTTTTTTTTTCAAACAAGCAATCAGAGTGGAGCAATAGAGCGCAAGAGTAATTGGATTCTTAGCCAAAACATCAACCATTGTGTAACATTATATAGATTACAGTAGTCCTAAGGTTTAGAAAGGAAATAGCGGAATAATAGAGTAACAGAATAACAGAAAACGTTAAGATAAAGATAGTCTTCAGCTGCACGCCTACTCCGGGTACTTGCCTCGATCCACGAACCGTGGTCCTCCTGACCCTGAAGCTACAGCTGAGATTCAATTCAACGCATTGAATCTCAGGTAACGGTTAACCTCATACCCAAACAACACAAGATATACCAACGAGATATTCTAGAGCTAATACAACAAGATATCACAAGCATACTAGAGATGCATGATCATTATGCCGACAAAACATAAGCACGAGCAATATGTAAAGCCCCATAAGGTAAATAACAACAACACTGCACTATTCACGGTGCCACGATAAACACTCGTGTCCTCAGCGCTAGGAAAACATAACGGCATTCCAAACATAACCCGTTTAAAACTGTCTGTATAACGGTCTACGACATATCCAAGACATATATGCATTTAAGAAGCACAAGATTAGTGTTACAGTACGCGTCCGTACCTTCGTTTGATGTACGTAAATGTTCCTGGCGGAAACTGTACTTTCTGACGGAAAACAGCGATTTGTCCGACAGCGGCACGTTGGACAGCGTAACGGCAGCAAACTAGGATTTCTGACGTCCTATAAGAGTAATATCACTTCCATTAGTGATTTGACACAATAACTGGCATTTTAGGTAAAAATTACCATTTTGCCCTTCTACCCCTAATCGGCGAAATTTCGCCAGCACTTCGTTACTCTGACAAATTTTCTTCCTGAAATTTTGCCAGAACTTCGACGCAACTAGGATTTTCGAAAATAATGACTAAAATAGCCCTCCCATATGATACCCAATCATACTTGAAAATTTAAAGGCTATTCTAGCATTATAACACCTACTTGTGAAAGAACTACGAAGACTTCAGCTTTCGGGGACTCGATCCCTACCATGTTTCTACCTCGTCCGGCATATATTTCAATGCAATGAGGCCTAAAAACAATAGTAGGAATCTCACTCCCTACTTGCTAAAACTATCTAACAATTCTACTATCTACCGAACTAAAAACTAAAGACTAAAGACCAAAGACTAAAGACCGAAAGACTTACCCGTTGAAGATTTCTGCAGAACTTCCCCAGAGCTTCTCTCTCTTGTTTCTCCCTCTAGATTTCGGCTAGAAGAAGCAAGGAATGGTGTGAGAATTTTCAAGAGAAGGCATGGGTATTTATAGAGGATTTTTAGGGACAAGCTTGGAATAACCAAAGTTGTTTTTACTTTTCATGTCCAACAATTTCACATGATTTTTGCCCTTGCTTTTTCACTCCTTGGCCGACCTCCATGATGATGTGGCAGCCCTTGGTTGGTCCAAAAATGGTGATTAAGCTTGCTTCATGCCCGGTCTAACCGTTTTCCCCGATCGGTACCCGATTCGCGTGATTTCGGAGAATTCACAAAATTCTGGATTTACAACTCGAAGACATGTTCTCGCTTAGTAGAAATGTCCAAGTTAACCTAAATTTTGATTCCATATAGGCCTCCAACAGTCCAGGTTGAAGTTTTTCGAAAACGTGTCCGATCGTGTCCGGTGTCGGAATTCGTTTTCGGGACTACCAATCTCTTGGAAATAATTCACTGATTCCAAATATGTCTAAATAAATTCAAACCCATTCCTAAATGTTGAGTTAAAATTTATTTTCCTTATTTCCAAAAATATGCCTATAGGCATTTTTCCCTATTTTGTTTTATTAGGAAAATGCACAAACGGCCTCGGAATTTACTTCCGGAAGATGTCACTTGAAGGTAAAAACTCACTGATCAATATTTTACCTTGACCTTGGAATTCCTATTCCTAGATCTCTAGATAGGATCCGTTTCCTAATTTTAAAATTACTATTCACATATTTTACTTTAATTAATTATATTAATATTATATTGTGCAACTTGCCAACTTGTGTTCTATTTCATTTTTCTTTTTATTTTTATTTTTCTTGGGCTTAAATTTCGGCTGGCCCTTTAATTAAAATAATAAATAATTATTTAATGATTTATTTATTTAATTTTTCCAAAAATTTCCACAAAATTATCTAATTGGTCCATTCTTGTATTTAGGCTTAAAAATACCTAAGCTCAATGATTTTTCATAGAAATTTCCAATTAATTAGTAAATATATTTTTACTAATATTCCACTAATTTCCACTAATTTTTGAGCTTCACATAATTATTACTGAATTTCCTTTGCTTATGCTTAAGTAATTAGCCCAATATTACTTAATTACTTCATTATCACCTGTTGATAATTTTCTTAATTACAAAGCCTCATTACCTTCATACTCTTGTATTAACATTAGTATTTTCATGCCTCTTGCATTTTTAGAAATTACAAGGGTATTATGGTCATTTCACTTCTTTTGAGTATTTTTCAACAATTTCTCCAATTTCATAATTTATAAAATTACAATAATTAGAGATTATATACTCTCCTAACTCACTTGGTCATTTAACTGTCTTTTAGGATTTTTCCATAAATTTTCTAAGTTAATTACCCTTTCTAGGAGCATTTTGGTCATTTTGGCACTTTGGCCTTTAAATTCCCTAATTTCTTGCAGAAATTCTACTTAGAAAATAGACTGTATTTATACAAGACCGGAGATTGAAATTTCACTTATCAGAAATATCCAACTTTTATTTATAATATTCCAGATAAATATCCGGGTATTACACAACGTGAAGAATATAATTATGTTTTTCGCATCTTTAGTATTTCATCTGTTAAATTTCGGTTGGCAATCATATATAATTAATCCTAGCTAGCTTGCATGCCAAAACAAAAAGATCCATGTTCAATCATATATATATTCCTTGCTTTTAATTTTTGTATTATATATAATTAAATTGGTCTGATGAATCATCAATTTTTTTTTAGTTCGACCCAGTAATTGGATCCCAATAACTAAGTAAAGAACAGAAATAGGTAGAATCTACTTTAATTAGCTTCCTTACTTGCAATTCATATTCTCATGGTTTAAACGTTCACATATGGAGTACTTAGTACACAGAAAAAGTAAGAATAAATTCGTATCACCATTATTATTTGCCTTTCCTCACTACTCATTGACCTTTGTTTGTGGAGGCATCTGGTTCCTCAAACTCTCTTAGTGGAAGAAATGAAATAGATGCTTTTTCAATTATGTATCTTTTTACAGTTACCTTTTTTAGGTTGTCCCTTTGACTTGTTCATTTATATTATTATTATTATTACTGAAGTTGTACGTTGTTGGTCATCTAAATTATATTGAATGTTATTTTGAAATTATATAACATTATTATCTGAGAATAATTGCACTTACGCTCATCTAATGGGCTTTTAATAATTGGCTAAATTGATTTAAAATCAAATTAGAGTCCAAGGGTAAACACTCAAGACACAAACTGAGATCAATACAGACCCAACAAGAACTAATAAACAGACAATAACGAAAAGTAATAAGCTATATGGAGAACTGAGTAGAACCATATTAGTTCACAAGAAAAACATGCTTTCTTAGAATAAATATCTTGGATTATTAGATTATTTAGATTTTATAGAAGTAGTTTTCTCAATCTAAATTCTTTTTAGATTTTCTCCAGCTTACAAATCATAGTTCAAACCTCGACTTTATTATATATATTGAGCCTCTTTCATTCGAGTTAACTACAGTAAGTATAGCGCAAAATATAATACGAATAATAATAATAATTAATCTATCCATACAACAAGAACAACTAATTAAGAAAAGTCATATTAATTAAACATTATATGGAGCAAAAAGGTGTTCGTTCATTTCTGATCCTTAAATTCCTCGACAAGTAACTATAGTGCAAGCTTAGTCGGCTAGCAGAAGTTTAAGGGAAAAAACAAACAAAGAAGTGTGAACGCACGCTCAGAATATAACCAATTAAGGAGAATATATATAGAAGGTCGGCAGAAAGTTTCACACAGCCTTAACACTTATCTCAAACCTAATTCATCTATGTACACACTTTGATGATTCAGATCATATGAGTAAATTAAAGTTGAGATACCTCTCTCCCTCTCTTAATGAACGTCATATTAAGCTCACAGAGTATTGCGTTTAAAATTAGAAAAAATCTCTAAAAAGTAATTAAACTGTGGAATCCACAGATTACACGTAACTACTCTTCCATACTGTTTAAGCGATCACAATTAAGCTATAGTGTTGGCAATTATAGCATTATATTACTACTTTACTTAGAAATTAAACGATCAAAACAGAAGAGATATAGCTATGGAATTTTTTAGAAGACAGGTGTGCCACTCTGGGCCATGAATGCCCCAAATGCTTCTTTAATATTCCCCCACCTCCTAAATCTACAAACTAGTACTGAAATTTTCTTTGCATCTAAATATAACACCCCAACCCAGTTTGCCTCTCCCAAATTTATATTCTTTTTTATGAATTCTTCCTATTGTGGCAGCTATATATTAAGGGAGTTTTTCATCAAAAGATTAGTTTTCAGTACAAATCATTAATCTTTACAAATTACTTTCCCATATCCTTAATATAAGATATATTTACCTAATTTGATTAGATTAAGAAAGTTAGTTGAGTTAGTTAATTAATATATAACATATATTTTTTAAAACACCCAAGTTATATTCCTTCATTCCATCTTCAATTCTCCTTTATTCAAGAGCATCAATAGGGGTAAATTAGAGGGGGAAAAACTAACAAATATAAAAATTATATCTTATATTTTAAACCAATGTCAACTCCCTAAATATGTTTTATATTAAAGATTGGAAGGAGTAGTTATTTAATCCTTTGTAATTAGAACAGGACGCGGTAAAATAAGTAAAGAATGAAATATGCATGTGAAAATATAAAATAATTTTATAATATTTATTTAGTTTTTTTTTTTAAATTTCAAAAACATTTTACTATTTGTAAAACAATGAATTATAGGGACCGAGTAGCTCCCTTAATAATAATTAACCTAGCAAATAATTTAATTCAATCAATCATAAACGCCCGTCAACTAATAACCCCTATGAGAAGAGGATAATTGTCAAGGAATATGTCGGTTGAGAGCGATTTCGAATGACATAAAAGAACTTGAATAAAGGATCATGTGTGAAATGAATCAAATTTAAATTGCGGTTAAAAACACATTCAAATTACATTTTCGTGCATATTACGAAACTAAGCCCGTTTGGTATGCGGAACAAGTGGGAAGAAAAAAGATGATTAGCAGGTTCCTTTGTTTAGTACACTTTTAGAGTCCAATCTTCCTTAAAACTCAAGTTCCGGAACCATCAATCTTTCTTTAAAGGTGGGAAGATCAAATCCAACTAAAATTAGTAGAAACTTAAGTTTCCTCTATGAACAATGACACTTTTGGATATATTTTCCCCTAATAAAATATTTATTTTCTATCAAGCAAGAAAATAGAATTAAATTCGAATTTAATAAGAGAATATTTTAGATAAATGTGAATTTTGCTTCTTCTTTTTTTAAAAAATTAATGCTTCATCATAAAATTCAAATTTAACCCATAAATTCTTTTTTTTTTTTCTGATTCTCTTTTTCAAAATAAATGTTTCATCATATTATGCAAGAAAATTTGTATCAAATTCGAATTATGGAGGAAAAAAATATTTTTCCTTTTCATTTTGAATTAATTATTTTTAGGATAAAATATGTATTTCTTGATTCTTTACCAATTGGCACTCTTTCATTTTCTTCTTACCAAACAACTCATCTTTCCTCATCCCTCAAAATCTTCTATTCCCTCCTCAAATCTTTCCTATACCAAAAGGGCCCTAAGCATATGTGTGTGCAGCGGCGGACCTACGTAGGCGTAGGTGCACGCACGTGAGTACATAAACTTTTAGTTTTTTTTTTAAATTTTATAATATATATATATAATAATAATAATATAAATAAATTAAAAAAACTATGCATACCTAAATGATCTCGTCCTCTCCCGTCTGATTCTGATTTTGTCAATTTGCAAACAATTTCTGACCTTGCTTTGAAGATGGTTGAGAAGAGAAATGATATTGTTTATCCACTGGTCTATTTGTTGATAAAGTTGGCACTCGTTCTACCGGTAGCAACTGCTAGTGTTGAGCGGGTTTTTTCTGCAATGACTTTTGTTAAAGATAAGTGATGATTGGTTTAACTCATGCATGCTAACTTATGTTGAACGTGATATATTTGATACGATTGATGATGAAGATATAATGCAATATTTTCAAGGAATGAAGAATCGAAGAATGCTTTTGTAATCGTTCTGATGTAAAGGTTAGTTGACTCTTGGATTATTATTTTTCTATGTTAAGTTGAAGTTTTTTTTTTCTTTTGTTGTTTATATTCTTTTGTTTTTAATGCGTTTAAAACTTTCCTTAAAAAAAAGTTTTCGGGGCAGCCGCTGCCCCTAAATCCCACCACTAATTGTGCACCTACAAACCTAAAATCCTGGGTCCACCACTATGTGTGTGTGTCATTTTCTCTAGGTAGCTAGTTGATTTTGCATACATAATAGTCAAGTGACACATATGCAAGTTATAGCTAGCCTAACTTTTGGGAATGTAAGCATCATTATTGAGGTAGAATATAATTTAGGATCTCCCACATGCATGTGAAATCCAATTTCTTTACCTACACTATTACAGAGAAGAGATTTAGCATCCATCTTTAACGTCTTTTTCTAGAAAAAGGGACACTGAAAAGGTAGGCGATGACATTTTTACAATTTTATTGTGTAATTGTAGCGCCTTTGCCGTTCTTTTTCTCAAAAGGGATGCCAAATCTTTGGCTTTTGACGTCCCTTTTTTAATAGTGCCTAAAAACATAATATAGAAAGACAAAGAAATTTCACTTTGGTTGGGGAATTTCGCTTGCTCCATTTATCTAACGTTGTTCGTATATTAAGACAAAGAAATCAATTGTTCGTTATTTTAAAGGGAATTAATGAATTGATGTGCCTATTCCATTTTTGAATCACATATTAAATCATGAAGTAAATTTTGTTGGTTTTTAATTAATACACTAATAATCGTAACTAACAATAATAGAGCAAAGAAAAAATTGAATTAGAAGACAGAGGTGATATGGGAAAGAAAAGATGACTTTGAAGGGGCAACATGGTCATTTAACAACATTTATAAATCTCTAATTATGCCTCTCTTGGCCTGATCAAAAAATTATTAAAAGTACGGGCCTAATAAATTTATATTTTGGTATTTCAATTGAATTTATATATGATTCTCACTATATATTATGTGTGTGTATTTATGTTAGATTGAAGATCCACTAATATTAACTTATAAATAATACAAATTACCTCACTCTGTATAAAAGCATAGGATATATAATAAGATTTATATTCAAATCCTAAATCCAAATGTTTCAATATTCAAATTAAAAAATATTTTAAAGTAAGTATTATATAGGATTGGCTACAAAAAAAAAAATATAATTAATTATAAGATTTTAAAAAATATATATATTAAAATTCATGAAAAGGACAATATATTTTTTTGGAAAATAATTTTTTTTGTACTATATAAATAGATCCTCTATTAATCTGAATATACATAATATAGACAAATTTTAGCTATATGTACTCACAAAAAACTAAAGGGACATTTATATGTATCTACTTATATTTTTTTAAAAAAAAAGAATAATTCATGTATATATTTCTAATAAGATAAGGTAAACATGTGCATTAATAATTCTGGCAAAAAAAACATGTGCATTGAGAACGTTTTGAATGGAAATAGAATTAATATAGACTGCCTTGTACGACGCCATTAATGAATAATATAGTTAGGCAGATTGGCAACATATGATAAATTAAAGTTGGAGTAAGTAGCAAATTCGTTCCGAAAGTAAGTTGGGATAAGTAGTAAATCCGTCCCAAAAATATAGGCCAAGAAGTAATATTGTCCTGGAAGTTTTTCTTGTCTTGATGTTGCTCTGAAAGTTTTAAAACATAGCAGTATTATCCTATTCCGATAAAAACTTGTTAAAAAATTAATGTTAGACTATTCAGTTTTTAACGAAAATAGGTGAATCGTTATGTTTTAAAAATTTCGGGACAACATTGGTACTAGAAACTTTTAAGACAACATTGTTCTTCAACAAAAACTATTTCCATTAATGTAATGTGGCCATTTAGTGTGTGTAGAGAGAGAGAGAGAGAGAGGAATGGGCCTTTCAATCGACAGTGGTGTGACGTAATAGGGAAACCTAACTTCGTGGTGTCGCCATAGTTGCACATGAAGGTGCTTCCTACTTGCAGGCAGCTATTCTATTTATATATGCACGTTCCTCTTTATATGTTCCATGTCTCTCTCTTTTACCCTTACAAAATTTTCCATCATTTTTTATTCTTATTGATAAATAGCTAAGCATTAAGTTTTCCGCAAGTTTTATATAGTTTTCTATATTAAATCATGGAGATTAGAGTTATATATATGTATATATCCAAGTTAATTAATTAAGTTAAACATGTCAATTCAGCATATTTTCACCGTCTCAAAATACAAATTAAGCTACAATATATTTTAACTAGATGACCCAATGTGCCACAAACTGGTTCGACATGATAGTCTGAGCCAAGTTAGAGTGATATGAATAATGATTGAGTTGAATGGGGGAAAATTGAAATTTTTATAAGGTAATTATAAGTGACTCATACTCTGGGAATGAAAAATAAAATCATATTCTAAAATGCTACTAGTACTTCATATTCTGACTTTATAATACTTAAACTAGAAGTAAAATATAAGTGATAACAAGTTGTACAAATTATCACAATTACAAACAAAACAAACTCCGTGATGGAAAAAACTATTGCTGGTCAATATATATATATATATTTTTTACTTGGAGCATATCCGATATCTCTTAGACCTACATCCTTTTAACTCATAGGATTTATCGGGGGCTTAGACTAATCTGGATCGAGTCGAGTAGGACCACTAGAGTGGCAAAGTTCTACCACTAAGTATTTAACACTGTTACGTTCCTAGAACTCGAGCTTAAAACTTCTGGTTAAGCTAATACAACCTCTAAGCTAGTCAAGAATTTTTCCCCCCAATCAATGGATAGGGACTTTGAAATGTAAAACTTATGGTCACAAGGAAAAAATAAAACTAATAAATGGTTCTTACGTAGTAACGATTTGAATACCAGAACTTAAATAAAGTATCATCATCCAAAATTCCAAGATGTTATATTCTTTAATTTTCTTGTTTATTACCGGCCTCTTCTTAAACTAATATACATTAATCATGATACTGGATTTATTTTTTGCTTTGAAATAATTTTTATCTGATGTTTATTTGACACATATATTCAAAGCATAAGGATCGTTTATTTGAAATTTTAAAATTTTAGGGATTGCGTTAACAAAATTAAAATTCAAGGGTCAAATTGTAAAATGGGTAAATTTTTGACTGACCAAAAATTCCATTTTCTCAAAATATATTTTTTATTCTAGAAAAAATTTATTTGTGCATGAATATTTTTGTTAAAATTATACTCCCTATTTCTTAATATAAGACATATTTAGAGAGTTAATCTAGGTCCCAAATATAAAATAATTTTTTTCATATTTTTCTAATTTAACCCTACTCTCTCAAAGAATCAAGGAGGAGAGGGAGTGAATGAATTAAGGAATGTGACTAAGTTATTTTAGAAAATATATGTCATATTAACTAACTTAATTAACTTTCTTAATATAATCAAATTAAATAAATATTTGTCTAATATTAAGAACCGGAGGGATATATATTATTTAGGGTTAAGGTGAAATTTTAGCAACCAAGTTTTTCACTATGAGTATCTAGCGCAATTAAATTTTGAAAAATACAAAAATCAACATAATCTTTTAAAATAGTACAATTTTGACGAAACATTTCGTTTTTAAAATTGTACCTTAACCCACATATTTAATATCATACCAAGATGTATAGAATATGAGTATCTTTTAATGAGTAAAGATATTTTAATGAAAGAAACATTAATTGCAGCATAAAGTATCTTTGAAAAGTATCATAAGCTTTTAGATTCTCTCAAAAAATATGATTGTTTAGAGATTATAGGCTTCGGCCGATAGGATATAGAGATCGGGGCTAATATAGAGTAACATGCAAGTTATTTATTTTGTCATTATTATTTTAGTTTACTTTCTTGTGAATATTCTGCTTTAACCCATTTTAGTCGTTCTAATTGCACGATCTAATCATTTCATTGGACCACTCTGCAGAATTTTTTAATTATTTAAACTCAAAAATCAACCCTCTTAAATTATACTATGAGATAGTAATCATAAATTAACGGATGATCAATATTAAAAATCGTAATTTTTTTTGTTAAATTTATGATAAAAAAGGCTAGCTATGATTAGGAGACCAACCAATTAAGAAACCTAAAAATTATGGACTAAGGTATGATCATTAACAACATTAATTAGGGAACAAAAATCAACCTCCAAACCAAACAATTATTACCTCTAGTCCTAATTATATGACCACTTTTGTAGTGCAAATTGTACTACAAAAGTGTTCCTATAATTAGGACCAGAGGAAGTATTTTTTATTGGCGAAAAAGTTTACTTGTACGCAGTGGCGGACCCAGGATTTTAGGTTTGTGGTGTAACATACCATTTTTAAAGCGGAATTTTTTTTTTTTCAATCAGAGTAGAGTATTGGAGCGAAAGAGTAACTGATCCATAACAAAACATTAATCATAGTGTAACATAGTATTGATACAGTCATCCTATTGTTCTCGAAAGTAAATACGGAAAACGATAAAGAGAAATCTCTGTCCGAGAGTCTACTCGAGAAGCTTGCCCTATCTCCAGTCCTTGGTCCATCCGACCCTGAAGCTACAGCTGAGATCCAATTTACCCCATTGGATCTCAGGTAACGGTTAACCTTATGCTCAAATAAAACAGTATACTGATGTGAGATATTCATGACATACCAACAGCATATCAGTACAAAAGCATAAAGCAGATGCATGATCAATATAATGATAGTACATAAGCAAAGAGCAATATGTAAAGTCCCATAAAGTGTCTGCACATAAACCAGTGCCACGATGTACGGTCATGTAATACCCTAAAAATCTGTATTATAATTTAGTAAAATTATACCTATCAAAAATAGGTGAATATGAGATATCAAATATTAAGTAATAATTAGCTTATTTTCTAAGGAAAAATCTCTAGGAAATTAGAGAGTTTAAGGGCCAAAGTGCCAAAATGACGGAAATTCCCTAAGGGACATAAATGACTTAGGAAAATTATGAAAAATCCTAAAAGGCAGTAAAATGACTAAGTGAAGTATGAGAGTATATTATCTCTAATTATAGTAATTTAATAAATTATGAACTTGGAGAAATTGAATAAGAATGCTCAAAAGGTATTGAAATGACTAAATTATCCTTGAAAATTCTAATATAATGCAGAAGACATGAAAACAAAAATGTCAGGGCAAAAGTTATGAGGTAATATGGAATTATAATTAAGAAAATTATCAACTAGTAATAATAAAGTAATTAAGTAGTATTGGCTAATTACTTAAGTTTAAGCAAAAAAAAATTCAGAGATAATCATGTAAAGCTCAAAAATTAGCGGAAAATGGTTGAAAATTAGTAAAAGTATATTTACTAATTAATTGGAAATTTTTGAAAAAATAGTTGAGTTTAGGTATTTTTAAGCCTAAATGCAAGAATAGACCAATAGGAAAATTATGTAAAAAAATTATGTAAAAAAAATTATTTAATTAATTAAATGATTAATCAAATAAAATAAATAAATAAATAACGAAATAAAAAAAAGGGCAGAAAAAAAAAGAAACTTAGTTGGTAAGTTTTATTATTATATAATATAATTAATTAAAGTTATATTATTATATAATATAATTAAATTTTGTGAATAGTGATTCAAAAATTAGGAAACGGACCCTATCTAGAGGACCAGGAATAGGAATTCCAAAGTCAAGGTAAAATATTGATCAGTGAGTTTTTACCTTCAAGTGACCTCTTCTGGAAGTTAATTCCGAAGTCGATTGTGCATTTTCCTAATAAAACAAAATAGGGAAAAATGTAGTCAGGCACATTTTTGGATATGAAGAAAATAAATTCTAACTCAACATCTAGAAATGAGTTTGAATTTATATGGACATATTTGGAATCAGTGAATTTTTCTCTAGAGATTGATGATTCGAAAACGAGTTTCAGAAGCAGGACCGTACGAACACGTTTTCGAGGAACTTCGACCGACGGTTGGAGCCCTATATGGAACCAAAATTTAGGTTAACTTGGACATTTCTAATAAGTGAGAAAATGTCTTCAAAGTTGTAAATCCAGAATTTTGAGATTTCTCCGAAATTACGCGATTCGGCACCGATCGGGAAATTCTACTGGACCGGGCCATAAAGCAACCATTAATCATTGCATTGAATCAAACTTGGGCTGCCACCTCCTTCATGCATGTCGACCAAGGCATTCCATGGTCAAGATTATGTCTTATTCAACAAGTTAAATCCAATGGTATAAAACAAGTTGGAAAATGCCATCTATGTCCCTTGAAATCTCTATAAATAGGCATGCCTCCTCTTCAAATTATTCACACCATTCTTCTTGCTCTTGTCTGAAATCCTAGAGGGAGAAAGAAGAGAGAGAAGCTCTGGAAAAATTTTGAAGAGGTCTTCAACGGGTAAGTCCTTCGGTCCTTAGTCTTTAGTTCTTTCGGTAGTTTTAGTAGAACTGTTAGTTAGATCTAGGAAGTAGGAGATGAGATTCCTATTCTTGTTTTTAAGCCTCATTGCATTGAAAGATGCACGACGAGGTAAAAACATAGTAGGGATTGAGTCTCTGAAAGTTGAAAGTTAAAATAGCGAGCTTTAAGCTTTCATAGTTCTTTCAATAGTTAGAGTAGCCTTTATTTTTCAAAGTATGATTAAATATAATATGATAGGGCTATTTTAGTCTAGAATTTCGAAAATCAAAATTGCGTCGAAGTTCTGGCGAAATTTCGGGAAGAAAATTTGTAAGAGTAACGAAGTGCTGGCGAAATTCCGCCAATTAGGGGCATAGGGGCAAAATGGTAATTTTTACCTAAAATGCCGCTTATAATGTCAAATCACTAATGAAAGTGATATTACTCTTATAGGATATCGAAACTCGATTTGTTGCCGTTCTGTTGCCGAAGTGCATTGTTGGACGTTTCACGCGTTTTCGTAAAAAGTACGTTTTCTGCCAGAAGTACCTAACGTCGTCAACGAAAGTACGTTCGCGTACTGTAACACTAATCTAGTGCTGCTCATATACATATATCGTTGACGAATTTCTGGTACGTTTGATGGAAACGGTACTTTTGACGGAAAACAGCGGGCTGACAGCGGTACGTCAGACAGCGGAACGACAGCGGTATGACGGCGGTTCGTGATCAACGATTTCCTATAGGAATAATATCATATTTATTAGTGATAAATATCATAACAGGCATTTTAGGTACAAATTACCATTTTGCCCCTACCCTTACTAATCGGCGGAATTTCGCCAGAGCTTCGCTATTTTTAACTCCCAACTTTCAGAGACTCAATCCCTACTATGTTTTTACATCGTCAGGCATCTTTCAATGCAATGAGGCCTAAAAACAACAATAGGAATTTCATCTCCTACTTTCTAGATCTAACTAACATTTCTACTAAAACTACCGAACGAACTAAAGACTAAGGACCGGAAAACTTACCCAGAGCTTCGCTGCAAATTTCCCCGGACTCCTCCTCTTCCTTGCTGCTCCAAGATTTCAAACTTGGCTTGTGAATTTTGGTGTGAAGAATGCAAATGAGGAGGAGGCCTATTTATAGAAGAAGATTGTTGTAACATCCCATTTTCTAAAGCGGAAATTTTTTTTTTTTTGCAATCAATCAGAGTCGAGCAATGGAGCGTAAGAGTAACTGATCATAACAAAACATGAAACATAGTGTAATATTGTATTGACATTACAGTGATCCTAAGGTTCGGAAATAATCGTGAGAAAGGAAAGAAAGCGATAAGATAAAGATGACTTCTTCCGCAAGTCACTCCTGCTTGCTTTCCCATGCACATTACCCTGTGCCACGATCACGTGTCCTCAGCGCTAGGAAAACTCAAAGCGGTATTATCATGTCTTATAACCCGTACAAGGCTGTATGTAAAGCGGCGACCCTAAGCAGAGTCCCGGTATATGAACGTATCTATGACATATCTGTATATGAGAACTATAGGATTAGTGTTACACTTTCGACGGAAACCGTGTTCGTCCGACAATGCACGTTGGACAGCGTAACGGCAGCAGATTAACGTTTTAGATATCCTATGAGAATAATGTCACTTCCATTAGTAATTTGACATTATAACTGGCATTTTAGGTAAAAATTACCATTTTGCCCCTATACCCCTACTTGGCGGAATTTCGCCAGCGCTTCCGCTACATAGGCTATTTTTTTCCCAAAATTTCGCCAGAACTTCGACGCATTTATGATTTCTTGAAAATAAAGACTAAAATAGCCCTCCCATATGATACCCAATCATACTTGAAATTTAAAGGCTATTACTACCCCTAATTTTGAAAGAGCTATAAAAACTACAACTTTTCAGCGACTCGATCCCTACTATGTTTACACCTCTCGCATATTTTTCAACGCAAACAAGGCTCTAAAACATTTGTAGGAATCTTGTCACCTACTTTCTAAATCTAACTAACAATTCTACTAACTACTAAACTAAAAACTAAAGACTAAAGCCCGAAAGACTTACCGTTGAAGACTTCTGTGAGCTTCCGAACTTCTCTCTCTTCTTTCTCTCCCTAGGAATTTCGGCCAAGGAGCTCAAAGAAGATGGTGTGCAGAATTTTGAAGGAGGGGGGTATTTATAGGGTTTAGATAAGGCATTGTTTGGCATTTTGGGTTATAAAAAAACCCATTTTCCCCGATCGGTACCCGATTCGCGTGATTTCGGAGAATTCACAAAATTCTGGATTTACAACTCTGAAGACATGTTCTCACTTAGTAGAAATGTCCAAGTTAACCTAAATTTTGATTCCATATAGGTCTCCAACGAGTCCGGTTGAAGTTCCTCGAAAACGTGTCGAACGCGTCGGTGTCGGAATTCGTTTTCGGAGATATCAATCTCTTCGAAATAATTCACTGATTCCAAATATGTCAAAATAAATTCAAACCCATTCCTAAACGTTGAGTTAGAATTTATTTTCCTCTTTTCCAAAAAGTATGCCTATATGCATTTTTCCCTATTTTGTTTTATTAGGAAATGCACAAATGACTTTGAATTTGCTTAGTAAGAGTTTAACGGAAGACAAAATTCCACTGATCATTAATCTCTCTTGACTTTGAAATTCCTATTCCTAGATCTCTAGATAGGGTCCGTTTCCTAATTTAAATATTACTATTTACATATTTTACTTTAATTAATTATATTAATTAAATAATGTCAAGTTGCACATATTATTTTTGTTCTTATTTTTCATTCATTTTTTTCTCCTTGAGTCCAAAATGTCGGCTGGCCCCTTAATTTATTTAATAAATATTTATTTATTATTTATTTAATTATTTAATGATTTATTTATTTACTTTTTCCCAAAAATTCCACAAAATTACCTAATTGGTCCATTCTTGTATTTAGGCCTAAAAATACCTAAACTCAACTATTTTTCATAAAAATTTCCAATTAATTAGTAAATACATTTTTACTAATTTTCCACTAATTTCCACTAATTTTTGAGCTTCACATAATTATTACTTGAATTTCCTTTGCTTATGCTTAAGTAATTAGCCCAATATTACTTAATTACTTCATTATCACTTCTTGATAATTTTCTTAATTACCATGCCTTATTACCTTCATACTTTGGTATTAACATTAGTATTCTCATGCCTCTTGCATTTTTAGAAATTACAAGGGTATTTTGGTCTTTTATTACTTTTTGAGTATTCTTGCTTATTTTCTCCAAGTTCAAAATTTATAAAATTATCATAATTAGGGATAATATACTCTCCTAATTCACTTGGTCATTTACTGCCTTTTGGTATTTTTCCATAATTTCCTAAGTTGATTACCCTTTTCAGGGGCATTTTGGTCATTTTGGCTCTTTGACCCTTAAACTCCCTAATTTCACGCAGAAATTCTACTTAGAAAATAGACTATAATTATACAAGACCGGAGATTGAAATTTCACTTATCGAAATATCCAACTTTTATTTATAATATTCCGGATAAATATCCGGTATTACATTTCTCCCCTTACACAAAATTTCGTCCTCGAAATTTAATCTATACTAACTAAACTTCGGGCCATGAACTCTGGGTACTTTTCCTTCATGTCACTCTCGGTTTCCCAAGTTGCCTCTTCGGGTGTTAAACCCTTCCAGACCACCTTCACTATCAGAATAGTCTTATTTCTGAGCCGTTTCTCCTTATGATCAATGATCTGTTCTGGCTCAACCACGAAGGTATTATCATGCCGTACTTCAACGTCCTCGTACTCGATGACATGATCATGGTCAGGTTGGTATTTCTTCAATTGTGACACGTGAAAAACGTCGTGAAGATTACTCAGATTCGGGGGTAAGGCTATCGATAAGCTACTTCTCGCGCTTAGCCAAAATCTCGAATGGTCCAACATACCGTGGACTCGAGTTTCTTCCTCTTAAGCGTTACTGCCGACACCGATTCTTGGAGATAACTTTAGGAATACATGGTCGCCGACATAGAACGTCGAGGTCTCCTCCTTTTGTCAGCATAGCTCTTCTGTCTACTATGTGCTGCTAGGAGTCTTTTCTTGATCAACGCGATCTGCTCGGAGGTTTGTTCAAGCATATCCGGCCCAAGTAATTGCTTTTCAGACGAATCTGTCCAGCATAATGGTGATTGACACTTCCGCCCATACAATGCCTCGAACGGGGCCATTTGTATACTAGCATGATAGCGAAAGATGTTGATCCCAACTTCCTTTGAAATCAAGGGCACATGCTCGCAAGCATATCCTCCGGCGTACGAATCGTCCTTTCGATTGACCGTCGGTTTGAGGGTGATAAGCCGGGCGAACCTCGGCTTAGTCCCCATACCTTCGTGTAACGCTTGCCGAAACGGGATTTGAAACGCGTGTCCGATCGAGACAATGCTCTTAGGAATACCATGCAATCTCACTATCTCTTTGATATAAATCCCCGCCAATCGTTCCGGAGAATAGTGGATGCGATGGGAATGAAGTGTCTTGACTTGGTTAATCTGTCAACAACTACCCAAATCGTATCATGATTCTGATTTTGGGCAGACCTACCACAAAATCCATGGTTATGTTCTCCCATTTCCATTCCGCGACTCTAGTCCTTGCAAAAGACCGGGGGTCGACGGTGTTCAATCTTCACCTTCGACGGGTCAAGCACTTGGCCACGTACTCTATAACGTCTTTCTTCATTAGGGCCACCAAAGTTCGGACTTCATACTCTGGTACATCTTGACCATGCACGGATGCAGAGTGTATTTACTCTTGTGAGCCTCATCCATTATCTTCCGCCTTAATTCATCAGCGGCGGTACATAGATTCGCTTCTTGTACACGACCAATCCACTAGGTGATAGGTCATGGTCTTGGGTCTCACCTCGAGAGATCTTCTCACGTATCTCTTTTGCCCAATCATCTTGCTTCTTGAGCTTTCTCAACTTCATCTCTCGGATCATACTCCCCTTGACTAACAAGAAGAGTTGCAAGATAGGCATCGGTTTGGTGCATGAAGACCCATGCGGACTTGATTGGATAGATTCGGATCTACGAAATCTTCCGGTAATTTCGCTCTTGTATCATCATATATGCCACTGCACCGTCTTCTGCTAAGAGCATCGGCAACAACGTTTGCTTTTCTGGATGATACTTGATCTCCAGGCTATAATCTTTGATCAACTCCATCCAACGACGTTGTCTCATGTTGAGTTCTCGTTGATCGAACAAGTATTTCAAACTTTTGTGATCACAATACACTTCTACGGTTACACCGTACAAGTAATGCCTCCATAACTTCAAAGCGAACACGATAGCCCGGCTCTAGATCGTGTGTAGGATAGTTTAACTCGTGAGGCTTCGGTGACGAGAGGCATAAGCCACCACTCGCCTGTTGCATCGGGACACATCCCAACCCTTGCCCTTGGCATCACTGTAAACAACATACTTCTCATCTGGATGCGGGATGATTAACACCGGTGCTTGTAGTCAATCTCTCTCTCGGTTTAAAGCTCTCCTCACGAGTCATCTCCCCATACAAAGGGTTGATTCTTCCTCGTAAGCTTTGTCAATGGAAGGGCTAGACGCGAGAAATCCCGTATGAATCTGCGGTAGTATCCCGTCAGACCAAGAAAACTACGGATCTCCGTCACGAGTCTCGGCCGTTTCCAGTCCGAACTGCATCTACCTTGCTTGGATCAACTGCAACTCCGTCGCTAGATATAACATGGCCCGAAATTTCACTTCCGGCGGCCAAAATTCGCATTTGCTCGGTTTAGCATAGAGTTGCTTCTCCCAGTATGCTCAACACCTTTCGAGATGTTCTTCGTGCTCTTCTTTGCTCTTGGAATAGATGAGAATGTCATCAATAAACACCACCACAAGGCTGGTCTAGGTGTTGTCGGAAGATACGGTTCATGTAATCCATGAATACCGCAGTGCATTTGTTAATCCGAAGGGCATCACAAGAAATTCATAATGCCCGTACACAGTCCTGAAAATTTGTCTTGGAAATATCACCATCTTTAACTCGCATGGCGATGATATCCCGAACGCAGATCAATTTTGGAGAAGACAGTGGAACCGGATAAGCGATCCAAAAGATCATCAATCAGGGAAGTGGGTACTTGTTTTTGGCCGTTACTTTGTTCAATTCACGGTAGTCAATGCGAGTCGGAAGCTTCCATCTTTCTTCTTTACAAATAGCTTTGGGGCTCCCCACGGTGATACACTGGGTCGAATGAACCCCTTCTTCAAAAGCTCTTCTTTGCTTCTTCAACTCCTGCATCTCGTTAGGAGCCATACGATACGGCGCCTTTGATATTGACCTGTGCCGGGCATCAAATCAATATTGAACTCCACTTCTCGGATAGGAGGTAACTCTGTAAGATCCTCTGGGAATACATCGGAAAATCATTCACCACGGGGATATCACGGAGTGAAAGATCGGCTTCGCTTTGGTGAAAAGAATACCATGTAGGCATGGCATCCTTGCTTCACACATCGATCGACACGTAGCGGAGAGAAAGTTCGAGCTCACTTCAACTTTTTCTCCAGGAAATGATATCTTCTTCTTGCCACGATCGATCATCGCACCGTTGGCTGTTAGCCAGTTTAGACCGAGTATGACGTCGATGCCGTGAAGAGGTAGACGGATAAGGTCCACTTTAGAAACTCGTCCATCCACGTTAGTAGTACAATTCATACATGCGTCAGAAGCTAAAGATTTTACACCCAGTGGTGTAGATACTACCAAATCATAAGGTAAACTACAGGCATTCATTCCTAGGCGACTTGCACAATCATAGGAAATGAAAGAATGGCTGGCTCCCGAATCATACAATGCCTCAAGTAGATTTCCGTTAAGGTAAATTGTACCTTGGACCATTTTCGGGATTGTCGGCTTCGTGTCGGTAAGTGCAAAGATGCGGCTGTGCTCGAGGTCTCGCCTCTCCAATCTTCTCGATACACTCCCATGATGAAGTGTCGGCTTATAACATCGAAGCATATCTGCTTCCCTTCGCGATTCACTCCGGGTGGTTCCTTTTACATTTTGGGCACATCTGAGATCCCGGCAGTCTCGGATAATTTTGTTGTCCAGCTTGGAATGGCCTCTTATTCCCACCTCTGGGGATTACTCCGGGCGCCTTCCTCTTTTGTGAAGAGTTCTCGCGGTTGAATCCACCTCGACCAAAGCATTTTGGTTGTTGAAATTCCTTGATCTCTCGGAATCCTCGAGGTTGCGCTCGGTCATCCGACAAGTTTCCACTGCGCTTGTCAAGTTACGGAATCGCTGGGACATAAGCCTTTCACCAATTTCATATTTTAACCCATGAATTAGTATATTCACCATACTGCTTTCATCGTTGCCCCTTCGAAGATGTGTTGAGTATCGGGACAGGTTGGTGAACCGGGCGTAGTAATCGTCGAAAGATTCCTCTTGTCCTTGTCGGATATGGAGAAATTCCGACTCCTTGTTCATTTTCACTGAAGGAGGGAAATATTGTTCATGAAATTTCTCCGAAATTTCTCCCATATCACGGGACAGTCATTGGTCTCAGTAGGGTTTCGCGTGACTTCCCACCAACGGTCGGCATCTCCTTCGAGTTGGTAAATTGCTAGTTGGGCTTTGCGATTCTCGGGCGATCAATCACCCCGAATACTTTCTCTAGTCTCTTGACCAATCCTCCGCCAAATCCGGCTTTCCTCGAAAATTTGGTGGCTTCAACTTACGGAATTGGTTCACCCAATCTGGGTATTCTTTTCCCTTCTTCCTCGTCGTGGAGGTGATTGTGATCTATCGGATTCATTATCTTCCTCCTCTTCTTCGGCGTTCTCCTCCTCTTCATCATCATCTAATTCGTCCTCGGCATTTTGTCTTTCTTCTTCAGCATGTCTTCTTTCTTCCTCCGCCCTCCGTTCTGCTAATTGTCTTTCAGCTTCCTGATCTTGTTGGTTGTCTCTCTAAGAGTGCATCAATGAGAGCTCTCTGCTCTGGAGAGTTCTCCTCATCTCTTGAATCTCGTTCTGTTCGGGTTGGTTGGGTATAATATTATGCTCGGGTATTGCGTCCATTTGAGGCCGCTGCCTCGCCTCGACCTCGGCCTCTGCCTCGCCCCTACCTCTTGGTGCACCTGGCACCTCTTATGATGGCCATGTTTTAACTTTTCCTTTATATCAAATAACGGATAAGTGTCGAACAATAACACAACACATGGCATCAAGTCATATATATTTTCATATTAGATGTAATGTACATGCTAACGTATACTACATCATCCAGCTGGTTTATGACCGGTGGTTATATCGTATGTCCCCACGTTGTCGTCATCGGATGAATGATGCGAGCCAACAGTTTTCTCGGTTCTAAGGGCATACTAGCCATTGACTTAGGGTAGCACAAGTCGGGTCAAAATCATATTTCGGTTTGGGGTCATTAGAAATATCGGGGTTTCGTCTTCGTCCCGCCGTCTGCGGAATTACGGATCTACGGCGTTACGTCCTATTATTACGGGATAGAAGATCTACGAATTTTTTTTTGTTTCGTCCATCACTACCTATTACACCGAGTGTCATATCGGTACTCATTTTCAAAACGTGCTCAAAGTTTAAAAGGCTTAAGAATCTAACTCCGTTATCCGAACAGAATGGCCGGGTAAGTGTCTACCATGGGGCCTCACCGACTTATACGGATCGATTGGCACACCCACGTAGACTAGCCTTGCCTTCGGCACCAAACTGTTCGTGGTAACATAGTTAAATACTTGCCAGAAAGTTTTGCTCTGATACCATAAAGTGTAACATCCCATTTTCTAAAGCGGAAATTTTTTTTTTTTGCAATCAATCAGAGTCGAGCAATGGAGCGTAAGAGTAACTGATCATAACAAAACATGAAACATAGTGTAATATTGTATTGACATTACAGTGATCCTAAGGTTCGGAAATAATCGACGAAAGGAAAAGAAAGCGATAAGATAAAGATGACTTCTTCCGCAAGTCACTCCTCTTTGCTTTCCCAGGACATCAATTCGCGGTCCTCCTGACCCTGAAGCTATAGTTGAGATTCAATTCACCGCCTTGAATCTCAGGTAACAGTTAACCTTATGCTCAAATAAAAAAGTATATATACAACGAGATATTCATGACATAACGACATCTCATCGAAGTGTGACACGAGACGTAACATAAGCACGAAGCAATATGTAAGGTCCTACACAACAACATTGTGACACGGACGGGACATAAGCATAAAGCGGTATGTAAAGTCCTACACAAATATAGCACGCACATTACCTGTGCCACGAACACGTGTCCTCGGCGCTAGGAAAACTCAAAGCGGTATTATCATGTCTTATAACCCGTACAAGGTTTGTATGTAAAGCGGCGACCCTAAGCGAGTCCGGTATATGAACGTATCTATGACATATCTGTATATGAGAACTATAGGATTAGTGTTACGATGCGCGTCCGTACCTTCGTTGATGTACGTGGATGTTTACGGCGAAGCGTACTTTCGACGGAAACGGTTCGTTCGACGGCGGCACGTTGGACGGCGTAACGGCGACAGATTAACGTTTTAGATATCCTATGAGAATAATGTCACTTCCATTAGTAATTTGACATTATAAGCGGCATTTTAGGTAAAAATTACCATTTTGCCCTATACCTACTTGGCGGAATTTCGCCGGCGCTTAGCTACATAGGCTATTTTCAGAACTTCTCTCTCTTCTTTCTCTCCCTAGGAATTTCGGCCAAGGAGCTCAAAGAAGATGGTGTGCAGAATTTTGAAGGAGGGGGGGGGTATTTATAGGGTTTAGATAAGGCATTGTTTGGCATTTTGGGTTATAAAAAAAAAACCCATTTTCCCCGATCGGTACCCGATTCGCGTGATTTCGGAGAATTCACAAAATTCTGGATTTACAACTCTGAAGACATGTTCTCACTTAGTAGAAATGTCCAAGTTAACCTAAATTTTGATTCCATATAGGTCTCCAACGGTCCAGTTGAAGTTCCTCGAAAACGTGTCCGAACGCGTCGGTGTCGGAATTCGTTTCGGAGATATCAATCTCTTCGAAATAATTCACTGATTCCAAATATGTCAAAATAAATTCAAACCCATTCCTAAATGTTGAGTTAGAATTTATTTTCCTCTTTTCCAAAAATATGCCTATATGCATTTTTCCCTATTTTGTTTTATTAGGAAATGCACAAATGACTTGAATTTGCTTAGTAAGAGTTTAACGGAAGACAAAATTCCACGATCATTAATCTCTCTTGACTTTGAAATTCCTATTCCTAGATCTCTAGATAGGGTCCGTTTCCTAATTTAAATATTACTATTCACATATTTTACTTTAATTAATTATATTAATTAAATAATGTCAAGTTGCACATATTATTTTTGTTCTTATTTTTCATTCATTTTTTTCTCCTTGAGTCCAAAATGTCGGCTGGCCCCTTAATTTATTTAATAAATATTTATTTATTATTTATTTAATTATTTAATGATTTATTTATTTACTTTTTCCCAAAAATTCCACAAAATTACCTAATTGGTCCATTCTTGTATTTAGGCCTAAAAATACCTAAACTCAACTATTTTTCATAAAATTTCCAATTAATTAGTAAATACATTTTTACTAATTTTCCACTAATTTCCACTAATTTTTGAGCTTCACATAATTATTACTGAATTTCCTTTGCTTATGCTTAAGTAATTAGCCCAATATTACTTAATTACTTCATTATCACTTCTTGATAATTTTCTTAATTACCATGCCTTATTACCTTCATACTTTGGTATTAACATTAGTATTCTCATGCCTCTTGCATTTTTAGAAATTACAAGGGTATTTTGGTCTTTTATTACTTTTTGAGTATTCTTGCTTATTTTCTCCAAGTTCAAAATTTATAAAATTATCATAATTAGGGATAATATACTCTCCTAATTCACTTGGTCATTTTACTGCCTTTTGGTATTTTTTCCATAATTTCCTAAGTTGATTACCCTTTTCAGGGGCATTTTGGTCATTTTGGCTCTTTGACCCTTAAACTCCCTAATTTCACGCAGAAATTCTACTTAGAAAATAGACTATAATCATACAAGACCGGAGATTGAAATTTCACTTATCAGAAATATCCAACTTTTATTTATAATATTCCAGATAAATATCCGGGTATTACAATTGTGCCCAACTTGGTAATTTTCCCTTCATTCTTAACCATGGAAATTTAGGCTTTCTAGAATGTGAATTTTTGGCCACACAACACACCATGTCCGGCCACCCCTCCCCCAAGCCAAAGATGAGTCACCAAAAGTTGCTTTTGCTTTTTGCCTACGGCCCAATAAAATTCCCCGATCGGTGTCCGAATCGCGTAATCTTGCAAAATCTCAAAAATCCGGAATCACAACTTTGAAGATATTTTCCTACTCATTAGAAATGTCTGGGTTAACTAAATTTTTGATCCCATTCAGGTTTCATCGATTCCGCTGAAGATTCTCGAAAAACGCGCTCGGTTACAGAAATCATTTCCGGAATCATCAACTTCGGGACAAAAATTCACTGATTCATAATTTGTCCAGCTGATTACCAACTCATCCCCAGATATTGAGTTATGGCTTCGTTTCTATAGATTTTCATTTATCTGATTTGCTTTTTGAACATCAGATAACTCTTTAATCGATTCTCGCTTATCCCTTTTCGGTTACATTAATTAACGTCGGAGACAAACCCACTCCGAGATAAAATTCACTTGTTTCTAATATACTCTGGTTTTAGAAACTTGATTCATGGTTTTCCGAGATAGGATTTAATTTCTATCGGTTCTCGTTTATCCTATTTGCTTTTTACAATTATAATACTATTATAATACCACATGTCTTAATAAAAAATCTACAAAATCCTATCTCCTTATCCATTAAGGATTTTAGGTCCTTTTTATTATTTATTTATTTATTTTCGTTTTAATTAATTATTTAATTAATTAATATTATATAAAATAATTTTTTAATAATTTTTTTATATAATTTTTTTACAAAATTTTCCTATTGGTCCATACATGTTTTTAGGCTTAAAATTACTTTTCCTCATATATTTTTCTTCATATTTTCCAATTAATTAGCAAATATATTTTATGCTATTTTTAGCCATAAACCACTAATTATAAGGTTTTACATAATTATCTTTGGATTTTCTTTTGTTTCAGCTCTAATAATTAGCCAATAATTATTTAATTAATTACCCACTAATTATTGATAATTTTCTTAATTGGAATAACTCATTATCTCACAAATTTTGCACTGACATTAGTCTTTTATGTCTCATGCATTTTCTTAAAATTTACGGGGACATTTTGGTCATTATAATAATTTTTTATTTTTCCCCCTTCATTTTTCCAAGGTTATATTTTATTAAATTACCAAAATTAGAGACAATATACTCTCTTAATTTTAATAATTATTTTACTACCTCCTAGGATTTTTCATAATTTTCTTATTCCATTTTATGCTCCATAAGGGCATTTTGATAATTTTGGCACCTTATTATTTTTCCCTAATTTCCAAGAGATTTTTCCTTCATAAGTACGATAAATATGACATAGAAATTGAGACCACAATTTTACTTATCAGAAATAGCCATTTTATTTATCCGGGTATTACATGTGGGTGTACAATTAGTGGTGGGATTCGGGGTTCGGGGACAGCGCCCCCGAAATTTTTTTTAAGGAAAGTTTTAAACGTATTAAAAAACAAAAGAATATAAACAATAAAAGAAAAGAAAACTCCAACTTAACATAGAAAAATAATAATCAAGAGTCAACCTCATCAAATATCATCTACGAATATGCTTAGACAGTCATACTTACTTCAAAAACAAATGCTCCTGCATGAGAGTTATCCTTGAAAGCAGTTTTTGGTATGTAAATAATTAGATGTCGAGAGAACTTCTCTGCATTTAAGATTAGTATGAGATAATAAGACTTGGTGCCACAACAGTACTTTACAGGTATGAACGTTATAAACAAAATTTGCAGGGAAAACCTAAGGTCTAATGTAATGTCATAGTCAAAATAAAAAAAAGAACCCTGCCAATCATTCTAGGGAAAGAATACAAAATACCAATAAGACCATTACATACGTCTTAGACTCAAGTGATACTTCAACGATACTCAATAAAGCAAAATTGGATTCTGCACCATTTCCCCATACTGAACTACTGGCCTTGAGCCTCCCTACTTCATAATCAAAAATGGAATGTTACATGTTTCCTACATCATTATACATTGAAAGAGCCACAAGTTTTTGATTATTCTTCCTTTTACTACATTAAGGACAAAAAGGGGAATGTAAAGGTGCAAGCAAAAAAGCTACAACATAGATAAAACAGAGAAAAATCCATACCATCAGTTGAAGAGTCCAGTTCTACTATCCATTCTGGGTCTCCTCCACAAATAAAATATTTTTCAGTTAAGGCCTCTAGATTTAATGAGATCAAGAGATCCACCATTTCATCCCCATCCTTTCCTGGATTGACTCTCTTATTGAACTCCAAATCAAAATAAAGGTGGCATGGTAAACCCTGAGAGCAGAATATCATTCAAAGTGTATGATATCCAAAGATGAAAATTTTCTGGCTGACTCATAATTGTACTGTATCATTTGCATAGTAAAATCAATTGTTAGTTCTCAATGTCTTTTGACGATAACTGACAATTGTAAACAAGTGCGAATGTTTTTGACAAGCTAAAAGATATGATTTAAAGACAAAAACATTTTGTCAGCGTCAAACTCGAGCCTAGATAAGTGAACTCGAGTTTGCCACTAACAGAGAGCAAGACTGGCTTATCTTTGCATTTTGAACTCGAGCCTGTGTTCTTGAACTCGAGCCTAAAAGCTCCAGAAAGGTTTTGAAAGAGTTTACGAATGCGTAAACTCGAGCCTGCATAAGCAAGCTCGAGTTTGCCTATGGAGGAAAACTTTTCATTTGAAAATCATTTCTTCAAACTCCACGGTTTGTATTTTGAGTAGAGTTTGCTAAACTTACAAATCTTACAAACTCGAGCTTAAATAAATAAACTCGAGCCTATGGTTGTTGTGTAGAGTTTACTCTATAGTTTGAAAGACATAAAAGAGTTTACAAAATATGTAAACTCGAGCCTGCGTCTGCAAGCTCGAGTTTGCCCTTGGCAGAGAGCATTCGAAACTTCCATCTTTTAAAAACTCGAGCCTGACATTTTACACCTCAGGTTTGCCTCTGGCCAATTAATTTCAAAGATCATCTATTTACAGTAAACTCGAGCCCAATCTTTTGAACTCGAGCCTAATCCTTGAAATGAGTAAAGTTATCTTACCAACTCTAGAGTTCATATTTTAAACCTCAAGTTTGTCTGACATGAACAATGTCAAACTCGAGCCTGCTCACTAATGGACTCGAGCTTGCCATTATGTAAAGTTTTGATTTCAGATGGCCCTCGCGACAAATGACCCACTGTGCTCTAAACTCGAGCCTGATCATAAAGATGAATTCCTCACTTGGAAATGATTGCCACAACGATTACCCAGAATGATTCGTTATTCAAATCAATTGATGAACATTAAAAGACCTTCATTGCAAATCAATCATCCGAAAATCAGGAAAGACTATGAACCCAACGGCTAGAGTCCACAAATAGCAAGAAATTCGAATGGAGAGAATTCTGAATAAAGAAGCAACGGTCATGAGAAGACTCACTACTATATATAGAGTTGCATACAAACATACAAAGAGACACAACAAGCAGAAACAAAAACAAAGCTCAATACTTCTCTATTTTTTGATACTTAGAACTTCACTGTTTATCAATATTTACTCTGTGAGAGAGTTTACATACTTGTATTTCATTCATTGTAAGAATCTCAAGTCAAGGGGACTTGGAGATTGGGATTTCGGATTACAACTTGTAAGGGGAGTGTATCCTAGAGAGAGGATAATCTTTGAGTACAGAGTGTGTATCTGAATTGAGTGATAGTAGAAAATCCCAGGGAGCCTGGGGACTGGACGTAGGTCAAGAGTTAAGACCGAACCAGTATAAATTATGTGTCAAGCTCTTCTTTTAGGTGAGCCAAATCCACAAACACAGCAGGACAAAATGTTTTATGCTCATAATTCTCCTTAATCTAATTGCATCCTCACCAGATAATCTTACAACCTCATTGGAAAATCCTCTAGGTATTGAAGAGTGATTGTAAATTTCAGATAGTGCAGGGGTCTCTTTAGATACCTGAGGCACAGATTCCTCTCGACGTTGAGAGGTAGATTGAGCTTGAGAGCTTGATTGTCCAGCTGTAGGAGCATTCTTCTTGGTTCGTTTGGATTGGTAGGTCTCAGTTACCTCTGGAACTTTATCTTTCTGTTTCTGTGTCTGTCTGAGTCTGAGCTGAGTCCTCTTTGGAAGGAGAAGAGTGAGTTGTAGGAACACCTGGAATTCTTCTATCAACTCCATGTTTGTATCGTTTGGGGAACAATTTTCTTCTTGGAGGTCGAGGAGGCACATTGTGTGAGGGAATTTGTTGTTCTCCAGGGACTGGATTGGGTGTTTCGTCGGTTGCAAGTCGTTTGGAGGCCATTTCTCAGATTTTCGTGGAGGAAGATGAGAGGATTTGAGAGAATTTTAGGTTTAAGCTCGAGGGTGAAGTGAAGTGAAACGAAGCAATCAGGTTTTTAAAATAATTTTATCGTGACAAACTCGAGTTCAAAGGTGTAGGCTCGAGTTTGTGTGATTTTGTACTAACCTGGACTTCAAGAATGTATGTGTGAACCCTTGAAATTTCCCTTAGGCTCGAGTCTAGTCACTTACAGGCTCGAGTCTGTGAAACTCTAAGAACTGAGTTGCTCTCTGTCTCCCGCGAAATCGAGTTCGCCAACTAATAGGCTCGAGTTCGTCTTTTTGTAACAACTTCATTTCCTTTCGACTCCGCGAACTCGAGCTTATCAACTAATAGGCTCGAGTCCGGCTTTTCTAAAAGATTTCATTTCCTTGATTCTCTCGAGCTCGAGTCCAGCTCGTAGGCTCGAGTTCGTCTTCCTTGACGATAAACTTGCAGTTTATGTTTAGTGATTTTGACCATAATAAACATCCTGCAAAAGACATGTCTACATACTCCGAAGCTTAAGTTAGTAAAATAATAATCATCAAACACATAACTAACATTGGATAGAGGTTACTTACAACTCATTAGGATTTACCATTCCCAATTCTCTTCTTATGAACACAAATTGTTCTTTTGCTAATGGTTTGGTGAAGATATCAGCAAATTGCAAGTGAGTTGGTAAAATTGGAAACTATTACCTCTTTAATCACTTCATAATGATGACGCAATTTGGAATCCATATTTTTGTACCTGAATGTACATTCACTAACATTGTGAAAATGCAGACACAGAACTTTCATTACCAATAGAAGCAATGGTTGACCAAACGGAAAAGAAAACTACAGGAAGGTAACCTTCTCCAGAACTCAGTATATGTAGATGCAAGGAACCTTCTTTGTCCACTAAAATGGTCTGCTACCAAGAATTGATGTCATTGCCCTAAAATGGAAAGGATAGAAGCAATCTTTCTTAAACAAGAAAGATGCAAGGTAACCTTTCTCTTCTCTTCTCAAACAATTAGCCCAACTTGAAAACCAAGAAAGAATCCAAACCCTCCTAGACCATATTCAAAAATCTATATGTTCCGACCTCTCGAACACTTTTTGGGAAAGGAAGAAACATTAACATTGCCCTATGAACAAAATTTCCATGAAGCAAAAATCCCAACAAAACCTAGACCCATTATGTTGGAACAGATAAATCATCGAGTGGAATATGAGATAAAACAATTATCATACCAAATGAAAATTACCTTCACTTGAGACAAAATCGATTGAGCGGTTGAGCCGATGGAAGACGGAATCGATTGGAACGGCTAGCGACGGCGGACGGCAGGAAAGATTTAGAGAGTTGGGAGACGACGGAAATGGGAGCTGGGAGGCGGAGAGTGCGACGGTGGACGGAGGGAAATGAGAGCTAGGAGATTTGGAGGATGAAGCGCGGACGGAGAGCTGGGAGAGTTGGAGATTTGGGTGAAAACGACGGGAAATGAGAAAGGAGTAAAAGAACGATATGCAATTGAAAAAAAGGAAAAGAAAAAGGGATGGGGAAGGCTCGAACCGGCGACCTGATGGCTGGTGGTGTGAGCTTTAACCAACTGCACCACCCAAATATATTGTCACTAGATACTTTCAAATTATATATAGTTTTTCAAATTTTTGTGTCTGCACTTGCCTACATAGGCACTAGTGTGGGTCTGCCACTGCTTGCAGGCTGTGTTTGGTTTGAGGGGAGGAGATGGGAGGGGAACAAACTCTAAGGAGAATATTAATCAAATTGTCATTAATAAGAAGAATATTTCTTTTTATTGAAAGTGTATTTTTGAAATATTAAAAATTTTCTATGAGCTATTTAGTAAAGATGAGAGAAAAAATTTCTCTCCCCTCCTTCCCTCCCCTCCCCTCACCTCACCTCAAACCAAACATAGCAGATAGCTAGTTCTGCCACATTTTCATTTCACGCAATTTCAATCAAAGTCATCACTTGAAAGAATATTCATGCTAGCTAATCTGCCCTTAGCGGGCAATTTTAACCATGCCCTTATTGGGCAATTTAAAAGAATATTAATATTCTTTTTGCGACAAAAATCATCCGAAGACTGTTTATTGAAACACTTACTTTTTTTAGCACATCATTGAAACACTTATTTGATTTGTGTTATTCTTTATTTCGTGTTTTCTAGAGTAAAAGGGAGAAGTTGTGCGTATAATTTTCGTACTAATTAACAAACTCTCGTTTTAAAAAAATGTCAAAATCCAACTAAGTGTTTATCTCTGTAAATGTTCTAATTATTTTACCATTACTAATAAATATTCAATAATTTATATTATTATACAGTATTTCAAAGCTTTCCTTAACGCAAACAACTCTCAGTTTGTGTATTAAGACAATAAATATGATTTAAGCTAGCACCCATAAAATGATATGACCTGTTTAGTTAATAAACAATTACAAAATATTTTCTGCCAGAAACTAAACAATTATTAAAACAATCTTCCCAAAATGACGCAATTATTTATAACGTGGAGTTCTACGATAATATCAAAAATAAAATAGGTTAATGCAATTTTTTTTTATTAATATATGGTTTAGCATGTTATATCAAGTTTGTGAAATGTGAATTGTAAAATAAAAAGTCTCAGAAAAGAGTTGAAATATGAAAAAGGTATATAAATGATAAACACCCATAACACCAATTAGAATCCGATGTTGGTTTTCTAACCAAATGTGTTTGAACTTAGTCGTCAAAAAATATATAAAGCACTTACGAATGAATCATGAGAGTCCTAATGAAGGTTTATATATATACTCGTGCACGCAGATGAAAACCGTAAGCAAAATTGTGCTTAAAAACTAATAGACTCGATTAAAAAATGTTAGTATATATCAATTGTATACATATGGTATATGGAGAGTAATATATATATATATATATATATATATATATGCGTGTGTGTGTGTGTGTTATATTGGATAAATCTGAACGAGACAAAGAATATATATGCCAATGGCGGTCTTATAACCAAGCTAGTGCCATGAAAATTCTTTTGTATATATATAAGAACTCTCGGCTTTAATCTTACTTATTATCTTAAGCCAGCATTAGTGTTTAGTCCTCTAATTGAAGAAAACAGGGAGATTATGAAGATCATATACGTAGTCAAATTCATTCCTCGTTCCCGCGTCTTCTCTAATATGTTCAGTTAAAAGTTGGGGTTAGAATAATAATTTAGGCATGTGATTGAAAATAATTTAAAAGTGATATTATAAACTGATTGGTTTGGTGACAAAGAAATAATAATAAAGTATGTATAAAGATTAAAGACTGTCGGCAACAAGTCACAAGTTACAACACTCCCAACAGTAAAAGTATGCAAATTTCTAAAACAAAAAACAAAAGCATGGGTCTTGAGTTCGAGACGTGGGAATACAGCGTGCGTAGGTGGTAGAGGCTTCCTCCCGAAAAGGGCCAACCCAGTCTCGGTCCGGATTAGTCTGAGGCCGTTGAGGTGCCTAAAAGATGACTTGTCTGGGACACCGGATGCACTACGTAAAAAAAAAACACTAATGCGCGTGTGATCAAATTAAGTAAGAGAACATAGTGAACAGATATTTGAAATTTGATAGGACATTTTATTGGCCAAAAAAAAAAGGTTGACAGGACACGAATAAAGATTGAAATAATGGCCAAAGTTGATGGAGCATTTCACTTAGATATATATCGGGTCTTTTATGGGATTGACCATAAAAAAAAAAATAAAAACTATATACTTAAAAATAATTATATTTATTTATGGAGAAATATCATTCACATAACTTTTTACCAAAAGAATTATGAAGTGGATGAGATTGAGGAAAAAGTTTATAGGAAGGGTCAAAAGAAAGGAGTTTCTTTTTGAAGATTTCATGGCGTGGGAGATTATATTCATCCCCTCTAGTATGTTCACTGTCTAGTGTTTATATACCAAAATTATATTATATTATATTTGTAGTCGAAGGACTTGGTGATTCTTGATTGGAATTGAATCTAAGAAAATTGTTCAATGGCATCAATGGAGACAAAATAAAAACGAAGACTTTTATCCATTTCGGTATCACATTTCTGTCGTACACATGTCATCCATTTAGAATACTTTGGTAAACAAGTATCGTCATTTTGAATATTATTATTTCATTGACTTTATTATTTCCCATAGATTCAGATAGATTCAAATGGGAAAAAATTATGATTTTTTAACCATGAGATTTCAAGTTCAAATAATAATTAGTAGGAGGATACTTTTTAGTTTTTGCCCAAAAAAAAAAGAAAGAATAAATTTGTCTCCATTGAATTTCAATGACTTACATCCCAAAAAAAAAAAAAAATCAAAGTTTTATAGTAGGAGGATACTATCTACTAATTTTTTTCAAATATGAAATGTATATATATGAAAAAATTGCTAAAAAAATTATTGTCTAAAGACATCTACAATTTGTTTAACATCCAGTGGGACTACTAAAAGGGACCACCTAGCTGAAGATATATTGAAGAAAAGTTGCACCCGCGTAAAGATATTATATGGGTGCTTAAATAATAATTTTGAATAATAAATTTTGTAAATTAAAGGAGGATTTTTTAACGATTTTCCTAACTACCAAAAGGGACCACCCAGACGCACCAACTACCGAATGTGGTTTGAAAATGGACCACCGACTCTATCTCTTTCAATAATTTTTCTTCCAAATTTTAGGATAAGGCACTATTTTTTTCCAAGAGTTTTAATTATTGTAAAACCTTGTATATAATAAATTTTAAAATACTTATAAAAAAAACTTGACTTAACAAAATCCTAGTATTGTTTTTTCTTTTTGAACATTTACAAGGTCGTGAAGATTTCACATCACTAGGCAAAAATATCATGAATATTTTTAAAAAATAAAATTGGTTTAGGCATTGAAGAGTCAAGTATTAATTAATATTAATGTAATATAAATTTTGTCAAAGCCAATTTCAATTCCCTTGATCAAATTTCTTGGGACATGACTCACTCCCACGTATGATATGTGTGGACTGAAAGCAAACTTTATTTTTGTATTAATATTTTTATTTTTAAGATTCCAAAAAATTATTGTGATCTTTTTTACTTATTAAAAAGTTCAAGTCCTAAACTAAACCATATAACATGCTTTCCTCGAATTGATATATATATCATAATTGATAAAGATAAATATAATTAAAGTCGCTTCAATTCACTATTATTACACAAGGTTTGAAGACTTAATATAATTCTCCATTATTCTAAAATAAATATTTATTTTTATTTATTTATTTATTCATTTATAATTTAGTGTTGTTTAAAAGGAAATATACTTTCTGTTTCTTTATTTTTGAGACAAATAAAACACTACTTTTTTAAGAAGTGTTATATCCGTGAAAAGAACATACGTTTTCGATTAATGCAATAAAGTTTAAAAAATAAAAAATAATGCATGGTGGAAATTACGTGGAACCACGTATTGCCAGCTGTTTTCGTCAGAAATGTTTGTTTTTTTCACAGTACTTAATTTCAAATGCGCACACAAACATAGACAATTAATTCCTCAAACTACGTCTGCTATATATACATATACATTGCATATTTGATTTTTTTTTTCTGGAAAATATGAATTTATAATTAATTTTTGTCTAAATAAAATAGATTAAATATTCAAAATATTCCTTTTCAACATTGCTATATATAAGTTGTAAATTATCTAAATAACCTTTCACTAACATATCACGTTATTGTTATTAGTTATGATGATATAGAACCTTCAAAACTTATGACGGCTAAGATATGTATATATAGGACAATTTTTATCGAATTAAACTCCATTCAGTATATAAAAAATTATATATAATTCTCAGTACACGTAATACTTACGTGCCATTTAGATAAGATTATCCAATACGTTTTGTTTTTCTCCCAATTTAATTAATAGCTCTCTATGTAAACCTACCATTAAAACTTAAGCAAGAGATGCTCTCTCCTTTCTTCTATTGGTTCATGTATATATATATATATATAGCATATTCTTTATGTTAGGATAATTTCAGTTAGATGATGAGTCATATTATTAGGAGCGCCAACATTGATTTATCGGTATGTTCGTTATGAATAATCAATTTTATATATGTGAAATATAAAATATATATATTCAACAACTCATCACACTATCATAATCAATATGTAAAATGTAGTATCATTATATTACCCCCTCTGGTTCTAATTATAGGACAAAGTGTATAGTGCAAATTACATTATACACTTTGTCTTATATTTACGACCAGAGATACTATATTTCACTACAAAAAAAGAAAAAAGAAAATCAGTGTATTTCAAATTATGTATAATATACACACACAAAACTTGTTTAATTTGGTGGGAATTAGGCAAGAATGTTTGGTTTGCAACTCGTGTAGAGACAATTTGGATAAAATGACGTGAACATGCTTTTAATTAACGATTCCTAACAAATGGCATGTTGGTTTTTAACCACCCTATGGCCTAGTTTAATTTGATGAATATTCTTTTTTTTAAAAAAAAAAACCAAAAAATATGCTTCATATCTTTTTTGGCCAACGGTCTATAGGGTACTCTCTCCTATTCTTTAATATAATATTTATCTGGAGAGTTGATCATGGTCGTAATAATATAAGATATAGTTTTCATATTGTCCATATTTTTCTAATTTACCTTTATGGATGTTCCTTCAATAATAGTTAAGGAGGAGATGGAAGAAGGGAATTAAGGAGAATGACTAGAGTGCTCTATAAATTACACGTCATATTACCTAACTCAACTAATTAATTTTTTTAATCTAATTAAATTAAGTAAATATGTTTTATATCAAGGAAAGATAAGAAAGTATATTTTATTGCATGATAACACAATAAATATATGGAAAACTTATATACTCAATATACTTTTAGCATATTCAAATTAAACCTACATTCTTTTTTCTTGTTAATTTTTATGTTTATGAGGCAATTAATATTACAATCACATGTTTATCTTGTATATCTTAAAATTATTTAAAATAAGTGAAATTATAAAAACCGTGAGTTTGTTTGTCTTGAGAAGTTAAAATTATTTATTAAAAAAAAATATTTGAAAGACACAAATATAAAGGAAATAGAACTTACATAGGTTGTGCTCAATAAAGTATTGATTTCCTAATTGTGAGAGAAAGGTAAGGATACGTGATAATGATAATGGTTAATTATATTAGGGTTTCTAGATATTTAGCTTCACTATGGGAGATATTTTGTTTTAATTTTAATTTGATTCTCATATTTTATTACTAATCATTACTTACATTTAATTTTAAAATTTTATAATGTTGTCTCATTGATTCATTAGGTCAGGTTAATTAAGGCCTATCAATAGAAACACTTCTTCATATTTACTTTTCCCATCTCTTCAATTGAATAAAAATGAGTACTAATTAAGTTTTCTTTCTAAACATCTCTTCTTTTCTTATTTGTATTGTTTCCCCACCACATTTCTCGCTTTTTCTCCCTCCTCTCAGTCTGCAAGTTGATTATGTCAATTCACCGTTTTTACATTTTTACTTTACAAAATCATGTCTCGTCACTTTTAAACTCATGTTAGTTGTAGACTCATTTAAACTTGCAAGTTCATACATCGAGTTTATCCTTTTTACGTTTCTAGGTTACAAAATTATTTCAACCCACTCTCAAAGTAGTGCTAACTTTTTTAATTTGATCATGTTTGATGGTTTTATATGTGAACTTTATAAAAATGTTTTTGCTATAAGTATGATATATTGTGTATGTTGGTGGATTTTATTTCAATTGTTTGGATTTAAAATATATTTAATTATACAATATTAATACCTATTTGTTGATAATAAAAGCAAACTCTTACGAATTTATAATTGGAGACTACGATAGAATTTCACGTTACTGTCACAAGTCTGCTTAAACTCAAACTCTTGGTTTGATAACTTTGCTCTTCTCTGTCTCTCTACCTTTGATCCCTTTCTCTACAAAATTTATTCTATATTTAAAACCAGCGAGAGTATTTATAAACATACGCCAAAAGTCCTATCTTTCGGCCATCATTCTAACATAACAAACTCAGCAAGTCCTATATATCTTTCTGCTTCTCCTCTTTTCACTATACCTTAGCTTGTATACACTATACAGTAACGGAAGCTCATTTTTAACCTAGCTACGACCAAAGCACCTGCATGTTGCACTAGCATTACTTCCTCAAAGGTTTAACTTATTAATTACCATTCCATGCTTACCCCTAACCAAACAACTCCTTACCGTCTTTAAGTTGCATACTTGCGTTCTTTTTTTAACAAATCTAAGCTTTGTTGGTTCCAAATTTATTATATAAACACACACATAAAATATTTTTTATAAATTGGCAAATAAATACTATATATATTAATCATAAATAAATACTCCGTCCGTCTACGTTTATTTATAAAAAAAAATAATTTATGCCTAATCAACTACAAGCTGCCCAATGTCAGTGCTCATGACCACCACGTACACTTGACGAGGTCTTTATGAGATAAAATCAAAAATCAATTGTGGTATTATCTTTAAACCTAAATCTGTGCCAACCAAGTGTCCATATATTGTCCTTCGTCATGCAGCAGAAGCACGCCTCAGTACGAAATTCAAACAACTTGCATGCAGCCTCAATCCTTGACAACCAACGAAGACATTCAATATTACTATTCATTCATTTTGAAAAATAAAAATATTTTATATAACTCAAATAAATTAAATTATATATATACAGTATATTTTCCACATTCATAGATAAAATTATTACCACTACTATTATTTATGAGGTCCAATTCCATCAATTGCCCTCTCTTGACAACGACTCGCTCTGTCATTTTCAAAAGCAGCCTATGAATGAAAAGTTTGGCATGTGCATTAAAATTGGAGATTTTAATGCATCATCACAGTTTGTCCCCCACATTATTATTATTATTTTTAATTTTCTCCATTTTTCCTCGTTGAAATTTTAACAATCTAATCGGATCCACCTCAATTCTTGTCATCCCACCATTTTCCTTTTCTTTTATTTCTTCGTGCTTTGAAATTTCAGTTTGATTTCTTGTCCGTGAACCAGTACGTTGCACGATTTGTTGGGGGGAAAAAATCAATAATCTCATCATGCGAAGCGCGCACAATAATTTATTTAATTAGATTAATATAAAAAAATGAAAATTACATTAAGAACATTTTTTATAAATATTTTAAATGTAATCCCTCTGGTCTCAAACATATGGCAGCTCCTCGAAGAATTTTGGTATTAATAATTTGTTTTTCAAATATTACTTTTATTACTTCTTCTTATCATAAATATAAGATATAATTGACTTTTTTTAAGGGATTAAAGAAGCTAAATAAGTTACTTAATCATATCATATATTGTGTACTCTTAGATTATATTTCAGTGTATCAATCAAATTAATTAGTTTAGAAAAAAAATATAAATATAAATACTGTAAAGTAATTTAATTAGTTTCCTTAATCTTTCCAAAAAAAGTCAATTTTGTCTTATATTTAGGAACAGAGGGAGTACCATTTATTGGGAGAAAACTTAAAATCTGTTAAATATAGGTAAAATTAGAAGAATGTTTTAGGGAAAATTCTTTTTAGGTCATAAAGAATCAAGAAAATGTCAAACAAATCCCAATGGAAATCCAGATGTAAGAAAAGTCTCAAAAGTTGTTAATCTCACATATGGAGTTGTTAATCCTACAGATGAGTGTTGTTAATCCCACAGAATGAGTTGGTAACGAAACTTTTTCTGACATCTGAATTTCTCTTAAAAAAATTTAGTGCGTTGAGACCTGAAAAGAATTTTCCCAATGTTTTATTTACTGGCATAATTGATAAATCAGCTACATTTCTTTAGTTTTGGTGAGACAATTAGGTGTACTGTGACTTATAACTAATATGAATAGAAAGGAATACGATTAGGAAATCAACTTTTTTTTTTCCTTCTCATAAAAGGGCCATTAAAATTACTGCCAACTAACCATTTATAACCGAAAAGCGAGCTTAACCAACCCTTTTAAATAGGTGCTTTGATATATAGGATCACATTACATCAATAAAACAATAGGCACATGTCAATATAATTTAGTTATTTATTGAATCTCACTTCTCCTCTTGCTGTTTCACGGTTTATTATATAGCCTTTTTACTCAATAGAGGATATATATATGTAGTTTAAGGACCAGACTAAAACCACATAAAGTCGTCTTTATTAAATATTTGTTAAAAGATTTTTTAAGTATACAAATATATAATATAGATTCATGAACGTACTATATATATGTTAGGTGCAGTCGTGCACATTTGACTCTTAAGTTTTTAGTTAAAACTTAAAAGTGTTAGGTATTTGGAAGTTTTTTTTAGTTGGGTTCAATGTTAGCCTAAAAAATTACCAAATCATAGTAATGTTGCCTTAACTGTTATTTACGTTAAGTTTGATTGTTAATTGATTAAATATATATATATTAAGTTGATAAGCCTACTTGTCATCTACTTTTGTTAGCCTAAAAAAATACCAAATCATAGTAATGTTGCCTTAACTGTTATTTAGTTGGGTTGGGGTGCATATATATTTGTTTCGTAAGTTTTCACTTAGGAGTATTAAATATCCGAAAATATTTTTAAATTCAATGTTACCATGAAAATTCTAAATTACCAATAGTGTAATGCCGGCCTACTACTAAATAAGTTCATTTTAATTGTTAAATGAGTTTGTTTGACTATATGCACTCGATCACATGTGGCACCAAACTGTCGCCAACTCATGACATATTAAAGCACCTAATATATTGCAAGTCCGAATTATTATTAATAAGAACCCAACTCATTTTTCTTTTAAAAAAATAATTCCTATACATTTATTATTGGGTTAAGGGGCATTTTTGTCCCTAAAAGTGTCAAAAAGAGAGAAATTTTACACCGACCATTATCTCAATTAATTTTGATCATTAGTTGACTATAAATATATTGAACTGACAGTTCACATATTATCCATGTTACTTTTATTAAGGTGTAAATTTGCTCCAAAAGTTATGTGTGTCATTTACTTAATTTTTTTTCAAAGTTAGATTTTAAACTTTGGGGGAAAATTTGCAACTTAACAAAATTAAAATAACGTTTGATGATATATGGACTATCATATCAGTATATTTGATTAACTAATGGTTAAAATTAACCAAGATAATGGCTAGGAAAAATTGCTCCACTTTTTACATTTTCAGAGCAAAATTACCCCCAAAAAACTTTGGGGACAAAATTGCCTCTTGGCGAAAACTTCCAAGACAAAAATGCTCCTATACCCTTTATTATGTTGATAAATTCATTCACTTTTTTCAATGAAGGGTAGTATAGTCTTGACAAGATCATCTCCTTACAAATTGAATAGTACTCCTTTTGGTTTTAAATATTAGACTTAATTGACTGTTTTTTAGAGATTAAGAAAGCTAATTAAATTATTTAATCTTTTTAAATTTTTTGCCAATTAATTAAATTATTTAATCATAGTATATGTTATATCTTTGGATAATATATTTATTTATAAGTCACACAAATTAGTTTGAAGAAAAATGATACATATAAACACTCTAAAGTACTTCTAATTTATTTATATTTATTAATCTATCCAAAAAAATTAACTGGATCTTATATTCAAGACCGGAGGTAATAGTATAGAGTTGATCAAAATTAACATTATTCCCATGCACTATAACATGTGTTAGTCTTATTAAAATGTGGTATGGTGTATATCTCCATGCATGTTTGTTTTTACTTTTTATACGTTGAAAATAAATATGTAAGAGAAGTTTTGTTTCGACTTCAAAAAAAGTGTTTAAAAAGTACTTTTTACTAGTTCCCAAAACAACACTTAATGAGCACAAAATCTTGATTTCAGAAGTTTTTTTTCACAAGTTGAGATAAAACTCTTCTTACATAATTACCTTATAAAGCTAATTAAAACATGAACTTAGATAACTTACGCTTTAGATCGGTATAAATACAAAAGTCGCCTTTAAACGAGATATATTTGTTTAATTAGGCTTGATGACATTCAATAATATGACCTAATAGTAAGGGATATTAAATAATATACCTAAAAAAAGCAGATCATGCTTCAAGTAATACGTACACACGACAAATACATATATGATTGTTACAAAATCATTTCATCGATCGGTTTCACTCGAATTTTTTTTGGGAAAAAATATGTTATACAAAAGCAAAACACTCCTCGTACCAACACAAAACGACGTACGTATATCTCAAAACAAATTAAAACAACGGTGCACAAGTCAAAGTTTTTCTCCATTATATTCTGGAATGGATAGATGAAGATGAAGCCATTTACAGAAATATGCACAATAAAGAGCTTTTTGTTTTGTTTTTAATTTTTTTATTATGTGCTAACTTGACTCATTTTTTCCTTTTTATTCATTCTTTTACTATCAATATAATATACTCCCTCCATTTTCCGTTAATATATTTACGACTTATTTTAAAAATACCCCTTATTCATTATTCTCATTATATATTTCATTATGAAACTTAAATATTTGTTACTAATTGCTTAGTTTATATAATGTAGCTAAAAAGTCGTTATAATAAGGACCAAATGATGTAAAAAAATTATGATAAATCTCAGAATATATCATATGAGATTTCTTATCGAAAAATAAATCCAAAAACTGATTGTAAAAAATAAAAAATGACATCATGTGATCTATAGGTACAATTAACATAAATTAATAAGGGTATAAGGTTTTGTTGTTGTTTTATTGATAGTAATAGATCTTAGTGTCTGTGTTGGATTAATGGTAGAAATTACTTTTACAATGTAATTTACGGTATACGAGATATGTTTGTGGGAAGAGTTTTGTCCTGACTTACATGAATGTGGTTTTTCAACAGCAACTCAAAATAGGTCATTAGTATATAGAAAAAATGCTACTAGTATTTCCTTTAGTTCTTATTATTGTTAAAAATACCTATGTTTTTTGCCAAAAAAAAAAAACCTCTATTTAAAACATTAATTAATTATTTAAATATCTTTTTCCTTTGACATCTTTAACAAATTAAACAATATTCTCTACAGATTTTGTCATATATTTAGGATCCGAGGGAGTATAATTTTGTTAACAAACCCTTAGAAAAAAGAGGACCTTTTTTAAGTACATTATTCTTTTCGGTGCACATTTTAATTATTATATTTGAAACAAAACAGATAAATGGTTAAATGCAAACTCACATGCGAGGCAGGAACCATAACCCAAGAAAATACAGCACTTGCATGTGCACTGTCCCTCTTCCAATGTTTTATTTATTCTAACAAAAGAATATCATCAGACCTATCCTCAATAATACAGACAAAATTGTAAACGGCAAACTGCTCTAGTGATTGTGTTACCTGCCAATACTTAGATGAGGTTTTGGGTCCAATCGGATCTTGACATGTTTGTGTGTGTTTAAATTAACTGCATTAAAAAAAAATACTGATAAAGACAAAATTGTCCTATTGGGATTTGCCATCTTATACATACATATGTGTGTATATATATATACACACACACACACAAAGTTTTAAATTCATCTATGACCGACATCAATTTTTTGAACTTTCCTTTAGTGCCGGGACCATTTCGATGACTTCTTTTAGGCGCCAGATAACTTCCCGCTCAAATCTTTTAGTTCTTTACAGTAACAAAATACCATGATATAAGCTAGGGATAATATAAAATATTACACCAAATCCACATAATCTCAGCATGTAGGCCCACGCAAGTCCAACGGCAACCCAGGATTTGCCTAAAAAATGTTGGAAAAACCAACTAAACCTCGTTGATTGATGACAATAACAATGTGATGACTAACTTGTTTTGGATCAAGTTTTGTTTCTTCCCCCTCTTCTTAAGAGAGCGATGCAAATAAAATCCTAAAAATAATGACTTTTCACTGTCGCTAACGAACTTAAGTGATGAATATCCTCAGAATTCTTGCGTCATGAGACCTGGCTTCACTGCATTTTTTAGCACCTAGCAATGGCGATGCAGAAGAAGGGTGGTTAAGCCGCGTGATATCTTATCCATGGCTAATTAGGTTGCCAAGTGCCGAGTGTTTCTTGGCTCTCTTTCTCATTTGTCTCGTGTGAATGAATGACTCTCGAACAAAAAAAACGTTACTTTTTTTATTTTACTTTTCTTTCTTTTATTCTTCTTTGTTGACAAACTTTTACGGTTGCAACCAATTAAAGCAAAAAAATTCTTCCCTCCATCGGAAAAGAAGATTAGAATCTGATACAAAACTCATAAAGTGGCTGAACGGTTGATTATTTCATTGTATATGTCATCAGCTAGTAATAAAGTGGCTTTTTAAATATATTTAATAAATCTGATTCGAAATAAATTCTTGCCTGGACCGGCACTTTCATGATATGGGCATTATATTACAGGGGATCTCACGCTTAATCTTAAATATTACTTAATTAATTGGACTGTTTATTGGGTTGTATTAAACAAAGAGAAAAAGAGGAGGGAAAAAAAAGAGTATTATTATTATTTATTTTTTTTGGTTGTGGGTTTTGCTTCTTAAAGAGCTCAAAGGTAGCTTCCTAGCTCAGCGCCGCCTGGAACAAGAACAAGAAGGGAAGGGTGGCATTTTGGAAGAAGAGCATCTTCTTTATCAAAATTTTCTCCTTTTCCTATGTATTTTGCCTAATTCATATATATTATTTTGCCGTTGGTTTGTTTATAGCCTTTCTAAGATCAACAAGGAGAATTTTTTTCACCTTCCTGGGTGGCTATAAAAGAGTAACCTTCCCTTACAGAGAGAGAGAGAGAGAGAGAGAGAGAGCCATAAGAGAGACATATAAAGGAGGGTTGAAGAAAGTAGTAAGAGAAGAACCTTGTGAAGCCCGTCATTGTGAACAAGGTTTCTCATTATTCTCTCCGTTAAATTCTAAATTCCCATGGTTTCTCGTTTTGTAATTTACATCTTTTTTGCCATGATATATATGTTACTGGCATCTGTTTCTTCTATCCACATACTCGCTTCCGTTTCATACCAGAAACCATCACTCTACATTTCCTATGTTGTTATGGTCATCATTCTTAGTTTAATCAGAGGGAAAGAGAAGGTCTTAATATAAATATACCTCAGTGTTAGTGGTACTACGTATCTTTGTCTGTATAGGTTGTGTTGTCTTTGTTATTTCTTATCACTGAACTACTATCTCTGTTTCCCCTTGTTCTCTGGACCAGCCTTGTGTGTGGTGGCTCAAGTGAAAACTAAGAAGGAAGAATGAAGTACGTCTTGGTGACTGGTGGTGTTGTCAGTGGACTTGGAAAAGGAGTCACAGCTAGTAGTATTGGGCTCCTTCTCAAGGCTAGCGGTCTCAGAATTACTTCAATGAAGATTGGTATTTTCCTTGTTCTCATTTTTCTTTACATTGAAGTCTCACTTTATTTTTGAAGAAAAATGGTGATATATGGGAGGAATTCAACTTGACCTTTTCCTTGATTTGTTGAGGTTTTACATGAAAGGAGTTCCCTTGCTTTTGATAAAAAAAAAACAAAAGGGACTTCCTTTGTCTGATATGCAGAGTGCCATTTGCTTTCCCTGAGCTGATGTATCTTTCTTTTTCTCTTCTTTTTTTAGCTTTCGTATTTTCATCTTTGCTTGAGGTGTACGCTGATCCTCATGTCTTTTGTTCCCTTTTGTTCCCATTTAAATGTTTTTATATCAAAGAAGAAGTGCACAATTTATAACCCTGTCTTTCTCTGAATTCTTTTGTTAAATAATATGATAATACTCTTTATTCTAAATTTCTACTTACTGTTTCTAAACTTAAATGTCATGTGCAGACCCCTACCTGAATACTGATGCTGGGACAATGTCTCCCTTTGAGCATGGGGAGGTTTATGTTTTAGATGATGGTGGTGAGGTAAATGAATGAAATTGCTCTGAATTATGTATGAGAGTGTGCAAATTGCTACTTCCTTTGTATGAATTAAAAGCCACCTTAAGATTGTATCTATATTTTCTATTCCTTTTTGGTGTTGAAGGTTGACCTTGATTTGGGAAATTATGAGCGTTTCTTGGACATCAAATTAACCCGTGACCACAACATCACTACTGGAAAAATATTCCAGGTAACTGAACTACCTATATCCTTGTGTCTGAAAATATGTCTTATGTCATTTCCAACTAGCCATGGCTATATTTGCTTATTAATTAATATGAAATTTGTTTTCAACGTGTACTAGTCTGTTATTGAAAAGGAGAGAAGAGGCGATTATCTGGGAAAGACCGTTCAGGTGTGTTTGATATTTCAGATTGTTTCTTTCAAAGTTACCTACAGTATTTGATTGGACCTTGGTTTTATATTCACCTTTTTATTATTTTTAGGTTGTTCCACACATAACAGATGCCGTCCAAGATTGGATAGAGAGGGTAGCAGAGATACCAGTTGATGGAAAAGAAGGACCTCCTGATGTTTGTGTTATTGAATTGGGTGGAACTATAGGTAAGTTGGAATTGTTAGAACAATCTTTAGTTCAAAATTAGGCAGTATTTTTTCAGGAGTGGACTAATATAACTCCACTCAAATAATGCCATGTATTATTTTTTTATAATCATGGGCGAGGTGTGAGCAGAAAATTATGAAAGCTGGAAAATTCTCAATTTTCAGTACCATGAAAATTTAGAACATCTTTGTTATGAATTCAAAATTTAATAATATTTTTCTTTTGATGTAGGTGATATTGAGTCCATGCCTTTTATTGAGGCACTGGGCCAATTCTCGTACCGTGTAGGTAATGTCTGCTGCGTTCAAACCATGCAGTTTACAAATTCTTTTTCTTTTATCTTTGCTTCTCTGAAGCCATTTTACTTATTTTACTATTCTTTATTATAGGTTCTGGCAATTTCTGTTTGGTTCATGTCAGCCTAGTCCCTGTTCTTAATGTCGTTGGTGAACAGGTATACTGAAATACTTACACACACACACACACACATAATTCTATATATACACATATATAATTCTCATCCATGTGATTTTTATATATGCTAATCAAAACCAAATAAGAAATGAGAATAATTTAGTTTAATACGGCAATTATAAGATAGAGAATTTTGGCTTATGTTAATTCTACGAAAATAATTTATGTTAATTGGAGTGATATGCTAACATAGCTGAGGGCACCACTGATGGTATTATAATCAATTTAATATGTCTTTACATACTTACTGATAGTTTTATTGTGCAGAAAACAAAACCCACTCAGCACAGTGTTCGTCAACTTAGGGGATTAGGATTGACCCCTCATATTCTAGCTTGTCGCTGCTCCAAGGTGTTTGCCGTTATTGCTTTTTCCTAGTATCATGTCACTCCATGAAATAATGGTCTAAAAAGAAAATATGAATCTTGTTGTCATTGCCAGGAACTTGAAGAGAATGTCAAGGCAAAATTGTCTCAGTTTTGCCATGTGCCGGTAATTTGACATATGCTGGCATTTTTCTCTTTTCTTTTCAACTAGAGTCTAAAACATCTCTCTAAGCAAGGTTTTTTTTATATGCAGCTATCAAACGTAGTTACACTTCATGATGTTCCAAACATTTGGCACGTTCCTTTGCTATTAAGAGTAAGTAATTTTATAGCTTTTGTGGAACTGTTTTCTGTGGTTGTCTTGTGCTACTGGAGCTTATACAAGAACCTGAACTCATACACTTCATCAAGTGACTAATTTATACAAGAACCTGAACTCTATATTCTGATAATATTTTTTCTGTAACGAATAGGATCAGAAGGCACATGAGGCAATCTTCAAAGCATTAAACTTGACAGGGTTCGATTGCCAAACTCATTCTGAGAAGCTTTATATTATTTTTCTGTCGCTGATTCTGTCTTGCTGCTAATGTCCATTTTATTTGCAGTGTTGCTACTGAGCCTAATTTGGAGGAGTGGACTGCAAGAACAAAAGTTTACGACACATTGAACGAACCTGTGCGTCTAAATAAATTATATCTACAGGAAATGAATTGATATTTGATTCTATAAGCTTCCAGATATTTAGCTCACAACTATCATATGCTGCACAGGTTAGGATTGCGATGGTGGGAAAATACACCAGCCTTTCAGATGCTTATCTATCTGTTTTAAAGGTATTTTGTTCAATATTGATTTGCCATGCCTGTTAATAATGCTTATCAATTTCCATTTACTCTGGCATTCTTTGCAACTTGTGATTTTAGTACTTCATTTCACAAAGCATCATGAGTTTCTCCATTGAAGTATTATTCTCAGTCTGTACTGTGCTTCATTTCTCGCAATGTTTATAGGTATTAATAGCCAATTTATCTTCCGTGGTTCTCATTCTACCATAGATAGATTTTGCATGGCTTATCTGACAGTCACATCGATGGACCTATAGCAAACCATAAGTATCTGGTGCAGAGAGGCTTGAATTTAGACACTGTTCAGGGATAGTTGCTGGAGGATTTAAATTTAAGCATCGAGGATCAAAGAAGATTAGGATTATTGCGGATACTGTGGGAAACAATACGACTACAATTGGATATTTAAGAAATTATGCTGCCGCATAGTCTTGGTCTTGAAAACATTTGTGACTCATTAAAGGATCTCATAAGCGGTTGGTAGTCACTAATTAAGACAAAATCATGCTCCACATGTACTTATATATTGGAAAGGTGATGATAAACTTCTGTTCAGCTGCTGTCTCGTTATTTTTGTATTCTTGCAACTTCATGATATCTTCTGTGTCATCCCCATGAAACATGGCATCTCTATATGACTATGTTCTGTCTTGATCATGAACTTACTCACTTCATTGTCTGCACTTATCTTTCTCCTGCCATCAAAATTTAAATTAATTTTTCAGCAAAAAACAATAAACAAACAACTTTAAAGTGCATATAATAATTAATGAATGAGGTGTTGCTTGGGGCATGTATTGGCAGTGAATCTTCTTTGAATTCTGCTGTATCTGTGTCTTGAACTTTCCTTGTTTGTGCAGGCGCTTTTGCATGCTTCTGTTGCTTGTAAGCGTAAACTTGTTGTGGACTGGATTTCAGCTGCGGATCTGGAGGATGCTACATCTAAGGAGGTAACTTTTTATATTACTGTAATGCATATGTAGGTAAACTTTTTGCCACATCTCTGATGACTAATTTACTTGCAGGATCCTGAAGCACATAAAGCTGCTTGGCGTCTTTTGAAGGTTATCTTACTAATGGCACTTTGTGAATTTCTACTTCAGTTTTTCTTTCTTTATTGTTACTGTAAGTTGTGAAACATATCTTCAAAATGTGAGGTTAAATTTTGGTTTTCCTGAATCATCTTCCATTGCAGGATGCTAATGGGGTTCTGGTTCCTGGAGGTTTTGGTGATAGAGGGGTGCAAGGGAAAATCCTCGCTGCCAAGTATGCTCGAGAAAATAATGTTCCATATTTGGGTATTTGCCTGGGGATGCAAGTTGCTGTCATTGAGTTTGCACGATCTGTTCTGGGTCTACATGATGCTAATAGCACAGAGTTTGATCCTGAAACGAAGACCCCCTGCGTTATATTTATGCCAGAGGTATATTTTATTATTATGATAATCTTCCTTTTGGAATCTAGTTAACCTGTATTATATTCTTTTGATAGGGTCCTGCGTTATATTTATGTCCGAGGCACATTTACCAGTATGATAATCTTCCTTTTGGAATCTAGTTAACCTGGATTATACTCCATTGATAGGGCTCAAAGACTCAAATGGGAGGGACCATGCGTCTTGGTTCAAGGAGGACTTACTTTCAAGTTGCTGACTGCAAATCTGCTGAGCTGTAAGAACTAAGAGCTAGCTCTAGTTTATATATATTACATAAACAAATAAATAATAAGATTCCAGTTCCCAAAAAGATACCAAAATCTCCCACTTGATATTTGTGTGTAAGATAATATTCAACGTGTTCAAGAAAACTCTTCATCACATGTATCAAGGAACCCTTGCCAAGTAATGATTATGCAGATATTTATAATACTGTAATTTGGGATTGTGAACAGGTATGATAATGCAAGTTTTATTGATGCACGACATCGACATAGATATGAGGTAAATTATATTTTCAATGCTAAAACTTTCTTTGCGGATGAAGGCGCATTAATAAGTCACATGACATAATTGTAATGCCATACAGGTTAATCCTGACATGATATCACGGCTAGAAAAAGCCGGTCTGTCTTTTGTTGGCAAAGATGAAAGTAGGAGGCGCATGGAGGTTAGTATTTTCATGAAAACCCACCGTTGTGGTCTTGGGATTTTCCCACTGATTAATAAATTTTAATCTTGATGAATATGTGTATGATGTAAGTGCAGATAGTTGAACTTCCCGGTCACCCTTTCTTTATTGGCGTTCAGTTTCACCCAGAGTTCACATCCAGGCCAGGGAAACCTTCCCCGCCCTTCTTAGGTACTTCTCCATATAGCCACTTCACATCTTGTGACAATAAAATTCGTTTATTGATGTTTTCGATACAAGCATGCAACAAACTTGTTAATATAGTTATTCTTGATGAACTCTTTTCTGAAGATTCACCTTTTTCTTGTTATGATTTTCATTCCCATTGCACCAAATGTGACCTTAGAGCGGCTTTCTGCTCTAATACAAAAATGTCACACCTTACTCTAGAGTCTTTAAGGACCACTTTTGACTGAAATGAACCTTTCGAGAGTAAACTAAACGTGTTTCTGTGAAACAGGGTTAATAACAGCAGCATGTGAACCAAGGACAGTTCTACCACCAACTCCAAGCAATGGCCACACTAGTAAGTTAAGTAACGGGAAATATAACAATGGATATGGCAATGGACATTCACCAATGTTGAGAGCACACCACAATGGGAATGGGTTCAAATCTTCCAATGGTTCCTTAAATGCTGTGTATGCCAATGGCATTGGTCCTGTATATGTGGATGGAACTTGGTAATCATTGGCTTGTTCTGCCGCCGCAGCTTTTTACCTCTACAATCTTCTCGAAGGGCTTTCTTTTTCGTGTGTCCTCGGTTACTCTGTACAGTTATTGAGCGGGTAGAGAGATCTTTTAGCTCCAAAGGGAGAAAGCTTGGGACTTGTTTCTAGCATGAAGACAATTTTGAGTCTAACAGCATTTTATATTTTCCAAAAAGTATAGGGGCTGAAGGTGTAAAATTACCCTTGCAACCAAGAAAGAGTCTTGTTTTACTGAGTGGCCATTGGTTTGGACTTCGGTGCTGTTTGGTTTCATTTTATTTCTTCACAATGGAATCATCTCTTTCATGTTCTTAATGGTCCATTTGTACTGTGGGCTGTGGCAATAACCATACATTTGTTGCTTTTTTTTTTTTAAAGTTTTTATCAGTTATATGTATCAGAAAAAAAAAAATCAGTTATATGTACCAGATGGCTGCACAAGGATCATGTAAATTTCTCAACCAGGGAAGGGGGAAAATTGCATTTTGCTGCCTCGCCAGTTATTTTAAACTTGAGGGAAGTGTAGCAACAAACAATAAGTTGAAGAAGGCATGTCATAATAGATTATTGGACTTTAATCAAGTTTTTTCAATTAAATAGTGATCTGAGAGCCGGTTTGGAATCAAAAGAAAAATTCAATAAATCTATTTGTTTTCTGAATCTCGTTACTGTTAAATACTAGTATAAAATAGGTATTTGACTTTTATATTTTAAATTATTACTACCTCCGGTCTTAGCTTGTTTGCTTTGGACAGATTCTGCGACCGAGTCAAACCCAACACTTCTTGTCTTACATGAAGTACTGTACCAATTTATCGCTTAATCTTTTGTCATCGTTTCTTTCTAAACATCCAACGTAATTATGCCATGTGGAGTCTTACTAGAATTCCTTTGACCAGGTAAAATGTAAGGAATTGTCATCTTTGCCCCTACCTTTTAATTTTCTCGCATCTCCTTGCTTACATTGCATTTTGTTGAATGAGCATTATCCCTGTAATATTTACTAGGGATGATGGCTTGTGAAATGTTGAAAGGAAGCAATTAAAGCTACCATTTATAGATGTTAGATGGGCTCCAGAAAAGCTCTACAGAACCAAGCATGAGAAACATCCTTCAAAATTTTATGGAATTAAAACTGGATATTTGTTTTTGTTATAGTAAAAAATGCTAGTCTTTCAACTATGAACATGCCATTAAAGCATTAGAATTCTCAACTCTTTATTGACCTGGATATGAATATTTAAACGCAATAGTATTCAGTAAATTTGAAGGCAAGGAGACAATAAAAACCAGCATAAATATTCAATATGCATGAAAATTAGTCTTCAGTGAATTTGAAGCATAGGTGTTGGCCTGAAAAGTCAGCATCCAAACAATTTTGAAGGCAGCTATAATCATAGCTATGAAGAATTACGAAGATAGAAGCTAATCTCTCACAATGAGTTGAACCAAGGTTTAAATCTCCGTTGAGAAAGGTGCCTGCATTTAGTGTCTGCATTTAGTGTCTGATAGTGCTTTAAGCAGATTGCCTCTAATTAAAGAATACACGTGCTTAGCAAAAAATTAAAAAAAGAATTACGAAGATAGACGTCCAATGGGTTCAATGCACCAATTTGGCTCTTCACTGTTGATATTCATTGTGGAAATACGTAAGATCCTGTTGTGGTAACCACATAAGGTTTGTCTGTGGCCAATACTGATGTATGTTATACCTGCTGCTCCAATCTTCTGGTACAAATAAAACTGCAAAAGCCAAATCACAACAGAAAGATACATGTTGGATAACGTAAACTTTTGTTGATAAATTAGGCATAAATTGGATAAAAACTGATATTGAAATTTAAAAGTACCTCATTGGGTTCATCAAGGGCACTTGTGGATTCATCCAATAAAACCAACCGAGGCCTCGAAAGCAAAATGCGGGCAAAAGCAAGCCGTTGCTGCTCTCCAAGAGACAGAACACTTGACCATTCATGTATGGAATCCAAGCTGAAACGAGATAACAAATATCCAAGGTGAACATCCTCTAACACCTTTGTCAACTCGTCAGACGTTGGATACCTAGGTTCTTCATTTTTGCTATCATAGTTTGCTGATCTCATGAAAAAGGGAAGCATGCCTGGAGGATAAGTCAAAATAACCTCAATTAATGAGCATTCCTGCCAATGTTTTCCAGTATCCTAAATATATACTGTTACTCCTCTAGCCAAAAGAATGATACAGTAAACGGAGTTCCCAAAGATTTCCCATTTAGTAAAAGCATTTACATGATAGCTATGTGATTAAATAAGCTGTTCACTACGACCTAAAAGGCAGTCAGTATTCAGCATTGGTCAATCTCAAAGCACTATCGGATATGACATACTTTTTGATTCAGAACTAACGGATGAGGGGATTGCATAGTCAGCCCATGTTGGATAGAGTAATTGTTGACGGAGGGTGCCCAAAATCATATATGGCCTTTGAGGAACAAAGAAAATTTTGGAATTGTTGTCTACAGATTTTCCATCCATTTCACACGCACCATGAGCAATATTTACTGAAGGAGCATTCACATCTGAACAAATGGGTTGCTTAGAATCTTCTCCATTTCTCTCATAATATGAGATTTTTCCGGTTCCAGTATTCCAGAGACCAGCCATAGCTCTTAACAAAGAAGTCTTGCCACTTCCACTTGGTCCAATTATCTGTAAAATTGGTTATATTAGAAATGCAAGTTTACAGCATCAAAAGGTTACCACCTCAACCAGGAAGAATACCTAAATAGATTGCTGACCAGTAAATGATCCTTTTCATTGATCGTTAATGACAACTCTCTAATAAGTGTGGCTCCACTTGGTGTCTTTAAGGTCAAATTTCTCATCTCCAACAATGTTTCAAATTTTTCTTGGAGGTTCATCAATCCATTGGATTCCATAGATGATCTCTTTGAACATTTGTAAGTAACCAATATCTCTTCCGACGTATTGGAATGTAATTTAGAGCTGCTGCTTCTGTCCAAGACATCATCAAACTCACCTGCACAGAGATTGTCTTTGTCAGTGTGTAGCCTGTGTATATCACTATGTCTAAATTAACAGACTTAACAGGCGAGCATCTCATTTCCCAGGTCCTGTATATAACAAGAAGCATCATGACTCATAGTGCAAACAATACAGGAGAGTAACTAAAGAAATTCACAATAAGTTAACATATAATAACTTCCCTACACCAGAAAATGCAGCATAAAAAACATTACAATGATTTAAAAAATGCAAGACCTATCAATGGCTAGATGAATCTCTCTTATATGCAGAGTAAAGCGCATTCACTAATTAATGTTCACATATTCATAAGATCCTCACACATCTAGTGACGGGAAAGATAGAGAAGGGGGAAAAACATACCAAGCCGATTAATAACAGCAGAAAATGCACTTATAGCTTGAAACTTGTACACAATAAGGGAAAAATCCTCAAGGATGTGATTAAAAGCAGAGACAGACTGATTGATCACACCAATCTCAATTTTTCCTGCAAAATACATGGGCGCTACAACGGCAGCAGGAAGGATTTGAATAAGATAGCGGTAGCCTTTGGTGAAGAACTGCAGATTTCTGGAAGAGATCAACAATTGCTGCAAAATATGAAATATAAAGTTCCACCATTACTCAGCGCTTTAATGTTAGATAAAGGATGAAACTGCATGACATAACTTACAGCAGGAATTACTATAGTAAAAGGGAAGAGAAGGGATGCAAAAAAGAGGTTGCATGTAGTGTCTCACTAAACTGACCAACTCCAATAGTTAATGGCGAGGTTGACTGATTCAAATCCAAGGGTTTTAACTGCAAGGGTTCCCACTTAATCCACTCAAACCAGTTGGTCTCGAGGAAGCATGGACACAAACTGGCAATGTGACAAAGTATAATGAGGTCCAACATATGTCAGATGAGGACACAACTCCTTGTTTGTACTTCATAGGTTGGTCTAATCCAGTTTTCACAGTACATTATATATTGTTGTTAGATATAGACCTATCACTTATCATTAAAATAAAGTTATTTTAATGAGATTATTCATAAAAATGTCTTACAGTTAGATTTTCAAAGGCACTTCTGAAGCTGTGCAGAAGAATTTGCATTTCACTTTCTTCACCACCGTAGAAAGCAATTGATTCAGCATTTTCTCGAATCCTTACAAGCCCATAACGAAAATCTGCTCCTTTTTTCTCTTGCAATAAATTTAAAGTCGCCAATCCCTGTTATTAATAAAACTTCAATTAGTAAAAATCGCACTATGTTAAAGCTCCTCATATATTTTCCGGCTTTTGCCTTACATTCTAAATTGTCACTCAACAATGGACCCATTACCTTTCCAAGGAAAACACTGACAGCCGTCCCACCGATGGAGTATATGAGAAGAACAACAAAGAGAGGAGGATAGATGTGATACAAGATGTTACTGAATGAGGTTAAGTCTACAGCAGCACTAAAGAGAGTCAGAGAGAATGAGAGAGCCGTTGTAGTGAAAGAATTCAGATCATCAACGATTCGCTGGTCTGGGTTATCAAGGGAAGAGTGTGACTGAATCTTATAGAAAGTTCGATTCTTAAAATAGCGTTCCATGTAATAGCTCGTCATCCAAGACCTCCATCTCAAAGAAAGAGTTTCTATCGCATAATCTCTCAATACAAAAAACTGCAACTCAGTGATGAAGAAAGTTAGGAACAAGTGCACGATATTGGAGTAAAGTACTACAAATCAGAAGATAAAAAGCAAAAAGGCATTCAAAAAGCAGAATCCCGTGGTATAATATAATTTGGAAGGATGAAAAAAGGGGAATGTGCTATTACTCTATTTCAAGACATTTCTTACATGTTTAATAAACGATAAATCTACATAGTAAATATAACTTGTTCATAGCTGCTTATAAAACAACTAAGCAGTCAACTAAGACGCCTTCTGAAAATTGCTACCCAACAATGCCCGTGAAGTTTTGTTGCATTTTTTGGGGATAATATTTTCACATGCATATGTATTAAAAACAACGCCTCCGCATTTACGTAAAGTGAAGAACTTTCTTTATTCCACAATGAATTACAGATTTAAAAGAAAAATTTGATGCAGTTAATGAATGTTAGTATTACTTATTACTGTAACAGTTGGTTGCATCTAGTTGATTTGAAAGAGTGTTAATTCTATTTCATCTCTTGCATCTTTCCCATTTCCAGGTCCTTCCAGGTTGCATAAAAAGACAAAAATGATCAACATTGGAAGAACAGCAGATCTATGCATAAGAAAGTCCAGAAATGAGCTAACCGGGATTCCTCCAGCAAAGCCACCCAAGTAGTAAAGTAGCTGCTTTGTGAATTGCTCTTGGTCCTTGTCTTGCATTAGGAAATTTAGACCAACTCAGTTGTTTGACGTTAATCCATAAAAAAGTTAAAGACAAATCTCGCATAAATGGCCAAATAGATACCAAATGAAAGACAACAAGAAACAGTTATGTAAACATATGTACATGAACGGATGAACCTACTGGCAAGTGCATTATAGAAGTCTCGCCCAAGGAAATTGAAGCCCACACTGATACCAGTGGTGGCCAAAGTGAGAGCAAAAACAGCAGCAAGCCGTAATCTTGCTTGAACTTTGTCATCTGACGACCAATAAGGAGTCGCCACTTTCCAGAACCTTCTGAGAACTGTTAGTAGATCAGGAACCTTGCCTTGTACAGCCCCAGAATCAGCGAGTTCCTCCTCTTGCTGCTGGTTCTCCTGCAACTCAACCCTATCTATCAAACATTTAAGTTAAAATAGATAAGAGAGGCAAGAACACAACCAAACCTTATGAGGGTCAGGGTCCGGCGGCAATGGAGTGGTGGTGGTCGCAGAGGAAGCGAAACTGCCAGTGTTGTCGCTCTGATTCCTCCTCCTGCGAGCCCTGCTATAAGTGGACATGATGGGTACTTCAACTTCAGTCAAAATTTAAAACAGAAGAAAATGATGAGCATTGCAAAGAATGGGATGAAAATGGCGATCACTGGATCAGTTTCTCCGCACGGCTCTGTAAGAAAGCGAGACGAGGCGCAAGGGTCTAGCAAGACCGCCTGGTGCAGGTCGGGTCCACATTACATGCTTAGACTTAGGTGCTTATTAGGTGCTTATACCTCTAATTAGAGGTATAAGCATATTTTTTTTTTTTTTAATTTTTTTTATATATTGTATTTATTTAGATTTAAATTATATGCTGCTTTCTGATATGTTTTTTGCACCCAGTATCTCAAATTAATTAATTTTCAATTCTGTATTTGTCTGTAACACCAGTATTATGAAAATTAATTAATTTGAGATATTGGGTGCAAAAAACATCTCAGAAAGTAGCATATAATTTAAATATAAATAAATACAATATATAAAAAAATTAAAAAAAAATTAAAAAAAATATGCTTATACCTCTAATTAGAGGTATAAGCACCTAATAAGCACCTAAGGTCTAATCATGTAATGTGGATTCGTGCAGGTCCCACCCAAAAGGGGAGATCGTCACGGACGCGGCTTCAGTCCTCTGCTATTTCGGTCCACTGCCAATCACTGCCTCAAAACAGCGCCGTTTTGGCGCAAAAATGACACTACTCCTCTTTTTTTCTTTTTCTTTTTTTCACACATATTTAGGGTAACGTAGATACTAAAAATATATTTTAGGATACTTATCAGTACTAAAAAATACTGAATGGTACTTTATGATCTTGAAAAATTATTTTAGGATGTTGAAAAAATATTTCAGGGTACTGACTGGTACTAAAAACATACTTCAGGATACTGGCGGGCACGAAAAATACTTCATGATCTTGAAAAATTATTTTATACACAATAAAATAATTTTTCAAGAGTATGACGTATTTTTCAGTACCCGCTAGTATCCTCAGTTAGTATCCTGAAGTATCTTTTTAGTACCAGTCAGTACCCTGAAATATTTTTTCAACATCCTAAAATAATTTTTCAAGATCATGAAGTATTTTTTCAGTATTGGTCAGTATCTTGAAGTATATTTTTAGTATCTACATTACCCTAAATATGTGTGTGTAAAAAAAAAGGAGTAGTGTCATTTTTGCGCCAAAACGGCGCTGTTTTGAGGCAGTGATTGGCAGTGGACCGAAATAGCAGAGGACTGAAGCCGCGTCCGATCGTCACCCACTTTCGGGATTTTGGTAAGGTTTTGTTTGAGCACCCAAAAATCCAAAGGAGGCCAACCAACTACTCTCTGGTTTTAATTATAAGATGTTCATTTTTTCAGAGTGATTAAATAAATAAATTAATTTTTTTTAAATAATCAGTTTAAACTAATGATACAAAACATATCTCTCTGGAAGCAAAGAAATGACTTTGTTTTCAACCATCTTGCTCCTAATCCACTTGTTGTGGTGGAATTTGCTAAATGTAATAATATTGACTTTTGGGGTAATTTGGAGTGTATGGGGGCTGAGAGGGAGAGTTTGACTAGAGTTCCTTTACCATGTGCTCGCTGGTCCCCCCTAATCGAGGTGCGGTTAAAATTAATACAGAAGAAGCCTTTTCATCTGATAGGGTTTTAGCTGCTATTGGTATTGTGTGTCGGGACTACTATAGTTCCTTTCGGTGGGGGTTTGTTGATAAAGTAAACTCTATTTCAGCCTTTATGACGGAGGCTCTTGCGTTGCGTAGGGCTTTATTGATAGCCATGGATTTAGGGCTTGACAAAACTATTTTTGAATCTGACTGCTTACTTTTGATTTCCTGTATTGATGCTAAATCTTCTGATTTATGTGAATGGAAGAGTAGGAGTATAATTCATGATATTATTAGTCTCTTATCTAACAAGGTTGAGTTTTCTTTATCTTTTATTCCTCGAAGGGGTAATAGAGTTACTGATTTAATTGCAGCAAATGTTTTTAAGGAGGTGTACCCGATCGGGTGGATTTTGCAGCCATCACCTTCTTTGTCGTCTCTTCTAACCTTAGATGCTCGAGAGGCTAATTGCGTTGTGGATGCTGATCATTCTTCTTGTTCTGTAAATGAGAGGATGTAATGTAGCTTGCTAGACTATGTTCCTTTGTGGTGTTCTATTTCTTTCTTGGTTAGGAATTCTCTTGTAGTTGTTGTAGCTATCCGTTCTGTTGTTGCTCTCTTTACTTGTTCAGTTTGTAATTTGTACTGTTATGGCTATGGTAATATATGCAGTCCCATTTGAGAAAAAAAAATTAGAACCGAAAGTAGTAGCATCTTGTTATGAATATATGTGGATGCCCATTATCTACATGGAACTAATTCAAATAGATATATATGTGAAGCACATGGTGGCCGCCCATTAGCCCACAATTGGGAAAGAAAATTGCAGTTTGTATTCATTAAATGCCTACGGTTTTGTAGCTGAGCATCTATTTGCATTGTAAGCAATAAATGAGCTATGTGCTTCCTTTGGCTATAAATAGCCATACACCCACCACACTCATTCAGACCAATATTTGTATAAGAGAGGTGAATGAATCTTGTTGTCATATTTTCTCTCTAGATTCCTGCATCTTTTACCTTATCGTTATTTTAGTTTTATAACACGTTATCAGCACGATTGTTCTAACGAAGGTATTATTTCCTCATCGTCCTTTTAATAATTTCATTAGATGTTCATCTTATCTATCTGGGATGATCTTAACCACAATATGGAATTAAAGATATATTTTTACGAATGTTTTAAACATCGGGTTCCATGGTTAAGATTGGAGATAATTATTATTCCTTTTAAATTATGTTGTTATTTCTAATTTATACTGGTTACAGTATTTTATTTGTTTCTCGCATTATCATATTCTTCTCCTACTGATGAACTAAGTTCTGGTGAGGATTACCCCCGTTCTTAGTTCATTTCTTTTACTAAGTTCTGGTGTGGATTACCCCCGTTCTTAGTTCATTTCTTTTACTAAATTCTGGTGAGGATTACCCCCATTCTTATTTCATTTCTTTTCCTAAGTTCTGGTGAGGATTAACCCCGTTCTTAGTTCACATTTGATTTCTTATTCTGGTTCTTTTATATTATAAATATCGTTATTTTGTATAAGCCAGAAGCTATACACTTTTAATTTCTTATTTTGAAATTATATGACCAGAAGTCATATCATTTTAATTTCTTATTTATGGCCAGAAGCCATATAAATTTAATTTCTCATTATGAGAACTAAATGGCCCGAAGCCATAAAATTTTTAATTTTTATAACTTACTTATTGTCTTTATGAATTTCTTGTTACTATCATAATTCTTATTTATTTCTTTTATTAGTCTGAACCATGACAAGCCTTGCGAAAATTGAATTTGTGGCTCTTGACATTACGGGAAAGAACTATTTATCTTGGATGCTAGATGCGGAAATTCATCTAAATGCCCATGGTCTGGAATACACAATTAAAGAAGGGAATCAGGCATCCAATCAAGATAAAGCCAGATCCATGATTCTTCTACGCCGCCATTTGCATGAAGATCTGAAAGTTGAATATTTAACAGTAAAAGACCCACTTGTTCTTTGGAACAATTTGAAAGAAAGATATGACCACCAGAAGATGGTCATCCTCCCAAAAGCTCGTTATAACTGGATACATCTGCGTTTGCAAGATTTTAAGACTGTAAGCGAGTATAACTCAGCCATGTTCAGAATTACTTCTCAGTTAAAATTATGTGGGGAAAATGTTACTGATGAAGATATGCTAGAAAAAACATTCTCCACATTTCATGCATCTAACTTGCTCCTGCTGCAGCAATATCGTGAGAAAGGTTTCAAGAAATATGCAGAATTAATTTCTTGTCTCCTTGTAGCTGAACAGAATAATGAGATTTTATTGAAAAATCATGAATCTCGTCCAACAGGCTCAACTCCATTCTCAGAAGCGAATGCAGTAACTAATGAATTTTTTAGTGGCCGAGGACGTGGACGTAAAGGTGGCTACAACCGTGGGTGTGGCCGTGGACGTGGTCGTGGTCCAAATCGTGGTGGATCAAATTCTCGCCCAAAGTGGGGAAAAATTGAAAAGAACCCCGAAGGGGAAACCGGTGGGAATAATAAACATGCTGAAAAAACATGCTATCGTTGTGGTGGCAAAGGTCATTGGTCACGTACCTGTCGTACGCCAAGACACTTGTTTGACCTTTACCAAGAATCATTGAAGAGTAATGGTAAAGGACCAAAGATTGAAGTAAATCATGTTGAAAAGGCTAAGAATTCTGAGCATGAAGATGTTGATATTGCTCATTTAGATGTCATTGATTTTGTAATACCCTAAAATCTGACCTATGATGAGCATCATAGTTTAGTGAAAAATACCTATTGGGGATAGGTGAAAATATATATTGTCAAAACATTGTAAAATACTTATTATATTTTCTAGGGAAATCTCTAATGAAATTAGAGGGGAAAATGATAATGTGCCAAAATTACCAAAATACCCTTATGGAGCATAAAAATGACTTAGGGAAATAATGAAAAATCCTAAAAGACAGTGAAATAATCATTTGAATTAAGAGAGTATATTATCTCTAATTTTGATAATTTAATAAATTATAAAATTTGAGAAATTGAAGAAGAATACTCAAAAAGTATTGAAAATACCATAATGCCCCCGTAAATTTTAAAATAATGCAAGAGTCATGAAATTCTAATGTTAATACAAAAGTTTGAAGATAAAGAGTTATCTTAATTAAGAAAATTATCCATAATTGATAAGAAAGTAATTAAGTAATTATTGGCTAATTACTTAAGTTTAAGCAAAGAAAATTCATGAATAATTATGTAAAACCCTAAAATTAGTGGTTTATGGCTAAGAATTAGTAAAAACATATTTGCTAATTAATTAGAAAATATTGAGAAAAATAGGTGAGATTAAGTATTTTTGAGCTTAAAAACAAATTTGGACCAATAGGAAAAAAGTTATGAAAAGTTATGTAAAAATAATTAAAATAATAATTAAATAATTAATTAAAAAAATAAAAATAAAATATATATATTATATATAAGGGCTGCCGACATGGGGAGTAGAGCTGGGAATCAGGGCCGGCCCGGCCCTACAGGGCCTGGAGTAAGGAAAACATCTGTTTTTCAAAGCCCAGCTCGATAGTACCAGGGCCAGGGCCGGCCCTACAGGGCCTGAAAATTACTATTCCAAATTTTAACTATTTTTCCTTCGATTTTTTCAAAGAAATATAATTAGTAAATTGCAACCATTAAAGTTCTAATCTATCAAATAAATGTTTATCAACATTAATATCTAAACAATATAAATCATTCAACAAATAAACGCATTTATTAATTTGTAATAAAAACAAATAAACACCAAAAATATGTTTTTCCTTTTTTTTCAAAAAATATTAAACAAAGGAATTCCTTTGTGTATGCCCACGAAAAAATGTCTTTCCCTCTCGTAATTTTGTGTGTGTCTGCAGATTCCTTCGATTCAGGCATGATTTTGTGTAAAATAATTATACTTATTTTACACAAAATATATTTATAATTTATTACTTATATAATATTGTAATACCAAATATGTGTTTATTTAATATGAAAGCATCCCTTCTTTAAAATTTATAATAACTAATTATGTGTTTTAATACAGAATAATAATAAACATAAAAAAAAGGTTATAGTTTAAACTAAAAAAATCTAAGTAATTACAAATAAATACATTCATTAAGTGGAAGTCTAGGTAATTAAATTTTCTTAAAGCCCGATTAAGCCCGAGGCCCTACAGGGCCAATTTCAAAATTCTGACCTATTTTTCAAGCCCGAGCCCTACAGGGCCAGGGCTTAAACGGGCCGGCCCGATGGGCTTGGCCCGATTTCCCGGCTCTAATGGGGAGGGAGGAAAAAAGAAAAAAAAAATGAAAAAGGACATAGGAAGAGTAAAAATATTAAACTCTTATATTTAAATTAATTAAAGTAAATAGTAAAAAGTAAATAATTATCTATAGGAAACGGATCCTATCTAGAGAACCAGGAACAGTATTTCTAAAGTTAGGATATAATATTGATCAGTGGATTTTTATCCTGAATTGAGTTGTACCTGGAGTAATTTCCGAGATCGGTAGAAGAAGTTAGTAATAAGACGAAATAGAGAAAATCTGAGAAATAGGAAGATAGTCATAAAATTAGGATTTGAACAAAATAAATTATAACTCAACATTTGGAGATGAGTTTATGATTATCTGGACATATTTGGAATCAGTGAATTTTTGTCCAGAAGTTGATGATTCCGGAATTCAATTCCGTAACTGTGTACGCTTTTTGAGAAACTTCGGCAGGACCGTTGGAACCCTATATGGAATCAAAAAGTTGTTTAGCCCAGACATTTCTAATAAGTGAGAAAATGTCTTCAAAGTTGTAATTCCGAATTTTTGGGATTTTACGCGATTACGCGAATCGGACACCGATCAAACTTATCGGTAGAAGCTTCTGGAACAAGGACACATGGCACCACTCCATTGGCTCTTCCCTTGACTTTTGAGGAGCAAGAAGGACAGCTGCCAAGTGTCTCGGTGAGGATCGCGACACCTTGCAGAAGTGCGATCCAACGGTCCGTATTTGTTCTGGTAAAGCATGAATAGTGTTTTGAAATATTCTATAAATAGGCTTCAAGTTTCATTTCATTCTTCACACCAATTTTGAGAGCCTTGGCCGAAATTAGAGAGAGGTTAGAGAGAAGGAGGAGCCGGGGAAAATTTGCGCGAAGCTCTGAGTAAGTTTTTCGGTACCGAGTCTTAAGCTTTCGTAGTTCTTTCGATAGTTAGAGTAGTAATGTTAGAATAGTCTTTAATCTTCCGAGTATGATTAGATATCATATGATGGGGGTATTTTAGTCCTAAATTTCGAAAATCATGGTGGGTTTGAAGTTCTGGCAAAATTTTGGAAAGTCGGAGCCAAAGTAGCGAAGTGCTGGCGAAATTCCGCCGATTAGGGGTATAGGGGCAAAATGGTAAATTTTACCTAAAATGCGATTATGATGTCAAATCACTAATAGATGTGATATTACTCTTATAGGACATCAGAAATCTTGATCTGCTGCCGTTACTGTTGTCCGACGAGCATTGTTGGACGTTTATTGTTTTCCTTAAAAAGTACGATTTTCCGTCAGAAGTACCTACGCCGTCAACGAAGGTACGGACGCGTACTGTAATACTAATCTAGTGCTACTCATATACATATATGTGATAGGTGCATTCACGGATAGAGATTCTGTTAGGGGTCACCGAGATACATTCACGGTTAGAGACTCTGTTCAGGGTTACCGATTATACATACAGACTTCACACGGGTTATAGACATAGTAATTCCGTTCTAAGTTTTCCTAGCGCCGAGGACACGACCGTACATCGTGGCACTTGGTTTTGTGCGAGCTATTATTGTGTAGGACATTACATACGCCTGTGCTTATGTCATGTACGTGTCACAATATTGTTGTGTAGGACTTTACGTCTTGCTTTATGCTTATGTTACATGCGTGTCACAATTATCGATGAGTTCTTTCTTGTTATGTCTCGAACATCATTATCTATATACTGTTTTATTTGAGCATAAGGTTAACCGTTACACGAGGGTCCGGAGGACCACGGATCGGAGATCGAGGCAAGCAGCAGGAGTAGGCTTTCGGCCGAAGATATCTTTACCGCTTTCTGTATTTACTTTCAAACACTAGGATTATTGTACTCAATACTATGTTACACTATGGTTACGTTTTGTAAAGGATCAGTTACTCTTCCGCTCCAATGCTCTACTCTGATTGAAAAAAAAATGGCTCTGAAATTGGGATGTTACAGATTTCTTAGTATAAATTATCTTTTCATATTTAGAACTATCATGTTTTAGTATGTTGAAACTTTCTTCTATCATATGTATTTCTTTTAATTACGTTTTTATTTATTTTCATGTATCTTTCAATGAAGAATGAATCTTGTTGGCATCAATCCTGAAGATTTGTGTCTCGTTGATAGTGCAACAACGCACACCATACTAAAAAATGATAAATATTTTTCTTCTTTGGTAATGCAAGAAGCCAATGTTCAGACTATATCTGGTAGTATAAATTTAATTGAAGGCTCCGAAAGAGCTAATATTTTGTTGCCTGAAGGAACAAAATTATGCATTGATAATGCATTTTATTCTACCAAGTCTAAGAGAAACTTATTGAGTTTCAAAGACATCCGCAGAAATGTATATCATATAGAAACAACAACTAAAAATGATGTAACACCCCCAATTTCTAACAGTTATGATAACATAAAATCTCAATGATTTTTATAAATAATTACTAAAATTCGAAATAACCAAGTTTGGGAAGTGTTACCGCCGCACTTGTATGGGACAAGTGCAAGGCTACTTTATTACAATAACATAAGTCCAACTGAAATAAAAATGTTTTATTCAAAATAAGTAAAAATAAAAATAAAACTAGCCATAAATAATTGAATATTCTTCCTCACTTATCACTGCTAGCCCCAACCTCGAGAACCTGCTTCACTGAAAATCTGCTCCCCGAAGGATCGTCGCAGCCCATAATACACAAAAATCGCAAACGCTGGTAATCCTAATAAAAATACAATTTACCTAACACAAATATATTACAAAAATCAAGTATCAACAATAATACAGTAATTGCATAAATTATCATTCATTATCTTTTTAAATTAATTTAGACCAGGAAACCCCCTGATCTGTTTAGTGGGAAGAGAACCATGGTAGACAGGAAACACGCCGATCTACCACCCGTGACCCGAAACACCCGAGTCACAAATCATCAATTGGCCATAAAACATTTCGTCCTAATGTGCACACCTCTTCCCAAAGTTGCTACTAGTGTCCCGGAAACCTGCCAGACACCACTTTGGGAAGAACGGATATAATCGGTTCACATCAATACATATCGGAGGCATAAAGCCTAAAGGTTGTGTTCATCACTTTAGGAGGTACCATTCCAAAGCTATCCTCCCACGATTTTAATTATTTCAATCACACACAAAATAAAATTCTCAAATTAAACCATAAAATAACTTCTCATGAGTTCCCATAATGTTCTCATAAGAAATTTCCATAACCATCATTTAAATCCATGACTCTACTCATTATCCATTTTTACTCATGGGTTCCTATAAGGTCGTCATAAGGAATTCTCATGACCATACTCATTATCCATTTTCCTCATAAACCATCATTTAAATCCCTGACTCTACTCATTATCCATTTTACTCATGGGTTTCTATAAGGTCGTCATAAGGAATTCTCATGACCATACTCATTATCCATTTTACTCATGGGTTCCTATAAGGTCATCATGAGGAATTCTCATGACCATACTCATTATCCATTTTCCTCATAAACCATCATTTAAATCCTCAGCTTTACTCATAATATTTATCTTGCATAGAATAACCTTATGATATATTTAGGATCCTGATTACTCTATCAGGATTCATATAAAACCTAAAACCTAAATGTAGATACAGCAAATCCTAATCTGAGTTCAAATAAAGAGAAGCACAAGATTTGAAGAAGGCAATTTGTGATTTCTATTGATCTAGGACTCATGAGATTAGGGTTTCATATAGTATGATTTAACCTAACCTATATGGGAATTAGGATTACATATAGTATGGATTAAACTAACCTATATGGGAATTAGGATTACCCATCAAGATTCCTATTAACCTAGGATTCATGAGATTAGGGTTACATAGAGTATGAATTAGCCTACGCTATATGGGAATTAGGATTACCTGGTCTCCGTCTTTGCTAGCCTTCTAGAAAAACTGCTTTGATGAGAGTCGGAGGAGGATGTTGTAGCAGAGAAAAAGAGTCGAGCGTTTTCTAGGTTTATGCGGCTAAACCTAAGTTTATAATTAACGTCTAGGGTTTTAGCTATGGGCTGGGCTCTTTAATTAATGCCAATTAATAAATTAACATTACAAATATTATTAATTTCTAGATTTGATATATCATTATTATTATTTTATTATTATTATTATAAAGGGGTTTTACAAATGATCAGGAATGTCTTGCTATCACAAATATAGTTTCTGGTAGAAAATGCATATTAGAAAGTTTTCCTGCCTTTTCTTCTGGTTTGTATTATACATTTATAATCACAATTGAAACACATGCTATTGTAAATCAGAAGTTTACCAATACATACCAGAAATTTGCCAATATAAACCAACAGTCTGCCAATATAAACCAGAAGTTTACTAATGAATTTAATGTTTGGCATGACCGGTTAGGCCATCCAGGGTCAACTATGATGCGACAAATAATTGAGAATTACCTTGAAGTGTAAGCAAATACCACAATTCCATGATTTCTCATGTGGTGCATGTTCTAAGGGAAAGTTAATTACTCGGCCCTCACCGAGCAAAGTAGAAAGTGAGTCACTCACATTTCTAGAACGGAAAAAGGGAGATATTTGTGGACCAATACATCCACCATGCGGACCATTTAGATACTATATGGTTTTAATTGACGCATCAACCAAATGGTCGCATGTTTGCTTATTATCTTCTCGTAACCTGGCGTTTGCGAGATTACTTGCTCAATTGATTAGATTAAGAGCACATTACCCTGATTATCCTATCAAGAAAATACGTCTTGATAATGCTGGTGAATTTACTTCACAAGCTTTTAATGAATATTGTATGTCCCTTGGAATTGATGTTGAACATCCTGTAGCTCATGTTCATACGCAAAATGGACTAGCAGAATCATTGATTAAACGACTGCAACTTATTGCAAGACCTTTACTTACGAGATCTAATCTCTCAATTTCTGCTTGGGGCCATGCCATTTTGCATACAACAATGTTAATTTGCATCAGGCCAGCTAGTTACTTAAAGGTTTCCCCCTTACAAATGGTTTTTGGTCAAGAACCTAATATTTCCCATATAAGAATTTTTGGGCGTGCAGTATATGTGCTAATAGGACCACCTCAACGCACTAAAATGGGTCCACAAAGGAGAATGAGAATATATGTTGGGTATGAATCTCCTTCAATCATAAAATATTTTGAACCATCTACAGGAGATTTATTTACGGCACGATTTGCCGATTGTCATTTTGACGAATCAGTTTTCCCAACATTAGGGGGAGAAAATAAGCAGTCGGGTAAAGAGATTAGCTTGAATGAATTATCATTGGCTCATTTTGATCCTCGTACAAAACAATGTGAACTGGAAGTTCAAAAGATAATTCATTTACAGAATTTAGCTAATTGAATGCCAAAAGCATTCACTGACCCAAAGAAAGTGACAAAGTCACATGTCCCAGCTGCCAATGCTCCTATTCGGATTGATGTCCCTGAAGAACAACCTAATATAAATGAATCTAAAGCACGCCTGAAGCGTGGCAGACCCATCGGTTCCAAAGATAAAAATCATTGAAAAAGAAAAGGAGCTAAAAATATAGATGGTCAAGTCGAGGATAATCAAGAAAAGTTAATAGCTCTAGAAGAGCCATCTCTTGGAGAGTTATTATCTCCATTAGAGATATCTCCAGAAGAAAATGTTGTAGTCCCAGAAGAGACCCAGGTACCTGAAATATGTGAAAATGATGAGATCTCAATAAATTATGTTATGAATGGTATCTGATGGGACCGAAATGAAGTCAACGTTGACGACATCTTTGCTTATCCTATAGCATGTGATGTAATGAATGATGATGAGGATCATGAGCCAAAATCCATTAGCGAGTGCCAACAGCGAAAGGATTGACCCCTATGGAAAGATGCTATTAATGCAGAATTAAAATCGCTGGCAAAACGAAAAGTATTTGGACCTGTAGTCCATACACCCGAAGATGTAAAGCCAGTTGGATACAAATGGGTCTTTGTAAGAAAAAGAAATGAAAATGGTGAAATTACAAAATATAAGGCACGTCTTGTAGCCCAAGGCTTTACACAAAGACCTGGCATTGATTTTGAGGAAACATATTCACCAGTAGTGGATGCAACTACTTTTCGTTATTTGATTAGCTTAGCAGTAAATGAAATACTTGATTTGCATTTCATGGATGTCATGACTGCCTATTTATATGGCCCACTTGACAATGACATTTATATGAAAGTCCCTGAAGGACTCAAAGTGCTAGAGGCATCTAATTCAAATTCTCAAGAACAATACTCGATTAAGTTAAATAAGTCTTTGTATGGCTTGAAGCAATCAGGGCGCATGTGGTATAATTGTCTGAAGGAATATTTGTTGAAAGAATGGTACAAAAATGACCCAATATGCCCATGCATTTTTATGAAAAGATCTAATAATGAATTTACTATAATTGCTGTTTATGTTGATGATATCAACATCATCGGAACTCCTGAAGAGCTTCAGAAGGCAATTAATTGTCTGAAGAAAGAATTTGAAATGAAAGACTTGGGCAGAACGAAATTATGTCTTGGATTACAGATCGAGTACCTGAAGGATGGGATCTTTGTATATCAAGAAACTTATACAAAGAAGGTCCTAAAGCGATTTTATATGGATAAGTCACATCCATTATGTACTCCAATGATTGTAAGGTCTTTGCAAGTGGATAAAGATCCATTCCGACCTCGAGTAATTAGTGACGAAGGTGAAGAAGAACTACTTGGTCCAGAAGTACCATACCTCAGTGCCATTGGAGCACTAATGTATCTTGCTAATCACACACGGCCTAATATATCATTTGTTGTTAATTTGTTAGCAAGATATAGTTCTTCACCAACACGAAGGCATTGGAATGGAATAAAACACATTCTTCGTTACCTCAGAGGTACTATGGACATGGGGTTATATTACTCAAATGTATGCAAGCATGAACTGATTGGTTATGCAGATGCTGGATTTTTGTCAGATCCACATGATGGTAAATCACAAACAGGCTAAGTCTATTTACATGTGGAGGTGTAGCTATTTCATGGCAATCTATGAAGCAGACTATATCAGCCACATCATCTAATCATGCAGAAATTCTAGCAATGCATGAAGCAAGTCGAGAATGTGTGTGGTTGAGGTAAGTAATACACCATATACAAACAACTTGTCATTTATCTTCAGATAAAATGGTTTCAACAACTCTATATGAGGATAATGCTGCATGTATTGCCCAACTTAAGGAAGGTTATATCAAGGGCGATAGAACGAAGCATATTTCACCAAAATTCTTCTTCACTCATGACCTTATAAAGGATGGTGAAATAAATATTTAGCAAATCAATTCAAGTGAAAATCTGGCAGATATATTCACCAAGTCACTTCCAGGTACAATCTATGAAAAGCTTGTCCATTGCATTGGCCTTCGAAGACTCAAAGATCTCAACTAATGTTGTTAAGAGGGGGAGTCGATACACGCTATACTCTTTTTCCTTATCTAGGTTTTATCCCATTAGGTTTTCCTAGAAATGTTTTTAAGAGTCAGCACTAGAAAGTGTATCAATGAATTGTGTACTCTTTTCTTTAGCTAGGTTTTTGTCCTACTGGGTTTTTTCTAGTTAAAGTTTTTATGAGGCACATTCATAATGGACATCCAAGGGGAGTGTTATGAATATATGTGGATGCCCATTATCTACATGGAACTAATTCAAATAGATATATATGTGAAGCACATGGTGGCCGCCCATTAGGCCACAATTGGGAAAGCAAATTGCAGTTTGTATTCATTAAATGCCTACGGTTTTGCAGCTGAGCATCTATTTGCATTGTAAGCAATAAATGAGCTATGTGCTTCCTTTGGCTATAAATAGCCATACACCCACCACACTCATTCGGACCAATATTTGTACAAAGAGAGGTGAATGAATCTTGTTGTCATATTTTCTCTCTAGATTCCTGCATCTTTTACCTTATCGTTATTTTAGTTTTATAACACATCTGTTATCTTTCTTTCTTTTTTTTCAAGCCTTGCGCAATGCACCCAAGAAACATGCTTTGTCGGTTTGTCTTAGCCTATGGATCCATTACAAATTATTCCTCCATTTGGCCTTAAGTTACTGTTAAATTTTTAACTTTTTTAAAAAGATCGCTACTTTAGAAAATTCCTTTTAACTAAATTCATTGATCAATTCTAAACTCATCTTTAATTTCTCTGTTTTTTTAGAGAAATAGAATCAACCATGAATTTCTCTGTTAAATTGTCGGTAATGTTAGAACTTACTCAACAATGTTGATAGATTTGAATTGGAACCGATTTCGAATACGTTTAATCCCATGAATTTCTTGATGATACATACGTTGCTACTTGCTATGTTCCATGAACCTCCCTCGACTATTTTTTTTATAAAATATTTGCATTGTATCAGCATTCTAGTCTTTTAAAAACTTAATTTATCTCTCCTCATTTTATATTAATAGGAAAAACACTTCTTGAAAGGTATTCTCATGTCACACACACATGAAATTGTAGGACTCACATATATATAATTAGCTGAAATTGTAAGACCCATATATATATAATTAGCATTATATATATATATGTGTGTGTGTGGGTCCCTCCATTTCATGTATGTAAAAAATTTCTTCTTCTTATGTAAGATGAGAAGTTTAAAAATATGATATAAATGTGTATATATGTGTGTATACACATATAGATCTATTATATATAGACACATATATCATATATGTATATACAACATGTGCAAAGAAAAAATTCTAAGTCGGAGAGAGGTATATGTATATACAACATGTGCAAAGAAAAAATTCTAAGTCGGAGAAAGGTATGAGGTAAGGGTTATTGATTCACTTTTATTTATATCATTTTAAATTTATATAAGAATATTTTAGAAAAATGAGTCTAATTAATTAATTTAACATCTCTCCTTAATCCCAAAATCAGTTAAATATATCATATAATTAGGATCAAGGAGTAGTTATTAGTTTCATTTTAGTCCCACGTGGCTTATCAATTTATTGATTTTGAAGTATTTACCCAATTCTAAAATCCCGAGTGTGCGCGTTCAAGAATCACGTTGGCGTAAGCTGAAACAAAATTTTTCTTAAATCACGTACCGCTAAACTAAACATTGATGGCGTTACGTTCGTTCAGCCGCAGAGACCTGAAACTGTTGCATGGAACATTTGAACAAGACGTGCGGAAGGCGGAGGGTTCGGACTTGGGAGCAGCAAAAATATGCAAGAGAAGGAAATGGTAGCTTAAGAGTTAAGACCAAGCACACTCATACAGCAAGAGAATATATACAGCTCAGGTAATTAAAGAAATTTAAAAAAAAAAAAACTAACAGGAACAATACTTATATGTATAGATAAACTACTCGGATCCTTGACGGAGCGTGATAAAGTAAAGGATAACAAGTTGGTAGCTAGCCGGTGCCAGTAAGACCAAGGTCGGGCTTGTTTTCCTCTTTGCCGGCGCCGAAGACAGGGCCACCTTTACCGGCCGGATCTTGAACCCTCTCCTGAAGCTTGTCCACCTGAATGCTTCCTTGGTCCTCCCTGGAACGGAGGTCCGTCCTCGTCCTGTTGGCTCCTCCTTCCACCGACTCATACACCGTCGCCGTTCTCGACTCCTTCGGTTGTGCTCCTTGCGCCCCTGACATTTCTTCACTGATCTCTTTCTCTCTCTCCCAACCGTTTGTGCAAGACCGTCCGTGTAAGTTCGGCTCAATCCCGCCGTTATATAATGGGTTATGCCGAACACCGTTATCAACCCACGTGGCATCCTTCGTGCTATTGGACTTACACGTGTCCCCAACTTTTCCACGTGCTATGCTTACGCTGTTTCTGCCTCTTCGAACTCTATTAATTTATTTATTCCAAATAAAATACTTATATTTTAATTTTTTTTCCTTTTTTCATTTAAGAGAACAAACACTAACAAGTGAAAGCAAAAAAAACTCCCCTTAAAGCTGCAAGGCTTTTGGCTGTTTGATCTCATACTATTGTCTTTTTTTTTCCAGATAAATCGTACTATTGTTATTAACATATCTTTTTAGTAGAGATCTACCAAGCAACGGTAACCCAGATTAAGGTGGAGGCATATATGCTCTTAGTCTTGAATTCCTTGCGAAGTGAACTCTAAGCACCCTGCCCTTAGATTGTGAGTGTCTAACCCCTCTTCTAACATTTTTATATAAAAAAAACATATCTTTTTTCTGTTCATTTTATTATACATACATAAAATTAGAAATAAAGTAATAAAAATACTAATTATAATCCAATAACTAAACTTATAAATTTAAACGCTCAAATTACAAAAGTAGAATGAATGAGATGCAAACTTTTAGATGAGAAGCGCATGTCATTTGGCTATGAGATGAATAGGGAATAGGGTTAAGGACCAAAAATACCAACGAACTATTGGGTCAGGACCACCCAGCACAGCAAACTATTTTTTGGACCAAAAATACCAACAAACATTTTAAAGAGGAGCGCTCAAAGACAACGCCATTAACACCGTTAACAAAAAGTTAACATCATTATCTAAGGTGCAGATTGGCCAACAAACTCTTATTCAGAGCGCCCAACACAAAATTCTAAATTTTACTAAATTAAATATTTTTTCTCAATTGTCATTATTCAAAACTACTTGTATAGATATCTATGGACAAAAATTATTTATTATTTAATTTTGTCAAAATTATAATTTGCTAAAATAAACAAAATTTTTAATTAAAAATATAATTATATGATTTAAATAAAACTCAAGGTGTTTTATAATTTATTATATATGTTAAACAAAAAATTATATGATTTATATTTATAATAAAACTCACATAAATTTCTTCTAAAATAAAATAATAATTTTTATGAGAAAAAGAATGTATGATAAATGATATGAGAGAATTAGAGTAAAATATATAAAAGTGCACTTATTAATCAAATAAATTAGAGTAAATTTATGTATGTATTTTTACTCTATCATGATTTTTATTTTTATTTTATTTCTAAATATAAGTCTTATTAATCTAAATTTATAAGTATAATTTGTTTCCTCTTTAAATTATAGCAAGAAATTTAGGTTAGTAGTTTTAAAGCTCAATTGTGTCAATTGCCGTATAACTTATTCCCAACGATACATTATCTATCTTGAATATAATGATATTAAGTTAACGGCAAAATCGAAAGAAAAGAATATAAAACACCTTGAGTTTTATTTAAATCATATAATTATATTTTTAATTAAAACTTTTGTTTATTTTAACAAATTATAATTTTGATAAAATTAAATAATGAATAATTTTTGTCCATAGATATCTATACAAGTAGTTTTGAATAATGACAATTGAGAAAAAATTATTTAATTTAGTAAAATTTAGAATTTTGTGCTGGGCGCTCCTGGAATAAGAGTTCGTTGGCTAATCTGCACCTTAGATAACGGAGGTTAACTTTTTGTTAACGGTGTTAATGGCGTTGTCTACATGCGCTCCTCTTTAAAATGTTTGTTGGTATTTTTGGTCAAAAATAGTTTGTTGTCTTTGGTGGTCTGGCCAATAGTTATGGTGTATTTTTGGTCCTTAACCCTAGGAATAACATTCTTCAGGCAACACGCGACCTCACATCTTTTTTTCTGAATTAATACCGCAATATATAATATAACCATATACACCATCTCTCTCTTATTTTCTTTTTCAATCGAAAACGATTGATACAAGATTGTAAGAGAGATTATGCAGCAAAAGACATGGACATCATCGCCAGAAATTATGGATGAGCAACCCAACTAAGAAACCAAGTACAGCCCCACCAAACACTTCATTGGATGTGTGGCCGACGGATTCTTTAAATGACATTAAACAATCCTCACCAACCAACTTGGAGACTTCTAATGCTTCTGCTGATAGCTCCCCACCATCAATTTGCGTTATTGGGTTAATAATGCTTGAAGCATTCGTCAGTGTCGGATCCAAGGAAGAGGCTTCTTGTTCTTGTGAGTTCAAATGTGTGGAGGCTCCAGGTCGAGAGGTGCTCAAACTCCCTTGTGATCTGATTTTGGAACGTGTTACAGAGTTTAATTGCATCTGGATCACTAGTTTGTTTAGTAACTTGGCATGACTCCCCACTTCTTTTCTTACACCCTGCAAACAATGATCACCAGATAAACTCTTTCAGAAATTACTCCTTCAGCAGTCTGCATTGTTCTAACAAGCTTTTCTTTAAATAAATTTAAAATAAAATAAAAAAAACTGAAATGTCTCATTAACACTGTCTACCTATCCTTAAGAAACGAGGTTTTGTTCAGGATTCAGGCCGGCTTGGGTCCCAAACACTTGTGTTCAATCACACTTAAACATGCCATGGAACCTCATGCAGTTATACAAGATATGGCTAGAATATGATCAAAGCCCTGAAGAATAGCTCCTTTGATAGAATATTTTTGTGCAGGTTATGATGTAGTCAATATATAAAATTACAAACACCTGTAATCTTTAATAAGATGACAGTTTTTCTTAATCAGACAGCCTTTTCTCTAGCATGATCAAACAAGCACCGTCCGAATCCAATTTCGTCAGAAGGAACGTTTCACAACCATATCATTCAAATGGACATTAAAAGACCCATCGTTGTAGATGCATGAAGGGGGAACAAGATTATATGCGAATACCATACCTGAGCATCGTACATAATAAGACCAGCATACACAAATGTGAGACCAAAAATGGGGTCTGAGAAACCTCTGCATTTGGAAATTAAACGGTCACAAATTAACACATCGTTTAGACAGCCGTCCAAAACATAATCTTATGCTTGATTCTTCAGGTTTCAGAAGATTACATAAAACACAGACATATTGCCGTGAATTATAGTCCATGCTAACCAAGTATTCTCACCTCTCAAGGCCCACCAGTGTTGCAGAAGCCACTGTTGCCTACACACAGGAAAGTGCAAATAACTGTGAGGTTAACACTGAAAACTAAGCCCCCCGATTGGAGTATCAATATGATTAGGGAATGTCTAGGACATACAGAAGAATGCGTTGAAGGGAATCCTCCAGTATCAATCACCGATCTGATGTCAAACTTTCTTCCATAGAGAAGTACAGAAGTTAAGGGCTTAACAAGCTGCCCAACTAACGCAGAAGCACAGGCTGCAATCAGAACCTTTATAACAGAGGAAGGATAATGTCAGTAACATAGATGGGAAAAGCAATCTTAAATAAGCCTTGGTTCATCTAAAATCATGAAATTTTCAATTTGGTCCTCCGCTTTTAAATAAGTTGATGTTATCCTTGAACATTACATCACGCCTTTTCATTTTAATCTTGTCCTACTGATATTTCCTTCTTCTTCTTTTTTTTTTTTTTGGGGGGTGATGATGTTTGAAATGACTAATCCAGGTGATCAAGCGAGATCGTTCTCCGGTCATCAGATTTCCTCCGCAACCCGTTTTTCTCCCAGAGAAATACATTTTTAGAATCATTCCACTTGATTACTTCTCATCTAGTAAAATACATATGACCCAAATTACATTCTCAGTTTCTCATGTATAAGTCCACCATAAATTCTTGACAGACTTGTGTAATTTCTGAGAGTAGCGGAAAGACATTAACTCAAGGAATACCAAATGGTCAAATTGAAAAACAAGAGAAACCCAGAAACTATAGAGAGAATTGGAGCATTACACCATGAGATCACCAAACGAATACCTTGTTAGAGGCTAACTGAGCGAAGGCATCGAACAATCCCGGTGCGAAACAAGTAATTTTGGAGGAGGAGGATCTGGTGTCTCTGAGACGAAGCAGGGGGAGTTGATGATGAAGAATTAGGTTCGTCTGCTTTCGCCATTGGCCGAGAGGAGGACAAATCTGAGACGGAGCAGAAACCCCAGAGAAAGTGGAGTGTTGAAATATCATGGTCTCTCCCTCCCTCTCTTTTTCGATCGGCGAGGCAATTCCCGTCTGATCAATCAGATCATTGAAAACGTTTCAGTTTGGTCATCTGATATCGATGTTCTGAAGTCAACCATGACGATCTCGTGCCAACTTTCAAACTTGTTTTCAATAAAGATGCCTTTGGGTCAAATGGAGCGAAAGGCTTCTCTAAATGGCATTTGAATATTTGAATCCAAATTTATGTGAGCTCAAATTTTAGTGTGTTTTTAATGTGTTCATGTGGTTACTATAAATAATGTGAGCTCGCATTTTCCTCTCAGTTCACATTATTGAAGAATTTCTTATTATTTTATCAAAAAAAGAAGAATTTTTTATAAGGTTATTGTTAGAATATTATGAATTATTTAAATTAATTATTAAATTTGATATTTATTATATCTTAAGATTAGATAGGGATATATTATACCTTAATTATTTTGATTTGATTTATTTTGAAATTTTGCCTATATAAAGGCTCATATGTACCCTCTTTTTATTCAATATGGTATTAGAGTGTGTTTTATTCTTCTAAATTCAATATGGTATTAGAGATAGATCTGCTTCTAGAGAGAAAGGGAGAAATGGGACAGTGACTGAGAGCACAGTGACAAAAGCGAGATGCGATCTTCGAACTTGCTAGAGAATGAGACGCTAGATTCTTTTTGGGCGTGTTCTTCTATGCAAGAAGAGCCTCTGAAACTCAAAAAAAAAAAAATACAAGCCCAAACAAAAAACATGGAGTCTCTAAGACTTAAAAAGGATTACAAACCCAAACAAAATATGGGGCCTCTTAGACTCAAAAAGGAATACAAGCTCAAACAAAAATAAGAGGACTCCGAGACTCAAAAAGGGTACAAGCCGAGACAAAAATAAATATGGGGCCTCTGAGACTCAAAAAGAAGTACAAGCCCAGACAAAAAAAATATGGGGCATCTGAAACTCAAAAAAGAGTACAAGCCCAGACAAAAAAATATGGGGCCTCTTAGACTCAAAAAGTGGTACAATTCCAAACAAAATATGGGGCCTTTGAGACACAAAAAGAAATACAAGCCAAACAAAAACAAATAGCTTATGAAATTCAAGAAGTACAAGTCTAAGGATTTTGAAGATTAAAACAGGTCTCACATAAGATCTGAAGACCTAATTGCAGATACTTGACTAAACCACTAGGCAAAACGGATTTTGAAGATTAAAACAGGTCTCACATAAGATCTGAAGACCTAATTGCAGATACTTGACTAAACCACTAGGCAGAACGAAGTTCGAAGGATATCGAGGCAAGCTATGAATGATTGACATATACTCTCCAGCTTGAGGGAGAGTGTTAGAATATTATGGATTATTTATATTAATCATTATCTTATTATTAAATTTGATATTTATTATATCTTAGGATTAGATATGGATATATTATATATTAAAATATTATACCTTAATTGTTTTGATTACTTAGATTCTAGGGTTTGTTTTAAGTTTGCCTATATAAAATCCCATATGTACTCTTTTTTTATTCATAGATTAATAGGATGTGTTTTATCCCTCAAAATTCAATAGTTATTAATTAGTGAAAGAAAACCAAAACTCCTATTATTTGGCTACAATCTCTTTCAGGTATTGATTGTTAACTAATGTGAGCTTCTACACAACCCAACCAATATTTTTTTTTATAAAAAAAGTGAACTAATACATTATACTATCGCTAGTCCTAAATATAAGATATAGTTGATTTTTTTAAAAAAAAATTAAGGAAACTAAATAAATTGCTTCAGAGTATTAATATTTGTCATTTTTCCTTCAAACCAATTTGTGTGACTTATAAACTAATATATAATCCAATGATACACAACATATATTATGATTAAGTCATTTATTTAGCTTCTCTAATATCTCCAAACAAGTCAATTGCGTCTTATATTAAGGACATGATGGAGTATATTGTTTGAATAAGATATACTTTCTTCAGTTCTAATTATAGAAACACTTTCATAGTGTAATTTGCACTACGAAAGTGTTCTTATAATTAGGACCGAATGGAATATTAATGAAGCATCACATGTGTCTAGTAAAAAAAAAAAAAAGCATCACATGAATATAGCTTGATATTGTCCCTTAGATGCTGTGAATGGGAGACCATGGAGCATATCTTTGTAACTTGTCCATTTACAAAAGCAATGTAGTTTGACTGCATGTCCATTAGGTTTCCTTTCTCACCTCTACCAGACTTCAAATTCTGGCTCATACACATCAACACCGGTAATTGTAATTAATGAAATCAGGCATGCTTCATCTCTGGTGGGTTTAGCTTTCAGTTTCGAAACATCAAGGGCATCAGTTTCTTCATACATGCAGTTTTTGAATAACTCAATTTCAAGTATTCCTTGCATTGGGTGGACAATTATATTACAGAAGCGAAAGGAGAACCATATGACTTACTGTAAAGCATGGATATGCTACCAAGGAGAGTCATTGCAATCTTTTAAATGGAGAAACATCTCGTCTAAGGCTTCCTTTGGTTTGTTATGTTTTAAAGCACTCTTGAGTTGGATCACCACATCTCCTTTCTTTAGCTACTCAACAAATAAGCAACCGTATCAAGACAAAAAGTAGTGCTGGGAAGGCGATGGCTCTCGTAGTGGTTAACAAGAAATCTCCTCTGGTTCCGACATCATCAGAAGATGATGATTTGCTGATAAGAAGCTCCAAGAAATTCAAGAATGATGAAAACGCTGATCAAAAGGATGAATGGCCAGTGTTGGTTTCACAGGGGAAAAAGCAATGGTCGTCAGGGTCTTCCTTTTTGGAGAAACTGACTGGTACGAGTTCAAAGTCGAAGAACGCTGTTGTGGCTGAATCTGAGAACATGCTGTCTGATGACCCGATATCTGATAGTGAATCTGAGAAAGAAGATAGTGAGCCGCTGTGCAAAATTGTGGAGGACCCTCAGCGGAACTTCCCTACCTTTTCCTTTTCGGAGAAGATGAAAAGGAGGCTATATAAAGCGTGGAATAAGGCGGTAATTGTGAAGCTTTTGGGTCGTAGTATTGGGTATAAGGTTTTGTTGTCTATCCTTCAGTCTCTGTGGGCTAAAAGAGGGGTTATAAGTCTGATCAATATTGGTAATGGTTTCTTCGTAGTAAAATTTACCAATAAAGATGACTATGTTAATGCTCTTACTGGAGGACCTTGGTTGTTATTTGATCACTATCTTACAGTGCGTCCATGGGAGCCCATGTTCCAGCCAAGGCGTGCTGCTATCGATAAGGTTGCTGTCTGGGTGCGTTTGCCCAGTGTGTTCTTGGAATATTATGACAAAGAAGCTCTGGCTTGGATAGGAGATAGAATAGGGGAGACTATCAAGATAGATATTAATACCTCAGGCCAACTTAGGGGTCATTATGCACGTATATGTGTGTTAGTCGATTTGAGTAAGCAGCTTATGGCGGGCTTCACGCTTGATGGAGAAGACTACTATTTGGAATATGAAGGTTTACATGCCTTGTGTACTGGGTGTGGGGTGTATGGTCATGCAGTGGAGGCCTGTAGGGTCGGGAAAGATGAGAGGAAGACAGAGGCATCGATGGAGTCTGTTCATGTTCAGGAAAACAGAGGAGATGTTACTCAGGAGTTGGTGAAGAAGAGCGAACAAGATGTTTGGAAGGTAGTCCAAAAGCCCATCCGAAAGAAACAGGCTGTCAAGAATAATCAGTCTGATCCTAACCAAAAGAGTAAGGGTTCTCGTTTTGGTGTGTTGACTATGGAGGAAGTAGGGAGTATGGGGGCCATACCGGAGGCAGAGCAAGAGGTACCTAGAGGTTCAGTGTCCGTTGAGGCTGTAGGGGTAGGGGTGTCTCAGGGGCTTCCTATCGAGGTGCGGTCCTGGAAGGAGAAAAAGAGTTCCTCTCATAAGAAACAGGCTAAAAATAAAAGTGTATCTAATGAAAAGGCTTCTGAATTGATGGGAATACAGGGGCAGAGGACTGTGAAACGAGCGAGGAATACTGTGCAAAAAGTGGAGGCAGGAAAGGACTTGCAGTGTTTAACGTTGGAGGTCTCGAAAAAAGGGGAAGATACGAATGAGATTATGCCAGGGAATGAGTCTGTAGTGGGGGATTCGTTGGAGCAGGAGAATTTGGGCCATGATGTTTTTATGGAAGTTTCTCAAGATATTGAGACATTGGGCTTAGCCAATGGACTTCCTGGTAAGTTTTGGGCCAGCGATGATATACTGGATCCGGATGGGGATGTGGTTGTGGAAACGCCTCTTGCTGCCCTTGAGGGATCAGATGGGCCGAGAGCCCGAGTTTGCTAAAGCATTGTGATTGGGCTTCTTTTAATTTGTGTTTTAATGTATAGTATATTATATTGGAACTTGCGTGGGGCCTGTTGCAGTAATCTGGTCCAGCATATTAAGCTAGTTTGTAAGAGTGATCGTCCCTGTCTGATTGTTTTGTCGGAAACGAAATGTGAAGATGACTCTCGGTTTAAGTGTTTTCAGTCTCTGGGTTATGATGGCTTGGCTTTCGTTCCAAGTGTTGGCCGTTCCGGTGGCATAGTTGCAGCTTGGAGGACTGATCAAATTGATGCCGAGGTGGTAAGTCTTGACCGACAATTTATTCATTTGAAATGTTGTTGTGTTGGATGGCCCCCTTTCGTAATTACTTCGGTCTATTCGATTCCTAATTCCTTTCATAAACAACTTCTCTGGAATGCGTTGGAGAATCTTTCGTCTGCTATTTCCATCCCTTGGGTGGTGTTGGGAGACTTTAATGACATTGTGTCGGCCTCAGAAAAATCAGGTGGGTGTGGCGGTATTGAGTCTAGAATTCGTCGGTTTTCTGATCGTCTCCGGCATTGTAGGCTGACGGATCTAGGATTTTGTGGTCCTAGATTCACTTGGAAGGGTCCGATATCGGTGGGAGGTCGCAGGATTTTCGAGAGGCTTGACCGTGCTGTTGGCAATGAGGCCTTTTTATCATCTTTTGCGAGTTGTATTTTGAAAGTCTTACCTAGATCCAAATTTTCGGATCATAATCCCATTTGTCTTAAATGGGAGATCGCTGTGGCTAGGAGATGGGTGCGTCCGTTTCGTTTTGAAGGAATGTGGCTGAAGCATGCCCAGTATAAGGATTTCCTGGAAGGTGCTTGGCCGCTGGAAGGTGGTCTCAATGATTCTCTAGGTAAGCTAAAGGAGTCTTTGATTTCATGGAATAAAAATGTTTTTGGTTTAATAGAACAAAAAAAACATTGGGTCTTGAAACGGCTTGAGGGGATTCAGGGTGCCTCTGCTTATCCTCATTCTCAGTTTCTATGTTCTTTGGAGACTGAGTTGCATGATGAGTTGGAGAGGCTTCTGGATATTGAAGAGGTCAAATGGTTTCAAAAATCTCGGTCTGATTGGATTACGATGGGGGACCGTAATACTAGATACTACCATTTGAAGACGAAGATTCGTAGAAGGAGAAATAAAGTCTCTATGTTAAAAAATGGGAGTGGGGTTTGGATAGAAGATGAGGAGGTGCTCAGAGGAATGGTTGTTAACCACTTTAAGGAGCTTTTCTGTTCTCCGTGTCAAGCTTCCTTGATTTTGAATACCACTACTAGGTTTCCTCAGCTTGATAATCTGGTGCTGGAGGGTTTGGCTTGTATTCCGATGGATGAGGAAATTAAACATGCTCTGTTCTCCATGGGAAACTTCAAGGCTCCGGGTGCGGACGGTTTTCCTCCCATTTTCTACAAATCTAATTGGGGAATTGTGGGGCCAGCGTTGTGTGCTTTTGTCAAGCAGGTGTTTCAAGGTAAGATCTCCCTTAGTGATGCTAACAAAACCCTTATCTCTTTGATCCCTAAGAAAGATAATGTGGAATTGGTAAGTCACTTTAGGCCGATTTCTTTATGTACGGTTCATTATAAGTGTGTGTCTAAGGTTATTGCCTTAAGGTTGCGTGGTGTTATGGACAAGTTGATTTCTCCTTTCCAAGCTAGTTTTATTAAAGGCCGGAGTATCCAGGACAACATCATTGTTGGCCAGGAACTGCTTCATATCATGAGTAAGAATAGAAGTAGACGTGGGCTAATGGCTATGAAGATAGATCTTGAAAAAGCGTATGATAGAATTAGCTGGGATTTTTTAAAACAGGTGCTTCTTGAGATTGGATGTGATTGTGTATTTGTTGATCTTATTATTGCCTGTGTCTCCTCTGTTTCCTATAATGTATTGTGGAATGGATCGCAAACTGAGTATTTTTCTCCTAGTAGGGGTCTCAGACAAGGAGATCCTATTTCTCCTTTGCTTTTTGTGATTTGTATGGATAAGCTCTCCCATATGATTTGTGATTCAGTTGCTAATGGTTGCTGGAAGCCAATTGTTGTGGCTAAAGAAGGGCCTAATGTGTCCCATCTTATGTTTGCGGATGACCTTCTCCTTTTTGGGGTGGCTACGGAGGCGCAAACTGAGTGTATGATGAGGTGTTTGCAAGAGTTTATGCTTGCATCTGGTGGTCGGGTTAATAATAGTAAATCCTCTGTCTTCTTTTCCCCTAAAGTCCCTATGCATGTTAGATCTCGGATAAAGGCTATTTCTCATATGCAGATTTCTAATGATATTGGGAGATACCTTGGTTTTCCTCTTATTCGGAATAGAAGAAGGAGTGAAGATTTTCAGTATGTGGTGGATAGGGTCAGATCTAAGCTTAGTGTATGGAAAGCTAATAGTCTCTCTATAGCGGGGAGGATCACGCTTGCAAAATCGGTTCTTAGCTCTATTCCTCTGTATCCTATGCAAGTAGCTCGGTTGCCTTCTAAGGTTTGTCTGGAGATTGAAAGGTTGCAGAGAAGCTTTATTTGGGGTCATAATGAAGCTGCTAGAAGTTATCATCCTATTTCTTGGGATCGGATTACGAGTCCAAGGGATTCTGGTGGTCTGGGGTTTAGGAAGTTATCGGCTGTGAATCAAGCTTGTGGGGTGAAGCTTGCTTGGAACCTTATTAGGGGATCTAATAGGTTATGGGCAGATATATTCTTCCATAGGTATATGTGGAGAGAGGAGGAAAATTTATTGAATTTTAGAATTGGGGATTCTAGAATTTGGAGGTTTATTTGTTCTCAGAAAGATGTGGTAGAGCAAGGTACTATGTGGAAGTTAAGGAGTGGCTCGGTGGCTAGCTTCTTTAATGATTGCTGGGTTGGTGAGGGTATCAAGCTCAAGAACTTTATTGTTAGACCTCTTACGGAGGAGGAGGAGTGGTCGGTTGTAGTTGATTGGGTGAAGGATGGGTTTTGGGATATGTTGTTGCTAGCTGATATTTTGTGTCCTGCTGGCCTTCGTCGGATCAGAGCTGTGCAACCCCCTAGGCCTAATTCTGGTAATGATATTATGGCTTGGAGTGCTACCGTTGATGGGAACTTCTCTTTGCGAAGTGCTTATTTTTTGATTGAACCCAACTCTATTTATCCCAAGGACAGATTGTATAAAACTATATGGAAGTGGAGGGGGGCTGAAAGGATCAAAGTTTTTATGTGGAGAGTCTCCTTGAATAGACTTCCTACAAATCTATGGCGTAGTTCGTGGGCCCAAGTCTCTGCGGTTTGTGGGAGTTGCAATTCGGGTGTGGAGGATACTCTTCATATCTTAAGGGACTGTCAGTTTGCCAGAAATATGTGGCTTGGCTTGGTTCAGACCAGGTATGTTAATGTCTTTTTTTCTTCAAACCTGCGTGACTGGTTGAGTTTAAATCTCATGAAGCAGCTAGGTAATAGGTGCATCAGTTCTTGGAGCTTACTGTTTGGGGTAGCTATCTGGAAGCTATGGGAGTGGAGGAACTTGTGTGTTTTTAATCCTTCCTTTGTTAAACCCCCTAATCCTGCAGCTGTAGTATTAAGATTGTGGCATAGATATGTTGTGACGCATGACTTTGGTGGTACTGGTGAAAATGATCAGAACCCCTTGGTAGCTCATTGGGAGAAACCGCCGGCTGGTTGGTGGAAATTGAATGTGGATGGAGCTATGGTTCTTACATCTGCTAGAGCAGGGTGTGGGGGACTTCTGCGTGATGATTCTGGAAAGTGGCTTGCTGGATTTTCTAAGGCTATTGGTGATTGTCAGTCTCACGTTGCAGAGGAATGGGCGTTATTGGAAGGGCTTCGTCTGGCCTATGATATGGGTCTCAACCATGTTTTGGTTGAATCTGATGCGGTGGAAGTTTTGAATTTAGTGTTTGACTTTTCTTGCCAGTCTGTGAGCCTTATTGTGTTACAAATTAGAGAGTTCATTAGGCTTAATTGGCAGGTTAAGTTTAGAGTTATCCCGCGTGACGCTAATAGAGTAGCGGATGCTTTAGCTAAATTGGGTATTTCTCAATCGGCTATTTTAAGAGAATGTCCTTTTTATTTGAAGTCTTGGGTCGACCAAGAGTGTATGGGATTAATTTCCCCTATGTGTAATTTCGTTTGCTTGTAATTTAGGCCTCGGCCTTCTTCTGAGTTATCAAAAAAAAAAAAAAAACAAATAAGCAACCACACGTTTTTTTTGCTCAAAAAGACAATTCATTCCCCCCAAAAGGAGCGAAATCTAGGCCTACTAGTTTTGTCTATCAAGATATCAACATTATTCTTAGTCATTTTACTTTTAATGGTATTTTAGCATTCAACAACTTAGAAAGTAGATTTTTACGTTCACTGAACTTATGTTACTATATGATATTAGACATATGATGTAAAAACTTTTCAGTTATTAATGCATTTGACTTTTATCCCCCCCAAAAAAAAAAAGATATGTAGTAGTTTAGAAATAATAGTGTCATGAAAAAGAAAGATAATTTATAGATGATATATAAATTTTATTACCTATGTGAGGACATGTTTCAAAAGTTAACTTATAATACGTGTCACTATCTTCATGACATTGCTAATGAATACAAAGTTAGCCTTCATTTTATATCCTTAGATGCATTAAGAATATGCATTTCAGTTTCTCACTCTCTTTCTTTTCTTAGTAGTACTAACTACATCAATATTATTTAACAGCGGTAACTTTAAAAACCAATTCAAAATAGCGAGAATTATAATAACAATAGTGTCTGTTTGTTTTAACTTTTTAGAAATGTTTTTAAGATTTGGTTGAAAATGAGGCTAACTTGTTAAGTGGGAGCGGAGCATGTTTGTAAAATTAGCTTTTAATTTACGTGCCACTATGTCCATGACATCACTAACAGTGCAAAGCTAGACTTGATTAGAGAACTCCATAATTCAAAAAGCTTATCTCATAGCCTAAACTCAACCTGTAACCATCAAAAGTTACATTGGAAGCTGGAAGTAAGAAAAGACTTCAACGGATGAATAATGTTTATGCGTACTACATTGGTTGGTTGGTTCTGCAAAGTAGCTTCTTTTTGCCAATACTCCAAATAAATAGGACTATTGCAGCTAAAAATACTCAAAATCTATGTACGGGTCATCAGCAAAATGTTTGTTTTGATCTATTACGATTTCTATCATCCTCTTGTCCTTTGGGACCTTTGCTTCTTTAGAACCAAACTGGGCAAAATCTACAGGGTCTGGTACATGGGGAGGGAAGGCACTTCTTACTAGAGCCCAATTCACTCCTTCAAAAAAAGGGTGTTGTTTAATCTCTGTTGCTCCTCTTGTATATGCAATCCTCTTCTTAGGTTCTTTCACCAACAATCCTTTTATCAGATCTCTTGCTGCAGAACTTACATGGGGAGTTTCTGGGAACTTCAAGGGCTGGCCTATGACATTGAAAAGCGTAGCGCGATTTCCTGCACCCTTGAAGGGAGTTGTACCGTGCAAGAGCTCGTACAAGAAGATCCCGAACGTCCACCAGTCTACTGCACTGCCGTGTCCCTCTCCTCGTATAATCTCAGGAGCAAGATATTCATGTGTCCCCACAAATGACATTGATCTCACATTTGTTGGCTCTGCCATTAATTCAGGAAGTGAACCTCCAAGCGCGGGGCCAAAGTCGGATTTCGATTTGCGAGTCTTCTTTGAAGGTAAAATGCGCGGGAAGAAAGTCGATTGCTGAACACAACCCTGCACTGCATGGTCATCCTCTAAAATGCCCCCAGAACCGTTGTTACTTGCATGAGTAGATGAAGATTTGACAAGTGTTGGATTCACTGAGCAACGAAGCGATAAATCGAAGTCCGACAACATGATATGGCCTTCATCTCTAACTAGCACATTCTCTGGCTTCAGGTCTCTGTACACTATGCCTAGCATGTGTAGATACTCTAGAGCTAACAGAATCTCCGAAACATAAAACCTGGCAAATGAAATAAACAATAGCACAAGGTTGAGGTCAGAGAGTAGAATAAGTACCATTTGTTCCTATATATATATGTTAAAAGTAGAAGCAGGTCAAAATTCACCAATGCTAGCGGAAAAGATGTTTCAAATATATTTCATTGTATGAAAATTAACAAAGATTATTAATTTTCATTCAGTCATGCATATGTGAGTGAAAACATATTTGATCGAGTTGTATCTTCATTCTCTGCACGCATACACAGCCAACTAGCTTTCATAATCTCATCATCCAAAATTACTCAAAGCTCGTATCATAATAAAAGCTCAATGAGAAATACTCTTATCCAATGGAATCCATTTATCATTGTACCCTGTATAGGATGATGTGATGGCAGATAGTAATCAATTAAAAGTCAGTAAAGCGCACATAAATACGTTCAAGATTAACTATAACTATTTACTCTGCATTACAAGTGCAAGATGGGCTGTTCAATCAATAAATTTGAAGGATTTCAAGATGGCAGTCACTAACCTAGCAGCTTCTTCAGTAAAATGCTTGTTAGGTTGCTTTTGTCGAAGAGAATAAAGATCACCTCCACTACAGAACTCCATGACCAAACAGTAGAACTTCTCAGTTTCAAAGTAGGAGTATAAAGTGGGTAAGAATGGGTGGTCAAGAAGTCCAAGAATCTCTCTTTCCGTTTGTGCTCTCAATAGCTTGTTTCTGCTAGCTAGAGATTCTTTATCCATTACCTTCATCGCAAAGTAGGTCTTAGTCCTTTTAAGTCCCACAAGATAAACACTTCCAATGTCCCCATACCCGAGGCGCTTATGAAACCGGAAATGGCTAAGATTAAGAGTGGTGCCCCTAGAAATCATTTGAATTGCATCCCATCGCCCATCGCCACCAGTATGTGGCTTTATTGGTGGACTAGTGCCATCTAAACTATTGCTACGAGAGCTACTGCAACTCCCTTGGCCATAACTATTTGTCTTTGCATTTGTTGGCAATGCGCTTGCATTTCCTGGTAAGGCTGAAGGATCAGAAGTAAACCTGCCTTCAGGTTTCTCCGGTTTAGATATGGTATATGTTGAGTCTTCAGTTGATTCGGAATTTTTCCTGCCTTTATTTACCATTTGAGGATGATTTGGAGAAGTATTTGCTGAACTGACATTGCTATGAGTAACATGATATGCTTTGGGAGGTTCTTCTGACAAATTGTGGTTCATCTGTACTAATAAGCACACTGATTCTTTGATCAGAACAAAAGCGCACATCTCAAATATATGAATAATTTTGCCACAGATACAATGATTTCACCCCAGATTCTCTTTAGAAAGAGAGGATGTATTAAAAGTGAAGAAACACAGAACAGTTACCTCAAATGATTCGGGCCTCGTGACAGGCTTTGACGTCATCAATGAACAAGGCAGCCACCCCCCTCAAGAGGAGTACCTTCAACAGAACGTAAAAATATTTTGACTAAGATGATTTGCAAATGCACTAAGCACATAAATAAACATGAAAATAGTTAGAAATTAGCGTCTGAGACATTATATCAAACAACTGCAGGTTGAAATGCAAACATATCCTGCATGATGCTTCCATATACATCAATATAACCATAAAAGGAAGAATGTGCCTAAATTTCATGTCATGATCAAATACATGCAGATTCTAAGAAAATGGAGCTGTGGTTGGTGAAGCATTCCCCCACATATAAGCGTCAGATCAAGAGGAATGAAAGTGTAATTTGACGACGTCTACGTTTAAATAAAAATAAAAGCAATACAATCTAATATAGACGACCATTACAAGGAAAAGAGAAAATGTAGTAAACCAGATTCATCTAGAAACAAATTTCAGGGAAAGCAAGGCATACCTGAAAACAACTAAAATCCTGATAACTTCTCAGGTTCTGAGTCACCAAGAGCTAATATGTTTTCCCCTGTTTGGCCTTTGAATTGAACAAATTTTTCTTTGAACTTGCAAAATAGAGAAGAGAAGAGAGAAATGAAGAAGGGGAAGACTGTGAATTTCTGAAAATGAGCTGGTTCGCAGCACCACGCATCATAAAAAACGCTGAGAATTCTTGAGAGGAAATTGTGGGGCAAAAGGAGGAAGTTAGCAAGAGACCCACAATTAGGAAAAACCATTTTTTATTTCTTAAATGAAAAAAAAATAACAAAACGAAAACGGTATATATGTATCAGCTTCAATGGGTTTGTTTACTAGAGACGGTGCAAAACGGGGAAGAAATATGGGAGGAGAGAGAAAATGGAACTGGACGTCGCAAAGATGACGGGTATTTAGGCGTGTTATTCTCTGTGAAACGCTCCACGGCCACGCCCTCTCAACACATTTTCCTTCCTTCCCTTTTGGCTGTTGGCCCCGCCATTTCTGATTTCCCATTCACTTCCATATCCATATCTGCGCCTTGATCCCTGCTTCATTATTTTAACATGTTGCTAGAAATTTCTCCTCCAAACACAAGACTTTTCATTGACATTGGCGTTGGAATTGAAAAGGGTATTTTAGAGTCGGTATTCAACATGTAAAGTTCCACAACGTGGATCACATACCATGATCTATGGCTTATATATAAACAGCATGATTTTCTCCGATAGATATGACCGATCATTTTCATTCCACTTCTTCGATATTTTTTCACTTTTTATTGTGCAGGTGGCATAATTCAGTTTCATGAATCGTTAAAATATTTCTACCTGGGTGATGACTTCTGAGCAATATTCACTTGTTCTATCAAATACACACACACACACTAGTCCTTTACAAATATTATGAAGGATGCAGTTTTATTAAGAGAAATTTCATCTTCACTTGCGTAAATATACTTTTACTTTTTTAACACCAGCTCAAACAAACACGTAATATCAAACATTATAATGCCCACAGATTTTACTCTTCCTATGGCCACCTATTGTGCAATAGTTCAATTGCAGTGAGAGATTGATTCCGACTTCGGTTAAAAAGATCAATTTTGTTTGTATTCCTTGGAACTCAGTGTTACTTGATCATTATTTTTTGATGAGATACAAGAACCAATGGAAGTGGGAGAAAAAAGCGTGACAATGTGAGAAAAACGCTTTAAACAATGTTTGACAGCAACGATTAGCTCAGTTTTGTTTCCATATTGGCTCATGGAAACAAAACTTAGAGCTAAAACATTTGACATACGCTAAGTATTTACTTGGTTCTTATGGTGGAAATATAAGAATCATTCAACCACTAGCTTGCTTGCCTGGATAACTAATAATACCAGTGATTTGTATTATTAATCATCATTTTTCACTTGCAAATAATACCGAACGCAGTGAAGAAAAATCTTAACGGCTATTAAACTCATTTATGGAACAAAATCAATTTCTACTCTTAACCACTTTCAAACAGTCATAACTAAAGTAATTCAACATGATTGATGATGCAATCTTTTAGACCGCAATGATAAACCCATATCAAATAAATAAATAAAAATGGCTATAAAGAAGATGAATTCTTGCGGATATACGACTTCAAAAACAAGATATACTCAACACGATATTGGAACTACAAGAGAAACCAGACATGTCTCGGTCCTAACCAGCAAAATTACTCCCCAGCATCAAAAACTCCTGAAAATTAGTCCCAGCCGGTGGCAGTCACTTCCCCAATTCCGGGGGTAGGAATTTGTTGGACTGGAGCTTGGGGAGGTGGCACAGTCTCACCCCATCCTCCTGCAATGAGCATTTCCATTAATCAGGATGCAAATAGATAATCTTCAACAAAAAAATTAAAATTCTGATAGAACAAGCACATGTGACCCTCATTTCATGACAGCATGATGTGTGATTGTTTTGCTGAGGCAGGGAGGAGTCAATTTCAAAAAGGAATTCAGGGAATGAACGGACCAAATTGCGAAAATTGGACACTCATGCAAGTAGCAGATTTGCAGACAAGTCGAAGAAAAGGAGACAATGAAACCCCCATTATGGGGAAGTAATCACAGTTCAATAAAGAAAAGTGAGGAAAAAAGAATCAATAATGCTAAACTTAGTCTAGAATCTAGAATTATCAGAGGAACTACCAATAAACCTTACACTAGAATTGTCAAAAAAAAACGTAGCTAAGTCAATGACATTACCAGCAGCATCTGCAGCCCAATTGACAGCAGGAGCTGCAGCAATAGGCGGCTGTGGGGCTGCCTCAGTCGTCCAGGTCTGATCAATGGCAGCAGGCCACTGGTCATCAGTAGCAACGCCGGGAGCATTGAAGTCTGTATTAGCATATTCTGGAGCAACAGGCGCTTCATCTTCCTCTTGTTGCTTGGTCTCCTCAGGTTCTCTATAGAAGAACAAGTCCACCTACACAAGAAAAGATTGAGATAACCTGTGTAAAGAACTTCAAGCAAACTCCTGATAAGATTAGTTTCTTCAAGAAAATCATAAAATTAGAGGCCTTTTGACACGGATTTCATTGGCAATGAATAATCCTACTGAATAGCACAAGGCATTCACAGTACAGAATCATAATAACAACTTGCATATACCTTAGCTATAAAACAACCAATTTGGCATCTCTGCACTTAACTCTTCCTCTATTCCTCTCCTTTTCTCTTAATTAATATAAAGTAGAAATTAAATTCTAACACTCTAGATTTATCTCTATTGCTAATCATTTGAAAAGTATAGAAAGTATGGAGGAAAGGGAGAGAGAATCATGAATTATAACACAAATACCATAGAATTAAAGCATAGGATCGGCAAATAATTACCATAACTTCCCACTTAAGCCCTGGACGAATAGTTCCCCTCATCTGCAGAACCATCCTTGCCAATAGCCAAAAGAGGCAACCTATGCTGTGCTTTCCCTTATTATTGGCAGGAATACCGATGTCAACATATCTCATGGGAGAGTCAGTGTCACAGAAAGCAATAGTTGGTATATTTCCAAGTGCAGCTTCCATAATGGGCTGCAAATAATAAAAATGCCAGCAAAGCAAGCAAAATTATTAAAAGAAATCAATTAGAAATTACGTCAAACCTGAAACCCAGCAAGAAAACTGTAAAAAACTTTTTACCCCATTCCAACCACACAACTCTCACTCTGAAGAGTTATTACCTGATGATCTGTTCTTGGATCAGTCAGAATGAGAAGGCGAGGCTCACTAAAGGATGTTTGGAGCTGGTTAGTGAATGTTCCAGGAGTATGCCTTCCAGCAAGAGCATGAGCACCCGTGTATTGAGCAAACTTGAGAACTGCTCTCTGACCATAAGGCCTGGCAGACTGAACAATAATGTCCTTAGAGTTCTCAATGGCAACAATAACCCTAGCAGCAAGCTGGAGCTTTTCCCAAGTCTTCCCAAGGTTGATTATGTAAATACCTGGCAACAAGAAGGACTAAAATCAACAAAACTTTGAATGGATCCATCGTGGTAGTAGAATAAGCTAAATTGCCGGCAATAGACAAAAGCAAGCACCACACACACGAGATGTATCAAAACATTCAAATTTAGAACTTGTAAAGAAAATGAATAAAGCAGCATGAACACATATCAAGTAAATTTGTCACACCGTGAGTTAATAATCAATATCAAAATCATGTGCAACCCAACCGCTCACTATTCTTTTTGCAACAGGGGTAATATCAAAGCTACAAAACAATACAAATGAAGCCTGCCCATAAAAATGCACGATTAAATGAATGTTAAAAATCGGGAAATGTCTGTATGGTCATCAGAAAAAGCACAGATCTTAGGCTATTTATTAGTTATTCTAGATTTGTAGCGAAAAACGCATAGAACTTTCGCTGATCATACTGAAGCAACTTACAATTTACAAGTCTAAGTTGACGTTACAAACCCACACTTTCCCTTTCACATTGGCCCAAAAATATATCATGGAAATAATACATAGAACAATATGCATTCAGGAAAGTAAACGATGAGCGTATTGGAAGTGTACTGTAACATAAAACTTGGATGACTGAGATGAGTTATTCCTTTCTGTTTTTTGGGCTGGCCAAAAATGATTCATACAAAAATAGGTGAAGGAGATCTTGGAATGCAACACTCACCATCGTTGCGGCGCTTGAAGACATACCGCTCCATTTGAAAGTTACAATTTTTTGTCCCAAGATGAACCTCCGCGGCCAACATCATCTGAATGTCAGCCTCCTTCTGGGATAATTGGCGCGGCGTCACGGCGGTTGTAGTAGTAGTGGCTGCCATGATTCAGAGAAGTTTCCGATGCTCTCAACTCAAAAGCCTAAGCTTTCAATTGAGACGCAGAATGAAGTAGGCAGACACAACGAGAAGCCGCGCATATCAGGTTTGCAGGGCTTTTATGCGTTTTACCCGGAGAGACGATAGGGAAACCCTAATTTTTCTAAATGGCATAAAGCCCTTCAATTTGGGCCTTACCGCCCCCAAAATGTTAACACTTGTTTGATAAAAAGGCCTTATATTTTTTTTTTATACAAGGTGAGGGGGGAGGGGGATCAAACAAAAAAACAAAAAGGCCTTATATGTTTTCTTTTTCATTTTCATCGGAGGGCCCAACATCTTTTCATGTGGTGTTGTTATTCTTGAATTTTTGTAATGTAGTTTGTTGTTGTTGTTTTTTATAAAAGCTACTATCGGTCTTATAATTATAAGACCGGTTTGACTTTTTTTGAAAAAATTAAGAAAGCTAAATAAGTTATTTAATTATATCATATGTTATGTATCCTTAGATAATATATTAGTTCATTAGTTAAACTAATTAGTTTGGAGAAAAAAAATATAAATATAAATACTCTAAAATAATTTAATCAACTTCCTTAATATCTCCAAAAAAGTTGACTTGATCTTATAATTAGGATTAGAGGGAGTATATCCTATCATCTTAAGGTTAGATTTAACGCTTTTTTGCCTATTAATTGGCACTTTTATCATTTTAAAGATTCAAGTAATCTTGTAGCATGTACAATACTCCATTTCGTTATTATTATAAGGCACCAACTAGCAATTGTATTTGATCATTTTTATAAGGAACTTATTTGTTTCCAAAGCACATTAATTCTTTTTTTTTTCTATGTATGCCCATGATGAATAAGGGTAGTAGGTAAGAGTAATAATTAATATAATATTCGAGTTTAGTACAACTAGTAGGGGCAATATTGGAAGTTACTTAAATTGTAGGACAACTTTATTGTATTTAACTGTTTTTATTGGTTTGTGAGAATTGTTAATTGACGTATTATAATAAGAACCAGAGGGAGGACAATTATATTGTGAATTTGAGCTGTTAAAATATATTATAAGATTCTTATAGTACTTCTCATCAAGATATAATGATGATAAACAAGTTATAAAACACTTATTATGTTTTAACTTGAGGTAAAACATAACGATGACATCAACATTTTCCAAGTTTTCTGACGCGCATGAGGCTTCACATTACACCAACTCTTGTAATGGTTCTTGTGATATTATATGCTTGTCCCGAAGAGTAAGTTACTAATTAGACTTGTTGATAGGTTCTTGATCAAAAGGACATGTTGATTTAGGAATTAATATTTAATAGTGAACTATTTGTTTATTCCAAGTGTTACGGATCCATATAAGACCCATTAGTGAAGCGGCCCAATAACAGACAGATCTATCATAATCACCAACGGATCAGATAAGATCATAATCAACCTACAAGAGATAATCAAGGGAAATCTCTATCACAAATAGAGGGTCTATGAGCCCAAGACCAACAGGTACACTCTATAAATAGGAGTTAAACTCTAAAGGCACACAGATTCTACTTTCTCTGGCTATTTACAATTCAACCATCACAGAGCACACACACCACCCCCTATGGCTAAACGCCTCCAGTATCATCAAATTACGTGGACTTTGATCCCTCTACAGGGTATGTAGGCCCTAGGCATTGTTCCTAGGTCAAATCCGAAACACTCAATATCAACATACTAGTCCATTAGGGCTAGACATTTGTGTTCTATACCAGAACACCAAGTTTGAATTTATTTTGGTGAGGGTAATTACTAAATTTCAGATATGATTTTTTGGGATCCTTTTTTACAGACTTTAGGATCTCTAGTCATTACTTACTGAGTTACCTTTTGTGTTGTTTTTGTTGTTATTTTGCCAACTTACTTTACTTCCTCAGGTCCTTATTATAAGGCACCAACTTGTAAATTTATTTAGTCCTTTTTATAAGGCACTTGCTTGTTCCCAATGAGCATTAATTATTCTTTTCCATGTATGCCCCTAATAAATAAGATTAGTGAGTGAGAATAATAATTAATATGATATTAGAGTTTAATGCAATTAGTAAGGGTAATATTGGAAGTTACTTAAATTATAAGCTAACTTTATTGACTTTAACTGTTTTTATTGGTTTGTGAAAATTGTTAGTTGATGTCTTATAATAAGAACCAAGGGAGTAATACTTTTGTCATGTTTAACCAACTTGGTGAGCCAAACCAAAATGAAGTAATTTTTTTCTCTGCCAAGATATCGCAAAAGACCAAAACAAAAACACTACAAAATTACAAGACAACAGATATCTTTAATGAGCAGCTCCTTGATTACTCTAGCTATAAATACATGCCATAGACCAATCTTTAAAACATTCTTTCTTGTTCATACTCTCTCACAATACAGGTCTGGTAAATTAAGCAAGGCACAGAGACATTTCCTCCATTTGTGTGCAATAAGTTATCACCACGGAACAAATTTCAAGATCAGATAGCAGATAATCGTAACCGGCAAAAACAAAGCTGTTGTGATGATGATCCTGAGAAAAAAATCAAACTAACATCATTAATTCTGCTATTTTTTCTACATGATTATTAATTAATGAAAGTCTCCAGAAACTAGCTTACGTTGTGCTGAATATCTCAGGATGCACATTGTATTGCTTTGCAAACACAAAACAAACTATTGACAAGGGAAGAGCAGCCTGCATCGCCCAAAAAACAAAAACATCATTCACCCAAATTATGGCTTATTGTGGTAACCTTTAGATATTATGACTTAACCATTTATATTAACAAAGGTTAAATGTCTATACTAAATCATTATATGTGTGTGTTATGACTTATGAACACAAGTCCAAAGGAATAGTCCATCCCAAAATACTAGCATATCGGGGAACGAGAGATGCCAACTTCCGCAACAGTTCCACACCACAATACTTCATTTGGCCTCCTATCAATTATATTCTCCGTGAGTTACCCTTTACAAGGTGTCATCAAGCGCTCTCACACAAAGATTAGCCTGTTTGGAGTGTGAGCTCCTTGAACTTATAAACCACATTTTACTTGTGAGACTCCACTTATGTTAGCTTTGTAACAAAGTAAATAAGGAAAGGGTGTTCTTAGTATTGTTACCTGGACAGTTGCTGTATGAAATACAACTCCATGAAGACCAACAGCAACAGATGTTGCAGCCATCACTGCTGGGCCCAGTATTAGCCTCACGGCTGTACATTTCACCAACGTGGATATTTTAATGGATATGATCTTGGGTTGAAGAGCTATGAACAAACCTAATTACACAGGAAATGATAGATCATCAATTTATTTCCAACTGGTGGCCAAGATATCAGATAGTTGTATCTTAGAAAGTTGATGGCTGACATGGACTGATACCTAAACTGAACATTGCCATTCCTATTCCTGTTTTAGATATGATTGTAATGGACCCTTTAATAAGCGCCGGCATTTCAAAGTTGAACCTGTACATGATAGTCATAATATAATCACTATTTATTAACTACACTATGAAAAGTCATGTGACTGTAATAAAGATTTGTGGAGTACCTGAATGCTATGAGGGACCATATAAGGCCTACAACACTGGCATATGTGTTAGGGTTTCTAATTAGTTTTCTCCACACTGTGATTATGATGAGCCTTGCTACAACACCTCCTGGGGGACTCTCCTTTGCTTTATCCTGGTTAATCATACAAGAACTAGAAGCACCCAAAAAAAAGTTCAGATAGGTAAATATATATAACCATGGAAGAACAGCTTATGATTGGAATTCAATGGTGATGAATATTCATTCACTCACCCATTTGATTCTGTTTCCATATGATGATGATGATGAGAAGGCTCAGAATCTTCAGTTGTGGCCTCAACATCAAAAGATGAATCTGCTACTCTACTGGTGTTAGATCTCTGTCTATTATAATACCCTTCTAAATGACCAAGAGATTGACTACTTCCTGATCTTCTTGAAGAGAACTGTCTAGGAAACGAACTCATAGCCCATAAGTTGAGTTCATCTGCGGATTCCACTGAACGAAAACTACCCATAGAAATCCCAGATGATGCAGATCTCACCACCACATGTAACCTTCCATCAGCACCAACTTCAGCATCAGTCTCTAACTGTTCAATGTCACTGAAGGAAGCCACATCTGATTCAACTCTCACAGATCCAATGGACTTAGCATTGGTGGAGAATTTCTCTGCAATGAGGATGCTAGCTGCTCTATATTCATACAAGGCCAGATTCACATTCATCCATATTAGAGACTGAATCACCACAAGTTGAACCAGTAAAGAATATGAGCTATCTCCATACATGGATTGAACAAGAGGCAGTCCAACAAGAAGTGTGTTTGAGAGGGTCGATAGGCCAAAGAGTGTGATTACCCAGTCAAAGCTACCATATTTGCTCATAGTTTTCCATAGGATCAGTGGGACAAAAATGACGACCTTCTGAAGAACATCAGCAGCAATGGCTTTGAAGTTCATGGTATATGGGTTATTAGCAGAGAGAATGTCGAGAACAAGAACAGGAACCGCGAAATTACTCACATAGCTGTTGATTCCTGAGCATTGTTCTGGGTTTAAGACCCTCCACCATCTAACTGAGATATAGCCTAAGCCAATAGCAACATACAAGGGAACAACTGCCCCAAGAACTGCAAGCAAATCTATAATCATCCTACAGTTTGAGCAAATAGCTAGAAGAAAATTGGGTTGAGGGTGAAGGAAACAGAAGAGAAGAAGATGAAATTCTGAAGTTTTCTTTTTTGTGCAAGTGAATACAATCCAATTTGTAGGCATAAATAGAGGCAGTAGCAGCCATGGTTGCGGACTTGGGGTGACTAGGTTCATAAGTTGATTCTGCATTCCGATCAATGTGTATGGAAGGAAATATGGATGATTTCAAGTTTAAATGGTGAACTGAATCCACGTGGATCTTCTATGCATGTGGATTAATTAGAAAGAAAGAAACAATGCTCCTAAATTGTTGAATCATTTGCTCATAAGGGTGGTGCATCAGATAATTCTAGAATTATGATAGACATCTATACCCAATTAATCTATAGATTCAGTTCAGGAACCAAAAGATTTAATTCACTCTATAGCTTTCAATTTTCGTATATTTAAAATGTCCAAGACTATTAATTACCTCTCGTCCTTAATATAAGAGTTGGTTAACTAATTTGGATAAATTAAGAATATTAATTACGTCAATTATTTGTAAATAAACATATATTGATTTTTCTAAAATATCATCAACTACCCTTAGATAAAAACTTTTTAATGTGTGCAATAAATAGAAATATTTTAGGAAAAAATTATAAAATTAAAAGATAAAGTGAATTGAAGTCTTATATTTAAGTCCAAATCCAATCTTAAACTAGCTCTTATATTAAAACTATAGGAGGAGAAAAATCAAGTTATATGAAGATAGATGATTGAGATTGCAAACAAAATCTTTTTTTATTTTTTCCGGTTGCCCATCCGGTATCCCGAGCTTTGCCCTAACTAATCCAGATCCGACCCGGGTCACGTACCTAATTATGGTGGGTGAGTCTCCCAGCGGGGATTTTTTGCATTCACAAGATTCAAACTCAAAACCTTACTTAAACGACACAAACCGCTTACCACTTATGCCAAACCCGTTGGTTACAAACAAAATCTTTTACTGCGCACGTTTTGCTAACAAGCACTAAAATAGATGCATGTATGATACATGATGCATCCCATATAATGTACTTGTAACACGTACGTAGATTATAATGACTCTGAACTTGTTTTGTATACCTATTTGGTAATTAGTAATTGCGTGGTATTGAAATTTGAAATCGAACACTGTATTTAACAAAAATATATTAATTATCAATAAAAATATAATACAATTTAAAACTACAACTTTAAATTCATATTAAATGTCAAATTTATTTTCCATTAGTATGTCGTCTAGTCGTTGTACGTGTCTCCATATTTTTTTGGAACATACAACAATTCTCTTTTTCTTTTTGGGTACAATTCATGTGTTTTTCATTTGTTATATTAAGATTTAAGAAGCTTTTAATGATTACCTTCTATTTGAACCTGTCTCACCCATCGCCGTACCTAACTCAAGGTGGTTTACAAAACTATAGTTCACTGTTCTGGCAGTTAATTGCATTTGAAATGAAATCGTAGGGACTTGACATTCCTCTTATAGTCTTATGGATCCAGTTGAGGTCCTCTATAGCTTCTCATCCACTGTCATTCTCTTTTTTAATGTTACGTCGTTTTGACGCAAAATGATACATGGTCCCTTTTTCTTTCTTTTTAAATATTTAGGGTACTAAAAGATACTTTAGGATACTAATCGGTACTAGAAAAAAAAACTTCATGATCTTGAAAAATTATTTTAGAATCTTGAAATTTTTCAAGATCATGAAGTATTTTTTTTAAATACTAGCCAGTATCCTTAGTCAGTATCCTAAAGTATTTTTTAGTACCAATCAGTACTCTGAAATATTTTTTCAACATCCTAAAATAATTTTTCAAGATCATAAAGTACCCGTCAGTATTTTTTCAATACCGGTCAGTATCCTGAAGTATCTTTTTAATACCTTGAATATTAAAAAAAAACGAGGGACCAAGTATCATTTTGTGTCAAAACGACGCATTATTAAAGAAGAGAATGACAGTTGTTGGGAAGCGTAGAGGACCTCAGCCGGATCCTCCTCTTATATCCTTTATCATCATTTTTCCTTTTTTAATATTGAATTAAGATTTTAACAGTCCTTTTTTACCATCCTTTTCCCTTTTGATAATATTTTTATCATATGATAAATCTGAACCGTTGAAATCTTAACCTAATGGTAAAAAAGGAAAATAGAGGAAAAAGGATGATAATGGATATGGGAGGAAAGCCAAATCCAAATCGTATTATACTGATTTCATATAATATTTAAGAAAATGATTGTTTAGAAGAAAAGTCGCTGAAATTAAAAAATCCACATTAAAAGTATTTATTACCGGCAAGTACATGAAACTTGTTTAAAATCTAGTCATTGAGCCGATGTATGTTTTTTTCAACTGGATGCAACCTTTTCTTCAACTGAATGTGATATATTTTCGGTTTTGCAAAATGAAAGATTTTTACACATTGAAAATATGTTACACTTACACATAGCTAAACAAAACTTGTGTCCACTAAAAATTAGTTGTACACATCCTATCTCATAGCTTAAATGGAAGGCATCCACACATAATTAAAAAATATATTACATATCAGAGAAGTTTTATTTGGGGGATGGTGATGGAGTAAGGAAGATGCATGCAGTTAGTTGGGAGGGTTTGTGCACTGAGAAAAAATATGGTGGTTATGGACTGAAACGTTTTGAGTACTATGAATGAAGCGCTTTTAGATAAGGTTGCTTGGAATGTTATTTCCAAGCCATCCAATTTGTGTTCCAAGGTGCTAAGTGGGAAGTATAGTAGAAACAAGAATTTAACGACTGAAGCTAGTAGTAAGCAATCAGATTCAGAGTTGTGGAAAAATCTTGTTAAGATATGGCCAAAGGTGCTGGAGAATGTTTGTTGGAATGTGGGGAATGGGGAGGATGTTCGTTTCTGGACTGATAAATGGGTTGATAAAGGAAAAAGACTGTTTGAGGTGTGTCCTAGGCAGTTGAGAGTGGCAGATGAGAATATGAGGGTCTATGAGTTGGTTAATGAACAGGGTCATTGGGATCTGGAAAGTGTCAATGGTTTGATCAATGAAGCAGCAAAGGAATATATTTTGGCGGTACCACCTCCGAGTATTTCTAGGGGTGAAGATTTCATCAAATGGAAATCTAGCCTTGACAACAAATATATAACAACAGACATGTATTGCATATTGAGTGATGTTCAGGGAGAAAGGGATATGCAGTGGAACAAGGTTTGGAAGTGGAAGGATCCAAGACGCATTCAGGTGTTTCTATTGCTAGCGATGACGGGGAAGCTCCTAATAGGGGAAAGGAGACACCAACTGATGGAGGGAAGCCTGAAGTGCTGCAGGTGTGAGGATCATGTAGAAACTCTTATGCATGTGTTGAAGGAGTGTTGGGTGGCGTCGAATTTGTGACAAGAACTGCATGATGGAAGAGCTAGAAATGAGTTTAAAGATCTAGAGGGGAAGGACTAGTTTTTATGGAACTTAAAGAGAGATGATAAGGTTGTTGGCTGCTATGGCAATGGCGGAATCGGGAGCTTTTTGAGGAAGGGCTCAAATTGCCAAGTGACTTAGGAGTGATTGTGAGAAGGTATGTGCAGGAAATTAAGACTACAAGAGTAGATTTTGGGAGGATCATTAAGTCTAAAGAGGAGCTGCTAATCAGGTGGAACCCACCAAGAATGGGATGGACTAAAATCAATGTTGATGGGGCTGCTAAAGGGAAACAGGTCTTGCTGGATGTGGGGGGCTTCTTAGAGGATGCAATGGTGAGTGGGTTCACTCGGAAACTAGGAAGATGTTTTGCTGTGTTAGCTGAATTATGGGGAGTGCTTACTGGGCTTAAATTAGCAGCTGAACTCCAGATTCAATGTGTTGAGGTGGAAAGTGATTCTTCCACGGTGGTCTCAATGTTGCATAAGATGCAGGAGGAAGAGCCTGAGGGCTCCAGCATTCTGAATGATATCTGCACATGAATTGCCTTCACTATATACTTGACTTTCCACTACCTTAGAGAACTTCATCAATATCAGGCATGCCTTAGCTAATCTGAGTTTTAGTCAGGATGTGGTGTATGTTGTTTTTTCTGCACCCCTATTGGTATTCGTAGTTACTTGTATAGTAATGGTGTGGGAAACTCCTACCCACAATATGTAGTGATACAGGAACAGGGTTTTTCTGGTTTTTTTTGGTTGGGCTTTGCCCTGTATGAATATAAATATATATATATATATTATATTACATAAAATTGAAGATACATTGCACTCATTCAAAGATTTGAGTTTTATAACAAATTTTTGAATACTTTCCATGGCACAAAAATATTTTAACGGGAATTTTTCAGCAATTTTTTCTTATTGAAAGTTGAAACTGTTCAGTAATGATCTGATATCAACCCATGGCGATTTAGCAGCAAATGATCAACGTTGAAAGACGACGACGGCTTATTGAGTAGGCAAACATCAGCAGGAAGGTTTCCCGCGTCAAAGGGACAGAAAATCGAAAAACGCGGGAAGCTTCTTCTCCCTCCATGCAAATCCGATCCTCCTCCTAATTATAGCTCTTTCTAATTCAATCCCACCTTCTTCCTCTTCTCTTTCCCCCAATTCATTTTATTCACATTTCACCACTTCAATTCATTCGTTTCCCACTTTCACTTTGCATCAAAGCTTAACATGAGATCCACACTTCACTCCAATCCCTTCCTCCTCTCCTTCCTCTTCACCCTCATTCTTCTCTACGCCTCTGCCTCCGCCGACGATGATGCACCGTCGGAGTGTGAGTCCGATCCGGAGCCGTTCAGCCTCGAATTGGTGCACCGCCACGATCCTCGTATACCGGGGAATGAAAACGTCAAGCTCGATAAACACGAAGTCGTCAGAAACCGAGCTCTTATAGACCTGCATCGAAGGGGCTTGAGTATGGTTCAGATGCCGATACGCACCGGTTTGGATTACTCCATGTACGGTTACTTGGTGCAACTCAGGGTCGGAACGCCGCCGCAGAATTTCTGGATGATCGCTGATATCGGTAGCGAGTTGGCTTGGATCCGATGCAACGACAAATTAGTCACAAACCACGGCGATGGTTCCAAGGGTTTTTCCCGAAAGATGTCCAAGACCTATAAACAGTTGACATGTGGAGATCCGGAATGCAAGAGTGATGATATGATCGACCTCGGTGCTGACGAATGTCGCCATCAAAATGAAAATTGCACCTACACGTACATGTAAGCTGCACGACTTGATCATATTTTTCAGAACTATAAACACATTCCCCTGTATGTGTTTCGAGCAGGGGTGGGCTGTAGATACAGAGGTTGAGTTAAAACAAAACGTAATTTAACCGTTTGAGCTAGTTTGGACCAAAGTTCGATCAAAATCAATGTAATGATCACTATTGCTTACTTACATAATCTTTTGCTGTTCTAGACATTGCGTGAGAATTTCTTACAGAACTCGTATTTGGCTTTAAACAGGTATGCACATGGTACTATTGCATATGGCGACTTTGGTACAGACGTGGTGACGCTCGGCCTGACTAAAAGGGAAAAGAAGGGAACAATAGATGGAATGATGATTGGGTGTACTACAGAAATGGAATTTGGTTCTGATGACGAAGGTGATAGCTTCAGATTTACAGATGGTATCTTAGGATTAAGCTATGCACCAAACTCGTTCATGTACAGAGCAATCAAGCAGCATGGTAACAAGTTCTCGTACTGTCTCATGGACCATCAACTCCACAAGAACTCCACCAACTTTATAACTTTTGGTTCATACGAGACAATTCAGACTCAAAAAGCCACCTTATCTGTCCCAATGAAACAAACCAAACTGATTGTCACAACAGAAGGAGAATACGGTGTCCAACTTGAAGGCATCTCCATTGGAGGCCAAATGCTGCAGCTCCCAGCAGAGCTCTGGGATTTCAAAGCTGGCGGGGGCGTGGCATTGGACACAGGAACAAGCTTGACGGCTCTGGCCATGCCTGCTTTCCAAATGATTGGTCAAGCGATTATAAAGGCTTTAGCACCAAAATATAAGACCCGAGTTGGGAATTCTACTGAATTGGGGTTCTGTTTTGTTGCTGGGGACAAAGAGGATTATCAAAAAGATGTCCCAAAACTGGGCTTCCATTTTGCTGATGGGACTGTTTTTGAGCCTCCTGTGAATAACTACGTGCTTAACATCCGTCCCAATTTGCAATGCCTTGGTATGATGCCAATAACTAGGGGAAGTGAAAAGGGTGGATTAATAGGAAACATCATGCAACAGTTCCATCTCTGGGAATTTGACTTGTCCTCCATGACAGTGGGCTTTGCTCCCTCTCAGTGCACCTCTTAATTATTGAGTTAACGCTCCCAAGTGCTTTTCTTCTTTTTCTCCTGTTTTTTGGGACATTAAACATAGAATAGAGTGAGTTTAAGATATTTGTTCACACATGTTTTTAGTTTAATTACACAATTTTCCCCAATTTTGGATGTAACCTTTTTTTATTTTCAAAATTTGAGAATAAATTCTGTGGAACTTTTAAATCTGTGTATGCGCAATCAATTTCCCTGTAGCTAGCTGGAATGTATAAGTTGACCAATAAAACCATGACATGCATATTAAGAGACTATCATTTATTTGTATATGAATTACAGTTAAAAAAATTAATTGCAATTAAATTCAAATTTCAATAAGATCAATGGCTCAAAGTTCAAACAATTAAACTTTGAAAAATTGATAACCACACTTCTTCACCTTTTTTGTCCTTTTTCTTTTTTGGTGAGTCCCCTTTTGACTTTAAGTGGAACATCTGGGACGAGGCTTTTTTAAGATATAGAGGATGAAAACAAGTCATAATGATAGACATTTGAGGAACAACTGCGCACTATGACCTATAGATTAAGGCAATAAATGTGTGTTTTGCATACATGAGTTGAATGAGTAACAGTCAATTCTTTTGCTACAAAGTTTTATTGAGGAAAAATTACAGAGAAAATTAAGATCTTACATTTAATTAAAACTAAATCAAATCTCTCAACTAGCTCACACATTTAAATGTGAGAGGAAGAATTATATTATACTTCTTTCTTATTTTTTTTAGTATAACTATTTGGTTGAAATGTATTGCTTTTACTTCGACAAAATTGTATATTTTAAAGTATTAATACTAATATTATAATTTGAAGGTGAAAAATGCTAATACTAAAGCTATTATAAAGTAAAAGGGTTTAAGGCATTTTCCTATTTTTTTTTTTTTTTGCTAAAAAATTTTTAGGAAAGGGGTTGGGTTCACCCACAATCCAAGGGCAGGGCGCTTGGAGCCCAGTCCACAGGGTATACTGGACAAAGAGTACACATGTCTCTACCTCTACCAGCGTTTCCACTGCTTCCTAGACCCTTAGGATGCCTCCCCCAGCGCCTTGACCAACGCAGGGATCGAACCCCCTCTCTTGCGGTGAGGAAGTCCGACCCCTTCGCCAGTTGAACCCAAGAACGGGGGGTATTTTCCAATCTATTAAGCTCAAGGACCAAACCTCAGACTCATGACCCTCTCTTCATTGGGCCATCAGAATGAAACAGGTACAATGTCAGTAGGATGGGCTCTTAAGTACTTCTCGCGGCCTGTAGGACAAACTAAGCATCCACCGACAACATGAGTTGGGCCTAGAAAGGTTAGTCTATCACAATGTGATAAATCAATATTTAAATTTCTGCTGCAATGTGAGTTGGCATAGATGGTAAGGAGTCTAGGACTAGGCCCTTGGGTCGTGGGTTCGATTCCCTCTGCCGTCTCTGAGACTCCTTTAGTAGGCAATCTCGTAAGTCCCCAGTAAGTGCTCATAGAGGCCGTGCCCTGGCCTTGGTGGGGGACTGATGCCGAACCCCTCCAAAACTTTCTCCTTTCAAAAAAAAAAAAAAAGATTTAAATTTCTGCTGAGAGAGGTGAACAACAGTGCCTCGAATATGATTGTCTCCAATAAAAGAATATCTATATTTAGGGGAAACATCCCCTAAAAAAATACAAAAAGAACAAACTATTTCAAAAATATCTATATTTTAAAGTATTAATACTAAAATTCAGGGTTCGAATAATTTTTAGAAAGTTGGATTTAACAAGATTGGAGAAGTGATAGTATAAAATTTTAATAAAAATAAGATGTAAAATAAAAGAATAGAAAAAATTAATTAAAAACTTTCAACATTACTTCTCTAATTGTTTTAAACCCAATTCATAAAAAATTTCTCTCACAACTTCTACCTTCAAAACCCTTCATACCAAACAACCTTTACTTTTTCTTTGTGAAAAGCAAAGAAAAAGAACAAAATGAAAACCCTGTTGATAAATCATATAACGCAGGTAGACAGAAGAGGGGGTGATGATTTGATCAGATTCATCGATTGGCATTTGTATAAAATAAAAAGAAACTAATAAACGGGAAAAAAGCAGAGAATAATGGAGAATCCCATTTAATGCAATGAATATTTAATTATCCAAAATGGGTTGATTTTCATTGTCAAGAAAGTTGTACACGTGGCTTGCGCCTGAAGGTTCGTCGTGGCAGATCATGGTTTATGTATTCGGTGACAACAAGATGGAAAATATTGCCCAAAAAACCAAAGAAAAATAGAAAATGAAAAAGATAAATTTGAACGCACAAGGGGGTGGATCGTGAATTATAACGAGTAATATAATGATTAAGTCGTAAGAAATGTCCTTAATGTTACTCCATTCTGTTTTAATTATAAGACTAAGTAAACTACCTACGGAGTTGACACAAGTGGTAAGTGGTTTGTGTCGCTTAAATAAGGTCTCGAGTTCGAGCCTTGTGAATACAAAACCCCCGTTGGGAGACTCTCCCACCATAGCTAGATGCGTGACACGGATCGGATTCGAATTAGTTGGGGCGAAGCTCTAGTGGCAACCAAAAAAAATTTATAAAACTAAGTTGAATTTTTTGAAAAGATTAAAAAAATTAATTAAATTATTTTAGAGTAGTTAGTTTGACTAATAAATTAATTATTTAAAATATATATAACATATGATATAATTAAATAATTTATTTAACTTTCTTAATTTTTGAAAAAAAAAAAGTCAACATGGATCTTTTTAGTAAGATGGAGGGGTATTAAGTTTGAAGGCTTCGTGGATTGTATGGAAAATTACATTGAGTCATATGAATACTATTTATACATATGAAATGAGAATAATAAAGGTGGAAACTTAGTCCAATTGGATCCTTCTAGATAGAATGATTATCAGATATGATAATCTCATATGAAAATATTTTATAAGTATTTATATTAAATCTTAAAAAAATAATTGTCAAATATTCAGTAATGTCAGGGCAGATTTGAATATTACGAATGATGAAAAAAAAATCATTATCATATTTAATTTTTCATAATTTTTTAACATAATTATTTTCCAGTTCTTTGGAATGTTTTTTGTTGGCAAACGAAAAACTTTGGATTTTTAAAGATAAGCAAGAGAGAGAAAAAAAAAAAGTGACCGCCACACGAATTGGCCACGGAAATACCGATGAATGACCCACACATATAAATATAAAGGGGACACGAATACTTAGCGCATAAGCCATTGGGTGACTTTGACATTTCCGAAAAGGCTTGGACGTCTCTTCTACTGTCTTCCAGCGTCTTCTATTCAGTATTTATAATTTAGGAAAAACTGTAACCAGATTCTAATTAATTGAATTAATTACAATCAATCCCTTAAAATTGTCAAATTGCAGTAAAGTCCAAAGGAACTTGGGTGCTATTAATTCCACACGAGAAAATACAATATTACTATAATGATAAGTTTAGAGCATCCAATAATAAATTAAATGAAAACGAATGACAAGTTTAGGATAACCAGTGACAAACTACATATCAACAACATAAGTTTCATATTTAAATACTACATACATAAAAGATTGTTAATTGGATGTTGTTTTTATGATTTATGTTGTTATTTCATTAAGTGTGAGGGACGATTTGAATTTATGCTTGTTCTTATGGAGATTGAGTTATATTTTTGTGTGCTTAAATAAGGATAAATGGGAGAAATATAAAGTTTTATGTGTTGATAACCCTTTTTATGCAATTTTAAAACATGTTGTAAATACAGTGCTTTAAAGTTGTTAATGTTTCTCATGTAGTTGACAATAACAACTTTGTTCTGTATGATGTACGATGATAAAATGGAGAAGAAGGTGATTTGCAATATGTAGGGTTAACGTTAGAACAAAAACTATAAGGGAAGACATTATGTATGAAGAGTTGATAACTATTGTAGCATCAATTGTTAGAAAAAGAAAATACCGGAAGTACCATGAAATTCACATTGATCTTTGATGAACAACAATTTTTGTGGACCTTGTAGATATTAAAGGAGTACAGTAGAACATTTTATCAAATTCAATGGAGAAAATGATCACGTGTATGTAGAAGAGAACGTAGACGACAATATACAACCAACGAGGAATGATACAAGAGAAGAACAACATATGTGTGAGTTGCATTTACTTTTTAAATTAATATTTTATGTAGTTAGTTGTTGCTATATAACTTGTTACTACTGATTGCTTTAAACTTGTTATTATTGTTACTCTAAACTTGTTACTAGTTGCTTTAAATATTTTTATTAAATGCTTTAAATTTGTCATTTGGTGAAATTGTACTTCCACGTTTGGAATTAATAACACCTAAATCATTTGAGATTTCACCACAATTTGATGATTTCAAGGATCTTATTATAATTAATCCTGATAATTGGGATCTGATGGCAATTTTTCAATAATTGGGATGTTATTTGTATTAATGAATGATAAAATCACGAGGGCGTTTCAAATACACTGTTCCCAGTAGATTAATGAATCGATGGTACACTTTTTAGCTGCTATTTTGGATATTACGGATTATTCTTCTTTTTCTCCACTCTAGTATGGATTCCTAATTAACTTCCTGTATGTTTTGTTTTCTTGAAATTTAATAATGTTCAGCATAAATACTTTTATTTCTCATAACAAACTTGAAATTTGACTTCTTACCAAACAAACAAAACAAAACAACTTCATATTTTAATAAATAATTTAAAGCCATTTTTTAACTAGGTCGAAATAAATAATTTGAAGTCATCATTTTCTACGTGGTTGCCTCCATGATTAGCATCCAAATTTTGAATACTGTCTCAGTTTTTTATTACACATGCATGTTATATTAAAATGTCCATGAGAATCAATTCCTTCACGTAATCTTAGTATTATATATATATACATTCTTATTCCTCACCACCAATAATTGAATTCTTCTTTATATTTCTTTAAACAACTCCTTGTTCGATGCTCCTTCTAGCTATAACCAAGAAAAAATCAAATGTTTAAAATATTTGTTTGACCTGAATATATATAATATTATATTTGAGCATCTAGATATTGTGAGAAGGATCAATATGGTTGTCTCTTGTCCGGTTTCTCTCACATGTCACTTTCTCATTATCTCTAATTATCCTTTAATTGTGGCTGTCAGATGTTGATCCAACGACTTAAAAACGAAGTTTTCAAAATTTCAACAATACCGCATGCGATAAAAATTACCGCATGCGGTATTTTTGAAATTTTGAAAACTTCGTCTTTAAGTCGTTGGATCAACATCTGATGGCCACAATTAAAGGACAACCAGGGATAATGAGATATGGGATGATGAGAATATCCATTTCCAGTTGTCTCTACCGAACACTGATAGGAATGCATTTGACAGTTGGGAACCAAGGAAGCTTAATAATATACGCCTTCCATGAATTTTCCTTCATTATGATATTAATTAAAAAAGAATAAAATAGCATGGAAAGTTTCATAGAAACTTTCATGATTGAGATCCCCCTTTCATTGATGATTATAAAACCTGATCTGATTGATTAGTCATATATGTGAATTATATGTGGTAAGTTATACTGGTTTGTACATAAATATCTTAGCTACTCATATATTATTTTATGTAGATATTTCTCTTTTCAATATTATAAATGAATAATTGAATTATATCATTTTAATTTTAGTGGGGTTGATCGTAATTCAACTAGGGTTAAATTATTGGATTTTAGATCATGGCCACAAAGCAAATATGTGAAGTGTCTTTGTGTAACTTTTTCTTTCTGTCTTTCTTTTGAGCTCTCACGTTAATAAAGTAATTAAATTGAGTAAACAGGAATTATAGAAACAAGATAAGGTTGCGGTTTAGGTCAAGATTCCTTTCCCACTTATTTTTTATTTTTATTTTCAAAGAAAGAATTGAATATTAAAGGAATTGTATGTTCTTTGGTTCAGTTGGTGGTGTTGGCCTCCACTAGCCAGTAGTGAGATTTAGGATTTGGAACTCTTTCAAAAGCCAATAATTATAAGCCACTGATTTATCATGTGGGTCTCTCTCTGTGTGTGTGTGAGAGAGAGGGTACACTAGCACTTAGAAAATTAAAGAACTACTTCAGGAAAAAAAAAGAAAAAAGTAACCCATATTTTAAAGCGTTGAGATGCAAGTTTCCCTCATCCCCAGGGATGCACTACAACAAAAAATAATCAATCAGTAAAAAAAAAAAAAAAAACTTAACAATCTTTTGAAATATCAGACTAGGGGCTTATATACGTGTGTATGTTTATATTATACTGTCTTCGATCCTAATTATAAGATCGTGTTGTCTTTTTTTTTTTTGAGAAATTAAAGAAGTTAAATATGTTACTTAATCATATCATATGTTGTGTATCTTTAAATTATATATTAGTTAAACCAATTAGTTTGGAGAAAAAAATAAAAATATTTTAAAGTAATTTAATTAGCTTCATTAATTTCTTCAAAAAAGTTAACTTAGTCTTATAGTTAGGACTAGAGGGAGTACTATAATTTTTATTGGCGTGATATATCTCATGTAATAATTTACTCCCTCCAGTTTTTAAATATAAGACGTATTTGAAGAGTTGATATTGATTCTAAATATAAAACATATTTTTCATATTTGTTAATTTCCCCCCTTAATTTACCCATATCGATGTTTTCTTAAAAACAATCAATGAGAAGAGGAGCGAAGGAATTAAAAAAAGATAACTATGACGTTTTAAAAAATACATGTTATATTAACTAACTTAACTAATTTTATTAACCTAACTAAATTAGATAAATATATTTTATATTAAAAAAATAACATGGAGTGCCGTGTATGTGTGTTATAACTTATAAGGATTATTATGATTTCAACTTCCAAGCATTTCGTTACCTCAATCTATAATAAGCCCCATTAATGTTGTGCCCCATAAAAATTGAATCAAATTTTGTAAATAACATAATAAATATTCATTTCACTGATATTAAAAAAAAATCCATGGACAATATATAATTATGCCCAAGTTCGATCTTGAAACAAATTGTGCCATATGTGTATAATATATTAAAAATGTAAATTAGATTATTAAGAAATCTATATTGCTAATTAATTAATTGTAGATCGAATTAATTATTTTGTATTTTATAAGTAATTTTTATTTTTTTCCCCATAAAATGAGAGAGAAGGCTGGTCAATAAATGAAAGAAATGGTATCAAGAGGTTCTATATAAGTTATTTCTATTTTTCACAAAAAATAATTTTATTTCTATCTACAAATACAAATAGTAGTAATATAAAAAATAAAGAAAAAGAAGCGCCGTGTCGGTCGAAGCATTAGGGACGACTAACATATGCAAGTAACGTATCCTGGCAAATTATAGAAGAAATGTTTAATTATGTAATTATACATTACTTGTTCTGATACTAAATATACACAAAGGTTTTCTGAAATTAAATATATATAAGACCTCAATTTAGTTTGTCTTTTATTTTATTTTTTTTAAACTCTTCCTGTTAATTTCACATATTAAGATTTTTTTATTATAAGGAGAGTAGTTTTACATGTAAGTGATTTGAACATAAGGTTCTCAAACTCACAATGTAAACTCATATTGTAAACTTGAATCATAAATTAGTAAGAGTTTACGAGTTTACTTTCACTATTAAATATGTATTAATAGTGTATAATAAATAATTAAGATATAAAAAAATGACAATAATTTGATTTAAATATTTTTTAAATATAAATAATTGAAATTAAATCCATCAATATTTAAAATTTACCATATTTAACAAATAAATTTTTATAAAACTCATATATAAAGCTACTGAGCATGATTAAATAAAGAAAGTTAACAAGAGTTTAAGAGTGAGTTAACGCGATTTTATAAGCTATAAATGTAAAAATGGTAAATCTGATGTATTAACTCGTGAGTTTAACTGAATTTACAATGGTCACGAGCTTACCAGTGACTCAATTTGATTTGGTAAGTTAGAAACGTAATAAAGATAAACTCTGAGAGTTAATTTATGAGTTTGACAACAATGTTTCAACGAACATTCTACTTAAGTCAACCCACCTTTTTTTATTATTATAAGTAACATTTAACTAGTTTTATTTATATTTACAAGTTAATTATATATAGCTTGTACGTTTGGGAGAGGAGAAAGTGTAATACCCCTGATTAAAATAATAATAATTAATATGTGTACATATATAGAGAGAAATAATCTAAATTGATTTCTAGAGTTTCTCCTAGAATCTAGGCACAATAATTTGAAATTTAAAAAAAAAAAAAAAACAGTTAAGATCACATAATCGATCTCGATTAGACTAGATCACATAATGATTAGGGTTTAAGTGATAAATGCACATTCCAACAAAAGATAATAATAATATATAAAATATCTAGAAATTAATAATGTTTTTAGTATTAATTTATTAAATTACAATAATAAAATAGCTCAACCCATAGCTAAAACCCTAGATTTTAATTATAAATTTAGGTTTAGCCGCCTAAACCTAGGAAATGCTCGACTCTTTTTCTCTCGACTCTTTTCTCTGCTACGGCATCCTCCTCCCGCGCTCTCGGCAAAGCAGTTTTCTAGAAGACTAGCAAAAACGGAGACCAGGTAATCCTAATTCTCATATAGACTAGGGTAATTCCATGCGAATTCTGATAAGGTAGTTGAGGTCCTAGAAGTATTAGGATTGTTTTGCATGATGTATATATATTATATGTAACCCTAATCCTAGTAGGAATTAATATTAGATACGTTATAATTATCTTTTCTTCTTCTCGAATCACGTGTGAAGCTTCTGTGCGAAACGATTTCAAGTTGGGATTAAATGAATAAAGGTTGCCTCGATTTCCGTGCGCACTATAATATATGTTTGTTTTTGAATTGGAACTTGTATGTTTTTTTTTGTATTGAACCTGTACGTTTATTCAATTGAATCCATTTATTTAAGTTTTGGACTTATGTCATTGTAATAAATTAGCCTTGCATTTGTCCCAGTACAAGTGCGGCGGTAACACTTCCCAAGGATTTACTTGAAATTCAGTAATTATTTATAAAAACTATTGCAATTTTATATTATTATATTTGTTAGAAATTGGGGTGTTACAGAAATTATATGCAATAAGATCATGTATTGTTGCTGCCTAAAAATATATGATCATGAATTGTAGTTTGTATAAATCAAAGTCATCAATACCCTCAAAAACTTTTTTAATGTTTCATAGCTGAATCAAATAAATGAAATAATTTTTATGAAAACTAATTTTTTTACAATTAATTAAAATCTAAAAACTGCAAACATTCTCATCAAATTTAAAATCAAATAATGAGAAATTAAGTTCCTATTATAAGTCACTTCTAACTTATTATCACAAATCAAACAATAATATTTAAGTACTTAAGTCATTGAATATGTTTTAGATTGATGAAATTTTTTAAATTTACTCTTATTAAAAAATGTGTATCGAAAAAATCCTACGTTATACACTTTTTCTCACATCTTTTCTTTTCCTCTCTACATTTATTATATTCAATATGATAATAATTCTCTAAATGATTTATATTTATGACAACATTTCTTCTAGTAAGCAACTTAGAAGGGATTGGCTACGACAATTGTCAAACTCACGAGTTTAAGTAAAGTTTAAGTAAATTCATGATAAGAATGTAAACTCGGGTTGTGGATTTAAATCGTACAATCGTAAGAGTTTATATTTATTAATAAATAAGGGGTTAAAAGTATAAAATAAAATAATAAAATATAAAAATGACAATAATTTAATTTAAAAATATTGTAAATATGAATAATTGAAATTAAATTCATCAACATTTATAATTAATCATATTCAATAAATAAATTTATATGAAGTTTATATACAATAAAGTCATTGAACATGATCAAAATGAATAAAATATTATGAGTTTAAGAGTGAGTTGACATAATTTTGTAAGGTAAATGCGTAAAAACGATAAATTGGGTGTGTACACTTGTGGGTTTAACCGAGTTTATGACTTACACGAGTTTAAGTACAAACTGACTCGATTTTGTTTAGAGCTGGCAATCAGGGCCAGGGCCTAACAGGGCCGGCCCTCCAGGGCCTGAAGTAAGAAAAACCCCCGTTTTTCAAAGCCCGGCCCGAGAGCACCAGGTGGAAATTACTATTTCAAATTTTAACTTTTTTTTTTTTTTTTGTGTTTTTCAAAGAAATATAATTAGTAAATTACAACAATTAAAATTCTAATTTATCAACAAAATGAGTTGTCAAACATTTATATGCAAATGAAGAAGATGAATGCAATGCATAGATAGATGCATGAGACGCCCCTTGGTGCCTCAATAATTGCAACCTCTACAACACCACGGTGCTGCTTGTGGAGGGCACATTTGCACTTTTTCATTTCTAATCTCTTACCAATTAATGCTCTTACAACTCAATTCAAATTGCACTAATCCTATAATAAATGAATTAGAGAACCAGTCTCCTAATCGGCTGACCAAGAATTTTAGATGAATTGACTGGTGTTAGATTTTATATCCACCCCTAAGCCTGATTATTGTGTGCTTTAGTAACTCTATTTAATTGTGGATTAATGCCTGTTTTATTTAAATATTATGATATAGTTTGATCTTGAGTTGTTGTTAATTAAAAGCTAAATGCCTACAATATTATACTCTCTTTTGCCCTTTATATTGAAAAAAATAGATAATCTTTATTATAAAGTCGCCAAGTGAAATATCTCAGTTTCATTTTTAAATATTACCCGTATAGTTTGTTTGATGAATAAAATATACGCTTGAATAATAATTTAAAAAAAAACTAGATAAAGGAATAAGTGAAATGAGACATGTAATTAAGAAAGCAAGAAATAGAAGAACACATGAGAACACACGTGAAAAAAACTAGTTTCTTTTGCCCTTTATTTGAAGCCTATCCTAATATTCTAATGCATGGAATTTTTTTTAGGGTTACAACTTACTCCCCCCACGTCCCACTTCAACGTTTCTAAACAAACAAACAAAATTGACGGGCTTAACGGGCCGGCCCTGAGCCTTGCAGGGCCGGCCCGTAAAAGCCCTTGGCCCTGCAAGGCCAAACTTCACCTCTCTCCTCCATTTTTTAGGCCCGGCCCTTAAAGGGCCAGGGCTTAAACGGGCCGGCCCGACGGGCCTGGCCCGTTTTGCCGGTTCTAATTTTGTTAGTTAAAAACGTAAAATCGGTAAACTTAAAGAGTCAACTCGTGAGTTTAACAACAATCTTAGGTCATCTTATCTTCCCATCCTCTTCTCCATCTTAACATTTGGATTGAAATCTGAACGATTCAGATTTAATGTTTTATAGAAATATTCTTTTTAAATATTTTTAATAATTTAATATTTTTATAAAACATTAAATATAAACCGTTTAGATTTCAATCTAAAAGCTTAAATGAGGAAGATGATAAGAAGAAAAGATGACCATATCCCTACTTATAATAGGGACGAAAGTGGTGATAGTTGGTTCAAATGAATCCAATCCTTATTTTTATTTTGAGTTCAAAGTTCTGAGTCTGAAAAACGGGAAAATGGTTATTAACAGTGGTGTATGCTAGCCCCAACCGAGTCTATCGTCGTATGTTATGGACTGAGCTCTTTCGAATTAGTGAAACGGTGTCAGTGCCTTGGTGTATTGGGGGAGATTTTAATGCCACTTTGTTTGCGAATGAAAGACGATCCAATGCCACTTCTAAGCTTTCTGGAGACAGGGAATTTCTCAGTGGGTAGAAGACATGAATCTAATGGATATGGGGTTTGACGGTCCGAGTTTCACTTGGAAACGAGGAATCACTAAGCCCGATTGGATCGTATTCTTGCTACTGAAGAGTGGAATGCGAAGTTTACAGATGCTAAAATTCTCCACCTGCCTCTTTATAAATCTGATCACCGGCCCCTCCTGTTGAGAATGGATGGTTCGGCGTCCCATGATCGGATCCAGAGGCCTTTTAGATTTATTGCCTCATGGGTTTTGCATGAGAGCTTTAATGGGCTGGTTGAGAAAAAGTGGCGCTCCTCTGACGGGTGGGGGGAGAATATTGAGCGGTTCGCGCATGCTTGTAAACAGTGGAATAGGGAAGTGTTTGGAAATATCCAAAAGCGTAAGAATCATCTCCTCCGCCTACTGGATGGAGTAAACCGAGAACTATCCAGAGGGGGTAACCTCTTGCACCTAGAGGCTCTACAGGAGAAACTATGGACTGAGCTTGATGAGACTCTGACACAAGAAGCTTTGCTATGGGCACAGAAAGCTAGAGTGAACTGGTCTGTTGAAGGCGACCGGAATACGAGGTGGTTTCATATTCGTGCAAACAGTCGGAGGAAAAAGAATAGAATTGATGCCATATGCATTAATGATGGGGAATGGTGCTTTGAAGAACAGAGGATTAAATCCCATGCAACGGAATTCTTTTCAAAGTTGTTCGAGGAAGAGGTTAGTGATCGTTCGAAACTTGTATGTGATGTCTCCTACCCAAAGCTCCTGGAGATTCATGAACGAATCTGCGAAAGGGATATTGATGATGCAGAGATTAAGGAGGCCTTGTTCAGCATGGGGGCGCTTAAATCCCCGGGGCCTGATGGATTTAATGCCTTGTTTTTCAAAGACCGGTGGGGAATAGTGCGGTCGATGTGGTTAAATTTGTCAAGAAAGTCTTTAAGAATCCGGGCTGATTCGGGAAGTCAATGGAACCCATGTGGTTCTTATTCCAAAGAAGGACCATCCTGAGACCTTTAAAGACCTTAGGCCAATCAGTTTGTGTAACGTCATATACAAATTGGTCACCAAGGTAGTGGCTAATAGAATGAAAGGTCTGATGTCGCATGTTATCTCTCCAAACCAGTGTAGTTTTGTGCACAGTCGCTTGAGTTCGAGATAACATAATTGTGGCCCAAGAAGTGATTCATTCAATGCGAACTATGAGTGGGAAGAAAGGTTACATGGCTATCAAGATTGATCTCGAAAAGGCTTACGATAGGGTAAATTGGAAATTCCTGATGCAAGTGCCTTCATGAAATCAACATTCCCTAAACCTTATCCAGTCATAGAGCGGTGTGTTAGTATCGCGAGTTTGCAATTGTTATGGAATGGTAGTAAGGCAGAGCGCTTCAATTCTTCCCGTGGGATACGACAGGGTGACCCCCTCTCGCCCTACCTTTTCGTGGTATGTATTGAGAAATTAGCCCATATGATCGAAGAAAGAATGTCAAAAGGTGCATGGAAACCCATTAGGCTCACGAAGAAGGGCCCTCCGATTTCTCACTTGCTCTTTGCTGATGATATCATCCTATTCACCGAAGCGTCCATTCAACAAGCAGAGATGGTTCGGGAGTGTTTGGCGCAGTTCTGTGAGTGTTCGTGCCTCAAGGTAAATTCTTCTAAGACCGTGGTTTATTTTTCCAAGAATGTCAATCACATTAGGCGTTCGGAGCTCAGCTCTTCCCTAGAATTCACCCAAACAGCGGATCTTGGGAAGTATCTTGGGGTTCATCTCCATCACAAGAGGGTTGGGAAGGAAGATTTTCAGGAGGTGGTGGACAAAGTTAAAGAAAGGTTGTCTAGATAGAAGGTAACTTCTTTCTCGCTCGCAGGGAGGTCAACCTTAATCTCTGCGGTCTCTTTTGCCATCCCCACTTATACTATGCAGACTTCTCACCTTCCCGGTAATGTCTGTGAGTCTTTGGATAGGCAGAATCGCTCCTTCTTATGGGGTAGCACTGTGGAGAATCGTAAAACACATCTAGTCGCTTGGGATGAGGTATGTAAGGAGAAGAAACGCGGTGGTTTGGTGCTAAGGCATGCTAAACTGCAAAACCAAGCACTCCTAATAAAACTGGGATGGAGACTTGTGGCACGTAAGGATGATTTTTGGGTTAAGGTGGTTCGGGATAAGTATAAATGTGGGGAGGATCTCATTCCCAATATTGAGTTGAAGCGGCCTGGTTCTAATGTGTGGAAGGGAATCAAGAAAACGTGGGCTACAGTTCGAGAATGAATTGAGACAGCAGGGAACTCCAACTTAGTTAAATGGAAGTGGGAGAGACATGGCCAATTCTCTGTGAAATCTGCATACCGTGTCTTATCAGAGGATTCGCAGGATCAAGACACGGACTGGAGTGGTCTATGGAAAGTTCGGGCGCCCCAACGATGTAAGACCCTTCTCTGGATGGTAGCTCGACAGTGTCTACTCACGAATGGTAGTCGGTCGAAAAGGGGACTTTCGACGGATGCAAGTTGTCCCCAGTGTGGGATAACCCTAGAGGATACTAGACATGTGTTTAGGGACTGCCCGCAATCAAAAGCGGTGTGGAAGAAAGTGGTAGCACCAGAGCGATGGCGGTGGTTCTGCAATATAAACTTCTCTGATTGGGTATGGTGGAATGTTACGGGTAGGACGGAGGAGAGTAGGAGGTGGGCGTCCCACTTTGCTATTTTGTGTTGGTGGATTTGGAGACGACGGAACTCCCTTGTATTTGAGGATAAATGGGTTCCACATGATAGCCTTCTTGCCAGTTCAACAGCTATGGTAGAAAGCATGTCACTTACTAAGAATCGTCTAGCGGGGACGACAATTCAGGGGGCCTCACTAGCCCCGAGTCGGGAGTCTTGGCGGCCACCGAGGTAGATTGGGTAAAGGTGAATGTGGATGGAGCTTACTCGATGTCTACCAACACTTGTGCGTGGGGGTATTTTTCGAGACTCAACAGGTAGGTTCTGAAAGGGTTCCTTTTCACATAGGAGATGGAGATGAGCTATCTGCAGAGATTTGGGCTAGCCTCCTTGGCCTCAAAATGGCTTGGGCTATGGGAGTTAGGAAGGTTTGGGTGGAAACCGACTCACGAGTGTCTTGACTTGATGCTTCATGTTCATGATCGGACTCATAGGGATGTTTTGCTTCTCACAGAAATAAAAGAATTGATGGCGAGGGATTGGGATTTGAAGATTACTTATGCACCGAGAGCTTGCAATGGTGTAGCGGACTACTTGGCCAAGTGTGGCTTGGACCGAGGTCATGGGCTCGAGGAGATTTACCAACCGTCGGAAGAGTTGCAGGAATTACTGAGTAAGGATTGTATGGGGAGTACTTCTCTTGTAAGGGTTAGCTGAGGTTTCTCTACTCTATCAAAAAAAAAAAAATTTCAGGCATAACACATATATTTACTAATGATTTTACTGAGTAAACATTTTAAGGTTGAAATCGCCTTCCGCTTTATTTCTTGTTACGACAAACATGCAATGCAGGTGTGTTATTTTTGATTCATACAGAATCATTAATTAATCATGATTACTATTGTAAGTTAAGACATCGTTATGCTAAACAAGCCAGAAAAGGAAAGCCGTTTCTTGAATTTGGTTATTGTTTTCATCGGACGGATGAGATTGAAATTATAGCCCCTTAAAAAATAATATATATTTTTTAAAATTTTTAATCTATTTTTAAATTCAATAATTAACAATGACGTGGAGGATTGTTCACCGTCTCTTTTTCCTATTTTATGAGATGCCATTTTCATCCCTTTCTTCTTTCTTTCTCTGCGTGTGTATGCCATCTTTTCTTTCCTCTCCTCACTCTTCTGTTTGATTCTCTCTCTCTCTCTCTTTCTTGGAGGCTCCTATAAATAGGCTCTCTTTTCTATGCCGTATCTTTCGAGAAAATAAGTCATAATCTTTTGAAGGATCATAGACGGAGGCTTTGAGAGTGGTTCTCGGCGTTTCCGCAACTCCGATTCAGGCGGCAATTGGATATTTCTCCTTGTTTTTCTCGGAGCCTGGAATCTAGGGAGCAAAAGTGGAAAAAATATCTAGACCTAGGATTTGTTTGTCTGAATATCTCTTGTTTTTGTTTTTCAAGGACTAGAAAATTTCGAGTTGTTTTCTTTATGCATTGGAGGATCTGATTGGAGCGGAGTTTTGTTGTATCAAGTAGGTTAGATTAAGCTATTCAAGGTTTTTTGTTGGAATTGTGGAGCTGAGATTCTGTCGAGTATCTCTCCAATCAATGGCTGCTCAATTGCAAAAAAGTATTCCCTCTTCTACGCTGCTAATTATTTGTTTAATTGGTATTACGGTTTGACATGGTTTCATCTATTTATGTTTCATTCTTTATGTTTATCAACAGTCATCGTGTGCATATATGAATCTTGTTCTTGTGGTTGGTAGAGTAAATGTATACTTACTCGCAGTCATGCTCTGTAAAATAGAAAGAAAAAAGAGGAAGAGAAATCACGTATTTTAACTGATTGATTTTTTCTGCTTTTCACAGATGCAGATGAAATGAAGCGGAAGAAGCTTCATGTTGACGCTTCCCCTGCCGAACTCACCAGTTCCATTTCGGTAACTCCTATTTGACTCCATATTCGTTTTTTTTTTTTGGTTCATGTGATTCTTTTCTATTTCTCTCAATCGATGTACAAGACTGTATAGGAAGGTAATGAGTAAAATATGAATTGACTTTTTGGATTTCAGAATTTCCTCCTGCTTTATTGTTTTTTCTCCTTTCATCATCATATTCTTCATGTTGCCATTGTAGATCGATTGACATGCTTATCTGGACTTTTCAATATGTATTTTCAGGTTCCGTCCAAGGGTGCAAGTTCTCCATCTGATGCAACTTCATGTATATCATCAGTGGGGGAGGCCCCAGGTAGCGGTAAAGCAGAAGTGGATCCACAGCACTTGGTTACAGATCAAGGTGTTCAATATCCTGCCAATGGCTTTTATGGATACTACTATCCAGGTTTGTTGTAGCTGATTGAAGATGCTAGTTATCTTATTTTGTTTTGATTAATTGTGTATTTATATCTTCACATCTTACGTTAGAATAATCACAGGTTATGGTGGTTCCTATGGAGATATAGACAATCAAGGGTACTATGTAGGTGCTGAAGCCGGGGAACTTCAATATCATGTGAGTCTCTTTCCTCTGTGGTTGACCATTTCTATCTGCAGTCAAATTATACGTCATCTGAGGTGCAAATTTTAATTGTTTGTTATGTAGTTAAATTATAATAAAACTTTGGATGATGATTATGCTCATTTATCAGCATTTGCACTATGTTAGATCATTGAGAAGTGAACACTGAAGAGTGGTATTTGTGAGTCATTTTTTGAAATGTAGTTCAAAGTGCATGTGCTTATATTTTAAAAGTGAATCACTTGTAAGAAATGTTTCTATACGAATTTACCTTTTTGTTGCTTTATTTAGGTCATGCAAGCAGATAATGGATCTTATGTGTATCTCATGCCAGGATATCAGACTGGCTACTCTTCGTACTTTCCTGTGAGTACAACTGGTGCAGATCAACAATATGTTGGTCACATGTATCCCCATGGCCCCATCTTTGAACAACCAATTGCTTCACCTGGGTATTATTCAGCTCCTCAGTCATTTGGGGATTTGATGCCTTTGCCCTATTCATTTGATTCATATCCAACTACACAAGATGGATCACATGGAAATGTTTATAGTGAATTGGCTGGAAAACCAAGTGGGAAACCGAACTTGTCCTCCCAAAGTCATTCTGGCAATCTTGCATCGAAGCCTGCATCTCATTCTAACTTGAGCCACCCATTAGAAGTAAAGAGTTCTGCGCCATTAAAAGATGTCTCATCTGGTCATGCTAAGCGTAACCAGATAAAATCATTAAACAAGGTTCCTGTCTTTCTTTTCTATTCCTTTTCTTTTCTGGGTTGATAACCTTGTGCCTTGTGTTTAATTTCTCCTCAAGACTATTCTGATGATTTTGTGATGTTTTTCAGGCACCTGTAGGTGGTGCAATCCTTCATTCAGATGTAATTGCAAAGGGCTGCTTGCCTATTACCAAGTTTCCTACATACAATCAAGGAAAGAGTGGACTACTCTATCCAAACAACTTGCTTAATGTGAAATCAAACACCAAGGATTGGGTTAGCACAGAAAAGTATAAATGGAGAAGCAAGGTCGGTGGCTCAATTAATGAGCAGAATCATGGTCCTAGAACGGTTAATGCTAAAGGAACATTGATGTCTGGAGGTAATCCTGCTGGAACATTAGCCACAGATGGGAGTGGAAATGGCGACAAAATCTCTCTGGTCAGGATGGATCAATATAACCTTCTGGATTTCCCTACTAAATATGATAATGCATTATTCTTTGTCATCAAATCATACAGTGAAGACGATATTCATAAGAGCATTAAGTACAATGTGTGGGCTAGTACTCCTAACGGGAATAAGAGGTTGGATGCCGCATACCAAGAAGCACAAAAGCTGATGGAAGAGAAAGGAAGCAAGTGCCCAGTGTTTCTTTACTTTTCGGTATGATTTGGAGTTCATCTTGATTCCTTCAATAAAACTCAAAACATTACCCCTCTATGTTCTATAATTTCTTTTCAGATCAATACTTTTGTGTTCTAATTTTTTCTGATATTTGTTTTGACTTCAGGTCAATGCTAGCGGTCAATTCTGTGGAGTGGCTGAGATGATTGGACGAGTTGATTTCAGCAAAAGTATGGATTTCTGGCAACAAGACAAATGGAATGGATATTTCCCTGTAAAATGGCATATTATAAAGGATGTCCCAAATCCTCAGTTACGACACATAATACTCGAGAATAATGACAACAAGCCCGTGACAAATAGTAGAGACACACAAGAGGTCTGTCAATGTTATGGGCATCATATTGTTCACTGAAAAGTTTCTTAGTTATGTGCATTCTTTGCTTTCTTCTGTACGCTTATTGTTATCTTGTATGTGTTTTCAGGTGTATTATCCTAAAGGTATTGAAATGCTTGGCATATTTAAGAATTTTGTGGCCAGGACTTCCATATTGGATGACTTCGAGTTTTATGAAAGCCGTCAGAAGGTCATGCAAGAGAAGAAAATAAGACATCATATGCCTATTTCCAATGCCCAGGTTTGCTTCTTTCAGTTCTATTTCTTCCAAAGTTCTTAGCAATTATATAACGCAATGATTCCCATCTTACATGTTGATGTGGGCATCTTTGAGTGCATGTGCATGTGACCATGGGACCACACTGACAAAGGTGCAGGGTTCTTTCGCAGCATCTGTTCTGTTGCTAGTTGATAAAGATTCTGCTTTAAGAATTGATTTGGAGTAATGAAATTGATAATCAAATAGCTCTTTGGACTTCAGAGCATGTTTATCGTGATTCTTTATTCTTAGATCTTAGTACTTGTCATCTCATATAATAGTTTGTTCTAAGTTTAGCAATGCTTTGATCGCTTATTGCCTTGTGTATAATTTTGTTGGCAGCAGATAGATCAATTAACGACTTCTTTAGGGTCAGTAGACATATCCGCTGAGAAGAACACCGAGGAGCCCAAGGCGGTTGAACAAGTGATCGCAGACTGAAGAAAATGCTTGCCTGATTTGTTTTCTGCGAAGCATCGGGCGGTGCTGCTGCTGGTGACGGTTGATGCAGTAGCTGGCAGTGCCACGTGGAAGAAAAGAGTTGAAGGATTTTGATAAATCAGCCAAGCGCTGTTGGTTTGGAAGGGGGTTGTGGGGAATAATTCACCTGGGGGATTGTGTGGTCAGATTCCTCTACGAATTGAGGAAGGGTATGGGAGATGTTCTGATCGAAATTAAGAGGGTGCCAATATTCTCAATTGTAGTTTACTTACTTTCAAATTGTTCTTAATGTTATACAATTTCCCCTTGTAGTTTTTGAATTTAGTTCTCAATATAATGAATGATTAGTTGTGAGTATTTGATGATCAGTTTCAAATGATCGTCTATAAGCAACTTCACACGAGAGTAACTATCATAAAAAGGGCAATCAGTCATTAGAAATGGTCGGAACGAAAAGAGACGAAGAAAGGGGCAGAGGGTTGGTTACGACGAGACACAGCGCTTCAATATGAGGGTCAAGTAAATGTTACTCTCACATCACTAGGCTAAATTTTCTCAATAATTTTGCATGACAGCCAATAAATCAGCTCACGCTGTTCGACATGAGCAAAATTGGCAAGAAAATGTATTTACACATGAAATATAATGCTATTGTCAATAACTACAACAGAGTAACGCCGAGCCACACAATATTTAGTCGTCTCTTTCAGACTCTGCTAAAATGGTCAAGCATCACTAGGTGGTTGCCTACGCCCACCAACACGACCACCTCGGGCAGCTCGACCTCTGGGTGATCCTCTTGCACGGCCTCTTCCTATTGAAGAAACCACCCCAGCCTGTCTCATTTGAGCCCTTTCCCTCGCTCGCTCTTGCAAATTTATGGTTCTTGAAGCACTACTCACGGGCGAAGTCTGTTTCACCTCTTCAATCGAAGCCTGTTTTACCTCTCCACTTTCTGGGGCACCGCTAGTGGTGCCTTGTCTAGCAAGGGGTATGATTCTGGAGGAGCCCGTTTCTGCAGCATTGCTAGTCAAATTGCCCTCAGTCGTACCAGGTGCAGGCGCAGGCTCGGCCACTGGATCAGTCTCAGCTGCAATCGGGTCATTGCCATCGTTTGACTTATCAGAACCATCAGCAGCCTCCTCAACCACCTCACCTTCCTCATTCTTATCATCGGTGGAGAGCTCGGGAGAATTGATCTCACCTGCTTCTAGTGCTTCATCTTCGAGAGCCACCTGGGAAGGTTCCGGTGTTGCAGCTGGCTCGGAGCGACCTTCCCGAATTTCTTGGTTTTCCAGAAGGTTCGTTACATCATTACCACCCTCAACGTCTGCACCCTCTGGTAACATCTCTCCCTCTTCTTTCTCACTCTCAACTTCCATTGCTGCCTGCTGGTTGTCTGGCTCCCCCTGATCTCTCTGCATATCATCAGAAGTCACTTTTGCCTCAGCCGTTTGATCCAAATTCTCCTCTAACAAGCTGCTTTTGTCCCCTTGCGGTTCCTCTTGAATCATGCTATCTACATTCTGCGGATCTTTGGACTCAACTTTTTCAACAATAACCTCGCCTTCTTCATTCTGAGCTTCAAATGACTCTTGTAGTAACTCACTGCCCTCAAATGACTCTTCAGTGATTGGTTGACTGCCAGTATGTTCTGGAGTTGTGGCAGGTTGTCCTTCAGCACTTTCCTGTGGGGAATCTGAACCCTTTGATTTCTTCACAGAAAGCGCACCAACATCTGAGTTGCTCTCACCAGGTGCAACTGATTCATCATGCAACTCGGAGGTGGAGGTAGGAGCAACACGTTTACGAGCCGCTGATTGGGGTAATAGAGAAGGGTTGCTTTGAGTGTCCGTGTCACCAGAAGACGCAGGCCTGCTCGCAATTTGAGATCCTTCAGCCTCTGACATTTCCCTATCACCTTGCGGTTCCTCAGGTTTTCCAAGACGAGGCCTGACCAATCTCCTACCTGTTTTACGGGGTTCAACGTTAGCTTTAGGTAAAACAGGTTTTTTCTTACTTTCTTCAGTTGCTTTAGGCGGCAAACTGGTTGCTCCAGGGGCGTTTGAGACAATGCCAGGAGATTGAATGGGGACCAGAGGACCTGCATTAAATTTAATCGTAAAAGGATAAAAATCACAATATCAGAGCGAAGTGGGTAATGAGTTATCGCAATGAGATAAAAATACCTGCAGCACTGCCTGGAGCTGGAGTATCAGCAATTAAAGTTGCATCACCTGGATTAACACGACCTCCAAGCTCAGAGAATACTGACTGAGCTTCTTTTTCAAAGTTTTCAACAGCTGATAAGTAAGGAGAAGCAAGCTCTTCTGTGTTGGACCCAGAAAGAAATTGAGCCACGTTGGTTCCCTAAGTACAAAATTTTATATTTCAAGAACAGACTAAAAAAATACTTGCTGTGAGACAAAAAGTACAGTAAAAAACTAGAGCCAAGGGCACACAAACATTAAAAAAAAAAAAAAAATTCTTGCACGTCAAATCAAGTTTATCGCTTTAACATCAACCAGACTTCACAATGAAAAGAATTTATGCTGTTACCTCGGGAAGGTTGCCTATCATAAGCCTAAGCTTCTCGATTTCATCTGACAACCGTTTCACCGCCTCTTTATACCTCTCAAGTTCATTTGTAAACTTTGTTTTCTCCTGAAAGTAATATTAAGGAATAAAAATAAGATAAATAAGCATATCATGTATGGAACTTACCCAGGTAAGAAGTCAAACAACTGGAGGGGAATCCACGGAAAAGCATTTTAAATAGAGTAAATATGTCCCAACATTGAGTACTGAAGAAATGCCATTGAAGTAACAGAAACAGGAATAGCAGTGTATATAAATTATAAGTGTTTTAGACGTAGGGTTCAAATCTCTCATAAGCAAAAGAGAACACACGCACATGGATAGGCAGCGGAAAGAAACATATAGTAAATAATTTCATAATCACGAGTAGTCCTACTAACAAATTTTAAACATGATGGTTGTTCTTTCCAGCTGCTGAACAGCCAGGTATGCACGGACAAATTTCAAACACATGCAATCAGAGAAATTTTTGGCCTTTTATTATTTTTTATTTTTTTTTGGGGGTGTGAATCAGAGTACCGCAAAGAGGTCACTCCAATCTACACTGAAATCCACATTTCTCAATTCATTTTTCCACAAGTCTAGTCAACTACGCAAGAGGGTGAATATTCAATTCTTCAAAGATAAGAGTGACAAGACTATCAGAATCTTAAAAAAATGGATTATAAGGAGAAAAATCAAATGGCAAAAAGAGGAAATGGGAAAGTATGAATCTATATTTGGTGTGGGTGGGGACCTGTTCAACATTGCTATAAGAGTCCTTTATAGCCTTTTCAGTCTTCATTCGCCTGCCTTTCTCCATTCGATTGTCTTCCCTCTCTTTCTTTAATTCATCTCTCAGTCTCTCCACATGTTTCTCCAAAATCTAGTCAAAATAGGAAATAAGAAATTCAAGATAGAGTATACTCTCCTTTCTGAAAATAAAAACAAGGGGATAATACTTCTCAAGCACAGTGCCAGTTCAAATGAACCTGTGTTCTTGTGTCCTTTTCCTCCTTCATGGCCTGATCACCAGTTACATCACTGATTGACTTCTTCCCTGATCAGCAACATCAGGTTTTGAATGACATTTCGACAACAAAGCAAAACATGCACATCTGGCAAAATATATAAACAGGGGTACCTAAACCTTGCTTGATTTCTTCTAACTGCTTAGCCAGTTGTTGATTTTCTTTCCCTAGATCGTCCTTTTCCCTACACAAACTATCCATCCTCTTCTGAAAGGATGTAAAGGGAAGCAAAGTGAGACACTCGAATAAATAGCATTGCCAAAAAATCAATCAATGACGTCCTAATTACAGGGCCTATAATTAAACTAATATAAAAAAGGAATATACAGAGTTTGAGAATGCCCATAAACCTTGAATTGAGCCAGCAATTTCTTGTGTCTTTCCAGATCCAGCTTTAGGGTAGCCTGTCATATGAACCATACCAGATTAAATATATTTAAAAGGAGAAACTAAATTTGCCAGCTTTTAGCCAAGAGATTATGCCACACCTCAGCTTGCAAAACATCATTTATCCTCTTTTCTCTCTCTTCCAGCTCTGACCTGCACTTAGAAAGATCCTGCTCCAGGTGTGATATTAAATCCTGTTTTTCCAAAAGATTTTTTCCCATTTCATGCACTCGTGCATCCTTCTCTTTCAGTTTATCCTGATGAAATCAAAGCAAAAAAATAAATCCAAGCGATTATAATCTCCTTTCAAATATGACTCAATCAGATGAATTCAAGGCACGGCCATGTCAACATAATAACACAGATACATTTTAGATCATAAATGACTAAAACAGCCCTAACAATACACTTGCTCTAGATTGTCTCTACCACTATTTTTCTTTTGTAATTCCGAAAAAAGAAACTTAAGATTAAATGTATTGCAATTAGGAAGAAATTCAGGCGACAGTAACCACATACTACCAACAACTTCATTGACACCCAAATATTGTTATAGCATAACCATTTTCAAGCGAGTAAGACACATTGAAGCTCAAGAGAAATAGGCATAATAATTGACATATTAAATATCGAGAGATAGAAGGCTACTGATGAGCATACTACAAATGAAATACAGACAATTAATCAAAAGGTTATTCACTAATAAATGGTAACATCAACCAACCTGCATATCCCTAACAAGATTCTTCATTCGATCATACTCTTCCACATCAATGTTTTTACACCTTTCAAGCAGCTGAACAGTGAAAAAATTTGATAAAGAAATCAATAATGAGAAAAACTAAGACATGTCATTAAACTTCATTATAACCTCCAAAATGCAATACCTCAGAAACCTTGTAATCTAGATTGTTCTTTTCCATCTTAAGTGTTTCAATTGCATGCTTGCATCCTTCTAACTCAATCTCTTTCTCCTTCAGTAGATTTTCTACATTCTCTGTCTCAGCTCTTGCCTTTTGTGCCATTTCTCGCAATTTCTAATATAATTTCAACATTATCTATTAGTAATACCGTTTTTGGTGCAATGCAAATTATATATTTGCACAGAACGGCAACAGATAATTGGTAAATGCATCTATGTGTTTGTTTTTTCCTTTGTTGGGGGGGGGGGGGTGGCAAAAATACATCAGTACAAATTGTTGCATTACCTGGCACTCCTCGAAATTGTGCTTATTTTCTTCCCTAAGCTGCATGTTGCTCTCACGAAGCAAGTTAAGTTCTCTAACCTGAAAACCATTTTTGACAAATAGCTCATGATTTCAACCATATTACATAACTGGATCATGCAACACTTTCAGCTGAAACATAATAGATAATATCATCACGAAGCATGTGAAATGCTAAATATAAAGGTCATTGTTAATTGTTAAACCACAGAAAGTTAGGAAAAATACAACCAAATAGAACAATTCTTAACCTGAAGCTGCAATGATTTGAACTCTTCTTCACTGAACAACAATGATTTAGATTTAGCACGCTCAGCTTCTAGTGAAGCTTGTGCAGTGTCTGCTGCCTTGAGAGCACTCTCAAGCTAGACGATCAATTGAAACAAAAGACACAAACAATACACAATCAAATACAAAAATCAGTGACTAACAAGAATAAATCATAATCACACTCAAACAAGGCTACATGCTTTTAGGAAACTTGCAAAGGAAAAACACTTCAATTTCTTAAAATCAATAGTGAAGAAACTGAAAAAAGGGAAACAAAACACAATAGAATTTACCTCTTAACCTCAAATTTTCACAACCAAATACCGTCATCACCCAGTTTAAGCAAGAGTGATAATGAAGAATGATCCTCCAGTACTACTGTGAGCTAAAGTATTTTTTCAAACTATTCACGAAAACTTAAGAACGATATCACTATGATAGGATCAGTAGGGTTTTATAGGATTGAAGATCCAATAAATCCTATGAATTCTGCTGTTCTACTATTTACTTCTTTGGTAATTGGATTGTTCCCTCATATGAGGTTCAAATCAGACTGTTATTAACCAGCAGCGGGAGTGAGAGAAACAACTTGGGAAGAACTCAATAATTGAGATGTGAGACCAAGATAGTTCTTTCAAGACAGTAAAATAAAAATTTGGAAAAAAAAAAACTCATGTCAATTTACCTGGGAGTGTAATCGCAGCCTTTCTTGTTTTAACAAGGAAATTTCTGTTTCTGCCTGTTAAAGTGTAAATCAATATTATATAACCAGAAAACTAACAGGAAAAATACAAGAGAAAGATAAGCATTATTAAACAATACTTACAATTTCTTTGGAGCGTCGAAGATAACTGATCACATTTTGAAGACCAGCATCACTAATTGTATCTGCACTACTACTTGAGGAGGAAATTCCAGCAATATTACGTTCTTTCTCAGCCCATTGAATATGCAAAGCTTCCAGTCGGCTATGCAGTATTTTATTCTGAAGAAGTTTGTGATATTGCTCAGCTAAATAATTAAATATCATAATAGCAATAAACGGAAATGTATACATGGTATTGCCACCAAAGGGATGTCATGAGGGGTTCTATATGTCCATCAAAAGGTCCAACAGAAAGTTACAAAATTGAGCAGTAGAACAAGATTTCCCAAAAACCCTGGCAATTTAAAACTAGTCCAGGGGCAATAAGAATATAATAAACATGTTCTAAAAATTACAACATCAAATGGATTAGCTTGCCAAACAATGCACATTGAACAAATACATACAAGGGGAATTTGGAGGAATAATGCAGCAACCACAATGTTAGTCTATAAACCCCGAAAAGTTACTTCAATTACAAACAAAGATTATGACAAATACAATTAAATGTATCAGTTTGAATATATTATATCTTTCGATAAAATAATGTACAGTTTTAAGCATACATTTTTCTCTTCTGTACTAGTTAGGAACAGTTTAGTTCAAATAAAAGAACAACCATAAAGCAAGTAACTGTTCCTCCAAACCAGCCCTTTCAACATGTACACTACATTTCATCATCATTAAGCTAAAAAAAAAGTCAAGACACTGTTGATTATAAAATAAAGTATATCTCTGAAAATACAACCTGTTCATTGATTTCATTGTACTTCATCTCAGCATCATTCTTAGACTTCTCTAGCACTGCCTTCTCCTCTTCCCGCTTGACCTTTAGTTCATTCTGCTAAATGCAAAAGAATGTCATGAATTGTAAATTTTAAATTTCATACATTTTCATAATTTATTATTACAAAGTCAGCAACCAGTGACAAATGATGTATTCTTACAGAAAAATTTGAGCAATTCTAATGAATAGTATAAGGATTTAAGATGTGCACATGCACATTAGCATGTATTCTATATTTGGTTTTAATTGCTTGCATCCAGTGAAAAAATAGAAACTCCAATGAAACAAAAGTAAAACAATAAACTCAAATATATAGCATAAAATATGAAAGGGCTGAGATGTCAGCATTCCTCTCTAACCAGAATTACCAAGGAATTCTGAAAACCAAAAGCTGCTGTAGCATTCAGTTAAATCATTCATGGGCATCTACATCATATCTTAAGTTTTTTGAGTTCTAGTGGTCCTTAACAGGGGATCAAAATTAATCATGTCAAAGCCCCTAGCCTCAGCTCTTAAGAGGATCGGCACCTCTTGCTTCATGACAGGAATTAACTTCAGCCAGGTGCTCATCCGGCGGCAGCACCTTCAGTGCTATTATGCTATGCTTCACTCAAACTATGGGCCTGAGCTACCAGAGAGCAAAGTAAGGTGTAAAGGAAAGAAGCAGCCCTTGAAGCCAAGCCCCACTATTTTAGAGTGGCATCAATTTTTTGAAGACAGTAAAGCTATATAATCCAGCCAAACAACTAAAAGTTACAATGGTAAAACAGTCATTCTCACTTGAAAATATTATTTAGGCTATTAGTTTTTTAGGTTTCGTAAATAAATATTGAAAAAGAAAGACAAATGGCTATTAGTGTATATTGTCATTCAACTTTTTGAACACAAGTACGAACTATCAGTAGTTATTTTGTCAATGGCTTGGCTGCCATGATTACTACATCTTTAGGGTTGTAGAGTTCACTAATTAAATACTTGGACACATGGCTTAATGATTTTACAGGTCAACCTAACATTTTGATCAGTCATGACTTATGACATCATGAGTATTACGCTTGAATATTGATATTAGTAACTTAATTACAGCGTTAGATTATCATCATGACAAATGACTTGATTATTATGATTGAATATTTAATTTATATGTCAAATCACGGTAAAAACTTGCTTTTCTTCATTTTATTTATATATCATAATTTGCCTTAGTTAGCACCTTGCTTCACTTAAAACATTCCAGATTTTACAGAAGATGAAAAAACTAAAAACTAAAAAAACCTAAACTCAACGTGGAAAGCGCTTGCATGGGAAAAGAGACATAAACAAAAAATAGAAAGTACTGGAAATTTTACATTTTCAATTTTCATGGCATCAGCCAATTTATGCAATTCCGCTGCCTCCTCTTGCAGTGCTGCTAATGCTTGTGATGTTTTCGTCAACTCTTGAATTGTCTCAGACTGAAGAATAACCTGAATAAAGAAAGAGGATTATAAGCACACATAAATAATAACTTTATATTCTTATCTCATTCTCACACATAAAGAACTTGAAAACATACTGTAGAATCTCATATATTATTAGGAATCTCATGATTATAGGGATTAATTAAATCTATAGAATATAGGAGATAATGGTTAGGATATTATTTTCAAATTTCAAATCTAGATCTCATTAACAAATTTAATTCTCTTTTGTGTATAAATGTAATCACCCTCTCATCTGAATAATATAACAAATTATTCTCTCATCTGATTATCTTCATGGTATCAAAGCATCTTTGAAAATAATCAAAGATTGACCTATTTTTCTTTCTGGCACCGCCAAAACTCCCACCACTGTTGAGTTTCGCCAGATTCGTCGCTTCTACTCACCATCCAATCACACTGTGAAGCATTGACCCCTGCTCCTTGTGATCGCTACCTGGTCGTTCTGTCACAATTAGCCCTCCTCTCCCAACGCCGCTGCAATGCCAATCTTGTCGATCAACGCTGATCTTGTCGATCATAGTTGACCTCCTCGTCTCGTCTCGTTATCCCAGTGCCACTACAACGCCGATCTCGTCGATCAACCTCTTCAAATGGGGTCATCGATCGTCGGCCTCCGCATCTCGCTGGTAGTACAAGTCCAAGTCTGAAATTTGCTTCATTGTGGACCAATCTGTCATTTTGAAAATTTGTAGGACTAACCTATTATTTCTGAAATTGGAAGCCCCAAACTGACATTATCATTTTGGTCAATGTGCCTATTTGTGACTTTCGACTTGCCTTTCGAACATTCTGGTACTCAATAAATCTCAGGTCAGATTGTTCCACTTAATCTCATCAATATGTCTATAGATTCTGATGCTTCCTCTTCTTCTATGCCACAAATTGGTGCTAATGACATCTCCACTGCTCTTCTTGTTTCTGAGAAACTTACTAGTGACAATTATCGGGAATGGTCTTAATCCATGATTCTTGCACTCAATGGAAGGGATAAACTCGAATATATAACTGGCGAAGCAAAAATGCCCATAAAATAGGATATGAAGGCGTTTCGAACATGGAAATCTGAGAATGCATTAGTGTCATCTTGGATGATCAATGCGATGTCATCCCCAATTAAGAAGATTTTTATGTATCTTCCTTCAGCAAGGGAAATTTAAGAAGCTCTTCCAGGAACATACAGCCCTATGGGGAACAGGTCCCGCATATTTGATGTTAATAAAAAGGTATGGGATCTGAAACAAAATCACAGGCCTCTTGATGAACACTACTTTGCAAAGTCCACTCTAGAGTTTGATGCTCTGAAGGATAAAGTTCATCAATGCCAAGCTGAGTAAGACCTCCTAGAGTAACCAGCTGAGTAAGATCATGGAAATGCTTGCAACACTTCAGACTACAAAATAGCCTACTGCCACAGTAGTAAGAAGAGGTAATTTCTTGCAAGCCTTGGCTATAATAAAGGGTATGTGTACAGGTCATTGCTAGATTGACGACTCAAGAGCCTCCGATCACATGACTGACGATAGGACTCTTATCTCATTCTATACTTCCGTTTCCAAGGGAAAGACTGTGCGGATTGCTAATGACTCCGACTCTGTTGTGACTGGAGTTGGCTCTATTAAAATCTCTGCTACACTTAGTTTGTACTCTGTATTGCATGTTCCAAAACTAAAATGCAACTTAATATTGGTGAGTCAATTAGCAAATGATGAACAATGTCATGCTAACTTCTTTGCTACTTATTGTCCTTTTCAAGATCTGCTGATGGGGATGACGATCGGGAGTGTGAAGCAGCTTGATGGTCTCTATTACCTTGATGAGAATGATAGTCGTAGGATTAAGTCTAGCAATAAAGTGTTTCTCCCTAGGACTAGTGACTTGGAGTTGACACAAACGTTTAGATCATCCAAATTTCAATTGTATGTATCAGATGTTTCTATATCTTATTTCTAATAAAAATGCATTTGATTTCCATTGTGATTCTTGTGAAAAAGCCAAACATCATCGTAACCCATTTCCAAAAATCCCATACCAGGCTTCTAAACCCTTTTCCACGATTCACAGTGACCTATGGGGACCATCCCACACACCAAACAGATCAAAGTCCAAATGGTTCATCACATTTATTGATGACCATACACGTGTCAATTGGGTTATCTGTTGAAAGATAAAACAAAAGTATATCAAATCTTCCTTAACTTCCATAACATGATCTAAACCCAATTCCAAACCCAAATCTAGATCCTACACACTGATAATGGGACTGCTTACTTCAATCAGGCCCTATCCACCTTCCTAACTGATGGCATTGTTCACAAAAGCATGAGAATTCCAAATCAAAGACCTTGGGGAAATGAAGTACTTTATTGGGATGGAAGTTGATCGATCGAATGGAGGAATCTATATCTCATAAAGAAAGTATATACTGGACCTTCTAAAGGAAACAGGAATATGGGCTGCAGACCTAGCGACATACCAATACGGGTAGATAAAATAGATGAAGAATACCCTGGCAAAGCTGTGGACATAGGAAATTACCAACAAATTGTAGGCAAACTGATATACCTATCTCATACCAGACTGGACATTGCATTTGCAATTAGAGTGGTGAGCCAGCACTCCCATGATCCTAAACAAAAACATCTAAATGGAGTCTACCAGATCCTACGTTATTTGAAGAGATCTCCTGGACATGGCTATTGTTCAAGAAGACCGATAAACGGAATGCAAAATTGTTTACAGATGCTGATTGGGTAGGTGATCAAGATGATCGAAAATCCACTTCTGGATACTATACATACGTGTGGGGTAACTTGGTCACTTTGGAAAGTAAAAAGCAAAGTGTAGTCGCTAGAAGCAGCGCTGAGGCTGAATACAGAGTGTAGCACTGGGCATTTGTGAAGGCATATGGGTAAAACGTGTTCTTGAAAAATTGAGAAAATGTATAAATCTGCCAATCAAGGTCTCTTGTGATAACATGGCTGCAATCAATATTGCTTACAATTCAGTTTAGCATGATAGAACCAAGCATATCGAGATAGACAGGCACTTCATAAGAGAGAAGGTTGATGAAGGTACTGTAGACCTGCAATACATACCATCTAAAGAGCAGACCGCTGACATCCTTACTAAAGGACAACACAGGGACAAGTTCGAATATCTCATTAGCAAGTTGAACATGAAGGATATCTATAGTCCAACTCGAGGGGGAGTGTAGAATCTCATATATTATTAGAAATCCCATGATTATTAATTAAATCTATAGATTATAGGAGATAATGGTTAGGATATTACTTTCAAATTTCAAATCTAGATCCCATTAACAGATCTGATTCTCCCTTGTGTATAATCACCCCCTCATCTGGATAATACAACAAATTATTCATTCATCTGATTATCTTCAAATATCTACACCAAATTTCAAGTATTTAAACAATTGAAACAGAGCGTCCATAATAAGCTTCAAATAGACTTCAAACCAGTTGAAGTACATGTAGAGATTATTGACCTAAGCAAATTCACTTGACGGTAATGACAAAGGGTAAAAAAAGAGATTGTCTATTCTCCTTGACAGTAATGACAAATGGTATAAAAATTGAAGAATCAGAAACCAACTAGGATAAGCTTCCTGAGACATCAGCACAAAAACATCTATCTTAAATGTAATGGCAATACAAAACCATGAACCTTGTTCATACTCTGCTCTAGTTACATGCTCATGGTCATAAAGTATTCATAGATATCCATAGGTTCATGCAATAATTTAATTCAACCAACAAATTTAACTATACCAACAACCATAAAAGAAATTAACCTGTCTTTCATAATTGGTTTGAGCTGTGCGCCATCTTTGATGCTCCTTGTCTAGGTCTTCTTTTAAGCCAGAGATCTGAATTTCCATTGCTGAAATTTCCAAACTACAGGCATAGACAACGTAAGAATCATGCAAAAAGAAAGTAAATTTCACACCACCCACATGATATAAAACTCACGATTTAGCTAAAATTTCTTGCTTTAGATTTGAGATTTCAGCCAATGCAGATGTCAGAGCCTCTTCCTTTCCCGCAGCTGCAGATGCCACCTCTTCAGATTTTAAACTAGTTTCATTTTCAAGCTCTGACACCTTCTCTCTCAGTGAACCAAGTTCAGCTTCTAGGGCTTTTTTTGCATTGTCAGCCTAAATAAGTTTTGAAGAGTAAAAAGGGATTCATATAATAACATACAGCTTAACAGGTGGCTATTCAGATTTACTTATTTTAGATACCTCAATCTTGAAGTTTTCGTGTACAACTTCTATCTGCTTCAGAGCATCTTCATTTACCTCAGCAATGCTCTTATACTGCAATGTACAATGAAACCAATCAGTTAGTCCAACGAACAAATTGAATATTGATATGTAAAAAGTAAATGATAACCTGCAGCATGTGAGATTTATTAGCCTGTGCTTCCTCTTTCCATTTTTCAATCTCCTGTTTTGCAGCATGCAATTCAGCAACAATCTGGTGCAATTTACACAAAAGCAAGGTCACTCTCACATATGGGTTTTGTTATTATGCATGGTGTTCGGTTAGAGCTATTATTTGAGTTGCTCCTTTGTAAATACTCTGAGTTATCACGCTATAAGTAAGTTCTCTGGCTGGGTTCCATCAGCATACTAATCAAGTCTTTCATTTGTTTTATATGATAAGGAGAAGCTCATCCTAAGCAGCATAGGTCATGTTGAGTAGTAGAATGTTATCCAGTTTCTTGCTATGCACATAATTACATATATACTCAGGCAACATAAAACCTTGGGGTAATAAGGTAAAAGCATGTCCACAGCCGTACAATTTGTGCCAGATGAATTACAAAAATGTAAACCTACCTCATCAGTGGACAAAGTGCCAGACCCACTCACTCCATCCATTTCGACGTGCTGCATTCAATGATACAAAAAAGTTAATTACAGAAATACAAGAATGCACATATGTCTAAGAAACTTTCACTTAGATATCAGACCAATTAACACGCAAGGGATCAAACATATGTCCCCGAGATTCTGAAATATTAGTTAACCCCAAGGTGGGGGCTTGAACCAAACAATTTTTCATTTTGATTTGCCTTGAAGTGTGACTACGTTTTATGACCATGCATCTTAAAATAGTAAAGCCATAGCAGAAAGTGATGCTGTCTCTATCTTGAAAGTAAAATAGCATCAAATAATCTTCAGCAGCATTAAAAAATTCCATGATAAGTAAAATCCTAAAGATTTAACTTCACTCTTTTGGCATTTAAGAAACACTGCACTAACACTATGACATTAACCATGAGAGAATCATTAGCAACTTAGAAATTCATCAAGAAACAAAACAAGTTGATTGTGGCACATAATATGGCACCTTTGAGTTGATGTGGTCCGAGACAATACCTAAAATATCATCTGAACTGACTTATCCCTTATTGTAAATAACAAACAACAATAACAAACCTTATCTCACTAGGTGGGATCAACTACATGCAGCACATGACACCATTAGGAGGAGACCCAAGAGGTTGGATTTTAAGGGCAGAGAAATATTTCCGATATTACCAGACGTCGGAGGAGTTAAAAGTTGATATCGCTGCAATAAATCTTGAAGGTGACGCATTAGATACGTTCACATGGGTGTCATCCGGAAGAACTATACGTTACTGGGACGAACTTGTGCAGATATTTCAGGAGCAATTTGGTCCGACTGAATTTCAGAACCCAGATGCTTATTTATGTAGCATAAAGCAGTTAAATTCAGTTAATGAATACAAGCAGGAATTTGTGAGGAGGCAAGCCCAAGTACAAGGATGGCCAGAACACTGCCTTCTGGGAGTATTCATCAATGGCCTTAAGGAGGACTTGCAATCAGATGTTAAAATTCAGAAACCAAGAACAGTATATAAAGCTGTTAGCCTTGCGGTGGAGTTTGAATTAAAAAATCAGACTCAGAGCGTCCAGCGGCCTAATCAGCGAAATACATATACACGTGGCAGCGAATTTGCAAACAGGGATTATCGTTATTATTCACGAAACCAAGTCGGCAACTACAATTATGGGCTCACAGGAAATCAGGCAGCGGTTACCTCAATCGGAGCACAAAATCAGGGATATTCAAATTCGAATCCCTCCTATCCTAACGGTGCGCAATTATCGGCCCCCCAGCGGAATTCCAACCTCCAAAATTCCAATGCCCAGCGTCCACCATTATCGGTTAATTCATCAAAGTTTCCATCAGTTTCGCACGTACCCAGACTTTCGGAAGACGAGAAACAGTACCGGCGGGATAAGGGCCTCTGTTTTCGCTGTGGAGAGAAATTTACTCCTGGGCATCGATGCGCCACCTCTACATTACGCATCATGGATGTAACCGATGACACAGAAAATTCACCAGAAATTCAGGAGGAGGAATTACAGCCTGAAGAACATTTCGCTGAGATCTCTTTACACGCCATCCTCGGAAATTCTTCTTCTACCACTTTGAAGGTACGGGGTACTATAAACAACAAGTCTGTCCTTATTTTGATTGACTGTGGCTCCACGCACAACTTCATCTCCAACCAAACAGTCAGTGACCTCCAACTGAATCTTCATCCCCTTCCTTCCTTTGGTGTTCAAGTTGGTGATAACCGAATGGTCCCTTGTAAATTTGTTTGCAAACAATTGGAAGTCAAAATACGAGGATGTTACTATTCAAGAAGACTTTTTCCCTTTCAATCTAGGAACGGTCGATATGGTGTTGGGTGTCAAATGGTTGGCTTCTCTAAACACAGTAGAGGCGAATTGGAACAAATTATTCATGATTTTCTGGTATAAGGGGAAACGCTACAAATTCCAAGGAATCCCACAGAAGGTGACGTCTGCCTCTTTCCATAGTTATGTGTGTGATCAAATGATTCAACAATTTGATACATTAGAAGACCTGCTCCACAATTTCTCGTCTGTATTTAAAGAACCTCAATCACTACCACCCTTTAGACAACATAGCCACTCAATACCGCTTTTACCTACAGCCATACCACCAAATATTCGCCCATATAGGTACCCCTTTACACGAAGGATGAAATTGAGAAGCAAGTGGCTGACTTGCTCCAGAAAGGCTTCATACAGCCTAGTGTTAGCCCATTTGCCAGTCCGGTACTTCTGGTGCCAAAGAAAGACTCTACGTGGCGATTCTGTGTGGACTACAGGGAACTTAACAAACTTACAATCCCTGATAAGTACCCTATACCCACCATTGATAAGCTGATTGATGAACTAAATGGCGCCAAATTTTTTTCAAAAATAGACCTCCGCTCGGGCTATCATCAGATCAGAGTTTCTCCTCCAGATATACCCAAAACCGCATTCCGTACTCATTCAGGACATTATGAATTTCTTGTCATGCCATTTGGTCTAACCAATGCACCTGCCACTTTTCAAGCCACCGTGAATGATCTCTTCCGTCCCTTCTTGAGAAAGTTCATCCTAGTGTTTTTGATGACATACTAGTGTATAGTAAGAGCTTTGAAGCACATATGGAGCACCCGCACACCATTCTCCAACTCTTGCAGACAAAATGAATTCTATGCCAATCCCAAAAATGTGATTTCTTGCAATGGAAATTTCCTTTTGGGACACATCATTTCGATACGGGCGTGGTGCTGATCCGGAAAAGGTGGCTGCAATCAATGATTGGCCCTTACCAAAAGACATTACTGAATTACGGGATTTTGGGTCTCACCGCTACTATAGGAGGTTTGTACAACACTATGGGCAGATTGCAAAACCCCTTGTAGATATGACAAAAAGGGATGCTTTTCAGTGGACTACATATTCACTAGATGCCTTCGAACACCTTAAGGCAGCACTGACCAAAGTCCCCATTTTGCACCTCCCAAACTTCTCCAAACCATTCATTGTTGAATGTGATGCTTCCTCCACTGGTATTGGTGCAATTCTACAACAAGAGGGCCATCCAATCGCATATTACAGCAAGGGACTCTCAGCTTTTCATAAGCAAAAATCTGTTTATGATAGAGAACTTTATGCCTTGGTGATGGCTTTAGCTAAATGGAGACATTATCTGTTTGGGCGTCGATTTGTGGTCCAAACTGATCATTTCAGCCTTAAATACCTCATGCAACAGCGCATAACAACACCAGCACAGCAGCGTCTCCTCTTGAAACTTTTACCATTTGACTTCCACATCAGTTACAAACCGGTGCAACCAACCAAGGAGCTGATGCATTATCACGTTACCCTCATTACGGAGAGTTCTTTCATTTGGTAATTCCACATGCCTCTGATTTTCTGATCTACCAACCTTAATACAGCAGGATCACTTCACCAATCAGATCGTGCAATCCCTCCAAAAGGATGCACATTCGGTCCCTCATTATGCTCTGGTTTCGGGGAGACTCTATTACAAAACTAGACTGGTCATACCAGCCAATTCCCCCTTGACAGCACTATTAATTGCTGAAGCTCACACTTCTCTTGTTGGTGGCCATGGCGGTGTACGTAAAACTTTGAAAAGATTACATCAGCATTACTTCTGGCGCAATATGAAGGAAGAAATACAGGATTTTGTCCAGAAAACTGGTCTACCAAAATCTTGTGGTTATGATGTCATTTTGGTGGTTGGGGACCGTTTTAGCAAGTATGCTCATTTTCTTGGACTTTCTCATCCATTTACTGCCAAATCAGTCGCTGCCCTGTTTTGCAAAGATGTTTTGCGCCTACATGGAACTCCTAAATCTATCATCTCGGATCGGGACCCCGTTTTCCTAAGTTCCTTTTGGCAAGAGCTGTTTAAACTATCTGGCACAAGGCTTAAAATGAGCACATCATATCACCCGCAAACGGATGGCCAAACTGAGGTGGTTAACCGTTGTTTAGAAACCTATCTACGCTGCTTTGTCAAGACCACCAGAAACGCTGGCATCTTTATCTACATTGGGCTGAATTTTCCTACAACACTGGTTACCACACTTCTACAGGTTATACACCTTTCAGGATTGTTTATGGCAAGGATCCTCCGAACCTAGTGCCATACATTCAAGGATCTACTCCCATTGCTGAGTTAGAGGATTTCTTCAAAGAAAGGGATGCCATTTTGGCTCTAATTAAGACCAATCTTTCGGTTGCACAAGATCACATGAAGGCTCAAGCAGATACCCATAGGCGCCAACTAGAGTTTCAACAAGGTGACTTGGTTTTTCTTAAAATACAGCCATATCGCCAACATTCACTATCTGCAAAGAAGTTTACCAAGCTTTCAGCACGCTATTTTGGTCCTTACCCCATCACCCGTCGCATCGGAGCTGTTGCTTATGAGCTTCAACTTCCTCCCGGAACACGGGTACATCCAGTCTTCCATGTTTCATTGCTGAAACCCGCCCATGGTTGTGATAGACCAGCGACAGATCAGCTGCTTCCCGTCAATGAGTGTTCCACTGAGAACCACCTTATTGTAAATAACCAAAACCCAAATAATTTTAAGGCCCCTAACAGGTAAGAAACCAGAGATTTCAACCTTATGTCAAGTATTTTGGCTACTTATAAATGAAATTTTAAAAATTGAGATTGTAAATACATCCTGCCAGGTGATTTATTTCTAATTCCCCAACTCTAGAGGAAGAACATACAAATGCAATGTCTTAACAAAATTTAAAAGCAACATATAAACAGAAATTTAACTTTTTTTTTTTTTGGGGGAACCTGGTCATCAATGGAACTCAATTTTCTCTGAAGACTGGAGAGTTTTGCCTGTTAATAAAGGGTCAAAAGTCAATATCTACAACAGATAGTAAAAAGGAATCACACAGTTGAGAACAATCTGAAACATGTACCTCAGCAACAGCAGCCCTAGACTCAGCAGATGAACTGGCACGCAATGCATTAGCTAACTCCTTGCCCATCTCTTCAAGCTGTCTCATAGCATTTTTGACAGTCTGGTCACGGTCTAGTGTCAGTGTCCGCACACTTTCCCGCTCTCCTTGTAACTCTTTCTTGGCCTCAGCCCATTCCCTCTGAAAATTGAACCATTGATGATAGATGTACCAATAAATCACTAGAAAGGAAGACATGATAAAAATTAAAATGAGTAGCCTGTGCTTGCTTAGGGAACTAAGAAGCACACAAACAGAAAAAATGACAGCCATGAAAATGTCAGATGTGTATCCAGCAGTTGGGATACAGCTACAAAGAGACATGCATACTCTGTCCTGCACTATTTTTCAGTTATTTAAAAATTAATAATAATAATAATAATAATAATAATGGCATCATATGAGGCTGGAACTAGGATAAACAGCTCACTGCTGGTAACAAAACTGTTGAGGTTTACCCTGGCTTAGACACTGTTGTGTAACAAGATCAACAAGGCTTGGTGCAGCTAGAACAAACACATGGCTCTCTGTTATTTTGATTGTGATTAGAGGGTAGATTTTTTTGGAAGCAACATACAGTTATTTTGGCAAAAGGAAACTTCAAACATACAAAGGGCTTGTTTGGATTAATGTTTGCAAAGGTGATGTTCATCCCAACTGCATTTTGCAAACTGAAGTTAAGATAAAAGTTAATTAACGTAATGTGATTTATGTTTGGAAAAACGTCAGTTTGAATACCTGTTTGGCTCTTGCAACCCCAAAAGCTCCAAAATGTGGCCTTAGGTCTAACTTGGCTTTTGGGGAAAAAATTAGTTGACTCCAATGCCATCCAAACATAATTTTTGGCCTCAAGTTGGCTTTTGGGGTTACAAAAGCCAAATCCCCCATCACACGGTTGTCATGGGATAGGACCGCTTTTAATTTAAGGATTCACTGTGTTCAGCTCATGGTCTTTGGCTCTTTGCATAATGGTGTCTCTGTTGAATCTACCAAGTGACTAGACTGCTATACTACATGTAGGGTACCTTTTAAAATTTTTTTCTCTTTTGTGCTTCTATTTTCTTTGCAAAGGAGGATTTTTCATGCTCTAACACTGTACCTTACATTCCATCTCAGTATAGTTTCTTTTTCTATCAAAAAATGAGGGATGCAAGTCTGGGGTGGAAATGTGAAAAAGCAAAAGGCAATCCAAATCAGAGATAAGAAAACAAGAGGAGAAAGGTTAAAGAAAGTGAAGGGGGACAGTTATGCATTAAAAATACATAGGGGCTAAGGAACTGCAGAGAGGAAAAAATCAGCAGAAGCAAGGAGGTAAGAAACCAAAAAATGATCTTCAAATAAGAAAAATAATTGTATGATCCAAATCCCAAAAAGAAAAATAGAATGATATAAGCTGTTTGTAACTTGTGCATATTATACTTTCATATTTGATGTTCATCATAGATTTATTTTCTCTTTGGATTTGTCCCAACTATAAATAAATTCAAATCACATTCTCGATAACTTTTTCCCACCACCATAAGGGCTTGTTTGCTATGAGGGGAGGTTTGGGAAAAAAAATTTGAGTTGAATTTAAAAAAATTAGAAAAGTGGGGTTAAAGTTTTTAATTAATTTTTCTTACTCTTTTATCTTACATCTTCTCTTTATTAAAATTTTATAATCCCACTTTTCCAATTTTTGAAATCCAACTCATAAAAATTTTCCCTTCCCTCCAAATCCTTCATATCAAACAGACCCTAAGTGTTATATATCATATCCATATTCCACTTTGCATCCATGCTTCACACTTCGGAAGTAAATAAATTACAATTCTTCAATCAACAGGAACATTTCAGAAGGAAACAGAAAACGCACCTCCAATTTGTTTATATATTCTTCTTGTTTTCTCCTCTCTGCAGCCCTTGCCTCCTAAAGTTGTCAAAAGGGATAACATTATTCAAATAGTCATTATAAAAGCAATATGAAATGACAATAGTATCCTACATTCCTACCTCTCGGATTTCCTCAGCACTCTGTATGGTACCCAAACTAGCCTGCAAAAAATAGGGCAAGAATGTTGAGAACTTATAGCAAGTTAGATATAAATTTTCAAAAAAAAAAAAAAAAAAAGATATAAAAATATAAAGCAACTGGTTCCTAACCTGTAGCCGGTGCACCCTTTCAGATAAACTGCGAACCTCATCAGATGCTCTTTTTTCAGCATTTGATATAATTTCCTTTTCATTCTTCAAAACAGATTTCTGACCAAGAAAGGTAAGCAATGAGATCATAAAAGAAACTGGTTCATTGCAATAAACATGTTTATGAAACTTTAACTAATTTAATTCATCAAATTTTTTAACCTCCATAGACAGCTTTCGAGAGATCTCCTCAGCAGCATTCAAAGACTCAGAACTTTCACGCAGTTTTTGTTGGTAGTCTACAATTAGTTGAGAAAACTCCACATTTCTTGCTAATATGCCATTGGCTTCAGCTTTCTGATATGCAGTCAACATATCGGATCAAATAATAAATAAATAAAAATGCATGAATTGGTGCAATTCGAGCATCCAAGAACCATTGACTATTGGGGGCATGTGATGACCTGGTGTTCAAATTCTTTCAAGAAGCTATCAAGCCTCTCCCTAGCAAAATTTGCTTCAAGTGCTGACTTGTCACGTTCAGATCGTAGTATAATATTCTCACTCCTGAGGATATAAAAGTAGAGTGTGAAGCAATTATTGTATACAGAGCATAAAAATATCACAGCATAAATTCTAGTAGCAATACAACCGTTAAAGAACTATTTTAGACTTAAGATGCACTAACACTAACAAAAATATGGACGCTGCATGATATTAATCTTGTGACATATGATATGATACACAATGTTTGTACAGTATCTACAAGTGCCAAACATGCATTGTACATGATACAACTTACATTCATCGTTACATCTACAACTACTCCTAATGAAAGCCTTCTAAACAATACAGCACTAAAATTTATGTTGTGTTAGGCTGTTAAGTTATTATAGTTAACATTAGTTAGCCTGCTATTATGTGTTACTACTCTATATATAAAAAGGCACTACTTCTAATATACAGAGTATACACTCCTAATGCTTCCAATCACTCCTCCTTCCCCTTCCTGTATATGGTATCTGAGCCAAACCAAGGGATGGAAAACTCTTCCAGCATTCAAATCACCCATGACATATATAGCAGGAAAGGGGTTGTTGCCTTCAACCATGCAATTTTGGTCAGGTTGGACAACCACAATTTCTTGCTTTTGAAGCAACAAATAGGGAGTTTCACTTCCAGTGGTATGGACTACAAAGATTCATCGACCTTTCTGCCATGTCCCCCCTTGAGTTCACTACAGAGGATGACCAATGAGCCGAAAAGGTGAACAAAGAGTTCATCATGTGGAGACAGTAGGACCAAGTACTGATGTCCGGAATGCTCTCCTGACTCCTCAGAAGCAGAGAATATACTCACCAGAACAGTGGATTGTGACAGTACTACTCAAGTCTGGGATCAAATCTTGATGTTCTTTGCCTCTCAAATGAATGCAAATATCAAACAACTAAGAAAGTCTCAAGGAATACCAAGAAAGCCAGTCCACCCATGAATGGGTTCTTGCTAAAGATAAATTTGAGTGTGGAAGAGTTAGCTATGGAGGCATGGGTTACCACCCAAGATTACATAGATTACATCTTTGGGTCTAGGAGAAGAATATGACTCCTTTATCACCTCAGTTCCCACAACGTGTAATACTCTTTCATCATATGATAATTAATTTCTTTCGCCTTGATTTAAAAGGAAAGGGAGGAAAAACCACCAAGACCCACATGTTGCTTTGACAACAGAAGTTTACCCGTTAATATAGCAAGAGCAGCTCTAAATCTTTAGTTCATTTCATTAAATATTTTTCAAACCATGATATGATAATAGCAACTAGCAAGGAAAAATTACACATAATCAACAAAATAAGACAGCCATATCAGCAAGGAGAATTATGTGTAGAAACTTTACCTAGACTTTGCTAGTTCATCCTCAAGGCACCTTACACGCTCCATAGCCTTTTCAAGGGACTTTTTAGTAGCTTCCTAAAATAATGCAAATAATGAAACATAGTTAGAAGACTGAAATGAAAAAATAAATTGTAAGGTTGTTTCTTAAAGTTCCACCTTTACCTGTGAGCTTTCAATTATAGCTTTAAGGTTGCTTCTTCCACCATCTGCGTCAGCTGAAAGGTTGAGAGAAAAAAAAATGTAAGGTGCCCCAAAAAGCTGTGTATCTTGGCAGATTTTTATCTGACTGTAACTAGCCAAACACCAGTACAGTTCATACACAAATGCCTCTAGATCTTATAGGTATCATAAGCATTTTCCCTAATGCCAACATTTTTTTACGACATACCAGAATTGGTGCAGTGTAAATCAATCAACTACAAACTAAACAGGGAAAAATAAATAAATGAATGGCCTTTCTTTGAAAGTGACAGTCCTCTACAGAAAATCAGGCGATATAAACATACATACTCTTTTCAAATGCAAACACAAAATACAGGCAACCCTGTCCCATTAGGATCGGTCAATTTCATTTAACCATAGAAACATAAATTAATTAACATAGCTGTGCTGTACAGCTGTTGAATCAACCAAAATCACTCTGACTTTGCTCAGATATTTAAAGGAGACAAAAGAATCTTCAGAGAATCATATTGACCTCAATAACAAGTTAATAAATTTTAAGACACAGATGAGGATAGCTGTTACTAAAAGAAAAAACTACATATAATTATTTCAAGAACCTGTAGGAGCTTCAGAAGGACTCGAATGAGATAAATGAAGACTATGTTCCTCTTCATACAACCTCTTGTACATTGCAACCTAGACGACAGAAAGCAGAAGCTCCAAGTTATTTTCCCATTCCTCTATTGGAGAGAAACTTATTCCTTAGATCCAGGTCATAGACCTCCTACACTAATCCAAGAAAATGAGGACCATAATAACTACTTACAGATGTATGAAGTGACTCAATCATACGCCCTTGCTCTTCTGCCCTCTGCAGGACAGCTGTTACTTTGTTAGCTGCTTCTTCAGTATGTTTTCTAAGCTCCATATCAAGCCTCTCCTGGAGTTTAATAGAACAAACAACTAAAACAAATAAGCTACAAGTTTCATAAGCAAAAAAGTTTTGAAAAAAACAATCATTTGCCAACAAACCTTGAACTCCAACTCCTTATTTTCCATCTGGTCGGAGAGATTTCTTGCAAGGCTTCTAAGTTGCACATTCTGCTCAACTAGCCCATTTATATCCTTGAAGGTCAACTGCCCCCCAAATGTCAATTGAACATGTTATAAAGGTATAGAAAAGTCAAAGAAGATACAGAGAACAAATAAGTACAGGAACAGAGCTCACAAGGTGCTCTGAGATAACTTTTTCAGCGTCAGTCTCGGTATGTATCCTTGAAAGACTATGCACAGCCTTATCAATGGCATCAAACCCAATTGATCCACAACGAAGCTGTATATCTCGGCATTCCTTCAAGAGAACTGTCACCTGAAAAAAAAAAATCAATTACTGACATTAGATCACTAATAAATGAACTAAACCATAGATAATAATGGGAAAAAAACTAGAAATGTTGACACTTTTTACAATAATATATTAAGTTTTGGCAATATTCATGTCTTACCAACCAAAGCTCAAGCACACATTGAAACAACTATATCACATAAATTTAACTAACTCCTAACAAATTTAAGTTTTGTTTTCAATGTTTTCCACACAGACATGCCTACAATATCACATAAATGTGGTGCTTCAGAGTGAGTAAAACATGCAGAATAATACTCTGGCCTAAGTTCTAGCTGTTTCAGCAAAAATCAGAAACTTTATGATATAAATATTGCAGAAGAAATTACCAGAAAAAGAATGTTTTCTCCTTACCTGTTTTTGAAGGTCGGTAATCTCTTTGAGAGCTAAATTATAATCCCGTTCATGCCTTCTGAGGTCAGCCTGCAAAATATACACCTCAGCAAATCTGAAGATAGAAGGATGGGTGTGTGGGGAAGACAGATGAAATTTTAAGTTCCATTGAAAACCTTCAGTTCTTGGATAGTTTTCTCTAAGATTGTCTTTTCAGTAAGGGAGCTTTGCAATTTTTGGTACATCAAAGAGTATGCCTCATCCATCTTTTCATGTTCAGCTGCATCAACAACAGTTTAGTTATTGGTAAAAGAGCTATAAAATCTATCATAAAGAAACTACAAATAAGCTCTACTGCATTGCCTTTCAAGTTAGAATCACATTTGATTGTATAGATGGAAGATATATGAAAAACAAAATTAGAAAGAGGATTTTAGCATAGGCTTTACCTAATTGGAAAAAAAATGAAAAAACAGCTTTCTCTTTAAGGCGAGTTAAATTGTCTAGAGAAATGACATTTGCAATTTAAATTGTTGGCCTTTTAGACATATTATGTTCATGTATGTTTCCTTTTGAGGGGGATGAGCTGAACTTTTTTGGCCTAAATTCTCCAATAAATTGCAACCATTGGGTTTGGATTAAGATAAGAAATTCCAAAGTCATTACCACCAATAATAAACAATTTTACTTGAAACATCAATCAACACTAACAATGACATACCTCTTTCATCTATAATGGCTTCAGCTTTCTCCTCTAACTCATATAGAACCTGGTAACGTAATAGAGAATTATGTACTTTTCAATCTAAAATGCAACAAAGACATAGAAACTTGCAGATTATGTAACATGCAGCTCGAAAAAGAATTGATCAACACAACTCTCAGTTGCTCTATCAAGGCTCAAGACATAGAAACTGTTAGCCTAGTTTTTAGTGTTGATAATATTATCAAATAAACTCTATCCTGAGGTTGGGGCAAGTTCTTGGCAATACTACTTTTGAGCACCAAGTGCATTTATAGCTGGTAAACAAACTTTAGATCAGTTTTGGGTGCAAATTATGTAGTTGAGGATATTAAACAGCAAATGAAGAAGGGATTGGTTTACTATTGGATTTTGAGAAAGTCTATGATCAGGTTGATTTGGGCTATTGAAGAAGAGATTTTGGGTAGTAGTACAAAAGCTGGATCCAGGGTTTCTTTCTTCAGTGGTTTTACAACCATGGGAATTAAAAGCCAAAATATTGAAGGTTCAACTGGGAAAAAATCCAATTATAATTTAAAGGGAGGGATGGAGAAATCCACTCTTCTTCAAACCATCATTGGACAACAAAGCAAAAATTATTACTAAAAAAATTCAATCTTTAAATACGCTCACCATAAGCATATAAGTTAAATCATGAAAACCAACTTCTTCATGTGAACAAAGAAAAACATAGAATATTAAAAATATGGGAGGTTGATCCTAGTTAGAGAGTATAAATAAAAAATTGCACCATGTGAAGCATACCCTTTGCAAAATCGCCTCAGATTCCTTCCTGCCAAGTTGCTCATGCCGCAGTGCATCAACAGCTTCTTGGTATCTTGCATACATTCTCCCCAACTTCAACAAATAAAGAAGGCAAAATAAGATAACCTAATTCAATAAATCAAAGAGGAAAAATGGATCCAGCATGAAATTGAAAATTTTGATTACTCACACTCCATCCATCACGCAGAAGGGAAGCAGCTAATGCTGTTCCAGATACACCAGCAGGAATTTTAGGGACAAGCATGTTACTTTCCTCAACTAAGTCACTGGTTTCATTTGACAACAACCACCTGCAACAAAAGTAACAACTCTGAATTCTGGACATGCCAAACAGCACATTTATCAGGCAATATATAACCATGATCTAATCCATTATTATGTTGATGATAATAAAATTTTTAATGTCCCTGAACATCTCCAAGTGTTCTGTACTGAGACATGACATCAGAAAGAAAATTCCTGTTGGTTCAGAACAGAACATTTTCAATGTCTCTGAACATCTTCAAACATCTTTCTCCTTCACTAGTATTTCCATTTATCCACAGGAATTGATGGAACAATCATCCCATCACTCCCAGTCAAGATTCAGTTGAGAAAAGAAGTCTGATTTTGGCCTGAATCCAACACTATCCCTTCTGCAAAAACACATTACAACACCTCAAACATAATAAGAGCTATCAAGAGAGTTCCCAAAGCCATTCTTGTAACTGCCACCTGTAATCCGTGCAGGTGTGTCTAGACCCCCCTAAGGTGATGGGAAAGAAAGGATTTATTGGAGAAGATGAATCTTCCAGACCCAGGAGTCAGCTTTCCCGAATGAGCATTTGGTATGGAGTAATGGCATAGATAGCAGGGGGTAGGTGACTAATTCTGCATATTTTTCCATTCTTGTAGCCATCACAGCTATACCTGCGGATTGGGAAACAACAACAACAACAACAAAAACTCTGAAAAACTCATTCTTCATTCAGCATCTCCAGAGCTCAACAGAGGCCATTGGCTCGTCTTTTGGTAGAATCAATTCCAAAAAGCCTCAGGAATCATTTACAAGGTGCATCTCATCCAACCTTGAGCTCCATTCCTCAGCACTTCTTGATATCTTCTTATGTTGCACATAGCATCAGTTTTTCTCTATCTTTTTTCCAATATGGTGGGGGTTCTGGTTTCAACTATGATATATGTTTCATTTTTGGCAACAATTGTAAGGAAAAAAGAGAAGACAAAAGATGACTTTTGTGACTAATATATGCTCCCTTTTTATTTCATAAGAAAACAACCACATGTAGGCAAGAGAGGGCACACTGAAAGGAATACATGAAGATGCACTAATTCAAAACAATAAGAGAATGAGAAAGACATACCGTTCAGGGCTGAAGCCACTGTGTGGAAGAAGATTCCGCTCATTTTTCTTACTCCTTTCAATTTCTGCTTCACATGACTCAAGCTTTCCTTTCAATTCAGCAGCCTCCTATGAGCACCAAAACAAATATATTAAGCATGATTACAGTTCTACTTAAAACAATATGAAATCAATGTAAGTCAAATTGTCAAACAACATTATTGCAACATATCTTAAATTAACCCAACAACCAATGTGAAGCAGAAGAAATCAAAACATGTTTGAAACAAAAGATTCTTGAAACTTGAAGAAAAATAAATCCGCTAAATCAAAGACACTGCTCCAGCTAAAATGAGTCAAGCTTGTTTCACGTAAATGTTAGTTGTCATATCTTAATGAAACTATTTGCTAGCCTCCACTCAACAGTTTAAACTCTTTTTAAGTACAAGAGCAAGCTGAAACCAAACCAGCTTCAAAGCTAGCAGAATTGAACCACGGCCTCCCACGTACAGCCGTACAGGAGTGAGCCTAACGCCACTTGATCACAAGCCATAGACAGTTTAAACTTTAAATTAATTTTTGACCTGGAACCGTGGCCTCTATGACCAAGTGGTACAAAATTAGATTGTTGCCATCCCCATTATCCAGCATCCTTCATAACAGGCTTTTGTCTGGGAGAGAGTTAGAGATTACAATATAACAATTCATGTCTTTTCACTAAATAACTTCCAACATTTGAGATGAACAAGTCCTTCACAATGACAAAGGCGCATGGAAATCAGTCAAAAACATAATTCAACTATGAATCAAATCAGAAACAGACAGATAAAACTTTTCTCACAAGAATTTTTTTTTAAAAAAAATCATGCATTCAACATCTTCGAACAAGAGATACAATAACGGACATGATAGGATACCAAACCGTCCTCTAAAGAGGCGTTTGGATAAGATCAATTAAGGGAAGTTTGGAAGTCAAGTTTATTAGGGGAAGTTTGGTAGTTATGTTTTTATGTGTGTTTTATTGTAAGTTAGTTATCTAGGGAGTTTGTATTAGTTTGGGTTAGTTAGTTACGTTTCTTTATTAATACCCCCTTTATGTTGTAAACGGACTTATGCAGAAAATATATACAGATTGTGTTGTCTTATTTGGTCAAGAACTCCAGATTCTGGTTCTTAAATTGTTCTATTAGATCCTAATTCCTGGGATCTATCAGGACATCTGATTTCCAACACCAAGAATCCACAGTATCTGCTTTCAGATAGCAAATTGAATATTATTGGCTTCTTAAATACCCATCAAACTATTGAAACTAAGAGCAACAGTGAGAATTCCAGCCTAAACAATAATACGAGGCTAAAAAGGACCGAGTACCTTTTCAAACTGTTTTTTAGCAGCAGATTCCTTCTCGAGTTTCTGTTTATAATCATCCTCAATTTGCTTCAGATGAGACTGCTCAAACAACAGCATTGTTTCAGAGTGTGAGCCTTCTCTCTTATCTAAAATTCCAATTTCCAAAGATCAGAAAACCACATATATCAAACAAACTTCACCTCCATTGCTTTGATCACACCCTCAAGCTCTGTTGCCTTTTGGGACCATTCCTCAGAACTTTCCTTATATAGTTCATTAAGCTTATTAACCTAATTACACAATATAGATATAACATTAAGAATTAAGAAATAACAATAAAAAATAATCTTCTCAAGGCTATTTTAAACAACATAATGAATAGAACTTATCATAACACTCACAGTTGAGAGCTCATTATACAATTTCTGTTCATTAGCTGCAGCAGAATCTTTAGCTGAAATTAATTCCTAAGAAGTGACAAAAACAGGTTAAAATGGGATTGAGTGAGGCAAGTAAAAGAATCATAAAATATAAAGTTAATAAATTGAATGTTCTCAACCTCATGCGTAGATTTAAGCTTCATTTCTAACTCCCTCACTCTATCCTTGTTCCACTGTAGAGATTTAGAGCATTCACTCAATTGCCTCTCTACCTGAAAGTGTTAATCTTAAATCATATTATTTAAAAAAAGAGTGCATTGTAAATTAAGAATCTCTAGTCCCTAGTAATAATATAAATCTCACTGACATCTGCAAGCCTAGAAGCCATCTCAGCCTCCAACTCAGTATGTTTTCTGCGCATCTCAAAGGAACTGTTAACCTTAGCAGTCAATTCATCATTCAGCCAAGCATTTTGTCTCTCGACAATCTCTTTCTCCTGCTCACATACAATTTAAGGAAAGAAAAACGCGACATCATTTGACATGGAACTGGAAAAATCTGGTGCATAAAATGCTAAATGTACAAGACGGAAGTCGAAGCAAAAGAGGTTGTATAAAATGTTTTGAAGTTCAGTGTTATACGCTACTGAAAAGCATATATGATCATTATTCTAATCATCCCACAGAAAATCTAATATTGAGTTCAGAGTCAGACCCAGTAATAATTGTTTTAAAAGAATGAAAAAACAGAACCCAGATAAACGCTCTGTATAGCGGGAAAACAAGGTAGAAAATGAATCCTTCTACGATGAAGGAAAAAAAAGAAACAGATTTTTCTTTAATTACGTTCAGACTGATGATTACAAGTGAAACTATGTCAGTATCCAAGACCCAAAACATTGTGAAGGACATGTCTCACTTATCAGAAACTAAATAGCCTTTATTATTGCACCACCGCTACAACTAGTAAATCTATAATTGGCAGAAGGAATTTACTATAAACTCGTAAGCTCTACAAACAGCCAACTTATCCAAAATATAAATGGAATAAAGGAACTCGAGAAAAACCTGTGAAAGACGAGTACATTCAGCACGGGACCGGGCCAACTCTGCCTCAAGTTGACTCACATGAGAATCCTTCTGAGCAGCATTTTCAGACAAGTTGACCTTCACGACCATCAACCACAAGAAAACAAAAGGAATGAGAGCTTTTCAAAGCGTCAACTTCAGAAACCATGCAGAAAGAATATGAAAGTGAAACAGGCAGAGTAACAGAAATGACTTACAATCTTATCGAGATAGCTCGTGATGGCGGCATTCTTCTCACTAAGCTGCAAATCCTTCTGCTCATTCAACTCAATTAACTGCCTTTTCGACTTATGCAACTCACTCACCTCTGTCCTCAACCTCTCTATCTCCCGGTCTTTCTCAATCTACAAACCCGGAATCAATAACAATAAGCAATAAAGAAAGAAAGCTAATCGGTGGCGAATAAGAAAATAAGCAAAACGCTTCATACAGATTGCAAATAAAGTTTCTCCTTCTGCGTTTGAACTTCAGCTAGTTCAGCAAGGCGTTGATCAAGGGTTGCTTGGAGTTCAGCGGCACGGGACTCGAGCTTTGAGAATTCAGCAGCAAGAGAGAGGTGCTTCTGCTCTATGAGAGAACAGGTCTGCTCAGCGTTAATGTCAGAAGCATCAGCCTTGGCCTTAACGGTCTCGAGTTCATTGAGAAGGCTGCGGATGAATGCGTCGGCCTTCTCGGCCACCGCAGCAGTGTCGTTGGAGCAACGGGAGAACTCCTCATCGGATAGAAATAGGGGCATTTCCAAACCGGCGATGCCCTAACTCGCCGCGATCAGCCTGAGAGTTAGAAAGGAATGTGAAAGAGAAAAAGGACGAACGAATGAAAAAGAAATGGAAGAGGGGAGAAGCAAATTTGAAGAGGAAAAGACGACGATGAATGAATCCCTGTGAAGAAAGTCGCTACAAGGCAATGAAGAATGGCGCTGGAATCAATTTCCTTTTTTTGGACCAGTGTGTAGTAGGGATTTGTTGGTCATTGAGCTTTTTTGTTTGAAATTCAGAACTGAAATATGGGCCTGAAGTTGCCATGATTGGGCCCTTCTGATTCTCTATGAAGCCTGGCTTCCTCTATATTTAATATCTACGGATCTGCCAATGTGAGTTGGCATAGATGACAGAAGTGGCCCAGACTGCGCAGGTTGTGGGTTCGATCCTCTCGCCGTCGTTGGGACTCCTTTGGTAGGCGATCTCGTAAGTCCCCAGTAAGTGTTCATAGAGCCCGGGGCCGTGCCCTGGCCTTGGTGGGAGACTGATGTCGAACCCCTCCAAAACTTTCTGCTTAAAAAAAATATATATATCTACGGATCCAAATTAATTTTACCAATAAAAATTAGAGGGGAAAATAAAAATTAATTATAAAATCCTTTTATCATTCTATTAAACTGGATATTTTTCCCCATGCGTTCGTTGCACCGAATGGTGTTCATTGTTTATGGCATATTTGAAATATTAATTTGCTAATTAGAGATGAATGAATAAATAATATTAATTTAAGGGGTTTATGAATCATCCTTCACATTTTTTTATAGATACTATCTTTATCTATTGAAGACCTACAAAAAGAAAAATCACTTGGATGTTAATTATAAATTAGTTGGAAAATAATAGTCACTTGAATATTAAATGTTTCTTGGAAAATGAAAAGGCACTTGATTTTTAATTGTGAAAAAGATTGTTTGGGAGGGAAAAAACCACTAGAATGTAAATTATTTTGAAAATTGAAAAGACATTTAAATATTAACTATGAAATAGTGCATGTTAATATGAAGCCAATGCATTTGATCCTCAATTGTACACTTTCCATATGCCTAAAAAAGGACACTTAAATATTAATTATGAATTAGTTAGAAAATGAAAAGCCACTTAATTTTTAGTTGTGGGAAAGATTGTTTAGGAGGGAAAAAAAGCCACTTGATTATGAAGAACTAAGAAAGTATTCAACTTTGCCTTTATTGGCCAATATTGGCCTTTTTTGCATTCAAATATTTAAAAGTTTGAACCATGTGAGAATAACACATTAAACTTTAACTCATGTCATGATCGAATCCCCTATTACCTAGACATTTAAAATGTGCCTGTATCCACAAGTGACCATAATGACATTTAAATTTTGATAATAAATTCTCTAAAATTTTAAAATTTATACAAATCATTTTCTTATGGTTAAGTAATTTGTTACTCCCCGGTCCTAATTATAAGACCTAGTTGACTTTTTTGGAGATATTAAGGAAGCTAATTAAATTACTTTAGAATATTTTTATTTTAAATTTTTTCTTCAAACTAATTAATTTGACTAATAAACTAATATATAATCTAAAGATACACAACATATGAAATGATTAAGTAACTTACTTAACTTCCTTAATCTCTCCAAAAAAAAGTCAACTAGGTCTTATAATTAGGACTGGGGGAAGTATTTAACTAATAAAAATGGAACCTCTGTTATTATTGCTAAAATTTGTATTCATGAACTTTACATGAAGGAACCCAATAATGCTAGTATATCAAGGAGTAAAAACAACTATAATGGGAAAAATTTAGTTTAAACTAGAACCAAATGAAGATGGATGTTACATAGTTCTCTGGATTATTCCATAAAGTTATTCTAGTCTTTTCATTTTCCAAGATAGATTTTTTTAAAAAAAGTTTGCTTTTGAAATTTAAGGATAAATGTTTTTTTTTTCTAAATGGCTTTTGGAATTAGATGTTTAATAATGAGTCATAAAGGTTGTTGAAAAAACCATCAATAATAGATGTTTAGTGATGGCTTTTGAGATTTAAGGATACATGTTTTTTGTAAATGGCATTTAGTCTTTTAGACTTCAATAATAGATGTTTAATAATGAGTCATAAAGGTCGTTGCAAAAACTAACCGTTTAAAAAAATCGGACCAAATGCAACATAAGTAATAGAATACGTTAAAATAAATAAAACCAATAATAGAATCTGTTTAAAAAAAAACAGCCGTTACTATAAGTTTTCAAGGTAACGCTCCCAAAATTGTTTTTTGTTAATTGCATCCTAACACAAATGGATGAGAAATCTGTTTGGTAAATCCGGTTTTTATTTGTTAGGATGAACTTAGGTTCCTTTTTGTGTGCTGGGGAATAGAAAAAAAAGGCAGAAAATTCATGCTTTTCTATTTTTGGGCACAAAATCAGAATTTATTCCTCAACGCACAACCTATCTTCTTTCTCTTGAAAACCTTTCGCAGTGTCAACTACCCTCCCCACCCCCACCGCCGCCACCACCCCCACCTCACCGCCACCACCACCACCACCACCCCCACCGCCACCACCACCACCACCCCCGCCGCCGCCCCCACCTCATCGCCACCACTGCCACCACCATGACCGTCACCATCGCCGCCACCGCCACCGCCGCCGCCACCACCACCACCACCCCCACCTCACCGCCACCACCACCCCCACCTCATCGCCACCACCACCACCACTCCCACCGCCACCACCCTTGCGCCACCACCCCACCTCGGTGCCACCACCACCACCACTCCCACCGCCACCACCCTTGCGCCGCCACCCCCACCTCACCGCCACCACCACCACCCCCACCGCCACCACCACCACCTCGCCTCGCCCCTACCTCATCGCCACCACTACCACCACCATGGCCGTCACCGCGCTACCACCACCACCACCACCCCCACCGCCACCACCACCCTCGCCGCCGCCGCCCCACCCCCACCGCCACCACCCTCGCCGCCGCCCCACCTCATCGCCACCACTACCACCCCACCGCCGCCACCACCACCCTCGCCACCGCCCCCACCTCATCGCCACCACTACCACCACCATGACCGTCACCGCCGCCGCCACCGCCACCGCCACCACCACCACGACCCCACCCCCACCGCCACCACCTCCTCGCCGCCGCCGCCCACCTCATCGCCACCACTACCACCCCCACCGCCGCCACCACCACCCTCGCCACCGCCCCACCTCATCGCCACCACTACCACCACCATGATCGTCCACCGCCGCCGCCACCGCCACCACCACCACCACCCCACCCCCACCGCCACCACCTCCCTCGCCGCCGCCGCCCCACCCCCACCACCGCCACCACCCCCGCCGCCGCCACCACCCGCCACCGCCACCACCGCCACCACCATGACCGCACCGCCGCCGCCACCGCCACCACCACCACCCCCACCTCACCGCCACCACCACCCCCACCACCACCACCTCGCCACCGCCACACCCACCTCATCGCCGCCACCACCACCACCACCACGACCATCACCGCCGCTGCCACCGCCACCGCCACCTCACCGCCACCACCACCCTCGCCGCCGCCACCACCCCACCCCCACCTCATCTCCACCACCACCACATAAATAATTTTTGAATATAAAAATTACATAAATAAAAATAAAATGTGTTAACAAACGTAATTTTATTCTCGGAGTAAAAATAAAATGAGTTAACAAACGTAATTCGATTCTCGAACTCTTCCAAAAGCACGAATCGAAAAACTGTTCCATCTCGAAGCTTGTCTTTGGAGAACAGAATGGTTGCCATGCACAGCCTAAGTTTTCAAGAAGTATAGTACTCCCTCCGGTTTTAATTATAAGATAACATTTGAGAATTGGTTTTGATCTTAATTATAGGACAACATTCTAATAATTGTCAATTTTTTCCTAAAATACTCCTATTTTATTCTCTCAAGTGTGTTTGATTTTTTGTGAGTATATGTATGTGTACGCGTATACTTTTCCAGTCAACGAAACTTTTAGATATATATGTGTGTGTATCTATGTATGTATATATGTGTGTGTCTACACACAAATATCTATAGACACTATAGACACACACATATCTACACATATATGTATGTATGTATGTATGTATATATGTGTGTCTACACACATATATTTTGTGTGTGTGTCTACATATATGTGTGTGTGTGTGTCTACACACGTATATTTTGTGTGTGTGTGCACATATATGTGTGTGTCTACATATATGTATGTATATATATGTGTGTGTGTCTACACACATATATTTTGTGTGTGTGTGTCTATACACAAATATATATATATGTGTGTGTGCGCGTGCGCACAAATATATATATAGACACACACTCACACACACATATATATGTGGGTGTGTGTGTACATATATGTATATTTGTGTGTGTCTGTCAATATATGTGCGTGTACAAATATAAACACACACACATATATACATGTATATCTTTGTGTGTGTGTTTATATGTATGTGGGGGTGTGTGTGCATATATGTGTCTGTCGATATATGTACACACACATAGATATATGTGTGTGTGTGTGTATCTATATGTATACACATATATATGTATATATAGTAATATCATTATTTCAATTAGATTGCATGTGGAAAAAAAAAATTAGGTTGGAGAGGCATGTGTAGGGATGGAAATAGGCCAGGCCAGGCTAGGCTTTGGCTAAATAGGCCTGAGCCTGTAATGGTGGTAGAAGGCTGAGCTCAGGCTGAGCTCGAATGCGGAGGCTTTTTTAGGCTCGGGCCCGAGCCTTCATAAGGCACAGTCGAGCCTGAAGCCCTTTTAAATGCCTACTTACAATGTAGGCCTTTAAAAAAGCCTCATGTGTAGACCTTGGAGGCCATAAATAGGCTTTTGTACACTTTGAGCCTATCAAAACTATATAAATATAGGGTTTTAGTAGAATATAAGAATGAAAAATAATAAATATTATATTATTTATATAATATAAATATATTTATATTTATTTAATCTGTAAACAGGCCAGGCCTGAAGGCTTACAGGTCAGACCTTAATAACATAGACCTGGCCTATTTACACATTTAGGCTTTTAAATAGGCCTTGGCACAGCCTTTTAACAAACAGGAGGCCGACCAGCCCTAAACAGGAGGCAGGCGTAGTAGCGCCTGATAGGGACCTGACCTATTTCCACCCCTAGGCATGTGGTAGGAGCTATTGATTTACTTTCATTTAGGCCATTTTAAATTTATATAAGGACGTTTTAGTAAAATGAGTAAAATTAACTAATTTAACTTCTTTCCTTAATCTCCCTAAAATCGGTTAAATATGTCCTATAATTAGGACCGGAGGGAGTAGATAGTATCCCTCCTATTAAGAAGACGCCAGCCTCAATAATAATAATAATAGGGTCCTTTTTGGGCTTTTTTTTTTTTTTTTGGGGGAAGGTCCTTCATTGCAAACATGAATTCCCTCTCTAACATGTTAAATGCTGATAGAAATGGTCAGCCATGAGTTTGGCAAAAGCATTTAATTCTGTATCTGAATTTTAGACCCGACCATGACCAAGGTAGGAAACTGTTCGTTTTATCAGCCAAACATTTAATGGTAGCTTGAAATGTACTCATCATGTTGTGGCCTATTTTAAGTCATTTGACCAAAACACACATACCAAGGAGAGTTAGTTAGCTCAATGATTGTGGGGTAAATTTTCAACTTTGCCCTCATTTATGAATGGGATTTTCATTGGGCATCTTTCAACTTTTTATTTTCTCTCTATTTTCATTGGTATAATTAATATGGGCAAAATTGTCACAATCTCATTTATTATCTAAAAGATGACTTATAAATAGGACAAAATTTTTTGACCAAAGAGGACTTATAAATAGGACCAGAGTGGTAACCAAAGTCTGAGCAAAAAAAAAAGAGACTTAACCAAAGAGTTACTGGTAAATATGTGGATTCGATTTTCTTTTCTCAAGTGAGAAGTTGACAAAATATATCTCTTAGTTTGTTTGGGATAGCTTATAGCGATGGGAAAATGATTTGTTTACCATCAGACTTATGAAAAAGTAAGATTGAGTAAAAATTAATTTGTGAAATATGATTTATGCTTTTTAATTGGTGATAACATATGTAACTTTTGTGAAATTAAAACTTGTTTATTGTTAAAAAATATTGAAATTTGTTTGGAATATCGGTAACATAAATGACTTTTGAGATAATTATAAGAGAAAAATTAAAATTATAAAAAAGTGAAAAATGCTAACTTAGAAAAATTAGCAATGCTAAAATATATAATTTGTTCAAATAATATTACATAAGTAACTTGATCACAAGTCTCATATAGTTTGATCTCTAATTATCTCACGAATCTGATTCATTTAGATTGAAGACATCGTAGCATAATTTGTCGAAAAAAGCTCTTCATCTACACTAATATCATCTACATGACCTATATTCTCATTTTCAACCTCCATAAAACTAACATCTGTTTGACGAAGAGAAGAAAGAAGGAGCACGCACCCTCTATCTCTTAGCCTACTCAGTAAGCCTGGCTTTGTAAACTGTTTATCTTCTTCTTGTTTGTTTGTTTTTTTTTTTTTTTATCTATGAAATTTGATGGGGTTTATTTTGGGAGTTGCTCTGAATTAACATTCATATCTCTCAACCTACTCGGTGGACATTTTCCAACAGTAGAGAAGACAAAACCAGAAGCAAGAAAAAATGAAGGACTGGGTAAACCAGAAAACTGCGATTTGCCTCTATCCTTGTCGCCAAACATTGAGCAAGAGAAAACCATAAGCTACAAAAAATAAAGGATTGGGTAAACCAGAAAACTGCGATTTGTCTCTGTCCTTGTCGGCGGACATTGTTTTTGACGAACGACAAGAGAAAACCAGAAGCTACAAAAAATGACGGGACCAAAGTAGAGCGAATACAAAGGGAAAATGTTTGGAAGAGGAAGCGAAAAAGAGACAAATCGCAAGAGAAACATTGGAGAAGATTTTTGGGTGAGATTTTGTTGTTCAGCCAGACAAATTTGAAGCTTCTTGCTTTGCTTCTCAAATTAATGAAGCTGATGGACGACTGCAACGCAAGCTTTCGGAAGCCTCAAATGGGAATAACAACAGATAACTCTAATCCTATTTATAATTTACATACGAAGGAAAGTTAATTAAATGATTATGAAGTAAATTTTTAACTTTACACTCATTTATTATTAGGTGTTTTTCAATTCTTTATTCTCTTGTTCATGGTTGCAATTAATATGGGTAGAATTGTCATAATCTCATTTATTACTTGAAACTAGACTTATAAATTTATAAATAGGACCAAATTTTTTTATCAAAATGAACTTATAAATAGAATTAGAATGATATAAATTATGCACAGTGCACGAACCCAACTTTAACCAAAAGCCCAATCGATAAGCTCCTCAAACAAGCTCCTTTTCATCCAAAAGCACAATGTACTTGACAGCTAAACCAAACATGAAAAAAAAAAAAAAATCAACCCCCAAAAACTATTTGAATGCGCGATACAGCCCCCAAAAACCAAACAGGAACCGGATTTCCTCAGAAGCAGCACCCTCAGAATCTCTCAGTATCCCATCAGCACCGTCAGTTGGAGAGAGAAATTGAAAAGCTCATATCTCAATGAGGAAAAAAAAAAAAAAAAAACCGCGCGCGATTTTTTAAAAAATAGATCTATACCCTTGGAACAATTTTTAGACGGATAAGATAGAAAGATACTGAGGGATACTGAGGGTTCCGCTTCTGAGGGAATCCGGATCCGTACCAAACATAGCCTTATAGAGAGAGAAGATAAATACAAAGATGCGAATCTTACACTTTCTTCTCCCAGTATTTATTTATTTAATTAAGTACTTAATGATTGAAACCCTTATTGCTTTACCCTATGTCGTTCGAACCTATGACATGTGGTGAGGAAATTGCTACTCTCAACTTTCTCAACTAACCAACATGACACCCGAATATTGATTAATACTTGAATACCATGACATAGATGTTAAGCTATTAGTAGTATTTTGCTAAACTAAACTTTCCATATTTCTAATGTATTAGTCATTTTTTCTTCTCAAATGGATACTAGGAGTATCTTTCGTAAGAATCATTTCTCTCAAAACATGGACCGTAAAAAGCTTTAATCCATGGTCTTATAAAGCTTTAGTCAAACAATTAACAATTAAATTTAAGATAAACCCATTTGTCAATTTGATATGATTTTATTGAAAATGAAAGAAAAATGTTACTTACAAGGGAATCAGAATGAGAATTTGTACCAAGAAGAAAGAAAGAAAGACAGATGGCCAATGATAGTAGGCACATGGGAAGAAGATACTTATCTTATCTCAATAAACAATTAGAGAGAAAAGGTCTTGTATTAGTAATCAAATAGTACAGAGAAGCACATGGCCAATGAATTGAACACCACTCAAAAGATTCACACAAACTCCAAAACCACGTATACAAATGTGGACCAAACCCAAAAAAACCAAAAAAGTTAGAGAATACACAGTAAGTAAACATAACACCCAATCCCAACAGGAGAGAAGGTGGCCCCCACTCTCCCTCTCTACAAGTATTTCTCTCTCACACACTCACAGGCTGTTAAAGTGCACTAAATAATGCAAAGTCTCTGAAGGGTCACATGCCCTTAAAGCAAACTAACTGACACCCCACACATGCCCTTGCCTTCACAGTTGAACAAGCACATGCGCTCTGTCCCCTAACTCTCCTACCTCTTCATAACACATTCGAAACCCCCTTCTTAAATACGGAGTACATACTTTAAAACCAAACACAAACTGTCATTACAGCATCTCACAGATCAGAAAAAAATACAGATAACAAACCTTTCTTTCTTCCTCTCTCTAATCTAACCTTATACACAAACTATAGTTAGCACTTAGCATATTGCTTTATATATATATATATATATATATATGCTCTTCAGCATGCATCATCAGCTCTTTTGGTCAACTTTTTGAAATTCTTATGTCTCAAATAGCCCACATTGATATAACGATCAAGATTTAATCTGGACGATATGAGATGAGTTATAGTTATATGGGCTATAGGATACATAAGAAATTTCTTGTTGAGGTTTGGTTCTACAGAGAGAGGTCGGTGGTGGCAGCGGTGGAGGGGGGGCGAGCCGCCATTAGGGTGCATTGCAAGTGTCTGTGGCAAGTGATCAAATGGTCGTTGGTTAGACCGGCTGCTTGCATGAATGAGTGAACCACGGTTGGACCGACGAACCGGAAACCTCTTCTGACCATGTCTTTGCTTATGGTCTCTGACTTGGATGTCTTCACTGGGATCTTGAGGCCAAACTTGTATTGAGTGGAGATGGGTTTGTGATTCACGAATCCCCATATGTATTTGTCAAATGTTCCAAAATCCTTCTTAAGCTGCAATAACACAATTTGCAGAAGAGGAAGGAATTAGCCAAAAAAACACATTTTTACATATGTGAACAATTGAAAAATTGCTAGATTTATATCAAGTATCTCCAAACAACTTTATTTAAATGTCGTTCAACTTCAAAGCATGGATAAAACACAAGTATATTCTATTTTAAATTGAAATTTCTTCAATTTCTTTTATGACTAAAAAATGATTTTTTTTAATATTCTCAGAAGCACTGATCCTAAAATGGTTGCTCTTTATCCTTTTTCTACAGGGGGAAAAGACTTTTATCCTTCGGTTAAGACGTGGATTTTAACATGTTTAAAACATCATTATCATTAAATTTTCAAATCATCTGAAGCTTGCTGATTTGAAAGACTAAAATTTACTGGTCAAAGAGGTAGTTAAAAGAGAAAGACTGAAATTCCTATCATTGGTGCTCTCTGATTAATCTTCTCTTTGCCACAAAAATTCACACAAACCAAGCCAACCACTAGGTTTTTGGGAGGCCAAAAACATAAACAAGAACAGAGATCAAAAGGGAAAAATGCTAAAATAGGCACAATTTACAAGGCATGGCAGTGCTTTGCTTACCTCTAGAATTCGGTTTGCATTGTCAACAACACCTCGGACTCTGCTAATATCAATGCCATATTGTGAACTAATAGCCATCATTTGCTTCTCTGTCAAGTTGCCCACTATTTCCGCATCAAATTCTGAAAATGCAGTCCTGTTAATATTTTGAATAGTTAGTAAGTTAGTTAGCTTCCTTTTAAGGGTAAAGAACATGATATGAAGTTACACTACATAAATATACAGATACTTCATACGGCTCAACTTAAAAGAGGTTGAACGATTTAACAAATAATTTTTTGTCCTAAGATCATCATCTATACGTCCATCCTCTTAAAAAATTGAACTTTCTATATAAACATCCTTTATTTTTTTTAGCAGAATCCAACCTGAAATCCTGGCGTTTCTTCAAGATTGAGGTCCAATCAGATCCAACCTGAGCACCGCTTAGGACCAGAAGTTCATACAGCATCCTGCGTGGACAATAAGGTTTTTGTCAATTGCAGTAATCATTTTGCATCTCCATAGTTTTGTTACGTGTTTGTGTCTTTTTCTCTGTGAATAGTGTGTGTGAGAGAGAGAAGTAGGGATTTACTTGTCATCATGAACTGGAACTCCCCATTCTTCATCATGATAAGCAACATAGATGGGATCTAATGATCAAACAGGACAAAGACACAGAAGTTAGTTCATTCTGTAACTAACAAAATGGGTACAATCATGAAATTATGAATTTGTGTTCAAATAGTATTACCTGAATTGCTGGTGATGAAGCTGCATCTTTTCTCTTCTTCACTGATCTTTGTTGAAGAATCAAGAGGAACAACTCTATCAAACTTGGCAGATTTTGATCTTCCATAATGAGCAATCTTCAATTTCCTCTGTGCTTGTTGCAGAGCCACCTGTTCCCTCCTCACAGCAGCAATACTTCCAGGTGCCTCAGTGATGAGAGAAGAAGAATAACTCAAAGATGCCTCAACAGAACCACCGTAAGACCCCTCCTTAAAACTCTTAGATTTCTTCCTCTCCAAACTGGGATTAGCTTTCATGGAGTTTCTTGGGGCTGCTGGCACAACAGCAGCAGCAGCAACATCCTTCTCAGAACTTGAGTTCAGGTTCATCACATTATTGTCACTTCCTCTCTTAATTGCAGGAGGTCTTGGAGAGATTACGGACTTTGGAGAAACTGGGGGAGTCAATGAAGTCTTTGTTGGGAACAATGGTGGTGGTGGTGGTGGAGAAAGTGACTTTGGTGGTGGCACTACTTTCTTGATGGAACTTTTCCTCTCAAGGTTAGGAACTCGGTTACAAGTCGGTTGAAGCACCGGCCGGCCATTGATCCTGGCCATGGCAGGTGGGGTTGTCGCCGGGGAGGCTTCAATGCCTACACTCACTTTGGCCTTAGAGCTACACATTTCTCAAATTCCTTTTGCTTGAATGAAAATGGAAACAGAGAAAAAGGACTAGTGAATTGGGATTCAGAAGGACTAATGAAAGGAAGTGAAGATGAAGAGAGAATGAAGGAGAAAGGAAGGGAGGGAAGTGGGGTTTTTATAAAGGGAAATGGGGGAAGCTGTAACATGGGGAGGTGGGGATCTGCCATACAACCTATTGTGTAGGGCATTACTTTATGCAAACTAAACCACGAGGGCTTGAATGTGACGCACACGCTTTCAACTTAATAATAATACTAGTTAATAATCTTCCTTTCTACTGAGTTCTTTTTCTGAAACCTGAACCGGTCTAGGTACGGCTGGATCAAGGGTCAGTGGGTCAGACCGGAGTCAAACCGAAGCTAAACCGGTGTCAAACCGGTGAAAAATGAAAGATTTTAGGGTTATTAGAATGAAATTCTAAAGAAAATAAAAAAATAATTTTTTTATTTAAAATAAATAAATAAAAATCGAACCGGCGGTTTGACCCCTGGACCTCTGAGAACATGACTTAATATGAGTTATAAAAGAAGGTGAGCCAACAACGGTAAAAGTTGTTGTCATATAATCTAGAAATCACAGGTTTAAATTCTAAAGCCAGTATCTCTGTTGTCATATAATCTAGAAGTCAAAGGTTTAAATTCTAAAACCAGTCTCTCTGCTTATAGAGGTAAGGCCACGTACATCTGACATTCCCAAAACCCCACCTGATAGGAGCCTTTTGCATTGGACCGCTCTTTAACATGAGTTATAATATTTTTATTCTGTGCGAAGAGAATCAAGGAAGAAGCTTGTAAGAGGATTCGTTGGGTGAGAGAGAGATATATATTGAGCTGTGATGGAGTTACCAACCACGTGTTTTCAATACACAGAAACTTCCCCTTCATCCACTATTTTGTATTCATGTCTTTCACTAAGGGGGATCAAGATTCTGTGAGAATCCCAAGTAATACTCTCATTGATTTGAAGAGGTGGCATTATATCAGTGTTAATTTTAACCATTGATTTGCTTTGAAAGGAATAAAACATGTTAGAGGAGAATTTTACTAGAATAATTGTGTACAAGCCTATTGTTTATACTTTATAGGGTTGGGGAGCCTAAACAAGTTATTTCATCTCTGCTAAAGAATAATTTTTGAGGTTGGAGTGGTGGATAAGGAAGGTGCAAATGCAAGAAAAAGACCAATGATTAGTCTATTCTATTCTTTTTACTTTAGCCGTAGGGGAATCAATGTATGGTTTATATTACCTTTATGCGTGTGAGTGAGAGAGTAAACGGTTCTGGTAGAAAACGCACATGAGACCCTTTATGAGCGCCATTACAAAGATCAGTACTGAACATAGAGATAGCTTATTTTGGGAATAAATTGAATGGCATTCAAGATAAATATTAATAAAAATACAAGTGTTTGGTCTGGTTAAGTATATCAATAACTCATCCAAGCCCTTGTAAATGCATAAAATTAGAGTTATGTAGCATTCAACGTTCAATATTTTAAAATATTTTTTCAATATTACCTAGTATCATAAAATAATTTTGGGTTAATGAGTAAATTTGCCAACGAACTATTACCCATGGAGCATCTAGCACAAAAAACAATTAAGGGTACCAAAATTACCAATAAACAATTAAAAATTGAAAAAAGTACCAAATAACTATTAAAAAAAACAACTATCACAATTACGTTAAAATATGAGGCACTAGCGTAGGATGGTGACAGAGACGCTGGAAAAAAGAGTGGTTAAGCCTTCTTATTGGATAAGGCAGACACCAACAGAGATGAGACCCATGCGAGCAGGCGTTGTGGATTGCTGGATTTGGTTTTAGTGTGTGATTCTCGCCCTGAAATTGCATACGGACCTTGATGAGTTTAAGAGGGTGAGTGAAACACCCAACAACAATGGAAGCTTTGGAGACGCCGATGCCGCCGACACTGTGACAGTCAATGGAAAGCGGAGACATCAAGACAGTGACGGGGTAATAGTTCGTTGGCCAATTTGCACCTCATTGTATTTTTTTTCACTTTTTAAATTGTTGATTGGTAATTTTGGTACCCTCAATTGTTTTTGTGCCAGATGCTTCTTGGGTAATAGTTCATTGGCAAATCTACACCTTAACCCAGCACGTTAAAATATTTTTTTCCAATAACTACCATTATTCTGTAGTAATTTTTTGTACATCCATCACTCTAAAACATTTTTCCAGTAGCACTCAAATTAATACTTTTATTGGATGCTACTAAAAAAAATACTGATAACCTATATAAGAGTATGTGTAAATGCAGAAAATGTGTATAGGAGAACTACCCTTTTTAAGGCCTGACCACGCTTAGTTGGAAACTAATGTGGTTTGCGATTACATGAGGCGTATATAAAGATCATGTATAACTTTTTGTGGGTTTTTTTTTTTTTTTTTGTGTGACCCTTAAAACTGAGATCTTTTATTCCTGCCACTGCTCTCTGTTTTTTTTATTTTTGTTCTTATTTTCATGTCCCACTTCTGGATTTATATAATGTACTATATACACAGTTATCCTGATCTTGATATGTTTCTGCAACAGAGTACAGTGGTCCTGATATTGACTTATGACACAACTCACACACACTAATGGGAAGGTGTCATTGTTCTTCATCCCTTCCAGCTTGGCTCAATAACTTCATTCCTCCTCTTGGATTCAACACAACCCGTTTCATGATAGAAATTTTTCTTTTTCAGAGAAGACTTGAACCATAAAGAAAGATATAAAACATGTTATTAGAAGTAAATTTTACTCAAAAAAACACTATTCTTAATAATCTGTTCACCTATCTTGTCATTACCAGCTTGATTTTTCTATCTTGGGTAATATTTAATTTATCAGTAACATATCTTGCTAGTCCCTGCTGGCTAGAATACTTTATCTGGGTCAGGACAGGAAAAGAAAAAACTTTCTATCTTCACATTTAATCTTCTTTAGCTGAATAAATAGACCAAAACAGTATAGAATGGTAATGATGAAGTATAAATATGGTAGCAATAAGTTCATAAAAGCTCTTTATATTGTACACCCTGCTTGTTCCTTTTCTGTTTTTTATTTTTGTCTTTTCTTTAAAAGCCAACATACAAAAATATTAAAAAAATATCACACACACATATATATTGAGAATGGGATAGCTATGGCCTCAACATTATTCAAATATGACATGATAATATCGAATTGTAGATAGTTGAATCAAACCCAAAAAAAATCACATACTTGAAAGCCAAATACATGGTGTAATCAGTATAATTTATTGACTTGATTCAGTTAATAATAATAATAATAAATATGATGAATGAATTAGGATGTAGTTCAAAGTTCAAAGTGGCGTGTTCTCAGATTTCTGAAGTTTGTCATATGATTTACTGTGAAACCTTTGCTTTCAAGTGACACCTCATTATTTCTTATAGAAAAAAACCTTTTTTAAAAATAAATAAATAAATTAGTTCTTTAGAAATATCTTGGATCAGAATGTCATCACTGGAAAAAACCAATTTCCATCTGTTACAAATAAGTAAATAAATGAGGGGAAAAAACAATCTCCATCATGCATGAGATATTGAGACTGGAATGATCTGAATCTGATATTGAGTTTTTGTTAACATTTTTTTTTTTTTTAAATATACAGTCGCGTTAGACAGATTGAAAGAGTTGTTGATGCACATTAATTCTTTTGGTTCAAATTATTATGACTTTTAATATCCATTCATTGCGATATATATTAAGGAAATAAAATATTATTTATACTTTAGTCATATTCTTAATTTTAACCTAACAAAACGGCGGTCTTGTTTCCAAGATAATTGCTTGCTTATTACATTCTCTATTGTCTTATGCGTGTCCCAAAATAAATTTTCGAGTAAATATCATTTCTGGTCTCTGACAAAAAACACGGACCCCATTTTAGTCCCTAACAAAAAAACCGACATTTATTCGTCTTTTTTATGGGACTAAAAATGACTTTTTGGAAATTTATGAGGGATCAAAATGTCCACCAATCGACCCTTATTCGTCCTTTTTATGGACTAAAAATGACATTTTTTTTGTCAGTGACCGAAATGGGGTCCGTGTTTTTTGTCAGGGACCAGAAAGGGTATTTACTCTAAATTTTCCTTTGTGCATTGAGAATTACTAAAAAAATAAGATAAATATTTAATTACCTTATAATTTATACATACATACATATATAGACTCATTAAATAAAATTACACAATAATTTCTAAAACCCCATTATCAATCTCTTATCAGCAAATCAAATTGAAGAAACATTGGCTAAAAAATTATCCAATGAACAAAACAAATATCCTTTTTTTTTTAGCACAAGCCAATCATCAATCAAACCTCATCCATAAATTTGAATCTCTCCAATGTTCCTTGTGTCTGTTGGTGGTCCCCAAAAAAAGACAAAAACATCATATATGGCCAGTAGTTACATTATTTTTGATTAATTAACGTTCCTGTGCAAACCAAGAAATAATTACTTGAAATTAATGCCTACCCTATATCTCATCCCTACACGTACATTATTCTTTCCCTTTTGTTATGGCATGCTGGGATTTACATGTATATATTTTTAATTTTATTACTTTCGATCTCACTATAGCTACATACCTAGGGGTGGAAATAGGCTAGGCCCCTATCAGGGGCCTACGACCTAGCCTACTTTAAGCCTAGCCTGGCCTATTTACTGCTCAGGCTCAGGCCTAATGTCAGGCCTATTTAGGTAAATAGGCCAGGCTTATTTTCATAAGGCCTAGCCTTTAGGCCTACAGGCCTGGCCTATTTAGTTTTTTTTAAATATTTTATTATGCAGAGTTATATATAATTTAATATAAATTAATTTTTAGATTATTTATAAAATTAATAACTAATTCTTAACCTTAAATTTCACATTTCTCCATTTATCAATGAGCTTAACATTTTCATTCATCAATTGATCACATATACTTCTCTTCTTTTTTATCGCTCGAGGTGGCAATGCTAGCTCACTACTCCTCCATTGATTTACATCATTTGATATAACATAAAAATTGCATTAACTTTATTTTAGTGATGCCTAAATGAAAATGATCCAAATAGGTGGAGTTTGTCTCATTTTCTACAAGAAAAATAAGAGGTAAAATTTAGTTTTACATGCCACTTGTTGTGCTTGGTTGATTTTAAGAAATATATCTTCTTAGTAAATAAATGATTGATTTGTCTTATTCATACTTCCTCAAACAATTGATGCCACTAGGTGTTATTTTCTTTCACTTACTAACTCTTTTATTTTATATGAGAATGAATCCTTAAACTTTTTAGATATAACGTAGGCATTTAAATAGACTTGATGAATTATATATGAACTTAGATGCATATACTTTAAGACTACGTAAAGACCTATATTTTAAGTAGGCTTTTAAATAGGCTTCATGTCTTACCAAGCCTTTTGAAGGCCCAGGCTCAGGCCTAAAAAAAAGTCTACACACAGGCTCAGGCTTTGGATTTTCGTCGCAGGCCCAGGCCTACTTAGCTAAAGCCTAGCCTAACCTAGCCTATTTCCACCCCTATACATACCCAACGATCTTTCCTCTCCCTTTCGGGGAAGTAATGACTGAGGGATGCTAGTTTTTCTTCTAATTCTTATTATCTGTATACATTTATCTAGTACTATTTCATGGATCTTAAATATAAGAGTAGATAATTAATTAATGATATTGAAGTAATTAGTTCAATAAGTTATTTATAAAAAAAAATGTGTATTAGTCATTTTAAAGTATCAATTTAATCATTTACATTAAAAATTATTTGATGGTCAAAATCCTCATGATGAGTGCAATTAATATAAATAATTTGAATAATAAATTATAAATAGATTAGGAGAAGTGAATTTGAATCTTACATCTGAGATCAAAACAAACTTCTCTTACTAGCAGCTCCTACCCAAGGTTGTCAAACTCATGAGTTTCAGCAAACTCGTGACAGTAACATGAATTCGTATCGTAAACTCGAATCGGTAAACTCGTAAGAGTTTACTTTTATCATTATATATGTATTAATAGTGTATAATTAAATAATTCAAATATAAAAATGACAATAATTTAATTTACATATATTTTAAATCCAAATAATTGAAATTAAATATATCAACATTCATAATTTATTATATTTAATAAAGAAATTTCTATAAAATTCATATATAAAGCCTTTGAGGATGACAAAATTGAAAAAAAAAAATTTAACAATTTTGTAAACTACAAACGTAAAAACTGTAAATTCGGTATGTAAACTCGTGAGTTTATCTAAATTTACAGCTCACATGATTTTACTAGAGACTTAACTCGGTTTAGTAGGGTAAGAACGTAAAAACGGTAAACTCGGAGAGTCAACTCGTGAGTTTGACAACAATGCTCCTACCTTTTAAGACGGCGGGAATATCATATTTGATTCTACCATTATCAATATCAGATTCAATCAGGGGTAAATTTCATATATAATTTATTTAGGGTTAAGATGTAAAATTACACATGTGATTTTTCTAAAAGTGCGCTTAATATCAAGTTTTTTTTTTTTGGTGCAAAGTGATTATGTAGTCACAAAAGTAGAGTAAAAGTCATATATTTCGTTAATGTAAAATACATTGACCCTGAAGTTGGATTGTTTGACTAAAAATGGTGACATGTACAATGAGGTGGAACACTATCGTTACTTTATATTGGTGGGGCCCACAGTGGTGGTCAACACTGTGGGACGGAGATGGAGACGGAGCCTTCCACCAATCCACGTTGTCGCCGAGGGATGGAGTCAACCTCGATAAATTCTTCCCCTGGATCTAATGAATAGAGCAAAACCCTATCAACGAGAAGTCAAAAACAAGAAGACAGAGTTGAAAAATTCGTCGATTTGGCAATGGCGGCAAAGACTCTATCAACGGCTTCTCGGATAGCCTTACCACGACGAGCTGCATCATCAACAGTGAAAACCCTAAAAAAATGGCGATGAAGAGATCTAAGGAACTAAAGTCCTGTTTGTCGGCCGGTGCCCATGGACTTCCTCCAATCCGATACATTGATCAGTTCACAAAGACCAAAGACCAGCTTAATTTTTCTATCTTGGGTAATATTTAATTTATCAGTAACATATATTGCAAGTCCCTGCTGGCTAGAATACTTTATCTGGGTTAGGACAGGAAAAGAAAAAACTTTCTATCTTCACATCTAATTTTCTTTAGCTGAATAAATGGACCAAAACAGTATAGAATGGTAATGATGAAGTATAAATATGGTAGCAATAAGTTCATAAAAGCTCTTTATATTGTACACCCTGCTTGTTCCTTTTCTTTTTTTCTTTTTTTTGGCTTTTAAAATATTGTACACCCTGCTTGTCCCTTTTCTGTTTTTTATTTTTGTCTTTTCTTTAAAAGCCAACATACAAAAATATTAAAAAAAAATATCACACACACATATATATTGAGAATGGGATAGCTATGGCCTCAACATTATTCAAATATGACATGATAATATCGAATTGTAGATAGTTGAATCAAACCCCCAAAAAAAATCACATACTTGATCGAAAGCCAAATACATGGTGTAATCAGTATACTTTATTGACTTTATTCAGTTAATAATAATGATAATAATAATAAATATGATGAATGAATTAGGATGTAGTTCAAAGTTCAAAGTGGCGTGTTCTCAGATTTCTGAAGTTTGTCAATGATTTACTGTGAAACCTTTGCTTTCAAGTGACACCTCATTATTTCTTATAGAAAAAACCCTTTTTTAAAATCAATAAATAAATTAATTATTTCTTTAGAAATATCACTAGCAAAAACCAATTTCCTCAAATAAATGAGGGGGGGAAACAATCTCCATCATGCATGAGATATTGAGACTGGAATAATCTGAATCTGATATTGAGTTTTTGTTAACATTTTGTTTAATATACAGTCGCGTTAGACAGATTGAAAGTTGGTATGCACATTAATTCTTTTGGTTCAAATTATTATGACTTTTAATATCCATTCATTGCGATATATATTAAGGAAATAAAATATTATTTATATACTTTAGTCATGTTCTTAATTTTAACCTAACAAAACGACGATCTTGTTTCCAAGATATTTGCGTGCTTATTAATTACATTCCCTATCGTCTTATTTGGATGTGTATGATAACGCTCACAAAATGATTTTTTTTTAAAAATTTCTGTTTCTAAGAATAAAAATGAATAAGAATTGTATTTGGTAAATTCGGTTTTTTTTTTTTATATTCCCGGGATAAACTAATTTATTTTTTGTGCTGGGGAATAAAAAAAAAATACAGGAAATTTCTATTTTTCTATTCCAGGACATAAAATCAGAATCATTTTTCTCTCAACCTTTCGTTCCAACAAGTATTATACCGAAGGCTCCACAAAAAGGAGGGAGAATGCAACCACCGTCTCTCTGCACTCGAATTTCTTCGCCTCTCTAAAATAGGTGCGTTAATCTTTGAAATTCCAGTATTCTCTTTTGTTAAATTCTTCTTTGTGTATTGGGAATTAGTAAAAATATAAGATAAATATTTAATTACCTTATAATTTATACATATATATGGCAACTAGACTCAATAAATAAAATTACACAATAATTTCTAAAATCACATTATCAATCTCTTATCAGCAAATCAAATTGAAGAAACATTGGCTAAAAACTTATCCAATGAACAAAACAAAGATTCATTTTATTTTATTTTGAGTAAATACCTTTTCTAGTCCCTGACAAAAAATACGGACCCCATTTTGGTCCCGGACAAAAAAACCGACTCTTATTAATCCTTTTTATGAGACTAAAAAAGATCTTTTGGAAATTTGTGAGGGATCAAAATGTCCACTAATCGACCATTATTCGTCCTTTTTATAGACTAAAAAGGATTTTTTTTTTCAGGAACCAAAATAAGGTCCGTGTTTTTTGTCAGGGATAAAAAGAATGTTTACTCTTTTATTTTTTAGCACAAACCAATCATCAATCAAACCTCATCCATAAATTTTAATCTCTCCAATGTTCCTTGTGTCTGTTGGTGGTCCCAAAAAAAAAACAAAAAATCATATATGGACACAGTTACATTATTTTTTATTAATTAACGTACATGTGCAAACCAAGAAATAATTACTTGAAATTAATGCCTACCCTATATCTCATCCCTACACGTACATTATTCTTTCCCTTTTGTTATGGCATGCTGGGATTTACATGTATATATTTTTATTTTTATTTTTTCATTTTATTACTTTCGATCTCACTATAGCTACACACCCAACGATCTTTCCTCTGATGCTAGTTTTTCTTCCAAATCTTATTATCTGTATACATTTATCTAGTACTATTTCTTGGATCTTAAATATAAGAGTAGATAATTAATTAATGATATTGAAGTAATTAGTTCAATAAGTTATTTATAAAAAATTGTGTATTAGTCATTTTAAAGTATCAATTTAATCATCTACATTAAAAATTATTTGATGGTCAAAATCCTCATGATGAGTGCAATTAATATAAATAATTTGAATAATAAATTATAAATTGATTAGGAGAAGTGAATTCGAATCTTACATCTAAGATCAAAACAAACTTCTCTTACTGGCAGCTCCTACATTTTAAGACGGCAGGAATATTACATTTGATTCTACCATTATCAATATCAGATTCAGTAAGGGGTAAATTTTTCATATATAATTTATTTAGGGTTAAGGTGTAAAATTATACATGTGGTTTTTCTAAAAGTGCGTCCAACATCAAATGTTTTTTTGGGATGTAAAAGTAATTAATTATGTAGTTATAAAAGTGGAGTAAAAGTCACATATTTTGTTAATGTAGAAGACGTTGACCGTGAAGTTGGATTGTTTGACTAAAAATGGTGACGTGTAAGATGAGGTGGAACGGATCCGGATTCTCGATGAGGTGGAAAATCATTCACAAAAACCGCATGCGATCGCAAGAAATATAAAAATTTTAAAACTTTATGATTCATTTTGGATTGGATTATGACATTGGTGGTCAACATTGTGGGACGGTGGTGGTCAACATTGTGGGACAAAGATGGAGACGCAGCCTTCCACCAACCCACGTCGCCGCCGAGGGATGGAGTCAACCTCGATAAATTCATCCCCTACATGGATCTAACGAATAGAGCAAGACCTTGTCAGCGAGAAGTCGAAAACAAGAAGATAGAGTTGGAAAAGTCGTAGATTTGGCAATGGCGGCAAGGACTCTATCAACGGCTTCTCGGACAGCCTTACCACAATGGGGTGTATCATCAACGATGAAAACCCTAGAAAAAATGGTAGTGAAGAGATCTAAGGAACCAAAGTCCTATATGCCAGCGCGCTGGTGCCCATGGACTTCATTCCTTCGGTACCTTGATCAATTCAAGAAGATCAAAGTCCACACCTCGACTTGCCCTTTCTTTGGCCTTCACCACCCGCTGGCGCCTTGCCCCTATCCTCTCCATCAGTCGTGGGGCAGTCTCGATGCCGTCACTCGCTGACTCTGTCATTTTGCCCGTCAAGTTTTGCCTTCACATCCAACAAAGAGAACAACTATCTTGCTACTCTTCCCATCAAGCTTTATTTGTGTCTGGTTCATGATTTTCAAGCCAAGTCTAGAGGCGTTAGCTGCCAGAAGAGGGAGAGACCTAACCCGAAGCTGAACATCACCTCCAATGCTACTACTTCTCAGACCTCACAGCTTCATCCCTTATATCTCATCTACAACAGAACAAATTGAACAACGTTGCTGACCTAGACACCACTGTGGGCCTCACCAACATAAAGTAACGATAGTGTTACACACCATCATACACGTCACCATTTTTAGTCAAACAATCCAACTTCACGATCAACGTCTTCTATATTAACGAAATATGTGATTTTTACTCCACTTTTATAACCACATAGTCACTGTTGTACAAAAAAAAAAACTTGGTAAAAAAACCCACATGTGTCTTTTTGCACTTTAACCCATTTTTTTATCACAATATTTGAATAATTGATTTAGCTGGAAGAGAGTTGAGTTCTTGTACTTGACATTATTTTGAATTTTTCATTATTTATTGGCTCTTACGTACAGATAGGGGGATAGATTTTCCACACGATTTACAATTGGCTAATGTTGATACTTTTTCCCCACAAATGAGACGTGCTTCTTATGTGCTTATACCTCCAATAAGAGGTATAAGCATATTTTTTTTGATTTTTTTAATTTTTTATATATTGTATTTATTTAGATTTAAAATATATGATATTTTTTGAAATGTTTTTTGCACCAAATATCTCAAATAATTAATTTACAGTTCTGTATTGGCCTGTAACACCATTATTATGAAAATTAATTAATTTGAGATACTGGGTGCAAAAAACATCTCAGAAAGAAGCATATAATTTAAATCTAAATAAATACAATATATAAAAAAATTAAAAAAAATTAAAAAAAATATGCTTATACCTCTAATTAGAGGTATAAGCACATAAGAAGCACCTAATTATAAGCACCAAATGTGGACTCCAAATGAGACATGCCATGTGGTATTATATGATGAACCAAACTTTTAATTTTTCAATAATTGGTGATTAATAATGAGTGTCGAGATAGTTTTATATGTGACAAATTTAAAATTCTAGAACATGGTACATACGTAATTTAATTTGCCTGTTTTGATCCTTCATTTTTTTTTTTTGGGGGATAAATAGGCACATGAATCTCGTTTCCTCGAGCCTTCCATTTGAATTATTTTGTCTCAACTTTTTACTTGTCAAATTTGTGTCAAGGGCTATTAATCTTGTAAACCACATGATGGCCCCTTCGTAGAGGCTTCCCCATTGAATTAAAATACGGTCTAAAACCATTTGACTTTATGTTTATATTGAATAAAAATATATTTTTGAAGTTTATATACAGGGAATAGATACTGAACCCCTTGTGTGAATATTCATGAAGCTTCTACAAATAATAAGTCTTGTGTTTGTTTGGGATCATCTTTGAGGCCCTTAAAAGAGTTTATTCATGTAAATGGAGATAAAACTTCTATTACATACTTACATCGTATACTGTAAATCAAAGTTGAAAAGCTATTTTTGAAGGATCCAATCATTATTCTAAAATTATCATCTTTCAATGTATTATTCAGGAATACAATCTATTTTTATTAATTTTTAGTATATTAACCAGATAGTGCGTGTATGTATGTATATAATTTTCAATCAAAATGAAAAATTTGAAAACAAAATAAATCAGAGTTTATTTTGACAATTTAAATTAAACCCTAAACCCTTCGATTTTTTTTTTTTTTAAAAAAAATTACCTCAATGAGAGATTCTATTAAAGACAAACAAAATTAGTCAACAAACAGATAATAAATAGAATGAATATATACCCCACCAAAGGCTAGGTGACAGGCGACCAGGAGTGAAGTATGAATAGTGTGTAAAGTTAAAATTTTTATTTCTTTTTTGTTTTTAATATAAGATATATTTAATTAATATAATTAAATTAAAAAAGTTAGTTTTTTTCCTTAAAAAATAAGTTAGTTAATATATTATATGTATTTTTTAAAACACTTTATACTCATATTCTAATTCTTTTATTCACTCTCTTCCTTGTATATTATTAAGAGAGTATCAATAGGGGTAAATTAAAAAAAATGATAAATTTGAAAATTATGTCTAATATTTATAATCAATATCGACTTTTCAAAATCTTATATTAAAAACCGGAAAAAATATTATATAAAAGTTTCTTTTTTCTTGAAGAAATGGAGGCTATATCTATGGAGATGAGATGGGGCTAGAATTAATGGAGTGTGCGCTGTGAACAAGGAATATATGATTTGTCTTGCACAAAACGCACAAAAAGTATATTTTACTTTAATAATTTTGTCTTCGTTGCCGTTTGTTCACGATCCAAGAAAAGGAGAAAATAAAAGCCACAAAAAAAAAAAAAAAAGTTTACAAGTACAGTTCTCTCATTATTTGTACCCTACTTTTGTACGTATGTTTTTTTTTTTTTTCATTCTCTCTTCCCCTGATACAGCCATGTCCGCCAAGCACATGATGATATTTAAAAATATGGAAATGGACATATAAATATCATTTCAATTACTAAAACTTTACAAAGTTTGTTAACATTTATAAATAATAAAAAAGTGACATGAGGTCAAATTGATATTTTAAAGTGTTAGTGATTTTACCATAATGTTTCTCAATTTTTTAAATAATAAAAAAAAGAGCACCTTGCCGAAGCACCAACTTGAGATCCTCAAGTTGTCAATACGTATATTCAATTTGTTAATTGTTATTTTGAAGTTGTCATTACATGTATTCAACTTGTCAGCGATACTAGAATGGGGTAGTTGCTAATTGTCGTACTCAAATTGTCATTCTCTATACTCAACTTGTCAACGACACCGAATAGGAGGGTTGACAATTTGAGTATAGGCAAAGACAAATTCATGATAGCGATTAACAAAACACGAACAAAAAAAAGAAGAGCACTAAACCAGCCAAAATAAGGTAGTTGTTAATTGCTATACTCAAATTGCCACTACCTATACTCAAGTTGTCAACAATGCCCGATAAGGGTGTTGACAACTTGAGTATATGCAATAACAATTTCATAATAGCAATTAGCAAAACACAAACAAACACAAAAACCCAGTCACAAACAAAAATTAGATTCTAGCGATGACTAAAATCGACCTCCCAGTAGAATGTCCTTGATCTTCGACAAGTTCTTGTTCTTGATCCTTTTGTTGCCCTCATCCTCACCACCAGCATTGGGTGGTGAGGTTGGTAACCGAGAAGGATAAAAGGGAGAGATTGGTGACCGAGATCAATAGTTAGAGCAAGATCGATGGTGAGGGCCAAATTTCACCATTTCCTAACGTGAGAGTGAGATCGACGGTGAGAGCCAGGGGCGCTGTTGACAGGATAAGAAGGACCGAGATCAACGAATAAGAAGGCGGTTGATGACCGAGATCGACAGTGAGAGCGAGATCGACGGAGAGAGCTAGGGGCATCATCAACAAGATAAGAAGGAGAGGTTTGTGGAAGTTGGAGCGGGGGAATTGGTGAGATATGAAGTAGGGGAAAGGAGATGATGAGAAGAAGGAGAGAGTGAAGAGGTGGTGAGATCGGGAATGGGAAGAGGAAGAATGGGAGAGGGAGAAAGATGATGTCTTAATTTGAGTTGCGTTTTGGTTATTTGTTACAAACATAAAAAATCCAAATGCCCCATCAATCCTCTCTTTGTCCCTTGCAAATGTTAATAGGCTTTTTTGGATTTTGATAGTTTACATGGTATTTATGTGTCTTTTTCTCTAAACTCAATTTTATAGTCTATTATATTTATGTTTTAGTAAATCTGAATAGTTCTTAATATTTATATTTTAGTAATTCTGTTTTGTTTGATTGTATAGTTTTAACATGAATATTTCATTTACTTATAAATTTTTCATTTTTAATATATAAGTATTTCAATTCAATTATATTCCCTCCGGTCCTAATTATAGAAATACTTTTGTAGTATAATTTATATTAGAAAAATATTCATATAATTAAGACCGAAGGTAGTATTAATTCTTTTTTTTTTTGCTCGGAAAGTATTAATTCAATCTTAACTGATTGAATGGGCTCTCATTCAACTACAAGTAAATTGTCAGGCTTAAATTATTGTTATAGCCAGTTAGAAAGCCAGGTTGACTTGACCACCTCAGAGCACAGTGGTTTTGACTCAGTGCATATATTACTACCTATTGTCTATTAGTCGTTGTACAATTTTTTCTTTTTCCGCCTTTTGAGGTTTTCTTTTTAATTGTGAAGGACGAAGTAGGCTATAAATTGCACATGTGGTTGCTGGTCTGGTGGAAAAAATTACTAGTCTTTGAAATGTGGGTGAACTCAGCTTATTTAGATAAATTTAGATAAATACATTTAGCATTCCACGGTTGTTCAAACATGATTGATTGCCTCAAATGAAAAAATACTTATCCTCTAAAAAATTGGGGAAATGTCTTCCATTAAAAACTTTAGTGATGAAAATGACCTAAATTAAAGTATTAGTATATTGTGTGTACAAAATTTGTAGAGCATCGATTATCTTTATGTATAAAAACTTATCAAGTTCTTATTACAAATAAAAAATTTAATTGGGGATTTCCGCTAATTTTCCCATTACATTTTTCATCATTGTAGTATAGTTTCACTTTTTTTTCCCCCTTCTCACCTTATAAGAGTTCTCCTACTACCAATCTAGCTCCATTTCAAATTAATAAACAGTATTATTATATATTTGGTGGGTTGCTTCAAAAATGAAGGGAAGAAACCCTTTAACTATATTAATATTAATAATTGCAAATATTTTGAATCCCATATTACCCATCATTTCATAATTGAATCTGTAATGATCATAATAGTTAGGTTTCTTTATACATATATATGTGAGTGGGTGTGAAATATATATATTTTTTTAATTGAGAGGTATTCTCTGATTTTAATTATAGGATAACATTTCAGAATTGATTTTGATCATGATTATAAGACAACGTTATAATTTTTTTCAATTTCTTTCTAAAATACATTTTTAATATCTTCATAAGATTTGAGTGAAGGATTATATGAAATCAGCAAGGTAATTGAAGTATAAAATATATATAAAGACATTTTTAAAAAATGAGTAAAATTAATTAATTTAACTCATATCCTTAATCTCTCTAAAATTAATTAAACATATCTTATAATTAAGATCGGAGATAGTATCTAAGTGTCAGTCATTCGTACTATTTTTCTTTTGAGGTTTTCTCAAGGACCAAGGTGGCGCCATACTCGGACTATGTGCATTTGAAGAGTGATGGTGTGGATTGAAAGGAGAGACCAAATGGGGATTGTTACTTTGATTTTAAAAAAATATTTCTCATATCCTAAATATAAGACAAAATTAATTTTCTTTATAGATATTAAAGAAGTTAATTAAATTATTTTAAAGTATTTTTATTTTTATCCTCAAACTAATTAGTTTGACTAACAAATTAATACATAATCTAAGTATAGATAAAATAGGATATAATTAAATAATTTATTTAGTTCTGTTAATCTCTCTAAAAAAAGTCAATTATATATAGAGGATCATTCAAACATTCTCATTCCTCCCTTCCAATCAAACCAAAAAAGTTGACCTCTTACCCTTACTTTCCCTTCTATCCCTTTTCTTCAAACTAAACAAACCATAAATAGAATAAAGATTTGTACAGAATAAAACCATCAACTAACTCCAATGGAACATTAATGGTCAATATTATCAGGAAAAAAAAACATTAATAGTTAACAATTTGTTTTTTTTTTTTTCCTTTGGAAGGTTGCCAATTAGCAACTCCTAGAAACTTCGTTTTCCTTGGATTCCAACACTTTCTTTCTCCATAAGATAAGATTGAAGTACAGTGGCGCTGGAATGGACTGAACGCGGGAACAAACTTTTCTCGAAAAAATCAGATGATTCCTTTCAGTCCCAGAACTTTCGCGAAGGCGCCATTTCAAATCTCTTGCATTTCAATCCGCTTGATATAAATACACAGACTCACATGCTTATTTCCCCAGAAAACCAAAAAGAAAAAAAGAAATTAAGCAAGACAAATAATCTGCTTACCTCAGAAACCCAAACACCCAGAATAAAAACAAAGAAGAATGTCTCTGTTCCAGACCCTGTTGAACCAGAGTGGCGTGTTCAAGCCTTTTCGAGTTTTTTTCGATGAAAATTCAGACACCCAGATGGATTGGAGGGAGACCCGAGAAGCCCACATCTTTGAAATCGATCTTCCTGGTCTTACCAAAGAGGATGTGAAGCTCGAAGTTCATGAGAACAGAGTCCTCTGTATCAGCGCAGAGAGAAAAGAAGAAGAAAAGGGAGACAATGACGAGGCCAAAGAGGAAAAGAAGAGCCTCAGATGGCATTGCAAGGAGAGAGAAACCATTGGAACCATCTCGAGGCAATTCAGGTTACCTGAGAATGCGAAGGTTGAAGAAATTAAGGCCTCGATGAGCGATGGGGTGTTGAAGATTACAGTGCCTAAGGATGAAACCAAGAAGAAGCACAAGCAGCAGAAGAAGGAGATCGATATTTCTGGACATGAAGATGGGGCTGTACGTAAAGGAATAGGTCGTTTTGTTTGTTGCAAGGCTTAAATTTAGATTAGATGCGAGTTATCTAAGGTTGCAATTTGATGAAGGGTTTGATTTTATTGTTTGGTGTGCATATATGTCTGTGATTTCTCTGGTCCGTTTGTTTAACTTTTGCTCTCTGTTCTTTTTGGGATTGAAAAGGCTTGCAGTTTTTGTTCCTGTTATTGTTGCTTTTGTACCCATGTTGAAGTTCATACTGAAAAGCATGAAACTTTCAAAAATTTCGGGCTTCTAATTATCTGATGTAATTTGTGAGTTTTGATTCAGTTGAGTTCTGATGTTTTACGGGTATGAGAATGAGACTCTGTTTTGACGGCGTATGCAGAGAGATTGTCCAAAATCAAACATTACAAATATCTGTGCCCATACAGACGTTTCCATGTATTTATAACCGGAAATTTTAAGTATTCTAATAAAAAAATTTAAAACTGTCAACGAAAGGTTGAGAAGTAAAGCTTGACTTACTTGGGTCATTACCTAACACTATCTTTATTATAAGACATCAACTACTAAATGTATTTGATCCTTTTTATAAGACACTTGTTTGTTACCAATGAACATTAATTATCTTTTTTCATGTATATCAATAATTGATAAGGGTAGTGGGTGAAAAGGGTAATGAGTGAGAATAATAATTAATATAATATTAGAGTTTAGTGTAATTAGTAGGGGTAATATTAGAAATTACGTAATTGTAGGAAAACTTTATTGATTTTAACTGTTTTTTTTGGTTTGTGAGAATTGTTAGTTGGTGTCTTATAATAAGTGTTAGAATATTAGGAAATAAATCACCCATTCATTAGGATCCCTTGATTAGTTCCCTGATTATAAGATCTGATTATAAGGTCGTAATTACTAAGTTATGAGTCTTTATTAGTCTTTATTGTATTTCCTAATGTACCTCTTTTGTTCTCCCTCTTTCTCCTATAAGTACATTGTAATCCTCTTCATCAAATAATACAATATAGAGAGTGATGATACCTCTGATTTATAATATGGTATCAAAGCCAAGGACATTCGTCCGAGGCCAGGGAAAGCGAGAGAAACGGTGAGTGACGGTGAGGCAGAGAGGAATAGTGCAGTGTGTAACATCCTAAATTGTGGGATTTGGAATTTAAATATTTTATGGGAAAATTAAATTGTGAAATCTGCTCTAAAATAATTATGAAATTAATTATTAAAATTTAAGGAATATTTTCCCATAGATTAAGGACATTATGTAATCAATTATATATATTGTAAAGCCCATTATCCATCCATTCATTTAACATGACCAACGTCCATATCCCCTCAGTCATTATTTCCATCGGCCCAACCATAACCAACATAAGCCAATCCATTTAAACTTCCAGCCCATATAGCAGATAGTAGATAAAATACGAAAGGAAAAAAAATTCATAACCAACACGCAAGGAAATAAGATTTGCCAGCGACTTTCACGGATTTGGCCAGCTGCAACTGTACACGCAACAACAGACTCTCCATGCATTTTGAGCCCAGCGCCATGTACCTCCTGTGTAAACCCTTTCGGACTGGACCTTTGGGTCTCTATAAATATGTGTATCCATGCTTCAGCTTCCTCCATTCATTCACAAAGCTGAGTTGAAAGAGTGAGTTCAAGAGAGGGAAAGCCGAAGGAGAGAAAGAGGGAGTTAACCATTCTTGCAGCTTTGCTTTAGGACAAGAGGAACAAGGTGAGTTCCGTAAGCCTTTTCCTTTTATTCTCAGGGTTATAGTCAGCTGGGTATCTGTTTGGTTAAAAGGAAAACAAAACGTGCTCTGTTATTTGGCTGAAAAGCAGAGTGTCTTTCGCTGGTCGGTTTCATAGGCAAACGTCTGAGTTTTTCCTTGAAATTTTGGCAGAAAATTGTAGACATACTAATGTTTAAAACGAGCCAAAGAACACGCAAAACGGATTTGTACAATGAGAGAAATAATTTTTCCAATGTTCAGCCAAAAACCTGAAAATTGCTGTCATGTGTTTAAATATACATGTTACTGCTCATGGAAAGGGAAGAAAATCTGCCATTATATATATATATATATATATATATATATATATATAACTGAACGAAACCTTGCTGAAATATATGTGTAGCTACATATGAAGATAATAGGAAATTGCTCTCAAACGTGGCTGTCACATATAGAGACCTTGGAAATTAATATGAACTTAAATGATATTTTTAGAACCAAAGTGTTATATAAATATTGCTACTCAAGAAAGGCAATACTGACTTTGCTGATATACTCTAGCTACACACACACACACACATATATTGATCTAGCTAGTGCATTAGAATGAAGGGAAGAAAAGAGAGCAAAACCTTACTGTATATATATAAATATACATTTGTCACTGCATATATATATAAAAGAGAAGGAAAGCTACTATGAGTTTATATATATGTAAACGTGTGTGTATCGCTGCACTCAAGTCCTAAAAACTAATAGGATAGTTTATATATATGTGTGCGTATATTAGTGCTGTATATATGTAAGAAGAAAAGGAAGATTTATATATGTATATATATATAAACCAAGGATGTATAAATATATGGATATCAGAAGTTATATGGCTGCATGAGAGGTGGTCTTATATATATATGCACATCGTTGTACCTTGTACGGGGAATGAATGAAAAAGAAAAGGGGTCATATAAATATATATGCAAGTGGTGTACGTGGATTGAAGGAGAGGAATAATCCCTGTGTCAGGTCATATATATATATATAAAAGTCATATTTTAATTAGTGATAATACTTATCTCAAAATTTTATGAAGCATATTTTACGTAGTAGTGATATTAATTAACTCCTAATTTAAGGTATTGAGATAGCCTCTGAGAGTTTAAAATAGTTATAGAGAAATACCAATAGATAGTAAAACAATAATAATAATAAAAAAACAAACAAACAAAATTATTGTTATTGTTAGAAAAGGAAATAAGTGATAAATTAAAAAGGGAATTAATAATAAATAATAAAGGGTAGTTTAAGGTTTTAGAATAGTTCGAGTAATATGTTAATAGAAATTTACGTGTGTGATTTTGTAGGCTCTCATTAAGAGCTTTGGAGTGATACTTGTGTGTGTTACCTGTACAATAGAGAGTAACAGGTAACTCTGAATATTCTTCCATATACTTGTAAATTGTATGTGATTGTGAGTAAATATCTTTTATTTAAAAATTAAAGGACTGAATCATATGTATATGTGTATGTATTGTAAATTGATATTTTATACGAAATGAAGCATGATTTATTGTTTTCTGAACATATTTGTCATGGCGGATGTATTTGTGATGGGTTGGAGTAAGGAGGGATTTGTATGTTGAGATCTTTTACCACGTGGTATGTCATCACTCGGTGCACAGTGGATGACACTTGTCAGGGCCCCTTCTTCCATGTTTTCCTTTGGCCGGGATTGCATTGGAGCTGTGGGACATGGGACACCTCCTTAGTTGTATTATTTTAAGGAGGGGAGCCATAGTCCATGCTTAAGCTCTATACCTTTGGCGGGTGTATCTTAAGTTTTGGTGAGCTTGGGACAATCCAAATCAACGGATGAGTTTCTATTGGACTATGTGTTAGCCTATGGCTCCAGTTCGCGGTTGAGGATGGACGGTGTATAGGGGAGGCTTCATACTGCATATTGTATAATAGTACGTTTCACATTGACATATTGATAATTTATGTTGGATGAAATTATAGTATATACAAATATATATATGTAATCAGCTCCTGCGTTTTTGTCATATATGACTTACTTGTGTACGGTAGAAACTTTCAGTAGTTACTGAGATGTAAATCTCACCCTATATTAAAAATCTTCGTGTGATTGTTCAAGTAGGGAGCAAGGGAAAGAACCTATGGAGTGAGCCTTGAAGGCTTGGTTGTGCTCCTAGAACTTATGTTATGTTATTCTATTTGCCATGACTATAAGACTTCCGCTTTGTATTTTATCATTAAATATTTTGGGAATTTATGTTGACTCAAAAATACATTTTTGAATGGAACTAGTCATGTATTTTATAAATTTGGAGGTTGAACATCCTTGTTAGAGCTATTTCAAGTGTTTTGGCCAAGATTTTGGGTGTTGAATTTTGGGGTGTTACACAGTGGAGGTTTCCGGCGAGTCTTGGGTTCTCTGTAGGAGGCAAGTAGGACTACACCACCACGCCCAAAAGAACCAGCAGGCTCCGATCGGCGAACACCCAAAATCCGGTGGCCAAATGACGTCCCCACGGCGGCGCGTGGTGTACACGCGCTTGACGGACAGCCACGTTGTGGCGGCGCGTGTGGAGTCCTTCTCGGCGGCAACTTCCAGTTTCAGCCTCCTCCTCTGATTTCCGGTGAGGCCCAGTGGTCATTGCATCCTTAGTGATTTTTTGAATTTTTTGGCGAACTCCCGGTGAAAATTTCTAGATTCCAGCGACTGTTTTCTTCTTCCAGAAACATGGATTCTTCTCAGGTTTCTCCTATGTTCGGAACATCTCCCATGGGTTTTATGACCGGTACCAATTCCCAAACTCAAAATTCCTCATCTTCTTCTTCTATGACCAGCAACCCAGTACCAAACAGAACCTCAAAGATGGCTTCAGAATTTTCAAACCATCACATTATGGCTATTAGCCATAAGTTTAATGGTAGGAACTATCTCCAGTGGTCACAAAGCGTGCTGAGGTATATTCGAGATAAGAGAAAGGAGAAATACATTACTAGGGCAGCCCCTCAACCAGCCCCCAATGACCCTAATTTTAACACATGGTTTGTTGAAAACAACCAAGTCATGACATGGTTGTGTAATTCAATGACCTTGGAGATCAGTGAGGGATATCTGCTTGCACACACGACAAAAGAAATATGGGATGCCGCTAGAAGGACCTACTCCTCCCTTGAAAACATTGCTGCCTTGATTCACTTGAAGAGACAACTCCGGGATCTATGACAAGGTAATTTGTCAGTAACTGAATATTATAATGCATTGCTGAAATTGTGGCAACAACAAGACTTATTTGAGGTCCACCCTTGGGAAAGTCTCAAAGATGCACAATTGTACAAACGAATTGTGGAAGAATGAAGGATACAGGACTTCCTCTTAGGCCTAAATGACGTTTTCAAAGAGGTAAGGGGAAAAATCATGGGACTAAAGCCACTCCCACAACTCTTTGATGTGGTTAACTTTGTGCAATTCAAAGAAAGTAGGAAACTCTTGAACCGGAGTGGACCAAGCCACATTGAAAGCTTAGCTCTTGCAGTTCAGGGACCATCTGGAGACCGCAAAACCAATAAATGGTGCAACTATTGTAAGAAAAAGGGCCATACTAAGGAAGAATGTTGGAAACTCCATGGAAAACCCTCCGGGGGGAAATCAAACTTTCAAAGTCACCTGACCACAGCTGGACCAAAGGTGGAGAATGATGATCACCTAAGTCAAGAGGAATTACAGATGTTCCGTAGAATGCTTGAACAACAGAATAAGTCTAACTCTGTTCCCAGCGTGAATCTTGTACAATCAGGTAATTCTATTATTGCCCTCAAGTCTCAACACTATGGTGACGAGTGAAGATACCTGGATTGTTGACTCAGGAGCTACGGATCACATGACCGGTAACAAAACTCTATTCCATAACCTTAAACTCTGTCATGAACACCTCAAACTAAAAGTAGCTAATAGTGTATTCACACGGGTTGAGGGTATTGGTACTGTTACATTATATGACCACTTGGCAATACATAACGTTTTGTTTGTACCAAAACGTACCTGTAATCTGATCTCTGTAAGCAAGTTGACAAGAGGTAAAATATGTCAAGTGATCTTTGATGATGGTTTATGTGTGTTTTAGGATTTAAGAACGAGGAGGACGATTGAGACTTCTAGAGAATGGGATGGATTGTTCTACCTTGAAGGATCAACCTTAAAGAATGAAGATACGTGGAAGGCAAGACGAGCGCTGGTTAGCTCGAATTCACAGAATAATGATATATTGTTGTGGCACTGTCGATCAGGTCATCCTAGTTTTGATTATATGAAACATGTGTTTCCCAGTTTATTTAATAAAAGTTTTGTTCCATTTCATTGTGAAACTTGCTAATTTGCAAAACAGACACGATCTTCATATCCCAAACAGCCCTATACTCCCTCCTTACCATTCACATTGATTCACAGTGATATTTGGGGCTCTGCCCGAATAGCTACTCTCACTCATACCAGGTGGTTTGTTACTTTCATCGATGACCACACTCGCACCACATGAGTTTATTTAATGAAAGACAAATCTGATGTCGCCAAAGTCTTTCAAAACTTCTATACCTTTGTACGAACCCAATTCAACACGTCCATTAAGGTGCTTCAAAGTGATAATGCCAAGGAATACATGAGCACATCATTTAAAGAGTTTCTTGATCATCAAGGAATTCATCACCAAACTTCTTGTCCTTACACCCCTCAACAAAATGGGGTAGCCGAATGGAAAAACCGTCACATGTTGGAAGTAACCCGTGCCTTGCTAATGGAACAGAATGTTCTCACCATATTCTGGGGTGATGCCATTCTCACAGCAGCTTATCTTATTAACCGCATGCCTTCTAAAGTTCTCAAATACAACACCCCAATTCAAAACCTCATGAGATTCTTTCCAAATTGCCCCTCATCAATTCATTACCTCTTAAGGTGTTTTGTTGTGTTGTCTTTGTTCACAAAAAGGAGGGCAACAAATTTGGTGCTAGCTCTGACAAGTGTATATTCCTTGGCTACTCCTCCACTCAAAAAGGGTACAAATGCTACTGTCCATCTTCCAAGAAACTCATTGTCTCCCGGGATACCGTTTTCTCGGAAGACGAAGCTTATTATCCTAAATTGCCCATTCAAGGGGAGTATTCTGATATTGAATGGCTAATCTTGGAAACATCTAATTCCAACACCTCAAACTCACCTGACACATCATCTAAACCACCTAACTTTATAGCCTCTCTTGACTCACTTGCTCCCACAAACCAGCCTAACACATACATTCCACCCCAACCTGAACCCAATGAACCGAAAACACATGTTGAGATCAATTCAAGGATGGATGCGGGATCACGACAAGAGATAGAGTCCAGCTCACAAGTTCAAAATGAACCGCATTAATCGGTAGAACTATCTCTCCCATTCAAAGGAACGACCATGAATCCAATCGGGATTAAATCCTGAAGAATCGGGTTGGCCTATTGCCTTGAGAAAAGGGGTAAGATCGTGTACTCAACATCCTATTCAACGATTTGTCTCATATGGTAATCTGTCTGCAATAATGCAAATTTTTGTTGTTAACAATGCACAGATAACCATTCCAAATACATTTCAACAAGCTATGGCTGATCCAAATTGGAAGCAAGCTACAGAAGAGGAATTGAGGGCACTCAAGGAAAATAAAACATGGGAGATCACGACTCTTCCTAAAGGAAAGAAACCAGTAGGATGCAGTGGATCTTCACTCCGAAATTCAATCCCGATGGCAGTATCAACAAATACAAGGCGAGACTTGTTGCAAAAGGATATACCCAGACGTACGGGATCGACTACCAGAAGACATTCGCTCTAGCGGTCAAGTTCAATACCATTCAAGTACTGTTATCACTTGCAGCAAACTTGGATTGGTTACTATACCAACTGGACGTGAAAAATGCATTCCTGAATGGCAACCTAGAGGAAGAAGTATACATGGAGATTCCGGATGGAGTTTTTGTTGGAAATTATGCCATGGGGGCAAGTCATTGTACTTTAGACATTTATGTTATTTAAAGTATTATATTTTAGTTATCATTTCGTTTGCATGTTTACATTGATAACTGTATCCCTAGATATATCTAATAGATTATCCTAAATGTCCCTGGTCGGTCATCTACGCGGGAGCGAAGATGAGATAAGACCAGTATGACTTTGATGAGGTATGGAGATACGAATCAAAGTAATGGGCACTTGTAAGAGTACAAGGTGCTGGACCGACCTGTAATACCCTGAAAATCTCACTTATGATAAGTATCATATTGAGTAAATAATACCTATTGGAAATAAGTGAATATATGATCTCAAAAACCTTGTGGAGAATTTATCTTATTTTTGGGTAGTTTCTCTTGAAAAAGAATAATTTGCAATTAGGTCCCTAAAACATTTGGAAATTTGCAAATAGGTCCCTAAACGCATTTACGGGTTATAAAATACCCTGTGAAAATTATAAAAAAAGCAAGTAAATATTTATTTGAAATAGGGAATAAAATTGTCCCTAATTTAGGTAATTTATTAAATTATTACCTTAAATAAATAAAGGGGAAAAAGTTAAAAAGTATTATAATGACCAAAATGCCCCCGTGAATTTTGATATAATGCATGGGACATAAGATACTAATGTCAATGTAAAATTTGTGAGGTAATGAGTCATTCTAATTAAGAAAATTAGCAACAAATATTAAGGAATTAATTAAGTAATTATTGGCGAATTACTTAAGCATGAACAAAGGGAAATTCAAAGATAATTATGTAAAACCCTATAATTTGTGGTTAATGGCTAAAACTTAGCATAAATATATTTTCTAATTAATTGGAAAATATGAAGGAAAATCTATGAGATTAGGTAATTTTAAGCCTAAATGCAAGAATGGACCAATAAGGGAATTTTGTGAAATTTTTAAGAAAATTGAAATAAATAAATAATTAATTAATTAGAAAAATAAATATTCACAAATCCAAAAAGAGGCCAGCCGAATTTTACAAAAAACAATTAGGATAAGAATGGATGAGAAAAATCTAGATATTATATATGCAAGTTGTAATATTTTAATTAAAAGTAATTAAGTGTAAAAAATAGAAAAGGTAAATAAACACCGATAGGAATTGGATCCTGACTGGAAAACCATGAACAAAGTTTCTAAAGTCATTAAAGAATATGAAAGAGTGGATTTTTATCTTGAAATAGACTGTTCCAGAAGTTGATTAGAGATCGGTGGGGCATTTTGATAATAAGACGATCTGTGAAAAAGGAAGATAGTCACAGATTTAGAATTTGAAGAAAATAAATTGTAACTCAACATCTGGGGATGAGTTTATGATTATCTGAACATATTTGGAATCAGTGAATTTTTGTCCCGAAGTTGGTAATTCCGGAAACGGTTTCCGTAACCGAGCACGTTTTTCGAGAAACTTCCGCAGGACCGTTGGAACCCTGTATGGAATCAAAAATTTATTTAGCCTGGACATTTCTAATGAGTGAGAAAATGTCTTCAAAGTTGTGATTCCAGATTTATGAGATTTTACAAGATTACGCGATTCGGACACCGATCGGAGACTTTATCGGTATAAAGCTTCTTGAGGAAGTAAGTGACATCATCAAAGTACATGGATGACATCATGGGGATGATGTCATATGGAGGAAAGAGAAAGGGTTGGATGGCCAAGATCATGCCACCTCATCCGTGTGCGATCCGACGGTCGATATCCGGTCTGGTAAAGTGTGAATAGTGACCGGGGTTTTGCCTATAAATAGGACTTCACCTCCTTTGCATTTTTCACACCATTCTCACTAGCCAAGGCCAAATTGGAGCATCAAGGAAGGAAGAGGAGGAGTCCGGGGAAATTCACAGCGAAGCTCTGAGTAAGTTCTTCGCTACTTAGTCTTAAGTTTCCGTAGATCTTTCGGTAGTTAAAGTAGAAATGCTAGTATAATCTTTAATCTTCCAAGTATGATTAGATATCATATGATAGGGGTATTTTAGTCATTATTTCGAAAATCATGGTGGGGTCGAAGTTCTGACAAAATTTTGTAAGATTAGAGTCAAAGTAGCGAAGCTCTGGCGAAATTCCGCCGACTAGTAAGGATAGGGGAAAAATGGTAATTTGTACCTAAAATGCCTGTTATGATGTGAATCATTAATCAATATGATTTATATTTCAAAAATTATGTTGGAGTAGGAGTTATGTTGAAATTTTGGAAGATTAGGGTCGAAGTAACGAAGTGCTGGCGAAATTCCGCCGATTAGGGGGTCAGGGGTAAAATGGTCATTTTGACTAAAAATGTCCGTCGTAATGATAGATCCTTAACAAATACATTTTTATGTTGATAGGATATCCCTGATTACGTTCTGACCTACTGTCGTGCCGTATACCGATTTCCGTCAACGAAGGTACGTTCGCGTACTGTAACACTAATCTGATGGATATAGTATGCGTGTATGTGATGTGTGTGTGGTATGATGTGAGTATGGTATGTGTATATGTGGTGTGTTGTTGGAATGCATATTTTGTTAGAAAATAACTGTATGCATGCTGGGAGCGATATATCTGTAAGGCTGGGAGCGATACATCTGTAATGCTGGGAGCGATATACCTACATGCTGGGAGCGATACATGTGCATTGGTTGGGGGTGATTTATGTGTTAATGTTGTTCTGTAACCCATATGTGTGTATGTATACATGAGGTTAACCGTTACCTGAGATCCGGTGCGGATCTCAGCTCTTAACATAGCATCAGGGTCAGGAGGACCGAGGACCGAGGAGAGAGGAAAGCAGCAGGTTCAAGGATCCGGCTGAAGACTTTTCGTCATTGTCCTTTACTTTTTGAAAACTCTCGGTTGTTGAACCGCTTCTGTAAATAGCCAGTGGGCATTTTGAATACATATATCAGTTACACTCTGTTTCCGATGCTCTACTCTGATGAAAAAAAATTTATACTGCTTTTAGAAAACGGGATGTTACACGACCCACTATGAGAAAGCTGCATGGATTTAGTCATAAGCTTATCTCATGTATAACCACGTCATGACGCCCTATGACCTAGATCATCATGGATTCCTACATGATGAGTCACGGATATTTGATTTAGTCAAAAGTCATCTTTGACCGGGTGATGATAAAGGCTTTGATCGGGATCAGTGGTTCTCATGCAGAGGAATGTGAGTGGTCAAGATGGGATTTGTCCCTCACATTTGTAGAGAGATAATACTGGGCCCCTCGATGAGTGAGTCTGAGAAATGTATGGCCATACTACGATGGAAAGGAGTTTTCATTTCAATTATTGGACTGCTCAAGAATCGAGAAAGTAATGGTCAAGAACAGGAAGTTGACATTATCCATGCCTCATACTTGACCAAGTTATCACGTGACAAAAGGGACGTGACATGGTTGTACGATAGGTTATATTGCATCAACGATCCCTATGTGAATTGGGTAGTCGCAATGTCTTGCTAAATGCCGCTTGCGACTTGTGGGCTGGTACAGTATTGGCCCGCTGCCAATCTCATGTGGGCCTATAGGGTCGCACACAAGAATAGCCCAACACGAGCAAGAATGTCCAGATTCATTGAATTTTAAATGTGTTTAAGATTTAATGAATACTTATTTAATCTAGGATGTGTGTGTGTGTATTATTAAATTCAAAAATAATAATGATATTATTTATTGATAATAATATTATTATATATAATATTTAATTTATTTGATAAATTAAATAACTATAATAAATTGAGATATTGTATATCAGATTTAATTTGAATTGAGATATCGTATCTCATTTTAAATTAAATATAAGGATATCATATCTTGATTTAATTTATAAATATAAATTAAATCTGAAGGCCTATTAATTCGGATTAAATAGTTAAATTATATCTGTTGGACAGATTTAATTAATATTATTTAATCCAAATTCAAAATTCGAAATTAATTAGATTAATTTTGAATATTTTAATACGACACATTAGGGTTTTAGAAACTCTATAAGTGATTCTGATCTAGTCGTATTAAACAGACGAATGAATTAGACGGCCGCGAAAACAAAACCCTAGAGAGAAAAGAGAGAGAGACGCAAGAATACTGAGGCGCTAGCACGCTGCCGTTAGTGTTGGAGGTCGTTCGTGTGGATACCGGTAGAGGGAGAGGACACGCGAAGTCAGCTCCTGTCTGATCGAACAAGAAGGCGCTAGCCCACGTTAGAGCTGGGAATCAGGGCCGGCCCATGAAGGGCCAGGGCCTGAGGTAAGAAAAACATCTGTTTTTCAAAGCCCGGCCCGAGAGCACCAGGGCCAGGGCCAGGGCCGGCCCTCCAGGGCCCAGAAATTACTATTCCAAATTTTAATTAATTTTCCTATTTTTTTTAAAGAAATATAATTAGTAAATTACATCACAAATCATCCAACAAATAAGCACAGTCACTAATTCATAATCAAAAGCAAACTATGTTCACAAATAACTCAGAAAACATAAGAAACATACCACTAAGCGACATTAATACGATGACTATTATTGTAAAAATAATTTAATCTGTTAAACATAAGAGTAATTTTATTTGCAACAAATAATAAACCAAATCATAAAATTAGAGTATAGTTATTATGTATTTGTAGTTAAATGGATAAATAACTCTATAACAAAGATGAAATATATATAAATTAATAAATTAAAAAAGGAAAAAAAGAAAAAACTACAGTGAAAAGGGCCTGCAGGGCTGGCCCGAGGCCCTTCACAGCCGGCCCGTTTAAGCCCAAAGCCCTCCAGGACTGGCCCTACAGGGCCAATTTCAAATATCTCGTCTATTTTTCAAGCCCGGCCCTTGACGGGCCAGGGCCTAAACGGGCCGGCCCGATGGGCTCGGCCTGATTTCCCGGCTCTAGCCCACGTGATCAAGAAGCACGGATAAAAGATGTCACCTCGTTCGACACGTACGACGTCTCAGGCGCACGAGGTTCAAGGCGCAAACGAGAACGGAACGCAAGCAAGCTCGCATAGGTATGGTTATGAAATATGACCTTGACCTAAACGCGGTTGAGCGATCTGCCTAAGGGATCCGCAAAAGTTTTTTTTTAATTCCGCTGCGTGTTCGGATCCCAACAGTTTTAGCTCCTAATAACTCTGTGTGTAAGCAAGGAAGTCATTGTACGGCCTGAAACAATCTCCTACGGCATGGTTCGATAGATTCACCAAAGCAGTGAAAGGGTTTGGATATACTCAGGGACGAGCTGATGACACGTTGTTTACCAAACATGTTAATGGCAAAGTCACCATATTGATCGTCTATGTTGATGACATAATCATTACAGGAGATGATGAAGAATCCATGGCTCAACTAAAACGGGACTTGTCAATTGAATTCCAGGTGAAAGACCTTGGACAAATGAGGTACTTCTTAGGCATGGAAGTAGCAAGAACCAAGAAGGGCATCAATGTCTCTCAACGCAAGTATACATTAGACTTGTGACATGAGATAGGAATGTTGGGCACTCAACTAGAAGGGATACCAATGAAAGAGGGATGCCACTTAGAGATCAAGCCACAAGGTGTTCCAGCTAATGCAGAGAGATATAGAAGCCTTATGGGAAAATTGATATACTTAACCCACACATGTCCTGACATTAGCTATGCAGTTGGAATAGTAAGTCAGTTTATGCATCAGCCCCAAGAAGAACACATGGAGGCGGTATACAGAATTTTAAGCTACCTGAAGCTACAGTGGTGTCAACAAGCAGAACTAAGAGCTGTCAACAAAGGAGTATGTGAAGGAATCTGGATTATCAGATTACTGATAGAGTTGGGAATTCAACATGAGGGACTAATGCAACTCTGGTGTGATAACAAGGCCAACATTGAAATGGTCAAGAACCCAATAAATCATGATAGAACCAAACATGTTGAGATAGACAGACACTTCATTAAAGAAAAGATTGAAGCAGGCATTATGACACTGTCTCACATAAGATCTGCAGACCAAATTGCAGATATCCTAACTAAACCACTCGGTCGAACGAAGTTTGAAGGATTTCGTGGCAAGCTGGGATTGATCGACATATACTCTCCAGCTTGAGGGGGAGTGTTAGAATATTAGGAAATAAATCACCTATTCATTAGGATCCCTTGATTAGTTCCCTGATTATAGGATCTGATTATAGGGTCTTAATTACTGAGTTATGAGTCTTTATTATGCTTTATTGTATTTCCTAATGTACCTCTTTTGTTCTCCCTCTTTCTCCTATAAGTACATTGTAATCCTCTTCATCAAATAATATACGATAGAGAGTATCTCAATAATGATTTAAAATGGATATAGATTTTACATTGAGAGAAAACACCTAAAAATGTATTGGGTTTTCATCATAATCCTGCACAAACAAAGATACGGATAAAACATATAACTACGGATCACAAAAAATATTTTGAGTAAAATTCTCTAATCATTTTTATATTTTGTTTTAATTACACATACCTTCCTATTATTTTGAAAACTCATATAAACCTTTCTTTAAAAAAAAAACATGTTACATAAAATTTTGAAGATTTCATTTCCATCAATCCAATCGTTAGTTGACCGTTAATTGACTTACAGACACTTTTTTTGATCAAAATACCATTATTTAACATAAGAACTATTTAAATATTTATATTGACTAAAAACGTTATACTATCAAGAAATAATTCTAATATGTTTTTTTTTTCTCAAAATGTCTACTATATTATAGAAATTATTATTTTTTATAATTTTTTTGGTATATAAAAGTTTATAATTTTAATTGTTCATCATATTTGTTTGAGATGATAAAGGGTAATTTAGTTAATAAAAATTATTATAATATAAATTATAATTAAAAAATATTTTTGGAATCATTTTAGAATATTCTTGACATGGTTAATAACTTGGACTTAAGTTTAGGTTTTGAAAATAGAAAGGAGGTCTATATAATTAAAGTAAAATATAGGATGATCAAAGTATTTTACTCAAATATTTTATATAAAATATTGTTTTTTTCTCAGGAGGGTTATAATATAATCATCAAAATACTTCATCTTTATCATCCCAGTTAATGTTACATGTTAATAATTTTTTAGGTGACAAATTAGAAAAATGTTCCCGCAATTATTTTAAAGTTCTCTAAAACTTGGGGTTGACTTCAATCATTGCTAGCTGTCCAAAGATGCCTCAACCCCTGCTTATGTTTGAACCAGGAAAACCTTCCCATTAGACTGAGAAAATCTTTCTAATATGACTCATCTTCCCTCGGGGATTTTAATTATTTGTCACTTCTTTTCTGTGCTGAAGTGGCAAAAGCCAAATCCACACGTCTTGACATGTTAACACGACAGCAGAGAGAGTGGCCACCACGTTTGGTTTAGCTCTCAGGTTTTAAATACCTCGTGACATTTTCCATATAACATGCCAACACAATATCTGGCAGTGCAAGCTTGTACATTTACTACTGCAAAAAACATGAAGTTGCTCCACTCTGTTTATGTGATTTTTCTTCTGTTCACTACTTGTTATTTAGAAGCAGAAGCAAATGTGAGTAAGAAACCAGTGAATTCCTTACCTCCTGAAGCATTACTTTCTGCTGATCACTATCATACAACATGCCCTGATGCTGAAGCCATTATCAACCAGAAGGTCACAGCTTGGGTTCAAAAGGACCCCACCTTGGCTCCCTCCATTATCCGTCTTCATTTCCATGACTGTGCCATTAGGGTAATTACAACTCTCTCTCTCTAACAAGTTTATATTCAGAGAGAATCACTGTGAGGTCCAGGAATGAAATGACCAAAAAGCTATACCACAAGTAAACATGTAATGACAAGTTGTGGTGATATAGGAAATAACAACAGGTCTATGTTATTCACTTGTTGTTAAGACTTTTTAGTAATTACAATCATTCCTTGGGATCTTATGATGATTCTTCGTTATATTTGTCCCTAGCAAGTTTACATATATTCTTTGGATTCACCTCTAACATGTTACGGGAGCAGGGATGCGATGCATCAATTCTGCTTAACTATGCAAACAGTGAGAGGGCAGCTAATGAGAGCAGAACCCTAAGAGGATTCCAAGTGATAGATGACATCAAAGCAGAAGTAGAGAGAAGATGCCCTAAAACTGTGTCTTGTGCAGACATTCTCACTGCGGCTGCAAGAGATGCCACCATTTTCGCAGGAGGACCATTCTGGGAAGTCCCATTTGGCCGTAAAGATGGCAGAATCTCCATAGCCAGAGAAGCCAGCTTGGTCCCTCAAGGCCATGAAAACATCACAGCCCTTCTTGACTTCTTCACAGAACTAGGCCTAGACATACTTGATTTGGTCTCTCTCTCTGGTGCTCACACTATAGGGAGAAGCACATGCAAATCATTCATGAATAGGGTTTATAACTTCAATGGGACTGCAAAACCTGACCCTTCTTTGAACATGTATTACCTGGAAATTCTCAAGAAAAGGTGCAAAAGAGAGATGGATTTGGTGCACTTGGATGTGACAAGTCCAAGGACTTTTGACAATGTTTATTATACAAATCTTGTGAGGAAGGTGGGTTTGTTGTCTACAGATCAGTTATTGTATTCAGATTCAAGGACTGGTCCTTTTGTGCAGGCATTTGCAACTCAACCTTTCCTTCTTAGTAGCCAGTTTGCAGTTTCCATGGTGAAGCTTGGGAATGTTCATGTTTTGAGCAGGCCACATGAAGGTGAAATCAGAACCAACTGCAACTATATCAATCCTGTTTGATAAAATTTGTCTACCTATGAATTTATGAGTTGTTATATGCATATTTTTTAAACATTTGGGACATCAGTTGGAGTGTTTTTTTTTTTTTTCAAGAGTATTATGTATTGGAGTTTTGTTAATGATTAAATGAGTTTATGGTGTGAATGGTTGTTTCAACTTCATGAAATTTGATGTGAGCCAAGTTTGTGATTATAATGAAGTGAAATAGTCAAACTATGGATTGTGTGTCTGCAAAACCCTTAATGTTTCAAATGCCTTCAAAATAATATACCCCCTCTTGGGTTTGAAATATAAGACACATTTATCTAACTTGATTAAATTAAATAAATTAGTCAAATTAGTCGATATGATATATTTTTCTTAAAAGCACCCTAATATCTTATATTAACGGCGGGAGGGAGTATTTCCTCTTTTTGAAAAAGGAAAAGTAATAATTTATAGGTGTTATGAAACTAAGTAAAATACAAGAGAGATTAAGATGAAGGAGATGAAGAAATAAAAGAGAGAAATGGAGAGAGTGATTCTTTTTTCTATTGTTGTAGCTCAACCTTTGATACATGCCTACTATATATAGGCAATCAATCTTCAACTTCCATTACAAGAGTAACATACAAGAGTAAATCTACATAATGGTATATTATGGAATATTGTAAGTTATATAAAACTCCCACTAAGCCATTCATGTCATAGGTTATATGGCTTCAAGTGTAGAATTCCAAAAGACTCTTCTTGGAAGGTTATGGACATTTACACCAATATTGAGATATTTATAACACTCCCCCTTGAATGTCCATTATGAATGTGCCTAATTAAAAACTTTAACTAGGAAAAACCGGTGGGATAAAAACCTAGCCAAAGAAAAGAGTACAACATCCATTGATACACTGTGTCAGTACGCCTCATTAAAAACCTTCCTAGGAAAACCCGGTGGGATAAAACCTAGATAAGGGAAAAAGAGTACAGCGTGTATCGACTCCCCCTCTTGACAACATCAGTTGAGATCTTTGAGTCTCCGAAGACCAATACCATGGACAAGTCCTTCAAAGATTGCTCCTGGAAGTGACTTGGTGAATAAATCTGCTAGATTTTTACTTGAATTGATTTGTTGGATATCTATTTCACCATCCTTTTGAAGATCACGAGTGAAGAAGAATTTTGGTGAAATATGCTTCGTTCTATCGCCCTTGATATAACCTTCCTTAAGTTGGGCAATACATGCAGCATTGTCCTCATATAGAACTGTTGGAACCATTTTATCTGAAGATAAATGACAATTCGTTCGTATATGATGTATTACTGACCTCAACCACACACATTCTCGACTTACTTCATGCATTGCTAGAATTTTTGCATGGTTAGATGATGTGGCTGATATACTTTGTTTCATGGATCGCCATGAAATAGCTGCACCTCCACATGTAAATAGATAGCCTGTTTGTGATTTACCATCGTGTGGATCAGACAAAAATCCAAAGATCTGCATAACCAATTAGTTCATGCTTGGATACATTTGAGTAGTATAACCCCATGTCCATAGTGCCTCTGAGGTAACGAAGAATGTGTTTTACTCCATTCCAATGCCTTCGTGTTGGTGTAGAACTATATCTTGCTAATAAATTAACAGCAAATGATATATCAGAACGTGTATGATTAGCAAGATACATTAGTGCTCCAATAGCGCTAAGATATGGTACTTCTGGACCAAGTAGTTCTTCTTCACCTTTTTTGCTAATTATTCGAGGTCGGAATGGATCTTTATCAACCTGCAAAGATTTTACAATCATTGGGGTACATAACGGATGTGACTTATCCATATAAAATCGCTCTAGGATCTTCTTTGTATAAGCTTCTTGATATACAAAAATCCCATCCTTTAGGTACTCGATCTGTAGTCCAAGACAAAATTTCGTTCTGCCCAAGTCTTTCATTTCAAATTCTTTCTTCAAAGAATTAATTGCCCTTTGAAGCTCTTCAGGAGTTCCAATGATGTTGATATCATCAACATAAACAGCAATTATAGCGAATTTATTTCTAGATCTTTTCATAAAAATGCATGGGCATATTGGGTCATTTTTGTACCCTTCTTTCAACAAATATTCCTTGAGACAATTATACCACATGCGCCCTGATTGCTTCAAGCCATACAAAGACTTATTTAACTTAATCGAGTATTGTTCTCGAGAATTTGAATTAGATGCTTCTGGCACCTTGAGTCCTTCAGGGATTTTCATATAAATATCATTATCAAGTGAGCCATATAAATAGGCAGTCACGACATCCATTAAATGAAAATCAAGTCCTTCATTAACTGCTAAGCTAATCAAATAACGAAAAGTAGTTGCATCCACTACCGGTGAGTACGTTTCTTCAAAATCAATGCCAGGTCTTTGTGTAAAGCCTTGGGCTACAAGACGTGCCTTATATCTTGTTATTTCACCCTTTTCATTTCTCTTTCGTACAAAAACCCATTTGTACCCAACTGGCTTTACATCTTCAGGTGTATGGACTACAGGTCCAAATACTTTTCGTTTTGCTAGTGATTTTAATTCTGCATTAATAGCATCTTTCCATAGGGCCAATCCTTTCACTGTTGGCACTCGCTAATGGATTTTGGCTCATGATCCTCATTATCATTCATTATATCATATGCTATATGATAAGCAAAGATGTCGTCAACGTTGACTTCATTTCGGTCCCATCGGATACCATTCATAAAATAATTTATTGAGATCTCATTATTTTCACATATTTCGTGTACAGGTCTCTTCGGGACTATAACATTCTCTTCTGGAGACATCTCTACTGGAGATAATAACTCTTCAGGAGCTACTAACTTTTCTTGATTATCCTCGACTTGACCATCTATATTTTTAGCTCCTTTTCTCATTCGAGGATTTTTATCTTTGGAACCGATGGGCCTGTCACGCTTCAGGCGTGCTTTATATTCATTTATAATAGGTTTTCCTTCAGGGACATCAATTCGAATAGGAGCATTAGCAGCTGGAACATGTGACTTTGTCACTTTCTTTGGGTCAGTAAATGCTTCTGGCATTCGATTAGCTAAATTCTGCAAATGAATTATCTTTTGAACTTCCAGTTCACATTGTTTTGTACGAGGATCATAATGAGCCAATGATAATTCATTCCAGCTAATCTCTTTACCCAACTGCTTATTTTCTCCCCCTAATGTTGGGAAAACCGATTCATCAAAATGACAGTCTGCAAATCTTGCAGTAAATAAATCTCCTGTAGATGGTTCTAAATATTTAATGATTGAAGGAGATTCATACCCAACATTTATTCCCATCCTTCTTTGAGGACCCCTTTTGGTGCGTTGTGGTGGTGCTACTGGCACATACATTGCACACCCAAAAATTCGTATATGAGAAATATTAGGTTCTTGACTAAAAACCATTTGTATGGGAGAAACTTTTAGGTAACTTGTTGGCCTGATGTGAATTAACATTGCTGCATGCAAAATGGCATAGCCCCAAGCAGAAATTGGGAGATTAGATCTCATAAGTAAAGGTCTTGCAATAAGTTGCAATCGTTTAACCAATGATTTCGCAAGTCCATTTTGCGTGTGAACATGAGCTACAGGATGTTCAACATCAATTCCAAGGGACATACAATATTCATTAAAAGCTTGTGAAGTAAATTCACCAGCATTATCAAGACATATTTTCTTGATAGGATAATCAGGGTAATATGCTCTTAATCTAATCAATTGAGCAAGTAATCTCGCAAACGCCAGGTTGCGAGAAGATAATAAGCAAACATGCGACCATTTAGTTGATGCATCAATTAGAACCATATAGTACCTAAATGGTCCGCATGGTGGGTGTATTGGCCTACAAATATCTCCCTGTATCCGTTCTAGAAATGTGAGAGATTCACTTTCTATTTTGCTTGGTGAGGGCCGAATTATTAACTTTCCCTTGGAACATGCATCACATGAGAAATCATGGGATTGTGGTATTTGTTTACACTTCAAGGTATGTCCACATGAATTCTCAATTATTTTTCGCATCATGATTGACCCGGGATGGCCTAACCGGTCATGCCAAACATTAAATTCATTAGTAAACTTGGTTTACATTGGCAAACTATTGGTTTGTATTGGTAAACTTCGATTTGTATTAGTAAACTTCGGTTTACAATAGCATGTGTTTCAATTGTGCTTATAAATGTATAATACAAACCAAGAGAAAGCAGGAAAACTTTCTAACATGCATTTTCTACCAGAAACAATATTTGTGATGGCAAGACATTCCTGATCATTTTTAATTGTTGTTTCTATATAATATCCATTTCTGCGGATATATTTGAAACTCAATAAGTTTCTCTTAGATTTTGTAGAAAAAATGCATTATCAATACATAATTTTGTTCCTTCAGGTAACAAAATATTAGCTCTTCCGGAGCCTTCAATCAAATTTATATTACCAGATATAGTCTGAACATTGGTTTCTTGCATTACCAAGGAAGAAAAGTATTTATCATTTTTTAGGATAGTGTGGGTTGTTGCGCTATCAACGAGACACAAATCTTCAGGATTGATGCTAGAAAGATTCATTCCTCGTTATAGCTTTCGTGCTGATAACGTGTTATGAAACTAAGTAAAATACAAGAGAGATTAAGATGAAAGAGATGAAGAAATGCAAGAGAGAAATGGAGAGAGTGATTCTTCTTTCTATTGTTGTAGCTCAACTTTGATACATGCCTACTATATATAGGCAATCAATCTTCAATTTCCATTACAAGAGTAACATACAAGAGTAAATCTACATAATGGTATATTATGGAATATTGTAAGTTATATAAAACTCCTACTAAGCCATTCATGTCATAGGTTATATGGCTTCAAGTGTAGAATTCCAAAAGACTCTTCTTGGAAGGTTATGGACATTCACACCAATATTGAGATATTTATAACAATAGGCTCCTTTTACTTTATTTTTAATGTCTTAATTGGATTCACCTCAACCACATGTATAGTTATGCTCAAAGGTCTTTTTTAAATAATGACATGTTTATCAAGTGCTATAATAGTGGTTCAAGCTTTAATCTTCTCTTTCATGTCTTGATATAAGTGCCTTTTTTGTGTGTGTCTCCATTAATGCATATCCAAGCAAATGTAAATAACATTTTGACATAAAGCTAAAATAGAGCCCTTGTTTCTTTCTTCTTTTAATAATTTTCTATTTTTTCCCTTTTTATTTGGACTAGTTCTTTGAAGAATATGCTAGTATAGTATGTACTCTTACCTATATCGACCAAGTGCTCCATTCTGTTTTTTCAATTAGTGGGGCATACAGTCATACCCTAACAGTTTGGGGTGGCAAACTGACCAAATTTGCATCCCCTCGTTTACGGACAGCTTACTACAAGGCTATTAGAATATTAGTTACTCTACTTATTCTCTCTCATTTTATAAATTATTATACATTCCGTCTCACACCTATTCTCTCCATAAATAATGATATATTTACAGAAAAAAATTATATTCTCTACACATTTAATATTTTTAACTAATTTTAAGTAATATTTTAAACGTGATTTGGTTGGTTGTAATTTTATGTATGTATGTATAAGTGAAAAGTATTAGATATGGGTAAATTTAAAGTTTTTTTTTTTTTAATTTTCAGATAAAGTTTATGACCTAACCAGCTTTCGCTTTTTAATTTTGATGAGGTGGTTAGAGGTGTTTTGTAAATAAATAAAAAATCATAGGACTATAGCCACCACTTTCTATAATCAATTAGACAAATCATATTTGAGATTCTCGAAAGTGCTTATTTACGTAAATCCAAGAAAAACTCTTCTTACATACTTATCTTGTATACTGTAAATCACGATTAAAAAGATACTTTTAAATAGTACAATCGCTATTCCAAGCAAACACCTTATCTATCTGGGTGTGGATATTAATAATAAAAAAAGGATTGAATCAAAGCAGGGACCGTGAATTACATCTTACCGACCTGGCTTCTCTCCTTTACCCTTTCCATCATTTTCTCTCCTTTTTCCTTTTTTGTCGTTAGATTAAGATTCCAACGGTCCAGATTTATTATATGATAAAAATATTATTATAATGAGAAAGGATAGAAAATGATGGTAAAAAAGATGATAAATCTAGACCGAGATCTTAATCCAACGACAGAAAAAGAAAAATGAGAGAAAAGGATTGGAAGAGGTAAAGGAGAGAAGCCAAACCCAGACACAGATAAGCAATAAATGCAAAGTTAATCTCACGCTGCATGATCCCCCATCATATCAAATTAGTGGGGGAACAGTGGAGAGATGGACAGATAAATCCATATGATTAAAACAAAACGATTACTAAAAGCATAAATAAAAGGAAACAGATCGTTCAACCACAAAGCGATAGAGGAAAAAAATCACTCACTTTTCAGATCAAACCAGAGAAACAGAGAGAGACTGTGTTAGTGGCTATGGCGAAGAAGGCTGTGCTGATCGGCATCAACTATCCAGGAACCAAGGCGGAGCTCCGAGGTTGCATCAACGATGTATGGAAGATGTACAATTGCCTGATCCAGCGATACGGTTTCTCCGAGGACGATATCACCGTCTTGATCGACACCGATGACTCCTACACCCAGCCCACCGGGAAAAACATCCGATCGGCGATTACGAGGCTCGTGGGCTCCGCCGAGCCTGGAGACGTCCTGTTCGTGCACTACAGCGGTCACGGTACGCGTCTCCCCGCCGAGAGCGGCGAGGACGACGACACTGGCTACGACGAGTGCATTGTTCCGTGCGACATGAATCTTATCACCGGTTTGTCCTCAGATTTTATCTTCTTCTTCTTTTTCCAATAATGTTTTGCCTTCACTTATTATTGCGTTTCTCTTTTTCAATCTGATTTTATATTATAAATTAATATTCTTTTTTCCCTCGCTCCCCCTGCGGGTTGAATTTTATCGAGATATTTATTGGGAAGCTACATTTAAAAACCACGTTAGAAATGATCGTTGTATTCTAGATATGCAATCACTAGAAACTCATGACGTTACACTGAAATGCCTCTGTTCTGGGAATCTGGATTCAGAATATTTTGTGCGCTTGAAACTTCTTGTAAAGTTAACGTCTTCTCCTTTTGATGATGAATCTGAATATTTCTGGGACATTCGTTCATGACGTAGGCAACCATATCCTCTTTTATTGGCACCATGGTAAACTGTTGTGCATTGGTCAATGTTACTGCCACCTAGGTGGGGTACCTGTATATTGCGGGTACAGCAAAATTTTCCATCTTTCTGAAATTTGGTTAGCCAACGTAAAGTTTGATTGAATGACACTGGAGATCCCAATAAATGCAGGGAATTTCATATTCAAGCTCATTTTATTTGAGTTGCATTTGTCTGGGAGATTCATAGTTAACTTTTGCAAAATGGAATATTAACCCAAAACTAGGTTTTGTAAGCTGCATTCAGGAAACCGAGTTTTTACAAATGGAAACAAGGTTTTGCAAATTGGTAGCCAAACATACTGCTCATGCTTATTGTCGGAATGTTTAGCTAGGCATATTCCCCAAAAAAAATTGGAGTTTCCTGTGACATCATTTGTGTTAAACAACGCTAATATGTTTTATGTGAAACAGACGATGATTTCAAGGAATTTGTGGACAAGGTGCCTAGAGACTGTAAGCTCACAATTGTGTCAGATTCTTGCCACAGTGGTGGCCTCATTGAAGAAGCCAAGGAACAGATAGGAGAAAGCACAGGAGGGGGAGAAGGTGAGCATCATTCAGGCTCTGGTTTTGGGTTCAGAAGCTTTGTGAAACAAACTGTGGAAGATGCCATAGAGTCTCGTGGCATTCTCATCCCTTCAGCATTACGTCACCACCACAGGCGTGGGGAAGATGACGAGGAAGAAAGAGATTTTGTAGTTTCACGTGAGAGTGATAATGGCTACGTGAAGAGCAGGTCTCTTCCCCTCTCAACTCTCATTGACATCCTGAAGCAGAAAACTGGGAAAGATGATATAGACGTGGGGACGCTGAGACCTACTCTTTTCGATGTGTTTGGGGAAGATGCTAGCCCGAAAGTGAAGAAGTTCATGAAAATTGTGTTTGCCAAATTCCAACATGGTAACGCTGAAGGTGAAGAGGGTGGTGGGATTATGGGCATGGTGGGTAGTCTTGCTCAAGAATTTCTCAAACAAAAACTGAATGAAAATGACGAGGGATATGCGAAACCTGCCTTGGAGACGCATGTAGAGAGCAAGCATGAGGTGTATGCTGGATCGGCTAGTCGCCGCCTTCCACATGGTGGAATTCTGATGAGCGGTTGCCAGTCTGATCAGACTTCAGCTGATGCAAGCCCTTCTGGAGACGCTGATAAAGCTTATGGAGCTTTTAGCAATGCCATTCAGGCTATAATAGAGGAAACTGATGGTGCTGTTACTTACCATGAGCTTGTGACGAGGGCTAGGGAGATGCTGGAGAGGCAGGGCTTCGCTCAGAAACCTGGACTCTATTGCAGCGACCAGCATGTTGATGCTCCTTTTGTGTGCTGATATAATTTTTACAGTGCAAAGAAACAGAAATACATATTTTTGAATGTTTTTGATTATGCTCATGTATTGAGTTTGGGTCAACAAGTCATGCACATGGGAATGCTTACTTTATATATAATTTCAATGATAATGTGTTGTGATTGATACAAACTAGTTCAGAATGGACACTATATGAGATACAACCTATATGAGACTGGACACTATACGACATCTATTGTCTTTCACTTGATCAGAAACCTTTACAAATATACACAAAGCAATTATTTGCCAAAAATGGGTTACGCTATTCAAAAAATTCACAAAAAATCTGACTGCACGATTCTATTGCCTGATGTAGAGGATGAACCCTTCTCCCCTCCAAAAATTGTCCATTTCTCCGAGCAAAAACTGCACGTTAAGGCTGAGCCTTTCCTCCAAATCAGAAAGTGCTCCTGCAGTTCAAACCTCCAGATGCTAGCAACAATATAATTAACTTTCTGAAGGCAGTAACCAGTTGTCTCGTTGCCAAAAAACAAAAAAAGGTCACAAAAATATGTTGTCCCAGGTCAATCATCGATTTCTTGTACCCATGCTAAACCTGTAATAAGTCAGTAGTCAAAATTAGATTGGCTTCTACATCACATTTTCACATACAATGAATGACATCAAAATCACCAATATAAAACATAAACTGTAAAAGCAGAATATATAACTTAGGCTTGAGGTCTTTTGGTTGAGACATAAAAGTTTTTGTTTCCAATGCAAGCCGTATTTTAGCAGACTAAGGAGCAGTATCATCGTTTATCTTTTAATGTTCTTGAGGTACTGAACTCGGACAATTTGCTTCCAACTGATACTTACCCATACAGGATTTCAGCTTGATCATAGAAAAAAATAGAGACTTCTATAAACACTAAACACACAAGTATCTCGTTTTCTATCTTATACATGAGCAAATAATAGGTGACACAGGGAGAGAGGGAGGGAGAACCTTGAAGCACAGCTTCAACTGCTGCATTAGGAACAAGAAGACCAACTATACGTTGATTATCTGTAGTAGTTTCAATGCGTACAACACGTAGCCTCCTATGGCTTTGGTGGGCCTGTAAAATCGTTAAATGTGGTCATGAGTAAATTTTCTTCATGAGAATTATCTTAAAAAGAAATAATTCTTGAAACTATAAGTGTGACATCTAATCAGTCATGGCTAAAGTCAGAAGCATTTCATAATTCTAACCGCCAGGACCCACATTGGACGCCTTTCAGGAAAGAAGGAACTTGTTTAGAAGGTACTGCGATATATTAATCGGTCTTATATAATCATCAAAGCCATTTGTCACTCATTTTTCCATGAATTTTGTCATTCTAAAACTCCACACAACTAAATCGCCAGATCAAAATGAAAGCACAAATTTTTATCCCTAGAATGCTTCAGATTCTGCTGTTATATGCTGGCTAAGTACCTGATTAGATAAGGCCTTCTCTATAGTTCCCCAAACTGGAAGAATGAGGCCACCTAAGACATTTACTTCCTGTAGTCTTCTTCCAACTGTACAGAATTTGCCAAGCTTACAATTGGGACCATGCATACACTGCCACGAGAGGTTAAGAAAAATGTCAGATAATGTAGACCCATCAAAAACTTCATTTGTTCATCTGTCTAAAAGGGTGTGTGTGTAGTTAATAATGGGCACGCATGCTGGAATATATTTGTTTAGATAGGTGATGTTACAGATTAAAAACACATAAGCAATGTTGAGTTAACTTGCAGGCATACATAACATGATCCAGCAAAGAAAAATTTAAAATAGTCGTTAATCAACCCATGATCTAAGTGTATGTGTCAATTACACCACAAAGATACCGTGAAGGATTCACACACCCACACCCACACACGAACACACAAAAAAAAGATTACAACAATGGAAACATGACAAGAGATTGGATATCTGAGCACAAATAGTAACAGGATTTTCCCAATATTAATTATGTATGTGTGATTGTGTGCATATAAAATGACTTCTTTTTCAGATAGAAATATATATCTACCTTTGAACCATAAAAGATAATTCACACTTATACTTGTTTTGTTGAGAGAAGGAGAAGAGAACAGCATACGGCACTAACTAGTAACAAATAAATGTTCCAAAATAGACTTTATGCAATTGCAACTTGTGAGACATGAAAATGCAGCACTTCTTTTCTTTGCGTTTGAATCAGACAATGAGTAGGCTTCTCTTAACTTGCACAAGTAGTAGTTAAGTGTCCCACACGCATGTTCCACAAGTCAAGTATTACAAATCCCTCCCATTATAATGGTGCCATTTAAAAACCAGGTTAGGAAAAAAAAACACTCACTATAAACCATAGCCATTAAACAAGAAATATACTAAAGTATCCATTGTGCTAGATGAAGAGAACATTTATCATAGTAATCCATAATTTCCAGCCAAGGAAATAGCCAGAACTGCTCCAGCTCAAACTCTCAAAAGTCAACCTGCAAATGGGATACCCTATGGGCAAAATCGTTTGTTTCTTTGGGTAGCACAAAAGCATATCACTGGATATTGGAAGGGCCGTACAATTAACTGATTACCTAATGCATTAATTCAAACGATTTTGCTTTCTCTTGATTGTGTTTTCACAAAAATTTAAATTATGAAAACAGAAAAAATAATTAGATATGGAAAGGTATATTGTTATAAATGAATTTCCACAAGACCGTTGGCATGATAAATAAAACTTGTCAAATTATCAATTTTTGGATTCAGATGTGTATAAAATCTTAAATCCAGAAATGACAGAGAAACTCGTAATCTTATTGAAATAGCTTACTGAGGACACTGGACACATGCCTGTTTAGATGAAACTTCATACTCTTCTTCCCAACCAGTTTGAGCCTTCTCTAAGGATGAGACTTTTCTATATTTACTCTTTAATTCTGCCAGGTTCATCTCCCTACCATCAGTAGAAACTAACAAGGGTAAACGAACAATCAACCTGAAAGGCTCAAGGAGACTAGATGGCTATTAAATACATACCGATGTGACTCTCCAACTGGGGGACGAACTGTCTTATACAACCCAGAAGCGGAACTGGAAGATAGCAAACAACAATGGGATGAAATAGGTGCATTAATAAAGACATCATTACTAGAGAGGGAGAGAGTAGATGAAGTGAAAAATTCAAAATAAGATCAAGATGGTTTGATAAACATTTAAATTAATCCCTGATTTGATAAATAAGTTCATACAGAATTTTGAACAAATCACATGGTAAAATTTCTTTTAATTCTAGTGAAAATGAGTATGAAACATGCCAAGATACTTCCAAGATTTCAAAATAAACTCCTCATAAGTTTAAATTCGGTAAAAATGACTCTAGGTTAACAGATATATAAAATCAAGGAATGATACCTTTCAAACGCCAAAATGAAATGACGTCTTCCCAACCATTCCCTCTTGGACTCATAGAAGCCATCATTAGCTGAACCAAGCCTGTCCTTTTGCTTTTCATTCAGCATGGTACTGGCTGTCTGACATTAAAAAAAAGTAAAAAATCAGAAAGACAAGATTATCCCAGTAAAGCATCCCAATATTTGGATCATGCTGAAAGGAACAAGCACCTCCCATGTGACCCCACGATCCAAGATAAATGTAAAGAGAACTGTCGAAGCTCCAGTGAGATTATCAACATGGACGGTCTGCAAGTAATAGCCCCAACCCCCTTCCCCATATTAGTAAGAAAGGACTCAATGTAATTACATGAGCGAAAGAAAGAAGTCTAGCACAGCAAACCTTTGGAGTCCCTTGTAGTTCAATGACATTAGCTCTCAAGTCAAGAATGCCAGTATCAAGGTTACCTTCAATACGAGCATTCTGAGTAAGAAGATCCAAGATACTCACAAATAACTCAAATAACCTGTTAGGACAGCATTTGTTTTAGCCAATTGAACCAAACAATAAAACTAAAGTGTCCCATTACTTAATACACAGAAGGCAGACCTATTCTGAATCTCAGGAGGCAGTCCCAAAAGCCGGTTGAGGAATCGGCCCACATCATGCATATCAGAATCGATAATACGACCAGATAACTTTACAAAATCTTTGCCATTACCTACAAATATAGGAAGCAGAAAGTTGAATTATGATTAGATAATACTATAAATGGAATGTGGCAACGAAAACTGTTCTCCTGCAATCAACAATAACCATGAGCTAGTTGGAAAATATTCAATTATTTTAGAATCATACAAGGTAATGGCACAGCACACAAGGGCAAACCAAAAAAAATTAGAGAATTACCAAGTGTCGTGTCCCTAACTATTCCAACAGACACAAGAGCAGCTTTTGCTTTAATAATGAAGTCCTGAATTGTGTCTGGCCTGTCAGATATGCATCCTGGTGGCACAACTGGCAGAGAATCCTGAAAACAGTTGCTGTCAGTGTATGGATTTAAGCCAATCTTTTATTATATTTAGAATACCAAATGCATATTCCTCATTTACTAAGAAAAAATGAAACCTGTTCCATTATTCCTTTGTACATAATCATTAGAGCTCTCTTTCCATAAGCACTATCATAATTATAAGCACTTAAGGAAGGTCCCGCCCTGTATCAGATCCACTCAAATAGTGAGGAACATGCTGAAATATGCCAAAAATCATTCATGTCAGCTCATTATAAACAGAAAACAGATGAATTCAACTTACCTGCGGTCCCCTTGAGTCAAAGCACCAAGAGATTCTAATCTCTTAGCAACAATTGATGCAAATCGCCTTTCTCCTCCAAGATTAGTAAAGAGTAACCTGCAGAGGAAACGCAAGGTCTAATGTAGGTAAGCCAGGCGCTGCATCAGGAAAGAGCTCCAATGATGAGTGTCATTGTGATCATTTTAAATCAGCCCCATAGGTGCTGATATTTTCTTAGCTTTTAAAGATTCTCATGTGTGACTAGGTTACAATTCACAACAGAAATCTTAGGCCCTAGCCAGACAGCAAACATTTCTTGGGTGTCAAATATCTATAAAAGGAAACACAAGACACTCATGGACATGGAGCACAACAACAAAAGGAATGTAAGGAGACAATTCAATGACATTATCCACTTCCTTTTTCTAAAAACATTGAACGAGTAAGAAAAGCTTAAGCAAAGGAAAAGGGAAACAAAAAGGTAACATCAAAATCACGTGTAGGAAAAGGAAAAGGGAAACAAAAAGGTAACATCAAAATCACGTGTCATGGAAATATCAGGAAACTAAGCATCAAAGAAAAAACATCTGTGCATTAAAAGCATTAAAACCCTTTTTATTTACAAAAAAATCAGCAAAGAAAACATAGCAAAACTCATCAACACTCAGCCCACCCTTCACATGTCAAACCCAAAAGGGTAGAACAGAGCATCTTTCCGAATGTCACATGTAGACTAAATCACAAAAACTAGCACACCAGAAAACATAGAATCAAATCACTATGTTTCTGAACTTTTCTAAACGCTATAAGAGGTTACCAAGAGCCAACCTCTGCAGGTATTCTCACAAGCAGCAAGTAGGTAGCACTAATCCTTTTTACAAAAGCCTTAACCCTCAAAGGAGCCATACAATTTCTCATAAACTTATCATATCTATCATTCAAGCTGCCCCATGCCCAGTATTGAAAGCATGTGATCCCAGGCTTTATTAGTCCTCTACCAACTCAACGGCGTACATCTATCCAATTGACTTGGAGGGTGAGTCTTGGCGTAACGGCAAGGTTGCCACCATGTGACTTGGAGGTCATGGGTTCAAATCCTAAAAAGTCTCTCCAATCCAATTGTGGGGGTAAGGCTGCGTACATTTATCCCTCTTCAGACCCCATCTGGTAGGAGCCTTATGCATTGGGCCACTTTTTTTTAACCAACTCAATAGACTTATCATCATGCTTTTCCCACAGGATTCAGTGCTAAACTCTAAAAAAGTGATAATTACAGGCCACCATAACAATGAACTATTTAAATGTATTCTTTCAATGCTTTGTACTTACAGCAATTTCTTATGTGTGCGCATGTGTATATAAAGAGAGCTTCCACAAAAGTTATCTAAATCCATAGAGCGTCAAATAACCTGTATTCAGGGGCTGATGCTTGATTAGATCGATGAGTTCTTCCAAACTGCTGAATTGCACGATCAGCACTCCATGGAAGTTCTAGAGTCAAATGAACTCTTCTTTTCTGTCATTCAAAGGTCAAAGAAAGAACCCAGAACAACCAATGAAGAATTAAAGTAACATCCAAAGTTAAATTAAGAATAAGATGTCTATAACATCAGAACAAAAGGACAAACAAAGCCACCAAAAATAAAAAATGAAAACATTTTGCAAATAGTTTGTTGTACCTGATTTATAGCTCTTCTATCTGCCTGCAATGAGACACCGGCTGATCCAGCTTCAGATATGATAGCAACTAACTTCTTACCATCCATAAAGAGCTGCTTCTCGTGCATGTTGACCATCTCCATTGTGACATCCTTTCTAAAAGAATAAAGTGACAGTTTAGTTACCATTAAACCTGCTTTATAAGTAGGATAGGAAAGCAAGCTACAACTCACGTATTTCGAGCTTGATAGGTAACACCTTTCCCACTAGGGGCCCTCACAAGCATGCCTTTCCTTCCTGTAATTTCTGCAACTTTGTCAGGTCCTCCTAGCTGCATATTTAATACAATTATAGCAACCAGAGAGGAGAAATAGATAGCATCAATTTAACAAACTAATACCCTAATCTGCGTCATTTCAACCAAAAATTATCTTATCTCCCCAATCTGTAGACAGTATCTAGTGTAAGCAAAGACAAAAAGACTACAGCACAAGATAATAACAGATATCTCTTGTTTCTGCAGCATTATGGTTTCTTCACTTAATGTAAAACGCAAGCTTCAATTCATATGCTTGAAATCTGGAACACTGCTTATGGTGCATAATTGTGAATACGCTTCAGCAAATATATTTTATATCATAGTAAATGCTCTTTCTTATTTTCTAACTTACAAGGCTATGCAACTTATTTTTTATAAATAACTGTAACAAAAATGCCCAAGAAAAGGAAGCAGTGAGGAAGGTGAATACAAGACAAAACATGTTTTCCAAAGCAAGAAGTCTGTCAATCAACACGTGATCTCTACCTGATCAGTTATATCATCCAGGGGATTATTTGGAAGATCCAATGACCGGATAATCTCTAAAATTTTTGTCTTACGCTCCAAAGCTGCATCATACCTGTATAAATTCATAATGCATTGATCATTGTCTCCTTTACCTTGTCTACTTTTTTCACTTTTCAGTGATCGCAATGCCTTGTGATTTAAACTTTGTAAACAGTTATTCAGAGTATAAAGATGATTGACACTATTACAACTAGAACTCTAGATGGGATTCATCTGTGCTTATGGAGCACCGATCATTTTGTGCATTGACCAAACAAATAGAAACAGGCAGTTTGATAGGCAAACAAAGCATCTGCACTTATGAGACGCTAATCTAAAAATTCCAAATTAACTGCCAGTTAACATTGATCTGATGCACAACTATTTTGCCGCCCCATGTGTGCCCAAGAACTCCAACAACCAGACCCACAAACCTCAACAGAAAAATGTAAAAATATCAACCTCTTCTGGAGTTCATTTATGTAGGCTTGTCTTTTTTGAAGATATTCATCTGTTTTTTCCTTGCACAAATGACATGACCATTCTTCAGGGACTAAATCATTAATTGGGGGCACCAAGCATGCCGAATGGACAAATTTACCACAGCAGGAACACTTGAGCAAAGCTATACTTTCCTACAGGGAAAAAGCAAGCAATTCCAGCAATTTCCGGCATCAAAACAGTTTAATGATAAATATAAAAATAAAAACTGAAGCCTACCTTCTCCATATTGCAAATCTCACAAATCTGAAACTCATCATCAGAATCGGTAGATTCAACAGCAGAATCAGCTGCATTACCCAGTCAAAATAATTAAAATTGAGAGGTGTCAAATTTGTCTTCCAACCATATCATGTTTCACACATCAGATTTTCATAAAGATGCCACAAAAAAAAGAAAATGAAGAATTTTATTTATTTAGATAGAAAGGCTTTAAGAAAGAAAAAGGGTAAAAATGAAGACGAATACATATCCTATTAAAACAAATGTCAGAACAGGGGCTCAAAAAATAAAAGGAAAGGAAAGTTAAACATGCAGCACAGCCCAGTCCCTTTTCAACCCAAAAGAAACACTCCCTTGAATAATCCTTAAGCTTAAAACCAAAAAGACGCAGCCAAAAAATATCATTATCCATAGGTCATTTTGAGACAATGAAACAACCCTATAATTACTCATAATCCGTGGTAGCCATATATCCAAATTATTGATTAAACCAAGCATTGCCTCATGCCCCTAGAATTACTAGCAATCTGCTGTAGCCATATATCCAAACTAATCCATATTCATTGCAAGCATGACACAGAACCAAGGGAAGACACAAGATTAATCAAATTTTGTTTTGAAGAGGCTCACTTTCAGATTCTTCATCACTCTCAGCATCACTAGGAGGTCGCCAGGACCACTTCGCTACTTTTCGAACCCTTCCTTTTACAGATACACCAGGAGTTGCTGAGTGCCTTTTCCTCTGGAGCTCTTTTACACCATCCTCCCCTATGATTGAAACACAGAAGAACATCTAAATGCATAGCAATGTTACACATGAGAACCATCTAGCAAAATAAGGCACTAAAATACCTGGAAGAAGTTCAGCTTTTTCCGGCAATGGATAATTTTCTTCCACAAATTTTAGCAGTAATTCTCGAGGACCAGAAACAAAGTCATCAAGTTCAGAACCCTATAAAAAATAATAAATACAAATCAAATTAAATTAAATCACAAGGTTAATTTGCTAAAGACATTGCTTTACATGGAAACAAAACAGAACCAATATACACACATATTTTGTAACAGCCTCCTCCATCCTGGCTTCTCCAGTGCTCTGAAGGCCAACAACAACACACTTATCTTCCAGTAATGCTTGCTTTGCAAGTCTCACAGCAGCAGGGACTTTAGCAGACATACACATATGTCTGAAAAAACGCTACAATATTGCAATGCAAAGTAGGAAAAACAAGAATCAATAGAATCTTCACTACACATCCAACAGACATTATAAACGCATCTTTAGGCAGTACTACAGTAGCATCCATGCAAGATCTGATATGATGATACCTGATGGCTTGCCCAGTATAATCTCCATAACTGACTAGAACTAGGTTTTTCATTATTTAGGAAGGCACTAGCTGACATCAATTCCACTCGCAATTCTGCCCAAAATTCTGCTGCTTTCTTATACATATCCTAAGAAATTGATACAAATAAAAAGATCATGAGTCATAGAAGACAGGTTGGTAGAAAATACGCAGTATTCACAACCATGCATTCCATAACAACATAAAAGGATGTAAGCACTATGCTGCAAAGAGATCATTCAAAGACAGATGCAAGACATTTCTCCATTAAGTAAACCACCGATTCCTTTTTCTTATTACCTAATTTTGCATAACTGACAGCTTCATTATGGGGCTCCAATTCAAAATAAGCAATTTCTCAGCATTTCAAAGTATCAAGCAATCAATGTCATCATGGATTTTCATTTTAAAAGTAACAGGGAAAAAGATGAAAGGCCTCTGCATGCTATTAACACAAGAAATAAGACAAAATGAAAAATAAATCACAAAGCACAAGAGCAATTCAAAATAGTCACATCCATAATTCAACATGTTCCCAATAACTTCTACATGAAATGTTAATATCTTTGTAAAAAAGAGATTGGCATTTCCATGCTAAAACAATAATGAGCAGAGTAACCAAGAAAAAAAAACTAATGACTTTATACCATTTCAGGCTGTCAACAAACAGCTTGTGAAAACAGGAACGCTGTTATCTTAAGCTTACTCAATACTCATGCATACTTTAGACAGTACCAAAAGAGTTAAGTAAATCTCCATAACTATTTCTTTAGTACGAAAATAACTAGGTATAAAGGGGGAACAATTTGTCAAAACAAACAAATCATATTTTCCCACCATCATTTCATCTTCTAATGGGGCTTCAATAACTTCAAACTCAACACCCTTGTAGCTAAGTGTTCGACATAAATACATCCCCCTGAAATGAGAAAAAAAGAAGCAAAACAATAAATCCTTAATAAACACGAGTGCAAGGCTGAGGGCGCAGCTGTAAGTGGATATACTATAACCTTGCTTTCATGTCCATTGCAACTAGTTCAAGTGCTCCAACACCCCCTCTATCAAGAGCACCTACATGCATGAATTCTTCATAAGAGTTCGTATATTTTAAACATTTGCAGGACAAAGTCTCTCAGAAAAGAAAAGCTATCATTATTGTAGAAAGAAAGAGAAGTGTCTGGAACGAAGGTAAGAAGCAAATTAATTCAGGAAAACATGATTATTTACAAACTGATAGATTACAATGACAAAGTGAAAATATGGCATAAATACCGAATATAAAACAAAATGAAATAAGGCACTTCCTCTTCAAGTTACCATTGCCAAAAATTCATAAACTAGGAAGCCTCACCCTAAATATTCTTTATGAAATAAGAAATTTAATTAGGAAGAGGAGAGAGTACATGTTGTGGGAGGATAAGATATCCTCACCATTAAGAAGAAAATGCTCAGAACAGGACATAGTCTCAAATCCCTATCAAAATTAACAATGGAAAAGAGTTTACTACTGAAGAATGGTCATGTCATTTGTGCAAATAGAACAAAAGACAGAGGACAGTGGACCCTTATAAAAATGAAAACAAAAGAAAATATGCCATGCTCTTGGTAAGAGCATTTCAACCTCCTTGGTGGTCCTCATGCGCTTTCTAATTGATATGTTTATTGTTGTAGAATTAAGAAATAGAGATAGAAGAGAGACACAAGAAGTAGGGTAGAAGAAGAAGATGGAGAAGAGAGCTCCTAAGACTCACACAATTCTGTATTACTGCGAAGTCATGACAAATCTGAATGTACAATTGGAGGATTGGGCTATTTATAACACTATAGCCTCCCTCAAGTCCTAACTAAAAGCTAGTTAGGATTATTTACTAATTATCTAGTTTACAATGAGGTTCCTAGGTCTATCTTACAATTAGGTCCCTAATATGCAGAATTGTAGATTCTATATCACTAATCCTTTTGCATATCCAAAATAGAGATTCCCTAAAAAAACTAGTAATAGAGATGCATACCAATTTATCTTATTAATGAAAGGAAAGGGGAAACCAAGATCACTAGCTATAATATATTATGGAAGGAAAAAAATAAAAGGCAAGACATTACCTAGAAATTCACGGAAACCAGTAAAAGAAGTCCCAGGTCCCCAAAGACCAAGTCGAACCATATAACCCATATTGCGAGGCTCAGATGCACCAGTAGCTGAGCAATAAACAACACGAGCTTCAGGTAGTCGATCCTGTAAAATTTGATTGTAACTGCTTAGAGGAAACTCATTTACTATCCACCACTCCAATGCTATTGTTTCAAGATAATCTTCACTGTACGAACAAATTAATTATAGCAGGAAACAACCCATACATAAAAGCTTGACAGAAGGAGAAGAGGGGGAAAGAGGAAGACGAAAATCTTTGACAAAATGGTCTATGCCAAAGTTGTCATAAAGAAATGTAATCATTGGTGCAGGACTATCGTTCCAGACCATACTTACCATGTAAACTCAATAAAGTTTCCAAAAAAATGAGGATTAAAACTGGCACAATTTTTTTTTTTAAAACAAAAAAATTCCTTCCCATGGTTTCCAAACCACGTCAACATAAAATTGAAACTGTTATCACCAGAAGAAAAGGTAATGCTAGAAACATGTAGCCATTATTTTAAGAGGTTCAGCATGAAGAACAAACCTGAATATCAACCACGGCTTCACCTGTTCGTGTTGGCTGACTACCAGATTCAGGAACCAAATTTTTTGCTTTATGACACTACAATGAAGAAACAGACCCTTAGCAAGAAAGGGTAAAAATAATAATGGAATCCAAAAACTATTTGATTCATCACTTAATCAAAAATTAGAAATAACAGTTGACATTACAAAATATTTCCTTAGGGAAGATTCCATGCCTCATCAAAAATGACAAGACCATCAAATCCTGGTCCACACCACTGCACAAGCTGTTGAAGACGAGAACGACCTTTCTCGGAAGATGCTATGAGGCCATTGTATGTCAAGAAAACAACTCCCTCCCTGACCCCAACAGACTTCGAATCAAGCTTAGAATAAGGCAGTTTGTTCAAAGCATGCACTGGATAGATAAAAAAAAAGAAAAAGATACTTAAATGCATAATAATGTTCTTTTTTTCAATGGTAAGCATGCACAGGACAGGTGGGAAAAAATCCTTTATGGAACCAAAAGTAAATTACAAAAGTACACTTCTCAAAGGAATATAGCAAATCATCTGAAAAAACATTAGACAATAATTTCTTCATCTATATACCTGTAATACATAAAGGGATATATAGTAACAATGTAACATACTAATTTCAATTTCCCTTGGAAAGGGCCACAGAAGAGTATATCTGGTTCCAAGATTTACTTTTTGGGAAAATTACCCCTAGGTCCCAAGTAAAAAAAATTAAATGCAAAAAGGTCCCCCAAATTTCATTTAATACTAATAGGTCCAAGGGATTTAACATTTACAAGTCAAACTTTCATATTTTTAAGTCACATTGCATCATTTACTGTTAGAATATTAGGGATTATTTAGATTAATCATTATCTTAGATTTTAGATTAATCATTATGTTATTATTATTTGATATTTATTAGGATAAAGATATGGATATATTATAACTTATGATAATATATCTTAATCATTTAGATAAGATTAGATTCTAGGGTTAGTCCTAGGTTTGCCTATATAAAGGCCCCTATGTACTCACTTTTATCTATGGAGTTTAATAGAGAGTATTTTAATTCCTCTAAATTCAACATGGTATCAAAGCCAGGTTTGATTTCGGACCTTTGGTAAACTCCAGCAATTGTGCGGCTGTGTTGGACTCCTGTTTAGGAAACTCCAATGATCGGCCTCATCTCACCAACCGTCGACCCTGAGTCACTCCCTAAAGAATAGAGGAGACTTGAGAGGCGAGAGAGAGAGGTAGAAGCAAGCCTGAGAGAGTCAGAAGCCAACGGACAGCACCGTAACAGAGGACGACGGAAAACACAAAAACGCAGAACAACTTTCAGATCTGCGTTGACGGAGCGCGCGTGTAACTGAACCGCCACCTTCGACGGGACCAGTGAGTTCCGGTCGGCACATCCCAGAGGAACGCCGGCGATTTGCTCGGCGCGTGACCTCCACGCGCCACCCCTCTCCCGGCGCGTGACACCCACGCGCCGGCGTGAACAGTAACCTTAAAAAAAAAAAAATCCTTTTCTGACCAGAACAATGGACCCTCCTATATTCAGTGCAATACCCCAAAATTTCAGTCAAAGAAAAGTCAATCCCATGGCTTTTATGGCAAGTACGAATTCTGAATCCCAAACAGATACGAATTCTCAATCCCAAACAGAACCACTAAACCAAACAGTACCTTTTAAGACCACAGAGATGATACCAGATTTCTCAGAAAATCATAGTATGACCATTAACCATAGGTTTAATGGCAAAAACTATCTCCAATGGTCTCAAAGTATACTGAGGTATATTCGTGGCAAGAGAAAAGAGAAATATATTAATGGGGCAGCATCTCAGCCAACCCTTAATGACCCAAATTTTGACACATGGTTGCTGAAAACAATCAAGTTATGACTTGGTTGTGTAACTCGATGACCGTGGAGATCAGTGAGGGCTATCTGCTTGCCCACACAGCAAAAGAAATATGGGATACTGCCCGGAGAACTTACTCCTCGCTTGATAACATTGCTGCCTTGATCCACCTGAAGCAACAACTCCGTGATTTACGACAAGGTAACATGTCGGTGACTGAATATTATAATTCTTTGCTAAAACGTAGCGACAACGGGATCTGTTTGAAGTTCACCCTTGGGAATGCCTCAAAGATGCACAATTGCACAAACGAATTGTGGAAGAAGGAAGGATACACGATTTCCTTTTAGGCTTAAATGACGCTTTAGAAGAAATAAGAGGCGTAACTGCAAGAAGAAGGGTCATACTAGAGAAGAATGTTGGAAACTCCATGGAAAACCTTCAAGTGGAATCTCGAACTTTCAAAGTCACATTGTCCCAGCTGAACAAACGGTTGGGAATGATGATCGTTTGAGCAAAGAAGAATTCCAGGTGCTTCGCAGGATACTTGAGAAGCGAATAAGTCAAACTCTATCCCTAGTGTGAATCAGGTACAATCGGAATTTACAAGGGAAGAGGACGATTGGGACTTCTAGAAAAAGGACTCGAGATTCTTAAGGCAAGTTCGCTACTCAATATGGGACCTCACGAGACTCCAAAAAAAAAAATGAGTACAAGCCCAAACAAGATATGGGACCTCTGAGACTTAAAAGGAGTACAAGCCCAAACAAAATAAATAGGACCTCTCGAGACTAAAGAAGAGTACAAGCCTGAGACAAAAATAAATGGGCCGTTGAGACTCAAGAAGTACAAGCCTAAAGATTTTGAAGATTGAAGCAGCGAACAAAGTTTGAAGGATTTCGAGGCAAGCTGTCAATGATCAACATATACTCTCCAGCTTGAGGGGGAGTGTTAGAATATTAGGGATTATTTAGATTAATCATTATCTTAGATTTTAGATTAATCATTATGTTATTATTATTTTATAAGATAAAGATATGGATATATTATATCTTATGATAATATATCTTAATCATTTAGATAAGATTAGATTCTAGGGTTAGTCCTAGGTTTGCCTATATAAAGGCCCCTATGTACTCACTTTTATCTATGGAGTTTAATAGAGAGTATTTTAATTCCTCTAAATTCAACATTTACAAACCACATTTATACATTAATGTTTACAAGGAGTTGCATTGCATCATTTATAAGTCAAACTTGTAAATATTAAATTCCTTGGGACCTATTAGTATTAACTGAAATTCAAGGGACCTATCTTATTTAATTTTCTTACCTAGGACCTATGGATAATTTTCCCTTATTTTTGGGCTTTCTTTTGGTGATAAAAATTGACTCAAAATATTGGGTGATTTATCCTTTTTTTCTCTTGACTGCGCTGCCAGCCCTCCTAGCGTTGTGACTTGTGTCATGCAATGGCGGAAGGTCTTTATGGCCAGTTGGGGCCACTAAAATCTTCTAAAATTTTCTAAAATATATGTATTAATTATATAATATTTTATTTTGGCCACTAATTTGGCCCCAACTAATCTCTTATCAAGGTCTCAATTGGCCTTCTAAAATATTTTAAAATATATGTATTTATTATATGATAGTTTATTATGACAAATAATTTGGCCTAATTAATCTCTTATATTCCTTATAATTTCACTATCTCCCTCTTTTCTTTTCTTTTTTCCCTTTTTCTTTTTAATTTTTCCCTGGCTTCCTCCACACGTTTGATGCTTCCATTCTTCCCCACGTCTCCTCTGCTCTGGCCTCTGTCTCTGACTCTTCTCACAACTCCCCACGACAACACGACTCAAGCTCAACCGTCACCCTCAGTCTCCCTCTTCCTCCAAGTCGGCAAGTCTCCCACCGTCGCCGTCCGACCTCAGTCTCCGGTCTCCCTCTTCAGTCTCCGATCTCCCTCTTCCTCCGATCCACGTCCGACCACTCGACGTCTCGACCTGACCAACGAGTCAGCGACCACCGTGACGTGACCGTCCGACCTGGTATTTGTTGCTCTGTGTTCATCACTTTGTTCCTTCATTTTTTGGTAGGAGTTACTGAGTTAGGCGACTCTGCTTTGTGTTCATCATATATTGTTGATTATTATTGCCTGAATGATTTGGGTTTTGGTAGGAGTTAAATTAGTTAACAAATGTCTGTTGGCAACTGGCAATGGGCTTGGCCGATTTGTTTTGTTTCAATCATTATCATCATATAAAGAAAATTTACTGTCAGCATTATTTGGTCTCTATTTGTACAAGTTTTTATCCTTCAAATTTGTTGTTCGATCCAAGCTGGTGGTCTTTTAATTAATTGTTTCTGTATGTATTGGCGATTGAGGTTGTAAAACATCTGATTGCAAGTTGATTGTTTGTGTTTGTGATATCTTTAGGACAATGTTTAGTTCATTACTTATTGGACGATGAGAGGAAAGTAGAATTCATGTTTGAGATACCTACTGAAAAGGTTAGTATCATCTTGTTTTAATTTATAATTGTCGGTTATTATTTATTTGTATTTTCAAAGTTAAGTCATACTATTTACTATTTAGTAAATAGTTCAATATGTTTATTTTTTGACCCGGGCTAAAAAAATTTCCTGGTTCCGCCACTGGTGTCATGATTTATTGAGCCTTAACAACACTCTATCTGTTTGCGGCCTAAATTCATATGTATTCCTGTGTGTCTAAAATAAAATTCAGAACAAAATTCTCAGTTCATCCCACCTCTCCTTTTCTCCTAAACCATCATTAAAAGCATCTTTTCTTATAAATTACGTTACAGCTTAGTTTTAACAATTTTAACTCTGCTCCAGAAAATTTGTAATTTTTTCCTTTAATAACTACAATGGGACATCCTTAAAATGATTATTTTCATTGTAAAACCTAACCAGTTTTAAAAGCAGAAAGTTACACATAGCTTTTTTTAAACTATCATAAATGAGAAAGTTACCATAATGTTCAAAACAAGTCATATCTCACATCCTCGGGTCTTTCACAATAAAAGTATAAGTCCTTAGGAATAGCTAACTTACCTTCTTAGTCCTTATCAAATAATTTCCAAATAAATTTGACGCAACTATAAATTTAACAAAACTATTTGCGTGCAATGGAAAACATACCTTCAATGCAAGTTGCACCTGCATCATCCAAGTCTCTTCTAGCATCAAACTTCAAGTCAGAACCAACAGAAATCCACCTGTACAAGATCATTGGAAACATGGTGATATATAAATATAATAATCAGCATTTAGGACCTAATTGTAACATGAACTAGGGACCTAAGTGTAAACTTGATAAGTAGTAGGGTAATTAGTCAATAATGGTAAACTAGGATTAGTTAGGACTTGAAGGAGGCTATAGTTATAAATAGCCATCCTCCCATTGTAAATAGATCAGTTTTGCTATGAGTGTGAATACATTGTGAGAGAGCCATAGGTGCTCTCTTCTTCTCTTCTAATCCCTTTCTTGTGTCTCTTCTACTTCTATTCTCAATTCTTGTTCAATAAGCACATCAGTGATATCAGAGCTGACCTTCCTTGGCTGCTTCTGCACTGTGACTTCTGATTTCTTTCTGTTCTCAACTTCCTCTGCTCTGTTTTGATTCGATTCTAGTTGAGTTCTGTCAAGACTGATTCTAGATATTCTTTTTGGTTTCTGGCTTGTGTCTTAGCATTTCTGGCTTGCATTCTGCCACTTCCTGCCTCTACCATGATCAGTCAGGAGCCATTTTTCATTATTCTGTGATCTTCTTCTGTTTTCTGGAAATAATATTGACATCGCTGGATTCTTGTTGCTGGGTTTTTCTGGTTCTGCCACCAATCAATTGCTCGGCTAGTTCTATTTCATTCAGGACCATTGGGAAGTGTTGAATGGTCTAGACCAGAGCAAGAAAAGAAAGAAAAAAAGAAAAGAAAAAAGGGCTCAGTTCTGTGACTGCCGTTGGTTCTGTTCTATTGCTGTCTGAATTTAGAATTGTTTGGGCAGCAAGAATCTATCAAGAAACCATCAGTTCTGGGATTACAGTCTGTTTCGTTCCATCTCTGTCTGAGTGCAGAATAGTTTGGGCAGCAGGGATTCATCAATACTTTCTTTGGTTCTGGTTCTGCCTTCAGTCATCTCTGGGGTTGTTCTTCATTTCTGGTTCTGTTCCTTCTGGTTTTGGATTCTGTCATCTGCAATTCTTGTATTTTGGTTCTGCCTCTCTGTTTTCTATCATCTTGGTTCTGTTTTCTGGATTGGGTTATGGTTCTGTCAGCCTTATATCATCAAGAACTTGTGTCTGGTTCAGTTTCGATACAGGTTCTTCTTTCCTGATTCTATTTCTGGGGTGGTTTCTAGTTCTGCCAGCCATTAAAAACAGCAAGAAACCATCAAGGACTCATCAAGACACCACCAACAAGTTCTGGCTTCTTCAATTCTGGTTCCATTCGCTGATTGACTTGGGCTCGGTCTTGTTGGCTGGCTCTGTTCTGTCACCGGTCTTGGCAGTCTTGAATGGTACAAACCAGAGTTTCATTAGCAAGATCAATGGAAGAACGAATCTCAGCCATTGAAGAGCAGCTTAGGAGACTTCACTAGATTGATGCCATTGAAGAAAAAATGGGTAAACTTGACCAACTTGATCAATTGCAAGACCAAATCAGACTTCTGCTTCAAGCAATGCAGGGCCAAAATGACAACCAGCAACGCCAAAGACGTGGGAATGGATTGGGAAATGGTCACAACCATGGGGAAACACATCACAGACCCACCCATTTCACCAAGATGGAATTTCCGCGCTTCAATGGCAGAGAAGTAGACAGCTGGATATCCAAATGTGAGCGCTTCTTTCATCTTGATGGCACAGCTGAAGCAGAAAAGGTGACAATGACCTCGATGGGACTTGATAACGCTAGTTTCGCGTGGCATGTGGCATCGGAACGCAAGTGGAGACAACCAATGGGCTAGAACGAGTATGTCGTCCTACTCCGAGACACCTATGGTTTGCCCATTGACAAGACGATGGGTGAGACGAATGTGAAACTTTCATTTGGAGACAATGAGTCTTCGAATTTCGACTGTAGTGAGCATTTTCAAGAAAAATTGCTCAAGGAGTCTTCAGTTGCGGTGTCGTTGACGACTACTACTGCTCTCTTGATGTCGATTCTCGTTCTGCCTTCCAGTTCGAGTTCTTTGTTGTCGCTGCTTGTTTTGCAGCAATCGCCGGACGTTTCGGTTTGGGTCAGGCCGCTCACTTCTCTTCTTTCGTCGCCAGCTATGTTGGTTGCTGGGTCGAGGGTTCGTGACTTCATGCACGTTGAGAAGGGTCGATGTGATTCAGCGAAGGAGGAAGAAAGAGTTGCGTGGGAAGCTCAAATGTTTTCAGAAACTGACGTGGGATTGATGGGGGTAACTAAAGCAGAGTTTGAAAAGTCAAAGTTACTTTCACAGCTGAACTACATTTTTCAGAAAAGGGAGGAGTACTTTGATGGTCCACGGGGTTGGGTCATCGCAGGTGAATGTTTGGGCTTTTCCTTTGAAGAACATAGCCCAAGTTTGTTGCTGCAAAATTGTCTCTCGTTTTTTCAGTGTTCTCCTACCCAAAGTCTGCTGCATACTTGGTTCAGGGGAGAGCTGATTAACAAGCTATTTGGGTCTGGATTGGATTTATTGCTTCTATTTGTTCCAGCAGCAAACAAGTGAAGAGTGTAGCAGCACAAATTTCAGAATTTTACAACTTAGGCTTATGTTTTCAATGTTTCAGTTTTGTAGTTTTTAGGTTCAGATTTGTGATTGTAGTCCATCATCCTTGAGGGAAAGGATGTTTTTGGGAAGGGGGTATTGATATATAAATATAATAATCAGCATTTAGGACCTAATTGTAACATGAACTAGGGACCTAAGTGTAAACTTGATAAGTAGTAGGGTAATTAGTCAATAATGGTAAACTAGGATTAGTTAGGACTTGAAGGAGGCTATAGTTATAAATAGTCATCCTCCCATTGTAAATAGATCAGTTTTGCTATGAGTGTGAATACATTGTGAAGAGAGCCAATAGGTGCTCTCCTCTCCTCTCCTAATCCCTTTCTTGTGTCTCTTCTACTTCTATTCTCAATTCTTGTTCAATAAGCACATCACATGGCAAGGTATCAAACTACAAAAGTCATGCTCTATAACCCAATATCAAGTCAGAATCACAAAAAAGCAGTACACATCCTAGAGGAAGGGCTTATGAATCTGCATCACTAGGAACTACTGTTATCACAGTACACACACCAAAAAACAAAAATAAAACATAAATACAAACAACAATGCAGAACTGCATAAGGAGACTGTAATGGTGTGACCAAAACTTACAGTGCTTTTCTCCTTCCATGGTGCCAGTTCTCCCATATTAGCCCTGCAATTGTTCGACCTTTACCAACACCAGCTCCATCCCCAATGAAGAATCCTGCCCTAGCACTGTTGGGTAAGTGCTGAAGATGTCTCTGTCATACAACTAACATCATACTTCGTCCAAAAAAAATAACATCATACACACGGAATCCAATTTAACAATAGCTATTATCAATTAGGTCAGCAAAGCAACCTGACAAGCATAGACCAGTGTCTCAATTTGCAAGCATGACAAGGCCATTGAACTTTCCAAATCATCTTTAATTTTTGGATCGTAGGTAGGCTCAGGAGGCTGCACCGCAGACAAAGATGATGTTTCCACAACAGGGTCTGGGTGTGAAGGTCCAATAGATACTTTTGGTGGCCGCTGCATCATACAACATTCTAATCCAATGAAATGCATGTCCAAAACTTGAAATAACAAATACATTGTTAATTTAGCTAAGAAAAATGTCTAGCATATGCTACTCACAAAAGAAAAGTTTGAGAACTCACATAATCCATAAAAGTTTCTCCAACCAGGCCACCTTCATCTTCATCACGCTCCACTTCAACAGCTAACTAAAATATTTAGATGTGCAAATGTAATAAGAAAGTAGAATATTCAAGCAACAGTTCCCAAATGGTAAAAAAAATAAAAAATCGAAAGTAACAGCTCTTTTATTGCAGGACTATGAAAAGTAATACCCTGAAAAGGGGAAGTGGAAAGCAAAACAGCCAGACGCCAGATTTTGAGGTTCAAAAGAATCAATACATAAAAGAATTGAGAAGGCCAGCCCAACATATGAAGCTCTAGTGACTGGCTATTTAACATTAATGAACCATAAAAAGGAAAAAGAAACCAAGTGAACTTTTTACTGGAACAAATGCTCAAAACTCTGAATAACCAAATAACAAAAATTTCCATCCTACTAATGATTTCATATTCTTCAAAATCCTCATTGATTTACTGCTTTGCAGAAATTATATGTGACTTTCCCAGCACGCAAAAGGAAGAAACAGATTATGGGTAGTTTCCAAACTCTTGCACCAAGAAAGTACTACGGTGTATTAATCCTACTAAGAGTTGTTCACCAAACAAAACCACATCCTTAGAAGTAGCCTCAGCATTCCAAGCTGTATGGTCTGTATTGAAAATGGAAGAGTCCTAGATTAAAAGTTGAAAAGTTCAGAAGTGTATTGGGTCCATATCTGTAGATAAGGAGAGCTGAAAAAACAAAAAGGGGATCACAACTATCTACATGGAACAGGAATATTGCCACATCTCTTCTGTACAAAATGCTGAAATTTTTTTTAAGAAACGCAGCTAACAATTTGAACTCAATAGTTTTTTCAGCAATGTTGGCCTTTCTTCCATTCTGAAACAAGAATATGTCAGCATTTGGTCTCAAGGCAAATAGGCAATCACAAAGAAGGGGAAATTATACTAGTATAGCAGAGAAAGACTAAGGCTTGGTTTGGTTTGGTTTGGGGTAGGGGAGGGGAGGGAAAATGGAGGGAAAAAATTTAAAAGGGAGGAAAACTCTTGTGAGCCCCACTACAAATAACTTTTCTCCTCTTTTCCCTCCATTTTCCCTTCCCTCCCCTCCCCTACCCCCAAACCAAACCAAGCCTAAGGGCTGGTTCTGTGATAATACCAATTCTATTGGAACCTGCTCCTCACATGCTGAGGCAAGCATCAATACAATGCCTACTTTCCCCCTAAAATGATAAAATTCCATGCATAAGATTGACCAAAGATATCTGTAAATCCGGAAGAACAGAAGGACAAAATTGGCACACCAACGAGCTTAGTCGATGTCCACATATTGTGCATCTACTCCATCCTAGTAAAGCTAGTTCATCATTGTTATCATCCTTCACTTATTAACTACCGTCACAAGTTATTGCATACACTGCCAATGCCTTGTTGTGAGATGCCTTCTGTAAATAACAATTAATGCTACTCCCAAGCAATTAAGCCAGAATCAAGTACTCCGCACAGCACAAGAATCTATGACTACCCAAATAACTCCTCCCATGAAAGTAGCAGCATAATCTTCGTTCACCAGTTCATGATATTGAAATTTGATCAAAATGATTTTGCCAAGCCAGCATTGTTAGAGTATCAAGAGTGAAAGAAGGGAACCAAACCTCGTTGACTTCTTCTGGAGGAGGCCCAGAAGGGAAGAACTGCTTGACCTTAGAGATATCAACGGCGAGGTCAACCCCGCATTGCGGGCAAGCGAACCTTCCGAGGCCGGGAGGGACATTGAGGATGGCCTTGCAGCTAGCACAAGGAAGCTGGATCTTAGAGGGATCAATGCCGTGTGCCGGCACGTGAGACGGCTGCGAAGACGGAAGAGGTAAAGGTGGGTGATGAGACGGTTTCTGGTGGGCCCTACTCATGAGCTCCGGGGGGAGCATCTGCGGCATTCGACAGGTGGGGCAAGCGAACTCCGTCAGTCCAGGCGCCACCGTCAGGATCATACGGCAACCGGCGCAGCGCACTTGGACGCCTTGCCCGACATGGGACGACGGCGGGGCCAACGGCGGCGGAGGCACCGATGGCTGAGTCATTGTGGAGAAGTTTAGAGGAATCAGTGAGAGAGAGCCTCAGGTAGAGCCTCTCGTTGGAATTCGGGTGATAAATTATGGGGTTCAGAGAAGAGGTACGTTCGAAGGGGCTTTGGTCGGAGTGATTTTGGTTTGTTTCGCGGGCAAGAACTTCCACACACACTCTCTCTCCCTCCCTCTCTCTGGCGCTCCTCACTTCCCTCTCTCTTCGCTTTTTCCTTCTGATCGTTTTTTTCTGGTGAAATGAAAAAGGCCCAAATGATCTTCGCAAACTGAGCCGAAGACGATCCTATTTGGGTTTTTGGGCTTTTCACTTTCTGGCTTCTGATCTGAGACATGTTCACGTGGTCTAAGGTAAAATCATAAATAACAAATATAAATAATTTATTTAACTTCCTTACTATTTTTAACCTAGTCATCTAAGGTTTTATAATATTTTTATTCCTCATTCGTGTAGATATAATATTTCTATACATGGCTAAATACAAGTATTGTTTAAAATGGTTGTGATGCAAATTAAATTGGAGTTTGGGGTATTTATTTTCTTAAAATAATGCGTGCGTTTTTTTTTTATATCTTTTTTCCTGGCTTAAAATTATTGAGCAGTACTCCCTCTGGTCCTTATTATAAGGCACCAACTACCAAGTTTATTTGATCTTTTTTATAAAGCACTTGCATGTTCCCAATGAACATTAATTATGTTTTTTCATGTTTGTCCATAATTAATAAAGGTAGTGGGTGAGAGTAATAATTAATATGATATTAGATTTTGTGCAATTAGTAGGGGTAATATTGGAAGTTATTTAGATTTTATGACAACTTTATTGACTTTAACTATTTTTATTGATTTGTAAGAAAAGTTAGTTGGTACATTATAATAAAGACTAAAAGGAATATGATTCAATGATAGCTGTGGGGTATATCAGTCACAATGGGTATTGTTGAATTGAGAGGCTTACCCAGGAAAGTTTTCCCAAATGCCATGACCCGCGCTTCTTTTTTCTGATAAAGAACCAAATATTATTAGACTACCAAAAAACAAGTTTACAAATTAAAATCCAGAATAGTTTATCCTCTTGTGCATAAATCCAAATAGGTATTCGTAGATATTTTGAATTATGTAAAAGGGGTACAAAAAAGACAGAGAATAATCTAGAAATTGGTTTGATAATTAATAGACTATTGGTTAGAATGGTAAATTACATCACCATTAAAGAAAGTAACACAAAAGTTCAAGTCTTGAAAAGCATATTTACTAGAAGAGACGAAAACAATTTATACTTTAAACCTTGAAAGGAATATTATAGATTAAAAAAAACAGTGAATTAATTATGGAAATTGTACGTTTATATTCCATCATAAAATAGATAGTCACTAATTAATTAGCAATACTGGGTGAGAGTGAAACTGATCTTCTTGGGATGCCACTGTAACTCACGTGAGTCCGTTTGGATGTAACTTCTAGAGAATAGCTTTTGAGATTAATGAAGTAAAAATGGCTTTTGGAGAATAATTTTTTTGATAAAAATGATAGTGTTTGGATATTATTATCACAATAGCTTTTGGAGGGTCAAATTTACCAAAAATGACATTAGTTTTTTGTATAATTGCATGTAAAGGATAAGGTTGTATTATAAACATTATATTTCAAAATAAATACCAAAAATTACATAAAATTGTTAGAAAAAATAAATTTCTACCATTAGTAAATTATGTAATATGATAAAAATTAAATCAAACATATATGTATAAATAAATTGTATAGACAAAAATATATGTGTTAAGAATCACATGGTAGTATGTGTATTAAAAAAAGAAACAAAAGAATCACATGGCAGTGATTACTTGACCATCCAGCAAATACAAAAAGCATTGCAAGCTTTTGACCAAAAAAAAAACATTGCAAGCTCACTGTTCAGCACATACGTGTTGGGAGCATGGTAGTTAAAATCTCAATTTATCACTGCGATTTTACGTTTTTATGATTTTTTTTTATTAAAACGATTTTACTAATTTTCCAAACGCTTTTATGTTTTTACGATTTTTTTTATGTTACGATTTTACGTTTTAAGATTTTTTATCCCTCTTCTACTTTTACGTAAAATCTCGATTTTAACTACCTTGGTTGGGAGATAGAATAATCTTTCAACAGATATAATGGAGGGCATTTTGGGGGTTCTACAATGATGTGGAGCCCATTTCGTTTTGGACTTCGCCGAGAGAGCTGGGAGTGGAAAAAAAAAATTTGGATTTTGGAAAATCTAGGTTTTAAATGTAGAATAGCTTTAAAAAAAAAAGAAAGATGTTTAGTAAAGTTGTAACAAAATTCAGGTTTTGAAACCCCCAAATAGGCCCTTAATTTCCATCACATAACTCATCAGTCTCACCAAAGGTATACAAATGAAAGCGTCTCTTCTCTCCATCGTACTAAGCCTGGGCTTTAAGAGCCAATTCGTGTACAAAAGTGAGAACCATTTGCTCTTTATATATATCGCCACCTCATGAAGATGAATAATGCTCTTGCCAAACAGGATTTATACTTTAAACTAATTAAGTTAAGAGAGGGAAAAAACTTAAAACTATATCGTGGACTAGAAGAATGTGCACAAATGTAAGGGCTTATTTGGGAAAGCGGTAGGGACTGAAAAAGCAAAGTAGGAAGGGAAAAACATAGTGCGAGTAAAATGAAGTTTTGAGTTGGTTGGTTTTTTTTTTTTTCAAATATGCTTTTAAGCTAAAAAAGTACTTTTAAGAACAAGCCACAAAGATTTGCTTTTTGCAGTGTATATGGATTTATATTACCGTTAATTCAAACATAAATTGCATTTACAATCTAACTTTTATCCTATCTTAAATTTGTAAAAGTCATATTAAAAGAAAAAGTCATTATTACCTACGCTAGGGGTGGAAACAGGTCAGACCTTACCCTTAACAGGCCAGGCCTATTATGCAAGGAAGTGGCCTAAGCCTAGTCTGTGGCCTGTTACGGGCTAAAATTTTGGCCTGAGCCTGGTCTATATTTTTACAGGCCGAAAACAGAAAACAGGCCTACAGTATACAGGCCGACAACAGGCCTAATGTAAACAGGCCGAAAACAAGCCTACAATATACAAGCCGACAACAGGCCTAATGTAAACAAGTCGAAAATAAGCCTAATGTAAACAGGCCGGAGGGATATTAATTAATGTTTTTTATTAAAAAAATAATTATTCTTAACATGCCTATTTGGAAGCCTAGGCCTGACCTGTTAAGACAAAACAAGCCTTGGCCAGGCCTTTTAGCCTGACAGGTCAGGCCTGACCAGGCTTTTAACAGGCCAGGCCATAGGCCCTTGACCTATTTCCACCCCTAACCTACGCTAATCCAAACAAACCCTTGAACATGAGTAGTTTGCTTCGTTGCACAGGCTTTGGCGGTACTCCCTTTGGTCTTTATTATAATGAACTAACTAGCAAGTTTATTTGGTATTTTTTTAAAAGGCACTTGCTTGTTTCCAAGGAGCATTGATTATTTTTTTCCATGTATGCCCCTAATAAATAAGGGTAGTTGGTGAGAGTACTCCCTCTGGTCCTTATTATAAGGCATCAACTAACAAGTTTATTTGGTCATTTTTATAAGGCACTTGCTTGTTCTCAATGAGCATTAATTATTTGTTTCCATATCTACCCATAATTAATAAGGGTAGTGAGTGTGAGTAATAATTAATATAATATTAGAGTTTAGTGCAATTAGTAGGGATAATATTGAAAGTTACTTAAATTATATGGCAACTTTATTGACTTTAACTTCTTCTTTTTTGTGAGATTTGTTAGTTTGTGACTTATAATAATGATTAGAGGGAGTAATAATTAATATGATATTAGAGTTTAGTGCAATTAATAGGGATAATGTTAAAAGTTATTTAAATTGTAGGCTAACTTTATTGACTTTAATTGTTTTTATTGATTTGTGAGAATTGTTAGTTAGTGTCTTATGATAATGGCAAAAGGGAGAGTATTTTCCCACTCTTACTTTCTTCTCTTGACCGGCTCTGACATCATCAGTCATTTCCTCATCATTTTTTATATAGGGTTTTGTTTTTTTTTTCCTTAGAGCATCCGATATCCTAGGGCATGCCATCTTTTAGGCACATCAACGGCCCCAGACTAATCCGGATCGAGATCGGGTGGCCCCTTTCGGGGGGAAGCCTCTACCACCCATGCATGCTGCATTCCCACGTCTCGAACTCAAGACCCGTGGTTAAGTTAGGACAACCCTTTACCAGTTGACCTAAGCGTTTAGTGGTACATAGGGTTTTGTTTTTGTTGCGCTAGTTGTTTCCCTCTGGCCAGTAGGATAATTAATGTTTTGCTATTCAGCTTGTGCGTGTTTTTGTTTTCCTCATATTGTTTATGATGCGTGATGTTGACTCATGTTATAAAGTAAAAATAGCAGTTTGGTCAGCTTTTGCAATTTTGGATGGTATAGGGTTGAAGGACGGCAACATTTTAATTTTCATATATATATATATATGTGTGTGTGTGTTTGTGTGTCTGTCTGTTTGGCCTAACTTATTTTTAGCTTATCTTCTACTTATAAGTATAAGTTAGGCCAAACAAGATTGTAACATAAGTTCTTATAATTATAAGAGCTTATTTTATAATGAAGAAAAAAGAGCTTAAAAATAAGATCCTATGATAAACTTATTTTTAAGCTCTTTTTTATTTTCAAGCTCTTTATTTTTTTAAAGAAAAGAAAAGAGAACCCGTAATCTCTCGATTGAATACTATTGTCGCCGCCGCTGCCGCCACCGCCGCCGCTGCCACCACCACCGTTGCCGCCGCCGCCACCGTCGCCGCCGCCACCCTATTATAATATACCTTTTATGATAATTTTTATTAGAAAAAGTGCTTATAACAAAAAATTTGTCAAACAGCTTATTTTTAATTTTAGCTTTCAAGTAACTTTTAAGTTAAAAAATTTATATAATCACCAAACAGTTGTTACCTTTTTTTTAAAAGCTCTTTTTTTTGCTTTAACTTAAAAGTAGCTTTTAGCTTAAAAAATAAGAGGATCCAAATGGGCATTTCTTAAACGTTTGCAGGATGTATGAGCTGTATAATTAATTAGAAACATATAAGGGTTGAACTAAACATTAATAAGTTATACTAAATATTCACTCTTGTCATTAATATAAGATATATTTGAAGAGTTGATATTGGTCTTAAATATAATATATATTTTTGATATTTGTTAATATTTTCATAATTTACCCTTATTGATACTCTATCAATAATAATCAATGACGATAGAGAATGGCAAGTGAATTAAGGAAGATGGCTAGAGTTTTTAAAAAAATACATGTCATGTTAACAAACTTCTTAATTTAATTAAATTATGTAAATATGTTTTATATTAATTATAAGAGGGGTAGATTTTAACCAACTCCCTTGATTATATTATCATTAATAATAGTGACATTTTTGAACCACGTGAATAAACATGTGGAAAGATTGGGTTTGTTTTATTTTATGGATTAAACTTTTTAACTAATGAAAATTGATTGTTTTTTCCATTAAAAAAATGGGATTTATCGGTCCCAACGATTTTTGGGATAAAGACCAATTTTGCAACGGAAGTTTTGGTTTTGGAGCACCCAGCACCCGGAAGTTTTTTTGGTATCATTTTTGCCTTGGAAGTTTACAAATGTAGCAATCTTGCTCATCAGTTGATCTTAACCATTGGATTGATCATTTGTGGTATCATTTTTTTCCTGGAAGTTTACGCAAATTTGCTCTTAAAAAAAACTTCTAGGGCATATTTGCTCCTTTTTTTTAAACTTCCAGGGCAAAAATGATACCAAGAAACTTCCGGGTGCTGGATACCCCCTATTCAAAATTTCCGTAGCAAAAATGATATTTAACCCATGATTTTTCAGGGAAAACTATTTTGGGTTTGGTGAGTGTAAGGAGGAGAAAGTGAGAAACAAAGATTTGGTTTCTTGAGAGAAATGAAGAGAGAAGATCATAAGAGACAGATTTATTTTTTATTTTTTTAAATTTTGGGGCCAATTGATTGATTGAGGAGATGTTTATGAGCATGTTATTTATATTTTATTTTATAGCCAATTATTATGAATTACTCTTAGGGCCCGTTTGGTTTAAGGAATTTGGGAGAGGGAATGAGAACTTAATAGAGTTCCCTCCTAAAAACATGTTTGGTTCACCAAGTGCCTAGGAACTTAAGTTCCTGGGCCCACACCGGGCCCACCACTCTTCCCTCATTTGTGGGAACTTGAGTTCCCACCAAAATTGGTGGGATCTCAAGTTTTCATATCACTATTCACATTTTTGGATAAATTTGTCTTTGAAATTTAAACTTGGCGGGAAAGTTCGAATTTGGAGAAATTTTTTTTACACAAGTTCGAACTTAACAAAAATATATTTTTAAAAAAAATATTTTAGCAAAAAAAATATTTTTCTTTTTTATTTTGAATTAATTTCTTTAGAGGGTAAAATAAACTTTTTTTAATTCTTTACCAACTATCATCCCTTCATTTTCTTCCAACCAAACAACTCAAGCCATCTTCCCTCATCTTTCAAATCTTCCTTTCCCTTCCTTTAAGTTCCTTTCCCTCCTCTAAGTTCCTTTCCCTCCTTAAGGACCCGTTTGTTACAAAGAAAGCTTGGGGAGGGAAAGGGAAGATCTCAATCTTCCCATGGATTTTGACTGTTTGTTACACAGAAAGTCCAGTCAGCATCTTCCAGTGAGGGTCCATCTTCCCTCATTTGAGGGAAAGTGCTTTCCATTCGAAAATGGAAGGAAAGCTGCCATCTTCCCAGGAAGATGGTTTTTGACAGATTTACCCCTGAAATTCAAATTTGGCGGGAAGTTCGAACTTGGCGGGAAAGTTCAAACTTGGCGGGAAAGTTCAAACTTGGCGGGAAAGTTCAAATTTGGCAAAAAAAATTTCTTCAAAAGTTCGAACCTAACAATAATATATTTTTTTAAAAATATATTTTAGAAAAAAAATAATTTTTTTTTATTTTGAATTAATTTCTTTTGAGGGTAAAATAGACATTTCCTAATTTTTTACCAACTTTCCTCTTCATTTTCTTCCTACCAAACAACTCAAGCCATCTTCCCTCATCTTTCAAATATTCCTTTCCTTTCCTTTCCCTCCTCCAAAGTTCCTTTCCCTCCCCAAACTTTCTTTATAACAAACGGGTCCTAAAAGTTCTTTAAACCAAACGGGCCCTTAAGAAGATGAAGTGCTTGGAATGTTGTACCGTAGGAACTTGAATGAGGCAGTGAGCATGATTTGCATATTTGCTTTTGGGAAACCAAAGGAGTGACTTCATGCAACGGTGGAACTATCTTATGACCATTAGTTTAGTTGATCTTCTCTTATCTTATATATTTATATATATACATATTCTCTCTGGTCCTAATTATAAGACATATTTAACTAATTTTGGGGAGATTAAGGAGATGAGTTAAATTAGTTAATTTTACTCTTTTTTCCTAAAATGCCCTTATATAAATTTTAAATGACATAAGTAAAAGTAAATCAATAGCCCCTACCTCATACCTCTCCGACCTATAATTTTTCTTTCTACACACTTTCTAATTAAAATAATGATATTACTATATATACATATGCGCGCGCGCACACACACATATATATATTTGTACACACACAAACACACACACATATATATGTGTGTGTGTGCATATTTTTGTATATACATACATATATTTACACACGCATATATATGCATATATACACAAAACAGAAACACATATATATGTAAACACACACACAAACACAAATATATAGACACACACTCATACACACACACATATATGGACAGACACACACACATGTGTGTAGACACACACATAGATACATAGATATATATACACAGAGAGATATATGTGTGTGTGTGTTGTGGTAAATTAACGTCAAATGATCGATAAACAAATTAAAATCTAACAATTTTAAAGTTTTATTGATTGGAAGAGTTTATGCACCCATATACATATATACTCACAAAAAATCAAACACACTTGAGAGAAAAAAATAAGGGTATTTTATGAAGAAATTGACAAAAATTAGAATGTTGTCTTATAATTAAGACCAAAATGAATCCCCAAATGTTGTCCTATAATTAGGACCGAAGGGAGTATTATATAATATTTTATATTGGCCAATAATTTGGCCCCAACTAATCTTTTATCTTCTTTATAATTATTTTTTTTTATTAGGATAATGTTTGGTTCATTACTCATTATACTGTGAGAGAAAAGTAAAATTCTTGTTTGAGATACTTACTGAAAATGTTAGTATCATATTATATCTTGTTTTGATTTTTTTTAAACCATGGCTTATTAAAAAAATGAAGGGTAAAGTTGCAAAAATGCACATATGCTTTACTCTCATGGTTAATGTAGATGGTATTTTTGCTCCATTTGAGAAAGTTCGTGTACATTTTTGCGCAAAAAAAAATATATATTTGGTGTTGGCCACTCCTGAGAGTAAAACACATATGCATTTTTGCACCTTTACCCAAAATTAAATGATGATAATAATTGAAGGGGCTTGTGGCCCTTTAGTTTGCACGTATCCCACCTTCCTTTGTCATTTTCTTCGTGCGCATGAGACGATCCAGAGGCGTCAAACTTCTTCCACTTGCGGGCTCCGGGGTTGTTCATCTTCATTTTAAGGATTAACTAAGTACTCAAAATCACTTCTTTTCATCTCACTCCTTTTATGAAAGTTATTCTGCGCATTTCCTTTTTTCTAGTGAGGGTAATTGTAAAACCCCAATTTCTAACAAATATAATAACATAAAATTGCAATGATTTTTATAAATAATTACTGAATTCCAAGTAACTCCTTGGGAAGTGTTACCGTCGCACTTGTACTGGGACAAGTGCAAGGCTAATTTATTACAATGACATAAGTCCAAAACTTAAATAAATAGTTTTATTCAAAGCAAAATAACATAAACCTAGCCATAAATAGTTGAATATTCTTCCTCACTTCTCACTGCTAGCCCCAACTCGAGAACCTGCTTCACTGAAAATCTGCTCCCCCGAAGGATCGTCGCAGCCCATAATACACAAAATCAGCAAACGCTGGTAATCCCAATAGAAAAAAAAAAAAAACAAAAAGACTTAAGTGGCTCGAATACTTTATATAAATCACATAAAATAATCCTATATAATTTACACTAAATATAATTCTTTATTAATTTAGACCAGGAAGCCCCCGATCTGTTTAGTAGGAGGAGAACCATGGTAGACCCAGGAAACCCGACAGTCTACTCCGTGACGGGAAACCCGACCAGTCACAATCAATCATATTGACCATCAAAAATACTTCGTCCTAATGTGCACACCTCTTCCTAAAGTTGCTACTAGTGTCCCGGGAAACCCGACCAGACACCACTTTAGGAAGAACGGATATAATTGGTTCACTTAGGTAACATATCGGGGGCATAAAGCCTAGTTGTGTTCATCACTTTGGGAGGTACCGTCCCAAAGCTATCCTCCCATGATTTAAATTCTTTCAATCCACACATAAAATATATGTCTTAATAAATCAATAACTAAATAATAAATATATATAGCATATATATATTTATATATATACATATATATATATTATATTGTACCCAACAGGAAGGCGCATCCCGGAATAAGTAAACACAAAAAAACGTACAGGTTCCAATTAAAAAACAAACATATATTATAGTGCGCACGGAAATCGAGGCAACCTTTATTCATTTAATCCCAACTTGAAATCGTTTCGCACAGAAGCTTCACACGTGATTCGAGAAGAAGAAAAAGATAATTATAACGTATCTAATATTAATTCCTACTAGGATTAGGGTTACATATAATATATATACATCATGCAAAACAATCCTAATACTTCTAGGACCTCAACTACCTTATCAGAATTCGCATGGAATTACCCTAGGCTATATAAGAATTAGGATTACCTGGTCTCCGTCTTTGCTAGTCTTCTAGAAAACTGCTTTGCCGATAGCACGGGAGGAGGAAGCCATAGCAGAGAAACAGAGTCGAGCGTTTTCTAGGTTTATGCGGCTAAACCTAAGTTTATAATTAACATCTAGAGTTTTAGCGATTGGGCTGGACTATTTAATTATTGTAAATTAATAAACTAATACTAAAAACATTATTAATTTCTAGATATTTTATATATTATTATTATCTTTTGTTGGAATGGGCCTTTATCACTTAAACCCTAATCTGTTATGTGACCTAATCTAATCAGATTTGATTATGTGATCCTAACTGTTTTATTTGTTTTTCTAAATTTCAAATTATTGTGCCTAGATTCTAGGAGAAACTCTAGAAATCAATTTAGATTATTTCTCTCTATATATGTACACATATTAATTCTTTTATTATTATTATTATTATTATTATTATTATTATTACTATTACTATTATTATTATTATTTTAATCAGGGGTATTACAGTAATATTGTACTGACTAGTGAAAATTTTAGGGTTATGATTTTGGAAGAGTCTTGAGTTTTGACAATTGATGACTATATATATGTAAAGGATTATTAATGACTAATTTTAATTGGTGTGGATTTATTATTTGGTTGTCTTATAATTTTAATCGATTTGGAAAGTAAAATTATTGTTTAAGATACCTACTGAAAATGTCAATATCATCTTATATTTTATTATGATTTATAATTGTCGGTTATTATTTATTTGTATTTTCAATGTTATGTGATATTATCTAGTAAATAGTTCAATATATTTATTTTTTTACTTAGGTGAATTTTTTTTCCTGGTTTCGCCACTGATTTCATGGGATGTTCATCACACTCTTTCGAGGATGGTCGGAAGTAGGGATGGAAATAGGTCAGGCCCCTATCAGGCGGCCTACAGCCTAGCCTGTTTAGGGCCTGGTCAGGCCTGACCTGTTTGTTAAAAAGGTCAGGCCAAGGCCTATTTAAAGGCCTAAATGTGTAAATAGGCCAGACCTATTTTATTAAGGCCTGGCCTGTTTACACATTAAATAAATATAATTATATTTATATCATATAAATAATATAATATTTATTATTTTTCATTCTTATATTCTACTAAAAGCTTATATTTATATAATTTTGATAGGCTCAAAGTATACAAAAGCCTATTTATGGCCTCCAAGGCCTACAATATGAGGCCTTTTTAAAGGCCTACATTGTAAGTAGGCCTTTAAAAAGGTTTCAGGCTCGACCAGGCCTTATGAAGGCTCAAACTTGAGCCTAAAAAAAGGCCTCCGTTCAGGCTCAGGCCCAGGCTCAGGCCTTCTACCACCATTACAGGCTCAGGCCTATTTAGCCAAAGCCTGGTCTGGCCTGACCTATTTCCATCCCTAGTCGGAAGGCCCATGGCTTTCACCTTCTTAGGTTCATATTTAGTTTGTTTGGGATCACGATTAGAGTTCTGAAAAGTGGTTTTTCATGTGAATTGAAACAAAACTCCTGTGAGTGTGTGGGTGAAATTGCATCACTTTTAATATTTTAGGTCTAAAATTATCCTACTAAATACTTCAAGGTGTTAATTCCACTCTCAAAAATAGTTTATAAATGCTCAATGGACCTTTACCCAACTATTTTTTACGTACTTATAGTTTATTCAATTTTTAATATAGTGCTTGTGTGTATTTTATCTTTATTATATCTTTTAATGTTACTCTTTTAGCACCGCCGCTTGCTCCTTTAACTTGATTCTACTAGCATTGTTAGCCTTTTATATATAAACTAATTGTACTAATAGAATAAAAGTAAACAATTTAATAAGGATAGAAAATAAAATAAATATTTAATAAAAAAAATTGAAGGGAACTATAGGTATTTTAATAATGTTTTTTATGATTTATTTATATTTTATATGTAGATCAGATTTTCATGCTATACATATATATTGAAGCCATCCAAACGTATTTTTTCTTACTTTTTTTCTCCAACTGTGCACTTATTGATCTGTACATGATCAAATATTTACTATTAAAATTTTGAAAGGGGTATGTTAAGACATTTTCACGCCAAAAGTCAACAAAATTTTCATCTACCCCCAAAATCGATCGAATAAATTGTAATTATTTGGTTATAACTCCAAGTAACAATAAACTATTTGATTCTTGGTACTATTATTCATAAAGATGACATGAGTGTGTTAAACTTTAAGAATTGATTGAAAAGGTACAGGTTTGCCATTGACCAAAATACAAGGATTAAATTATAAATTGGGTGAAAGTTTGGAATAGGATGGTATTAGAAAGGAAAGAAAGAAAGTTCGAGGATCAAAATTTTGTGCTAGCTCTTCCTCAAAATATAAGTGATTTTCTTTAAGTTTTTTTGTTGGAATATTTTAAAATGAAGATATTTGTTTGTTTAAAAGTCACGTCCTTATAAATTAAGGAATTTATGTGAAGGGTTATGTAGGGAGTTATAACACTAAATATCATCAAGGTCACGTCTTTTTAATTTCTAAAGACACCTAGGAGAATGTGTAACAACTATTACTTAGTAGAAGGTTGTGTTGGTTTTCAAGAAAACCTTACATATTATAAATGTGTAACTTTTTATGAAATAGTTATTTTAAATAATCATTTGTTAATGAAGTTATACTGGTTTATGAATCTAACATGTGATTATGACTTTTAATTGAATAAGTGTAATTTTAAGAGGCACCACTTCATACTTTATAAATACCCTGCATCATCACTTCGTTTGTGACAAACAATACAAATCAGATCACAATCACATAACAACAAAAGATCAAACTCATTGTCTTTATCCTTCAGTGCGTACAAAGATAAAGTCAAATTATGACTTTGTAAAAGTTATTATTGTTTTGGCTTAAGTGTTAAAAGGAGTGCAATTCATACTTAAAAGTCTTCATTATATTGTATCCTGCAAGAAATTTATCTGTTAATCCAAATTGCATTCTATAAGATAGGTAATCAGATCATACTCACACAACAACAAAAGATCAAATTCATTATCTTTATCCGTTAGTGCGCACAGATAAAGTCAAATTATCACTTTGTAAAAGTTATTATTGTTTTGGCTTAAGTGTTATGAGTGAAATCCATGCTTAAGGGTCTTCATTGTATCCTACAAGAAATTTATCTGTCAATCCAAATTACATTCTATAAGATAGGTAATCTGATGAGCACTATTTATGTCATGTTTTCCCTGTATTTTATGACTGAACTGTGTGGTGAATTTGAGCTTAACTACATCTAATCTAAGCAAAAAGACATTATTTCATTGTACAGGGAACTTAATGATAAATTCCACAGACATCCTAAATGTAACATCCTAATTTTTTTAATTTTAGGATTTAAGTATAATTATGAAATAAGTCTATATGATAAATGTGTTTATTATGAAATTTTGGCTTAAAATAATCCTGAGAATTAAAAATTATTGGAATTTGAGGCATATTTTTTCTCATAAATTTAGGACAAATAATTAAGGAATAATTTTTGACATAAATATTTTTGAAATAATATTTTAAGGCCAAAAAAAATTTAATCCAGAAACAAAATCCTTATAAGCATCAAGGATTCATTTTTAGCATTTAATTAGGAATTAAGCAATATTAAAGAGGGAGTAAAATAGAACAACAAAACAAGTCCATACTCTTTCATCAATTTTCCAGCCTTAATTAATGCAATACATCTATAATTCATTGATTCCTTTTTTTTTTTTTTTTTTTTGCTATAACTCATTGATTCCTTAGTCCAACACGTGATGACAACTAAACACCCCCAGCCCATTATTCTCTTCATCTCACGGCCCATGACTAAAACCCAAACCATTATCTCATTCATTCATTTAACTTATCATCACAATGTGAGTTGGCAGACAGAAGGGATCCTTATATCAAAAAGCGATCACAGTGCTCAGGCCTTGGTGACATGCGAACCTCCAAAACTTTTTTTAAAAAAAAAAAAAAAAAAAAAAACTTATCATCACAGCAAAAACACAGAATTACCATCATATCTTTGGCCAGAACACGTTAAACAAAGATAGCAAGATATCAGCAAATCCATCGACCCATACTCTCTCGATTCAATTATCTCATGCGGTCAGATCACAGTATTTCACGAAAACGCAGAAAAGGAGTTTCACCAGCGATTTTCATGGGATAGCAGCAGCCCTTCCATACCTCTCGATCCCTGCGCTGTACCCCTCGGTCCGTCTTTCTCCTTGGACCAGTCCCCTGGGTCATTATATATATCCATACTCTTTGTTTTTTTTTATCATCTGCTTGCCTCAACCATAGCCGAGAGTGAGAAAGAGAGAAACTGAGAGAGAGAGAGGGTGTGAGAGTTGAAGCTGGTGCTCTGTTTCAGAAACCAGAAAGCAGAGGTAATGTCTTGAGTTCCTCTCCTTCTTGCTTCTTTGATAAACCAGAACATGCTGATATAGGTATATAATAGGAGGAAGAATGAGAAGGTTGAAGACGTGGCTGTTATTCATATATATATATATATAAAGAACATAAGTTTGCTGCATACTCCTTGCTATTTGTATATACATAAAGCTATATATGCATGTCGCCGAGACATAATAAATGATAGGAAGATTTTTACTGTTATATATACATTGGCTAACAAATGTATATGGGTGACGCTAAACTTTCAATGGAATGCATAAGTGTGTTGCTTTTATATATATAAATATAAATATATATATATATATATATATATATATATATATATATATATATATATATATATATATATATATATTTGGAAGTTATTACTGATGATGTGTATATATACATATATATATGAAGAGAGATAGGAAACCTTACTGATATGAGAACTGGTTGTCATGAAGAATATATAGGTATATAAATATACATATGATTGCTCCACTGAGAAAAAGAAAGGAAACTTGGCTATATATATATATAGGTGCCTGCGTGTTGCGTAGGAGATGAGAAAGGCTTGACTTTGTAAAATATAATATATATATATATAGGGTAAAGGATTTCTCCAGTCACTGGAGATAGAGTTATGTCCAGTGACCCCAAAACTACATCGTTTTGGATTAATGAATGATGTTTTTGTAATTTTGTTTATTTTTTAATCATATAAATTTTACTGAAACACCCTTCATTAATTCACCTAAAATTACTAACACACCCTTCATTAATTAATTCAAAGCGACGTAGTTTTGGGGTCAGTGAAGATAACTCTATCTCCAGTGACTGGAGAAATACTTTTCCCATATATATATATATATATATATATATATGCATGCATGTACATGTTATGATAAGTCATGTGCATATTGGAAAATAGAAGGAAAAGGTAGAAAAACATAAGAAACACGTTACTATTTTATATTGTTATATAAAAATAATAAAAATAAAATAAAATAAAATTTAAACCCCAAAATGTTATTTTTCAATTTTTGGTTATAATAATATATTATTATTAGAATTTGTATTTTTTAAGTTATATGGAATTATAAGCTTTAATTGTGATAATGTAGAACCTTATTGTAAGTGGTGATTGTGCGGGTTGTGCTCCTCGAGCTAAGGTTAAACTTGGAATTGAGGTAACCGGGGTTAATTTATTTTATATGCTTGTTTTGGGCTGTAAGGTATTTTTCTAAGCCTTACTTTCATATATACTACTTGTATGTGTTTTGAAAAATTATGTGTATGTTTGAATATGAAATTATTTCAGTGAAGCAGTGTATTTTTCTAATCTATGTATTTAAGTAAATACTATTATTGGGGTTGTTATTGTTGTGATGGTTGTAATGTTTGTTGTGAGATGATATATATAGAATACTCCCTCCGGTCCTAATTATAAGACAACATTTGAGGGTTGATTTTGGTCCTAATTATAAGACAACTTTCTAGTTTTTGTCAATTTCTTCCTAAAATACCCATATTTTATTCTCTCAAATGTGTTTTGTTTTTTGTGAGTATATGTATGTGGATTGTAATACACACACGCACACACATGTGTGTTTCTATAAACATATATATGTATGTATGTGTGTGTGTCTATATATATATATGTATATGTATCTGTGTATATATGTATGTATATAAATGTGTGTACATATATATGTATATCCGTGTTTGTGTGTGTCAATATATATGTGTGTACACACACAAACACACATATAAACATATACATATCTCTATGTGTAGATGTGTGTGTGTGTGTGTGTGTGTGTGTGTGTGTGTGTGTGAATAAATCTATATGTACACACACATATGTATATATAGTAAAACCATTATTTCAATTAGAAAGCGTATGGAAAGGAAAATTGGTCGGAGAGATATGTGGCGGGGTTGTTGATTCACTTTTACTTATGTCATTTTAAAGTTATATAAGGGCATTATAGGAAAATGAGTAAAATTAACTAATTTAACATCTCTCTTTAATCTCCCCAAAATCGGTTAAATATGTCTTATAATTAAGACCGGAGGAGTAATAATTTAGTTAAATGTTAATGAAAATTTTTGTGTTATATTATTTATTTTGTTGTGGGATATGTTGAGTTGTGTAGAAGAGATTGAGGGTGAAATCGTGCCCATCGGCTCACTCATTCCTGGCCCGGAATTTGAGTTGAGTGTTTTGGGCGGACACCTCCTTGTTACGGTATATTATTGGTGGCATGGGAGGAGACAATATTCTTGAAGTGACTAGCTAGCCTTGGCCGAGTATACTAGCACTGATAGGCTGTACTATGTCCAGAAGATATAAGGAGGAGTGGGATGGATGAGTGAGGATGGTTTTAATTATTGTTAATTATTATGTATTATTATTTAATTATTATTGATATTTTAATTATATTGATAAACCTGCTTCTTCGACTTGCAATGTAACATCCCAACTTTTGAAGCAGTAATTTTTTTTATCCATCAGAGTAGAGCAACGGAGCAATTGAGTAACTGATACTTGTATTTAGAATGCCGTAAGTCTGGCTAATTACAACAGCGGTACAGAAACCGCGTGGTTCAAAAGTATATAACAAAAGAAAGGCTTCCGCTGGAACAACAAAAAGGAAGTCTTCAGCCGGGTCTTCTACTCGGGCGCTTGCTCTCTCCTCCTCGGTCCTCGGTCCTTCCGAACCTAACGCTATGTTAAGGGCCGGAGTCCATGCATCGAACCCTGTAACGGTTAACCTCATATTTACATATACAGTATATAAACACAACAAACGAATCACCCCTAACCAACGTGAATGTACCGCTCCCGGCGAATGCGAGATATACCACTCCCAGTGAATCAGGACATACCACTCCCAGTGAACACAGATATACCACTCCCAGTGCATGCATATGTTCAATAATCCTCTAACAACACTATATACTCAAACAACATAACAACTCTACTCATACAATACACCAAACAATATACACGCATACCATAAATATCAGAGTTAGTGTTACTAGTACGTGAACGTACATTCATTGACGGAAATTCGGTACTTTGACGGAAAACGGTACAACAGTTGGTTAGAACCTTATCAGAGATATCCTATCAATATAACAACGTACTTGTTAAGGATCTATCATTACGACGGACATTTTTTGTCAAAATGACCATTTTACCCCTGACCCCTAATCGGCGGAATTGGCCAAAGACTTCGTTACTTTGACCCTAATCTTCCAAAATTTCAACATAACTCCTCTTCCAACATCATTTTCGAAATATAAATCATATTAATTAATGATTCACAACATAACAGGCATTTTAGGTAAAAATTACCATTTTGCCCCTGATGCCCCTATCGTGAATTTCGCCAGAGCTTCGCTATTTTAACTCTAATCTTCCAGAATTTTGCCATAACTCTGACCCCATCATGATTTTAGAAATTAATGAATAAAATACCCCTATCATATGATATCTAATCATACTTGGAAGATTAAAGACTAATATAGCATTTTTACTCTAACTACCGAAAGAACTACGGAAGCTTAAGACTAAGTACCGAAGAACTTACTCAGAGCTTCGCTGCAGAATTTCCCGGACTCCTCCTTCTCACTAAATTCTCTCTAGATTCGGTTTTGCTCTCAAGAATGGTGTGCAAAATTTGAAGAGAGACCTTGGCTATTTATAGGAAAATGTAGGGACATAAAGGTCATTTTTTCCAATTCAGTCTGAACCGTCGGATCGCACTTTCGCAAGGTGTCACGATCCTCACCAGGCCACTTGGAAGCTGTCCTTTACCCCCCCCCCTTAGGTGGCAAAAGATGATGTCATGCATGACATAGATTGCTTGTTCCAGAAGCCTAAGTCGGTAGAATTCCTCGATCGGCGTGCAAATCGCCTAATAGCGTAAAATCCCAAAAATTCGGAATTACAACTTTGAAGACATTTTCTCACTTATTAGAAATGTCCGGGCTAAATAACTTTTTGATCCCATACAGGTTTCAACGGCCGGTCCAAGTTTTACTAAAAACGTGTCGGTTTCGAACGAACTTCCTAATCATCAACTTCTGGACAAAAATTCACTGATTCCAAATATGTCCAGAAAATCATAAACTCATCTCCAAATGTTGAGTTATAATTTATTTTGTTTGAATCCTAATTTTATGACTATCTGCCTATTTCTCAGATTTTCCCTATTTCGTCTTATTACTAACTTCTTCTACCGATCTCGGAAATGACTCCAGGTACAGCTCAATTCAAGATAAAAATCCACTCATCAATATTATATTTTGACTTTAGAAATCCTGTTCCTGTCTCTCTAGATAGGATCCAATTCCTATCGGTAATTATTTACTTTTTACTATTTTACTTTAATTATTTTTTAATTAAGTGTTTATATTTCACACTCTTCTTTCATTTCTTTTTCCATTTTTTTTATTTTTCCCTCAAAGATGTCGGCCCTCACATATATTATTATATATATATTTTTATTTTATTTTTAATTAATTAATTAATTATTATTACATAATTTTTCACAAAATTTTCCTACTGGCCCATAATTGTATTTAGGCTTAAAATTACTCAATCTCACTAATTTTTCTTCACATTTTCCAAATAATTAGAAAATATATTTATGCTAATTTTTAGCCTTTTACCACAAATTTTAGGGTTTTACATAATTATCTATGAATTTTCCTTTGTTCATGCTTAAGTAATTAGTCAATAATTACTTAATCAACTCCTTAATACTTGTTGCTAATTTTCTTATTTAGCATAACTCATTACCTCACAACCTTTACACTGACATTAGTGTTTTATGCCACATGCCCTATATTAAAATTTACGGGGCATTTTGGTCATTATAATACTTTTTAACTTTTCCCCCTTTATTTCTTTAAGGTAATAATTTAATAAATTACCTAAATTAGGGACAGTATTATTCCCTATTTCAAATAAATATTTACTTGCATTCTTTATAACTTTCACAGGGTATTTCATAACCCGTAAATGCATTTAGGGACCTATTTGCAAATTTCCAAACGTTTTAGGGACCTAATTGCACATTATTCTTTTTCAAGAGAAACTACCCCAAAAATAAGATAAATTCTTCACAAGATCTTTGAGATCATATATTCACCCATTTCCAATAGGTATTATTTACTCAATATGATACTTATCATAAGTGAGATTTTCAGGGTATTACATGCAACACTTCCCTCCCTGCATATCTGATAAATTAATTTCGGTTACGGGGACTTTATGTCTCACCTCGTCATTATTAAACTTTTCAGGAGAGACCTCTAACCTCACTAAAGGACAAGGGAAACAACTAGAGGCATAGACTTCGCGAAACTTGTAGGCCTCTTTTTGGTATTAGTGTTGTATTGATTTATATATTGTCATCATAGGGCCCTCATATTCTTGAAATAATACAATAACTATTTTTGGATGACTGTTTATTTTTCGAAGGCCTTATTTTATACACTAACATATTATGGTGGATCCACAATCATATCTTTGGCTAAAATTATTTTGTGTAGACTTTTCATTGTGGAGTTCGTGTTGTATGACTTGTGGGCTATAAAATCTCCTGTTCAATAATTGTGCACTGAGTTATGATTTTCCTGTAGTGGGTTTGTGGGCAAAATTTGTGCCCTGGACCCCGAGGTGTGTGTATTGAAAAGAAAAAGGGTTTTCTATAATTACAAGCTCATCCAATTTTAAGAAAACATTATGGTTTAATTGTGATTTAGTGAGAAAGGGTATTTTCACTAAACATGTGCTGAGAAAAGAACACATTTTGAGGTTTTATGGGAAAGTCGAATAGCATAACCGATACTAAGCTATAACATCAGGACAACATTATTGAAGTGCAATACAATGCATATCTAGAGCTATAGTAAAGTAAGTGACGCAATGCTATGCGGCATATGCTATGATCTTTTGTCAATATTGTTTCAAGAAATACAGGGTAGGTTGAGAACAACGGTTAGATTGCTGACGTATTGGAATAGAAGATGTGGAGTATCGAAACTAAAGATTTGAAGAATCTTGCAAAATCAGCAGAATCAATCTATCAAGACTGGAAAGAGAAGATACGATTGGATCCCGACAGATTAGGAAAGGCCCAGTTCGTGGAACGTACGCAGCAAGTAAACCAGACTATATAAGGAAATAACAGCCAAACCTAAAAGGAGTCGAAGTCACCGAAAGTCAAAGACCATTCCATACGGCCAGACTCGAAAGAAGAGTGAGAGAAGTACAAGGCACGAGAACTCCAAGAGAACCCAGCATCCTTCCTTGCAGTGAGACGGAGATAAGAAGACGTAGAGCTGTGACATGACAGGGCTTCTTCCACACCGTCAGAACCTCCATCAAGCTTTATGTTCTTTTCTTCTTTAATTCTAGTTAATCTTGTGATCATGGGCTATTCTGTTGTGCTCTGCTCTATGATTCCCTCGTTAGTCATGAACTAAACTTCCTGTGGTTGAGCGAGGATGATTTCCTAAGTGTAGAATGAACCCAGTTGCTAGTTCTTGATTCAATACATTTAGTTTTCTTATCAGTGATTTAATTTCTTGTCGATTAGCGAGAGCTAAGGGCTTGATCAATGGTCTCGGCTTATTGAGAGGGAGTCGGGGCTAGACATCTGAGAAACAGTGATTGCTAGGCAGGCTGGTGCAAGGCTTGACCTATTATTGTAGGCTTCAGGAATGGGTCTATCACTGATAACCATAACACCTTGAGTTGTAATGACAACCTAATTAGAAAATCATCATAGATATATAGGAGAAGTAAATTAGGATTGTACGTATCGGACGCGAAAGTTTCGGTAGATTATAGTGGTGAGTTAACTGAATAACATTGTAAAAGGTATTCATGCTATAGCATTGCGAGAGCTGTGCAGCATAAATGTTATAGCAACGTGTATAAGCAACTGGGGGATTAATATGCTTGGGAAAGACTCTGAGCTCAGCCTACTTTTTTACTGATATCTTCTTTGACTACGATCAATTGTTTATTTCTAGTTTATTAGCATAATTATAAAAACTCTCAAAGCAATCAGACTTTATTTTCTTTTTAAACACAACCAATTCTATGATTCAGCGTCATCATTCGGTAATCTCAGCCTTTGTAGGACAATACTTTACTTACTCTTTATTACTTGTTCGACTGGTGCATTTGCCATCAAGGAAATCCACTAACATAATCAGATCATAATCACACAACAATAAAAGATTAAACTCATTGTCTTTATCATATCCTTGAGTGCGCACAAAAATAAAGTCAAATTATCATTTTGTAACAGTTATTATTGTTTTGGCTTAAGTGGTAGGAGTGCAATCCATGCTTAAGGGTCTTCATTGTATCCTGCAATAAATTTATCTGTCAATCCAATTTACATTCTATAAGATAGGTAATCAGATCATAATCACACAACAACAAAAGATCAAACTCATTGTCGTACAAAGATAAAATCAAATTATCACTTTATAAAAATTATTATTGTTTTGGCTTAAGTTGGAGTACAATCCATGCTTAAGGGTTTTTATTGTATCCTGCAAGAAATTTATCTGTCAATCCAAATTGCACTCTATAAGATAGATATGAGTGGAGGCGAAATAAGCATCAAAGAAAGTGTTGTTCATGCTTTAAAGAGATTGTGCACTACTTTATTTTTCATCTCTTATTTTTATACTCATTAAAGGTCCAGCCCCACCAACATTTTATCTAAAATATAAATCTCATTTGATAATATTTACCTGATTTATCCTCTACAATTAAACGAGGAGTTGTAGTAGTGACAAATAAGTCAAATGTGTTTTTCCAGGGACCAAAAAGGGTATTTACTCTAATAATTTTTTTAAAGAATTTTATAAATTAACCGGCCTACTTTTAAATTACTCCCTTGAATTAAGAGAGATAAACTCCAGTTGTATATTGGTTGGGAGAGTTTTTTTTTTTTTTTGTAAAGAGGTACGTGAGTTCAAAGTTTACAAATTCAAAGTTTAATAGTCGGATCGATTTAGTTTGTTTTTTTAATCCGATTGCTTACCTTTGGTGAGCCATGAACGTTGTGACGGGTCATAGGCTCATAGCCATTGCCCCTTCGAACAGCAAATCTAATATTTCTTTCAATTGTAAATATAGGATACAGTTTATTATGTAAAAATAGTCTTTTTAAGTTTTTTACTACCTCCAGTCTTAAATATATGATAAAATTTTCGGGAAAATTAAAAAACTAATCAAATAACTGTAAAATATTTATATTTATCGTTTTTCCTCCAAACTAATTTGTCTAACTTATAAATTGATATATAAATTAATTATAAACCGCACGTGATATAATTAAGTAACTTATTTAACTTTCTTAATTTTTTCCATAAAAGTTAACTAAATCTTATATTTAAGACACTTTTAGTATTAAATGAGAAATGCTTATTTTAACCCCCCAAAAAAAACAGAGAGAAACGCTTACAACTCATAATATATAGGGTTAAGGAGCAATTTTACACATGGGCTTTTCCCCCAGGAGCGCCCAGCACCACGTGCTTTTTTCTGGAGCAAAAGTACACACGTGGTTACGTTTTGAGCGCCCGACACCATGGCGTTAGTTGACCGTTAGTCAACCGTTAACTTGGATGGAATGCGACGTGGCGCTTATTTGACCGACACGCCGACGTGACGCCGGCGTGGATGCTGACGTGGACGCTGATAGTAGGAAAAAAAGAAAATTACCATTTTGCCCCTTAGTTTTAAATGAAAATTACCTTTTTGCCCTTAGTTTTAAATGAAAATTACCCTTTTGCCCTTAGTTTTAAATAAATAAAAAAACTAAAAATACCCTTCCACCACCGGCCGACCACCACCTCCGGCCGACCACCACCACCACCGCCGGACGGCGGGCGCCGACCACCACCGGACGGCGGCGGCCACCACCGCCACCGGCTCGGCGGCGGCCGCCCGCCGTCCGGTGTGGCCGACCACCACCGGCGGCGGCCGGCAGTGGTCGGCCGGCGGTGGTGGGGTGGCCGGTGGTGGGGCCCACTAAGGAGGGGGTATTTTTATTTTTTATTTTTTTAAAAAAAACTTAGGGCAAAAGGGTAATTTTTATTTAAAACTAAGGGCAAAAGTGTAATTTCACCCGAGTTCTTGTTCATTTCCATCCAACTTAACAGCTTGACTAACGGTCAACTAACTGCTTGTCTTTGGCGCTCCCAAAACGTAACCACGTGTGTACTTTTGCTATATATATATATATATATATATATATATATATATATATATATATATATATATATATATTTTGCCAGTAGCTTACGATGCATACTCTTGTTCAAAAATTAAAGTTGTTTTCAATGTCGTCACCATTACAACTTAAAAAAAAACAAACCAATGCTTTTAAATAAGATACTCTCAGGTCCCATCAGCGCCATATAAACAATGTTGTTTTTTTTTTGCTCAGGAATAAACAATGTTGTTAAAATCGAACTTTTATGTAGACAGAGAAGGGAGTGGTAGTAACATAAATCGTAAAAATGATACGAAACGTAAAGTTTATACTTTCTACTATTTAAGGTCAGAATTTAAAATTATATATATGCATGGAAAAAAAAAATCATAAATCACTACTCAAAATTCAATAAACAACATCATATTTAAAGGATATAAGTCATATAACTATATAAAGCATAAGTCAAAAAATATCAAAAGAATAAAGTTTAACAATTCATAAATTATATCGATTGATTCAAATCAAACACATCATCTTGCATGTCTTCTTCTCTTGCTCTTACAACAAGTTCATTTGTAAAATTTGAAATGTCCAAATTATGACCTTCCATAGGTTCTCTAACTTCAACTTCAACCAAGTTTTCCTCATCAGGATATGTTCAATTGTTCAGAATAATATCATATAAAAGGTGAGATTACTATCACTTAATCTTTCATGGTAAGATTAAGTGAAGATTAATCAAAATCATGTTTTTGCTTAGTTGTAAGAAATGCAAAGGAAGCACAAAACTATCAAGTCAAGTCAATGTGCTTGTCTCTATTTTCCAATAATCTCAAGTATAAGCACGACGAAAATAGGGTATTCAACTTTTCATCCTTTTTTCAAGCAAAAAAAAAAAAATCATCTTTTTTTTTTTGTTGAAGTAAAAACGGTAGAAACTGTAAAAACTAACGTTTTTACTGTTTTTACATGTTTGAACGACGTTTATATCAGTTTCTGTTCATGATAGTTTTTACTTGCATTTCAACATGTATAGCCCTAGTAAAAACATATTTTTACACTAGTTTTTGACAACAATGCTTATAAGAACTCTGGTCCTGTTTGAATCACTGAAAATCCTGGAATGGAAATGGAAAATGTGTAATTTTCCATGGGATAATTTTATGGATGTAGCGAATATATATTTAGGAAAATCCCTTTGAAGTCTCAAGGGACTAATAAAATGTCAAAAAAGTTTCAAAGAAAATGTCAAAAAAATCCTAAAAAGTTGTTAAAACCTACAGATGAAGTTGTTAATCACCTATTGAAGAAGTTGTCGATCAATGAGATTTTTTTAACATCAGAATTTTTTATAAGAATTTTTTAATATTTTCTTGATCTTTTGGGACCTTAAATAGATTTCCCTATATATTTCAATGTTGAATGGAATGAATTGGATAATTGTCTTGCACATTTGGGTTTGGGTGACGGCTCTGTTACGTTAGCTGTAATTCTCTTGCAAACTGCTCCACCCACGGAGGATGGGCTTGTTTGGCAGATGATATTTTTTAGGAGGGGAGGGGATATTTTTTAAAATTTCCCCTTCTCTTCCCTAAAAAACGTCCCCCCAAATCGGACGGATTCGGAGGGATTTATAAAAATGGGTTTATGAGAGGACAAAAATATCCCTAGTTTTTTGCCATTATACCAGAAATACCCTGAACCCTTATATATGTTATCTCGATGAGAGAATGGGCAGCAGATCCAAATCCCTATTTTATCTGCTTTTCCCGTTTTCTCTCAAAAATTTACTTTTTGATTTTGGAGCTATTTTGGGTCATTTGTTCTACTTCTGAATTCCTGGTTTTCCACTCAGCCGTTTTTCTTCTTCTTCTTCTTCTTCTTCTTCTTCTTCTTCTTCCTCCTTTTTTCCTGCTTCATAGCAAGTTTCGAGGTAGAATGAGTGATGGTTCCATTGTTGGCTTTTGGAGAGTTGACGAGAATTAAATCTTCTTCGGGTAAGACTATATTGATTTTCTGGATTCCGTGCGTAAAGAACATTTTCCAGATGGACTTTTGCTGATTTTCCCTTTTGTTTTCTTCTATCTTCTCTGTTTTTTTTCGCTCCGAATGATTAGTTTTTGTGTTCGAATTTGGAACTTTTCAAAGACTCTTTTATCATTTCTGAACAGTTTGGAGGACGATTCAGATTTGAATCAATGACTAATGTAGTCTCGGCTTCAGTTTTTGATAGAAAAACTTATTGTTATTTTTAAATTGGTAACGAATGCAGATTAACAACCAAATTTTTGTGATTAATGGAAATGCCGTAAACTAATGCTTAGCCTCCTCGACTTCCCTTCTAATTCCTGAAAGCAAAGGTCACATTTGATAGTAATATTCAACTATAATCCAAACAAACAGTCTTGACTTAAGATGTGTGTGGCAATCAGGCCCTTGGAAATGTTGCCTTCCTTCAAGCTATTTTCCTTCAAACTATTATCAACCATAAGTCGTAAATGATTGTTATAGCCTCTCTCTCTCGCTTTTTTTTTTTTGTGATAATGATTATAACGGATGCTCAGAAAATGGAATTCAATTATGATATAAAAAAGTTGTCCAAGTGAAGATAATTCCCTCCCCTCCCCTCCTGAACCAAACAAGGTAACATTAAAATCATTCTTATAATATAAGGGTACAGTTGTCAATGTCAAAAAAATTTCCTTCCCCTCCCCTCCTAAACCAAATAAGGTAACATTAAAATCCCTCCCCTCCGCTTCCTTCTGATCAATCCAAACAAGGTAATATTAAAATCCCTCCCCTCCCCTCCATTAAAATCCCCCCTCCCCCTCCCCTTTGTCGAACCAAACAGACCAGTGTCTGTTTGGATTAGGGGTAAAAAACTGTTTTTCTAACATGATTTGCAGTATACCACTCTGATTCTATTAATAAGTTCTTTTTGACCAAAAAAATTTGGTCCTTGTTATGGAATAAAATATTAGGCCCATATCCCATATATGGCCCAACAAGGAGCATATTGCATATCGGGATCTGCCTGTCATAAAGGAGGATCCAATCATATCAATCATAGTAAAGAGGCCGATATGGTTGTTGGGATATGGCCGAGGTTAATGAGACCGATATGATCTGATCTCGAATCAATCATATTAATGAGGCCGATACAATTCCACCTAAGGTACACTCTATAAATAGGAGTTAAACCCTAAAGGTACACATCATCTTCTAAGCTCTCTCTCAATTGCATATACCGCTACGAGCACACACACCACCCCCTTGGCTAAACGCCTCCGGTAATCCTCGAACTACGTGGGCTTTGATCCCTCCTCGGGTACGTAGGCCCTAGGTATCGCACCTAGGTCAAGTCCCTGTGCTTTGTGATCTCTGATCCTCTTAGGTATCCAATCCATGTATGCTTGGGAGAGAGCTATTTGATCCTATATCTACATCCTAGCCCACCTAGGGCTAGAGATTTATGTTCTATGACCGAACATTGGCGCCGTCCGTGGGGATCGTTAAATTTCGATTCCCATGACCTAAGAAAGTTAATGATTCAAACAAACTCGTTTTCGAAAATCATGTCTAGTTTAAACATGTAGGAGTATGAGGTACATAAACCCGTTTCCGAAAATCGTGTCAAAGCTAAACATGTAGAATTCAGGGTAAAAAAACCTGTCTTCGAAAATCATGTCAAAGCTAAACATGTAGGAATCTGAGGTACATAAACTCGTTTCCGAAAATCGTGTCGAAACTAAACATGTAGAATTCAGGGTAAAGAAACCCGTCTTTGAAAATCATATCTAATTTATGTACATGTAGGAATCTGAGATACATAAACCCGTTTCCGAAAATCATGTCGAATTAAAACATGTAGAATTCAGGGTAATGAAACTCGTTTTCGAAAATCATGTGCAAGCTAAACATGTAGGAGTATGAGGTATATAAACCCGGTTCTGAAAATCATGTCAAAGCTAAACATGTAGAATTCAGGGTAAAGAAATCCGTCTTCGAAAATCATGTCCAGTTTAAACATGTAGGAGTATGAGGTACATAAACTCGTTTCCAAAATCATGTCAAAGCTAAACATGTAGAATTCAGGGTAAAGAAACCTGTTTTTGAAAATCATGTACAAATAAAACATATAGGAATCCGAGGTGCATAAACCCGTTTCCAAAAATCATGTCGAAGGAAAACATGTATAAATTCAGGGTAATGAAACTCGTTTTCGAAAATCATGTCCTGTTTAAACGTGTTAGAATTCTGAGTAAACAAATCCGTCTTTGAAAATCACGTCCAATTTAAACATGCGTGAATCGAGGTGTACAAACCCGCTTTCATGAATCATGCCAAGTCTATTTTATACGATTAAATCCGCACTCTTTAATTGGATCTCGGATAAATTGTCGGAGGAGGACCCGATTAAACCGAATACGGTTAAAATCAGGGAAAGTATGAAGATCCCGATTAAACCGAATCTGGTTGAAATCAAGGAAAGTCCTTTATTGGATTATTTGCGACGACAAAGCCGCCAAATTTATTTGAATGATTGGATTTGGGTAAACAAACTCGTTTTCAAAAATCATAAATCCAAAATCTCGGTATTAAAGTATATCAATCCGAAATCTCGGTATTAAAGTATATCAATCGGGAATCTCGGTGATAAAGTATATCAATCTGGAATCTCGGTGATAAAGTAAATAACCCAGAATCTCGGTATTAAAATATATCAATCCGAAATCTCGGTATTAAAGTATATCAATCCGAAATCTCGGTATTAAAGTATATCAATCCGAAATCTCGGTATTAAAGTATATCAATCGGGAATCTCGGTGATAAAGTATATCAATCTGGAATCTCGGTGATAAAGTAAATAACCCAGAATCTCGGTATTAAAGTATATCAATCCGGAATCTCGGTATTAAAGTATATCAATCCGGAATCTCTGGTCAACACGCACGGAATCCCAACAGTCGCCAGCACCTCGTCCGGATTTGAAAAGCAACACATCCTGGCAGCTCAGAAACCTGAACTACCAGGCTGGGGGGCAACAGAGGGGACAACAATTTGTTAAGTGGAAAAGCGTGTTATCAAAAACCGCCATTGATGCAAACCGGAAAGTTTAATGCAAGCTTGGACAAGTATCCGAAATGAGCATGTTGAACGGTTTGCACAAACAGTAAGTATTTTCCATTTATTGTGATTTGCTTACATGTTATCAAATGCAGGAATATAAACCAGACAATTAGCTGGAGAAATTGCTACGAAAGCAAAGACGGATTCGGGGATCTCGGAAAGCGATCAATTAATCTCGGCGGCTCGAGACCGAACTACCGAGCTTGGGGCAAGTTGTTATGGAATAAAATATTAGGCCCATATCCCATATATGGCCCAACAAGGAGCATATTGCATATCGGGATCTGCTGTCATAAAGGAGGATCCAATCATATCAATCATAGTAAAGAGGCCGATATGGTTGTTGGGATATGCCGGCCGAGGTTAATGAGACCGATATGATCTGATCTCGAATCAATCATATTAATGAGGCCGATACGATTCCACCTAAGGTACACTCTATAAATAGGAGTTAAACCCTAAAGGTACACATCATCTTCTAAGCTCTCTCTCAATTGCATATACTGCACACAGAGCACACACACCACCCCCTTGGCTAAACGCCTCCGTAATCCTCGAACTACGTGGACTTTGATCCTCCTCAGGGTACGTAGGCCCTAGGTATCGCACCTAGGTCAAGTCCCTGTGCTTTGTGATCTCTGATTCTCTTAGGTATCCAATCCATGGATGCTTGGGAGAGAGCTATTTGATCCTACATCGACATCCTAGCCCACCTAGGGCTAGAGATTTATGTTCTATGACAGAACAGTCCTATTTATAAGTCTAGTTTCAGGGCAGTAAATGATATTACGACAATTGTACTCATATTAATTGTACTCATAAACCCATGAAGAGAGAGATTTGACAATAAATTTTAAAGATAAAGAGAATAAAGAGTTGAAAAATATTCATTCATAAATGAGAGTAAAACTGAAAATTTATCCCATAATCATTGAGTCAACCACCTCTTCTTGATATATGAGATTTAGTTTAAAAAAACTTGGGAAAATCCTTACCAAGGCCCAAATAAGGCCCAAAAATGCAAATAGGGCCCCAACAACTTTCCTCTATCACAAATGGCCCTAGGGCCCTAATGGGTATTTGATGAAAGAATGGAATGACATTAATATCCCTAGATTAATAAACAAAGAAAGATAGTCTGGACAAAAAAAAGGAGGCAGATGGTTTTGGCGCCCGATGAAAAAGGCAAAAAGCTGAAACTCACGGCGAAACATAACGTAACTTGAGGGAGAGACGCAAGGCAAGCGGAGGTTCGATCGTTTATATCTGCTCAACGCAGGGAGAAACTGATCGTTCATTCTCAGATTGTTCCCACGTGTGTTCTGATCATCTACTGCATTATTCTGAACTCAGTGGGTTTTTATTTTGTTCTTGAACATATTTTTCCACTTAGAAGGTCAGCTGGTTGAAAGGTTGGAGCTTGGCCAAATTTATGCTATTATCGGCTTGGAAATAGGTATGAAATACTAAGTTTTTCATCAAGATATCATCATCACCATTCTAGTTGGACTTTAATCATTCTAGGGTTGGGTGGAAAAATGTTGCTCTGTTTTTTGGGTTGAAAACAGAGGGAAAGCTGTGTTAATGGGAATGGGATGAAGTTGCTTTGGTGTAAAAACGCTGAAAATGGATAGTTGTTAATATGACTGTTATAGTTGTTAATATGGCTGTTATAGTTGTTAATATGACTGATATAGTTGTTAATACAAGGTGAATGTAAAAACGTAGGTTCTGCTTGTTTTTGGGCATGGAAACAAAGGGTATGTTTGTTAGGGGGAATGACTGAATGTGAAAAGACTGAAATGAGATTGTTGTAAATAGCTACAGTTTTAGTTGCTAATGTGACTGTTAAAGTTGTTAATACTAACTTTATGTTGCAGATCATAATTAAAGATGGTTAGTACTTCGGGAAGAACCTATTATGTTTCTTCCATGTGGGAGGTAACATTGTATATGGGGAGGGCAAGAAAGTGAGTATATTGGTGGAATGGTAAGAACAAGAAACATCAAGGAAGGAACAACATACAAGGAGTTGCTAACTTACATAGCGTCTGTAACTGGGGAAGAAAATACTGAAATTTGCGTGAAGTGCAAACTTAGCTTGGATACTTCTACATTTGTTGATCTTGTAGACGATGAAGGGGTTGATCATTTAATAAGGTATAATGAAACATATTGTCATGTGTACGTTGAAGAAAATGGGGTTAATGACAATAGACCGCAACGAAGGAATGTTCAAATGGAAGAGCAAGAAGTGTAAGTCTTGTTGTGTTAAGAAATGTATTTTGTTCCTATATAAATTGTCATTACTTGGTTCTCATTACTTGCACTAATAATTGTTGTTTGTCGCAGGAGGGATGAAGTCTTTGGAGGTGCAGTTGTGTTGTCTATGTCTCCCCCTGAAATGTTCGCTGAAACTCAAGACTTGCTATCATTGCCGTGTTCTTCGCAAAGTGTACCATTAAACATGCCAGAAATGAACCATTGTAAATGGAAGGATTTGATAATGGGAGAAGGACAGATTTTTGCGAATGCTATCACCCTCCGTGAAACATTGTACAAATTCAGCATTGCGCACAAGTTTTCCTACATTTTGTGAAGAACAAGCCGAAGAAGATAATAGTGAAGTGCAAGGTTGATGGTTGTCCCTGGTACATGGGTGCGTATTCAGCGGGAGAACGTCAAGATACCGCTTTCCTAATCATCAGAACATATAGAAGTGAACACATACACCATGCACATGATAGCCTTATTGTATCTTATCCACCCAAGTGTAACTTGACATCATCGCTTGTAATCGATGGTCTGAGATGTAATATTGACAAGACGGCTAATGAAATCCGAACGGACTTGTATAGTGAGTATGGGGTACGACTGAACTATTGTTAAGCATATAGGGCGAAACAAAGAGCCATGAGGCAATTGCACGGACGAGTTGAGGACTCTTACAAGGTCATTCCTTGGTTGTGTGACAGACTCATAGAGAGTGACCCCGACACAGTTGCAAAATGGGAAGGGTCACCCGATAACAGATTTGATAGGCTATTTATTGCATATGGTTGCTCTATTAAAGGTTTCCTAAATGGTTGTCGGCCAATACTATATATAGATGGATGTCATCTCAGTGGCCCTTATAGGGAACAATGTTGTCGGCTTGTGTGTATGATGCGGACAACCAAATGTTTCCGTTAGCATATGGCATTGTTAGTGGTGAGACCTATGATGATTGGGCTTGGTTTCTAAATAGTGTAAAACGGATTACGGGATCAATGGTCATAACAATTGTGTCGATCGGAATAACTCCATTATTGGTCTTTGTAAAAGATATATTTGGCCCGAGAGACATGCATTTTGTTATAGGCATGTAAAGGAAAACTACAGTTCGAGTTCTGAAAATCAATAAAGGGGTGACACGTACCTGCGGGAATAGCAAGGAGTTAGCATTGCGGCTCCTCGATGCAATTGCGTATGCAAGGCCGATTGAAGACTTCTTGTTGCGATGGGAAATTTGAAAAAGTTCAATCCAAAATTGGCACAATGGGTTGAGACTCAGGGGGACGTTGATCGATGGGCTCTAAGCAAGTTTCACTTTAAAAGGTGGGATAACATAACCACTAACATTGCTGAATCATTCAATGCATGGATGGTGAAAGAGCGGAAGCACAACATTGGAGTGTTAATACATGAGCATATGGAGAAGTTGGCTGCGAAGTTGCTTGCAAGCAAGATGGCTTTGGTCAATTGGAAAAATGGTATAGGGCCTAACATTGAAAAAAAATTGCAGCAACATGTGAACTATGTAGAAAATATACATGCGACATATTATGGGGAGAAGCAGTTTTTGATTGAAATTAGACGCGGTGATGCATTAGGTTATGTTGTCGTTGACTTGGTTGCAAAAGAATGTTCTTGCTTAGCATGGCAAATGAGTGGACTACCTTGTCCACATGCATGTGCAGCAATTAAGAAACTTAACGGTAGTGTGTACACATTTGTTGATGATTGCTTTACAATTGTAGCCCAAGACAAAATTTATGCACATAGCATGCGTCCAATTGCAACACATGATTGTCCATGTGTTGAGAAGCCAACGGTCACACAAATGCTAACTGAGACTTTCTTGGAGCCTCCAATTACTAAGAGGCCGCCAGGTAGACCGCCTAAAAAAAGGAAAGAATCTCAGTTTCAAGACAAGAAGGTTTATCATTGTGGTAGATGCCATGAGGATGGACACACCGTCAAGACTTGCAAGAATCCAAATCCAAGTTGATCATTAATGTTGCCTTGGGTTTTTATTTTTTGGGCAATGCGCGTCACACTCTTTTGTTGTATATGTCTTTACATAGAAATGCACACCGTATTATTTTTGGAGATGGTGTGTGATGTTGTCATTATGATTATGTAGATGCATTTGGTGTTGTTGTAAATGAAGGTTGGATATTATTGTCACAATTGTATCCAAGTCTCATTTATGTACACAGTGATCATATTGTCTTGCAAATGTAAAGGACATTGAAATATATATGTAGTTGGATATTGTCGTAAATGACCCCTGTTATTGTCGTAAATGACCCCTGATATTGTCCTAAATAACCCCTGTGATTGTCGTAAATGACCCCTGATATTGTCGTAAATGACCCCTGATATTGTCGTAAATGACCCCTGATATTGTCGTAAATGACCCCTGATATTGTCGTAAATGACCCCTGATATTGTCGTAAATGACCCCTGATATTGTCGTAAATGACCCCTGATATTGTTGTAAATGACCCCTGTTATTGTCGTAAATGACCCCTGATATTGTCGTAAATGACCCCTGATATTGTCGTAAATGACCCCTGATATTGTTGTAAACTACCCCTGTTATTTTTGTTAATGACCCCTCTTTTTCTTGTTAACCGGCCCTGAAAAGAATAGCAATTTGATAGTGTTGGCAACTATGACATACACTGACAGAGTTTCCAGTAACAAATATGTAGGAAAAAAACTCATGACAATCAGATATAGTAAACAAGTAACATTTGACACATTGAAGCTTAAGACACTTTTGCCTCAACTTTTCACTATTATAGACAACATTGTCAAACTGTTTTGTAAACTTAACATCAGTAGGCTATTTGCAAAACAACAAATGAAGGTCATCCTAATGAAATACAAAAGGAGTCATAAATATACATGTGTCCTAACAACTATGCATCCTAATGTCTTTTCTTTTGCTTCTGGAAGTTCTCCATCAACGACAACACTTTTGCCTGATGCTTGTTGCTAGGATGGATGACTAGCCACCACAACAACCCGACCTTCAATTCATGAAGTTCTTCGTCTGTGTAGAATGACATTGTGTGCCCATCCTCTCCTTGCTCTGAGCCATCCCACATTTGTAACCATGTAAGCACATGAACCCCACAAGAATGCCTGAAATAAATTAGACAAATGCGTTCTAGTCAGATCAGCTATCAAACTTCTAATAATGGGTCGAAAAAAAACCGATAATAAGTAACATACGTGTCCGTTTGGACGTGGACTTTAGGCCATGTAACATCTTCGGGGATTTTGTGGTCATCTTGTAACAACCCCGGCTTGCGTTCGGAGTATAGCCAAGAAATGATTGCGCTGAAAAGGAAGTTCAAACAGTTAGACATGTTTACCAGTTTACCACCAAATTAGACATTGATTTTCAAGTGCAAATCCGACAACCCATTTCTTTAAACTTGCACTCCTCATCATGTCCCACAAAATTTTATGATAACAACTATACAGACAAGCAATAAGAGTAATTGAGCATAACAACTAAAGGAGTCACGTGATGGCCAAATTTTCCACCCACGGTTCATACATAATAGCACAAGGAAAGATACCATTTCTGCAGAAGCGATACTTTGTCAGGTTTAGAACTCAATATCCAAAGAAGTAGTTATATGTAAAGCAAAAAACTTGTCTAAATACAGAAGTAAAAAGATTTAAGAAATATATTTCAACACGCACTAGTCAGGTATGAGTCAAAGAACATTAAATCCCAGAAACAAATCTCTGCTTCAACCTAAGGTTTTAGATTAAAGGAATTGAGCAGCAAATAAACGTTGGTAGCTGTTACCCATCCTCCAGAAAGGCTCAAATCAAAGGAGACAAGAAAATGCAGAGACATCTCAATTGAACTTACCACTTTATTTGCCATAAGGTCCTTAGACTTCTCTAGCTCTGTTTTCTTCTTTTTCTTGGTTGTCTTAAGCGTTGGATTCTCATTTTCATGTTGCATCTGATAATAAGTTCTGTGCTCAACCAAGGAGTCCAGCGCGTAGAAAACCATTGTTCTTGTATCCAGCACATAACAAAACCAGTGATTAATGAAGAGTGTGGGGCCAAATATGAAATCACAGTCACCAATGTTGTATCCAACATTTTCGGGAAGAATTTCGCCAACATTGGCTTCGACTGTCCATTTCAGTTTAGGATTAATCATTTTTTCCATAAATGAGGTTGTGAAAATATGTCTTTGGACAACACCACCATTCTCTAATTGGTCAGCCACCAATGTCTTCGCTACCATACTCATCAGCTTCATATGGGAGAAATAAACCAACAAAAACATATGGTCATGATCATGGAGATGTTTTTATAAACATGACTTTTTATACTATAGAGAGTATAGGAAAAGTTTAGAAATCCAAAACACTACTTTTGTTGCAAACTTGGAAGAATGTGTTTGGGACACATCTAGTCTGGAAGGGCACCAAATACTTCTTCTTCTCGTTCACCGGAGCTCTCAGTTGTTTAGCCCTCTTTGTGTATTCAGCCTTTTCTTTACCACTTAGCCTCTTCTAGGCTTCTGTCACTTGTACACTCAATTCGCCTCTTAACTTAGCCTTGCCCTTACGTGAGGCCGCATTTTTTTTTTGAAGAATTCTTATGTGAAAAGGTTGTACCCAGAGAACCTTCGATCCCTTTGTTCTGATTTGGACATTTTGCTTCTAATGTTACACCCTTGTTGCTCAAATACCTACAAAAAATTGTAAACAAAGTTCATTTAAAATTATCATTCATCATAATTAACTAATATCATAAGATGCAACTTGACATGCAAGTGGATTGTGACAGATATTTCAGTACAATCAAAACAAACAGCAAGAACATTAAAGAATAACATTAACCGTGCAAAGAAATTTCCAAACTAATAATTTCAAAGCTATATCATATTTCACTGTTCCTGTATTTTTCTAATGTGCTTCATGCTTATTATAATGAAGTTAAAACTAAATTGTAAACACAATTTCCTTTAAATTGTAAAAACACAAATGAATGTTTATTTAATCTTTAATTGATTCCTCCCCCCTTAAAGAAATTCGGTCCTCCGAATTTAATTGCAAATATAATGTGTAACAACATTCCCACTATGATCACCAACCAAACATATAATCAAAATAAAATAACACTTAAGTCCATTTTTATCCTCTCAAAACATTAGCCTTAACCAGCAAGTGATTTCAATAAAAAGAACAAAGATGCACTATGTAAAGGTATTTCAATATACAAAGTGATAAGGAATCAAAAAAAATTTTTTTATGGACCAAGAGTACTATGCAGATCAAAGTGTGAATCCATTGCAATGCAAGCACCAACATTCAACCAAGTGCAATTTCAATAGAGGAACCAGTTTATGCATAAGATTTAAACTCAAATTTTTTTTTAAGTAAAACTTTAAATGCATTAAAAAATAAAAAAATATAAAGGGAAAAACAAGACTAGAAATAGCAAGGCTGAAGTATATTACAATAAACAAAAGTTAAATTCCAAACACACCAGCAAAACAACACAATTAAACAAATAAACACATCTTGATTTAGTCAAATTCCACTTTCTTATCATCTTAACCAGAAGAAAGTTGCTGTTGCTGATCAAATTATCAGATTCTTAGAGTTGCCTCTGGCTTCTCTTTCTCTCTGAAGATAGTTCTGGAGCACAATGTGGTCAAAATGGACTCCGAACCAGCATGTAATTAAGTAACATATCTGAATTCGTTTCTTCCTGTTACCTTCTATTATTAAAATCAACCTATTTTCTTCCCTATGTCAATTTATTTTGCTATAATTTTAACAAAGTAATATTTGCTATTAGTTCTAACAGTGTTTTAAAAAGGATGAATAAAGCCCATTATTGGAGAAATGCAAAATTCAAGTTTCAGTTTGAATATCCTTCTATCACTGCCATATACTATTGATCCTTGACATAAACTTAACTTTGAAATGATTCTTGAAGTACCACAGGGGCAAATTAAAAGCTTATGTGTATCATATGTTACTGTATCACTTTCGTCTCTGCCATACTAAATCACTAATGACCAAAGAGATATATGAATTAAACAATCAAAATATATATAGTGGCGAGGCGTAGGGCGTAAGATAATGAGCCACTCATACAAATTAAACATATACACTCAAGAAATTGATAGCAATAAGATTCAAATCAAGCCTAAAAAGAGATCAACAGTTAAATGCACAAATCAAAATCGAGAAGAACGAAGACGAACACCATCGGAGATAAAAAAGAAGCAACAAAAAACAGAGCAGAAGCGCCGACCTTCAAGACGCACAACGAACGGCAAGCAGAAGTGGAGTGCGATTAAGAAAAATGACTTCCCTTTTTTACAACAATTAATGATGAAAACGAAGACCTACTTTAAGCTTAGATCTACTCCATTTTAGGGAAGGGGAGTGCGATTAAGAAAAATGGCAGCATCATACTTCTCTTAAAAGAATGGGACAAAAAAACCTAATCCCCAAAATCTTACCTAAAGGAAGTACGTCGACGGCGACAAACACAGCTTCAGACGGTGGACGGAGCACAGCGAAGACGGCGAGCAGTCGGCGAGAGGCCACCGAGCGAGATTGGAGGGAGACGTTGAAATCGAGAGCGATCGAGCAAGGAGCGGAGATGGTGTGGTGTAGAGAGCAGTGTTTTTTTTAAAAAACTCATTTGAGGTTTTTTGGTCATTTTGCTTCAAAACTGAATGTCAGAAATGGCCCTAGGGCCATTTGTGATAGAGGAAAGTTGTTGGAGCCCTATTTGCATTTTTGGGCCTTATTTGGGCCTTGGTAAGGATTTTCCCAAAAAACTTATATATATGACTAGAGTGGTAAGTTTGTGAGATGAGTTTTGTAATGTGTTTTTCTAACGCCTACTCAAACAGGTCCTTAACCATATACATGTGATGGACACCTCATGGTTAAGAGAACTCTTATTTAAATGTAGTATTATCATGGGTTACTCATCATGTGCATATGCCATCTTGTTAAATGGTTCATTTTTGGGCAAATATTGTGTAGTGGCTCGTTGGTCTAAGACCAAAGAAGAGACGATTGTAGGGGGACATGATTCTTTGAAAAATATATCATCCCACTTATTTACCTAATTTTACCTATTTTGATTATATTATGGAAGTTAGTTGGGTTATTTAATATAACATGTATTTTCTAAGGCTAAAGGTGCAAAAATGCACATATGTTTTACCCTCAGGAGCGTTCAACACCAAATACTTTTTTAGGTACAAAAGTATACATGTGGTTACAATTTTAGAGCAAAAGTTACACCCACCGTTAATGGAGAAAACGTTGATCGTTAACTTAAAATATTTTACTATGGTGCTGAGCTTTATGCTGAGGTGGATTTTGGAGGAGCCTAAATTTTCCCTTTCACCCTATCATTCCTCCGTCGTCTGAAATCTCTAGAAAGAAAGAAACGATACGTCCTCCAGTCAAGAAAACCAACTTTAGTAGAGGTCAGGGCGTGGAAGTTTTCATCAAGGAAGACGGATTTCATGGATCATACTTCAAAGCGAAGGTGGTTTCTCAACTCGATAATGGCCTGTACGTCGTTAAGTATGAGACGTTGCTCAATGACCACAACGAGTCCCAATTTTTGACTGAAACTGTTTACCCTACCTCCGGTCATCTCTGTTCGCCAATTTTCGTTATCACCGGAAAAGATGGTCCCAATCGGTATTTGGTGTATTTTGCCTCCACTGATTAGGAGATTGCGTACCCAGTCTCACAAATTAGGGTTCATCAGGACTGGATTATTTTAAAGGACTGGACCCAATTTAAATTCACAGGTATGAAATTTTGATGTAAGAAATATGAACTACATTTTCGATCGGGTCATATAGGATTGTTCTAAAGGACTGTATTGTTCTTGTTCTTGTTGTGAAGTTCTATTAATTGATTCTGTAGACAATGACTTGTTCATCTTTTGTCGTGAAGTTATTTTTTTTTTTAAGAACTAAAATTAACTCCTCATATACGTGCTATATTAAATTGGGAGGGAGTACCTTTTAGGGTAAAGGTGCAATTTTACACATGTGGTTTACTCCCCGGAGCGCCCAGCACCACGAGATTTTTTCTGGAGTAAAAGTACACACGTGGTTACGTTTTGGGAGCACCCAGCACCACGGCCGTTAGTTGACCGTCAACTTGGATGGAACGTTGACGTGGCGTGACGTGGCGCTTATTTGGACTGACACGCTGACGTGGACGCTGATGGTAAGTAAAAAAGAAAGAAAATTACCCTTTTGCCCTTAGTTTTAAATAAAAATTACTCTTTTGCCCTTAGTTTTAAATAAAAATTACCCTTTAGCCCTTAGTTTTAAATAATAATAAAACTAAAAATACCCCCTCCCCTCCGGTGGGCCCCACCACCGGCCACCCCACCGCCGCTGGCCGACCACCACCACCATCGCCGGCCGCCGACCACCACCGGTCGGAGGCGGTGGGGTGGCCGATGGTGGGGCCCACCGGGGGAAGGGGGTATTTTTAGTTTTTTTTATTAAAAAAAACTTAGGGCAAAAGTGTAATTTCACCTAAAGTTAAGGGCAAAAGTGTAATTTCACCCGAGTTCCATCCAAGTTAACGGTCAACTAAACGCCGTGGTGCTGGGCACTCCCAAAACGTAACCACGTGTGTACTTTTGCTCCAGAAAAAAACTCGTGGTGCTGGGATCTCCTAGGGAAAAGCTCGTGTATATTTTCGCTCCTTAACCTGAGTAATATTTACCTTTTTATAAAGGGCAATATTGTCCCCCCATCTTACCCGAAAGCCCTCTTTGAGCATACTCCGTATAAGGCTCCCAAACACACTCCCTGTGTTCGTCAAGCCTTACGTCTCTTCCGGCTTTTGGAATTTGATTCTTAACCCACTGATTAGCAATTTTGAAGAAAGCACACAAATCTAAACAAGAAACAGAGGAAGAATCTGATTCTCCATTCTTTCTCTCAATGTCACGGCTTCGCTTGCTGTAACTTCCTAGGTATTTCGTTTATCTTGCTTTCTTGTGCGTAATCTCGATGATTCTAAACTAATCTGATTCAAAAACCTAGCTATTTATTCAAATTTTGCGAGAAATTGTTAGTTGAAGTCTGGAAGATGCGATGGGAAACGTCTTTGTTAAAAAGCGTAACGCTCAATTTTCCAGACATGCTAAAGCAGAGCCCGCAAGAAGCTTATCTGACCCAAGTAGCCGAAGGGTGCCCCAGCTTCCACCTCCACAGCCAGAGCAGCAGCCTCCGCCGCTGTCGCCGTCGATGATGTGGAGGAAACCGAGTATGAGGAGTGACCGTTCGTCGGGAGAAAGCTCCGTCTTAACAAAGAAGGAATCCGCGAAGAAGAAATATGCTCTAATTCCGGATAACTTCACTACCCTCGAGCAGGTTTGAACTTTGATTTTCATTTTGTCTGAATGTCATTTGTCTTTGGTGCTTTTGCGGTTTTTGTTGTTCCTTTCGTTGAATTATCCATTGAAAAATTTCAAGTGAACATCGGAGGAAGAGGTGAATAGCAGAATACAAATGAAATGACAAAATCAACTGAAAAAAGAAGTAAAAATTAGTATTGAAAATATTTTGGTGGTGTTACTCATACAAAAATAAGAAAATATTTTTTTTTTTCAGGTCAAGAAACAAATAACACGATCTAGCCCCTAAAACTGACGGATTGGATTCTCTCCGTTATCTTTTCCATCTGTTATCATCTTTTTGCCTCAAAACTACGTAATTCTAATTTTAAAGTAAAATCAAGGGTTAAGGAGCAAAAATATACATGTGTTTTACCTTCGGGAGCGTTCAGTACCATGTGCTTTTTTTGGGAGCAAAAATACACACGTGGTTACCATTTTGGAGCAAAAGTCACATCCCATTGTTATGTTACTGTTCACTGTGATGAGAGAGAAAGAGCTGAAGTGAACCGTAACATAATGGTGGATGTGACTTTTGTTCTAAAATGATAACTACGTGTGTATTTTTGCTCCTAAAAAAAGCATATGGTGCCGGGCACTCCCAAAAATAAAGCACATATATATTTTTACTCCTTCACACTAAAATCAAACTAGGAAAGCTTTTTCTATTTTGGGAAAAAAGTCACCTATCATCACTGGGAAATATTTTTTCAGCAACATTTAATATTTCAAATTAATTTTTAGTACACTCAACAATCTAAAATATATTGTCTAAAATATATTTTTTGTGGCACCTAGTATCCATCACTCAAAAGTATTTTTTTAGTAGTACCCATGAATGCTAAAAAATGCACTAAAAATTAATTTATGATATTGGTTCTACTAAAAAAAATACTACTTCTAAGTGATTAGTGCTAAATACTGGGTGCCACCAGCCAACAAAAAAATATTTAAAGGTGGTGTGTGTACTAGAAATTAATTTAGAGATCCAAAACCAATAAGATAATTTCGTGATATATATTTATTTATGATTTTCTTAATAGTAGATTTGATTTCGTATAATTTATGCTTCACTTTGAAAAATATGTTTGATGATAGTAATGATTTATTATTTTCTTGGCTTACTTTTACGTTAAATAGTCCAAGTTTATCAATCTAATTCGAATTTGAAAATAATTTCTATTAGTTTCACTAAATATAGTTTTAAATGCTACTATAATGTAGTAACTGAACTTGAAATATTTTACAATATTTATTTCCTTGGAAAATATTTTATTGCAATTGGAGCAGCTAGTGCTTAGGGACTCAAGTTTTTTTTTTAAATGATGACTCTCACTAGCCCCATTACCAATTGCTTTGATATTGGTAAACGAAGACTTTAAAGTCAAGTTGCATCGGGCCCCCCTCTCTCTCCCCAATATGATTGCAAAATTTAAAATTCAAACTCGATTGCTGGTTCATTGCCACAAAAAGAAAAATCTCCATAGCTGGTTCATTTATTGGCCAGAAAAAGATCTATAGTTGCTGAAGGATACAATTTCTTATAATGACCCCTCATAAACCATTACTGTAATGAACATAAAACAATTCTTAGGAGAATCGCATTCTAAAAACCATAGTTCTTAGACTCAGACCGGACCGGTCGAACAGGTGGGTAAACTGGTTCGGTCCAGGGATCAAACCAGTCTGATTTTTTAAATAAAAAATAAATTTAAATTTTCTTTAGAATTTCATACTAATAACTCTAAAATCTTCTTTTTTCACCGGTTTAACTTCGGTCTGACCCACTGATCATTGACCCAGTACCCGGACCGGTCTGGTGACCGGTCCGGTTTCAGAACCTGGCTAAAAACTAACTGCTTGGGTTGTGGAACTTAAGACCTTATAGGCCTCTTCATTCAAGATAACCCTCAACACGTGAGACTTATGACAAAGGAGTAAAGTTCCTTCTCTCTCCTGTCCTTTTTTTTTTGCTCGAAACTCTCTCCTGTCCTCCAAATCACTGAGACCAACCATTTAGGTGAAAGCCTATGGTTGGGCTGACAGATGATATCCAATAATGAAAGGTTGGGAATTTTATCTTCATTGAACATTTTTCTGGTGAATAGTTTTGAAAACATTAATTAGACCTCAAAAAATTATAATTGAAAAATTCATCGAGGTTTTTATCGGCATAATAATCTCTATGTCAATCAAACAAAAGTATCTTTTTTTTTTGGTGGATAAGAAAAAAGTCAATTCATCAGAAAAAAAAAAGTCTGGAATAATTAAACTGAGGGGAATAAAATATCTGGCAAGTGGAAGGTTACCGTGTTTCTGGGGTCCTAGTTCCGTCAGCTATCAGTTGATACATAGGAGTACTACTCTATATTGCCTTATTAGAGTGTGATTGATTATTAGCGGACATAATAACTATTTATATTAGGGTTAAGGTGCAAAAATAGACAAATGCTTTTCTCAAAAGAGCGTCCAGTGACAAATACTTTTTTTTGGCGCAAAAGTAACTATGTGGTTACAAAATAGGTGCAAAAGTCACTTTGACCGTTAAGGTGGTGGATGTTGACCGTTAAGTTGGATGGTTTGACTGAAATTGGTGATGTGGACGTTTGGGTGTGTGTTCGGACAAGTGGCTTTGCTAATGGATGACCTGGAAAATAATTAATTTATCTAAATACTAAAATCTAACCTAACACATGACAATTACTAAAATCAAATTAATATATACGAATCTTCATCTTCATCTATAAAAAAAAAAACGAACCAATCAAAGCAATCAAAGCAAAATCAGAAAGAGGGCAATCAAAGCAAGAGAAATCGATTTGGGGGGGGGGTTCGAAGATCTGGGTTCGTGCTTCTGTGTTTTTTCGGGTGGGGGGACTCTCGATTTGGGGATTCCGATGAAGAAGAAGACTTGCGGTGGGGGTGTTCAGCGATTATTGGGAAAGACTTGCGGCTGCTTTTCCATTATCCTCCTTCATTTTTAAACAATTCTAAACAAGAAATTGGCAGAGCATTCCCCAGGATTTCAGATCGGGACGAACAAGCCCAGGGTGCTTCTAGTTACTGGGTCTTCGCCCAAGCCTTGTGAAAATCCAGAAGGGGATCATTATCATCACCTCGTCCCTTTCCTCTCTTCTACGAATTTGTGTTTTCAAAGGATAACTTGAAATCCATTTTCGATTATGGAGTTGAAATTCACCTCCAAATCCCTTCAACGCCAAGCCCGTGCGAAAAGGAAGAGAAATCTGAGAAGCTCAAGGTCAAGAAGGCGATTTCTGAGAGAGTTGAGAGCATGCGATGCGTGGCTGTGAGAGTTGAAAGTGGTGATTGTCGATGTTCATCGGACGTTCATGTGTCTCGACCTGGGTCCTGTGTCTCGACCATTCTTGTTTGTAGTCTGATTTCTCCATGGCTAAAGCAGGCCGATGGTGGTGGTTTTACGGTGGAGGTGGGTGACGAAAATAGAGGAAGGGATGGGTGCATGGGAAGAAGATCACGGGTGGGGGGGTTTCGAAGATCAGATCTGGGTGGGGGGGTTCGAAGATCAGATCTGGGTGGGTGGGGGGGGGGGTTCGAAGATCCTGGGTTGGGGGGGATTCAACGATTTTTATTTTTTTTTTAATAATAGGATCCTAGTCATCAATTAGTTAGTCATTTAGGGACCAAGTCAGCGTCCACGTCACTAATATAAGTCAAACCATCCAACTTAACGGTCAACATCCACCACCTTAACGGTCAAAGTGACTTTTGCACCTATTTTGTAACCACATAGTTACTTTTGCGCCAAAAAAAAGTATTTGCCACTGGACGCTCTTTTGAAAAAAGCATTTGTCTATTTTTGCACCTTAACCCTTTATATTATTGGTGTGGGCCTTATTTTGTTTTAGATCCAAAATTCCATTGGATATTCTGTTAATGCTGGAGGAAAGGCAGTGTTTGATTTCAAAAGATGCATCTTTTACCAACGGGAGTTGATACAAGTGGTAAGCGGCTTGTGTCTTTTAAGTAATGTCTCAAGTTCGAGCCTTATGAATGCAGAAAAGCCCTGTTAGGAGATTAGATCCAGATTAGTGAAGATGAAGTTCTGGATATCAAATGGGCAATAAAAAGAAAAAAAAAAAAAAAGACGCGTCTTTTGATTATTTGGTTCCCCAAAAGAGATCAGTATAACGTGTAAAGAGTTTAAAACTTATAATATTTGGAGGATGGAAAATATTTTTTAAAGCTTAAAGATTGACTGCTTTAAACATAGGTACATGTTTGATAGAAAATGTTGTCAAATATGAAATATTATTGCGTGAAAGATATCACTTGGGAAAGAAATATATTTATTAAGAGATAAAGATCATTGGAGCACATGGAAAGGACATGGTAGGTTAGAAACCATGTGTGGTTTGTACTTGGACATCCCATTTAAGACGCAAAGAAGGATATTTTAGGCACATGGGCTATAAAATACTAGTTCTAATCATTAGTGTAATTGTATAAAATCTAATTAGTAGATCTTAATTAAATTTCCTTACAAAAATTTGTTAAAAGCATTCGTTTGAAGATTTTAGTACTGATGTGAAAATCCTTTAGAGCATCAGCAGTAAGCACTATAAAAACATATTAAGTCTTTAACCAATTCTATTGTTTTTTTTTTTTTCTTTTAGGTGTTTGCTAATAATTTAAGTAAACATTGACTCTATAGCTCTATGTTTTCTTTATCTTACATAAATATTTGTGAATAAATATTTGTGATATTGATTGATGATGATTTTTAAGTCAGTTTCTCTAAATTGCATCAAATTTAAAACGTTGAATATTAAATTTGAGTGTCCATTATTGATCTGAAGGGAATAAATAACATCTCTGATTAATATATTTAATTTCCATGTCCACATTATATGCTTAGAATTACATGCTTCATAGGTGCTTATACCTCTAATTAGAGGTATACTCTAATTAGAGAAAGATGTTTTTGATCTCAAATTAATTAATCTCTCTAACACTAGTATTATGAAAATTAATTAATTTGACTCAGAAAGTAGCATATAATTTTAATCTAAATAAATACAATATATAAAAAAGTAAAATAAAAATTTTAAAAAATATGCTTATACCTGTAATTAGAGGTATAAGCACCTAAGAAGCATGTAATTCTAAGTATGTAATGTGGACTCCTTTTCGTATGGGAAGTCTTTTTGGGATAGGATTGTGGTGATTGACCAAATCATATCATGAATCATGCCACTCCCTTGTATTCCATTATCCTCCTCACAGCGTGATCCATGTGTTCAGGTCATAGAGCGTGTCCCTCATGTTGTGTAGGTCAAGCTTATCAAAAATACGGAAGGCATATCCTCTCATCATCTTTCCTTTTTATTACTCTCTCCAGTCCTAATTATATGACATATTTAACCGATTTTGGAGATATTAAGGATAGAAGTTAAATTAGTTAATTTTACTCATTATCCTAAAATGTCATTATATAAATTTTGTACTTCAATTACCTTATTGATTTCACATAATCTCTCATTTATATCAATTATTTCAGAAAGAAATTAACAAAAAATAGAACGTTGTCCTATAATTAGGACCAAAACAAACTCTCAAATATTTTCTTATAATTAGGACCATCATTTGTGAGCTCATTTGAACTGAACTGTTGATCGAGAATATGAAAGGAAAATCAAAATACTATTGTGATCTTTTAGATTAATTGGACGGATATGATTTAGAGATTATAAGGTATGATAGAAAAATATGATATGAGAAACCCCACCCAAAAATACTTAACCAAAGAGAGAGAGAGAGCTTACCATGAACTCATGAAGTTGCTTATGATGTTTTGTCTTTGAAATTCTTTATTTGAATGATGAGTTTTTAAACTAGAGTCTAATATCTATCACTTCTAAACTCAAAATTTTTTCTTTCTTAAGCTTTTTAGCAGAGTAATTTTGACTACCTTGGGAAACCACAAAGGCAGATAAATTTATTCAATTTCTCTATTTACACAAAGGGAAAGAACTGAACTCATTATAACTGTTGATAACTCAGTAGCTATGGGTCAAAACATCCGAAAGGTGCTCTAAGATGAATAGAGAAGGATAAAACAGTATCACCAGAAGAAAAAATTGGCAATCATTGGTATCAAAATCACACCTTTCAGAAACTCCAGAATGCTCAAGAGATGAGCGAGTCCGCGAAACTGCTTAACACTGACTCTCTAACCTCTTCTAGCTTCCTCTTCATCTCCAATAGCTCCTCCAAATTGTCAGTCCCTTCCACATTTATTGCCTCCACCTGTTCTTTCAAACCCACATCGGTGGAGGCAGAGTCCGAAACAGAGGACTCCGTGACACAGTTGCCGGCGGTTGTCATTGTCATCATTGACGCCGCCCTGGAGCTGTTGAGGAAATAGTTGACAATGGGGTCGAAGGAAGGGGATCCATGGACGTAAGATCTTCCAGCAGGAGAAAAGACCAGCATCGCAATGACGGACCCAGAGATTTTGTGGTATTGTTGAGTCTTCTTGAATAGGCCCTCGCGGCGCTTCGAGAAGCAAACGTACCTTGCTGACCTGTCCTCGATTTTCTTTATCTCCGTGTTACGCTTGCCGGATCCCATAGTGGAGGTGGCGGCAGAGGAAAGCCGAAAATGATTCTTTCGTATCGGGAGTATGGAGGGAAAGAAAAGTAGAAGTTGGCGGTGGCGGAGTGAAGCTTCCTTGCGCGTTAAATAGGAAAGTAGAAATTGGCGGTGGCGGAGTGAAGCTTACTTGCGCGTTAAATAGGAAAGTAGAAATTGGCGGTGGCGGAGTGAAGCTTACTTGCGCGTTAAAAAGGAAAGTAGAAATTAATTTTGAATGAAGTTTCGTAATCATTTAATTAATTTTGATACGACGAGATGATATTTATTTTATTTTTAATAGAAATCTAATGTGATTGCGTGCTCATTTGTTAACTAAAAAAATTAACAAAATAAATGATATGTTAGTATACATTTAATAATTGTTACTATTATAATTAAAAAGCTTAGCACTCAAAATAGTAAACATACCCTTGTGGCCTTGTCCCAAAAGCTGTTCTATGTCCTATATCAGCAGACGAATTTTTCGAACTATATTTATGTCCGATGTTACTTACGCGTGAATATGATCTATATGTTATCCTTCATTCGAGCTAGTAAATTAGACTATTAGAGTAGTTTATTATCTGCATTCTGCAAATTCTAAGCTATGGGCATACGTGCATTGCACGGAAAACCTGAAAATTTCAGCGGCTTTATCTTCTATACAGGTTACCGCATCCTTGAGGAAAGAAGGTTTAGAGTCATCAAATCTCATCCTCGGAATTGATTTCACTAAGAGCAACGAGTGGACTGGTAAGTGGTAAAACACACACACACATGCAGTTAGTTAGTTAGTTAGTTTTTGTGTGTGTGTGTGTGTTTAAATTATGCTGTTCCTTTAAAATGATTTATCTTCCATTGCTCGCCTTTGAAGCCAATGCATCCATGTTTTTATTAAAGGCAAAGTATCATTCAATAATAGAAGCCTGCATGCTATTGGATCAACACCCAACCCCTATGAGAAGGCCATCTCTATTATTGGCAAGACCTTGGCGCCCTTCGATGACGACAATTTAATTCCATGTTTTGGCTTTGGTGATGGTAAGGCAGCCCCAATCCTTAAGGCAGCCCCACGTTATACAAGGAAGTTCCTTTCAGATTTAACTTCTGGCTTAATTATCTTCATTCTACAGCTTCCACCCATGATCAAGAAGTATTTAGCTTTCACAGTGATCATTCATCCTGCCATGGTTTTGAGGAAGTTCTGGCTTGCTACCAAAAAGTAGTTCCGCACTTGAAACTTTCAGGTCATTACAGTCTATCATATATATATATATATATATTTTTATAGTCATCGGCTTGTTCAAATATGATGTGACCCTTGATCTCTTGCTTAAAAATGATGGCTTAAGGATATTTGTTTGCAATTTTTTGTTTTGAAGGGCCAACTTCCTACGGTCCGGTGATTGAGGCAGCAATAGACATAGTCGAGAAAAATCGTGGCCAATTCCATGTGTTGGTTATAGTTGCAGATGGCCAGGTTTACACTTAAGCTGCATCTATATATCTGAGCTGGCACTTGTGTGTGGCAAATCTTATTAACATGTATTTCTTCGATATGAAGGTTACAAGAAGTGTCAACTGTGATGACGGAGAACTTAGTCCCCAAGAACAGAAGACCATCCAAGCCATTGTTGATGCAAGGTAGAAAAAGCTAATTGATAAGTAGTGTCAAAAATCACCTTAGCTTAAAAATTTAACATGCAGCTGCTTGATTAATTAGTGATTTCTATTTTCTACTTGATCATTTCTACTGCCAGCTCATATGCACTATCGATTGTTCTTATTGGAGTTGGTGATGGGCCTTGGGAAGACATGAAAAGGTTTGATGACAAGATACCTGCACGTGATTTCGACAATTTTCAGGTACAGCACAACGATGATCAGAAATTTTGGATAGCATTTCCTTACCCATTTGCATTATTACCATCACCATCACTTGCTTACATAGCATATTTCTTCTTCCATGCAGTTCGTTAATTTCACTGATATTATGTCTAAAAATTCAAGCCCTTCTCAGAAAGAAGCAGCTTTTGCTCTGGCTGCTCTTATGGAGATACCGTTCCAGTATAAAGCAGTCATTGAACTTGGAATACTTGGGTCAGTTGGGTGGGATTCATATACACTACTTAATTTTTTTTACGTGTAGAAAAGCAAAACGAAAGAATAATATGCTTTGACCATATACTGTTGACAGCTTTGTTTGAAGCAATCTTGTTTTCTTTGTGATTACTGTTTGGTTGAATTTGCTGTTTGAGAATTGACTTTTCTTCTTTTTTTCAATGGACAAAAGCCGTGTAACAGGAAGGGCAAAGAAAATAGTTCCGCGACCTCCTCCAGTTCCTTATTCTCGACCTGCACCACCAGCTCGTTTACCGAGCAATGTTGCCTCATCAACAGACGACGAGCGAAATCAGCAGGTATATGTGACTAAAATCAAGAATGCTGTTGTATAATTGCTTTAATTGTCCCTGCCTTGGAATTTAAACTCACTGCTATGAAGATAGGTCAAAACTTAAACATGAGTAACCAATTACTATAAATTATCACTGCTTACTTTGCTGACAAGTTTGAGGCTGTCTTCTAATTTTGGGTATTTATAGGCCTGCCCTATTTGCTTGACAAATGCGAAGGACTTGGCATTTGGATGCGGACACTTGGTGAACTTCATTGAATTCAGGGTCACCTTTCTTGTCTTTTCTGTTTACTTTTAAGCCTTTTAACAATCTTTCTAAATGCAGACTTGCAGAGATTGTGGATCCAGGTTAACCAACTGTCCCATTTGTCGAGAGCGGATCACAACTCGGCTCAGGGTGTTCACTGGGTGATTGAGTAAGGGAAAGGGAACTTTTACTGAAACCTAGAGCTTTATATTCTTTCTTCCATAGCTTGACTGGTTAATTGAAATGTGCATCTTATGGTGAACAGCTAAAAAAGGCCATGTCTTTCCATAAAAACTACCTGGAAGAAGATTATGTACATTAACTAAAGCCAAAAAGTATTGTTGCTTCCGTGATGGGTGAAGAATGGACCTGTATTTGCATGAGATTGCTGTTAACAAGAGTGACATGAATTTGTGGAAGATTTTATTTGCCTCATGTTATGAATGTGTTTGAAGTTGTTCAGAGCAATCGTTTGTTGTACATACAGTACAGTTTTTCTTGTTTGATGCCATTATGGTTTGAATTATTTGGTTACATTGATGGAAAGATAATTCCTTTTCATCAATTGTGTGTAATGACTTCAATGGCTTGTAATGCTTTTCTTTTTTGCGCATTATTTTTTTAAAAAAGTGGATATGGAAGATATTTTCATTCTGAAAATTGCCTTTTACATGATCTCTTCTGAAGTGTAAAATGCTTTGTTTTGTGGATCAAACGATTTTTAAAAATTTATAATTTGACATCCTACGAAAGGAAAATATAATCCAGAAGTTTGCCAAAGAAGAGAAGGCTTCTTATCCAAAAGACCTCTAAAAATAATTGACTCATACAACATCAGTAACCATAAAACCTTATCCGACTGTGTAGGATCAACTATATGAACTACACAGAGTCATTGTGTTATATCAAAATCCAAATTTTTTGATAGATTATTAATTACCACTTCCAATCCTAACAACACCCCGTTGATTTTTTTTAGGAAAGATTAAAAAAAGTTAATTAAATCACTTTAAAACATTTATATTTCTTATTTTTTCTCTAAACCTACGTGCCAGCTTAGGATAACGGTAGTAGAAGTGACTTATTCTCAATTTAACTTTTATAAAAGTAAGATAGGATAAAAGTCATATTGTAAATGCAATTTGTATTTGGAATGACGGTGGAAGAATGGACTTTTTTGTCGATAAAAGCTAGAAGCTGCAATTTTTTTTTGGCTGTCCACCTAGCATGGGCGGACCCACGTTGTGAGTAGGGTTGTAGGGGGAGCAAGTGCCCCCCCTTGAATTTGAGTTTTTTTTTTTAAATAATAATAATAATAACACATGTTTGAATGATTGCGCACCCTTAATACATCAAAACTACACTTCGTAATCAGATTGAGGATGAATGGTTGAATGATTGTTTAGTGCCTTATATTGAAAAAGATGTATTTGATAGCATTGATAATAAGACAATTATGATGGAATTCCAAAAAATAAGGCCTAGAAGAATGACATTGTAATTATTTTTATTGTAATATACTTTTGCTATTAAAATATATGTACTTGAACTTATTGAGTGTCCACCCTTCATTGTAATTTATGTAACTGCATTTCTAACCGCACTTAGCCTTGCTTTTCTAAATGACAGATTTGTAAAATAATTGCATCTCTTATTACATCATCAGTATTCACTTGATTTCACGTATATTTTTTTATATTCTTTTGTTTTCTTGTTTATATTCTTTTGTTTTTTTAATACATTTAAAACTTTCCATAAAAAAATAAAAATAAAAATAAAAATCGGGGGCGCTGCTCTCGAACCCCCGAATCCCCCCACTACTAGTGCCCCCTTAAGTATTTTTTGGATCCGCCCCTGCCACCTGGTTCACCGGAACCTTCGGTTTAGACTAATCCGGATTCGCCTTGAGTTAGACCCACGTCATGGGAAAAGAGCTCCCAACACCATTTTTTCTATTGTCACGTCTCGAATCGAGGACATTGTTAAGAGAGAAAAAGTCATTTTCCACTTGCTCTTAACGAATGTTGGTCAGAAGCTACAATTTGTGGCTTCTATTAGAAGTAACTTTTTTACCATAAGCCCATTACAAACATAAGTCATGTCAAACACTTACAAATCTGTTTAACTTATAAACTGATACATAATTTAATCATATACAAATATGATTAAATATCTTATTTAGCTTCTTTAATTTCTCTGAAAAAAGTCAACTGAGTCTTATATTTAGGATCGGAGCTACGTAGTAAAAGATTGACTTTTATAATTTATTAAAATTGATCCAGAGAGGCCAATTAGATTATTCGTCATGCTCATCTTATGGAACATGATTATATGAATACTTTGCCTTCAGAATGTAGTAATTTTTACTTATGGATATATATAGCATTACGTTCTTAATAAATTTTAATTCATAGCTTTTGGATCCTCTTATTTTTAAGCTAAAAACTACTTTTAAGTTAAAGTTTAAAAAAAAATCTTTTTAAAAAAAACTAAAAGTTGTTTGACAAAAATGTTATCGTAAGCACTTTTTCTAATAAAAATTATCATAAAAGGTATATTATAATAGGGTGGTGGTAGCGGCGGCAGAGGTGGTGGTTGTGGCGGCGGAGGTGGCGGCGGCGGCGGTGGCGGAGGTGGCGGCGGTGGCAATAGTGTTCGATCGAGAGATTACGGGTTCTCTCTCTCTCTCTTTTTTTTTAAAGAGCTTAAAAATAAGCTCCTCATAGGAGCTTATTTTTAAACTCTTTTTTCTTCATTATAAAATAAGCTCTTATAATTATAAGAGCTTATGTAAAATCCTGTTTGGCCTAACTTATACTTATAAGGGGAAGATAAGCTAAAAATAAGCTAGGCCAATCAGGCACGGACCCTTAATTTCTTTTCTTTTTTACGCGATGAACGGTTCTAAAGTCCTAAATACTTAATTAAATAAAAATACGAGTAGTAACATAAATATAGATTGTCTAAACAAAATATTAAAATTGAAATTGAAAAATGCTGCGGGATGAATTGAAAAGAACTTCGAGTATATCATGGATTAATAAAATGAACCATCATATCATATCGTATGAAATGAGGACATGCATGTATGAAAAATATATAATTAGTTAAATTTAATATATAAAACTTTATCTTATGAAAATCATATCTTAACTTCAAAATCATGTGATTGTTTAAAATAATAATGCAAATCATATAAAAATGTGGCAGAGTTATCACCTACCTTATAAGTGTTTTGTGGTTGTTATTATTATTATTATTATTTTAAGTGTATGCGACTTCCTCCTGTCCTAATTATAGGAGCAAATTACTAGAATTTGGGGAGATTAAGGAATGAAGTTAAATTAGTTAATTATATTATATGTATTTTCCAAAAATACACCTCTAAAAATTAAAAATTACATAAGGCAAAATTAGTATTAAGGAAACCTAACAGGGGATGAGTTATAAACATACATGGAGACATGCATGGGAATGTGTGAGGTGGCAGTGGCCCTCTCCTCTCTCCTGCTTTTGTAAAACATTTATCAGATGAATCGATATCCCTCGGTGTAAAAACAGAAAAGGATAATAGGAAATTAATTTATTAAGGAATGCAGATGATGATGAAACTACTCGTTGGTTTATTTTGGAAGTATTAGTAGGGGTGACATGGGAAAAATATGACAAAAATTGCTCAAAATTATTTTATATTAAAAAATATAATTTAGATGTATATGACATTAATGAGTTGCAAACATTATTTACTTTATAAAATATATAGGTGTATTATTAAATTATTATTGAGAAAGTATAAATAGGGGTATTATAGGAAAAAAATGACAAAAGTTAAAACTTGCTCTTATAATTAGGACCAAAACCAACTCTAAAATTTACTTCTATAATTAGGACTGGAGGGAGTATAAGGACGCGTGAAAAAAAAAAAAAAAAAAAAAAAAAAAAAAAAAAAAAAAAAAAAAAAAAAAAAAAAAAAAAAAAAAAAAAAAAAAAAAAAAAAAAAAAAAAAAAAAAAAAAAAAAAAAAAAAAAAAAAAAAAAAAAAAAAAAAAAAAAAAAAAAAAAAACAAAAAAAAAAAAAAAAAAAAAAAAAAAAAAAAAAAAAAAAAAAAAAAAAAAAAAAAAAAAAAAAAAAAAAAAAAAAAAAAAAAAAAAAAAAAAAAAAAAAAAAAAAAAATAAAAAAAAAAAACAAAAAACAAAAAACAAAAAAAAAAAAAAAAAAAAAAAAAAAAAAAAAAAAAAAAAAAAAAAAAAAAAAAACAACAAAAAAAAAAAAAAAAAAAAAAAAAAAAAAAAAAAAAAAAAAAAAAAAAAAAAAAAAAAAAAAAAAAAAAAAAAAAAAAAAAAAACAAAAAACCCCCCACACCCCCCCACACCACCAACCCCCCCCAAAAAACCCCAACCCAAAACACAAAAAAAAAAAAAAAAAAAAAAAAAAAAAAAAAAAAAAAAAAAATAAAAAAAAAAAAAACAAAAACCAAAAAAAAACACCCCCCCACACACCCCCCACACTCCCCCCCCCCCAACCCACCAAAAAAAAAAAAAAAAAAAAAAAAAAAACAAAAAAAAAAAAAAAAAAAAAAAATATGTATCCTAACTCTTGGGCTAAATATCTAAAAAGCTTATCCAACTCTTTAAAAAAAAAAAGAGAGTCACATATTTATCTATTTAGAGACGAGCATTACTTGATAGTTTTTTATGGGGAAAACCGTTAATTTTGTTATGTTCTTTTTGTTAATTTTTTTTTTATCTATTCAGTATTCTGAACTTCACCCTGATTAATCCAGATCCGAACCGCGTCGCACATCTAGTTATGGTGGGAGAGTCTCCCAACGAGACTTTTTTACATTCACAAAGATTAAATTCGAGACCTTACTTAAGCGACACAAATCACTTACCATTAGTCATATCAATTCTTTTACTAAATATAGTTTCTGAAGTTACCACAAAAGATAACCTAAAGCACGTTTGATTTCATGAGAAATCATGAAAATTTGAAACACATTCTCCTTAAAGAAAATATGTGAAAGGTCCTTATTTTTAGTAAGGAAAACTTGATATGTTTTTATATAGTATTCTGCATGATTTTACACACAAAAAATATTGATATTATGATTCAGGTCATTTTGATTAATAAATTTTTTTACCGATTTTTTTCTATCGGTTGTACACTTGTACGTTCATAATTATTGACACTCAATTATTCTCTCCGGTCCTAAACATAAGATAAATCTATTTTTTTAGAGAGATTAAGAAAACTAATTAAATTACTTTAGGGTATTTATATTTATATTTTTTCTCTAAACTAATTAGTTTGACTAATAAACTGATATATAATAAACTAAGAATTCACAACATATGATATGATTAAGTAATTTATTTAGTTTACTTAATCTTTCATAAAAAAATCAACTCTATCTTATATTTAAGACCGGAGATAGTATTTTTTTTCCCATCTTATTTCACCATTCTAAGCAATACAAAATTACTTTGATACTCCCTCCGGTTCTAATTATAAGAGCAAATTACCAGAATTTGGGGAGATTAAGGAAGGAAGTTAAATTAGTTAATTATGTGTATTTTCCAAAAATACCCCTCTGAAAATTAAAAAAGAGATTAGAGCAATTGTTAGCCGTGCACAGTGGAGTATTGGGATTGCGATTTCTGGTAAGTACGAAAATTAACATTCAACATTAAATCAAAAAGTCTTGCGATTGCGTTTCAATGGGTGCATGCATGAATTTTTTTTTTTCTATCAAGAGGGTATCTATTTAATTGGGCATAACAAATGCAAGTTTATTTTAAAGGAATATTAAAATTATTTTATTTAAAAATAAAAAATAAGGTTGAATCTCTCACTTGATAGAATATAAACGTGTTGTAAATTAATTATTGTGGAAGAAGTATTTGTAGAGGTGATATGGGAAAAATATGACAAAAATTGCTCAAAATTATTTTATATAAAAAAATATAATTTAGGTGTATAGGACATTAATGAGTTGCAAACATTATTTACTTTATAAAATATATATGTGTATTATTAAATTATTATTGAGAAAGTATAAATAGAGGTATTATAGAAAAAAATGACAAAAGTTAAAACTTGATCTTATAATTAGGACCAAAACCAACTCAAAAATTTACTCCTATAATTAAGACCGGATGGAGTATTAAATTACAGAAACTACTAAAACTATTATTACCTTATTTTAAAATTTCTAATGTTCTGATGTTGATTTCACCTCTTTCATTTCCCTCCCACCAATTCTTTTGCCACCGAATGTGACATTATGGTTTCTCAAGTCAATATTTATTAATTTTCAGTTCACACGGACCCTAGATCAAATCGATGTGTCCATACAATTTTTTTTTTTTATTTTCTGAGTTTTTGAAACTTTGAATATTAAATTGAGTCAATCAATCCTACCTTAATCAATCAAAGTCCAAATCACAATTAGTCAATGAGACCACAAGGAAAAAAAAAAAAGTTAAGATAACGAAGCATGATAATGCTTCCAATCTATAGAATAATCCAGGTTAATTAAAAAAAGACTATAGAATAATCGTTCGCTTTATTTATATTTATCAATATTATTTATTTTATTTTAGTTTATTTCTCATTTCAAACTAGCTATTTATATATTTTATATATTTCTCATCATTCTCCAAAAATGAGTTTACTTTCACAAGTTGGTCTTCTATTTATTATATATTTCTTTTGAACTAACCTCCTCTCTCATCTGTTTCTTTGTGTTGATGAACTATTGGTGGATATATGGAAATATTAATGTAGACTATGAATAGTTTTATATTTGAAAATGATTGAAGTTACATGCATTTATTAGTTTATGTTTAGGGAAAATTACAAATAAAAACCAAAATATCAAATTATTTACAAATTTGGATATTAAATTTCTGAAATTATTTTGTATGATTAAGGTCTATCTCAAATTAAAAAGTATAAGGGTCAAGGTACGATTTGGCCAATAAACTATTGGCTTAGGAGCGTCCAACACAATTAACTATTAAGTGGACCAAACATACCAACAAACTTTTAAAAAGGTGCAGTCAGCACAAAAAAAGTTTTACTCAGGAGCGCCCAGCACAACGCTGTTAGACAAAAAGTTAACGTCCGTTATCTAAGGTGCAGATTGGCCAACGAACTTTTAGCCCAGGAGCGCCCAGCATAAAAAAGTTTTACTCACGAGCGCCTAGCACAAAATTCTAAATTTTACTAAATTAAATAATTTTTTTCCTCAATTGTCATTATTCAAAACTACTTGTATAGATATTTATGGACAAGAATTACTCATTCTTCAATTTTTTCAAAATTATAATTTGCTAAAATAAACAAAAGTTTTAATTAAAAATATAATTATATGATTTAAATAAAACTCAAGGTGTTTTATAGTTTATTATATATGTTAAAAAAAATTGATTTATTTTTATTTTAGAATAAATTTATGTGAGTTAAAAATTCATTTAATGTTAACAAAATTTTCGTAGGCCAAATTGCTCCTTAACCTATTATTAAATTGTCCTTCATCAAGCCTTTTAAGTTATCTTTTTTTCCCCAACAAGTCTCATATTCATATAATCAATAGATTATTTAATTAACAAATATATCATCAAGTTGCCGGATTTATATTATTAAGTATCAATGTTGATATTCATTAAGCTCTTTTTATAAAAATAAAAATTAAACTCATTTCATTTCATTCAGGATATAATAGATTTTTTATATTTTTTAAATTTTATTAACATTAAATGAATTTTTTAACTCACATAAATTTCTTCTAAAATAAAAATAAATCATTTTTTTAACATATATAATAAACTATAAAACATCTTGAGTTTTATTTAAATCATATAATTATATTTTTAATTAAAAATTTTGTTTATTTTAGCAAATTATAATTTTGACAAAATTGAAGAATGAGTAATTTTTGTCCATAGATATCTATACAAGTAGTTTTGAATAACAACAATTGAGAAAAAAATTATTTAATTTAGTAAAATTTAGAATTTTGTGCTGGGTACTCCTGAGTAAAACTTTTTTATGTTGGGCGCTCATGGGGTAAAAGTTTGTTGGCCAATCTGCACCTTAGATAACGGACGTTAACTTTTTCTAACGGCGTTGTGCTAACTGCACCTTTTTAAAAGTTTGTTGGTATTTTTGGTACACTTAATAGTTAATTGTTTTGGACGCTCCTGAGCCAATAGTTTATTGGCCAAATCACACCTTAACCCAAAGTATAATGACTGAAATGCTTATGAGATAAATAATTTACCTCATATGTAATAGTTACATACTGAAAATTTAATAGTAAGAAGGAGAACTTAATATATGGGAATACACACTAAACTAAACTATACAAAGAGGTTTTAATTTTTAATTTTATTTTTTTCCAGAATTTTATTTGAATTTTTAATCATTAAATTTCAAAATATATGCAAATATCCTCCAGGAGAATATTCGCACAAATTTTACAAAAGCCAACAAAATTTGGGCAAACTAAGCTGTATGGATACTTTGCATGAAGCGTAAAATGAGTTGGATTGTTTATAATTTCATAAGATATAAATATATAAATTTTGAAAATAAACACAAAGTGAAAATATACATAAAATAATGTTAAAGTAAGAGGAAAATTAATTAATATTTTTTAAATTTTATTCAAATCACATACACACCTCAATTTAAAATAGGGTTAATGTGCAATTAGCACCTGCATCCAACACTTTAAAGTATTTTTTAGGTGTATCCATAACCTTAAAGTATTTTTTTATGCAATTTTTCAGTAAAAATTCAGATGATTTAAGGAGCTGGATACACTTGAAAAATTATTTCAGGGTGTTGGATGCACCTAAAAAATAGTTTGTGATACTGGACGTATTTGAAAAAAAAAAAAATACTTCAAGGCATTTAATGCACCATAAAAAATACTTCAGGGTGTTTGGTGTGTCACAAAATACTTTAGAACAGTGGATGCACTGGAAAAAAATACTTCAGAATACTGAATACACACCTTAACACTTTAAAATATACTCAAAATTTCTCAGAAATAAAAGAAACTTATATTTTTATAATGGTAACGACATGAAAAAAAAAATCCTTAAAACTTTGACATAGAAAAGAAAAAAAAAATAAAAAAAAATAAAAAATATATATATATATATATATATATATATATATATATATATATATATATATATATATATATATATATATATATATGGGGTTATCACTTGACATAAGGTTATGTTAAGTCACTCCAAAACTACGTCGTTTTGGGATTAGAGGAATTAATGAACTCCCAAAACGACGTAGTTTTGGGTCGGGGGAATTAATGAAAGATCTTTTAGTAAAACTCATATAATAAATACTAAAACAAAAATACAAAAACACCTTCATTAATTTTTTTAACTCCAAAAACGACATAGTTTTGGGCTCACTTGACATAATCTTATGTCAAGTGACATGACAAACGATAAACTATATATATATATATTTTCTTGATATAACGTAACTATGAAAAAGCAGTGGTATGATTTGTCAAGAAACCAGTCGACATGGCCCATGGGCAGGTGACAAGTGGGAACATATAAATATAATCAAATACTACTTGTAATAATGGCTAAAAAAAAGTAATCAAAATACTAGTTTTAAATTAGAATATATGAGAAGTAGTAGTTGTGGAATTTCCTAGTTTGTTCAAAGCAGGATCATTATCACATAACTCAAATTTTATAATCAACCTCCCTCAATCTTTTAATTTATTTAAGGATTCATTGTAAAATTTCAAAAGTGGGTTAAGTTATGTGTTCATGGACCAAATTTGAGGGAGATTATGTATAATTTAATTTAGCCGTTAGAGTCATAATATATTAATTAATCATATACCTACTTGCTTGTATATTACTTTATATATATACAATTTCTTGACTTGTTCTAAACTATGTTCCTTCCACGTAATTGTAATTTTTGTTTTCGCTTCGATCGATTCAAAGCATCGCCGATTTTAGAAATAACCCAGAAAAATCACGGAATCTAATAAGAACGAACGATAGCTCTTTAATTTTTTTTTTCCTTTTTTATATATATATATTCCACCAAATACCAAACAAACTCAAGCGGGGCTCAATAATAAATAATAATCCTTGAAGCTCTCTATTTCTTGCTCTTCTCTTAGCTTCTTCCTGAAATCACAGAGAGATTCTGATCGGATTAACCTAGCTAGATGCTTCTGGTTTATGTGATTTTGCAGAACTGGTTTCTTGGGGTGTTTGGTATTACAGAAAATAACAGATTGTTCTCGTCCACCTTCTCAGATTGTAGCAGCAATAATGATAAGCCATGGCTATTTTTATTCACTTTCCTGGTGATTCTAGGCTTTGGCTTGTGGTTTCTGTACTTGTCAGAAACTAAACAACCTAATGACACTACTTCAAACTATGGCAACAACGACTATCATCAGAGGTTGATTGATGATCTCTTAGAAGGGGAGGAGGAGAAGGAGGAGGAACACAGTGATCAAATAGGTCTCGGTTTTATCTCCATCAACGAGCAGCCGGCTGCCGGCGAATGGACAGCTAACAATGGTGGTGGTCAGAGCGACGGTGCTTGTTGTGCCTTCTGCGGCGGTTTGAGCACAATGAGGTGTTCAAGGTGCAAGACTGCAAGATATTGGCGAGTAGTCTCCAAAACTGATATAACTGTGCTTAAATTATATATATATATATATTGTTTAGTTACTTCTTTAAAATTGTGTTTAAAATGTTTGAGAAAATTTTCATTTAATATTTTACATATGCGATTTATTTTTTTATTACGAATAATTATTATATGATTTTTCTATATTAAATTTTAGTAAAAAATAATTAACTGCATTATTAATTGTTCAAAATCATAAATTTATTTCACTTGCATATTCAATACTGCTCAATATATATTCAAAAGTCAAGTTGAGATTTAAAAGGAAGGTTTAATTGTCTTAACATTTTTTTTTTCCAATTTATAAGATTTGAAATAAAACTTTATTTAAACTTTAAAGAAATTAAAATCAAATTCGTCTCATATATATATGATTAAGGCTTAATGATGTTTTGTTGAAATGATGTTTGTGTGTGGGGTTATCAGCTCAGAGAGTTGCCAAATTCAGCACTGGAGATTTGTTCATAAAAATGAATGTAGAGAGACAAAAACTTTGGTCCAACAAAGACTTCCAAATTCTCAAGATGAAGCCTCAAGAATTGTTCACAAGTCTAAGAAGGTAACCTTAATTAGCTTGATTAGTTATATATATATATAGTGGCAATTAACTTGACAGCTGCCTAATTGGCTCATTACTTTACTAATTAAGCTTGCTTCATTCAGTCATTTACAAGTTGAGTTTATAATAAGCATAATAACCTGCACTCCTTGTGTTTAAGAAATGGAAGAAGAAATAACCAGAGATTAAAAAATAATCAGTAAGGAAAAAAATAAATTAAACCAATAGTGGTTAGTTATAGTACATTTTTTCACTTATTTATTTTTTTGTCTTTTTGCGCGTATTATAATCATGGGATAAATATCTTTTTTTTCATGAAAGTTTAGTCTAAAGAGCATTGGTCACCAATAATTTTATTTGTTGGTCTTATTTTTGCCTCGAAAATTAACAAAACAGAGTAATTTTGCCCCAAATTTTTTTTAAGAGCAATTGTGCCCATGAAAGTTTACAAATTGGAGAATAATTTAATGGTTAAGATTAACGGAAGGACGAGATTGCTATGTTTTTAAACTTTTGAGGCAATTTTGATTAAAAAAAACTTTCAAACGACTAACGCTTCTTAGGCTAAACTTCCATGACAAAAATGATATTTATCCCTTATAATCATCATTAAGCATTACAAATCACATCAAAACTATGAGTACTGTAGAATAAGCTCTTACTTGCCCATATTTATAGAGTTTTAATTTTTCAGATCATGAAGCTTCAGAAATATTTGAACCTATGTTTATGTTCATGACGAAAGGCACAACCTATTCATCAAATAATATACTTCATAATAAAAACAACTTCATATATTTCCCCTTCCAATTATAAATGTTGTAAGAACTAAGAGTTCACTTTGATCTTAAATGTGAGATCACACTTAACTTTGTCTTGTAAATCTATATTTTTTATTTAAATTATTCCTATTAATTACACATATTAAAATGTTTTAATCAAAACGGTTAAATAAAAAAACCAGGGCACAGCTGGCAAAACAAAAAAACCTACGGCAATAATTTATGAATAACTAATTTAACTGAATTTAAGCCGCTTCCCTCATACTAATACTGTACAGAGAAGGCCAAGCGGTTTCTAATTGTATGAGCCATTGCGTAGGAAGGGTATAATGAATTGGCGGTTGTGGAGTGGAATCCAGAAGTTGGGGACACACACAATGCTCACAACTCAACAAGGAAACCTGCTGAAGCGTCCGGTGTGGCTCCCTGCAATATTTTCAGTTGTGCTGTGTGTGGCGGCTCAGCCACCACGACATGCTCGCGATGTAAAGCCGTCGGATATTGGCAAGTCTTGCAACTTCTTTTTCTTCTTCGCTTATTTCGTTGTTACCACAGATTTATTTTGAGTGGCATCTAATTCTTGTAGTTGTTATTTTCTTTCTCAGCTCGGCGAAATGCTTAATTGAACACTGGGGATGGCATAAAACTGAATGTACTCCGGAGGATGTGGATTCCGCTCAAACCGAAAGACCACCTCCAGGAAACGTAGGTTTTTATTGTTTGGTGATGGGAAACTGGGGAATGGTTATGAACAAACTAAATTTATTGTCTGTTGAAGTCACTGATTCATAGCATCAGTTCCAAAACCGAATTGCATGCCCTTAAAAGCAATCACACTAACAAAATCTGAAGTGTTCATGTACTGTCTAAAGTGTCAAGTAAATTCAAATGAGCGTCTATCATGTGTTGGGCATGAACATAGGAACTTTTTCTTAGGTTTTCGTGTTTCGTAGTGTATACTTCTCAATGAGATTTTGGGAATCTCTGGATCTAAATGTTTGGATTTTTCCCCCCTTCACAGGTTGGGTTGCTCAAGAATTCTTGTGAAGAGGATAATGATCATTCATCTCATCCCCTTGCTTTAGGATTCTATCCAGGTGTCTACCAAATTATACAAAAAAAAAAAAAAATTGATTGGGAGTGTTGTCCAAAATAACTTGTTGCATTGGATTGGAAATTCCACTTCTTCGTTAATCGTTAGTCTTCTCCTTTGTCTTTGTTTGTCTATTGCAGAAGGAACCGCCAACAGCAAGCCTCTGATTAGAGGCTCTCAGGTATGCTGGATATATGGTTGTGTATGGGAAAAAGGGAGAAGGGCGTGTCGGTTATTAGAGGAAAGAATTAATTATGAACTTATGATGTAATAATGAAGGAACCTACCAAGAGAGCACAGGATCAAACTGTGGATGGGGTGAGATGTCATAAGGATGAAAAAGCAAAGTTCAGGTGAAGTTTCCATTGGCGGTTCTTGATTTCTTGTTTGATTTGCTTGAATAAAAAAATTTAATTTATTGTTCTCTTAATTCTTATGTTTTTTTTAGGAATGAGATTATACTTCTTAAAGCAGAGCTTGACAAATGGACAAAACGAGCAAATATTGCTAAAGAAAAATATCAGAACTTCAAGGCAGAATCTGAAAATCAGGTGACAAGTCTGAAATCTGAGAGTGCTGGTGCAGTTTAATCATTTCAGGACAATACTTACTCTATTCTTTCATTTTTACAGTTGCTTGTCTTGAGAAATGAAAATAAACGGATATCGAATTCTGAGATGCAAGCTCAAAATGCAGTTCATAATTTATCTCAGAGGCTGCAAGACTTGCAGGTTTTTATTGTGAATAATCCAATTTCCTATTGTTCACATTTTTTAGATATACTTGTCTTGAACTGTTTAACTAAGTCTAATACCATACAGATTGCAGCCCAAGCAAGTTTTGAGAAAAAAAGGCAGGAAGAATATGTACAAAAATTGGAGGTCTGTTACCTTAAGTGCCTTATCAGTATTTTCCATTGACAGATAGGAAGGAGAATCTTCATATGCATTTCTATTGTTTTTTTGTTTGTGAATCTTTCTAATGTTTTTGACTTTGTTTATTCATTGGAAATTGTTATTTAACAGAGTAAATGTGTTGGGTTGAAGAGAGAATTGCAAAAAGAGTGGGAACACGTCCAAGAGCTTAGTGCAGAGAAAGATGAGAGATGTAAGGCTGCTCAAATTGCCATGAGGGAAGTTGAAGAGAAAGAAAAAGAGCTCCAGTTAGAGCGGGAACGTGTCCAACTGCTGAAGGACGATTTTCGTAGAGATCTTGCGGCTGCTGAATCTAGAGCATTGATAGCTGAGGTATTTGTTGGTGCCTCTTTCAAGAAGATGCCTTATTCCAGTTGAGCTTTCCTAATGATGCATAGTTCTTTCTCTTGGTTTTCCCCTCAGGCAAAGCTCCTTGATCTTGACAGGAAAAATAGGTCGAGAAATGATAAGGTGCATATCCTTTCTTCTTGCGTGTTGGTGTCTCTAGCAAGTTTATAAAGTGTACTCATGGGATAAAAATATCAATCTCACAAGGAGTAGTTGCATAATTCCTTAATATTGGCCCATATAACAAGTTAACCTCAAAATAATATGAATTGGTGGAAATTTTAAATCTATAATGGTTAAAATCACTTGGTAAGTCCCACAAAATGGTAGGAAAAGGTATATAAAACAAGGACTGCTTTATTAGAAAACTTTACGTTCCTGACTTCTTCCTTCCATTCAGGTTGCTGTCTGGACAGACAGTTTGGGCCGACCTGCCATGGTAAGTTTCCCAATATTTTGGTATGGATGAAGTAATTTTTTTCCTTCAAGTTAGATCTTGTTTCTGATTACAGGATTTCTAAAAGTGGGAACATAAATTCTGTTCTTGGAAGTGTCAACCTTGGCTTTTACTTGAACTTTATGTTAAACCTGAAACCATTTCCTGTTGAATGTAGGCATGCGCCATCTGCCTGACAAATGAAAAGGATTTGGCCTTTGGTTGTGGGCACATGGTGAGTTTTTCCAAACAGATCAACATCTCTCTCTCTATCTTATATTTTCCTTCACATGTTTGTGATAATTCTCAAGTGGTTATATTGCAGACCTGCAGAGATTGTGGATCACAATTGACAAAGTGTCCCATATGCCGAGAACAGATCACAAGCTGTGTCAGGCTGTATCCTGGGTGATCATACTTGGGTATCATGTACATATTCCTATGTGCCATATCATCTTATCTTGTGTCTATGTTGATGCTACATAACAATGCTCCTTGCTGCTGCTTCATGTACATTCCTTTCAACGTTCCCCATCGTTTCTTTCTCACGCAATAGCATGTTCACCAAGGCAACAACGCAGCAGAAGCTACTTCAAAGCAGGGAAGAACCCATTTTTCAATAAAACTCGTCTCAAACCTTTAACATGTCCACTTGTATATTTATCCCTGATTTGGTGTATTCATTTTTTGTATGCCAAATCTACTACATTAGAATCTCTAGTGCATGACCTATGCGTTTTATTCATAGGTGTTAACAGTTTGAAGTTTTAGCGTCTTGGCTGTCTTGGTTACTTAGAAGAGTTTTGTATTTTTCCGTTTTCTTTGGCCATAGGAACGGTAATGTATCATGTATGAAACTACCAGAGCCAATGTCAACTTGGCTAAATGACTAAGAGATCATCTTGTCTATATTAAATTCAAACCTGTTTTGACTTCTTCCCTTCTAAACTCTCCAATTATGAAAAAAAAAATTATAGACATTTTGCCAACATCTTCTAACTTGTTTACATGTTTATTTATCCTTGACTTGATGCATATCTTCTGCAAAGTAGACCCATATAAGAATTTTCTCTTTTCTGTTCGTGCTTTTTACCTGACTGTGTCATATACTAACAGAATATCGTCAACTGTCCACCTGGGAAATCTAGGAAATAGTAGTGATAACCAGCTGAGTCTATTGGTCCATGTTTTCTGATTGTTGCAGCAGAAGATGACACAGGATCACCATTTTGGGTTATTTGAGTAATCTGAGTTGCAGCATTAACTATTTCACTTACTAATGTTGCCAATAAAGGCTATAGCAGTTTACATTTTTTAATTGCATGTCATTAGGAAGGGAAAAACACGACTCGAGGGCTCAAATATTGCTAAAAAGTTATAATAGACAAGTGTTCATATATGCTTGCTGGTTTTTACTAGGTCTAGGTCCACTTAGGTTTTCTTTATTGTGATTAATTAAGTAGTTAATTTAACATGTTTTTTGATAGGAACCAGCACAATAAACTGGAAATATTAATATATATCAGCTTAACTCAGCTGCCAAAACACCGGTTACACAATCTGATGAGTAAAAACTACTCCCTCAGCCAAAAGAGTTCCAGGACTGATACAGGTCCTGTTGCCCTCTCCTAATACACTCTCATACACAAATCAGCATCCTCCTACCATCTCTCCCCACGGCTAATATAGTCAAAAGGCAATCTGCACAGTATCCAAAAAGTGTGCTGAATGCTACAGTGCTATATAACTAAAACCACCCTATGTAGCAGCTATGTGTCCCACTATTACACCAAAATAGTGAAGTCAACCCTGCAACATTAGAAAGCATCCTTCCCTTTACGTTGTGTCTTCCTAGGTTTTCAAATGGGGTTCTCACATTACCCTCCCCTTGAAGTTTCACCTTGTCCTCAAGGTGAAAACTGAAAATGAAAACTAGTGATATCCCTTCAATAAGTGCTTGCTTAAGGATCTTTTGAGAATCAAGGTGACTAAGTCTCATTATTTCAAAATAGACAACAATGGCAGTGTGTATGTTCATTCCATTCCTTCCACCATAGAGAATTGTGGCTGTCAATGCTCCATTAACGGTGAAATCAAGTAAGCTTGCCATGTGAACGTTGGATGTTCTATGCATATCAGTGATTGTTGATTTCTTGAAATATTTAGCATTTGCATTGACCTCCAATTCCCATCTTGCTGTAGTCAAACCAAGCAAATTCTCTTCTTTGTTGAGAATCACATGAAGTATGTATGTTGCAACTATCAAATCTGGGGTTGTAATTTCGATGGTGGCTTCAGCATCAAAACCTCTGTTTTGCTCCTTAGGAGAGGAAAAATAGCCTATCTTGAACTTAAAGTACACTTTCTCCCCTTCATCTTGCATCATAAGAGAAAGAAATAATAATTTCTTTGAGGTTCTTTTCATGCTCTCTCTTACAACCTTATGCGGATTCTCATTATCTTCTAAAATGCATGTTGGACCACCCTTCAATATATAATAAATAACACCATCTGTTCCCCCATAATCCTTTGAGTGCAACTTTGATAATACTAAAGTACGAGGGTAGGTGTTGATAGAATCTAGAGGCCTAGTAAGGACTCGGAATCCCAATACTCCGGTGCATCAAAGAGGTTTGTAAAATAGTAATAAAATACACTAACATACCTCTTCTCTTTGCAATGACAATTCCATATGACATCTCCTCAAAGATTTCTCGGATTGACAAAACTCTCATTTGCTGCAGAATTGCCTCTTTTAAGGCACTCGAAAAACTCTATTGACCTTTCGCACTCATTCTTGGTGTCTTTTATGGTTGGCTTGCTCGATGCTACCAAAGAAGGGTGATGCATCTGTCCTCTCTTGTCTTCTCATTTCAGCAATCAAAAGCCAAGAAAACTTTCCTAGATGACACAAAACTATAGAAAAACTCAAACTAGGTTCCCAACGTACAACTCTAATTCCCCTCCATTGTATTTCTTCAAGAGTGGTAGTGATCCACAAAATTTCTCCATGCAAATCGAAACGTATGAATGGAGAACCAATTCTTGCACAAACCTTTGAAACCAGAACCCAACCCTTAAAGAGAGCAACCTTGAACTCATTGCTTCTGGTGGTGTCGTCATTGAAGGAGTAAGGAAGTGTCGCAAGCTTGTTGATCATCTTTGTCTTTAATGTCGTCACATATATTTTCTTCAGGTTGTCGCCGCAAACGCAGCAGAGGAAAACGACGTTGTGTCCTTGTACGATTTTGTCTTTGTCGAGCCTTCGGAAGTCGTGATCGCAGAAGCGACGACCTTGCCGCCTTCATCCGGATGTCTCACTTGTTGGTGGTAAGTAGAGTTGGGCCAAAAATACTTGGGCCCACTCGATTGTTGGGTTACATTAACCCTAAAGCCCTGTTCCTCTTTTTCCTTCTTTTTCTTCAATTTCAGGCTTTTACCCCATCCCCGTTTGATTTTTTTGACCAGGTTCACCACCCAATCTCGCTTCTCGTCTTTTCCGGTGCTGGCTTCTACTTTTTCTATTTTTTTCTGCCCATCATCTTCCCCATGTTTAACTCCAGTCTCCTCGACATTCCCGCTTCTCTTCATCCCCATTCTCACTTCTTCTACAACAACATTTATTTTAGGAGCTTCTCTAGGACTGTTTGACGTTGTTTTGGTTGCTTCCATGGCTTGGAAAGCTTCAGCTTTCATCTTCTCTCTTGGGCTGTAACCAAAAACTACTTCTAGTTTCTTTTCTGATGAAAAAGATGACAACTTTAAGTGTTCTTGAGCAGGCGATTCACACTTTACCCAGTCTCTCCCTTGCTTATCAATTTCCCATCGTCGAGCCTGAACCCTCTCAGCCTCCAATCTTCCCTCATTCCTGTACTTGCTGCTTCTATTGCAACATATGCAGCTGGGATATCTGATGATCTGCAGCTTGAAAAGCTTCGGCCTTTACCTTCCCTTTCGGGATGTCACCTAAATTTTCTTCAACATTTTCTTTTCTTTGAAAAAGGTTGTAGCTTTAATCGTTTTCCGTTGCTACATGTTCTTTCTCTTCAACTTGACTATCTCGTCTTCTAGTTTATTTTGCACTTCAATTTCATCCGCCTCTTTTGCATCCTCATCTACCGCAACATATTTTGCCTCACCCTTTATCTCGATTTCTTCTCCTTCTCTAATCCTCTGCCCTCTAAAGCATCTCTCGGTCCCATGCTTATGCATTTGAGACTCGCCTTATTTTTTGCACTTGATATGAGTTGCATCCAACATCTGCATCAGTTCTTTAAAGCTAAGCACACTTAAGTCTCTCTCCTCCATTACGGCTTGCTTCTAATTCCCTAGGATCTCACCTCTCGATACCAATTGATAGGAACCAAGACAATAAACTGGAAATATTAATATATATCGCCTAACTCACTTGCCAAAACACCTTACACAATATGAGTAAAAACTACTCCTCGGCCAAAAGAGTTCCAGGATCGATACAGTCCTGTTGCCTCTCCTAATACACTCTCATACACAAATCAAGCATCCTCCTACCATCTCTCCCCACTGGCTAATATAGTCAAAAGGCAATGCACAAGTATCCAAAAAGTGTCTTTGAATGCTACTGATGCTATATAACTAAAACCACCCTATGTAGCAGCTATGTGTCCCACTATTACACCAAAATAGTGAAGTCAACCCTGCAACATTAGAAAGCATCCTTCCCTTTACGTTGTGTCTTCCTAGGTTTTCAAATGGGGTTCTCACATTTTTAAAGCTATGAAAGGTGGTGCGGGCCCACTCTCTACCTGTCATTGGTTGATTTATCATTAAAAAAAAAAAAAAATTATTATAGATATTTGTAATGGATTTTCCAAAAGCATATTGCATATACTCTTGATGGTTGAATTTGCTAATTTAGAATGTCTGTGAAAGTAAACCCTACATTTTTTTTAATAAAAAAAAAGTACATAACTTGAGAAGTAAGAAAGAGAAAGGCTGTATAGCCCTTTTGTCCCTATAAAACAAGGGGGAATTATTAAGAATTCTCAATGAATGAATTTAATTATCAAAAAGTCATAACGACAACTGAGAGATACAGAATGACAAGTTTTAATATAAGAAATAACAATAATTTATTTATTATTGAGACTTTTTAGCAATTAAGTTCATTCCTTAAGGCCTTTTAGTAATTCCCTGATAAAAAAGGTACACATCATATAATGAATAATCTACTATCTAATTTGTAATATGCCGCAAAAAAAGGGATTGGACAATGTTTTTTTAGGCCTTAGGTCAGTGATTGTGCATAACTATTTTTTAAGGATAACCGCAAAGATTTCTTTCCAGTTTCCAGTTTGGCCCAGAAAAATTCTCCAACAAACGACCAAAAGGAAATGACAACTTTAACTAATATTAATAATTTATAATTAAAACCAACCCCAAATTATCTTCATTACATAAGAACACTTCATTGAAACTTTTTATCCTTCAGACCTTTATTTATCTCTTTTTCTTGGTGAGAGAGATACCAATTTACTAACAATTAGGAAAATACATTTAATGACCAAAAATTAACAAGAATTGCATCAATGAAATATTTTTTAAACTATAAAAACCAAAAATTACAATCAATTTTAAAAGCCTGCTATAAATAATATATACAAATCAAGGGTACAACAATAATACATATAACCCCTTAGGATCAAAGAGGTAGAGGGAACAAATCTCACTTTTGACATAGTCTTTTGGAATCTAAGAGGAGGCGTCGACCAATTTTCCTAAAAAAAATCTGACTAGTTGAGGTGACATGTTTTCTTTAAAGTGAGGGGCATTATGAAAAAAACACAAGTTTCCGAATTTCATTTTGGTAATATGAATTGATTTGGGATTATACAAGTCACTGATTTAAGATTTCCATATTTTAAAGGTATATATTTGGGATTTGCCCATATACATTGAGTGTAGTTTTCAAAATATTTTGATATAGATTCATAGATTTTAAATGCAACCAGTAGTTTTCTACATTTAATGAAACAAAGAAATAGTCCGGACCAGTGGAATATATGTTCCAACTGTCCCATCATTGACTTTATTATAAGCTGACTAACGATAATAAAACTAACACGAGCTAACACATGCCCAATAGTGATGTGGCATTAAATGAGGCCACGCTAATTATTGGATTATAGTAATTAACACATACTTTCTCAGAAAGATCCCTTACATACTGATTGAAATCACTGATAAAAAGTAATTTACGATAATTTATTTTACTACCCTACCTTAAATGTATGAGTTAAATAACTTATTTATAGATCTTAACAAAATTTAATTAAGTTAATTATTTATAGCAAATGTATGTTATTTTCTCTAAATTACCTCCTTCGTAACAAATATGTGTTACTCATTAAAGTCTCTTTTTAATACATGAAGTCAACAGGCATTATTTGAATAAAAATTTATAAATTTGAGAGGTAAAGTAGATTGAAGTTGAGTATTTATTTAAAGCTGTGTACTAATTATGAACCAGATCATTTGATCCTTCCCATTGATTTATGGGGCTAAACTAGTTCTTCATGACTTTCATTCTGAATGATCTAATCTCATCCTCTGAAGAAAATCCTGTGGTTCCAAGATGAAGTTGAAAACTGGGCATTAAGGTAAGTCAATGGCTTTTTGTGTAGACCAAAAACTTCAAGTCAAGTTTTTTAAATATTTTGTACTTTGCCACAGTTGACGGGTTCTCATTTCCCGGTACTTGCTTCTGATCTAACTTTAAATAGTGTCAGTAAGTAATTATAGGATAGAAGCAAGCCATGGCAGTTCCTAAGAACACAAGCTTGTCCTTCCAATTATTCCTTAACTCTCTGAAATCACAGAGTGGCTTTAAGGTTTTTGATGGATCGTTTCTGAACCTAATATGGTCCTTCAAGTTCATATTGATGATTTTGGTGATACGGTTCTTGGGGTGGCTTTTCTTTTCAGATAGAAGAGAGTCCTATTATCAGTATTCCAAAACAGAGGATTTAGAAGACAGAAAGGTTGAAGATGAAGAAGAACAAGATGAGAAGATTGGTTCTGAAAGAGTGGACTTGGATGCTTGTTCATTCTGTGGGAAATTATGCACCAAAACCAGAAGAACTTGCTCATGCAATTCTGCTCTGTATTGGCAAGTTTAATCTCCTTTTTCTTCAAGCTTTTTTCATCATGATTACTGATACCCTTTTGGTTTATATACAAGTTTACCTGGTTCATATATATGATATAAACTTAGATTCTCTATATACTTTTTGATTATTGAGTAAGAAGATTCATCCTGGCGTGTGTTGAATTTATCAGCTCATGGGCATGCCAAACGACTCATTGGAGATTTTGGCATGAATATGAATGCATTGAGATTGAGGTGGAACCACAATATGAAAGACCTGTTCATGGTGCTTCTCAGCTTTTAATCAAGCAGCTTGAAAATGTAATATTACTTCCATATTCAAATTTATTCCATTTTTCCATATGAAAAAACAGGTTTTAACTTCTCTCACATCAGAGGTATAAGTGCTGAAGAATCTGTAGGGAATATATGAATTTGGGATTCTGTCCATATCCATGCATAAAATTTAAGAGGTTTATTGTCAAGTTTTAATGATTAAGAATGTTATCTGCATATGATCCAGAATTCAATTGTTGCTTTGTAAATGAACTTTGTGCAGCGAAGCTCTTACTCATCTGATGAAGATGATGAGCAGGTGACAGATGTGAGAGAGGCAGAACATGTTGGAGTAAGTGAACAGCAGCTTAAGAACGAGTCCAAATTCAAGCTTCTAATTACTGGAAGTTCTGAGGTGTAAATATTGATTATTGAGGATGAAACTTTATCTAAGAAAAATTCAATTCACCTTTTGATTTTGATGCAGAAAGCTATTGAGAAACCCCATGAAATAGCAGAACAAGTGAGAACACTAAAGGAAGAACTGACAAAGATCAAGTAAAAGTGTTTTTAGATTATTCTTGATTTTTCTCTATTCACTTGCTAATAATACTTCTCCGTTCTTAAATATAGGACGGTAGTAACTTGTTTTATGTTCAATCCCAAAACTTTTTTTAGGATCAATTTTTTGTCTAATTAATATTGAAAAAGCAGTTATGTTTGAGTTTATTTATGATATTTTTAAAAGTGACTTTTGAAACCAAAAAGTCAGTTTTGGCCCTACGTTCGTTTGGAATGACTTTTTGGGAAAAAAAGTGTTGAGTTGAAAGTTAAGTTGAAGCTGAAACAAGTTTTTTTAATTTTTGGCTTTTCTTGATATTTGAACATTTTTAAACTGACTTTTCAATATATCATGTATACAATCACATTACACTAATTGACTTTTATCCCAATTTTAATTTGCAAAAGTTAGTTGTAATAAAAGTCACTTTGGCAAACAATAATTTGAAATGCTGATGTGGTTGGCAGAAACTCAACCTTATTTTACAGTAATAACTAGGCGGACCAAATGCATTACAATGGTTATGAAGAATATTTATTAGCTATAAATTTTGCAAGGATTGGTTATACTTACTAACCTAAACTATTTGGCGATAATTAATCAGAAATGAGAACATGTCACTGAAATCAGAGCGTGACAACTGGGAAACGCTAGCAAGGAATGCTACAGAGAAACTAAACAGCTTCATGAAAGAATCTGAACACCAGGTAATTTCTCTATTCATGAGAACAATAAGCTTAATCCTTTGATTAATGTAGAAACTAATATATAACATTTTGTGTTGTTTGCTACTTACTTAAATCAGATGCTTATTCTGAAGCATAAAAAGGAATTAATATCAGAAGCAGAGAAGAAAGCACGTGGTATGGTTGCTAGTTTATCAGAGAAGCTACGCTGCTCGCAGGTTATATAGGCAGCTTCCAAATTCCCTTGCATATTATATAAATATAGAGAGAGTGGGATATATTGTTAGTTAGTTAGTTCAACTGATTCAGTATAATAATGACTATGTTTAAACTCTGGATATGCCATACAGATGGCAGAGGAGAAGAGAGTTGCAGAAATGAAAAGGCAAGAAGAATTTATACTCATGCTCAAGGTATAATTCTTGTAACCTAAAGTGGTAAGATATTTTACTAGAATATGAGTTTTTCTATTGACTAAATTAGCAAAAAGTATAGTTTAGAAAGACAGGTGATGGTGAAACCTGCACGTTTGTGTGATAAGTATGTAATGGGAATTGAAATGTATATTATACAGAATGAATATGCAAAGGCAGTGAGAGAGGTAAAAGAAGAGAAAGAAAATGTGAGAAAGGTGAGGCAGGAGCGAGATAAGGCTACTCAATTTGCCATGAAAATGACAGAAGAAACAGGCCAAAAGCTACTCACTGCACTTGATGCTGTTGCTGCTATTGAATCTAGAATTGCTTCTCCTTCTCCTTCCCCTCAGGTATATATTTCAAACATATACTTGAATAGCTTCTGTTCTCATCCTTATTATAAGAAACTTCCAACCACTTCATCAGAATCAATGAGAGATGGTTAAGTCATTAAATTTATTTGAAAATGAGTTCCCCCCTCAAATTTACTCTTATTTAAAATAATGAATCACATCTTGAGAGGCGGAAAAAAAGAAAGTTGCATCAAGTTATACATAAGGGAAATATTAGAAAAACGTAATTAATACTCCAGTCGATGAGTTATAATAAGGACCACTACTTTTTCTAGAAAGTCGCTTATCATATGGACTACATTGGTATATATCTTCTAGTGCAACTATCAAGTAGCTAGAAAAATGGAGTGGGTGATTGGATAATCTTTGATTCAAGTATTTGATATGTGTGGTACATACTACAAGTTTAATTTTCTCAATGCTCGTGATGTTTTGTAAACCATTTGAAGCTGGCTAAAGGGGTAGGGAAGCTGTTCGATATGAATAAAATTTTCGGTTTAAACTCTCTTAATGTAATGAAAAATAATATCGAGAAGTACATTTGTTGGGAGAGGCAAAAAAGCTATATGTTGAAACTTGGCATATTGTTTTTTTTTTCATGAAAAAAATTAGTCACTAGTTTGTGTATTTTATTCTTCATTTAGAATTTTCTGTATTCTAATTGTTAATGAAATTTAGGTTTCTCGAGTAAACACTATGGACAGAGATTCCAGCATCTTCCTTAATGAACAAGTAAGTTTATTAGTATAGATTCACAAAGGAAATTTAAAAGAAAAGTTTGTTTTTTTAAGGTTAACATCAAAATATGAACTTGAACGATTTAGATAATGTTTATCACAGTAAATGAATGTTGTTTAGTTTGCAAAAAAATTACTACTTTATTTTCATAGGGATCATAAGTTATTAGAAAGATTAAATTAGTTGTGAGTACAGTTTAAATAAATAGTAACAAAATAAATAAAAAAAGATTATAAGACCTAAGAAAATGAATCATTAATCAAAATTAGATATAAGTAATGAGAGGCAAAATGAAATTAATAGATATATTAGAGTATTGATTAATTAATATGAGCTAACATGGATAGAAGCATTTTGCAATGAAATAAGTGCAGGCATGTGCAATATGCTTGAGCAATGACAAGGACATGGCCTTTAATTGTGGACACATGGTGAGTATTGTGTGCAACATTAACAATGGTTTAATTAATTAAAGTTTTTCCTGCATTTAATAATAATAAATACAATACAGACATGCAGAGAGTGTGGGTCAAGAATGTCAAAGTGCCCTATTTGCAGACAGAAGATCAAAAACAGAGTCAGACTATTTCATAGCTGATCATCTCTCAATATCTCAAAATCACATGATTTATCATATTAGTCATCATGTGATTTCTATCTCTCAGCAAACACAAGTCTCCAATAAACTCATTACTCATGTACAGCTTCAACTATTTGCTCATTCATGTATATTTTCTCCCATTCAGGATTTTTTTTTTTTTGGTCTGGGAGAATGTGTGTGTGTAAGAAGTACGTCTCATTTAATTTTTGACAAATATCTCTTTCATTCTCACCTGACACTTACACATGATGAGACCTGGGCCTTCTAAGTGAGTGCAACTCTTCTTCAGTTGTATGTAACATATTTTTAGCTGCATGCAATTGTCTTTTGTTTTATGTACAGTAAAAAATAAGTTACACAGGTATAAAGTAGAATTGTCTCTATTAGAGAGAGGTTGTACTCTTTAAACGTTTTAAGTAGGGGTGGGAATAGGTCAGACCTCTATCAGGCGGCCTACAGCCTGGCCTGGTTAGGCCTAACCTGTTTGTTAAAAAGGTCAGGCCAATGCCTATTTAAAGGCTTAAATATGTAAATAGGCCAGACCTATTTTATTAAGGTCTGGTCGGTAAGCCTTCAGGCCTGACCTGTTTATACATTAAATAAATATAATTATATTTATATCATATAAATAACATAATATATATTATTTTTCATTCTTATATTATACTAAAAGCTTATATTTATATAGTTTTGATAAACTCAAAGTGTACAAAAGCCTATTTATGGCCTCCAAGGCCTACAATATGAGGCCTTATGAAGGCTCAGGCCTGAGCCTAAAAAAAATCTACATTCAGGCTCAAGCTCAGGCCTTCTACCCCCATTACAGGCTCAGATCTATTTAGCTAAAGCCTGACCTATTTTCATCCCTAGTTTTAAGTAAATTTGGGTAAGATATTGAAATGCGGATTTTTTCAGCAATTTCTTAAATTAAATTCCATTCACTTTTTTTTTATCCCTATTAATTAATTGATTGATTTTTTTTTTTATTAAATTGATTTTTGTAATCTCTCACTCACTTTGTCTTTTGGACCCACTCTCTTTTATGGACCACCGCGCACATTCTCTCTTTCGGTTAATGTGTACTGTGCCTGAAGTGATGGGCCTAGTGGGCCAATAGTGGATCGGTTTTTAATTTTCTGTTTTGGGCCGAAAGATCAAATTCTTTTCATATATATATATATGTGTGTGTACATATCAATGGAACTTCTGACCTTGATTGATATTGTTCATTACTTCAAACAATATATATGGTGCCATATCCAACTAATTTTAATTCTAAAAATTTGAATCAAACTGCCTGTTTTCATAAATTCATATATTTTTTTTATCATTCATAAAAACTTCTCACAAAATATTATATACATTCAAAATTCTCGTGTCAATAATTCCTTCTTTTTCTTTAAAAAAAGATCTTTCAAGGTAAATGATGTGCTTTCAATGATTATACACAAGAGGGTAATCTCTCCTGTGCTTATATAGCAAGGAAAAATAGATTATCCTTATTACTCCTTTCAATTCTTAATATGAGACATATTTAACTAATTTGATTATATTAATAAAATTAGTTAAGTTAGTTAATCTGACATGCATTTTTTAAAACACATTAGTTATCTTCATTAATTTCCCCATTCCCTCTTCTTCTTGATTATTGTGGATAGAGTATCAATAAGGGTAAATTATGAATTTTTTTTTGACAAGTATGAAAACTATATCTTATATTTATGAGCAAGATCAACTCCTTAAATATATCATATATTAAAGACCGGAGGGAGTATTATGAATCACCAAGTGGGGCCATATTTAAGATATCAAATTGCAACTTCTATGATTCCTGAAATGTAATTTTTATGGTATTAAATATGAGTCAATTTAATTTAATTTAATTTTTTTTTTCATTTCAGACAAAATTAACTATCCTTAGTTTTGATGAGGTGATTAAAGGTGACTTATAACAAGGAGAGACTGACTATTACAGTACAAAATGGATCATATGTGTGTCGTTTTTTTTATTACCAATTCAGGAAACACTTAAAGCGGTTCCACATATAGAATCCCATGTTCAAAGTAAGAGGTAGGCAGCTAGATGTAAGGCGCTTGGTCATTCCTTCTCTGTCACTTTTTCTGTGTCTAAAGGAAAGAATCATCGCCCACTCAACTATAACTATCTCAGATGGTCCAAGTTGCCGACAAGACATTGAGATAATATATATATATATATATATATATATATATATATATATATATATCGTACACTCATATATAGTCATAAGAATTAATAACTTAAAAAAAGAAAGAAAAACAAAAGCTTGGTGAAACACATGCAATAGTACTTATCAGTAACACTACTTGCCTAGAGGTTTTGCAATTTGCAGTGATATATATCAGATATTGCAGAACAAGAAGCCCACATGATGAAAGCTACTGTTCATTTCTGCAATTTTCTCAAAAGCAGAATAACCATTTTGTCTTTTGTGCACAAACTAATATGCCAAACAACACTGTCCATATATATTGCCAACTTTCCCGAATCTGATACTCTCTTCATATTTATCCAGCTTCTCTCATCATGCATTCTGCTGCACAATAACACTTCCTTTCACTCCATCTTTTATTTTCTTAATTAAATGTTTTTACTCTCTCTCTCTGTGTTTACGTATATATATATATATGTATATGCTATCATCATATATGCATGCATTATTTTCGAACGCTTTATTAATTATTGCTACAACTAAGATCGTGTGAAAGGTTGCATGGCTTTAGAACCATTCATCTAACACCTCCTCAACATGATTCTCTTTCTCTTTCTTTCTCCATCTTTATCTCTCTCTGGGTTTAAAAAATGAAAAGAATAAGAGCCATGTGAAAGAAAATATATGATAAGAAATGCATATAAAGTGGACCAGAAGAATCACATATATATGATAATACCTATGTGTTGCCAAGAAGCGATCGATCCCTTTTTTTCTAATCAACTGAAGTTTGATTCTTTTGGAGATAAAGAAGTGTATTAAGTGGATCATATGATGACCGCATATCAGTTAATCTCTGGTTTAATATAATATGTACTGTTTTTATATATTAACTTATAAACAATTGCATCTAATCAATTAACTTGTTGCCTAAGTAAATTTCTAACAAACACACACTATAGAAGAAAACCTAGCTACAATAACACTTATATCACTATGAAACCGAAAAAGAAAAAGAACCAGACATAGCCGTAAGGATTAATATGTGGCTAAGCTAAGACTACAATAGATATGTTACTTTCTGTAGCAGGGTTTTGTTTGGTATTTATAGTATTTCATCGCAGATAATAATGGATGAGTTTGGAATCTCTTTACGCAAAATCAAAAGCTGTTCCTCCAAATTCTTTCACACATAAGGTTAAGGAAATAGTTCTAAGACTAAGAGGAATGGAGAATTGTAAAAGACGGCTTGTTAAAGTTTATTATATTATATTAAACATTGTGTGCGCGTTATATATATATAGAGAGGAGAGAGAGAGAGAGAGAGAGAGAGATATAAAGTCTTTCGGCAAAAGATCCAAGCTCCTTTCTCTAAACCATCTCTAGTGTGTCAGCATAATTGAATTTATACAACTCAATCCACGTCACATTTGAGGTGTAAAAATCAAAAGCTACCTAAGCAACACATAAAGGGCAGTAAATAAATTAGAATGTGGAATATAATTCTTCGCCGTTTTACTTCAAAGCTAATACTTACATTTATGCTTCAAAAGTATCAATTTGACCTCCGACTCTTTTGCCGCCACCACAAATCCTAGTTAAAGCTGTACTTTATTATTTAGATATCTTAATTATAAAGATTAACACTAGTAATAATTAAGTTCATGTATTATCAGCCAGTTCCTCTTTCATTAAAATGCTTACATCAGTATTCCTTCCGATCATTAATATAAGACCAATTTACCTAATTTGAGTATTAAAGATGTTAATTTAGCTAATATGATATATTTTTTTCCTTTTTAAAACACCCTAGTCATTTTCTTAATCCACACTCTCACTCTCCTACTTGATTATCCTACTTGATTATAGTTGAGTGAATATCAATAGGGTTCATTTGAGAAAAAATAGATAAAAATGTAAAACAAGTCTTACATTTAAGACTAACATCAACTTCCTAATTAAGTTCTACATTAAGCACCAGAGGGAGAATAGGATGTTATTTATTAATTCCTTACACTGTTAGCCTCATTTCAGATCATCAAGTGCTCAAGACAGTAAAATTTATAAAGGCCACCTATTTATTAGCAATAAGAATGCATAGTTATATAAAGATATGATATGTCGTAAGGGATTGAATTAAAAATTTCATTTGGGTTCAAAGATTCAGATAATTTAAGTACAATTGATGGTTCCAACAATGCAAATGGAAAAAAAAAACATTAAGATTATTACTCTAAATTAGACCCAATACTGATACTCAAATAAAATAACGAACATATCATAACTGAGACAGCAATGTTATGCCAAAAGTTAAGAGACCATAATTATTTTCCTATTCACTACTCCTTTCCTTTCTGTCTATAATATAATAGTTATTCAACTAATTTGGTTAGATTAATTAAATTAAATAAATTGATTAATTTGAACAAATGTGACATGATCACCCTAAAATATCCTGTGTGACATTAAGTTATATAACAATTTATAAGTTATGTAAATTAGTTTGAGAAAAAATGATATTGGGATAAAAAATAGATTAAGATTTATATTTTAGATAAAATATAGCGCCAACTAGTTCTTATATTAGCTGCTGTTGCTAGTAATAGTAGATATTAGACATTCTTTTGTATTAAAAGATTGACAATTTTCTGCTCACCGATGAGTGATGAGTGTTAGTGAACTTGCTGTTTTTGTGTGTGTCATTGCGTGAGGGAAAGTGAGTGAGTTAGAGAGAGAGAGAGATGAATTATGGGGCAGTCAAAGATTTTGGTTGTAATGATTAAAGAGAGAAGTCTGTCTTTACCCAAATGAAAATGATATTTTAAGGAAAGGGCAATGAAGAAGGAACAAAGGAAACAGTAAAGAAAAAGTGTGTTTGGATGGCAAGGCAAAAGAATATTAAAGGAGGCAAGAAAATATAAAAGAAAAAGAAGACAGCAGTGACAGTTTGATAGGGAGATTTGTTCAGATGCCGTTGGGTCCCCCCTTCTCATGTATTATCATAAAGGGCTCTTTCCCCTTCTTCCCCTCAAAATTAGACACCAATTTACTCACAATTATATCTCTCTCGGACCCCACCACAATTCATCTCTACATTAATTATTACTACATTCTATACATATAATTAGGTCCTTTGTAATCATATGATTTATATTATTTTTAGGAAACCATATATAGTTTGTTAATTTACAGTCTCTCATATAATCTCATGAGACAGCAACATGTATGATCTTAATTCATTGTCGGCTTACAATTTGATTATGAATATTGAGGAAAAAGAGTTCTCTTTTTGAGTACTGAAAATCATAATAAAATTAATCTTTTGAGTCCACAGAACTAATCTCACCAAAGAAAAAGTTCACAGCATGTATAGAATAGCTGGGTCATTCACTTTAAGATATAAGAGATCATACAGTTTCTAATTATATGAAGAATCGCAATTAGCAATGAATTTCAGTAGTTAAAATATTCAATTGCATTGAACAGTGTTTTTTTAATATTGCTTTTTGTTAAATAAAAGGACTTAGCTGGATAGATATATAAATATTTCAATTCAAACCTGTATTTGGTAAGAATTTCTTGATGTTAGAGCTAGACATTGTTTAAATCCATTAAGTTAATATTTGTCGTACTTTTTGTGGTCTATGTTTCTAAATGGTCGTGATCAAAATTTTAATACTATTACTTTAATTAGACATGATGATGATGGCTTCGATCTCTGCTAATCCAATTGTACATTTATTGGATTAAATTAAAATACACCACTGCGTATGCCAATGCGTATAATAGAAAAAAGCAAGGCCAGAGATTCAGTACTACACTGCATTACTTTAATCGTATGTGTTATACTTAAAGCATGAAGCTATGCATTAATAATTGTTAAATAAGTGTATGTTCGGGAAAGAATATTGTGATTAATTATATATGCAGCTTTAATTGGATCGTTGTTACTAATCTGCAAATTCTGCAACATGTCACATTGCTAGTAACATGCTTCGACACTTTAACTCTGTCACTTTGTTTTTTTAACCTGTACTGTATTATCTTACTTAGTTTATAATACTAGCTAGATTTGCTTCACTTAGACTCATGATTAAGTTCAAAAACAGTTAATCTTGGAGTAAGGCCCATACATATTCACGTGCATGCATGGAACATGATTTAGTCGGTAATGATCAATTCCCATGGCTTTATGAGCTTGCAAAGTTTCTTTGAACATGTAAAAATGGTCTAGATTAATTGGTTTGGTATTACATATTATTGGTGGCTTAATGCTTAATTAGAGAACTTTGTTTGAATCCATATGCATTAATCTTTTCAAATTGGGGTTAAAGGGCTTTTTTGTCTCAGAAGTTTTCTTGAAAGAGCACTCGCTATCTAGAAATTTTTTTTTTTGGAGTAATGTCCTTCGAGAGTGATAAAATTGTAGAAATGTCGACCTAAATGGACGTAGTCCTAACGTTGGCCCTCACACGCACCCATCATACATACACACCCCCATTTTGCCACTTTGGGGTATAGAACCCATAGCCTCCTCCAAGAGAAGAGGTGTGAGGTGTCATTGAACCACTTGGATGTTAATGAAAAAAATTGCTTTTCATTTAAGCTTGTGGGTACAACTATATATACCCTTTGGATTGTACCCTTGCTAGGATTCCCAGCATTACACACACTAGGATTTACGCATTTGCGCGGAGCACGAGATGAGTATGTAAACAACGTGTGACTACAACCAACTCCTATATATGGATATGTTGATATTCATTCATATAGCGACGAGAAATAATGCTTATCATTTCAAATTCCATGCACCACAGAAGGATATATATATCCAGCTTTGTTTGTGGGATAATTCCATAAAAATTCTTTTGGCTATATATATTATCATATAATACCAAAAAAAAAAAAAAACGAAAAACTACAGCTTAAAGCACTTGTAATTAACTAATGCTAGCTAGATCTCATTGACCCTAGGTAACCTCAATAAGGGGAAAAAAATCAGCTATGCATTCTGATGTTACCGAACGCAAGAGATTATGTGCCATCTGCTACTTTTGCATGGGATGCAAAGAATATAAAGATGGTATTCTAAAACAAAAGATGCTGGTATATATGTATAGATGTCCATATATATTATGCAAATAGTAGTCCATGTATATTCTACACACTCGTGATTATTTAATACGGAAACAGGCAATTAGGCATAGTATTGCGTGTTGTAGAGTATGGACGGTCTGTGAAGGCCCACACAGCCTCTTAACAAGTCCTTTGATTTTTGTTATTTTGTGAGCAGACAAAAGCAGAGAAGCTTCTTATCCTATTTGCGTTTTCACACATGCAAGTGACCCTCATACTTGCTCTTAGATTCTCTTCCAAAGACCCTACACATGTCCCCTTATTTTACACTTTTGTCCTCAATTCTTATCCTAATTGCGGAGTCTACCACGTATCAGTACGCTTTTAACGGACAAGTTTAGTAAATATGCTTAGATTCCAAGGGTAGTTTCATAAAAGTTCGGGCTAAATAGTGGCCTATTTAGTTGTGTGTCGTACATTCTAGTTCAGCTCACATCTCTTGCCACTCATTTCCCAAATTTCATTCTCATTCTAAACCTCTCTCTCTCCCTCTCTCCAAATTTAGAATGGCACCGATGAGTCTCCCACCTGGTTTTAGGTTCCACCCAACAGATGAAGAACTCGTTGCTTACTACTTGGAAAGAAAAATCACAGGCCGTTCTATAGAGCTTGAAATTATCCCTGAAGTTGATCTTTACAAATGCGAACCCTGGGATTTGCCAGGTACATATCTAGCTTTTATATATAGTCACTCTTTCTCTCTCTCTCTCTCTCTCTCTCTCTCTATATATATATATATATATATATATATATATATATATATATATATATTTGTGGAAATTATGATTATGAATTAATTAGGTACATGTATGGATATATTACGTTTGTCTTTCTTTCAAAGTTGCTTAAATCTATTTGATAGGACTTGGCTTAACATTATATACCTTTAATTTATCTTTTAATCATTTGATGTGGGACTTAATCTTATATATATATATATATATATATAAGAGTTTCTTAATTTGGAGTTAATTTGTTTGTAAATAAATTGAACAGAGAAGTCGTTCTTACCAAGTAAGGATATGGAGTGGTACTTCTACAGTCCAAGAGATAGAAAGTATCCAAATGGGTCGAGAACAAACAGAGCAACAAGAGCTGGATACTGGAAAGCCACAGGGAAAGATAGGGCAGTTCACTCTCAGAAACGACAAGTAGGAATGAAGAAGACGTTGGTTTATTACAGAGGAAGAGCCCCACATGGCATCAGAACCAACTGGGTCATGCATGAGTATCGTCTTACTCATTCAATACCTCCCACTTCCTCTTGCTCCTTGAAGGTCTTTCTTTTTAATTTTCTTCCTTTTAACTCTTGAAGTATCATGGTTCATGAATCATAATATAATCTTATGAGTTTTTTTAAGAACTGAAACCAAACTAGGGTTTTTGATATATTACAAACCTTGCAATGTATGAGTGTTATATCTGGTTGTTCTATCTGTATCTAGGAGTACAGTGAGGTAGGAGTAGAATTGGATTTTTTTTCCTTGTGCAAGTCTAGCGAATAATAATTATATAATGACTGAAACATGATGATGATAGAAGAAACCCTAAAAAGCCACAAAAGTTATAATCACGATCTAAAGACCGGACAAGGACAAGATCCTGAAGTTCGGTGTTGCTTTAGTCTTTGTTAAGTTGGTCTTTACCTCACAGAAGATTTTATGGGCACTTTAAGATATCGATCTCTGACCCCTCATGAATGTGCTACCTGAATATATAGAGTATGTAGCAAACCCCTATATACATAAATATCTCTAAGTTTTGAATCTTGTTCTACAAGAATGCACATGCCACTACTAATAAATAATATTCTTACATTGATCTTTTTCTTTATGATTTACGAACTTTATTTTTCTCTTTCTCTTTACAAAGAATATATAGGTTACGATCAAACATGATGAGGAAGAGTGTTCTTACTGTTGCATCCCTTTTCTTTTGATTTTCCCATTCTCTTTCTTAACTTGCTTTTTTTATATCACTCTTTTCTCGGATTCATCAAGTTCATGAACAAAAACATCATCAAAAGTTTACGCTATAGAGATACAGTTTTTCCCAATGTATAAAGCTCAAATGGCTGATTAAAGGCCAAACCATACATGGTTTTACTCAAACAAAGCTTATTTATTATTCGTGTTGGTGAAGTCACATGGATATATATAACTTTATTTACGACCTCTAACACTTCACAGGATTCTTATTCATTGTGTCGTGTCTTCAAGAAGACGATCCAAATCCCAAAACCAAAAGAAGATCAGGATCAGGAGGAGGAAACAGAAATGACTGCTAATAAGAATAAGGGATCAAAGTCTGACATGTGGGTCGCAGAAGAAAAAGGACTAAGAGAAGATTCAAGTGGCTTCGAGGTTTCTAAAGAAATGGAAATGGAAATTGCAGATGAGAAAAGAATGGTCAATACTAATAATGATGATGGTGACAATTTTAATAGTAAATTTCCTTTTGATAATGCTTCATCCTCGGATCTCACTCAAGGGACCCCCATCGACCAAACTGGTGTAACAGATAATGATTTTCAAGCCCAAATTGCTTCTGATGAAGCAAATAGTGCAGCTAATCCGTATTCCCTTGGAATTGACTATTCGTCAAATCTATTTCAGGTATCACTTTACAATTTACATTTCACTTTAATCTCTTCATATAGATATGTTTAGAATTTTGATTTTGTTATCATGGTCATTACATATCTAGAGGTAGCATGAGTTCATATATGTTGGGAACAAAAAAGCATGATGGGCCATATATAGCAAGATTATCGTATGATGAATTCTTAATTAAGTACATTGGAACTTAGAATAATATGTGTGTGTGTGTGTGAAAGTGAAACCCATCTAATTAAGTGTGTCTGATTATTCATTCTATTTTTCTTATTGGGCATCTTATATAATACTGTGAGCAGTCCATATTTTTAACAAAATAATATTAATTATAAATTAATTTATAAAAATATGTAAATAAATTATAATGGTCTTCAATAACTAAATTTTTTAGACTGAGTTTATTTAAGATTAATTTCGTGATGATCAGTTATGATAATTTATTTACAGTATATTTGACTTTTTTCTTTTTCTCCTCTCATATCCATTTATGCCCCATATGATTACCCTCTTTACCTATTCTACATTTCCAACTATATTTTTGCTTTACATTGCTGCCTTGTTAGTTTGAAACGTCTCTCTCACACCTCAAATAATGCATAATAAAATGTGTAAAACTAACAGATCTTTAGCCCAAACAAAGATTGACAATAGATTGATTTATTATTTTAATTATACATATGTATAGTGGCCCACATGGCATGTCTTTGAGGTCTCTTTTGATCTTAAAGTAACAAAAGTTGCGAGTATGATGAAGCTCCTATCTTTTCGTAAAGCTTCCTTCTCAAAAATTCACTTAGACTGATATACACATACTCCAATTTCATTGGCTTTCCCCTTCTTCTTCACCGTCTCCCATAACTTCTTTTCTTTTTGACTGACTCAAAACTAAAACGTTTTCCAAAGTCAAGATATCTTTTTCCCCTCCCCCAATATTATTTAACATTCTCGTGATCACCAAGTTGATTGATACGTTGATTTCTAAACAAAACCATTTATTGCATTTCAAACTTATCAGACTCATCTTTATCTTTAATCACACATTCTTTTATATCAGTGTCTGCTATAGCTATGTCTTTTGCCTATTTTAGCAAAAGCTATTCATTTACTATATCAACAATTTCTTCTTCTCCCTCGATTAGCGTTCATCAGTGACTAGCTAGCTTGCTAACTTTACACAATGTTCAAAATTCTTTATTAGCAAGCTACTTTTATTTTAGTTCTTTTTTACATAGAATAGCACTATCTATGCATCTGATTGGGGACTTCGATTTCCTCAATTTCCCCCTTTTTAGTCTTAAGTACAAACACCTTTTGCACCCCACTTCACCTAAATCTAAGTGGCTCTTTTTTTTGGGTACAAATCTAAGTGGCTCTTTATTTCAAATTATTGACCACGCAATTCATGCTTTAATTTCAGTGAAATCATTCTCTAGGTTATATACTTCTGCCTTCTCTTCTTTGTACCCCAAGTACATACTAAAGATCATAATAAAAGTATTCACAGTTTTCACAAATTAAGAGTTTAATTATATATGTTATATATATGATCACAAGACTAAATAAATAAGTACATGAACATTCTGAGATTAAATCATGTAGTTACAAGAAATGGAGCTACAAATGTATGCTGGAATGCACTATCAACTTCCATATCCAGCATTGGAGCTTGAAGATTTCCCTCAAACAAGTTTTGGAGAGACGAAGCCATTAATAAAGCCAGCAGATCAACAAATGGTGACGAATGATTGCTCGGTGTATGATCAGAAATACAAGAGCTGTGGTACAATGAGTGGGACCCTAGAAGAGATCATATCCTTGTGTTCTTCTCATCAAGACAATAACTCTTTGCCTCTCTCTATGTTAGATTGATATATAATGCTACGTACTAATTAACCCTATATATGGTCATGATCATCCCCAAATTAGTAGTACAGCTCCAACCAAATTTCATTCACACAAAAGGTATACTTGTGTATGTTGCCTCAAATCACAACACGCAGTGATCTTGGAATTGTTAGTTTTTTCAAATCCAAGAAGGGGGCCATATAATATTTATAATGTACTAAATAGGAGTATGTTGAGTCAAGGGGGCTCGCATACATATGTTTTTTTTTCCCACTTTTGTATTTCTTTCTTTCTTTTTTAGTTTTGTTTTTGTTTTCTCTCTTGGGAGGTGGGGTTTTTGATATTTCTATTTATTTATTTATTTTTCGTTTCCATATAGCCTTACATAATGTTACTGTATCTGATCTTTTTCCTGATGAATGAAAATGGAGATTAGCAAAGTTTATTGTTCTATGTATGTTTTAATCTTCTTTAAAGTGTAGGTTGCTGATGCTTTATTTAGTATTGTTTTCACACAGTCTCATAACAGCTCTGGTGTGTGGGGATGTAAACTTGCCAAGATATAAATAATTAATTTACAAGTTTAAAAGATATTTTCATCTTTAAACTATTTTTGCGAGGGGCTACCATTGGTTATCTAAATCATTCATTGGAGCAATGTTTTTCTTTAGGGCTCGTTTGGTACAGGGAACATTTAAGAAGGGAAAGGAATTTAGAGGAGGGAAAGGAATGTAAGAGAAGATTGAAAAGGAATTTAAAAAGTTGAGCTATTTGGTATACATGAGAATGAAATTTAAGTTGAGGGAAAATAAAATGTTTGGTATGAAGAATTGGTTGTTGGTTAAATGAGAAAGTGAGGTATAATTCCCACAATGCCCCTAACAAAAAAGGCAGAAAAAAGACTGGAATGATTTTTTTTTGTTTTGCCAATCGGACATGAACGGACCCTAACCAAATCGCGTGTTGGTTCTGATGGAAAATTGAAGGAGATGTCAATGGGATATGAAAGTGTGACGAGCAGAACGACGGTCGGATGTGAGAAGGATGACGGACATGGAAGGAATTAGAGGGGGACAACACCAAAAAATGCAGATCCGACCATTACAACTTACCTCTATTCTAGCTTCAATTGCCTCTGCATTGAACTTGTCTTGCGCCTCGCCCTTCCATTTCGTCGCAAGCTTCTTTAGCTCCTCCTTCGTCCAGCTCTTGGCTCGCAGCACTTTTTAAACAAATCTACTTCTTACAAGGGGCTTTTTTGTACCATAATTTCACTCTCCTGAGAACATTTCCAGATCCCGCCACTTTTTGAGGGATTCAACTTTCCCACGTTTAAGGGAACATGGCGCCAGACGGGAACTCAGGTTTACAGAAGAGTTGTGCGCCAAACGGTTTTTTTTTTCATGGGAATCCGTTTAAGTTCCCATTCCATCCTGTCAATTCCGTGAAACAAACGGGCCCTAGCCTTAGAGTCAAAATCATTGCAATGCTGGTTGTATCCTCCTAACTAACAATGTTTTCTTTTGGTCAAGGGGCATTTTTGTCCCTAAAGTATTTGTGACTTTAATCCAAAGATTCCCTGTAACATGTTTGAGTCAAACCAATTACTCGTATGTTTTTTCTTTGACAAGTAGACAAAGTTCATTAAGCAAAAGGTAAAATGATTACAGTATAATTAGTTGGGCGGCCTTACATTGGATCTAGAAAAGGAAACCATGCAACCCAAAAAACAGTAACGTATAAAGTGTAAAAACTAACAGCCTGCATCCGTAAACTATATAGGGTTAAGGTGTAGATTTGCTAACGAACTACTACCCGAGGAACATCTATCACAAAAATCAATTGAAGGTACTAAAATTACCAATCAACAATTAAAAAGTGAAAAAAAAAACACAATTAAGATCCAGATTGGCCAACGAACTATTACCCCGTCACTGTTTTGGTGTTTCCGTCTTCTATTGACTGTCACAGTGTCGGCGACATCTGACGTCTCCAAAACTTTCATTGTTGCTGGGTGTTCCACTTACCCTCTTGAACTCATCAAGGTCCGTATGCAGCTTCAAGACGAGAATCACGCACCGAAACCAAATCCAGCAGTCCATAGCTTTCGACCAGCACGCGCCTTGCACCCTGGTTCTATCCCTCCGATGCCACAAGCAGCAGCCGCCGCTGCCACAACGCTTGCTCGCACGGGTCTCATCTCTGTTGGTGTTTGCCTTATCCAATAAGAAGTCATAACCACTCTTTTCTCCAGTGTCTTCGTCACCGTCCTATGCCAGTGCCTTATATTTTAACGTAATTGTGATAGTTGTTTTTTTAATAGTTATTTCGTACTTTTTTCACTTTTTAATTGTTGATTAGTAATTTTGGTATCTTCAATTGATTTTTGTACCAGATGATCCTTAGGTAATAGTTCGTTGGCAAATCTGCACCTTAACCCAACTATATATATGGTGTAAGAACTATAAAACAGAGCAGTAGTCCTTGGGTTCAACTGGCAAAGGGGTTGAACACTCTCACCAAAGGGAGAGGGTTCGATCCTGAAGTTGGTCAAGGCGCTGGGGGAGGCATTCTAGGTGATGTGAACTTGTGGAAATGCAAGCTGAGGTAGAGACATGTGTACTCTTAGTTCTATATGCCTTGGGGAGCAAAGCTACAACGCCCTGCCTTTAGAATGTGGATGAGCCCAACCCCTCCTAAAATTTTTATATAAAAAAAAAGTAAGCCTCGGCATGTGGAAGAAGAGTTTGCAGCAACCAAAACCAAAAACTGTCGCGTATGTTAATACAGAGACAATATTGCAATGATTTTAACACTACTTGAGGCATGACATTATTCCAACGAATACTTTAAGATAGGTAGTGCTCCTTAGGAACTAATTTATGGGCAAAAATGTCAATTACTCTATAATCTAATTTATATTTGTACTGTGAAAATTATAAGAAATTAACACTGTACTATTCATAAATCATAATAAGGCTTCTCTGTACAAAACATGGATTCAAATATCGGTTGATTAACCTCACATCATGTCCATATAAAAAAGATATAACAAAATTTCAAAACTGTCTACTACGTACTTTGTATTGAGAATAAACCATTACGTTGTGCTTCAATATTCTATTACAATTAGGTCTCTTGAAATTATCAAATTGTGGTGAAGTCTCATGAAACCTAAGTAATATTAATTTCAAATGTAAAAATATAATTTTACCCATTTTCATTGAAAATGAAAGCATACTAGTTTTTGTTTCAAATTCATTAGGGGGAAGACTTCAATTTTTTTGAACGACTAAGCCCTAAATTCCAGCTTTTGTTTCAAATTGAAAAGGTTCAAAATTGTATTTTCATATTTGGAATTAATATCATCAAGGTCTTTTGGGATTTCATTGCAATTTTATGAATTTAAAGGGCCTAGTTATAATTAATTTTGTTTCTTAGGACCTGATTGCAATTTTCCCAATAATAAAACGCGAAGCTGGGATGACCCAGATCTTTCACAGTGGCGACGAGATTCTGGCCGTTCGATCAAAGAAAATCCAGCCATCTATTGTTCATAAATGAAAGGCCCGATGTTTGAGTTTGACAGCCCAGTGGGTATTGGACATATATATTCAGTTAGCCCAAGATTGCCCGTTACTTCAAATTTACACCACCTTGGGCCTACGTTACATTGTGCGCTGCATTTTGAGTGATTTAATGTTGAGTATGTTTGGTTTGAAGGAGGGGAGGGGAGGGAAAAAATCTTTTAGGAGGACGTTGACTATTTTGCCATTAATAAAGGAAATATTCTTTTTTGTTGTGAGTATATTTTAAGAATATTGAAAATTATCTAAGGACAATTTTGTAAAGATGAGAGAAAAAATTTCTCTCTAAACTTTCCCTCCCCTCCCCTCAAACTTTAGCCTATGTTTGGTTTGAGGGGAGGGAGAGGAGGAATTTTTTTTAACAAAATTACCCATGGGAAATTTTAAAAATTACATAGTTTTTTGCATTGTTTTCCGCACATTAACTTTGAAAGCATGTCACATCATGGGCATATCTGACTTTTCACACTAGGGAGGGGCTCCTCCCCTCCCTCCCTCACCTCCAACCAAACATAGCCTTAGAGATAAATATGTTAGAAAATTTTTATATCATTAAATATTAAAATACTTATTTTTAGTGCACCTGGATAAATTTTGAAAAAACGAAAAGAAAAGCTCATCCGACTATCTTAGAACTATGAATAAAAATAGGTGGATAATTTATTTTAATGTGAGATGGCCCGCCAATGGATAATTTTACTACTACATCCGGTTCTAAATGTATGACATATTTTATATATAGTATAATTTGCATTATAATTTATGTCTTATTATAATCAGATTTTGTTCCGGAAATTGTATAATTTTGAAATATATTTCAAAACCCTTTTTCATTTAACTATCGTTATTTAAACTTCGTTTTCGTGTAAGTAGTTTTATAAGAATGTATAAACGTATGTACTTTAAAATGAAGACACGTGGTTGTATCGTACAAGAATGAAGAATATATGTGATCTACCAACTCCAAACCAAAATGTCCTACAATGCATAGCATGCACACACACATACATATTTATCTCCAATCAACACTCAATCAATTTTCTATTCCTGGCTCTTTCTTTAACAATGCCCCATCTACCAAGTTATGCATGTATTTCAAGCCTTATAAATTGGAAGCTTCTCACAAACAAAAACGTATATGTAATTTACAAATGTTAAATATAAAATGGCAACAATTAACTGAAGAATAGTTTCTCTCTAAAGTATTTTGTATATATACCTCAGATCATAAGAGAAATTTAATTACAATGAAATTAAATGTATAAACAAAATTAAAAGGTAATTAGGCTAAAGAGTGGATCTAAAAGTTCCATGCAAGGTCATCCATGGATGAGAGAAGTTCATAAGACATATATTCAGAGTTAAGTACACCTTCCAACAACCCATAATCAAAGTTGTTATTATTAATACTTGACCCCTCCAAACAATTACTATTGTCTTCCTCTACCCTGACTTGCTCAATATTATTATCACTCTTCTTCTCCTTCTCTTGTTCTAACTGTGCTTCAGTAGTAACTTGTGATTCCACTAATGTCTGGGCTGCTGATGATATGAACATGTCATCAGTTTCAGCAATATCATATGATGTTCTGTGGTCAATATTCCCAGAAAACCCAGCAAGTGAAGACAAGCAATCATTATTAATGTTCTTGGGCGCATCATCTGGAATATTATTCCCATTAATAATAATGGATGATGATTCAAAGGGGAAATTATGATGATGAGATTCATCATGGACATTATGATTAGTGGTGGTGGTGGTTGAATTAGGTTGTGGGTATTGGATGGAGAACACGGTGGTGGTACGAGGTTGAAGATTCATATGATGGTCAGGTTCATGAACGAGTCTGAAAGTGGATTCATTATTGTTGTTGTGTTTGTCGGTGGCAGAAATAAAAGAGGATCGTCTATGAGAAGAGAGAAGATTGTGAGTTTGAGGGTCGAAGCCTTGAGAAATGAGTTTCTTCTTAATGCACGAGTTCCAGAAATTCTTCACCTCGTTGTCTGTTCGTCCAGGCAGATGCTTCGCTATCTGAGCCCATCTACAACCACGTACAACAAACAAATCCTTAATTCACATAAATACGTGTTTCCTATAATTTCCTAGACAGAAATTCCTGTGTTCTAGAATAATTCACTTCCGATATCATGGATAGAATTGTGGGTGTTGCCAATACACAGTACTCATCCAATATTAAGACATATTTACCGATTTGACTATACTCCTCTTTGGTCCTTATTATAAGGCATCAACTAACTTTTTTCACAAACCAATAAAAGTAGTTAAAGTCAATAAAGTTGTCCTAGAATCTAAGTAATTTCTAATATTACCCCTACCAATTGCCCTAAACTCTAATATCATATTAATTATTACTCTCACCTACTACCCTTATTAATTATGGGCAAACATGGAAAAAATAATTAATGCTCATTGGGAATAAAGCAAGTGCCTTATAAAAAGAACTAAATAAACTTACTAGTTAGTGCTTTATAATAAGGACCAGAGGGAGTATTAAGGAAGTTGATTAACTTAGTTAATATTCCATATATTTTCTAAAACACCCCAGTCACATTCCTTAACTCATTTCCTCTCTTCCTTCATTATTGTTGAGGGAGCATCAATAGAGGTAAATTAGGAAAATATTGACAAATATGAAAACTTTGTCTTATACTTAATTAAGACTAATATCAACTCCTCAAATATGTCTTTTTATTAAGGACCGAAGGGATTATAATCATTATTTAATTCAAATTAAGGAAAGTGTCAAACATATAGTATGAGGGGAAAAAGTTAAGAGAAGACACTAATGAAGATTTTTTTTTTTAAAAAAATAAAATAAAATAATGCACCTTCCTTCCGTATTATTCCTTCATTTCAAATACATCATTATGATTATGAAGAGCATCAATCTAATCTAAGACTCCCTCTGATTTTGAATGTAATATCAGAGTTAGTTGATGCTTTGTGTAATATTTCAATCTAATTTGTCTTCTACATTTATTATTCTTTCCCTAAAACTATCATATTGATTGAAATGGCGGGTATGTATGGGAAAAAAAACTCACATTTTTTAACAAATTTTCTTAATTATCTATGTTCAGGGAAAAATCATCCCAACATGTAAATACAGTTGTATTTTCCCCATACATTGAGTGTAGGTGACAATTGTAAACTTTGGAAGTGGCTCAAAGTTTGATATTTCTAATTGTATCAACTGGTATGAAAGCAAGATTGCTATTATCACAAGGATCTTCAACAGCAGGAAATGGTAATAATAAAGCAGAGATATAGATGAAATCCTTTGAAGTGCGAGAGAAGCAGCAATGAATTGCATTTGCAAGTGGTCGCAACTACTAGCTAGAGTGTAAACAATCTGAAATATGGAAAATGAATTAAGAGAGATGGAAATAAAAGGAGGTTTAAGATTTGAGTATACCTATTTCCGAGAATTCGATGAACGTCAATAATCGTTTGTTCTTCATCAGCAGTGAAGGAACCTCTCTTGAGATCAGGTCTCAAATAGTTTATCCATCTCAGTCTGCAACTTTTCCCACATCTCTGCAACCCTACACAAAACACACACACACAATCAATCATATTCTATACTAATTCTTCCATTAATTAAGATGGTAATATGAGAGAGAGGGGAGAGATGCCTGCAAGTTTAGGAACAGAACTCCAACTTTTGTGGCCATGAGTGGTAATGAACTTGACGAGCTTGTCATCTTCTTCAGGAGACCACAGACCTCTCTTGATCTTCTGTTTGCTGCAGCAACGATGCCCCATTAATTTCTTCTTCTTCTCGATCTCACTCTCTCTACTCACTACTCTTGTTCAATCCAATATGACAATCCCACCTCAGCATTTATATATATGTATAACACCACACACCTCTCATTATTTGAGAATAAATGTTTTTTTTTATAAACTTATCAGGACTTCCTGGAAAACTAAAGTTTTCAAATTTTATATTTCGATATCATTTCTTCCAAATTTATAAATAAATTAGTTTATCGTGAAATATTTGTTATATACCTCAACAAATTAATAAATTATGAATTACTCCATCTCAAAGACTAGTAAGATTAAGGGTAAAGGATATCTTTAGGAATAAATTATGAATTACTCCATCTTAAGGAATAATACATATTTTATAATATTCCATTGGAATGCATAATGGATAAATCTTATTTTATAATTTTAGAAGTGAATGCGACAAAGTCTAATACACCTTTGTTAAAAATATTGGTCTAATTTAAGAGTATGTATTAAATTAATACAACTTATTTAACAAAAAAAGTAATAAAACAGATCAAGCTCAATTAATAAAAAAAGATCGGGATTGATCTATGATTAGTCAAGAATCAGGATTAGTACACCTATACAAGAAACAAATAATTAAATGATCAGTAAACAGAAAAGAGAGGTAAAGGAAACGAAAGAATCAAATAATGGTCCCATTTATGTTATCATGAATTGAGAAATGAGCTGGAATTGAAACTTCAGGTTCACTCATGAGAGATGGGTCTCTCTCAAACGTCTAATTGAGTGTCTTTTGCATATTAACGAATTAATATTCATTTGAAAAGTAATTCATATTAACTATTATTTCAATATTGAAAAACCCACAAGACTAGGTTTATATATATATATATTACCCCCGACAGTGCCCAAATATAATAACTTCAACAAGAAGCCCTGACAGCTTAATCAATCTTCCAAATTTGCAAAGAAGAAAAAATAATCTTTGAGTAGTCACAATTACGCACTTACATGAGAATTTTCAACTGAATGGAAAAACATGAGCATGGTGAATAATTGATTATATTCAGACTTACACGTAAGACTACAGAAAAACACACATTGTTGTCGTAGATTAAGTCCATTTTGGAGGGTCTTTCGACTCTATAAGAAACTATATTATAACCACCGAGAATAACTTGGTTGTCTTATTTCTCTATTGGTCTTATATATATTTTGGATCGTATAAGTTAGGGTATCCTTATATTCACATCAACAAATTTAGATTCAGGTCAAATTAAGGCTATAATGAGAGTTTTCTTGGCTGATTTATTTTTATAATTTACAAAACTCAAAATAACGACTTTGTTAGAGAATATTAAGTCTCTTCATCAATCAATCAATTATTTATCGATTGATTGTTAATAACTTCATCAACATAATTAAACAGAATAATTATCACGTACAATAGTAACTCATAATGATAGCTATGAAAAAATTGGGACGTGGCTTTGGTCTACTATACAGTCCCATCCACTGCCATCCAATATATAAAACAACGTGGTTTTGGGCCAAAAACAATGAGCAAGTTTTTGTTAAAGAAAATATTTCAGGATACTGAATAATACTAAAGATACTTTATGATACTGAAAAAATACCTCGTGATCTTGAAAAATTATTTTAGAATTTTGAAAAAATGTTTCAAGGTATTGACTAGTACTAAAAAAATATTTGACTATACTGAAAAAATACGTGATGATTTTGAAAAATTATTTTAGAATCTTGAAAAAATATTTCAGGTACTAACTGATATTAAAAATATACTTCAGGAATTTTTTTCAAGATTTTAAAATAATTTTCCAAGATCATAAGATTTTTCTTTTAGTACCGTTCAATATTCCAAAATATCTTATTAGTACCAGTCAATACTTTGAAATATTTTTTCAAGATCATGACATATTTTTTAGTATTAGTTAGTATCATGAAGTATCTTTTTAGTAGCATTCAGTGCCCTAATTTTTTTTTTTTTAAAAAGAGAACTTACTCATGGATTTTGGCCCATAACGACTACGTTTTATGTATTGGATGGCAGCGGATAGGACTGTACAGCGGACCAAAGCCGTGTCCAAAAAATTGTCCATATATGTGATCCATGAGAAGAAAAAATTCCCTTAAACTTTCAAACCATATACTTTAATATTCCCTGTTACAATCATTATGGTTTGTAATATTCTTCTCATCTATATTCATGAGGCACATAGAGTGCAGAATATACGGGAAAAACTAAGCGTGATGAAAGTAAGTGAACTATTATATTCCCGGCCCCTTCAAAATAATAATTTCGATAAATTTGTCCAATTATGATAATAGCTCATGTGAGTAAAATAAACCCTTATTTGATGTTTAAACAAACAATTATTGTTGTTGTCTTGCCCCACAACACAAAACACTGTATATTTGTGAGCGTTGTTTCGTGTTGATTGAGAGTTTCATATTTTTATTTCTAATTAATTAGTTACAATCATTCCGGGCCTTGTCTTTCCATTTTGTTATCAATCTCAATTATGTTGTTACTTACTGGTCAATTCATTAATTAACCTGACTGTTCCATGACATAATTTTTTAACAAAAAACATTTCGTGTGTATATATATATGTGTATGTATTCATTATATTATGATGAATCCCCCCCCCCCTTTTTTTTCATTGACGATAATTCAATGCCCACAAGAAAACAACGCCCCTAGCAAACTAGCTAGAAACTAGGATTTCTTTGTATATAATATGCTAATCAAGTGATGGTGTTTATATTAATTTATAAGGATAATTCTTCTGTATGTATATGATGAATGTGTGTGTGTGTGATGAATGAAAAGAGAAATAACCAGTGGTATAAATCCCACGACCTTCCACTTATAAGAGAACTTTTATGTTACATGGTTACAAATAGAATGTGTACGGACCAAACTTGACCGAGTTTAACATCAACCCAGGTCTAGTTTAGAGATGATCTTTGGCTGTATAAGGCAACCTGTGGTTCAGTTTGGTGTGGTTCAGTTTGGTCCAGCGCTAACTTGAGGTCGTGCTGGACAAGACTGAGTTTGGTGGTCCAGACAAACCAATACCTTTTTTGTTTTTTGTTGTTGCTTTTTTCCTCTTTAGAAGGTAAAATTTGAACATATTAAACATAGTTAAGATCCTAAAAAACACCTATAATAATATAAAACTCATTGTATTAAATTAAAACATCATAAATACATAAGAATCTCCGACAACATTCTACAACAATTAAAAAAAATATTGGGAAACAAGATTTAAACTTGACAAACACAATTAAGATAATAAAAATACCTACAATCATATAAAAATCATCCTAAAACAATAAAACTTAATTGTAAATGCTTTAAAATTTTTTTAACAATATGAAATAAAAAATAAAAAAGTAACATTTAAATAACAAAATATTTAGAAAATTTGACCTAGCCAAAGCATAGCAGTCCAAGTGGTTTGATCAATTGATATTGAACTTGGTCCAGCTCGACTGACCAGTTAGTCTGATCCTAATTCATTATGTTACTTATTCAACCTGGACCTGACCAACTCGGATTGGACCAGACCACTGGGTTTTTATAAGGTTATTTGCTTCGTAGGCATATTTAATTATTATATTGTACACGAAACACAAGTTTTAAGAATTGATAGCTGAAAATTCAAGATCCAATTTTTTTAAGGAGACAGTCGGTCAGATATATGCAGATCTTCGCAAACTATCTATCTCTTTCCAATAGTTTTTTTAGTCTTTGACAAAACCATTGGTCTCTTGTTATAGGCATAACTTTTCATCATTACATATGTCACTGTAATTGCCCTCAATACTATTCTACAAGAAACCTTAATTATATTCCAATCTGATCCAATATTGTTTCTCAGTTTCTTATTCATTTTGGTTAACCCGTTTGTTAGACATTAATAAACCCTCCCAGAGTGCATATATATATACACATATACATACACATCCTTTGGATGTTTTCTTGTCCGAATGAATAATATTTTTTTCTTGTCACAGTTAATATCAAAGATGTTAAGCAAATTCAATTCACCTTTTTTTTTGGGGAAAAAATCTTCAATGCTAGCTATTTCTACCGCAAATTCAATATCTTCATCAATAGAAAAATGTCCTGGAGTCTTACATGATGTAAGTAAAGTACAGAAGCTGAAAGAACATTTGATTGCAATTAATGTATATTGTAATATATATTCAGTGAAGTGGACGAGTCATCTGGTATTTCTAATTAGAGTTGAAAGCTTGGAGAATACGAGACTACTTGATATTATAATAGTGTGTGTGAGTGATAGTGAATATATATAGAGAAAGGAAGGCAATAACAGTTTTTTCAACCCTCAAAAAGAAGAAAAGGTACAGAGTAATAATTAATCAAATAGCTAGGGTTCAGGTGAAGTGTTGGAGTGAGTGATCACTCTTACACTTCAAAGATATATTGATTTTCTAATTGGTGTGTGTTTGTGTGTGATGTCTCACCTCAGCGTAGACTAATTAAACGACAAAACTCTTAACTAATCCTTCTGCATTATATTCTTCATGTGACTAGACACCACTATGACTTTGGAGCCCCCCGGCGGCGGTTATGGCCCTATTGATTAAGTTGATTATTAATTGTTATTAGTACCTCCTCCTCTCCTAAATACAAGAATTAGACCAGTGCCTTATGTGGATGTGTGTGTTTTCATTCGGTCCTTATTAAAAAAAAGAGTTAGACAATATATTGAATCTATTTTGTCACCCAAATTTATAATTTTATTTGAGTTAAATACCAATTTTACCCTTAAAGTACGCACTCAGAAGCAATTTTGCCCCTTAAGTTTTCGGCGGAGCAATGTTTCTCCTGAAGTATCAAAACAGAGCAATTTTGCCCCTACGTTACAAACCCTAACGGTCAACTACCGTTAGGGTTTGTAAAGGAAGGGCAACATTGCTCTGTTTTGATACTTCAGGAGCAACATTGATCCGCCGAAAACTTAAGGGGCAAAATTGTTTCTGGGCGCGTATTTCAGGGGCAAAATTGATACTTAACCCATTTTATTTCTAAAAGTTTCCATGTTAATTGCATATAGGAAGGAGATTTATATCAATAGTAATTACAATACACATGATTAGGAAGGTTATTTTAGGAAAACCAACACATATTTCTTACAAATAATTAACTTAACTGATTTCCTTAATATCTATAGGTTAGTTATCTAACTCTTATATTAAAGACCGGATGGATTATTACAAAAAAATTGTGCTACACTTTTTCTAAAATACCCATTTTTAATGAGGGCGCTAAGTGTGGGAGACAGATAATAAAAAATTGTGAAATTAATGAAGGTAATGTAAGGGATTAAACCACATCGATCATTTAGAATCTATATATATTTAGGACCGCCGGTAGAAGTTTTTTGGGTCGAAACTATCACTTGGATTGGGTCCAAATTGGAGTTGTTGGGCTTTTTTGAAATTGTCCAACTGTGCCCAAAAAATTAATGACAAATAAGAGTGCTAAATTTTTATATTCGAGTTGGGATAGAATTTATTTTAATTTTTTTTAACAAAATAAATTGTTGACTTTTGTCTTTCAATTTGTAAAGAGACATTGTAATTATGTACAGAGGAAGCACTTGCCCCTGCCCATTTCCACAAGGGATTCAACTTTTAAAATAAAATTTCGAGTTTATATCTTATATGTAAACAAACATTTTAAGAGTGTTCTTTCTAATCAACTAGGTGCTCGTTTGGATCAAATCTAGATCGGTGTAATATTAAATACTCCTACCTAATTGTGTGTAAAATTAAAAAAAATATAAGATAGAGGTTTCAAATAAAGTCAGGAAAACGGGCCCACCGATTTAGGCCATGAATTTATAAGGGTTGGGCTTATGCTTTTTGCCTCAAAAATGAAAGCAGACCAAAAAAGGCAGCCCTATATGACCGAGGGCCTAAAAATGCCGGCCCTTTTAGGCCTGTATTTTTTTTAAAGTTATTTAGATTTTTTTTTTTTGATACAATCAAAGATAAAGTAGCACAAATTAAAACAACTGAAAAAATAACAAAAAAACAATTAAGTTCCCAGGCCCCTCCTAACGTGCTCTACACCCATCAGATCAGCAACTAGGAATTGATAGATACCAGTAGGGGATCAGAGAAGTGAGTTCCGTCCGGGGACTCCACATGCGACAACGCATAGTTCGCCAACCAATCTACACACTGATTTCCTTCCATTAGCACATGACAGAAACGTACAACCCATTGTTTGCGAGTAAATGCTCGTATCCGAGACACCAAATGGGACTCACGAGCTGCATTACGAGTTATTTATATGATAATAATAATATTATTGGTTTTTTATACTTTGTTAATGATGTTGCAAATATTTAATTGTTATTATCTTTTTTATAATTAAGTTTTATAAGAACATCTTCTATTAATAATCCTAAAAATTTAAAATTTATAAAATATATTTCTTATTTCTCAAGTATTCTTAATAATTTTGTATTTTTTGACTTACTTTCTAGTGAGTGTTTTGTTCATATCTTGTGTTGTTTATTTTGTTGACTACTTACACTTTTCAAGACATTTTTATAAGAAGTATTTTTAATTTTGTTAAGTCTTCTCATTAATTATTTGTAATTGTGGTATATGAACAATAGTTTACCTTTGATTATGACTTGGTAACTTTGTTTGTTTGTTGTATGATGCATATTGTTTACACCTTAATTTTAATTTTGACAACATTTATGTGTTAAATTAGAAATTTCATTGTTCTAATATTTCTTTAAAAAAAAGCTGAAAAAAATAGTAACAAATTGTTAAAATAGCTTTGGCCCTTGGCCCGTATGCTCAAGGGTCGGGCCTCGAAAAAATAATTGTTTTTCTTTAGTCGGACCCTTTTAGGCCCTAGCCCGTGAAAGGCCGTTCCTTTTTACTGGCTCTAGTTTCAACCATGTTTGTATATCCCGACATGTGTAGTCATGTGTGCGCATATATATACATGTGCTATATATGCATGGATGGGTGTGTGTGTATCGATTTTTTTGGCCATCATAGATAATAAGGCAACTGAAATATTATCTGGTCGAAAGAATGGTAAAATAATCATTCCATGATAATTTGTACAAAGCGCAATGAGCTTTTTATATGAATAAATTGGCGTGTTCATACACGTATGCATGTGCTCAAATTAGATACAAAGCACCCTGATTAATTAAGAAGCTTATAAATAAATAAGGCTTTGGACTCGTTACCATAAAATGCACAAAATATAAAATGTTCCATATCATCAGTAAAATTGATCATTAACAAGTTGTGAAAAGACAACGGATTATTAAAACTGACAGGAATATGGATAACTATCATATTATAGGCATTATTCATGAAAAAATAAATAACCAGACATATATATATATATATGTGTGCAACAATAAAGTGATGGCGTTTCAAGAGATACAACGAAAGCAACAGAACATAACAGAAGCCAAAATGACACAACGCCACACGAAGCACACAACACAAACATTACAAAAAAGAAAACCGGAAGAACAAGTCTCTTAACAATATATACACTTCATATTGAAACCATAGTTGGTATAAGCAGCGGGTGGCTATAATAAGGTGAATGTTGAGAATTTGGAGCTGAAGGAACAAGCCTTTTGATCATTTAGTTCAGGTTAGAGCCATAGTTGCTAGAAGCAGCGACATGTGGCGAATCAGGTGAACGCTCAGAATTTGGGCCTGAAGGAACAAGTCTCTTGAGGTTGTAATTGAGCTTAGAATCATATCTAGGAATAGTGAGAGATGGAGGATCAGGTGAACGCTCAGAATTTGGGCCTGAAGGAACAAGTCTTTTGATGTTGTGGTTTATGTTAGAATCATGTCCAGTGAAAGTGGTGAGAGATGGAGGATCAGGTGAGTGCTCAGGATTAGGACCTGAAGGAACAAGTCTCTTAATCTCATAATGATTAGGAAGCATAAAACGGTCGCTCACAACAAGAGAGACAAAGAGAAAGGACATCACAAAAAGCAAATGAACTTTTGAATTTGTCATATTGCCTCACAAACCCAACTTAATGATATGTATGAATGTGTATGAATATCTCTCTCAACAATGCTATATATATAGCACCATCAAGCCGTAGAGGCGAGCATTCAATTTTTTGGTTGGGTTTTTGGTGAAAACCGAATTAACCCAAAAACTGAATAAGGTTAATTATAAACTGAACCGAAACCGATTAACTAAATTTACTGAAACCAAATCAACTGAAATAAAACAGAGTCTTTAACTGAAAACCAATTAAACAAAGCAAAAAAAAACTGAATTGAGTTTTATTCAGTTTTGGTTTTAATCTGATCTCCCTTGTCTAACCGCAAGGTGTGAATCCTTTCTTGTTAGGACATGGGCAATTTTTGCAAGTCCTTACTGCATAGGAAATTTGTACATTTTCGGAGCCTCAGGATGAGGTAAGGTGCATGATGAAACTTAATGAATCTATTTTTTTTATTTATAGTCTTTCCATTAAAATATTCAAATTCATTATTGGCCGAAAAAAATCTTCAAAAATTTCACAATGAAAGAGTAAATGTGATGGTAATTAGGACATGGGCGCAGTTTTCGCAAGCCATTAATTACTATTAATATTACTGAATTTCACAATAAAAAATTATTATTCAAACTTCATAATTTACAATTTCTATTTCACTTCTTACTGTTTAAGAACAGTTAAAATACTTCATACCATTTTTTATATGACTATTTGATTCGTTCAAATTCCAGCATTATCAAGTTCAATTTGAGGTTGCTCTTCTAATAATTATTTTTACATTCACATAGTTTCAAGATTTCATACCTAATCAAAGTCTATTTCATTAGGACTAACACTGGTTGGTAATAGTTTCTATAATTTTTCCAGTTTAATGAGTTAATCTTCAGAGTCAACAAATTACAAGAAGATAATTTTCTTCAATTAAACACAAGAGGATCCAAGTGCAGATAAAAGAAGATTTTTTTTTTTTTAATGCACCTCACATATCAAACAGGGTCCATGAACTTCAATTTCTTTCACCCTTCACCACCACTAATATTTGTATTTTGTATAAATTGACTTCTATATTTTATTTTGCGTCGTTTTAAAAATAATGATTCTCTATGAAACCTCTAGGCAAACTAATGCAAATTTCATACAACTTCTATGCAATCTCTATTCAATTTTTATGCAAATTTCGTGCAACTTTTTCTGCAATCTTCATACAAATTTTTATTTAAGTGTCTAATTAAAATAATTTTCCCCCCATTGATAAAAAGGTCCTAATTAAGTTCTAACATTAACCATACAAAGCCCAAGAGTTCCCATTTAAAACGTTAGACGGGCTAAATGGGTAAATACTATCCAAACACCCAACCTAAGAAGGAGAAATTTTTAATACTTAAAAAATACTTCGGGATATTGGTAGTACCGAAAATATACTTAATGATCTTGAAAAATTATTTTAAGATGTTGAAAAATATTTCAAGGGTCTTGTCGGGTACTTAAAAAATATTTCAGGATATTGAGTGCATCGAAAATATACTTAATGATCTTGAAAAATTATTTCAGGATACTGACTGGTACTTAAAAAATACTTCAGGATACTGACTGGTACTGAAAATATACTTAATGATCTTGAAAAATTATTTTAGGAGTTGAAAAACTATTTCAGGGTACTGACTGGTACTTAAAAAATACTTCAGGATACTGCCCGGTACTGAAAAAATATACTTAATGATCTTGAAAAATTATTTCGGGATACCGGCGATACTTAAAAAATACTTGAGGATACCGGCGAGGATACTTACCAGTATTTAAAAATACTTGACTGATACTGAAAATATACTTAATGATCTTGAAAAATTATTTCAGGATACTGATTGGTACTTAAAAAATACTTGAGATCGATCGAGGATACCTGACGGTACTTAAAAATATTTTAGGATCTTGCCAGATCGAAAAATACATCGGCATCTTGAAGTATTTTTTGATTGCAATCGATCCAAATATTTTTCAACATTCTAAAATAATTTTCAAGATCATGATGCATTTTTTTCAAGACGTGCAAAGATCCAAGTTGATTATTCAAGCTAAGTTGATTATTCTAAATTGAATTTTGGCCATGCTGGCCTACCTAACCCCGAGGGTTATATAATTTTAGCGTATGCGCTTCTTAAGATGCGGGGCTTTTTTTGGCGTTTTTGTAATTTTTAGCCCTGGCGCATGTGGCTAGAGCCTGTGGTCGGGGTGGCCCGTTTTGACAGCTCTAGAGACTGAGGTGCCTCTGAATAAGTTAAAAGCTCTGGCCAAATACGGGTGAGCAACGTGGGCCTTTAATGTATACTTGAGGGAACATCACGACATTCTTTAAAGTGAGGACGCTGAGATGACAGCTTCAAAGGCATGCCCCACTTGTTCATTTAAATTTTTTTTTTTGTTACAAGGCGATAGGGGAGGGGGGGTTCGAACCCAGGACCATGGGGGGAGAATTTAATCTCAATACCGTTGCACTAACAAGAGTGATAAATACACATTACACAATCACACACAGCCATACATGACAGCACAGGACCACCAAGCCACATGAGAGAGATGGGCCCTCTTCCAACTTAAAAGTGGATGAAATTAAAAAAGGCCCATCCGTCATCATGCATCCAACAAAAAGAAACAAATTCCATTCATTGCATGCGCAAAAGACATTCAGAAGATCCTTCTTGCAGAAATAACAACAAAAAGAAGAAAATTGTAGCCAAAAAAAAAACAAAAACAAAAACAAAAAGAAGTAAAACAAACCCGCAGACTTGAAGGGACGGCGATAGATATGATGAGCTTCATCGTTCACGAGCCCATTCACTGGACTTGAAGGGAATGGCTCTGATCACCACCTGGTGCTACAGGGCTACCAGAGCTGCTCCTACGAATGGTCCCACCCAGAAAAGCACTTGGTCTTGAGCCCACTTTAAAAGAAAAACTTGGCATTTTTCCACCTTAGTCCTATAAAAAATGTATGGTCCTAATTATAAGACCTAGTTGACTTTTTTTCCGAAAGATTAAGGAAGTTAAATAAGTTACTTAATCATTTCATATGTTATGTATTATTATATTATATATTAGTTTATTAGTCAAACTATTTAGTTTGAAGAAAAAAATAGAAATAGAAATACTTTAAAGTAATTTAATTAGTTTCTTTAATTTTTTTTAAAAGTTAACTAGGTCTTATAATTAATACTGAGTAGTAAATGATGAGAGAGAGGACAAATTACTACTGAGAGAGAAAAAAGATCAGAAGGGAGTAATTAAAGAATTTGAAACATTAAAAAAATTGAGCTAGGAGTGGGCCCATCGTGTGATTTGTCCATTTTGCATTGATCAGACCATATAGTACTTGGTGAACCAGGTTCACCAAAGAATTTCTCCTCAACAAGAACTGATATAGGACCCATCAAGAGATACTTTGGTGGGTCCCACTACATGCCACGTAGCCTTTGTTGTGTAGGAAACAAATGGGTAGGCAGCAGTACCAGAACTTGATCTCCCCCCACCAGAAATTGTATTATTGTGACGTACATTAATTGTCCTAAACAAATTGATTGATATATTTATATATAAATGAGTGCAAAAATATTCACATATCAAGCGCTCAGTTGATCAGTAAAGTTAAAGTTAGGGGTGAGTATTCGGTTTTCGGTTAAAATCGAAATATGCATATGTTAAAAATTGAACCGAAAACCGAACCTAAAAAATCGAATTATTTCGGTTTGGTTTTTCGGTTAATTCGGTTAAACCGAATTTTATATAAAGTTATGAAATTTTACACGAATAAAGTAGACATATAAGGCTTTCTAAATAAATAAATTATGTAGCATTTTGAGTTCTACACAAGTAGTAACATATTTTTGAAGTTAAGCCTTATTTATGGAGTTATAAATCAAGGCAGTGTTGAGAAAATATTAAACTAGGAATGATCCGTGACTTTCTTGCTTCTGGGAATATTTTTCCTTGAAAATAGATATGTCAAGGGTCATGAGGAATTTTGAAGCACTCAAAAACGATTTTTGTAGAATTAATTATGATTTTTTTTAAAAAAATTTAAAAATCGGTTTTTCGGTTTTAACTGTTTTTTTTTTTTTTTTTGCAAAAACCGAAACGAAAACCGAACTAAACTAGTTTAAAAAACTGAACCGAACTAAAAAATCGAAAAAACCAAACACCGAATTATTCGGTTCGGTTTTGATTTGCTTACCCCTAAGTAAAGCCATGTTATATATGACCCAAACATTATTGCTACGAAACGGAAGTTGTCAACAGTACTTGAACGTGATACATTGATCATGCAAGATATGACTCAATTAATTTTGTGGATGAGATAGATTAAGATTAGGTGTTTGGCGGCTTTTTGACCTAAATAATTTTTTTAAAAAAGAAATTACTAGACTAAAGCTCTTTTGAAACTATTTCGTAGACTAAGTCTCACCCCACAAGCTTCACCAAGGTGGTGTAAAAAACTTTCACGCCACCAAGGTGGCGTGTATAAAAATAAAAAATAAAATTATATAATAATAATAATAATATAATATAATAATAATATATAAAAATAATAAATGATAACAATAATGATTTTAGGATCTGTGATACAAATATTTGTATATTTGTTATATACAAATATTTGGTGTATAACAAATATATAGATCCCACCAAATATTTGTATAATAACAGTATTGATTTTGGGATCTGTGATACAAATATTTGTATATTTGTTATATACAAATATTTGGTGTATAACAAATATATAGATTCCACCAAATATTTGTATAATAACAGTATTGATTTTGGGATCTGTGATACAAATATTTGTATATTTGGTGTATATACCAAAATCAATACTGTTAATATACAAATATTTGTATCACAGATCCCAAAATCATTACTGTTATAATTTATTATTATTATTATATTATATTATTATTATTATTATTATATAATTTTATTTTTTTTTTATACACGCCACCTTGGTGGCGTGAAAGTTTTTTATGCTACCTTGGTGGCGTGAGACTTAGTCCGGGAAATAGTTTCAAAAGAGTTTTAGTTTGGTAATTTCTTTTTTTAAAAAAATTATTTAGGTCAAAAAGCCGGTGTTTGGCTTGTGATTGATTGCGCTACTTGTATTTAGTAAATTTCTTGGTTTTACTTTGTGTTAATCATTTAATTTTAATTTTGACTTTTTAGTAAATTTTGTCATAAAAAAACGCTCCCATTTATTTCATAAAAATAATCCTAATTAACTCAATGGCTAAATAATTGGCTATATATTAAGGATTCACCTAAGACTTTACTAATTTATATTAACTTTAGTGTTATTCAATGGTAGTCCCAAATTAAAGAGTTATTTCACGTTTTTACCAAAAAAAAAAAGAGTTATTTCACGTATCTTTCTTGAAGGCCAAAGTCCCACATCGAAACAAAATTGAAAAAAACATGATTATTCATCATTAATTAGCTACCACTTGCTTTCTATCCTCATCAAACAAGCCGGCCGCCACCATTAATTTAATTTAAACTGACAGACAACATTATTAAAAGTCAAGACTGAAGACGAAGTGAAAAGATAAAAAATACTCCCTCCGGTCCTAATTATAGGACATATTTAACCGATTTTGGGGAGATTAAGGAAATAAGTTAAATTAGTTAATTTTACTCATTTTCTTAAAATGTCCTTATATAAATTTAAAAAGACCTAAGTGAAAGTAAATTAATAGCTCCTACCACATGCCTCTCCAACCTAATTTTTTTCTACATGCTAAATCTAATTAAAATAATGGTCTTACTATATATACGTATATGGATATATATAGACAGACACACAAATATGTGTGTATACATATATTTAATTAAGGACTTTAATGTTTTTAATAATAATTTATTTTTTCATCTTAAATTATCACTATATATATATTCAATAAGATTTATACATTTTTTCATCTCAGCAACTTACATTTCAAATAATAATCTACATAAGTTTCAGTTTAGAAAAAAAAGTAAATTTTGTCACTGTCAATATAAACACAAATAAGCTTTGCAATCTGATTTTTCTTCTATATTAAGTCTATAAAAATTAGATTAAAAATAAGGCAGTTATTTTTTTTTCTCGAAAAAATAAAATAAAAATATAAAAATAAGTCAATAATGCTACTACGAATCAACCCGAACTTTAATAATTAATTGATGGATAGGATAGGAAGAGGATTCTCTCCTCATCATTTTTCTCATTTTCCCTCATTAGCTCATCTGGGCCATTGATTGGGAAGATGAGAGAAATGTTAAAATGGTATTGTGGTTGATTGGATGGATAGGATTTAGAGATGATGAGAGATAATGAGAGAATTACCAACCCATACTTACAGATTTATAATGCTCTTAGTGCGAGACACGCCAGCTATGGAGGCAGAAAAGGGCAACACCAAGATCAACATCAGACACACATATAATTCCAATAATCTACAACTTCAATCCTAGTTTCATTTTTCATTTTATTTATAAAGATTTAAGCCAATATGTCTGAGCTTATCAGTTTCTATTTGCCTTCTTCTTCCTCCTCTACTGTATCACACAGTGCTCTCCCTTTTGTCTCTGGCAACAACAATACTAAGGCACCACTCAGCCAGATCACCAGTCCAAACATGCCATAACACCAAAACTTGTTCCTTCTTCCCGCCGCCACCAGCACCGGACTCACCGCCGCGCCCAGCACCACCGCCTGCCTCGCCATAGCTAAGGCCGAGTTCCTCACGCACGTCGGAAACAGCTCCGTCGTATATAACAAGTATATGTTTAACGCAGTGCAAGCGCTGAAAAACGACACTGACTCAAACCCAATTTCAAACTTGCTCCATGTTTCCCCTAACTCCATCACCGATAAGAGGCTGAAAATTCCACTTATCATGGTGAATACCCAAATAGAACTTCTTCTGTTGAACTTGTCGATGAATATCAAGAGTAACAGAGACGCTGGTAGCTCAGATAATGCGTTGAACGTCACACTCAAATACAGATTAAACGACAGCGTTCCCAGACCTAGTGGCATGCCGAAATAAACCACCCCAATACCAAAACCCATCACCATAACAGCTGAGATCCTTCTTGAAGCCCATTGCTTCTGCATCAAAACCTTCAGCGCCGAGTATAAATCCATATTATCATCCGAACTCTCCTCAGTCTCACACACTTTAGAGATGGCTAAATTCAATGAACTTTGGGATATTGATGCGATGCATCGTAGTGTGTTGAGGGCTTCCTCTTTCCTTCCTCGTACGAGGAGCCACCTAGGAGACTCCCGAGCGAGGAATTTTACCAGTACGGAATACAAAATTGGTGGGATGGATGTGTATAAGTAGAGGTTTCTCCACGAGGAGTCTCGGTTTAAGTAAGCAATTGCGGGTAGTGAGAGGAAGCCACAGAAGAAGCACAAGAATCCCATGACCCCTACCTGGCCGCGCCACCGCTTTCCAACGAGCTCGGTGGCGAGGACGAGGGAGGAGGTAGCTATGGTGGCTCTGCCAAAACCTGAGAGAAACTTAAGGCAAGAGTAGACCAAAAGGTTTGGAGAAAAGGCAGCCAAGAATGACGAGAGAGCCATCAAGAGACAAGAATAGAAGAGCATGTTCTTGCGGCCCAATGACGTGTCAGCGAGAGTGGATAGGGCAAGCCCGCCGACGAGGCAGCCGATGAAGAAGGACGAGGCCGGGAGGCCTGTAAGTATGGGGTCCTTGGGATTTAGGTGCCACTCGGAGATGATGGAGGAGTAGGAAGAGCCGCCGTGGCCGGCGGGAGAGGATGGTGGGGGTTGGGCGTCGGTAAAGACGGTGATGAAAATTTGTTGGGCATCGAAGAACCAAGCGAAGGAGACGAGAAGGGCTTGTAGGAATTGGGAGAGATTGAATTCAGATAAACAGTGTTCGACTGTGGAGCCCAGAGATGGAAGGCGGTTCTCCGGCTGTGGAAGTTGGGATTCATCGGCGGAATTGGATAGGGAGATAAGAGGTGAGGAAGTTGAATCCTCCATTGATGTAGATGTGAGTATGAGGAACTCTTGATCTGAGAGGTGTCAGGAAGCTGGTTGCTTATATTTGCATTCTTGTGAGGTAAAAAAGTTACTTAAAAAAAGGTAATGAATGATTGGGGGTTACGGAGATCTTTCCATTTGGCTAGCGGAGCCTAGAGAGATTTTAAAAGGCATGGAAGAGAACCACAAATGAGGGAAAATCTCCATTAAAATTTTTATTGATAAGAAGTTTTTGATTAATTTTTATATATAGACAGGTGTCATGTAAATTTTATATGCATAGTAATTTGATTTCTATTTGAAATCCTCCTCTTCCTTTCCCATCCTCATCCCTTAGAGCCCGTTTGGTATGGGGAAGATTTGAGGAGGGAAATGAACTTAAAAGAGGGAAAGGAAAGGAAGGGAAAATTAAGAGGGAATATTAAAATGTGAACTGTTTGGTAACCCGGGAATGAAACCTAACTTGATGGAAAATGAATTGTTTGGTATGAAGAATTTGGTATTGGTTAAGTGGGAATGTGATGTGAAATTCCAAAATTTCCCCTAATTAAAAAAAAAAAATCCTAGCATGAAGACTTTCGTTTTCACGAACAGAGAAGAATGAACCCTAATCCCAGATTGCGTGAATCTGCATATGTAAATCAGAAGTAGATGTCGATGGTACATGAAATTGCGAGGGCGAGTGGATTCGGAATGCGAGAAGGAGGAGGCAGATGGATTAGAAGGTGAGAACACAAAAAACGATGAAACCCGCAGTGAAAAAATATGAACAGATGAACAGGGCAAAAAACGAGTAACCTAACCCAGTTGATGCATTTGTAGAGAATGTCGCACAAATGAAATTAGGACCCAAAAAAACTTGTTCCAAGTGTCAAGGACATGAGAAAAAAGGACATCGGTCGTTTGGGAAAACAACGGTGAAGAAAACCAGGAAAACATATGATTGCTTAATTTAAATAATTCATGAGCACAGTTAATAAGTCCACATCAAAACAAGGAGAGTGACATGTGTTGCGTGAATTGGGCACAGAATGAGTCATGAAAGATCCACATGAACATATAGGTTAGACATATATCAGCATAAAGGAGAAGACATAATGAGTGAAATTTAGACAGCTTGAAGCAAAATTGGAAAAAAAACTGAAAATGCTAATTGAGACTGATTGAAGCAAAGAACATAATGAACTTTGGAAGGCAATGTCAACATGATGCATCAAATGGCTAATTCATACAAAATGAAGCAATAGTTCATTTTCAGTCAATGAAAGGTAGGTGAAAGCAATTAAAATAATCCTATTTGGCTTTTTCAAATGCTTAAAAACAAGAAGGCAGTGGTGGAAAACAACTGAGATGGGTAATTGAGACTGATTGACACAGATTGCATGTGGGTGAAAGAAATTAAAATAATCCTATTTGGCTTTTTCAAATGCTTAAAAACAAGGCATGAAAAGTTCGATTGAAGAAGCAAAATGTACCCCACAAATGGTCTACTACATGCTCAGGGATGGAAATTATTATTCTGGACAATGAACAAGCAATGTTCTTTGACAAGACAAAATAAAATGCTATATCAGTGAATTGGTTTGCTGCAATGTAGGGGGAAAACATATCCAATATTAACCAAAACATAAAAGACATGTAAACAATTGCTCCACTACACAAGTTTGAAGACCATGGATAGGCATTAACACACACCATGCTGAAATAAGAAATAAGGTCAAGCATACTTAGAATTGCCACACATAACAGCAATATGTTAACAACAACTGCACAAAAACATAGAATTCCATGTTCGAACGGAACAACCACGTTTGAACGCAACATGTCAGAAGCTACACTATATCAGCAACAGTTAAAGCACACTATATCAGCAACAGTTAAACCACAACTAAAACAGTAGGCAAAATGTAAAGTACTCTATCCACTGCTTCCAAAAAATATGAAACATAAAGTACATAATAAAGTCTCCTAAGTCTTCTTCTTCTTGGCTGGCGACCTCCTAGGAGCGGACCACCTTGGTGGTGTTGAGCGTGAACCAGGGAGGTTGACAGGGATGAATAATGGGGTTGAAGACCTTGGAGGAGGAGAAGGATCCGGTGTGGGAGCATAGAATATATGGGGCAAATTCTCAGCTGCAAGCCCTGTGCTGAATGAGGATGCAGGTATGAATCTTAAAGGGACAGGCGCAGCTATTGTCCTCAAAGGCGCAGGAGGAGGGTTTATAGGCTGAGGGAGAGGCACAATGGACAAAGGCGTGATTGGGTCAAGCTCATCACTGTTAGTAGGGGAGTTGGCTTGAGGCACATTGTCTTCATGACGAGCATCAGTATGGGGGGATTGATGCACATCGTTTGTAGGAGTGACATTAGTAGTTGGGGATTCATTGTGGGAAGATGGTTTAGGATCAGCTGTCTCTTCATCTGGTTGACTCTGTTCAGGGGTCGTCGACTTAGGCAAAGGGTCCTGGTGTTCGCTGTCACGTGTAGGGGATGGATTGGAGCACAGTGGGGATGGTACTCTACTGTCATGAAGCTCCGGATGTTCTTAACCATCCTTGCAATGAGGCACATGTTCCTCCAGATGCTCAGTGGTCTTTGGTGAGTTGTGGCATGACAGTTGAGAGGCTTCAGGACTGCCATGAGCAAACTGCCTTGCTCCTCCTCCATCAGGGTCACATGATTTGGAACTAAGTGGAGGTGCATGGTTAGGGGATTGGTTTCCATTTGCAGCCCGGTTTGAAGGTCCTGCAGGTTGCTTCTGTGATGACAAGAAGGCAGCAAAATCCTTGAAGTCAGTGGCATATAGATGTATGAATTGCCTTAGCACATCCAAGTCAAGAGCAATGGTGGTCATTCGAGTCTCCAGCTTTGCCATTTGACCAACCACATCATCAAGCGTTTTCTTCAATGGCGCCATTTTCTCCTCCACAATTTGACCCAACATTGTTGCTATGTCACCATATGGTTGGGCATGAAATGGTTCTGTTTCAGGTGCGCGGGTATGAGCTCCTTCTGGTTCAGTGGTAGATGAATGCACCTTCTCACCCTCACTGCATGATGTGGAAGCCTGCCTGGCAAGAACACGAATTCGCATTCGGTTCAAGGCCTCATCATCAAAATCTAGCGTCCACATAGGAGCTTCACCTTCTTCAAGATACCAGACCTTGTTCTTCTCCAATATCAATGACACAAGCGACGGGTAAGGCAATTCAGAGTTTTTCCTGGTCAATGTGACTGCCTTTAGCATGGTGTCAACTATCTTCTTCCCCAACTTAAAGGGCTTACCCTTTATCATACATGTCAGGATCAATTTGTCATCACTGCTCATGGTTGCAAAGTGTCTGCCCTTATTGACAAAGTTGCGGCTGTACAGGTAATGCAGGACTCTGTACCTATCAGAGAGCTGTTTTGGTCTGCACAGAGCAGAGCCATCCTTCATCTTCCTCTTTCAATGCCGACGACCCCTGTCCTGAGTCATCACTTTCGTCTCCTTCCTCTTCCTCAGTAGAGCTTTCACTCACCACAGCCTTCCCCTTCCGAACCTCATCGCGTCTCTGTTTTTTTCGATTGGGGGAGTTTACAAGTTCATCACCACTTGCATTGTCAGAGGGTTCCGACCCTTTTGTGGAATTCCCAGTTGAGTCCTTCCTATTTCCAGTCCTCTTTTGTTTCTTCGCTTCCTCTTCATAATCGTCATACCAATCATTTTTGCTTGTGTACTTCGACTGCCGACGACGTCCACACCTCTGCAAGCTTGCCCTGTATTTTCTGTAGTTCTTCACGTCATCCATTGTGATTCCCATTTCACGCATTCGGTCCTCTGTCATTTTTACCCTAGCCATGTGTGATTGGCAATCGATTTCGCCAACTGGTTTAGGGCACAGTGGTGTTGAGGTGGTTTTGTCAATGAGGAAGGCGAACGGTTGGAGTCCAGTGGGTTTTGGGGAAACAGGAAAGCAAAGTGTTGTGTCAATTGTGGGTTTTTTTGGGAAAGTGTCGAGAAATGAGAGAGAAGTTGATGGGGAGTGGGTTGTTGGGAGGGAATATATCATTTATTGCTAGACGTTACATATTCAAAAAAATAACAGGTAAATTGCGTAAACTGTTAAGACACTGATTAACGTTCGCACGTTTGGGTAACGTGCGAACGTAACACTCATAAAAGAAATAACTATAACCAAACAAATAAGGGAGAATTATTGAAAATGGAGATGCCATAAGCAAACAATTTACTGTGACCAGAGTTGCAAATTTACTGCTTGGTCAATATATATTAAATATTGTTAAATATCATTGGCAAAACCGAGTATTTGTGAAGCATGCAACATTCAAAATAGAGTGGCAGAGTCTGAAAATGAAAACGGATGCTGCAATATTCCATTTATGTGAGTATTTGTATGGACTCAATTGACAGGGGCCATGTCCAACCAATCTAAACCCTATCAAAGTATAAAATCTAACCATACACATATAACAAATGAGACCATATTGTTCTTATAACAACTGCAATTTTAAACTTGAAACATTAGGTCCAAATTGCATCACAAACCAGAGACTTGCACACTTGTTCACGTGCGAACGTCTGGGTCACGTTCGAACGTAACACTCATAAAACCGGTGGCGTTTGAACGAACAAACTTGCACACTTGCATCAGTATGTTCACATCAGTAAATACAGGACCATAAATTATACCAACAGAACAGCCAGATTAATAAATTTGTTTCCATTGATATGAACTGAGCTACACAAGTTACATTAACCATAAGAAAAAGGATTGCCATAGCACTATTGTTTCTAAATTTACATAACATAGGGTAATGGACTTTACAAAATATAGTTGTGTATTTACTTACAACCACCTGGTATAAACCACAAAATAACAAGCAAAGATTGCTCCACACATACAACCTTGCACTAAACATGGTCCTAACTCACAAACTGTATCCCATCTCCAACTACAATTACCCAACATTTGTGAACATGGTGTACAGTTTGCTGTCATGAACCAACAAAAGGCATGCTTGTGTACATACACTAACGAAATAGCTGCATAATATATGGCTATACAAAAAAAAACCAGTTGTCCATTCCCTGTAGTAGGTGTTTCGGGAAGATCATCATCATCAAGATTGACATCCTCCTCCATACCACCAGGGGATCTTCCTTTGTCACCGATGGCTCTGTCCTTTCCCCACACGATGCAAGAGCATCAAAGTTTGGTATGGTCTTGGTGCGAAAATGACAAGCCCTTGGATGAGCCTACAAAAAACAGGGATCATGTTAGTACACATGAAAAGTCATGCATATCGTTTGTAAAGTAAGCTAACAAAAACACATGAGTGCTTTGACATGCCTTTAGATACTCTTCCCAAACCGCTGGCTCTGCAGTGACAAATTTGGTGTCCGGGTCCCAACCAAATCCAGAGGTGTTGGGACCATATACCATGTCATAAGCCATTTGCCACAGGTGTTTCAATGTCTTTGTTCTCGATGTAATATGTAAAGTGGCTTTTATGCCACAGCCTGGAAGCTTCTGTTCCATAATCGATTACAGGGCATTGGCAAACCCGGCTTTGAAGCCATTGTCAGCCATCCATTTTTGCTCCACCTTCAGAGTGAGTAAGCAGTCAATCAGGACTTTGTCCTCCTCGGCCGACCACATTTCCATCCTCCCCCTAGACGTTTGGTCAAACGACTCCATCTAAAACAAAACTCATGCACACAAAACAAGTTAAGGTACAATAGGTTTTACAAAATAAGAAATAAAGCAAAGGATAATAAAGCATTCATGTAACAAGCAATCCAGGTAAAAAAAAAAACCAATATCACTGAATGTCATATGTGACTACAAACAAGCAATAATTGTTTTTGCCTCACAGTAATTGGAAGGCCATTGTCTACAAAGAAGCAATAATTGTTTGATACATAATCAATTCTCCCTATGTGCCAGAAAAGCAGCGAACATGTCATTTGCAACATGCTCCCTAAAATTAGTCCACAAGTCATTCGTTTCCATGGGCATAATGGGAGTCTTGTCATTTGTGGCATTTGCAGGTTCAAACGAATCAAGCTGCTCATCGAGAGGATCTTGAACATTCTCTCGTCGAATCGAGTTGTGTAGCAAACAACATGCGACGATGTATCGGTTTTAGATCTTCACAGGGTATTACGACGCGCTCCTCATGATGGCCCACCGCAACTTCAATATGCCAAAGCACATTTCAATAACATTCCGCGCAGCTGAATGTCGCATATTGAAGCACTCACGCGCAGATTGGGGTTGGTATCCTTGTCTCCACTCATTAAGGTGGTACCGTTTCCCTCTATATGGTGCCAAAAAACCTGGCAATTCGTGTACCCCGCATCAACCAAGTAGTAGTTTCCTAGTACAAAAGAGTATATCGGTTAATTCGTTTTTCCTATGAAGGACACATGTACAAAACCATTTCAGCATTTCAAACCACATTATTAACTCATACATTGCGTTACTCGTAAGCCATGTGGTCTCTTTATGGCATCCTTCAACACCCTCCCATCCGCAGCTGACCCTTCCCACCCAGGGAAGACGTAAATGAATTGACCATCCGGTGAGCATACACCAAGGACATTGGTTGTAATCTCTCCTTTCCTATTTCGGTATCTACCCTTGAGAGGTGCAGGTACTTGTACGCGTATGTGAGTGCCATCTAATGCACCAAGGCACCCCTGAAAAAACAATGACATCGTCACTGGTTAGGTTAAACCATAGTTTGTTTACTTATCGTGAAATAAACGAGTCACACATTAACATATTGTACGTACCTTGAACCACTTCCAACGGTGATCATTTGAGTCCTCAGGAATGGGCTCCGGTTTCTTCAGAAGAAATGATTGTAATTTGATGGTGGCATTGAGCACCAATTTAAAGTATCTACTAATTGTTTCCCCTGACCTTCCAAACTCAAACTGAATTACTCTATTCTTCACATGATGCCCCAAGATGTGAAGGAACATTGTCACTTGCTCATCAACTAGCATATGTTTAGTTGCTTTCAATCCACCAATTGTGTCTAACATGTAACACAATTTATCAAACGTCGCCCGGTACATCCTAATTTAGTTGGAGCAAGTAGTGTCGCTACTATATATCATCGCCCTCAAATTCGCTCTCTTCGCATGAAAATGTAATCTAAATGACCTCTCCGGTAAGTGCCTTGGTCTCTACCTCCTCCCACTGCTACTATCATAATGACAATCAACCTCCTGACTGCTAGAAGCAAAGCTAGACACCCCGCCAACATTGCAACCATTTGTCGAGAGTGTGGCTCCATACCTACACAATTTTTGTGCACACCCATTTCCTTTTCATTATAATCTACTACTCCTCTTTTAAAAACAGCACTTATGACCCAACAATACACATGACACTCACTAAAATAAACTGACATGAATTCTATTAATTCAACTATGTCAGCTTTCTAATTCAGAGGTTAGCAAACATGGTTAATTGTTAGCTATACAGAGAATGCCTTACCCACACACAAGTCAGTTTCATTTAACACACACCACATTAACGTGCATACACACCCATTTCATTTATAACACACAATGCATTAATGACCACATTACTTGAACACACTCATCAATAACAGAGACGCATGTAGAGGAAGCTGCTTCTCTCATTTCACTCCTCACATTAACCAACAACGGAAGGAGTAAAATGCCACCAAGTAAAATTAAACACAGGGCATCGGGCAAGAGATGAGAAAGAAAACTCAAACCCATCGCAAGTCACCTGTATTTCCACCGGCGTTGAACTTGTGCTGCGTCTCCGACTGGCTTGTCGTCGATTTCAAGTGACAGTCTTCGTTCAGCTCGTCAGGTCGATTTGAGCTTCGTCTGCCTCATTTAGCTCCAGCCTCGATTTGGTTTTTGTTTTAATCAACAGCTCCATTGTTTACCAGGGGCTTTTTTGTCCGTCAAAATCATTCTGCCGGGAACCAAATCACTATCCTGCCATTTTTGAGGGATTGAATTTTCTCACCCTTGTGGCAAGATCGAACCTGGCGGGAGATCAATTTGGCAGGAGAGGGGCACGCCAAACTGATTTTGGCCGTGGGAAGATAGTGATTTTCCCTTTCCCTCTCCCCAAATCAGCGTACCAAACGGGCCTTACAGTTAAAAAAAGAGAAGAGGAGGGAATTAGCTAGAGGACATGAAGAGAGGAGGAGGGGTTACAAACAGGAATTGAATTGATTTAAGTCCCAACAAATTTTTTTCTCAATTTTCTTAAAAAAATGGGTCATTTGAAATTAAGGTTGACGTAATATGTCTTTATATTTGGTCAACCAAAAGCATACAAAATAATTTTTAATTTGATAATTAGTGGTAATTACAATACATATGATTATAAAAGATATTTTATGAAAATCAATGCATATTTCTTACAAATAATTAATTTAAGTAATTTCCTTAATATCGATAAATTAGTTATTTAACTCTTATATTAAAAATCAGATGGAGTATTACAAAAAAAAAAAAAAAAAAGTGTCACTTTTTCTAAAATAAAAACCCATTTTTAATGAGGGTGCTAAGTGTGGGAGACGGAGAATAAAAAATTGTGAAATTAATGAAGGTAATGTGAGGGGAAAATTGTTATATAGGATTATTAAACCACATCCATCAATTAGAATCTATATATTAATTAATTTAAGATATAGGTGCCAAAAATATTTTAAGGTGCAACATACAATTTAATCTAAATAAATAAGAATACATAAAAAAATTTAAAAAAAAAATCCTTCATCCAAAATTAGGGGATGAGCATGCCCTCCTCATAGATGGCATTAGCAGGAATGTGAACTCTGGATCTTACTGATTTCGCTGTGACATGATTCCTTAACTAAATAATTGATTGATGGAAGAAGCAAGACGGATCTAATTTCTCTGCCCATCCTTTGGATAGGCATGGAAAACTCATCTACCGTGGACCGTCCATATTTTTTTTTTATCTAGTGATTTTTAAGTTTAAAAAATCATTTTTTAAGAAAATATTAGTTAAGAGATTATCATTATTTCAAATGTTTTACTTATTAAAATAATTTTTTTGAAAAAAAAAATTTAACTGACCACATCTCATCTGGACCCATCTGGATCGTAACAGTGGGCCAGCTCCCCCAGCCTATCTTTGGATAGGCAGGAAACTAGATCCGAAGGAAGACCATACTAACAGATATATAATGGCTCTTAGCGCGAGACGCGCCAGCTATGGAGGCAGAAAAGGACACACCAAGATCAACACCAGACACAAATAATTCCAGTAATTTACAACTTCAATCCAAGTTTTCATTTTTCTGCTACCGACTTGAAGCGTTTTATTTATCAAGATTTAAGCCAACGTAACATGTCTGAAGCGTTTTATTTATCAAGATTTAAGCCAACATGTCTGAGCTTATCTGTTTCTGTTTGCCTTCTTCTTCCTCCTCCACTGTATCACACAGTGCTCTCCCTTTCGTCTCTGGCAACAACACTACAAACACACCACTCAGCCAGATCACCAGTCCAAACACGCCATAGCACCAAAACTTGTTCCTCCTTCCCGCCGCCACCAGCACCGGACTCACCGCCCCGCCCAGCACCACGGCCTGCCTCGCCATCGCCAAGGCCGAGTTCCTCACGCACGTCGGAAACAGCTCCGTCGTATATAACAAATATATATTAAACGCAGTGCAAGCGCTGCAAAACGACACTGACTCAAACCCAATTTCCAATTTGCTCCATGTTTCCCCAAACTCCATCACCGATAAGAGGCTGAAAATTCCACTTATGATGGTGAATACCCAAATAGAACTTCTTCTGTTGAACTTGTCGATCAATATCAAGATTAATAGAGACGCTGGTAGCTCAGATAATGCGTTGAACGTCACACTCAAATACAGATTAAACGACAGCGTTCCCAGACCTAGTGGCATGCCGTAATAAACCACTCCAATACCAAAACCCATCACCATAACAGCTGAGATCCTTCTTGAAGCCCATTGCTTCTGCATTAAAACCTTCAGCGCCGAGTACAAATCCATATTATCATCCGAACTCTCCTCAGTCTCACACACTTTAGAGATGGCTAAATTCAATGAACTTTGGGATATTGATGCGATGCATCGTAGTGTGTTGAGGGCTTCCTCTTTCCTTCCTCGTACGAGGAGCCACCTAGGAGACTCCTGTACGAGGAATTTTACCAGTACGGAATACAAAATTGGTGGGATGGATGTGTATAAGTAGAGGTTTCTCCACGAGGAGTCTCGGTTTAAGTAAGCAATTGCGGGTAGTGAGAGGAAGCCACAGAAGAAGCACAAGAATCCCATGACCCCTACCTGGCCGCGCCACCGCTTTCCGACGAGCTCGGTGGCGAGGACGAGGGAGGACGTACCTATGGTGGCTCTGCCAAAACCAGTGAGAAACTTGAGACAAGAATAGACCCAAAGGTTTGGAGAAGAGGCTGCGAGGAATGAAGTGAGAGACATCAAGAGACAAGAATAGAAGAGCATGTTCTTGCGGCCCAATGACGTGTCAGCGAGAGTGGATAGGACAAGCCCGCCCACAAGGCAGCCGATGAAGAAGGAGGAGGCCGGGAGGCCCGTAAGTATGGGGTCCTCGGGATTTAGGTGCCACTCGGAGATGATGGAGGAGTAGGAAGAGCCGCTGTGGCCTGCGGGAGAGGACGGCGGGGGTTGGGCGTCGGTAAAGACGGTGATGAAAGTTTGTTGGGCATCGAAGATCCAAGCGAAGGAGACGAGAAGGGCTTGTAGGAATTGGGAGATATTGAATTCAGATAAACAATGTTCGACTGTGGAGCCCAGAGATGGAAGGCGGTTCTCCGGCTGTGGAAGTTGGGATTCATCGGCGGAATTGGATAGGGAGATAAGAGGTGAGGAAGTTGAATCCTCCATTGATGTAGATGTGAGTATGAGGAACTCTTGATCTGAGAGGTGTCAGGAAGCTGGTTGCTTATATATGCATTCTTGTGAGTTGTGAGGTAAAAAATTTACTTAAAAAAATGTAATGAATGATTGGGGGTTACTGAGATCAGTCCTTTGGCTAGCGGTGCCTACAGAGATTTTAAAAGGCATATAAGAGAACCATAAACGAGGGAAATTCTATCTCCATTAAAAATTTATTGATAAGAAGTTTTTGATAAAATTTTATATATAGACGGGTGTGTAGTAAATTTTATGTGCATAGTAATTTGATTTCTGTTTGAAATCCTCATCTTCCTTCCCATCCTCATCGCTTATGGTTAAAAAAAGAGAAGGGAATGGAATTAGAGGACAGGAAGAGAAGAGGAGGGGTTACAAACAGGAATTGAATTGATTTAGGTCCCAACAATAAAATTTGTAATGATATTTTTTCTCAATTTTCTAAAATAAAAGCATCATTTGAAATTAATTAAGATCGATGTAATATATATTTATATTAGGTCAACCAAAAGCATACAAAAAGGTTTTTAATTTGGTAATTAGTGTGGATCTCATAAAATATATTGGTAAATTAACGACATGCATACTAAAAGAGGCTAGCAAAAATCAATCATTGTTGTTCTAGTATGATGGGTTTTAACCGTTTAAACACGAGATCTCAAGTTTGAATTCGTGTGAAGGTCTTATGAGTCATCTTGAACTCCTTTTATACATATAAATATGGTTTAACCGTCTCAAGTAAATAAATAATGTTAGCTTAAAGGTAGTTATAATAATATTAAATATGTAAAGAATATAATCAATTTGTAGAGTTTTTCAAATACTATCTTTGCATTGACAAAAGTGAACACTACATTAATTATAATGAATTAATTACTTACAAAGTTTTCTTTTGTTTATTTACTTATCAATTGACAGAAGTGAACACTACATTAATCATAATGAATCAATTACTTATAAAGTTTTCTTTTGTTTCTTTACGTATAAAGTTTATTTGTATAAAAGAAAAAATAGGTAACAAATATCAAATGTTCTAGATATCATGAAACTCAACTTATTTGAAAGGGTATGTTTGGCTGGTCGGAATCCCGCTTTCGAAGGCAATGTTTGTGATTTCATATTTAAAACACTCGTTTGGGCCTCTGTAAACGGTTCAACAAACACAACCTTATATGCACATGGTTGATGGGTTATAGTTTATAGAGTAAATACCCTTTCTGATCCCTAACAAAAAACACGGACCTCATTTTAGTCTCTGACAAAAAAACTGACCCTTATTCGTCCTTTTTATGGGACTAGAAATAACCTTTTGGAAATTTGTGAGGGATCAAAATGCCAACCAATCGACTCTTATTCGTTCTTTTTATAAACTAAAAATGACATTTTTTTTGTCAGAGACCAAAATGGGGTCCGTATTTTTTGTCAGAAATCAAAAAGAATATTTACTTTAGTTTATATTATCCCCGTCTCCCATCCCATAGATTTACGCTCCGGTTAGATCCAATTGATGGAACAAAGACAAGAAGAATAAAGTATAGATATCATTGAAACGCCTCAAGTTTTGCTCTCTTGTGAATTAGACTGGACTCTGGAATCTGTTGGATGAATATGATAATTAATAACAACATGGTTTATGTATAATAGTATAAATTATCCCTGCAATTTGATTTGATCTTGTCTTGAGAGGCTGCATTTGCCTACCTCAGACTCAGACCAACGTGGTTCCAGCACTGCACAGTGTCCACATTAAGCATTTTAAGGGGCCCACAAAATGAGTGGAGAAAAAGAAATCGGAGAATGATTTTTAGGTTCCAATTAAAAAAAAAATTATCAGAAAAATCTCTATTGACAAGTGAGTATAGGAGATTAACAAGTGAATCAGTTATCATTAACAACTTATGGAACTTATCAATGTATTATTTTTCTTAATTGGAAACTAAAAGTCATTTTGCCAAAAAAGAGGGTACATTTTTTATTGGATTGTTGAGATCCAATCAGTTTAGTTATGACACGAATGAAATGGGACCCTGTTTTAAATTGCCCTCTCTTTCTCTCTTATCATTTTTATTTAGGATGAATGTATAAATTTAACAATGAATTATTTTTCTATGAAGACCCATAAAAATTATCTTTTGTTAGATCCAAAAGTAACAATGGCCGATTTTTTTATAGCAATTTTAGCAACATCATGTGCATGTTTGGTGTAAAAGGGACTATCAGACTTATTTACTATTTCAATCAGGCTTGTGGGGGTTTTTTTTTTTTTGGATGAAATTTTTTTCGAATGGGGCTTATGGGATAAAAACAGCTTATTTGAAAAGCCAGCTTTCTTGGCTTAAGGAGTAAAAGCTCCTTATTCGAACATGGCTTATAGAGTAAAAATATTTATGCAACCACCAATCCAAACATAATTTACAATTTGACTTTTCCATAAGTTATTTTTCCTACCTCCCAGACCTCCCAAACAAGTGTTGTCTAGCTCAGTTAACTGTTAAAAAAAATTGAGGGAGAAAGATACTTGACAAAAAAAATGGTGACGTGGCAATCTTGAAAGGTGACGTGACAAGTATTGAAAGGGGATGCGGCAGAGAAATTGAAAAAACAATGAGCAGACAGAAAGGCCCAGGCAGAAAGCCCCTCATCATATCTTCCCTATTTACTTTTTTTTGGCGTAGTGTATCTGGTATTTTAGGATAGACTATCTTTCAAGCATATCAATAGTCCCAGACTAATCTGGATTGAGACCGGATTGGCCCCTTTCACCAGCTGAGCTAAGGGTTTAGTGGTATATTCCCTATTTACTTTGAGTGTTAGAGGGAGACTCTTTGATTGATAAGGCTGACGTGAAAGCTGACAAAGAAAAAAATGATAATAAAGAGTTCACATTGACACTGTCCTCATCTCCTTCACTTCCTTCGTCCTTCACCAGTTCACCCTACATTCCTCTGGACCCAAAAAATAAATAAAGAAGGAGAGGGAAAAATCAAACAAAAGCATATTTAGCATATTCAGATGAGGTTGCCGTTTAAGGATTAGATTTCATTTTCATCTAAGCCTATTCCAAAGCAACATACAAGGAAAAATTATTATAGTTTGTCATATGTGATAGGATATTAAAAAGTCAAATATCAACAAAAGATCAAAGGAGCATAACAAATGCTATAACTCACCAGGCTGTCCACCAGAGAGCATGACACTTTCAATAGGTTCAACACCAAATACCTACATAAAAGAAGAAGGAAAACAATGAGAACACAAATGCATTACAACTCTACACTATCATAAACACAACTTTGTATAATAAGTTTCAAATTTAGGCACATAGTATTGAACAAAATTCAAGTCAAAACAAAATCAATAACACATCACATATTTCTTACTTCAACATCTCAACAATACTCATTGCCTCATCAATTCCAGGTATAAACATGCATGAAACAAAATCAATAAGACAACACATATTTCATACTATATGCAGTCCATATCCACCTCAGTCTTCAATTCAACCAAAATTCAATTTAAAGACCATCATTTTCCAAACCCATTTAAACAGCTAAACACGCATGAAACATCCATGGATTTAAAACTATATATTAACTTCAAAGGAAAAGCCCCAAACATCAAACATCAAACAGCCCAATCCATACCAAAAGAAAATTCGGAGAAGCAATGCCTCCAGCAGATTTTTCTAGCTAAGGGACCACAACTAAAATAATCCATCCACATATGCTATCAATTAAGCACAAAAAGGCATCCACGCAGCAATATATAAACACACTCTCGTCCCAAAAACACCATCAAGCCATATCATCTTCTCTCTAACACAAAATAATTGAATTCCCATAAGAAAACCATTCCATTACATTCATACGGAAAAAACGAACAGGCACATCAGTTTCCATTTAAAGCCTGAATTATTACTCAAAATCGTATATGATTCCTAAATTAGACACTCATTCGTCTAATTCTTCATACAACCAAAATACTTTAACCAACAATTAAGAAGCTCAACATCAAACAGAAGGTGTGCAGGTCCAAGGATGGAGGCAAACTGAAAATGAAGCCGAGGGTTCTTGAAGGGAAAACTAATACCATTCAATCGCGCGCCCAAGCCTGCCTCAACAACACAATATGGTGGCGGCACCAAGTTGATGAAGGCGAGCCAGACCAGTGGCGGAGCCAGACAATTGGAACGAGAAAGAGGGGCAGCAAACATGCCAGGCAACCCTAGAAGAAATTCAAAATTCACAGTATCAGATAATTAAACTAAAGACCGGAAAATGAAAATCGCAAAAAGGTAAGTCAGATTGCACAATCGTGAGATAGCGAATAAAAATTACCATTTTTCAATATGTGTTGCTGCCACGATTGTCAGGAAAACTGAGGGATTAATTGAGCCAAGAACCAAAATGAACCTAGGATATGAAATTTACCCTAGGTTCAAACTGGTTATGAAACGGGGAAGAGAAGTGCAATGAAACCTAGCTTTGATGTTGATTGGTATGAAACAGGGAAGAGAAGGAGGGTGGAAGCTAAAAACCAAAATGAACCTAGGGATTCAATTGTTAACCGGCAAAACACAGAGAATATTTACGCAAAAAATAATTAAGACACCAAAAAAAACGATGATTAGTAGCGGTTAAAATGACCTATTTGTAACGGTTTTTGACGTGACAAACGACATTTGTAGCGGTTAAAGGAACCGCGACAAAAACGCATGTGGCAAGACGATTTGTAACGGTTAAAAAAAACCGATACTACATACACATAAACCGCTACAACGTCTGTTGCGGTTCAAAAAAACCGTCACTAAATGAGCGGGCCTGACGTGTGTTTCGAGACATTAGTCACGGTTGTTAACCGTTACAAATAAAATTGTAGCGGTTTTAGTAACGTTTTAATAACCGCTACAGAACAAATAAAATTGTAGCGGTTCTAGTAACGATTACATAACCGCTACAGAATAATGTGTTGATAATTTTGCCACCGTAAATTTTTATTATTTTGAATATTTGTCGCGGTTACAAACCGCTACAAATATTCCCGCCATTTTTCCCCAAAAAAAATTTGCCGCCATCTCGAATATTTGTAGCGGTTTGAAACCGCTACAAATATTCCCGCCATCATGTGCTTTTGAATATTTGTAGCGGTTTCAAACCGCTACTACAACCGCTACAAATAACCCGCCATTTTATTTGAAATTTTGTATCGGTTATTGTAACCGCTACAAATTCATTACGATTTTTAAAAAAATATCATTTATCAGTGTAATTCAGTAATTATTATTAATATATATTTTTATTAAAAATAAAAGGTAGTAAATTATGAAATTTAAATATATAAGGTGCATGTATAGAAACAAAATAATAAGATTATGTAAGTAGAATAAGTACTAAGAAATGAGGTGATTAAAACAATACTCAATATTTAAAAATTATATGTACAAATCAATTGAATAATGTATATGAAAGAATAGGGAAAGTTGAAAGATATATCCCGTTCAACTGCAAAATAACAAACTTTAATTAGTACAAGAACTATAAATTAGATATTTGAGAAACATTAGAATTGATCCGGTTACACGGTACTTACCCTTTCAAAATCACGATGTTCTGAAACGTAAAAATATTTGAGATGATTGAGAGAAAACGTGGGTAGAAAAGAAGTTGAGGCATATTAAATGAGGTTGGGTGGGGTATTTATGGTGGGATCTGCGCATCATTTTGTAGCGGTTGATTTCTCACTTTTTGTAGCGGTTATTGTATTTAGTAGCGGTTTTTTGGTTTTTGTAGTTAGCTTGTAGCGGTTTAATTTGTCGCGGTTTTTAAGTGTTTGTAGCGGTTATATAACCGCTACAAATTAATTTCTGACTTTTTTTTTTTAAAAAATAATATTAAAAAGATTTCATATTACAGCATAGGCATTAAGTGTTTCTCTCAATCTTCTTCACCATCCCTACAAGGAAAGTTTGCATAAAATGTTACGCGTGAGGTCAATATGTTTGAACACAATTAAAACTTTAATTAAATGTTACTATTTTATAAAGCATAAATTTAAAAACGTACCGAACTATAGGTAAATTGTCATCGCCGTCGGGAAGAAGTCTTGAAGCTGGCGGGCTGGAACGGCTCACAATCGTATGCGACGTTATCACCATCGCCCATGTCGTAAAGGTCCCGAGGCTTTAAATGAACCACCATATTCCAATCCTTGTGCCTCTCATCGGCCACATAATAAACCTGATGGGCCTCTGATGCAAGAATATACGGCTCGTCATCTTCAGACCGACCACTGTGAATAGGCCGGGAGAAATTCACTGATGTGATCCCTAAGTCGTCAGTCGTGAGTCCCCTGGACGTTGTGGTATTCGCCCACAAACACTTGAACAACGTCACGGCGAAAAGGCCTGTGTAACTTATCCTGACCACATCAAGCAGCTTTCCATAATACGGGACGTCACCGAACCGCATGTTCCCGCCATTGGAATTCTCTGTGGACCTTTCTATCAATTTCAGAGGATGTCTGTGTACGAATCCTCAGTTCACGCTTCACATGACTCCTGAATTCCCTACAATTAAACATGCAATGACATGTGAGTATGTATAAAATGTAAGGAAATATGTAGTATGCAATGAAATCCTTACTGAATGTACGGTTCAACTTTGGTGCAGTTAATCAAGACATGTTGGTGTGCTTGAAACTTCTCAAGTGCCGTGAGTTTGAATTTCACCCCGCCAACTGCTCTACCAACACGAGGGATTAACAACTCTGTTGCCTCCGGCTCCGGCTCAGGCTCAGGCTCAGGACAATCGTCTACACGAGGCGGTCGGTTGAATGACGTCTCAATGTCATCGAAGTACCTGGAACAAAAATACAAGACCTCATCCCCGATATAACCTTCTGCTATTGAACCTTCAGGCCACGCCTTATTCCTCACGTAAGATTTAAGTTTCCCAAGAAACCTGTAAAGTAGACAAGGAAAAATTCTGATGCATCAATGGTTAAACATGCGAATAGGAGTAATGCTAAAGTAATTATTTTTAAACAAGTACCTCTCAATAGGATACATCCATCGGTACTGAACTGGGCCAGCAAGCTTTGTCTCTTGAACAAGGTGTACTGTCAGGTGAACCATGACCGTGAAGAATGACGGAGGAAAGAGCATCTCCAAATGACAAAGCGTAAGAATGATTTTCTGCTGTAGCTAGTCGAGCTCCTCCACTATCAAAACCTTGGAACACAGCTTTCGGAAGAAAGTACAAAGCTCGACCAAAACGAGAGACACATCGAGAGGGAGCGTATTTTCATGGCGTGAAGTAAGCGTTGCATAAGCACATGTGAGTCATGACTCTTCACCCTGTAACCTTTCGAGCCTCGCAAGTCAATACATCGTGATATGTTGCTTGAATACCCGTCAGGAACTTTTATTTTCTTCAAGGTAGCGAGAAAGATTTCCTTATTCGGTTTTGTCAGGGTAAACCTTGCCGGTTGAAATCTGTCATGCTCATCCGGCCACGCGTCTCCATGAACGCCCATCTCCCGTAGATCTTTCCTGGCCTGCAGATGATCTTTGGACTTGCCTGGTTCGTTGAGAATCGTGTACAACACATTGTCGCACACATTCTTTTCAATGTGCATGACATCCAGACTGTGTCGGAGCAAATTATCTTTCCAACACGGAAGAGTGAAGAAGACACTAACCTTTCGCCATTGCTGGGGCATAGAACCAGAAGCCCTGGCAGTCTTTGTCCCGGCCCTTGCCGGATCGTTCTTTTTCCCAAACTCAACATCAACATCCTGAAGCTGCTCTATGATTTCTTCACCAGATAAATTTCGAGGGGGTCCTCTTTTTTCCTGTTGCCCATTAAAACGATTGCGTTGCAACCTAAACCTGTGCGTACCATCGAGAAACCTCCGATGACCCATGAAGCACCACTTACGACTGTGGGGAAGGCGCACTGAGTCAGAGTCAAAATTGCAAGCTGGGCACGCAAGGCCGGTATGCACATTCCACCCAGATAATGTCCCGAGGCCAGGAAAGTCGCTTATCGTCCAAATCAAGGCCGCACGCAAGTTGAAAAGTGTCTTCTCGTGCGCGTCGTACGTCTCCACACCTACATTCCACAGCTCCACCAACTCCTTGATCAGCGGTTGGAGATACACATCAATGTCATTTCCGGTGCCTTTTCCCTGGAATGATCATGGACATAATGAAGGAGCTTTGTTTCATGCACATCCACGGGGGCAAGTTGTAGGGTATCAACATAACTGGCCATATACTGTAGCTTGTGCTAAGATTCCCAAACGGATTAAAACCGTCGGTCGCCAAAGCAAGACGGACATTCCTAGGGTCCGCCGCGAAATCTGGAAAGCCTGTGTCGAACGCTTTCCACGCTTCAGCATCACGTGGATGTCTGAGTTTGCCATCTTGATTCTTATCATCTTGATGCCACCTCATATGCTCAGCTGTCTTAGACGACATAAACAATCTTTGCAAACGAGGTTTTAAAGGAAAGTACCTTAGAATCTTTGCGGGTTTCTTCTTCTGCTTCTTCCCTTCCGAAGCCTGTCCCGAACCTCGATGTGTGACACTTCTTACAAGTCTCCTCCGATCGTCCTCTCCCCAATAAAGCATACAGTCGTTTGGGCAGGCATCTATTTTTTGGTAGTTCAAGCCTAATATGTTGATTATCTTCTTCGCCTCGTAGAAGGATGGGGGAATGTCCGCGTCAGGGAATGCATCTCGAAGTAATTCCAGGAACATCGACATTGCCTTATCAGTGATCCCACACATGCACTTGATATGGTACAATTTGATCAGAAAAGATAACTTTGAGTATTTATGACAACCTTGATACAAAGGACGATCGCTCTCATCCATGAGGCTGAAAAATTCCCGAGCTGCATCATTCCTGAAGAAAACAGGTTCTGGACCCTGCACTTCTGCTGTGAAGTTGTCGTCCTGAACACCAAAAGCATCACGAACAGCTTCATTAACCGGATCATCTTGATGTACTTGATTTCCTACTTGTGAGGTTCGAGGAAGATGAAGCCCATATCCCATACCACGTTGCTCACCATGAACCTCCCAGAATGTATATGCTTCTGGGAAAGGCTTTAGAAGAAGATGTTCCAAAGCACAATCCCGTGTTTGCCACTTCTTAAACTTGCATCGTAAACAAGGACACACGATCTTGCCATTAATACTAGCGTGAGAGAAGGCGAAATCTAAGAAAGTGTTCAATCCCGCTAAATACACAGAGAACTACGCGGCATCTTGATCCATGACTTATCCATATGTAACAAACAAATTTAGGATAGAACATAAATGTGGACGACTCACTTTAATTACATCCGAAGCAAAAATTGGGATCTTTAAATGCATCGATTGGTTTGTAGCGGTTACATAACCGCTACAACAACCGTTGCAAACATCACCTTTGTCACGGTTTAAAAAATGAACTGCGACAATAACCGCTACACAATTTGTAGCGGTTTAAGGAATAAACCGTGACAACTCTTGGCGCCAAAATTCATCTTTGTTCTACGAACACAAAATTTGTAGCGGTTTAAGGAATAAACCGTGACAAATCTACAAACACAAAATTTGTAGCGGTTGGAGGAAGAAACCGTGACAAATCTTGGCGCCAAAATTCGTCTTTGTTACGGTTACATTCTACGGAACCGCGACAAGCTTTGGAAAAAAAATTAGTGAAAAAGCACAGAATTAGAAGTTAATATAAAACTGATTAGTCATGGAATAATTTGCTTTTGCGCATAAAATTAGTAAAAAAAGCACAAAGCTTTGATGCCAAAATTTGTTTTTGCTTAATTAATCATATATGTCTCAACAAATCATTTGATTAATTGAGTTAATATATTACTGATTAGTCAATCATGAGTTAAATGGTATATCCAAACATTAGAAGTGCTTAACCCATAATTAAAGCACTTTTTTAAAAAGCAATGGAAAAAAAGCCAAGAAAAGAAACGTGATCAACAAGAAAACAATATAATTAAATATAGTTATCTCAATCAACTCTGTTTGGACATGAAAAGAGAAAAAAAAAGAAGGTCTACATTTCAGGAGCATGATCATCAAGTCCTCTCTGATGGGGGTTTGTCTCAGGGGGGTCTGTCTCAGGAGGGGGTGGTCCACGACCAGAGTTGACAGCGTCGTCGTCATCAGCAGCACGTGTGCTGGAATCATCAAAGAGGAACGGAGGGGGAGGCTCGGGAGCTGGAAGGCGTGCGTCAGGACACAGCTTGTTCAGCACGCCACAAAGAAGTCTAGTTCGAGTTATGACGGTCCCACCAACGGTCGATGGTCTCTTGCCTGCGCCTATTCCTGGCCTCCTCGTCGGCCCTCCGTGCAGCCTCAATGCGGCAACCTCGCTCAAAGCAACCTTCTCGGCAATGATCGACTCGAAATCTCCCGCTGGTGGCCTCCTCGAGCCGGAGGGTCGGGAGCGGAGGAGGAGCCCTGTCTCGGGTACACTAGGCACTGGCGCCAAGGCCAAAACCCCTAACGCGGCCAGGATGCTCGACTGGGCCCAGAGCAGCTTTCAATGGGGCCGTAGGATTCACAGACCCCTGTGACTCCGGGGTCTGCGACGCTCGTAGCTCTGCCTCGGTATTCTCAATCCGGGCCTGACCAACAGAGTTCATGAACCATTAATAAAATAACGGACGATCAATTTAAATATACAACATTCATTATATAAATAATGTTTTTTAACTTACTATTATCTCCTCTGGCGCCTCGAGGTCGGCGTCCCATCTGCGTGTCTATGGGTGCGTGTCCACAACTTCCCATAGTCCGTGTGTGTTCTCCTCACGAGCCTTCGTCGTTGAAAGAATTAAAACAATATAAACTTTGTTATTTAAAAAACAAAACAATGATCATGTTAAATAATAACATACCATCTCCTCGTATGTCACCGCAAACGTCTTGGTCCCTGCGGTGTGATGGACTCTCTGCTGTGCGCCGCTTCTTGTGTTCCTTTGCGACAAAGCCTGCAAGGAGGAGGAAACAAAATTTAAATTTAAACCCTAAACTCAATTTAAATTATCAATTAAGTGAAACAATTAATTAATTTAATAAAATGTACCTGCCCGTCGGCACCCTCCTATATTGAACGAAAGCCGCCCACCGATCTCGGATCCACGCCGTCTCGGGACTCTCTCGATCAGCTGCTGCAGAGGAATAGTGCCGTCTCCATTCATAATATTGTAGAGACGGTTCCTCCCGCTCTTCCACCCTTCCCCAGCTTTCATCATAACGTACCTCTTGTGTTGTTCGCGCAGTTTAAACTTTTTCTATATCATAATTTCATTATTAATTATTAATGAATTAACAAACAAATAAGGAAAGAAATAAACTAAAACTTATAACTATTAACATGTACAATTTAATTAAAAAATATTGATTACACTCGCAGAACATCACGTAAGCGCCTTGTTCTTTGTCTCCTTCGTCACTTTCTTCCAATCCTTGAAATAAATTGGGAACCACCCCAATGGCCACCAAACTCAGACAGGAATCGGTTCATCAGGTGACCGCCGTTGCCGATCGCCTGGTCTGTCTGGTCGTTCCACGGGACTACGACCCGACACCCGGCCATCTCCCAGTCCGTCTGAGTGAGAGCGGAAACATCCAGCGTCCTCCTGCTGATGTTCCCGTGTCTATCTGCAAGTTTACAAAAAATTGAATTAAACGTACCGAAATTAAATTAATTTCTCACAAAATAACTAATTACATATACCTTCGACATCCACTATAAATCCGGTGGAACGCGAAGTCGCCGGTCGGGGGTTCCCGTGCTCCCGCTGGTTTTCCCCGTCTATGAACTGCTCTACATCTGCTATGGGAATATTAAGATGGATGTCCTCATTCTCGTCGTCTAAATCGTCGAACGACAAACTTGCTTCTCGATCTCCCCCTACGGTCCCCGTGTTTGGAATTTCTTCATCGGCGAAGAGCGAGGCAAACTCGCCCGGCCCCAGAGAGGGCGGAGGTATATGTCGGGTCACACGCCTCTCGTCTGGTCCCCTCTACTACCGCCCCTTAAACCCCTTCTCGGTGGGCCCGTTACTTTTCCCTTTCCCTTACCTCGTCCAGAATCCATAATGTTGAAAGGTGTAAGTTTAACAGTAAGAACGGTGAAAACTCAAACCGTTGGGTAAAGGTAGAAACGGTGAAAACTCAAACCGTTAAGGTAGAAACGGTGAAAACTCAAACCGTTACAAGTGACTTTGAAAATGGCGTGTCACGGCTTATAAAGTCGTACGATTTTGTAGCGGTTATCCAAAGGAACCGTTACAAAGTTTACATAATTGTAACGGTTGTATAATAACCGCCACAACAACCGCTACAAAATAGCTGACCGTTGATATTTTGTAGCGGTTATGATGTAACCGCTACATAAACCGCTACAAAAAAGAAGACCCTTCAGATTCTGTAGCGGTTAATTTGTAACCGCTACAATTTGTACACATATTGTCGCGGTTATTCTTATTAACCGCTACAGAATGAGTTTTTTTGCAAAAAAAATTTCCAAAGCGATTAGTTTGATTCATAAACTTTAAGAATCAAACTAATTAGTTTGTTACAAATATTTAAAAAACAAACCTTCAATTCATTTATTTTTTTTCTTTATTTTTTCTAAAAGTGTCCACACTAATAAATTATACATAATGACGTAACCGAAAATAATCCAACATGTCCGTGGGGATTCGGATTCAGTATAGCCGCCGATCTCCCACGAAAAACTTGCTGAGTCATTTTCATCAGAGATATTTTCGTGAGACAAAGGTGGTTATAATGGAACCCAATCTCCGTCGCATGTTGGACTGTTCTCGAAGAGTAGAAGTCTAAACGGCAAAGAAATGAGTAAACCTTCGCTTGTCACTGAACGAATTTCCTCGCAAGGAAGAGAGAGGCAAATATCTGCAGCTCTTATCACCCGAGATAGGAGATCAGAGTTGCTGATATGTGCATGTCTTCGACGACTGCGAGATAGTTCATTCGATTACAAGCGAAGATTTAGTAATTTCTTTAATTTTTATAATCGATGTACGGTCCCTATATTTTATTTATAATGTAAAATTTGTAGCGGTTAATCGTGGGAACCGCTACAAAAATGTAGCTTGTGCCGCGTTGACGTCGCTCTTCCGGTGTCCGCGACAAAATTGTGTCTTTTCGTTTATTTGTAGCGGTTATGGTGAATAAACCGCTACAAAATCACGGCAACAAAGTTGGCGCGAACCTTGGCGCCAACTTTGTAGCGGTTAGACTCAAATAACCGCTACAAATTTACTACCACAAACATTCCCGCCATTGCGCGCCAAGGTGGCGCCAAATTTGTTGCGGTTTTTTTCGAGTCAACCGCTACAAATATAGCCGAAGTCGTGTCGTCATGGCTTCCGTTACTATTTAGTGACGGTTTAGGGATAAAACCGCTACAAAGTGTAATTTAGTAACGGGTATTTTGGACCGCGACTAATAAACCGCGACAAAAGAGTGTTTTTTTTGTAGTGAGACAATTGTATGAGCTCAATTTTGAATCGGGGACCTCAGTGTGAAAGATCAAAGTAATAACCAACTACACCACTTAGTGAGTTGTAACATAATTCCTTCACAATATATATATTCAAAATCTTGTGTCTGCACTTGCTCACATAGGCACTAGTGTGACTCCACTACTGCATGTAGATTGAATTCAGATAAACAACGTTCGACTGTGGAGCCAAGAGATAGAAGGCGGTTCTCTGGCTGTGGAAGTTGGGACTCATTGGCGGAATTGGATATAGGGATAGAAGAGGTGAGGAAGTTGAATCCTCCATTAATGTAGATGTGAGTATGAGGAACTCTTGATCTGAGAGGTGTCAGGAAGCTGGTTGCTTATATATGCATTCTTGTGAGGAAAAAAAGTTACTTAAAAAAAGGAAATGAATGACTGGGGGTTACGGAGATCTTTCCTTTAGCTAACGGAGCCTACAGAGGTTTTAAAAGGCATGGAACGATAGGGAAAATCTCCAGTAAAAAATTTATTGATAAGAAGTTTTTGATAAATTTTTATATATAGACGGGTGGCGTGTAAATTTTATATGCATAGTAATTTGAATTCTGTTTGGAATGATCCTCTTCCTTTTCCATCCTCATCCTTATGGTTACAAACAGGAGGAAGTGTTGCAAACAGGAATTGATTTAGGTCCCAACAATAAAATTTGTGATGGTACTTTTTCTCAATTTTCTTAAAAAATTGTGTTATTTGAAATTAAGTATATCTTTATATATATTAGGTCAACCAAAAGCATACAAAATATTTGTTAATCTTATAGTTTGTGTGGGGATCGCATAAAATGTATATCGGTAACTTAATTAGAGGCATTGTTAAAAGTCTTAAAATAATAAAAGAGGCTAGCAAAAATCAATCATTGTTGTTCTAGTATGATAAGTTTTGACCATTTAAACACAAGGTCTCAAGTTTGAATCCGTGTGATGACCTTATGAGTCATCATGTCGTCCTCTGATACACAATATAAATATGGTTTAAACATCTCAAGTAAATAAAAAATGTTAGCTTAAAGGTATGTAGTTATAATAATATTAAATATGTAAAGAATTTAATCAATTTGTAGAGTTTTTCAAATATTATCTTTACATGGACAAAAGTGAAGACTACATTAATTATAATGAATTGATTACTTATAATTTTTTCTGTTGTTTCTTTACTTATAAAGTTTATTTGTATAAAAGAAAAAATAGGGAACAAATATCAAATGTTCTAGATAACATCAAACTCAACTTGTTTTTTGATAAAATCAAAAATTGAGGGATAATTTATATTATATATGAACCATGTTGTTATTATCATATCACTGTGATACTATTTATAAGTCTATTTTGACCAAATCTCACATTATCAAGGAGGGGTAGTTGACTCAATGATTGTGGAGGTAAATTTTCAACTTTGCCCTCATTTATGATTGGGTATTTTTCAACTGCTTCTTCTCTCTCTATCTTCATAGATACAATTAATAGGGGTAAAATTGTCACAATCTCATTTATTATATGAAACTGGACTTATAAATAAGACCAAATTTTTTAGTCAAAATAGAGTTATAAATAGGATAAGAGCAGTATTCATCAAACAGATTCCAGAGTCCAGTCTAGTTTAATTAATAAGAGAGCAAAACTTGAGGCGTTTCAATGATATTTACTTAATTATTCTTCTCTTTGTTCCATCAATTTTTTTGTTTGTTCAAATCTAGTAATATATTGATTACTGAGGACCAAGGGGATACAAAGAAACAAATACGAGGGCTCAGGCAGTAGGCCTAGCAAACAGCAAGCTAACAACAAGAGGGAAAGCTAGAAAGCAAAACCAACTAAGAGCAAGTTAAAAGATAGCGGCAAATCCCATGTGGGGGCACACGAATCGCCAGGATCAAAGTGGTGGGCCGGACCGAGCGCGCATCCTGATGATGCCTAATACTCCGATTAGTCTTCTTCCGGCGGCATTGGACAAAGAAGGTAAGGGTATGACTACCCACCCCACAGGCACACCTCCTTATTAGTAGATACAATGAAGCCAATCTCTTGCTTCGATTCCTGACGAGGAGTAAAAGTAACTGAAAAGCTGGAATCAGATTTAAGAGTAGTAAGAATATCATCCAGGATGCCTCGAGTGCCATTCACACGAATCCTGTTGATGTTTGTTCACAAGATGTTCAAGAGTACGCGGTCAGGTCTCAAAAATGACATTTTTATTTCCCGGATCTGGGCAATCATCAAGGCCCTTAGGAGCCATCCAGGTTGATCTTCAGCATATGTTCCTCTGGTGGATTCCAACGAGCTACTTTGGCTAGAGGCTTAGGAGTTGCCTCTTCATAACACGTGGGATAATTTGCATTCCAGTGACCAAGTAGCGCCTGGCGTGCTTTCTCAATGACAGCTCTAGGATCCGGTGCAACACCATTAAATACCTGATCATTTCTTCCCTTCCAGATGAACCATAACAGCCAGCTAATAGACGCAATATCGTAGTCAGATAATGGGCACAATGGGTTCATAATGGAAATCCACCATTGTTTGAAGATAGGTGCTCCAAGTGTTTCACATGAGGCTGGCCGCATCGGGCATGCCTCCGTAGGGCCTCTTTTTCTTCTAAACAAAGGTCCATTCGTTGCAAGTGAGTTAGTTAAACATCTCCACAAGAAGTTTACCACTGGGATGGCTTTGGTTTTCCGAGTTTTTTTCCACACCTGCACTGGGATGCATGACTTGAGCTTCCAAGGAGAGGAGAGGGGGTCGCGGAGTCTGTCTTGGGTGGTGCTATCCCGCATTAACACTATACTTCCCATTAGTAGCAGAGATCATTAGTGCTGCCCCTGATAGGTGTGATATTCCAGCATCTATTACCTGCATCTATTATGGCTGCAACCCGTTGGTCTGATTCTTTAAGTCTATCATCAAGAGTAGCTGGCCTCATGCTGGGTAGGGCGGGGATCCAGTTGTCCTGCCAGATTCGGGCGGACTCTCCATTGCCAATATGCCAACATAGATCATTTTTTATGAAGTCTCTCCCTTCTAGTATACTTGACCAACACCATGAAGCTCTATGGCCTTTTTGGCATCTAGAAACACATTATTAGGAAAGTAAAGGCCCTTCAGGATTTGCACCCACAGGTCGTTAGGATTCTGAGTCAAGCGCCAAGCTGTCTTCGCAAGTAGGGCATTATTAAATTTAATAAAGTCACGGAAACCCATACCCCGCCATCCGGTGGGTCTTGTTTTGCCCTTCCCACCAAAAATCCGCCACCAAACCGTTTAGGATTTTACATGTCTTGACGAAATTTGAAGCAGAGTCATAGGGAAGATTGGGATAGCATTTATAATGACCTTGATCATGACCTCTCGTCCCTGCAAATGATAAATGTTTCTTCGCTCCATCCAAGGGTCTTTTTCCCAATCTTCTCACGAACATAAGCCAGTGCCTGGTGCTTCGTCTTCCCCCAACACTAGGGATTCCCAAATATCTGCCTTGATCTGTGCTTTCACCAATGCCAAGGATGTCGCAGATTACCTTACTGTCAGGATGTGGGGTATTATCTGAGAAGACAATCTTTGGATTTATCCAGATTAGGTAGTTGCCCTGAAGCTGAGCAATATTGCTGGAGGATATGAGCCAGGACTTGACAGTTATGAGCACCTGCATTCATAAAAAACAAGGCATCATCTGCGAAGAAGCTGTGAGATAGCATTGGACAATTATTACTTAATCTAATCCCAGTTAAACGACCCTGTGACACAGCTTTATTAATCATATTTGAGAGAACCTCCAGGGACAGGATAAACAGATAAGGTGATCAAGGGTCACCTGCCCAGAGCTCTACCAGGACTAATTGAGGCTATTTTCTCCCCTGCAATACACAAATTGAGGTGCACAGTTTCAACACAGTTCATAACAAGATTGACCCACTTCTCTGAGAAGCCAAATTTTAACAATACACTCCTCAAGAAATCCCACTCAACCCTGTCGTAGGCCTTACTCATATCCATTTTTAAGGCTATTTCAAACTTTTTTCCAGTTTTTTTCCGTCTCAAATAGTGAAAAACTTCATGGGCTATAATAATGTTGTCTTGGATTAGACGGCCTGGTACAAAGGCGCCCTGATTAGGAGAAATACATTTATCAAGAAAGTGTTTCATTCATTAGCCAGACTTTAGAAATAACTTTATACGAAAAATTACATGGAAGCAATTGGACGGAAATGGGCAACTGTTTCAAGCTTGTCAACCTTTGGAATTAGAGTAATATTTGTGCCATTAATCTCATGCAACGAAATACTTCTTTCAAAAAATTCTTTCACCATTTTCACCATAGAATCTCCGACCTTATCCCATGAGAATTGGTAGAATTTACCTGGGAAACCATCTGGCCCGGGGGCTTTTGCTCCACCCAAATCAAAAACTGCAAGTCGGACTTCCTCACGCGTGACTGGACGGAGGAGCCATTCATTTGAAGCATCGTCAATCCTTATGTCAGTTGAATCCAATGCTGGTTCCAGATTCCTAGGTCCTGAAGGAGCGAAAGATTGGTGAAGTAATATGTGAACAGGCGCGATGGTGCTTTTGTCCCGCGTCCAAACGCCTTATCATCTTTGATACTCAAGATCGAATTACGTCTCCTCCTGATAAGCGTGGAAAGGTGGAAGAATTTTGAGTTTCTATCTCCGGATTTCACCAAGAGATGCGGGACCGTTGCCACCAGTAACTTTCCTCCTGATCCATTAGCTCCTCAATTTTTTGGATAAGGGATGCTTCCTCCTTTTTGCTAGCATTAGTTTGATAGCCTTGTCGAGTATTAACCAAGCAAGATTTCAAAGCGTCTATCATCCTCCTACGGTTGGGGAAATTCTGTTTACTCCAGTTAATAAGATCCTTCCTGATATTTCCCAACTATTACAAACCACACGTAAAAAATCAGTGTGAATAAGTCAAGAATCCTCAAACCTAAACGGTTTTATTTTATTAGTAGAAACATGAGCAAAATTAACAAGTAGGGCATGGTGGTCCGAACCAAGTGGTTCAATATGGAAAACTTGACAAGATGGAAAATTATGACAAAAAATATCATTGCCCAAAGCCCGATCAATTCGCTTCTCGATATTTGCCTCTTTCCCGCTGCGGTTGCACCATGTAAACCATGATCCATGAAATCCCGCATCAATAAGAGCACAATCGAGATAAATTTTTGGAAATTAAGGATCTTTCGGATGGCTCTTGGATTACCTCCTCTTTTTCCTGGTGAGACATGGTATCATTAAAATCCCCAATACACATCCAACTTTCGTTCCTCTGAGAGGTGAAATTGGTAATATTCACATAAGTCTCACGTCTGTCATTCTCTGTAGGTGGCCCATAGACAAAAGTGATATAGTAAGGGAGAGTATTTTTATCCCAGAATAAAGCAAGTCCTCCGCTCAAACCAATTGGGTCAATAATCCACTCTTACTCGAACCCACAACCCTGTCGTATCCTGCTAACATACTGATGTTTCTTCCTGGTCTCCATAATGAAGACAATTTGGGGTTTTTGTTTATTGCATACTTCTTTAAGGTATTTGACTGTCAGGGGAACCCCTAACCCCGAGGTTTCAAGCTAGAAGACTCATGGCGAACCGATGGCTGCTTGGTGGCAGCCATCGGCGTGTAGCAAAGCATTCTGTTCAGCATTTGTGTCATCATTAACATCCACTCCCTTAGGCAAAGAATGGCTGGGGCCCACCTGGGTGGAAGACTTCATTTGCTTAGTCCTGTGTTTGTCCTTCCTTCCCCTAATAATTTTTTTAATATTTCTCACATATCCACGAATAGGCTCAGGTTCGATGCTAGGAGATGGAGACACACAACGCGATTCCTGCCCTGGTTCCAAAAGAAATAGCCTTTTTTTTGGAGGATTAGAACCCTGATCATCGTCCAGCTCCTCTTGACTTCGCTTCAATTTGATGTTTGGACTCAAGTCACGGCGAAATGGGGAGAGTCCAAAAAGGGACGATAGCCGTGGTGTCCTCTACCTCGGTCGCCGGGAACTCCACACGATAGACAAGTAAATGACTCGGCGGCGAATCATTCGGGAGAGCCTCCGGGAACCGCTGCTGAAGAACCGGGGTATTAAATGCATCAGGTATGTAATCTTCCCCGAAACTCCTTCGTATCAGCCGTTGGGATATGAATTTTAATTTCGCAAATCAAAGCCGTTGGGGTGGGGATTTAATTTCGTAATTGGGCATCATAACTTGAGGGATTTCGTTGATTCTAATACCCATTTGGCTGGCTCATTATTGTGATCTACGGGAGTATAGGAGCCTTTATTGCATCAATCTCGGCAGATCCCAATTTATTGATTCCATAGGATTGAAAATTAATATTTCCAAATGAGGGGAGATTGCTATTTGACGGACCCAGCATTGAAGCGGTGAAGATTTGGCTTTGACTAAACCGCGTAGCCCCCTGATCTGCCGCTGGAATTAAATTGCTTGGATTTCCTCTTTCATTTCCGCCTTTCTCGCTGTGTAATGAGGGAATTTCAGAATCCCTGCCGTGCTTCCAGCTGTTACTATATTGGGAAGTTTCTCCGGTCAAACTCCGGTTGGGGTTTTGTCCGGTCGCCGCGCCGCCTTTTGATCGAAACTTTGCCTCATCCCATTCCATGTCGTGCGCCACTAGAGCTTCTCAATAGTCTTAACATGCTGGGTACCTAGACCATTCCCAACGTGAGCATCGGCCATGGCACCCTCTCTGCAAATTCGGTTGAAATTTGCGGTTCCTTGATTCGTGCCCAATTCTCCCACAGTCATAACAATAATTCTGCAAACGCTCATACCGAATAGAGACCCAAATCGGATCTCGCTGAGGTCTTGGGACCCAGAATCCTGCAAGAAGAGGTTTTTGAATGTTTATGAGAATTCGGGATCGTATGAAGGTTCGGGATAATCGCCCCTTTATTGTTGGTATCTCATACATCAAAGTCCGTCCTATGGCGTTGCCCAGTGTTATTGCATTCTCACAGTCGAAGGCCACATGTGGGAGACCATGAAACTGTATCCAAAATGGACACCATTCGAAGTTGACCTCCTGGAAAACCATATAGTCATCCCAAGGTTGTAAATTGAGCATTACATTTTGAATAGACCACGGGCGCCCTTTCAAAACACGGTTGTAATCTTCTTGCCTTGTGAATCTGAAAAGGTAGGCATTTTTGTCAGGCATCTCATGGATCTCCATTCCTTTGTCAATTCCCCATCCCTTCTTTATCATGGAAATCACAATGCCTCTGTTCAGGTTTTTGTCAGTCTCCAACTTCCCTACGAGTGCACGTCCCTTTTGACCATTGATTGAGGTGCCAAGGTTCAAATGAACTTCCTTGGGGCTTTTAGAACCACTGCTATTCGATCCAATCTCCATTATCGAAGATCCCGAAGAGAGTTTCGGGAGGCAAGAAGAAAGAGCAAAGAAGAGGAGAAGGGTTCTCACAGAATGAGGAAGGTAGTTCTCACAGAATGAGAAAAAACTCTCACAGATGGAGAGGAAACTCTCACAGGAGGAGAGAAAACTTTGAACTCCTAACTATTTGGTATGAGAGGTGGTATATATCATTAGACATCAATTAACAATTCTTATAAATCAATAAAAACAGTTAAAATTAATAAAATTGTCATAGAATTTAAGTAATTTTCAATATTACCTTGGACGAAACTATAATATCATATTAATTATTACTCTCACCCATTATCCTTATTAATGAAGGGCATAAATGAAAGAAATAATTAATGTTTCTTGGGAACAAGCAAATGCTATATAAAAAGAACCAAATATACTTATTAGTTGGTGCCTTATACCAGAAGGAGTATACTATAACCAATCAACCATGTAAGTTGTGTTGGTGAAACCGTTTAACAACTTCATTATCCAGCCTAACGTTGACTGTCAAACAAATGAATGGAGGAAGATGTTCGACCAAAAACAGTGACGTGGCAATTATTAAAAGGTAATGACAAGTATTGAAAGGTGATGCGACAGAGAAATTGAAAAAACAATGGGCAGACAGTTTCAAAAGCCCTCATCATATCTTCGCTATCATCTCACAGTCAGTCATGGCCGGGTTCATCTTCCTTATATATTCTTGAAAAAGTACCTGGATAAACATTTTATTAGTTATAAGAACTTGATATTTTATATATATATATAAATACTATTCCTTCTGATCCTGGACAACTTTAAAAATTGGTTTTAATATTAACTATAAAATAATATTCTAATTTTTTATCAATTTCTTTTTAAAATATTCTTATCCTTAATTATGCTCAAAACTACCGCAGGCTTAACTTTCTAGGATATCATCACCCCGGTGGCTTATTGACGACAGCTTTTCAGATACACGTGTCATCTGTTCAGCTACACACTTCCCACCACATCTCCACCGTCTAATATATAATCCATATCCACCTATTTTTACTTTTACTTTTTAATTTTTTTATGTGAGCTGAATTTCACCTTAAAAGATGTTCATACTTATATTTAGGGGCGAGCAAAGGACTCGCTATCCGCCTGTCCACCCGCAACCCGTGTTATTTTACCCGTTTTAAACCCGCTCATATTGGACCCGTAACAGGTAACGGGCTGCCCGTACCCGTTTATAATAAACGGGCGGGATACGGGTTAGGCCATGGGGCACCCGTGCCTGCCCGTTACCCATTTATATATATATATATATATATATATATATATATATATATATATATTCATATACGTAATGTTTATATATAATAATAATATTTCACCATTAGTTGCAATGCTCCACTTAGTTCAGTGGCAATGGTAGTAACTTGACAGGCTATTATACAATGCGTGTTCGATTCCCCAAGGCACCCACTTTCAATTTTCATACTTTTCATTTTTTATTTTATTTACAAGCATAATTCATTAATTGCTAACAAAACCAACCCTAAATCTAACCTGAGCGGCGCATGCTTATGCATCAAGAACGCTTCCAATTCTCACTCTCCCACCAGCGTCGAAACACCAGCAGCATCAGAACACGTTGGAACACCAGCAGCGGCGACTTTGATCCATCTTTTTTGCAGCTCGCTGTTGACTTCGAGCATCTCAGATTTCCTCCATCTTCTCGACATCTCATATTTGTTCCCTATCTTTTCTTCTATCCTGCGATGCCATCTCAGATCTATTTTTTTTCCTTTTACCTTATCATCTTATCATCTCAGATCTATTAGTTTTCTGATCTTTTTTGGTGGGGGCTGATCGATTTTTTTTTGAAAAGTTTGAGACATACACGGGTTTCCCTGTACCCGTCCAAAACCGCCCGTATTCTTCCCTACCCGTTTATCACGGGTTAAACAGGTTATGCTACGGGTACGGGCTAACACGTACCCCGCGTATTATAAACGGGCGGGATACGGGTTAGGGCACAGAGCAGCCCCGCCCGCCCGCTGCTCAGCCCTACTTCTATTCACTCTGTTTTATTTTATTTCTTAAAATTTAATAGTGCTCCTTTTATATGCTCTCCCTACTTATAGGCTATGATGATTGTGCGTTAAGGGATTGCATAGAAAGACAACACGACAAGATTCACATGTGGCAGAGATAAGTGATACATATATTCAGTAGTGGTGGATTTTGGGATAAATGTTTGGGAGTCCAAATGTATACTCATTAACTAATTAAGGAAAAAAATATTTGAAGAACTAAATGTATAAATTTTTGGGAGAAATATATAAATTTTCGGGCCAAATATAATGTATAAATTTTGCATAAAAAATCTATTTTATATTAAATATTTAGGACATTTGGGGGGGGGGGGGCATGGCTCCTGGCTCTGGAGAAGATTCACCACTGCATATATTCATTCCCTTTTTGTTTCAGCCTCTCCCCCAGAAAAATGATCCTGCAGTAGTTTTTGTATATTTTTGTTAATATATATATATATAGGTATTTTAGGAAAATAAGTAAATTTAACTAATTTAACTCTTATTCTTAATCCCTCTAAAATCAGTTAAATATGTCATATAATTAGGATTGGAGGTAGTAGTACGCTATAAGATTTCATACACAAAAAGTACCAATATTTGAATTTATATTCTTTGACCAATAAAATTTTTAAATAGAAAATATCACCAATTTCCTATACTTTATATATATAATTATGGGTAAAGGTGTAAAAATACTCATAAGCTTTTACACAAAATGAGTCCAATATCATATTTTCTTGGGAAAATTACGCGCAGGTCCGAAGGAAAATAATTACAAAAAAAGTCCTTTGAAATCACCAAATTACACAGAATTCCTAAGGGACTTTTTTGATATTATTTGTATGGAAATAAAATTCAGGTTTTTAAATGTTGTATGCATTTCCTGTTGTAAATACGACATTTTCTATTGTAAATGGTCAGATTTTAAATTTTGTTGTAAATACATCACTTCCTGTTGTAAATCTAGCATTTTTCTGTTGTAAATGACCTCTCTACGTTCAAAATCCAGGTGTTTAAATGTTGTTATAAATATGGGCATTTCCTGTTGTAAATGGTCAGGTGTTTAAATGTTGTTGTAGATATGGTATTTCCTGTTGTTAATACAAATAATATCAAAAAAGTCTCATGGGACTTCTGTGTAATTTTGTGATTTCAAAGGATTTTTTTGTAATTGTTTTTGTTCCTTGAGACCTATGCGTAATTTTTCCTAATTCTTTTTAGAGATACAAATGTATACATGAGTTCTCAAAAGTGGGGCAAAAGTACCAAAAGCATTAATTGTATTTACTTTGACTGATAGAAGGTGAGCCTTTGGTTGATAAGGCCGACGTGGAAGCTGACAAAGAAAAAACATAATAATAAGTTCATATTGGCACTGACCTCATCTCCTTCACTTTCTCCGTCCTTCACCTACATTCCTCTGAACCCAAAAAACAAATAAGGAAGGAGAGGGAAAAAAAATCAAGCAAAAGCATATTCGGATGAGCTTGCTGTTTTGGGATTAGATTTCAACCAAGTCGATTTCTCTTCTCGTCAAGGTTCATGCCTAGATCTCTCTCTAATCCTGGGAATCGTCAATTTAACATTCTTCCTCGTCAACTCGAACTTCACAGGATCAATCCCCAAATAAATCATTCGATACCCATTTTTCTACAATCTCAATTTAAGAAACAACAACCTCGAGGGTTATTTCCCATAGCATGTTCTATTTACTCAGCAACTCATTTGCTTAGATCCGAAGTTCCATAGCTTCACTGGACCAATCCCTCTATATATCACTTAGCTTATGTTTGGTTGGAGGTGAGGGAGGGAGGGGAGGTACCCCTCCTTAGTATGAAAAGTCAAATATGCCCCATATTTTCAAAGTTAATATACGAAAAACGACGTAAAAAGCTATGTAGCTTTTAAATTTTTCCATGGATAATTTGGTCAAAAATTTTCATTCCCTCCCCTCAAACCAAACATAGGCTTACTTTCTTGATATGGACGTTGATATATCCTGATTTAATCATAATATTTAATATCTTATTTAGAGATTTTATCCTTAATTTTGGGCTAAATAGAATTTATTATGATTAAATTGAATTAAAGATGATTGTGTGAAAATAGAGCTTAAAATGATATATTTGTTATAATTTGTTATTACTCTTTAAAATTTTAATTTTAAATAAAAATATTACAAGATATTGATTTGAATTGTAGGTCACTTTGGGAAAGTTAGAGTTGAAGGATCAAAAATAAAGATGCACAGGACTAAAACGTAAAACAAAATTATGCATATGGCTAGATGGGAATTTGATAGAAAGAAGGGAAAGTTTTGCAATATTAGCGTTTGAGAAACATCGGAAAAAGTACAGAAAAGTACCCCTAATTTCATAAACGACATTTTACCTCCTAGAGATATTGTCAGTTTAGTAACCCTAATTTCTAAAATTCCAATTGGGTCGAAATTTTTGAAATTCAGTGTCTTCCTCTGCTGAATATGATTTTAAGGCTGATTTAGGTTGATTTTGAGGATTTTTCTTGAAGCCCACACCGCCGGACATAAACCTAGAGAGGGAGCAAATATTTTGGAGGATATTGACCGACAATTAAAGGAGGGAGGAGGTGGACGAAAGTCACGAACTAGCGGCCTCAGACAAGATTCACAGAGTGAAGAGCAGCTTTAAACGAAGGGAGAAAATGGAGACGGCCTTCACCATCGAGCGTCACCAACGTCTCATTCTACCACCATCACCATCACCTCCATCTTCTTCTTCTCCTTCCATTATCTCATTCCATGGATTCTTTCTTTCGTTCTTCTTGGGGATGAAGATTTCTTTGAGCTTGAGAGATATATTCAGGGGAGTTATTTGTTTTAATCCTTTGATTTTGGCTGTGTAATAGATTTCCTGAGTTAGGATTTATGTTGTGGTTAATTTACTGAGATTGCGAGTTGTTTATCTTAGTTTGAATTGAACAATTGTGATTTGGATTGAATTGTGTGGTATGAGATTTATATTTATATAATTCCTTTTTAGTTTAATTTGGTTGTGTTATTCTTTCATAGTTTGAATGAGTATTATGATCGCCTTGATCTTGTTTGAATATCTCAGTTGAATGTTCATTGCATAGAGAAACAAACTATGTAAATCCGATCCTAAATTGTACACTAAGTTGGTATTTAATAGTGTCTTAAGAAGTAATTATCTAGCTAGAGTTCTAGAGGTAACCACTAATTATTATAACTACTCTTTGCGACGCATTACTTTATTCCATTACAATTTGTAACGGATTGTTTTCCAAATTCCGTCACAATTTGCAACGGATTATTTTTAGTCATAGTTTGCAATGGATTAATTTCTGTTGCAGTTTGCAACGGAATACATTTCCATCGCAAATTGTGACGGAATTGTGATGGATTATTGTTCCGTCGTAAAGTGCGATGGATAACACAAAATCGTTTCAAATATTGTTTGCAATGAAGATTTTTGCAACGGAATTTTTTCCGTTGCAAAACTTGTTTACAACGGATTTTCTATTTCTAGCGACAGATTTTGGCTGTCGCTAAACATTTTTTTTTTGTAGTATTTCTTGTTGCCTACCTTTTGAAATAGGGTTCCTGAAAAGTGCAATTGTCTTCAATGTGAACAAGAACTCGTTGACGGGTCCAATCCCAGATTCTTTCGCTTGCTTAGAGAAGATTCGGTTCTTGAATTGCTTAATAAACGACCTTCCCAATCAGAAATTGTAATAACCCCATTTTCATGTACATTATTGTATAAAATGAACTAGAATTGTGCTATTGGAATATATGGATGTAATACCCCAGAATTTGACTTAGGGTAAATATCAAAATTGAGAAATATATCTATTGAAAATAGGTGAATATGAGGTCTCAAACACCTTGTATTGAGTTTACCTTGTTGTCAGGGTAATTTCTCTTGAAATTAGATAATTTGCAAATAGGTCCCTAAAACAATTGAAAATTTGCAAATAGGTCCCTAAATATATTTTGGGTTATAAATACCATGTGAAAGCTATAAAAGAAAAAGTAAAAATCTATTTGAAATACGGAAGGATATTGTCCCTAATTTAGGTAATTTATTAAAGGGTAAAGGTGCAAAAATACACATGTACTTTACCCTCGGGAGCGCCCAGCACCATATGCTTTTTTTGGAAGCAAAAATACACATGTAGTTACCAAATGGGTGCAAAAGTCACACCTCTGTTAAAAAAAAATGTTGACCGTTAAAAGACACCTTTTGACTAACAAAGATGCTGACTTGGCATATATATTATTATTTTAGCATCTAAAAAAAACACTGTGTAAGAGAACCCGCTGACGCCTTACGGTCTGCATCAACCAGGATCGATGGTAATGGGTTGCATTTCTAAATTGGTCTCTTCCATCATCCGCGCGGTGCCATGGAAAATCGGACGAGGAGAGCTTGACTCCATCATCATGGGTCTCTTCCACCATTGTCACTGGTGGAGCAGCTTCGAAAAACAGAGCAAGAGAGCCACGAGAATTTCACAGTCTCCAGAGTCGTACCTCCGCACTTCCACCTCGCTTTCCACCACCACAATGCTAGCAATCTTCTTTCTTCATAATCAAACGAAATATGCGTGGAAATAAATTATCCAGTCCCTCTCCTTCTTCCTCCTCCCCAAACAGACTGTACGCGGGAATTCATTTTTTGCAATGGTCGTTTTCTCTGAGTCCCCAGTTTGAGTCAGTGCTAATGTTAAGCTGCATCGTCATCAGGATGAAATTATCCTGGTCTGGTAAGTCTTCACATTCATGATTTTCCCCTTCTTTTTAATTTCATTTTCTCAGTTTTCTTTTCTTCTCCTCGATGTTCTTCTTTCTGCATTTAAACACTTGAGACCTCCAAATGACGAGAAGCTTTATTCAATTTTTGATTGTTCACATGGATTATGGGTTTAGGATTACACGTATGTCATTTTAGCTCAAGTTTGCATTACATGATGCTGCATTGTTTTTTCTGTTTAATAGAAGCCATGTTTGAACCGTGTTGCTGTTGGTTTACGCTTTTGAAAAATTCAACTCCAAGCTTCTAAAATGCGCATACCATGGCGTCTCTTGTTTCCATCCAGATTCTAGCCATACATGTTTATATCCAGAGATTCTTTTTCTTTTAATTTTCTCTGACCCAGTCAATTAATTTGGTGCAGGTGCAACTATGGATGCACATGTGCGGGAAACAGATATGCAGAGCGTAAGGCGTCAGCGGGCTCTCCGCTCTCTTACACAGTGTTTTTTTTTTTTTTTTTTTCACATGCTAAAATAATAATATATATGTCAAGTCAGCATCTCTGTTAGTCAAAAGGTGTCTTTTAACGGTCAACTTTTTTTTTTTTAAACAGAGGTGTGACTTTTGCACCCATTTAGTAACCACATGTGTATTTTTGCTCCAAAAAAAAACATATGGTGTTGGGCGCTCCCGAAGGTAAAGTATATGTGTATTTTTGCACCTTCACCCTTTATTAAATTACAAACTTGGAGAAATTGTAGAAGAATACTCAAAAAGTAAGGAAATGACCGAAATACCCCCGTAAATGCTAAGATAATGCAGAGGCATAAAAACAATGATGTCAATACAAAAGTTATGAGGTAATGGGGCATGCTAATTAAGAAAATTATCAACTGTTGATAAGAAAGTAATTAGGTAATTATTGGCTAATTACTTAAGCATAGGCAAAGGAAAATTCAGAGATGATTATGTTGAACCCTAAAATTAGTGGTTTTTGTTTTAAAATTAGTAAAAACATGTTTACTAATTAATTGGGAATTTTGGAGAAAAATAGTTGAGTTTAGGTATTTTTTAAGCCTAAATACAAGAATGGACCAATTAGAAAATTTTGTGGAATTTTTAATAAAAATTAAATTAGATAATTAATTAAATAATTAATTAAATTCTTGGAAAAGCATTTACAAATCCAATAAAATGGGCTGCCGAAAATTTGGCCAAAAATTTGAAGATAAGAGGCAATTTATTAATATTTTGATATTTAATAAAGTTTTGATTATTATATAATATAATTTATGGTGATGAATAGTAATTAAGAATATAGGAAACGACCCTATCTAGAGATCTAGGAAAGGGATTTCCAAAGTCAAGGTAGAATATTGATCGGTGGGTTTTACCTTCAAGTGAACTCTTAGGAAGTTAATTAGAAGTAGTTTGTGCATTTTCCTAATAAAACAAAATAGGGAAAAATGCATATAGGCATATTTTTGGAAATAAAGAAAATAAATTCTAACTCAATATCTAGGAATGAGTTTGAATTTATCTGAACATATTTGGAATCAGTGAATTTTTCTGAAGAAGTTGATAATTTCAGAAATGCGTTCTGAAACTGGACGCGATCGGACACGTTTTTCGAGGAAACTTCAACTGGATGTTGGAGCCCTATATGGGATCAAAATTTAGGTTAACTTGGACATTTCTAATAAGTGAGAACTTGTTTCCAAAGTTGTAAATCCAGAATTTTGAGATTTCTCCGAAATTACGTAAATCGAGTACCGATCGGGGAAATTCTATCGGTCTTTGGCATAAAGCAACTTTGATTTATCACTTTGGACAAATCATTTGCTGCCACTTCAGCCCAATGATGTCGACCAAAGGGATCTAGGGTCAAGGTTTTGACATCTTGACTTGTTATGATCTAATGGTTTGAAACAACTTGGAAAATGCCAAATATGTCCCTCCAAAAGTCTATAAATAGGCATGCATGGTCTTGAGAATCCTCACACCATTCCTTTCTTACCTTGGCCAAATTCTAGGGAGAGAAAGAAGAGAGAAGCTCTGGGGAAAGTTCTGCAGAAGTCTTCAACGGGTAAGTCTTTCGGTCTTTAGCTTTTTAGTTCGGTAGTTAGTAGAATTGTTAGATAGTTTTAGTAAGTAGGGAGTGAGATTCCTACTATTGTTTTAGGCCTCATTGCATTGAAAAATGCCTAAAGAGGTAAAACTTGGTAGGGATTGAGTCCCCGAAAATTTGAAAGTTAAAATGGTAAGCTTTAAGCTTCCATAGTTCTTTCAATAGTTAGAATAGCCTTTATCTTTCAAGGTATGATTAGATATCATATGATAGGGCTATTTTAGTCTAGAATTTCGAAAATCATAATTGCGTCGAAGTTAAGCGAAATTTCGGGAAGAAAATTTGTAAGAGTAACGAAGTCTTGGCGAAATTCCGCCAATTAGGGGTATAGGGCAAAATGGTAATTTTTACCCAAAATGCCGATATAGTACCAAATCACTAATAAAAGTGATATTACTCTTATAGGATGTCGAAACTCGATTTCTGTCGTTCTGTTGTCAGACGGGACGTTTATTGTTTTTGTCAAAGCGAGTTTTAGTAAAGCGTGCGAATACCGTCAACGAAGGTACGTTCGCGTCTTGGTAACCTTAACTCGATGTTTATTGTATGCGTATGTGTATATTGTCTGTCATGCCAATTGTCTGTCATGCACGTACTCAGATTGTACTATTTCTGTACATCCGATTGTCTTATTGTTTGTACATCCGAATGTGCTCTTGTCTGTACATCCGATTGTACTACTTTCTATACATCCATTGTATTGTTGTTGCCATGCATATCATTATGTATATCCTATGTCGACCATAGTAAATATTGCCAAAAGTCTAAGAATGTACATTGTACATATATGATGTATGTAATCATGAGGTTAACCGTTACCTGGGGTTCGATGCATGGACCTCAGCTCTTAACTGTTTAAACAGCAAGACATGCTACCATAGGTATTTTAATATATATATCAATTACTCAATAGCTCCGGTGCACTACTCTGATCATTTTGAAATGATGTTTTAAAAAAAAAAATGTATACTGCTTGTGAAAAGTTGGGGTGTTACAATGGAATTTTCATTAAATCTATGGCAAATGATATTTGTTTTTGTTTTTTCCTAATATGCCATGAATGTGACCATATAAAGATAAAGAGAAGGATGAGGAATTGTTTATGGACACTTCGCCAAATAAATATGACTTTGGACACTCAAAGGAAGCAGACGACAATGGAAGTCAAATGAACAAATATTCTTTTCCCTTTTGGTTTAAATATTTCGAATCAAAAGAAAACAAGGGAAGGAAGGAAAATGTTCAAAATTATGAGTAGATATTTATTATGACCGAATGACCAAGTCCTATAAGACAAATTGACTAAGTTAGAGATCAAATTTGGAGTCAAGAAGGAGTCATCATTTCACCTAAAAAGAAGAAGCATAAGGAGACAATAGAAATCTCAAGAACTTGCACTCATGGCTAATTAAGAAGATCATGAAGAAAATATCCTTTAACTTTGGAATATGACAGTACTATGCTTATGTCATATGATGATGACATCACAAGTTGACTTGTGAACATAAATCCAAATGCAATCAAAAGGGCATAAAATCTATCTTGATTCATGAAGCAAATTGCATGACTAGGAGAGGAGGATGAAAACAAAGCTATTTACACAAGGTTGAAGATAAAATCATTTGTCAATGTTTGAGTGCCATGATGGTTGGTTGAGAGAATAGATTTCTCCCCACATGGTCTCAGGTTCGACATCAGGAGAAGATAAAATCATTTGGAAGACCCTAGAAAGACAAGAGTCATGATATGAAGTTATTTAGCTTCATGGAAAAAGATACTTATCTACCTATATTTAATACAAATTGGAAGACATAATTATCTTCCATAAATGCCAAGAATTTTGATCTAGATGAAGCAAAAGGGAAGAGAGTAGATTTGTCACCTGTTAATAGCCAAGTCAAAAGGATAAAATCTAGAACTTGGCCACTTGTCTTCGTATGAACTAAAGTGGACTTTTAGAGGACACTTGAACACTTTCATTTAATAAAGATTGAAGATTAAAATCCTTCCTCTTCAAGCTATTAATTTCGAACCATGAAGAAGGAGAAGAAGACAATTATATTTTTGCACATGTAAGGAATTAAAGTCAACAAATTAAGCCTTAGGAAGCCAAGTGTTAAAAGGGGAATTAAAGTTGATGTAAGAAGATATATTTTAAGGCCTTATCTTATGATTTTTGTGCTGCTGAAATTGTTCCCTTATGAGCTAAGATTTCTCCCAAGAAGAAGACAAGGAGAGGAAAATACAAAAGACACATGAAATGATAAAAGTCAAGGAAATAAATACCTAGGTTGCCAAATGTTTCTATAGGATTTAAAGAGGATTTTGATAAGGACACTTGGACATGCATGATTAAGGGTATATGAACCTTAATTATCTTTTCTCAAAGCCATGAATTTCAACCATAAGGGAGACTACATGAAGGAAGTATGATGTAAGCCAAAAAGATACAAACAAAGAAGTCAATTAGCTTGGACTTCTTAGCCAATAAGAAGGAACCAAGAAAGAGACCTAAACCTAGCCTAAATAAATACAAGGAACAAGATAATTTGTGCCCAAGAAAGAGGGACAAATCGACACGAGAGAGGGAGCAGGAAAATCCAAGAGAGATCTAGAAGAATTGAGAAAAAATAAAGGCCAACTAGAAATAAAAACTAAGAGCCAAGCAAATGAAGCCAAAAGGGGAGTCTTGGATTGAACCTGGGAATCATATAATTGATGATATTTTAGTGCCCAAGAATGAAGCATGTCTAGATCAAGGAAGAAAAATCAAGAAAGTCAAGACTTCTCTAGAAAAGAGGAGAAAAAAAATCTAGGATTACTAAAAGATAAATACAAAAAGGGGTAAATTGGTAAATTCCAAGGAGATATTTTACATGGCATGACATCTATATAAAGAACTTCTCCTCTCATTTTGCATGGCAAGAGACGCCACACACCAAGAAAGAAGAGGAAAGAAGAGAGTTTGAGAATCGAAAGCAAGAAGGAAAGCAAGGAAGTTGAGTTAAAGCAAGTAAGTTATAAAATTTACTCTACTTCCTTCAATTCATGTAGACATGCTTGAAGTCTTAGTCAATAACCTTGTATGATATTATTGAAGCTCTGGCCACAATTACAAAGGAACTCAAGAAGAAGAAGTTGCAAAGGAAAGTTAAGATTTAGAGCAAGTAAGTCTTTTTCCTAACTTCGTGTGATTTTGTAAGTTTATCTTAAAGGGGATTTTTGGCTAGTAGCTAGAAAATAATGATAATATTTGATTTTGATGGTTTTAAATGGAAGTTTGTATAAGGAAAAATATGGAGCATAATTTTGGAAATATTAAAGTCAAGACATAAAGTAATATAAATTGAGTAGCTGAAAAACCAGTGAGGGTATTTTAGTAAACTGGGAATGATTTGTGTATATCTGGTCTTAGCAAGTATTTTTAGTCAAAAATAGACATGTCAAGGGTCACATAAATTTTTGGAACCCTCAATCGGATTTTTCTACAATTAGTTATGAATTTTTGAAGTTAGTTAAAGTTTCTAGAATTTTTTGGGTTTTTGCGAAAATGAAAGATAAGTGACCAATGAAAAGATACTCATTAATAAAGAAAATTAATGAGTTCCAAATGGTGAAAGAATCCTTCATAAAAGTTGTGTAGTTAACATATTTTAAAAGTGAAAGTTTATATTGACGATGACACCGCCATTTATATTGTATTACTTTAGGTCTATCATTCCTGAGTTCCTAGGAATTGGTTATTTAACTGATCATCTATTTTCAGGTAGTAACCCTAATCTCATATGCTTTGTATGTCTCTGTATGTATGTTTTACCATAAATATGTATGCATTCGGTTGTTGTTATTTTCCAAGCGCTCTGGAACCGGAACCTGCTGTGTGCGACTAGGGCCTTACTATGTGCCGTGCCCTGCAGTCTATGTTGTGTGCTATTAAGACTACTTGTTTCGGATTTGGCTGTATGCTTCGCTGTGGGCGTGTTACTGAATGCTTTATGGTTTGTGCTTATGGTTTTCTTACATACTTTGTTTATACTTTGAATATGAGAGTAACAATTACTCTAGGATTCATAGGCTATTATAAAAGCATAGGTAGTACATCTAGGGCGGAGCAGGAGGCTAGAGGTAAAATTGTGGAGCATAATTGAAGATTTTATGGAAATTGCTGGAGATGACTTTTTGTTATTATCTTTTATACCCCGGATGACTGTATAATATTTATAGTTATTTTGGTACTTTACTCGAGATGACTGTATGTTAACCTTTCGGGGAGCTTATTCTTTTTGAATACTTATTTACCTTACCAGTATTATATTGTCCAAATTGTTACATGCTTTGTTGCGTGATTACTCTGATACATGTCTATATATAAACCTAATTGATAAGAAGGAAAAGATCACACTACTCACTACCTGTAAAAGCAAGGCGGGTAGGGTATAACAGAAATCGCTTGAAGAATGTTACAAGTTTTTATGGGCAATGCTGATTGAAGGATTGATTGGGTGACGACGGCTACTCTAATAAATTATTAAAAAATTTGCTCGTCTAGATTTTTTTTTTGTTATTATTTTTTCCATGCCAGCTACCATGTTAGCCTTTTTAGTCAAATGCTCTCTCTCTCTAAAAGTCAAAATAAACAGAGCAAACAATTTTGGTATTTTTACTCGTCTTTTGAAAACTCATGTATTTTCACACTTCCAAAAATCATATGATGTTGGACACACTTTAGGCAAAAGCTCATAGGTATTTTTGCACCTTTACCTTTTAATTATTTATGACCCCTATTCTTGTATACACGTAGACCCTCGTGAACTTTTTAAAAATCTTAAGGTTGATTTTACATGATTTTGGATTTGAAGTTGTCCATAATAATTAGGAATTTGTTGACAAACTCCCAATTCCAGTACCAAAATTGTTATATATTTAAAGAGAATTGCAGTCCAAGAAACACAATAATGATAATCTCATGTGGCTTTACATCAACATGCACCGTAACTAAACCGACAGAAAACATCTTGAATACAACATAAGACAATAGTTTCCGCTTCATACATAATTACACATTAATTTCTGCTTTCTTTCCTCTCCTGTTGATCCATAGTATCAGAGAGAGCAATTCCTTTTGTTTCAGACAAGAATAGAATACAAGAAGCACTGCATAATATAATCACCCCAAATACGCCATAAGAGAACAAGTCATTTTTCCTTCCTTCTGATATCAAAAATGAGCTAAATATGGCTCCAAATATCATAGCTTGCCTGGCCATTGATGTTGCAGTGTTCCTCACACTCGTAGGAAATAGCTCTATTACGTATATCAGAAACATATCAAAAGCTGTACCTACACAGAAGAATGAGAACAAAGCAAGCACCAGTTTGACTGTGTGAAGCTCATTTCTTATCGCACCACAAACCAAACAACTAATCCCACTTGCTACAGAGAAGCCAAGAATTGAAGGCTTTCTTCTGCAATTATCCATCAAGTAATAAGTGACTATGAAAGTTGGTATTTCAAGTACAGCATTAAAAAGAGTACCCAAGTATATGTTGAATCCCAAGTTTCCCACGTTCAAAGACAAGCCAAAATACACTATTCCAATCCCAAAACCAAGCACCATAACTGCTAATAATCGTTTAAGAGCCCAAGTTTTCGCGTACAGCTCTCGAATCGATGAGTAGAGGTTGGAAGTTGAAGCACTTTGTTGCTGGGCAAGTACTGCTAATTGGCTTGAAGTCACAGTTCCACCACCTTCTGTTGAAGCAGAAGTGATTCCTTTGAGTATAGCCATGGCTTCTTTTTCTTTACCTTGCATGAGAAGCCACCTTGGAGACTCAGTGACAAAAATGTAAGCGAAAAGGGCGTAGAAAATTCCGGGAAGTGATGTCCACAGGTAAAGAGACTTCCATGAGGAATCTCTGTTAACATAAGCTATACCAGGCAATGACATAAACCCTAATGTGAACCAAATAAAGTGAAGGACTCCAACTCGAACCCGCAAGTGTTTCTGCACTCTTTCTGTCAGCAAAACCAGACAACAAGTTCCAATCGAGGAGCGACAAAAACCGATTAGAAACTTGAAAGCTGAGTAAACCCAGACGTTGGAGGAGATGACAATGAGTGTTGAAGCAATTGACATGGTTAAACAAGAGAGAAATAACATGTTCTTCCTTCCAAAGGATGAATCAACGAAGGTGGCAAGAAGAAACCCAGAAAGCAAACACCCCATGAAGAAGGAAGATTGAGGTAAGCCTGTAATGAAGGAACTGGCACATTCAAGATCCCATTGAGATATGATTGTCTTAGAGGAGAGACCATCCCAAGCCCAAGAAGATCTTGGAATGTTACAGATGATATCAGAAGTTTGTGAGGTGCACGATGACGCGAGATTATTATTAGTACAGTGCCATGGTGGGTGAGAATCAGTGAAAATACTGATAAACGATTGTTGTGCATCGAAGAACATTGAGAGGGATACAAGGAGGGATTGAAGAAGCTGAGTCCACCCAAAGTTTCCAAGACTTATCTCTATCATACCATCAAAAGATGGAACTGATGAAGCTTCCCCACCTTCTGAATCAGATTGAGGTAAAGTTTGGTTTGGCTCTGCCATTTTTGTCAAGTTTATCAAATTTCTCTTCAATGAAAAAGAGAATCATTGATATAATGTACGCTATTAGTACTGGAGCCAAGAAAATTAAAATAGGTATGGGGCAAAATTTATGCCTAAAATAATAAACTAATATATAAAGGGGCATAATATGAAAATTATAATGAATAATATATAATTGTCTTGACATAAGCAATACCTCTTGATTAATATTGAAGATGCCTTAGGTAGTATTAAGTATTAATTAAACTAAACTTTGTATTTATCGAAAAAAGGATTATACTGTTCCGTATTTAATTTTTAATATATTAGTTTAACTCTCTTGAATTATTTTGATTTTTTAAAATATAATTTTCACTACACACAATCATGGGGAAAGAATAAAACCAAAATCTTAAGGAATTAGAATCAGTAATAAAAATGAAAATTGAATGTAGGGCACAAATCGGGAAAGTTAATGATTGATATATTAATGTAAAATTAATACTGATTTAAATATTTTAAGTCGATCAACCTTAAAAGAAATCAAAGAGACGAAGACATTTTTTAAATTGAGGAGGTAAACGCATTTTGTTTAATTGAAAAGTTCGTTGTTGGCAAAAAAAAAAAACATTGAAAAGGTCGTTTTGCACAGCTATACAGAAGGTATCGTATCTATTTTTTTACCAAAAAAAAAAAAAAGAAGGTATCTATTTACATTGAAATGTTAAATTAACAAGAAAAAATATTTTGACAAGGCAGCAGTCAGCAAATAGAAAATGACAATTTTTTTGTTTCCATGACTAATAAATTTATAATAACACTTCATTTTATTTTAATATAGTAGTAGTATATTAATAATATTTTCATGTAAAGAAGTTAGTTTACAAAATGTTGTATTTTTTTTTTTCTTTTGTGAAGGTGTTAATTTAACAATAAACTCTTTCACAGCTGCATCTGGGCTTTTTGACCAAAATAATTTTTAAAAAAAAATAATTAACAAAATAAATCACATTCCAAACTATTTACCAAAGTAATGCAGCTGATGGCGTGGCCTGTTTTAATGGGACAAGTGACGTAAAGAAGCTCAACGAATTAGTGCAAGTTTTTCAAATTTTTCATTGAACATGTGGGAAAGCCTCACGCCACTTATTTCCCACATCATTTGTGTTAAATGGCGCGAGGGAAACTCACGCAACAAATGGCGTGAGATTCCCTCACGCCATTCATTAACCAAATGGCGTGAGGAATCCTCACGCCATTTGGTTAATGGATCGCGTGAGGGAATCTCACGCCATTTGGTCAGGCGTGAGATTCCCATGCTCCATCCTTTCCGTCCTCAGAACGTCTAGTGCTTTTTTTTTTCCCGTGAATTTGAACTCGTCCGTGACTCTCCTCCTCTTATAATTATCCTTCACTCCCTTTGCCTTACTCCCTTTGCTTCCTCCTCCTCTTACTCTTTCGCTCTTCACTTTGCTTCCCTTTCATCATTCATTCCTTAACTCTAAATTCTCTCCGTCCTCTCCATCACACTCTTTGTCATTTGGAAACTCCCTCTGTCCTCCATCTTCATCATTCCGTTTCTTGAATTTTTATTTTATCTAATTTCATTTATATATTGTGTTTATTCTTCTGCTAAGTTACAATTGTGCTGTTGTCATTTGTTTTATCTTAATTAAATTAATATTAGTTTTCATAATATAAAAAGAAAAAAATGAATGAAATTCGGTCATTTGTATATTGTAATGGTTCTAAAAAGATAGGTCCAAACGGTATGAGCTTTGAAGGTGATAGTAAAGTAATGTATATTGTTCGAGACATGTTTGCTGAAGATTTACATGAGAAGATCCGTCGAAAGTTAAAGTTGCAACCAAATCAGGTAATATCATTAGTAACTGGTAGGGTACCTTGTGGAAACCGCAAATATGCGGGTTTTGAGATATCCGATGATGAGGATCTGGATGTTTTTGTACAAACATTCGTGGAAAACCGTACGTCCCAATTTGCTGAGTTATATGTAGATATTGAGACGTTAGATTATATGGCTCATTCTGGTACACGTCAGCCAACACAATCAACCGTTGCGCATGGAGAAGAAAGTGACTATATGCTAAATGCACCTGACAATGAGGAGGAGCAAGATGACGAAGATGAAGACACTTTATTGGATAATAACCATGAACAGAATGATAGTGATGCAGATGATGAATATCGAGGTAATGATTATATATTTTATTTTTTATTGGTTACCTTGTTTTCGCATAAATTGTGTTATGTGTGAACATGCAGATATTACACCGTTTTGGAATGACATTCCACATTATGAGGCTGTACATGAAGATTACCCACATGAGGATATACTGGATGAAGGCCGGGGTCCGTGGGTAAGAGGAGATGGATTATATCTTAAACAAGAGTTTGGGTCCAAGAGTGATGTGCAAGCCGCAATAAAACATTATTGCATGAAGGAACATCATGAAGCTCATGTGGTTGAGAGTACTACAACCAAGTTGATAATGAAATGTCGGAATTATGAACAAGGTTGTGATTGGAGAGTAAGAGCAATTAAACCGAAGAACAACAACACTTGGGTGGTAACTAAATGGGTTGGAAATCATAGTTGTGTGAGCCAAATTCTCTCCCAAGATCACAGACAACTTGATTCTGAAATTATTGCTGAGACCATAATAGGTATGATGCACAATTTGATAATTTGTGCATTTATTTGGGTTTAGGAGTGCATATAACTAACATTCCTAGTGTACACTTTTTGTGCATCGGTTTTGCAGACATGGTCAAGGAAACACCTGCGCACTGTGGTCATGATACAAAAAAGGGTGACTGGAATGTTTGGTTATCATGTTTCTTACAAGAAGGCATGGAAGGAAAAACAAAAAGCAATAGCTAAGATTTACGGTGATTGGAAAGAGTCATATGCGTTCCTGCCAAGATGGTTCGAGCACATGTTGAAATTTTCCCCGGGATCTATTTATCATATTCAAGATGGACCGTATATTGTTAATCGGTGGGTCGTTAATGGGTACCGGGTTTTTCAACGTACATTTTGGACCTTCCGTCAATGTCGTGAGGCGTTCCAATGGTGCAAACCAGTCATACAGGTTGACGGTACGCATTTATACGGTAAGTATAAGGGGACATTATTGATTGCCACCGCCCAAGACGGAAATAATGAGATCCTGCCAATTGCATTTGCAATTGTTGAAGGTGAGACTAAGGAAGCATGGGAGTATTTTTTGTCTTCCATACGACTGTATGTTACAAATAAGGTTGGTCTATGTCTTATTTCTGACCGTCACAAAAGCATAATATCAGCAGTCGCCAATGAGATGACTGGTTGGCAGCCTCCTAATGAGTACCATGTGTTTTGCATTCGTCATGTTGCGAGCAATTTTAATACTCGCTTCAAAAACCAGGAGCTGAAGAAAACATTAACCAGATTAGGTAATATACTCCAACACAATAAAAATTTGACTAATAAAAATTTACAATAACACAACACATTATTAACTCACTAATTATTATTCTCTAAATAATAAATTACTGAATTAATTATTTGAGTAATTATTATTCTCAAATTAATCTTATCTTAGCTATCTTCGGGTACTATAAATAACAAATATTACAACATATTTCACAAAATCGGAATTAATTATTTTACAAAATATCAAATAATTAGTCATTCATCTTAAGGTTTATAATTAACATACAAAAGAAATACTTATTCGACTATTTAGTTAATTTACTAATTATTAGTCTTCTATCCTAAGGTTAATAATAAATTTTAAATATTTTAATTCCATAAATTATTGATTTTAATAATTATTTACTCTTACAATTTTTATTATTTATAATCATATAATAATTTGTAACTAATTAAGCATCTATCCTACTATTATATATTTATTAATCCTATTATTAAACAATAATCCATGCAAAAAAAAAAATGTTTAAAAGTTAAATCCTATTATTAAACAATGAACATAACAAAAATAAAAAATAAAAGTTTAAGAGTTAAATCCAATATTTTTTAAACAATAAACATAACAAAAACATTAAATGTTAATCATCTATCCTACTGTTATACATTTATTAAACATCTATAATAAATTAATGTATCTAATTAAGAGTTAAATCCAATATTTATTGAACAATAAACATAACAAAAATAAATAAATGTTAAGCATCTATCCTACTGTTATACATTTATTAAATATCTATAATAAATTAATGTATCTAATTAAGAGTTAAATCCAATATTTATTAAACAATAAATATAACAAAAAAATTAAATGTTACCTGTTTCAATCCAACGTGAAGTGAAGTCAGTGAGAATCAAATTGAGCCTCCTTCTTCTCCTTCTTCACTAGGTCTTAAAATTTCTCAGCTCTCTCAATATTTTTTCAGATTAGGTGTAGATTGTAAGGATCAGGAGGTGTATGTGTGTGTGAATGTGGGAGAGGGAAGGAGGGATGACAATGGCGGACGGAGGAGGGAATGAGGGAGAGAGTGAATGAAAAAAAATTAAAGAGAGTAGGAAAGTGGGGGAGAGTGAAACAAAAAAAATGAAAGAGAGAAAGAAGAGGGGGTTGTGTTCAGAAAAAATTGAAAGAAGAGGGGGGGGGGTGGTTTTCGAACGCTTCAACAAAAAATGAAAGAACGAAGTGGGGGGGCGGGTGGGGGTGTTGAAGAGACGAGAGACCGAAGAGGGGGGGGGGGTGTCGGTGTTCGTTCAAATTTTGGGGGAGGGGGTCATTTGCTGCACAGCAGGCTTTGCTGTGCAGCAGGCTTCACGCCACCTTGGTAAGGTGGCGTGAAAAAGTGCCACGCCACCTTGGTGGCGTGAAAATTTTACACGCAACCTAGGTGGCGTGAATTTTCCATACGTGTCTGACAGCAGCCAAAACCAATGCCGTAGGAAATCTCTACGGAACTTAGCTATCACGTTCAAAATCCTCACGCCATTAATGGCGTAAGACTTAATTAGATTGGAAAATAGTTTGAAATGAGCTTTAATTTGGTAATTATTTTTTTTCAAAAAATTATTTTGGTCAAAAAGCCGCATCTGGCACCATAAAGTTAGGGACGCTTCCGATGAGGTCTTTCTATTTACATGCAGGTCATAGATGATTGTGCTCACCTCTTGAGACTTGTCATGTCCGGCCAAAAACACTTATTGATGTCATCCTGATCACTACTCTAAAAATAATAGCAGATGATCAGCATTCAGTTGGAAACAAATTGATAGGGTAAACACAATATTTTCCCTTTTGCTCATAAAAACAAAAACTTTATCCTTCGGCAAAGTCTTCATTTCTCCCAAAAAATATAATATAAAAAGCACACCTGGAGTGACGAAAATCCCTCAATGGACTTAAGCGAGGCAAGTATCTTCTAATCAAAGGGGAAGCAATCGAGGTGATGTCATTTAACTAAGTCGTACCATCGGTTGTCTCTGGTCACGAGAGCCAACCTGAGGGATTTTGCGTCAATCTTTTGGGGGCACTTCTTGCAAGTAGACCGATTCGACTTGGCATGCTCTGTCGAGATTTTAGGTGAGGAAGAAGATGACGGAGGTGCCATATGAGGAGGGTTTTCGGAGTAGGAACAAAATAAACAACTTGAACTTGGGAAAGAACGAATAAAAGGAGGTCGGAGATATCTGGTTTGAGGAGGAGGAAGAGGTGAGGTGGCGGGGCACAAGAGGGATCCACCTATGGCTAAAAGTGACGGAAGTTTGTCCTCATCAACGGTGGTGTTAATTTTCTTATAGGTAGTTTTGCAACTAAAATTACTCTATAGTTTACCCTCGTCCTTGGGTTCAACTGACAAAGGGGTTGGACACTTTTACCAAAGAGAGAGAGTTCGATCCTAGAGTTGGTCAAGGCGTTGGGGGAGGTATCCTAGTTTTTAGGTAAACGCCTGAGGGTAATAGACGGCTCGCCCTGCCCAACATCAGTATGATCTAGGAGGAAGTGAGATTTCATCATGCCCTTAGATCGTCGGTGAATGCAACCCCTTTTCTAAAATTTTGTTATATAAAAAAAAAAAGAAAAAAATTACTCTATAGTGTTAGGCTCATCTTGCAAAAGAGTTTGTTATTAAATTTGTATTTTAATTTTAAGGGGGGATCTTCATACGTTTTTAAAATAGATAGAAGATTTGTATAATTCAAGTAAAACTGAGGGGTAATCAATGTAAACAACGGCCTTAAAAATGTTAATAAAAAAATTGAAATATCAAATACTTTTATGAAGAAATCTCATCAAGGCGAGACTTATATTTTCTACACTCCAAAATAATACGGAAAAATATAAATATAAAGGTATTAAAGTTTTAAGGCCGAACATATATAATATTGTTATTGAGAATGGCCAGGTCTTAAAGTAAGACTTTTAAGACCGGACAAAAATTTGGCCCGTACTAAAGTTTGAATAAAAATTAATTAATTTTAAGATAGGACATATATAGAGATCGGTCTTAAAGGTTATCTTTAAGATCGTATTTGTGTATTGTCGGTCTTAAAAATGAAGCGCCAAGCGTTAACCCGCGCGGACGCTTTTGTCACTCTCACACTCTCCTGAAGAACCCTGTTCACGTTGCGAAACCCTTCTGTTCCATTACCTCTCTTCCTCGCCCTGCGTCACGTTAGCCTACTGTTACTCCCTCATTTTCTCGGGCATTCCTCTCTTACTGTCTTGAAAATGAGCGGTGAAAACGATTCCACTCGTGTTCTTGAAACTCCGAGATCTTGGTTTGGCCGGGAGGGTCGGACAAACGAACCCTCTTCATCTCACATTGAGCCTCCATTGTAGTGCCTTAAGTGGTAGATGCGGCACACGAATGATGGAAGTATCCCTTAGTCGAATCTTGGGACCAAGCTCGAGATTCATTTTGATGAAAATTTGCAACCTTTCGGTCCTAATAAAAGCACATATACTAGTTTTGTCGGCGTTCTAGTACGCAGCAAGGTTAGCATTTTGGTGATGAGTGGAAAAATGTGGACCAAAAACAATAAAGGATCTATGTGGGACACTATCCGGCTTACATTCACCGTCCACCAGTCACGAAGTTCAAAGACTCAACATTGTCTTATTGTGCTGAGCGGTTCAGGAAGTTTAAGACCTTTCTGGCTAACACTTATATTTTTGCCGAGGAGAAGCCTGACCATCAACCCTGGGACAAGTACAAATTTATTGATGAACAATGTAACATCCCGACTTTTTAAAGCAGTATAAATTTTTTTTTTTCAAACAAACATCTTTTCAAACCATCAGAGTAGAGCATTTGAGCGGAAGAGTAACTGATATATAGATTCAAAAAGCCAACATAACCGGCGTTTTCGAAATAAAGGACAACATCAAAGGAATACTCTGCCGATCCACGAAATGAAGTCTTGATCGGGAGGCTTTTATGCGAGCTGCTTGCCTCTCTCTAGGTCCTCGGTCCTCCCGAACTGGACGCTATGTTAAGGGCCGAGATCCAGCGCACCGGATCTCGAGTAGCAGTTAACCTCATGTTTATGTATACGCATACAAACGACAGACATCCACAACATCATCGGCCACATACCATCACTCTATCACAACCCATGCATATGTATTGCCCCAAAGATGCAGACAAATTGCACCCAAAGATACGCACCAGATTGCACCCAGCATACAGACAGATTGCACCCAGCATACAGACATATTGCACCCAGCGTACAGACATATTGCACCCAGCATACAGACATATCCTCTAACCACTAAATGTACTCAAACAGTATAACACTCTTACACACATACCACATATATGCATACCATAAACATCAGAGTTAGTGTTACAGTACGCGAACGTACATACTTTCGTAAACCGAACAGAATGGCCAGGTAAGTGTCTATCATGGGGGCCTCACCGAGTTCACGGCGACTTAATGGCTTACCCACATGGACTAGCCTTTCCTTCGGCACCAAACTGTTCTAACATATTTGCATTCAATAAACATACCATAACAATACACATAGCACATATATGCATACCATAAACATAAGAGTTAATGTTACGATGCACGCGGACGTACCTTCGTTGATCAGTGACGGCACTTCGGTCGGAAATCGTACTCTTTTCTACCGGAAAAACGTGGAAAAATAAGCGGCGCTTCGGCGTATGAACTAAGAACAGATTAGGATTTCGACGTCCGTTGAAGACTTCGTAGAACTTCCCCCGAGCTTCTCTCTCTTCTTTCTCACTCAAGGATTTCGGTTTTCACTTGAGAATGGGGTGAGAAAAATGAAGAGAGCTCTTGCCTTTTTATAGGCAAATTTTGGGTCCTAAAGTGTAATTTTCCCTTCTCAAATTTTGGGTCCAAAGTTGTAATTTTCCCTTTAATATTTTGAAGAGTGATTCTTGGCCATACAACACACCAAAACGTGCTGCCCCCTCTCCAAGCCAAAGATGAGCCAATTGGATGATGACACGTGTCCTCATCCAGTCCAATTCCCCGATCGGTACTCCGATTCGCGTAATTTCGGAGAAATCTCAAAATTCTGGATTTACAACTTTGAAACCATTTCCTCACTTAGTAGAAATGTCCAAGTTAACCTATATTTTGGTTCCATACAGGGCATTCGTGTCAATCGAAGTTTCTCGAAAACGTGTCCTGGTCGCGTCACGGTTTGAACGCATTTTAAATTATCAACTTCTTGGGAAAAATTCACCGATTCCAAATATGTCAAAATAAATTCAAACTCATGCCTAGATGTTGAGTTAGAATTTATTTTCATATATCAAAAAATATGCCTATATGCATTTTTCCCTATTTTGTTTTATTAGGGAAAATGCACAAACGCTTCTAATTAACTTCCAAGAGTTTAACTAAGATAAAAACCCACCGATCATTATTTTTCCCTGACTTTGGAAACCCCATTCCTAAGATCTCTAGATAGGATCCGATTCCTAAATATTAATTTACTATTCATCATAATAAATTATATAATATAAATATTACAACTTGCAACTTAAATATCATGATATTTTACACATTCTTATCCATTGCTTCCTTGTCAATTTCGGTCAATACCTGGTCCTTTTAATTTTAATTTTCGTTTTAATTTTATTTATTTTTATATAAAATAATTATTTAATAATTATTTAATATAATTTTTTCACAAAACTTTCCTATTGGTCCATTCTTACATTTAGGTTTAAAAATACCTAAACTCAACTATTTTTCTCCAAAATTTCCAATTAATTAGTAAACATATTTTTACTAATTTCAAACCATTTTCCACTAATTTTTGAGCTTTACATAATTATTTCATAATTTTCTTTGCTCAAAGCTTAAGTAATTAGCTCAATATTACTTAATTACTTTATTATCACTTGTTGATAATTTTCTTAATTAAGACACTCCTTTATCTTCAAACTTTTGCCTTAACATTAGAATTTCCATGCCTCATGCACTATTTTATAATTTACAAGGGTATTTTCCATAATTTTTCTAAGTCATTTATGTCCCTTAGGGCATTTTCGTCATTTTGGCACTTTGGCCCTTAAATTCCCTAATTCAAATTTCGGGTATTACATTTCTCCCCGTTAAACAAAATTTTCGTCTCGAAATTTGTATTCTACCCACTAAACTTTGTACTATCCCGATTTCGGACTATACGCGCTTGATCTTCGCTTTATTTGTGCACCGCTCCTCCCGGTGATCGAGAATTCCGCTTTGGTTTGACCATAAAGATCTTGTCATATTGTACTTTGATATATAGTGTCTCCCGAGGCGCCCATACACCGCGGTCAACACCACAAATACCAAAATGTCTCCATGGCGCCCATACACCATGACAACACAAGATATCATACATGTCACCATGGCGCCCATACACCATAGCAACACAAGATACCTCCTACTCAATGATATGATCATGGTCGATCGTAATATCTAAGAAACATGGAATACATCACGAGGTGGTTCTCGTATCGTATAAGTCAATCGAATAGCTAACACCTAGTTCATGCAATGCATGGAGAAAATTCCTTACTAAGAGAGATAGTACTGACTCTATCCTAAGTTCTCTTGTCCATTGTGTCAAGTAACGCGTACATTCTACCCGGTTCTCGTGGCCTCATCTTCGCAGCTATCTCAGACAATTCTAGGGCAATGTGTCCTTGTTTCGACATCTATAGCAAACTCGTCTCTACACTTTTCTCGTGGACAGTTTGAAATGATGTGCTCTTACAGCTTCCTAGCATCCGTAATAAAACCCGTTTACCACCACAGCTTACCAGAATGGTACTTCCCGCAATGACACGGCCGGGTTACCGGCATCCTCGGGTTGCTCTGCTCATACCGGAATGGTCTCTTGTTTTCCCTTTGCGTAGTCCCTCCATGGTGCCTCTCTTTTCCGCGAGGAATTCTCACTACCGACCTCGCTACGATCTCTGACTGCTTGTGCTTAAGTGCCTGGTTTACGCAGCTCCTTTCGGTTGCGCTCAATTAGTCGGTGGCAAGATTCTACCGTCAAGGCTAGTTTAGGAAACCGCCGAGATACCCACCTCTTCTTTATCTCATATTTTAGCCGTGTGTCAACCCGTTTGACTTCCAGTTTCGTTATCATTACTCTTCGTGATACGACGAGTATCGTGATGATTAAACCGAGTATAGTAATCGCCGAAGGATTCCTCGTAACCTTGTTGGATGCTAAGAAACTCCGCCTCCTTGATCACCCGTGTCGAGGGAGGAAAATATTGTTCATTGAATTCCTCCATGAACTTCTCCTAAGTGACAGGCAATACTGGTCCGCAACGCCGTGGCGACGCTTATTCCACCATCGGCGCGCATCACCATCGAGCTTAAAGATCGCAAGTTGAGCTTTCCGATCATCCGGGCATTCCATAACTTCAAATATTTTCTCCGTGACTCAAAAGAAACCAATCCTCAAATTCCAATTCTGCTCTTCCCGTGGAAACAAATGGTGGCTTGAGCTTACAAAATTGAGCGACCCAACTTTGTGTAGTCTATAGATATCTCTCCCTCGTGGGTGGAGTGAACCGGGACCTAATGTATCCCTCGCCTTCCTGCATCGTGTTCATCACTCTGCTCGTTTTCTTCTTCTTCAAAATGTTGTTCTTCCTCATGTCTGGCCTGCCTTTCAGCCCGAAGTTCTTCTATCATCGCTCTTTGTTCATCTAGCATCTCCCTTTGTTCACGTACTACAGCCATTGTCTCACGCCAAGCAATCCATTGGTTTGGTACTTGATTTGTCCGTCAGATTTACTACTCGGAATTTGCTCCGAGGTTGCCTACCTCGCCTCCCCCTTCTGGCCCCGCTCTGGCCTCTCCGGGAGTCTCCGGCCCCTCTTAAATTCACCATGTTGTGTTCTTTTTCCTTTATTAAGGGAAACGTTAGATACTGGGAAGACATTTCGCATAACACGTACTTTATCACACTAGTCCCTAGACTCTTCACGCTTTACATTGCAGACCCAAATTTTATCATTCTATTATTCACACCGGCTCCTAAACCTTTATCATACTCACAACAATTAAACTCTATTATACGTAGTATTCACACCGCGCGCAACATTTCCGTCGTCGTCGATTCTCGTTGGTTCTCTCTACCCAAAAACAGATGCAAGAAAAGTGGATCAAATCCAGTTTTCCGTAAGAGTATTGTACCCGTTATGTAATTCTCTCTGATAGAAGTTCTCAAATACGGGTCAAATACCGTATGTACTTATCTTTATTGGTCTCTGGGGTTTCATTCGGCGTGGCCTATCATCGCATATAAGCTCGATGCTAGGAAAGAATCACCGCCCAAAGACAAACCGCGTTATCGGGAGCGATGCAATCACTACAAGGCGGTGGTACCTGGCTCAAGATGGTATACTGGCTCGTAATGGTATACCGAAGTAAGGTAGTGCACACCGACCTTAGGCTATATCGCACTCATTTTCAAAATATGCTCTTTTAAAAAAAAAGGCGTAGAGCCTAACTCCGTTACTCAAACCAACTGGCCGTAAGTGTCTATCATGGGAGCCTCACCGAGTTCACTACGACTGATTGGCTTACCCACATAGACTAGCCTTGCCTTTGGCACCAATGGTTTGTATATAACATAGTTAGATCTATGCCAGGACAACTGCTCTGATACCAAATGTAACATCCCGACTTTTTAAAGCAGTATAAATTTTTTTTTTCAAACAAACATCTTTTCAAACCATCAGAGTAGAGCATTTGAGCGGAAGAGTAACTCGATATATAGATTCAAAAAGCTAACAAGAGTGTATCTCGGGTCTGATTATAAAGGCGGTTCAATAAACCGAGCGTCGCGAAATAAAGGACAACATCAAAAGGAAGACTCCCCGCCCGATCCACGAAATGAAGTCTTCTGGCCGCTTATGCAGTGCCGCTTTGCTCTCTCCTGGTCCCCGGTCCTCCCGAACTCCGACGCTATAGTTAAGAGCCGAGATCCGCCGCACCGCATCTCAGTAACGGTTAACCTCATGTTTATGTATACACATACAAACGATGACATCCACAAACATCATCAACACATACCATCACTCTATCACAACCCATGCATATGTATTGCCCCCAAAGATGCATACAAATTGCATTCTTAAAGATACGTGCACCGACAGCACCCAAAGATACGTATTTATCAGCACCCAAGATACGTATTATTTGAATTGCACGGGATGCATATTGCACCCAAAGATAGCGACATATATCCTAACCACTATATGTACTCAAACAAGATAACACTCTTACACACATACCACATATATGCATACCATAAACATCAGAGTTAGTTGTTACACACGCGAACGCACATACTTTCGGAAACCGATTGTAACGGCCGTGCAAATGTCTATCATGGGGGCCTCACCGAGTTCACGCACTTCTTAATGGCTTACCCACATAGTATAGCCTTTCCGTCCTAGACCAAACCTGTTCTAACATATTTGCATTCAATAAACATACCATAACAATACACATAAAGACATATATGCATACCATAAACATAAGAGTTAATCTTCCAAATTTCGCGGACGTACCTCAAGTGACTTCGCAACGGCAGACTTCCGATTGAAATAGTACTTTTCTACCAAAACGCGAAAACGTCCAATATTGCACTTCTACACAGAATTCATGAGCAGATTTGACAAATTTCCAAGACTTCCGTTGAACTTCCCCTAGCTTCTCTCTCTTCTTTCTCACTCAAGGATTTCGGTTGCCACTTGAGAATGGGGTGAGAAAATGAAGAGAGCTCTTGCCTTTTATAGGCAAATTTTGGGTCCTAAAGTGTAATTTTCCCTTCTCAAATTTTGGGTCCAAAGTTGTAATTTTCCCTTTAATATTTTGAAGAGTGATTCTTGGCCATACAACACACCAAAACGTGCTGCCCCTCCAAGCCAAAGATGAGCCAATTGATGATGACACGTGTCCTCATCCAGCCAATTTCTGACGGCACTCGATTCGCGTAATTTCTGAGAAATCTCAAAATTCTGGATTTACAACTTTGAAACCATTTCTCACTTAGTAGAAATGTCCAAGTTAACCTATATTTTGGTTCCATACAGGGCATTCCGTGTCCAATAAGTTTCTCTAAACGTGTCCGGTCGCGCTCGGTTTCGAACGCATTTCGAAATTATCAACTTCTTCGTAAAAATTCATCGATTCCAAATATGTCAAAATAAATTCAAACTCATGCCTAGATGTTGAGTTAGAATTTATTTTCCTTATATCAAAAATATGCCTATATGCATTTTTCCCTATTTTGTTTTATTAGGAAAATGCACAAACGCTCGGAATTAACTTCCGAAGAGTTTAACTAAGATAAAACCCACCGATCATTATTTTCCCTGACTTTGGAAACCCCATTCCTGGATCTCTAGATAGGATCCGATTCCTAAATATTAATTTACTATTCATCATAATAAATTATATAATATAAATATTACAACTTGCAACTTAAATATCATGATATTTTTACACATTCTTATCCATTGCTTCCTTGTCAATTTCGGTCAATACCTGGTCCTTTTAATTTTAATTTTCGTTTTAATTTTATTTATTTTATATAAAATAATTATTTAATAATTATTTAATATAATTTTTTTCACAAAACTTTCCTATTGGTCCATTCTTACATTTAGGCTTTAAAAATACCTAAACTCAACTATTTTTTTCCAAAATTTCCAATTAATTAGTAAACATGTTTTTACTAATTTCAAACCATTTTCCACTAATTTTTGAGCTTTACATAATTATTTCATAATTTTCTTTGCTCAGGCTTAAGTAATTAGCTCAATATTACTTAATTACTTTATTATCACTTGTTGATAATTTTCTTAATTAAGACACTCCTTTATCTTCAAACTTTGCCTTAACATTAGAATTTCCATGCCTCATGCACTATTTTATAATTTACAAGGGTATTTTCCATAATTTTTCTAAGTCATTTATGTCCCTTAGGGGCATTTTCGTCATTTTGGCACTTTGGCCCTTAAATTCCCTAATTCAAATTTCGGGGTATTACAAACAAACTTGGCAACAATTTGTTCAGAAGCGGACCACTCCTGAAGCTCTGGTGAGTTATATTTAGTTTTGTTTGCACTTTTGTTTGCTTATTAACCTGTGAGGATATGTGAATGTTATTGTGTACATCTAATCGTGTTAGTTAAATGGTTTGGTGTGTGAATAGAAGTATACATTTGCTGCCTTTGTCCCGCATGAGAGAGGAGCATGTCCTAGTTCCATGCAAGTTTGATATGTAAACCGTAATGGCCATGGTTAGACGTTCTTTGTTAGTTAGTTAGTTATTCTAATATGTGTAGGAACCATTTATGATGAATGAATGAATTGACTGAGTTGGCAGCATTTCTGTAACTCCCTTTCCTTTGGTTTTCCCAATTTCTTCTACAATGCTACATCTTCCTTAAGTAAAATGTTGAAACTTGATGAAGTGAATTTGACTAATGTTTGACGTTCATATCAAGCGTAAGTTCTCTAATTTGTTAGTGACATGGCCGGGAATTCATAATTGATATATAGTTGTTTTCAATCCTGATTCACATAAAATAAGGGAAAAATATCAGGAGATTGGGAGAAAGAATGATTGCCCACACAGGGCTTCTCGCGACGGATATGAAAAGGCCGAAAAAGATTTGATGGCAGCCAAACGGAGGATGTTTCAACTGAGACGAGCAAGATGAAGGAGGAGATGGAGAAAATGAAGTTCCTCCCGAGCTCTCGGCCGCAGACTGCAAGTGATGGATCCTCGACACCTTCAAATACCAACCTATGCAAAGAAGCAGAGCACTAGAGGGAGCTGCATTGTTGGACAGCCGAGTCGAGCAACCTTGTCATCTCAGATGTGGAGGATCGTGATGGTCATAGACAATTGGTTGCTAAAGGGACTGTCAACAACTTGGGATCAACTGTACACCACGAACAAATGGCCGATGATGAAGTCGAGTGTCAGTTGAAGAGGTGATCTTTGATGCACTGTCCCTCTCCCAACCGATGAGTCAAGGTTGTGAGTGATGTCAAGGGAACCTTCATCTCTTGGCCGCTGAAGCTTGTAGATGTCTCTACTCCTCATCAAGCTTCACCCTCATCAAGCTCCACCCCTCCTCAAGCTCCACCCCCTCCTCAAGCTCCACCCTCCTCAAGCTCCACCCTCCTCAAGTTCCATCCCCTACCGCTAACTTGACGGCCAAGGAAAATAAAAGATTTGGTAGCCAAAAATGGTTTAAAGATAAATCGTGGCCTCGTCAATGAAGTAGTAGGCCTCCCTCATCCTCAACCGCTTTTAGTTGATAATGAAGATGTAGAGTCCATGCTCGTTCTCGGAGCCGAGGTTACTAGTGCATGTGTTCAACTATTTATGAAGTAAGTATCTTCTTCCTTGATTACATAATTGAAATGCACCGTTTAGACACACATATATACATATATACTAATTCCCTCATCGATGTCATTCTTGTAGGTGCATGCACGAGAAACCGGTTCAAGAGGCGAATTTGGAATTTGGATTCTTGTGCCCAGCCAGATGCAAGCACAACACTACCTCTGGAATTGAGACAGAGTACATATCAAATAGGTTGTGTAAAGTGCAAAGAAAGGTGTACTTGTTTCCACACTCGCTCGGGTATACATATATACTTGTCTCGCAATTCACTTAATATAATTATGCTACATATATATATATCACTGAGTACTTATCTTTCGTGTGAATTTTCAAGCAACCACCTGGCCATTGGTCGTCATGAACATGGAGTTGCATTATGTTATCTTCTTATGCTCCACTCACAGCGATCCATCGACTACGTTGAAGTCGATGATCACCAAGTAAGAATGTCATTTTGATCGTCTTGTCTCGAAATCTCTGTTGTGAATTTTCAAAGGAACATTACCGATAAATTTCTGATTTTGATGATAGTGCCATGAAGACCTTCCGTGTTGATGTAAAAAAAAAGTGTGGTGCTCAGCTCACAGATCCTAAATGGCACAAAATTAAGGTTAGTACATAATTGGACATGACATAATTGCCTTCCTCAAGTTGGTCAAGAAGCTATATATGCTCTTATATATATTTATTGTTATTTTTAGACCCGTCAAGAACCTAACGATCGAACTTATGTGGCCCGTACGTCATGAAACACTTATATGATATTGTGACGGAGGGAAACACTAAAGTCACTTTAAGGGTAAGATGTTATGGCTGAATTCGGGCCACCGATGGCTTAATGTTACATATGAAATATGCACATAATATGTTAATTTCTGTTTCTGTCTTTGATGTTACGTAGGTTTGCCCGTGAAGAGCCATTTGATGATGATGAAATCGAGCACATACGCGAGGTTTTTTGTGAATATCTGTATAAACTAGTCTTAGAAAATCCAAGTCAAGACAATAATTAATGTCCTAAATTAATTCATTTGTAAATAATATATGATGTTGTAGCAACAATAGCCTTCTGTACATTTGTTTATTTTTTCGACTAGCTAATTAATTCATTTGTAAATATAGCAATGTAATTCAATAATAAATTTGTTTATTTTTTCGAACAATTTGTGTGTGTCCATTTTGGGTTTCTGAATGAATGGGATGGTGGATAAAGCTATTTAGTGCTTGAAATTTGAGGTACAAAGCGGATGTTGAAAATGAGCCGATGAGGCTCAAAAGTATTCGCGACTTTTAGGACCGTATATTTTTAAAAGTGCGGTCCTAAAGGTCTTCGTCCATTTTAAGACCGTATATTTAACAAATATCCGGTCCTAAAAGTCTTCGCCTAATTCTAAAAATTTGGGTAGAGACTTTTAGGACCGTATATTTGTTAAAAGTACGGTCCTAAAGGTTCGTCCATTTTAAGACCGTATATTTAACAAATATCCGGTCCTAAAAGTCTTCGTCTAATTCTAAAAAATTTGGGTAGAGACCTTTAGGACCGTATATTTGTTAAAAGTACGGTCCTAAAAGTATAGAAAATATACGGCTAAATTATTAGGACCGTTTATTTGTTAGTAGTCAGGTCTTAAAAGTCTTCATTTTATTTAATAGATTGCCGAAACCTTTAGGACCGTATATTTGTTAGTTGTCCGCTCCTAACTTTAAATTTTAAAATAAGGCTTAATTTTTAGGACCGGGGATTTATTATACGTCCGGTCCTAATATTCTTCATGTTAACTTTATTCTGCAAATTTTTAAGATTGATCACCACGAATAGGACAATGTTTTGTTTGTTCTTGTTGTCGGAGAAAAAAGAACATAAAGTTAAAGACAAACAAGGAAGGCGATTGGGAAATAAAATTTTTTTTAATAATTTTTTTTTTTCGCCGCCTCGTAAGGCAGCAGACAAAAAAACTTAAAATTCTAATCCTCCCCATCGTTGTCGGAGGGGAGGGAATGGTCGGAGACGTCGTCATCAGAGGTATGGTACTCAACGTCATTGGCGCCGAGTACCGCTTTCAGCTTGTTGTTGACGGCGTGATAGACCTGAAACAGCTTTGCCCAAGCTTCGGTCTATATGATCGACGCGGCTATCGTGTGCTCCAAAGATTCGCCGAAGTTCGGTTTCGGAGGCAACGGAGGAGGATATGGAGGTGCCTCAGATTTCGCCCTAAGGAGGACCTCGTCGTGGTGGAGAAGCCATTACGGCGGAGGTTCTAGGAGGAGATGGAGATGAATGTTAAGAAAGTAACAACGGGTTTAAATAGAGAACCCATCCTGAAGAATGTGAAACGCCGAAACATTAACGAGGAGACGATATTTGCTCGTAATACGAGGAGACGCCTAGTTGGGAAGTTTATGTGGAAGCCGAAGAGACTCAATTCATTTCAACAATGGGGAAGGGACTCTTGAAAAGAATGAACTTTCATTTCAACAATGAGTTTTAGGACCGGATATTTGATAAAAGGACGGTCTTAAAAGTAATTGAATTAAAAATTAGTTTTAGGACCGGATACCAAGTAATATATCGGTCTTAAATGAGTTTTAGGACCGGATATTTGATAAAAGGACGGTCTTAAAAGTAATTGAATTAAAATTAGGACCGGATATAAGATAAAAGTCCGGTCTTAAAAGTTTGTATAAAAGTAATTTGACGAATTCATCATCGACGTTTATCTCTCCCGCCATCCGTCTTTATATACTCCACACACTACCTCCTCTTTGTCCTTGTTAACTCCTCACTTCCTAGCTCTCGCCCCAACTTCTCAAAATCCTCAAACCATGGTTAGATACAAGCAAACCGCTCGTAGGGTGCATACACGCCTCACTCGTGCCATGGCTAGATCATTATATGGTGCGCTCCTCCAAATGACAAGCAAGGCCGTATTGTTTCCGAAGACTCTCGGTCGTTGGACCCATTGTTATTTCTTCGGATGATGAAGAGATTGCTCATGCCGCACCCCCTCGATCCTTCTCGCCGATCCTTTTTTGCCGAGTTCAACCGTCATCTTGAAGCCGGCCATGCAGATGTTCGTAATCCCCTCTCCAACCTCGTTGGCCCCAGCCGCGCCTACCTCCGACCCCTCTCCGCCTCCCGTAATGATCCATTCATATTGCGGGTGGAGAGAATAAGACAACAACTTGCCGATCTCCCAAGGAAATTAATGCTCTTCACGCCGAAATCGCCGAGGTTGTTCAATGATTCTTGTGGATGATAATATTCAGCTTGTTTTTCATTTGTGTTTTTGTTGTTGTGTATATATTCAAGTAATGTAAGAAACATTAAGAACACCGTATGAATTTTTTGGCTCTTCTCCAAGAATTCATTAAAGAAACTTATTCTCCAATTTTGCTTTATTTTTTGTCCAAAAAATATCATTTATTTTATTGATTTAATATACCAATCACGAAGGCCATTAAGACCTGACATTTTATTTTATAAGTAACGGATCTAAAGATAATTTGAATTTTAGGACCGGATGTTTTATAAACCTCCGGCCTTAAAACTTAAAAATCTAATAAAATTTTAGGACCGGATAATTTTAAAACTCCGGTCTTAAAATGTTAGTTGTATCTTTAGGACCGACATTTAATTAATAACCGGTATTAATAAAATCCAAAAAGCTAAATAAGGTATCTTTGTCGCGCGGAAAATTAAATTTCCTCTCTCGAACTCTTGTCGCGCCGAAAGTGAATACTGTGTTCCGACTCGAAATTTCCTCTCGCCTTCGTCGCCGCTTCGCGCACCTTTCGACAATCACTGTTCCTTAGCTAAACGCCTATAGACGAAGCCGTAAGAGATGTTTCGGTTAAAACTTTATTACTTTCCACCTTATCGCTCTTGGTTTTTCATGGGTTTAACGAAATCGGTGTAATGTTGTTATGGGTATTCTCTCGTTGTTAACGAATATTGTTTTTTGAAGATTATATTTGCACTTTAGACCTACCCAACCGACCAACAAGTGTTTTTAGGTTACTCTTGCTGCCTTGTCTCGCAACATCAACGTTCGTGAGCGGAGAAGTAAGACGACTCAAAGAAACGCATATGCTACAAAAGTTAGTCCACAAGACCTTCATCCCCGCATTTAATTTCCTCGCCTTGCATTTATTTTGGTTCTTCGATTCACCGTGATGCATTTATGACCAAAAGTAATTCTTAATTGCCTAAATAATATATAGGAATTCTACTATGGATCACAATGGATAGATGCTTTACGAACGAGTATTGAATATCGAATGGGGTTAGGGAATTTATAGAATTTGCTAAAAAAATGCCCATGATGATGGGGGAAGTATTATTGCCCTTGTGTAAAATGTTTGAATGAGTGTCGACTATGTCCTCAAGTTATACGCACACATTTAATTTGTCACGGATTTTGTAAGACTTATACAAGATGGGTATGGCATGGTGAACAAGTGCCATCAAGTGGGAAACAACATGGGGAAGTGGCCTTTGATGATAATGACACGGATATGGATGATCGCATAGAGGACATTATCCGTGATGTAGGAGAAGAGGCTTTTGAGCGATCACATGCATATGGTAATATGTGCAGTGATGCAGAGACACCGCTATACCGTGGTGTAAAAAATACCAATTGTTGAACGTTGTATTGAAATTGGTAAGCTTGAAGGCACGTCATGATGGAGCGACAAGAGTTTTTCGAATTGCTTGAGGCTTTGAAGGACATGCTTCCGGATGATAACGTGTTGCCGCATCGCTACTATGATGCTAAGAAGATACTTTGTCCACCGGGATGGAGTACAAAAAGATCCATGCATGCCCGAATGATTGTGTATTATATAGAAAAGAGTTTGAAGAGAAGCAGAGTTGTCCGATGTGTGAAACCCCACGTACAAGTCGATAAGGGGCCCGCAAAAGTGTTGTGGTATCTTCCAATCATACCAAGGTTCAAGCGGTTGTTTGCGAATGAAAATGATGCAAAAAATCTGAGGTGGCATGCAGATGAGAGGATTTCGGATGGACAGCTTCGACATCCGGCCGATTCTTCTCAATGGAAGAAGATCGATCAATTATTTCCGAACTTCGCGAAGAACCTAGGAACCTCAGCTTGCCCTTAGCACGGATGGAATGAATCCCTATGGAAGCCTTAGCAAGATACATAGCTCATGGCCCGTAGTCCCGATTGTTTACAACTTATCTCCTATGTTATGCATGAAACGAAAGTACATCATGTCTGTCTATGTTGATTTCAGACCAAAACAACCCGGAAATGACATAGATGTTTACCTAGAGCCCTTGATCGAAGACTTGAAGGAGTTGTGGGAAGAAGGTGTCGATGTTTTTGACTCTTTCAAGAAGGAGGTCTTTAGAATGAGAGCCATGATATTTTGTACTATAAACGACTTCCCAAAGATATGGGAACTTGTCGTGGTATAGTGTAAAAGGCCATAAAGCATGTCCGGTTTGTGAAGAAGGCACATGCTACCATCAACTTCAACATGGAAGAAAGACGGTGTATCTTGGACATAGGAGATTTCTTAGACGGGCCACCCATATCGTCGATTAAAGAAGGCCTTTTTTAATATCGTGTCATCTTCTGTAAGCATGGAAAGAGTAGAAAAGAAACAAATATATGGAAGAAGAGATCTGTATTCTTTGATCTTCCCTATTGGCGCAATCTTGATGTGAGACACCGTATTGATGTCATGCATGTGGAGAAGAACGTATGTGATAGTATTGTGGGCACGCTTCTCAACATACAAGGTAGTTCAAGGATGGTGTGAAGGCAAGATTGGATTTGCAAGCAATGGGAATACGCGAAGACTTGCATCCAAGGCCATATGGGAAGAGAACTTATTGTCCCCGCTTCTCATACTTTGTCTAAGGATGAGAAACGAAGCTTTGTGAGTGTTTACATGGCACAAAAGTTCCCTGGGTATTCTTCAAATTTTAAGAGGCTTGTCTCGATGAAGGACTTGAAATTAGTAGGCCAAAAGTCTCATGACTGTCATGTCTTGATGCAACAAATACTCCCAAAGAGCTATTCGAGGGATCGCCGAATATGATCTTCGGGTCGCTTTGACTAGACTTTGTTTCTTCTTCAATGCGGTTTGTAGTAAAGTTTTCAAGATTGAAAAGTTGGATGAATTGGAGAATGAAGGATATCTTATCTTGTGCCACCTTGAAAAGCTTTTTGTTCCTTCATTTTTTGACATCATGGTTCATCTCATTGTTCATCTAGTGAGGAGATAAAGTTGTGCGGCCCTATCCATTTACGGTGGATGTACCCTATTGAAAGATCTATGAAATTCCTAAAAGGGTATGTGAAGAACGCTGCACCGCTGTAAGCATCAATTGTTCAAATATGTTTCAAGAGGCCATGGAATTTTGTCAAAATTATTTGTCCAAAGTAAGACATATTGGGCTTCCAAAACGTCAAAGATGTCAAGGGGGTAGACGGGGCTTCGGTAAAGAGTGTGGATCATGATGAATTGTCACAAGTCCACTTATACATCTTGAATAATGTTGATGAAGTTCAAGCCAGCATATCTCGCACATAAAGAGGTCAAGGAAAGAGAACCATCGAATGACCGAACAAAGGTTGATTAGGGAGCATAATGTAACTTTTGCAAACCGGTTCAAACAAAAGGTCGAGGGATCCGAATGTGTTTCGAGACAATGAAATGGTTAGCACGTGGTCCCGAGTTTGATGTCATAAGTTGGAATTCGTATGTGATCAATGGTTATACATTTTACACGAAGTCCCTAGATGATAGGAGCACAACCTGCAAATGTGGTGTTATGTTAGAGGCCGAATCTATGCACTTCTCCGCTCGAAAGACAAGAGGCCTAAATTGGCGTCATGCCATATTATGGGGTTATTGAAGAGATTTGGGAGGTGGACTATGTCAAAGTTAGATTTCCCATCTTCAAATGCAAGTGGGTTAATGTCAATAATGGTGTTCAGATCGATCGACTAGGATTCACTTTAGTCGATGTCAATAGTAGAAGTTTTGGAGATGAACCTTTATTATGGCAGATCATGCAAAACAAGTGTTCTATATCACCGATCAAGAAAATAAAATGTGGTCCGTAGCTCTCCAAGGAAAGAGGGTCATTGATATTGATGAGGAAAGTCATTCAAATTATGGTGATCTTCCCGAGAGTACTCCTTTTACAAGGGGTCTACCGACATGAACGAAGAAGATGAAGCGGATAATGAACCCGCATAAGAAATGATCATCAAGAAGGGATATGGGAGGATATCACTTTATAAAAGTGTCAATTCATAAGGTAATTAATATTCATATGCAGATTCTTAGAAAACTTTAAGGTTTTAACAATTATTATATGTCTGTCTATGTTCTTAATTAAACAATGTCATCATTGAATATGAATTTGTTCTTGTTTTGTTTTTGTGGTGTGATCCGTTTCAAAGGGGCATGTTATAAAAGAGGATGCATGTTACGTTGTTGGGTGGGAATCAAATGAAGGCATGGTGAATAATATATTGGACTACATTTGTATGTTGAATTACGTGCGGCATGTATTGTAACTCATTGCCTTTGTAATTAGTTATATGTTAGCTTATTTTATAAATTACTTTAGTTGTTTTAGACTTAATTAAGAGGCCACATAACTCATGGTGGATAATATTTGTATTCTTTTTCCCAATTCAATTTATTCATGTTCATAGCTTGTAGCTTAAAGTATATCGACTTTTATGTGCTGTTTTGTATGGTGGATTTGTGTATATATATTGATCAGAAGAACAAAACAGGAAAAATACGGGAAAATTTAGACCGCAAATAAAAATACGGTCTTAAATGTTCAAATATTAAGACCGGATGTATATATAACACCGCTCTTAAAGGTGTTAAGCCGGTCTTAAAAGTTGGTCTTTAAGACCGGTCCATTGAAACAATCCGGTCTTGAAAGTCAGTCTTTTAAGACCGGTAATTATTCCTCTGGTCTTAGAGTCCGCTATCTTTAGGACCGGATTGATATTTGTCCGGTCTTAATATTTGGATCTTTTAAGAGCGGTCGACTTTTTGTCCGGTCTTAAAGTTTGAGTTTTAGGACCGAACCAAAAATATTTCAGATTTATTTAGTACGACTTTTAAGACCGAAGGTTTAAAATGTCCGGTCTTAAAGAAAATCTTTAAGACCGTGTAAAAGTCCGGTCTTAAAGGTCGACTTTTAATACCGCCTGGGAACAAGATCTTTTTGCGGTCTTAAAAGCCTTTTTCCACTAGTGGGTCCGGTCCTAATGTACCATTTTTTTTGTCCATAGGTTTTGGTCTTAAAAGCCGTTTTTTTTTCCACTAGTGTAATTCTTTTTTTTTTAAATATTTTAGGGTACTTACGGGTACTAAAAATATACTTTAGGATACTGACCGCCGGTACTGAAAAAATGCTTCATGATCTTGAAAAATTATTTTAGGATATTGAAAAATATTTCAGGGTACTGACCGGTACTAAAAAGATACTTTGAGGATATTGAATGTTACAGAAAAAATATTTCATGATCTTGAAAAAATAATTTATGATCTTAAAAAAATATCCTGAAATACATTTTTAGTACCAATAAGTACTCTGAAATATTTTTTCATGATCTTAATATAATTTTTTAAGATTATGAAGTATTTTTTCAGTACGAGTCAGTATCCTTTTAGTACCTGTAATACCTTAAAATCTGACTTAGGGTAAATATCATAAATTAATAAAATATACCTATTGAAAATAGGTGAATATGAGGTTTCAAATAATAAGTTATAATTATCTTATTTTTTAGGTAATTTCTAGTGAAATTGGAAGAAATAGGGTGTTAAAAGGCCCTAAATGAATCTAGGAGCCACAAAATACTGTGATAAATCCTGAGAGGCAATAAAATAATTATTAAAAATAGGAGAATATGTTGTCTCTAATTTAGATAATTTTTGGGATTATTTCCCTTGGAAAATAATGAGACGAAAATCAAAAAGTATTGTGGGGCCATAATTGACCCCATGATTTTTAATATTTTATATGGAGCATAAAATACCAATGTAAGTCAAATAGTTGTGAGGAAATAATTAATTCTAATTAAGAAAATTATCAACAATTAGTTAGTGATTAGATAAATAATTATTGGCTAATTGTTTAAGAAATGAATGAGGTAAATTTTTAGCCAAATGGAGAAATTATTAATTAAGGTAATTAAGGCATAAAGTAGGTGATTAAACAAGAGTTGAAAAGTCAAAAATTGGCCATGAAGGGCCTTCAATTTCGAAATAAGAAAGGAAAAGAAAAAGAAAATTAAGTGGAAATTAAATTAGAAAACTTAGCAAGTAAGTTATGGAAAAGTCAAACAAAAATATTAACCAATGGAAACATAATGTATGGGATTTTGAATTGATTATTGTTGTGTGTGTGTGAGCAGCCGAAATATTGATTATGGGGAGCAAAAAAGTTGTACGCAAGTTGACAATATAATAACAATATAAAAGAAAAGAATATCATGATTTTTTGTTAAGAGATAAGAGATATTTTGTGTAAAAAGTAAATAGGATAAATGACCACCGATAGAAATTAAATCATATCTAGAAAACAATGAATTACGTTTCTAAGGTCAGAGCATATTATGGACAAGTGTATTTTTATCTCGGAGTAGACTGTCTCCGAAGTCATTTCCGTAACCGGCGGAGTAATTAGGAGATCAGACAAAAAGAAATAGGACAGATCTTGGAAAGGAGAGCTTGTAGGAAATAAATTATAACTCAATATCTGGGGATGAGTTGGTAAACATCTGGACATTTTATGAATCAATGAATTTTTGTCCAGAAGTTGACGTTGCCCGAAGCGATTTCCGTAACCGACGGCGATTATCTGAAAATCTTCGGCAGTTAACAGAATGCCCTGAATGGGATAAACAATTTAGTTAACCCAGATATTTTGAAAGAGGAAGAAAGGATCTTCAGGGCTATGTTGCCAGATTTTTAAGATTTTACAAGATTACGCGATTAGGACACCGAACAGGGCACTTTATCGGTAGAAGCTCATAAAGAGCACATGGGTGACATCATTGGCATGACATCATGGCCTTGAAGAATGATGTAAGGAGGTGGATTGGAGGGCCAAGATGAAGCCAACTCAATGAAGTGCGATCCGACGGTCAAGAATTCGTCTGACAAAGCATGAATAGTAACCGGATTTTTGCCTATAAATAGGCCTTCCTTCCCATTTGAATCTTCACACCAAAAACCCACCAAGAAATTCGAAATTCTTGGAGCAGCAAGGAGGGGGAGGAGTCAGGGGAAATTTGCAGCGAAGCTCTGGGTAATTTCTTCGGTACCGAGTCTTAAGTTCTAGTTTTCGATTCGGTAGTTATAGTAGAAATGTTGTTTTGATCTTTAATCTTCCAAGTTAGTTTAGATATCATGTTTTAAGGTTGAATATGATATATATTTCGAAAATCATGTTGGAGTAGGAGTTATGTTGAAATTTTGGAAGATTAAAGTCAAAGTAACGAAGTGCTGGCGAAATTCCGCCGATTAGGGGATCAGGGGTAAAATTGTCATTTATGACTAAAATGTCCGTCATAATGCTTGATAATTAATAAATGCGCTATTATCCTTATAGGATATCTGTGATCTCGTACCACTGTCAAAATACCGTATTCCGTCAGAAATACCGTATACCGTCAACGAAGGTATGTTCGCGTACTGTAACACTAATTCTGATGTTTATTGTATTCGTGTATGTGCTAGGTGTATGGTATGCTTATATGATGTAGTTGTTAGCTCTGTGATATGTTCATGTACTGTTGTTATGCTTGCTGGGTATTGGGATACGATTGTTGGGTGTGAAATGCTAGGTGTGAAACGATTGCTAGGTGTGAAACGGCTGCTAGGTGTGACGCGATAGCTAGGTGTGACTCATCTGCCAGAGGGGGTTATGTGCTATTGGGATATGCTTACTTGTTGTGTAATATGAATATATGTGATGCATATGTTGTGTATGTAAACATGAGATTAACCGTTACCTGAGGTTTGGTGCAGACCTCAGCTCTTAACATAGCGTCAGGGTCGGGAGGACCGAGGACCGAGGAGAGAGGGAAGCAGCAAGCTTAGAGATCCGGCTGAAGACTTTTTGTTGTTGTTCTTTACTTTTGAAAACTCTCGGTTACTGTACCGCTTCTGTAATTAGCCAGTGGGCATTTTGAATATATATATATCAGTTACACACTTGCTCTGATGCTCTACTCTGATGAAAAAAAATTTATACTGCTTTTGGAAAACGGGATGTTACAGTACCAATTAATAGCTTGAAATATTTTTTCAAGATCCTAAAATAATTTTTCAAAATCATGAAGTATTTTTTTCTGTACCAGTCAGTATCTTCAAAATACTTTTTAGTACTAGTCAGTACCTTGAAATATTCTTTTAAGTATTAGTCAGTATTCTTTTAGTACTAGTCAATAGCCTGAAATATTTTTTCAAGATCCTAAAATAATTTTTCAAGATCATGAAGTATTTTTTTCTATACCAGTCAGTATCTTCAAAATACTTTTTAGTACTAATCAGTACCTTAAAATATTTTTTCATACCAGTCAGTATCTTTTTAGTACCGGTTAGTACCCTGAAATAATTTTTCAATATCCTAAAATATTTCAAGATCATGAAGCATTTTTTCAGTACCGGTCAGTATCCTAAAGTATATTTTTAGTACCCTTCAATACCCTAAAAAAAAAAAGAATCAACCTTCACAATTTATGCCAAAACGGCACAATTTCGGAGCAGTGGACGGCAGTGGATATTAGCATAAGCGGATGCTAGCCGCTCCCAAGAGGAGCATATGGAAATAGGGAACGGCTTAGGTCCTCTGCGCTTGAGGTCCTCTGCCGTCCTCTTCCTAGAACGGTGTCGTTTTGACACCAAATTGGTGGTTGATGTCCTTTTTTTTTTTTTGTTGTAAAATCAGGGTAGTAAAAAGATACTTTAGGATACTGACCGGTATTGTAAAAATACTTCATGATCTTAAAAAGTTATTTTAAGATGTTGAAAAATATTTTAAGGTACTGACTGGTACTAAAAAGATACTTCAGGATACTGACTGAGGATACTGGCTGGTTTAAAAAAAAAATACTTTACGAAATTGAAAAATTAGTTTAGGATATCGAGATATCTTGTTTGGTACTAAAAAAAATACTTTAGGATATTGAAAAATTATTTTAGGATATATATTATCCGAATATATATTCTAAAATAATTTTTCAAGATCATGAAGTATTTTTTTAGTACCAGCCAGTATACCCAGTCATTATCCTAAAGTATCTTTTTAGTATCAGTCAGTATCTTAAAATATTTTTCAACATCTTGAAATAAGTTTTTAAGATCATGAAGTACTCGTCAGTATTTTTGCAATACCGGTCAATATCCTAAAGTATCTTTTTACTACCATGATTTTAAAAAAAAAAAAAAAGAGGGACATCAACCACCAATTTGGTGTCAAAACGACACCGTTCTAGGAAGAGGACGGCAGAGGACCTCAAGCGCAGAGGACCTAAGCCGCCCCCATGGAAATAAGGTATTAAGGGTAAAGCAGAAATCATGGATCTATGATATGGTCGGCCGGGTCAGCGATTGGAAAAAAAAATTGGGCTCATCATATTATAGTCATTTTGAGGTTGAGGTGTTGACGATAATGTTGTCGTTAATATTGCATTATTGTGGTTGTTATGTCTAATCCACTGTTATTATGTTGCCAAAAAAAAAAAAAAATCTCACTTTTATTATTCTAGTGGCGCCAAGACTAGTCTCAAAAACTGCATATTTTGTGCACATGGCAGCCATCAAAGGTCGAGATGTCATATTGAAAAAACCACGTGGTATAAATTGAAAATTAGTCCCCAACCATCTCCACTTATCTTCCCATCTACTTAATCTCCACCTCTCATCTTAATCTTTAAATTTAAATTTAAGAAATCTATATTTAATATTTTATAAAATTATCAATAAAATGTTAAACTACTTTTCATAAAATAAATAAATGAATTCAAACCGCTAAATTCTAGCAGTGGCAGCTTTAAAACTGCAACAAAAATATTTTAATAAATATTTTATAAATTAGTAAATCAAATTTTAATATAATATAGTTAGGGAAAAAGACAAAAAATACAATTGAAATATAAAAAATATAAATAAGAGTGTTCAATTTCAATAATTCTAATAGGACTAATTTTAAATCTTGGAATGTTAAAAAACGTGGGAAATTACATAAATACTCTTTTCTTTAAAGAAATTCTTAGAAGCCCTTGTCAGTTGCCGGAGCTCTGGCGGTCTAATATTTTCTTAAAAAAAATTCTTAAATAAAAGTAGTTAATATAGATACTTAAGTAGTTAATAATAATCCTAAAGGTAGGGTTGGAGCCAGCCTCAAATTGTAAGGTGGTCGCTGGTCCAATTTTCTATTAGAATATTAGAATAATTAACTTATATTATATATAATATATCTGTATACTCTCCTGGGGACATAATTTGAAGGCAAATTTAAGTATTAAATGTAAGGTATTTTTCTATTTTATTTCTTATATTTATCATTTCTTTTAAATAATTTGTCTAATTTATAACTCAATATATAATCTAATGTTATACAAAATATTTTAGAGAGACCTTGTCACTATGTTATAATTATTATTTAGCTTTTTAAATATCCTCAAATTAGATAAATAGGTCTTAAATTAAGGACAAGATGAGTACATTTTATTAGATCATTTTTTTTTTTTTATCTATACAAATAATTAATCAAAATGTTGGTGTTACTTCCTACTTATTCTTGATAGATTTTCAGGGTCTACATTAATTCCATGTTCATCAGAATGATAGCATTTAATTTCTTATCATTGTTATGAGATCTCAGTCGTTCAGATTTTAATCTAAATGGTCCAAATATAAAATTTTTAATTTTTTAAATGATAAAATTATTTTAATAAGAAGGGATAATTATAAGATTATTTTATTTTTAATTCATAATATAATAAAATAAAAATTTATTTAAAATGTAAAATAATTAATTAATTCTAGACTGTCTAAAATTAATCTAATGGTGAATATGAGTGATGAGCACATTTTTTCTCTCATCATTTTGATGAGCATAAAATGTGCTCCCTTTTTTCAATTCCAATAATTTTCAGTTAGAAAAAAGTGTTTAAGTTTATCAATTCATATATAAAATAATTGGTTTTGAGCAAAAGGTACTTAACATATTAGTATTGCAATTAGCTCCATATTTACCTTCCCAAAAAAGTTCATGTTTTCAACACTTTTGTTAACCATACTTTACGTACGTAATATAGCAATCGGAGATATAACACAAGAAAATAACGCCTGATTTCCAGAAGAAAATAAGTACGATTAATGTTTAAGAAAAATCATACTGCTCTACATCATTGTTCAGAAAAGTTCAATGAGAAAATTAAACACAATTTTCTCTGGAAATAAAATTTATATAAAAAAATCCTCGATATACGGATCGAGCTCCAAATTACATGCACTAGTAGATTAAAGAAAACGACTTTTCAAAATTTACAAGACTGGAAAGAACAAGCCTCTTCAAGTCATCATCCCATGGTAGAAGGTTGAACAATAGCATTGTGCAAAGGATTCCCCCCCCCCCCCCAAAATTGATCAAGGGTTTTCCCCTTGAAACTTAGAGGGCAAATGATTCTCATCTTTTCCAACAAGTACGCTTCCTGGGATTCAAATTTATGTTCTCTTTTTTACGGGGTGAGACCCCTTCCCACCTCAACCAATAACATAAGCTTATTGGTGTTGTGCAAAGGATTTGATTTAGACCTGAAGGAACAAGTTTCTTGATGTTAGAATTCATGTTAGAACCATAGTCGTCAGAGACAACAGGGGGTGATTCAGGGGATTGTGCTTGATTTCGTGCAAAAACAAAGTCTCTTAGAACTATTACATGATACTACTCCCTCCGGTCTATATAAAACATATTTAACTAATTTGATTAGATCAAGGGAGTTAGTTGAGTTAATTAATATGACATGTATTTTTTAAAACACCTTTGTAACATCCCATGTTTGAAATGCGGAAATCATTTTTTTTTTCAAACAAACAATCAGAGTGGAGCAATAGAGCGAAAGAGCATTTGGATTCTTAGCCAAAACATCAACCATTGTGTAACATTGTATAGATTACAGTAGTCCTATGGTTTAGAAAGGAACAACAGATAGAAACAAAGCGGAAATACGTAAAGCGATAGAGATAAAGTTGGTCTTCAGCTGCACGCCTACTCCGGGTACTTGCCTCGATCCCCGAACCATGGTCCTCCTGAACCTGAAGCTACAACTGAGATTCAATTCATCATATTGAATCTCAGGTAACAGTTAACCTCATACCCAAACAATACAGTATACAGACAACATATATTTCTAGAGCTACATCACTACAAAAGCATATAGCAGATGCATGATCATTATGCCGACAAACATAAGCAATAAGCAGTATGAAAGCCCCACAATGTAAAACAACAATAAACACTGCACTATTCACCGGTGCCACGATAATTAGTCGTGTCTCGCCGCTAGGAAAACAAAACGGTGTTATCAAAACTATAACCCGTATAAGCGTCTCGTATAACGGTCTACGAACATATCATTGACATATAAGTATTTAAGATGTGCAAGATTAGTGTTACAGACGCGTCCGTACCTTCGTTGGCAACGTTAGGTACTACCGCGAAAACGTATTTTCTACGGAGAAACGTGCAAGAATCCTACAGCGGCACGTCGGGCAGCATAACGGCAGTAGAATCAACGTTTCAGATATCCTATGAGAATAATGTCACTTCCATTAGTAATTTGACATTATAACTGGCATTTTAGGTAAAAATTACCATTTTGCCCCTATACCCCTACTTGGCGGAATTTCGCGAGCGCTTCGCTACATAGGCTATTTTCTTCCCAAAATTTCGCTGAACTTGACGCATTTATGATTCTTGAAAATAAAGACTAAAATAGCCCTCCCATATGATACCCAAATCATAAAAATAAAGACTACCCTAGCCTTACTAACTATTGAACTAAAGACTAAAAACTAAAGACCGAAAGACTTACCCGTTGAAGACTTTTAACTTCCCCAGCTTCTCTCTCTACTTTCTCTCCCTAGGATTTCGGCCAAAGGAAGCAATGGAATTGGTGTGAAGAAAAGTGAAGGAGGGGGGGTATTTATAGGTAAAAACAAGGGACTTGTTTGGCAAAATCTAAGGATTTGTTTGGAATTCAATGTTGTAATAACCCATTAATACAACTTGTTCAAGAAGCCAATTCTTCCACACACACACACTCTTGGTCGACATAGGGGCTGTGTGGCAGCACCTCATTGGTCCAAAAGTGGTGACTTAGCTCACTTGATGCCCGGTATAACCGTTTTCCCTGATCGGTACCCGATTCGCGTGATTTCGGAGAAATCTCAAAATTCTGGATTTACAACTCTGAAGACATGTTCTCACTTAGTAGAAATGTCCAAGTTAACCTAAATTTTGGTTCCATATAGGCCTCCAACAGTCCAGTTGAAGTTTCCTCGAAAAACGTGTCCGATCGCGTCCGGTTTCAGAACGCATTTCTGAGAATGCCAACTTCTTCAGAAAAATTCACTGATTCCAAATATGTCAAAATAAATTCAAACCCATTCCTAAATATTGAGTTAGAATTTATTTTCCTCTTTTCAAAAATATGCCTATATGCATTTTTCTATTTTGTTTTATTAGGAAAATGCACAAACTACTTCTAATTAACTTCCGGAAGAGGTCACTTAAAGGTAAAAACTCACTGATCAATATTTTACATTGACCTTGGGATTCCTATTCCTAGATCTCTAGATAGGATCCGTTTCCTAATTTAAATATTACTATTCATACTTTTACTTTAATTTAATTATAATATTATTTTATTAACCACTTGCACAACTTGTTTCTATTCTATTTTTATTTTATTTTCATTTTTTATTGAGCCCAAATTTCGGATGCCCTCTTTAATTATTTAATAAAAATTTATTTATTTATTTATTTAATTATTTAATAATTTATTTATTTACTTTTTCCCAAAAATTTCACAAAAATCCCTAATTGGTCCATTCTTGTATTTAGGCCTAAAAATACCTAAACTCAACTATTTTTCATAAAATTTCCAATTAATTAGTAAATACATTTTTACTAATTTTAAAACAAAAACCACCAATTTTAGGGTTTCATATAATTATTTGTGAATTTCCTTCACTTATGCTTAAGTAATTAGCCCAATATTACTTAATTACTTAATTATCATAACTTGATAATTTTCTTAATTACAATGTCTCATTATCTTCATACTCATGTATTTACATTAGTATTTTCATACCTCTAACATTATTCCATAATTACAAGGGTATTTTGGTCTTTTACTACTTTTTGAACACTCTTATACAATTTTCCCAAGTTCATAATTTATTAAATTACCATAATTAGGGAAAATATATTCTCCTAACTCACTTGGTCATTTTATCTGCCTTTTGGTATTTTTTTCCATAATTTCCTAAGTTGATTACCCTTTCAGGGCATTTTGGTCATTTTGGCTATTTGGCCCTTAAATTCCCTAATTTCTTGTAGAAATTCTACCTAGAAAATATGCTATAATTATACAAGACTGGAGATTGAATTTTCACTTATCAGAATTATCCAACTTTTATTTATAATATGCCAGATAAATATCCGGGTATTACAACCTTAGTCATCTCCCTTAATTCTCTCTCATTTCTCATCCTCCTTAATTATTGTTAATGGAGTATCAATATGGTAAATTAGGAAAAGATGGACAAATATGAAAACCATGTCTTATATTTAGGGCTATGATCAACTCCCCAAATATGTATTATAATAAGGACTGGAGGGAGTATTAAAAGAGAAAAAAATAAACACTTTGACCTTAACTAAACATAGAAAAATGAATAATAACAAAGGATAGTATAGTACTTCATAATTTATGAGATAGTGAATAACAAGCCTCTCTATATATTATTCTCACAAATACACATAATATTGGTTCATTAAAGAAGGTGGGAATTTAGACATGAAGGAACAAGGTCTCCATTCCATAGTTGACGTAATTAAGGACAATAAATGGCTGAAATAGTAGAAGATGACTTCTTAAAAGTTTGTTCACCCAAAAGAACAAAACTTGAGAAAAACTAGATGACCGCTCGCCACAAGAGAGACAAGACAAAAGAGACAGCACAAAATAAAATAATCTTCGAGTTTTCCATCTTGATGTGTATAGCCCTAGCTACCTAGTAAGTTTGTATATATAGTAGTACTATGGCTGGCTAGGGTCTTTAATTTCTTCGAGGCCAAGATTCTCCTATTGCCTTAATTATATATTAGCCATATATATATAGTGATTTACGGATGAAAGAGTTGATGTCTCGGTAATAAATAGAAGATTTGAATATATATGCTGAATCAATTTATGAGATCATGTATATTTAAATAAAATATTATATTACACTTGTATTTTATATGAGCGGCACAAGGAAAAGCCTAGAATCTTTATGTTTATTTCTTTCTTCGTTGTTGAGAATATCAATTAATTCAATCATCAGTGAAACGATTGTCATAATCAAGGTTGTCACACTTTGCTAGAGGATGGTGAATGGTGATTCAAGGACATAAACACATGGCATAAAGAACATGGGCCCATATATATATACACACACTACATAATATGGGACAATGACTCCCTGCAAGAGCAATATTAATATTTTAGTCCCTTGAATTGTGCAAATGTCGTCATTTATAGATTACAAGTGTTTTTTTGAATTTAAATCTCTTTTATAATATATTTATAATTTATTTTAAAAAAATTTACAAGAGGAATGCATCAACAGCTAAATATGGATTTCCATTACACACAATGAAAATGTGGTTTGGACCCATACAGCTTTAATTTGGATGGAAATCCGATCCAATCACTGTGAGAATGATTTGTAATAGGTATTTTATATTGTTATCTCATTGGGTTAAATTCGAGCATTGATGGACCCATGTAGGAATTTTCCTAAGAGCATTTTTCGCATTCACGGATTCAAAATGACCAAAACCCCATGCTTAAGTGGCCAAAGCTCTTTCTACTAGGACCAACTCTTGTTATTAGTAATAATATATATAATATTAACTGCTTGATATGATCTATTAACAATTGTTTTTTTTAAACAAAAAGAGAGATAAAAATGATAACAATTTCGCTGTCAAAAGACCTAAATGTTGTTTTCCCTTTTTAAGTACATGTATTAGGTTTTAAATAAGAAACCATCAAAATCACATATGTACATTTTGGTAGAAAGCAGCCTTTTGTAGACTTACCAACATGACATGGTTGTGATGATTTTTAATAAAACAATTGAAAAAACCTCATTACTTCTCTTGGTGCAGTACAATGAGTATATTCAAACGACAATAATAAATTAAAGTATAACATCCCTCTGTTGAAGAATAGCAGAAGTGGGTTTTTTTTAATATGGTTTTTCCAAATTTAAGATAAGATAAAAGTCAAATTGCATGTAAATATGATTTATGTTTAGATTGACAGTGGTAGAAGGTCATCTACACTGTGAAAAGTAAGTGACTTCTTTAAAATAAATTTTGGTATAAAAGCCCATTTTAAAAAAATAATAACTCAAACACCTCATTTTACTCCTACCATATTTTTTCCTTTCCTACCGAGCTTTTTCAGCCCTCCGCCCGCCTAACAGGCCCATAAATGATAGACTATTCCTAACCAGGTTTATTATTTTATCAATACAGGTGATAGCATGCAAAATGAAACATGTGACCTGACATCATTAAATATGAACGGTGTATATTGACAGACAGATAGGTATGTCCCTGTTATACTTGAGACAAACTCACTATTGGTGCCTCTTGCATTTGAAAGTTTGTTGCAGCACGGTAGTGCAGTTAATGATCCAAGAAAGTATTATGAAGTCCAAGTGGCTTAATTACTAAGATGCCCTAATCATTGTTGTCAAACTCGCGAGTTGACTCTCCGAATTTACTGTTTTTATATTTCTAGTTTGTCAAATCGAGTTGAGTCACTGGTAAACTCGTGACTGTTGTAAACTCGATCAAACTTATGAGTTTATACACCGAGTTTACTGTGTTTTTATCTTTTAAACTTATAAAACTGTGTTAACTCACCCTTAACTCGTGTTAACTTTTTTTATTTGATAATGTTTAGCGGCTTTATGTGAGTTTTATAGAAATTTCTTTGTTAAATACAAGAAATTTTGAATATTGATAATTTAGTTTGAATTATTTGGATTTAAAATATATTTAAGAAGAGATAATAACAGATATAAATGCTCTTTAGCTTGTGATACGCCAGCTATGAGTATGACGATTCTGTTTTGCCGGACGACGAAAAGAGAACACTAAAATAAACACTGCGCCAGACTGGAAAGACCTCATTACACCTTCAAACTGTTTCCTTCCTTTTTTTATTGGATACCAACTTCAAGTGTTTCATTATGTAAGATTTAGACCAATATGTCTGAGCTGATCACTTTCTGTTTGCCTTCTTCTTCCTCCTCCATTGTATCACACAGTCTTCTCCCTTTAGTCTCTGGCAACAACACTACACACATACCACTCAACCCTATCACCAATCCAAACATGCCATTGCACAAAAACTTGTTACTCCTTCCAGCACCCACCAGCGCCGGACTCACCGCCCCACCCAGCACCCCCGCCTGCCTCGCCATCGCCAACCCCGAGTTCCTCACGCATGTCGGGAACAACTCCGTCGTATATAACAAGTATATGTTGAACGCAGTCGTAGCGCTGAAAAACGACACCAACTCAAACCCAATCTCCAACTTGCTCCATGTTTCCCCTAACTCCATCACCGACAAGAGACTGAATATCCCACTTATCATTGTGAATGCCCAAATAGCGCTTCTTCTGTTAAACTTGTCCATCAATATCAAGGTTACGAGAGACGCTGGTAGATCAGATAATGCGTTGAACGCGACACTCAGATAGAGGTTAAACGAAAGCGTTCCGAGACCTAGTGGCATGCCGTAATAAACCAAGCCGATACCAAAACTCATCACCATAACAGCTGAGATCCTTCTAGAAGCCCATTGCTTCCGCATCAAAACCTTCAGTGCCGAGACCATATTCATATTATCATCTGAACTTTCATCAATCTCACACACTCTAGAAATGGCTAAAGTCAATGAGCTTTGAGATATTGATGCTATGCATCGAAGTGCGTTGACGGCTTCCTCTTTCCTTCCTTGAACGAGGAGCCACCTAGGAGACTCCTGTACGAAGAATTTTACCAACACGCAATACAATATTGCTGGGATGGATGTGTATAAGTAGAGGTTTCTCCACGAGGAGTCTCGGTTTAAGTAAGCAATTGCGGGTAGTGAGAGGAAGGCCACAGAAGAAGCACAAGAATCCCAGAAGAAACAAGCTCGGTGGCGAGGACGAGGGAGGAGGTAGCTACGGTGGCTCTGCCAAGACCTGAGAGAAACTTAAGGCAAGAGTAGACCAAAAGGTTTGAAGAAAAGGCAGCCAAGAATGACGAGAGAGCCATCAAGAGACAAGAATAGAAGAGCATGTTCTTGCGGCCCAATGACGTGTCAGCGAGAGTGGATAGGGCAAGCCCGCCGATGAGGCAGCCGATGAAGAAGGAGGAGGCCGGGAGGCCCGTAAGTATGGGGTCCTCGGGATTATTTAGATGCCACTCGGAGATGATGGAGGAGTAGGAAGAGCCGCCGTGGGGGGCGGGGGAGGACGGTGGGGGTTGGGCGTCGGTGAAGACGGTGATGAAAGTTTGGTGGCCATCGAAGAACCAAGCGAAGGAGACGAGAAGGGCTTGGAGGAATTGGGAGAGATTGAATTCTGATAAGCAACGTTCCACTGTGGAGCCCAGAGATGGAAGGAGGTTCTCCGGCCGTGGAAGTTCGGACTCATCGGCAGAATTGAATGGGGAAAGAAGAGGTGAGGAAGTTGAGTCCTCCATTAATATAGGAACCCAGTGCTTCTCTGTAGGACAAGCTCTGGACGATCTAGATCTGATTTTTTACTTTTTATTTTTTATCTAAAATAATTTTAATGGGTAGAGAATCTAAAATAAAGATAATCTCTTAACTAACATTTTTTTTAAAAATGATTTTTTCATGTAAATAAAAAAATAAAAACGAAAAATAATTAAAAAAAATCTGGACCGATCTGGATGGTCCAGATGGGCCAGCTCTCGACAGACAGGGAAACTAGTTCCATTAATATAGATGGGAGTTGGAGGAACTCTTTTTGAGAAAAGTGTCAAGAAGGTTGCTTATATATGCATTCTTATTTATAAATCCTAAAATTTTTAATTTTTTTGCTGACTGCTTTTTTTTTTTTTTGATATTTTTGATATTCTTAAAGTTCTTTGTGTTGGATCGATGACCTCGCGAGGTATTGTAAAAAAACCAAAAAATTTAAGAAAAAGAAAGAAAAAAAAGGATGGAGACCTCGCGAGGTACTCCTAATACCTGGCAGAGGTGTAATAAAAAATTTTAAGAGAATAAAAAATTATAGTTAGAGAGGGTATAGGAAATCTGGCTAAGGGTACTTTAGTCTTTCTATTTTTATATTTTAATTTCCGGTCCTTTAAAATAATTATTATTTTTATGGTCCTTCTTAATAAATATTATTTTTCCTAGGTCCTTTATTATAATTTTCCCTAAAAAAAATTGCAAGAAAAAAAAAATAAATAAAACAAGGATGGTGACCTGGTGAGGTACTCCTTATACCTCGCGAGGTCACTTAAAAAAAATTTCAAAGACAGAAAAACAAAAAAGCATATAGTATAGAAAAAAGGATGGAAACCTCGCCTCGCAAGGTCACCTAATAAAAAGAAAAAAATATAATAAAAATAAGGATGGAGACCTCGCGAGGTCTTGTAAAATATTTTAATAAAATAAAATTTTAAAAAATATAATAAAGTAAAAATAATAATAATAAAGGACGTGGACCTCACGAGGTAAAAAAATTACAAGAAAAAAAAATAAAACAAGGATGGTGACCTCGTGAGGTACTCCTTATACCTCGCGAGCTCTTGAAAAAAATTTCAAAAAAACAAAAAATGACGGGCAAGGTAGTTGTACTATAACGTAAGGTCAACTAAAAAAAACTTTCAAAAAAAAAAAATTAAAAAAAGGACGGAGACCTCGCTAGGTACTCCTGGTACCTCGCGAGGTCTTCTGGTACTGCGAGGTAATGTTCCGTTTTATACTGCATTTTTATTTTTTATTTTATTAAATTTTGTTTAAATGTTTTCGGTTTTTTGCGAATTTTTTTTTAGGATGACCTCGCGAGGTATCTTTACATTTTTTTTTTCTTAAATTTTTAAAATTTTTGGTTTTTTTCAAAAAAAAATTTATGAGTGACCTTGCGAGGTAGGTCTACTACTCAGGAGGTATCTCTGCATGTTTTTCATTTTTAATTTTATTATATATTTTTTTAATTTTTCGTTTTTTTGCTAAATCTTTTGTAGAATGACCTCGCGAGGTAGTACGACTACCTCGCGGGGTGCCTTGCATTTTTTATATATATTTTTTGTTTTAATTTTTCTTTTTTTCAATTTTTTTATTGACCTCGCGAGGTACTTCTGCATTTTTTTTTAAATTTTTCATTTATTTTGAAATTTGGAATGGTGTGGTCCAGTCTAGGCCTAATATTGGTGGGTGAGGCTGAGAGAAGCGACGTTTGTCGGAGGGAGTGTAGCATGTGACGATGGACCAGCTGCAGGGTAGCGTCACGGAGGTCGGAGGGAACATCTTGAGCCAAAGAGAGATTAAAGGGAGAAGAGAGAAAGAAAGGGACAAAAACTTTTCTGATGTGGCTCTATTTTTTACACATGGATGCTGAGTCATATAGCCTAATAGATTTTTTTAACCCCATTAGCTCTTATTTAACGGATTTAAATATTAGGGACTAGCTAACTTTAAGGAACTAATAAAAGGGGAAAAAAATATGCAAGACCTGATTTAAAACTGAGTGAAACTATAAGGACTTGAAAGGTAGTTTTCCCAAATCTAATATATAATTGTTCAAAAAAATAGTAATATATATTTCTGATAGGTCAAAAAAATTATAATATATTATTGAAACCAAAATGTATATTCCCTCCATGCATCCTAATTCCATTAAGTCACGTTTAACCATCTGAAGCTGAATGTCTGTACGTGGTATTGGAGGGGTTAATACAAGGATTGGCACTGGCACAGGCATTGGTATTACCCAGTTTGTAAGAAAGTTGAGGAAGAAAGGGAGGTTTTGCACGAAGAGGCTGGAAAGTTTTTTTTATTAATTATACGGAGCATTATAGTAGTATTCTTTGTAACATCCCGAATTTTGGGCATTATATTAGATTGCAGGATTATCCACTTCAAAGATTTCATCCGGCTCAGCATCAACAATGAGATTGTCCTCGGTGTCATATTGGAAGACTTTGCCGAGATGGACCTGTTTGACCAAGGTGAAGAAAATGCCTGCATGAAGAGTACCCTCATATGATCTCATCCGCCAACCCCACCACGTGATGCATGAAGGGTATAGATACTCCACTTTCTTTAAATGAATTCTGGCAACTCCAAGAAGAAGATAAGAAAGCACTCTATAACTTTCAAAGTTCATTTCATCTTGCAAAAGCTTGTCTCAGAAAAATCTAAACAAACTCCGACTTGAAGAAATCAAGAGCTATTTTTAATTTGCGCCTGGACTCCTACTTCTCTTAGCTCTTCCAAGAAAATTTGTCGGCGCGTAAACTTGTGGTTGCACCCCTCTTCTTCCCTGCCTTTTGCCGACTTCAATGTCGGCAAATTCAATCATTTAAATATTTCCTGCCCATTTCTATGCGCGACCGAAATTAAGTTCCACCTTTTGCTACTTTCCGTCTACCAGTTTCACCTTTGATCTTTCAATGAACCGGGGTTGATTATCTCGGCTTCCAACACAATAGCCGGCATTCCCATATCGGAACGTATATATTGGCATCTCGGTTTGCCTGATGCGTGGCATCTCGATTTTCCTGATGCGTGGCATCTCGGTTTGCCTGATGTCAACCAGTCTTCGGTCTTGTGATCTGGTTGTCCCGGTGGCTAAGTTAATTAACATATATCGGCCCTCTTTGAATCTCGGTCATGCTTCCCGGCCCGCATCTCCTACGAGTGGACTCCGGCGTTGCACCCCGAAGCACTCCGGCATCATCAGGATCTCAGTTCAAGTTCCGCGATAACGTGGATCTTCACTAACGCCTGAAAGGTCATATTTGGTTTGATCGTGAATCACCTCCAATGTTACAATGACTTCCCAACATAGCAACCGGTCAACCACATCTCGATCTCATGGGACCTGGAATATCATGTTGTTTTGCGGTTAATGGAGTCCCTGCTCTAAGCAATTTTAATTTCATTCGGATGAATTGGAACGATATGGTGATGGACCACAGCGCTCCTGATATGCCTTTGCATCATATGAATCAGGAATAAACACAGAGGCACCGGCTATGGATATAGTCTTTGCATCTGAAATAACCCGTTCGGCAGGACTGCAACTTGCGTCAGATGGAAAGAGCTTCTGGTCATCGTTGGTCATAGGAGTCAACGTTAATCTCGGCTTCACGAGCGCTCCTGCCACAGCGTAATAGCTTCCGGCAAAAACCTTTAAGCGCTGAAGATCCGGTATCACAGAAGTTTCCTTTGCACTAACGCCAAATTATATGAATGTCGGAGTTCATAGTGAGTCATCCCGGCACTGATAATAGCGATGCACTCCGGAACCTCGACACTTTATCTCGGTAATCCTTCAACCATCTGGATATTCTGACCCTGACACTGTATCTCGGCATTAAATCCTGGTGTAATGAATCAAGTATGCTCGGTGGGTAAACACAGAGAGATTTGACCAGAGCGACAATGAAGGAGCAGGTTCCAAAAGCCACGTCATTATTATCTATTTGATGATGGCCGCCGCTTCGATGATCATTTGTCTTTAAAGAAACCAGGTACAACTAGAACGCACTCACTCATCTCGGCACGTCATGATCTCGAAAACCGGAAGTTCTTGGAAGCATCTCTGGCCTTAAGCATCGCTGATGATGAATAGCGGATCCCACCACCTAAGAATTGAGAATATTTTTATGGCCTAGAGAGGACAACTTGGGAATTTTTATTGGTAGACTAAAGATGTAAATAAGTATAGAAATAACGAAATCCTCTCCCCTTGTCTGACATATGCTTCGTGGACAATTCCTTATCTCTCCAATAAATCAATTGGCCAATACATCTCATCTAATCAAGTTTTTTTTTTTTTATTTGCTATAAAAATTTTAGGAAAGGGGTCAGGTTCACCCACAATCCAAGGGTAGGGCGCTTGGAACCCAGTCCGCAGGGCATACTGGACAGAGAGTACACATGCCTCCACCTCTACCAGCGTTTTCACTGCTTCCCAGACCCCTAGGATGCCTCCCCCAGCGCCTTGACCAACGCAGGGATCGAACCCCCTCCCTTGAGGTGAAGAAGTCCGACCTCCTTGCCAGTTGAACTCAAAGACTGTGGGTTCATTTAATCAAGTTAGCTAGCTTTTTATTTAAAAATGGTTCCAGTCTTCATTCCATTGGCCCAGACCCAAAAGCACAAATCCCAAATGCTTAAACACACACATACACACCCAACCACACAACACAACACAACACAACACACACACTTCCATTCCTTGCATGCCCTACACGTACACACATCCTTCTTAAATTAACACCACAAACACACAAACACCTACACTCATTCCCTCTCTCCACCGGACCCCACACACACAATTAATCACATACACACACTCTCACTTCAAGTGCATGGAAGCCACGTACACCTCTCCCATCCGGTTCCCCAAACGCTCCAACACACACATACACATTCAAACACGGGTCCACATTACATGCTTAGAGCACACACAAACAAATCAGATTCAATCACTCCCTCTCATTTCACGCCATACTCTCCCCCTCCTCACAAATCAGATTTTTGCTCTCAACCTCCTCCTCTCTTCTCTCCAAACCAAAACCCCCTTCCCTTCTATCATCAACAATCTTCATCCCCTCCTCTCCTCTCCTCCCACGGCCTTCATCATCATCACCAACATCCAACTCATGAGGAAGCCACGGTTTTGAGCAAGGAAGAAGAAGAATATATAAAAGTTCAAGGATGAAGTTTGAACAAGGTTTGGTGTGGTAAAAGAGACCACAAGCTCAAGAACAAGCATATTGGTAAGAACACTCATCCTCTCTTCAAGTTTTTGGAATTTCGGTTAAAACCCAGATTTTGTAATCTGTGGTAAACTTAAATAAATACTTGAAATTTCGAAATTATAAGGATACCAACGTGTTCACCACTAAAAAAAGTGTGGGAATAAGTTGGTGGATGAATTTTGAAAGGCATTTTAGTGCATGAAATCACAAACTTAGCAAAAACGTTGAAACTGCCAGTTTTGGAAGTCTGGAGGCAGTCTGTTGGAATTCGCGTATTGACTGGGTTAAAGTTCTTTAAAAATTATGAAAATATTCCAGAATATATAGGACATTCATATATTTGAAATGGTGGGTATTTGGTATTTTTCTAAACTCGGGTCAGAGAGAAATAAATTGTACAAAATGACCCTGAGTTTTGGAGACAAATCTGGACAGTCTGGACGATTTTGGAACTTTGGATATTATTTACATGTGATTAAATTATGGAAAAAAATTTCCCAAAACCTAGACTTAATAAGGAGTTCATAGGTTTTTGAACCACCTCAATTGGATATCTATAACTCCAGATATGAATTTTTAAAGATAAGTCATGGTTTTTGGAAGTTTAGTTGCACAAGGAATGAAAATGGAAAATCTTGGATTTATGTGGCGTGTTATGACTCTGGGAATTATTTTTATATGAAAATATACTTCTCTAGGAACACGTGAGAATTGACGGCATATTAAAATGAGTTTTGTACCATTAATTAAAAACAACTGAAGTTACTGGACCTCTAAGGACAGTTAAAGATAAAGACTGAAAGTAACAAGTTTAAGTTACTTAATTAAACCCTAATGAAATAAGGGTTAAAAAGGCAAATAAACATTCATTTCCCTGGTTCTAAAGTTATGGATATGTCCTTAGGGCTAGAAGGAGAAAGAAAGAACTTCAAGCAACCCTGACAGTTAGTGAAAGAGGAACCCGAGTAAGGACGGTAGTCCTTAAAAGGTAATGGGCTTACCTTACTTGCATGTATTTGATATTATTGCTTGTATGTATATGTTGATTGCTATACTTGCTTGCTATGTTTAACATACTTGATTGATTGAAGCTCTGTTTATGATTATGCTACGGCCATGAATATGATGCATGAAGCATTGAGCATGCAGATATGACATTATGTTAACATGAGCTTGTGCAAGGCAAGTATATCATACATTAGCATTTATCTTGCATGTATTGTATGGTATTGTCTGCTACTGGGATTCCTCAGAATCTCACCCTCCACTACCAACCAATAGACAGGTGAGCACATGAAGAGAAGTGTTGCACAAGGTTCAAGGAGGGAGTGTTGCTTGAAGGCAGCCTAGCAGAAGGACAACTTGAAGAACCAAAGGGCGACAATGTTTAGTTTGTTTTTAGTTTATACTTTCTGTAATGAATGTAAATATATGTAAGGGGTATAATCCTTGGTATTACCCCTATTATGTAATCAAATCTAATTTCCACTTTATCAGTATAACGAACTATTTCTGATTTTGCCACACTACTGCGTAAGAATATGGCAAGTATACCGGCACCCCCTGGGGGTGTTACATTCTTAATTATAATTTATCACTGATTATTAAATAAAATTAATTTAATCATTCCTTCCAAATATTATTTCATACCAAAAGTAATTTTAAAGCCCCAGTTCCAATCTCAATCCGATCGAATCCCTCAAATTCAATGGTACTACCAAATAGAGCATCGGTTTGGATTGGAGGATCCAGAGTTTGTCACACAGTGCAGGATGATTGTGGAGTGGCTAAGAAAAATATTAAATAAATTTGAGAATAATCACTAGTGTAAAAAAGAGCTTTAAGACCGCCTCATTTAGACCAGATTATAGAGAATCCGGTCTAAAAAGTATGAACGATAGCAGTTTCGTAAATATAAAGAACTTTTTGGGCCAGATTATAAAGGATCCGGTCTTAAAAATATGACCGGTGACAATTTCGTAAATACATAGAACACTTTTAAGACAACCGGTCTTAAAAGTGTAAAATATGACCGGTGGCAATTTCGTAAATAAATAGAATACTTTTAAGACCGGCTGTTTCAAACAATCGGTCTTAAAAGTGTAAAAAAAAATATAGGACAGGTGACAATTTTGTAAATATATAGAACACTGTTAAGACCGGTTGTTTCAAACAACAGGTCTTAAAAGTGTAAAAAAAAAAAAAAAAAACTAAATTCGCTAAACCTGTTAAGTCCGTGAGTCTGCTTTGTCTTCTTGGTGATATAACATTTGCTTAGTTATAGATTCAACGAGTGTCCCAAGAGCCTCACGGGTCAAATTCTCAGCAAGAATGCAATCCTCTTCCTCTAACCTACTCGCAATCTTTGTAAATCATCCCAAGAGCCACACAATCAAATTCTTAGCAACGTTGGTGATGAGATGCTTCAAGGCTTTTGTGATGGCGTCGACTCCAATCCTCAGCAACGGCGAAAGCGTACTACTTTGAGGATTCTGGATGACGACGGCTCCTTCCTCTTCGATCTATGGCTCCTTCCACGCCGCCTTCGCACAAATCCGGCTTGAAATCAAACCCAGATCTCTTTTTGCTTAAGTCTGTTTATTCCTACTTTGACCGCTTCTGCTCAGATCTGGACTTCGATTTTGGTTGCTTAAAGCTTTGCTAGCACCGACAAGAGGATCTTTGCTCGATTTGGTTGCTTTAAGCTTGTGATTTTTGTAGATCCGGACTTCAAATTCGATTTCCATGGTGAATGATTTTGTTTCTTGTTATTTTTCTTATTTCTGGACTTTGTAATCATCTTTTTTGTTTTTCTTGTTGTTGTTGCTTCCAATCTTCTCTTGGTTCTTCGTCGTTGATGACGAAGGGACATTCAAAATGTTGCTAGATCTGGTGATTTGGGACCAGTTGTTTCATTGGGGTTTTTTTTATTATTATTCTAAAACACTTTTAAGACCGGATATTTCAAAAGTTCGGTCTAGAAACGATTTTTTTTAAGACCGGTCATTCATCCGGTCTTAACAAGTAACATATTTTTAATACCGCCTGGAACAAGACCGGTTCCAGATCCGATCTTACGAGGCGTTTTTTGTCCGATCTTAAAAGACTTTTTTCCACCCGTGAATAGACCTGAATCATCCACCTCAGTTCATGCGGATAGGTGGAGGGAAATTTGGAAGTTAAAAGTGCCACAAAATAAAGATTTTCTTGTAGATATCACTCCTATAGTGAAGGATGGTTATAAAGTGGATAAGAAAAATATTAAATAAATTTGAGAATAGTAGACCAGAATCAACCACCTCGATCAATTCATGCCGATAGGCGGAGACAAATTTGGAAGTTAAAAGTGCCACAATATAAAGTTTTTCTTGTTGCAATCACTCCTCTAATGAAGGAAGGTTATAGAGTTGACTAAGAAAATATTAAATAATAAATTTGAGAATAATAGACTTGATGAATCATCTGGAGGAGGCAAGTTTGGAAGCTAAAAGTGCGACAAAATGATTTTTTTTTTCTCCTAAATATACGAAATGATTTATAGTATAAACAATACACTATATCCTATATTTATCACAGAATGTAATACAATCTAATTATTGCTTTGCCCACTACGAGGAACTAGCAGAAAATGAAGTGTGCTGTCACTGATCTATGATTTATTTGCAAATCCAAAGGTGGAACTTCTAATCATTTATTTCTCTTGATCATGTGAATGGGTATGTCATGGTTTGGTACTGGCTTTCAATTAAAACTTCATGCTGATTGCTGAGGACCAGAACCTTGGTTTAAAGTATTGGGTTGCTTGGAATCTCACCAAGGCTAACCTATCATATCTGACAGGCATAAGGCGTTTGTTGTGATGATGTTGTGGCAAATTTAGAAGGGTCGGTGTTAGAGGAAACTTAGCTTGAACAGGGGTGATCAAGGATCTGTTCAGACAAAATAAAAATTATATATTATAAATTTAAATAATTTACATAATCTCCCATTCTTAATCCTTTTTATATTCTATGATAAAATAAAATATACTTTTATCCATTTGAACGAAACCTAAATAAATAATTTTTAATAAATGTGATTAAAAATAAAAATTTTAAATTTTATAATATAATCAAAATTAATAAATGTTATAAAATTATCTATTATAAATTTTTTTGGTTGTATAGTTTTTTTACGAATATAAATTTTTAAGTAACTCTTTTGTTAAGTGTGGGGTATTTGGTAAAAATCTCAATTTAAGAGTGAAGCTTAACAGTCAACTAACATTTTGATAGATGGAAATAAAACTTAAAAAATAAAAGGGGCTTGTGTAACATGCATTTTTATTTGGAAAACTTTCAGTTAGTTAGCCCCTTTTGTAGCAAATTAATTGTAGTCAACTCCCAAAACTTTCTAAAACTTCACTGTATTCATATATATGGTCAAAATGAAATTAATTTTTGTGGCTGAAAAGATAATGATGTCCTTACTTTATTGGTCTTGTGAATTTTCATATTTGTCTTGTAAATGGCTAAAATGTTTTTAATTCTCTAGGTTCTTTTGAATCCCTATATTTGTCTTATGAATATCTTTTTTTGTCTTGTGAATACTCATATTTGTCTTTTAAATGGCCAAAATATTTTTAATTCCCTAGGTTCTTTCGAATCCCTTTATTTTGTCTTGTAAATACTCTTCTGAAAAAAAAGAAAAAAAGAAGAAGGGCATAGTTCTATCTTCACTTACAAAAATTAATTTCATTTTGACCATGGGATGCAGTGAAGTTTCAGAAAGTTTTGGGGGTTGAGTGAAATTAATTTGCTACAGAGGGGAGTGACTAAGGAAAGTTCATATGGGTTTTCAACATAAATGAGTGGCTTCTATAATTTAGATAAAATAGAGGGGTAGTTGATGTATTTTTCCCTATAAAATATTGATGATTAGGACCTGAGCAATTTTTGCAGGCCATTGATATAGATGCTCTTTTTGGAGTACGTACTAATGGAAATTTGTACATATTCGGAGACTCAAAATGAGGTAAGGTGCATGAGACTTTATGAAACTTTTCTTTTCTTTTTTTCATTTTCAAGTTCACTGAACTGTATCGACTTTATATATACATATGAATATATAGCCTGTATGTCTAATATTGAACGACAACAGAGTACTTAATTATTACTTATAGATTGCAGATTGTAGAAAACTTATAAATAGAATCAACAAATTTCTTCTCTCTCTACCTTACAAATAAGATCATAAGAGTAATCTTTTAAGATTTACAACTTGCTTAAATATAACACATATACACATCTAACCTTTTTTTTTTTTTGAAATCTATACAAATGTCATGCATTAAACTTTAAAAAAATGTTGGTTTTCCATGGATTGAGCTTCAATTGTTACATGGAGTTTGTTTGGTTTAACCGTCAAAAGTATTTTTTCCCCAACAAATTAATTTTGGCCAACTAAAATTATGATAAAAGTTAATTAGTATGCTGTGATTTATATTTAGATAAGTTTTTGTAAGAAAATCTGGCCTAATTTAATTTGACATGCTGACACTTATATATTAGGATATATAAAACTCTAGGTCATTATGGAGTACTCTCTCTCGTCCTTATTATAAGGCATCAACTAACTTTTCTTACAAACCAATAAAAGTAGTTAAAGTCAATAAAATTGTCCTAGAATCTAAGTAATTTCCAATATTATCCCTATTAATTGCACTAAACTCTAATATTATATTAATTATTACTCTCACCTACATTACCTTTATTAATTAGGGGCAGACATGGAAAAAATAATCAATGCTCATTGGGAACATGCAAGTGCCTTGTAATACCCTAAAAATCTGTATTATAATTTAGTAAAATTATACCTATAAAAAATAGGTGAATATGAGATATCAAATATTAAGTAATAATTAGCTTATTTTCTAAGGAAAAATCTCTAGGAAATTAGAGAGTTTAAGGGCCAAAGTGCCAAAATGAAGGAAATACCCCTAAGGGACATAAATGACTTAGGAAAATTATGAAAAATCCTAAAAGGCAGTAAAATGACTAAGTGAAGTATGAGAGTATATTATCTCTAATTATAGTAATTTAATAAATTATGAACTTGGAGAAATTGAACAAGAATGCTCAAAAAGTGGTAAATGACCAAAATACCCTCATAAATTCTAATATAAATGAAAGAGACATAGAAACACAAATGTCAATGCAAGAGTTATGAGGTAATAAGGTATTCTAATTAGGAAAATTATCAACAAGTGATAATAAAGTAATTAGGTAATTATTGGCTAATTACTTAAGCTTAAGCAAAGGAAATTCATGAATAATTATGTAAAACCCTAAAATTAGTGGTTTTTGGCTAAAAATTAGTAAGAATATATTTTCTAATTAATTGGAGAATATTGAGAAAATAAATGAGATTAGGTATTTTTAAGCCTAAATACAAGTTTGGACCAATAGGAAAATTATGTAAGAAATTATATAAAATAATTATTTTATATTAAATAAAATATAAAACGAAAATTAATTAAAAAGGACCAGATATGTTTGACCGAATTTTGCAAGAAAATTTGAAGATAAGAGCAAAAAATTAATATCTAGATTTTTTAACAAGTTGCAATATTATAATAATATAATTAAATATAGTGAATAGTAACAAAATAAATAGGAAACGGATCCTATCTAGAGAACCAGGAGTAGGATTTCCAAAGTTAAGGTAAAATATTGATCAGTGAGTTATTATCTTCCGTTAAACTCTCCCGGAAGTTAATTCTGAAGCCGATTGTGCATTTTCCTAATAAAACGAAAAAGGGAAAAATGCAGATAGGCACATTTTTGGACTTGAAGAAAATAAATTTTAACTCAACATCTAGAAATGAGTTTGAAATTATCTGGACATATTTGGAATCAGTGAATTTTTGTCCAGAAGTTGATGATTCCAGAAATTGCCTCCTAGCCAGGCACGCGAGGAACTTCAGACTGACTGTTGGAACCTTATATGGAATCAAAATTTAGGTTAACTTGGACATTTCTAATAAGTGAGAAAATGTCTTCAAAGTTGTAATTCCGAATTTTTGAGATTTTCCGATATTACGCGATTCGGGTACTGATCGGGGAACTTTTCAGGCCGGAGGCAAAAAGCAAAAATGGTTTGATGACTCATCTTTGCTTGGAGGAGGGGCTGCACGTTTTTGAAGCTTTCCATGGCTGCAAATCATCCACCAAAACCCTAGAATTGCATGGTTAAAAGTGAGGGGAAAATTACAAAGTTGGAAGGGAAAATTACACATGTTGGCACATTTTTTTCCTATAAATAGACAAGCATTCCTCTTCATTTTTCACACCATTTCCTTTGTGGAATTCGAAAGTTAGAGAGATGTTTTAGAGAGAGGAGCTCTGGAGAAAAGCTGTAGCGAAGCCCTGGTAAGTTTTTCGGTACTTAAGCTTTCATAGTTCTTTCGGTAGTTTTAGTAGAACTGTTAGTTAGATCTAGGAAGTAGGAGATGAGATTCCTATTCTTGTTTTTAAGCCTCATTGCATTGAAAAATGTCTGACGAGGTAAAAACATAGTAGGGATTGAGTCTCTGAAAGTTGAAAGTTAAAATAGCGAGCTTTAAGCTTTCGTAGTTCTTTCAATAGTTAGAGTAGCCTTTATTTTTCAAAGTATGATTAAATATAATATGATAGGGCTATTTTAGTCTAGAATTTCGAAAATCATAATTGCGTCGAAGTTAGCGAAATTTCGGAAGAAAATTTGTAAGAGTAACGAAGTCTTGGCAAAATTCCGCCAATTAGGGGCATAGGGGCAAAATGATAATTTTTACCTAAAATGCCAGTCATAAATCACTAATGAAAGTGATATTACTCTTATAGGACATCAGAAACTCTGATCTGCTGCCGTTACGCTGCCCAACGTGCCGCTACCGGACATTTCGCAGTTTTTCGTAAAACGTGCCGTTTCCGCCAGAAACCCTTAATGTCGTCAACGAAGGTACGTTCGCGTACTGTAACACTAATCTAGTGCTGCTCATATACATATATGTGATAGGTACATTCACGGATAGAGATTCTGTTAGGAGTCACCGAGATACATTCACGGTTAGAGACTCTGTTCAGGGTTACCGATTATACATACAGTTCACATGGGTTATAGATGTAGTAATACAGTTAGAGTTTTCTTAGCGCTGAGGACACGACCGTACATCGTGGCACTGGTGAATAGTGCAGGCACTTTATGGGGCTTACATACTGCTTTACGCTTATGTACTGTCATTATATTGATCATAGCTGTTATGTCATGAATATCTGTCATTCCCTATACTGTTTTATTTGAGCATAAGGTTAACCGTTACCTGAGATCCAATGCGTTAAATTGGATCTCAGCTGTAGCTTCAGGGTCGGAAGGACTAAGGATTGGAGATCGAGGCAAGCTGCACGAGTAGGCTCATGGTTGGAGGGCATGTAGCACGAGTGAGCTCTGAGACGGAGATGTCACTTTATCGTTTTCCGTATTTACCTATGAGAACATTAGGATGTTGTATCAACACTATGTTACACTATGGTTATTGTTTGAATGGGAATCAATTACTCTTACGCTCCAATGCTCTACTCTGATTTTTAAAAAAAAATTCCGCTTTAGAAAATGGGATGTTACATGCCTTATAAAAAATACCAAATAAATTTACTAGTTGGTGTCTTATAATAAGAACCAGAAGGAGGAGTATATATAAAACCAAGAAGAAAAAGGTGAAGGTTGTGGCCATTAGGCTTTCGGCCCCCGGCCATGCATTGGATCTTACAGATTTCTCCTCAAAATGATTGGCTTTATAAATAACAATGATTGATTGATGAATAGAAGACCTAACGACAGAGATAAATTATTAAATGTGAGATGCACCTGACACGCCAGCTATGAGTGTGACCCCATGTTTCGCTGGACGTACACACAAAAATCACTGGTAAGTGATGAGTCTCTCTTTGCCCTTTTCTAAGTCCTCCAGCAACCACTGAGCACTAAAAAGTTTCATTTTTTGGATCATGCCAAACTCAATTGTTTTACCATTTATTACTACTCTGACTTAAGCCAACATGTCTGAGCTGCAGACCACCCTCTGTTTGCCTCCCTCTTCCTCCTCCATTGTATCACACAGTGCTTTCCCTTTGGTCTCTGGCAATGTCACTACACACATCCCACTCAACCCTACCACCAATCCAAACACGCCATAGCACCAAAACCTGTTGCTCCTTCCCGCCGCCACCAGCATCGGACTCACCACCCCTCCCAACACCCCCGACAGCCTCGCCATCGCCAATGCCGAGTTCCTCACGCACGTCGGAAACAGCTCCGTCGTATATAACACGAATATGTTAAATGCGGTGGTAGCACCGAAAAACGACACCGACTCAAACCCAATTTGAAACTTGTTCCATGTTGCCCCAAAATCCATCACCGATATGAGGCTGAATAGCCCACACATGGTGGTAAATACAAAAAGAGTACTTCTTCTGTTGAACTTGTCAATCAATACCAAGGTTAAGAGACACGAGGGTAGCTCAGATAATGCGTTGAACGCCACACTCAAATAGAGGTTAAACGACAGCGTTCCGAGGCCTAGTGGCATGCCGTAATAAACCAAGCCAATACCAAAACCCATCAACATAACAGCTGAGATCCTTCTTGAAGCCCATTGCTTCTGCGTCAAAACCTTGAGCGCCGAGTATATATCCATGTTCCTAACTGAACTTTCCTCAACATCACACACTTTAGAAACCGCTAAGTTCAATGAGCTTTGAGATATTGATGCTATGCATCGAAGTGTGTTGAGGGCTTCATCTTTCATTCCTCGTACGAGAAGCCACCTAGGAGATTCCCGTACGAGGAATTTTACGACAAAGGAATACAATATTGTTGGGATGGATGTGTATATGTAGAGGTTTCTCCAGGAGGAGCTTCGGTTTAAGTAAGCGATCCCGGGGAGTGAGAGGAAGCCACAGAAGAAGCACAAGAAAGCCATGACGCCCACCTGGCCACGCCACTGCTTTCCGACAAGCTCGGTGGCGAGGACGAGGGCGGTGGTGGATATGGTGGATCTGCCAAAACCGGAGAGAAACTTGAGACAAGAATAGACCCAAAGGTTTGGAGAAAAGGCTGCGAGAAATGAACACAGAGACATCAAGAGACAAGAATAAAAGAGCGTGTTCTTGCGGCCCAAGAACGTATCAGCAAGAGTGGATAGGGAAAGCCCGCCCACAAGGCAGCCGATGAAGAAGGAGGAGGCCGGGAGGCCCGTAAGTATGGGATCCTCGGGATTTAGGTCCCACTCGGAGATGATGGAAGTGTATGTGCCGCCGTGGGTGGCGGCAGAGGATGGTGGGGGTTGGGCGTCGGTAAATACGGTGATGAAAGTTTGGTGGCCATCGAAGAACCAAGCGAGGGAAACGAGAAGGGCTTGGAGGAATTGAGAGAGATTGAATTCACATAAGCAACGCTCGACTGTGGAGCCCAGAGATGGAAGGCGGTTCTCAGGCTGTGGAAGTTCGGACTCATCGGCGGCGGAATTGGATGGGGAAAGAAGAGGTGAGGAAGTTGAATCCGCCATTGATGTAGATGTGAGTTTGATGAACTATCTGCCTGAGGGGAGTCAATAAGGTTTCTTATATTTGCATTCTTGTGAATAAAAAATTAAAGGTGATGAATGATTGAGAGCCTAGAGAAATCTTTCCCCAGCGTAGTTTTGAAAGGCAGGTGACAAGAAACATAAATGGGGTGGAAAGGCAGGTAACAATCAGGGCCGGTTGAACTATCGATGAAAAGGACTTGATACAGCTCAGTTTTTGCTGTGAATTATTTTATCTAATTCTCACAGGAATTGCTCGTTTAGTCGTTTGATGTGCTTAAAGTTTTTTAAGTTCACCCTTCTTAATTCTCTTTCTCTCTCTATGTTTACAAATCATTTTCACATCTCTCCCTCTCCTTCAATCCAGAATTAAATAAGAAAAAAATTAAGAAAATATGGAAGTAGAGTAGTAGACTTATATTTAAAATTAAAAATTCTTCTATAAATGGACTTATAATAAGGATGATAAATTTTTATATGTACATAGCAGCGGACTCACAAATTTTATATACGCACGAAGTATTGGTATACAGTATACACTACTGATTTATGCATTCCTTACTTAAAAAAATTAGTATTGGTCTTTCACTCTTTCCCAACTTTGGTGAAAAAAATCATGTAATTAAAAAATAAGCTTTATATAATATGGTATATGATAAAAATACTATTTTTATTTTAGGAAAGATAAACTTAATACCCTTTAACTCTTAAATTGTTTATAACTCAATCTTTTAAATATGACATTTCCACACTCCGTACATTAATTTTTGACTTACTGAAAACTTAAATTTTTTTCTTTTTTCTTTTTCTTTAAAAAAAAACGATTTATATGATGATTCCAACTCACAACTTAGTCGTCCTCCCCATATCTAACACAGCTAATACGTGGGGATATATATGACTGCCAAGTCACCATCTCCATCATCGCCAACCTCCCTCCATATGTCTCCGCCACAAAAGCTCGCCGCTTCTCTATGGAGTTCCCCTTTTTCTCCAAAATATTCCCTTTTTCTCAACCGTCACCTCGTCCAATGATACCTCGTTCTCTGTCTCCCCCTTTTTTTTGACTGCTTCACCCTTTATCGTTTTCTTCTCCGTGTTTTCCCCTTCAGCCACATCATAAACATATGCACATTCATCTCAATCTAATACTATTACTATATTCTTGATTTGAACAAGTGTGCTAAAGAAAAATAAAAAAAATAGTGCTTGGATCAAGGAGACAACTGACAAGCTCAATAGCAAGAGGTTTTCCAAGCAAATATTTCATATTCGACATATTCGACAATCTCGACAATCTTTCCAAGCAAATCTCTGTTTCATATTCAGCAGGTATAATGTATATTAAAAGGCAGTAAATTTATAGTGTTGTTGAATTTTAAAGTAGACTTAATAATGTTTAATGTTTTTCTTTAAAATATGTTGGAAGTGATTTATAAATAATATCATATGAGTAGTATGTACATCAATCATAATGAATTAATAATTAATATTGTTCTGTAGTAGAACACAAATGTCTAGCTTCTGGGGCTAGGTATGATCGATATTGGATCTGATATAGCGTCCACTGGTATCTATAGAGGAGATATCAGCGGTTGCTAGTGGATCACTGTGCTACACGGGGTTGGCTTTTCGCTCGAGGGTGATGTGTGTGCACAGTGGAACTGAACTGTAAGAATGTAGTAGTCAACGTGGAGAGCGTACCTGGGAGACAACCTCCTATATATAGAGATTACCTAGGGTTTCGTTCTCCTTACCCTGAGTCCATTTCCCTGTGATCATGCCTCTTCTCTAGTCCTGATCGTGCGCCTTCCATCTCCCTGCATGATTGCTGGATTCTCAGCACGGGCAAGGTAATCAAGCGAGGGGTATCTGTCTCGTGGGAGGTTTCCACTTGAAGCTTTCCAATTGGGCCTTCCTCCTGGCAGCCCATTATTTGAATCCATAACGCTTGCCCCCAAGCTCAGGAGTTCGGGTTTCGAGCCGCCGAGATTTTTCTATCTCGGCTCTTCCTTTCATGTATGACTCGGTTTTGGCTACGCTCCAAGAGTTAATTCCCGACTTTCCTCTTTAGCGGGTTCTCAAGAATTAGCTCCGGCTTGCCTTTTAACCGGTTCCATTATCGCAATGTATGGCCGTCTTTGTACCAACACTACTTTACTTTTCACGAACGGCTTGATTGGTTTATTCATTCATCGCTTTTGCGACCGATCGAAACCGGGTTAGAAATAACTCGCCCGTGTCTCTAGAATACCTAAGATTGTCTTTTCGTATTGAGTTTTGTCGTTTTGGGATTTCCTACCCACTGCCGCCCCCAATGTTTGGTGAAATGGAGACACGTGGTATGTGGCGATTTGATGAGCGTACCGCTTCTTTTCGACATCACGCCATCATTCCTTCATTCCTTTCTTGGAACTCTACACCGTCAATTTTCAATCGACCCTCATTCAATGCCGTGCAGCCTTTGCTATTTGCTCACGCCTTTTCGCAACGGGCCATGATTTCTTCCTTGGGAAACCGAAACGTTAGTTCCACTTAAATTTTCACTACCGTTACTTGCCCTTGCAATTCCCCGGGCTATAAATTCGACATCACTCCTCATCCTCTTGCACCACCGGTCCGCTCTCCCTTTTCTCCCTTGATAAGTATTCTTGAAAGTAATGAGTTTGCCATTGAGAGCTCCGAGCCTCATTCTTCCAGTCATGTGGGGAAGAAGAACGCGATTTCGAACGGAGAAGCATCCTGTAAGGATTATTGCCTTGTCTTCAGATGTATTTGCCAGTCTTCAAACACATTCCGTGGTGGACGCCTGGGATCCCAAATGTATTTACCAGTCTTCACGTCTGGTTCAATTCCGTATGGGGTCCTTGGAAGTGGTTCAAGCTTCATTTGAGCATCGTCTGGCCTCAAGCTTAAGCTTGCCCCTCCACCATGAGAGGCCCCGACCGGTCAACAACGCAGTCTCCGGCGCTAGCTAATCCGATCAGGGTGGGACGATAGCTAGCCACCATCAACTGTTGTAATTAGTGGGTTCATAAATGTTGTTTACAAATTTCGCCCAGCTTGCTGTAGTTTGATCTTGTAATCGTCTTTGTAAACAAGTACGCCAGCTTATTTCCTTGTAAGAAACCGTGTAACCTTATCGATTATCAATATAAAGTTGCCATGTTCTCCACATGTACCTTTTGTTCATTTTATCTTGTGTGGATGCCCATTTTCCGTGTTTGGTTTGCTACCTAATTCGGCAGTTTGGTCCTCCAAATTTTCATTTATTCCGGCGTTACGTATGCCTACGCCACCTATGTTAACCCATCACTGTGACCGTTGTGACTCATATCAAGACAACATTGCTGGCAGAATTCGACCGAGATCGCCACGTACAAGATCGACTATTTTATCGTAATAAAATATTGTGATATACCATCCCAAGGAAATCTTCATTAAGGAGTCAGGAGTTACCTTGGTTGAACGTGAAACGACATACTCCTTTTTGCTAGACTGGCACGTTGTAACGTGTAGCTGCGCCTCTAGACCTAAGCGCCCTCCAACAGGCGCTTGGAATCCGTGCACAATTAATGCTTGCGTCGCCTTCAGGGAAATCCTTACAACTTTCGGGATTTGGCCCCCACTTTCTCGCGCGTGGCGCCATTGCTTTTGTCGATTCGAATTCAAGAGCTCCTTCAAACCTCTTAAAATTCAAAAACTATATATCTCATCTTCCTTCGTTTTGTCATTACCTTTTACATACTCTCCATTTTGCCTTTATTCTCTGCAAGAACTTCCGCGACAATCTTTCGTACCTTTTTAGTTGTTCGCATAGCTGGAATTTGCGTCATTATCTTGAACGTATTTTGCTTGCGTTTCGTCATTCCCGGTCTAGGACGAATGATTCCTTCTCCAAGCCATCCTAGTAAACTCACCGTCTTCTTCTGTCTTCGGTGGATTAGGATAGATTTTCATTTTGGTTACCCCGAACCCACTCCTTCCACATTCCAATCCCAGAAATATTTTCATTCTTAGGTTAGGCTAATGTCGTATTCCTTACCCCATCGCAGCTTCCTCCCCAGGAAATTGAAGTATGCTGGAGCATGTTTTGAAATTTGCTGGTTCCGATATGATTGTGAGTCCCCGAATGTGCCTGATTTACTAACCTTGCCATTCTCTTGCATTTTAGGTTTAGATGGCATCCTCTTCTCGATTACAATCTACGCCTTCCGCGGATGATTGTAATTGGTCCCTTCAGTTCGAATCCAAACTCCCCAAAGAAAGCTGTCCACCATAAAGTGACCGAGGTGAAGAATACCTTGACCGCCGAGGAATTTCCATCACTTGGCGTGAAAGATGGAGATGGATATTCAATAAGGCTCCCTTGATGAAGAATCAGTTGCCACCGTCCGATCACGTAAAAGCCGCCCTCATGAACCCCATTTCTTCTTTTTACCGAGATGTTTTCGTTCAACTCATGTAACATTTCCCTTGTCCGAGTTTCTGATTTGCCTTCTGAATCACCTGCATCTAGCCCCCACCCAACTTCACCCCAATGGTTGGGCCTTCGCCTAGCTTTTGAGAGCCTCTGCGGGAACTAGAAATCTGCTGTCGTGCCGATGTTTATGACATTCTACTCCCTTTGGAGCTAGGTGGATTCCTGCCACCTCGACGACATTTTCTCGGATGGACCTCTCTTCGCGGAGAAGCGAGCATATGCTCTTTAAACCTTTTTGCGACTCTGAAGCACTTCAAAACCTCCTTTGTTAAGGTTATTGCCCATCCTTTTCAATGCCCGTGGTTCCTTCGTGATGGACCCTGCTGATTACATTCCCACTGCCTTAGTTCGTCGACGCGGACCAAGAAGTATGGGATTGCCCGTTGGAATTTTCATATATCCAGACTTCATATCTTTTTTCAATGCTGACACCCCCTTTTTTTATTTTTTTATTTAATGCAGGACGACAAATGGGAAAGCCAGAATTTCTTCAAGCCTTCAAAACGCTTCCCGCAAATCCTGAGAATACTCCTGTGGATGAACCTAAGGCAAGTGGTGGAGCTCCTATCTCGGAGGAGGCGATTATTTCAAAAGCTCCCCGAAAGCACCCTGCGCCCAAAGGCGAATTAAAGCGTGGTCAGAAAAGGGTGCGGACCTTCAAAGGTAAGAACGTTGCTGGAGAGGAAACCATTGTAGTTCCTACGCCCAACCCGTCTACAGCAAAAGAGGCCTCTATACCAACTCTTGTGCCGACCTCACCCGTGAAAGAGGCTCCTACCTCCATTCCTGTGCCGGCATCTCCTGTGAGAGGGGGTCCATCGTCAACCCTGTTGGCTTTGATTAGTTTTGATGATGTCTTATGTAGATGTCATTATTAAGAGCAAAAAGTTTGAATGATATATTTATCTTATACTTTGACTGATTCTTATATTTAATGTAGATGTAATGTTGATATGAAGTTCAGCTCTGTTCTACGTTCAGCTTCGGGCGACCTTTGGTAAATCGACAATATATCCCAAACCAGAGATTGGATTAAGGTGAAACCAATTGTTTTGGAAACTAGACATCCAAACGGTTCTAGTCGCACAATATTCAAGTCCAACTTAGGTCATATGAGAGAGCTATGAATTGTCTCCGTCCCGATTGTCTCTTCCTCGGCGAGGTGGGCTTTTAGCCCTTTCTTTCCCGGCGTTTCCCGCCTTTTTCATTTGCTCCAGATCTAGATACTGCTTTGATCTATCATGAAAGTCAGCCAAGGTTGTAGGTCGCCGTTTCATGATAGACTTCTTTAGACGGGATGAAACATCCAATCCGGCTATGATGCAAGCGGAGTTTACTTCCTCCTTCGCCTCCCAGACCGCAATGCTATATTATTAAAACGATCCAGTACTTGCTCGGGGCTTCTCCCGATCCTTGCCTAACTTGAGCGAGCCGAACTGCTTTGGCTGCCGCCATCAAGTTGCGAAATGCGCGAAACTTTTGTTCCAAAGTCTTCATGTTTGGAATGGACAAATACGGCAACGAATGAAACCATAATTGCGCCGCTCCCGAATGTTCCGAAAAAGACGGGTACGACGTCTCCCTTTATCCCTTGACCATAATCTCCATTTTGAAGTTGTTTAGGTGTATCAAGGGGTCCTGGTTCCATCATACTTCGGTAACTCCCTTGAATTTAATCCTCGATACACCAGCCCATAACTTTGTCCGTGAACCGACCCAATACTCTATCTTCATCCGCTTCTCCCGATGCCTTTTGGCATGCGGGATGAGGTATGTTGTTCTCTGTCGACCTCCGCTCCTTAAAAGGTCGGCTCTTCGATGCTCCCTCAAGTCGGCTTGGGAAGCCCTCGAGGGTTCATCTTTCTAGCCACGGTGCCCGTGCTCTTAACCGTTTCATCTTTGGATCTTGTGACCGCTTCCTTCTCCCAGTCTTTTTCCTCGCCAATAATGACCTGTTCTCCTCTCTGATGCTCATCTTGGTTGACATGCACAAAATCCGAGCCAGTCCGGTTTGAACCCTCGCCATTCTCGCCTCCACTCGGGAGTTGTTTTTCTTTTGCTTCATACAACCTCTTTTCCCTCCTCCTCCGCTCCATATTGTATTTTGACGCTCCAATTCCTCTCGAATAATCCGAATGTTCTCCTCTTTTTGCAACTCGTGTCGGTACTCCATGCCATCTATACGCCGGATCAACGATCCTATAGTGTTATGGAGCAGCGACGTCGGGATGTTCCATCCGGAATTCACGGAAGGATGAGGAAAACCCACACTGAATTCCTTGATGACCCCGGCGATCCCCGATTAGGTGGGGAGAAATGGCGGTATCCTCGGGATTTCGATATCAACCTGGTCTCTTCCCACGATCTCCCTCCGGTCCACCGAGTTCGAGTGTTGTGACAACCGCCTGGGTTAGAAGGCTGTTTTGGTTCGTGCGGTGGTGGCAAGCAGCGGTGTGCCGCATTAGTGCGACTTCTAGTGCCGGCGGCCATGTTCGGTGGTCACGAATAGCTTTATGATTTTAGGAATCGAGTTGTTTGACGATCCCCACTGTCGGCGCCAATGTTGTAGTAGAACACAAATGTCTAGCCTCGGGGCTAGGTATGATCGATATTGGATCTCGATATAGCGTCCACCGGTATCTATAGAGGAGATATCAGCGGTTGCTAGTGGATCATTGTGCTACACGGGGTTGGCTTTTCGCCTGAGGGTGATGTGTGTGTACAAGTGGAACCGAACCGTAAGAATGTAGTAGTCAACGTGGAGAGCGACTGGGAGGCAACCTCCTATATAGAGATTACCTAGGGTTTCGTTCTCCTTACCCCGAGTCCATTTCCCGTGATCATGCCTCTTCTCCGGCCTCGATCGTGCGCCTTCCATCTCCCGCATGATTGCCGGATTCTCGCACGGCAAGGTAATCGGCGAGGTATCTGTCTCGTGGGAGGTTTCCCACCAGAAGCTCTCCAATTGGGCCTTCCTCTGGCAGGCCCATTATTTGAATCCATAACAAATATAAAATTTAATTATGTATAAGAAAAATAGGGAAACAAATATTAAATACTCTGAATATTAGCATCAATTTTTTTTTTTTTTTACAACGAATATTGTCAACCTGAACTTGAATTTGATCAGATCTAAGTGAAATTGAGAGCAAGGATAACATTATATATATATATATATATATATATATATTCATCCAACTGACACCAGAGTCCTGTCTAATTAATTAGCATGAAAGCGAAACTTGAGGCATTTCAATACTGTTTACTATATTATTCTTTTCTGTCCTCCCCTCTTGTCTTGGATCTATCTATTGAATTTGAGGAGCTGCTTTTGCCTCCCTCAGAATTCGTCAGACCAACGTGGTTGGATGAAATGGACCAGTTGTAAATTACTCTCCATAGCTCCCTAGCTCTTTCTCTATCATCATTTTTATATTTATATTTATTTTCTCATATGGTTCATGTAAGCATTAATTGCCGAGTCCAAATAGAGATAACTCTCCCAAATTAAAAACCTTTTTTTTTTCATTCGTGTAGACTCAAACTCAAGACCCATTGTTGAAGTAGCTAAAGCCCCTTCTATTTAATTAGATCAACATCGGTTGTGGTTAATAAAACATTGGCTAAAGTATATATATAGTCCTTTATATTTACACCAAAGTTCAATTCAGTTTCTTGAATTTGTATAGTGTACTTTTAGTCTTTTAATTATTCTAACATTATTAGTCTCATCTAAAAGAAAATGTTGACTGTGCAATTAAATAAAGTATACTTAAATTTTAAGAATATAAAAAGAAATTCTTGTATATGCTAACTGACCAATTAAAAAAAACTATTTTTAATAACCACAATTATTTCATCATCTTCTTCCCACCGCCTCACTATCTTCCATTATATTAATGGTTTCTCCAATGTTCCTTCCATTTTTTTATTTCTTTCTTATTAGTTGGCACTTCTTGATCTGCCTTTAATCCTCTCTTCTCGGCACTCCTTACATTTTTATACTCTGTTTATTTCAATCAACCCCAAGAAATTAACTTGGAACGCGGATTGATAGATGTAACATCCCGTTTTCAAAAGCAGTATAACTTTTTTTTCCATCAAACATTATTTGTAAACATCAGAGTAGAGCACCGGAGCGATTGAGTAACTGATATATATATTCAAAATGCCATAAGTCTGGCTATTTACAGTAACGGTACAATATTTCGAAGGTTCAACTGAAACGTAGATACATGAACAGAAGAGATCTTCAGCCGGATCCCTATGTGAGATGCTTGTCTTTCTCCTTGATCCTCGGTCCTCCCGACCCTGAAGCTATATTAAGGGCTGAGGTCCAATGCAACCGGACCCCAGGTAACAGTTAACCTCATGTTTATATACACCATATATGTACGACAGACATTCATAGAATTTTGGCAACATTTACTACGGTCGACATAGGGTATACATATCGATATGTATGGCAATAATAATAAGATCGGATGCAAGGTTAAGGCACAATGAGAAATGTACATGATCAGATATGCACGGCAATAACAATACAGTCGGATGTAAGGTTAAGGCACAACGGACAATACTATAGTCGGATGTAAGGCATGACAGACAAGAATCTGATCGAATGTAAGGCATGACAGACAATAGTACGATCGATGTAGGGCATGACAGAGGAAACACATATATGCATACAATAACCATCGAGTTAGTGTTACATAAAGACGCGAACGCACCTTCGTTGACGGAATTTCGGATGACGGTTGGTCGAAAGTAATCAGGATATCCTATAAGGACAATAGCGCATTTATTAATGATCAAACATTATGACGGACATTTTAGTCATAAATGACCATTTTACCCCTGACCCCCTAATCGGCGGAATTTTGCCAGAGCTTCGCTACTTTGACTCTAATCTTCCAAAATTTTGCCATATCTCTAACTCCAACATATTTTCAAAATAAATATCATATTTAACCTTAAAACATGATGTAACATCCCATTTTGAAACGCGGAATTTTTTTTTTTAAATCAGAGTAGAGCAATAGAGCGAAAGAGTAATCGGTTCATAGCCAAAACATCAACCATTGTGTAATATTATATAGATTACAGTAGTCCTAAGGTTTAGAAAGGAAATAGCGGAATAATGGAATAGTAAACGATAAGATAAAGATAGTCTTCACCGCACGCCTACTCGGGTACTTGCCTCGATCCGATCCGTGGTCCTCACGACCTCTGAAGCTACGGTGAGATTCAATTCAACGCATTGAATCTCGAGTAACGATTAACCTCATACCCAAACAATACAAAGATACGAACAACAGATATTTCTAGAGCTAATACAACAGTATATCATAAGCATACAATAGATGCATGATCATTATGCCGACAAAACATAAGCACAAAGCAATATGTAAAGCCCCATAAGGTAAAACATTAACAACAACAGACCGCACTATTCACCAGTGCCACGATACTCACTCGTGTCCTCCGCTAGGAAAACGGGCAGGCGTTACAAAACTATAACCCGTATAACTGTCTGTATAACGGACTACGAACATATCATTGACATATAAGTATTTAAGATGTGCAAGATTAGTGTTACAGTACGCGTCCGTACCTTCGTTTGCGACGTTAGGTACCACCGGCGGAAAACGTACTTTTACAAAAAAACGCGAACTTCAAACAGCGGTTCGTCGGACCGTGTGACTGACAAATCGTAGATTCTGATATCCTATAAGAATAATATCACCTTTATTAGTGATTTGACACTATAATCGGCATTTTAGGTAAAAATTACCATTTTGCCCTTCTACCCCTAATTGGCGGAATTTCGCCAAAGATTTCACTTACTCGACAAATTTTCTTCCCGAAATTTTGCCGAACTTCGACGCAACTATGATTTTCGAAAATAATGTCTAAAATAGCCTCCCATATGATACCCAATCATACTTGAAAATTTAAAGGCTATTCTAGCATTACTACCCCTAGTTTTGAAAGAGCTATAAAAGCTTCAACTTTTCGGAGTACTCGATCCCTACCAAGTTTTTACCTCGTCGGGCATTTTTCAATGCAATGAGGCCTAAAAACAATAGTAGGAATCTCATTCCCTACTTACTAAAACTATCTAACAATTCTACTAACTACCGTACTAAAAACTAAAGACTAAAGACCAAAAGACTTACAGTTGAAGACCTCGCAGAACCTTCCCCAGAGCTTCTCTCTCTTCTTTCTCTCCCTAGAATTCGGCCAAGGCAAGAAGAGAATGGTGTGAGAATTTTCAAAGGGCATGGCATCTATTTATAGATTTTTGAAAGGACAAGCTTGGAATTTTGTAAGTTGTTTTCATTCTTTATGTCCAACTTTTTCCAAAAGGTTTTTGCCCTTCATTTTCACCCCTTGGCCGACCTCTATGGGTGATGTGGCAGCCTCCCATTGGTCCAAAATGGTGACTTGGCTTGCTTTATGCCCCGGTCTAGCGAATTTCTCCGATCGATTCGATTCGCATGATTTCGGAGAATTATCAAAATTCCGGATTTACAACTCTGAAGACATGTTCTCACTTAGTAGAAATGTCCAAGTTAACCTAAATTTTGATTCCATATAGGCCTCCAACAGTCCAGTTGAAGTTTTCTCGAAAAACGTGTCCGAACGTGTCCGGTTTCAGAACGCATTTCTGAAATCACCAATCTCTTGGAAATAATTCACTGATTCCAAATATGTCCATATAAATTTAAACTCATTCCTAGATATTGAGTTAGAATTTATTTTCTTCATTTCAAAAATATGCCTATATGCATTTTCCCTATTTTGTTTTATTAGAAAAATGCACAAACTACCTCATAATTAACTTAGGAAGAGGTCACTTGAAGGTAAAAACTCAGCGATCAATATTTTACCTTGACCTTGGAGTTCCCATTCCTAGATCTCTAGATAGGATCCGTTTCCTAATTTTAAAATTACTATTCACAATTTTTACTTTAATTAATTATATTAATATTATAATATGCAACTTGCACCACTTGCTTCTTACTTCATTTTTCATTTCATTTTTTTATTTTTCTTGGGCCCAAATTTCGGCTGGCCACCTTTTTATTTTAATAAATATTTATTTTTTTATTTAATTAATTATTTAATGATTTATTTATTTAACTTTTCCAAAAATTCCACCAAAATTACCTAATTGGTCAATTCTTGTATTTAGGCTTAAAAATACCTAAACTCAACTATTTTTCACAAAATTTTTCAATTAATTAGTAAATATATTTTTACTAATATTCAACTAATTTCCACTAATTTTTGAGCTTCCCATAATTATTACTGAATTTCCTTTGCTTATGCTTAAGTAATTAGCTCAATATTACCTAATTATTCTTTTACCACTTGTTGATAATTTTCTTAATTACAATGCCTCATTACCTTCATATTCTTGCATTAACCTTAGTATTTCCATGCCTCTTACATTATTCTATAATTTGTAAGGGTATTTTGGTCTTTATTACCTTTTGGACATTCTTATACAATTTCTCCGAGTTCATAATTTATTAAATTACCATAATTAGAGAAAATATATTCACCTACTTCACTTGGTCATTTTACTGCTTTTTAGGATTTTTCATAATTTTTCCTAAGTTATTTATGTCCCTTAGGGGCATTTTTGTCATTTTGGCACTTTGGCCCTTAAATTTCCTAACTTCCTACAGAATTTAACTTAGAATAATAAGCTAAATTTACACAAGTCTGGAGACAATAATTTCACTTACCAGAAATATCCATTTAATTCATAATATTCCAGATAATAAATATCTGGGTATTACACATGATATCTAAACTAATTTGGAAGATTAAAGACTAAACTATCATTTCTACTATAACTACCGAAAGAACTACTAAAGCTTAAGATTAGGGACCGAAGAACTTACCCAGCACTTCACTACAACTTTCTCTAAGCTCCTCCTTCTCTCTTCCTTCTCTCTAGATTCGAAACTTGCTCTTGAATTTGTGAGTTTTGAAGTCAAGAGGAATGGCCTATTTATAGAAAAAATGTAAGGCCAACTTGGTAATTTTCCCTTCAACATCAACCATGGAAATTAGGGTTTTTTGGCAAGTTCATTCTCCTCCACATACTCCCTTGGCTGACCTCCCCCTCCCCATTTGTCAACAAAATGAGGTCACATGGTGTCATCCTATCTTGCTTTATGGGGTTTCATCCGATAAAGTTCCCTGTTCAGTGTCCTAATCGCGTAATCTTGGAAAATCTCAAAAATCCAAGCACATAGCCTCGAAGGTCTATTCTTCCTCTCCTCTCCTCTTTAGAAATGTCTGGGTTAACTAAATTTTTGATCCCATTCAGAACATTTCGTTGCCTTCCGAACATTTTCGGATAAACGCCGTCGGTTACGGAAATTACTTTGGGTAACAACAACTTCGGGACAAAAATTCACTGATTCATAATATGTCCAGTTGTTTACCACTTAATCCAATGATTTCAAGTTATGGCTTAGTTTCTATATATTTTCATTCATTTGACTTGCTTTTTTTGAGTATCTGATAGCTTCTTAGCCAGTTTAGTATAACCCTTTTCGGTTACGGAAATAATTTCGGAGGTAACCTACTCCGAGCTAAAAATTCACTTGTTTATAATAAGTCCTGATGTTAGCTACTTAATCCAAGGATTTTGAGATAGGATTTAATTTCTATCAGTCCTCATTTATCCTATTTGCTTTTTCACAAATATCACATTTTATATTAATATTTTAATACCACTTGCATAAAAATCTTATTTTCTCTCCATTTTTTTTTTAAATTTCGGCTGGCCCCTTTTTGCCTCTTTTTTTTTTTTATATTTTAATTAATTAATATTATATTTTAATTTACCAAAATTCTCTCATTGGTCCATTTCTAATTACATGGATTTAGGCATTTTAACTTGTTAGAAATTCTTGTACCCTTTGATCTTGCTTTATTATATTCAATCTTAGCCATTGATTATTGTTTAATTTGAAGAAATTGATTAACAAGTTTAATTAGTCCCCTAATTACATTATTAGTAACCTTTTAGGACTTAGGGTTTTCATGTACTTAACCTCACCAATTTTTCTCAACCTTTTCTAATTAATTAGCAAGTATATTTTATGCTAATTTTAGTCACAAACATTTAATCAAAGGGTTTCACATAATTATTCCTGGATATATCCTTGATTCCTGCTTAATCAATTAGCCAATAATTATTTATTTAATCACCTACTAATTGTTGATAATTTTCTTAATTAGGATTAACCATTTTCTCACAACTATTTTACTGACATTGGTATTTTATGTCCCATGCATTATATTAAAAATCATGGGGTCATTTTGGTCCTCAAAATACTTTTTGATTTTTGCCCTTTAATTTTTCCAAGGTTGTAATTTAATAAATTACCAAAATTAGAGACAATATACTCTCTAATTTTTAATAATTATTTTACTGCCTCTTACGATTTATCACAATATTTTCAGGGCATTTTATGGCCCATAATTGCATTTTAGGGATTTTTGACACTTTATTCCCTCAAATTTCACTAGAAATTTTCCTTAGAAAATACGATAATTATAACTCCAGGTTTAAGACAACATATTCACCTATTTCTAATAGGTATATTTTACTAAATTATGATTCTTATCATGAATCAGATTTTTAAGGTATTACAATAGAGATGACTGGGATTGGAGTAAAAAAAAAAGTTACAAGAAACAGCCAAAATAGCTAAACAGGACAAGTGAAACAATAATAATGAGGACGTGGCTGTGGAGTAATGAGTGGCAGAGAAAATGATAGAGAAAAAAAGCGATGAAATAGTAATGGCTTGCAAATTAAAGATTTCAATAAAATTATAAAAGAAGACGATTAGAGGCTGGAGTGCTGTAAAAATATGGAAGGAACATTGGAGTGGAGATGCCACTAATAGAGGAGAGTGAGGAGTGTGTATAGGTAGGTGGGAAGAAGATGGGAGCGATAATTGCGGTTATTAAATTATTTGGCAAGTTGGAATATACAAGAATTCATTTTTATATTTTTTAAATTTAAGCATATTTTATTTAACTGTACAGTCAGCATTTTCCATTAGATAAATTTGACAGTGTCAGTGTTGAGGGACTAAAAGTACACATTATAAACTTAGGAGACTAAACTGAATCTTGGAGCAAAATATAAAGGGCATTTAGCCAGAGAAAACATATACACTTTGTCACTGCTGAATCAGCACTCAGCAGCAACAGCTATATTTATCGTGAAGGAGATGCTTTTCTGGAAATGAATTAAAAAAATGCCGAGTATGATACCTTATCAGATATAGTTGAGTCAATCTTAGTTGTTTATAAAATTTTAATATCAGAGGAACATTATTCTATAAAAAATGAAATCTAAAACATGCATTTTTTTAATTTATGCAAATATGTAGATGAGTTTTTTTTTTTAAAATGAGAGAGAATTTTAAGAAGATCCGAATCCACTTAAACTTTAAGTCTTCTCTTAACAAATTGTAATCAAGGTAATATTTGAAAAATAATCATCAAAGACTCGTCATATTGACTTAAATTATGAATTAAGATGATTTCTTCTAAAAGACATTTAGACACACTGTAGGGAGTAGTTGCAAATTGCATAACATGACATGTTTCAACCATTAAGAACAAATTTCCAGAGGCTTATTAATAAACAAAATAGTGCATATAACAAAACAGCCTTTTTGTGATCACCAGCCATTATCGCCATTGAACAATACTCCGATCAATATAACATAGGGTGTCTCCTACCAGACATCCTAGTTCTTTTTACAAGGTAATTTGACAGTTTCAAGGAATATTGGTTATTTTTTCATTTATACCCACTTTAATAAGAGTAATAACAGAGAGTAAAAATTAATATAATAGATGTTGGAGTTTAGTATAGTTAATAAATTATAGGTACTATTAAAAATCACTTAAACTTTTTGATAAATTTAATATTTTTAATTATTTTTATTGATTTGTGTATATTAGTTAAAAGTGATTTTATATTTAGGATTAGAGGGCTTGCATTAAGACGTTTCATGTAATGTTTATTATCATAAATTTTAGTTTGAATTTCACTTCTTGATATACTATCAAATTTATAAAATCAAAGCTTTCACTTTCTCTCGAACAAAAGAAAGTCACGCGCTATTGGATAAGTTTGAAAGTTACTATGCCCATTCACAGTATAAGTACTGTAATTAAGAAATGCAAGTTTGCTCATTAAATCTGTCTTAAATAGATTTTTTTCTTCTAATTTTACTATGTTAAATGAGGTTTTTTTTCCCCCTTTGATTACAGACGGGAAGCCTGAGCTTGAGAAACTGTACTCAACAAACTACTCAAGTCCCAGAGCTTATCATCTACAAAACATTTTTACAGCAGTACTCAAGACCTACAGCTTGGGATTTCTTCGGCTAACAATAACACTTGGTTGCCTTCCAAAGGTGCTCCCTGATTGCATGAGCTAAAAGGATGGTTGACTCCACTGTTAAATGAGGTTTTGAAAGAAAGAAAGAAAATACAAAGAGACATTTAAGCCTTAATTACATGGGCAAAATTAATAAATAATTTTTTTTAATAAGTGACTTATATTGGGAATGAGATGGAGTATATAGTAATTACAAATATAGTTGTGTTAGTCATGATTTAAGAATAATATATTCTTGTTATAAATTTGATTTTTTATATTGATTGATTGGCATTGATTTGATTATCCTAAGTGGTGGGAGGCATTGATGATAAATTTTGAACATGACTCAGCGAGTCCGTCAACTTCGGCCATATGACAGCCAACTCGTGATCTGAAGCATTATTATTATTATTATTAGGTGTGTGTATCTTCTTACTGAAGATAATCCTATTTATGGTACTCTCAGACACTAAATATGAATACCTCTTATTAAAAGGTTTCGAACCTTGGTTCGGCATATTATAAGGGACTAACCTGTTCTGCTATATCTAACCCGTTGATAGTTAATTAATTTAAATTATAATATAGTTAGAGCCGGAAAATCGGGTCAAGCCCATCGGGCCGTCCCGTTTAAGCCCTGACCCTGTAGGGCTTGGGCTTGAAAAATAGGTTAGAATTTTGAAATTGGCCCTGCAGGGCCGGCCCTGTAGGGCCTCGGGCTTAATCGGGCCGGCCCTGCAGGGCCTTGGGCCGCCCGTTAGGCCCGTTTCTTGTAGCATTTTCTTTAAAGAAAAATTAATTACCTAGACTTCCACTTAATGAATGTATTTATTTGTAATTACTTAGATTTTTTAGTTTAAACTATAACCCTTTTTTTATGTTTATTATTATTTTGTATTAAAACACATAATTAGTTATTATAAATTTTAAAGAATGAATGTTTTCATATTAAATAAACACATACTTTGGTATTACAATATTATATAAGTAATAAATTATAAATATATTTTGTGTAAAATAAGTATAATTATTTTTACATGTCAGTAAAATCATGCCTAAATCAAAGGAATCTGTAGACACACACAAAATTACGAGAGGGAAAGGCATTTTTCGTAGGCATACACAAAGGAATTCCTTTGTTTAATATTTTTGAAAAAGGGAAAACATATTCTTTGTGTTTATTTGTTTTTATTACGAATTAATAAATGTGTTTATTTGTTGAATGATTTATATTGTTTAGATATTAATGTTGATAACATTTATTTGATAGATTAGAACTTTAATGGTTGCAATTTACTAATTATATTTCTTTGAAAAAAATCGAAGGAAAAAGAAGGAAAAAGAGTTAAAATCTGGAATAGTAATTTTCAGGCCCTGTAGGGCTGGCCCTGGCCCTGGTACTATCGGACCGGGCTTTGAAAAACAGATGTTTTCCTTACTCCAGGCCCTGTTGGGCCCAGGCCCTGTCGGGCCGGGCCGGCCCTGATTCCCAGCTCTAAATATAGTATGTACTTATTTCGACCCAAAATGACATCTTTCAAGAAAAAAGAGAGTTTATAATCCATAATATATATAACTCACTGAAAGAGTTATTAATTACTACTATTTTTAATTTACCTGTATTTATTGATGTCTGATGGTACATATTGAATATTGATAAAAAAAGATTTGTGATAGATTTAAATTGGGGCAGAGTTAGATTTTTTTTTTAATTTAATTTAAATACCGCTCTTTCTTAATTTTGATAAGGTGGTTAAAAGTGATATATATCTTGAATGGAACGCCGCGATAAAGGCAGCACTAATTTAGTGGGGTTTAATTGAGGGATGTCTCAAGTGTTAAAGACCACATCTTAAACAAATTAATTAGTAGATGATGGTTTAGTTTGCAGTCTCAGATCACTGTCTTTTTGTTGGGAAAAATGCAGCCTTGATTTTCATTTTCAATAATGGTGGTTTCCAACTACTCCTTCTCGTTCTTATTATAAACACCAACTAGTAAGTTTGTTTAGTCATTTTTATAAGGCACTTGCTTATTCCCAATGAGCATTAATTATTTTTTTCCATGCCTGCTCATAATTAATAAGGATGGTGGGTGAGAGTAATAATTAATATAATATTAGAGTTTAGTGCAATTAGTAAGGGTAATATTGAAAATTACTTAGATTCTAGGACAACTTTATTGACTTTAACTATTTTTATTGGTTTGTGAGAAAAGTTAGTTGGTGTCTTATAACAAAGACCAGAGGGAGTAGCTAGTATGGGGTAAGTAACAAGTGTGTGTGTGTGTGTCAGGGATAAGATCCTTATCAGGATATTTAATTCTGTGAATTGTGTTGGGCCACCTTTTTATCAAGTCTTTCAAGTTTCTCCTAATGCTTCTGTGGTGGTTGGTTGGAGTCCGGTTTCTCTCAATATCGCTTTCTCTTATTATCCCTCATTGTCGCCATCTGGACCGTCCACTTTTTGATCCAACGATTCAGAGGATTTCAAACCGCGCGGTTTTTCGAAAATCCCCTCTAGATCGTTGGATCAAAAATTGGACGCTCCAGATGACGATGATGAGGGATAATGAGAGAGAGGATGATGAGAGTATCCTGTTCCGGTTGGTTGGATCTCTCCCTCTCTGCATGTACCGGAGGGAGTAGCTAGTATGGGGTAAGTTGTCAGTAAGTGTGTGTGTGTGTCAGGGATAAGATCCTTATCAGGATATTTAATTCTGTGAATTGTGTTGGTCCACCTTTTTATCAAGTCTTTCGAGTTTCTCCTAATGCTTCTGTGGTGGTTGGTTGGGTCTCTCCCTCTCTGCATGTACCGGAGAGCCGGCGACGGAGAGTATGAAAATATATGCTTTCGTGATTTTATTTGTTTGCTTTCTTATCTCTCTCTCTTCCCCTTTATTTTTTATTTTTCAATTCACGACTTATACGATTAGTATTGATCTCTTGTAAAATATTTCTTTTATTTTGACCCTTTTCATATGACTAAATACTGATGAAAAATCAACCTTCTTCGCCTCCGCTTTAAATGACTTTTTTTTGTACATGCCATATCACATAAGACAATTTTTTATTATTTTCTCCTCGATAAATGTCACTCAGCTCAAACTCTTCATCATATATATTAGTTATGAATTTTAACTTTTTTGCATGATCAGTTGATTACACATTTATCTTAACTTCTTCATCTTAATTAAGTACTCTTATTTTCACTTGTGTTGACTTTACCCGTACAAATTTACCATTAGATAATTTCTGATAAGAAATAATTAACTCCATTAGTCTATCTCTCCCCATAAACCACCTAATTCAAATTATATGATTAACGTCTATGTCAACTTGCCTTTTTTTGGTATGATTGTTCTCAAATATATGAACTTTGACAATGTATAGAATTATTTATTTGCTCTCCCATTTCAATCTTAATCTAATACTCATTTGGTCCTTAATGTAACACGTATTTATCTAATTTGAAAAGATTAAGGAAGCTGAATAAATTACTTAATTATAGCATATGTAGCATGATCTCTCTAAAATACTCTTAGTTAACATTAAATTATATATTAGTGTATAAGTTAGACAAATTAGTTTGAAAAAAATAAATGTAAGAGATAAAATGCAAAGAGTTTTATATTTAGGATCAAAATTCATTTAAGAAATGAAAAAGAAGGGAGAGGGAATGAAGAGGAAAAAGAAAAGAATCAGTCTCTCTTATCAATAAATAATTTTATTTCATTGGAAAAAAGAAAAAGAAGGGAAAGGGAGTGAGGAGAAAAGAGAAAAGAACAAGTGTTTCTTATCATTTAATAATTTTATTAGTGATAGTTCCTTGGGTTAACTGTATGGACCATGTTTTGTTCCAAATTGAAGAAGCAGCAGTGTCCCCCTAAACGTACACGGCATAGAATTTTCTGTGTTCTTAAACCCCCCCCAAAAAAAAAGGTTTAAAGGTTTCTCTTTTAGGGTGTTTTCTTGGCTTTGCAGCATATGCCAAGGGTGCTGTTATTTCCAGGGAATTAAGAGCTCAAGAGGCCAAAAATTCTTGATTAACAATATACAATTCACTCTAATTTTTCATTGGAAAAAATATAGCCATCATTTTCATTTTCAATATCAGAGAATAGTCTTAGTGCTTGTTTAGGATGCAGGTGGTGGCAAGCTCAAAACTGACTTTTAGACTCTTAAAAGCCAGTTGGAGTCAAATAATCATGTTTGATTTAGTGTTGGGAGCCAAAGCACTTTTGTTAAAAAATAGGCAGAATAGTTTGGAAGCCAAATTTTTAGAAGTTTCTGGCATCTAGCTTTTCTCCAAACTTGGAACTTCTGAAATAACCTTTTCAATATAACATTCAAACGAAATTTTGCCAGATTTTTTTTAAATGTATTAAAAAATAAATCACATTACACTAATTGGCTTTCATATTGTAATACCCGGATATTTATCTGGAATATTATAAATAAAAGTTGGATATTTCTGATAAGTGAAATTTCAATCTCCGGTCTTGTATAATTATAGTCTATTTTCTAAGTAGAATTTCTGTAGGAAATCAGGGAAATTAATGGCCAAAGTGCCAAGATGACCAAAATGCCCCTAAGGGACATAAATAACTTAGAAAATTTATGAAAAATCCTAAAAGACAGTAAAATAACCAAGTGAGATAGGAGAGTATATAATCTCTAATTTTTGTAATTTTATAAATTATGAAATTGGAGAAATTGTTGGAAAATACTCAAAAAGAAGTGAAATGACCATAATACCCTTGTAATTTCTAAAAATGCAAGAGGCATAAAAATACTAATGTTAATACAAGAGTATGAAGGTAATGAGGCTTTGTAATTAAGAAAATTATCAACAGGTGATAATGAAGTAATTAAGTAATATTGGGCTAATTACTTACGCATAAGCAAAGGAAATTCAGTAATAATTATGGGAAGCTCAAAAATTAGTGGAAATTAGTTGAATATTAGTAAAAATATATTTACTAATTAATTGGAAATTTTTGTGAAAAATAGTTGAGTTTAGGTAATTTTAAGCCTAAATACAAGAATGGACCAATTAGATAATTTTGTGGAAATTTTTGGAAAAATTAAATAAATAAATCATTAAATAAAGAGATGGTCCAGCGAAATTTTCAAAGGAAAATTAAAAAAAATGAAAATGAAATAAGAAGCAAGTGGACAAGTTGCAACATTATTTTAATATTATAATTAATTAAAGTAAAAATTGTGAATAGTAAATTAAAAATTAGGAAACGGATCCTATCTAGAGATCTAGGAATGGGAACTCCAAGGTCAAGGTAAAATATTGATCAGTGAGTTTTTACCTTTAAGTGACCTCTTCGGAAGTTAATTCGAGGTAGTTTGTACATTTTCCTAATAAAACAAAATAGGGAAAATGCATATAGGCATATTTTGGAAATAAGGAAAATAAATTCTAACTCAACATTTAGGAATGGGTTTGAATTTATTTAGACATATTTGGAATCGGTGAATTATTTCCAAGAGATTGGTAATCTCGAAAACAATTAGACATAGGACGCGTTCGGACACGTTTTTCAAGAAAACTTCAACTGGACAGTTGGAGGCCTATATGGAATCAAAATTTAGGTTAACTTGGATATTTCTACTAAGTGAGAACATGTCTTCAGAGTTGTAAATCCAGAATTTTGAAATTTCTCCGAAATCACGCGAATCGGGTACCGATCAGGGAAAACGGTTAGACCAGAGCATAGAGCAAGCCAAGTCACCATTTTGGACCAATGAGGGGCTGCCACATCACCTAGGGAGGTCGGCCAAGGGGGGAAAATGAAGGGCAAAAATCATGTGTAAAAGTTGGACATGAAAAGTAAAAACAACTTCAAGAATTCCAACCTTGTCCCTCCAAAAAGTCTATAAATAGGCATGCTCCCCTTGAGAAATTTTCACACCATTTTCTTGCCCTTTGGCCGAAAATTAGAGAGAGGAAGAAGTAGAGAGAGAAGCTCTGGGGGAAGTTCTGCAGAAGTCTTCAACGGGTAAGTCTTTCGGTCTTTAGCCTTTAGTCTTTAGTTCGGTAGTTAGTAGAATTGTTAGTTAGATTTAGGAAGTAGGGGACGAGATTCCTATTCTTGTTTTAAGCCTTGTTTGCGTTGAAAAATATGCAGAGGTGTAAACATAGTAGGGATCGAGTCGCTGAAAAGTTGAAGCTTTCGCAGTTCTTTTAAAAGGGTAGAATTTGTTAGAATAGCCTTTAAATTTCAAGTATGATTGGGTATCATATGGGAGGGCTATTTTAGTCATTATTTTCGAAAATCATAGTTACGTCGAAGTTCTGGCAAAATTTCGGGAAGAAAATTTGTCGAGTAACGAAATCTTGGCGAATTTCCGCCGATTAGGGGTAGAAGGGCAAAATGGTAATTTTTACCTAAAATGCCAATTATAGTGTCAAATCACTAATTAAGGTGATATTATTCTTATAGGATATCGAGAATCTACGATTTCTTTGCCGTCACGTTGCCCGACAAACCGTTTGAAGTTCACGTTTTCCGTAAAAGTACGTTTCCGCCGGTGGTACCTAACGTCGCAAACGAAGGTACGGACGCGTCTCGTAACACTAATCTTGCACATCTTAAATACTTATATGTCAATGATATGTTCGTAGACCGTTATACGACAGAGTTATACGGGTTATAGTTTTGATAACGTCGTTATGTTTTCCTAGCGGCGAGGACACGAGTGTTTATCGTGGCACCGGTGAATAGTGCAGCCGTTGTTGTTATTTACCTTATGGGGCTTTACATATTGCTCGTGCTTATGTTTTGTCGGCATAATGATCATGCATCTCTAGTATGCTTATGATATCTTGTTGTATTAGCTCGGAATATCATTGTTTGTATAATGTGTTGTTTGGGTATGAGGTTGCTGTTACACGAGATTCAATATGATGAATTGAATCTCAGGTTTGTAGCTTCAGGTCGGGAGGACCACGGTTCGTGGATCGAGGCAAGTACCGGAGTAGGCGTGTAGAACAAGACTATCTCTATCTTATCGTATTCTGTTATTACACTATTTCCTTTCTAAACCTTAGGATTACTGTAATCATTACAATGTTACACAATGGTTGATGTTTTGGCTAAGAATCGAATTACTCTTTCGCTCTATTGCTCTACTCTGATTGCTTGTTTGAAAAAAAAAAAAAAATCCGCATTTCAAACATGGGATGTTACACATATCAACTTCAATTACAAGAGTCAGTTAATTAAGATTAAAAAAAAAACATTATTTACTAAGAGGATGGTTCTGGGCAGACAAAATAGTTGGTGATAAACGATGGCCCTTCAATAAATATGACAGCAACCTATACAAATAGAAAATGACAAGTCATATAATCAATTCAAATCAACAGTAACATACATCAAATAATCATAAGAAACAAAACTTGTGTGTTGCGTGATTGCTTATTCATTGATTTAATCTTTAATGTGGGGTTCTTCGGACGAAATAATGTCCCCCACGTACGTTATTATCCCCATCTTCACACACACCAGATAATGTCTGTGAATTTTGTTTCTCCACCTTTTTAGTAAGTCTTTCTAGTCTCCCCCATGCTTGGTTGGAATTGGTTGGGTCCCCATGAAGATAATGGCTTTCGTGATTTTATTTTATTTTTTTTCTTTGTTCTCCCTTTTTTCCATTTTTTTTTTTCAATTCGAAACTCTTATGTTTACCATTGATCTCTTATAAAATATTTTCTTTTGATTTTTTTCTTTTTGTTTACTATACTATTAAACTGTTCATATTAAATTTTAATAGTTTGAATATGATTATCTATCTTTTTTATTATTAAAAAATTAAATTATAATTTTATAAGAGATCAAATTCAAACCATCCAAATCTTATCTACAACAATAAGTCAATAACAACACATGTCTTAGTCCCTTTGAGGATATTCAATAACAATAAATTTTTTCACATTAGGTGAGGTCGGTTATATTAGATCTTGCAGCATTTTTGTACTTTATCAAATATTATTCTTGGGACAAAATTGTTAATTAAGAAGTCCTACTTAATATAATTTCATTGAGTGTTCTCTTCATTCTTCTTTAACTTCTCTTTTCAAAAGACTTTATAACGATTGGTCTATCATCTTCACCAATGTATCAGTAAGTCTTTTTAATACATGTTCTAACCACTTGAGACAGTTTTCTACTATTTTCTCAAAAATAAATGCGAACTCCTCCTCATCTATGTTGGTTCCAAATCTTAACTTTTACAGTATGTATGACCAGTTAACTACATCAAATACCCCTACTTTAAAGCCCAACATTTATTATCATGCAACATTATTAGCCTTATAAGAGTACGATAAAACTTACATTTTATATTTTTATGTAATTTCATATAACAAATAACTCTATTAGCTAGCTTTCTTTAAATTAAACCACCTAACTTAATTTATAGGATTACCATATATGTCCACTTCACCATTTTTATAATTAATATCAAATACCTGAACTTTGCCATATGTATAGAATGGTTCTCTCCCATTTTAATCTTAATCTAATAGTTAGAATTGAGAAAAGAAAAAAAAAAGTGGGGAGGAAGAGAGGAGAAAAGAGAAAAGAATCAGTCCCTCCTATCATGAAATAATTTTATTAAAAAAAAGTTTGGGATCGTGAAGCCCAGGATGCTTTGATTATGCTAGGCCCAAAATAACTATGTGCCGGGGAGATTTTATAAGTACTGAAGCGCAAACTCGAATGTGAACTTGAGATTACTTGAAGTATGAATTCAATAAGAGATAGGAAGTTGCTGGATGGTGAGAGAGCTTCATCGATGAGTTTAGTTGCTTATAAGATTATAGACTTTATGAGGCGTCCGTGGGAATTAAAAATCGCTCACATTTCTAGATTGCAAAATCAGGTTGCTGATAGGTTAGCTAGAGATGATCATATGTTGCATTCTCCCTTTATAGGAAGTTGCCCTGATAGCTTAAGGGGCCTGGTTCATCGTGATTGTATGAGATTAAATTCCCCTTCTATTTCCTTTTAATTAAATGGCTCTGCCTCTCTTCTATCAAAAAATAAGAGATAGCACAAAGGGAACTTCGGATTAAAAAATTGAGGTTCGTATTATATTGTAAGCGATTCTACAAGCTCTGAGCTTAGGCCCACACTACAACTCACAAAGACTTGGTCGATTGGCTTTTATATGTATTGTTGTTAAACTCGTGAGCTAAATCTCTAAGTTTAACGTTTTTACATTTCTTACATACAAAATCAAGTCGAGTCACTAGTAAATTCATAATCGTTGTAAACTCGGTTAAATGCATGAGTTTATATACCAAGTTTATCATTTTTACGTTTTAAGTTTACAAAATCGTGTTAACTCATCATTAAACTCATGTTAACTTCTTTGATTTGATCATACACAGTGGCTTTAAATATAAAATTTATAAAAATTTATTTGTTAAATACGATAAATTATGAATCTTGATGGATTTAATTTCAATTACTTGGATTTAAAAAATATTTAAATCAAATTATTGTTATTTATTATATTTTAATCATTTAATTATACACTATTAATATATATTTAATGGTAAAAGTAAACTCATACGAGTTTACTATTCAAGTTTACGATACGAGTTCATATTACTATCACGACTTTGCTTAAAGTCTCAAGTTTGATAACCTTGGTTATATGTACTCCTAGATATTAGGATCGTATTGTTGTAAGCTGTGATACGTACCGTAACTTCCGCTATCAAATTGATATGACCACCGCCTATATATATAGGTAATGCACCGTCATGAATAATACACAACAACAAGAAACCTAGAATATTTTTTCCTTGCCATTATCTTTCTCGGATGCGAACATGAGATTAAGATTTAAGCATAATGAAAGATATTGACCATTATAATTTCACATTGACTCGATAGATGTACTTAATCTATGAGACAATGTCAAGTATTTAACTTCCATTTTTTGAACTTGAGGTTAAGACACATAATTTGATTGTCAATATATTGAACTGATCTAACAGACTAACACCCAATGTTGTCAAACCCACGAGTTTAAGTAAACTCGTGATAGGGACGTAAACTCGTATAAATTAAATATATCAAAATTCAAAATTTATTATATTTGATGAACAAAATTCTGTAAACTTCATATATAAAGTTGTTGATAATGACAAAATTGAAAAAATTAACACAATTTTGTAAGCTAGAAACATAAATTCGGTATGTAAACTCGTGAGTTTAACTGAGTTTGCAACTGACACGAGTTTACTAGAGACTCAACTCGATTTAGTAAGGTAGAAACGTAAAAACGGTAAACTCGGACAGCCAACTCGCGAGTTTGACAACAATGCTAACACCCAACAATATTGTACGTTTGTAGTGATATAAAATCAACTTACGGCAAGGGAAGTTATCACTATATGGATTTAATGTGAGTTTTACTCGAAATAATTAATAGATTTTATAAGCACAAAATACTTGATGAACGTAACATACAATAATATAATACTCAAACCATACTTGAGTTACTCTTTTAGTTCTATTTATAAGTTATTTCTAACATGTTTCATAGTACATATCGGAAAAATCTAAAACTTCATTAACTTTACCTTAAAATTCAACAAATTTTAAAATTTATCCCTTAAATGAATCCTTCGCTTTCCTCCTGCGTGCAATTTGAAGCGAAGCATTTAATATAGGTTATCATATACTCCCTCTTGTTCCATATAGGAACTTTTTTAGTAGGAATTGATCATCAAATATATAAGTTAATTATATCTAGTGGTTATTATAGTTGGCAAAAAATTTAGTGGTTATTAATTATACGTTTTTATAAAGATTATTCCCTCATGGAACTTGATGGTCCCAAATTGAAAAGGAAGCATAAAGCAACTCGATCGCTGATGAGTTTAATTAATTACCTTGGTTGGCTTTATCGGTTTTGAACTTATGATTAAGGGGGATTAGTGGTTATCCAATATTAATAATTTTTTGAGTAAATTATAGGTGAAAAGTCTATATCAAAAATTTGGGTTGATACCATTTTTTGTTCCTTAAATTTGCTCTCATTTTAGTCTTGATCCTTCAAGTTTTGAATAATAGGTTTTGATCTCTAAAGTTTTATTCAGTTTAAATCATTATGTCCCATAATTTATTTTAAAAAAAAAAACAAAAAAACTCAAACTATTTTACTCTTTGAGAGACAAGACCCATAATCGAGCCCAGTTGGGAATTATCTTCCTAAATGTGGTTTTTGCATTCACACAAATTCAAACTCAAGAACAATATTTAAGGGGTCAAAGCCCCTAAAACCAACTCAGATTGGTATAAAACTATACACTTAGTCATTGTTGAGTCAGCAGCAACAGCGATAGATATCGGGAAGGGGATTGTCTTCTAGAAATCAAATAAAAAATATACATTTAGTCAAGTCTATCTTAGTTTTTTTTTTTTTTTGATAAAATAAAAGTTTTGGAGGGGTTCGGCATCAATCCCCCACCAAGGCCAGGGCACGGCCCCGGGCTCTATGAGCACTTACTGGGGACTTACGAGATCGCCTACCAAAGGAGTCCCAGCGACGGCAGAGGGGATCGAACCCACGACCCAAGGGCCTAATCCTGGATCCCTTACCATCTAAGCCAACTCACATTGGTAAGTCTATCTTAGTTAGTTCACCTGTTGAGAAAGTTTAACATAATACTCCTCTCACTCCATTTTATAATACTCCCTCCGTCCCTAATTATAGGAGCAAATTTTGGAGTTGGTTTTGGTCCTAATTATAAGAGCAAGTTTTAACTTTTGTCAATTTTTTCCTATAATACTCCTATTTATACTTATTATTAGGAGCATTATATATATGTGTGTTTACATATATATGTATATTTGTGTTTATATGTGTCAATATATATATGTGTGAACACACACACATATAAACATATATATGTGTGTATAGATAGATCTATATGTATACACATATATATACACGCATATATGTTTATATAGCAATACCATTATTTCAATTAGAAAGCGTGTGGAAAGAAAATTAGATCTATATGTATACACATGGCTATATAAAAAGCAACTAATATACATATATAAACTAATATGTCATGGATATCTAACGTAAGAAAAATTAGAAACACTTATAATTAGGACAACTTGCTTGTGTCATTTTAAATTTATATAAGGACATTTTAGGAAAATGAGTAAAATTAACTAATTTAACTCATCTCATTAATTCTTCCAAAATCGGTTAAATTGCTCCTATAATTAGGGACGGAGGTAGTACGTTTTTAATTAATGTACACATACAAGTTGGTAAAAAACAAATCACACATATATGAATAAAAACATTAAAAAACGTTAACTTTGTCATTAAAATTAAATGATTTTTAATATTATTCTTATTAATCACACTAAACTTTAACATCATATCAATTATTCTAAATACTTGAAGAGGCATTTAATATACTACTGGTTTCATGATATTATTCAAATGAGAATCTGAGTAATGTTTTATCTAGAGCAACATACATTTGCTATTTAATTAATAAGTATGAGTTGTCATTTATTAAAATTACAAGAATCGAACAAGATCCCCCAGCTTGAATGATTCAAATATTTCTTTTTTATGTTTCAAAATGTCTTTTTTATAGGTATGTTTCCTCTAATCATATTTCATTTTCAGCTTGTTTCACTTGAAAGTTGCAACAGCGCTTCATTGGTGGTCTCCAAAGGAAGAGAGAAGGGATGGAGGGGCGGCGGTACTTCAATGGCGGGGTAAGGAAGAGAGAAGGGCTGGAGGGGTAGCTAAGGAATTTATTAAACCTATGGATTTCTTATTTTGTAAAATAATAAAATATACTACCTCTAGTCTTAAATATAGAACATAGTTTATAGTGTAATTTACACTACAAAATATGTCTTATATTTAGGGCCGGAGGAGTAGTTGGCTGCCACATAGACTTAAAATCATTTGAGTGGGAGTATTTTCATTGGCTAGAGTGCAGATAAGCTGATACTCTAGGAGTGCATTATATTAGTACTTCTCAGAGGTGACGAGAGAAATTGAGAATGGGCGGCAGCATAATACATACACACACACATACATATATGTGTGTTGTTGTAATGATCTTGACTCATCACATAATCCTCTTTTAGTTATTAATGCAGGACCTAATTAGAAAGTTAATATTAATCTTAAAGGTAAGATCTATTTCATATGTTTTGTCCAAAAAAAAAATCTAATATGTTTATCAATTTTTTCTCATACCAGCCTTATTACTATTCTCTTAACAATAATCAAATAGGAGAGGGAGTAAGACAATTAGGAAAGATTATTACCATGTTTTAGAAAAAACAAATCATATTAAATAATTTATTAATCTAATAAAATTAGTTAATTAGATCTTATATTAAGAGAAAGAGGAGTAATATGTTATAAAGGTTGATTATTCATTAAAAAGGAGGTTGAGAATATAATACATAAGGTATAGTTTGTTTGGACATCCACTTTCATTCTTATTTAGTTAATTATTAATCTAAACATTTCATATTTACCTATATGTGTAATATTTCATAACTAATTTAATATAATTTTTTAATAACTCCGCTATAAATTTAATAATATGGTATTTCCACTACTATTGTTAACTATTCCAATTAAATTTTAACAACTTAAAATTTATTTATTTATTTGTAATTTAATACTATGATTATAATTTCATAAAATATATAATTTCAAATTCTCAAATTTAATTTAATGGTTGAGATCAAATGAACTCTCAAGTCTTAAGGAGCAAACACTAATAGCACAAGGGAACAAGTAGTATCAGTAGTAAACACTTCCTCCGTTCCTTTTTTTAAGATAGAATTAACCGAATTGCGTTATTTGAAGAGGTAGTTAACAATAGTTAGGTTCAGTAGTAAATTCGTACAATAAGAAATTTTGTTTTTCAAAAATGCCCTCAGGAAGAAAGAGAACATGTTATATTAAATGCTTTAATCAAATATAAGAATCAAATACAATAGTGGCATGAGTAATTTTTATAATTGAGGGTAAAATAGGAAGTTTATGAAAACTTTTTGAGATATCCTCTATTCCTATCTTATAAAAAGGAAGGTGTCACACCCAAGAATCCTATTTTATAAAAAGGAACAAAAAGAGAATTATAATTGACTATTAGCAGTTAATTTAAAATTTAAATCGAATAAAAAAGACAGCAAAAATGTTTAGTTATTAAACTATCAACAAAAAATGTTCACTTAAACGAAGTCAAATTAAATAAATAACTAAAAAACAGCTAGGTTTCACGTACATTATTGCATCCTTCCATGTGGTAGTTGTTATAATTAATTTGAGTCAGGTTTCACAGACAAGGCAATACTCTTGCAACCCAAAACTTCTGTTTTTAAGCATCTAACTCCAAAATCATCCGCAAAGTATTAATAAAATGTCATGCATTAAACTTAAAAAAATGTTGGTTTTCCATGACAATCAAGAGCAGCGTCCATCAACAGCTTTGAATTGAAGTCACTAAAAAGACTTTTTTCAAACTAAATTTTGCAAACTGGAATTGATGTAAAAAGTCGTTTAATATCATGTGATTTATATTTAGATAGTGTTATGGACTCATATAATGGCCCTAGCAGATATGCGGCCCAGTAAGGGAGCTTTATAGCAGAATCTCTCCATAATCAGGTAAAATGTGAATCACTCTTTTATCATGCCTATAATCCTGGATAGTACAGGTAGTGGAGCAGGCATTTGCAGAACGTGGAAGTGCATCTTGCATGAGGAGCGGACTCACGCCTCGAAGAGGAAAACCCTAAGTAATCTCTATAAATAGGAGATTACCCGTAAGGTGCACGATTCCTATTCATTATTTTTTACTATACTGTTACACTGAGGACACACCCGACTCCTTATTGGCGATCCGTCATTCCTGTATTGCTTAATGATCTTCCATTCTTGCTGGTATCTTCTATATAGATATCTGTGATAATATATCGACATTCCTTTTGGTACATTCCTGATAGCCACCATTGGGAAGCCTTTGATCTAATATAAACGACATACTAGTCCATTGAGGCTAGAGATCTGTGTTCTATACCAGAACAGATAGAATTTTTAAGAAACCCAGTCTAACACCTGAAAAACTTTTTTTTGATGATATATTAAAAAACAGATTTAGATAAATTGTCAAGCTGTTAAAGCAACCCATGGGAGTTTGTGTAAATCTTAGCGGAGTTTTTTTGTTTTTTTTGGGTGTGCATGAATCCAGAGTATCCCCAATAATTCAGGACTTGAACCCAAAAAAACCCAATTTCTGTCAAACCAGCAATGTTAAGGTCAAAGCCCTCGTTTTAAGTGCAAACTTTTTTTTTTTTTACAAAAGTGAGACCGCCTATCATCTCAACTAAGAGCTGCTAATTAATAATAACTGTCATGTTTGTTTCTTTTTTAATTAATTTTGTTTGAGCCGACACTGCATTGTAGTATATTAAAAAAAACAAAAAGTCAAAGGCGATGCATTATTAGGCCCCATGCCATACCCTGGATTTCGGATTTCCACAACGTGATTTGCAACAGGTAAGTAGTAACTAAATAATTGATTGATGGACGAAAGCCGTAACCACAGATACAAATAGTTTTTGCACGTGACACGTAGTCGCCAGCTATGACGCCGACTCTGTTTAGCGGGAAGCACCAAATACACGCCAACTTCAACTGTGTTACTCTTAATTAATCAAGATTTAAGCCAACATGTCTGAGCTGATCACTCTCTGTTTGCCGTTTTCCTCCTCCTCCATTGTATCACAAAGTGCCTTCCCTTTCGTCTCCGGCAATAACACTACAAACATCCCGCACAACCCTACCACCAATCCAAACACGCCATAGCACCAAAACCTGTTCTTCCTTCCGGCCGCCACCAGCATCGGACTCACCACTCCGCCCAACACCCCCGACAGCCTCGCCATCGCCAATGCCGAGTTCCTCACGCACGTCGGAAACATCTCCGTCGTATATAACACGAATATGTTAAATGCGGTGGTAGCACCGAAAAACGACACCGACTCAAACCCAATTTGAAACTTGTTCCATGTTGCCCCAAAATCCATCACCGATATGAGGCTGAATAGCCCACACATGGTGGTCAATACAAAAGAGTACTTCTTCTGTTGAACTTGTCAATCAATACCAAGGTTAAGAGACACGAGGGTAGCTCAGATAATGCGTTGAACGCCACACTCAAATAGAGGTTAAACGACAGCGTTCCGAGGCCTAGTGGCATGCCGTAATAAACCAAGCCAATACCAAAACCCATCAACATAACAGCTGAGATCCTTCTTGAAGCCCATTGCTTCTGCGTCAAAACCTTGAGCGCCGAGTATATATCCATGTTACTAACTGAACTTTCCTCAACGTCACACACTTTAGAAACGGCTAAGTTCAATGAGCTTTGAGATATTGATGCTATGCATCGAAGTGTGTTGAGGGCTTCATCTTTCATTCCTCGTACGAGGAGCCACCTAGGAGATTCCCGTACGAGGAATTTGACCACAAAGGAATACAGTATTGTTGGGATGGATGTGTATATGTAGAGGTTTCTCCACGAGGAGCTTCGGTTTAGGTAAGCGATCCCGGGGAGTGAGAGGAAGCCACAGAAGAAGCACAAGAATGCCATGACGCCCACTTGGCCACGCCACCGCTTTCCGACAAGCTCGGTGGCGAGGACAAGGGAGGTGGTTGATATGGTGGATCTTCCAAAACCAGAGAGAAACTTAAGAAAAGAATAGACCCAAAGGTTAGGAGAAAAGGCTGCGAAGAATGAGGAGACAGACATCAAGAGACAAGAATAGAAGAGCATATTCTTGCGGCCCAATAACGTATCAGCGAGAGTGGATAAGGCAAGCCCGCCCACGAGGCAACCGATGAAGAAGGAGGAGGCTGGGAGGCCCGTAAGTATGGGATCCTCGGGATTTAGGTGCCACTCGGAGATGATGGAGGAGAAGGAAGAGCCGCCTTGGGAGGCGGGGGAGGACGGTGTGGGTTGGGCATCGGTAAAGACGGTGATGAAAGTTTGGTGGCCATCAAAGAACCAAGCGAAGGAGACGAGAAGGGCTTGGAGGAATTGGGAGAGATTGAATTCTGATAAGCAACGTTCGACTGTGGAGCCCAGAGATGGAAGGCGGTTCTCCGGCTGCGGAAGTTCATCGGCCGTATTGGATGGGGAAAGAAGAGGTGTGGAATTGTTAGAGTCCGCCATTAATGTAGAAGTGAGTTTGGGGAACTCTTGATATGAGGGGTGTCCATAAGGTTGCTTATATATGCATTCTTGTGAGGAAAAAAAATAATTTAAAAAATGTGATGAAATCTGAATGATTGGGATTTGGGAGCCTAGAGAGATCTTTCCTGTGGCTGGTGGAGCCCACAGAGTTTTTGAAAGGCCAGGGACAAGAAACATAAATCAGTGGCAAATGGAAAATTGGGAGCATTAAATTGATTGATGAAAAAGACTTGATATTGAGCTATGGGCATTCTGCAAATTTTATAGACTTGTGGGGGAAGGAGATGCTCTTCTGCAAATTTATATACATTATGAGATACTCTCTCCCTTCCTATCCCTATCTATAAGTTTTTTTTAAATAAAATTGTCTATTTTATTACATTTAACTAATTTTAACAGTTTTTTAGAAGGAAAAATTAGGGAGAAGAACCAAGGAAAAGAAATATTTATTAATAGAGACCTTAAAAATTGATATTATTTTGAAGAACAAAAAATTAAAATGTAAATCTTCAATTACGAAATTAACATTGACCAAATTTCTTACATCTTCTCTAACCCCATCTCAATTATTGGACAGGTGATTATCAATTGATATTCTCTCCTTAAGCACATTCTTAAATTGGATTAACTTTTATTTTTATATTGATGTTACCGTGATATGGCAGCTTATTTATGAATTTATTGTCTAAAAATTTTAAATTTTAGTATTTTTCATTTTTATAACATTCTTTTTATGGTGCATGCCGTTTAAGTTTTTTTCCCATGAAAAATCACATATTTTTTCAAAAATACAAGCATAGAAAGAGGTTGATTTCTAATATTTATAGATTTTAGAGGTTGTTTTGATTTAGGTAACTTCTAAGATAATCCGGTATGTGGCAGAGAGAAGAGAATATCATAAAAACATTGAGTTGCATTTTATAGATGTTTTTTTAATCAAAATATACATAGAGATATCATCAAATTTGATAATATAAAAATCAAATGTTTGAGATGAGGTTAAAGAAGGTTAATTTCGTAATTGAAATGTATATTTTAATTTGTGGTCTTTAAAAATAATTAAAATTTCTAAGATCCTTATCAATAAATATTTTGTTTCCTTTGTCCTTCACACTAATTCTCCCTTTTTAGAATCACCTGATTTGGTTGAAATAACCTTATATATAGAGACGGAGGGAGTATAATTTAGTCAATCTTAGTTGTTTGTGAAGTTTTAATATAATTCTCCTTTCGATCCATTTTATAAGATGTTTCGAACTAATTTACATGTACTAATAAAAAGAGTTAAAATTATTAAATTTGTTATAAAATTCAAATGATTTCTATTATTATCCTTATTAATTACAATAAACTCCGAAATTATATTAATATATTCTAGGTATTTGAGGAGGAATTTAGTTAAGTTTATAATATTTTATATATATTCAAATGAGAGTCTCAATAATTTTATATGCTGGCACAACATACACGGACTATTTAATTAATAATTGTGAGGTGTCATTCATTGAAACCTCAAGGAATTGACCAAGATCCCCAAAATTGATTGATGCAAATATTTCTGTTTTTTTATGTTTCAAATTGTCTTTTTCATGGTTTTTTTATTTAAAAAATTATAATAAAAAAACGCAGCAATTCATGTTTATAAGATATCAAAATCTCACTCATTTTATGTAGAATCTAATGATAAATAAAAATGAGTAAAACATATTTGGAAGGTTGGGGTATTACAAAGGGCATACCTAAGTTTGAGTGGTAATAATATGATCAGTGTCAAGATTGGGGTAATATGATTGGGATTCTTTCAAAGATTTTGAGGAAGGCATAGAAAGAATATGTAATATAAAATGGATAGAAAATAATATATGCATGTGAAACTGACGTATCTTTTTTTTTTTTTGTATCCCACCCGGTATTCGGGTTCTGCAATGGTAAGGACGACCCTCCCAACAGTGATAGCTCCATATAGAAATTGACGAATCTGAATATGAATATTTAAAGAAAAAAGTTATGAGTATTTATTTGTATGGGTCAAAGCCACGAACACGGCACATGAGACTCACATGTGAATGGAGATGAGAGAATTGAAATTGAGAATAATCAATAATGGGCCGCCACATATATATATTATATTGTCGGCTCATTCACATCCACTGGCAAGCTCAAGTCAAATATAAACAATTTTTAATTAATTTTTGTTTTTGAAAAGCTTTAGCTAGGTTGCAACATGCAAGGTTATGGGAAATACTAATATACTTTAAAAAAATCTCAATTATTGTTCCTTGTACAGGAAGTTTTTCTTTTTTTGGAAAAAAAATGGAGTATTATGTAGGACTTCCAGATCTCACGCGCTTAGCGGATTCTCTTCACTCCCATTCTTTCTCCACGCTCCATCTCAATTTAGATAAGCTTAAATATATACTATCTCCACCTCTAGTCTTAAATATAAGATATATTTTATAGTATAATTTACACTACAAACTATGTCTTATTTTTAGGATTGAAGGAGTAATATTTAATGTTTTATAAAACCATTATTATACTTTAATTAAAAACTATAAAATAAGTTTAAATTTTTTAAAATGTTATATGAATAGTTAATAACAATAGTAATGAATATCATATTAATTATTAAAATATTTTATAAAGTGATCTTTTCTATCATATTGTAGTTATGAAATATTCGTATTAAAATTTAACAATTTAAATTTATTTATTTGTTTATGATTTAATCTTATAATAATGTTATAAAATATTAAGTTTCAACCACCCCAATTTAATTTGATGGTTGAGACTTGAGATGAGATGCAAAACCTGATGATAGGGCAATCCCCAAATAGGAATATGAGTAGGATCAATTTTAATTTGATGCCCGGAGCAAGATAGCTCGCTCTGCTGCAAAGGGCATTGGATTTTGCTGAAAACTTGGAAAGGAAGCAATGATGAATCCAATGCTTAGGGACACCAAATACTACCTCCACTCCTAATTATAAGATCAGATTGACTCTTTTTGAAGCGATTAAGGATTAGGTTGACTTTTTTGGAGAGATTAAGGAAGCTAAATAAGTTGTTTAATTATATCATATGTTGTGTATCTTAGATTATATATTAATTTATTAGTCAAACCAATTAGTTTTGAGAAAAAAAAATATAAATATAAATAGTCTAAAGTAATTTAATTAGCTTCCTTAATTTCTCCCAAAAAAATTCAACGTAGTCTTATAATTAGGATATCTGTTATGGAATAAATATTATGCCCATATATGGCCCAACAAGGAGCATATTGCATATCAGGATCTGCCTATCATAAAGGAGGATCCAATCATATCAATGCGGATCAATCATATTAATGAGGATCTGCCTATCATAAAGGAGGATCCAATCATATCAATGCGGGTCAATCATATTAATGAGGGTCAACCATATTAATGAGGATCAATCATATTAATGAGGATCAATCATATTAATGAGGCCGATACAATTCCACCTAAGGTACACTCTATAAATAGGAGTTAAACCCTAAAGGTACAGATCATCTTCTAAGCTCTCTCTCAATTGCATATACTGCACACAGAGCACACACACCACCCCTTGGCTAAACGCCTCCTGTATCATCGAACTACGTGGACTTTGATCCCTCTTCAGGGTATGTAGGCCCTAGGTATCGCACCTAGGTCAAGTCCCTGTGCTTTGTGATCTCTGATCCTCTCGGGTATCTCATCTATGGATACTTGGGGGAGAGCTATTTGATCCTACATCGACATCCTAGCCCACCTAGGGTTAGGGTTTATGTTCTATGACCGAACATTGGCGCCGACCGTGGGGAACCGTAAATTTCGATTCCCGTGACCAAAGATGGTCTATGATTTCAATTCCGTTTAAGAATATGTTCTCTCCAATTCTTTCTGAGTAAAGAAACCCGTCTTCAAAAGTCATGTCAAAGCTAAACATGTAGGAATCCGAGGTACAAAAACCCGTCTTCGAAAATCATGTCAAATCTAAACATGTATGAATTCTGAGTAAAGAAACCCGTCTTCAAAAATCATGTCAAAGCTAAACATGTAGGAATCCGAGGTACAAAAACCCGTCTTCGAAAATCATGTCAAATCTAAACATGTATAAAGTCATGGTGCAAAAACCCGTCTTCGAAAATCATGTCAAATCTAAACATGTATAAAGTCATGGTGCAAAACCCGTCTTCGAAAATCATGTCAAATCTAAACATGTATAAAGAAACTCGTTTTCAAAAATCATGTCCGGTTTAAGCATGTAGGAGTATGAGGTAAATAAACCCGGTTCCGACAATCATGTTCAAGCTAAACATATAGAATTCAGGGTAAAGAAACCCGCTTTCAAAAATCATGTCAAGTCTGTTTTATACAATTAAATCCACGCTCCTTAATTGGATCTCGGATAGATTGTGGAGTCCGTCCTTAAGAAAGGGATGAAGGCGGACCCCGGCTTAACTAAATCTGGTTAAGATCCGGGATCTGTAGAAATAACGGTTAAAACATGTTTCATTTGGGACACGGTAAAACCGAGATAAGTTCTGTTAAGGTTTTGCAGGAACAAAGACAGAAGGCGGACCCGATTTAAACTAAATCTAGTTTAAAATCGAGGATCCCGTTAAGCACGCACGTAATCCCAACAATGACGAATACCTTGTTCGGATTTGGAAAGTAGCACATCCTGGCAGCTCAGAAACCTGAACTACCAGGCTGGGGGGCAACAGAGTGGACAACGATGTGTTGAATGGAAGAGCGTGCTATCAATAAACGACATTAATGCAAACCAAAAAGTTTAATGCAAACTCGAACAAGTATCCGAAATGAGTGTGTTGAACGATTTGCACAACAGTAAGTATTTTCCATTTATTGTGATTTGCTTACATGTTATTAAATGCAGGAATATAAGCCAGACAATTAGCCCGGGAAAATTGTTATGAAAGCAAAGTCGGATTCAGGGGATCTCGGTAGCAGTCAGTTAATCTCGGCAGCTCAGAGACCTAAACTACCGAGCTTGGGGGCAACTGTTATGGAATAAATATTATGCCCATATATGGCCCAACAAGGAGCATATTGCATATCAGGATCTGCCTATCATAAAGGAGGATCCAATCATATCAATGCGGATCAATCATATTAATGAGGATCTGCCTATCATAAAGGAGGATCCAATCATATCAATGCGGGTCAATCATATTAATGAGGGTCAACCATATTAATGAGGATCAATCATATTAATGAGGATCAATCATATTAATGAGGCCGATACAATTCCACCTAAGGTACACTCTATAAATAGGAGTTAAACCCTAAAGGTACAGATCATCTTCTAAGCTCTCTCTCAATTGCATATACGCACACTGAGCACACACACCACCCCTTGGCTAAACGCCTCTGTATCATCGAACTACGTGGACTTTGATCCCTCTTCAGGGTATGTAGGCCCTAGGTATCGCACCTAGGTCAAGTCCCTGTGCTTTGTGATCTCTGATCCTCTCGGGTATCTCATCTATGGATACTTGGGGGAGAGCTATTTGATCCTACATCGACATCCTAGCCCACATAGGGTTAGGGTTTATGTTCTATGACAGAACAATATCGGAGGAAGTATTATATATATAATGCACACACACCAACACCTGTTGGTCTAAGTGAAAGGGGTTTAGCTCCTTAAACACGATATCTCAAGTTTGATTATGTTTGAATGCAAAACACAACTTTAAGAGATCTACCCCAATTAAAAACGATAATAATTAAATCCAACTCAGCAAGATAAGCTTATAAGCATATTAAAAACATATACACGCAGACACGCACAATGTGGCTTATGACCCTTGAGTGACAATACTTCTCTAAGCTCTTTATTATACTCCTTCTGATACTAATTATAAGACCTAGTTGACTTTTTTTGGAGATATTAAGAAAGCTAATTAAATTACTTTAGAGTATTTTTATTTTTATTTTTTTCTTCAAACTAATTAATTTGACTAATAAACTAATATATAATCTAAAGATTTACAACATATGAAATAATTAAGTAACTTATTTAACTTCCTTAATCTCTCTAAAAAAGTCAACTAGGTCTTATAATTAGGACCGAAGGTAGTACCATATATATCGGAATCTCTATATGTCGGCATGCCAGAATATATACAAATTACTATTCTAATATGCCAAAACCAAGAGATGCATGTCTGGCAACAACATCGCCAATATATATATAGTCACTCGATAAATAACCACACCTCATTACCAATTAAGCTAATTCGTCACATACACGATTCTCTCTCTTATCTTCCTCGTCCATTGTATCACACAGTGCTCTCCCTTTGGTCTCAGGCAAAAACACTACAAACACACCACTCAACCCTATCACCAACCCAAACACGCCATAGCACCAAAACTTGTTCCTCCTTCCGGCCGCCACCAGCATCGGACTCACCGCCCCGCCCAGCACCATCGCCTGCCTCGCCATCGCCAACGCTGAGTTCCGTACACACGTCGGAAACAACTCCGTCGTATATAACAAACATATATCAACAGCATTACATGCGTTGAAAAATGACACCAACTCAAGCCCAATCTGTAGCTTCTCCCATGTCTTCCCTAATTCCAGAACAGATAATACGCTGAATATCCCACTTATGGTGGTGAAAACCCAAAGAGCGCTTCTTCTGTTCACCTTGTCGATGAGTATGAAGATTAGGAGAGACGCCGGTAGCTCGGATAATGCGTTGAATGTCACACTCAAATACAGATTAAACGACAGCGTTCCGAGACCCAGTGGCATTCCTACATAAACCAAGCCAATACCAAAACTCATGCACATAATGGCTAAGATTCTTCTTGAAGCCCATTGCTTCTGCATCATAACCTTCAGCTCCGAGTATAGATCCATGTTACTGCTCGGACTTTCTTCAGTGTCACACACTTTAGGGACGGCTAAATTCAATGTACTTTGAGACAATGACGTGATGCTTCGTAGTGTGTTGATGGCTTCGTCTTTCCTTCCTCGTACGAGGAGCCACCTAGGAGACTCCCGTACGAGGAATTTTACCAATAAGGAATACAATAATGTTGGGATGGATGTGTATATGTAGAGGTTTCTCCACGAGGAGTTTTGGTTTAAGTATGCCATCGGCGGGAGTGATAGGAAGCCGAAGAAGAAGCAGAAGTATCCGATGACAGCCACCTGACCACGCCACCGCTTCCCGACGAGCTCAGTGGCTAGGACGAGGGAGGACGTAACTATGGTGGCTCTACCGAAACCTGAGAGAAACTTAAGGCAAGAATAAACCCAAAGGTTTGGAGAAAAGGCTGTGAGGAATGAAGAGAGAGACATGGAGAGACAAGAATAGAAGAGCATGTTCTTGCGGCCCAATGACGTGTCAGCGAGTGTGGATAGGGCAATCCCGCCGAGGAGGCAGCCGATGAAGAAGGAGGAGGCCGGGAGGCCGGTAAGTATGGGGTCATCGGGATTTAAGTGCCACTCGGAGATTATGGAGGAGTATGAGCCGCCTTGGCTGTCGGGGGAGGACGGTGTAGGTGTTGGTACGGCGTCGGTGAAGACAGTGATGAAAAAGTGTTGGGCATCGAAGATCCAAGCCAAGGAGACGAGAAGGGCTTGGAGGAATTGGGAAAGAGTGAATTCTTCTAAGCAGAGTTCGATGGTGGAGCCCAGAGATGGATGGTGGTTCTTTGGCTGTGGGATTTCAGATTCATATGAAAATTTTGGTTTGGAAAGAAGAGGTGCGGAGGTTGAATCCGCCATTTTTGAAATGTACAGGGCTAATATTCTTATTGCTGTTAAGAAGGCTTTTATAAACTTTATATCTGCATTTTTGGTAATGATTGGAATTTGGGAGTATCCAAAGATTTTGAGAAAGGCAGAGGACGGGATAAAAAGAAAAATGAAAAGGGAATAGAAGGAAAAAAAATTTAAAAAAAAAAATGAGAAGAAAAAGATATATAGTACATCTTTACATATTAAGAGCAATGTATCCATTGTTGTCAAACTCGCGAGTTGATTCTCTGAGTTTACCGTTTTTACGTTCTTACCTTACTAAATCGAGTTAAGTCTCTAGTAAAATCATGTCAGCTGTAAACTCATATAAACTCACGAGTTTACACACCGAATTTACCGTTTTTACGTTTGTAGCTTACAAAATTGTGTTTATTTTTTTCAATTTTATCATCCTTAATAGCTTTATATATGAATTTTATAGAAATTTCTTTATTAAATATAATAAATTATGAATGTTAATATATTTACTTTCAATTATTTAGATTTAAAATATATTTAAATCAATTATTTTCATTTTTATATTTAAATTGTTTAATTTTACACTGTTAATATATATTTAATGATAAAGGTAAACTCTTACGAGTTTACCGATTCGAGTTTACAATACGAATTTATGTCACTGTCACGAGTTTGTTTAGACTTGTGAGTTTGACAACCTTGACTGTATCTACATTAATTAGGTTCATTGAATTAATTTGATTCATGAATGAGGATGAATAGTTAAATTTCTTTGAATGGAAAAAAAATGCTGATTCTTATAGAAATGTATAAAGTTGTCAAACTCGTGATTTCAAGTTAACTCATTATAGTAACATAAACTTATACATAAACTTATATCGTAAACTCAAATCATAAGCTCATAAGAGTTTACTTTTACCATTAAATAGGTATTAATAGTGTATGATTATATAATTAAAATATAAAAAATGACAACAATTTGATTTAAATATATTTTAAATTGAAATAATTAAAATTAAATCCATCAACATTCATATTTATCATATTTAACAAATAAATTTCTGTAAAATTTATATATAAAGCCATTGAGCATGATCAAATCAAAGAAGTTAATACGAGGTTAAATATGAGTTAACACAATTTTGTAAGTTAGAAACGTAAAAACGATAATTTTGGTATATAAACTCGTAAGTTTAAACAAGTTTATAATGGTCACGATTTTACCAATAACTTGACCCGATTATGTAAAATGGAAACATAAAAACGGTAAATTAAACTCAGAAAGTCAACTCGTGAGTTTGACAACAATGAGTATATCTATATTTTTAAATTTAATCGTTGTTATTTGTGTATATTAACTTATCTTTTTTTTTAATGATTTTCTAATTTCTCATTCTCATCTTTCACTTCAAGTTGGAAAAACAAAAAACAAAACTTTAACTTCAAGTATTTTGAAATTTTCAAGTAATGGAATTGTTCTGGTGTAGAACACAGATGTCCAGCCGTAAGTGTGGGCTGGAGAATTGATGTTGGATTAAGGGGCTCTGCCTGAGTATCTATGAGGGAGATATTCAAGAGAGCTCCGGGTCGCAGTGCACTTTAGCAGACTTATCACCTCAAAGGGGGGATGGGGGGATACGTCTAAAGGGATGTGCATGCGATACAATATATGAGTAATGAGTTAGAATGTGTGTACCTTTAGGGTTTAATCCCTTGTATTTATAGGCATACACGAGATCATTAATCAATCATATCGGCCTCTTTACCATGATGGATATGATTGGATACTCCTTCATGACATGCAGATCCTGATATGCACCATGCTCCTTGTTGGGCCATACATGGCATATGGGCCCAAATATATATCCGTAATGCTGATTGCCCCGGCCGGTAGTTCAGGTCACTGAGCTGCCGGGTTGTAGTATCTGCTTAATATAAAACGCATACTTGACCGAAATGTAATCCTTTTTCATTCCTGGTCCGTTGACCGAAGTGAGTAAAAATCCTGGACAAGTTATCCGAGGTGTCGCTTGTTATTAGGGTACCTCGGTGACAGTCTATTGTTCGTTGTAAACATCCCGACGTCTTAAGGGTCCGGGTTACTAGACCTGATTTAAAGTCCGAGGACGTTTAGTGCGTCTACCTCGTGACTTTTGGAGAATCCTTCCTTGATCCTGTCATGATTACACGTGCCACCTGGCCTTCGCGGATTGGGGACGGGCTTCATCAATCACGCCTCGCCGCCCCCGATTTTCGTGCGCATTTAATGCTCTTGATGCATGCCGTATGCCAGTCCTACTTTTTGACTTGAAAAGACATGATTGCCCCTGACGGTTGAGTTGCCTAGTTTCAAACTTCCCTCCTCTTTTTTCATTATCGTCCGCTGAAAACTCCTCATTTGCTCATTCTATTCCACAAAATTTCTTCTGTGCGAAATTTCTTGAGCATCTGAAGATTTCTGAATTCTTGCCGAGACTTCTCAAACGCGAGGTTCCATCTACCCAGGAATCACTCTCAGTTTCCTTATTCCTGCCTTCTCATCTTTTCGCTTTAACAGGTAAATTATTCGTTTCTTTAAACATCACGAATCATTGTTGATGTTCTGATTTTCTACTTCTTCTCTTTTCTTTACGCTTACGGTTTCGGTTGTTACGGTTGTGCAGGTTAGTTGGGTAGGTGTTTCGAGGAAGGGGTTTTGAGCGACATCCTATAAGTACTTGTTTGTAGAACCCGTCAAGCATGCATGGCTTTCCACGTTTTTCTCTGTTTCAGTCTCTCCTCTCTCTCATTGTTGCTGTGATAACTTGTATAGGTTTGAGCTTCTGATGGGTAGGAGAAAACGTCCTTCCTCATCCAGTCAGCCCTTAGACCCAACCGATGAAGAGGCCCCGCTATCCCAATTTTAGCTTCTTGCTGTTAGGAACCCCTCTGACCAAAGAGGAGAAACTAGCCAGACAACTCCGGGGTGGTTCTGGTAGCCAAAGCGCTAGGGTGTTGCAACCGTTGGTTCCTTTATCCAGCCCACCGGATACTAGCCCTATTAGGCTAGATTCTGATAGTTCTCCCGAGGCCGAAGCTAACATGGCCGGGTCCCTAAGCTTCTCAATGGAGCGTAAACAAACCGAGTCGGGTTTACTTCCAGATGGGTATATTGGTCCCTGTTGGGATTGTGTTGCCCATAGCTCTTCTCTCATAGCGAGCGGCCAAGATCACCTAGCAGACCTGACTTTGGGCTCGTGTCGCCATACCGCTTCGTCCGGGTCCATCTCCCCGACTTTCTACGTCCGAGGCTGAGGCCGATTCGGGTAGTCCTTCCCCAATCCTTAAGGCCAAATATCCCTGGGTAACGCATGAGATGCTAATGAATCGTTCGTTAATGACGGATGCCGACGTAAGTCAACTGGAATCTTCGAAGTCATTGGGATGTTTCCTGGCTCCTGCTCATGAGGACGAGCCGATCTGTGCCACTCGAGAATCCGGATTCCCAAACTTCTTTTTCTTTTATCGAGAATATATGTCTCGACTCGGCATTCGCTTCCCATTTACCGACTTCCAGATGTCCGTCCTACATTATCTCCATCTTGCCCCTTCTCAACTCCATCCTAACGGGTGGGGTTATCTGGCGGCGTTCGCACATTTATGCGGTTCGCTGGAGCCTGTCATTCCTTGCACCGCCGCCCTTTTTCTTCATTTCTTTTCCCCTTTTACTCCCCGCTCAGGTAAGGAACCGCCCGCTTTGAAAGGGCAGACGTCTCTTCGTGCCGAGGCAGACAGAAAACTTCTTACCTCCTACTCTGATTCATTCAAGCACTTCAAAAACTCCTTCTTCAAGGTGGTTGCGATTACTGGGGAGATGCCTTGGTTTTTAAAAGGCGCTGAGGGGCCCGACGTAGAGTGGCGTTTTCCACTCTACTGGACTTCTGACCATCACAAAACAAACTCCTCCTCCTACCAATTTGAAGTTAAGGATCTTACCAGCGACGAGAGGGAATACGCAGCTCGCCTGATTTCCTATGTTGCCGAGACTGGGGTTAAAAGTGCTGCCTTTTACATTAAGAAGGCCGAAGTTGAGTCGAGAGCGGCTTCCAGTATGATTTTGTTCACATTTACTGCTGGCATATCCCAAACATATCCTTTGTTTTCGCATTTTTGTATGGTTTCTAACCCGTCTTTGTCTTTTCGGTCAACCTAGGAGCCATGGATCTCAACCCAGACTATCTTACCTACACAGTGCCGGAGAAGGGTAAGACTACCAAGAAACGGGCTACCACCGAGTCAAGGAAGAAGAAAGCTCCACTAGCCGCCGCTCCAGCAACCATTGCGGCCAAGAGAGCGAGGATTGGGGATTCACACGGGGTTTCTTCATCGGGTCCCTCCTCAATATCCACACCCGTGGTCTATTTGCTGCCGCCCTCTTCGACAACGACACCGGCGGTCCCTGCGGCGACATCTATTGAAATTTCGGCCCCGAAACCATCATCCGCCAGCGTTCCTCCTTCTGTTGACAAGGGGAAAAATGTGGATCCTTCCGACTCTGCTTGCCCACCGCCCCAGACTACATCCAGTGCTCCTTCTTCAAGCAGCTTTAAACGCGGTCATTTCGGGACGGAGATGTGTCGGAAGAGCTTGGCACGGCCTTTTTCGCCTCGCCGATTTTGCGCCCTCGCCACTGGAAGATAAGGATCGGCTCGAAGTCCAGGATATGCCCGTCACCTCGGCAAAGTACTCGGATTATCCCAAGTCTTCCTCCACCTTCATGGCCTCTACGTGGGTGCAGTTGAAGAGGCCCGATCTCTGAAGACAAATCTAGAGACGATATCAGAAAAGGCGAAGAAACTTGAAACGGACAAGGAAAAGGCCGAAGCTGAGCGAGACAATTTACAAGTTGAACTCAAAAATTCCCAGGACGCTACGGAAAAGGCCGGAGAGGATCTTATACTGACACATCAGGCTTTGACCCAAGCCACCGCCGATCTGATGCAGGCCAATGCCAATATGGCTGAACTGCAATCATCCTATTCACAGTCTATGAATGCTGTGAAGAGTTTAATCGAGCAGCGTAGCAAGTTATGGGCCGAAGCTGAAGAACTTCGGGTGGCTTTGGCAAAGGAGAAAGCCGACCATGCTAAAGCGGCCGATATAGTGAGGAAGGCCGCGTCGGATTCCTTCCAGATGGCGCTCGCCCAAATCGAGTATTTAAATCCGGGGGTGCAACTGAACCTAGCCGGCTATGGTTGCCGCTCCAGTTTTAAGGGTGGAGTTCTTATTCCGCCGCCTTCCTCTTCCGAAGAAGAGTCTGATTTCGTGGCCGAAGATGACCAGGGCGGGCAGGATGCCCCGGAAGCTACTTCTGGAGTCGAAACTGAGGTAGATGGGACGCATATGGACAAGGCAGTCCCTCCATCTTAGACATTATAACTTTAATTTTGTCTTTTCTTTGTTTCGGCGTATGGTGCCGATTTTGTAATAGTGTAGGTTATAAGTTTTAATAGTACATGGAACTTTTTACTAACATGAATGTGGATTCATCTTAATAAACCTTTATGCACTTTTAACTTCTTATGTCAACCATACGTTGTTATGATTTAGGCCTGGCCGGGGCCTTTAAAGAAAATTAGAGTCCGCTTAGTACCCTTCTGGTGTAATAAACCAGGTGCATGAGTAGGGGTTTTCCAACTAACCAGCTACGATGTTCGGAGTAGTTATCCGGTATAATGACGCACGTTTCTCGCGGTCTTTACCAGGATAAGGGCAAACTGTCACATGCTCAGCCGTGGTTGTATGAACACACATTTAAACATTTTGACCTGATCAGGGTCTGGTATGACTATCCGCCTTCTTATCTGGGTGTCATTTTAGATGCATCAAGACACTTACAAGGTGCTTCTGACAGCGGCCTTGTGTAATTTTTATAGGCAGCCGCGCTTGTGTGGCTGGCGTCGTCCTAACAATTTGCAATCTTTCAAACATTCTTGAACTTGAACTTCGGCTAAGAAGCCGTTTATTGAATTTAAGCAATGGTTTGCTCTAAAGAGCTGACAACTTTGAAAATAAAATGCACACAACTGAAATACGGAAAGAACAAAAAACAGCCTGGAGATAATTCAACAAATAATTCAGACATGATGTGCTCGACGTAGGAGATCCGGGCCGACTTTAACTATAATAAATCTTTAACATGTCGGCGTTCCATGTTCTCTTGATGGGCTTCCTGGCTAAAGTTTCGAGGATATAGGCTCCTTTGTCAAGCTTGTCTCGAACCCGGTACGGGCCATCCCAATTCGCAGCAAGTTTGCCATCCTTGGCGTTTTTATTACCGACGTCGGCCCTCCGAAGGACCAAGTCACCCCGGCCGAACACCCGGGGTCTCACCTTTCGATTGTACTTTGCAGCAATAAGTTGCTTGGCCGCTATGTCCCGGTAATGCGTCGCGGTTCTAACCTCGTCCACCAACTCTAGCTCGGTTGCCAAAGCTCTGGAATTCGACCCCTCTCCCTCCTCAAGGGTTTTGAGTCTTCTCCACGATGGCTGACCTATCTCTACTGGAATCATGGCCTCGCACCCGTAAGTCATGCGGAAAGGAGTTTCTTGAGTGGCGGATTGTGTTGTGGTTCGGCAACCCCATAAAACATTATATAGCTGCTCGACCCAACAGGTGTCAGCATCCTCCATCTTTTTCCTCAAGCCATCCAGGATCACCTTGTTCGCTGCTTCAGCTTGTCCGTTCGATTGGGGATGCTCCACAGAAGCAAAGTGGTGCATGACCCCAAGGTCGACCATCATGTCCTGGAATCTCCTGTCAGTAAACTGGGTGCCGTTGTCAGTGACTATCTCGGCCGGAATCCCAAAACGGGAGAAGATGTTCTGCTGGATAAAACGCCGGACTCTCGCTGACGTAATTGTGGCAAGGGGCTCGGCTTCGATCCATTTGGTGAAATAATCTATTGCCACGACTAACCATCGTAATTGACCGGGGGCTGGTTTGAATGGTCCTAGTAAGTCCATGCCCCATTTGTAGAATGGCCACGGAGCTGAGATATATTCCATTTCAGATGGTGGGGACCAGATGATCTTGGCGTGTTTCTGACAACTGTCACATGTCCGGACGAACTCCTTAGCATCCGCCTCCATAGTAGGCCAATAATATCCGGCGAGGCCTTCCTTGCTAAAGCCCTTGCCCCCATGTGTTGTCCGTTGATGCCACCATGTATCTCGGCAAGAACATATCTACTTTCGTTGATGTCTAAACATCTTAACATAGGGGTATGCAAGCCTTTTCGATACAGCTGATCATCGACCATTGTATAAACAGCGGCCTCGCGAATCAGCTTTCTGGCATTGGTGGTTTCTAATGGGATGATTCCACGTTCGAGGTAATCTTGAATCGGTTTTCTCCAATCTGTGGAGACCGATACAGCCATGACACAGCTGGGTTCTTCCAGCTTTTGTTGTATCACAGTCCCGTGATTCGCCGTTCCTTTAGTCTTTGGCCGGTTTGGAGAGGATATCTGCTCTGACATTTTCTCCTCTTGGGATATGGGTGACAGTCATATGTTCAAACTCGGCTTGAACTTCCTTCACTTTATTCCGGTATTTCGCCATGAGAGGACCCTTGGCTTGGTATGACCCGTCCACCTGGGCAACAACGAGCTGGGAGTCGGTGAAAACCGAAACCCGCTGGGCTCCAAGATCTTTAGCCTCTTTGAGTCCGGCTAGTAGCGCTTCATACTCGGCTTGATTGTTTGATGTCAGGAAATTAAGCTGCAAGGAATGTTCAAGGGCAATTCCCTCTGGATTTTCTATGATTACTCCTACCCCGCTTCCTTTTGAATTTGAAGATCCGTCGACGTATATTTTCCAGAGGTCCAGATTACCGACGTCTTTATTAATCGGTGTCAACTCCATGACAAAATCGGCCAAAGCTTGTGACTTAATCGCGCACCGAGCTTCGTAGGAGATATCAAATTCAGACAATTCTATGGCCCAACTAATCATCCTGCCAGCCAAGTCGGGCTTGTGCAACACTTGCCGAACTGGTTGGCTTGTCCGAACTACGATTCTATGAGCTTGGAAGTAGGGGCGGAGTCTTCGTGCCGTCGTTAGTATGGTGAAAGCCAGCTTTTCCAACTTTTGGTACCTCAGTTCTGAACTCTGTAGAGCCTTACTTACGAAGTATACCGGTTCCTGACCGTTCTCGGTTTCTCGTACCAGATGCGAGCTTCTCGCCTCCTCTCCTACCGACAGATAAAGGAATAACATTTCTCCGGGCCGGGGTTTGGACAGAACCGGCGGAGTTGCCAAGCATCGTTTGATTTTATCAAATGCGGCGTCACACTCCGGGTTCCACTCTCCCGCTGCCTCTTTCTTAAGCAATTTGAAGAAAGGAAGGGCGTTTTCCGCCGACCTAGGTAAAAACCTGGTCAACGCTGCCAGCTTCCCTGTTAACTGTTGCACCTCTTTCTTGTTTCGGGGTGCTTGCATGTCTAACACGGCTTTACATTTGTCAGGATTAGCCTCAATGCCCCGGCTGGTCAACAGGAAACCCAGGAACTTTCCGGCCGGAACGCCAAAAGCACACTTTGCCGGGTTTAACTCGATCCTATATTTTCTCAATTTGCTGAAGGTCTGTTCAAGGTCTCGTAAATGGTTATTCGGGTCATGCGTCTTTACTATCATGTCGTCAATGTAGACCTCGACATTATGACCGATTTGATCCTCGAAAACCTTGTTCATCATCCTCTGATAAGTGGCCCCGGTGTTTTTTAGGCCAAACGGCATAACATTGTAACAGTAGCTTCCTTTTTCTGTGATAAAGGGAGTAGCTTCCTGATCGTCGGGGTGCATGGCAATCTGATTGTATCCTGAATAGGCATCCATGAAAGATAGCAGTTGGAATCCGGATGAACTATCCACCAGTTGATCAATGTTCGGCATGGGGTAGGTGTCTTTTGGGCACGCTTCATTCAAGTTTTTGTTATCTGTACAAACCCTCCATTTTCCGCTTGGTTTCAAAACCACTACCACGTTGGACAACCATGTGGTGTATTGTATCTCCCTAATAAATCCGGCCTCCAATAATTCGTCCACATGTTGATTAAGTGCGACTTGTCTGTTTGGTGCTCTTTTCCTCTTCCTCTGGGCCACTGGGACCGACCCCGCTTGAATGGCCAATCTGTGACAGCAAAACTCAGGATCAATCCCCGGCACCTCAGTCGCGGTCCAAGCAAAAACATCGCGGTTTATTACTAAGAATTCCTCCAGCCTCAGTCTCAAGTTTGGGCTCAACGCCCGCCCTATCTTTGTAATTTGGTCAGGGCATTCCCGATTATGAGGTCCTCCAATTCACCTTCTGGCTCTGGCTGGTAGACCTCGGATTCCTCACGCAGGTCCAATTCTACCATATTAACTGGGTAACAACTCTTTCCGCCTACTGGGTTCGATGGGTCTGATTTGTAACTTCGTGGCCGAGCTAGAGGCGTTAGTGCCTTTCCGCCAACATTGATCGTTTCGACATAACATTGTCGGGACTCCTTCTGGTCACCCTTTATGGTGACAACTCGGTTGGCATTGCTCACCATATTTATCTTCTGATGCTTAGTAGACACCAGCATGTCCCATTTGTGAATGATCGGTCTTCCCAAAATGACATTGTAGGGGGACGGAAAGTCCGCCACAATGAACCGTACACGCTCCGTTTTAAAGCCTTCCTTCGTTCCAAGACTGAGCCGGAGGTCGATGTATCCCTTTGGGGGGGACAACTCTCCATTAAAACCAACAAGGGTGGTTTTACACGGCTTTAAATCTTCTTGGTCGAGGTTCATTCTTTTGAAGGCATCCCATAAGATGATATCTGCCGAGCTTCCTGTGTCTATAAACATTCTCTTGACCCGACAATTAACCAGAGTTCCCGTGATTACCAATCCATCTTGGTGACCGGGTATTACGTCGGTCATATCTTCCTTGGTGAACATGAGCTGAGGTCCTTCCGCTTTCTTCCTCGCCTCTGAATCTTCCTTAAACTTAGGTCGGTCCCTTACAGAAAGAACCTCCTTTAGGTATTTTTTGCGCTGACTGGCCGTGTCGTCACCCCCGCCAAAGGCTCCACTGATTACGTTACACTCAAACTCAGCCTCGAGAAAATCATTGTCCTCGGACCTCGGTTTCGAACTTTTTTCATCCCTTTTTCTCTGTCGTGCCGGTCGTCTTGCCTTCGCTTCTCACCCTTTCGCCCTTGAGTTTGAATCACGTATTGGCGCAGCTTCCCTTCTCTGATGAACTTTTCAATGGCATCTCGGAGTTCAAAGCACTGATCCGTCGTGTGCCCCTGACTATCATGGAAAGAACAAAAATGGGTCTGATCAGTGTTGGCTCGTCTTCTGACTGGCCGAGGCCTATCGATCTTCTTCATTTCGGTCGATGTCACCTCCCTCCATACCTGCGAGCGGGAAACGTTTAAAGGTGTGTATCTGTCATACTTGCTCTTAAACTCCGGTTTCATACTAGGGGGCTTATTATCTCGGCCCCTTCCTCGACGATCTCGCCTACGATCTTCGGATCTGGTCCTATCCCTTGGCGGGGTATTTCTATCAGGGTCCCTTCGAGGAGCATTTGCCTGCCGCATTTGTTCTACCTCCAAATATTTTTTGGACCGGGTGATGAAGTCATTCAGGTTCTTAGCCTCTGGTGGCGAAGTGCAACTCGAAGACCTCGGCTAAATCAACGAATTTGTGAACCGACTTCTCAGGTAATGTGTGGAGCCATTTTAACGCTGGTCCCTTAAGGGTCGCGGCGAAGATCCGAGAGATGATAGGTTCCCCTATGCCTCTTATGACCATGAGCATCTCGAAGTCTTCAACATGCGTTGTTGGATCCTGAGAACCATCATACTTTACGAACTCTGTGAGATTCAGCTTCTCCGGGAAACGGGCACTACGGATTAGGTCGGAGAAAGGATTATTGTTAATCTGTCCGACATATCTCCTTCGCTGATACTCGGTAGTATGACGCCGAGGTGATTTGCTGACACGGGTCTGCCTCTCATTCCCCTTTTCAGAGTGTGAAGCCGTACTCCTCTGTCGGTCATTTTTTGTCTCCTGCTGGCTCTTGTGATAACTCGAACCGTCGGTTTCCTGACCCTCATCCCAGGTCTTATCCTCCCAGTCTTTGCTCGAGTGAGCCGAGTCCCCTTTCTTTTGTTGTTTCTCAAATTGCTGATAGTGGAGTTCCTGGCGCTTATCAATGCCGTCGACTCACCTCATTACTGCGAGGATCGCGTTTTGGAGACAGCGGAAGTCCGGGTTAGCGGCCAAGGCCAGTTGGTCGTTGACTGGGATGGAGTTCTGACGCTCGTGGCGAGGGTTTTGCGGAGCCGAGGACCCAGTATCAGATGGGTTGTCATTCAAAGGTTGATCATTGTTGGGAACGAGAGGTTCCTCGGGTTGTGTTATTCGGTCTCCTTCCACCTGTTCATTATCCCCTACAGGATTAATCGACTGTTCAACGAGAGGTGGTTGCCTAGGTAGTTGACGGTGGTCTGCTGCCCAATCCGCCTCTTCCTGCTTATGGTTTGTTGCACGAGTGTTGATCTTCATGGTCACGGGAATCGAAATTTATAGATCCCCACGGACGGCGCCACTGTTCTGGTGTAGAACACAGATGTCCAGCCGTAAGTGTGGGCTGGAGAATTGATGTTGGATTAAGGGGCTCTGCACAGTATCTATGAGGGAGATATTCAAGAGAGCTCCGGGTCGCAGTGCACTTTAGCAGACTTATCACCTCAAAAGGGGGGATGGGGGGATACGTCTAAAGGGGATGTGCATGCGATACAGTATATGAGTAATGAGTTAGAATGTGTGTACCTTTAGGGTTTAATCCCTTGTATTTATAGGCATACCTGAGACGAAATCGTATCGACCTTATTAATATGATTGATCCGAGATCAGATCATATCGGTCCCATTAATCAATCATATCGGCCTCTTTACCATGATGGATATGATTGGATACTCCTTCATGACATGCAGATCCTGATATGCACCATGCTCATTGTTGGGCCATACATGGCATATGGGCCCAAATATATATCCGTAACAGGAATATATTAGTTTTTTATTTTTTATTTTTGTCTATGATTTTTAATAATAAAAATCATGTTTGAAGTACTTGGCTATATGCCCCACACATCACCGGATATGGGAATCCTTGATGAAAAGTAATTTTCCATGATATTCCCTCCGGTCTTAATTATAGGAGCAAATTTTAGAATTGGTTTTGGTCCTAATTATAAGAGCAAGTTTTAACATTTGTTAATTTTTTTCCAATAATACCCCTATTTATACTTTTTCAATAATAATTAAAGACAATAATAATTTAATTATTGCGTCTGCTAAGAGAAAATTCTTTAATTGGATTTTATTATATGTGAATGCAGAGGCGGATTGAAAATTGCGTTGGGTTTGATAGCGTGACCACAAAAGGATAAGAAAGACGATGTCGGGTGTGTTTAAATTAGCACTAGGGTATTTTAAATTTTGGGTAAGGGTATTTTAGGAAAATACACATAATTAACTAATTTAACTTCCTTCCTTAATCCCTCCAAATTCTGATAATTTGCTCCTATAATTAGGACCGGAGGGAGTATATCATAAATATAGAGGGTATATATTTTGTGTGTTTCTTTGTTTTTTGGGCCGAAATGGAGATAGTAATTAAGTTGAATCAGAGTCCACATTAGGTGCTCATGGAATCAATTAGCACCTAATGCTCAGCCTAAAAACAAGGTTGTTTAGGGTGTGCATGTAACGCTCCCAGAACAAATGAGTTTTTTCTTAATTTATATTCCCAAGAACAAAATTGGATAAGAATTGTGTTTGGTAAATCCGTTTTTTTTTTCTTGTTCCCGGGATGAACCGGTTTCTTTTTTGTGCTGGGGAATAAAAAAAAAGAAGCATAAAATTTTTGTTTTTCTATTCCAGGACACAAAGTCAGAATCTATTTTTCCCCTTCTCTCTTCCCCGCCACCATCGCCGCCGCCGCCACCACTGCCGCAGCCGCTATCACCATCGCGGCCATCGTCGCCACTGCACCACCGCCACCGCCACTGCCATCACCACCGCGGCATCGCCGCCGCCGCCACCACCACCACCACCCCCACCACCGCCGCCGCCGCCGCCCCACCACCACCACCACCACCACCACCACCGCCACCCCCATCGCCACCGCCACCACCACATAAATAATTTTTTGAATATAAAAATTACATAAATAAAAATAAAATGTGTTAACAAACGTAATTCTAATTCTCTGAGTAAAAATCAAATGAGTTAACAAACGTAATTCTGATTCTCAGAACTTTTCCCAGTCACAGAATCAGAAAAAACTATTTCATTTCAGAATCAGTGCTGGGGAACAGAATGGTTCTCATAAGGTTTCAGGGCTCAGCATTTCCTCTCCCCACGTGGGCCCCATCTTCTCATCTTTCTTATTCTCTTTTTCAAATTTTTTTTATTTTAAGCATCTTTATAAGAAAGAAATTAAACATGGCTGGTTTTTAAATTATCATCTACTCTTTGTAGTTCTATTTATAAAGCATAGATCAGGTAAAAAAAATTATGAAGCATAGAGAAGGTTTTTTTATTCATAAGTCACAACATTACTTTTCACATAATTTTTGTAGTGATTAGGGGTAAGTATATGCTGAACTAATTAAAAATTATTATATACTAATCTAATTCTATTTTTAAGTCACTTTCAATATGTTTCACTAGAATGAAAAAAAACACCTTAAATATTATTAAATATATCTTAAATTTAATAACTTTCAACTTTACTCTTATTTAATATAAATTTTACTCTAAAATTACAAATTTTGTATAATAATAAATAAAGAGTAAAATTTACTTATGGGAAAAGTATAATGGTGTGACTCATAAATATATATATATATATATAAAAAAAACTTCTCTGTCTATGCTTGTTAAATAGAACAACAAAAGTGTATGATAATTAAAAAAATCTGCCATGTTTAACATTTTTATTGTGAAGATCCTTAAAATAAAAACAATTGAATAAGAGAACAAGAAAGATGGGAGATGGGCCCACGTGGGGAGGGGAAATGCTTAACGGTGAAAAGTGAAACCTTGGAACGAGGCAAAACGACATCGTTTTTAGGCTGACCGTTAGGGGCTCCTTGATTCCATAAGCACCGAATGTGGACTCGTTTGAATCATATATCACTTTAATTTTACTTATAAGTTCTTTTTGACAAAAACATTGATCCTATTTATAAGTCTATTTTTAGGGTAATAAATGAGATTGTAACAATTTTGATTATATTAATTATACCAATAAAAATAGAGTGAGAAGATAGAGTTGAAAGATATCAATTCATAAATAATGAGGGCAAAGAAAATTTACCCCATAATCTTGAGCTAACTACATTTTTTTGTTATGTGCGATTTAGTTAAAAATGACTTATAAATAAGACCAAAATGAGAATCATTGTTGGTCCAAACAAAATCTTACATATATTTGGGTTCTAGGGACTTGGATCTTAGCAAAGTGGACCGAAATGCCTTGGATCTATAAAAGATTCTTGGGCTAATACTAAGGCTGTTTCAAGATATGCTCGAAACATATTATAATGGTCAACCAATATTTATTTGGAGTAAATGGTAATTAACATGCTCTTCCTTAACCACATTCTCAGTTTAAGAGATGAAAATAGAGAAAATGATATTGAGAGTTCTTTTCCCACAACCCACCGCGAGTCTGACTCTGAACGAATACAAATTAGCCAGAATCGAAGGAGGTTCGGATGAAGCAACCAAAAAAAGTTATAATGGTCAATGACGGCGACAGCTTTATATATGTTTTTATTTTCCCTCCAATGTTACTCTGTCACTTTTCTCTCATCTTCCCACAAATATCTACTTTCACCATCTCTCTCTCTCTCTTTTTGCCATCTCTCTCTCACACACACACACTAGATCTCTTGTTTTCTTCTTCCTTCATCACCATCTTCACCTGCACAAACCACTCCTCTTGGGACTTGACGCCACAAATGGGTTCGAGGTCAGCGCGGTGGCGCCAGAGTTGGGCTCCAAAGCCATTGACGCCGTTAATGGAAGGTCCCGACCCTGAGATGAAAGAAGAAGGTCCCAAAAAGGAAAGCTCATGGGAAGCCATTAGAGAATGGTTCAGAGCTCAGAAAGTTTCTCCCACAGCACCCACTTTCTCTTCCTCCTCAAACGCATTCTATGCAACCATTCAAGCCAAAACTCAAGACTTGAGGCTCCTCCTCGGTGTCCTAGCTTGCCCTTTAGCTCCAATCCCTTTAACCCACGATCCTGCCCACACCTTTCCCATCAGAGATATCCCATTCGTAAGATCTTTCTTCATATCGATCACATTTTCATCTTTCTTTCTCTTTTACTTAGTTCTAAGATGATGTAATTTTCTCAAACAGGAGAACTCAACGGCTAATTACATTATACAACAGTATTTGGCGGCGACTGGGTGTTTGAAACAGCAGAAGAAGGAGACGAAGAATATGTATGCCACCGGAACAGTGAGGATGGTGTGTTGTGAAACGGAGATCTCGACGGGAAAGAATGTTAAGTGTTTGGGGACAAGAAGCAGCGACAATGGCCGATTTGTTCTGTGGCAGATGCTTCCCGGAATGTGGTCGCTTGAATTGGTCGTCGGCGGCCACAAGGTGGTCGCCGGCAGCAACGGCAAGGCCGTGTGGCGCCACACTCCCTGGCTCGGCACCAATGCTGCTAGAGGCCCTCAACGGCCACTCCGTCGCATTATTCAGGTAAATGAAACTTCTAGTGCAACTTCAACAATCAAGTGTTGATAATTTTTTTTAAATATATTATCATTTAGTGGTTCAGGTCTGTGGCAGCATCTCCGACCACATGTTTCTTTTTGAGACTCAAACTTAAGATCCAAAGAAATTTAGTGGAGCCTTGCACGACTTGACCAACTCTAATATAATTGTTGATAAAAGTTTTTATTACATAAGATAAACTACGTTTCTGTGGGACATAACTATATAATGAAACGTACTACTTTGGCATTCCATTATGATGTTTTTCAACGACAATAATTATGCTTTTTGGAGGATTATTCCATAATGATGTATGTCAGACAGAAAAATTAAGAGCATTATAGTTTTAGGTTTTCTTTGGAGCCAAACAGAGTTTGAACACAATATAATGTTTACTTTTGTTTCTTTCTTTGTGTATCTTTCGATAAGTGGGGCGGGCTGTATTTGTCAGAATTTGAGGCTTGTGGGGGACAAAGCCAATAGTTTGAAAGCACTTTTTAGGTTTTATAAAACAAAAGATAAAGATTGATGAGAGGACGAACAAAATGAAACCTCAATCAAATGATGAAGGGGTATGTATATTTCCTGACAAAGGTGACCATTATGGAGAAACTGTCGCATGCTTTGCTCAACACAGTGACTGTTTTATACTCATACTAATGCTTAAAGCTTTCAATAATGGCCATGTGACTGTCTACCTGACATCATCTTAGATTGTTTGTTTATACATAATGATCTTGGGATTGCCACCTTAACACAGGTACCTATATATATATAGGTACTCTCCATTATGGTCCTTGTCCTTTTGCTTTAACTTTTCACCCTTTTCTCTTTAACGAATATTACTCCTTCATCTATTATATATTTCTGCATTATTGCCCCTCCTTTCTTGACCAGTTTTCCTCTTTTTGTTTCTGCTTTATTTTCCTACTTGCACTTGAAAAATCTCCCAGAGCAGATTCCTTCCCACAATACTGATTTTTTTAAAAGAAAGATACCAGTGTGATATAGAACATATATAGATTCATCCATGCGGTCTGATTAGGTCCTATCTAGCTAGTTCTTCGATCTCTCTCCCAGTGAATCTCCTTCTCTCTACAAAAGGATCCAAGTTGGGAAAAAATTAAATGTTATTTTGTTCATTAATACACTACTAGCTAGTTCTACATTTTTTGCTTGTAATTTGACTTGATTTTGAACGGTAAGAGAGCAACTATATATATTAGTTGTATTGATTAACATTGTCGTCCAAATAATTAGATATTGTATAGACAGAACATAGAATTTTGACTCTTAAAATGCAATAAATCAAATCTCAAAATTAAACAATTTTTCTAAATAATCATGGGGTTGACGTCAGAAAATTGTATGCCAGGGATTGGACCCAAGGAGCACGGCAAGCTTATTCACGAATGCACAATGCTTAGGGGAGAGCAAAATTGGGGACGTAGGATGCTTTGTATTAAAGGCATGGGCAGATCGTGCGGCTGTGACAGAAAGGAGCGAGGGGCACGCGGAGGTAATAAGGCACATATTGTATGGGTATTTTAGTCAAAAGAGTGGTCTCCTCATATACCTAGAGGACTCTCATCTTACAAGGGTTCAAATGGATGAAACCCTAGACAGTGATCCTGTGTACTGGGAGACCACCATTGGCAGCAGCATCGGCGACTACAGAGATGTCGACGGTGTGATGATCGCCCATCAAGGGCGGTCCATTGCGACGGTTTTCCGGTTCGAGGAAATGTCGATGCAACATAGTAGAACCAGAATGGAAGAACATTGGACCATTGATGATATTATGTTCAATGTCCCTGGCCTCTCAATGGATCATTTCATTCCCCCTGCTGATGTATTTCCCAATTCAAACTCTCCATAACATGAATAAAGTATCTCCCAAATTTTTGATGTTTACTAAGTAAATACACGATATGTATCTCCACACTTATTTTCTCCCCCCTCTCTCTGAAATATTCTACGAACGTCTAATTCTAAGGAATATATGGATTCTAAGGAGTGAGTGCAAAAAAAAGAGCATCTTACCCACTAGGATTCCTTTATATTCTTTTATTTGTTATCTTTATGTAGACAGTGTATAGTAGGAGAGATGGAAGGTAGGTTTTTCTTGCCCTGATTCTATTTTGACAGTGAATCATATTGCTGACTTCGTCTTAAAAAGATAATAAGTTGTAAATTTATTATCTTCATCAATCATTTTTACATATGACCCACCTGGTTATGCAAATTGCCATTTTTATTACACCATTTCTGTCATTTTATCGTTTATTCGTTTGTAATTGCAAGGATAGCTAGGTACTTGCTGGTGATCTTTCTTTCCTTGTTTACAACATTTTGCATATAATTAAATAAAAGATCTGAAAAAAAAGAAAAGAGAGAATAAAAATGCTAAACAAGTTGGATGTGACTCTTAAAATAAATGATTTTGTACTTTATGAGACAAATGACCCAAAATCACTTAAAACAAGTTTATCCAAACATTTTTCTAAACGTTGGATCTCAAGTGAAGAAGTTTTTACCCAATTGTAAGATTCAATTGCTATTAAGCTGGTTGTATGTTTCATGTATCCAATGTTAATAAGTAGATTGTACCACATCCCAAAGAAGTCCAGCTCAAATGATAAATTTAAAAGGAGAGACGTTATTATACAGTTTTGTAACGTAACACAAATTCCTCGCTGAGAGTGGGATAATAACTTGATGTATTTATTTATGTGTGCTTTGAGAAAGTATAATACTATCATATGATGAATAATGCATGGAGTTCTACTATATATATATATATATATATATATATATATATATTACGAGGGACTTTATTTTAACCACAATTAAGTTGGATGAATCTTTAAAGCGATGAAACAAAGAAGGTTGTTGGAATGAGGGAAAGTGAAATCTCAGAACTTGGAATGTAGACCAAGATAAGTTAAAGTGTTTGACCAAAAGCTACTTGGAATACTGAAATCTTTGGTATTAAAAAAAAGGAATAATGGCATCTTACCCAAAAACATGGAAAACATACTCCAAGGTTATGGCAACATTTTTTTATGCATGATGTATAAGGAGTAAATTTTATCAACTGGCGTTGATTTAGTGGAAGAGAATTTGGCTCTAATGAAAGGGACTTTGGCTACTTAAACTCACAAAAGTCTCGGATTTAAATACTTATAAATGACTTTAAGAGAGCTATATATCCCTGATTGAACTCCACAATACTCAAATTCGATCGACCAGCAGCCAGATAACCATATCTTACCTGGCCTTATAACCTTTAAAAAAAAAAGGAGTAAACTTTGCCAGCAGCCAGACTAATTAATTTCTTTTGGGACATTGGAAATTATAGGTAAGCTCCTCTCAATTAGATTGCAATAATAATTTTAGATTAATCTCTTTCAGTGAGTTATCAGTGATTTTCATCAATTTAATTTTTAAATCAATCAATTCAAATGTATATATGCATGGCAAGCCATTTAATCCAAAAGCGTTAAACACCATAACATTTTTCAGACTCTATAATACATCCAGTAGGCTCAGTTAATATAATTATGAGAAAATATAGTATAATTTTTGGTGCCTGATGATAGGAAAAAAAATTATAGAGCCTAAGACTGGGCAAGTGTATGAGTCATGTTAAGTAATAAAGAGTGAATAAGATATGGTTCTTATGAAGACTTGGTGCAAACAATGCATTTGAGCAATAATTTTATACTTTTGCTTTGCTTAAGTTGCGTCAACACATACAATTTGGATAAAAGTTAACTGAAATCAAATCTAACTAAGGCTAAGGATATGAGTGATTCTAAATCTTCAGGGGTGAATTGAATTGTTATAGCTCTGGCTATTTCTTAGTGTCTAATTTCTTCATTTAATTGTATTTAAAGTTATATTTTCTAGTCTAGGACTCTTATTTACCTAAGAGTGTCTTCCGATTCATTAAAAAAAATCAATTATGTTAATCGTTAATGTTTCAGGCTATTAGTACTTAATTGAATTAATTTAAGTGTCTAATGAGACTATGCAGGGCCAGTAGGTGTGTGTGTGTATCCTACAATTAAATTAAGTTAGAATTTTAATCCTACACGATTTAATTGAATGTTTAGTTTAAATTCATCCTAGGAGATAATTAAATAAGTATACAATATTAATAAATTCATCAAATATATCTCAGAATCTACACTTATTTAATTATAAAATATATACTTATCACCTGAATATTTTTCTTAATTATTAATTTAGTTTTGGTTAAAGTATACTTTTGGTTTTTTATATTTGCATGAGGCTTTATTTAATCCTTTAAGTTTATAGAGTATAGTTTTTGAGTCTTTAAAATTTAACCTCATTAATGTTACTAAAGGAAAATGCTTACGAAACATAGTTAAGTGGTGACCATGGGATGCTTACGAAGCAAGCCTAATTTTTTAAATGGAAAATACTTTCGAACCAATAAAAACATATCACCTACTTTAATTTTAATTTTAATCAGAAAAATTAAAGGGGGGGAAGAAAAGGAAAAAAAAAAAAAACCTCCTCAACCTGCCGTCAACGCTACCCATCAGCCCCCTCCTTCCTCCTCCGGTGGCCCCTCCATTCCATTCATACTTTATCTTTGGTAAACAAAGAATTTTATGTTCCTTAAAGAACCAGACCTCATGCTGCTCCAAGGAAACTAGCGACACCATTAGCACGATTTGCCCTTCTATGGTTCGAAGCCTTCTCAAGCTTAAGTCTATCACCTTCAATCTGATCAAGGAATCAAGCCAATGCCTCGACCACACTGGACCTGGATTGTGCGTTTCCTCTTCTGCCCTCAATGTTTAGGGTTCGTACCTTAATTGACGTTGAAGCCGTATAGGGCATATGAGGGCACGCTTGATCTCGATCTTGGAGCCAAAATGGGTGGTCTTAATTAAGTGCAATTTTTCAGTGGTGTTGGTGAAGGAAGATGGCATGAGGAGCTTATAATATGTAGATTTGCAAAATGAATAATGGTTTCGTTGACCGTGGATGGGTTCTGGGAGGTTTTTTCTTTCTCTCTCTCTCTTTTCCAACAATAATTTAGGTTGATTAAAATTAAACCAGGTGTTATTTTTTATTTTGGTCCGAATATTTTCCATTTAAAAAATTTAAGTTTGCTTTGTTAGCACTGCTCGGTCACCACCTAACTATGTTTTGTCAGCATTTTCCATTAATAATATTTAACGGTGTTAAATTTTAAAGACTAAAAGTATACTTTATAAATTTAAGAGACTAATATGAAAACTTATACAAATATAAAGGACTAAAAATATACTTTATCATTTAGTGTTTGAGCTTTAACTTTAAACAAACTCTATCCATGTAGTTTCTTGATTCAGAACTACTTAGCCCTAATAGTTTCTTCACTACAAAAAAATTGACATTTTGTAGCGGTTAAAATAACATATTTGTAGCAGTTTTAACCGCTACAAATGACATTAGTAGCGGTTTAAAGAACCGCTACAAAATACACCGTTGCAAGATGTTTTGTAGCGGTTTTTTAAAACCGCTACTCATGTAATAAAACCACTACTGTATTAGTAGCGGTTTTGAGTTACTGCTACAAGATGCCCTCAAGATGACGAATTTTAAAAAAAATTGGCGCCCAAATTTTGTAGCGGTTGTAAAACCGCTACAAATATTTAATCCGAATTTAAATTAAAATTTGTAGCGGTTTTACAACCGCTACAAAATATTGCAAAATTGAAAAAAATCATAATTTGTGTCCATTGTTACAATATTATGTTGAATATTTTTATTATTTAAGTGACAAATTAAATGATAATAGTTAATATTTAAAAAATTGATTAACGTAACTTAAGTTAGATAAGTATAAATATTATGTAGGTATAATATTGAGAATGTGTAGATAATAAGGATTTATTGTGTTGTCCACCTCTGAGCAAAAAAATTATGTTGTACATTAGATAATATTTGATTATGTAAAGAATGTTGATGATGATAGAAGGCATATTGAGGAAATATACTTAAAGTTCTGGATAAGGAAAAAAAATAGTATCAATATTATAAGAAGGAAAAAATAAAACATTGAAATCAAAGATTTTGTAAGGGGTGGGAAGAAATGAATAAGTATGTGTGAAATGAGGTGTGGTGGGGATATTTATAGGGATATACGTAACATTTGTAGCGGTTGATGTGACGGATTTTGTAGCGGTTTAATGTTTTGTAGCGGTACAAAACCGCTACAAAAATTCATTAGTATTTTAAAATAAATACTTATGGGTTAAGGTGCAATTTTACACATGAAGTTTACCCCCGAGAGCGCCCAGCACCACGAAGTTTTTTCAGGAGCAAAAGTACACACGACGTTACGTTTTGAGAGCAAAAATACCACAGGCCGTTAGTTGACCTTTAGTTGACTGTTAGTTTTTTAACGGCCCGTAGTATTTTTACTCCCAAAACGTAACGTCGTGTGTACTTTTGCTCCTGAAAAAAATTCGTGGTGCTGGGCGCGTCCGGGGATAAACTTCATATGTAAAATTGCACCTTAACCCAAATAAATAAATAATTTTCAAATTTTGTAGCAGTTACACTAAAACTGCTACAAATTAATGAACGTTGACGGGATTCAAAATATTCAAATTTTAATATTACACACTTTGTAGCGGTTTATGTGACAGTTTTTGTAGCGGTTTCCGTTTGTAGCAGTTTATGTGACAGTTTTTGTAGCAGTTTTTTTTTCCCGTTTTGTAGCGGTTACAAAACCGTTACAAAAATTCATTGTTATTTTTTTAAAAAATAAATAAATTTCAAAATAACACATTTTGTAGCGGTTATACTATCAACCGCTACAAATATGAACATATTTTTTTTTTAAAAAAATAAACTTAGCGGGATTCGAAATATTCAAATTTCAATATTACACACTTTGTAGCGGTTCACATTTGTAGCGGTTTTTTTTTTTTTTGCGTTTTGTAGCGGTTACAAAACCTCTACAAAAATTCATTGGTATTTAAAAAAAAAATCAAAATATCACATTTTGTAGCGGTTATACTAAAAACCGCTACAAATATGAACGTATTTTTTTTTTAAAAATTAATATCTTTTTTTGTATAACTTCTATTTTGTGACGTGTTTAAGGACTTCACATCTGTAGCGGTTTAACTAAAAACCCCGCTACAAACTGTTTACCGCTACCACAACCGATACAAATGAAGCAACTCTATCTTGTGCGTTGTGAAAATTTGGAGCAGTTTTCTATAACCGCTACAAAAGTTCAGATTATTGGCATTCTGCCGCAGGTTTTTGATATAAACCGCTACAGATAAACCGTCACTGATGGTGCGCCATAAGGCGCCAATTTATCGCCATATTTGTGACGGTTTGTATAAATAAACTGCTACAAAATAACCGTTACAAATTTTGCGCCAACTTAATTAGCGCCATATTTTGTAGCGGTTAGTTTATGATAACCGCTATAAATGTCGTTCACGAACCAGCGCGCCACTTAGCACAAGTCATACTGCTACAAATTTGTAGCGATTTCGATATAAACCGCTACAAATTCGCATATTTGTAACGGTTTATTTTGACCGTTACAAATTAATCACCACAAAGTGGCATTTTTTTTTGTAATGCTTAACCTTGAACAATTCAATTCCTGTAACTTACTAACTCAGAAAACTGCAAGGAATGAGTTGTTATAAATTAAATTTAAAGACTAAATCGATAACTGATCTTGACCCCCCAAAAAAAAAAAATTGATAACTGGTTGAGAGTTCAAGGTCTAAAAGTTACATTTTTCTTGATAATTACAGACCAACATATTCGGGAAAAATATTGAATTCCTTTATGGCGAAGGCTGAACCAAGACCAGTTGCCCAAGAGATATATTGGATTAATTGATAATTAACTCATTGATATTAATATTCGTAAAAAATCTGAATCTACGACTAGAAGGGATCTGATATAAAGAAAAATTATTGACAATTTTTTTTTTTTTGATATAAAAAAAGTTTTGGAGGGGTTCGGCATCAGTCCCCCACCAAGGCCAGGGCACGGCCCCGGGCTCTATGAGCACTTACTGGGGACTTACGAGATCGCCTACCAAAGGAGTCCCAGCGACGGTAGAGGGGATCGAACCCACGACCCAAGGATCGAACCCACGACCCAATGGCCTAATCCTGGATCCCTTACCATCTAAGCCAACTCACATTGGTAAAATTATTGACAATTCTTTGTTTGTGACAGAGAATAAGAGATGACAATATGGCCCATGGGTTTGGTTAAGGGCCCGCAAGCATGTTGGGCCAAGGGGAAACAAAGGATTCGCCCCAGGAGCATCTTTGCTTTCAGCCTTTGTGGGGATAATTCACTTATTCACATCGAAGGGTTAGATTTAGTGGAATGAGTTAGTTTCTCATAATGTGACAAATCAATATTCAAATATCCCTTGAGATATAAGGATACCTATGATTAAACCATATTTTTAATAGATTTTTTCATGATTAATTTGAGATTTTTAATACATTTTTTAGGACATTATTGCACAATTAAAAACTAATTTAAGTTAGAGACATTTGTATTGAATTAAGTCTAATTAGGGATAAATCGATCATAACTTGTTAATTATTCATACAAATAATTTCTTGGACTTTTGATACTACTTTGTGTTTAATCTTGTATTATAGGTGTCTAAGAAAAACATTTGAGATTTTTGGAAAATGACAATAGGATCCAAATTAATATTTTTTGTGGACTGGATAAAATTACAGAAAAGGGCACTATAATTTCTGAAAATTTCATGTTGGTCCCTAGTCAAAACTTGTGTTTTGACCAGAGACCAATTAGGTCATTTAGCAGGCTCGATGTTCTGCTTCTTCTGGAGAGAAGGAGAGGAGTGTGGCCGTTATGAAACTAGCTAAACCCCTATCAGGTGGCCTACGGCTTAGTCTGCTTAGGATTTGGTCTGGCCTAGCCAGTTTATTAAAAAGATCAAATCAAAGCCTATTTAAAGACTTAAATATGTAAATAGACTAGACATTTTTTGTTAAAGCTTGAACTGTAAGCCTTCAGGTCTGGCCTACTTATACCAAAAAAAAAAAAATATTTATATCAAATATGTATATACACAAAATATTTAATTTATATGTTTTCATTCTTATTTTTTATTTTTATTTTTCAACCATTATTATATTGTAATTTTTAATTTAAATTTATAATAGGTAATTAATGTATTACCTAGTAATTGATTTGATTGTTTTCTATTCAACTTAATTTTTCTACTCAAAGACTCAGACAATTCCTCTCGCTCATTCATGGTCACTATTCCTCTCGCTCATTCTGTCACAACCACAACCCAAATCATCTCGCTCTCCTCCGTGCAACATGTACAAACTAATCAGCAAAGCCTCAGGTATCTCGCTATATGTATTTCTTTCCCACTCAAATACCTCTAGCTACTTCAACCATTATGCTAGTTGTTTAACACTGTTTAGTTGTAATTTTTCGAAACTGATGACCACTCTGTGCATATTTTATTAATAAAATTCATTTTCAACTCATATTAAAGCATAAAAATGTCAAAAGTGGTCCCCTTGGTAGATATATGGGTATCGCGTCTACATCACATCACATTCACTGCATATGATCTTTTTTTTTCATTTTGGTTTATTTTATTTGGATGAAGGCAAATGCATCAGGGATTTAGTAGTTATCTTTTCAAGTTCTATTATAATGGTATATGGTCTTTCCTTCTTCTTTTTTTGGTTCATTTTATTTGATTTTTTTTGTTTCGATGATTTTATTTAAATGAAGACAAACCCATTGGGACACTTTTTTTCCCCTTATATTATCGTTCGTTTGCTTTTATTTATTTTACTAGCTAAAGGGAAGTTGTGACCCTGTTGAATTAGTTCACAGATTTTAAAGAATGATTTGAAGTTTGGGAAAATATTCAAAAGCATAGTTTAAAAAATATTTCTTTCTTTTCCATTCAAAAAATATATATTTCTTTCATTACAGTTAAGCATACGAGTTTCTGCCCAATAGTCTATCACTATTAATCATGAGATAGGCGTACAGTCATGTAAATAAAAATGACTCTTACTTTATATATTCTATAATTATTTCAATTTGTTATTTTATTTATTTTTATATAGAACAAGTCCTTGTAATGGATAGTTGCAACAACAACACAAGTGAATATGCTCCTCCTCAACCTCAAGGACCTAAAATTGAACAACAAATTAGTGGGCATGTGGTAACTGCTTCAAATGATTGATGCAATGAACATTAGCAATAATGCCTCTCAACTAGTAGTAATTGGGGGTGAAAAAGATTCTATTATCACAAAAAACGGTGAAAAACTTCAGTGGTATGGAAAGATTTTGAAGAAGTTCAACTTGTTGATGACTTGATGGTGTCAAGAAAGCAATGTTTTTGTACTATAAAGAAAAGCTAGCTATTGGTGGAAGGGGAGCTAGCACTAGCCATTTTAAGAGGCATTTGGTGGGTTGCTTTAAACGTAGGTTATTTGTCTCTCGACAAAATAAGCAAATCACCATACAATTTTAACCAAGTGAATCAGGAATTAATCATTTTATTGTTCCTAGCACCAAGTACTATCATGAAAAGATGAGAGAAATCTTAGCTACTGCTATTATGGTACATGAGCGTCCTTTTAGCATGGTGGAAGATGATGTTTTGATGTGGGCCTTTGAATATGCAAATCCAGATTTTAGAAAAGTCACTCATAAGACTATTATAAGTGATTGCCTCAAATTGTATGACGATGAAAATAATACCTTAAATTGAAAAAAAGTGAGCAAGGTAAGCATTACAACAGACATGTGAAAGTCAAGTCATCAAATAGCTTATATGGTTGTTACTAGCCATTTTGTTGATGATATGTGGAATTTTCATAAGAGAGTTTTGAGTTTTGTTAAGGTGCCTGCTCTAAGACGAGGAGTAGATATAGCAAATGCAATTTTCAAGTGTTTGAGATCATGGGGTATAAAGAACAAAATATTCTCGGTTTCTATTGATAATGTTAGCTACAATGACACTTGCTTAAGAATCTTGAAAGAGAATTTGTCATTGAACAATAAGTTGGTACTTAGCGGGCAACTATTTCATGTTAGATGCTGCGCACATATCCTAAAGTTGTTGGAGCAAGATGGCCTTAGCGCCATTAAAGATGTCATTCACAAAATTCGTGAAAGTGTCAAGTTTATAAATGCCTCATGCAAGGCTAAAATATTTTTGTGAAGTCGTGGAGTTAAAGGGTTTGAAATAAATTAAGCTTATTCTTGATTGTCATACAAGATGGAATTCTACATTCTTGATGTTGGCGACTGCAATAAAATTCAAGCATGCATTTTATGGTTATAATGAAAAAGAGCCCCACTATACTTGTGCCCCAATCCTGAGCACTTGGAAAAGATTGAGAAAATTTGTCATCTCTTATAAGTTTTTAATGATGCCACTTATGTCATCTTGGGTAGTGAATACCCTACTTCTAATTTATATCTTGCTAAAGTTCATTGGGTAAAACAAGTGATTGATGATGCAATGGAATCTCTTGACTTGTTCATGTATGAGATAGCAAAACCTATGAAAGAAAAATTTGATAAATATTGGGGGAATGCAACTTGTTGATGGCTATTGCAAGTGTTTTGGATGCAAGGATCAAATTATTGGCTATTGAGATAAACTTCCCTTTAATATACAAAAAAGAAAGTGAGGCTATACGAAATGTGGAAAAGGTGAAAAATGCATTGGAGGAATTATATCTTGAGTATGTGGAGTTGCATTCCTCATCTTCTACATCTAATGAAGTCAATATTGATAGTGTTGCCTTAGCAGATATTAGTGCACAACAAAAAGATAAAGGAATACAACGAATGTTGAACATGATTCGTCAAAGGCATTCGATTCCTCATACAAAATCAGAGTTGGAAACTTATCTTGCTTATGATCCTTCATCATTGCCGGCTCCCCCATCATCATCTTTAACCTCCACCATTGTCGGCAACGAGAGTGGAAGAGGAGAGAGCTTGAGATTTAATTTGAACTAGAGAGATCGCGTCACAACCTCCGTCACAGCGTCGAAGCTTCTTCTGGATTTCGATCTTTGACGTCACAACGCCGTAGGTCAAGCTTGGAAGGATGAGAGAAGCTTGAGAGAGGGATGAAGAGCTCGAACTATTTGTTCTCTAAACTTTCCGGCAAATTTTCCAGATTCTAGCTAGTTTCTGCAGATTCTAGCGACTCTTTAAGTTTTTCGGCAACTCTATTCCAGATCCTGACGAGAGATTTGCGAATTCCTGCGACCTTCTTTTCCTCCTTTCAGATTCGGCCATTCACTCATTCTCATGGATTTTCAATGTTTTGATCAAGTTGTTGTAATTGTTGCAATTTTTAGTGGCTAATTTGCTCGAGTCTTAGCATGTGTTAGGATTGACTTTTAGAGAATAGTTTTTACGATTTATAAGGTAAGCATGTGAGAAGAGTTTTGTGTCAGCTTGCGGAAAAAGATTTCTGAAACCGTGGTTTCAGAGGCCTAACTCTCACTTAGTAGTAGAAAAAGTGGCTAAAGCTTCCACATGCTACAAAGGGAAGTTCATTATTTTCCATTAGCTCAATTCATGTATCACATTCTTGTTTGGATTAAGTTTTTATTGGTATATTTTTTTTCAGACTTAGATGAGTGATTATTTGTTTATGATGGATTGCTTTTGTGTTAAATTTTGTATTGGTGCACTTGGATTTTGTTGAACTTATTTCTTTTTTGAATTAATGAAGTTATGCATTCTATATAATTACTAGTGTGTGTGATGGATTTATTTCAATTTGAGTGTCATGATTGTGCTCTCATTTAAGAGGAAGCAAGTGCATTATAATGATCTTCAAACACACATCAAGTGGTTTTTAACAATTTATCTAAGAGATGACTATAAATACGATTGTAGGATTAGTCATTAATTAGGTAGATTAGACTTAATGTGTTTGCTTAGGGTTTTTAATTTGATTGATTTGATGTAAAATTAACTCCCAAAATATTTTAAGAAGCTAGGAAAGTCTCTAAATTTGCTACCAAGACTCATTTTATCATATCATCCTTTTTAATTTAGAGCATTTTTTTATTGTTTTCCAAAAATACCAAAAAGATTATAAATAATTTTATTTTCATGAATTTTGATTTAGAGAAAATCAATTTCAAAACCCCACTTCTAACCATGTTTTTAGCATTTAGTCTAACATAGGGAATAAAAAAAAAAGACTCATTGATAAGAGAACGATCTCCGAGTTGTTTACACTATATTACATTTAATTCGTGGTAAAATTTTTGATTTGACCCTATGGCGGCTAAAGTCGTGTCAAATCAACCTAAGCTTAGAAAGAAAAAATTCACTTACACACGCGTCCAAAAATAAATCCCAACCCTTTTTTTGAGTAGTGTGTGTATATAATTTTGTTAAATCTATCAAACTTTCTTTATTTTTAAAAAAAAAAATGTATACTATTTAGTGAAACTCCGAATGTGTTGACGGAAAGTCCGTTCATTTTTTTATTTATTTTTTTTAAGTAAATACATTAGTATTTAAGTTAACTGAGGATATTTTAATGAACATAAAAAAGAAATGAAAAGCCAGCTTGACCGAAAGAAGAGGCTTAGAAAAATTAAAATTAAAGAAATAAAAAGGAAAGGTTCATACTTCATAAGATAATGAGGGTAAACCTTCAATAGTCCTTCTCAATCAAAAGCCGTTTATTGTCGATTTTCCTTTTGCTTTTGCCCCCAAAGCATAAAATATATATAATAACCAGTCAAAAACCAACATATCGCTTTTAATTTAAATATATATGGGACTCCTCTTATTGGCCAACAACTTGGCAGTATTTCTAAAGAAAAAAGTTAATTACTCAAAACATTTTGTAATGGAGGAAGCACATGCATGTTGCCAATTATAAATGGGAATTTCTGAAAGATGGACCTGTCGTTAATATATAAATGGGAATTTCTTCACTCGAAAACTAAATGGGCATTTCAATTTAAAATTGGAGTCTTATCCAACATATGAATAGACAACTTCTGTGTGCCAACTAATTGATTTGTTCGGGTGATCATTACGTATTTCCGGAATATTTAAGTTATTTTCTATAATTTTTTTGGGTGAAAAATAATAAAGATGTCCATAAGGATATAAATCTTGTCAGATTTTAATGGCAGCTTTTCAATGAATAAAACCTATGGAAAAATGGATCTCTCAAGATTTTCTTGCACAATTTTATCCTTGTTATGCATGAGTGGTGCATCGATCCTTCAGGCTGAAAATTAAACAATTTCACATTATGTGACTTGTCTTAGTTGATCCAAAATGTTAGAGAAATTTAAGTGATTGAATGTTATATATATACATATAAAATCAAATAGCGTGTCTTTCTTTTCTTTTCTTTTTTTCTTGAAGGTTAAATCAGTTTGAGCACAGAATGAAGGACGAGAAAAAAGAAGGGAGTATTTTTGGGGTGCTTAGGGGAAAACTGGAATCAAGGAGAAAAGAAAAGTGGGCACAAAAGAAGCTTCCTCATCTTCATCTTCTTTAGTTTATGAATGAGAGAGTTAATCACAAGTCACTTCACCACAAAGGTCTTTAGATTGTACTCTTCTCCTTCACCCTCGTGCTTTTGCTTCACTACTAAACCGATACTCCTATCCTTCCCTTGTTTCACTATCTTAGCACAATCTCTGTCTCACTATGAGGCACCCATGCCACTATTTTGTACTCACCTCACTCTTTTTTTATAAGAATCCAAAATTTAATTTGTCTTGGATTTTTTTTTTTTAAAAGCTTGACAAGAGTTGTTTGAATATTTAATAAGGTTTTTTGTTTTGTTTTTATTCTTCATTAATTAAATGTATTGCATTAATTTTAGTGTTGGTGGTACTTATATATATTTACCCTATTTCTTTATCTTAGTTACCCCCTCATAAATAATAAAGGCATACTTAGTCAATTAATTATTTTAATTTCTTTGGAATATTATGTCAATTAATTAACTTCATTCTTTTTAATTAATGGAAACTTGGTAATTAGGGATGTCACTCTTGTATTACCACTGGCACGCTTCTAATAGCACTAGCTAAGGATCATATCCATGATCCATCCCCTCGACTTGAATATATTATTGACAGGGGATATCTCTCTTAATTTGTAGGGTTGTCACTAATGCAAGACTTTAATATATTATTATTAATCCTGGAAAATCAAATCTGATGGTGAGTGTGTACATGCTGTGTGTTAATATATTCAATCTAACGATGTGGTACTTGCAGGTATCACAAACAGAACAGAAGCATATAAAACAAAAGGTGGTGGCATGGTGGCAACAATTGGAGATGGAGGCATCATCATGATTCAGCTTTAAATGTGAGACTATTCATCTTGTGCTCAGAGAGATAGAAGCTTCCTCGATATCTTCAAAGCACATATAGCAGTGCCTTGTATTCTTCCCCCCTTCCCTTTCAACTTTGTTTTTTATAATACACACACACACACACTTAGCTTTTTCCTCTCTCTCGCTCAGCTTTCTTGCCAACTTGCAGAGACCTAAAAATTTCTCTGAAACCAATAAAGTTTGGGGCACCACCCTTCTTTTAGCAAAGAGAGAGAAGCTTCACGATCAAATCTCACATATATATCGTCACAGAGAAAAGAAGACCTGGAGAAAGAAAGTGAACCAGAGAGTAGTGAGCTTGCCCTGTGCATGTGCGTCCATGTTCATTTATGTGCACACACACACATATATAATAAAGCACAAAGCAAGGCTATATAGCTACTGTAGGGCCTTAATAAATATACGAAGCTGATGTATCCAAAGATTACAACAATTTATCTAAAGTACTAATACCATAAAGAATTATCTCTCTGTCTTTATTTTTATTTTATTTTATTTCTTTCGTTTTCATACAAAAGTACTTACGACCTTTTACCCCTATCCCTAGCTCTTCATGATATACAACTTTCTTCACACATGGTTGAAATTTTGTGGTTAAAACCTTAAATGAACTTATCTGTTGTATGAGATTATAATAAAATTAATCCTGACCCGTGTTAATTAATTAGCACCTCTTCAGATTTCTTTTGGCTGTGACACATTAAAATGAAAATTAATAATGGTTTTACGTAGAATTAAAACTAAATGCTCGACCTGAGTTGGATTCGGATTAGTCATAGCGAAGCTCTGGATACCGGATGGGCAACGAAAAAAAACTAAATGCTGCTAGGTAATAAAACACTGTCAATATTAAACAGAGAAGAGAGTGTGAAAGACAGATATGTCGTGTCGGCTTCAAAGCATGGCTCACTTCTTAGGATACTCCAAAGGAAAAAAGTTTGTCTCTATCACTGTTCCTTCTTCATCATCATAAGAATAATCATTTTAAACATTTCAAAGCGTTGATTCCTCTCTCTCTCTCTCTAATTTCATATTTTATCCTTCATCCACTGCTCTGTCTTTCCAGATGAGTACACACTTGGAGGCAGCGATCTATGTGTCTTTATAATTTGATAAAGAAAAGAAAAGGAAAATCATCTTCATCGTCATCATGGATTTTTATTTTTCCTTTTCTTTTCTTTTTATCTATTTTCCCAAGAGATTTGTCCGCAATCATTGGATAACTAACTCGTACCAACTAACTAAACCGATGATTAACCTAACTGTTATAAAGGTTATTAATTGGTGCATTATCATCAAGTCACCTTGGAAATCCAAGTGGGCATCGTCATATAGGAAAAACAAATGAATAACATATCATTAGCTCATTTATTTGTTTCTTTTTTCTTAAAAATTCTCATATTACATTTTGATGATGTTCAGATTCATTTATAGATGGATATTTTAATTAATTCATTATATTTTTCAGGTGGGGCAAAATCAAATTATTCATTTTGAGTTGAAAAAATTCATAAAGAACGTACCTAATTTACAATAAATAGATAGGATTACTTTGCTTCCACTAATAAACCAATCCAGCGTAATTATCTCTTTTTTTTTTGGTTGAATTGTTCTTCTTGATATCCTTCTTCTCTTCACTCTTATATATGCCACTTTCAATCTTAACATTAAATTAAATAAGAAGAGGAGGATGTTTTGTCAGTAATGGAATTGTACCTTATTTATTAGGATGGCATTTCTCTCCTACAAGTATATAATTCTATAATTCTAGGGGGAAATGGAAAAAATCTGTTACACACTGCTTAATAGTGACGCAGAGAATGTATCAAAAGTGGGTCCAAAGGAAGCTATAAAGAGAAAGCCATCAATATGCCATATAAAGAGAACAAATTTGTCTGCTTCTACATTTGCTCATCCATTTTTCATAACATATATATATATGCATGCACTATTAATTTAACGTGTCAATTAATTAATTAAATTGTTACAAGTTCATGACATATGAAAAATCAATTAGCAATGAAACCAATCGCTTGGATATATGCATGCACATGACAATACTCACAATATTAAGGTATAAATACACAATCATATTAAAACAAGACATTTTGGCATGCCATGCATGCAAAGGCATATATATTATACCATAATAATAATAATATTAGTCCACAGGAAATAATCCTAGATCAGATATATACTATATAGTAAGAAGTACTAATTTCAAGATCTAGTTCAAAAGCTGAGATCTTGTGTTCATAATAACAAGTCAATTACACAAGAAATTAAATTATGTAAACTTAGTTGATTCACCCAAATGGTGAGTTTCTTCCTTGTGCCATAGCACCACTACTAATCATGGGGCTCATCCTTTCTCCCTGGAGAGGGGTGGTCGTCGCCGGTGTCCTTCTCGGCGATGGCCTTTCAAGCTTCACCGAAGCGTCTGAAAATTTGTCGCACACAGCTTCTCCTTGTAGCACCGGCTTCGAGTCATAAACCTCTGACATGGCATCCATTTCACCTACTCTATGATCCAACGATGGCGGTGCGATGTGAAGTTGATGCGGGTCAAGACCTTTGAAAGGATCATCTTGAGGTCCACCGAGGCACGACGAAGCCGTCCCTAAATCTTGATGAAGCCGAAGATCGTCGTTCCAAATCAAAGGACTCTTCCCAGTAGTAGTAGTAGTACTATAAGGACTTGTCCTCTTCTTGCCCAAACACAAATTTTCACCATTGTTATTATGATTATTGTTATTGTTGTTGTTATTTGGTATCATCAACCCTTCAAGTTGTGGCCTCTCCATATGGTGAAGATGATGATGATCCAGTTGGTCGCTGCAGCCGCCTCCACTACCGCCTCCACCGTAGATGTTGAGTTCTTGAAAAGGAAAACTAAGAGAAGAACTGAAATCTTTCATGACTCCTCCTATTTCAGGGATGGCTTGAGCTGCTCCAATATTGATATTTCCCTTTAAATTATTGGCGGCAGCCATGTTTTCACCTGCAAGTGTTTGATAAGCCTTCTCCAATATACTCTGCATGTACTTTCCTTGAGCTTCAATTCTTAGCTGAAGATGTTTCTGGACCTGCCATATCAATCTAAATCCTTGTAGGACATGTCCATGGGGAGGTTTAAAGAAACAAATAACTGACTATATTTTAATTCTTGAAAATTATTGAATCTAGATTCTTTACAAAAGAGATTGACTGTAATATATTTGGAGAAAGATGGAAAGAAAGGGAAAAATTAGGAACCATGTAAATAGAAGAAATAAACTCTTCTATTATTGTTTCATGTCATGCCCTCTTTAAATGGCATGACTTTAGAAAATTTCATTTAAGAATTACTCTTATCTTTTGAGTTGTCCTGAAAAAATTAATACTACATTCGTTACTAAATATAATACATAATTATATTCTTTTAGCCTCTCTTTTTTGCCATATATTCCTTTAGCCTCTATTCCTTTGTATAATGCATAATTCACAATTTTATGATGTTTCAAAAATACCCCTATTTAATGATTTTCATCAACCCTTAATAAATGCTTTTACTATTACAAAAGAGTATTTGATTTGGGGTAAATTTGGGGAAAAAAATTATGAAGACACAAACAAGTTCCCTGGCCTGTAATTTTGGCAACTATATATATATATATATAGGAACGAAAGGAGTATTATATAATTTAGTTCTAATTCATTTAATCATTTTGATTAATTAAAAAAGAGTCAAATTGTTTCCAAGCATGTGAAAAATTGAAGAATTGCCCTTTTTTGGGACAGAAATTCAAGCTAGTGACTTTTTTCTGAAAAAAGCGAGTAAATTATATTTTATTATAAAATTGAATAAATTATTTATTATTATTATTACCAAAAAAAAAATTCATTTTCTCTTACCTCAAGCTGTTCATGCAGTCTCCTCTGCACCTCCATTTGCATCCTAATTGCATCAACCATGCGTGAGTTATTGGCCATACAGTGTCACACGAACACATACCATGCGCAAAAGAAAATCATAATCCCCCAAACCCCAAAAAAAGATTTAAAAAAGAAAACTCAGGAGTTGTTTGTTTTCTTAAAATAAAAATAAGTAAATAAAAGAGTGAAAACAAAATCTTTTGAAACATGTATATTAACCAACATGTGAAACGGTTTAAACTTAGTGAAGAAAATGGAACTAAGGGACATACTCGTTCATGTTGCGACCAATCATGGCCGATGGAGGAGCGGTGTTTCGTTGAAGCTCTAAAGCCGAAGCTGCAAAGAGTAATTAAAAAGATTACATGAATAATTTCCTTCAAGGGGAAAAAAAAACTATCATGAAGTGTAAAGATATAAAAAGCTCAAAAAAGAAGAAGTTAACAAAGAAAAAAAAAACAAGATTGAGGAACCCTAGAAAGAAGTGTCACCTCTCATGCTATCCTTAATCGAGTGATCATTGAATTCCTTGTGGGGTTGCTTCCCAAGCCTAAATTTCTGTCAAACACATACAAACCCAACACGTTGGGACAAAAACAAAAAGAGAACATCAAATTAAAGCTTCCAAATGGGAAAAAAACAAAGCAGCTCGAGGAGATCAAACCTAATTAAAAGTGTATGTCGTCTTCACGAAACATATATAAATAAATGAAAACTCTAAAGCAAAAGAGAACTAATAATAATAATAATAATAATATTAATCAATTGATGTGTTCTTCATACCTGAAGGTGGCTCTTGAGATGGTAAAGGGTAAGACCCTTCACTCCCATAACCCTCATGATGGTTTTAGGTGTGGCCTCTGCAAATTTTCATGCAGAAATTAAGAAACAAGAACTAGTAGAGTTTATATATATATATATATATATATATATATATATATATATATATATATATATATATATATATATATATATATATATATATATATATATATCAACAAGCTTTGGGTTAATTGATGAGAGGGGAAGAAATTAGGGTGGTACGTACTATCGGGGCCACCGAGCTGAGTGACGGCATCGACGAAGCGTTCATGGAGTTCGACGGTCCAACGAAGACGAGGCTTGGGGTCGGTGGTGAGGACAAGGCCTGAGTCGCCTTGAACACACATTGGTCTGTCATGAGAATTCATAGTTGAGGGCTTCTTCGGAGGGAACATTCTTTCCATCTCTCTCTCTCTCTCTGTGTGGGAGAGACTCTCTGGAGATGAGAATACGCAGAGATTCAAGAAGAACAAATGCGATGCAAAGAGAGAAGAATAGGGTGCGTTTTAATTTGAAGACGAGAAGAGGCTATGAGAAAGAGAGAGAGAGGGTGGTGGTGGGGATATATGATATATATGAGATTGCCTTTCGTTTGCCTCCTCAGGTATAAAAAAGCATATAGCTAGCTATGTGCGACTAATTAATTAATTAATATCTTACTTCAAATATAATATAACATTTTAATTAATTATTACTGCACATAAATAAAGCTTGCTTATATTATTCTAATTAACTTGAAGACCCTTCCTTTTCCAAAAGATACCCCGCTCTCTCTTTTTTGTGTCTCTCCCTCCCTCCCCTACTATATTGTTGGCCTTGATTATTAAATGAAGCATGTATTATACTAATTAATTACTCTCGTTATCTCAATTTAAAAGACATTTTCAAGGGTAGTTTTGTGTTATAATATTACCTCCAGTCCTTAATGTAATATCCAATTGACTTTTTTTTTTGTAGAGATTGATCATTCATGACATTATTCCAAAAACATTCTTAATTAATTGTTAACTAAGCAGGGGTTAGTATTAAGGACAATATCTGTTTCTTATATTCATAATGTCAAGTTTCTTAATTACACATGCCCATTGTTCTTATGTTTAAAATATTATCATCAAACCATAAATCACATGGAAAAGATATATGGTTGTGTGTTATTGGAGAACTTGACATAATGTATATAAGAAATTTAATGGAAGTATTATCTTGATATTAAATGAAGGGCATTTTTAAAAGTTTGTGCTTATTTTTTATATAAAAAATAATATTTCTAATTATAGTTAATCAATAAGATTTATGATTTTCACTATTTGCTCCCAAAACGTCTTTATAAATTGAAAGAGATCGAGGGAGTATATTTCCACATAGAGATAGATACATGCATACCTTCAATTCACACATAATTTTGCACGTAGGCATAGAGATAGATATGTATTCTCTCTCTCTCACACACACACAATTTATTTACTACTAAATATAATTAGAGGATTTGTATGTCTTTAGAATAAGCTACTGATTTAGATTATATTTAGTAGAATTATATTTAATTAAAGATTTACAAAATGACAAGTGTTAGTAAAAAGTATATATTCAATATATAAATATATATATATATGATAATGATGAAGATGAAGATGGAGAAGAATGTTATATGAACTAGATATGCATAACAGCTTAACAAGTGAGTCATATCGTGGTACGACATCCTTTTTAGCATAATAATTATGAACCCATCAAACCACCAATAAGCTATATAATAACACAAAGATTTTGCTTTTTGTTCCTTCCCCAGAAAAGTTCAATTCTTATATTTGACCGCATAATTGGTTTATTTATTTATTGGATTATTGAAATACCCTCCACAGTCCACATCAAGCACTTTGGCCTATCATCGATAATTGATTATTACCGCTTTCACCTTGAAATATCTGTAACCAAGGCGGATGTAGGTGCATGAGAAGGGGGCAAGTGTCCACCCTTAAATTGGTCTCTTTCAATTTTTTTGTGTGTTAAAAGATATATTTGATAGCATTGATAATAAGGTAATTATGATAGAATTTCAAAAAATAAGACCCAGAATGATGACATTGTAATTATTTTTATTGTAATATACTTTTGTTATTAAAATATATCTACTTGAACTTATTGAGTGTCCATCCTTCATTGTAATTTATGTAGCTCATTTCTAACCGCACTTAGCCTTGCTTTTCTAAATGACAAGCTTGTAAAATAATTATCTCTCTTATTACATCATTAGTATTCACTTAATTTCATGAATATTTTTTTGATATTCTTTTATTTTCTTGTTTATATTCTTTTATTTTTTAATGCATTTAAAACTTTCCTTAAAAAAAATCCCCAAAATCCCCCCAATTAATTGTGTAGACACAAACAAAAAATCTTAGCTCCGCCACTGATGTCCACCTTTCATTAATTTCCTGGATCCACCACTGTCTGTAACGGTATAATTTTGTTTTATTTAGAGGCCAGGTGAAAAATTATATATAAAAATTAAAATATACAGTTGAGAATTTTATTTTTTCAGAGGTGAAAAATAGTATCTAAAAAGGGTAAATTTGAAAATATCGAGAAGTAATCAGTATGAATGTGCGTGCATTTTTTTTTTTCCTGTGAGGACGCAGGGCCTTTTAGAAATATCCTAAAACTTTTGGCTCTCGCGCTTCGACAAAAAATAAAGCAACAAATATACTCGAGAAATTCATTGAAATATTTATATATAATGTAAGATTTTTTGGTAGAAAGAGCATTTTTAACGTGGTGAAATTGTTATCAAGAGACTATTGTATGTATTGAATTAATATCGACACCAAATTATTAGGGGGGGTTTAATTCATTTGAAAATAAATTAAGTATTAAATACTTATAATTTGAGTATATTTGAAATATAGATATAGTATGAAAAATAAGGTAATCGTCTTCTTTCTGGTGTTCTATGATCTTTATGTATAAACATGAAAACTTTCCCTTTTGATCTTTGCATGTCCAGATATGAACTTCAAATTTGAAACAAATGTTTGGAGCTCACACTTAACAACTCAAGACATGAAGAAAGAGTTCGAATATTTTTCTTTTCTTTTCTTTTTTAATTTTCAAAATAAAGAACGATCAAAACGAAATTGTGTTACCTATCACGATGATGAGAAAGCACAAAGAAGAAAAATGGAACCAAAACTTTGGAGTATGTGGTTGGTAAAATTACTTGAGCATATTGAAATGTGAAGCTTTATTTTATGGCATAAGTGGGGGACCTTCTTCTTCTATAAAACTTTATTTATATGGCTCAAAACATGATTAATCACTTTTTATTTAAAATATTTATTGTAATCACAGATTATTTAATTTTTTCCAATTATATATGTATTTCGAAACACAAAATATAGAATAAAAATGAAATAGAATCTAGTGATGGTATAATCTGATAGCTGGGTTAATTTAATTTTTATATTAAGTTTGAGTAGGATGAACTATTCTTTTTTACTATTAAATATTTCATCAAATTGTTAATTCAATTATACTTCTATTTAAGAGTATACGATTATCGGAGACAAAACAAAAAGACAACAAAATACTAAAGCAAAAAAAAACTTCTCCTTTAATTTGTGACAAAAAATTAAAGAAGTGATGATGAAATACTTCAAATTGAGCTGAGAATAAATGCTTTCTTCTTTGACAATCAAATGAAGATTCCTTTTTCCAGAAAGTGTAAAAACTAATTGTGTTAATTCGTAACATACAAATTATGCTTACACATAGACACTTAGTTCATAATCTCTCCTTTTTTTATTGCAAAACCCTTCAGAATTTTGACCAGGCCACTGTAAATAGATAATTAGAACCAATCAACGGGTTCCAAGTGGACAAAAAATCATATCTGAAACAAAGAAAATCTATATGATTAAGACTATACCTAGATTGTGGCTTCCATATTCCTCTTTTTATATTATTCGAATACTACTAATTAATATAAACCTATAATTTAATTGGTAACATGTCCACTCATATAATTGAGGGGTACAAATAATTAATTAAGTGGGGATTCTTGTTAAGACTAACTATAACTACTATTATGCCATTGTGATTTAGGCAAGAAAATTAAAGCAGGAGTTTTCACTTTTCTTTAATTGTGTTTTATTAAAAAGCTAGAAAGAACGAACTACATTGCAAAAGTGGGTTCGGTTTAGTGAGAGAATGAGGCTGTTTGCTTGAATTTTAAGCATCTTTATGGGATGCCTATGAATATATTCTTCCATATGAATGAATATATTCCTTTTGAAGGTGAACTTGTCGGTCCCATCTTTGTGTTAAATTCCAATATTCCATGTCGCTGAGCCTAACTGCCTGAGTTGTTCATTAACTAATTCATCTAAAATTTTAATATTAATTATTGTTTATCAATGCTAAAGATAGTTTAATCGAGCATAGATACAATGCTTTTTAAACAAGATCTCAAATTTAAATCTTTTAAATTGAAAAACATACATTAGAAAAAAGTTCTCCTACTTGAGCCCCAACATGACAAATCGATCCGTTTAAGATTTATATCTATTTTTGTGGAGAAGAAACAATCATTCATTAATGAACTTATTATTGTTCAAAAAAAAAAAAAAAAATCAAAAAAAAAAATACCCTTCATTGATTAAGGCTTAAAGTTTTTGAAAGTTTATACTTTTTTTGAAAAAGTTAAGGCTTAGTGTTTAAATGAAGGGAAGTCTTGAAATTTTATAATTTTTTGGGGAAAAAATAAAGGTTTTTAATTGTATTTAATGAAATCCATTGGTCTTTACATTTACTGTAAAAAAAACATCTTATAAATCGGAAGTATTATTAGACAATGAATAGTTTTAAAACAAGATCAGTTGTCATCTATTTACAACCAATTGCTCAAGTGTGTATTATTTAGTAGTAGTATTTATCATCAATCATAACCAAGTGAGGAAGTTGTTTACTACTACAATAATATTGGAAATCATTTAAATTTTAGAACAAATTTAATTTTTTTTAGCTGTTTTTATTGGCTTGTGAAAATAATAGTTGGTGCCTTATCATAATAATTAAAAATAGTATTGTTACGGATTTTATATAAGGCCCATTAGCGATGCGGCCCAATAACAAGGGATCTATCATGATCGCCAACAGATCAGATAAGATCATAACCAACCTACAATCAAGGAGAGAATCAAGGGAAATCTCTATCACAAATAGAGGGCCCATGAGCCCAAGACCACCAGGTACACTCTATACATACGAGTTAAACCCTAAAGGTACACATCTTCTATCTCTACGCTCTCTCTCAATTGCATATACTGCACACAGAGCACACACCCCACGCCCTTTGGCTAACAGCCATCCAGTATCCTCGAACTACGTGGACTTTGATCCCTCTTCAGGGTACGTAGGCCCTAGGAATCGCTCCTAGGTCAAGTCCCAATCAACACCAACATCCTAGCCCCTCAGGGCTAGACAATCGTGTTCTACACTGCAACAGTGGCGCGACCGTGGGGACGATAAATTTCAATTCCCATGACCAAAGATGGTCAATGATTCCAATTCCCAATTGAATCACGAGTTGTCTAATTAGGGTTTGTGATCATCCGAATAAAAAGCTGGAAACGGAATTCAACAACTCTCGAATTTCTAGTTGCGCAGGGATCTTCGCTTTAATTGGAGAAGTTGTTGACAAGGAAGGCGAGATACAAATTTCCTCGGACTGGCGCTTGAGGGAAACCCTAATTCTTGTTCTGTTAGATCGTGTGGTTGGTCAACTTCCATGGAGAAAGGCTCGCACGACGAGCCGGTGACTTCTGTTAATGAGCAAGGTGCGATCATGATCCTGAGGAATCAAAATCCTCTGCTGCAAGCACGATTGATTAAAATCTGCGGGAGAGCTTCTGAGTTTGATCCTGAGATTGAACACTTTGTTTCTCTTTTTGTTGCATTGCTGGGGGTCGTTACTGGTGCTCAGATTTGCCTCCTATCAAAAAATCTATCCCGCTCCTGCTTGTCGCTGATGGTCATGCTCTTCACGTGCCGAATCCATTGGTAGCACCGGGTGGTCGTCACTAGTGGTGAAAGCGAGATAGTAATCTTCCGAGTTTGAAGGGTGCCGAGATACATGAGCCGAGGTACAGTGCTGGGAGACCATGTTTATTTAATTCTATCCAAGATGAGAAGCCGTGTGAGTCCGTGCCGGGGTACCTCCCAGTAAATAAATTGGAGGAAGAAAATGAAGTAGAACACGTGTAATACCCCGAAATTTGAATTAGGGAATTTAAGGGCCAAAGTGCCAAAATAACCAAAATACCCCTGGGAGGAGTAAATAACTTAGGAAAATGGTGAAAAATCCTAAAGGGCAATGAAATAATTATTTAAATTGAGAGAGAGTATATCTCTAATTTTGGTAATTTAATAAATTACAAACTTGGAGAAATTGAAGAAGAATGCTCAAAAGTATGGTAATGACCATAATGCCCTCACAAATTCTAAAATAAAGCGAGAACACATGGAAACAGAAATGTTAATGCAAGAGTATAAAGGAAATAAGGTGTTCTAAGTAAGAAAATTATCAACTTGTGATAATTAAGTAATTAAGTAATATTGGGCTAATTACTTAAGCATAAGTAAAGGAAATTCATGAATAATTATGTAAAGCTCAAAAATTAGTGGAAAATAGTTGAAAATTAGTAAGAATATATTTACTAATTGATTGGAGATTTTTGAGAAAAATAAGTGAGTTTAGGTATTTTTAACCCTAAATGCAAGAATGGACAAATAGGAAAATCTTGTAAAAAAGTTATGTAAAAATAATTATTTAATTAATTAAATAATTAATTAAAAAAAAAAAACGAAATAAAGGAAAAAAATATGCAGAAAAAAAAAATGAAAATGAAAATGAAAAGGGAAAAAAAAATATGTGCAAGTTGACATATTATATTATTATAATTAATTAAAGCATAAAAGTGTGAATAGTAATTTAATAATTAGGAAACGGATCCTATCTAGAGATCTAGGAATGGGATTCCCAAAGTCAAGGTAAAATATTAATCGGTGGGTTTTTATCTTCCGTTAAACTCTTGCGGAAGTTAATTTCAAGTCAATAGGACTTTTTCCTAATAAGACGAAATAGGAAATTACGAAAAAAGGGCAGATAGCCGGGTTGGAAGTAAAGACTTCAAAATTAGAGTTGTGACAACTGAGAAAGAATTGGGAATTTTTATAGACATATTTGAAATCGGTGCATCTATGTCTATAAGTTGGAACTTAGGATTTTCGTTTCGACCTGGACGCGTTTGGACACGTTTTTCGAGAAAGACTCAACTGGACTGTTGGATCCCTATATGGAATCAAAATATAGGTTAACTTGGACATTTCTACTAAGTGAGGAAATGGTTTCAAAGTTGTAAATCCAGAATTTTGGGGTAAGTTTTCCGGTACCGAGCTTTAAGCTTTCGTAGTTAGTAAAGCTAGAGTAGTCTTTATTTTTATGATTAGATATCATATGATAGGACTATTTTAGTCTTTATTTTCAAGAATCATAAATGCGTCGAAGTTCTGGCGAAATTTTGGGAAGAAAATAGCCTATGTAGCGGAAGCGCTGGCGAAATTCCGCCAAGTAGGGTATAGGGCAAAATGGTAATTTTTACCTAAAATGCCGATTATAATGCCAAATCACTAATGAAAGTGATATTACTCCTATAGGACGTCGAAATCTTAATCACTCTTTAATTGCCGTACGCTGCCGAAGTGCCGCTATTGGACGTTTTCACGTTTTTCCGTAGAAAAGTACGATTTCCGACGAAAGTGCCGTCTACCGTCAACGAAGGTACGTCCGCGTACTGTAACACACTAACACTAACTCTGATGTTTATGGTATGCATATATGTGGTAGGTGTGTTGTATAGATGTTATACTGTTTGAGTACATATAGTGGTTAGAGGATATGTCTGTATGCTGGGTGCAATCTGTCTGTATGCTGGGTGCAATCTGTAGTATCTTGGTGCAATCGGTCTCGTATCTTGGGTGCAATTTGTCTCGCATGCTGGGGGCAATACATATGCATGGGTTGTGATAGAGTGATGGTATGTGCTTGATGATGTTGTGGATGTGCATCGTTTGTATGTGTATACATAAACATGAGGTTACAGATTACACGAGATCCGGTCTGTACTGGATCTCGGCCCTTAACATAGCGTCGGGTTCGGGAGGACCGAGGACCGAGGAGAGAGGCAAGCGCCTGCATAGAAAGCTTGACCGAAGACTTCATTTCGTGGATCGGGCGGAGTCTTCCTTTTGATGTTGTCCTTTATTTCAAAACGCTCGGTTATTGAACCGCCTTTGTAATCGACGGATACACTCTTTGTTGGCTTTTTGAATCTATATATCAGTTACTTTTCCGCTCAAATGCTCTACTCTGATGGTTTGAAAAGATGTTTTAAAAAAAAAATTATACTGCTTTAAAAAGTCGGGTTGTTACATTTGGTATCAGAGCAGTTGTCCTGGCATAGATCTAACTATGTTATATACAAACCATTGGTGCCGAAGGCAAGGCTAGTCTATGTGGGTCAGCCATTCAGTCGCCGTGAACTCGGTGAGGCTCCCATGATAGACACTTACAGCCAATTGGTTTGAGTAACGGAGTTAGGCTCTACGCCTTTTAAAGAGCATATTTTGAAAATGAGTACCGATATAGCCACAGTCGGTGTACACTGTTTGGTATACCGGTTTGAACCGGTATACCATCACGAATCGATGTACCACTTTCGGTGGATACATCACTCTAACCCGAACTTATATCCGAAGGTCGGGTCACGCCGGATGAAACTCTAAGAATAGTAGAGATACGTACATGCGATATTTGACTCATGTAGAACTTAGATCGTATTTCCGTGCCCATTTCTACGTAGAGCGAACCAACGAGAATCTGACGACGGAAATGTTGCGTGTGTCTGTTTGCAATGTGAATACTACGTACAGTGGAGTTTATATGTGTGAGTACGATAAAGGCTGGGAGCAGTGTGAATACTTGAGTGATAAAAGCTGGGAGCAATGTAAATACTAAGTGTGATAGAGTCTAGAGACTGTTAGGGGACGAGGTAGACAACCTCGGATGATTCCGGTAGTGAATCCTGAGCAGCCAAATCAAGAACCAAACCAACAGATTGCTTGGCATGAGACAATGGCTATAGTACGTGAACAAAGAGAGATGCTAGATGAACAAAGAGAGATGCTAGATGAACAAAGAGCGATGATAGAAGAACTTCGCGCAGAGAGGCAGGCCAGACATGAGGAAGAGGAACAATACACTGAGAATGAAGAAGAAAACGAGCAGAGAGACGAACACGATGAGGAAGCTGAGGGATCTGATAGGTCCCAGTCACCTCCACGACGAGGAAGAGATATGCAGACTACACAAAGTTGGGTCACTCAATTTTGTAAGCTCAAGCCACCCTGTTTCCACGGGAAGAACGAATTGGCTGAGGATTGGTTCTTCGAGTCTGGAGAAAATATTTGAAGTTATGGAATGCCCAGATGATCGGAAAGCTCAACTTGCGATTTTTAAGCTCGATGGTGATGCGCATCGATGGTGGAAGAGCGTCGCCACGACGTTGCGGACCCGATATTGCCCTGTGTCATGGGAGAAGTTCATGGAGGAATTCAATGAACAATATTTTCCTCCCTCGACACAGTGATCGGGGAGGCGGAGTTTCTTAGCATCCAACAAGGTTCCGAGGAATCCTTCGACGATTACTATACTCGGTTTACCAATCTGTCACGATACTCGTCGTATTCGAAGAGTAATGATAACGAAACACGGAAGTCAAACGAGGTTGACACACGGGCTAAAATATGAGATAAAGAAGAGGCTGGTATCTCGCAGTTTCCTAAACTAGCCCAAGCGGTAGAATCTTGCCGACTAATTGAGCGCAACCGAAAGGAGCTGCGTAAACCCCGCACTTAAGCACAAGCAAGACGAGATCGTAGCGAGGTCAGCCGGGTGAGAATTCCTCGCGGAAAAGAGAGGCACCATGGAGGGACTCGCAAAGGAAAACAAGAGACCATTCCAAGATGAGCAACAGAGCAACCCGAGGATGCCGTAACCCGACCGTGTCACGATCGGGAAGTACCATTCTCGTAGCCGTGGTGGTAGACAGGGTTTGTTACGGATGCTGGAAGCCGAGGCACATCATTTCAAACGTCCCGAGAAAAGTGTAGAGACGAGTTTGCTATAGATGTCAAAAACAAGGACACATTGCCCGAATTGTCTCGAGATAGCTGCGAAGATAAGGCCACGTAACCCGGCCGAATGTACGTGTTAACCGACACAATGGATTGAGAGAACTTCCTAGGAGAGAGTCCAAGGTACTATCTCTCTTAGTAAGGAATTTTCTCTATGCATTGCATGAACTAGGTGTTAGCTATTCGATTGACTTATACGATACGAGAACCACCTCGTGATGTATTCCATGTTTCTTAGATATTACGATTCGACCGTGATCATGTCATTAAGTAGGAGGTATCTTGTGTTGCCAGGGTGTATGGGCGCCATGGTGACATGTATGATATCTTGTGTTGTCATGGTGTATGGGCGCCTCGGGAGACACTATATATCAAAGTACAATATGACAAGATCTTTATGGTCAAACCAAAGCGAATTCTCGATCACCAGGAGGAGCAGCAGATAGACAAAGTGAAGATCCGACGCGTATAGCCCAGAGTCCGAGTAGGACGGAGTCTAGTTAGTACAAAGTATAGTGGATGAGTACAAATTTCGAGGGCGAAATTTTGTTTAACGGGGGGAGAAATGTAATACCCCGAAATTTGAATTAGGGAATTTAAGGGCCAAAGTGCCAAAATAAGCAAAATACCCACAGGAGGAGTAAATAACTTAGGAAAATGGTGAAAAATCCTAAAGGGCAATGAAATAATTATTTAAATTGAGAGAGAGTATATCTCTAATTTTGGTAATTTAATAAATTACAAACTTGGAGAAATTGAAGAAGAATGCTCAAAAGTATGGTAATGACCATAATGCCCTCACAAATTCTAAAATAAAGCGTAACACATGGAAACAGAAATGTTAATGCAAGAGTATAAAGGAAATAAGGTGTTCTAAGTAAGAAAATTATCAACTTGTGATAATTAAGTAATTAAGTAATATTGGGCTAATTACTTAAGCATAAGTAAAGGAAATTCATGAATAATTATGTAAAGCTCAAAAATTAGTGGAAAATAGTTGAAAATTAGTAAGAATATATTTACTAATTGATTGGAGATTTTGAGAAAAATAAGTGAGTTTAGGTATTTTTAACCCTAAATGCAAGAATGGACCAATAGGAAAATTTTGTAAAAAATTATGTGAAAATAATTATTTAATTAATTAAATAATTAATTTAAAAAAAAAACGAAATAAAGGAAAAAATATGCAGAAAAAAAATGAAAATGAAAATGAAAAGGGAAAAAAATATATGTGCAAGTTGACATATTATATTATTATAATTAATTAAAGCATAAAAGTGTGAATAGTAATTTAATAATTAGGAAACGGATCCTATCTAGAGATCTAGGAATGGGATTCCCAAAGTCAAGGTAAAATATTAATCAGTGGGTTTTATCTTCCGTTAAACTCTTGCGGAAGTTAATTCTGAAGTCAATAGGACTTTTTCCTAATAAGACGAAATAGGAAATTCCAAAAAAGGGCAGATAGCCAAAGTTGGAAGTAAAGACTTCAAAATTAGAGTTGTGACAACTGAGAAAGAATTGGGAATTTTTATGGACATATTTGAAATCGGTGCATGGGTAGCTTCTGGAAGGTGACACTTGGCCACCTCCCATTGGCCAAACCCTTGACTTTTGGGGCATGTTGAAGTCGGCCAAGGTGAGAAGAAAGAGTGAAAAACTTGTTGAAGAAGTTGTCTTGGACGGCTCAGATCGTTCTCATAAAGTTGATCCGACAATCAAGAAATCCTACATCTTCAACTATAAATACCCCCTCCCTTGTGTTTTTCTCACAATTTGAAGCTAAGGCCGGTTTTAGAGAGAGAAAGAAGAGAGAGGAGCTCTGGGGAAGAAGTGCCGTCTACCGTCAACGAAGGTACGTTCGCGTACTGTAACACTAACTCTGATGTTTATGGTATGCATATATGTGGTAGGTGTGTTGTATAGATGTTATACTGTTTGAGTACATATAGTGGTTAGAGGATATACGTATCTTTGGGTGCAATCAAGCGTATCTGGGTCAACAATCTGTCCGTATGCCGGGTGCAATGGATCAGAGGCCGGGTGCAATTTGTCTCGCATGCCGGGGGCAATACATATGCATGGGTTGTGATAGAGTGATGGTATGTTCTGATGATGTTGTGGATGTACGTCGTTTGTATGTGTATACATAAACATGAGGTTAACTGTTACTCGAGATCCGTGCGCTGGATCTCACCCTTAACATAGCGTCGGAGTTCGGGAGGACCGAGGACCGAGGAGAGAGGCAAGCAGCGCATAGAAAGCCCGACCGAAGACTTCATTTCGTGGATCGGGCAGAGTCTTCCTTTTGATGTTGTCCTTTATTTCAAAACGCTCGGTTATTGAACCGCCTTTGTAATCAGCCAGATACACTACTGTTGGCTTTTTGAATCTATATATCAGTTACTTTTCCGCTCAAATGCTCTACTCTGATGGTTTGAAAAGATGTTTTAAAAAAAAAAAATTATACTGCTTTAAAAAGTCGGGTTGTTACAACACGCATGTATCCCAACGAGTTTTCTTAAGCAGAACACGTGATCTTCCGAGTATCCCAACGAGTTTTTATTATAATGGAGCAGAACACGTGGACTGCGTCTGATGGGTTCTCATTATAGAACCTATCTCCATCGGCCACCGCCATGGATTCTCGGAACATTGGTGCATCTTCCATGCTTCACACGCCGGATATTCAAACCAGGATCAAATGCTGGAATGCATCAGCACCCAATACCGGGATGAGTTAACCAGCTTCAGTGCTGAAGTGGTTAAATACCGAAGCACCAACGGAGGTTCTTCATTCATATAGCCGAGATGCCGAGATAATCCTGAGAGGCCGAGATTACTGAGAGATGACGAGGTACCATGTATGCCTTCATTCTGAGGTGCCGAGATAAGGACTCCAGAAAAGAGTACATCCCGAGTTTCCGAGATGCTGAGGTATCCAACTGTTCCAACTCTTCTTATCAGAATATACAAGTGGAAAGTTTGCCGGGATGAGACTCAAATGGTGGAGCGCTATGTATGTCGAGATGCTGACATGCCGAGACTCATTCCTGTACGCGGTTATGCTTTCTGGCTTTAAATGCCTTAACTTTAATCGTGGTTGCTTGGGTTGTTCGAGTTTCTTGGTTTGTCCGAGTTTCTTGTTCTATTCGAGTTTCTTGGTACGTGCCGAGACTCCCCACCACTCAAATTCTTCATCTCCGAGATTGAGGATGGAATGAGAGAAACCGAGTTCCATTATGATTGGAAGATCCAAGAACCCGAGATGGAGAATTCGTGCTTCCTCAAGACGCCGTGATACCCCTGAATCCTGATGCGTTGACGGGATGCCTTAATATATTTCAATCCTTCAAATGTGGACTGGCCGAGGTCTAATCCCACAGGTCCAAGATGCCCGAGATGCTTCTAAAGCAGGACCATGGACAGCAATTCGGATGCCAATTCTTCAAATTTGCAATGTTAATAGTGGAACACCCGAGAAATTGAAGAAGGAAGGTGGCGTCACCTCGAAATCGTTCACAGCGTGGAATGCTCCTGTTGAGTTGCACGGTCTATGTATATTTGCAATTGTTTAAGTCTTTGGGAATCGTGAATGGATTTCTAAAATGGGCACTACTCATCTGGCGAAAATTCTTCCTGCTATGGCTGTTCTCTTATTGAAGAAAGTGCAGCTCAAATCAGAGGATTGAACTCCCGAAATGAGTTTAAACAATGTGGATTTTGGCAATGAATACATGCTTCCACCCCATGATTGAAATTGGCGATTCATGGATTTCAATGAAGTTACACAGGTCACAACATCAACTGTTTCTATTATTTTCCAAGGCTCTAATGCACGGTGGTGTTATATTTCTCTTCTTTGCTGCTTCATATTGAAGAGAATATAACAAAACCATATTGCAATTAAGTTGAATGTAAAGTTCCAATTAAATAGAAGGGAAGTTGCCATATATACCTTGGCTCCATTCTTGAAGTCAAATTGCGAATGTAAGTTCCAATTCGTTAAAGCTTTCGCCTTTATGAGCTTAAAGTTCAATTAAACTGTGTGGTGGAGTTGGAGGAGGTGCTTCCTCAAGGGGCATACATGCTTGTGTACCGCAATGTTATTGTCGGCCATCAGGCTTTCAAACCACGAACCCGATTAAACCGAATCTGGTTAATATTCGGGATCCGTGTATGTTTCAAAGGCGGACTCAATTAAGTTGAATCTAGTTTAAATCAGGGATCCGTGTTAATTTTCGCGGCGGCAGGAAGAAGCAATGAAGAAGCCAGACCTAAAAACGCAGGGACCTAAACGAAATCTCCAAAAGGTTTCATAAAAGGACCGAAGTGAAAATTCCAAAAGGTTTCATACAGGGACCTAAGTGAAACTCTTAAAAAGTTTCATAAAGGGACCTAAATGAAATCTCCAAAAGGTTTCTCACAGGATCTAAGTAGAACTCCTAAAAGGTTTTTCAATGAGGGACTAAAATGAAACTTCTGCAAATCATGGGGTCGCACGGAGCAAGTCAATTGCATAGTACTTCTTGCCGATTCGAGCAAACCCATGACAATTTAAAGTGTTTTAGAAGCTATATCAATTCAAAGAATTCGATGCTCGCAATGATGAGGCATATCGAGAATATGGACAAGCGCTATACTCTCCACTTCCAGCGATTGGAGAAACGGCCCAAAGGAAGAGATTCCAGGAACACCAGCAACCATCAGAATGATAAGACTTGGCAAGAAGACCAAGAGGTTGACAGTTCCCGACGTCAGAAAAGTATGCAGGAGAACGAGAGCGACCGAACCAGGAGGACGCCCTCTTCCACCAGGGAGTCAAGAAAGGAGAAGTATGCCAGGACTGACAGGCCACCCCGGCCTCCTCCTACCAATTTCCAGACCGATAGACCACCACGGCCTCCTCCTACCGGTTTTCAGCAGAAAAATGTATGTCGGGAATGTCGACAACAGTCTTTTCTCCGACGAGATCCTCAACGCTCGTTTCCCGGAGAAGCTAAACCTTATCGAGTTTAACAAGTATGACGGCTCTCAGGACCCAACGACTCACCGGGAAGATTTTGAGATGATCATGTTGTGTAGAGGCCTTGGAGAACCCATTATGACCCGAATCTTTGCCACAACTCTCAAAGGGCCAGCCTTAAAATGGCTCCACACTCTGCCGGTGGGGTCGGTCCACAAGTTTGATGACCTGGCCGAGGCTTTCGAGCTCCAATTCGCGACTAGTAAGCGGCAGCCGAAGTCTACGCTATGGCAAATCCAAAATCCGGCAGCGGCCCGACGAATTACTCCAAAATTATTTGGATCGCTTTAACCATGCAGCCTTACAGGTACAAGGTTTAAAAGAGGAGGTTCATGTACATCTTTTGGCCGATGGATAGGGGAGTACCACCCGCCTAGCTGAATCGTTCTTCAAGGCGCCGGCCAAAGGTATCAATGATTTCATGACTCGGTCGAAGAAATACCTCGAGGTTGAGCAAATGCGACAAGCAAATGCTAGGAAAGATCTGGACAGGAACACCCCGCCAAGGGACAGAAGCCAGTCCGAGGTCCGCCGGCAAGACCACCGAGGCAGAGGTCCGGACAACAAGCCCTCTAGTGCAAAAGAAGATATGACCGACGTGCTGCCCGGTCATCAGGATGGTCTGGTAATCACCGAACCCTGGTCAACTGCCGAGTCAAAAGGATATTTATAGACTCAGGGAGCTCGGCCGATATCATCATTTGGGACGCCTTCAAAAGGATGAACCTCGATCAGGAAGACCTGAAGCCATGCAGAACCACCGACCTCCGGCTCACCCTTAGAACGAATGAAGGATTTAAATCTGAGCGAGTTAGATTTATTGTAGCCAACTTCCCATCCCCTTACAACATCATACTGGGAAGACCAACGATTCATAAATGGGACATGTTGATATCTACCAAGCATCAGAAGATAAAAATGATAGGCAACGCCAACCGAGTCGTTACCATCAAGGGCGACCAGAAAGAATCCCGACAATGTTATGTCGAGACGATTAACACAAAGGCAACAACGCCTCAATCCCGACCCAGGAACCACAAGTCCGAATTGACGAACCAAGGGCACGAAAAGACCCACGACCCTGTTTATATGGTCGAGTTGGACTTACGAGAAGAAAATGGGAAGCCTCGGCCAGAACCAGAAAGAGAAGTAGAAAATCTCATACTCGAACAACCCACCATAGTACAAAAATAGGCCGGCATTGACCTCCGATTTGCTATTGAGGATGGAAGAATTCTTGGCTCTGAATCGAGACGTTTTTGCACGGAGCGCGGCTGAGGTACCCGGGATTGATCCCAATTTCTATTGTCACAGATTAGCCATTCGGCCGAGGTCAACCCCGATAGCCTAGAAGAAAAGAAAAAGGGCCCCGGATAGGCAAGTGGCCCTGAACCAGCATGTGGACGAGCTATTGGAGGCCGGCTTCTTCAGGGAAGTACACTATACCACATGGCTTTCCAACGTGGTAATGGTTTTGAAACCAAGTGGCAAGTTGAGAGTATGCACAGATTACACATACCTGAACAAAGCGTGCCCAAAAGACGCCTATCCTATGCCAAACATCGACCAACTTGTAGATAATTCGTCCGGCTATCAATTGCTATCATTTATGGACGCCTATTCCGAGTACAACCAGATCGCCATGCACCCCGATGACCAAGAAGCCACCTCCTTCATCACAGAGAAGGGAAATTACTGCTATAACGTCATGCCGTTCGATTCGAAAACGCAGGGGCGACGTACCAGAGAATGATGAATAAGGTTTTTGAGGATCAGATCGGCCACAACATTGAGGTCTACGTTGACGACATGATCGTTAAATCGTACGATCCCAATAACCATATCCGAGACCTAGAGCAAACATTCAATAAACTAAGGGCGCGTCAAATTCAAGCTAAACCCGCAAATGCGCGTTTGGAGTACCGACGGGAAAATTCCTCGGTTTCCTACTCACTAGCCGAGGAATTGAAGCCAACCCGGACAAGTGTAAGGCCGTGCTAGACATGCAAGCCCCCGAAGCAAGAAGGGAGCCCAACAGCCACTGTGTCGATTGGCCTCGTTGACTAGGTTGTTGCCCAAGTCATAGAACGCCTTACCCTTCTTCATGTTACTGAAAAAGGAGACATCAGGCAACTGGACCTCGGAGTGTGATGCCGCATTCGAGAAAATCAAGCAATGTTTGGCAACTCCACCGGTCCTATTTTGAAGCCACAACCCAGTGAAACCCTCTTCTCTACTTATCGGTTGGGAGGAGGCGGTGAGTTCGGTACTAGTCCAAGAAGAAAAGAATGGTCAAGAACCCATATATTTCGTCGCAAAGCATTACAAAGCTCGGAATTAAGATACCGTAAGCTGGAAAATTGGCCTTCGCCATAATAATGACGGCGCGAAGACTACACCCTTATTTTCGTGCTCACAAGATAACGGTTCGGACCACCAACAAATCCGGCAGGTACTCCATAAGCTAGACCTGGCTGGTAGGATGATTAGTTGGGCGATCGAATTGTCCGAGTTCGACATCGCATACGAAGCACGACATACCATTAAGTCACAAGCTTTAGCTGACTTCCTCCGGGAGCTAACCCCAACCAAGAGTGATCTCGACAACATCGATCTCTGGAAGGTGTTCGTCGACGGTTCATCGAACTCCAAGGGAAGTGGCGCTAGGATAATCATAGAAAGCCCAGAAGGAGTCACGATTGAATATTCTTTGCAACTGAATTTCCCCACATCAAACAATCAGGCCGAGTACGAGGCGCTCTTAGCCGGACTCCAACAAAGCCAAGGATCTCGGAGCCCAAAGAGTCTCGGTCTTTACCGACTCGCAACTCGTCGCCGCCTGTGTAGACGGAGAATATCAAGCTAAAGATCCTCTCATGGCCAAATACCTCAGCAGAGTCAAGGAAATCCAGGCGGAGTTTGACGAGGTAACGGTAACGCATATCCCAAGAGGGAAAATATAAGAGCGAACATTTCTCTAAGCTTGCTAGCACCAAGGGCACCGCCAACCACAGACCGCCACGATGATGTTTTTCTTTTGCTAGAATCGTCATGCATCACTCCCTAAAGTCGACATCCAAGATCATAAAAGGGACCCGTTACCTAAAGTCGCGACCGATTCTGTGGAAGGCCGGGATGACGTTTCCTTCTTTTGGGCCGAGATAATCCACAATGTTAAAGTCAAGTAATCTTCTAAGAATGCTTGCAACAGGATCTATCGACCTTGCTGCATGAGATTTGCCATAGCGTTGACCAAGTTTCAATTACAAGTTTTTATTCCAGATGGCATGGAATTGATATTTGCACTTGCCTAAAAGTTTGATGGAAAAGCACACGGTTGGATATAATGAAACCACATGCCTACCCCCCTTTTAAGACTTTGGAGCGCAAATTCATTTGATGCAGACCAAAGGACTTAGAATATGATGCAAATATTATAAGGAGGAGCCCACCTCCAAAAGGAGAAAAGGCGGACCCGATTAAACTGAATCGGTTAAAGTCCGGATCCATATGTGATGGCTACGACCGCCAAATAAAACATGTAGGAATTCTGAGTAAATAAACTCGTTTCCGAAAATCATGTTCAAATTAAACATATAGGAACCTGAGGTGCATCAACCCGTTTCCAGAAATCATGTTCAAGTTAAAAATGTATGAAGTCATGGTAAAGAAACCAGTATTTCAAAATCATGTCGAAGCTAAACATGCAGGAATCTGAGCTAAACAGGTATGAATTTAGGGTAATGAAACCCGTCTTCGTAAATTATGTCAAGTCTACTTTATACAGTAAATCCGCGCTCCTCAATTGGACCCCGGATGAACTGTGGAGTTTTGTCCCTACAAAAGGGATGAAGGCGCACCCGGCACTCGGGCTCGTGTTAAGACGGCAATGCCGCCAAGTCTATTTCATGCGTTAAATCCGCGCTCCTTAAGTGTACCTCGGATCGTAAACGAGTTCAGGGTTACGACACCCATAATGGATAAACAAATCCGTGGTTACAACACCCATAATGGATAAACAAATCCAGGTTACGATGCCCATAATGGACAAACAAGTTAAGGGTTACGACACCCACAATCGGAGAAACGAATTCGGGTCACGACACCCGAGCAATGCACTCGTTTACACTTAATACGTACATCAACTTGGATTGCTTCGATATGAAAACCGTCATCGTCAATGCTAAAGTTTGCATAAATTGCGAGGTACAAGATCTTATTCATGGAGGTCAGGGTGCCGTATCAAACTGGATGGAATCCACCTCCAAAAATAGAAGAACGCCGACCCCGGTTACACTGATCCCAGTTAAAACCCGGGCTCAGCGTAAAGTCTTGACGGAAACAAAAGATGAACCACGGCACACGGCCTAGACATGGCGGCCAAACAACTCATTACGGCCAAACACAACAGAAAGGTCAGGCCCAGGGTATTCGACTGGGGAGACTTAGTCCTACGAAGGGCCGACGTCAGTCAACTAGACATGGCATGTCATCCACGACGAACACAACGTGTCCAAGTTCAAGTTCAAGAATACTTGACGATATGCTAAAAGAAATGGACAAAGACTCAGGTTACTTCAACCCAAGTCACACTTCGATCCTGGGGCACAAAGCTAACACTAGGGCCAACGAGCCCAGGTATTTAAATTACACGAGGCCGCTGTCATCAGCCCTTGTATCGACACCGAGGTCTATAAGCCCGGTAACCGACACCGAGGCCCATGCACCCGGTAAATTTCCCTTTCAAATTGTCAACTTTATAAAGCTAATCATCTCTTGAATTAATAAAGGTTTTATTAACCGAATGTTCAATTCTATGAGTACTCAAATGATTTAGCTAAATAAGCCGACCGACACCGAGGTCCATGAGCCGAACCGACACCGAGGCCCATGCACCCGGTATATATTTTGATGCATCGAAATTGACACCTAAGTAAGAAGGCGAATAGTCATATGGACCCCGATCAGTCCACTTGGTCAAAGTGTGTCCTGACGACGACCAGGCTGAGCATGTGACAATTTGCCCTTACCCTGGTTAAAATCCCGGATAACGACTCCGAACCTCGTAGCGTGGTATATTTAGACACCCCTACTCATGCACCTGGTTTCTGACACCAGAAGAGTACTAAGCGGACTCTAATTATTTAAAGACCCTGGCCCGGTCTAGAACTTGACTATGTGCAGCTTATGCATAAAGTTAAAAGTACACAATGGACCAATTACTTGAATTTTCATTCATAAGGTTAATTGTTCAAAAGTACACACAAAACCGACATCCTACGCCGAAACAAAAGGAAAAGGAAGAATAAAAGAAAAGAACTTCTAGCTTGAAGGGGCTGCCTCGTCCACAGGCGCCCCGCCACCCTCGGTGCCAACCCCGGAAGCAGTGCCACGGAATCCCAACAAGTCGCGAGCACCTCGTCCGAATTTGGAAAGTAACACATCCTGTCAGCTCAGAAACATGAACTACTGGGGGGCAACGAGTGGACAACGATTTGTTAAGCGGAAAAGCGTGTTACTAGAAAGTTTAATGCAAGCTCGGACAAATATCCGAAATGAACACGTTGAAGAATTTGCACAAACAGTAAGTATTTCCCATTTGTTGTGATTTGCTTACATGTTATTAAATGGGAATATAAACCAGACAATTAGCCCGGATAAATTGCTACGAAAGCAAATTAAGCTGGAGGGACAAAATCCTCCAAAACCTTGAACTACCGGGCTGGGGGCATCTGTTACGGATTTTATATAAGGCCCATTAGCGATGCGGCCCAATAACAGGGGATCTATCATGATCGCCAACAGATCAGATAAGATCATAACCAACCTACAATCAAGGAGAGAATCAAGGGAAATCTCTATCACAAATAGAGGGCCCATGAGCCCAAGACCACCAGTACACTCTATACATACGAGTTAAACCCTAAAGGTACACATCTTCTATCTCTACGCTCTCTCTCAATTGCATATACGCACACGAGCACACACCCCACGCCCTTTGGCTAATAGCCATCCAAGTATCCTCGAACTACGTGGACTTTGATCCCTCTTCAGGGTACGTAGGCCCTAGGAATCGCTCCTAGGTCAAGTCCCAATCAACACCAACATCCTAGCCCCTCAGGGCTAGACAATCTGTGTTCTACACCAGAACAAGTATTTAGGCCTAAAAAAGGACTATGGAGGGAGAACCTAAGAAGATAACTCTTTTCTTTTCCTCTGGATAAAAAACATACTCCTCCAGTCTTTAATGTAAGACCTAATTGAGAAATTTATATTGGTCTTAAATATAAAACATATCTTACATGTTTATCATTTTTTCCCAAATTAATCTTATCGATATTCCCTCAACAATAATTAATAATTAAGTAGGAGAGGGGAAGAGAATTAAGAAAAAATATTAGGGTGTTTTAGAAAGAAAGAAAAAATATTAAGTAACTTAACTAACATCTTCTTCTTCATCTTTGTCAAACTTAATTATCATCCTTAATATACTGAAACTAGTTAATTAGGTTTTACATTAAAGAGTATAGGAGTATCACATATGAATATTTAATGCAGCCCATCATGCATCCATAATTTTATTCTTATTTTTTTCGGCTAAGGGTATGATTTCTTTTAAAGTTTAGAGCGCAAATGGTTTTTTCCTACCAATAAGCGCGCTTCCTGATATTTGAACTCGTGTTTTTCTCCTTAAGGAATGGGGATGCTTACCACCTTAACCAACAACTTATTGGTATAATTTTATTCAATTAATAAATATATTTTTGACTCGGGGGAAAAAATTTATTTCGTATGTATACATGATTCTGTCGAAGAATCTCACAGTGAATATATGAAAATTTCATTCACTTCATTTCCTTTGCCAAAATTAATGAATATGAGATAAAGAGGTGAAAATTAGAGTTGATATAGCAAAAGCTATATATATACTCTCTCTCTCTCTCTCTCTCTTTTTGAAAAAGGCCCTACCCTATATATATACTCTATATGAAAATACTGATGAAAAAATGCGCAAAAATATATGATGCATGTAAATGCGAAAGGATAAGGTAGAATACACACAGCACATAAAGACATTCCGTTCTATTGTCATTATCAGAGCTTTTCTTGGCTTAAAAAGTAAAGTCAGATGAATTTGGATTGGACTGTGGATGGTATCCCAAGTAAGAAATAAACCACAACGTTATGGGATTAGTGTGTGTGATTGACATATACTAATCCCATAATTTGTGTACGATTAATGTAACTATAACTCATTATTGCTATGGCTCCTCTCTAACTTCATGAAATGCATAGAAAAATATATCTAGGTCTAGGTGAATATGTTGAATCATCTATACATATTATTTTAACAACACTGTTCCAAGTAGACTTTATTATCAAGTAGACTTTATTATCAGTTTATAAAAGAGAGAATTATCCAAGAGAGGAAATGTATGTATTTACAACAACATTTAAACATATGACCATTTACAACTAGAAATGTATGTATTTACAACAGAAAATGTATGTATTTACAACAACATTTAAAAACCTGGATTTTAATTCCGTACAAATAATATAAAAAAAGTCTCAAACCATTTACAACAGGAAATGTATGTATTTACAACAAAAATTCCCTTGGGACTTTTCTGTAATTTTGTGATTTCAAGGGACTTTTTTGTAATTTTTTTCCTTCCTTGGGACCTGAGTGTAATTTTCCAAAAAAAAAAAAGGCTTTTTGCATGGGGTATTTTTTTGGTATTATGAAATTATAATTTAAGGTTCTGGGTTTTTGTATGTTACGGGGTTAGGTTTTTTAAAGTTTAAAATCTTTGATGGTCTTAATGTTTTTATTCAAAGTTCAAGGGCTAAAGATTTTTGTGCTCAGGAATGCAGGATTAAAAAAAACAAAAAACAAAAAAACAAAAAAAAAAAACAAAAAAAACTGGAAGAACAATGATAGCACATTCAATGAAGTGCTTGAAACAATTAAAATAATCTAACGCTAACGCTACTTTATTCAGGCATGGTTCTAAAGACTAATCATAAAGACAATTCTATATGGGTTCCAAAAGGTGAACTCCATTTATTTTGTTCTTCTATAAATTATATTTTACAGGAATAATCGATAATCATAGATAATATAATTTTCTCGAGACAAATCATCCGTAATGATTCCATATCTCATGCTGGTCATGCTTTTCTTTTCTTTCTTCCTTTTACTTGAGAATCATTTAACAATTTTTAATGCTGATTTTGGTATCTTTATTACGTTTATCTATGAATTTTATTATTATTTAGGTGTCATTACTGTAGAAGAGAGACTAGCCATCGATGGCATCATAGTACCATAATGACATGAAAACTTTCTTATAAGTAGGAGGTCACAAGTTTAATTCAACTCGTAACTTCATGTTGTTAATATTTACTCCTCTAATTTAAGGGGGGAAAATCATAGAAAGAACATGTCCTTAGTTTTCCATATATAGGTTGGGCAGTTATGAAAACCGTTACAAACCATGTCATAGCAAAAGTTGCAACAATTTGCAGCATTTTAACATCCCAGAAACATAAATGCAAGAGAAAAGAAAAGGGGAAAATAACTTACAATAAGCTTATTCGTACAAAGTGTCTCAGAAGTAAAAATGACAGAAGAAAAGATAGTGAGAAGAGGTAAACTAGTCCAAAAGTGCATTCCCAGCCTGCACTTATTTATATACACAGAAGGGGATGCTTCTTCTGCAATGGCTGAACACAAGAATCATACCCTCTTCCAAACTCTCCAAATGCATTTCAACAGCTTATCGACCATCGATGATGATCATGGCATCGGAACACGACTATACCTTGCAGTTCATTCTTTGTTCATGTTTCCGAAGCAAACATATTTCATCTGGAAAGATAATTAATAAGTGAAAATCTTTATGTTATTATCATCAGCTAAAATTTTGAGAAGACAGACAAAAAGATAGATGGTAAGGTAAAATATTCCACGTTTCACAAAGTCTAAAGTATACATAAACCCCTTGAATCTTAGGTTACGTGCAGATAAAGTTTATACAAATAATTCCCTCTTGTATAAAGTTTCACAAAGTCTAAAGTATACATAAACCTCTTGAATCTTTAAAACTTCACCAGAAAAACTCCATAAACCTTTAAATTTATACAAATAATTCCCTTTTGTTATTTCATTGATGAGATGTAATATGTTGATGATGGTAAAGTATGATCATGAAGCAGTTATGTTTGGAACCAGAGTTAAAAAAGATCACAAGATCTTAGGTTTGCACTTACCTCCAAGTATTCATCCATTCCATATTTGGAGCCTTCTCTTCCAAGGCCGGACTGTTTAACACCGCCAAATGGAGCAACCTACATCAATGATTACAGGTAAATAAGTCCATCCAGAAATATATCTCCATTTATTGCTTAGTGAATATGCAAATAAGAACCACCTCTGTTGAAATTACTCCTTCATTTACACCGACAAGTCCATATTCAAGAGCCTCGGCAACACGCCAAGAGCGTTGAACACTGTTTGTAAATATATATGAACCCAATCCTTCAAGCATATTCAGGGAAAGATCCAATCACATGGGCAACAAATGTTGATTGTCAATACCATATATTGAATAATATGGTGAAAATAACATAAAATGGAAGAAAAGCAACAGTTTGTTTCAGGGCTGTTTGAAGAACCAAACTAAAAAAAAGATAGCTGAGAAAGCAACCTGCATTAGTGTCGTTGGCGATTTTGATAGCCTCCTCCTCAGTTTTAAATCTCAAAAGAGGAGCAACTGGTCCAAAAACTTCCTCCCTAACAAATCATACAAGTTCAAATTGACAAAATGAGAAGGTTCCACCCGATTGATTCACATCATGGTAATACTTAGTTGAATAAAAACAGTTCATAGCCTCACAAGTTTAATAGGTTAAATAGCAACAAATCACAATCACATTATAAAATCTAATTGATAGTGATACTCCTCTGGTCCTTAATATAAGACATATTTATCTAATTTGATTAGATTAAAGAAGTTCATTAAATTAGTTAATATAACATTTCTTGTCTAAAACACCCTACTCGTCTCCCTTAATCCCCTCTTCTCCTTGATTATTATTGAGGAAGCATCAATAGGGGATAAATAAGACAATATTGACAAATATGAAAATCATGCCTTATATTTTAGGACCAATATCAACTCCCCAAATGTCTTGTATGGACCGGATGAGTATATGTCAAGGTAATAATTTGTTCAAATAAAAATGTTTGTAAGCTCACAAGTCTGAAGTGTTAAAAATCAGTATCACATGATACCATCTTAAAAGGTTTACCTTGAAATGCGCATCTCATTGTTGACATCAGTGACGACTGTAGGTTCATAAAAAGTGAATCCAAGGCTGTGTCTTTTACCCCCATGAATTACTTTTGCTCCCTTCACATAAAAGGGAATAAATTATCAGACTTATCAGCTAATGTAATTTTACATGCTCATATATCTGCGAAGTTTACCTAAGGAAGGAAAGAAAGAACACGCATAAATTTGATCTAGGGAACAAACCACATTTAATATTTTGGTTCAACTGTACAATATAGTAGCAAAAATACCTTAGAAAGATGCACCTAAAAAATTTGTTTTGTTGAAAGAAACAAGATGTTAATTTGACTTTAGTGGCTTCATTATTTATTTTAAGTTCAACAGACTTTGAAGATATTCCAAAAAATATATCAGAAATAAATTGGAGAATTACTGTAAAGGAATGGAAAAGGGAACGCACCTTAGAGGTAGCATCATGAAGTAAGGATTCAACCTGTCATTATATACAAAGGTTAGAAAGATCATCTAAACAAGTTAGAGAAGACACCCTACCGTATTGCATAACAGAAATAATAGTACCAAGAGGAGGACAAACCTTTTGCACAGCAGCTTCATTGATTAGAGGTCCCTGTTTAGAAATGGACAATTGAGTCATACCATATACTAGAAGGCTTAAACCTCGTGTAAAATCTTAATCTGGGGTAGAGCTCTAAAGACTTATGACAAGAAAAAGAACAAGAAGAGTGAAAGATGGAAATATCACATCTATACTAGCAACTATAGCATAGACAAGGCTCCTAAACATAATGGTTAACACAGTACAGAGGCAAGATAAAGCAATCTCCGCAGAAAGTCAGATGAAAAGGGGGGAAATGTACCTGAACCACACCTTCACTAAAACCGTCCCCAACTTTCATATTCTTAACAGCATCAAGGATAGCAGTTACAAATTTGTCATATATACCTTCACAGAAAGATTGGTTAGTAAAACGAATGAGAGAAGCAATGAATCCAAAACTGCATAACCTATCATTTAAATTTGTAAGTACAATACACCGCTCATTTGAGTGAAATTTCACACAAGATTATCATAGATATGACTGACCCACTCTCTCTCTCCCCCTTTTAATAGTCATTACTGAGTTTTTTTTTTTTTTTTTGGGGGAGAGCTAAAATTTCCTCTCTGAAGAGCTTAAGGGTATGTTTGGTTTGAGGGAAGGGGAGAGAAAAAAAATGAGAGGGAAATTTTTTTTGAAAATTGAGTGTAGTGGGGCCCACATATTTTCCTCTCCCTCCCCTCCCTCCCTCCCCTCTCTGAAGAGCTTAAGAGTGGCTTAATCCCTCAGTATTCCTCTCTACTATTAAAGTATGGATAAACCTCCCCAAAAATAAAGTACGCCTACACCTATTTTGAATAACATACCTTAAATACGTATTTGACCAATACAAAGTAACAAATTTTCTAGATTTGGCATATATAAAATCACTCAATAAAAAATCATTTCGTATTAAAACAAAGAAGATATTCACAAGATAGCTCTTTTAAGGAATCAATGTCAATATATATGATATAATTTATAGCAAGTTGCACTATTCAGTATTCACAAGTCATGAATAGTGCGACTCATTACTTAATTTCTGTGCAATGCATGAGAAAATGTGCCTAATTTTTACTTAAAATTTAATAATTAATAATTTCTAATTTCAAGAATTAGAGATGGATTATGTATATATTAATAAACACAAACGTTGCCATTAATTTTAGAAATCAACATGATCCTTGAGGATATTTCAGTCATCTTTTGCTTACAATAAAGGTTTGCATATGCTTTTATAATGGAGGGAGGGTTGTATAATAAAAAATACTTCCTCTGGTTTTTAATATAAGAAACATTTAGGGAGTTGATCTTGGTCCTAAATATAAGACATAGTTTTCATATTTGTCAATCTTTTCCTAATTTACCCTTGTTTATGCTCCCTCAACAAGAATCAAGGAGGAAAGGGAAGGAGGGAATTAAGGAAGATGACTAGGGTCTTTTAGAAAATGCATGCCACATTTACTAACTTGATCAACTTCCTTAATCCAATCAAATTAGGTAAATATATCTAATATTAAAGACCAAAGGAAGTATCACAAGAAGAAGCAAGAGCAATTTACTCCTTCACATGTGTGACGTATAGGCTTATGAGATAAATTGGATAAGAAATTACAGAGAGCAACACGACCAATAAATAACCTTGGTGATGGAGGTAGTATGAAGTTACAAGATGGCATCAGATTCCTACAAGAGATCGTCATGTTGTCTCAAGTCTTAACAATACTTTGGCCAAAAAAAGTCTTAACAATATTAGTCATGCAAGGCGCTTCATATATGGGCAAAATAGGCTAAGGCTTTTAATTGTTAGGAGAAGGAACTCAAAGCAAAAAAATAGGAAAACAACAAATCACAAAATCTCCTATGGCTACAAGAATACGTGAATTCACTCAGCAAACAATGAACAATCGCTAGAAGAGCAAAAGGTAGTAACTCAGACTAAGAATAATTGTAAAATAGATAGTTTACTAATCTAACCTTCTTGCACAAGAATTCTATTTGCACATACACATGTTTGTCCGCTATTACGGAACTTAGCTGCAACCTACAATTAATTAAATATATCAAAAAAAAAAATGGATATTAACGTGTTCAAACAGATAAGTCGCAAAAGATACAGAGGGATTAGAAGACAGGAATAATTTCATCTTAAAGATATATATGAAGCAGAGGTCAATAGTACAAGAAATTGATATGCCAGGATCTAACAGATAATGACAAATCTGACTTGGGCAGTGCATGTATTAAAAGAACTGGCTTGCTTCTTCACATAAATAGGGTGCAGAATCAAATAGTGGTAGCCTAAAACATAATTCAAATTTAACAGAATCCCAGACTAATTATGTCCCAGGTGAATAATAGAGACAGAGTAATCAATAAAACCTACTGCAGAAGGGTTTAAAATCTCAGTAGTTACAATTGATTCAACTTTAGCATAACCGGCACCAATACACTCCCCTCAGCTAAGGCCAATCATATTGAAAGAACTAGTGATCAAGGCTCCTTTAGGAAAGATAGATTTGGTATGTTGCCCAGATAAAGATTTATTTCATATTATTTTTACACTTCCAGTGAATTCTCTACGTTGCACTCTCAGCTGAAGCTTACTCTTAATGAATGAAAATAATCATGTCCTTGGAGGAAGCAGATTCTTATGCAACTCTGACGCAAATCAAGAAGGAGCGCTTCATCAAAAACCAAGTCAAACTTCTAAGTTCCAGTAATTCACAAAAAAAAAAAAAAAAAAAAATCTATTAAGGATGATACCAAGCCATGATTATTTTTCCGCAAATTTTGGGAACAAAGTAGACCTCAAGGCCATGGGTATAGGGATGGGTTAGAAAAAATGTGGCACGGTATCAAAATCTCTACATCAAATTCACCTCAATCTTAAAGATTGGGGCTAATGCCATGTAAGATATAAGCTTATTGGCAATTAATCACTTTGTCATAATGAAAGGTTTTAGGCATTGCATACATTGAAATGTTAAAGTTAGACATGACACATGCCAATAAAATAACATCTTAGACAAAGGCGTTATAACCACCATGCATGGTCATCATTTCTAACTTACAGTTCCTTTTACTGCCACATCAAGATCAGCATCATCAAATATTATGCAAGGGGCATTGCCACCAAGTTCCAGAGATACCTAGAAAAATATTAAAAAGGAAAAAAAAAAAGAAAGGGAAAAGGAAAAATATCAATTGAACGTACTGGAATCTAGATTGTGTTTTAGGAAATGTCCAGCAGCAATATGCTTACTCTTTTAACTGTTCCAGCAGCACCTGCCATCAACTTTTTGCCAACTGCTGTTGAGCCAGTAAATGTGATCTTCCTTACCTGAATAATTTTGATGCAGAAATGTTGTTTAGATTCTATTCTTAAAAGTCCTAATATATTCACAACAGAGGAATAGAACCTGTGAACTTGCAAGTATAGCATCCCCAATTTCAGGAGCATTTCCCATAACTACATTCACAACACCCTGTACCATTAAAATGTTAGGACCATTAGAATCATACAAAAGAGAGACGAACTGGAAAAGTATGTTTATGGAAGAAAGAAAGGGGAAACAGGAAGAAAGAACCCTATAAATATAAGCATCGATATAAAATGTAAAACCAAAAGGTTGGTGCTTGTAAAATTTATACACTCTACCAGAAGAAATTGATGAGCCAACTTATTATTTCTTTTTGTAGTAAGCAGACTTACTCTAGGTGTACTCTGTAAGATCCATAATCATGGAGTATATACTACAAGGATAAACTGCAATAACTAACATGTTGAATTGGCCGAAAAAGAAAAATTACAGTGGGCTTCTGTATTTATAGTGGTTAAAGGGGGAAACTACAATAACACCATAAATGTAATAAAGATTTTGACAGAGGCATTGTAAATTACATAACAATAAAATCGTTAATCACAGATGAAATTACTATAACATAAAAAACTGGAGAGAAAAAAATTCACATTCAAGACAACAAACTCTAGTTATGTCATAGGAGTGAATATATTTATAAGAAAGAAACTACCGCTGGTATTCCAGCTTGAATCGCAAGCTCTGCTGAAGCCAAAGCTGTGAGAGGAGTAAGTTCAGAGGGCTTAACGACTACTGTACAGCCACATGCAAGGGCCGGACCAACCTAATATAAGACAAAGCATTGTTAAAGTGATTGCCGTTTACTAATCATTACTCTCTCTTGAAAACAATTAAACATGCATGTGAACATCTCAAAACTAAAAAATGCAAATGGAATTACCTTCCGGGTAATCATAGCCAAAGGAAAGTTCCAAGGTGTGATGGCACCAACAACACCTACAGGCTATAATTGACATAAATTAGGAAAAATGGGGCAAACGAAATATCAGAATTATATGTTTTAAGAGAAACAGTAAAATCTTAATCTAAAATAGCCTATATAAGGCAATCAAAAACCGTCCTTAACATCACCAGAAATGATTCAAAGAACTAGAGTTACATTAACATGCAAATAGAAGAAAAAAAATACTGCTCCTTTATTCCTCTCTTTATGTGTTATTGTATGCCAACTGCGACTGCTTGAAAGGCAAAGCTAGTGCAAACCACTATTTCAAAGCATTTAACAATGACTTTTTTCTTTTTTAATGTAAATAAATTAATAAGAAATAAAAGCCATGTATTCAAAAAGCATCTTGCGCATAACTGGTCAAAGTGCATATAGATGAACAAAATGAAACACACTGAATTATATGTTAGAAATGTCAATTCCAACCCTAATGCTTTGACATGAGTCATATAGTGAATATCAAACAACACTTATTTTAGTGCATTGCGTTGGGTCTTGGGTGTAGACTAGTATTCCTTCCGTAATGCCTTGAACACATAGCGCAATCAATCATGTAAGTGTTGTATGATAAGTGCATTGCACTGGGTAGACTAGTATTCCTTCCTTAATGTGTAATAATAATACACCAGAAGAAACCACAAAACTGTGAAAACTAAGACGCCAAACATATTCCAAGTTCACCTGTTTTAAAACAAATAGCCGTCGATCAGATAGTGGTGCAGGAATTATATCTCCATATACACGCTTTGCCTCCTCTGCTGAAAACTCAATAAAACTAGCCCCATAATTTATCTGCAGAAATTCACTTTCATTACATGATGTGAATAATGAAAATCAACTAGGAAAATATTTAAGGAAAAAAAATCCTAAAATGACATGCCAACCAAATAACAAAGTATTCAATGACCAAAAGGTTATCTATGGTACCTCACCAATAGAATCTTTAAGAGGCTTTCCTTGCTCTAAGGTTATAAGTTGTGCAAGCTCTTCCTTATGTGCCATTAGCAAATCATACCTTGGAAGCAACAAGCAGGAACTTAACAGCATGAAATTATTGACAGCACCAGAAAAGTTAAGCAAATTAAAGTTCAAGACTTATATCTGTATTAGTATAGATATAGTGGTTGGGCCAACTAATATAGTTCTTGTAAATATAGATATTTAGCATAATATTTCCTGATTACAGGAGAGAGATTCTCAGGTAGATTGATTATGCATCAGAATCTTTTTTTTTTTTTTGCTGATTCTGCTCCTTATTTCATGGGATCCTTGATTCCCTCTTGTTGTATAAATCTTGGTGTAATCCCTACTGTAAAATAATCAGATAGACTGCCTCTGTTCTACAGATATCCAATACAAGATATATATCTAATGTGGCATCATGTCTATGGAGGAGAATAGAAGTCCGACATCTAAAGGTAATAAAAAATAAAGGATATATATAAGCTTGTCTGCCTGTGTCCATCCTAACCAAGTAGTTCAAACCATTTTGGTGACATGGATAAGTCCAAACACAAATCTATACAAAAATTAGCATGATATCAGAGCCTGACAACTGTGAGATTTGAGAACCCCATTAGAAAAGAAATGGATCTAAAGCCTCTGAGGCTCAAAAGTATAAGCTTATGCACAAAAAGAAAAAGGCTGTGACCTATCCTTCTGAGACTTAAAGAGCACAAGCCCAGGAAAATTAGGGGAAAAAGTGTAAATGGGGGAAGATGAAGGGTATATAAGCTTGTGGCAATCATAACCAAGCAGCTTAAGTTAAAATGCTTCTACAGGGTAAGTGCTAAGGAGTATAATTTCCCAAGAACATAACCTAATATCTTGTTCTACTCAAAGACTTACTATAGAATTTTCCATAAACATTAGCATCCAGCACAGAAAGTTGCTTTTTGGTTAAACACAACTACAACAACAACAAGCCTTATCCCACTAGGTGGGGCCTGGATTGCACAACCAGCCTTAGTGAATGATATAAACATTTTCCTGTTATTAATTTTCTTTTTAAATTAGTTTACATGAGTAAATTTTATAAGAGCATAGTTTCATACTTATTATCAATTCTTGCCAAAAGTAAATAACAAAATATGATGTTAAACATTCAACAACATTTATACGAAAAGATGCATGAGTAGGCACACACATATCTATGCATATGCACAATGAAAAAAATGGCCATGCTACTAACCAACGTGCCAAAAGAAATCATTGGTTTGGTCAGTTGGCACAAAATGCTGCTGCACAATGCACATAGTCATTCCACTGAAATTTTGCCATGTTATGTGAAAAATGGAAGGAATATTTTCAATATAAAAAAATTGAAAAGCTTCCAACCTCCATGTTCACTCCTTTCTTCATACTTTAAATTAAATTTATATCCCAATTTGCAGTCAATAGGAGCTAAAGGGAGTTCACTAACGTGCAAAAGGATCAGATAAGCGCACAATTTCTACTAAGTACAGCAACACTGAGAATAAAACAAATATATGTTTTAATACGACATGAAGAAGTAGCACGTGTGGCAGAAATATCTAAATCAAATTACACCCACAGTAAACAAAATTGTCACATAATCAGCAGATAGCTCATGTACTTCCTTAAAAGCAGGTGGTTTATAAATTCCCCAGCAACTAGATATACCATTTTCTCAGAAGTTTGCTCCTCTCAGCAGCAGTGGTTTTGCTCCAAGCTGCACATAAGGACGTTTAGGCATTTAAATAATTTACATAACAAAAAGAGACCAACAGCAATAAGTTGTTTTTAGTATCTACAGATACATGGGTTGTATGAATATGGAAATAAGAGCATAAACATCATAAACATATTAGCACGGGGAAATTTGGGAGTTGTACATCAATAGCTACACCATAGAACCATTTCAAAACAGATTAAAATCATCATAAACTATAAATCTAAAATTGTTCAGCAACTCATTTCAAGCAAGCGCATCTTTAGAATATGTTATATATAAATAGGTGAACGTTTCACACTTACCATGCTAAAGAAATATCATATGTACTTGTAATTGAAAATTTGAAATTTATGCATGTCCTTTCTTTTACCATTGTTGAGATTGAAGGATCACATTGAAACAGAGGAAAATACTCTGAATATTATTGATCCTTAAGAATAAAAGAGAATACAAAGAGGCCTTTATAAACTAATAGACTAACCCTAACCAAGAAACTAATCAAATCATCATAATGATAAAATATTCATATCTAATTCTAATAAATACTAAATAATCAAACCTAATAAGATTACTTAATTAATATCTTAATTCTAAACTTTCTATTCTCAACACTCCCCCCCAAGCTGGAAAGAGCTTGAATGTGAGCAGCAATTGATCATCATTGAAATAATGGTCATAAGATCCAATAGCCTCCACCATTAATCTTCTTCATCGTAAGATCCTAAATCAAGGACCAAGTTTGGGCACATCCAAGAAAGCTTGATCAAATGATGATAGAGGAAACCAGACAATGACTAGTCACCATATCAGAACTCGAAACATCTGATCAACAAAAGTTGAGATCTCGTCGGGGACCAACAACAATCAAAAGGCCTCACAAGAGACCAAACCAGAGTAGAAGCGGCAACCAAAGGTCTCACAAGGGACCAAAACACCAATGAACAGTCTCACAAGGGACCAAGACAACAACCAATGGTCTCACAGGGGACCAAAAACAACAACCAACAGTCTCACCATGAATTAAAACAACCACCAAAGGTCTCACCAGGAACCAAACAACACTTCAAACGTCTCCCAGGGACGAACACCAAAAGTCTCACCAAGAACCAAACAACTTATAATGACCTCACCAGGGGCCAAAATCAAAAGAACGCAACAAAAAACATGAGATATGAGCACGAAACCACCATGGCTCTAATACCATGTTGAGATTGAAGGATCACATTGAAGCACAAGAAAATACTTTGAATATTATTGATTCATAAGAGTAAAAGAGAATACAAAGAGGTCTTTACATAGACTAACTCTAACCCAAGAAACTAATCAAATCAAATCATCATAATAATAAAATATTCATATCTAGTTCTAATAAATACTAAATAATCAATCCTAATAATATTACTTAATTAATATCTTAATTCTAAATTTCCTATTCTCAACAAACATAAAATGCAACAAGGCATGTTTATCCATTTTGCTTGCACAAGAAACGAGATACGCAACATTTTCACTTGTTTTGAGCAACTGAAGAAACAAAACGTGTGCCCAAAGAAAAAGGCCTACCATTTCACTGGCCTAATCTTTTCCCCTAGAGAAAGCTAGACACAGACACACAAAATAGTGAGTGGGAAAGTGGGAAAGACACAAAATTTTAGCAGTGAAGTTCATAATTAAGTGCTTCAGCTATTTGATAACAAGTCATTTAAGTACATGCAAACATATTCAGACAATTGAGAGTGTGTCATCTAAATAATGTTCCTGCATTGATCTCAATGAAAGGATATATCCTGAAAGTATGAAATTCCATACATTGAAATGCATCATAGGCTGAGGATATCGCATCATTTGTCTCTCTTCCACCCATGCATGCAATATCTGCTATAGATTCACCAGTTGCCGGATTATAAACCTGCATGGCATTGATATGTAAAATTTAAAAGATTCTTACAAATATCATAAAACAGTGAAACAAAGGAGTATCCGAGACAAAACAAGAACAAGTGTTTAAAATAGCAGCTGTAGACTTCTCAAATAAAGAGGATGAAGAAAACATCAGCAGTATCACTTGATAAAAGTACAAACCACCTATCCTCCTTTTCAGTGTAAGAAAAATAGGAAGAAAAGAGCTTGCAAAGGGACTGCAAAACCTGGTAATCAAACGTTTGAAGTAGAAGATTTGCCGAGAAGTAACACAATCAGAAGAAATTAATGATAAAAGAATTAAAATAGCTAAACCTGACGCCTTTTTCCTACCATATCAAAGAGATTTGTGGTTTTGCCATCATAATAGCATTTTCCGTACCTTTATGGTTTTGCCATCATAGGAATCACTCCATTTGCCTCCAACAAGACCTTGAGTCCGCAACAGACCAGAACTCTTAAGCTGAGAGGCAACACTCTTTGCATCCATGCTTATCTGGAATTCAAACCCCACACTTAGACACTAAACTGTCAAAACTTTGTGCATGAGTGAGAAGCGTGCAAAATAAAAATTATTCATGATAGTTAAAATCTATGCTAGATTTCAATTCAACTTCTTTCAACAAAAAATGGACTCTTTTTTCAATCATACCATTTGAATAGAAGACTTCAAGAGATGCGTACGTCACAAGCACGCAGCTGACATATGTAAGCGTATAGGCAGGAGAGGAGGGGGAAATATTGGAAGTTTGTAATCGAAATTCCGCAGCTATAAAACCTCTTCTAATTCTGAATAACATAAAAGGGTGACAGAAGAATAATTACTAGAAGAGATTCATACACTGAGCTTATACAGATGAAGCTGTACGTGCGGGGACGAACTTCGTTTGCAAAAAAAAAATTCACAGTTCACGAAAAGGGTATAGTGTATCACATTGCAGAATATTCAGACCAATATATAGATAGATAAAAGAAAAAAAAAAAGGTGAGCTTGCCTGGCGAGTGAAGGATGGAGTGGCGGTCTGCATGTAAAGCAAGTGTGAAGAGCAAGAGATGAGCTTCCAAGATCTCATTGGTGACAAGCCTAAGGTCAATGCGGCGAAAGCAAGCGTCATGTCTTTGATTTTTTACGGTTGCTACAGCAGAAGCTTCCTTCGTTGTTTGCAGTAGTGGATTTGGATGGATAGTTAGTAGTATGTGTGGTCGCTGATAGTATGATCGGAGAGCAGCCTGACGCCTTCACTCTTCACGCTGAATTGAACGAGCCTTGTGCTCGGATAACCAGGGTCGGACTCTTCTCACACAGCCAATTGATAGTTTGATACAATTTAGCAAGGTCATTAAAATGGGACGGGTTCGATTTACTGGGTCAAAGGTGGTGGCGGGTCAAATGCAAAGATTCCAGTGTTATTAATATAAAATTATAAACCAACCGGTGGTGGGTCTACCCTTAAGATGTTTAGGATCTGTGGTAACGCACTTGTAATCTACCTTGTATGGAGTTACGAACTATTGGAAGGGTCGTCTGGATTAGTCAAAACCCAAAGTTCTGATGAACATGTGGGATACCAAAAAAGTAATATAAAATTATAAAAAAATCAATTTAAGAAAAAAATTGAGTAATGGGCGGACTGGTTTTTGGGCCGGACCAGTTTGTCCAATCCGTGTTTAATTACACTGCAATTTACTATAAGGTCAGCCATTGAAGACGCAAAGAAAAAAAGGCCTCTGTTAGGCCCGTTTGGGATAGCAGTGGCAAAAATAACTTATCTACAATTGGAATTTTGTAAGCGGAAGATAGGATAAAATCATATTATAAATGTGATTTGTGTTTGGAATGACGGTGAGGAAAGTAGTTTTTTTTCAAATGAGCTCTTGTTTAGATGATTATTTGAAAAGTTTTTGAAATGGAAAAAACTAAAAATGACATAAATCTTATTGAGTGCTACATATATATATATTATGATAATTGAACATCAAAATTTAAATTTGATAAAACAATAAATTATTATTAAAAAATTAAAGAACTATAAAGTACTTAATTAAATATAGAGTAAATATCCTTCTGGTCCCTGACAAAAAACACGAACCCCATTTTGGTCCCTGACAAAAAAGGTCCTTTTTAGTCCATAAAAAGAACGAATAAGGGTCGATTAGTGGATATTTTGATCCCTCACAAATTTCCAAAAGGTCATTTTTAGTCCCATAAAAAGGACGAATAAGGGTCAGTTTTTTTGTCAGGGACCAGAAAGGGTATTTACTCTTAAATATATTTTAATGGATAAATTTAGAATGTATATTTAATAATACATTGCTTATTGGATTATATATCCTTGATATTTTTCTCTAGAAGTTGAAAAAATCACGTCAGAAACTAAAAAAACTGACTTCTGATAGAAGTCACTTTTTTTAAATAAGCCTATTTGAGACCACCGTTATCTCAAAGGTCCATTTTTCTCCACTGGGCTTAAATCATTGTGCATTGGATTTTTTTTCTCCTTTACCGATATATTGCCTCTAGTGTTGGAGCAAGTTGAATATTTTTTTAGTAATAAATTACTTAATTGTAATATATGTTATGTATTATTAAATTATATATTAATTTATAAGTCAAACAAATTAGTTTGAAAAAAAATGATAACTATAAATAATTTAATTTAAATTTTTTAACATCTCCAACAAAAGTCAATTATCTCTTATATTAAAAACCGGATGGAGTAATATATAGCAAAAATCCCAAAAAAAATACTCTAAAAATTACAAAAGCACCAATCAGTGATTCCAATATCCGAATCCCATATCAGTGTAGCTAGATGAATTTGGAATTATGAAATTTTGACTAAAAGACACCCTTGTCCTTGAGTTACTTTACTAGTCATCATCGCTCCATCTCTTCCTCTCTCTCATCTCAGAATCAAATGGTGTTTTCGCTCGATACCAAACCTTACTTCAATCCTATTTTCCCCCTAAACCCCTTCTTAACCTCTTGTTCTCTGCCCCTGCCTTCCCTTCTTCTCCCCAACTCAACCGTAAGCTTTAAAGCAAAAACAAGAATAGAAATGTAAAATTATGAAAGTATACAATCTTTAATCATTTGTATCAAAACTAATCTTGGTGATGAAACTCTCGGGTGTGTTTGGTTTGAAGGAAGGGAGGGGAGAGAAATTTTTTAGGGTAAATTCTAAATAAATACCATATGAATTTGCAAAACCCCTAAAAATCTGTTGAATTTGTAAAAAGACTGAGAGATACAAAGGACTTATGGCTATGAGGGATATGCAAATTCAGGTGAAATTACCCTTTTGCCCTTAGTTTTAAATAAATAAATAAAATTAAAAAACCCTCCAACCCCCATCACCGCCGGCCGGCCGCCGCTGGCCACCGTCGGTGGTGGTGGTGGTCGCCGGCGGCCGGCCGGTGGTGGCGGTGGGGGTTGGAGGGTTTTTTAATTTTATTTATTTATTTAAAACTAAGGGTAATTTCACCCGAATTTGCATATCCCTCATAGGTCCTTTGTACCTCTCAGTCTTTTTACAAATTCAACAGACTTATGGGGGTTTTGCAAATTCATATGGTATTTATTTGGAATTTTCCTAATTTTTTACCTCATATTAATGAAATTACCCATAGAAAATTTTCAAAACTTCAAAAATACCCTCTCAACAAAAAAAAAAATATTCTTTTCATTAATGACAATTTGGTAAAAATATTTTCTCCCCTCCCACTTCCTCCCCTCAAATCAAACTTAATTACTTGTGTACAAATAATATAAAGATAGTTTAGGGGATAATTTAAAAAATTGAGAAACAAAGTAAGTTGACGTTGTATTTTTTTTTTTTTTTGCTACCAAAGATAACAGTAAACTAAAGGCTATTACAAAAAAAAAAAATCCCAAACTATCATGAGTTATCGTGGCATGCAGAAACTGAGGACACGAATCAAAGAAAGAAGAGGTAGAAATCCCCTTCTTTGCCAGAAGGTCCGCAGCTTGATTCTTTTCCCTTGGAATAAAGTTGATTTGCAGATCCCATTCCCTACACATAAACTCTGTAATTCTGCAGAACACCAGACTCCCTTGCCTTCTTGGACATTCATTCATCAGCTATATTAATTCTTTGGAATCCGATTCTAAACTGACTCTACGAAATCCGAGCTCCCACGCTAAGTTTAAGCCTTTGAGAACTGCCCATTCTTCTGCCTCAAAGACACTGCATGCGCCCAGGCAGTGGGAAAACCTCGCAATCTAGCATCCTTCATGATTTTGAATGACAGCTCCACAACCAGCACGGCCTTGAGATCGAGTTACCGCCCCATCTACGTTGATTTTTATCCAGCCCGGGTTGGGGGGCTCCCATTTCATTTATATATCTCTGGACAATTGGGGTTCAAGAGTAAGCTCCTGTGTCATTGCAAAATTCCGCTAGCAACCCAGAATTACCTTAGTTATGTTCAGTGGACGCAGGAAATTGGGGTCGAATATAGCCTTGTTCCTCCAAGTCCATAATTTCCAGATTGCCACACCCCAGATTAATTGCCAATCTCCATCTTCCTGGTGACTGAGATCCCTCCTCAGATTCAATTTGGCCCAATCCTGTAACGAGGCATTGAAAAATTGGTTTCGGTATTTGGGATGGATTAACTCACACCACATTCTCCTCGTCATAGCACAATCATGGAGAATATAGAGCACTGATTCATTATGCTCACAGCAAAGGCCACACAGGGGAGAGGTTTGGGACCATCAACTCCTCCATAAATTTGTGGGGAGCCTATTCTGGAATGCTATCCACATGAAAACGTGTATGCGTTCGGCCCCTTTCCATCGCCAAATCCAGTTGAATAGGGGATCATCTGAGGATTCACTCTGTTCCTCCAGCAGATTATAAGCACTTTTAATAGTAAAAATGCCACTTTTGGTGCCTTTCCATGCCAATATATCATCGCCTGCTTCCATTCTTGGAGGCATAGTGGAAACAAGTCTTTGGAGGATTGTTGGGGGTAATATAGATGCTAGTTCTGAAAAGTTCCAGCCTCCATCCACCACCCAGTTAGAAACTTTGCTCTGGGCTTCCTCATCAGTTAGAACTTTTGTTCAGACATCCTTCAATAAACCATCCTTAAGCAGCCACGGATCTTCAAAAAACTTGACATTGGTACCATTGCGGATGAACCATCTGGAACCTGATTCTATTAGACCGCTTTGCTGGGTTAAGAATTTCCAAAGAGGGGAATCATTTGAACGGACGTTTAGTAGATTCTCATCATCTCTTGTCTATGTACTTTTTGAAAAGCACCTCAGCCCATAATCCCTCAGAACCAGAGATAAGTTTCCACACCACTTTCGCCCCACAAGCTTTGTTTAAGGAACTCAATTTCTTGAAACCCAAACCGCCCAGGAACTTTGGTAGGACAATTTGGTGCCAACCAATAGGATGGTATCCGCTGGAAGCCTCGAAGTTGCCCCAAATAAAGTCTCTTTGTATCCTCTCCACTTCATGATAAATAGACATTGGAATTTTTGCAACAGGCATGGGATAGAGTGGCATAGCAGACAACACAGCTCTGGCCAGAGTAATCCTTCCCGCTGTTGAAAGGCATTTGCTCTTCCATGCATTCAGTTTCAGCCTAACCTTGTCAATGATGTAGCGGAATGTGTTTGATGCTTTCTTCTTTTGGGATAGAGGAAATCCTAAATATCTTCCAATTTCAGTTGAGATTCGAATTCCTGAAATTTCTGCAATACTATGCCATAGATCCATGGGGACCTTAGGAGAGAAAAAAATAGAAGATTTTTCTATGCTGATTCTTTCCCCCGAGGCATCACAGAAACTTTTTAGACATGTCATCATACATTCTATTTGACTCACTGAGGCCTCCCCAAATAATAATAGGTCATCCGCGAACATTAGATGGGAAATTGTAGGGCCATTCTTGGAAATGAAAATTGGCTTCCAACTTCCTAGGCTAACTTCATCACAAATCAGGTGTGAAAGCTTATCCATGCAGAGCACAAAAAGGAGAGGAGAGATGGGATCGCCTTGTCAAAGACCTCTTTGCACTTTGAAAAATTCTGTATTAGTGCCATTCCATAAAATGTTGTATGACACCGAAGACACACAACTCATAATCAGGTGGATGAAATTTTCCTCAAATCCCACTTCAGTAAGAACTTGTTTTAGAAAGTCCCACTGGATTAAATTGTAGGCTTTTTCAAGGATGATTTTCATGGCTAAGAGGCCCTTTCTCCCTCTTGTTTTTTTCATAGTATGCATTATTTCCTGGCCTATGATTATATTGTCATGAATTTGACGACCCTTGATGAAACTAGATTGAAAGGGTGAGACTATGGAATCCGTCAAGGACCTGAGTCTTCCAGTGATCACCTTAGTAACACATTTGTAATGCACAGAGCATAACGATATTGGGCGAAAGTGTCCTACTACTTCAGGTTTCTCTTTTTTGGGAATGAGATACATAAGGGTCTTGTTATGTTCAGAAAGGTCTTGCTTCCCTTCAAAGACCGATTTAACAAATCTGCATATTGCAGGGCCCACCGTTTCCCATTTTGATTGAAAGAAGATTACAGGGAAGCCATCGAAACCCGGTGCTTTATACGGGCCTATAGAGAATAGTGCACTCTTGATTTCTTCATCCAGAGGGGTTCTACCAAGGTTGGCCAGAGCTTCAATTTCCACTGAAGGGAATTTAGTCATTGTGATCAAGTCTGCTCGGTCCGACTGCTCTGACGTAAATAAACTCTTGAAGTAGTTTACAACCATGGCTTTCAACTGGGCTTCCTGATCCACCCACACCCCCTCATCGTTTTTCAGCATAAGAATCAAATTCCTGCGCCTTCTCATAGAAGTTTTCAGGTGATAATATTTGGTGTTCCTGTCAGCTTTTGTAACCCATTCAGTCCTGGCTTTTTGAAACCATTTGATTTCCTCCTGCTTCAAAATGGTTGCCAGCTCCGCTAGAATTTGTTTTTCGAGAGTACACAAAAAATCAGAGGCAGGATAATTTGGGGAATTCTGAATACCCGATAATCTAGCAGAGAGGATACGCTTGTTTTTTTCGATTAACCCAAAACTATTCATGTTCCACTCAACAAGAGACTCCTGGATTCCATGCAACGACTCAACCATATTCGAATTATCCTTCCAATGGTTAGTTATAAAATCATCGAATGAATCATGAGACAACCACATAGCTTCAAATCGAAAAGGCCTTAAGAAAGATCTGGGAATTTCACTAGAGAAAAGCAAAATCAGAGGACTATGATCAGAAAAAGAGGTTCTAGGAAGTACCTTAATGAAGGCGTCGCTCGTAGAGGCCAGAAATTGGGCATTGCCAAAGCCACGATCCAGGCATTCGAACAGGCGAGAATGATCAGCTAACTTTGGCCCCTTCCAGGTAAACCGTGGGCCCTTGAAACCAAGGTCTGAGAAACTGCATTCAGTGACCCTATCGTTGAAGCATTGAATTCTTCTAGAATTGCACCTTATTCCTCCAATGCGTTCCGATGAAAGGAGGATATCGTTGAAATCTCCTAATAAGACCCATGGTAGCGAGATAGAAGCTGCCATAGACTTCAGATGCGCCCAGAGGACCGACCTTAAGTTGGAATGGGGAATTGCATAGACACCCGTTAATAGTATCGGAGGTTTCCCATTAAAGATGCATTCAACGTGGATGAATTGTCTATCGACGGTTAGAGCAGAAATCTGCACACTATTGCTCTGCCAAAGAATTACGATACCCTCTGAACAACCAACACTGGGGGACATTTTCATGGCATCGAAGCCCCAAGCTTGTAATGGTCGGAATGGAAGCTCTAAGGAGCACTTGGTCTCAGTAAGGATTATAACATTAGGCTTGGGCCCACAACAAACAACTTTTAAATTGCTGAGGAGAGTTCTGTTACCCGCTCCCCTTATATTCCAAAATAATACTTGATCCATAAGACAATGGAAAAATAAAAGAAACCTCAGATCTCCTATTGGAGAGGTTGTGTCTCTGGGACCAAAGATAAGTCCATATGTACCCCCTCTTGGGAGGACTCTGTGGGCTCACAGATATTAGGCCCAACCCCAGTATTCATATCTCCCTCTTCTCTAATGGCACCTGGATCTTCATTAATGCCTGGCCCATTACCGGGCTTTAAAGGTGCCTCTTGTGTCACATGGGCTTCGCCTGGATCCAAGCCCAATAAATCCTGTTGGGGATTGGTTGTCCCGTCCGAGATTCTTGGCTGCACCTCACGTGAAAACGACTCAGTCCCCTCCATATTCTCATCTCCTACCTTCTCGTTGACTTCTCGTAAGTTACTGTTATGGCAAACAAGCATTTTTAATTCCCCATTTTTCTTTTCTCTGTTCCTTTTCTCTGCTTTTTTCCTCGTATCAAGAGATTTTCCATCTTGACTGTCACTTTGGTCCCCTCTAACAGTTAGTGCCTCCTTACCCTGTGATGGTCTCCCTTTTGTTGCTCGTTTCAGAGGTCGTACAGGCGCAATACGCAGCACAAATTGTCTAGCATCGTCTCTCTGCACCACAAAACCTTGTACCTCGATATTGGTGGCCTCTGTACCTCGTATGTCCTCTACTTCTGCCAACACCTCGAAACGAGAGCCTTTGGAGTCATTTTTCGGTGGGCCCTCCTTGGTTTCCTTCTCCTTGCGCGGTCGCCGGATTCTTTGCACTGTCCTCCATTGATCCCAGTAAGAATCAGGATTGTCCTTCGGCGGTTGTTCATTACCTTATTCCATCACTTGCACATTGTCTCCCGACGTTTCTCTCGTGTTACTCTGTTTTGCCTTGGACGGACAGGATTCTCGGACATAGCTGTAAAAACCACAGTGGTTGCAAAGAAGATGAAGGTTCTCATATTCTAAGAAGTAGTCTTCACCATCTAGCCTGAAACCGAACATGAGTTGCTTTTTCAAATCTACAAGAACGCAAATCCGAGTGTAATGGCCTCGTAAATGGCTTGACGTATTAATGTCTATTTTAATGGTCTCTCCTATTCTATTGCCAATAACAGTCAGCGCCTCTCGATCGTAGTATTCCAGGAAGACTCTTGGCACACGGACCCACACAGCAACCTTGTCGATCTTTGCCGTGGCTGTAGAGAAATTTGGTTCCCATGGTCTCACGGAGAGATAATGATCGTAGATCATCCATGGTCCACCATCCAAAGCATTGATATAGTCATCTCTATTGGATAGTTTAACCACATAATACCCATGACCAATGTCAATGAGGCTCACCACTCCTTTCTTCGCCCATAGTGCTTGTAGCCCCGAGAGCAGGGCCTTATATCCGATATTCCTGTCAAGAAGTTTGACAATCACTGACTTCCGCCATGCCCTGTAAAGACGTTGCTTCATTTTGTCACAAAACTTGAAAGTTGGAAAGTTTCAGTTTGGGTCTTCTTCCATGATACACAGGGGATCATTGTCATCAGCCATTTGTTCATCATCTGATAGCTCATCCTCATCCCGAACATTCGTCTGCTCTTCAGAATCCTCGTCAGAGCAGTCATCGTCACCATTGTGGCCTTTCAGTTTTTCCGCAAAGGATGGTCCACCTTTGTTATATTCTGTCCCTTACTACCAAGCTTAGGCTAGGATAGCTGAAGCACACTTGTATCAGAACCTTTTCCTCCATTCTTTATTTTCTTCGAACTGCGCATGAGGATATCATCTTCCTCCCTGGAGAGAGGAAGGAGAGAGTAGGGAGTTTCTTTCGCCATTTTGTTGATGATGTTATTGGAGACGCGTAGCAGATTCCCGTCGGCTTGACGTTGTATGTTTAAGATAAAAACAAACTCCCTAATTTTATCATTCTTATAGACTTGAGTGAATGGTTTTGTACTTGCACTGCTATTTTCTTGTTTACGATAATTTAAAAAATTAAGAAACAAAGTAAGTTGTAATTTTATATTTAAGATTAAAATAAACCCTCTAATTTGATCATTCCTGTGGACTTGAGTGAATAGTTCTGTAGCTGCACTGCTCTTTTATTGTTATTAAAAAAAATTGTTTTTGGGGTCAAACCTCAATTTAATCACAGTATAGAACCAACTATAAAATATAAAGTAGCAAATGAAATTCATTACATTCTAGTTTTTAAAGATATATACATAATTGACCACATGAAGGATGTGATCAATCTTCAAGTCTTAGATATCAAATCATATTTTGACAGAGATTTGCCGTAATCTCACAAAATAAGCAGGATCAATAATAATTTGCAGTATAATGACCTGAATTGTTTTCCCAACGAATTCGCAATGGGTCTAATTTAACAGTAACATCGAAACAGTAACAGTAACAAAATGGGGGGTTTTCAGTGACCGAACTAAAATAGAATGTAAAAACCAAATCAATCAAATTAAAACCAATCGATCCATGAACAGGATTCCAGAATGTTCATTCCATCATCGGACGAAAAATATTGTAACTAAACTCACGATTGGTTCTGGATAAACCGAAATCTTTGCATTCGCCCAGACAATCCCTCGACTAGACAATCGCCTAGCGTTTATCCAAAAAGTGGTGTGTCATTGTGCGATCGCACAATAAGCACTCTAACCTAGTTTGAATTCTATCCTTGGGATGACCCAATCCAGGTTTTAAATCTAAAATCCAAACTGTAAACTAAAATCGAATCCGATTAAGTAAACAGAAATGAGTTCGTTACCGATTAAAACGCGTCCTCTGGATAAAAGTTTGAATCCTTAGTTCATGGATTGATCTCAGAAGTTTAGCCAAGCATGGCGAAGAAATTCAAAAACCTAGAAATGACATATGAAGAGCAGTTGAGAGAATTTCAAAACTTCTATTTCAATCCGAAAATAATAAAAACATGAATGAATAATCTATTGTAGCCTCCATCTGACTTAATGTTAACCTAAAATGGAAATGGGCTAGGGCTACAAAACTGGCCCAAAAACGGAAATAAATAACAAATGATTTTTAATACAAAATTCGAGCACAATGAATATCCAAAAATATACATCTGTCTTCGGCTCCAAATATGACCGCCCTCTTGTTTGAATTTGCCCTTCAAGTCCTTATAACAATTGTATCTATCTGAATCATCTGAAATATGAAACAAGAATGAGGCTAATCCGATGTCTGGTTCAAGAGTTATGGTGAAAATAGTGAAGCAATGTAAAATTAAAATTTTATCATTAAAAATGACTAAAATCTAATCAAAGGCCCAAAGCCCAAATAAGAATAAAAGACATTATTTATTAACTAAACAATATTAAATTTATTCATCAAGAGGTACAAAGAAGTGTATGAAATATTCAGTTATCAATTGTCTTGGGAAAAGACATCTTAATAATGCTCTTGGCTTGAGCATCTTAAATCCAGAAGCTCTTTTTGAGATTTTGGAATATAGCCTCATTACATAGTTAATTTCTCTGTAAGCAAGTTTTTTTTTTTTGTTATATAAAAAAATATATGGAACATTTGCAGTCAAAAAATTTTCTAGCTACTATTTATTTTAAGGGAAAATGATAGAAAAATACTGTAAAAATATATAAAAGATAAATAAGGGTGTTGAATTTCAATAAGTTCAAATTGACTAATTTAGAATTCTGAAATGGTGACAAATGTATGAAATTGCATAAGCCCCCTTATTTTTTATTTTTAAATCCCTAAAACCTCTTGTTGGATGCCGGCCCATCACTATAGCTCCATGACCTTGCCGGAGCTAGCTTTGACAGTCTAATATATATATATTTTTGACATTTCTCAAGCAAAAGTCTTTAATAAGTACACTTGAATTGTTAATAATGAAACTAAAGTAGTAAATAAGGTATTTATTGAAGATTTCTTAATAACTATTTTTGTTTTGCTATTAACTACTCAAATATACATATTGATTACTTTAGTTTCGATATTCGCTACTTTTGTTTTTTGTTTTTTAATATAAATCAAAGTAGTCAATATCGAAACAAAAGTAATGAATATGAATACTTAAATTGTTAATATCGAATATAAAGTAGTAAACATGGTACTTGTTGAACATTTCCTAATAGCTATTTTTGTTCCGCTATTAACTATTGAAGTATACATATTGACTACTTTTATTTCGATGTTGACTGCTTTGGTTGGCTACTATAGTTAAAGAAAGAAAAGTAGTTAATATTAAAATTAAAGTAGTCAATATATATACTTGAGTAGTTAATAGTGAAACAAAAGTAGTTATTATGAAATATTCAACAAATACCTTATTTACTACTTTCGTTTCGCTAGTAACACCTAAAGTACATATTGACAACTTTTGCTTAAGAAATTAAAAAATATATATTAAACCGTTGGAGCTTATGTTGCTAGTTGTCAGAAAGGTCACCGTAGTTTCGGTGATGGGGCGGCGCTAGAGCTCCCGCAGCCACGACCAGGAAGGGGGTTTGAGGATTTTTTTTTAAAAAAAAATTAAAAACTAAGGAAGTTAGGTAATTTTTCACATTTGTCAACATTTCAAATTTTCAAATATGTCCATTTGGAATTATTGAAATCGAACACCCTTAATATTGTTGGAACATTTTAAAATGAAGAGATACGTTTTTTATAAAGTCATGTTCATTAAATTAAGAGATTTATATGAAAAATCATGTAAGGAGTTACAATACTAAAAGTCTACAAGGTTATAGAGACACATGTGAAATGCTATAGCCAGATATGTGGCTGCCATCACTTGGTGAAAAGTGTTGTGTTTATGAGAAAACTCTACATAATATAAAAGTATAACTCTTCATATGTCTTTCATGAATCAATATATGAGATTCATGAATTTAACAAATCGTTATAACTTTTAATTGAAGAGGTATTGTTCAAGAGGCACCACTTCATAACTATAAATACTCAGCACCGTCAATCATTTTGACACATCGGAAATCACAAAACAAGATGTCAAACTCATTGCCTTTTTCTTGAATGCACACGATATAAAGTCAAATTATCATTATGCAAAAACTATTGTTGTCTTACTTGAGTATTGGGAAAACAATTCATACTCAAGGGTCTTCGTTATATCTTGCGGGAAATTCTCCAGTTAATCTAACTTGCACCATATAAGATAGGTATAGGGGGGTGGTGAACTAAACTTAAATAAAAATGTTGCTCATGCCTTGAAGACATTGCGCACTATTTTCTTCTTCATCTCTTGTTCTTGTACTCCTTAAAGGTCCAGCCCTTCGAACAATTTTTAGGCTTAATTTTGTGAATCCAAATGAAGTCTCTGAGGGAGTTAACTACAAAATTTGTCAAGTTAAAAAGATTTGATGGCAGTAACACCCTAAGATAGGTGAAACCATGTCTTACTTAGGTAAAGATTTAAATCCTTGAAACACATTTTATTGACAACATGAGATTTTCGAAGTGGTAAGAGTTTGTGTTCATTTTAAAATGGTGGGGAATTGTTGAAATATTTTAAAATGAAGATATGTGTTTTTTAGTAAAGTCGTGTTTATTAAATTAAGGGATTTATATGAAGAGTTGCGTAAAGAGTTATAACATTAAAAATCATCAAGGTTCACATGTGAAAGGTTATAGCCAAAGATATGATAGTTATCACTTGATGAAAAGTTGTGTTGTATTTATAAGAAAATTCTATATAATGTAAATGTATAACACCATATGTCTATTTATAAATCAACATGTAAGATTTATGAATTTAACAAATTGTTGTGACTTTTAATTGAAGAGATGTTGCTTAAAGAGGCATCACTTCATAGCCTATAAATACACAGCACCATCAATCATTTTGACACTTTAGAAATCACACATCAAAAGATCAAACTCATTGCCTCTTTCCTTGAGTGCACACAACAATAAAGTCAAATTATTATTTTGTAAAAGCCATTATTGTTTTGCTTTAGTATTGAGAATACAATTCATACTTAAGGGCCTTTGTTGTATCATGCAGGAAATTTTCCCATCAATCCAACTTGCACCCTATAGATAGATATAGGTGGGGGCGAATTAAGCTTAAAGGAAAGTTCTACCCATGTCTTGAAGATATTGTATACTACTTTCTTTTTCATCTCTTATTCTTGTACTTTTCAGAGATCCAGCCCTTTCAACAATTTATTTATTTTTATATATTTTGACAATATTTTTTTTTTGACATTTTCCTTTATTTTAAAGGGAGAATCCATAATAAATACTATATGAAATTTCAAAACCTCAAAGGTCTGTTAACATTTGTAAAGGACATAAAAATGACAGAGATGAAATTAAAATTTTAAAAGGTTAATGAATTTACCATTATGCCATCAGTTTTTAAATTAAAAAGAAAAAGAAACCCACAGTGGTTGACGGAGACGGTGGTGTGGAGGTGGTCGACAGTGGTTGAGGAAAGAAGAGAGAGAGTAAGGACGGAGTGGTGGTCGCCTCTTTCTCTCACCTCTGTCTCCCTTTCTCTTTCTCTCACCTTTCCCTTCAGTTTAAATCGTGGTATTGTTGGTGGTTAGTGACGGAGAAAATGAAAGTTGTCCCCGGCGAGGTAGAAGAAAGTGAATAGTAGAAATCGTTCATAAAATTTGTAATGAGATTGACAAATTTAGTAATGGTTTTGATAAAAGAGTTTGTTGATGAAAACATGTAAGTCAAGATTAATTCACATTACTAAACTTGTTAATCTCATTACAATTCTTGTCAAAACCATTACAATTCTATTCAAATGTTGGTAAATCCCGACTTACATGTTTTCATTAGCAAATGTTTTTGTTAAAACTATTACAATTCTTATCAAAACCATTATTAAACTTATCAATTCTATTACGAGTTTGGTGAAACGCCACAAATATTAATGAATCCTGACTTATATGTTTTAATTAACAAACGCTTTTGTCAAAATCATTACTAAACTTGTCAATCTCATTACGAATTTTGTGAAGCTGTTCTAGTTTCACCTTCTTCTTCATCAACCTGTTTTACTATTCACCTTCTTCTTCCTCGCTTCTCCCTTTATTTTTTTCGCTAACGATCTTCATCTTCCACCATTTTCACTCTACTCTACCTCCACTTCGTTTCACCATTATCGTCGCCTTCACTTCATAAAGAGAGAGAGAGAGAGGCCGTCAGGAAGAAGGGGAAGAGAGGGTGGGGAGAGAGAAAGAATATGTGAGAGGTATTTTAGTAAAGACATTTAAATTTCAAAATCTCATATTCCTTCCAATCATCTTTATATCATTTTAATTTTTTAACAAAGGTTTTGAGGTTTTTGAAATTTCATATGATATTTAAACGAGATTTTCCCTATTTTAAACTTCCAGTCTTTGACAATTTAAATTAGATTTGAATTAAATGGTTCATATGCAATGCTGGTTCCTCATCCGTATAAAATGCGTGTATGAGTTGCTATAACATTGATACGGTATTACTTCGTAATTAAGTATATTGATCGATATGGTATTAAGTATTAACTAATAATTAAGTATATTGATTGATAAATTAATATCGAGTGAAAATTAAAAAAGTGAAAATTAAAAAAGTAAAAATAAATGAAAAGAAGCCGTCCAAAGCCGGGAATTGCATTGTGGATCCTTTTCTTTTTTCTTTTTATTTTTATTTTGGCTCGTCTGTGTTCTTTAGCTGCTTCTGTCTCTCTCCTCAGAGAGAGGGAAGGGAAGGAGGTGACTGGCCGACCTTCGTAATGAATCACTGCTCATTTATTATTTCTTTGTAAAACCCAAATCTCCAGGAGAAGGCGCTTCATCATAGTGTCGTATTTGCTCCAATCACAATTGCATTTTCTGTTTACACATCCTCACATTTCAAGGGTTTCAATCCCTATCTGTTTGTTGTTTCGGGATTAAGGCAAAAAAGGATAAGCCTTTGAAATTTTGGGTTCGGATATGGCATCGTCGGGTTCTGGAAGTGCTGGATCCGCTGATGCAGCAACTGCCAGAAAACATACCAAGAGACCCAAATGTATTAACCTCTGAAACTCACTGATTTCGAATCATTTCGTTTGATTTCCGGAGTTATGTTTGCAGATACCCACATTTGAATGGTTTCGTTAGCATGTTATTGTTCTACTGCAATCTATGCCCTCTATGTGCGTCTGGTATATCAATTTGTGATAAATTGTGCTCTGGAAAAGGGTGATGCTCTTATTGCTGGTTATTATGCTGAGAGAGGAGGGGGAGGGATTTTGGGATGTTGGCTCCGCCTATTTAGGTTCTTACTGCATGCTAGGAGGTAGTCGTACCTGTTGCTCAAGCTCTTAGTTTTAAATGCGAGGGAAATATTTTGCCAGATAGTTGATCAATATTTGAGCATAAACATCCACTTTAGTTTTTGAGGTTTAACATTTGAGCTGTGTTGTTGAAATGTATTTGACATTCACATTGTTTTGTTGGCCTAACGGTGTTCTTTGTAGTTAGATTGTATCTTCTGCTTTGGCTACAATTGCATTTCCGTCATTTTATTAAACTAATCTACCTTCAGAGAACCTAACTGACTAGACACTAGAGTTCTCTTTTAGATTCGAAGTTTACTCAACAAGAACTTCCAGCATGCAAGCCGATTCTTACCCCGCGAGCGGTAACTCCACTTTTTCCATATTAATTGGCCTTTATAATATTCTTAATCACCATAATGTTGAAGTCAAACTTTGTATAATTATGAGTCGTATTTATTTTACTTATTTCCCTGCAGGTTATTTCATCATTCTTGATTGTCAGTGTTTTCTTCATTCCTATCGGAGTGGCTTGCTTACTTGCTTCAAATGATGTATGGGCAACTGCAGTTATGTTTTGTGTTCATGCTTTTTGTTATGTATGATGCTGATTGGGATTATGCTTTTTCCATCAGGTTGTTGAAATTATTGATAGGTATGACTCTGATTGTATACCTGAAAACTTTAAGAACAACAAAGTAGGATACATACAGAGCTCTGTCGATAAAACATGCAACAGGACACTAAATGTAAGTCCCATTGGCAGCCCTTTCTCCTTAACATTTTGCACTCATCATTGTCAATTTGTCATGGGGGCTGAGGGAGAACTTTTTGCTTGAGGGGGCCAAAACTATATCAGGATGGAATACACAATAATTGCTGTTGGTTAAATTTTGAGCATCATACAATACATAGTATATTAGATATCTAGTTTAGAAATATATAAAATAATAAAGTATATAAGTTATTGTGAAAGAGATAATAAATTGCATTCAATTTTGTGATATTATTAGTGTACCATGATCCACACAGCCATCGCTATTGAGACAATGCCTCTATGCACAGCAGAAAGGGAGCATATTTCTTCAATTGTGATAGAACTTAAGGAAATTAAGAGAGAGAAAGGGAAACTAGAGCCAGGATCTGAAACTCTAGTAGTATATTCAAGAACCAGAATCTGAGTCTTTGACCAAGATACATAAACATTCATATATTCATTCATCCATATTTTTGGTAGAACACATCTATGATATTTATAGGCTAACACATAAACTGAAAATAACTACCTTATCTTGTCCATATAAAACTGACATTAACCAACACTAGACAGTAGACACTTGTAACATTTAAAACAAGACACATAATAAAATATAAAATGCAAATAATGGCTGGTTCCTATCAAATAGTCTCATTTCATTTCATCTTATCACAGTTGTTGGCTAACTTTATGTTATTTAAATCATCTTATACATACTACGAACTTTAATGTTTTGAAAAGCCATATGTATATAGTAAGCAACAATTAGGACCCGTTTGTTATAAAGAAAGTTTGGGGAGGGAAATGAACTTTAGAGGAGGGAAAGGAAAGGAAAGGAAGATTTGAAAGATGAGGGAAGATGGCTTGAGTTGTTTGGTAGGAAGAAAATGAAGAGGGAAAGTTGGTAAAAAAATTAGGAAATGTCTATTTTACCCTCAAAAGAAATTAATTCAAAATAAAAAAATATTTTTTTTTAAAATATATTTAAAAATATATTATTGTTAAGTTCGAACTTTTGAAGAAAAATTTCGCCAAATTTGAACTTTCCGCCAAGTTTGAACTTTCAAGTTCGAACTTCAAATTTGAATTTCAGGTAAATCAAAAACCATCTTCCGGGAAGATGGCAGCTTTCCTTCCATTTTCGGATGGAAAGCACTTTCCCTCAAATGAGGAAGATGGACCCTCACTGGAAGATGCTGACTGGACTTTCTGTGTAACAAACAACCAAAATCCATGGGAAGATTGGGATCTTCCCTTTCCCTCCCCAAGCTTTCTTTGTAACAAACGGGTCCTTAGAAATATTTTGTCAGTTCAGGTCAATTAATTTCAAGACAATATAAACAAACATTAACGTTTCAGGGAATCCTGTCCAAGTTACTAGTCTTTAGGGGGCCATACTAAAACTTTTCCGTATAGAATACATGCTTTCTAACTATTCAGGGGTGTAGGGGGAGTATGTGTTGCTGATCATAGCATAAGTTCTGTTAAAATACTTAATATATAATGGAACTTGCTCTGTAATGTTCTTATCCTCTCTTATGAGCAGGTTACAAAACATATGAAGTCACCAATTTATGTTTACTATGAGCTTGACAACTTCTACCAGAATCATCGGCGGTATGTGACCCTTTTATTTCTCATGTACAATATTTGCATGTTCTATGCAACACCCACACACGTGTTTGAAAATATGTATAGTTTTGAGTAATAAGTGTTCATATGAAAACATTGTGTCAATTACTGCTGGTTGTTTTCCCATTTTCACATTACCTGCTGCAGATTGGTATCACACTGCAGAGAATGTTTATGTCCTTTTGAAAATGATGAAAAACTTTTTCTTTGAGAAGGGGTGCTATTGTAGAACCTGTTGGTGTGAACAATTGTTTTAAGATGCTTCTGTGTTGTTTATAACTAATAAGGACTAAGTTTTGACTTTTGCATTAAGTTTCATTTAAGTCTTGTTGGGTTGGGCTGTTTTGTGTGATATATTTGTTGGGGCTGTCTTAAAGGTGTAGAAGGTGCATGCCTGCTCGGATCTGGGAAGGCTCTAATATCACTTGATAATAGTGGAAAGGGAAGAAATAGAGGGGAATAAAAGAAGGGGAGTGGGGTGGGAATGGAGAAATGCGGATATAGAGTGGGACAAGGGATGAACAGAGAGGTAGAGGGAGAAAACAGATACTCTTATAATATTCAATCACTACAACTTCAAGACGCCTAAAGGTTCATCAAGGTAACTGAAAACACTTGCTTAGATAAATAAAGAAAATAATAATGAAAATTATCCCTAATTTAGCTGCTTGCTTTTATAATATGGTTGGCGATTGTTTCTTGTAACTAATGTTTGAAACTTTGAATTGTTGTTTATACTAATTTTAATTGTTATCAATCGTCTCAATTGCTGTGTCAAGAACTAATTATTTGTTGCCCTTGGTTATGAGAAATAAAAAGTTTTTATCTAAGAATAATAATAGAAGGAAGAAAATTAAAAAGTATTGTCTGAGAACTATAGGGAAGTTTATTTTGAACCAATAAAAAAATGGCAACCCAGCTTGTAATACTCCCACCAGGTAGGGTCTGGGGAGGGATAGATGTACATAGCCTTACCCCTATAATTGGAGAGGTTGTTTCCAAGATTTGAATATGTGACTTCCAGGTCACATGGCATCAACCTTTTCGCTGCGCCTAGACTCACTTTCTTTCATTTTTAACCAATCATCTAACTTAAAGTTTCAAGTAATTTCCATATGGAGATCTTAATGTATTAGTCTTATCTTCATAACACATTATAAATTTCATGCCATTTTATTACATATGCAATAAATTTCATCCTCAAAGTTTGGGATTTTTATGGTTAATGATTGAAAATCCACGTAATTTGCAATTATTCTAGTGCTGACTTTGTATCATTCAGGTATGTTAAGAGCCGAAATGATGCGCAGCTGAGAGATCCCAAAAAGGCGGATTCTACTGAATTTTGTAAGCCTGAAGATCTTTCTGGTGGCAGAGCAATTGTACCTTGTGGTCTTATAGCTTGGAGTTTGTTCAATGATACATATAGCTTCTCCCGTGAAAACAATATGTTGGCAGTGAACAAGAAAGGCATCTCCTGGAAGAGTGATAGGGAACACAAATTTGGAAAAGATGTCTTTCCTAAAAACTTTCAGAATAGCTCTCTTATAGGTGGTGCACGTCTCAATGAATCCATACCTGTAAGTCTTATCATTAAACATTTTTATTGAATGAAGCATCCTATTTTCGGGATATTTGTGTGTGTTGGGGTGGGAGTTTAAAAGAATGAAGCAACTATTGGTGTGCATAATTCTTTGTTTACTAGGTCTATTTCGGTAATTTGAGATTATGTAGGAATGAGGCATCTAGTGCTTGCGGGGTAAGACTGTGTACATTTATCCCTCTCTAAACCTCACTTGGTGGGAATCTTGTATACTGGGCCACCCTTTGAAACTTGATAAAACTAATTATATAAAATTTTCTAAGGTGTTTGGATTGAATGTCAACTGACTATAATTTGAGTAGCATTAACTGGCGTATATTGCTCCACTACTTTGTTTGGTAAATAAACTAGCGGAGCAGTATAAATTACCAAAAATTGATAAATATTAGTTGAGATCTTCTGTTGCCACGTGGATCAACTTATCAGCTTTTGAAGGTTCAGAATATTTAGTCTGGGTATATTAAATGAGCAAAAGAGAGGTCTGTTGAATGTCACCTTTCAAATTATATATTACAATAAACTAAAATCTGTTGCTAATGTAAAACTCTTGTACATGTTTATTTCCTCATCTATATTTAATTTAAACTTCTAGTTTATTTTGTTGCTACATTTTATCCTGCATTGATTCCCTTTTCATTTTAGAGACTTATAGTATATTGCACTCTTCGAAGTTGTGATTAGTGTTCTCTATAACTTGCATACTGAGATGAGTTGCTAACTTTTTTAATGTTGTACTTAACAGCTAAGTGAGCAGGAGGATCTTATTGTGTGGATGCGAACTGCTGCTCTTCCAACTTTTCGGAAGTTGTATGGACGAATAGAGGTGGACCTTAACGCAGGTGACCAGATACATGTGACATTGAAGAACTATTACAACACATACAGTTTTAATGGAAAGAAGATGCTTGTACTGTCAACTACTACCTGGCTTGGTGGGAAGAACAACTTCCTTGGCATTGCATATCTCTCTATTGGAGGATTGTGCTTTTTTCTGGCCATGGCTTTTACCATAATATATTTTATCAAGCCAAGGTAAATACTTAAAATGAAAAGAAAAAAAGTAGTACTATTTAAGGTATAATGATTACTATTGGAGCGCGTTTGGTAGATGGTAAAGCAGCTTTGTTAAAAGAAAGTTGTTTATGGGAGGGGTCTTCACCATTCCCATTCCCTTTACTTTTCTGTAATGATTTTGTGCCAAACAGGCATTGAAGTTGAAGAAGATGCTCTGACTAGAACTCATAATATAACTAACTGAGAAAGCATAATAATGTGAAGCCACCAGAAGATTCTTTGGATAATTTAATTCTACTGTGCTCTAGTAATTGGATGATAATGATCATCACCATCCCAGTTTATTTCAAATGCTAAGGTTCACATATGGTATATGCTACATCAATTGTCATTTTTTCTATATTCACATCAGTCAGATTCCGTTCTGTAATTTGCTGAATGGCTATTTTTTCCCCAGTCATTGTTTACAAGATCCTAATCTGTCTGTATCTCACTGTGATTTTAGGCAACTTGGAGATCCGTCATATCTGTCATGGAATAGGAGTCCTGGTGGGCAATAAGCAGAGATACTAATTAACTAGTTACCTTCCAAGATTCAAGTCTTGGTTATTTTGCTGTGTCAGCTTGTTTTTGTGTATCTATGTTACTTGTACGTACTGGATTTGCTTAAGCAAGCACATGATATTATCGTCTTTTATCTGAGTCTTCTGGGCATCATTAATGTAAACATGTGTTGCGTGAGAGAAATAGTATACAGTATTTCTGGCAGTCGCTTTCTTATACCAACTTTAGGGATAAAAGGAGTGTTATTTGTTTCATCTTCTGGGTCTGGCAGATTTGTATAGAAGAAATAGAAAGAGTCAAGTGAGGTTTCTTGTTTCCCTTTTCTGAAATGGAAAGAGAGATGATTTTCCTTTCATTTCCTTTTTTCCTTTTCCCTTTGGTCGAAGGTTCATTTGGTTAAAATGAAATTTAAAAAAAAAAATACAAAATAAACTAATATGATTTTGTAGATAAGAAACTGTTTTAGGGAAAAATAATTACTATTTTATGCTTGAGTCATAATAACAAATATATAAAACATAAATTCAACGTCTTATAATTTTTAAAATTAAAAATATCTTCATGAAATTAAATATGCATCAATAATGTCTTCTACAATCAGAGATGATATTCTTACTTTCTTACACCTATTTTCTGGGACTAATGTTGAAGATATTAGCACTGTTCTTTCATCTTTTTATGATTTATTTTCTTTTTGTCCATTAATGATTAAGACTTTGTAATGTACATCCTTTTATTATTATTATTATTATTATCATCATCTCCAGTCTTAAATATTAGATCTAATTGATTTTTTTTAAGAAATTAAGGAAGTAAATTAAATTACTTTAAAGTATTTATATTTATCTTTTTTCTCTAAATTAATTTGTTTAACTTATAAACTAATATATAATCTAATGATACATATAATATGATTTTGTAACTTATTTAATTTCTTTAATCTATAAAAAAAAGTCAACTGGGTGTTATATATAGGGTGGAAGGGAGTAATATATTTTGCCTTTTAAAAAAAAAATAAAATAATGTCATCTACTGTAGAAAAATAATAATATGAATTTTTCCACTAACTCATTCTAGATTCCTAGTAATAAACAAAATGATGATTCCGACCAAGGAAGTTACAAAAATGGCTACATGTGATAAAAGTGTACCTACAACACATGGAACAGAACAAAGTGTCTGGACTAAGAGAAGTATATCAAAATTCTTTTAGTGAAATATTTTGGGAAAAGCACCAAAATAGTAACTTTTAATAAAAATTGTACCCAAATGAAGCACTTTTGAAAAGATTTACCGAAGTAATGCTGTTGGATACGTAAGCTGGGATTGCATCACTAGTGGCGTTAGGGGGATAGCGGGACTGAGCAGTGGCGTGAGGGAAAGGTGCGCCACAACCACTAGTGGTGTGAGGGTTTCTCACGCAGTCACGCCACTAGTGGCGTGAGAAAGTCTCGCAGTAATCATGACCACGGTCAGGATTCCTGACTCACGCCATTATGTGAGGGTTTGACGCGCGTCAGGGTCCTGACAGGAATCTTGACGCATGTCAGGATTCCCTGGCCCCCTTCCTCGACACTCCCCCCACCCCCACACACACAACCTCCCCCCCACCACACACACACACAACCTCACTCTTCGCTCTCTCATTCATTCTTTCACCCTCCCTCTTGCACTCCTTCCCTCTTCCTCTCATCCTCATCTGAAAACTCCCTTCGTTGTCCATCTTCTTCATTCTTTTTTCACTCTCACTCACAGCAGCCACGCACTCATCACACACACACTTCCTCATCCTTCCAATCTCCATCTCATTCCCTCCTTTGCTGAAGCTGAGAAAACGCTAAGAGAGGCTGAGAAAGGAAGAAGAAGGAGGTTCAAATTCTCTCTCTCACTCCTCACTTCACATTTGCACAGGTGATATATATATATATATATATATATATATATATATATATATATATATATATATATAATGTTTATTGTTTAATAATTTGGTTTAACTTTTAATTATATACATTTATTTATTATAGATGCTTAATAAATGTATAACGGTAGGATAAATGCCTAATTACTAACAAATTATTAATAATTATAAATAATAAAAAGAGTGAATAATAATTATAAATAATAATTTAGGGAATGAAAATATTTAAAATTTATTATAAACCTTAGGATACAAAACTAATTAGTAAATTAATTAATTAGTGAATTAATTATTTATTTTGTATGTTAATTATAAACCGATGACGAATTATTCAATATTTTGTAAAATAATAGTTTGATATATAAAATCTAAAATATTATTATTAGCTAAATTTTATTTAAGAAATTTTTGAGAATATTAATTAGTGAATTAATACAAATATTTTGTGAAATATGTGGTATATTATTATTTATAGTACCCTAAGATAGATAATATAAGCTTAAATTGAGAATAATTATTAGTCAAATAATTAATTCAGTAATTAATTTATTTACTGAATAATAATTAGTGACTTAATAATGTGTTGTGTTCTTGTAAATTTTTATTAGTCAAATGGATGACAAACGCGCCCGCAATATTGAGCCGGCCCCAAAGAGTGAGGAGTTCTTAATGAAGAGGTGCAACAGTCACACCGATCGCAAGTTGTGTGGAACAGAGGAGATTGCAATTTATTGAGGGTGAGGCGAGCCTCACAGGGGTCTTTGGCAGATGTCCATGACCCAGATCTCATCCCACTAGATTTGTAGTAACACCTTATTCGTGCAGGTTTCTAGCACGTGTCTCTCATGAAGAGACTCCTGGTACGTTTTAAAATTCTTTATGTAATTAATTATATGCATTTAGTTGTTTGTACATGATACAGATAATATAAGACCCTTACATATTTGTTCTCTACTTTTATGTTAGTGCAGATTGACAAATACCTCAGCTACTATTGAGGGTCAGCTTTTGTACACACGTGCTTACCTCATGCGCCTATTCGGTGGATTTTTGTTGTGTGACAAGTCCAGCTCAGAGGTCTCTTACCGATATATACAATTACTGGGTGGTGACCTTACGGAGACGTTGTACTAGCTATACTGTTTCGCATCATGTTAAGTCCACTCACACTTGCGGAGATATCTCCTACTTTTCACATCATGTTAAGTCCACTCACACTCGACATCCCAACGAATAATTATATTATGTTGATGCCTTGGAGAGTTGGAGGTGCTGTATTAATTAATTAATTGAGAGTGGTTTTTGCAGAGGGAAAGAGAACAAGGAAAGCTGAACTCAGTTGCATTGCAATTCATACATGAATCAGGGGCGGTGACTGAAGAAGAGATCATAAAGAAGATCAGAGTGAAGATTGATGATAAAAGAAAAGAGCTTATGAGATTGGTTTTGCAGAAGGAAGGGAGTGTGGTTCCTAGAGAAGTCAAGAACGTAACGTATTCTGGAAAATGGCCAAGTTGCTGACTTTGATTTACAAGAAGGATGATGTCATGCACGAAAATGAAATGCCCCAAGAAATGTTCAACATCAAGGATGCCTTGCTCGGAGATCCCATCATTTTCAATAATTGAGTGATTGATTAACAATCGTTAACATGATTGTGCTCTCCTTTAAGTAATTATTATGTTTTCCTTCAAATAATGTAAGATAAATATTATTAATTTAGTATCATCTTCACAAGAATTTATCGTAATTTTAAGAACATTCTGTCACAAAAAAATATATATATAGGATATTCGCCCAAAAGATAATTATTAAGAGATATATAATAAATTTAATGAGTGACTTGCGTTAAGAAAAAATAATATCTGAAACGCATAAATAAGAGTAAGACTAGAGGTGTATTGTAATGTAATAGTGTTGAGGAACGATATTGTAACTTAATCCTCAAACACGTTAAATTACAATATATGTAATAATTATTGTTCTTCAATTGAAAAAAGATAGGCCCAAAAAGCCCTTAAGTATGGTGGTCTTTGGGCCAGTTCAAAGAAAAAAAGACAGGCTCAAAAGGCCTGGTGAAATGGGTTACAATCCGGATATGACTGGGATGTTATGTTACCTTCGATCAGATCAAAATTTATACTCCCTCTGGTCCTTATTATAAGGCACCAACTAACTTTTCTCACAAACCAATAAAAGTAGTTAAAGTCAATAAAGTTGTCCTAAAATCTAAGTAATTTTCAATATTACCTCTACTAATTGTATTAAACTTTAATATTATATATTAATTATTATTCTCACCCATTACCTTTATTAATTAGGGGTAGACATGGAAAAAAGTAATCAATGCTCATTGGGAACAAGCAAGTGCCTTATAAAAAGGACCAAATAAACTTGTTAGTTGGTGCCTTATAATAAGGACAAGAGGGGGTAGCTTGTTATTTATCACAAACCAATAAAAGTAGTTAAAGTCAATAAAGTTGTCCTAAAATCTAAGTAATTTTCAATATTACCTCTACTAATTGTATTAAACTTTAATATTATATTAATTATTACAGCTTTATTAATTAGTAGACATGGAAAAAGTAATAGCAAGTGCCTTATAGCTATGACTAGAGGGGGTAGCTTGTTATTTATCCATAGTGGATAATAGCAACAGCAAAGTTTATAGCTTGTTATTTATCCAGATACAGCAGCTTTTGAAGCAGGCTTAGGCTTGGGATGTGAAATTGGAACTCATAGCAAGGGAGAAGAACCAGATTGCTGACATGCTAGCAAAGAAGGGGTTGATTACTTCATCTACTTGTGGACTTAGTTGTGCTATGATGTGGAAAAAGATCTCAAGATGTTATGCTGATATGGAGTTGATTCTCTTCTCAGCTGTTAGAGGGATGTGCTCGAAAGATTGAGTGTCATAGCCCCATATCTCCTTACTTCTTTCCCAGTGTTCTTAGTTGAATTGGCTTTTTTTGCTCTTGGGTTTTTCTGTGAGATTTTGTTTTAGTTTGTTGCTTCTTTAGTTGATTCTTGTGGTTATTAGGTTGCTTTGTTCGAACTTGGATACTATTTCATCAATATAAATTGTTAGTTTGATGCCAAAGAAAAAAGAGGATGTTTATAGTATTTTAGAAAATATATGTCGTATTAACTAAATTAATCAACTTCCTTAATTTTTTTAAATTAGGTAAATATATCTTATATTAAGGATCGGACGGTGGGAGTATTTTTCCCCCCTTATAAATAAGCCAGAGAGAGTATAAGTTAGTAGATTTCACGGTGTAATGAAATACTCCTCCGGTCCTAAATAATATTAATTACATTACAAATTATATCTTATATTTAGAACTGGAAGAACAAATTTAAATAGATTAGCGGATCATCTGGTGCATTGAATGAAAACTATATATATGTAACAATATATAACACATGGATGATGATTTTGGTCCAATTTACAACTTTGAACCATGGTGATATACTTAATTATTCATTTGTTATTTAATTTACAGAATATATATTAATTATCTTTAGAATTATATTTTTTAGACCCAAGAAGTTCAGCCTAAATTCTAACAAAATATATTTGTAAAAGAAGTAACAAAATCTAAACAAATCTTCCCATATAACCCCGACTTTTCCAGAAACGTGGAGAACTTGGGAAAGATAAATTGGCTGTGACTGTCAAACAAGTAAGGGAGAGAGAAAGAGAATTGGTGAGGAAGAGAGAGGCGAAAGGCTAGGAGACGATGAGGTGGAACATTTGAGTGCCATGTGTCAGTTGACTATAAAAATTAGGGAAAATTAAAATAAAGGACCAAGAGAAAATAATATTTATTATAAAGGACCATAAAAATTGTAATTACTTAGAAGGACCAAACATCATAATATAAATTTAAAATTACTAAATTGCCCTTAATCAACCCTCATGTATTATCTCTTGTATTTAAAATTAAAAAAATTACTAAAACTGTCCGATATGATTATATCTTTTTTTCCCATTATATTATTTAATTAACAATTTTTAAACTCATATTTTTCTTAATTTTTATTTTTCACCAATTTATATCATCAAGTTGCCCAATTTATATTATCAACATCGATGTCTAAGTTCATTTTATAAAAATAAAAAATAAAGTTATTTCATATTTTTCAGGAGATAATAGGTTAATTAGATTTTTTGATTTTATTAACATTACATGAATTTTTTAACCCACATAAATTTCTTCTAAAACAAAAATAAGTCATACAAACTTTCTTGGTTTAATATATATGATAAATTATAAAAGACCTTAACTTTTATTAAAATTATATAATTACATTTTTAATTAAATTTATTGTTAATTTTTAAAAATTGAAGAATGTGTACTTTTTTTTTCATAGATATATATTCAAGTTGTGAAAATTGATAAAACTATTGTTTAATTTAATGGAACTTAGAATTTTGTATTAGTTTTAAAAATAGAATGGGGAAAAGAATATAAGAGGCAATACAGAATATTTTGTTAGGGGCATTTTAGTACTTTTAATTTTATATTTTTATACTTGGTTCTTCTAAATAATTACAATTTTTATGGTCCTTCTCTATAAATATCTTTTCCTTTAGGTCCTTCATTATAATTTTCCCTAAAAATTAACCTTAGATAACGTTGAGGGGAACAATGTTACCTTTTTTTTTATATTACTTTTATGGTCTAAAAAAAAATAATTTTCGACACCTAACACTCCTAAATGATTACTTATAAAATTATACCTTATCCCTTATTTAAACATATATTTACATGGGCCAAAACGATTTATACCACCAAATTTTAATTCTAATAGAAAGTTTACTTTCTAATATGTTAAAAATTTATTGTTTTTGAGATTATAAATTTTATAATTTTAATTTTTCACCATATTTATTAAAATTTATTTATTTTTAGTTTCTTAAATGAATAATTTTTTTTTTCTTACTAAATATAATAGGTTTAAGAAATTTTATAAGTCATTCAAATTTATAATTTCATATTTTTTTCAAACATTTAAGAAATTTACTCAAATTTTTTAAATTCATGTTATTTACAAGTTGTCAATTAAAATTTGAGATTTAATATTAAGGATAAATTAGTAAATAAATTTTATTTTTATATAAATTTTAATTAAAAATATATTTTTAGAATATCTTAAAATATATTTAACGGAATTAATGGTTTAAATTTAAGAGTTTGTTTTTAAAACTGAGAAGAAGTCTATATAATTAAGATATTATATAAAATAAAAGGGTGATTGTAATGTTTTACTCCTAATTTTTCATATTGCACGAGCACAAGACGGACCATAACATGATGTCATGATGATATAAATATAGACTCTCAGGCTTTAGCTTTCTGTTTTATTTGCTATTGCTTCTACAGGCTGATATCATATATTGACTCATGTTAATTAGACAAACTAAGGGTGATCGCTAATAGGAATTAAGATAATTTTTTCTTCTCACTGCGGAGCCAAAATCCTCATCCATCTCCAACTCTTCAGGCTTCAACCCCTCCGGAAGTTTCCAATCAAAGTGGTACAGCAAACTAGCAAGCATAAATTCAATTATTTGAGCTACTGTGGCAAATGAGATTTCTGGGCATATCCTTCTTCTAGAACCAAATGGGATATACTCAAACTCCGTGCCTTTAAAGTTGTAATCAGTTGGGGAATTCAGAAACCTCTCTGGATCAAACTTTTCGGGTTCATTCCAATACTTGGGATCTCTTCCAATTGCCCAATCATTGATGATAACCCTAGTCTTAGGAGGTAACTCATAGCCATTGATCTCACAGCTCTCCTGATTCTCTCTTGGAAGCAGCAGTGGCAAAGGAGGATGTAGCCTCAGAGTTTCTTTTATAACAGCATCTACATATTTCAGTTGATGAACTTCCGACTCATCTACATATCCTTTGCTTCTGTAAACTCTTCTTACTTCTTCTTGTGCCTTCTTCATTGTGTTAGGGTTCTTGAGAAGCTCTGACATTGACCACTCCACAGTTGTTGCTGATGTTTCAATTCCACCCAGAAAAACATCCTGAAAGAATATGTGCATGTATAAGTTGGCACTTACTGATAATTTTAAACTCTCAGTTATTTGTGGGCCAAAGGCAAACATATAATGTAGCTCACTCACTCACCAGGATAACAGATTTGATGTTGTCTAGAGTTAAGGGGATTTCAAGATCATTTTCCCTTTGAATCCTCTAGAGAACATCAACTAGCTAGATCCTCTGCCTCACCAATATGGCTATGCTTTTTTTGTTTGTGATCATTGATGATAGATGTTCCTAACCATAGTATCAATCTCCTTGTTCACTCTATCAATTTTAGCTTTTATGCCAGTGATCACCTGAAGGATTTTGAGTGACGGGAGGAGATCAGCAATTGAGAAACCACTTGCCAACTCTAAGGTACGCTTCATAGCTGATAAGATTTCTTCAACATTCTTGCCCTTGGTCTTTGCACCAAAAGCTGCTCGCGCAGTTATGAAGTTTGTGAGCTCCAAAGTTTGTGACTGCGATTGATGATGGAGCCTTCATGTTCAGATATGTTCTTCACAAGTGCACACACCTCCTCTTGCCTTATTGTTCTGAATGATTGGACCCTCTTTGTAGATAAAACCTCCAAAGTACAAATCTTTCGAAGTTGCCTCCAATAGTTGCCATATGGAGCGAAGCCTATGTCCATATTATTGTTAATGATTTTGCTGGCGATAAGACCAGGTCGGCAGGCAAAGGTGGTATCATGCTTTTTCATGATCTCTTTGGCAATTTCAGGTGAAGAGACAACAACATGGGACAACTCTCCTAGTTGAAGGTGCATGAAGGGTCCATTATTATTAGCCGGGTCTCTCAGAGAGTGATGGGGAACTGACCTTACAAGTTGGTGCAAGTTCCCTATGAGAGGTAATTTAGGTGGCCCTGGGGGTAGGGTTTTGACAGATTTCTTAGAGGCTGGTTTCTTTCAGTATTACAAGGAGGAAGCAAGAGATGGAAAAGAGGATAATGTATGAGATTTGAATCTCCATTGATGGCAAAAGGAAATGCTGATCTCTATGGTTTAGGGCTGCAGATATTTAATGCTTTTATAGAGGAAACGATTGAAATGTTTAACTTTGGGAAAATTACAACGCGGTCTTAGGGAAGGAATGTAATTGCCTAAAAAGTCTCACAAGTGAGTAATAAAGACCTATTATTCATTTTTTGTACCAGAACTTATCATTGTATGTTACTCACTTGTTATGGGACTTTTTAGTGATTATATTTTTCATTAAAACCTCATACTGATTTTAGCATTTACTTTTTACACGACTCCTGAGTCAAATAAATAATTATATTGCTTAATCCAAAGTCATGTTTATTTTGGAAAATAAGCTTGAAGATTCACTCCACCAGCAAGAAATAAAACAACAGTTGAAAGCACTGACGAGAAGTGGAGAGGAAATGGTTCAGCATTATCTTTTGTTGGCTGTTATATGGAGGAGAGAAGGAATAGAATTCACAACCGAGGCGTGCTTCTGGAAGAAGTGATGAACCAGATTGATCGTTTTACTGAGAAGAGAGAAATCCACATCCAAGTTTAGTTTCATGAAAGTGGGTTACAAGACTTCAAAGCACGTTTTGGAAGCAATTGTACGCCCATGATTGCTACCAAGACTTGATAACACATTATGGAATAGCAAAGCTCATGTCAGATGTTAAGACTAGGTCAAAGGCTTTTATTTACTGTTACGAGGCAACACACGTTTCTTTTGTTTGTTATAGGAACAACACATTTTTTCTAATTGATTTGTTTCTTAAATGTTTTTGTTGAATTAATTTACATGTATTGACTCGATATGGGAGATAATGAGGTTTGCTTGCAATGACGGAACCATTTGCTGGCCAACTGGTCCTTTAAAATTTGTTAATATATATATTTAATTATTATAAAATATTTTATTTTGGCCAATAATTTAGCTCCAACTAATCTCTTATCTTCTCTATAAGGACAATGTTTGGTTTATTACTCATTGGGTTATGAGAGAAAAGTAAAATTCTTGTTTGAGGTATAAGTTGTAATATTATTTTATATCTTGTTTTAATTTATAATTGTCAGTTATTATTTATTTTTATTTTCAATATTATTTGATATTATTTAGTAAATAGTTCAATATGTATATTTTTTGGCTCGACTAAAAATATTTTCTTGTTCTGCGCCACTGATTGCATGAATGAATATGATTTTTTTTCTTTCCCTTTTTCAAATAACACGGATATTTTAGTCTTTTGATAATTTATGTCCAATTATAAAATAGAATTATACAAGTATTCCTTGAAAAATATTACTTCATACCAAACGTAATTTTAAAGCTTCATTCCCAGTTCTAGTAGTAGTCCAAGTCTAAATCCCAATCTCAATTCATCAAAATTCAGTGCCACGTACCATACCCATTTCTTAACCGGCCATTAATTACTTAAACATTATCTCCGTGTTATCGCCTATCATTTTATTATGAGAAATGAAACTTAAGCTGATTCAATTTCAACAAAGAATTTAAGTTTAAGACCTAATTGTCTGCTTCCATTTTACAAATTGACATTTCTGTTTTCCTTTGAATGCTACGGTCAAACACGAATTGTTGCATTTATTATGATTTGGCATGTCATTTCTTTTTTTCCCTTCATAAAACGAATTTAAATGTTGAGAGAGAATGTGGAAAAATGTGATTAAAAGAAAAATAAAATTTATCTGCATTTAAAAAGTAAAAAAAAAAACAATAAATTTGTTTGATATAAACTGTTCTTATTAGTAAGCATATAAAAAATATCCCAGTTTAATTAGAAGTAGATAATTAATGTTTAAGCTAAATTGAAATTTAATACGAATGCAAATAAATGAGTTGATGCCAGCAAATTAAGCCTATAAAAATATTATGTGATAAAGAAGGCGCCTAAATTAATCTTAAACATATATTCAGGCAATAAAAATCATCCAAGGCTTGATAATTTTAAGGCTATTTTTTATATATATATATAAATTGGGTTGGTCTCACCCATGATCCAAGGGCAGGGTGAAGTCTTCTTTCCTCTTAAGTAATATCAATATTGGATAAGGCGAGCCGTCTATTACTCTCATGTGTTTACCTAGACACCTAGGACTCTAGGAGCTAAGATGTCTCATCCAGCGTCTTGACCAACTCCAGGATCGAAACCCCTCCATTTGGTGAGAGTATCGGTTGAACCAAGGATGATGGTTAATTTTTAAGCTAAATTCATATAGTAGAATGAAGGGAAAATTCCATTTAAATACCAAATGAATTTGCGAAACCCCCAGAAGTCTTTCGAATTTGTAAAAAGACTGAGAGGTACCAAGGACCTATGAGGGATATGCAAATTCGCGTGAAATTACCCTTTTGCCCTTAGTTTTAAAAAATCAAAAATAAAATACCCTCTCCGGCCGCCGGAGGGGCCGCGCCGGCCGCCGGAGGGCCGCCGCCGGCCGGCCGGCCACCGGTGAGGTTTTTTTGGGGGAGGGGTTTTTTTTTTGGTGGGGGTTTAAACAAAATTAAATTTTTGAAAGTGAGGAGGTGGGGTTCGAACCCCCCACCTCTCAAAGAGGAGTCAAGTGCTCAACCAGTTGGGCTACTTGACTCCTTTGATATATATATATACAATAATAAATATATATATTCTTCTTAACATTTTTTCAATTGTATTTACAAATCCTGAAACGAAAATTACCATTCCACAAACGAGAATTACCATTTCAGAAACGAGAATTACCACTTTTTTTACCGGGTTCCTTTTTTTTTTAACCATTTCATGCATGTTTTGTAAAACCAAAAAAATTGCACAATTACCATTCCACAAACGAAAATTATCATTCCACAAACGAGAATTACCACTTTGCATGTTTTGTAAAAAAAGAAAAAAAATGCAGTTTTACAAATCCACAAACGATAATTACAAATCCATAAACGCAAATTACCAATCCTGAAACGGGAATTACCATTTTGCATGTTTTGTAAAAAAAGAAAAAAAATGCACTTTTACAAATCCACAAACGATAATTACCAATTCACAAACGCAAATTACCATTTTGCATGCGTTTGTGAATTGGTAATTATCGTTTGTGGATTTGTAAAAGTGCTTTTTTTTTTCTTTTTCTACAAAACATGCAAAATGGTAATTCTCATTTCAGGATTGGTAATTTGCGTTTGTGGATTTGTAATGATCGTTTGTGGATTTGTAAAAGTGCATTTTTTTTCTTTTTTTTTTACAAAACATGCAAAATGGTAATTCTTGTTTCAGGATTGGTAATTTGCGTTTGTGAATTGATAATTATCGTTTGTGGATTTGTAAAACTGCATTTTTTTTTCTTTCTTTTTTAACAAAACATGCAAAATGGTAATTCTCGTTTCAGGATTGATAATTTACGTTTAGGGATTGGTAATTATCGTTTGTGGATTTGTAAAAGTGCATTTTTTTTCTTTTTTTACAAAACATGCAAAGTGGTAATTCTCGTTTGTGGAATGGTAATTTTCGTTTGTGTAATGGTAATTGTGCAATTTTTTTGGTTTTACAAAACATGCATGAAATGGTAAAAAAAAAGGGAACCCGGTAAAAAAAGTGGTAATTCTCGTTTCTGAAATGGTAATTCTTGTTTGTGGAATGATAATTTTCGTTTCAGGATTTGTAAATACAATTGAAAAAATTTTAAGAAGAATATATATATTTATTATTGTATATATATATTAAAGGAGTCAAGTAGCCAACTGGTTGAGCACTTGACTCCTCTTTGAGAGGTGGGGGGTTCAAACCCCACCTCCTCACTTTCAAAAATTTAATTTTGTTTAAACCCCCACACAAAAAAAAACTAAGGGCATTTTATTTTATTTTTTTGATTTTTTTAAAACTAAGGGCAAAATGGTACTTTCACGCGAATTTGCATATCCCTCATAGGTCCTTGGTACCTTTCAGTCTTTTTACAAATTCGAAAGACTTCTGGGGGTTTCGCAAATTCATTTGGTATTTAAATGGAATTTTCCCTAGAATGAATCAATGAAGCACAGGCACGAAAATTAAAAAAACAAAAACCAATGAAGCAGGTAGGCCTAAGAAGGCCCAAAAATGACTCATGAGTAAGCATTTGGGCCATTGCTCCCTTTGGACCCAACCTCCTGCTTCATTGTCTCAAAAAGTAAACATTTGTTTTCTCTCTAAGCACACCCAGAGATATTCGCAAGTAAAAGCTTCAGCCAATAATTAATAATGCAACTTTCTAAATATTAGGGGGATCGATAGAGAATTGGAACGACGCGTAGATCATTCTTTCTTCTTACTGTGGCCATGTCCAATTCACTTGTTCCCATAGGTAGCTTCCAATCAAAATGGTAAAGCAAATTGGAAAGTACAAGTTGTAAAACTGGTGCAGCAAATGATATTCCAGGACATATCCTCCTTCCAAAACCGAAAGGAATGAACTCCAAGTTCCCCCCTTGGTAATCAATGGCGTTGTCAACAAATCTCTCTGGTTTAAACTTGTCTGCTTCACTCCAATAATTTGGGTCTCTTCCAATATCCCAAGCATTGATCAGGACTCTAGAATTAGCAGGTATCTCATAGCCATTGATCTCACAAGTCTCGCTGTTTTCTCTTGGAACTAGTAAAGCCCCAGGTGGATGCAACCTCAAAGTTTCTCTTATCACAGCTTGTACATATTTCAACTGGTGAAGTTCGGATTCATCCACATACCCTTTGCTTCCATAGACTCTTCTTACTTCTGCTTGAGCCTCTTTCATTGCTTCCGGGTGATTCATTAATTCTGACATTGCCTACTCTATTGTTGTTGCTGTTGTTTCAGTTCCAGCAACAAAAATATCCTGAAGTATAAGTAAATAAATTATTCAACTTTTTATGATCCAGATATACATGAAACAAATTTGCCCAAGAGGTAATGAAACTGGGACTAACCAATATAACGCCTTTGATGTTGTCGAGAGTCAAGGTGACTTCACCGTTACTCTGCTTTTGAACCCTGAGAAGAACATCAACTAAATCTTCATGTGCCTCGCCATCAACATCGACCTCTTGCTTTCCTTTGTGGTCGTTGATGATGTTTCCGAGCAACCTATCAACCTCTCTGTGTGCCTTGGCAACTTTATATCGTGTCCAACTGAATTCATTAAGGAGCTTGAGTGAAGGATAGAGATCACAAATGGTGAAACCACTTGCCACCTGTATTGTGTACTCCACTGTCGATAGGATTTGCTCAACATTCTCCGTCTTCTTACCAAAGGAAGCTCGTGCAACTATGGAATTTGTGACGGGAAATTATCTTACTGAGATTCACAGTGGAACCTTCATGTTCGTCAATGAACTTGACAACCTCTGAAACCTCTTCTGCCCTTATTTTTCTGAACGATTGAACCCTCTTGGTAGGAAAAAGCTCCAAAGTACAAAGCTTTCGAAGAAGCCTCCAACAGCTTCCATATGGAGCAAATACCAAGTCAGTGCTATTGTAAGCAAAGACCTCACTGACAAGAACTTCTGCTCTGTTAGCAAATATTTTATCATGTGTTTTGGTAATCTCTCTAACAATTTCTGTGGAAGTGATTACCACATTGGAGGTTTCTCCAAGTTGAAGGTACATCAAGGGTCCATTGTTAGAGTATAGTCGTATTCCCATACGTGTATTATTCTGTATTGTATTTCTGTTACTATAAGATTCCCTGCATACACGTGTCACTAGCTGATAGGGGTTGTTATGATTGTATCATCTGTAATGATTCTTCCAGAATATTGTTTTACTGAATATATATGCATGAGAGCAGCCAAAGGCAATTCACTCTGAGCATTACAGCAATTCCTTCTACTCCTATTTTTCCTTTTTCTATCTTGGTATCAGAGCAATTATGTCTTCCGACGCTTCCACCGCTGGCTCCGGTGCTTCTGGCGCTTCTGCAACAACACGCTCCTACCCTCTGTTCAGCTCTTCCAGTCAGACCACTGCGATCAAGCTGGATCGCACCAATTTCTTGGTCTGGGAGTCGATAGTTCTTCCCCTCATCGAGGGAAATTGTCTCGAAGGCCATATTAATGGTACCACCCTAGCTCCGGCGAAAGTTGTCTCCGGCAGACCAAATCCTAGCTACCTGGAATGGTTCTCTACTGATCGAATGATGGTCGGATGGTTGAGAAACACCATGACGCAGGACGTTGGGGCCCAACTCCTCCACTGTCAGACAGCGGAATCCCTCTGGAAAGGTGCGCGTGAACTCACCTGTGCATCCACCAAAGCACGAGTTATGGTGCTGAAAAACGAGTTACACAACACTAGGAAAAACTTTCTCAAAATGGACGAATACCTGAGCAAGATGAAGACCCTCTCCGATGAGTTAACTCTTGCTGGCTCACCAGTTGCTACTGACGATCTCATCCTTCACACCTTGAACGGTTTAGATACTGAGTACAACGCCATTGTTGTGAAATTGGCTGACCAGTCCGATCTCAGCTGGATAGACGCTCAAGGTGCTCTGCTTGCTTTTGAATCTCGTCTCACTCAACTCAATAACTTTGCCACAATGAGCATTCAACCTTCAGCCAACATGGCGCAGCGAAGTGAAGGCTCTTATGACACTAGTGACTCACGCGGTCGCGGATGGAATCCTAATTCCAGAAACCAGAGAGGCAGAGGTGGTCGCTCCCGTGGAGGCCGACGTGGTGGTTCTCGGCCTTATTGTGTTCATTGTCAACGTCCTGGTCACACGCTCTCCACCTGCTATTACCGTGACAGCTCTTCCAACCATCTGCCATTCTCTCCTCGATCTTACTCTCCACAGAGTCATTATGCTAGCCCATTTTTCTCTCCTCAGGCATATTATGCAAATCCTCACTCTGTTGAAGATCCCTCTTGGTATATGGATAGTGGCACAAACTATCTCGTTACACCACAATCTGAACATTTTGAAGAACTCACTCCCGTCGGTAAGTCTCATCTCACTACTTGTACGGGTGAGCAAAGTAATATTCTAGGTGTTGGTGCTATCTCTCTGCCTTGTAATAAGACCAAGGTCTTGCTTAAGGACGTTCTGTATGTACCATCTGCCACCAAAAATTTAATTAGTGTTCATAAGCTCATGCGTGATAACAATGTTTATGTGAATTTCACTAACAAGTACTGTGATGTGAAGGATTTGAGGACAGGAAGTCTGCTATTGTAGGGAGCCCCACAGAACGGAATGTATCCAATGAGGGCAAGAAAACCAGCACCAGACCAGAGGTTCATAATGCAGAGCATATTCAGTCTCAGTTCGAATTTGTGGCGTGGCATCACAAATTAGGACACCCAAGTGTGAGAGTCTTGAAGCAAGTCTTAAACAAATGTAATAAATTACCTAAAATGCACATTGATGACAATCTCGTGTGTGAGGCTTGTCAATTAGGAAAGTCTAAGTTCTTACCATTTCAAGCGTCTATTTCTCGTTCTTCTTGTCCACTTGAGCTAATACACACAGATTTATGGGGACCAGCTCCTATGAGTTCTAATGATGGCCACCGTTTTTACATACATTTTGTAGACGATTTTAGTAGATTCACGTGGTTATATCCGTTGAAACATAAGAGTGAGGCAATTCATGCATTCAAACAATTCAAATTATTTGTTGAGAACCAGTTTGATTTGAGAATCAAGGCCATTCAGTGCGACAATGGGAGCGAGTATAAACCATTTTTGCCTATAATTCAAGAAGCAGGAATCAATTTACGTCTGACATGTCCTTACACCTCAGCGCAAAACGGCAGAGCAGAGCGAAAGCATCGTCACATTGTAGAAACCGGCTTGGCTCTCTTAGCTCACTCTGGTATGCCTCTCAAGTTCTGGGTTGATGCTTTTCGTCATGCGGTTTACCTGATTAATCGACTACCAACGCCTGTGCTAGAGAACAATACTCCTCTGTTCATGCTATTCAAAACAGAACCTGCATATGGTGAACTTCAACCTTTTGGCTGCTCTTGTTTTCCTTGCCTTAAGCCTTACAACGAACATAAATTTCAATTCCACAGTCAGAGATGTGTTTATCTTGGTTTGGCTCCACAACAGAAAGGCCATAGATGCTTGAGTAATTCAGGAAAAATATTTACTTCACGACATGTGGTGTTTGACTGTCACAATTTTCCGTTCAAGGCTGGTTTCATGTCAACAAATGTAAAATCCCAACTTCCAGAGCATTCAGATTTTCCTCCTCTTATTATCCGTATGAGTCGAGAAGCTATTGAAGACAATAGCGAGCTACGTCAAGTATCTGCGAATCAGTCTCCACAATCGCAGACTCGTGCCTCATCTGGTGATGATGAGCCCACTTCAAGCAGTGAGTCAATCTCCACTTCTATCCCTGATACTCTACCGGAATCACCAACATGCCCAAATGACATTGGGCCCAGCAACCAACATGTTATGGTTACTCGGGCCAAGGATGGAATAACAAGGCCCAGGTATCCTTATGTTGGCATTGCTCAATCCAAACTCACAAAGGTCAGTCGTGAACCTTTTTCGGTTCAAGAAGCTCTATCATCTCCTGAGTGGCGCAACGCCATGGTCGAAGAGTTCCAGGCTCTGCAACGCAACCACACCTGGACACTCGTGCCGTACAATCGTCAACAGCTAATTGATAACAAATGGGTATTCAAGACGAAGCTTAGACCCGATGGTTCGATTCTCAAGCATAAGGCGAGGCTAGTTGCAAAAGGGTTTCAACAGATCCCCGGTGTAGATTTTGGAGAAACGTTCAGTCCCGTAGTAAAATCAACTACTATCAGAGTCATATTAGCAATTGCTGTCACCTTCAAATGGCCCATTCGACAACTTGACGTGAACAATGCCTTTTTAAATGGATTCTTGCAAGAAGTTGTGTTCTTGCCACAGCCAGCAGGATTCGTTGATCAGCGGAGACCAACACATATCTGTAAGTTAATCAAAGCGATTTATGGTCTGCGACAATCTCCCAGAGCTTGGTTCGACCGATTGAGACTAACTCTGATTAATTGGGGTTTTCAGAATCTAAGGAGTGATACCTCTTTATTCATGCTTCAGAATCGTAATCTGACTGTGTTTATCCTGATTTATGTCGACGATATATTAGTTACTGGAAATAACTCAGCTTATGTGGATAATTTTGTTAAGAAACTAAATCAAGTTTTTTCTTTAAAGGACCTAGGGCCATTATATTTCTTTCTGGGTTTGGAAGCTTATAGAGACCATTCAGGAATATTTTTTAATCAAACTAAGTATGTTGTTGAGTTACTGGACAAATTTGGTATGTCTGATTGTGCCCCAGTTGCTACTCCCATGGTTACTGGTCGCATGATTGCTTCTGATGATGGTGACTTGTTGCAAAATCCTATAGAGTATAGGAAAGCCATTGGTTCATTACAGTATTTAACCACCACTCGTCCAGATATATCTTTTGCCGTCAATAAACTGAGTCAGTTTTTATCACAACCTAGGACCAACCATTTTCAAGCTGTGAAAAGGGTGTTTCAGTATCTGAAGGGAACTTATAATTTTGGTTTGCACATTAAGCCTTTCAGTGACCCACAGTTAGTTGCATACACAGATGCTGATTGGGCTTGTGATCTAGATGATAGGAGATCTATGGGAGGAATGTGTGTATTTCTGGGCAACAATTTAATTTCGTGGTCTTCTAGGAAACAAAAGGTAGTTTCAAGATCCAGCACCGAATCTGAGTACAGATCACTCTCTGATGGCTCTGCTGAGGTCAAGTGGTTGAGTTCCTTACTGTCTGAAATAGGATTGTTCATTAGAAATCCGTCTGTCATATGGTGTGATAACATAAGTGCAAAGTCTTTAGCTTCCAATCCAGTACAACATGCCCGGAGTAAACACATTGAAGTTGATATTCATTTTATTCGAGATTTGGTGTCATCTGGAGCAATTGACATTAGATACATACCTTCCTCTCTCCAGATTGCTGATTGTTTCACAAAACCTCTATCACAGTCTCAATTTGAATTTTTTAGAGACAAACTCGGCTTGTTAGTCACACCCTCTCGTTTGAGGGGGAATGTTAGAGTATAGTCGTATTCCCATACGTGTATTATTTTGTATTGTATTTCTGTTACTATAAGATTCCCTGCATACACGTGTCACTAGCTGATAGGGGTTGTTATGATTGTATCATCTGTAATGATTCTTCCAGAATATTGTTTTACTGAATATATATGCATGAGAGCAGCCAGAGGCAATTCACTCTGAGCATTACAGCAATTCCTTCGACTCCTATTTTCCCTTTTTCTATCTTCCATACTTATTTGCGAGGTCTCTCAGACGGTGATGCGGTGGTGACCACCATACAGTTGGTGGAGGTTTCCTATGAGAGGGAACTTGGGAGGTCCTGGGGGAAAGGGTTTGGAGTGTTTTCTTGAATTTGAAAGTTTATGTATCAGAAGGAGGAAGATGATAAAGGTGAAGATGATAGAGTATGAGATCTGAATCTCCATGGTTATAGGTTAAGGAGATGCTAGTTGAAGCGGCTTAAAGGATTGAACTCGAGTTCTGCCTTTTATAACCAACGTGAACGGTAATTAATGGGCATCTATCTCTACTTGAACTGATGCTGTGTACTCCAATACACTGCTCCCCAATTTCTCCCATAATTAATAATTAATATAAGACATATTTATCTAATTTGATTAGAGTAAAAAAATTAGTTATGTTAGTTAATATGACATGTATTTTCTAAAACACTCTAGTAATTCCTTCTTTCATTCTCCTCTTTGATTAGGGTTAAAGGAGTGTTAATAGAGGTAAATTAAAAAAATATTAGAAAAATATGAAAACTATTTTATATTTAGGACTAAATTCAACTCCTCAAACATATTTTATATTAAGGGCTGGAGGAGTATATATGGAATAAATTTCTCATTTGTTTTATTTTTCCCCGGCCGGCCGGCAAATTTCCCGTTTGTGTAATTGGCGTGTTTTGGGGTATCAAATAATTCATGGAGCGGTTGAGACTATGCAAGAAAGACGACTTTGAAGAATTAAATTATAGAGGTTTTATATCCTATATTCATTTGTCCAGTGATCATGTTGGATTTTTTTTAACTGAGAAAAAAAAAATCCAATATTACCATTTTATGTTGAAGCTAAGTGTGAGAAAAAGGAAGGATTCAACCACTTTATATCCCTATATTTTTAATAAGTTTTGGCTTTGATTTATGTACTTTCGTTTGATTGTTAATCGTCCCTAAACTTTATGTCTTCTAGAGTGTTAGTTCATATAGCTTTTATAAAGATATGAAAGAGCTTAACGTACGATGTTAATTTCACTGATGTAACATTAACACATTTAAGTAGGCTGATGTGTATTGTTAACTAGAGCTGATTTAATATATGTGTATGAACCAAAACGGGTCCGGTTTCTCTCCATAGCAACTCTCTCCCCATCCCTCATCATCTACAAATCCTGGCCGTCGAAATCTTGATCCAAGGGTCCAGAACAATTTTAAGAAAAAAACAAGCGCGGTAATTTTTACCGCGCGCGGTTTTTTTTTTAAATTCTTCTGGATCATTGGATCAAGATTTCGACGGTCAGGATCAGACTATGAGAGATAATGAGAAATTTGCTCATGAGAAAATTCTCTCCCGACCAAAACTAAAACAAGTTAGAAGTACGGGGACTTAAACTGAAACTCCATAAAAACATTGGGATATGGAGTGGGTTTAATCCTATAAAAAAAGGCAACTTATCATGACAAAAGATTATAATTTACCTTGTATTTTAGTTAACCCATTTGAATTTGAAATTCAAATTATAGAATATTGTTTTTACTTATCTTAAAATAATAAATCCATTGATTCATTTTTACATTTAATTTATATTTATTAATTATATTATAATAATCATAATAATAATTATAAAGTTTCATTCATACAGTGGAATGAATCCATTACATTCAAAAAAAGAAAAAAGAAAAAAGAAAGAAGAAGAATAATGAATCAAAGAAGCAGGTGTAAGCATTTGGGCCCTTGCCCCCTTTGGGCCTGACCCACTTAATTGACTCAAAAAGTAAGTATTGATTTCTCTCGCACACAAATATATTTGAAAATGACAACTTTAGATTAAATGACATTGCAGAACTCGAATCCGGATTAGTCAGAACCGAAGGTCCTAATAAACCGAGTGGGATACCAAAAAAAACTTTAGATTAACTGAGTCCAATAATGAATACTACAACTTTCTATATATTAGCGGAACTAGTGGCGAATTGGAACCACACAAAGGTCATACTTTCTACTTACTGTGGCACCAAAGGCCTCAGCCATGTCCAATTCCTTTGTTCCATTAGGGAGCTTCCAATCAAAATGATAAAGTAAATTGGAAAGTATAAGCTTTAAAACTGGTGCAGCAAATGAGATTCCAGGACATATCCTCCTTCCAAAACCAAATGGAATGAACTCCAAGTTCCCTCCTTTGTAATCAATTGAATTGTTTAAAAATCTCTCCGGTTTAAACTTGTCTGCTTCATTCCAGTAATTGGGATCTCTTCCAATAGCCCAAGCATTGATCATGACTTTAGTCTTGGCAGATATCTCATAGCCATTGATCTCACAACTCTCGCTGCTTTCTCTTGGAACCAGTAAAGGGGCAGGTGGATGCAACCTCAAAGTTTCTCTAATAACAGCTTCTACATATTTCAACTGATCAAGTTCTGATTCATCTACATGCCCTTTGCTTCCATAGACTCTTCTTACTTCTGCTTGAGCCTCTTTCATTGCTTCTGGGTGACTCATCAATTCTGAAATTGCAAACTCCAGTGTAGTTGCTGCTGTTTCAGTCCCAGCAACAAAAACATTCTGAAATTGATCGATTCATAAAATAAATAAATAATTCTTATCAAACTTTGTTTGACCTGGGCAAACAACTTTGTCCAAGAGTTAATTAAACCAAGACCAATGGGGGCTGGGGTGTCAGCTGCGCCTCAATTTGAGGCACTTCCCAAATATTTTTTACATGTTTCTTTTTACCATTAGATTCCACATAAAATAAGTGACATTTTAATATTATGGGGAAAAAATAGTCTTATCTTCAAATTTTTTTTATGATTTTTTAAGAAAATGGTGCAGTTTTCTTTTTAAGCTAGAGCATTAAATCTTTGAAAAATTATAATAAATTGAAAACAATGTCATTTGTTTTACTATAAGATATCAAAATGTCATTAATTTTAAATAGAATCTAATGGTAAAAAGAAATATGAAAAAATGAGTCGCAGGGGCAGCGGACACACCCGTCCCCAAGACTAACCAGTATGACGGCTTTGAGGTTGTCGAGAGTCAAGGTGACTTCATCGTTAATATTCTGCTTTTGAACCCTGAGAAGAACATCAACTAAATCTTCATGCGCCTTGCCATCATCACCGATCTCTTTCTTTGCTTTGTGGTCATCGATGATGTTTCCGAGCAACCTATCAACCTCCCTGTGCGCCTTGGCAAGTTTATAGCGGGTCCAACTGATTGCCTTAAGGAACTTGAATGAAGGATAGAGATCACAAATGGTGAGACCACTCCCAACCTGTACCGCATAATCCACCTTCGATAAGATTTGCTCAACGTTCTTTGTCTTCTTACCAAAGGCAGCTCGTGCGACTATGGAATTTGTGAGTAGGGGAATTAACTTACTGAGATTCACAGTGGAACCTTCATGTTCATCAATGAACTTGACAACCTCTGAAACCTCTTCTTCCCTTATTTTTCTGAACGATTGAACCCTCTTCATAGAAAAAAGCTCCAAAGTACAAATCTTTCGAAGAAGCCTCCAGTAGCTTCCATATGGAGAAAAAAACAAGTCTGTGCTATTGTAAGCAAAGACGTCACCTGCAAGAATTTTTGATCTATTCGCAAAGATTTGATCATGTGATTTGGTAATCTCTCTGACAATTTCTGGGGAAGTGACTACCACATTGGAGGTCTCTCCGAGTTGAAGGTACATCAAAGGTCCATACTTATTTGCGAGGTCTCTAAGGCGGCGATGGGGCAGTGACCCTGCAAGTTGGTGGAGGTTTCCTATGAGAGGGAACTTGGGAGGTCCCGGGGGTAAGGGTTTGGAGGGTTTTTTGGAACTTGAGAGTTTGCGTATCAGAAAGAGGAAGCAGATGAAAGTGAAGATGATAGAGTATGGGATCTGAATCTCCATGGTTACAGCAGGTTGAGGAGATGCTAGTCGAAGTGGGTTATATGATCGAAGGCAAGGGGGCCTTTCTTATACTTTCTCGTTGGTTCAGATAATCGAAAGGGGAGGATAAAAGGAGAGCCCTCCCAGAACGAAAACAGAGTTGAGAGATGAAATTGTAGAAAGGCTGAGTGCATATGCTCAGACCTAAAGGTTTCTATTTATAATGGGGTTAAGGAGCGAAAATACACACGAGCTTTTCCCCCAGGAGCACCTAGTACCATGATCTTTTTTCTGAAGCAAAAGTACATACGTGGTTACGTTTTGAGAGCAAAAATACCACGGGCGGTTAGTTGACTGTTAGTTGATCGTCAACTTGGATGGAACGCTGACGTGGCGCTGATTTGGACGCTGACGTGGACGCTGATGGTAAGTAAAAAAAAAAGAGTAAGTACCCAGCCAGTTGCCGGCGCGACGGCGACGGCCGTCGCCGGTCGCCGGTGGGGTGGCCAGTGGTGGGGCCCACCGGCGGGGGGAGGGGGTATTTTTAGTTTTTTATTATTATTTAAAACTAAAGGCAAAAGGGTAATTTCACCTAAAACTAAGGGCAAAATGGTAATTTCACCTGAGTTACCGTTCACTTCCATCCAAGTTGACGGTCAACTAACGGCCCGTGGTATTTTTGCTCCCAAAACGTAACCAAGTGTGTACTTTTGCTACGGAAAAAAGCTCGTGGTGCTGGGCGCTCTCGGGGGTAAAGCTCGTATGTATTTTCGCTCCTTAACCCTTTATAATGAGATAGCATAACAGAATCGTACAGAATTGGTTACAAAAAGAATATGACACCTATGCACGATGAGAGAGAAGAATCTCACCAGCTATCCAAGATCTCAAATCTTATCTACAGAATGAATACTAATTACAGATTATAAAACACTAATTATACATTAGTTCTAACACTCCCCCTCAAACGAGAGGGTGTGGTACATAGATCAAGTTTGTTCCGGAAGTAAGAAAATTGCATGTGAGTAAGAGGCTTTGTTAGACAATCTGCAATTTGATGCTGTGAAGGAACATAAGAAACAGTGATATCACCAGCAAGAACTTGATCACGTATGAAGTGCACATCAATGTCTATGTGTTTACTTCTAGCATGATGAACAGGATTAGATGCAAGAGTTTGTGCACTTATATTATCACACCATATGACAGAAGGTTGCTTAAGAAATAAACCAAGTTCAGTGATCAAGTTACACAACCATTTAATTTCAGCAGCCCCATCAGCAAGGGCTTTATATTCAGATTCAGAACTTGCTCTAGAAACTACCTTTTGTTTTCTAGAAGCCCAAGAAACAAGAGTATCACCCAAATAGACACAAAAACCAGCCATAAATCGTCGATCATCTAGATCTGTTGCCCAATCTGCATCAATGAAGGCCATGAAACGAAAAGATCTAAATGGTTTTAAGATGTAAGGCATAGTGACAAGTACCCTTAAGATACCTAAAGATACACGTTTGACACCCTGAAAATGCACATCAGTAGGACAGGACAAGAACTGGCTTAACTTATTAACCGAGTAGGCAGTAATATCAGGGCGTGTAGTAATGACATACTGTAATGATCCTATGGCCTGTCTATATAGAGAAGGATTAGACATATGAGTACTATCAGAAATCAAGAACTGTTTACTAGTGGCCATGGGAGTAGGAGTAAGTGCACAGTGTGACATATTAAATCACTGAAGGATATCCATAATGGATTTTCCTTGATTAAGGTAAAATCCAGAAGAATCTCGAAAAACCTCTAAACCAAGAAAATAGTGAAGGGAGCCCATATCTTTCAAGGAAAAAATTTATTCAGTTGAACAATAAAATCCTTGATAAAACGAGAATTGTTGCCTGTAACTAAGCTATCGTCCACTACGTAGACCAAAATAAAAATCACCAGGGACTTGGTTCGTAAGAAGAACAGTGAATTATCGCTTTTAGAACTCTGAAATCCCCAGTAGAGCAGGGTAGACCGAAGTCGATCAGACCAAGCACGAGGTGCTTGTTTTAGGCCATAGATAGCCTTGATCAATTTACAAACATAAGTGGGACGCTTAGGATCAGAAAAACTAGTGGGTTGTCGCATATAAACATCTTCTTGTAAGAGACCATTAAGGAAAGCATTATTGACATCAATTTGCCGAACCTCCCATGAAAAGTAACAGCTATGGTAAGAATTAACCTGACAGTCATTGGCTTAATCATGGGACTGAAGGTTTCAAAGTAGTCTACGCCAGCCGATTGTTGAAATCCTTTGGCTACAAGGCGCGCTTTATGCTTAAGAATTGAGCCATATGGACGGAATTTCGTCTTGAAGACCCATCGGCAACCTACTATCTTCTGTGATGGGTCGAATGGCATGAGATTCCAAGTATGATTATGCATAAGAGCGTCGTATTCTTCCTTCATCGCAGAAAAGCACGGCTAGGTTGAAAGAGCCTCATTGACGTTCCGAGGTGTACGAGCCTGAGAGAGAGCTTCAGGAGTTTCAGTGTGAAGTAAGCCAACAAATGGATGCCGTGGCTTCGAGATCCCTGCCTTTGCCTTAGTAATCATTGAATGTCCAGGTCGAGGTGGTGACTGTAATGGAGCTCCAGATTGGCTTTGGGCCTCAAATTGGGCCTGTTCAGAAAAAGGGACAATTTCATCGGGTTGAACATGAGGAGTAGACAGAGACCCAGTAGAGTCTGAAAATGGACTTTCACTAGAGACCGGAGTGGATGAAGAAGATAGTTGGGCATCAGTAGTGACCATAGAAGGATCTGGGCCTGAAGGAATAATAAAAGATGGAACAATAACGATGGCTGGAATAGTCGTGGATACACGGCGTTGAAAAAATCCTGAAACACAAGGAAATGCAAAAGCATAAAAAACAACGTGACGAGAGATGTAGATTCGACCATTGGGGCTAAGGCATTTAAATCCCTTTTGTTGCGATGCAGGACCCAGAAAAAGACATCGTTGACTATGATACTGTAGCTTGTGTGCATTATAGGGTCTCAAGTAAGGATAACATACACATCCGAAGGGTTTTAATGAACTATATTCAGGTTCTATTTTGAATAAACAAAACAGAGGAGAGATACCACCAATGACAGAGGTGGGTAGATGATTGATCAAGTAGACGACCATTTGAAAAGCCTCTGTCCAGTATGTTAACGGCATACGTGCTTGAGCGAGTAAAGTGAGACCAGTTTCCACAATATGGCGGTGCTTGCGTTTGGCTCTGCCATTTTGAGGAGAGGTGTAAGGGCACATGTACCGTATTGTAATTCCAGCTGCATTAGCTAAGGGAATGAATGGTTTATACTTTGCACCATTGTCACATTGGATTGATTTAATGGTTGTATTAAATTGATTTTTAGCATAACTTCGAAAGTGTTTAAAGGCATTAACAGCTTCTCCCTTATGCTTGAGGGGATAGAGCCAAGTATACCGACTATAATTGTCAACAAAATGAATATAATACTTGTGACCATGAACTGATTGAACAGGAGACGGACCCCAAAGATCAGTGTGGACCAATGCAAGAGGAAATGATGCACGAGACAAGGACTTAGGAAATTGTAGTTTTTTTAATTTACCAAATTGACAGGCTGCACAAACAAGTTTGTCATTGAAAATAAATTTAACATTACAATGCTGTAACACTTGTTTGAGAATTTTATTGTTTGGATGCCCCAACTTGTAATGCCACTGTAGAAAAAGATCGTCATCCTTCTTGTAAACTGCATTTGCCAAATTGATTTGAACTGAGGAAGGTATCCTACTCATGGGATAGAGCCCCTGTTTGACGGTTCCCTGCATTAGAGTTCGCCCTGTTGTCTTTTCCTTCACAACACAACCATTGTTAGTGAAAGTAATGGAAATAGGATTATCCTCAACAAGTTTATGTACACTGAGAAGATTCTTTGTGGCTAATGGAACAACCAAAACTTCCTTGAGATCAAGTTTAGAGCCTGAGCATGAAAAAGAAGAAGACCCAACACCATGGATTGGAGTCTTATTTCCAGTGCAAGTAAAGAGATAAGTATTACCTACTGGAGCAACATATTCGAGCTGTGAAGGATTTGAAGCAACATGATGACTGGCTCCACTATCAACATACCAATTTGGATCAGCTACCACATGAGGATCAACATAATAAGCATGTGGAGAAAAATGAGCAGAGGTGACACAACGAGAGTTAGCATTTTCTTGGCGTTGATAACATGTATCAACATGTGACCAAAACGGTCACAGTACTCGCACTGCAGACGTCCTCCTCCACCTGCAGAAGAACCACCCCCGAGAACTGGGTTAACCACCTTTGCCACATCAACCACGTGAGCCACGAGATCCTCGACCAGAACCTCTGGCCGAAGGAAATTTTCGATCCGGTGAGAAATTCTTACCAGATCCAAAGGAGTCACGTGTCACCATGTTTGCAGAAGGTTGAATAGATAGATTAGCAAATTGGTTCAGTTGCTCCAAACGGCTTTCAAAAGCAAACAAAGAAGCTTGAGCTTCAACCCAAGTAAGGCCAGTTTGATCGATGAGTTTAACGAATATAGCATTACATTGTAAGTAGGCCTTTAAAAAGGCTTCAGGCTCAACCAGGCTTTATGAAGGCTTAGGCCTGAGCCTAAAAGAAAGCTTGCATTCAGGCTCAGGCCCAGGCTCAGGGCTTCTACCCCCATTACAGGCTCAGACTTATTTAGCCAAAGCCTAACCTGGTCTGACCTATTTTCATCCCTATTGGTGTCTTATAATAAGGATTAAAGAGAGTATATATTTAATTAGGTAAAGGATTTCTCCAGTCACTGGAGATAGAGTTATCTCCAGTGACCCTAAAACTACGTCGTTTTGAATTAATGAAGGGTGTTTCTGTAATTTTGTTTATCTTTTAATCATATAAATTTTACCGAAACACCCTTCATTAATTCACCTAAAATTACCAACACACCTTTCATTAATTCAAAAGGATGTAGTTTTGGGGTCACTCCAGTGATTGGAGAAATACTTTCTCTATTTAATAAGGGTAAAAAAGAAGTAATTCAAATTTTGAGGGGAAAAAAAAACTTATATTAAAGGCTTCGCTCAATTTCCCCCCTCTTCTTAATTGTGGAAATTCATTTTTTTGTTTAAAAGTCTCGTATGGCGGCATTGACTGTGTTAAGCAATTTCCTAACGTGGGACTACTTTATTGGAGAAGCCACAAAAATTAATTTGTGGTGAATGCATGGATTCAAGTTCCAACAAAACGTAGTCAACATACATGTGTGCCGTGCAAAAAAGTCACCATGTTGCTGATTCATTAATTGGACTAGTCCAACATGCGACTAGACTAATATTATAATTCTTTTCTAGTTAGCAGATTTTTAAAAATCCTATTTAGTACTTCATCAAACTTTTTATATGAGTGTATAATTTTATCATTTGTTTATTATTCTATAAATTTTATTTTTATAAATATAGGCAATAACAACTTTAAAATAGTAATCAACAACAACTTAGATATACACGTACAATGATAATTTTGGGAGTTCAAACTATCAATCTCTATATTTAAGTACTTAATCGCTTTATTTAAGTTATCATCGCAACTCCGACGACTAGTGAGAGTCCTTGCCTTTTTTTTTTTTTTAAATTTGAGGGACATTTTGGTAAAAATACTCAAATTTCAAAATTCTAGATTCATCCTTGATAACTTATATGTCATTTCGCTTTTTCATCAGACCTTTTACAAGTTTCTGAGTTCAAATGGTATTTTTTGGTTTTTCCCCTAATTTTTTGCCAACGGAATAATGTTCTCTCACACACACTAGTCTATTTATTTTAATGCTTTAATTGCTATTTGTTCATAACTCATCAACAGTGAGGCAACCTTAGCTTAAATTATTGCGAATAATTTTTATTTTGAAAGAAACATTAAAGTCAAAGTTGAATTGAAGTGTTTTTTAATATTTTAAAAGGAAAATGTTCAACAGTGAATCAAATCATTATAAAAAGAAAATACTTCTGCTCCGGTTTGACAGGGGAATTAATTAATTATGGCTGCTGGTGCTCATACATCATTGACTGCACTCACATGGATTACCAAAATAAAACTCTAATCTTCTTCTTCCATCTCCTTCACATACACTCAAATACATATTGGTGTGTGTAGTGTTCTTACAAAGCAAATTGCTTCGTCTTTCTGGTCACCACAGTTATGTCTCTCTCTCGCCCCTCCTTCGCTCCTTCGTTTTCTCCTGCAGGTTCCATCTCTCTCTCTCTCTCTCTTTTCTCTCTGTGAATGATTTCAAGCTTTAAAGAAGGAACCGATGCATAATTAATATGATTCATAATGAAGCATGAGAATCAAACTTTTTCATTTGGTTTATTCTTGAGAGAAGTCGAGATCTATCATCATCCTCTTCGCTGTTTCTGAATCCTCCTCCGTTTGCTAACAACTCTGTTCCAACTTGACAATATTAAATTCTACTCTCGTATTGCCATTACTCCTCTTAGTTATAACAGCTAGACAGGTGGTTAGTTTTTGCTAATAAATATAATAATCCATTTCATCATCTATAATATTTATCATTTTTATTTAAATTAATTTAACTAGCTTATAATTTAATATGTAATTTAATGTCATATAAGGATATTTTAGGAGCATGATATCACATTTATTATAATAATGTAATTTATATAGCTTCATTGATATACCCGAATTAGTAATTAAATACAGTAGCTCTTATTTCAGGCCCACAGAAAGTATTTTATTATAAATCACGGTGGGTGAGCATATGACCTCTCATATATATATATATATATATATTGATTCATTGACTAGCTGGTGAGCTCTGTTTTCTATATTTATGAAAATTATTGTAGGTCTTAACGTTTGCATAGGATTAAAAAATAAGCAGGTCGTTGTTAGAGTTTTTATATTGTGTATATGAGTAGTATATATAATTATCATATATGAACTTTGAATAAATTAAATATACACATATTCTCATATCACTCTCGTTGTATAAGTGTATAAATAGAGAGAATCTTATTTGGTTTGAAAGAATGGGTTTCCTCTGTTTTTTTGTTTTTTTTTTTGGGATATTGTGGGAGAATGGGTTTTATCTGAATGTTTTTAGTTTCATAACATAAAAATGTTACATAATTATTGATAAAAGAATGACTCTTAAAATTCATGCATGGTAACTTCTGTAACATATAAAACGTTACTAAGAGATATTATAAAACTAAAATTTTCTATATATGAATCCCTCAGCAACTTTGGTTGGATCGAATGCAAATGATAAAGTTCAGAGCAGACCTAACATGGTAACTTCTGTAACATATCATCTATCATTGTTATTTCTTTTTATATATAAATGAATCAAATGCCAAAATGCCAATTAATTTGTAAGAAATAACAATAAAATGGTGATCGAATATATTGAATTATATACAGGTATTAGAAGGGAATAAAGAGAGAATAAAGAAGATATTTGGTAAGGTTGAACTGTCAGCATCCTCTTATGACACAGCTTGGGTGGCAATGATACCATCACCTTCTTCTCCACAAGCTCCTCTGTTTCCTCAAACCCTAAATTGGTTATTAGAAAATCAACACAAGGATGGATCATGGGGTCTTACTCATGGTAATGAGTTGTTGACCAAAGACTCTCTTCTATCTACTTTGGCTTCTGTTCTTGCACTTAAGCATTGGAATGTTGGTGAACTACAAACTAACAAAGGTATTATCTTTACAGTTTTTTCCTATTTTAATGCGTAGTTATTAATCCATCGGGTACTTATAAGAGATAGATAACTGATTTATAGATGTTCAATAAATTAGTTAAGTTAGTTATTTATAAAAAAATGTGTATTAGTTTTCTTGAAATACCCCTAAATAGAAACTTCCTTAATATATGTAATGAATAGGAATAATTTAAAATATATATATATAAATTTAGGATATAAATTGGGATATGATATTTATAACCAAATCCAACCTCAAACTTGCTAGCGCTCTTAATGTTATACATACCAGAGAGAGTATATTTATAATATTGTTGTAGTTTATTGAATCCATAGTTGTAGTTAATTGACTCATTGGACGATTCTCTATTTCTTGAAGGACTTCAATATATTGAGTCAAATATTGCTGCGGCTCTTGATGATAGACAGTTCTCTCCAATTGGATTCGATATTATCTTTTCTCATTTAATTGAATCTGCTCAAAAATTGGATCTTAATCTTCCTGTTGGGGGGAGCCATTTGCAGTCACTCATCAGAAAAAGAGAATTGGAGCTCAAAAGGTATATAGCTTTTTTTCATTTAGATTGAATTATTTGGAATTTTGGGCTGTTTGAATTTAATATTAAACTCAATAAATATAAATCATCCTAATTATTTTTATTTTACTTTAATATTTTAATAACTGTTATAACAACAGAGGTTGGGAAAGTAATTCAGAAGGATGGCAGGCGTATTTAGCATATATTTCAGAAGGATTGGGAAAGTCACAGAATTGGGAAATGGCTATGAAATTTCAAAGAAAAAATGGATCTTTATTGAACTCACCAGCTACTACAGCAGCTGCTTTTACCCACCTTAACAATTCTCAGTGTTTGGATTATCTACTTTCACTATTCGATAAATATGATAACACTGGTTTGTCTCTCTTTCCACCTGTTTTCCCTTAGATTATTTTTTCTTCAATTTTAACTTCAAATTTGCACTAGCTAAGCAACTAACTTTGTATATTCAGTTCCCACTGTTCATCCCCTGGGCGTGTATGCACAACTCCACTTAGTTGATTGTCTTGAAAAACTGGGTATTGATCGTTACTTTCAGGAAGAAATTCAAAGTGTACTCGATGAAACATACAGGTATATATAACAATAATCAATCAGAAAATTTTAATACTCAAATTGTCCATTTATAAAATATCGTGATTGAATAATGAATTGCCTGCAACAGATTGTGGCAGCAAGATGATGAAGATATATTTTTAGAGCCAACCACATGTGCTGTGGCATTTCGTTTACTACGCCTGCACGGTTATGACATTTCTTCAGGTTCTATAACATTTCTCAGTGTTCATGACACACACACACACATATAAAATTAAATATATATTCTTAATTAAGAAATGAAAAATACTATGGAGCTAACTCTCTGTTATAAATGATTTTGTGTCCTCAGATGAAATGAATCGTTTCTCAGAAGACAAGTTCTGTAATACTCTTCAAGGATATTTGAAGGATGCTGGTTCTATTTTGGAGTTACATAAGTCTTCACAGATAGTTTTACGTTCAAATGATTCAGTTCTAGAGGAACACAATTTATGGACAAGACAATTCCTTGAGGAATATCTGTCGTCTTCCACAGAAAACGCTCATAAACCTTTTAACAATATTGATCATGAGGTACAGAATATAATCTCACTTTAACAAGCCATATTTCTGATCTCGTGCAAACTTCCAAAATAAAACAATCGTTTTATATGTACTTCAGGTACGTTATGCTGTGAGGTTTCCTTATCAGACAAGCTTGGATCGCATATTAAACCGGACATCTATAGAGAATTACAAAGTAGATGAAAAGAGAATGTCGAAAACTTCATACAGGTACAAATACTATATACATATGTTCTTGTTTCCTTATCAGCTCTCTTACTGCTTCATCTTTAAGAATTCACTTGTTTTGTGGTTCCCTGGTTCTCTCTATCAGCCTTTTGAATCTTGAAACCAGCAAAGATATGTTAGAGCTGGCTGTGCAAGATTTCAACCATGGTTTGTCCATGTACCAAAAGGACTTGCAGCAATTCAGCAAGTGAGTATCCACAACATACAAAGTATAAAAGAAAAAGTAATTTTTTTTTGTACATTTGTATTGATTTAAGTTATTTTGTGTTGATGTAGGTGGTTTATGGAGAGTGGACTGGATAAACTACACTTTGAAGTGTCAAAAACTAAACTTGGATATTCTTTCATGACAGCAGCAGGAGGGCTTTCAAGCCCAGAACATAGCGAAGCACGCCTCGCTTGGGCCAAGAATGGCTTACTTGTTTACGTAGTTGATGATCTCTATGATGTTTGGGGTTCTCAAGAGGAACAGATCCATCTTTTAAGCTTGATGGAGAAGTAATTAATAAGCTAGCTAGCTTGCATTATTATTCTCTTGAGTAGTGTTATATTGAATTAGTCTTTGATTGCTCTCTCTTTATATATTCACAGGTGGGATGTTGATGTGAGCAAAGAAAGTTGTTCTGAGACAGTGAAGATACTATTCTTAGCTCTCAAAGCAGCCATTTGTGAGATAGCTGAGCAAGCTTCTAAGGTTCAGGGACGCAGTGTGTTAAACCACTTGATCCAGCTTGTGAGTAGTACATTAATCTTATTTTCGGGTTTCCATATTATTTTGGTCAAACACTTGTCTAAAAAGAGGTGATGGATGGATGTCGTTTCGAATGCAGTGGGTGGATGTGTTGAGGTCGTTTATGAAAGAAGCTGAGTGGTCGAGGAACAAGAGTGTGCCAACCATGGAAGAGTATGAACCTAATTCAATAGTCTCATTGGCCATGGGAGTCATCGTCCTTCCAAGTCTTTATCTTGTTGGGCCTAAGCTTCCCCATGACACCATTCAAAGTGATGAATACAATCAACTGTTTGAGGTCCTTAGCTTTTATGGCAGACTACTCAATGATGTTAATGGCTACAAGGTAATAACCCTCATTCCTCCATCACCAACGCAAACAAATTAATTAGGGTTAATATTAATGTTGGGCCCGAGAAGTATGGATATCCCCAAGTGGAGGAGAGTCTTCTTGGGCCCCACGGCAACAAGATGATACATATATATAAGTGAGTTCTACGCCACATCATAACTCAAAACTTTAAGATAATTTGAGTTCATGGGTCCTATTCTACTTATATACTTCTTCAGCCAACTCCATTTAATGAGAGATATCTCTTTTCACATCATGTTAAGTCCACTCACACCCGACATCCCAACGAATAATTATATTATGATGTTGCCTTGGAGGTGCTGTATTAATTAATTAATTGAGAGTGGTTTTTGCAGAGGGAAAGAGAACAAGGAAAGCTGAACTCAGTCGCATTGCAAGTCATTCATGAATCAGGGGTGGTGACTGAAGAAGAGATCATAAAGAAGATCAGAGTGAAGATTGATGATAAAAGAAAAGAGCTTATGAGATTGGTTTTGCAGAAGGAAGGGAGTGTGGTTCCTAGAGAAGTCAAGAACGTGTTCTGGAAAATGGCCAAGTTGCTGACTTTGATTTACAAGAAGGATGATGTCATGCACGAAAATGAAATGCCCCAAGAAATGTTCAACATCAAGGATGCCTTGCTCGGAGATCCCATCCTTTTCAATAATTGAGTGATTGATTAACAATCGTTAACATGATTGTGCTCTCCTTTAAGTAATATATTTTCCTTCAAATAATGTAATGATAAATATTATTAATTTAGTATAATCTTCACAAGAATTTATCGTTGAGCCACCCCTTTATCGTAATTTTAAGAACATTCTGTCACCAAAAAAAAATTTATAGGATATTCGCCCAAAAAATGATTATTAAGAAATATTAAATAAATTTAATGATTGACTTGCGTTAAGCAAAAAATAATATTTGAAACGCATAAATAAGAGTAAGACTAGAGGAGTATTGTAATGTAATAGTTAATCCTCAACACATTAAATTACAATATAATAATTAATGTTCTTCAATTGAAAAAAGACAGGCGCAAAAGGCCCTTAAGTATGGTGGTCTTTGGGCCAGTTCAAAGAAAAAAGATAGGCTCAAAGGGCCTGGTGAAATGGGCTACAATCTGGATATGATTGGGATGTTATGTTACCTTCGATCAGATCAAAATTTATAGCTTGACCCCTCGTCTTTGGGTTCAACTGGTAAAGGGGGTTGGACACTCTCACCAAAGGGAGGGAATTCGATCCTGGAGTTTGTCAAGATGCTGTGGAAGGCGTCCTAGCTCCTAGGTGCCTAGGTAAACGCCTGAGGGTAAAAGACGGCTCGCCCTGCTCAACATCGGTATCACTTAGGAGGAAGGGAGATTTTACCCTGCCCTTGGATCGTGGGTAAACCCAACCCCTTTCCTAAAATTTTGATATTGAAAAAAAAAAAAATTATAGCTTGTTATTTATCCATGGTGGATAATAGCGACAGCAAAGTTTATAGCTTGTTATTTATCCAGATACAGCAGCTTTTGAAGCAGGCTTGGGATGTGAAATTGGAACACATAGCAAGGGAGAAGAACCAGATTGCTGACATGCTAGCAAAGAAGGGGTTGATTACTTCATCTACTTGTGGACTTGGTTGTGCTATGATGTGGAAAAATCAAGGATGATTTGCGATGGGTTCCTCCCTGGTATGTTCTGTTGAGTTCTATGGACAGATTTGGAAGTGATCTGAGTAAGTTTGATGGATTTCCATTGCTGCAAGCTGATTATAATGATTTAATCTGTCTGTTAGAGGATTACTTGAAACCAGTGGACTATGCTGATCTTGGCGAAGCTATACAGTTTGGTAACTCTCAGTGGATACCAAGATCTTATGCTGATATGGAGTTGATTCTCTTCTCAGCTGTTAGAGGGATGTGCTCGAAAGATTGGGTGTCATAGCCCCATATCTCTTTACTTCTTTCCCAGTGTTCTTAGTTGAATTGGCAAGGAGGTTTTTGTTTTTGTTTCCGTGGTTGTACTGTGGCTTTGCTCTTGGGTTTTTCTGTGAGATTTTGTTTCAGTTTGTCGCTTCTTTAGTTGATTCTTGTGGTTAGGTTGCTTTGTTCGAACTTGGATACTATTTTATCAATATAAATTGTTAGTTTGATGTGAAAAAAAGAGAGGATGGTTATAGTATTTTAGAAATATATGTTATATCAACTAAATTAACTAATTTTTTTAATTAAATTAAATTAAATAAATATATCATATATTAAAAAACGGATGAGGGGAGTATTTTTTTTTCTTAGAAATATGCTGGAGATAGCTAGTATAAATTAGTGGATTTTGTAGTGTAATGAAGTACTCCTCCGGTCCTAAATATAGAAAATAATTTATAGTACAAATTGCAATATAAAATATGGATTAGCGTGCGGATTTCGTGCATTGAATGAAAACTATATGTAACAATATATAACTAATGGATTTCGTCCAATTTACAACTTTGAACCGTGGTGATATACTTAATTATTCAATTTTTATTTAATTTACAAAACATATATTAATTATCTTTAGAATTATATTTTTATACCAAAGAAATTCAGCCTAAATTCTAACAAAATATATTTGTAAAATAAGCAACAAATATCTTATTGACAGGGACGTAATAAGGATTTAGACATGAAGGGTTAAAATCGAAAAAAAAACACACACACATATATAAGTGGTTTTTTTAATCAATTTGCTTCTTTTTAAATAACTATTTACCAAAATGTCCCTATCTGGAAACTTTCACCTATATACCCCTGTTTAATCGACTACACCTCTCATGTAGTCGACTAAAACACGGGGCACATTTTTTTTTGAATATCCCCGTGATTTAGTCGACTAAATCGTGAAAGGGGGGGTTTTTTAAAATCCCCAATCGCGGCATTTGGAACTCTAATCGACTAAAAAAAACCTCCCCCTCTGTTTTTTTCACCAAATCCTTGCTGAATCCGTTGGTGGGTAGCGAAGAAAACTTCATTCTAGTGTCATTTGTGTCGATTTTGGTATGTTCTCATCTCCATTTCAAATTTTCGCCGTTGTTCTTGCGTTTATACGAACCCCCATTTGCGTTTTGTGCTTTCATTGGGTGATTTTGTTGTGTATCTTTGATTGATTTGAGTATTTCATTCGTATTTATAGATGAAAATGACGAATGCACATGTGAAAGTGAAAAGATTTACATCGGTTGAGAATTTTTTTTTTTAAAATTTTTGGATGAATTTCACTTCGGTTTTCATCATTTTGTTGTTGTTGTTGATTGTGTTTTGTGTATATTTGATTGATTTGAGTATTTCATTCATAGTTATGGATGAAAATGAAAGTTTGTTGTTGATTTGAGTATTTCATTTTGATTTGTTTGTTGTTGATTTGAGTGTTGTTAATTATGGAAAGATTTATATCGGTTGAAAATGAATGTAAATGTATATTTGATTGTGTTTGTTTTTTATTTTAAGTTATTGATTTGAGTATTTCACTTCGGTTTTCACCAAATCCTTGAATGTTTGTTGTTTATGTTGATTGTGTTTGTTTGAGAAAATGGTGAATGTATATGGGAAAGTGAAAATGATGAATGTTTCTTCTTTGTTGATGGTTTATAATGTCCCTTTGTAGGTTGTTGTTGTCATCATGCGTCGTAGACAAGCTCCTTCTAACACCGGCAATGAGCGTGGGAGGCGAATTAAGCAACGGGCGAACTGCGGGGCATCTTCCTCTATACCACAGCACCCACAGCAGCTTGAGCCCGTTGTGGATCTCCCTTTCGGTTATCTGTTTAATAATAATGTAGAAGAGCATGAACGATTCATGGCGAATTTTGCCACCAGACCCATCTGCAAGCCCAAGTCATTAGATATCGCATTCTTTGCGAATGAGGGATTTGAGATAGTGCCGACGTTGGATCTTTCCCATCTGAGAGGCTTGGCGGAGAAGACTTGTCCCTATTCAGAGGTTATGGTGAGAGATCGAGCTTTCTACCATAACATGAGCTACATAAATGGTGATCTGTAGTCTCGCGTCTGCGGGGTTGACATATTGGTGACGGCTCCCATCTGGACGGCATTACTGGGATATGATTTTGATGCAGTGGAGACAGTTCCGTATGATGGGGATAGCACTGTACCCTTCGAGCGATTTCATCGAGATGAGGCTGTGCATGAGGCCAGGAGCTCATAGAGCTATAATTTTTGTGGGCCATTCGGTTCCTATCATATGTATTAAAAAAATTGATAAAGAGGTGAGGCTCACCTATAATATATACTTATGCCCGTATCCTCTTCTACGTCATGACCCACATATTGTTCCCATGAAATTTCTTATACATGCTTTTAGCGTCCATTATGATGTTCATTTATGTCCTAAATCTCTTATTAGACTAATTGGTGTCAAATTATCAAATTAAAAAAAAAACATTTTTTTGGTATTAAAAAAGTGTTTTTTTATCAAAAAATCTCATCCAAATGGGCCCTAATCCTCCTTCGCACTGTAGTCGTCCCAAAGAGACATTAGTGCTGGTCAAATAATCTTCTCCATAACATGTGTGCAACTCTATTTGACTAAAATAAACTTTGGAAAAAAAAGCCACCAATTAGAATTAATTTGAATGGATTCAAGTTAATTCCAAAATCCAAACAACGTAGTCAACGTCCTAAAAAGTCATCATCTCACTAATTCATTAATGGTCTAGTCAAACATGCGACTAGACTACAACTATAAATAAATGGAAATAAGTGTGGAAAAAGTGTGTAAAATATGTAGGCCAATTAAGTGGGTGTCTGACTTATGTTATTTTTAAGTGATTTTACACTATACAAGCTAAATATATATGTTGAAGTAGTTTTATTATAAAGTACAAAAGAGCTTTTTCAATCTATTCTGGTGTTTCCCAAACATTAGATTTGCAGAGTTTACTATTTATGGGTCAGTTGAATCCGCTAAATCCACCCTTGGCAGGTTTCCAACCCAACCCACCATAACTTGTCCTTGTGGGTGGGTCCGCATTACAATGCTAGGTATATAATAGATATTTAATTATCCTAATTAATAACAGGTCTTTAATTAAGATACAAATATTGAATGGATGTTAGTTATTACTATATATTTTTAATGTCTTAATTTCTATTTGATGATATGATCTCTCACCTAACTCATCAGTCCGGCAACTGTAGCTTAAATTATTGCAAATAATTTTTATTTTCAAAGGAACTTACTAACGTCAAAGTTAAATTGAAGTGCTTTTTTATATTTTAAAAGTGAAATTTTCAACAATGAATCAACATCAATTGAAGGGTTCATTACATGGGAATGAATTGCTATAATTTATTATGACAAAGATGACTGCTGGTTGTTATACATTTGGCTGTACTCACATGGATTAAAACTTATCAAATCAGACGAACTATTCCCACTTGTACTCATCTGGACTCCGAAAAAAAGAAAAAACAATGGTTGGCCAACGGTTATTTACCAGTACAAGTCTAGTCAACAATGGTTGGCCACGAAAAATTTAAACAAAAGTCTATTCAAAAATGGGAAGGAGTACTATCTATTATTTCCAAAAAAAAAAAAAATTATGCTTGATGAATTATGAATGCATCATGTGCGTTGATAAAAAATAAATAAATAAAAATATTATGTAGTCAATAGTCAATGCCTATAACTTCGGAAGCAGATACTCTACCCATCAGCCTTTGCCAACCCCTCCTCATCTTTGATTCTAGTCGTCGAAATATTGATCCAATGGTCCAGAACAATTTTTTAAAAACTATATAAGATAAAAATAGCCGCATGTGATTTTAAAAAAAATTGTTCTGGACCCTTGAATCAAGATTTCGATGGTCAGGATTTGTAGATGATGAAAGATGGGTAGAGAGCGGATATGGAGAGAAACCGAATGTTTACTACTTCATGGCAGACGGGAACGACACTGACCCTTTTGTTTTATTTTATAAGTACGGTTTTTTGTTGAATTCAACAACGTAATATTTTAATGAATCAAATTTCTCATTTTTGTTTGAAAAATCCATCTGTTTGAAAAATGAGTTAAAATAATAATATCCCCTTATTCTTAAATATAAGACAAAGTTTATAATACAAAATTGTAAATGTATTATAAACTTTGTCCTATATTTAGAATTAAAAATAGTAATAAATAGCGTGGCAGACGGGTGGTACGTGCAGCCATACAGTCCCAACGTAGTAGGTAAAAAGATTAATATATTAATATTTTCTCTCAAGCTGGAAAAAAGTTTTGTTATCTAATAATTTAAAGAACTCAATAGAACTTGCTCGAACTTGCTCTTATCTGATTCACTATATATAAAGCCACGCCACTTCTTCTTCCCCAACCCCAAGTACAGCACACTCCACCAGTTCCATAGCCAAAATGGAGATTCAGCTCTCATACTCCACCCTCTTCACCTTCCTTTGCTTCCTGTTCGTGATTCGCAAGCTTCTCTCTAAGAAATCCCACAAAAGCTTACCCCCAGGACCAAGAAAACTACCTCTGATAGGAAACCTTCACCAGATTGGGTCGCTACCCCATCATTCTTTTAAAAACATGGCAAAGAAGTATGGGCCGATAATGCACCTTCAGCTCGGACAGCTGTCCTACGTCATAGTCACTTCGAAAGAATTGGCCAAAGAGGTTATGAAAACCCATGACGTAATCTTTGCTAATAGACCCAAACTCTTTGCTGGTGATACTTTCCTTTATAATAGTACAGACGTAGTCTTCGCTCCTTATGGAAGCTACTGGAGGCAACTTCGAAAGATTTGTACTTTGGAGCTTTTGTCAATAAAGAGGGTTCGCACATGTAGAAGGGTCAGGGAAGAGGAGGTTTTCGCATTTGTGAAGCATGTTTCTGAAAACGAATTAGGTTCTGTTGTGAATCTCCCCGAAGAACTCTACCGACTCACGAATACCATAGTTGCGCGAGCAGCATTTGGTTGGAAGACAAAAAATGTAGAAAAAGTTCTGTCGATTTTGGGGTATGTGGTGAAACTTGCAGGTGGCTTAACCATCGCTGATCTCTATCCTTCGCTTGAATTCCTTCGTGTGATTAATGGGGCGAAAGCTGAAGCTGAAAAGGTGCGTAAAGACCTTGATGCGATGCTCGACACTATCATCAATGAACACTTAGAAAAGAAGGTTGGCCCTGCAGAACAAGTAGAGGAGGATTTTGTTGATGTTCTCCTCAGGATTCAGAAAGAGAATGACTTTGAAATCCCATTAACTCTCGACAATATCAAAGCTGTCATCCTGGTTAGTCTTTGTTTAGTTTAGTATTGATTTTTCGTATATTTAATTCATGCATAGAAGAATGAACTTAATCACACTTTATTAATATGTTTTAGGACATGTTTATTGGTGGAACTGAAACGACAGCAATGACAATAGAGTGGGCAATGGCTGAGATGGTCAAAAACCCAAAAACATTGAAGAAGGCACAAGAAGAAGTAAGAAGGGTGTACGGAAACAAAGGGTATGTTGATGAATCCGAACTTCATCAATTAACTTATATGGCCGCAGTCATACGGGAAACTTTGAGGTTACACCCACCTGGTCCTTTTTTGATGCCAAGAGAAAGCAGTGAAATATGTGAACTTAATGGCTACAAGCTACCTCCTAAGACTAAGTTGATGGTCCATGTTTGGGCTATTGCAACAGATCCAGAATATTGGAATGAACCTGAGGTTTTCCAACCAGAAAGATTCATTGACAGCTCAATTGATTATAGAGGTGGCAACTTTGAGTATATGCCATTTGGTGCAGGAAGGAGGATATGCCCTGGAGTCTCATTTGCTGCAGCAGTTTTAGATCTGGTTCTTGCAAATCTCCTTTATCATTTTGATTGGAAGCTTCCTAATGGGAAAAATAATGAAGAATTGGATATGACTGAGACATTTATTTCTGCAGTGAGAATGAAAAATGACCTGTGTTTAGTTCCCACTGCATATCGCCCTTAGCTTTACAACAGCTGAGTGAAGGAGAGATGATTTGCGATGGGTTCCTCCCTGGTATGTTCTGTTGAGTTCTATGGACAGATTTGGAAGTGATCTGAGTAAGTTTGATGGATTTCCATTGCTGCAAGCTGATTATAATGATTTAATCTGTCTGTTAGAGGATTACTTGAAACCAGTGGACTATGCTGATCTTGGCGAAGCTATACAGTTTGGTAACTCTCAGTGGATACCAAGATCTTATGCTGATATGGAGTTGATTCTCTTCTCAGCTGTTAGAGGGATGTGCTCAAAAGATTGGGTGTCATAGCCCCATATCTCTTTACCTCTTTCCCAGTGTTCTTAGTTGAATTGGCAAGGAGGTTTTTGTTTTTGTTTCCGTGGTTGTACTGTGGCTTTGCTCTTGGGTTTTTCTGTGAGATTTTGTTTCAGTTTGTCGCTTCTTTAGTTGATTCTTGTGGTTTGGTTGCTTTGTTCGAACTTGGATACTATTTCATCAATATAAATTGTTAGTTTGATGCGAAAAAAAGAGAGGATGGTTAAAATATTTTAGAAATATATGTTATATCAATTAAATTAACTAATTTTTTAATTAAATTAAATTAAATAAATATATCATATATTAAAAAATGGATGAGGGGAGTATTTTTTTTTTCTTAGAAATATGCTGGAGATAGCTAGTATAAATTAGTGGATTTTGTAGTGTAATGAAGTACTCCTCTTGTCCTAAATATAGAAAATAATTTATAGTACAAATTGTATTATAAAATATGTCATATGTTTAGGAGCAGAGGAAGGTAGTAACAAATTTAAATAGATTAGCGCGCGGATTTCGTGCATTGAATGAAAACTATATGTAACAATATATAACTAATTGATTTCGTCCAATTTACAACTTTGAACCGTGGTGATATACTTAATTATTCAATTTTTATTTAATTTACAAAACATATATTAATTATCTTTAGAATTATATTTTTTATACCAAAGAAGTTCAGCCTAAATTCTAACAAAATATATTTGTAAAATAAGCAACAAATATCTTATTGACAGGGACGTAATAAGGATTTAGACATGAAGGGTTAAAATCGAAAAAAAAACACACACACACACATATAAGTGGTTTTTTTAACCAATTTGCCACTTTTTAAATAACTATTTACCAAAATGCCCCTATAAGGAAACTATTCACCTATATACCCCTGTTTAATCGACTACACCTCTCATGTAGTCGACTAAAACACGGGGCACATTTTTTTTTTTTGAATATCCCCGTGATTTAGTCGACTAAATCGCGAAAGGGGGGTTTTTTAAAAACCCCAATCGTGGCATTTGGAACTCTAATCGACTAAAAAAACCTCCCCCTCTGTTTTTTTCACCAAATCCTTGCTGAATCCGTTGGTGGGTAGCGAAGAAAACTTCATTCTAGTGTCATTTGTGTCGATTTTGGTATGTTCTCATCTCCATTTCGAATTTTCGCCATTGTTCTTGCGTTTATACGAACCCCCATTTGCGTTTTGTGCTTTCATTGGGTGATTTTGTTGTGTATCTTTGATTGATTTGAGTATTTCATTCGTATTTATAGATGAAAATGACGAATGCACATGTGAAAGTGAAAAGATTTACATCGGTTGAGAATTTTTTTTTAAATTTTTGGACGAATTTCACTTCGGTTTTCATCATTTTTTTTTGTTGTTGATTGTGTTTTGTGTATATTTGATTGATTTGAGTATTTCATTCATAGTTATGGATGTAAATGAAAGTTTGTTGTTGATTTGAGTATTTCATTTTGATTTGTTTGTTGTTGATTTGAGTGTTGTTAATTATGGAAAGATTTATATCGGTTGAAAATGAATGTAAATGTATATTTGATTGTGTTTGTTGTTGATTTTAAGTTATTGATTTGAGTATTTCACTTCGGTTTTCACCAAATCCTTGAATGTTTGTTGTTTATGTTGATTGTGTTTGTTTGAGAAAATGGTGAATGTATATGGGAAAGTGAAAATGATGAATGTTTCTTCTTTGTTGATGGTTTATAATGTCCCTTTGTAGGTTGTTGTTGTCATCATGCGTCGTAGACAAGCTCCTTCTAACACCGGCAATGAGCGTGGGAGGCGAATTAAGCAACGGCGAATCATGGGCATCTTCCTCTATACCACAAAGACCCACAGCAGCTTGAGCCCGTTGTGGATCTCCCTTTCGGTTATCTGTTTAATAATAATGTAGAAGAGCATGAACGATTCATGGCGAATTTTGCCACTGCACTCCATCTCGCAAGCCCAAGTCATTAGATATCACATTCTTTGCGAATGAGGGATTTGAGATAGTGCCGACGTTGGATCTTTACCATCTGAGAGGCTTGGCGGAGAAGACTTGTCCCTATTCAGAGGTTATGGTGAGAGATCGAGCTTTCTACCATAACATGAGCTACATAAATGGTGATCTGTAGTCTCGCGTCTGCGGGGTTGACATATTGGTGACGGCTCCCATCTGGACGGCATTACTGGGATATAATTTTGATGCAGTGGAGACAGTTCCGTATGATGGGGATAGCACTGTACCCTTCGAGGGATTTCATCGGGATGAGGCTATGCATGAGGCCAGGAGCTCATTGTAACATCCCAATTTCAGAGCGATTTTTTTTTTCAAACATCAGAGTAGAGCTTTGGAGCGAAAGAGTAACTGATCTATTACAAAATGTAACCATAGTGTAACATGGTATTGATTACAGTAATCCTAGTTTTTTGAAAGTAAAGACCGAAAGCGGTAAAGATATCTTCGGCCGAAAACCTACTCCTGCTGCTTGCCTCGATCTTCGATCCGTGGTCCTCCTGACCCTGAAGCTATAGCTGAGATTCAATTCAACGCATTGAATCTCAGGTAACAGTTAACCTTATGCTCAAATAAAACAGCATACGGATGACAGATATTCATGACAAAGCAGCGGCACAACAACACAAGAGCATAAAGCAGTTGTATGATTCACAATGACAGTTTCATAAGCAAATAGCAGTACGTATAAGTGGTGACTCTAATCAGAATCTCTATCCGTTTGGTGACCCTGAACAGAATCTCTATCCGAAACGGTGACCCAAATAGAATCTCTATCCGGAATGGTGGCACTTAACAGAATCCCTATCCGTGAATGTACCTATCACACATATGTATATGAGCAGCACTAGATTAGTGTTACAGTACGCGAACGTACATACATACCTAAACATACCATACCCACATCACATATACGCTTACTATAAACACAAGAGTTAAGGTTACCAAGATGCGAACGTACCTTCGTTGACGAACGCCGCAATTCGCGGAATTGGCACGTTTTACTAAAACGATCGCTTTGTGAAAAAAATAAACGTCCCGTCGGACAGCGTAACGACAGCAAATCAGAGTTTCTGATATCCTATAAGGGTAATATCACTTTCATTAGTGATTTGTCATTATGACCGGCATTTTAGGTAAAAATTACCATTTTGCCCCTATACCCCTAATCGGCGGAATTTCGCCAGCACTTCGTTACTTTGACTAATTTTCTTCCCAAAATTTTTCCAGAACTCCGACGCCATTTTTATTTTCGAAAATAAAGACTAAAATAACCCTTCCATATGATATCCAATCATACTTGAAAAATTAAAGGCTATTCTAGCATTACAACCCCTACTTTTGAAAGAACTACAAAAGCTTCAACTTTTCGGAGACTCGATCCCTACTATGTTTTTACCTCTTCAGGCATATTTTTCAATGCAATGAGGCTTAAAACAAGAATAGGAATTTCATCCCCTACTTCCTAAATCTAACAATTCTACCAACTACCGAACTAAAAACTAGAACTTAAAAGCTAAAGACCGAAAGACTTACCCGTTGAAGACTTTCTTCACAATTTTTCCCAGAGCTTCTCTCACTACTTTCCCTCTCTAGATTTCGGCTAGAGCAAGAAGAGGATGGTGTGAAGAATGAATGGAAGGGGGGGTATTTATAGACAATTTCAAGGACATAAAGGGAATTTTCCAAGTTGTTTCAACTCTTGGATTTAGACTTGTTCAAGAAGGAAATTCATGGACCATGGGATCAGTATGGTCGACATATAAGGGTGAGTTGGCAGCAAGGAATTGGTCCAATGTGATGACTCACACTTGCTTTATGCCCGGTCTGACAGATTTTCCCGATCGGTACCCGATTCGCGTAATTTCGAAGAAATCTCAAAATTCTGGATTCATAACTTTGAAGATCTTCCCTTCCTCATCAATAATATCTATTTTAACTTGAATTTTGATTTCAGACAGGGTTCCAACTGTCCTGCTGAAGTTTCTCGAAAAACGTGTCCGTACGCGTTCGGTGTCGGAAATCGTTTTCGAAATCATCAAACTCTAGATAATAATTCACTGATTCCAAATATGTTCATATAATTATAAACTCATCCCTAGATGTTGAGTTATAATTTATTTTCTTAAATTCCCAAAATGTGACTATCAGCATTTTTCCCTATTTCGTCTTATTAGGAAAATGTGCTACGTGCCCTAATTGACTTCCTAAGAGGTCACTTGAAGGTAAAAACTCACTGATCAATATTTTACCTTGACTTTGGAGTTCCTATTCTTGGTTCTCTAGATAGGATCCGTTTCCTAATTTCCTAATTACTATTCATGCACTTTAATTATATTATATAATAATAATACTTTACAACTAATATCATATATTAATTTTCCATTTCTATCTTCAATTTTTTCCTTTGAATTTTCGGTCAAAATCTGATCCTTTTTTTTTATTTATATTTTCGTTTTATATTTTAATTAATATAAAATAATTATTTAATAATTATTTTATATAATTTCTTACATAATTTTCCTATTGGTCCAAACTCGTTTTTAAGCTCAAAAATACCTAACCTCATTTATTTTTCACAATATTCTCCAACTAATTAGTAAATATATTTTTACTAATTTTTAACCATTTTCCACTAATTTTGGAGCTTCACCTAATTATCTCTGAATTTCCTTTGCTTAAGCTTAAGTAATTAGCCAGAAATTACTTAATTACTTAATTACCATTAGTTGATAATTTTCTTGATTAGAATGTCTCACTACCTCATAACTTTTGCATTAACACTTGTGTTTTCATGCCTCTTGCTTTATTCTATAATTTACAAGGGTATTTTGGTCATTTAATACTTTTTGAACATTCTTCTTCAATTTCTCCAAGTTCGTAATTTATCAAATTAGCACAATTAGAGATATTATACTCTCTTGATTCAATTGATCATTTTATCGCCTTTTGGTATTTTCCATAATTTTTCTAAGTCAATTACAAATCCTAGGGGCATTTTGGTCATTTTGACACTTTGACCCTTAAATTCTCTAATTTTCCAAGGGATTTTCCCCTTTAATTCTCACAGTATTTTCCTTGGGAAAATAAGCTAATTATCATAAAAAGCTTGCGACCACATATTCACCTTTTAATATGTATTATTTACTTGTTTATGATCTTTTCCCTAAATCAAATTTTAGGGTATTACACTCATAGAGCTATAATTTTTGTGGGCCAGCTGACTGTTAATGCCCGTATCCTCTTCTACGTCATGACCCACATATTGTTCCCTCGGGCTTACAATCATTCAAGGGTGTTGTGTAACGCCCCTAATTCCTGCGTCCATTATGATGTCCATTTATGTCCTAAATCTCTTATTAGACTAATTGGTGTCAAATTATCAAATTAAAAAAAAAAACATTTTTTTGGTATTAAAAAAGTGTTTTTTTATCAAAAAATCTCATCCAAATGGGCCCTAATCCTCCTTCGCACTGTAGTCGTCCCAAAGAGGCATTAGTGCTGGTCAAATAATCTTCTCCATAACATGTGTGCAACTCTATTTGACTAAAATAAACTTTGGAAAAAAAAGCCACCAATTAGAATTAATTTGAATGGATTCAAGTTAATTCCAAAATCCAAACAACGTAGTCAACGTCCTAAAAGTCATCATCTCACTAATTCATTAATGGTCTAGTCAAACATGCGACTAGACTACAACTATAAATAAATGGAAATAAGTGTGGAAAAAGTGTGTAAAATATGTAGGCCAATTAAGTGGGTGTCTGACTTATGTTATTTTTAAGTGATTTTACACTATACAAGCTAAATATATATGTTGAAGTAGTTTTATTATAAAGTACAAAAGAGCTTTTTCAATCTATTCTGGTGTTTCCCAAACATTAGATTTGCAGAGTTTACTATTTATGGGTCAGTTGAATCCGCTAAATCCACCCTTGGCAGGTTGAGGTTGACAAAATGTCAAAACACCTTAAAGGCATATTTTTCCAACCCAACCCACCATAACTTGTCCTTATGGGTGGGTCCGCATTGCTAATGCTAGGTACTTGAATTGGGGTAATACAAATATTGAATGGATGTTAGTGATTACTATATATTTTTAATGTCTTAATTTCTATTTGTTGATATGATCTCACCTAACTCATCCATCCGGCAACTTTAGCTTAAATTATTGCAAATAATTTTTATTTTCAAAGGAACTTATACTAACGTCAAAGTTAAATTGAAGTGCTTTTTTATATTTTAAAAGTGAAATTTTCAACAATGAATCAACATCAATTGAAGGGTTCATTACATGGGAATGAATTGCTATAATTTATTATGGCAAAGATGGCTGCTGGTTGTTATACATTTGGCTGTACTCACATGGATTAAAACTTATCAAATCAGACAAACTATTCGCACTTGTACTCACCTGGACTCTGAAAAAAAAGAAAGAAGAACTGTTATCTACCATTACAAGTCTAGTCAACAATGGTTGGCCACGAAAAATTTAAAAGTCTATTAAAAAATGGGAAGGAGTACTATCTATTATTTCCACAAATAAAAAAAATTATGCTTGATGAATGATGAATGCATCATGTGTGTTGATAAAAAAAAAAAATTAAAAATGTTATGTAGTCAATAGTCAATGCCTATAACTTCATGGCAGACGGGAACAACACTGATCCTTTTGTTTTATTTTATAAGTACGTTTTTTTGTTGAATTCAACAACGTAATATTTTAATGAATCAAATTTCTCATTTATGTTTGAAAAATCTATCTGTTTGAAAAATGAGTTAAAATAATAATATTTCTTTAATTCTAAATATAGGACAAAATTTATAATACAAAATTGTACTGTTTATTATAAACTTGGTCCTATATGGCAGACGGGCGGCTAAAGTGCAGCCATACGTAAAAAGATTAATATATTAATATTTTCTCTCAAGCTGGAAAAATGTTTTGTTATCTAATAATTTAAAGAACTCAATAGAACTTGCTCTTATCTGATTCACTATATATAAAGCCACGCCACTTCTTCTTCCCCAACCCCAAGTACAGCACACTCCACCAGTTCCATAGCCAAAATGGAGATTCAGCTCTCATACTCCACCCTCTTCACCTTCCTTTGCTTCCTGTTCGTGATTCGCAAGCTTCTCTCTAAGAAATCCCACAAAAGCTTACCCCCAGGACCAAGAAAACTACCTCTGATAGGAAACCTTCACCAGATTGGGTCACTACCCCATCATTCTTTTAAAAACATGGCAAAGAAGTATGGGCCGATAATGCACCTTCAGCTCGGACAGTTGTCCTACGTCATAGTCACTTCGAAAGAATTGGCCAAAGAGGTTATGAAAACCCATGACGTAATCTTTGCTAATAGACCCAAACTCTTTGCTGGTGATACCTTCCTTTATAATAGTACAGACGTAGTCTTCGCTCCTTATGGAAGCTACTGGAGGCAACTTCGAAAGATTTGTACTTTGGAGCTTTTGTCAATAAAGAGGGTTCGCACATTTAGAAGGGTAAGGGAAGAGGAGGTTTTCGCATTTGTGAAGCATGTTTCTGAAAACGAATTAGGTTCTGTTGTGAATCTCCCCGAAGAACTCTACCGACTCACGAATACCATAGTTGCGCGAGCAGCTTTTGGTTGGAAGACAAAAAATGTAGAAAAAGTTCTGTCGATTTTGGGGTATGTGGTGAAACTTTCAGGTGGCTTAACCATCGCTGATCTCTATCCTTCGCTTGAATTCCTTCGTGTGATCAATGGTGCGAAAGCTGAAGCTGAAAAGGTGCGTAAAGACCTTGATACGATGCTCGACACTATCATCAACGAACACTTAGAAAAGAAGGTCGGCCCTGCAGAACAAGTAGAGGAGGATTTTGTTGATGTTCTTCTCAGGATTCAGAAACAGAACGACTTTGAAATCCCATTAACTCTCGACAATATCAAAGCTGTCATCCTGGTTAGTCTGTGTTTAGTTTAGTATTGATTTTTCGTATATTTAATTCATACATAGAAGAATTAACTTAATCACACTTTATTAATATGTTTTAGGACATGTTTATTGGTGGAACTGAAACGACAGCAATGACAATAGAGTGGGCAATGGCTGAGATGGTCAAAAACCCAAAAACATTGAAGAAGGCACAAGAAGAAGTAAGAAGGGTGTACGGAAACAAAGGGTATGTTGATGAATCCGAACTTCATCAATTAACTTATATGGCCGCAGTCATACGGGAAACTTTGAGGTTACACCCACCTGGTCCTTTTTTGATGCCAAGAGAAAGCAGTGAAATATGTGAACTTAATGGCTACAAGCTACCTCCTAAGACTAAGTTGATGGTCCATGTTTGGGCTATTGCAACAGATCCAGAATATTGGAATGAACCTGAGGTTTTCCAACCAGAAAGATTCATTGACAGCTCAATTGATTATAGAGGTGGCAACTTTGAGTATATGCCATTTGGTGCAGGAAGGAGGATATGCCCCGGTGTCTCATTTGCTGCAGCAGTTTTAGATCTGGTTCTTGCAAATCTCCTTTATCATTTTGATTGGAAGCTTCCTAATGGGAAAAATAATGAAGAACTGGATATGACTGAGACCTTTATTTCTGCAGTGAGAATGAAAAATGACCTGTGTTTAGTTCCCACTGCATATCGCCCTTAGCTTTTACAACAGCTGAGTGAAGGAGAGATGATTTGATCAGAAATAGATCTGTCTAATTAGTGTAAAATAAACACTGATAAGCTCTATTGCTTTCACGTTTGTGTGTGTTAATCAATAGTAGTAATAAAGAGGTTGTATGGCCTCTTTGTAGCTGTTTTCTGAAATTTGATGTAAGTGCAGTCCTTTATTTAATATTATATCTGATCTATCTCAACACACTCAGTTCATTAAATTATAAACTATATTTTAGTAAACCAGTTTAATTTGAATTTGAGGTTCAAATTATAAAAATATTATTTTTATTTTTATTTAAAATAATAAGGCCATTAATTCATTTTTTACATTTAATATTTCTCTTCGGTAATTATGTTATAATAATATTTTTGAAGTTTCATTCATACAGAAGAATGAATCAACGAAGCAGGAGGCCAGGTCAGGTCCAAAAATTGAGTCTAAATCTTCCTGTTGGAGGGAGGCGATATTTGCTGTCACGCATTCAAAAGAGACAATTACGTACGTTGGAGACAAAAGGAATTAAATGAATATTATAATCAAATTAATTAAAGAAATATAAATAATTCACATTTGACTTGAACAACTCATTTAAAAAGGGGAAGTTGAGAGAAACTAGATGGATCTGTCAAACTAATACACATATATAAATCATGCATCCTAATTATTTCTTGTTTAAATGGTTGGAGTATAACAACTTTGGTTGTGAAAGCAATTCAGAAAAAGAAGGAAGGCGTATTTAGCATATATTTCAAAAAGAATTGGGGAAAGTCACAGAATCCAGAAATTGCTATGAAATAGTATTAAAGAGGGTTCTGTTAACACTGGCCGGTTTGTTCGTTTGCTTTTTCTTTCATGCTTCTTTTTCGTTTGTTTTATTTCAAAATTTATTTATCCTAATTTGATTGCATAAAAAGTATTTTCAGTATGTAAAGCTAATTATAATATCTAAGACTTGACCTATATTATGTTGTTATTATTTTAGATAGCCTCCATAGGGTATAGAAAACAAAAGGGAAGAATTGTTTAAGAGGATTTGAAAGAAAAGTTTATTACCCCGTGGTACCTCAATGTTTTTAAAAGATTTAGGTCCTTTAGGATGAATAGATATAAAGATTAAATGACTAAATTTCCCTTTCAGTAAAACTTTTCCCTACGTCAGTTTATCTTCCCTTGTTACAATATTAAGCCAAAATATGAAAATCATTATATGTCTAAACGATAATATTCTCTACCAGTAATTCATCTTCCCCATATACAATATACATTCCCTTATGCGATACATTTTCTTCATGTGCAACTTCACTTTCATTATATAAATATAATCCATCTTCTCGTGTGAAAATGTCTTCCATTGTGTCCCAAAAATAAGTCAGAATATGCAAATTATGCTTTGTGCAAACGATTTTTCCTTTGTGAAAATAATCTTCCCTTGTGTGCAAGCCATCTCCCCTTATTATGCGAATGAACTTTCCAATTTTCATCTTCCTTAAATTTTCCTGCTACTCACACCCTATAGAAATCAAATCCAGAGATTCAATTTTACGAATTATTTGGTCAAATAGGGGGGGGGGGTTAATGAGAGCCAGCGACAAATTGAGGGTATAATAAGATAGGGTTTCAGAGGAGAAGAAGAAATGAAGGAGATGGTTAAAAAATTTCATATTAGATTAATGGCCAGAGAAACAATCATCCTCTTGTTGGAAGTCATTGTTGTCATTAATTTTCGAATGAGGTTACTATGACAATTGTTGGAGGAGGTTGTTGTCGCCGACATCAATCATGAGCAAGCGAGCAAAGAGGAGGCGGGGTGAGTAAGAGGCAACCTTGGATGTGAGAGAGGAGGGTGAATGATAGGGAAAAATAAAACCTAAGAGCGTGCATGCACGGGCCGTATCAAGTAATAAAGAGTGAATAAAGTATCGTTCTCATGAGGACTTGTTATTCAAACTTTGTTTAAGCATTAATTTTACATTTTCGTTTAAGTTGAGCAACCCAAATTGAATTCAAATGAGTGAAAATAAATTAAAAATAAAATTAAAACAAACAAACAACTACAATAATCAAATGAGCAATCTAGAATCACTAATCCCTTATTAGCTTCATAAACATTGTCTCACTAATTAATTAGTTTTGATGTCAATTTTTTAATCTAGAGTATTAATATATGTAAATATGTCCCGATCACTTATACCCGTATCTCAAGTTAAAATTGTTATTCCTAACATAGTTACCCAAGAGGGAATAATAATTCAATTTCACCCTCATATGATTATGAGTCCAATAGGTATATTCATATTCTATTGGCAAATTAAAATAAATTCTAATCCCACCTTACTCAATCCTATGGTCCAATTAAGATTCCTCTCCCAAGGATAATCTAAATTCTCCAAATTCATACTTAATGGTGATCAACCACTAAGTAGATAAGAAATAGACAAGATTAAGTAACCAAAATTAACATTAAAACATAACTAATAAATGAAAACAAAATCTAATCCACCTACAAGTTCATAGTTCCTCTAGGTTGCAAAATAAACTAACTAAACATAACTAACAAAGTCTTAGCAAGACAACAACAAGTGCATGATTCAAAACCTCAAGAAAAAGAGAAAAGAAAAAATGATAGAGTATTGATTCAAAGCCTCATCTTTAAGCTCCAACTACTCCTCAGTCCAAGCGGCTACTTTAATCTCTTCTCCTCTCATCCTCCCGTGTAGAAGAAGAAAAATGAAACTTGAACTTCTTTATTTCTCTTTTCCTATGATTCAAGACGGTGATGAGTGATGATATGCAGCTACCTCCTCCTCCTTTTATTTCAATTGTGACTTGTGGCTTAGGTTTTCCCCCCTTTCTTTTTATTCCAAAAGCAGTGTCCTATCAGTCAATAAAAAAGGGAAACAATATTATTAAATTAATAAAAATAAAAATAAATAAAACTCTTTTTTTTTAATAATTTTTAAGAAAACTTTCAATTATTATTTTCTTAATTGTTTCTTTCCTAAACTTGAAAACTTATATTCTAAGTTGAAATTCCACAAATGATACACCCAAATTGATCTCTTAAAATTTCAAGAAAATCTCTTTAATTTAGCATTGATGATTTCCATTATATATCAAAATATATATCAAATCTAATAAAAATGGGAAGTCATCAGTGAATGGCAACCGGTGACCGAAAATTTGTGGAAGATGGAGAGTGAGCGGCAGGGGCGGAGCTACACTTGTGCCAATGTGGGCAAGTGCACCCATAAAAAAAGTATATATAAGTTAAAAGAATCTAGTAACAATATGTATTGGTAGTGCAGTGGGTTAAGACTTTGCACATTTAATTAAAGGTCCCCGGTTCGAAACTCCATCTGCCACTTATCCTTTTTTTTCCCCCATTTCCATCCTCCCCCAAATTTCGATATCGTCCGCCGTCAGAATAAGCCCAGCCAAGCAATTAAGAAACCAAAAAACCCTGCACGATTTCACATTTGCTTTCCAATTTCCATTTTCGCCTCGACAGGGTGTAACCTTGAATGATTCTGAGAAGAAAAAAAACCCTAAACGATCCAGATCTCGACCTCACCGGCTCACCGTCGTCCTGTTCTCGATCCAGTCTGGCGAGCTTCTACGAGCGACGGCGGCCTCACCCTAAACGATCCAGATCTCTATCCAGTCCGGCGAGCTTCTGCGAGCGACGGCGGCCACACCCTAAACGGCTTCTGTTGGTAAATCTCTGTTCTTCGCTTCTCGACAATGGGTAGGGGTTGATTTTTGTAGAGTAGTGATTCTTTTCTTTTGGAGGATCACTTTAGTAGTGCTTTATGATAGTTTAACCTGACGGTAAATACTCCCAGAGGAAATGTAAGATGAAAAGAACCCATTTTTCTCATTAAAGATGTTATCCTTTGGATTATTTCTCATTAAAGATGTTAGAAAATTTGCTAGTATGGTAATGAAATGAATACTAGAAGATTTGCTGATGAAAATTTGCGTTTTTGTTAGACTTGTGTTGTATAGACAATATATATGCCTTGCTATAAAAAGTATCTTTTCAGTTTAGATATAAGAATTGTTGAACATTACATGATTCTAGAATGGCTTATCAGTATATGAATTGAACGGCAACTGAACTGATTCAACCATCATTTGATTTGTGTACAAAGCTTGCTCTGATTTTACTTTAACCTGCAAGAAACAACTATTGTATAGGAAAAATAGCTGTTTGATTTCATGGGAGTTGTGATGTGAGGTTAACTGGTTAAAACAATATTCTGATCCCTGTCAACTTGATAGTCACTAATGCTGAAGTTTGGCAGGCCCGCATCATTACCCTTGCTTCTTTGGAGTTCATGATAACTCTTTGGAGCTGAAGGTTAGTATTTAAATGCACAATAAATGCCTATTCCTTGCATGTTTACTGACAACTCGTCATTTTTGGCAGTGGGTTGGTGTCAAGTTTTTCTCATCTTCAGGTACATTTCTGATATCTGTTTTCATTTTTCAAATTGTTCTCTAAAATAACATGCCTGTAAAGTCTTTTTGGCTGGTTCAGGCTACTTGTCTTGGAGAATTCATGTGGATTTCTTGTTTAGGAAGTCATTTAATTTGTCTAACATGTATTATTTACAAATCTGAGTGCTGTTATGAGTTATGACACTATGACATTTGAGCTTCTCCTTTGTACTAATCTATTTGTAATAAAAGGAAAAAAATTTCATATGGAGCAAAGTTAAAGGATAATGTTGGTGTTTATGCATACCTAAAGTGGAGAGGAAAAGCTGTAATGGAAATTAAAATAATAAAGCTATTAGTATGTGTTGGGCAAAAGAAAAAAATGGCCCCTTAGATTCAACTGGAAAGCTAATGTATTTGTGAGAAAAATGCAGGGCCTGAATTCAATACAGCCCCTTCTCTATTAGCCTTATAATTAGGTTATATTCTGATACTCTGATTTACCCGACTTAGCTTGACTAAGTTATATATTGTTATTGGTCTGCTTTTGGAGTAATTCAATTTGAGTGCATTCGCCTCTGTTTTCTCAGTTTCCAATACCTGCAAGATTGTTATAGTATCTAGTAATATTGAAATAAACTTGAGTTGACTTAGGGATAGACACCCTTATAAAATGGTTGCGGTATTTCCTTGTATGTTGCTTTGGAATTTGATTGTGTAACATCTGGGTATCTTTATGCCATGAGATTAGAGTATATTGTTCTGTTTAAATTGATTTCCTTGGAAATACTTTTCAATTGAACCTCATTTCTGATCCTAAACTTTAGAAGGAGTGAGTTTCCTTTTATCCTCCTTAAAAAAAAAAATTCGAGGGTGCTGCCCCTGAACCCCCGAATCTCACCATTAATTGTGCACCCACAAACTTTAAATCCTGGCTCCGCCACTGGTGAGCGGTGATGCACGGAAAAAGAGTGCGAGAGCATCTAAGTGGTATGGTAGGGTGGTATGGGTATTTTAATTATTTCATTGTCATTCGTATATGCCATAACGACCCAGATCCTTAAAATAAACTTAGGTTCTTTCAAGGGAAAAAAAATTAATAAGGATTTATTAGCAATTTCCCCAAACATAAAAGAAAAGGTATGGCTATCAAACCATTAATTTTCTTTTTCTTCTCCTAAAGGTATTAGCAGTAAGGAGAAGAACACACTCTAAAAAGGTCCAATAATTGAGCGTAAGAGAGATAATTCTTTTTGGGGGAAAATTGATAATCTTTGTCCTTTAAAAATTTGGTGGGAAGGAAATTTCTTCCATTTCCAAGTCTATTTTCAACAACGGCAGGCCACGAAAAAAAGGACAAAAGTCTATTAAAAAAATGGGAGTACCATCTGCGCCTGCGAGTCAACACTATTGAGTTGAACGAGAATAATTAATTATTGTGTGTTGGAAAAATTCCGATCATGCCATGTCGTTGATGTTGTCGTGGTGCCCACTTTAATCGGTTATGTAAAACATTTTTAGTTTGAATTTTGAAATTTCATTAACCCATATTTATTCACTTTGGCTTAATTGTCATTTGACTTTCTCTCCCACTGTTGATTAAGATTAACCGTATCTTGTTTATTTTAATAATATTTTATTATTTAATTTGTAATGTATTCACCTATTTATAGTCTCTATTAGTGAATAAAATTATCTCATTTCATTTTCTCTCTATTATATTATTTTCTATTTATCATATTCATGCCCCACTTTCTTTGAATTGTAAGTGGATGACCGGCTGTTCCCGTAACTGACGTATTCGTCTTGCTTTGCAAAGATTCTGAACTAAAGTCCGGCGTTGACTCTTCCACCAAAAAAAAAGAAAAAGTCCGGCGTTGACTCAGTTAACTGCTAGCTAAATCTAATATTAAAGATGAAGGTAACAATTATTATTTTTAAAAGATGCTCATAGCTTATAAGGTGGTGAGATTAAATCTCGCTGCCGATATAAAAACTCCATGTGTGAGCAATTTGTAATATAAGTATTTTTAAAAGTGTTATTTGAGAAATTTGACTCATACTCTAATTGTGACGAGTCCCCCCTCCCAAAAAAAGGTAGAGTATTGATTTAAAGCCTTATTTTTAAGCTCTAATTGTTCCTCAGTTCAAGCGGCTACTCTGATCTCTTCTCCTCTCGTCCTGCTGTGTAGAAGAAGAAGAATAAAACTCGAACTCCTTTATTTCTCTTTTCTTCTGATTCAAAATGGTGATAAGTGATGATATTCAACTGTCTCCTCCTCCTTTTATTTCAATTGTACTTGACTTGTGGCTTAGGTTTTCTCACTTTTCTTTTATTCCAAAAGCAGCGTCCTATCAGTCAATAGAAAATTGAAACAATATTATTATAATACTAATAATAATAATAATAAACTAAACTTTTTTTTTCTTTACTTTTTCAGAAAACTTTCAATTATTATTTTCTTAATTGTTTCTTTCCTAAACTTGAAAACTTATATTCTAAGTTGAAATCCCACAAATGATGCACCCAAATTGATATCTCCTAAAATTTCAAGAAAATCTCTTTAATTTAGCATTGATGACTTCCCATATATATCAAATCTAATAAAAATGGGAAGTCATCAGTGAATGACAACTAGAGCTGGGAATTAGGGCCGGCCTTTTTAGATCCGGGGTAAGAAAAACATATGTTTTTCAAGGCCCATCCTGAGAGCATGCAGGCTAGGGTCGGAAGCAATTTTTCTAAATTTAAACTATTTTTTCTACGTTTTTTTTAAAGAAATACAATTAGTAAGTTGCAACAATTAAAGTTATAGTTTATCAAATAAATGTTATCAACATTAAGGTCTAAACAACATGCATCATGCAACAAACAAACATAGTCACTAATTCATAATCAAAAGTAAACTATTGTCCAGCGATAACTCATACAAAACATAAAAAACTTACCACTAAATAACATGAATATGATAACTATCATTTTCATCTTCTTCGCCACTACCATCAATTTCAAAGATATTTAATTGTGCTTCACTTCGAGTAGTAGGCTTTGCCTCATGGGTAAAAATATCAAGAATTTCTTCTCCTGCATCATGAATACATCTATAATATTTATCTGCAACAAAATATAAACCAAATCATAAAATCAAAGTATAGTTATTATGTATTTGTAATCAAGTGGATAAATAACTCTATAACAAAAACAAAATACACATAAATTACAATCACGGTCATACTCGATCAGCAAAGCAAGTGGGCAACTGCCAATTGGGCAAGTTTAAGAAAAAATTAACGGGCCTAATGGGCCTGCTCTTTTAAACCCTCAGCCCTACAGGGCTAGCCCTTTTAAGTCTGATTTCATTTGGAGGCTCTATTTTATAAGCCTAGCCCTTGAAGAGCCAGGGCTTAAACGAGCCAGCCTGACGGACTTGGCCTGATTTCCCAACTCTAACGGCAACCGGTGGCCGGCAATTTGTGGAAGATAGAGAGTAAGCAGTAATGCAAGGAAAAAGAGTGTGATAGCATCTAAGTGGTGTGGTAGGGTGGTATGGACATTTTAGTCATTTCATTGTCATTCATACATGCCCTAAAGGACCTAGGTCCTTAAAATAAACTTAAGTCATTCCAAGCCAAAAAAAACTTTTTAAATAGGGATTTATTAACAATTTCCCCGAACAGAAAAGAAAAGGTATGGCTATCAAACCACTGATTTTTTTTTCCTCCTAAAGGTATTAGCAATTAGCAATAAGGAGAAGAACACACTCTAAAAAGGTCCAATAATTGAGCGTAAGAGAGATAATTTTTTTGGGGGAAAATTAATTATCTTTGTCCTTTAATTTCATTAATTTGATTTGTTGGTATTAGCAGGATGGTAAAATTTGGTGGGAAGGAAATTTCTTCCATTTCCAAGTCTATTTTCAACAACGGCGCGGCAGGCCACGAAAAAAAGGACAAAGAAGGTCGTTGATAATTAATGAATTACTTGATTTGTTGTTAGAGTTTTTATAGTGTGTATATGTGTGTAGTATATATAATTATCATATATGAACTTTGAGTAAATTAAATATACACATATTTTCATATCAATCTCGTTTTATAAGTGTATAAATAGAGAGAATCTTATTTGGTTTGAAAGAATGGGTTTCCTCTGTTTTTTTTTTTTTTGGGATATTGTGGGAGAATGGGTTTTATCTTAATGTTTTTAGTTTTTTTTTTTTAAACAATTCTAGAGTATTTCATTACTGAGGATAACAAAGGTTACAAGTAATCAAAGTAAAGATAGAAACAATGCTAAAACAAATACAACAAAATAAACTGGATACAATATTAACCGAACACCGTACATTAAATATATAAGAATAGAAGTAGAATCATGGACAAAATCGGCCTCCTCGATATCCAAGGTTAGAAGTGACGAGCAAGAAAGTGTTGGTTGGAAAACCCACCCCAAAGGGCACACAATCTTATAAGCAATAGCCGCAATTAAGTCGGCTAAATAGGTACCCCATCCTGGGGTAAAGAACACGTAAAACCCAACCTCAAAAGAAAGAAGACCCTTGATGTCCTGAAGAACACTTCTACTCCTCTGATCAAACATATCCGGTGACCTCGACCATACACTAAACAACACCTCTTTAGATCTTCCCCTAAGAATGCAGATCTGAGCTACCAAATGATAGTCGGATCTCATAACGTTCAAACAGCCAACCAACCAAGAGGATTTGAACGCATATCTGACAGATCTGTTTATTTCCTGAGCCAAAAACACCTCCACAAAACCCAGTAACACAAAAAAGAAACACAAAACAAATAAATCTCACCTCTACAGATCAGATCTGGAGAAGGAAATGAGAGGACTCGCCACAAGGACGAGAGAAGGCCACATCTGACAAAACTCTGAGGGAGAGGACCATAGCTCAAAGATCTGGACTCCAAAACATCAGGATCGCAGATCCAAGATCTGGACACCAAACTACCACTCGGACTCGTCTGTGGCACAAAAACGGTGCTCGCCGGCGGCTTGTGCATAAGGCACTAACCGCCGGTGAGGGAGCAAAAGCAGTGGGACGGAAAGTGCAGAGAGGAGAGAGGTTGGAGAAAAAAAAGGAGAGAGGTTGGAGAAAGATTAATGTTTTTAGTTTCATAACATACAAATGTTACATTATTATTGATAATAATTATGGTGGTTAAAGGGAAAATTATGTGCTGATTATTTAATTAAAATCAATTAAATATAATAATGAATAAAATAATAACTCATTTTCAGATTAATGATAATTTAATTAAAAATATTTATGCGCTTTATTATTTTAATTTAAAAGCATAAAAAAAAAACACATGTTCCAAGTAGAAGGAGACATACGCCATTGGCCTCTTTGACTGCTCTGTGTTTTCAGTAACGTAAAATTTAGACTGAATATTAAATTTATCTTCTAATAATATTTGTGACTTCTTTATCTTATATGATGTCTCCTTCCTTCTTTGAACATTGACTGTTCTTTCTATTGGGTATTGATTATTGAATTAATCCCCAGGTTTAGTTTTATGTCTGTGTATCAATAATATAGTTATTAATAATCGTAATATAAATTTTAAAAACACGAAAAATCCATATTATTCGTAAGTTTGTAATTAAACAGCATAGCTTTTTTTTTTTTGCCAGATTAAATTTCATATCTCACTCTTTTAAAATTCATGCATTGCATAGAAGTAATATCAAGTTCGACGTTACTAAGAAATATAAAAAAACTAAATTTTTCTATGTATTTTCATCCCTCAGAAGCTTTGGTTGGATCAAATGCAAAGGACAAAGTTCAGAGCAGACCTAGCACGATAACTTCTGTAACATAGCATCTACCATGGCAATTAATTTTTAAGAAATAACAATAAAATGGTGATCGAATATATTGAATTATATACAGGTATTAGAAGGGAATAAAGAGAGAATAAAGAAGATGTTTGGTAAGGTTGAACTGTCAGCATCCTCTTATAACTGGAAGGGTCTATCTCCTAGAGAAGCAACATAGGAGACCGTTGAAGACATGAAGAACCGATATCCTGAGTTTATGTCTCAAAGTCTAGTAGTTGCATGAAAAATTTCGGGGATGAAATTTTTATTTACAAGGGGTGAAATGTAATAACCCCACTTTTATGTAAATTATTGTATGAAGCTAATTAATATTATATTATTGAGATATATGGAATTTTCATCAAATATAATCTAAGGCAAATGATATTTGTTTCTATCTAATTAGCTAATAAGGGATGTAATACCCGCATATTTATTTATTTGAAATGTTATATTTTGATAAATAAATGGGCTATTTCTGATAAGTGAAATTATGGTTGCAAGACTTGTTTGAAAATAGTATATTTTTCTAAGTTGAATTCTGTAGGAAATTAGAGAATTTAAGGGTCAAAATGACCAAAATACACTCATAAATTATAATATAATGAAAGGGACATGAAAACACAAATGTCAATGTAAAATTTATGAGGTAATGAGTTGTTCTAATTAAGAAAATTATCAACTATTGACAAGAAGGTAATTAAGTATTTATTGGCTAATTACTTAAGCATAAGCAAAGGAAATTCATGAATAATTATGTAAAGCCCTAAAATTTGTAGTTTTTGGCTAAAAATTAGTAAAAAAATATTTGTTAGTTAATTGGAAATTTTTGAGAAAAATTGATGAGTTTAGGTATTTTTAAGCCTAAATGCAAGAATGGACCAATAAGGTAATTTTGGAAAAATTTTGGGAAAATTGAAATAATTAAATAATTAAATGATTAATTAAATAAAAAATAAATATTAATTAATAATAATAAGGGGCCAGCCGAATATGAGGCAAAAATTGAGGATAAGAGTTGGTAAAAAAATCCGGTAGAGCATTTTCCTAATAAGACGAAATAGGGAGAAATGCAGATAGTCACATTTTAGGATCTGAAGAAAATAAATTCTAACTCAACATTTGGAAATGAGTTTGAATTTATCTGGACATATTTGGAATCAGTGGATTTTTGTCCAGAGATTGATGATTCCAGAAAGTTCTTCCGGAACTGGCACGCTTTCCCGTAAACTTCAGACTGACTTTTGGAGCCCTGGATGGAATCAAAAATTAGTTTAACTTGGACATTGCTAATGAGTAGGAAAAGGTCTTCAAAGTTGTGATTCCGGATTTTTGAGATTTTTCCGAGATTACGTGATTCGGGCACCGATCGGGAACTTTATCGGTACAAGTTCATAAAGCAAAAGCATCACATCACATTAATTGATGTGACAAACCACCAACCAAAGGGGGGAGGGCCGGTTTTGGGGTATGTGGAGGGCCAAGATGGAGCCTTTCACAAAAATGCGATCTAACGGTCCAGAATCCGCCTGACAAAGTGTGAATAGTGCACACAACTTTCCCTATAAATGGCAAGCTCTCCCTTTGCATTCTTCATACCAAAACCATTTTCTCTAGTTGAGCTATCCTAGAGAGAAGTTAGAGAGAGGTGCTCTGGAGGAGGAAGGAGTCCGGGGAATTTATAAATGAAGCTCGGGTAATTTTTAGGTCTTTAGTCTTTAAAGCTTTCAGTAGTTTTAGTAGGAATGCTAGATAGATCTTTAGTTTTATTTTAAGTATTAAATTCAAAAATCATGGTGGGGTCAGAGTTCTGGAAAAATTTTGGAAAGTCGGAGTCAAAGTAGCGAAGCTCTGGCAGAAACCTTGATCTGCTGTCGTTACGCTGTCCGACGTGCCGCTCTCAGCCCGCTGTTTCCGTCAAACGTGAAATTTCCGTCAAAACGTACCAGAAGTACCGTATATCGTCAACGGAGGTACGGACGCGTACTGTAACACTAATCTTGTGCTGCTTAAATGCATATATGTGATAGATACGTTCGTAGACCGATATACAGACAGTTTTTATACGGGTTATAGTCATAATAATGCCGTTATGTTTTCCTAGCGCTGAGGACACGAGTGGATATCGTGGCACTGGTTTATGTGCAGACTGTTGTTATTGTTTACCTTATGAGGCTTTTCATATTGCTCTTTGTCTTGAATATCATTGTTTGTATACTGTATTGTTTGGGCATGAGGTTAACCGTTACCTGAGATTCAATATGGTAAATTGGATCTCAGCTGTAGCTTCAGGGTCCGGAGGACCGAGAGTTGGAGACCGGGGGAAGCAGCACGGGTAGATCGCCAGACGGGAAATTTGTATTTCCGCTTTTGTACTTTCTTTTGAAACAGTAGGATAACTGTATTATCCATACAATGTTACACTATGGTTTATATTTGAATATGTATCAGTTACTCTTTCGCTCCAATGCTCTACTCTGATTGATTGAAAAAAAAAAATCCGCTTTAGAAAATGGGATGTTACAAGGGATTATTATTGTGAGATGGCATAAGAAGGCAAGAGACAATTCAAGAACATGGACACATGGCAAGTAGGAAGATTATTAACAAAATGTATTTATGCCTTTGAAAATGACACATACACATGGCAAGATTAAAGTGATATTAGCAAAATATCTTTGACTTTAAAGATAATAGCTTTATTGATGATGCTATTATCAAGTGACACATGGGCATAACTTTAAGATATGAAGAAGATAACAATATACTCCTTTGCTTCTTGAAACATGGCGCATAAAAGGAAAGGAAATGGGAAGACAAAGCTTTATCACATGATTATTAAGGAGATATCTAGAATAGTCCACATGTTCTCTTATTAATTAAAGATTTACTAGAAGGGACACTTGCACATCTTCATCAACCACATAATTAAAGAAATGGACACTAAAGAGGACACATGGAAAGGTGAATAATTAAGGAAGGACACCTAAGCATTGTGGCAATTTAATATTGGAAAGAGAAAAGTTGAGGACACATATGCATAGTTAGTTAATTAAGGGGACACCTAAGCTACTAAGGTAGCAACATAAAATTTAAAGAGGAGTTGATGAGGACACTTGTATATAATTTATTGACAAGTTATGCCACCTAATCATCTTAACCATTAAGCAAATCATCTCCACTACAAAATAAGGCATGTGATTAGAAGACATATTTGGCTCAAAAAGGGAGCATGTGGCGTGACATGGGAGAAGAAGGAGGGAAAATCAGTTTTTTCTCAAAAAAAAGAAGAAGAAGAAGAATCTAGAGAATTTTAAGAGGCATTGGAAGGGCAAATTAGTACAAATGCAAGGAGATATTTTTGGGTGCCTTACCTCTTTAAATAGGACCACACTCTTCTTTATTTTAGAGGTAAGAGGCGCCACACAAAGGGAAGAAAGAAAGATAGGAGAGTTATGTAAGAATCACAAGCAAAAAGAATTTCAAGAAGAGAAGAGGTAAGGAAGTTAGGAGAATTATCTTATTTCTTTCAAGTTCATACAAGTATGTTTAAGTCTTCAATTAGTAATCTTGTATAATATTTTTAGAGTTCTAGCTATAACTACAAGGAGATCAAGGTGAAGAAGCCAAAGAAGTTAGGACTTTGAGCAAGTAAGTTCTCTTCTCTAACTTCTTGAAATTTTTGCAAAAGTTTAAGGAAATTTTGGTCAATAGCTAGAACTTGGTGATATGATTTTATTTTAATGATTTAGATGGTTTAAAATTATTTAAAATGAAATTTTGTATGAGAAAGAGTATAGGGTACAATTTAGAAAGCATAAAGTATGAATATATGCAAATAAGGAGGTAGAAAAACCAACAGGGGTATTTTCGGGAACTGGGAATAATTTACGTATTTTTGGACTTGACAAGTATTTTTAGTCAAAAATAGACATGTCAAGGGTTACGTAGATTTTTGGAACACCCCAATCGGAGTTTTCTACAATTAATTATGAATTTTTGAAGTTGGGTCAAATTTTAGAAATTTTCGGCACCCTGTGCGAAAATAAAGAAAAATTTACCAAAGAAGAAAGACCCTATATGCAAGTGTATAATTACATAACTTTAAGGAAGAGGTTATATTGACAGTAGCACCGTTATATTATTTTATTTTAGGTCTATCATCGTTATTTAGCGGTCGGGTGTTTGCTATTTTACTGATCAACTACTTGCAGGTAAGTAACCTTAATTTCATGTACTTTGTGTGACTTTGTATGTATGATTTACCATAATTGGTTATGCATTCGATGATTATTTGTTCCAAGCGTTGTGGATACCGGAACTGCTGTGTGCGACCCCGGCATGGTTATGTGCCTTATTTGAGCAGTATATGTTATATGTGACTGCTTGTTCCGGTTTAGGATGTATGCCTTGCTGTGTGCGACATGTTGAATGCTATATGTTTTATGGTTTTCTTGCATACTTTGTACATACACTGTATATGAAATTAATGGTTACTCTGATGAATCCCAGACTATTATAAGAATACAGGAAGTGCATCTAGGATGGGGCGGAGTCTGAAGGTAAGATGGGAGAGCTTAACTGAGGAATTGTGGAGCATGGAGACAGCTTTTGTTATTACATCTTTAATTTTGGATGACTGTACATTAATAGTTATTTTTGGAAGATTTAATTTATCTGGATGACTGTATATTAACCCTTGGAGGGACTTATTTTTGTTTGGATATTTACTTTATCAGAATTATATTGTCCAAATTATTCTCATTGCTCTGCTGCGTAGATACTTTGATACATATTTATTTATTTGAAAGTAAAAGTCACTCTACCCGCCATCTGAAAAGGTGAGGCCGGTAGGAGTGTAACATTACTCATGGTAACGAGTTGTTGACCAAAGACTCTCTTCTATCTACTTTGGCTTCTGTTCTTGCACTTAAGCATTGGAATGTTGGTGAACTACAAAATAACAAAGGTACTATCTTTACAAAATTTTCCCTTTTTTAATGCATAGTTATTACTCCATCAGGTACTTAGATAATTAATTTGCAAATATTCCTGATAATTAATTTGCAAATATTAAATGAATTAGTTATGTTAGTTATTTGTAAAAAAATGTGTATTAGTTTTCTTGAAATACCCCTAAATAGAAACTTTCTTAATATATGCAATACATAGGAATAATTTAAAAAAAATTAGGAGACAAATTGGGAGGATATTTGGAGCTAACTCTCTGTTATAAATGATTTTGTGTCCTCAGATGAAATGAATCGTTTCTCAGAAGACAAGTTCTGTAATACTCTTCAAGGATATTTGGAGCTAACTCTCTGTTATAAATGATTTTAGTTCTAATTAATATTAATTTTGGTTACTTAATCTGGTTTAGCATTACCTATTTAGTGACTAGCCATCATTGAATATGAATTTCAGCATTAGGATTTACCTTGACGAAGAGAATTTTAATTAGGGTATCAGATTAAGTAATATGGGATTACATTATGATTTAATTTGCGATTAGGATAGACATATACCTAATGACCTTATATAATTGTTGAAAAGTGTGTTCGAGTTTTGTTGTCTCTTGAGTAATTATCTTAGACATAACAATTTACACTTAAGAGAGGGTTGTAAGTGGACTGACATGCACTTATATCTATTTATACTCGAGATTAACAAAATTCATGTTAAGGCAAATTAAATTAGTGAAATCAAGGTTTATGAAGCTAATAAGAGATTAATGACTTTGGGTTGCTCATTTGATTATTGTGGTAGTTTGTTTATTTTAATTTTATTTCTAATTTCTTTTCACTTAATTAAATTCAATTTGGATTGCTCAACTTAAATGAAAGTGTAAAATTAATGCTTAACTGAAGTCTGGGTACTAAGTCCTTGTGGGAATGATACTTTACCCACTCTTTATTACTTGATACAGTTTGTGCACGTGCGGAATCTTAGGCAATATATTTTTCCCCTATCAGATATCATCATGATGATCAAATATGCCATCATCAAAGCGAGTTGAATTTGAGTCTAACTTAACTTTCTTTTTTAGATGTGCAATGTTGCGACTTCGGCAAGTGCACCGATCGTTACAAGTAATAAAGTGTGTGAGAAAAGATATCGTCCCACGAGGAATAGTATTACAGCCACTAATTAGTTATTTAAGCTTTAGTTGGATGAAATAGAGTAATAGGGGTGAATTGTAGCAAAAAAAGGTTTTGAATAATTAAATAAAAAATTAAGAATCAAGAGTCTCAAGAATTTCAAGAATGTTTTAGAAAAGATGATTTATAGAGAAAAACGCAGCTAGGGCATAGAATTCCCCTATGTTCCTCTAAGTATTCTAATTAAATTCCTAATTGGTCATTATTCCCATAGCGACGATCAATTCTCTAATATTTAACTAAGTCCCAATGTCTTGATGCTACCTTAGTCGTTATCTTTAAAAATAACCTAATGTCTCGGTGTTATTTAGAAAGATTATGTAAACAGAATTATAAGATCACACAAATTTGTAAGCCTATGTCTAGGTCATGCAATTTTATGATGAGTTAAAGGTTACGGTTAAGTGCACCAACATCTCTATTGTCATGCACTAACCTATGGGCAATCTAAAAGGTGATCGAGTCTTTTTAGAAGGCTTTAAGTAAATATAACTCATTCAATCATGGTAAATAACATTCAATATAGAATTCAAATAAATCCTCAGATTAACATAGGGTTCATCCTCGCCCTAACTACTAAAAGGAAATTAGCCAAGCATGGCTAGGTAAAAATTAATAAAATAAGATGGAAAATCAAACTACTCCTGCGTTGTCCAGTTCTTCTGCGTGCTCCGACTCCGTCTCTTTTCTTTAATTGCGCTGTGCTTCTTTCGTGTCTTCCGAATTCTGCTTCGCGGCGTCGTTCTTCAATTCTCGTTTTTCCGCGCGTCTTCTCTTTCCGTGCGTCTCCTCTTTCCGTGCGTCTAGGTCATAATATATATTGCTCTTGTTATGCATTGTGGGCCCCATCCTTTTTAATCCTTTTGTTTTATGCGTTTTTTTTTCTTTTTGATATGATATAATCGATCTGCTTCTATTGTAAATCTATATCATAACACAATAATCCTTCATGCTGCATGTGGGGTCCACGCGTCTCCTTCCATATCCCTTTTTAAATCTTTCTCTGATGGTTTTCTTCTTATATATATATATATATATATATATATATATATATATATATATATATATATATATAATTTGATTCCTTTTATCTCCTTCTTAGATCACATAATATCTCTGCACAATAAAGTAGGATATCAATAGATTTTACGTTATAATATTCTTTTATCCTATATTTAATTAAAAGATAGATAAATATATAAAATATTATTAAATAGGTAGAATATTAATAAATTCAATCCAATATATCTCAGAATCTATCCTTATTTAATTATAAAATATATACTTATCAAACTCTCCCACACTTAAATCTTTGCTTGTCCTCAAGCAAAAGAAAGAGAATTAATTATTTGAAAGGAACATTGCATATGAAATTCCTAAACAGAGAGCAATAAACCACCACGCTTAGATCATATCATCAAATCTTATTTAAGTTAACGTCTTATAAGAATAGGTCACTAAGTCAATAGCCTTAAACAATTATAATAATCTCTTAATATCCCATAATCAAAGGATCGGTGAATAATAAGAGCAACAATAAGATTAGTAGAAGAATATTACGCTACTTAATTTTTCCAGAAAAATTCAAATGCCCCCACTAAACCAAGCTTTTCATTTAATTTAATAAGGGTCCTCAGGTAAGAAATGACTCTTTTTTTTTTTTTTTTTTTTTTTTTTGTCTTGAGCCGTTGTAGGTCCCCTTTTGACGCGACCACTGCACATGGGTGATGCGGCACCGGTTACTCGGTTACTCCAACGGGCACCTCAAGAGGCTTTTAGCCCAACTCATAACTCTCTTGGACTTTCTGGTTTGTGCGACCCTGCACATGGGTGATGCAGCACCGGTTACTAAGTCAAGTCTAGAGATGTCAGCGGAGTTGCTATGCTTTTTTTTATTTTTTTTTTATTTTTTATTGAAGTCATTTCGCTGAACCAAAGGTTTACTTAGCTAGCAAGGTCATAATCTAATTTTCTAAAGAAATCATGTAGCAAAATATTCAAAAACTAATAATCTGTTGATCCTATTACAAACTATTCCCTATTCTCATAGTCCATCTCAAGACATTACAAAAATTCAAGGCTTAGAGACTTAATTGAAACATTCTTTTCTATTTTAATTTTTGACTTGATAATATTAACTAAGATGGGGAAAACTCAAAGTTAAGGTCAATTTAAACAAACTCAAAAAAAAAAATTTCAAGGGAAGTCTTTTCAATTGAATAAGGACAAGCAACACCAAAGAAATCATATCCCTACCCCACACATAAATCAGACAGTGTCCTCAATGTTTGAACAATCAATAAAAGGAAAGGAACTAGTACTCCCTGGTTAGGTCTCTAACTCGATGTGGAGTGCTCTGTCAAAAGTCATGGGAGTGGTCATCGGCGTCCTCTTGTGTGGCCAGGAGAAGCGAATCGTTGTCGTCCTCAATTTGGTTGACAACTATGTGGGTCAATATTCATTGGATGCAAAGGGCCTCGACCATCCGGGTCGAGATAAGTGAGAGAGAAAGAAAAAGAAGAAGGAGGAAGGGGTGGTTGAAAGTGAGGTGAAAGAATTTTTTTTTTTTTTTTTTTTTTTTAGAATTTTTTAGAATTTTTTAGAATTTTTTTTTTTTTGGCTCCTTGGTCGAGAGTTGGCGCCTTGGCGCAACTTTGCGCCCAGGCGCCAACTTTGTCCTTCCTTTTTTTTTATTTTTTTATTTTTTTTTTTGGTGCTGAGCACCGAGAGTTGGCGCGGGCGCAAATTTGCGCACAGGCGCCAACTTTGTTGAAACCTTTTTTTTTTTTTTTTTTTTTTTTTTTTGTATGGAGCTTATAGTTTGCTCCATACTTTTCTAACCTTCCTATCCTAGAATAACTGCTAAAACTAACTAAGAATGAAAAAGAAAACTTATTGGGTTGCCTCCCAATCAGCGCTGCTTAGTTGCCCAAAGCGCCTTATGTTCAAGCTCCACTGGGAGGTGGCAAGATTTACCATATAACAGGTGAAACGGTGACATGCCGATAGGAGTCTTGAATGCCGTTCGGTATGCCCACAAAGCATCATCAAGCTTCTGGGACCAATCCTTCCTTGACTTCCCAACAGTCTTTTCGAATTTGCTTCAATTCCTGTTAGAAATCTCCACTTGCCCACTAGTTTGTGGGTGATATGGAGTAGTGACACGATGAGTGACACCATATTTGCTAAGCAATGATTGAAGCGTCGGTTACAAAAATGAGTGCCTCCGTCACGATAATGGCCCTCGGTACCCGAACTGCTGAATATATTCTTTTTGAGAAAGGATATCACCACCTTAGCTTCATTAGTGGGAAGAGCAATTGCCTCTACCCACTTTGAAACATAGTCCACGGCTACAAGGATGTACTTGTTGTTAAAAGAGCTTGGGAATGGCCCCATAAAATCAATTCCCACACATCAAAAATCTCAATAACAAGAATGTTGTTGAGTGGCATCTCATGTCTCCTAGAGATATTCCTGTTCTCTGGCAACGATCACATTGCTCAACATACTTCCTAGCATCCTTATACAATGTAGGCCAATAAAAACCGCTTTGTAGTACCTTAGCGGCGGTGCGTTCTCCAGTGAAATGTCCACCATAATCGAACCATGACAATGCCGGAGGATCTTATGAGTTTCCTCCTCGGGATACGGCGCAGGAGCATTCCATCTGCACACTGAAAAATAAGAAGGGCTCATCCCGGATATACCGCTGAACATCATGCATGAACTTCTTCCTCTGCTGCCATGTTAGTCCCTGCGGTATCATCCCAATGGCCTTATAATTAGCAAAATCAGCAAACCAAGGAACACTGCTAATTGCTAAGACATACTCATCTGGAAATTCATCATGAATCTCCATTTCTGAATCATCTTGCGGCTCCTTAACTGAATCCTAGACAAGTGATCGGCTACCACATTCTCTACCCCTTTCTTGTCTTTGATTTCAATCTTAAACTCTTGGAGTAGCAGCATCCAACGGAGAAGCCTTGGCTTAGCGTCTAGCTTAGTCAAGAGATATTTTAGAGCGGCATGATCGTAAAAATAATAACTTTGGAACCAATCAAATCTTGTCTAAATTTATCTAATGCATAAATAGCGCAAGCATCTCCTTCTCGGTTGTTGCATAGTTCAATTGTGCCTCATTCGAACTTTACTTGCATAATATATAACATGTAACAACTTATTCTTCCTTTGCCCCAAAACAGCTCCTATGGCGTAGTCACGGCATCACACATCGGCTCAAACGGTAGATCCCAATCGGGTGCTCTCGAGAATAGGTGCAGTTGTTAATCTTTCTTTCAACAATTTGAATGCAATCGAGACACTCTTTGTTGAAGTTAAAGTCTTCATCTTTGACCAACAAGCTGACTAAGCGGTTTGGCTATCTTGGAAAAATCTTTGATAAACCTTCGGTAAAAACGCATGACCAAGAAAGCTGCGAACACTACGTACATTGGTGGGAGGGGGCAAGTCTTTGATGATTATAATCTTGGCTCTATCCACTTCTATCCCTTTATCAGATATTCTATGACCCAAGACTATCCCATCTTTCACCATAAAGTGGCATTTTTCCCAATTAAGCACCAAATTACTCTCTTGACATCTTTGGAGTACGAGACAAATTAGTCAAGCAAGTATCATACGAAGTGCCAAAAGCAGAGAAATCATCCATAAATACCTCAATAAATCTCTCGGTCATGTCGGAGAAGATAGACAACATGCACCTACGAAAAGTAGGTGGGGCATTGCAAAGACCAGAAGGGCATCCGTCTATAAGCAAAAATACCAAAGGGGCAAGTGAAAGCTGTTTTCTCTTGATCCTTTGGATCCTTGCTATTTGATTGTAACCAGAATAGCCGTCTAAGAAGCGATAATAAGAGTGACACTGCAAGCCTTTCAAGCATTTGGTCCATGAATGGTAAAGGGAAGAAGTCCTTACGAGTGGCATCGTTCAATCTTCTATAATCCACACACATTCTCCAGCCTGTGACAGTTCTAGTGGGTATCAATTCATTGTTCTCATTCGTACTACGGTGATTCCACCCTTCTTCGGTACTACATGTCTTGGACTAACCCACTTTGAATCGGAGATAGGATAAATCATACACTGCATCTAACGGTTTCATCACCTCCTTTCTCACCACTTCCTTCATAGTCGGGTTAAGTCTCCTCTGGGGCTGCCTTCTTGGTTTCACATCGTTCTCCATTAGAATTTTATGAGTGCGAGAATGAGGGACTAATCCCTTTCAAATCGAGATATAGACCACCCTATTGCGAGTCTTGTGGGTAGTCAAAACTTTCAAGCAACTTCTCTTCGTCGGTAGGTGACAACTCGGCGCTAACAATAACGGGATAAGTGTCATCCTTTCCTAGAAAAGCATACTTGATTAGAAGGGAGCTCCTTTAGTTCTACCTTAGGAGCAACGGGTGGTGCATCATAATCCTTCTTTTGCGGCTTCTCGAGCTGTAAATTAGAATTTTCATCTGCACAAACCTCTTCTTCCACTGCAATAAGCGAGCAATATCATCCTCTAAGGACTCATCTGAATCTTCTTGAAAAAGAGCCTCTGAATGGCTTCGTCAACTACATCAATTCAAGCAGATCACTATTATCAATGGGTATTTCATGGTGAAACACATTGTAAGTGATTTTCTCGTCATTCATTTGGAATTCCATTTTCAGTGACTACATCAATTACCGCTTTCGCAGTAGCCAAGAAGGGTCTTCCCAAAAGCAAAGGAAGTTCAGCATCTTCCTCCATGTTAAGAACCACAAAATCCACCGGGAAGATGAATTTGTCCACTTTCACCAGCACATCCTCAATGACACCTTCTGGCTTCTTAATGGATCTATCCGCCAACTGTAATGACATCATAGTAGGCTTCATCTCTTTAATGCCGAGAGCTTTTGCCACGAGATAAGGGCATTAAATTTATACTAGCTCCCAAGTCACAAAGTGCTCTGCCCATATTGACATTCCCTATTGCACAAGGAATGCTAAAGTGCCAGGATCCTTAAGCTTTGGTGGCAACTTAGTTTGAATGATGGCACTACACCTTCTTGAGTCAATGCCCTTTGTTTACGCCTCTTGCAACTTATGCTTCTTGGAAAGCAAATCTTTCATGAACTTTGCATAATTAGGCATATTTTCAAGAGCTTGCGAAAGGAATGTTAATCGCAATTTCTTAAAAATATCCAAGAACTTGGCATATTGTTGCTTCTGAATCTGCTGCTTCAACCTTTGGGGATAAGGAGGTTTTGCATAAGAAGGAGTGGGAGACTTCTTTGTAACTATCTCCTTTGGAACCTGCTTGCACATTACATTGCTCGACCTCTTCCTCCCCTTTCTCGGACTTGTCCTTCATCGGAACAGATTTCTCAACCGGCTCTAAATTCGGATCGAAGCCCCCGATTCTTGAGAGCGAGACTTTGTTTCATTACGGAAAGCTTCGATCCTGTATGTATTCGGTAGTGGTACGAGTCAAGCGTGTCAAAGCCTTTTCCGGATCGGTAGTGGTGGATTCGTGGAGCTGGCGAGGTCTTGCTTGGGGTTTGTAGGAAAAGTTTGGGTGAGCTTTCCGGCCCGGGATTGTATGTGTTGCTATATGGATTAAACTGATTTACGGGAGGATTACCCATGTAGTTAACCTCATTTGTTTCTCCATTAATGAATGCTGCACAATCTCCATTAGAGTGTTCCCCTTTGCAAAAATCACAAAGCAAAGGAGGTGAGAAGAATTAGATGACACACGAGAAGAGGCAAGTTGTTTAGTGATGGAAGCTAGCTTTGTTGGATCACCTTGTTTTGTTGGGCAATGTTCTCATTGTGGGCCAACATTGTATTGTAAGAGTCTAGGTGAAGAACTCCCTCTTTGGTTGTGGAGTAAAGAAAGGTCTCAATATGCTGATTAGGATCCTCTAAATCACTCCCACTAAAAGAGCGTTGTTGAACCAAGCCTATGAGGGATGGCTTGATTTCAAAATTATTTGCATTTACAGCTGGATTGACAATGCTAGTTGCTGCCCTGGCTGGATTAAGCGTCATATAATCGCCCATGGTCTTTCTTGGAGGAGGAAGGCGAAGAGGATCTTCACCATTTTCTGCCATTATAACCGGTTCAGTCCCAGTACTAGAGTTACTAGCCTTTCCTTTACTCTGTTGAGCAAGTTTCCGGTTTCTCCTTGTTGTCTTCTCAATTTCGAGGATCAAGCTGCAGCAATTTTTGTCTATGGTACCTCGCATAAACGAGTTAGATAACAAAAGAAAAAGAAATCCAATCTAGAGTTTTAACAACTACTTAGTGTTGAAATATTTCTATTCCCGACAACGGCGCCAAAAACTTGTTGCGACTTCGGCAAGTGCACCGATCGTTACAAGTAATAAAGTGTGTGAGAAAGATATCGTCCCACGAGGAATAGTATTACTGACCACTAATTAGTTATTTAAGCTTTAGTTGGATGAAATAGAGTAATAGGGGTGAATTGTAGCAAAAAAAGGTTTTGAATAATTAAATAAAAAATTAAGAATCAAGAGTCTCAAGAATTTCAAGAATGTTTTAGAAAAGATGATTTATAGAGAAAAACGCAGCTAGGGCATAGAATTCCCCTATGTTCCTCTAAGTATTCTAATTAAATTCCTAATTGGCTGTTATTCCCATAGCGACGATCAATTCTCTAATATTTAACTAAGTCCCAATGTCTTGATGCTACCTTAGTCGTTATCTTTAAAAATAACCTAATGTCTCAGTGTTATTTAGAAAGATTATGTAAACAGGAATTATAAGATCACACAAATTTGTAAGCCTATGTCTAGGTCATGCAATTTTATGATGAGTTAAAGGTTACGGTTAAGTGCACCAACATCTCTATTGTCATGCACTAACCTATGGGCAATCTAAAAGGTGATCGAGTCTTTTTAGAAGGCTTTAAGTAAATATAACTCATTCAATCATGGTAAATAACATTCAATATAGAATTTCAAATAAATACTTAAATTAACATAGGGTTCATCCTCGCCTAACTACTAAACTGCATGTGGGGTCCACGCGTCTCCTTCCATATCCCTTTTTAAATCTTTCTCTGATGGTTTTCTTCTTATATATATATATATATATATATATATAATTTGATTCCTTTTTATCTCCTTCTTAGATCACATAATATCTCCTGCACAATAAAGTAGGATATCAATAGATTTTCTGTTATAATATTCTTTTATCCTATATTTAATTAAAAGATAGATAAATATATAAAATATTATTAAATAGGTAGAATATTAATAAATTCAATCCAATATATCTCAGAATCTATCCTTATTTAATTATAAAATATATACTTATCATGCAATTGTAGAATCATTTGAGGAAGCATTGTCAACTGTTATAGTGAAGACTTTGTCTATACCCCACTTGAATAAGCAACCCTCAATTTTCTTGCCAATTGTTTCCCCTTTATGATTTTCAATCACACAAAAATTCAAAATTATTTTTTGCAAAGTCCATTTCTCATCAACCCAATGAGAAACTAATTAAACACATGTAGTTTGAACTTTGAATTGAAGTCCAACAATATGTAGTAAGAGACAAACGGACTTTAGATGCCTTGAAATATTTTCTCAAACATTTTGCTTATTCCAAATAAATTTTGTGGCAATCCCTAGAAATTGTCCAACGTGAGGCATTTGAAGTATTGGTTCAACCTCTGGCAATAATTCTTTAAAACCCTCCTCTTCCACAGTGCGAAAAGGCAACTCTTCCTTTATGATAAATTTTGCAATAGACTTTTTGCATCTCTCCTAGCTAAATAAGTGATGATTCAAAGTTTTACTAGAAGAAATCGACAACAAACTCTGTGAGTTGCTAGCTTTGTTGGGATTCTTTGGACACTTTTCCAAATACTGCAACAATTGTATAGTATGCCACAATCTGTAAGATGACTTGCAAAATCTCTGCCACAATGATTACACTATGCCTGATGTTTACTTTTTGTTTGGGTTAGTGGCAAGCTTTTGAAATGCTGCCAGACATTAGATGTTGTCTTGCCTTTTCTCTTACCAGGTTGTGTTTCAACTACTTGTCCCTCTCCTTTATTTATTTTTTCTTTTTATTTTCATCACGAGCAGGTGGTAGTGCTAATGATGTGGCTGTAGTTATATTTTTAGTGGCCCCTCAAGTAGTGGTAGCTTCAGTAGTTTCCAGTTGAGATTGTGCCATGCTCATTTGCCTACTCAAACCAAATCAAACTTAACATTACTATAAACGATTCAATATGAAAATAGAAAAGCATAATATTAAGGGAAAAACACTTCTCATGTTGTAGGAAAAGTGTATTCTCATGTTACACACACATGAATTGGTGGGACCCACATATATATATAATTAGCATTATATATATACGTTGGTCCCACCATTTCATGTGTGTGTAGGAATCTTTTTTTTTTTTCCTCATGTAACATGAAAAGTTTAAACCCCAAATATTAAATACAAAATCTAGGACTGCTTCTTAATTTTGGCCAATTCTATTCTAAAAAATTTCTGTCACTAAAAACTACCAAGATTTTGGACACTTCCTAGCATTTGCCCAGTCCTAAACAAGGTTTTTTTGTAGTTTTCAAGGACATCAACATCAACAATCTCATGATTCCTAGAAAACTTTCTTATGTCGCAAGAGTTAAAACTTTTCCCAACAAATCAGTTTGAGTAGAGAAAAATGAAACTAATAGACATATTCAGGATTTCCTATACTTCACCAAAAAAATTCAGTATTTAGCAGGAATCGAATATGGCTAGCATTTAGTAGCAAACTCAGCAAAATTGAATATGACATATTCAGTAATCGAATAATGGGAAGAAAAAAAATTTGAACCCCTTCACATGCTCACTTGCAAAGCCAAACTCTCAAAAACTACTTAATTTTAGAAAAATAATTAGAATGAAAAACACAAGCAAAGAGCCAAAGGCAATTAGAGACAAAATTAGAGTAACGGGAGGAGATAAACTCAAAACCCACGAAGATTCGAAGAAGAAGAAAAAGAACTTTGCTGAGGAAGAACGAGAAGGACATCGATGCACCATGATTGGCCGCTTGCGACTTGCAATTGTAAGTTTGTGACTTGCAGCTGCTGCCTCGACCCATTAAGATTCGAAGAAGAAGAAGAAGAACTTTGTTGAGGAAGAACAAGAAGGACGACAATGCACCGTGATTGGCCGCTTGCGATTGCAAGTTGCTGACTTGCGGCTGCTACCTTGACCTACTGCTCTGCTACGGTGTCGGTGGTGCATGGGTTACATAGAGAAAAGAGAGTAAGAGACTGAGAGTCGATGGCTAGTCGGTGACTCGGTGTTGGGCATTAGGGTTAGGGATTAAAGCCGAAATGGCGGAAATGCTGAATACTCGAATAGAGAGGGAGTCAGGGAATGGGTTGGGTATTACTGTCCATATATTAAATAAAAAATCTAACTAAATAAGCGAGTATGAACAGCCCAAAGGTATGCCCATAGCTAGCCCACTTAAGTCTTAAATGGGCGGGTTTTAACCCTGTTATGGGCCTTTTTGAGCGGGCTCAAAATGACCCAATTACACCGGGTTGCAGGGCGGGCTCACTAGGTTGCTAGTTCCTTACTCAGCCCTACCTTTAGATCAAAATTTATAGTTTGTTATTTATCCATGGTTGATAATAGCAACAACAAAGTTTATAGTGTTTTAAAAAATAGTCATTAAAAGTTAAACCAAAATTTCAGAAAATATGAATGTTTATAAGTTTGAACGACTGTTTTTCTAAAACAGTCGTTGAAATAAAACTTTCAACGACTGTTTTAAAAATTAGTCATTGAAAGTTAAGCAAAAAAAATTTCAAAAAATTAATATTTAATGAGTTACAATGACTTCCCCCCCCCCCCACCAAAACAGTGGTTGAAAGTCAAAAATATTCATATTTTTCGATCTCGTACCTCCAACGTTTTGTTCGAAGCTCTCTGTCACGCCTCCCCCTCCTTCTCCATCTCTGAACCACCTTCAAGCCCTAGTCTGGGAAAATTACTTCTTCCAGCCCCCTCTCCGACCCCAGTTCAAACTCCGGCCTCTTCTCCGACATTCGTCGCCTCTCTGCCTATCCTATCAAATCCTTCGAAAACAAGTGAGTCACATATGTCCCATTAATGAGCAACACTTTCAAATCAAATTTAAATACGTTTTTTTTCAGTTTCCAGATTCGTAACTAATCGAGGCCCGTGATTTTATCGGTATTTGTGATTCTTACCTCACATCACATTCAATACACTCGTCGCATATTCATTCGTTCTGGCACAAAATTCCCAGCTAGACCTATGTTCCCTTGGAAGAGGATTCTCTCATTAGCGTTTTTCTGCCCATCCCTCACAGTCTCATCCTGGCTGTAGAAATCTTGATCCATGGGTCCAGAATAATTTTTAAAAAAAACTGCATGCGGTGTCGGGACCGCATGCGGTTTTTTAAAAAATTATTCTGGGCCCTTGGATCAAGATTTCGACGGCCAGGATGAGAAGATGATGAGGGATGGGCAGAAATCCGAAAATGAGAGAAACCGGACTCATGTTCCCCTACTTCAATTTATAGAGTTCAAGAGGAGCTTCCAAAAATTCCAATCAACTTTTTTTGCAGCAATCGACCATGGTGATGATATCTCTGTTTCTCATCGTTCTCCTACACACTGCTACGGTGGTTACTGAGGATCTCCGACCTTGCTTCTGTCAGAGCACATGCCCTGAGGCCAAATTGATTATCCGAGCTGTTATGATGAGAGCCCTAATCCGGGAGCCCCAAAGCGTGGCCTCCATCATGCGGTTCTAGTTCCATGACTGCTTCATCAACGTGAGTCACTTACTTGTACTCTTTCACTATCCAAAGTAAATTCAATTCGAGTATCTAAATTTTTTTGACCTGTTTCTGGTAAGTTGCGTTTGATTCCCTTGAAAAATTCTTAAATAAGACGAGACCGAAATTTTCAAACTGTGAAATTCGGAATAATGAAATAATTGATGGAATCTGATGTAAACCTTGATTTGTGAAGGGAGTGATGCTTCGATGCTCCTGGATGACATGCCAACAATGCTGGGAGAGAAATTGGTGTTGTCGAAGAGATACAATGACTGTTTTACTAAAAATAGTCATTTTTTGTCTACATACAATGACTATTTTTTGTAAAACAGTCCTTATAAGTTGATTACAACAACAGTTTACATAAAACCGACGTTATATGTTCTAACTTACAACGATTATAAAAACAGTCGTTGAAAGTCACTTACAACGACAGTTTAAAAGCATACGTCTATTTTAAAACTTTCAATGACACTCGCATATATAACCCCTAAAAAAGTCGTTAAAGGGTCCTAGAATGGACGTTAAAAGTGCCTTCTGTACTAGTGTTCCACCGAGGTTTTAATTTGAATGGATTCAACATGTGTGCTGTGGCTGTGCCCTAAAAAGTCATCATCTCATTAATTCATTAATTGGTCTAGTCAAACATGCGACTAGCCTACAACTATAAATACACGGAAATAAGTGTGGAAAAAGTGTGTGAAATATGTTGGCCAATTAAGTGGGTGTCTGAATTATGTTATTTTTAAGTGATTGTACACTATACAAGCTAAATATATGTTGAGTAGTTTTATTATAAAGTACAAAAGAGCTTTTTCAATCTATTCTGGTGTTTCCCAAACATTCCTAAATGCTTTGTAGAGGTTACTACATATGGGTCAGTTGAATCCGCTATATATATTTTTCCAAGTTCCAACCCAACCCACTGTCCCACCATGACTTATACTTATGGGTGGTCCGCGTTACTAATGCTGGGTACTTGAATGGGGTACATATATATAATAGAAATTTATCCTAATAACGGGTCAAATATTGAATGGATGTTAATTATTATATATTTTTAATGTCTTAATTTCTATTTGTTGATATGATCTCACCTAACTCATCAGTCTCGCAACTTTAGCTTAAATTATTGCAAATAATTTTTATTTTGAAAGAAACTTACTGACGTCAATTAAAGTTGAATTGAAGTGTTCTTTAATATTTTAAAAGTGAAATTCTCAACAATGAATCAACATCAATTGTAGGGTTCATTACAGGGGAATGAATTATTTCCCCTGTAATTTCCACAAATAAAAATGGGAAGGAGTACTATCTATTATTTCCACAAATAAAAATAGTTATGCATCATGAGACCATGCAACATGTGTGTTGATAAAAAAATTAAAATATTATATAGTCAACACTCAGTACTATATTCAATAGTCAATGCCTATAACTTCATAGCTAGCGTAACCCTTTTGTTTTATTTTTTTAAGGACGTTTTCTTGTTGAATTCAGCAACGTAATATTTTAATGAATCAAATTTCTCATTTATGTTTGAAAAAACTATCTCTTTGAAAAATGAGCTAAAATAATAATAATAATAAGTAGCGTGGCAAACGTAGTAGGGAAAACGATTAATATTTTCTCTCAAACTGTAAAAATGTTTTGTTAACTAATAATTTAAAGAACTTAATAGAACTTGCTCTTCTCTGATTCAAATCCACATTCCATGCTCATCTCCAAATAAAAGGGGTTATTATTATTATTTTTTTGAAAAAGTACTACATGCACTACAAATTAATTAACTTAGGATACTGAGTGTTGAAAAAATGTTTAAAATATTAGGTGTTATTGAAAAAATATTTCTGATTGCAAGACTAGAAATTAATTAATTTGAAATACTATGTATAAAAAATATTTCATGATGCAAGATACAATCTAATCCAAATAAATAAAAATACATTAAGAAATATTGTTTAAGTTGCATGTGAACTGGTGGCAAGCTTATATATATTTTAACTTTAGATACAACAAACAGGCCCGACTTTCATTGTGTTCCAGAAACTGCAGTTTGTGTGTGTGTGTGTCTGATGTCTCGTTATTTTATATGTATATTATTGATCAAATAAAAAAAATTGGTGCCAAGAGCCTGGGGAAATTCAACGATTTGACTCTTCAAATACACACACATATATAATAAAATATGCATGTTGTGTACTTGCAGCAGTAAATCACAACTGTTAAATCTATTATCAGAAGTCAAGAAATCAAGGGACTATGACGATCGGTGATTATATATATATATATATAGAATGATATTATTAATTAAGTGGCCTTTATTATTTTCTAACATAGTACTGTATACATACTCCGGAGTCTGGATCAAAAAATATACGGCGTTTTTTAGAAAAAAATCCTTGATCCTTGCTTGATTCATGTTGTATATCATGTAGAAAAATATTAATGATCACTTTTCAATTTTGTCTTTATTTATTGACTGTGTATATTGGATGAGAGAAATAAAAGAGAACCAAAGAGCCGAGTTGAGGCAAATTTGAATATATATGTGTAAAATTTAAAACGTTTAAAAAAATTTAGCAGAGAAAAGCTTTTTTAATTTAAAATAGACTTAGTGAGTTGGTTTTTCTTTCTTATTTTTGGCAAGTTAGTTAGAATAACTTATATTTTATATTAAACTAAAGTACCAACCAAAATGGCACATTCCGTGACTTGATAGTTGATCAGATCCCAAATTATAATTCAGGAAATAATTTATTTCTATATAAATTGAATAAAAAAAAAAGGTCCCCACCCAAAATTAGAGGGATGTTTCATCTTTTAGATGAGCATGGAATGTGAACCTGATGTGACTCACTATAAAGCCACGCCACTTCATCTTCTTCCGCACACAACACTCCACCAGTCCCATAGCCAAAATGGAGATTCAGCTCTCATACTCCACACTCTTCACCTTCCTTTGCTTCCTGTTCGTGATTCGCAAGCTTCTCACTAAGAAATCCAACAAAAGCTTACCCCCAGGACCAAGAAAACTACCTCTGATAGGAAACCTTCACCAGATTGGGTTACTACCCCATCATTCTTTTAAAAACTTGGCAAAGAAGTATGGGCCGATAATGCACCTTCAGCTCGGACAGTTGTCCTACGTAATAGTCACTTCGAAAGAATTGGCCAAAGAGGTTATGAAAACCCATGACGTAATCTTTGCTAATAGACCCAAACTCTTTGCTGGTGATACCTTCCTTTATAATAGTACAGACGTACTCTTCTCTCCTTATGGAAGCTACTGGAGGCAACTTCGAAAGATTTGTAATTTGGAGCTTTTGTCAACAAAGAGGGTTCGCACATTTAGAAGGGTAAGGGAAGAGGAGGTTTTTGCACTTGTGAAGCATGTTTCTGAAAACGAATTAGGTTCTGTTGTGAATCTTCCCGAAGAACTCTACCGACTCTCGAACACCATAGTTGCGCGAGCAGCTTTTGGTTGGAAGACTAAAAATGTAGAAAAAGTTCTGTCGATTTTGGGGTATGTGGTGAAACTTGCAGGTGGCTTAACCATCGCTGATCTCTATCCTTCGCTCGAATTCCTTCGTGTGATCAATGGGGCGAAAGCTGAAGCTGAAAAGGTGCGTAAAGACCTTGATACGATGCTCGACACTATCATCAATGAACACTTAGAAAAGAAGGTTGGCCCTGCAGAACAAGCAGAGGAGGATTTTGTTGATGTTCTTCTCAGGATTCAGAAAGAGAATGACATTGAAATCCCATTAACTCTCGACAATATCAAAGCTGTCATCCTGGTTAGTCTTTGTTTAGTTTAGTATTGATTTTTCGTATATTTAATTCATACATAGAAGAATTAACTTAATCACACTTTGTTAATATGTTTTAGAACATGTTTCTTGGCGGAACTGAAACGACAGCAATGACAATAGAGTGGGCAATGGCTGAGATGGTCAAAAACCCAAAAACATTGAAGAAGGCACAAGAAGAAGTGAGAAGGGTGTACGGAAACAAAGGATATGTTGATGAATCCGAACTTCATCAATTAACTTATATGGCCGCAGTCATACGGGAAACTTTGAGGTTACACCCGCCTGGTCCTTTTTTGATGCCAAGAGAAAGCAGTGAAATATGTGAGCTTAATGGCTACAAGCTACCTCCTAAGACTAAGTTGATGGTCAATGTTTGGGCTATTGCAACAGATCCAGAATATTGGAATGAACCTGAGGTTTTCCAGCCAGAAAGATTCATTGACAGCTCAATTGATTATAGAGGTGGCAACTTTGAGTATATGCCATTTGGTGCAGGAAGGAGGATATGCCCTGGAGTCTCATTTGCTGCAGCAGTTTTAGATCTGGTTCTTGCAAATCTCCTTTATCATTTTGATTGGAAGCTTCCTAATGGGAAAAATAATGAAGAATTGGATATGACTGAGACCTTTATTTCTGCAGTGAGAATGAAAAATGACCTGTGTTTAGTTCCCACTGCATATCGCCCTGCTTAGCTTTACAACAGCTAAGTGAAGGAGAGATGATTTGATCAGAAATAGATCTGTCTAATTAGTGTAAAATAAACACTGATGAGCTCTCTTGCTTTCACGTTTGTGTGTGTTAATCATTAGTAATAAAGAGGTTGTATGGCATCTTTGTCGCTGTTTTCTGAAATAATGATGGAGAAATGGAAGGACGTATGTATAGGGATGTGGTGTACTCAATTCGTTAGACTATATTTTGTTGGATAATGTTAAGAATCTATTTCTATGAGCCTTTTTTAATATCTTTTTGATGATCCTTTTATTTTGGGAAAATAATTATCTCAAGTTCCTTATATCCATTTTGTTAGGTTCTTGAATCATATATGATCATGTGCCTTATTTTTAAATTAATATTATTTAACTATAAATCCATATAAAAAAAGGACACATGGTCATCACGTGTGATTGAAAAACTTGATATAATAAATATAAGAAACTTGATGTAAGTATAGTCATTTATTTAATATTATATCTTATCTCAACACACCCAATTCATTAAATTATAACCATATTTATATCAGTGGCCAACCAAAGATTATAAACTATATTTTAGTAAACCCGTTTAATTTGAATTTGAGGTTCAAATTATAATATTTTTATTTTTATTTAAAATAATAAGTGTCACACCCCACCGGGTTACCGACATTCTTGACCATAATCATATGCAGCCCATACGCAATTGTGTGGCAAAATCAGAAATAGTTCAATATACCAATACAAACTTAAATTTTTGATTACATAACAGGAGTATTCCCAATATTTATACCCCTTTACATATATACGTTTGCTTTCATTATAGACAGTGAAACTTAAAACAAATTAAACAATGTCGTCCCATTCTTCAACTATCATTCTACTAGGCCGTTTTAAGAAAAACTCCCTTCTTGAGCCTTCTGCTACACTTCTCCCCTATGCTCACCTATCTATTGGTTGGTAGTGGAGGGTGAGATTCTGAGAAATCTTAATAACAGACAACACCAAACAGTGCATGCAAAATAAATGTTAATGTATGATAAATTGCGTTACACAAGCTCACGTTAACAAAATGACATTTCTGCATGCTCAATGCTTCATACATCATACTCATGGCCAAAGCATAATCATAAACAGAGTTTCAATCACTCAAGTATGTTAAACATCACAAGCAAGCATAGAAATCATACATAAACATATAAACAAACCTTTAAGGGTTACTGTCCTAACTATGTCTTTAATTCATGGGAAAATATACTCAATTCTAAATATTAACTTCAAAATAATTAAGGCCAAATTTTTAATAATTATTCCCATATCATATTTCAAATTTCCAAATCCCGAAATTTGGGATGTTGTCACAGTAAGGCCATTAATTCATTTTTTACATTTAATATTTCTCTTTGGTAATTATATAATAAGGGATAGGATATTGTCACTACCAATGTCACTATCGCTTTTTCACCGTTAGATCAGAATCTCATCTACCTTGATCATTTCTCTCTCTTATTGAGATTCTAATCTAACGGTGAAAAAGTGGTAGTGACCAAAATTGATAGTGAGAATATCCTATCCCATATTATAATAATAATTTTGAAGTTTCGTTCATACAGAATAATGAATCAACGAAGCAGGAGGCTAGGTCAGGTCCAAAAATTGAGTCTAAATCTTCCTGTTGGAGGGAAGCGATATTTGCTGTCACTCATTCAAAGGAGACAATTACGTACGTTGGAGAAAAAAGGAATTAAATAAATATTATAATCAAATTAATTAAAGAAATATAAATAATTCACATTTGACTTGAACAACTCATTTAAAAAGGGGAGGTTGAGAGAAACTAGATGGATCTGTCAAACTAATACACATATATAAATCATGCATCCTAATTATTTCTTGTTTAAATGGTTGGAGTATAACAACTTTGGTTGTGAAAGCAATTCAGAATAAGAAGGAAGGCGTATTTAGCATATATTTCAAAAAGAATTGGGGAAAGTCACAGAATTCAGAAATTGCTATGAAATATGTTAACAACTGGCCGGTTTGTCTACATATCGAAAAGGCCAAGAGAAAGAGAGGGTTCTGTACGTTCGTTTTCTTTTTCTTTCATCCCTCTTTTTCTTTGTTTCATTTTTCAGGTGACTCTTTCCTCCATGTATGCTAACAAGGATGTCATGAAGAGAGTACAGTTAGCTTTATTAATTAACACTGTTTGTGACACTTAATTAGACATGGTCTAATTTGATTAACTAACAGTAAAGATGAAATTGTTAAATGGATCAAATATATATCACGACGACTTAAAATTGAAGGACTAATTCACAGTTGAATTGAAAGTTTAAATGACTAAATAAATAAATGTTCTATTTTTAGTTAAAACCATATTCTTGTAAGTTACGTTGGTCCATTATATGAAGTTATAAAAACTGTCCTTGCACATGTTTTTACCCTTAATAAGTAAGAAGGTTAGTAAATTTACTTAAGGTTTTTGTATCCAATCAAATCAATGCATGTTAATTTTTTTTATATTAGTTATTTTATTATAAGTTCCTGTTACTAATACTACTTACATTTTAAAATTTATTTATTCTAATATTTGATTGCAAAAAAAGTATTTTCAGTATGTAAAGCTAATTATAGTATCTAAGACTTGACCTATATTATGTTGTTATTATTTTAGATTAGCTCGACAGACCACAGGGTATGTATAGAAAACAAAAGGGGAGAATTGTTTATGAGGATCTGTTAGAAAAGTTTATTGCCCAATGGTACCTCAAGGTTTTTAAAAGATTTAGGTTCTTCAAAATGAATAGATATAAAGATTAAATGACTAAATTGTCCTTTCAGTAAAAAATTTCCCTGCATGCAGTTTATCTTCCCTTTTTACAATATTAAGCCAAAATATGCAAATTATTATATGTCCAAACAATAATATTCCCTACCAGTAAGTCATCTTACCCATGTACAATATACATTCGCTTATGCGATACATTTTCCTCATGTGCAACTTCACCTTCCTTATATGTGTGTGTGTGACCCACTCACTTTTATCTGAGTGTGACAGAAAAAATATTTTAATGTTTCTGCTTTTGCTATAGAAATATTTTTTCTGTCACACTCACATAAAAGTGAGTGAGTCACACGCGCGCGCGCGCGCGCACACACACACACATATATATAACATTCCACTCATACTGACTAATGGAACAGTAAAAGCAGTTTTATACCTATCTTTTTTCTGAAATTTGGATTTGCCAAAATCCAGATTTCATATCAAATTTTGAAAAGATTTTTGCATAATGCAAATGTTTTAGTAAATCAACCTTGTTTGGAATTGGATATCGAATCCATTGCAATGCTTCATTCAATGGTTTGTAGTTGATAACAAACCTAGGCGTTCCACGTTCAATTTTACATTTTTGTTGATGTAGAAAGCAGCGCAAGACCATGGGCTACGACTCGGACGGATGAGTTTTTTTTCAAGAAGATCTTGAATTTCCTTTTTCTAGGTTTCAAGAAGTTCTTGAGTCATTTGAATGAGTTGATCTTTTGTTGGGATTTGTTTTTCAGAGAAGTTTGGTTCATAAGGAAGATCTACCGAATGTTGTTTCCTACTCCAGAAGGCATTTGGTAAGTCAGCACAAACCATTTGGTGGATCTTGTCCATACAGGATTGGATTCTCTATTGAACGATTGGTTGTTGGAGTTTTTGTTCAATTCGTTTGAAAGAGACTTCTTCTTTGAGATAATTGATATGGTTTTGTTTAAGAAAAAGAGGATTTAATTCATTGAGTTTGGGTTTTTCAGTAAAATGGAAGAAAATGGTTTTTCCAAGATGTTGTTTTGAAAGACTGTCAAATTCAATCCCAAAAGGAATTAAAAGTTTTGCAAATGGTGCTTCAAGAATAATTTGTGCTCCCATGTCTTTCATGAGAATAAATGGAGTTTCAATCCGCAAACTTTCATTTTCAACAACAACATTTGAAATCTTGTACTGAACAGATAATGGTGATCTGCTAACAAAACTATATCTCTTAGTTGTTTTTTCAAAATATTTGGTAGGAACTAAGCTTTCTAAAATACAATTAGCTTGAGCCCTAGTATCAAATAATACAGATTGTTCTATAACAAGATCATTATTAATAATGATTTTTGCTTGTATATAAAAATTCTGTAGAAAAATTCATGAAATTATTTTTAAAAATGGTGTTTCTTGCTCGAGGTTATCATCCTCATTTTCATTTTCTAAAACTCGATCAATATTCTATTAGAAGATTTTTGTGTTACGGAAAGGAATTGTTGAATTTGCAATAACGCAGACTCATGAGAATCCCGACCTGATTTAAGAAGTTGAACTTCAACCTTAAGATTATTTATCTCAGATTGAAGATCTTGGATAGTGGCTAGTTTAACAGAATGTTTGAATCTTTCCAAAGTTTTGGTTAGATCGTATTTGTTATGAAAAACAGAAAGTTTAGAGGAAGAAGAAGGGGTAGATGAAGACGAAGGTTGCGTAATGATATCTTTAAATTTTGAAAGCTATGTAACTTTGTCAAAATCTGGAAGTTTACTAATGACATCTAAAAGCAAATCCTGCTCTTTGGTGATGACGTTTATTTGAGGGAAAGAATCATCAAATGTTGAATTGAATTCATCATCTTGGATTTGGTTAAGATCTTCAGAAGAGCTTTGATCTTCTTCAGAGTCAGAAGTCGTTTCAATCATGAGATTGTTTATATTTGTTCAAGGAGAAGTTCCTCGATTTGGATATTTATGATCTTCTTGGAAATGCGACAATATTTGGCATAATGACCTTTTTTTTTGGTTGCCCACCCGGTTCACCGAGGCTTCGCCCCAACTAATCTGGACCCGATCCGCGTCACGCACCTGGCTTTGGTGGGAGAGTCTCCCAGCGGGGGTTTTTTGCATTCACAAGGCTCGAACTCGAGACCTTGCTTAAGCAACACAAGCCGCTTACCACTTGTGCCAACCCCCGTTACGTTGGTACCACACCTGAAACAAGTTACTTTGTCCTGTTTTAAAAAATCCTTTGGAAAATCGTTTTTGGTTTAGGATGGAAATTCCTTTTGTATTTTTGTGGAGGAGTTTGAATATAATCTTTTTGATAAGGACGTTTGCTATAAAAACGTTTAGTTTTTGAAAAAGAAGGATTAGAATGAGAAGTTTTGTAAGACTTGGGTTTGGGCTTTTTTCAAGAAGGAAGACCAAATTGTTCACAAAATGAACCTAATTCTTTTCTGTTGACACCCTTCTCTTTGGCAAGCTGATGTTTTATTCCATCAGCTTGACAGATTTTTAAAGCGGTTTTATGAACATAAGAAATTAACTCTCCATATGTCAAATCTCCATAAGGGATGTTGCCATCATATTGATGTCGAATTTTATCTCTAATTTTATCACTAAAAGGTTTTGGTAATCCAGTTAGGAATTTTTCTTTCCAAAAACCTTGATTCACATCATCTCTCAAGAGTACCCGAGATAGGAAAGTATCTTTATACCATCTAAAAGCAGACAATGTCCGACAACGGATGTTACAAAGAAGTTCAGGGGAGCGATATTTCCAAACGTTAGAATCACCTACAAAATGTTTAATAATTGTAAAAGTAAGGGTATTAACGGAATCTGGAATAGGCTTACCATTATGAGTAATTGGAGTTCCATCAAGTTCAATTTTCACAGAAGAAATAATGTTTGATTTTTCTTCAGAAGACAGATAATAATCCCACCAACCTTTGAGTTGTCCAGTGAAACCAGAGACCAAAAGATTAGTTATTTCTATATCTAAATAATCATTTGTTGTTGGATAAGTAGTACTTACCATAGTCATTTGTTGAATAATTTGAAGAATATTTGTTACCATAACTAACAAAGTCTCATCAGTAAAACAACAAGTGCATATATAATCCAAAATCTCAAGAAAAAGAGAAAGAAAAAATAAAAAAGACAAAGTATTGATTCAAAGCCTCATCTTTTAGCTCCAACTGCTCCTCTATCCAAGAGGCTACTCTGATCTCTTCTCCTCTCGTCCTCCCATGTAGAGAAGAAGAAAAATGAAACTCGAACTTCTTTATTTCTCTTTTCTTGTGATTCAAGACGGTGATGAGTGATTATATGCGGCTACCTCCTCCTTCTTTTATTTCAATTGTGACTTGTAGCTTAGGTTTTCTCCCTTTCTTTTTATTCCAAAAGCAGCGTCCTATCAATCAATAGAAAAGGGAAACAATATTATTATAATAATACTAATAATAATAACTAAAACTTTTTTTTTTTTTTACTTTTTAAGAAAACTTTCAATTATTATTTTCTTAATTGTTTCTTTCCTAAACTTGAAAACTTGTATTCGAAGTAGAAATCTCACAAATGATGCACCCAATTAAATTGATATCTTTTAAAATTTTAAGAAAATATCTTTAATTTAGCATTGATGACTTACCATATATATCATATATATCAAATCTAATAAAAATAGGAAGTCATTAGCAACCAACAACCGGCAATTTGTGGAAGATGTAGAGTGAGCGGTGATGCAAGGAAAAAGAATGTGAGAGCATCTAAGTGGTATAATTGGGTGGTATGGGCATTTTAGTCATTTCATTGTCATTTATATATGCCATAAATTAAAGGACCTAGCTCCTTAAAATAAACGTAGGTTCTTTTAAGGGGAAAAATAAATTAATAGGGATTTATTAGCAATTTCCCCCAAACAGAAATGAAAAGGTATGGCTATCAAACCATTGATTTTTTTTTCCTCCTAAAGGTTTTAGCAGTAAGGAGAAGAACACACTCTAAAAAGGTCCAATAATTGAGCGTAAGAGAGAAAATTCTTTTTGGGGGCAAATTGATAATCTTTGTCCTTTAAAAATTTGGTGGGAAGGAAATTTCTTCCATTTCCAAGTCTATTTTCAACAACGGCAGGCCATGAAAAAAAGGACAGAAGTCTATTAAAAAAGTGGGAGTACCATCTGCGCCTGCGAGTCAACATTATTGAGTTGAACAAGAATAATTAATTATATTGTGTTGGAAAAATTCTGATCATGGTACGTTGTTGGTGTGGTGCCCACACTAATCAGTTATCTAAAATAGTTTTAGTTTGAATTTTAAAATTCCATTATCTTATATTTATTTAGTTTGACTTATTTTTCATTTGATTTTCTCCCCCACTTTTAAGAACGTTATGTAATTCTGTTAGATAAATATTAACCGTGTCCTATTTATTTTAATAATAGTTTATTATTTTATTATTTAATTTGTAATGTATTCACCTATTTATAGTCTCTATTAGTGAATAAAATTATCTCATTTCATTATTTCATTTTCTCTCTATTATATTATTTTCTATTTATCATATTCATGCCCCACTTTCTTTGAATTGTAAGTGGATGACCGGCCGTTCCCGTAGCTGACGTATAACGTATTCGTCTTGCTTTGCAAAGATTCTGAACTAAAGTCCGGCTTTGACTCAGTTAACTGCAAGCTAATCTTATAGTATTAAAGATGAAGGTAATATATTATTATTTTTAAAAGATGCTCATAGCTTATAAGCAGTGGTAGACCCATGAATTTTAAATTATGGGGGGCAAAAATAAAAAATATTATATTATAAATAAAAATACTTAAAATACGGTACAAACCTAATATACAAAAAATTGAAAGAAATTTATCACAGAAATTAAATTAAGGTCATTTCACTTGACTCTTACTTTACGTGTTTTCATATTGTTGAACTCATTTATAATTGAATTTGTGCTAAAAGTCAAAACAATTTCTTTTTCAATATATGTAATCAAAAAATCATTAAGAAATTGGTCTTCCATTCTATTTCGAAGTCTATTCTTGATTATCTTCATAGCAGAGAATTATCTTTTACTAGTTGTTGTAGAAACTGAAAGAGCGAGTATAGGTCTAATCGCTCTATTAATAAGAGGGTAAATGATGTATGTATATATATATACACACACATCTATGAATTCATCATGTGAATGTTTTGTTATCTTTGTTTGTTTTCTATATTTATGGATGGCATCTTGGACTGGGATTGATGTGTCTTGGGGTTATATTAAATTAAGATAAGATTTGGACAAGATGGGAATGACAAAAATTGAAAGGGGAAGGAAGGCTTGTTTATGTGGGGACGGCTTGAGTTGGATGTATACATTTTGTGGTTGGGCTCTTTATACTTGAACCTCCATCCTTGACGGTATTCAGGCTCCCTCATCTCTCTCTCTCTCAAAAATTTTAGAGGGGGCAGGGGCGGCCCACCCTAACCCCTACATATAAGATGGTGAGTTTAAATCTCAGTACCGATAGAAAAACTCTATGTGGGCAATTTGTAATATAAGCATTTTTAAAAGTGTTATTTGAGCAATTTGAGTCATACTCTAATTGTGATGAGTCCCCAAACTTAATTCACATAGATTTTTTTATGTATTAAAAATTATTTCCAAAAGATGCTTGATGAATGCATTATGAGACAAAGTGTGCTGATAAAAGAAATATAAATATAATATAATTATTAGTATTATATTCTAACTTGATAGCTGGTGAAACGACAACAACCGTTTTGTTTTATTTTATAATTTTTTTTTTTTATTTGTGGCTTCCCCTCCTAATACAAAGTGTCTCCTCTGAGACTTGAATTTAAGAGCCAAAAGGATCTAACGAGGCCTTACACCGTTAGTATGATTAAGTTTGTTTTTGTCGCATTCAACAAGAATATCAATATAATTTTTAACAATCCAATTTCTTATCTCGGTTAGAAAGTTCTTGTTAGAAAAATCCTATTAGGGAAATCTTTCTGTTTGAAAAAGAGGTTAAAATAATAATAAAATAGGTGAGGGATTGATTAAGATTAATGTGATGGAACTTCTAAAGGTGAGGAGAGACTTACAGGGTGTGAAGGTTTAATTAGAGGAAGTAATGGTAAGTGAATTTGTGGTTTTACAAGAAAGTTAGGCTGTTGTGCAGCCATTAAAGCAGAATTGTGGGTTGTTTTGACTGGTTTGAAATTGGCCAGCTTCTACTATAATTTTGATAATATAATTGTTGAATGTGATTCTACTGTTGTGGTTTCCTTATCGAAAATTCTGCAAATGGATATAGAAAGGGTAATGCTTGTGCTGATAGAGATTAGTTTGGCTTTGAAGAAGTTTTCAAATGTTAGGATCATACATGTATATAGACAAGGGCGGAGGGAGGGGAGGGTTAGGGGTGGCCCCTGCCTCCCTAAATTACAGAAAAGGACCCAAATTTTTAAGAAATTGTGTTTCAGTCTCATAAAAATTTCAATTTTTTCATTTTAATCCTTTCTAAAAGTTTCATACAGGGCTTAAAATGAACATCTTGAAATGTTTATGGGTCTTAGATTCAATTTCATGAATACTTAAGTTTTATTCTATAATTTTTGCTCTTCATAATTATAATTTCTGGCTCCGCTCCTGTATATAGAGAAGGTAATGCTATGGGTTGATGCACTTACTAATTTTAGTTTTGTGCAGGAGGGAACAAGAGTTGTTTTTTATAATCCTCCATTTTGTAAGTAGATTCTTGTACAGGGATGATGTAGGTGTATCATATCCACGGAACATAATGAGTTTGGGCTAATGCCCCGTTTATATACCAAAAAAAAAACAAAAAACAAAAAAGGCAGCGTGGCAGACCTGTTGTTTTAATTAGTAAGTAATAGTGCTTTACCAAAAAAAAAATAGTAAGTAATAGTGAACCATGTTAAATTTTGACGAATGAGTAATTATTATTCCATGATTTTTTTTTTTAACCCATGATATTCAAACTTCGTAATTTCATCATTCAAACATCACGTGTTATTTAAGTGCAGCCATACTTGACTGTTGTGTCATGAGGATCGGTTAGTCCAAAGTTCACAGCCAAAAATTAGTTATCAACTCAAAACCAAACAAATGCATGCAAGCTGAATTTTTTTTCCTTCAGATTATATAATATAATATAATATTTTCTTTTTCTGATAAAAATATGAGAAATTTAATTGGTTAGAAAGACTTGATAAATCTTTATACACAAACTACCTAGAAATTTGGCACTCACATACTACTCTGATGTAGATTCTTATCATTTAACTTTTCAATATATAATTATAATATCTATATATTATTTCATAAGATTCATGTCCTTTTAAGTCATTTTTCATATTTTCAATATAATCATCTAAATAAGTTTTCAAAAGTAAGATTGAAGAAAAGATACTTCTATCACCGCCAACAAAAACATAAATCAATTGCACAATCTGACTTTTATCTAATCTTAAGTTTACAAAAGTCATATTGAAGAAAAGCCAATTTTGTCACTGCTGTTCCAAACACACCTTTAGCTTTTTAGAAATGCTTTGACGATTAACGAAGTAAGTATGTGAGATGAATTTTGTCTCAGACTTGTGAAAAAATGCTTCGAAACAATGGTTTAAGGTTTCCCAAACATCCATTACAAGTCAGTTTTGTCTAGACTAATAGTATAAATCATACTTCATGACCTACCACTTTGGTCCTATTTATAAATCCCTTTTGACCAAAAAACTTGGTCTTATTTATAAGTACACTTTTGACCAAATAAATGAGATTGTGACAATTTTGTCCATATTAATTGTATCAATGAAAATAGAGAGAGAATAAAAAGTTGAAAAATACTCATTCATAAATGAGGGTAAAGTTGAAAATTTACCTTATAATTATTGAGTTAACTACCGCTCCTTGGTATGTGTGATTTGGTTAAAAAAGACTTATAAATAAAATTAGAGTGGTAACCAAGTCAGTTTAGCCTAAGTTAACTTCTCAATATATGTTAGAGAACTCCACTAGCTAGTCTTGTTTAAGCTAATCTCTAATCTTTAAAAGTAATGTTTAGATGTTCTAGAGATTTAATAAAATAATTATATAGGTAGACCGTATGTGTTTTATAAAAAGCAGAAATTATTGTGTTTGGTTACAATTATAGGAAACTTTAGAAATTATATTGTTTGGTTACAATTATAGGAAACTTTTGTTTCTAAAAAGGACTTCCTGCACATTAATATTCTATTTATTAATGTTTCTTAAAATTCAAAGTAACAACCTAATAATTCTTAGGTTCAAAGAAAGGAGACACTTATAACAACCTTTCAATTACACATATATTAAAACAAGAAACAACTAGTCACATCATCATCTTATTGATTCTTACAAATGGAAGTGTGTGAGGTAAGTGGCAACTTCAGATTATTAACTAGGACACCCCATAATTTAATACAACTTCCTAATTATTAGCGGAATAGCGAATTGGAACAACGCATAGATCGTTCTTTCTCCTTACTGTGGCACCAAAGGCCTCAGCCATTTCAATCTCACTTGTTCCTTTAGGAAACTTCCAATCGTAATGGTAAAGCAAATTGGAAAGTATAAGCTGTAAAACTGGTGCAGCGAACGAGATTCCAGGACATATCCTTCTTCCAAAACCGAATGGAATGAACTCCAAGTTCCCTCCTTTGTAATCAATTGCGTTGTCCACAAATCTCTCTGGTTTAAACTTCTCTGCTTCACTCCAATAATTTGGGTCTCTTCCAATTGCCCAAGCATTGATCAAGACTCTAGAATTAGCAGGTATCTCATAGCCATTGATCTCACAAGTCTCGCTGTTTTCTCTTGGAACTAGTAAAGCCCCAGGTGGATGCAACCTCAAAGTTTCTCTTAACACAGCTTGTACATATTTCAACTGCTGAAATTCTGATTCATCCACATACCCTTTGCTTCCATACACACTTCTTACTTCTGCTTGAGCCTTTTTCATTGCTTCTGGGTGATTCATCAATTCTGACATAGCCCACTCTATTGTTGTTGCTGCTGTTTCAGTCCCACCAACAAAAATATCCTGAAATTGATCGATTCATGTAAAATGATTCAGACATACTCTGTAAATTTAAACAACTGTGTAAGAGTTAATTATCGAACTGAGAGACTAATTACCAATATAACGCCTTTGATGTTTTCAAGAGTCAAGGTGACTTCATTGTCACTATTCTGCTTCTGAACCCTGAGAAGAACATCAATTAAATCTTCATTTTCCTCGCCATCAACACCAATCTCTTTCTTTCCTTTGTGGTCGTCGATGATGGTATCGAGCAAGCTGTCAACTTGTCTGTGCGCCTTGGCAACTTTGTATCGGGCCCAACTTATTGGATTAATAATGGATTTCAGTGAAGGGTAGAGATCAGAAATCATGAAAGCACTCGCCACCTCTAACGTGTACTCTATTGTCGATAGGATTTGCTCAACGATCTCTGTTTTCTTACCAAAAGCAGCTCGAGCAACTATGGAACTTGTGATTGGTGGAATTATCTTACCGAGATTCACAGGGGAACCTTCATGTTCACCAATGAACTTGACAGCTTGTGACACCTCTTCTTCTCTTATTTTTCTGAACGTTTGAACCCTCTTCACAGACAAAAGCTCCAAAGTACAAATCTTTCGAAGAAGCCTCCAGTAGCTTCCATATGGAGAAAACGTCATGTCCGTGCTATTGTAAGCCAAGATCTCACTGACTAGAATTTTTGGTCTATTGGTAAAGGTTTGATCATGTGATTTGATAATCTCTTTAACAATTTCTGGGGAAGTGACTACCACATTGGAGGTCTCTCCGAGTTGAAGGTACATCAAAGGTCCATACTTATTTGCGAGGTCTCTAAGGCGGCGATGGGGTAGTGACCCTGCAAGTTGGTGGAGGTTTCCTATGAGAGGTAACTTGGGAGGTCCTGGGGGTAAGGGTTTGGAGGGCTTTTTGGAATTTGAGAGTTTTCGTATCAGAAAGAGGAAGCAGATGAAAGTGAAGATGATAGAGTATGGGATCTGAATCTCCATGGTTACAGCAGGTTGAGGAGATGCTAGTTGAAGTGGCTTATAGGATTATTGATGTCAAGCTCTGCCTTTTATAACGAAAATGGAGGTAATCAATGGTGATTTGTCTCTTGCTGAATTTACTATCTATATATATAAATTTCTTGTTTGTTGAATTGATGATTAAAATAATGGAAAATTTAAGGGAAAACACCTATAAGGTCATAAATGATCAAGAAAATGTCAAAACAATATCACAAAAAATTCTAATATTAAAAAAACCTTATTAACAATTCATTCAATAGGTGATGAACAATTCCTTTTATGGGTAACAACTCTGAGTCCTTTTTTACATCAGAATTTTCTATAGAATCTTTTTGACATTTTGTTAATTAATCCCTTCAGATGTTAAAGGAATTTTCCCAATGTGTAACTCACCAAAGTAGTTATACCCCGGATATTGGTCACATTGCTGTTAAGGTCACCTCTAAGGCGGCTGAGAATATTAAATTCTATTTTAAAAGATTTATTTAAAATCTTCAACTCAATTTTTTGGGTATAAATAATATGAAACTTCGGTTACGTAGTGACAACACTAGTAAGAAAATAGAGGAATATTAATTGCAGACTAATATATCGATCTGGTCAAAATGGTAGGAGTATGGCTACCATATACTATATGCACTCATACTTTTCCACGCTCTATATGCAGGTATTTTTATATCAGGGTGCTGTAAGGAATTGAATTTTTCATATATCTATATATATCCTTCAAATTTCAATGCCTCAATGACGTGGGGATTCATTGAAATTATGAATTTATAAAAATAAAAAGAAGGGATGTCCAGTCAAGAACGACGGCTATTAGAGCTTCACTCATGAATTAAAAGCATCTTACTCTAATGAATGGTTGGTTGACTTCTATTGCCATGCTTTATACTACATTCGGTTCTAATTATAGAAACACTTTTTAGTGTAATTTATACTACAAAAATGTTCCTATAATTAGAACCGATAATATTATTATAACTTTCTTTGCTAACTCGCATGCTTATATGGAGTATTTGAACTTACAATCTGAAAAACTTAAAAGAAGAAATTTGATGTCATTGAGTTACGAGACCCAGCCTTTATTTGAGTTCCCTGGAAAACAAATTTCCTTTAACTTCATGTTTTCATTTATCATTTAGTGCCTGTTTTCCATTTTTTTTCTTTTCTGCTTTATGAGACAAATTTTCTTGTGTAATTTATTTCATTCAATATGAAATCACTTAAAATAAGGTAATTCAACATAAACTGAGATTACAAAAGATCCAAAAGTTTTGATTACGTATGGAACGGTTACTTGGCTCATCCTTTGGATGAGCAGGGAGAGCTCGTCTGTACAGACAAGCTTTTGACCATCCAGATCTAGAGCTGGAAGGTTAAGTAGATCTGAATTTTTTTTCTTCTTTTTTTTTTTATAAATTTTTTTAATAGGTAGAGAATATAAAATAAAGATAATTTTTCAACTAATAATTTTTGAAAAAATGATTTTTTCATTTAAAAATAAAAAATAAGAAAATTTTAAAAAACAAAATCTAGACCATCCAGATTTAGATTTAGATTTAGACGGGCTGGCTCATCCGTACTGCTGGTCCAAAGGAAACCAATTCCGATTAACGTGCACTCATAATTGGGACTGATCTGTGTTGGACCATCCGATTAGATTTATCCCAGTGGATCTGTGTTCGCGTGTGACAGAGAGAGAAGATGTATTGGGTGTGCTGGGATTAAATGTCCATACTATCTTTAGGCCCATTTTTTAAGCAACGTAAAAAACATTTGTATTAATTTTTTTTTCCTGATAAAAGGACAATTTTATTCAAACTAAACTAAAATAAAAAGATACATTAAAAAAATTAAGCCTCTTACAATATCAAAGGAACGAAGATGAAACACGGAAGCCCAATTTGCACAAACAAAAGCAATCAAGACCCAGAGTAAAATCATAGCAAAAAAAAAAAAAAAGACCCAGAGTAAAATAGTTTAGTAAGTTTGGAGTCATCAACGGATGCCACTTACCAGCACTACTAGTAGTGTAGTGGTATTGAGAATTGTTTTCCCCCCTTAGGTCCTGAGTTCGATCCCCCCTCCCCTCGCCTTGTATCAAAAAAAAAATCAACGGATGCCACTTAGCGGCTGTTTGATACGAGGGATTTCTGTTTGATACGAGGGATTTGAAATGGAGGGGAGTTTTTTTTTTAATGAATTCACTATTATAAAAAGTTCATTTAGTGACACTAATTAATGTCCAATTTTACAAATAGAAATTAAAAAGGAGGTGATAGATTTTTAAAATTTCGACTTAACTTTCAACGACTATTTATCTAAAAACAGTAGTTGAAAGTTAAATCAAAATTTTTAAAATTATGAATATTTGTGAATTTTAACGATCATTTTTATAAAATAGACATTGAAAGAAAGCTTTCAATGGTTGTTTTTGAAAACCAGCTGTTAAAAATAAGGTGGTGGCAATTTTAAAATTTTATGCCTTAATTTTAAGGTCTGTTTTAAAAAATAGAAATTAAAAATATTTATTAACGTCTGTTTTTATAAACAGACGTTTAAAAGAAAATTTTAAAGTCTTCGTTGAGGGTTTAAGGGCGAGGCCGCCAAAATAGTGAGAGAGAGAGAGGAGGAAGAGCTCCCCCAGAATCATTCTTAGATGCAATTTTTATTAACCTTTGTTTCTTCCAGGATTCCTCCTTGGTCGCTGGCGCCCTTCTCTTCTCTCGCCATACTTCCGTTGCCAGCGACTTGAAACAGAGTGCCAAGAGAGGAAATGTAATTGTTAACAATTTATCTCTTGGACCTGTGGCAACTTTTTGATTCTGCTACCTGTTCGTTTTCTTGGCATCGGTATCCTTTTGAGAACAAGAACTTGCTTGCCTAGTTCAGGGATGCAGCTAAATCTCAATATATTTCCTTGCCATGGGTTGTCATATCATGATTTTATTTTATTTTACCAAAGTTCAAGAGATATGTCCAGATTAAGTGTTAGTTGTTTGTGTTGGGTTAATGTGCTCTTTAGTCACTTAAGCCCAATAAGGCTTAAGTGAGACTACAGCCCAAGAACCCTATGGCCCATGTGGTTTAGGGTTAGGTCTTGGATGTAGTAGTATATAAACCCACTTTCACCTCTTGTGACGGCCAGACAAAAAATAGGAGGCTTTCATCAGAAACAAACCCTAGAGGCAGACGTTCATCATCTGAACGGTTGCCCACACAACCATCCTATGCCCCTCGAGAGATAGTCTGGAAGATCGATCATAGAGCGGACTACGACTGTTCGTAGAGAGGCTTTCAGATCGCTGCATCTTTCCAGGTAATCAAGACGATGAAGGTTTTAACTTTTCTTACATTGTGTCGGTACGATTCGCTTCCGCGTTTCTGGTGAGTTTCCTACAATTGGTATCAAAGCTGAATCGCGAAGAGGAAAAGAACCAGTTTTTATTTTCTTTTCATGTGATTAATTTCGGTTTTTTTTTTCAAATTTTTTTTTTTGAAAAATATGGCATCTCTTTCTATATTTGTTATTTATTTCATGGTAATTATTCATTTATAATTCATATTTGATATTAGTTTTAATCGGTTGATCGCTTTAATCCATGGTTAGATTTTCTCGTGTATTTCTCGATTTGTAACAAGGAGGCTAATCCCACATGATTAGGTTTCCTCCTTGCAATGATCTTGTGTTTTATCGCAATCTCTATGTATTTTTTTTTCAAATTTCTATAAAAGTTCGAGATCGAGAAACTGCGAAGAAAATGAACAATCAACACTGTCAGACACTTTTCGTGGACCTCTGGACTTCAGATTTCGACGATCCATATGTCGTTGGAAAGAGGACGGAAAGACGAACAAAGGTGGACCGAGGCCAGGAGAGCCTCCACGTGCCGCCACAAGCGTCTGCGAGTGGCCTTCACGCTCCGGCAGTGGAGCCGCGCGTGAGGGCGCATGGGCCACCCTTTTTGGGTGGTTCTGGCGGCCGCGTTCTCGTCTCCCCATGGCGGTCCTTCCCCTGTATTTTCGTGCTGAGATGACTTCGGATGACGGCGCGACAGACCTGACGGCTAGGGTTCCTCTTTTGCATCCTAGGGTTTCTCGCCAAGGAGTGGGTCTTTGAGCTTTTGGGCCCATGAATACCCTAAAGAGGCTTGAGACAGATACTATGGGCTGGACGAAAGAGGAATTTCAAAGTTGTAATTTTTATTTTTATTTTTAAAATAGGAATGCCATGGATTAAAGTTATTTTTTAATTATTAATGTTTTTTTATTGAATTGTTTGAATTATATGTGTGATTAACATGATGTTTGTAATAACATGTCATATAAAATAGGAAGATGCCATATTGTTGCATAATCACATGTCATAACAGCATAGTACCTATTATGTCTTGAATCGACTAGGATGATAGTTATTATGTGAGATTATTTAGGTTATCCACTAAACTAATTATCAATTATTATGATTTTAAATTAAAATCTAGAATAATAATTGGATTAATTAATTGTGGAATTAAAATCTAGACAAATAATCCAGGAAATTTCCTAAGAGAATTGTATTTTTGAGAGTAATTTATTGGTTATTTAAAATGGTCATGTGAAGCACACTCTGCCAATCATGACTAGATTTTAGATACCTAATGATTTCAATTATAGTTGTTGATCTCAGACAAAGAATACTCTAAATTGAACAAATTCTTGGAAATTGAAAATTCTAAATTTTAAAATATTGAATGGGTGAAGGTTTTAAATTAAGCATTTAATTTTAAAACCTACGGGCCCCAATTGTGGTTTATTAGTGAAATGGTTATCACTGAAGCCCCATCGGATAAGGATAATCGGATTTCGCTAGATTAAATCCTCATATTTTCACAATTTTAGTAAATTTTGCACGGGCCATCGTCGGCAACACTTAGACACTAAAGATAATTTTGAAAGTAAACAATGGTTAATCACATTCAACTTTGGTAAAATTGTTAACCCTCCCATCGAGGCTCTGGCAATGGAACTGAAGGCCCAAAATAACAATATTAGTTTTACAAGAATCTTGCCCATCGTAAGTCTTGTAAAGATAACTAATGGATTGTTAAACAATAAATGAATAGTAGTTATTAGAATCTACTAGCGTTATATCTGTTTGTTGTTAATTATAGTTTGTAATTAGTGTGTTTTTTCCTTATTTTCAGAAAAATGTCTTCATTCAATCCTTTAGCTACAATCTTGAGCCAAAAACCTATGGATGGTACAAACTACAAACAATAGAAAACTAATTTGGATATTGTTCTTCAATATGAAAAGCTCAACTTTGTTCTAACTACCCCTATGCCAGCGCAGCCTGCTGAAGATGCGTCTGATGCAATCGGACTCAATTTCAGCAGGAGAAGGAAAGATGGGAGAAGGCGAATGTGGCGGTTCATTGCTATATTTTGGCCAGTCTTGCCAATCACCTTCAGGAGCAAGTAAGCATGATTGAGAGTGGAGCAACAATGTTCCAGACTCTTGATGACATGTTTGCTACGTCTAGCAGCTCTGCTAGGCAAAATGTGCTGAATTCAGTCACCAAGGCAGTGATGTCTAGAGGAAGTGTGCGAGATCATTGTCTAACAATGATAGCAAACTTCAAGAAGGCTGATGACCATGGTGTCAAGTTTGAACAAGAAGTAAAAGTTGACATTCTCTTACAATCACTGCCTGAATACTTCAATCAATTCAAGATGAATTATAATATGAATAGATGAATCTTGACCTCACTCAACTGATGCACGAGCTTGAGAGTGCTGAACAGTCTCTAGTTAAGCATGGAAGTACATTTTTTGCTAGTGAAAGTTCTGTGAAACCTAAGGGGAAACCCAAGGGAAAGAACAAGAACAAGAAAAAGAAGAAATCAGGCACTCCAGTTGCCAAAACAGTTGCAATGAAGCAGCCAAAAGGCAAGTGCTTCAAGTGCGGACAAAAGGGGCATTGGAAGGTCCACGTGTGAATAAACCATGTACGGGTAATTTACATGTGATTGAGGCTTGTTTAGTGGAGAATCACAATGATAAATGGATCGTTGATTCAGGAGCCACTAACCATGTTTGTTACTCTTTGCAGTGAACATAGCTTGCCTGTAAGTAAAGGACAAAGAGATTTGAAGCTTGGAACTGGGAAGCTTCTGTCTGCACTAGCAGTGGGACAAGTTATTTTATCTTTTGATAATTGCGAGAACTTTGGTTTTTGAAGACTGTTTATTTATTCCATTTTAAGAGGAATTTAATTTCGTTAATTGTTTGGATAAACATGGTTTGACAGATTCGTTTAATTCCTTAGTTTCAATAAGAAGTTCATCTTCTTTTATTTGTTCTGGTGTAAAGTTTAATGGTCTTTATTTCCTTAATCCTGTTCCTTGTGAAGTTAATCATGTTGAATTAAGAGATGTTGAGCATATTAATTCATCAAAGAAAAGAAAAGTTTCCAATGAAACTTATCTTTGGCATTTGAGATTGGGTCATATTAACTCTAACAGGATACAAGTTTTGGTCAAAAGTTGGATTTTAAAATCCCTGAACTTTGAACCAATACCAGTATGTGAATCTTTTTTAGAGGGTAAAATGACCAAGAGATCCTTCAAGGCCAAGGGAAAACGTGCCACACTTCAGCTGGAATTGGTACATACTGATGTATGTGGACCAATAAATGTCCAAGCCAGAGGCGGGTATCAGTATTTCATCTCTTTCTGATTCATTCTGGGGATATGTGTTGGATATGATCAGTTTTGATGATGTCTTATATAGATGTCATTCTTAAGAGCAAAAAGGTTGCATACTACATTTATCTTATACTTTGACTTATTCTTACATTTAATGTAGATGTAATGTTTATATGAAGAAGATGGAAGTTGGAATGGCTAAATTCGTAGTTAAAATAAGGAAATTCAAGCTTTAGATGAATAGAAGTTGCTACAATTTAATTGCTACGATCCTGTGCATGAATAGCTCTTCCTTGCGTTTGAATCTCGTCAATACTCAAGTATCAAACATGTACTCGCGAGTATCAAGCTTCAATTCTTCAGTATGACACTTCAATACTCGAGTATGGTACTTGGCTACTTGAGTATGGTACTTGGCTACTTGAGTATGGTGCATAAACAGCTGCTTCTGTGCTTAAATCCCGACAATACCCGAGTATGGATCATCAATACTCGAGTATGACACCACTCTGATCAGCTCTGTTTCACGTCCAGCACTGGCGACCTATGGTAATTCAATGATATCTTCCTAACCAGAGATCAGAGTGAAACCAATTTTGTTGGAAACTAGACTTCCAAACGGTCCTAGTCGCACAATATTCATGTCTAAAGGAGGTCATATGAGAAATCTATGAATTGTTGAAGATGACAGTGACATCACCGTCACACTGCTGACCAAGCCTCAATGTTTTGAGTATATCTCACAAACTAGAAATCCAATGAAGCTGAAATCAGTTCCATACGAAAGTAGACATCAAGGGCTTTACAGGGATATATAATATGATAATTTTGGAGTTCATATCAGGAAGTTATGATCTTCGAAAGTGGACACTCGAAATACTGGAAGCAACAGAGTTCAAATCAAAGCTTCTGATATAACTGAACAGCATAGATACTCGAGTATGAGTATTTGATACTCGAGTATGATCGGTAAAAATGCTTCTGCTCTGTCGAGACTTCAGATTTTGATTGTGTTACTCAATGCTATTAATGATGATCTTTAATGCTCTGATTCTAACCGATTCTGCTCACAGTTTTCAAATATTCAAGTTATAATACAGGATCATCATGGGTCACGCAATATCCGCATATCCATTCAAGAACGAAGCAAAAAGGAAACACGCAAATGCACAGAAAGCAACGAAGAATGATTCTTTCAAACTATCTTAAATAAAGCACCGAATCATGGGCTAAGAATCGTGTCATCATTCCAACGGAAGGATTTCGGGAATTAACGCAAAGAATGAACGAAAACGGAATGTCCTTCATTTGAATTCAAATATTAGTGCAGCTGCAATGGTCATCAATTCGATAAAGTATAAATATACGAAGCTTCACCTGCTCAAAGACAGAACGCAGATCTGAACGCAAAAACAGAAAAGATCATACGAGAGTTCTTTCATAAGCTCATTTTGGCCAATACTTCCTCAATACTTTCGCCAATACTTTCAATACTTTCGGCCAATACTCTGCAATACTTTCGGGCAATACTTTGCAATACTTTCTAATACTCTGTACTTCAGTGTTTATCACATATCTACTCAGTGAGGAGTTTTGTAATCATTTGATTATCTGTTTATCTGTAAATCTTAAGGTTGTGGAACCTTAAGTGTGGGTTATTCAATTACAACTTGTAAGGGGAGTGAGTCCTAGGGAAAGGATCATCTTGAGTGCGAGTGTGTAATTGAGATTGTAAAGTCCGGAGTGGTTACAGGCGGTTGTAAAGTCTGGAGTGTTTCTAGGCAAGAGTGAAATCCCGAGTGTTTCGGGTAAGTTAGTGAAATCTCGGAGTGTTTCGGGGATTTGGACGTAGGTCAAGAGTTAGACCAAACAAGATAACTTCTCTGTGTCAATCTCCTCTTCCCTATCTTTACTTTACCTTGATATATATCTGTTGTGTGGGTGACCGAGTATCTAGCAAAAAGAATTTTTGTAATCACCTATTCACCCCCCCTCTAGGTGATATTCCACCTTCATTTGGTATCAGAGAAGGGCAAGAAGAAATGGTATGCAAGTTGCAAATGTCCATTTATGGACTTAAGCAAGAGTCCAGATCATGGAACATCATATTTGATCAAGCCATTGAGTCTTATGGTTTTGAGAAAAGTCCTGATGAGCCGTGTGTGTATAAAAGGATCCAAGGTAATGCGGTATCTTTTCTGGTACTTTATGTGGATGATATACTCCTTATCGGAAATGATACAGAGGTATTGTTAGGCATAAAAACCTGGCTGAGCAAGCATTTTGATATGAAGGACCTGGGGGAAGCCAATTATATTCTTGGTATTAAACTCTTGCGAGACCAGAAGAATAGGGTTTTGGCATTATCCCAGGCTAAATACATCGACAAAATACTTGCTAGGTTTAGCATGGAGAATTCCAAGAGGGGAATTATACCCTTCAGGCATGGGATTCATCTCTCTAAGGAGCAATCTCCTAAAACTCCTGAGCAGAGAGAACGCATGAGTAGGATACCTTATGCTTCAGCAGTAGGTAGTCTCATGTATGCTATGCTTTGTACCAGACAGATATATGCTATGCAGTGGGAGTAGTAAGCCGGTACCAATCTAATCCTGGAGAGGAACACTGGGTAGCGGTTAAACATATACTCAAGTACCTACGGAGAACGAGAGATTATATGTTGGTCTATTCTAGTGGGAGTCTTGAAACCATTGGTTATACGAACTCAGATTTCCAAGGAGATATTGACTCAAGTAAGTCCACCACGGGATATGTGTACACCCTTAATGGCGGTGCCATTTGTTGGAGAAGTGTAAAACAACCATGTGTGGCTGACTCGCCACGATGGTGAGTATGTAGGCGCTTACGAGGCGCAAAGGAAGCCGTATGGTTAAAGAAGTTCCTAATGGACCTTCAGGTGATACCAGGTGTTAATTGTCCTATCACACTTTACTGTGACAACAGTGGGGCAGTAGAACAGTCCAAGGAACCAAGGTATCACAAGAGACAAAAACACATACAGAGAAAGTACCACTTGATCTGAGACATAATTAAAAGAGGAGATACATTGGTAGCAAAGATAGCATCAGACGAGAACCTTGCTGATCCTTTTACTAAGAGTTTGCCTGAACGTGTGTTCGAGAGGTATGTTTCATCTATGGGTCTTAGGAGGATTCCAGATTTGGTATAGCTTTAGGTAGTTGTTATTTCACTTTGTTATTTTGTGTTTTTTTGAGCAAGACATTATGACATTGCATTTTTTTCTGGGCAGATTTTTCAGCATCTTTGAAAAACCATATTTAATTCTACAAAAATCGAAACGAGGTTCCGTAAAATTCCTTGGAATCCTTATCATGTATAATTTTGAGGAAAAATACTGGTTTTTACCCATATTTAATATATCATTCCCAGATTAATGTTCTTCAACCTCTGCCCAGAATTTCGTCTGGAAAAATAGCTCAACTTCAACAAATTTTATCTCCTTATGTAGAACTCCAAATGAAACATATTTTATATATTTTGAAATCTATATATGTATAATTTAACCATGAATTTTATCATAATTTTAGAACCACATCTTCAACATAAAATACTGACGTTTTACCCCTGACTCCAGGAAATTGCTAACCGACAAAATTTCGCCAGAGCTTCGCTACTTTGATCCTAATCTTCCAAAAATTTTACTCTAACACTTTCTTCATCATTTTATCGAAATAAAGCTATTTCTAACCATAAAAACATAAAAATACAATTACTCTAGAACCTTTAAGATCAAAGCATAAACTAACTATGAACCTAACCTAGAACTTCAAGAACTACAAAAACTAAAGACTAGAAACTAAAAGCTTGCTTACCTCTTGAAGTATAACTCCTTCATCCTTCTTGCTCCACACCTCCTTGTTGCTCCTCACTTCCAAAAAGAACTCACATCTCACTCCCTATCCCAAAGGATTAGAAGTGATTTGTGTTTTGGTGTGAGAAATTTTGAAGGGTGGAGCTCTCTATTTATAGAGAAAGGCCAAGGACCCAAATGGCAATAGAATTTTCCAACTTCCTCCTTATCCATTCGAAATGCATGGCTTTCATTTGGCCATGGATGTTGCCTTGTTGGCTCCTTCTCTCCCTTTCTTTGGTAAAGTAGAATTTGTGGCTTCTAAAGAGCCTATGTGTCTCTTTTTGGTTTGCACATATTTTCTCCTCTCTTCCTCCATAAACCGTCCCCTCTCTCCCTCTCTCATCCTCTTCCATTTTTCTCAAAATCTTCTTGCTTTGTTGGCCATTTCAAATCCACATCTTCCACCAATCAAGTGATGTGGCCTCTTGTGGTTCAAGTATTATCTTTGTTGACTTTTCAAAGCTTGATTAACAAAGCTTAATTAATCCCTAATCCAATGCTTAATTGTCCTAGCATTGCATCTCACATTAATTAATTAGTTTACTCCATAATCCAAGTTATTAGAGCATTATTAGTAAAATAATCCTACCTTCCATTGGCCTTCATATTTCGAAAATATTGGCCTTTAGAAGTCTTAATTGCTTCTTAATTATATTTTCCATTGGTTAACTTAATTATATGAAGACTTAGGACTACCACTATAGAAAATATCTCAAAATTACTTGGCTCACATTGCACCACAAGGCTAGTAGCTTGGCTTGACTTTTCAACATGTATTTGTGTGGTAATTATCATGAATACTTGGCTAATTATCCCTCCCTTGTGGCTGCACGTTTTTTATTACTTTTGGGGCTGATTAAGAAGCTCAATTTATTCCCTTAATCAAGTGTTTAATTTCCCTTTAATTACCCTTGTCATTGTTGGATTTGTTTATTAGCTAATCATGGCAATTAAGGATGTTTTAGACAAGTATTATTTCTTTCCCTTTGGCCTACTTATTTTTAAATATAATCAGCCCTATTTTATGCTTCTAATTTGTCTCAAATTAATTAGAAGAATTATGCAATTCATCTTAATTTAATTGCAAACTAATTTGCCCATTATTTGTTAATTGACACTTAATTTGATTAAGTGTTTTATAATTCTTCCATGGCTTATTTACTCTTAAAATAGCCACTATTTTATGTGACTCCAAGTCATTTATATTAACCAATTTAATATGGTAACATATTCCTCAAATACAGGATTTTCGGTAAACCGAAAATCGGGTATTACAGGATTAGACGCTTACATTTAAGAATAAAACAAATCCATCTACTAGCTCCAAAATTTAGGATTGGAGTATTATTTTCCATCATAAGATAATCAATCAATATAAATATAAAATTTGAAACAAATTATGTTATTTCTGAGTTATAGATAATCTTCAACGTATCTCCAACGCTTGTTGTGTTAGATAGTGTCATATTTTTTGAAAAACTGGTATATATAGCATTAACCACAAAGTTCCCCCTTTTTTTGGGGCAGCCCAATTTTCCAATTTCAGCCATATCTGCAAAATAAAACCATGTTATCTTGACATAAGATCAAATTAAGTGATCTGCACATTTTCCAATATGTAGCATCCCAATTTATGCTTTACCAAAAATCCATGTATATTATGAATATTCAATAAAATGTTGAAAATTGAATATTTAATGCCAAGAAAGAATTAATATCTATTGTGACATTGATAATATATTTATTATACCTAAGTCAATTTTGACAAGAAAAATGAATGTTTGTTACTTAGATAAATTCAGGGCATAAAGACAACAAAAATATGACATGACTTTGCAACCATAGGTAATAAAATTTAACACATATGAACCCTACAAGGAGAAACATATTTCGGTCAACCAAGAGACAAGAGAGAAAAAAATGAAGACTTGAACATAAATCACACATTGGAACAAAAGTCAACAAGTCAAAGTGCCACATGTCAAGCTAGGAGGCAAGATGATCTAAAAGGTGGACATCTAATCACTTGCTTATGTCATGGGGCTTATGTCATCAAGATGACACAATTTTCTTGCCCCATGAAGCCATTAATTTCATCTAAAATGAGGGAGAGAAGAAAAAAAGATGATGGCTTATTCAAAAAGAAATGCAAAGAGAGTTAGTGAGAGTGGTTGGCTCATTAAGTCATATACACTTACACACTCCTCTTGCAAGACACTTCAACCCTCCCTCTTTACACATCTTGCACGGTTCAAACAAGGAAAGGAAGAGAGTGTGAAATTAAACACAAGAGAGAAGAGAAGAGTGGAAGGAAAAGCCAAGGATCAAGGTAAGTTCATAATGTTCTTACAACCCTTCTTCTCATCCTCTTGTGTAAGTTCATGGCCCTAATAAAAAACTCTTTTTGGTGTTTTATGATAAAGAGGCTGAGATTTTGGAGACCCAAGAGGAAGGAGATTTTGCCACAAAATACAAAGTTCAAGGCTAGTTGGTAAGGATCCTAACCAATCTTGTCTATTTCTTGTGGTTTGTTGTAAAAAGGGCTTGATCTTAGTTTTCTTCGGTTAAAATGGTTTGTTCATGTTGTTCTTGGGACATAGAGTCATGGAACCCTAAGGCACTACAAAAAAAAATTGACTTTCGGCGGCGACTAAAAGTCAAAATGTCGTCACCAAAAGTGTTTTAGCGGTGACAAAAAGTCACCGCTGAAACAGTTGTTGCTGATACTTTCGGCGGTGACATTCTAATGTTTCCGCCAAAAGTAGACAATCAGTGGCGATTTTTTGTCGCTGCTGAAAGAGGGGTATCAATGGCGACTTTTGTCGCCACTGAAACATTTATCAGCGGCAACTTTTATGTCGCCGCTGAAACATGTATCAATGGCGACAAAAGTCGCCGCCAAAAGTCACAATTTTAAAAAAAAAAAATTTAACATTAGCAGTAACAGAAGTCGCCATTGAAAGTCATATTTAAAAAAAAATAAATAGCAAAAATTTCAACCACAATTGTATCACAGTGGCAACATATGCACTTCACAATAGGTAGTGTTTCAGGTTGCCTCACAAACTAAATCATTTACTTCAACCCTCGATAACCAGTAGTGTACAAATGCTAAGAAGAACAAGTGGCACCAAGTAGTATATAAATGCACTCCACAAATGCTAACCAGCAGTATATAAATGGAAAAATTTTCTTTGTTAAAGTAATATATTTATGCACAAGTGGCTCTGTCACCAAGTTCAAACATAATAATTCCTTGTGACTCCAAACCCAAATTCATAAATGCCTCTATCAAAGAAAGTCAGAATTTGACACACTACTTGTCATATTTATAATTGTCAGTAATTAAATTATATGCTAAAAAAAGGCTCAACTCTCGGATAAAAAACTCAAGAAAAATTCAAATTGGTACTCTTCCATATATGCTTACCATAGACGCATTTCTTCCTCAGTCGCAGCAGAAGCAATTATAAACGCCTGCATTAGACATAGTATGACAGAGTTATTAAATTAGACAGACAGACTACGTGCAAAAACTGAAGATGGAATATCACCTAGAGGGGGGTGAATAGGTGATTATAAAAAATATTTCGCTAAAGCTCAGAACATAAAACATAGATAGAGAGAAGAGCAATGAACACAAAAGATTATACAGGTTCGATCCAACTCTTTGACCTACGTCCAGTCCCCAGAAACACTTTGGGATTTCACTATCTCGAAACTTGATTACACACTCTGTAACTCTCGAGTAATCCTCTTACTAGGACTTACTCCTCTTTACAAGTTGTAATCAAATAAACCCATACACAATTACACACTCTGTACTCGAGATGATCCTTTCACTAGGACTCACTCCCCCTTACAAGTTGTAATTGTACACCCAAACTTAAGGTTCCACAACCTTAAGATTTTAAACAATAATCAAGAAAACAATTAAGTGTTTATACTCCTCACTGAGTAGATAAATGATAAACACTGAAGTACAAGAATATTCAAAGATATTAAATGAAACTGAAAGTAGAAATGAGCTCTAATTAATTGCGCAGAGTTTTTGTATCTTTTGTTCAGTCATTGGGTTGTTGGAGACATTGAATGCTTCAGCCTTTTATAGTGTCTTCCATTAATTCCGTTGATGAGATGAACTTGAATATAGCCATTGAGTCTCATCGAATTTTCCGTTAGGCACATTTGATTTCCGTTTAGCATATTCGACCGTTGAAGCATTAAATGCATTCGCCGTCGATTGTATTTGTGCAGAGGAAGACTCAGAATGATAGTTGGAATAGGTATGCCTCGAAGGAATGATTTCGTCTGCTACGAAGATTAATTCCGATTGTTGCTTTGTTTTTCTGAGCAGCATTAAATGCTTCTGCCACGTCGGATCTCATTTCAGCTAATCTCAATTCAAATAAGATAAATCAACTGAAACTTAATCAAAGAAGTGGTTATATCTGGTAAAAAACAAGTTTGAAGATGATTAACAAGTATTGGGAAATAACCCATGAATTTCCAAAATGATTTAAACATGCATGAGTTACATGGGTATCTTCCAGTAATATCATTCTCAATAATTGTTCTTCCATTCTTGAGAATCATGTTAAAATAGAATGAGTTATGTGGAGGAGGTCTCAATCATTCTCGAGAATTGATACAACATTCTCGAGAATCATGTTTATGCAAATGAGTTATAGTGAAGGAGACTCGACCATTCTCGAGAATTGCCCAAAGCATTCTCGAGAATCCATTAGCTAACATATATTTTTGACAGAAGACCATTCTCGAGAATTACTTCATCCATTCTCGAGAATCACATTTCCACTTAAACACATAATGGAAATGTATCTTCCATTCTCGAGAATCATATCTCCATACTCAAGAATGATATCAATATATCAATACTTACAAATAGCTTTTACCGCGCATTCTCGAGAATCATATTAATATGTCAATACTTACGATTAGATTTTACCGCGCATTCTTGAGAATTGCTTGATCATTCTCGAGAATCATATCATATCAGAGAAAGCTTGCGATGGTGAACTGTTACGCCATTCTCGAGAATCCTTGATCCATTCTCGAGAATTGATACCTGAACACTTAAGGCAGAGATTAGAACATGTGATTCTCAAGTATCTCTTCATAAGAACTGCTTACCCATTCTCAAGAATCCTTTTCATATACTCGGGAATCATTTAGCATATAGATACAACCAAATTAATTCTGATTCAAAACCTTAAAGTTTTTCAAGTCTTGTTATCATCAAAACACTGAGAACCAACAAAAACATGAAAGACTTGGCTATCACCCAAGAGGGGGGGTGAATTGGGTGTTTAATTAAAATCTTAGAACTTTGAAAATCTTTTCGCAACTTACAGAAAGTAGTTTGAATGACAGTAATAATTTATAAAGTGATAAACAATCATTCAAACATATATGCTGGAAATGTAAGAGATAAGGGAAGAGAATATGCAAACTGAGATTTATACTGGTTCGGCCCAATCCTTGACCTACATCCAGTCCCCAAGCTTCCACTTGAGATTTTCAATCCACCATCTTCTTTCAACTTGGTTACACGTTCTGTACTTGAAGTAATCCTTTCACTAGGATTCACTGCCCCTTACAATCTGTAATCAATACACCCGTTTGATTACACACTTTGTACTCGAAGTAATCCTATCACTAGGATTCACTCCCCTTACAAGCTGTAATCAATACAATGGGTTTCCCACTCAAGATCACCCAATCTTGAGTAACTCACAGATAGAAATATAGTATTGTTACAAATAAATCTTCTCTCTCTCAGAAGTGAATGGATAAACACTGAAGCACAATACAACTCATTTCACTCTCTATGATAAGCTATATAGACATTGAAAACAAAGAGTAAATGATGAGAATATCAGAGTATTAGCATGATGAAGATGGGAGCTTGTATTTCTGCGTTTTTCTCTTGTCTCTGTTTTCTCTCATCTGTTGTGAACTTCAAACCTTTGGGTATTTATACTGATTGAAGCTTGATGACAGTTGGAGAGGTGCAAACTCGAGTTTGCATTTGGAAACTCGAGTTTAGAGGTTGTTTCTTTACTCAGGATTGCTCTCTGTCTGATGGAAACTCGAGTTTTGTTTCCCAAACTCGAGTTTGCTTCATTTGATAGCAAACTGAGCAACATCCTGAACAAACAGTCGATTTTTGAGGGCCATATCTCCCTGGTCTAAACTCCGTTTTCATTTGGTCAACTCTTTTTGGAAATCCCTTTGAGTCTACTTTCATATGCCACTGATTTCAGCTCAATCGGATTTGTACTTTGTGAGATATACTCAAAACATTCAAGGTTGGTTTGCTGAGTGGCGTGAATTTCACTGTCAACTTCATAAATTCATATATCCTTCATCTTAACTCCTTTTGTCTTGAATTTTATATCAAAATGACGAATTGGTAGTCTAATTTCATATGCCACTGGTTTCACCTTAATCCGATCTCTGGTTTGGGAGATATCATTGAATTACCAGACGTCACCTGAGCTGAATGTGAAACAGAGTAGAGCAGAGTTGCTGAAGAGAGCTGGAAACTCGAGTTTTGAAATGGAAACTCGAGTTTTCCTTGTACAGAGACACCAGAGATGTTGAAGACATTGAAAACTCGAGTCAGTTAATGATTAACTCGAGTTTTGACTTCCAAACTCGAGTTTTGACTTCCAAACTCGAGTTTTGACTTTCAAACTCGAGTTTTCTCATACCAGAGAGGCAAATCGTTGTAGCGAAGTTGGAAACTCGAGTTTTAATATCTGGACTCGAGTTTTCTCATCCTGGAACTGATTTTTTTTGGTTTTAACTCTGAATTGACCCATTCCAACTTCCATATGATCTTGGAGACTTCTAGCATCAATATATGAACTTGAATAATGATATTCTCAATCCATTCAACAAGTTCTTCCTTCTTTCTTCTCTTCTCTTCATCATTCTCCATAATTCAACTATTTCTTTCTTTTCTTCTCTTCTCTTGTTCATTCTCCATCATTCAACTTGAACTCATCTTCTTCTTGAAGTTCTACCTTCTTCAATATCTTATCTTCTTCTTGAACTTGTCATTCTCTTCAATTTCTTCTTTCTAAAATCTATTATCTCCTTCTTGAGCTATTATTCAACTTGAACTAATCTACATTAAATATAGTAGTTAGTCAATGTGGGAGATAAATATATCATATAAACTTTTTGCTCTTAATAATGGCATCTATATAAGACATAATCAAAACTAATCAAAACCAACATTCTCCCCCTTTTTGATGATGGCAAATACTTCAAGAAAATATGTATGAATATGAGAAACTAATAAACCCAGCATATTTTGAAATGGATGAGTTCAAGTTGAATGATAGAGAATGAACAAGAGAAGAGAAGAAAAGAAAAAAAATAGTTGAATTATGGAGAATGATTAAGAGAAGAGAAGAAAGAAGGAAGAACTTGTTGAATGGATTGAGAATATCATTATTCAAGTTCATATATTGATGCTAGAAGTCTCCAAGATCATATGAACTGTCATGAAGTGCTTATGGTTTACCCAGAAGAAAATCCTTTCCAAAACGATTCAAGCATGGAGTTGATAAACGAATCCCTGGTGTTACTACCACTCACTCTTCTCCTTCACCCAGAACCAAAGAAGCAACTCCTCAGACTCGAACAAACACAGAGACAGCTTCTAGCAGAGGGAAAGAAAAAGCCCCAGAAGTTTCAGCGACCTATAAGTCCAAGAGGACCAAGAAAAGTGTTCCTGCACCTGAACAAGCTGGCTCTCAAGCTCATTCTGCCTCTCATCATCAAGAGCAATCTGTGCCTTAGGTATCTGAAGAAACCCCAGCTCTATTTGAGATTTATAACCATACTTCAATACCTAGGGGATTCACCAGTGAACCTATTAGACTGTCTGGTGAGGATGCCAGTCGATTTCATGAAAATTATGATTCTAAAAGCTTATGCCCTACTGTTTATGTTGACCTAGCTAAATTAAAAGAGGAATGTAATCTTGACCTCATTCCCTGGCTGAAGCAATTTGAACCATTAATTTCCATTAGAGCTTCATTCAGTCCCACACTTGTCAAGGCCTTCTATCACTGCATGAAAAGTGATAACTTGCTGGATAGTGATATGAATTTGGTTGAGGAAAGGATTACCACCACAATTGGAGGGAAACCGATCACTATAACTGCTGCCTATTTGAATTCCCTTCTTCAAATTCAAAATCCTCCACCTGTTGCATCATTGAACTACACTGATAGGCAAATCTTTTCATTGCTTAAACCTGATGAACCTATCCCTGATGCATTAGAAATCTTGAATTTCACTCCAGTATCAATGCCCCCTAAGCAAAGAGCTTCCTGGTACATTTATACTAGGGATCTCATGCAGAAAGGTGGAAACTTCACCCATTTTGCAAAGAAGGATTACCCTCTCTTTGCATCTATCATTGACCAAGTGCCTCACAATATTGGGCACTGGATTTTCAAAGAAATGGCCAAGTTTCGATTCACTGGTAGGAAATCATCTCAAATTCCTTTTGCTAGCCTCATTTCTGTGATCCTATTCCATGAGAAAGTTTGGTATCTTTCTGCCAATGAACAACCAGAGAAACCTCAGAAATTTGGTAGACACATTCTGAACCTCATGAGAGTAAGCTTTGATGAAGGGTCTGATCAATCCAGAGTTCCACCTCTGCTGGTCCTAGCTCATCAATTCCCACAAATATACCTGAACCAGCTTCCACCATTCCAGCCACTTCCATAGCCCCTGAACCATCTGTTCCTGAAACTACCACTTCTGATCCAGTCATTCAGCCTTCTTCTACCCCAACTAATCCACCCTTGTTTGCTGATGACAAAGGGGGAGAAGAATTGAAGTGAAAAAGCAGTCATTTTCTTCATGTTTTGATCATTTTCTTTATATTTGTTCTTGAAACTCTACTTGCAATATCTTGTAATATCTAAGTTATGCAGTGTGCTTATTGCTTCATTATATTTCTGCTGCTAACTCTGATTGTGTTTCAAATCTTATGTTGATTCTGATTCTTCTACTCAATTCTGATTTTTGTTATCTATTTATCATGACTGGTTCTAATTGTTGTATTAAGATGAAGTCATGAAGCCTCTATTCGTTTAAATGCTTAAATAGAAATAAATTGAGATGAATCAAATCCTTTTCAAAGAAACTCAGTGTTTTGCCAAATGATTTTGATTTCAAAACACCAAATGATCAAACATTGCTTTTGAAAGGAGTTAATTGTTTACAAGTGTTGTCATCATCAAAAAGGGGGAGAATGTTAGTTCTCAATGTGTTTTGATGATAACTGACAATTGTAAACAAGTATGAATTTTTTCATAAGCTAAATGAATCGATTTCAAGCCAAAAACATTCTACCAGCGCCAAACTCAAGCCTAGATGTGTGAACTCGAGTTTTCTACTAACAGAGAGCAAGACAGGCTATTTTGCATTTTAAACTCGAGCCTGTATATTTAAACTCCACCTAAAACCTCCGAGTATGTGTTCAAAGAGTTTACAAATGTGTAAACTCGAGTTTGTGGTTGAAAACTCGAGTTTGCCTCTCAAGGAAGCCTTTTCAAAATGAAACTATTTCTTAAACTCTACGTATTTATTTTTGAGTAGAGTTTGTTGTTTGTTGAAAATCTACAAGAGTTTACAAATCATGTAAACTCGAGTTTGCGCTGCAAACTCGAGTTTGCCATCGTGCAGAGAGCAACCAAGTTTTTCAAAGATACCAAAACTCTAGTTTCCATTTGGAAACTCGAGTTTAGGTCATGCAGAGAGTTCTCTAAGTTTCCAACGTTTTTATGGAAACTCGAGTTAAAGATTGAAAACTCGAGTTTACATCTCCTGAGAACAATGCTCGCCTCTGAACTTGTGAGAACTTCTTTATCATTCAAACAAACTATTTCAAAGTTTTCTCATAAAAGAGAAAACTCGAGTTTCCGTTTTGAAACTTGAGTTTCAGCTTTACAGAGAAGTTTTTCAAAGTTTTCAACGAATGTGAAAACTCGAGTTAAGTTTTGAAAACTTGAGTTTTGGCTAGGCAAAGAGCTCTGCCTATTTTGAACCTTTGAAAACTCGAGTTATGTTTTGAAAACTCCAGTTTTAAAGCTTTTGGACTAAAACATGATTTTACATCTAAGAGTCCAAAACTCGAGTTAGTCACTTAACGACTCGAGTTTTGCACTATTCACCAAACATGTCCAAAATGCCAAATCGCGATGTTTGTCTCTGTAAAGAGAAAACTCGAGTTTAGTTTGAAAAATCGAGTTTCATTCTTTTGTTAAAAGTTCTCTGAAACATGAAAACTCGAGTTACGAAGAACCAACTCGAGTTTCCATCGCAAAATTTGAATTTTGATTTGAACGAATTCGTAAAATGTTTCTGTTTGATCTCAATACTCTTTACCATTACTCATAACTATTCTTAACTATGTCTAATCAGTTTGTTAGTGAGTTTAAGATGGTTAAAGACAGGATTAAATGGAGATTAAGCAAAAAGCATAAAGCATGTCAGCACATTTAATGAAAAGTGCAGAAAACATATATGCTTTTGGACAAACATTCTCCACATGTTTTGGAGAAGTTAATGCTTGCCTTCTACATTCAGCAAACTGCTCTTCCAACGGATTAATAATCAGAGAGTCAACTCTGAATTTCTGCAAAGCTGGATTAACCAAAGAGAAGAGAGAGAAGAAGACCAAAAGCTTCACTAATCATCCTCTAATGTCTCCAACGGTTATATGAGGATTTACAACGGTCATTTAATGATCTCTAGCTATATATATAGCTGTAATCAAGTCTTCAACAAGAGAGACAACACACAAAAATGAAATACACTTCAGTAGTTCATTATTCTTTAGTTTTCTGTCTGTACAATATCTTTGATACTTAGAGTTTCAGTGTTTATCATATATCTACTCAGTGAGGAGTCTAAACACTATTTGATTATCTGTAAATCTTAAGGTTGTGGAACCTTAAGTAAGGGTATACAATTACAACTTGTAAGGGGGAATGAGTCCTAGGGAAAGGATCATCTCTAGTACATAGTGTGTAATGGTTTGTATCTTTGATTACAGCTTGTAAAGAGGAGTAAGTCCTAGTGAGAGGATTACTCAAGAGTTACAGAGTGTGTAGTCAAAAGTGAAGAGTCCTAGAGTGTGTCTAGGCAGTGAAAAGTCCTAGAGTGTTTCTGGGCAATTGTAAAATCCTAGAGTTTCTAGGTGAGTTAGTGAAATCTCGGAGTGTTTTCAGGGACTGGACGTAGGTCAAGAGTTGGACTGAACCAGTATACATCTCTGTGTGAATCTTCTCCTCTCTATCTCCACCTTGCCTTAATCCTTCATCTGTTGTGTGGGTGACTGTGTACTTGAGCATTAAGCGAAAGGTTCTTAAGCAATCAAAGAAAGAATTTGATAATCACCTATTCACCCCCCCTCTAGGTGATATTCCACCCTTCAAAACAATGTCCACAATTCTCTTCATCCATCAACTATTTCATAGCCCAACATGATAAATGACAATAATAAACTCAAATATGATGTAAAAACATCAGACACCTTAATACAAGTGTCCAGCCACCAAGGAAGTAAAAATTGGAAGAGGCTATTCAAGCATTCAGTTAGAAAACAAGAGCACCATGAAGAGAATTCAAAAAATATTAGAAACATAAATTTCCTACTAGCTATACATGTACTGAATGTACCTTGAACAAATTTAAATGTTAATCTAGCACATAATTTTTTTATTAAACATTTCCCCCAAATTATTAGTAGAGCCATGAACAATAGAAACAAAATGGTATGAATATGCCTAAAAGCAAAACAATTAATTTGTTGGTAGGATGGTAAGACCAATCAATATGAGATCAATAGATCACACTGTGTTCGGCTGTCAACACTAGCATCAAGTAACTTGTTTAAGACCAGTATCCCTAAAAACTTTCTGATAGTCAGCCTCCAAGTGGTCAATGAATTATGTCATTATTCTCCAAAATGACAAACAATATCTCCTTGGCTAGTATGCATTGTAAACACACACAAGCGTGTTATCATATGCATGCTCATCAAATTGACTAGTTAAAATGCAAAATAATATCTCTCAACTATTATAGTTATAAATGTCATACAAACATGCAACATTGTGCAGCTGTGCTCATGAAATTATAAGAGTACGAATGACAAATTATCATACTTTGGTGTCTTCATATAATTGTGCCAACTGTGTGCACTGTTATGACGTAGATGATCTTGAATCCTGGCAGCTGCTTTCCCATTTCCATAAGTGAGGAAATAGTTTGGATTACCACGGGTTGCTTCTTTGTAATTTCCAAAGTATACATCCATTGGATGATGATCATAGTTCTTCTTGAACATTGAGACCTATGCCGATAACGAGTTATAACAATTAATAACAATACTTATTTTTAACCGGCCATCACTAACAAAAAGAAGACTGTAATCCTCAAGGGTATATGAGATGGTAAGAATCAGGATCTGCAACAAAGGGATTCACCCATTGGAGATTCCTCTTCATTAAAAAACACCAAGAAACTGTTAGTACCATATTTTCAAATTTGTGGAAAATATAGATCAAGACACATCATCAAAGTAAAAAGTGTGTATCTTCCTGAAAAGTCACATCCAATTGAGTTATTTGCTGAAGAATTAACCTATATCAGTTTTTCTATAATCAGAATCAATGCAAGGAAAACTATATAATTCATAAGTTAATTCATCCACTATTGCTCACATGCTGATCTATATCAGAAACATATATTGTTCTTCTAATGCTATCGTCTCTTGAGCCTTGTGCATTCTTCCATTACAGATACATAATCACAAATTCATGCCTCTCTGTTTTCTTTTTCGACTCAAAAGAATCCTCCGATTGATCTACACACACAAATTTTAGTCACTCGGTGAAGGAGTTTGAGCGTATTAGACCTCTCACTACCATTGACTCAAATTCTGTTTTCCTCATAAAAAATAAAATGGCTAGATTTTGATTCAATTTCATCTTTACGTGATTAGAGAAGCAAAATATGCAGTTCAAGATTTTCTCTCCATCCAGGGTGAATTTGAGTTGACTCATCTGGACTTGTCAAACATCCTCCATAACTCACGTGAGGCCATCAAACATAAACCTTAGTGGAGAGAGGAGAAATGTAAAAAATGATGTTTTGAACCTTTCTATAAGCATTAAAGAAAAATTATGCTATAATCAAAACAAATTTTTAGGACCAATCAAACTTGCATTGAATGTTCAACGGCCAAAGAAAACATATTCCACATATAATCAAAATGTTTGCAAATTGTGGGTACATAAACTGGGTTCTTCAATATGTTCACTATTTTCATAATTATATTTTTCACAAGCAGATTGATCATGGGTTCGTCTTTCTAATTAAATCAATTAAGAGTTCAAAAGTTTTGATTTGAAACAGTCGAGAACAGTGGACCACTTTTTTCTTTGCCCAACCCCAAAATTTTCTCACAAGCAAAATTCATAATAAGCTCTACGCAAATGACTATAGATAAATTCATAAGCAAAAAGGAATCCTCGCAATGGGATAAAATTGGAGATTAAATTTAGAGAAACACACAGAATCTCAAAGACAGACGAAGGGAAGGAAGTACCTGAGAGATTGAGGTGAGAATGATGCATCGGAGAAGTAAACGAAGATCTGAGGAAACAATTAATCAGTGTATCTTGAACAATCTTCTGTTCAATGTCTCTTTCTTTTGACGGGAAAAGCAGATTTTCTCACGGGTTGAATCACTCCTTTCCATCGGTTTCGGCTAAAAATGTTTCGATTATTTAGGCCTGAAGGTTTCACATGGGAGTTAGGGAAAGAGGCAAACTGAAAATGAAAATGGGGCGCTCAAATATTTACGGATTTAGGGTTTTCAACTTTTAATATAAATAAAATAAATTTCGTAAGACATACAAGTGAATCTCCTAGATCAGTTGGTTAGGCGATTTTGCTTATACCCCTGCTCACGTGTTCGATCCATAGTGCAACCTGAAACTTGTTTTTTTTTCAATCCAAGTTTTTTTTCCTAAAAAAAATAAGACTTTTGGTGGCGACACTAAGTAGGTATGACTTTCAGCGGCAACAAAATGTCACCACTGAAACATCCTTTCAGTGGCGACAAAAAATGTCGCCACAGAAAGTATTTTTTTCATATAACTTTAAAAAAAAAAAAGTAAAATTTTAAACTAGATTTTGGGTGGTGACAAAAAGTCGCCACTAAAACACCCTTTCGGTGGCGACAAAAAATGTCACCACTGAAAGTATAACATTCGACGGCAACTAATAGTTGTCGCCACTGAAGGTTATACTTTTAGCGGCGACAATGTTTTGTCGTCAGCGGCGACACTATTGTCGCTACCGAAAACCATACTTTTGAATGTCGCCGCCAAATGTCACCACTGAAAGTCTATTTTTTTGTAGTGAGTGGTCATGCTTCCCAGCATAAGAACTAACATGATCAATGATCAAAAAGCCAAGATCTAAGACTAAACTAAGCTAAATATCATGATTTATGAAAAAAAAGGTTTTCTTGATTTTAAGGCTATATTTTGGCCTAAGCAAGAAAATGGTAGATCAACATGGTTTTCATGATTTTGATGTCACCAATGTGTTTAAAATGAAAAATAGAGTGAAAACATGGTGGAAAATGATTTTTGGAAGCAAAAGATCAAAGTTGTACTACTTGCAAAATCTTTTAATTTTGGTTTTTTGGAGGTAGTCAACTTGTACGTGATTTTTGATCAATCAAATGATGTATAAGAATCATGAAAATTTTCATAAATAAAGTAGACAGAAGTATCTTTATTTTGATAGGTATTTTCAAAGTTCTGTACAAGGAGTTTAAGATTTTTGAAAAAGACCTATGTTTCTGGAAGTGCAATCTGAACAGTAGTGGTTGTACGTGATTTTTGACTAAACAAATGATGTCTAAAAATCATGAAAATTTCCAGAAATAAAGTAGACAGAGAGAACTTTATTTTTATAGGTAATACGTAATTTTTATAGTTTTGTACAAAAAGATATGGATTTTTCAACCTAACTCATGTCTCTGGAAGTATGACTTGAACAGTTGGAAAACGTTATTATTTTGGGAACAATTTGAAAGTTTCTGACTGTTGGAAGTATTTTTTTTTCATGGAAATAAACATGATAAGGGACCCACATCCTTTGGGAACATATCAATTGGATTTTTGTGCATTTAATTATGATATTTCAAAGTTGTTGTTGAACATTTCTAGATAGAAATGTGAATAGTTCGAAAATCAAGTACAATAAAGTCAAAGATGTAAGACCTAACCTATATGAATTAAAGAGTGACTTAAGGGACAAGGAAAACTATTTTAATATTTTAAGAATGATATTTAATATAATACCTTACAAAATAAATAGGAAATTTATATTTATAATGGTCTTACTTTAGGATATTAAAGGAAATCCAAATCTTAAACGTCGGGAATTAATATTAATTACGCGAAGTTAAGGTTGGTAACTTAATCTCCGATTCCTTGTGTTTTTATATATGCCTTGTGTTCATGTATTGTGGATTCTTGGCCGGGTTTGTATACCCGAGTCAGTGCGTTTTATTCAGTTAGTTGTGGATTATTGTTTTAAAATGATAATACTACATGCTTGTTTTTCCTAATGCTGAGGATTCATGTCGGGGACACGTGGCACTTGTGTGTGCTTTCCGCTGTTAACGTTACATGTGTTGTGTGCTATGTAGTCTGGTTGCAGTGTGTTTGCTGAACGCTTTCTTTTATTTTGCAATATCTGAAATATTTGTCATGTATGATTTGCACTTTGAATATAAGATTAATCGTTACATACCCTGGGATTCATCTAATCACTTAATCTTAGAAATACCTAAAGATTCAAGAAGATGTTCTGGATTGGGAGTAAGGCGGTGCAACTGGGACCATAGAAGAAGACCTCGAATGAGGGGATCTAATTAAGTGAATTTTTATATTCTGGTATTTTGGATTGTATATTACTAACTATTCATCTGACATTAATTCGGGATAACTTTACAACCAATATCCTCCAACAGGATTAACCCTGACTATTTTTGAATTATTAAAATTGTATCACATGAATATTCCTTCGAGAATTAAAATTAACTAGCATATTTCTGAGCATATGTTATCAGTTGCTCATCGTCCAAACGTTGTGCATGCTCTCTGTTGTGAATTACTCTGATTTGTAAATGTCGTCACTCTGATAATTACTCGCTAACTAGATTAATAAGAGATATAGGAACATAATGGGGCATCATAATGGACATAGAATTAGGGTGTTACACAATACACATCTTTCACTTCTCCAGCAAGTATGCATCCTCTTCATCTTCTCTATGATCTCTTCTTCACTTGCTGACCCACTCAAATGCATAATCCTCAAGCTTATTGAGTTGAGATAGTTCCACGCTTGTTCTTTTTCCCTCTGCACAAACACACACACACACACAATATATATATATATATATATATATATATGGAGTAGGTTGAGATATTATATGATGTACCTATATGAAGATTTCAGAGTTCTCTTTTGATCCGCTTTTATTGTTGTATAGATCTTCAGTTTAATATGAAATCTAAGCCAGCATGATGAGGAAAACGCAGAGCAAAAGGTACCTGAAATAAATGTATGAAATGATCTTTTAAAGGTTTTCTTATATGCAGTAAATAGTGAATGATAAACTTACGAAAATAGAGAAGTTGAGAGACAAAGTTGGATTTGTGAGATTGATTGTACCTCGTGATCAAAATGATTAGAAGGTTTGTGAGTATTTCTTGAGGAAGTGGACAAGTGGGTGTTTTGATTACTTTATTTTAAGTGATTTCGCACTTTACAAAATAGATATATGTTAAAAAAATTAAATTTATTCTGGTATTTTTCAAACTCCCCCTAATCATGCACAAAAATGAAATGCCACAGGAAATGTTCAACATCAAGGATGCATTGCTTGGAGATCCAATCCTTTTCAATAATTGAGTAATTGATTGACAATTGTTAATATTATTGTTCTCTCATTTAAGTAATTACTCGTATTACGTATTTCGTTCAAGAATTTAGTTTTGTAAGAAGGGGATCTAAGTCCCTAAAACAAAATGTAAGGAAAAAAAATCATCAAATAACTATGTACTTTACCCTATAGATTTCTTTTTAAGAGAAGGAAAAAATCTCAGCAGTTAGACTATTATAAATCTTACTTGCTGATTTAAGCCTCAATTACTTTATAATTAAGTTAATCAGCACAATAGTTAATTTCTCCATATATATATGGCAGAGAATTCTACCTGCTAGTCTTGATCAAGCTACTCTTTAATCTTCATCATATGATGAGAAGTACTATTATAGTGATGAGGCTGCCTCTTCATCATCAAATCTAAAATGTTGAATTGAAAGAATGGATATATCAAACTAAAATCTTAAATTGAAACTTTTTGGTAAAACCCTCCAATGAGATATCATGTATTCATGTTTCCCTCCATTGCAAATTTTGGCCGTAAATAGTTCCTTCAATAAAGTATTGATTTTCAATTTATAATTGACGGTTAAGGAGAATACCTCCTCAATCATGATGTGACAATAAATAGTATGGTAAACAAACATAATTAAAAGGGCTCCGCTCACGTTAGTATGTATTTTATTTATTGATATTCTTAAAGAAATTCTAAGCAACAAGCTAGATATATAACCGTTCTTTAAGTTCAAAGCAGGGAGACACTCTCTTCCCTTACTGAACAACCCATTCAGATATTAATACAACAAACAACTAGTCTCATCATCTTATTCATTCATACACACACACACACACACACACACACACACATTCATCCCTTTATAAGTGGAAGTTTGTGTCATAAATGACAACTTCAGATTAACTAGACATCCAATAATTATTAATACTACAACAACATACTAATTACGAGGGGAATAGCGAATAGGAACAAGGCATAAATCATTCTTTCTTCTTACTGTGGCACCAAAGTCCTCAGTCATGTCGACATCATTTATTCCATTAGGAAGCTTCCAATCAAAATGATAGAGCAATTTGGAAAGTATGAGCTGTAAAACTGGTGTAGCGAACAAAATTCCAGGGCATATCCTCCTTCCAAAACCAAATGGAATGTACTCCAAGTTGCCACCTTTGTAATCAATTGAACTGTTTAAAAATCTCTCTGGTTCAAACTTGTCTGCTTCACTCCAATGATTGGGATCTCTTCCGATAGCCCAAGCGTTGATCAAGATTCTAGTCTTGGCAGATATCTCATAGCCATCGATCTCACAAGCCACATTGTTTTCTCTTGGAACCAGAAAAACCGCAGGCGGATGCAACCTCAAAGTTTCTCTTATCACAGCTTGTACATATTTCAACTGATCAAGCTCTGATTCATCGACACGCCCTTCGCTTCCACAGACACTTCTTACTTCAGCTTGAGCCTCTTTCATTGCTTCTGGGTGATTCATCAATTCTGACATTGCCCACACTATTGTTGTTGATGTTGTATCAGTCCCAGCAACAAAAATATCCTGAAATGGATTCATAACATGATTTAAATAATGAAATTCATTTAACTCTGTTTGATGCAGACATATTGTACACTGAGACTAACCAATATAACGGCTTTGATGTTGTCGAGAGTCATGGTGAATTCACTGTCATTATGCTTTTGAACCTTGAGAAGAACATCAACTAAATCCTCATGTGCCTCGCCATCAACGTCGATCTCTTTCTTTGCTTTGTGGTCGTCGATGATGTTTTCGAGCAACCTATCAACCTCTTTGTGCGCCTTCACAAGTTTATATTGGGTCCAACTAAAAGCATTAAAGAATTTTAGTGAAGGATAGAGGTCAGAAATCATGAAACCACTCGCCACTTGTATTGCGTACTCCACTATCGATAGGATTTTTTCAACGTTCTTTGTCTTCTTACTAAAGGTAGCTCGTGCAACAACGGAATTTACGACTGGGGAAATTATCTTACTCAGATTCACAGTCGAACCTTCATGTTCACCAATGAACTTGACAGCTTCTGAAACCTCTTCTTCCCTTACTTTTCTGAATGTTTGAACCCTTTTCATTGACAAAAGCTCCCAAGTACAAACCTTTCGAACAAGCTTCCAGTAGCTTCCATATGGAGCAAACGCCAAGCCTGTGCTATTGTAAGCAAAGACCTCAGTGACAAGAAGTTTTGGTCTATTAGCAAAGTTTTGATCGTGTGTTTTGGAAACTTCCTTAACAATTTCTGGGGAACTGATTACCACATTGGAGGTCTCTCCGAGTTGAAGATGCATCAAGGGTCCATACTTATTTGCGAGGTCTCTAAGACGGCGATGGGGTAGTGACCCTGCAAATTGGTGGAGGTTTCCTATGAGAGGTAACTTGGGAGGTCCTGGGGGTAAGTGTTTGGGGGCTTTTGTGGAATTTGAGAGTTTGCGTATGAGAAAGAGGAAGCAGATGAAAGTGAAGATGATAGAGTATGGGATCTGAATCTCCATGGTTACAACAGGTTGAGGAGATGCTAGTTGAAGTGGCTTATAGGATCTGAACCTTCATATATATATATATGAAGCTGCATTCGGTGTGTGGGATTCAATGGATTACAAAGATAATATATAATATTGTAGAAGAAGAATACTGCTGCCCGGTTTTTCCGTACGTTATATATTGTTTGAATTAATATCTATCTATAGCATCATGTGAATTTTTTTAAATCTTTGGATGAGCTCATAAAGGAGCGAGCTGTCGAAAATAACTTAATTAAAATATCCTTATAACTCAAAAATTCTTAATTCCAATCTCCCAAACAGCCTGATTCTCCATATTGAATTCAAGGCGGAAATTAAAACATAACATAACCTCACTCCATTTTAGCTTGAAAATGATTATTGCCCAAAACAAAACTGGAAAATGAATAAGGTGCTAACTGATAAACTTCACCGTTCATAGAATCACAGTGTTGGGACTTTTGGGTTTTTTCCAAAAAATTACTTTGTTAATGTTTTTATCTGTGAAAGTGCTTTATGAGCCATACTGAGACTTGTCTGGATCCACTAAAGCCATCAAGACTTGAGGTTCTTGTCTAGATATAACAAGTCCTCGAAACTTAACTTATCAGAATCTCTCTTTTTCAATTCCAAAATAATTTGAGGATAGCCTTGATCAAATAAAAAAGGAAATAAATGGGTGTATGGATTAGCTTATTTTAAATGATCGGACAGTTTAAAAAATAAATATGAGATACTCTCTCTCGTCCTTATTATAACAAACCACTAAAAACGGTTAAAGTCAATAAAGTTAGCCTACAATTTAAGTAACTTCCAATATTACCCCTACTAATTGCACTAAACTCTAATATCATATTAATTATTACTCTCACCTACTACCCTTATTTATTAGGGGCATACATGGAAAAGAATAATTAATGTTCCTTGGGAACAAGCAAGTGCATTATAAAAGGACCGAATAAACTTACTAGTTATGCCTTATAATAAGGACCAGAGGGAGTAGAAGTTTTATCTCATAAAGCGTAAAAAAAATTAAATTAATTTTTCAAACATCCCCAAATTAATCATGAACAAACTTCACACATAGACTCCTCCGGTCATAATTATAAGACTAAGTTGACTTTTTTTGGAGAAGTTAAAAAATCTAATTAAATTACTTTAGAGTATTTTATTTTTATTTTTTTCTCAAAACTAATTAGTTTGACTAATAAACTAATAAATAATCTAAGGATACGTAACATATAATATGATTAAGTAACTTATTTAGCTTCTTTAATTTCTCCAAAAAAAAATCAACATGGTCCTATAATTAATACCGAAGGTAATAGATTTTAATTATTAGTTGGCATGTAGCATCCATCAATACATTGGCACGAGTATATCGATATAACCTATATATACGATTTATAACAAATCGTCTATTTATAAATTATAAATTAAATAGGCCATGCATGACAATTGTCCTAGCAAGTCTAATTATTTGCGTCATCTTATATGTGAGCTTTGACCCGCATCATCAATGCTGGCTTTCTTAGGATTCCCTCGCGTTTGATCCATCTTACCAGTAGAATTGTTTTTCTTTAATTTCCCTAGTTTACTCTACTATATATTATTGGGCCTCCCAGCGATAACTCATATATCATGTAAAAGGGGCTCCTATCTATACTGTCTTCTTTTTTATTCTTATTATAAGGTATCAACCAACAATTTTCACAAATCAATGAAAACAGTTAAAGTCAATAAAGCTGTCATACAATTTAAGTAACTTTCAATATTACCCTACTAATTACACTAAACTCTAATATTATATCAATTATTACTCTCACCCACTAACCTTATTAATTATGAGCATACACGGAAAAAAATAATTAATGTGCTTTTGAAACAAGCAAGTACCTTATAAAATGACCAAATACAATACAAGTGATAGTTAGTGTCTTATAATAAGGACCAGAGGGAGTATATCATTTTATGTGGTTTAATAAAATTTGTCTTATTGTCAAAAAAAAGTAACCCAAGAAAATCAAAAGATTTTGTAACCATAATTATTATTACAGTTGTAACTTGTAAGGGTAAATTGTTAATAAATTCAAAAATAAATTATCTAAATAGTGCTTTTAATGAGAAAGTTATACCTATTTTTAAGTTGACGGTACAAGAGAGATAACTAATGTTAGCAGGCTTATTGCTGATGCTGCTATTATTATTGTTGATGCAGTTGCCGCCAAAGCAAGGCATCTAGAAAATATTTGATTCCTTTTTGGACGCCATTTTTCTCTTGGCTGTTTGCTTAATGTCTTCTCTTAGCAACTAGCAAATTAAGTAACTTTTAATCCAGTTAGTTAACATATGATCTATGGCCAAATAAATTTTGATGAAGTACTCATCATTCTGCAGGCCAATAATATGATTATTTCAATGTAATATGAATTTATTTCATATTTTAATCTAGAACTATTGAGGATGGAATTCTAAAATGAGACGCCCATGAAAATACGTCAACTAATAAAACAAGCATATCATTTTCATTATTTGCTTGAAAAGTCGCTGTACACCCATTTGACTACTTGTTCACAGTGACTTTCAGCAAATACACCGAAACTTGCGTTGCGTCCCAGGCGGGCCTAAAAGATTTTTTTGAAAAGTGTGTATGTTTAATGGATCCAGCTTTTGTCCGATGCACTTATCATCCGCTGCCCTCCGTTGCCTAGATCTCAGCCGTTGATTTGAAGCTTGAATGGTTGAGATTTTTTTTCAGAATTTACCGCATGCGGTAACACTACCGCATACGGTAATAATTTAGTTATTTTTGGGCAGCGGACGGTCCAATGCATCGGAGGAAAGCCGGATCCATATTTAATAGAGAAAAAGTTGAGAACCTACTTCTTTTACTTGTAAAAACTGAGAATATTTTAGCATATTTTCTTCTCGTTTTACTTATTTTTAGGTTTAAAATGTGCACAGAAAAAAGTTTATATAAGAAAACGTGCATATCAAAGTATCAAGCAAAAATCAAAGAAATTATTGTTATATCCTATTTAGTTTGTGATTCAACTCGTCTCAGGCAATTGACAGACTTGCCATGGCAAGTTAGGAACTAGATTTGGTCAGCTGCATATAGCATCTGATGGCATCCTTTTCGCTGAAATTGTGTCGTATTGGCGCAAAAAAAGTGATCTGGTGCCTTTTAAAAAAAAAAAAAAATAGGGTATTAATTGGTATTAAAAAGATACTTCAGGATACTAACATGTGTTGTAAAAATACTTAATGATCTTGAAAAATTATTTTAGGGTCTTTAAAAAATATTTCAAGGTACTGAGTGGTACTAAAATGATACTTCAGGATACTGATCAGTATTAAAAAAATACTTCATGATCTTGAAAAATTATTTTAGGATATTGAAAAAATATTTCAGGATACTGATTGGTACTAAAAAGATACTTCAGGATATTGACTGGTACTGAAAAAATACTTCATGATCTTGAAAAATTATTTCAAGATCGTGAAAAATATTTCAGGTACTGACTGGTACTAAAAAAATATTTCAGGATATTATTTGATACTGAAAAATACTTCATATATATATATATATATATATATATATATATATAGACACACACGTATATATATATATCTTTTAGGTAGTGGCGGTGTCCATTTATAAGGACAATTAATGGAATCGGAAAAAGCATGCAGGCGCGAATAAATTAAATTAAATCTTTCCCCTCCTTGACTAATGCTATAAATTAATCAATGAAGAAACCGGCCGTATTTTGACACATATTTTAATTGTAGAAATATTTATGGTTTGCCTAATTATTATTTTTTTATCTTGCAATAATCCATCCACGTGCCCTTCATTTCTTTGTTACGTTTTTTTAACCAAACATAAAAAATTTACTGTGTGTGTTTTTCTTTTGGGATGGGCAAAGAATAACTGGTGCCAAGACTCAAGAGGAGCGAAAATAGATTATTTCGTGTATAAAAAAACGAAAATAGATCATTTCCAATTGGGTTTAGTTTGTAAATAAGAGTTTAGAATTAAATTTTCAATCATTTGTTCAGGGACAAGAGCCTTTGTAAATAAGAGTTTATAATTGCTCAATCCAATATCGATCTTAAACTTTAATCAAACTGATCGAATAACTTCGTGTTTAATTAGTTATACCAATATTATCATATACCCAATGGCGGACCCACATAGTTGATAAGGGGGGCAAGTGCCTTAATACCCCCTCTAGTCCTTATTATAAGGTACCAGCTAGTAAGTTTATTTGGTCATTTTTATAAGGCATTTGCTCATTCCCAAGGAGCTTTAATTATTATTTTCCATGTATGTCCCTAATAAATAAGGGTAGTGGGTGAAAATAATAATTAATATAATATTAGAGTTTAATGTAATTAGTAGGGGTACTATTGGAAGTTACTTAAATTGTAGGCTAACTTTATTGACTTTAACTGTTTTTATTGGTTTGCGAGAATTGTTAGTTGGTGCCTTATAATAAGGACTAAAGGGAGTACATGTTTGAATGATTGTGCACCCTTAAATTAAGTGACCACCCTTAATACATCAAAACTGCACTTCGTAATGGGATGAGAGATAAATGGTTGAATGACTGTTTAGTGCCTTATATTGAAAAAAGATGTATTTGATAGCATTGATAATAAGATAATTACGATGAAATTCCAAAAAATAAGGCCTAGAAGGATGACATTATAATTATTTTTATGGAAATATACTTGTTATATTAAAATATATGTACTTGAACTTATTGAGTATCCACCCTTTATTGTAATTTATGTAGTTCCATTTATTTCTAACAATACTTAGCCTTACTTTTCTAAATCATGGGTTTGTAAAATAATTGTCTCTCTTATTACATCATCAGTATTCATTTGATTTCATAAATAATTGTTTATATTCTTTTGTTTTTTAATGCATTAAAAACTTTCCTTAAAAAAAAAATTTTTGGGGCACCGAACCCCCGTATCCCCACCAATTGTGTCCCCTCTTATGTAATTTTCTAGATTCGCCTCTGCATATACCAATACTAAATTTTGAAAACAAGATTATGCTTAATTACTCTAATTTTTGTTTTTTCATATTGCAATATTTCTCTTTTATATAATTGTAATTATATGTTTTCCTCATCTAATCTATTAACTTTGCATCAATAGCAATCTTCAGTTGTGTGTAAAAGCTTCTAATTTAGAATATATGTAAAATTATTTTACTATTAATTTTTTTTATCATTAAAAGAAAATTTAACACTGGAAGCACAACACACAGAACTGTATATTTTCTTTTTTACCTCAACTACTTTTCTTCTCATGGTTTTCGCCACCATACATGCTCTCACTTCGCATGCAACACTGACAAGTCAAAATTCCAAAATTTTGGACATAAATTATTATTATTATATTAAAAGTTCTTACGCATGAAGGGATAGGTGAAAATGAAAGAAAAAGCAATGGGCATGAGTATCGTTACCAAATTTTTCTGTCGAGCCTCAGTCATAAAGACTTTTAGTAATATAATTTTAAAATGAGTCTATAAACTCACGAATTTCAAACATCAAGAAATAGATTTGATAAGGGTTTCACAAGTTCGGACAAGATTTTCACAAATTCTCAAAAAGAATTTTACAGCTTCTTTAAGGAATTTCACAAATTTAAAATCAAAATTCACAAGATTTAATAATGGTTTTCACAAGTTCTGATAAAGGTTTTACAAGTTCGGATAGGGTTTTCACAATTAATTTTGTCAAAGTGAAAATTAAACCCGGAGAGACTTTTTCCTTTTAATTTTGAAAATGATGAATCAGACCCTAACACCTCTTTAATATAATAAATATTCAGAACATCTTTTTGTCTTTTGAAATTTTAAAAGTTCTTTTAAAGGGACTTTCCCAAGTTTTATTTTTACATATTAGTAAGTCTAATTTTAGCAACCACCATATGTCATAAAAATACTTTAGAGTGTTAGATACATACACTATAAAATATTTTAAGATGTTAAATACACCTAAGAAAATATTTAAGAGTGCTGAATGCACCTTAATACATTTACTTTTATAAAAAATCAGAAGATATGATCATGTACAAAATGAATACAGTGAATTTGAAACCTCATTCTATGTACTCATCCCATCTATGGGAATTAACTCTGACATTTTTACCACACACACACGTACTCATCCCATCTATGGGAATTAACTCTGACATTTTTAACACACACACACACGCACGCGCACACACACACATTTTTACCACACACACACACACAATTAAAAGGTTTTGTTCAATATATAAATTATATTGATATAGTCATAATTAATTTAGCTTTCATATAATAATTGATAATTGACCATTAATAGGCTGCTGACGATTTAAAATTGAATCTTTAATAGTTTAAAAGGTCAAAAAAAAAAAAGCTCACGTAGCATATTTATATATTGATTTAATTTCATTTTATATAACGCTGTTATTAGAGTATATCTTAATAAAATTTAAGAAAAATGCAAATGCAGTTTTCTTATAAACAACGATGATCCAAGTCCAAATTTGGACTTTTTTTTATTTATAAACGACGATAATTATAATAATGTGATTTTTTTAACTTTGTTCATAAATCAAAATTTTATTTTCCATATTTCATGGAAAGATAGTCTATATTACATGCGGATGATAATTTTAATATTAAAAAAAACCAGTATTGTTATGGGATAACAATAAAGGCACACAAATTTTATTGTTCTCCAATTATATGCTAACGCCATTTGGGTGTGTTTGGTTTGAGGGAAGTGGATAGGAGGGGAAGAGACCCTAAGGAGGATATTGACCAAATTGTTATTAATGAGAAAAATATTTCTTTTTGTAAAGAGTATATTTTTAGAATATTGAAAATTTTCTATAGGCTATTTATTAAAAATGAGGAATTTTTTTTCTCTCTCTTCCTTCTTTCCCCCTCCCCCCTTAAACCACCAAATATAGCCTAAGAACCGTATAGAACACAATTAGAGATTATAAAATAAAGACTATTAAGGGTTGAGTGCTACACTCAATTTTATGATTGCATATATTCATTATAATTATATTTAGGGTCAGTGCCTTGCCCGGAATTAGCTTTTTGTTTTGATTGGATAGCTGAGGGAAAATTATATTATTTGATTGATCCAATTTTTTTTTTTTTTTAAAATGGGCATATAATATTTACTCTATTGATCTGGCAAAAAAAACTCTATTTAGCTTTCGTTATAGTCAGTCCACATCAGTGTGTAATTTTTTTTAAACGATATTATGTATTTTTCCAATTAGAAAACTTATAACTTATTTTTTTTGGTTGAAACTTATAACTTATTTTAATGCTTTAGTCAATGTTCATTTTCCAAGGTTACCATTTTTAATTGTTGGCCCAAAAAAAGGTCATCACCTTTTATAATAATTTAATTCCTTCATTAATGATTTCGTGATCTAAATATGATTCTCCCTATATATTGTTATACACACACTGCGAAAACAAAAAATATTTCATATACAATGCAACCTTTTATCAATTTTCACAAAATACAACACAACAAGTTTAATAGAAGAAAACTAGAAATAATAGTAAATTTAAGATTTAAAATTGACGTATAATTTATTACTTTGGCCAGGCCAATCTATACCCATATTCAATTCAAAGTTAATTGCATACATTTTTTCTAAATGAAAAAACATATTTTATTGAACTAGTAAAAGAATAACTTTTTTTTAAAATATTCTTACAATAATTTAATTTAAGTAATTGAATATCGATCATGCATATTTTTTTTAAAGTAAATACTACAAAAAGACCATCTTACAAATTTCAAAATAGTTAGCCAAAAATATCTCGAAATAAAACAATAGATTTGCTAAATTTGCTTCGTTAATTTTCGCTATATTGAGTAATACAATGTCCAATACTAAATTTGCTTAGGGAAACTATTCTTGAGGTCTATATAATTTCCTTCAATTTTTAATTTAATACTAGTGTACATATTTTTCTTTCCTTACAAAATGTTTTAATCTTAATCTATTAGTACAATTAGTTTTTATATGATCACTAACAATGCTGACAAAGCAAAATTATAGCGTTTAACAGTGGTAAAAGAGTTTGGGCAAAAAAAAAAAAAAACAGTGGTAAAAGAGTAAAATTAAAAAACTTAATAAGAAGAAAAAAAAGCATGTACTAAATTAAAAATTAAAAAGAAAATATAAGTACCTCAAGAATGATTTTCCCATTAGGAAAGTCCCATATATAAATACGGTTGAATTACATACTCAAATTCTAATTTGGGTAATTGAATTTAATAAATTAGATATTAGTTTATGCATCATAATTAGAGATTTAAAATTTGGGTCAAATAACCTCTATATCCCTTAATTATTAAAATAGAAAAATTGAAAACATCACCCCATTATTTGCTCTATATCAATGAATTCCTTAAAAAGTACTGTACAACAAAATGCCATTTATTCTCCTATTTCTTTCCAAACGTTAATTATACAGGCAATGGTGAATGAAATATATATCATCAAACTATTGAAATTTTCATATAATGTTTTATTTACGTTAATTAGTCAATGTCGCTACGTCGGTATCATACGCATTTTTCTAAAGTGAAAAACTTATTTTATTGTTTAGTCAAATTCTGTTTCCATTTTCTTTTATTTGAATCCTTTATCTTCTTGACTGAATTGACATCTATGTATATTAATCATCCACCTTTATTGATTTCTATCTCACTAACCCATCTTTAAATTAATGGGTTCAGCTTTTGTTACGTTAATGACGAGCACTCTCTTCATATAATAACACTACAACCACGGAAGCAAATCATCTCTTTATCTTTTTTTCTCATTATCTCTCATTAGTCCATATGAACTGTTGATTGGAAATATGAGAGAAAATTCAAAATAGTATTGTGACTTTTCAGATTAATTGGACAAACATGATTTAGAGATTATAAGGGATGATGCGAAAAATCCAACTCCTACAACTGTTGTGTTTCCTTTTAGGTAGTGGTGGTGTGCCTACATGTATTGGCACCTGGCAGTGGTTGTGGTGTAGTGACATTCAAACTATTGAAATTTTCATATAATGTTTTATTTACGTTAATTAGTCAATGTCGCTACGTCGGTATCATACGCATTTTTCTAAAGTGAAAAACTTATTTTATTGTTTAGTCAAATTCTGTTTCCATTTTCTGTTATTTGAATCCTTTATCTTCTTGACTGAATTCGGCCAAAAAAATCTTCTTGACTGAATTGACATCTATGTATATTAATCATCCACCTTTGTTGACTTCTATGTCACTAACCCATCTTTAAATTAATGGGTTCAGCTTTTGTTAATGACGTGCACTCTCTTCATATAATAACACTACAACCACGGAAGCAAATCATCTCTTTATCTTTTTTTTTTTCATTATCTCTCATCAATCCATATGAGCTGTTGATTAGAAAGATGAGAGAAAAGTCAAAATAGTATTGTGATTTTTCAGATTAATTGGACAAACATGATTTAGAGATTATAATGGATGATGAGAAAAACCCAACTCCTACAACTGTTGTGTTTCCTTTTAGGTAGTGGTGGTGTGCGTACATGTATTGGCACCTGGCAGTGGTTGTGGTGGTAGTGGCATATAGTGGCGGACCCAGGAATTTTAGTGACTGGAGGCGAAAATAAAAAATACTATATCAAAGAATCATAAAGAAATTGGTCTTCCATACTATTACTTTAATTTGTTTTAATTTCACTTCACTTAATCAAAGTCACCTTTCATTACTAGCTACCAAATCTTAATCTCGTACGGTTGCTTATTAATTCAGTAATTCTTGCAGTAACAAGAGTTTTAAGATTTTGGTCGCAATTATTCTAATCAGCGTGATTGAATGGAGATTTACTAGTATTATAGTACATGTGAAAAATTCATTCTTAAGCTAAACAATAGCAGATTCATCAGTTAAGATTCAAGCTCAAAGCTATTAGCATGAACGAAGACTAGCCACACAGTGATTTTTTATTTTACTGAGTTTTTTTTTTAAAAAAATTTAGGGGGGTGTGTCCGCCCCTGGTGGCATAGGATGGGGTAATGGCAGTGTGGAAGTGGTGTAAAATAAAGACAAATTGAGACTGTAGGGCAATTTAGACCTTTTCATATGGTTATGAATAATGATTACCAAATTTCAGGTAATTACCATGGTGCAACATATTACTAAACTAAAGAACAACCAAATGACACTTGATAATGTAATTATCATTACCATTGTAAGCATGCAATGGAGTTAGAACAAATAGGAGCATAACGCTAAGAAAAACCTTAAGCCATATTAAGTCTATTTTAAAATTTAACAAATTTTCAATTTTACCGCTATTTAATATATATAAACCCTATAAAATAACAATATTTACACCATAACAAATCAAGGGTATTTTGAAATATTTAACAATATGACTTATAAATATAACAACAAAAATTAAACTTTCACTCTCTGTTTTTATAAATAGGATCTATGTAACAAATTTGTAATTTATATTTAATGAAAAATTTAAGTTAATGAAACATTTTTGACAAACATGTACATGTAATACCCTGAAAATCTCACTTATGATAAGTATCATATTGAGTAAATAATACCTATTAGAAATAGGTGAATATATGATCTCAAAGACCTTGTGGAGAATTTAAATTATTTTTGGGTAGTTTCTCTTGAAAAAGAATAATTTGCAATTAGGTCCCTAAAACGTTTGGAAAGTTGCAAATAGGTCCCTAAACGCATTTACGGGTTATAAAATACCCTGTGAAAGTTATAAAAAAGGCAAGTAAATATTTATTTGAAATAGGGAATAACACTGTCCCTAATTTAGATAATTTATTAAATTATTACCTTAAAGAAATAAAGGGGGAAAAGTTAAAAAGTATTATAATGACCAAAATGTCCCGTAAATTTTAATATAGTGAATGAGGCATAAAACACTAATGTCAATGTAAAAGTTGTGAGGTAATGAGTTATGTTAAATAAGAAAATTAGCAACGAGTAGTAAGGAGTTGATTAAGTAATTATTGGCTAATTACTTAAGCATGAACAAAGGAAAATTCAAAGATAATTATGTAAAACCCTATAATTAGGGGATAATGGCTAAAAATTAGCATAAATATATCTTCTAATTAATTGGAAAATATGAAAAAAAATTGGTGAGATTAAGTAATTTTAAGCCTAAATACAAGTATGGGCCAATAGGAAAATTTTGTAAAAAAATTATTAAATTATATAATAATTAATTAAAAAATAAAATAAAAATATAATATTAATTGTGTGTGTGTGCGCCGACATGAGGGGATAAAAAAGAAAGAAAAATGAAAGTGAATATAGGTGGAGTGAAAAATTAAAACTCCTAATTTAAAAGTAATTAAATGAAATAGTAAAAAAAGTAAATAAACACCGATAGGAATTGGATCCTAACTGGAAAACCATGAACAAGATTTCTAAAGTCAGTATATAATATGAATGAGTGGATTTTTATCTTGAAGTAGACTGTTCCGGAAGTTATTTCCGAGATCGGTGGAGCATTTTGTAATAAGACGAAATAGGGAAAATCTGAGAAAAAGACAGATAGTCATAAAATTAGAATTTGAAGAAAATAAATTATAACTCAACATCTGGGAATGAGTTGAGAATTTCCTGGACATATTTGGAATCGGTGAATTCTTGTCCAGAGGTTGATGTTTTCGAAAGTTCGTTAAAGTAACCGAGCACGTTTTTCGAGAAACTTGATGAACCGTTGGAACCCTGAATGGAATAAAAAATTAAGTTAACCTAGATACTTTTGAAGAGAAAGAGAAGGTCTTCAAAGTTGTGATTCCAGATTTCTAAGATTTTACAAGATTACGCGAATCGGACACCGATCGAGGAACTTTTTCGGGCCGGAGGCAAAAAGCAAAAGGTGTTTTGGTGACTCACCTTTGGCTTGGGAAGGGGGAGGCCGGTTTTGAAGTGTTTTGTGGCCAAAAATCATTCATCTAGAAACCCTAGAATGCATGGTTAGTATGGAAGAGAAAATTACAAAGTTGGAAAGGGAAAATTACTAAGTTGGCACAATTTTTGCCTATAAATAGGCATGAACTTCTCTTCACAATTCACACTCAAAAATCACTAGCCTAGGCCGAAATAGAGAGAAGGAGGAGTCCGGGGAATTCTGTAGCGAAGCTCTGAGTAAGTTCTTCGTACTTAGTCTTAAGCTTCCGTAGTTCTTTCGGTAGTTAGAGTAGAAATGCTATATTGGTCTTTAATCTTCCAAGTATGATTAGATATCATATGTTAGGGGTATTTTAGTCATTATTTCAAAAATCATGATGGGGTCGGAGTTACGGCAAAATTTTGGAAGATTAGAGTTAAAATGGCGAAGCTCTGGCGAAATTCCGCCGATTAGGGGCATCAGGGACAAAATGGTAATTTTTACCTAAAATGTCTGTTATGATGTAAATCATTAATCAATATGATTATATTTCGAAAATTATGTTGGAAAAGGAGTTATGTTGAAATTTTAGAAGATTAGGGTCAAAGTAACGAAGTGCTGGCGAAATTCCGCCAATTAGGGGGTCAGGGGTAAAATGGTCATTTTGACTAAAAATGTCCGTCGTAATGATAGATCCTTAACAAGTACGTTGTTATATTGATAGGATATCTCTGATAAGGTTTTGACCTACTGTCGTACCGTATTCCGCTAGAAATACTGACGACCGTCAACAAGGTACGTTAGCGTACTGTAACACTAACTCTGATATTTATGGTATGCGTGTATGTGCTATATGAATTATATGTTATGTACTGTTGTTATGATTGCTGGGTATTGGGATACGCTTGTTAGTGGCCTAGGTCTTTGCCAGGATATGATTGTCGAGGCCTAGGTGCCGCCGTGGTTCTGTTGCGGGGGCCTATGTGCCGCCAGGGTACTTATGTTTTGGAGATGCTTGTACTATGTGCTCTTATACTGTTGATGTTGTGTTTGTCTGTAGTCCATATACTGTATATGTAAATATGAGGTTAACCGTTACCTGGGGTCTGATTGCAATAGACCTCAGCTCTCCATATAGTTTCAGGGTCGGGAGGACCAAGGACCGTAGATAAAGACAACCAGGCCGCGTAGAGACTCGGCTGAAGACTTCCTTTCGATGTTTCGGCGGAAGCCTTCCTTTTGTTATTGTACATCTCTTTTGAACCACGTGGTTATTGTACCGCTGCTATAACCAGCCAGACTTGCGGCATTTTATATATACATATCAGTTACTCAATCGTTCTGTTGCTCTACTCTGATGATTTGAAAAGATGTTTTGAAATAAAAAAAAATTACTGCTTGAAAAGTGGGATGTTACAATACACACATATATATTAGGGTGCCCACGTAAGGGCATTAAGTTATTTACATATATGTTAGGGTTATTACAAGGTGAAATTTTATTTTACTGAATCTAATAAATAAAATTATGTATTGAAAGATTTTTTTTTTTGATCGAAGATGTATTGAAAGATTCAAGCAATAATATCCGCTGTTGATTAAAAAAACAATAATATGCACTCATCAAAATATAAGTGGTGAAAGCCAATTATTCTAATTGATTTAAATCTTAGAAAATGAACTAAGGAGAATGTAAAGACAAGTTCTGGTATAAAAAATGACAAGTAGTTTTCGCTGCTTACTTATAGTCGGGACATTTCAGTAATTAAATATTTTATTTGGGACTTTATAATTCTAATTCCCCCTTATGATGAAGAAAGGAGAACAATTTGAAAAAAATTCCACATCTTATTATATAAACCAAGCTTTGACTAGCTAGAGAAATAAGATTTTGATTTGTTGTTCAGGATTACAAAAAGACAAAATGTTTGATATGTTTGAAAAAGAAATAGGAAGATTAGATTGATGAGATATATATATAAAAGCTACACGTATGGACGTGATCCTCATTATTGCATGAGTTTTGTTGACCAACTTTATTTTATAAGAGTAGGAAGATAAAAAATCTCAACTATTTAAAATTATAATGTCATAAATTTCTCCAAAATCTGCGATTAAAAGTATTTAAAATTCTAATGTCTATTTTTCTGTGGATTCAACGAACAATACTTGGAGAATCGCACTAATCACATAAGTACTCATCAGTGGGGGTTTTTTTTTAAAAAAAATAAAAAAATGGTGAATATTTTGTGTTATAAATTCCACGTTTTTATTTTCATGTTCTAGGTTGAAGGTCATGTTTTAGTTTCCCAAAATTTATCTATATTTTATTTTATTTTAAAATAAATATAATATTAAATTAAAGTAATCTTTCAGCCTAAAAATAAATTGAAAATTTAAAAAGATAAACTTCAAATAAAATATGAACTGTTTATAAATAATTTTTTATTTATTTTAATTTTGATCAAATGTTCTTCTTTTAGAGCGCAAAGAATTTTCACCTATTTCAATAAATGCGCTTCCCAGAATATGAACTGGTGTCATCTTCTTTAGAGGGGTGATACTGCTTATTACTTCAACCAATAGCTTATTGGTTTTATAAATAAATACTTTTGTAATGTTTGTGTTCCACACTACTTTATTGGGATTTCGTTAATTTGCTGTAAATGCACTAATTTGTCCTACATATCAAGAAAATTAGGTTAAATTTTTAAACAAGAAAAAATATAAATTTTAATTTCTAGAGTCATGACTAACTTGAGTCAATATTTCTATAAATTTTTTTATTATGAAAATAATTCTTAGAATACTATTTTTATTTTCCATTTATGAAGTGAAAGACATTTAACTTAAAATAAGATTTAGAGTAAATAGATTACATGTTTAAAATTTTTTTTGAATAAAAACAACAACTTTAAAGGAAAATTTTCTTTCAGAAATGAAAAATCTAAATCTTAATCAAATTTTCAAGCTTGCACTTCCCTTTTTTTTTTTCCATGAAACTTGTAACTAGACTGCTGTACTTCGATAGAGTGGTTCAGTTAGTTAGATAAATAAGTTAGTTGTTTGATGGTACCGCATCAAGATGAATAGTATCAACACCAATAGATTTCATTGCCTTTTAAAGACGGATTTCTTGAGCAAATAACAGAGATTCAATTTTACTGTGTGCTTATACTTTTTTGAGCAATTTTAATCATAACCACTACACCATACTCTTCCGGCAAACCTTCAAATATATATAATTTCAACTTCCAGGTCAAAAAAGAGAGTATAATATCAACATATGAATGACTCTCTAATAGAGTTGAAGCAGTCAATTAGTTCTTCTATGCGAAGAAGGTACTATGATACACATGGATGGACCTAATAATTTTACTTATCAGTGCGAAAATAAAAAATACTACATCAAAAATAAAAGTATTTAAACTATGATAAAGACCTAATATGCAAAAAATTGAAAGCAATATATTACAGAAATTAAGTTTATTTTACTTGACGTGTTTTCATATTGTTAAATTCATCTATAATTGAATCCGTGTTAAGACTCAAAACAATTTCTTTTTCAATCTATGTAATCAAAGAATCATCAAGAAATTGATCTTTTATTTTATTTCGAAGTCTGTTCTTGATTATCTTCATAGTAGAGAAAAATATTTTAGTAGTATATTTAGAAACTGGAAGAGTGAGTACAAGTCTATATATATAAACATGAAAGTAAAGAAGTGAATATATATATATATATAAACTTGGATTTTAAGAAAAACTGGATTAGAAGAAGTGAATATATATCAACCTTACTGTAAATTAAAATAACTTTCCCCTATACCTAAGTGAATATATATGAAAGCGTTGATGTTTATATGTATTTTTTTTTAAAAAAAAATTAGGGGAGGCGGGGCCACCCCTCCTGTGGCCGTCTATGATGATACAAATTCTGATTATTTTTCTTTTGTACTACCCTGGTCTCTAATATATGGAGAATAATACTTATCATCATTATCATCATCATTTATTGTCACTACAAAAAAAAAAACCCTCGATTTCTGATGGAATTTGCTCCGTGGCAAATTTCGCTAGAAAAATTTTCGATGGAATTTTTTTAGTGGCAAAATTTGCCATGGAATCAGCCACAAATTTTTGTTTTGTGGAAATTTCTTTTCCACGAAATTTCGTTGGAAAATTTACACGAGGACTCATTTTCACACGAATTATGGTGTTGCAACACATGGCAAGCTGAGGTAGCGACAAGTGGTACGGCGATGTGGAGACACATGACGGTGCCTAGGACAAGCAGCAGCACCGGTAAGGACATGGAAGCTGTCGGAGGTCACAGGCGGCGGCGGCGGCACCGGCACCGGTGATGGCGTGGTGGCTGCCAAAGGTCACACGTAGTGGAACTAGCGATGACGAGGTGGATATTGGAGGTGACATGTGGCAGTGCCGGTAATAGATCAATTTTTAATCTAGTACTAGTGTGTTTTTCTTTCTTTACAAAATCATTTAATTTTAAATTGTTAGTACAATTAGCTTTTATATGAGCACTAACACGTACCAAATTAAAAAAAATTAAAACGAAACTATAAGTATCTCAAGAATAATTTTCCCATTAGGAAAGTCTCGTATAAAGACAGTTGAATTATATATCAAAATTTTAATTTGGGTCATTAAACATAACAAATTATATATCAGGTTATGCATCATAATAAGAGAATTAAGATTTGGGTCAAACTACCTCCATAACCCTTAGTTGTTAAAAAAAAAAATTGAAAACAAAACCCTTTTATTTGCTATATCAATTAATTTCTTGAAAAATAATATATAACAGCACCATTTGTACGTTCTCCTACTTTTTTCCAAACATTAATTATGTTAGTAGTGATGAAGGAAATATATAATTTAATGTTTTATTCACGTTAATTAGTCCATGAAGCTACATCGGTATTATACGCATTTTTCTTGAGTGAAAAACTTATTTTATTGTTTAGTCAAATTCAGTTTCCATTTTCCTTGGAGTTATTTGAATCGATAGAGATTTCCCTTCATTATCTCCTTGATTGTAGGTTGGTTATGATCTTATCTCGTCTCTTGGTGATCATGATAGATCTACTTGTTATTGGGCCGCATCATTAATGGGCCTTATATAAATCCGTAATGAGATGCCCCCACCATTAGTTCAAGGTTTTGGACTGCCGGGGTGTATGATGTCCTGGATACGTCGCCCGAGGTACTGCCCGTCCCCTGACGCCTGTATCGGGCTGCAATTTGTTGAACTCATTTCCCTGGGTACGTGGTAACGTCGCAAGGTCCGATGAGCCGGGGTGACATGATGACGACCGACGGTTTGAGAAATACCGTGGTGATTACCGACGGCCAAAGGGGGACCGAGGTAATGAACTCCGGCCCTAGGAAGGCCGTGGTGAGAACCAACGTCCTAAGGGTCCGAGGTGATAGATATGGGGCCAAGAGTGATTTCAGACAAATCATGGTGCTAGTTAGTGTCCAGCCCTACGAGGGTCCGGGTGGCGTGGTGGCCCCGCGTGACTCTTGGGAACACCCTCTCGGTTCTGCCATGATTGTCTATGACACTCGGCTCCCGCGGACAGGGATGGATTTCGTCTGTCCCAGCCTTGACTTGCTTTTGTCCAAGGCGCCCGTGGTCGAGGCGGCCCTCGAAGTTGAGAGTTGTACATTTTCTTTTTCTCTTTCCTTTTGTTCCGGCGTATGGTGCCGTCTTTGTAATAGTTTGTAGCTGCTTTATTGTACTTTTGAACGCTTAACCTTATGAATGAAGATTCAAGTAGTTAGTCCATTTGTACTGTTAACTTTTATGCATAGACTGCACGTAGTTATGTTCTAGACCAGGGCCTGTGTCCTTCGATAGTTAGAGTCCGCTTAGTACTCTTCTCGGTGTAGTAGACCGTGTTTATTAGTAGGGGTGTCTTACGTTTACGTATACCCGCTACGATGACAGAGTCGTCTTTCCCGTATCTAACCAAAATAAGGGCGACGGCCACATGCTTAGTCGATGCCGCGGGATGACATCTACTCAAACATTTTGACTCGATCGGTGGTCCCATGACTGTCCGCCTTCTTATCTCGGTGTCAATTTCGATGCATCATAATATACACCACAGTACTGACAATCGCAGCCTTTGTGTGGTTGGTGAGGTTACCAGTGCTTGTGAGCCTCGGTGTCGGCCTACCTACTTAGCGTCATTGCCAAGCATTCTAAATATACACCACGACCGACAATCGCACCTTGCGTGGTTTGTAGAATTTATCGGCTTATGGACCTCCTGTCAATACAAGGGTGATGACGCGCCTCGTGTCATTTAAGGAAGTCTTGGAACCGACCGAGTTGCAAAGCTTACGGTGTGCCTTCGCTTGACTCGAAAGCCGGGTTCGATGATCCTCACACTGAGCCCGGACTTTAACTATATTAAGTGTAGCCGGGGTCCGCCTTTTTTTTCTTTTGGAGGTGGACTCCTATGCAGAAATTTACTCGGAGTCTTGGATGCTAACTATACTAGGTGTAACCAAGCTGCTTTGACTGGAGTTAGTGTAACCAGGTTTGATCCGTTCTGGGTGTCGTAACCCGAGATTCATTTGTCAAATATGGGTGTCGTAACCCTGAATTTGATCATTCAACTAGATTTGGTGGTCGTAGCCGTCTTTACCCGAGCCCGGATTTTAACCATATTTGGTGTAACCGAGGTCGGAAACACGTGATGTTGTAGGTGTTGTAACCCTTAACTTGTTTGTCCATTATGGGTGTCATAACCCTGGACTTGTTTATCCAATTTGGTTGCCCACAAGCTCGGTAGTTTGGGTCTTCGAGCTGTCGAGATTCATTCACTGCTTTCCGAGATCCCTTGAATCCGAGCTTGCTTTCGTAGCAATTCTCCCGAGCTCTTGTCCGAGCTTGCATTAAACTTTCTGGTTTGCATTCATACCATATACTTTAGACCGATATTTCGTGTTTATAAACTTTAACTCCGAGATTCCGGGTTGATATACTCTATCACCTAGATTCCGGGTTGATATACTCTATCGCCGAGATTCCAGGTTATTGACTTTAACTCCAAATTTTTGGGTTTGTGATTTCTGAAAACGGGTTTGTTTACCTCGGTTCCCCATATGTAAATGGACTTGGCAGGATTGCCGCCGCAACACGGAGCCCGAGTTTTAACCAGATTCGGTGTAACCGAGTTCTGTCTTCAAATTCACACGGAGCGGGATTTCAACCGGATTCGGTGTGTGTGGGAATGCCTTCAAACCTTTTCACGGAGTCGGGTCTTAACCAGATTCGATTTAATCGTGGTTCGCCTTCAAATTCACACGGAGTCGGGATTTCAACAGATTTGGCGTAACTGGGTGTACCTCCATCCCTTTCGTAGGGATGAAACTCCACGCTTTATCCAGGGTCCAATTGAGGAGCTGGATTTCTTCAGTATATAATAAACTTGGACATGATTTTGTAAACGGGCTTATGTACCTCGGATTCCTACATGTTTAAAGACTTGCGGCCGTAGCCGCTGTTACACTGAGCTCCAGTTTTAACCGATTCGTGTAACCTGGGTCCGTCTTCAAAACATTGGCAGAGCGGGATTTTAACCGGATTCGGTGTAACTGGGTCCACCTTCAAATTTACACGAGTCGGGCCTTAACTGATTCGGTTTAACCAGGGGTCCGCCTTCAAATTTACACGGAGTGGGATTTCAACCAGATTCGGTGTAACAGGGTCCGCCTTCAAATTTACACGGAGTTGGCATCTTAACCCGATTCTACAGATTGATTGTAACCGGGGTCCGTCTTCAAAACTTTGGCAGAGCCGGGGTCCTAACCAGATTTGGTGTAACCGGGGTCTGCCAAGGAGGGAGGATGAGGATCCTTCATACTATCTTCTCGTCATGTGGACGCATGGAGAATTAAAAGATGAACACATATATGTTCCCAAGGAGAAAGGAGGGAGGATCCTGCTCTCAAATCTGGTTCCCAAGGAGGGAGGATGAGAATCCCGCCTACTATCTTCTCATCATGTGAATTCATGAAGAAACAGAAAAGATAGGGCATCTAAATTTATACCGGAATTGAAAAGTCTGGGTTTCCGAGGAGAGAGGATGAGAATCCTGCTCAAACTGGGTTCCCAAGAAGAAAGGATGAGAATCCTATCAAATTTGGGTTCCAAAAGAGAAAAGATGACTCACATCCGGGTTCCCGTAAGAGAGGATGAGAATCCTGCTCAAACTGGGTTCCCAAGAAGAGAGGATGAGAATCCTACTAAGGAGAAAAGATGACTCACATCTCGGGTTCCCAAGAAGAGAGGATGAGAATCCCGCTCAAACTGGGTTCCAAAGGAGAAAAGATGACTCACATATGGGTTCCCAAGAAGAGAGGATGAGAATCCGCTCAAATCTGGGTTCCCAAGAAGAGGGGATGAGAATCCTTCATTCCACATTGCTCAACTGGGTTCCCAAAAGGAGAAAAGATAGCTCAATCTGGGTTCCCAAGAAGAGAGGATGAAAATCCTGCTCAAATCTGGGTTCCCACAGAGAGAGGATGAGGATCCTTCATTCCACATTGCTCAACTGGGTTCCCAAAGGAGAAAAGATGGCTCAAATCTGGGTTCCCACCCAGAGAGGATGAGAATCCATATGGGTTTCCAAGGAGAGAGGATGAGAATCCTTCATTCCACATTGCTCAATTTGGGTTCCCAAAAGGAGAAAAGATGGCTCAAATCTGGGTTCCCAAGAAGAGAGGATGAGAATCCTGCTCAAATTTGGGTTCCCAAAAGGAGAGAGGATAATAACCTGGGTTTCCAAGGAAAGAGGATGACAATCTCGCCTACTATCTTCTCGTCATGTGAAGACATGGAGAATTAAAAGATGAACACATCTGGGTTCCCAAGGAGAAAGGAGGGAGGATCCTGGGTTCCCAAGGAAAGAGGATAATAACCTGGGTTTCCAAGGAAAGAGGATAATAACCTGGGTTTCCAAGGAAAGAGGATGACAATCCTCCCTACTATATTCTCGTCATGTGAACACATGGAGAATTAAAAGATGAACACATCTGGGTTCCCAAGGAGAAAGGAGGGAGGATCCTGGGTTCCCAAGGAAAGAGGATAATAACCTGGGTTTCCAAGGAAAGAGGATGACAATCCTGCCTACTATCTTCTCGTCATGTGAAGACATGGAGGGTTAAAGAAAACCCATGTGAAGCAGCTCAAAACCAAAGTTGTTGCTCAAACAACCATCGTTTCTCTGAATCCCTTCACAGGCTAAGGCTACTACGATTCTTGATTTTGCTTCTTTGTGGATTTTCCGAATTGCTCGCCGTAAAGGCATCTCGATCTTGCTTTTGGTATTGACCATCATTGGTCATGGGAATCGAAATTTGTCTGGCCCCCTACGGTCGGCGCCACTGCTCGGTGTAGAACACAGATTGTTCAGCCCCGAGGGCTAGGATGTTGATGTTGATTGGGACTTGACCTAGGAGCGATTCCTAGGGCCTACGTACTCGAAGAGGGATCAAAGTCCACGTAGTTCGAGGATTACTGGATGGCTGTTAGCCAAAGGGCGTGGGGTGTGTGCTCTGTGTGCAGTATATGCAAATAAGAGAGAGCGTAGAAGATAGAAGATGTGTACCTTTAGGGTTTAACTCGTATGTATAGAGTGTACCTGTTGGTCTTGGGCTCATGGGCCCTCTACTTGTGATAGAGATTTCCCTTCATTATCTCCTTGATTGTAGGTTGGTTATGATCTTATCTGATCTGCTGGTGATCATGATAGATCTACCTGTTATTGGGCCGCATCATTAATGGGCCTTATATAAATCCGTAACAGAATCGTTTATCTTCTTGACTGATTTGACTTCTATATATATACAGTATTAATCATCCACCTTTATTGACTTCTATCTCATTAACTAATCTTTAAATTAATGGATCCAGCTTTTGCTAATTACGAGCACTCTCTTTATATACCACTACAACCACTGTGTTTCCTTTTAGGTAGTGGCGGTGTCCATTTATAAGGACAATTAATGGAATCGGAAAAAGCATGCAGGCCCCAATAACCTTTCCCCTCCTTGACTAATGCTATGAAGTATTCCAATGAAAAAACCGCCTGTATTTCTTACCACTCTGGTCCTATTTATAAGTTCATTTTGACCAAATCTCACACACTCTGACAATTTTCTGATTATTTTGGTAATTTACACATGAAAAAAGTGATTCTGATGTCAATTATCTAAACACTCTTATTTTATCAAAATCACTTTTTTCTTTTTACAAAATCTATTTTACTTATAATCTATTTTCTAAAATCATTTTTATCAATTTTTCTCTATAAGCTATTCTCCAAAAAATAATTCAAAAAGACTTATATAAAACCACATCATTTGTCTAATACATGGTAGGTAGATTGACCGCATTTCGGTGCCTATCCAAAAGCGTTTGGCGCATCTGGACGGTCCAGATGTGATCTGTTAGTTCTCAATGTGTTTTGATGATAACTGATAATTGTAAACAAGTATGAATGTTTTTGATAAGTTAAATTAATTGATTTCAAGCCAAAAACATTCTGTCAGCGCCAAACTCGAGCCTAGATGTGTGAACTCGAGTTTGCTACTAACAGAGAGCAAGACAGACCATTTTAGCATTTAAACTCAAGCCTGAAACCTCCAGAGTATGATTTCAAAGAGTTTACAAATGTGTAAACTCGAGTTTGTATTTACAAACTCGAGTTTGTCTCTGGCAGGAAAGTTTTTCATTTGAAAACCATTTCTTTAAACTCTACAGTATTTATTTTTGAGTAGAGCTTGCTATTTGTTGAAAATCTTCAAGAGTTTACAGTTGCAAACTCGACTTTGCCATTGGCAAAGAGCAACCAAGTTTTTCAAAGATACCAAAACTCTAGTTTCCATTTGGAAACTCGAGTTTAGGTCATCCAAAGAGTTCTCCAAGTTTCCAACGTTTTTATGGAAACTCGAGTTAAAGATTGAAAACTCGAGTTTACATCTCCTGAGAATAATACTCGCCTCTGACCTTGTGAGAACTTCTTTATCATTCAAACAAACTATTTCAAAGTTTTCTCATAAAAGAGAAAACTCGAGTTTCCGTTTTGAAACTCGAGTTTCGGCTTTACAGAGAAATTTTTCAAAGAATGTGAAAACTCGAGTTAAGTTTTGAAAACTCGAGTTTTGGCCAGGCAGAGAGCTCTGCCAATTTTGAACCTTTGAAAACTCGAGTTATGTTTTGGAAACTCCAGTTTTAAGCTTGTGGACTAAAACATGATTTTTCATTCAAGAGTCCAAAACTCGAGTTAGTCATTAATTGACTCGAGTTTTGCACTGTTCACAAACTATATCCAAATGCAAAATCGCGATGTTTCTCTCTGTGAAGAGAAAACTCGAGTTTCGGTCTTTTGTTAAAAGTCCTCTGAAACATGAAAACTCGAGTTTCCATCGCAAAATTTGAATTTCGATTTGAACGGATTCATGAAATGTTTTTGTTAAATCTCAATACTCTTTACCATTACTCATAACTATTCTTAACTATGTTTAATCAGTTTGTTAGTGAGTTTCAAATGGTTAAAGACATGTTTAAATGGAGATTAAGCAAAAAGCAAAAAGCATGTCAGCACATTTAATGAAAAGTGCATAAAACTTATATGCTTTTGGACAAACATTCTCCATACGTTTTGGAGAAGTTAATGCTTGCCTTCTACTTTCAGCAAACTGCTATTCCAACGGATTAATAATCGCAGAGTCAACTCGAATTTCTCGCAAAGCTGAATTTATCAAAGAGTAGAGAGAGAAGAAGACCAAAAGCTTCACTAATCATCCTCTAATGTCTCCAACGGTCACATTATGATTTACAACGGTCATTTAATGATCTCTAGCTATATATAGAGCTGCAATCAAGTCTTCAACAAGAGAGACAACACACAGAAACAAAATACACTTCAAAGAGTTCATTATTCTTTAGTTTTTCTGCCTCAGACAAAGATCTTTGATACTTAGAGCTTCGTTGTTTATCATATATCTACTCAGTGAGGAGTCTAAACACTATTTGATTATCTGTAAATCTTAAGGTTGTGGAACCTTAAGTAAGAGTATACAATTACAACTTGTAAGGGGGAGTGAGTCCTAGGGAAAGGATCATCTCTAGTACAGAGTGTGTAATTATTTGTATCTTTGATTACAGCTTGTAAAGAGGAGTAAGTCCTAGAGAGAGGATTACTCAAGAGTTATAGAGTGTGTAGTCAAAAGTGAAAAGTCCTAGAGTGTGTCTAGGCAGTGAAAAGTCCTAGAGTGTTTCTGGGTAATTGTAAAATCCTAGAGTTTCTAGGTGAGTTAGTGAAATCTCTGAGTGTTTCCGGACCTGGACGTAGGTCAAGATTTGGACCGAACCAGTATAACTTCTTTGTGTGAATCCTCTCTCTATCTCTACTTTGCCTTAACTTACATCTGTTGTGTGGGTGACTGTGTTCTTGAACATTCAGCGAAAGGTTCTTGAGTAATCAGCGAAAGAATTTTATAATCACCTATTCACCCCCCTCTAGGTGATATTCCACCCTTCATGATCTGGACGGTCCAGATTTTATTTTTGTTAACTTCTATTTTTTGGAAAAATGTTAGTCGAAAGATTTTCTTTATTTTAGATTCTCTACTCATAAAAAAATTGAAAAAATAAAACTAAAAAAAAAAATCTTGACCGCCCAGATCCTATCTGGATGGTCCAGATGGGATAGGCCCCCTGCCTATCCAAAGGATAGGCAGGAAAACTAAATCCGTAGGTAGACTGGCCCCTGTTGCCAAATTATTATTTTAATAATAATACTACCTTCGTTTCTTCATCTCAAATTTACTTAACTAACTTGAGTAAATTAAGAAAATTACTCAAATTAATTATTTATTAAAATCATTTGTTGGTTTCCCTAAAATATTTCCTTTAAATAATTTACATTATAACTACCAATAAATGCAAACTCTCTTAACATGTGCAAGTAATATAGATAATTTAGGGGATAAAATATAAAATATAGAGGACAAATTGGATTGAGGTCTTATACTCATGATCAAATTGAAACTCTTGACTAGCTTTTTATGTTAGGATTGGATGTAGTACAATATATGTTAAAGTTATAAGTGGGATCGAATTTGTGACCTTCCATTCCATTCAGAGAGGAAAATCCATGCCTACTAGATTATTACAAGGCGATTAGCTTCTCGATCTCATTCAATTCTAAATTCAATTACAGGATATGCTTTTTGGTTGATTGCAAATGTTTTGCCCATGTTAACCCACTGTGCTTTGAAAAGTATGCGTGGATAGGCTATGAGGTACATATGGCATGTGTGGATTTTTTGACTAAGGAGAAAGGTGCATTTAGATAAGTCAAATAAATACCACAGCATAAGTCAGCATTGAAAAGTATTCTCTCGTAATAAATCTGTATCTTTTTCAAACACAAACATGTGCTCTACGTACATTACTTTGCAAGAAACTGCTTCATGTTCTACGATTTAATTTATAGATGCATTCATGTTGAGGGTATGTGGAGCGACTTAATTAATATTCAGATACACACAAACAAATGAGATGGAATATTTTCTAGAATTTTTCATCCGACTTTAAACCCACCACTTAATGTAAGGATAATTATATCATGAACAGAACTAGGCCGCCAAAGCTCACCGAGGAAGAAGAATTATTAGGGACAGCAGACCTATAGCCTCAGCTTCAGCTTGTGAGGGAGAAAGAACCTATGGTGTGCTGCCAGCTATCAATTTGAATTAATCAAAGCTTCCCATAAAGGACCAAATGTGTAATATCCATATAAATAAAAAGGCTATTTGAGATAAGTAAAATTGTGGTCTCAATTTCTATGTTATACTTATCGTATTTATGAAGGAAAAATCCCTTGGAAATTAGGAAAAAAATAATAATATGCCAAAGATGACCAAAATGCCCTTGTGGGCATAAATGACCTAGAAAATATTATGAAAAATGCTAAAGGACAATAAAATAATTATTTGAATTTGGAAAGTATATTGTCCCTAATTTAGATAATTTAATAAATTATCACATTGGAAAAATTAAAGGAGAAGAATCAAAAAGTATTGTAATGACCAAAATGCCCCCGTAAATGTTAATATAATGCATAAGACATAAAACACTAATGTCAGTGCAAAAGTTGTAAGGTAATGAGTTGTTCTAATTAAGAAAATTATCAAAAATTATTGGGTAATTAATTAAGTAATTATTGGCTAATTATTTGAGTTTAAACAAAGGAAAATCCAAAGATAATTATGTAAAACTCTATAATTAGTGATTTATGGCTAAAATTAGCATAAAATATATTTGCTAATTAATTGGAAAATATGAAGAAAAATATATGATGTTAAGAAATTTTAAGCCTAAAAACAAGTATGGACCAATAGGAAAAATTTGTAAAAAAATTATATAAAAAAATTATTAAATAATTATTTTATATAATAATAATTAATTAAATAATTAAAAAACGAAATTAAATATATATAAAAAAAAAAAGAAGTGGCAGCCGAAATTTTTGCAAAAAAATATGGATAAGAGTGAATGAGAAAATATCATGATATTTATTTGCAACTTGTAATATAATAATAATATAATTTATGTAAAAAGCAAATAGGATAAATGACCACGGATAGAAATTAAATCCTATCTAGAAAACCATGGACAGATTTCTAAAGTCGAGAAAATATTAATGAGTGAATTTTTATCTCGGATTGGATCGCTTCGAGAAGTCATTTAAGTGATCGGAAAAATACTTAAGTAATAAGGCGAAAAGGGTAACTGTGAAAGAGGCGGATAGTCAAAAGTTGGAATTTGAAGAAAATAAATTATAACTCAACATGCGGGGATGAGTTGAGAATTATCTGGACATATTTGGAATCAGTGAGTTTTTTCCCAAAGTTGATGATTAGGAAGTTATTTAAATGAGAAGCACGTTTTCGAGAAACTTGTGGGACCGTTGAAACCACGTATGGAATCAAAAATTAGGTTAACCTAGATATTTCTAATGATTAAGAAATGATCTTCAAAGTTGTGATTCCGAATTTCTGAGATTTTGCGCGATTACGCGATTCGGACACCGATCGGGGACTCTACCGGTATAGGCTTCTAGAATGTGGCTATGTGGCACCACATTATTGGCTCATCCTTTGAATTTTGGGGAGCGAAGAGTTCGGCATCTAGGTGTAGGGAGGGGATGGAGCCACTTCATCCAAGTGCGATCCGACGGTCGATATGCAGTGCAGTAAAGCATGAATAGTGTCACAGAATCTGTCTATAAATAGGACTTCACCCCATTTGGAATTCTCACACCAACAATCACTTGAAAATTTCGAATTGGAGCAGCAAGGAAGGAAGGAAGAAGTCCGGGGAAGTTTGCAGCGAAGCTCTGAGTAAGTTTTCCGGTCCTTAGTCTTAAGTTTCGGTAGTTAGAGTAGAAATGTTAGATTAGTCTTTAATCTTCCAAGTATGATTAGATATCATATGATAGGGGTATTTTAGTCTTAAATTTCGAAAATCATGTTGAATTCGAAGTTCTGGAAAATTTTTGGAAAGTTGGAGTCAAAGTAGCAAAGTGCTGGCGAAATTACGGCGATTAGGGGAATAGGGGCAAAATGGTAATTTGTACCTAAAATGCCTGTTATAATGTCAAATATTGACAAATTTGATACTATTCCTATAGGAAATCTTTGATCACGAACCGCCATCGTACCGCTGTCGTTCATTGTTTGACGTGCTTGCATTGTCAGCTGCTTTTTAGTCAAAACTGCAGTTTTCGTCAAAACGTACCAGAAGTACCGTATATTGTCAACAGAGGTACGGACGCGTAGTGTAACACTAATCATGTGCTGCTTAAGTACATATATGTGATAGATACGTTCAGAGATTGATATACGGAACAGTTTTACGGGTTATAGTCATAATAATGCCGTTATGTTTTCCTAGCGCGAGACACGAGTGGGTCTCGTGGCACCAGTTATGTCCGCTGTTGTTGTTATTGTTTACCTTATGGGGCTTTACATACTGCTCCGTGCTTATGTTCTGTCGTCATATTGACCTGCATCTGCTGTATGCTTATGTATTGATATACTGTTGTATTGTCTTGAATATCTGTTGTCTGTATACTGTATTGTTTGAGCATGAGGTTACTTGAATTACCCGAGATCCAATGCGGTAAATTGGATCTCATTTGTAGCTTCAGTGGTCCAGGAGGACAAGAGTTGGAGACCGGGAAGCAGGCATGATTAGACCGCTAGCCGGAGAATTTATATTCCGCTTTTTGTACTTACCTTTGAAACAGTAGGATGACTGTATTATCAATACTATGTTACACTATGGTTTACGTTTGAATATGTATCAGTTACTCTTTCGCTCCATTGCTCTACTCTGATTGGAAAAAAAAAAATTCCGCTTTTAAAATGGGATGTTACTTATCAAAGTAGCGCAGCGGAAGCGTGGTGGACCCATAACCCACAGGTCCCAGGATCGAAACCTGCCTCTGAAACCAAAAATGTAACATCCCATTTTAAAAGCGGATTTTTTTTTCCAATCAGAGTAGAGTAATGGAGCGAAAAAGTAACTGATACATATTCAAACGTAAACCATAGTGTAACATAGTATTGATAATACAGTCATCCTACTGTTTCAAAGGTAAGTACAAAAAGCGGAATATAAATTCTCTGGCTAGCGGTCTAATCATGCTGCTTCCCCCGGTCTCCAACTCTTGGTCCTCCGGACCCTGAAGCTACAGCTGAGATCCAATTTACCGCATTGGATCTCAGGTAACGGTTAACCTCATGCTCAAACAATACAAGATATCTGAGACAATGAGATATTCAAGACAATACAACGGTATATCAATACATAAGCATCGGCGAGATGCGGGTCAATATGACGACAGAACATAAGCACGAGCTGTATGTAAAGCCCCATAAGGTAAACAATAACAGGAAAACATAACGGCATTATTATGACTATAACCCGTGTAAAACTGTCTGTATATCAATCTCTGAATGTATCTATCACATATATGTACTTAAGCAGCACATGATTAGTGTTACACTACGCGTCCGTACCTCCGTTGACAATATACGGTACTTCTGTATGCTTTTGACGAAGCTGCGATTTTGACGAAACGGCGGGTTGGCAGCGGCACGTCAAGCGAAGCGGAACGACTGGCGGTATGATGGTGGTTCGTGATCAAAGATTTCCTATAGAATAGTATCAAATTTGTCAATATTTGACATTATATGAGCATTTAGGTACAAATTACCATTTTGCCTATTCCCAATCGCCGTAATTTCGCTAGCGCTTCGCTACTTTGACTCCAACTTTCCAAAATTTTTCCAGAACTTCGAATTCAACATGATTTTCAAAATTTAAGACTAAAATACCCCTATCATATGATATCTAATCATACTTGGAAGATTAAAGACTAATCTAACATTTCTACTCTAACTACCGAAACTTAAGACTGGGACAGGAAAACTTACTCGAGCTTCATTGCAAACTTCCCCGGACTTCTTCCTTCCTTCCTTGCTGCTCCAATTTGAAATTTTCAAGTGATTGTTGGTGTGAGAATTCCAAATGGGGTGAAGTCCTATTTATAGGCAAATTCTGTCACTATTCATGCTTTACCAGACCAGATATCGACCGTCGGATCGCACTTGGATGAAGTGGCTCCATCCCCTCCCTACACCTAGATGCCGAACTCTTCGCTCCCCAAAATTCAAAGGATGAGCCAATAATGTGGTGCCACATAGCCACATTCTAGAAGCCTATAGGTAGAGTCCCCGATCGTGTCCGATCGCGTAATCGCGCAAATCTCGAAATTCGGAATCACAACTTTGAAGATCATTTCTTAATCATTAGAAATATCTAGGTTAACCTAATTTTTGATTCCATACAGGGTTTCAACGGTCCCGCTGAAGTTTCTCGAAAAACATGCTCGGTTACGGAAATAACTTCTGGAATCATCAACTTGGACAAAACTCACCGATTCCAAATATGTCGGGATAATTCTCAACTCATCCCCGATGTTGAGTTATAATTTATTTTCTTCAAATTCCAACTTTTGACTATCTGCCTCTTTCACAGTTACCCTTTTCGTCTTATTACTTAAGTATTTTTCCGATCACGAAATGACTCGAATAGTCCGGTCGAGATAAAAATTCACTCATTAATATTTTTCTCTGACTTTAGAAATCTTGTCCATGGTTTTCTAGATAGGATTTAATTTCTATCCGTGGTCATTTATCCTATTTGTTTTTTACATAAATTATATTATTATTATATTACAAGTTGCAAATAAATATCATGATATTTTCTCATTTACTCTTATCCATATTTTTTTGCAAAAATTTCGGCTACCACTTCTTTGGATTTTCCTTTGTTTAAACTCAAATAATTAGCCAATAATTACTTAATTAATTACCCACAAATTTTTGATAATTTTCTTAATTAGAACAACTCATTACCTTACAACTTTTGCACTGACATTAGTGTTTTATGTCTCATGCATTATATTAACATTTACGGGGGCATTTTGGTCATTACAATACTTTTTGATTCTTCTCCTTTAATTTTTCCAATGTGATAATTTATTAAATTATCTAAATTATGGACAATATACTTTCCAAATTCAAATAATTATTTTATTGTCCTTTAGCATTTTTCATAATATTTTCTAGGCCATTTATGCCCACAATGGCATTTTGGTCATCTTTGGCATATTATTATTTTTTCCTAATTTCTAAGGGATTTTTCCTTCATAAATACGATAAGTATAACATAGAAATTGAGACCACAATTTTACTTATCACAAATAGCCTTTTTATTTATACGGGTATTACATTTCCCAGGGTGGGAACAAGAGGCCGTATCAAGCTGGGCAACAAAACAATCCCATGCAGCCGGGATCCCAAACTTGTCCAATGCAAGAAGTACCATCCGGGAGCCAATTGTGATGGGAAGAAAATCTGCTTCAGATGCCAGAAGCCTGGACACTTCAGCCGGGATTGCCCTGAGAAGGCTGCAGAGGCAAAACCTCAGAGCGCCGGCCGAATCTTTGCGCTGACAGATTCAGAGGCCAGAAAGTCCCCAGAAATGGTCCAAGGTATAATTTACCTTAATGAAAATCTATTGCAGACATTATAACTTGCTTGTCGTAATAAGCAAATGTCGTCTCCCACGCCACTTGCAATTTTCTTAAAAGGACTGGACAAAGTCACAAAACTAAAGAAGTATATTGAGACCTTCCACATGGGGAAAAAAAACAAAGAAAAGAAAAGAAAAGGAAGTATTGAGACCTCAAATATATGAAAAACTGTATATTCAATTGTGAGTTGGCTTAGATGGTAAGGGATTCAGGATTAGGCCCTTGGGTCGTGGGTTCGATCTCCTCTGCCGTCGCTGGGACTCCTTTGGTAGGCGATCTCGTAAGTCCCCAGTAAGTGCTCATAGAGCCCGGGGCCGTGCCCTGGTCTTGGTGGGGGACTGATGCCGAACCCCTCCAAAACTTTTTTATATCAAAAAAAATTATTGCCATAGAAAAGAGAGCTGTAGATGTGGCTGACCGCCTATAGTATTAGATGGGCTGAAAGCAATAGTATCAGTAGATGTGGGCTTCATTTTCTTTTTCTTCTTTTTTTTTTTTTATTCTAAATAGAGAATTTCTTTTTTTAAAAATTCAAGAGTTAAACATTTAAAATTTATAAATTAAAAATTGGCTAATGTAATCAAAGGCTAATTTCCCAATTTGCCCCTTATTAAATAACTATTTACCAAAATACCCCTGTCAGAAAACTATTTCTCAATCTGCCACTGTTTAGTCGACTAAAACCATGGTTTAGTCGACTAAATCGCGGGGCCAAATTTTTTTTTGCAGCCCCCCGACATTTAGTCGACTAAAAAACCCATCTACTCGACTAAATCATTAAAAAATGGTTAAAACTTCGGAAGACCATAACTTCTGGATCGGGAGTTCGAATCAAGCGATTCTTTTTTTGATTACACATAACTTTTTGAGATCTATGCACTGATATAAAAATTATCTTCAGATTTAATGAAGAAAAAGGAGGAAAAAAAGTGATTCTTTATTGCGTAGGAAATACTAACAATTCATTAAATATAATCAAGTGATTCTTTAATTTTATATATATATATATATATATATATATATATATATATATATATATATATATATATATATATATATATATAGTTTTATTTTATTTGATGTTTTCTTTTTTATTAGATCATATAATATCTCCGTACAATAAAGATAAGATATGTGTGTGTGTACACAGTTGATCGCGGGAGAGGGGCGGTGCCATAAGGAAGAAGAGATAGAGTGGGAAATGATGGCACCAATCCTAGGGTTTTGTCAGGATGGAGGAAATTAATTATATTTAATTGAGAGATATTTATTGTAAAATTAATTAATCATTATTTCTAATATTATTATCTAATAATAATTAATTGATCTTATTTTATATTTAATTGATCTTATTGGTAAACTTTGAATTTCAACGTAACAATTAATACTGGATTTTCAAAATACAATATATTCAAAATTGAGATGTTCTCTCCATTAATAATATGGATTTTAAAAGAAAAGAGAAATAGGAAGAATATCGACACTAAATTTGTGGGGCTTGATTTTAGGGGAATAACGGTGTTTGGAAGTTATGCATAAGATCATATGTTGTGATAGCACGGTAGTCAATCTAGTTAAAATCTAGGATCATAGCTAATATCTAGGATCACTAATATCACTAACCAACAGATTCGGTAAAACAAATTAAAATGACTCCACTACTTCCTAAAAAATAGCTAACTACATGTTTACAATAATATAATAAAAAATCAGCACACTCAACACAATAAACAATTAAAAATAAATAACTTAATCCTTCTTATTGTGGAATCAACAACGTGCGGAAATCAGCAACATGAACCACGTAGAGAAAAAGCTGGGATTATTAACTTCAACAATACTAACAATTCATTATATATATATTAAAGAATCACTTGATTATATTTAATGAATTGTTAGTATCTCCTGCACAATAATAAATCACTTGTTTTTCCTCCTTTCTCTTCATTAAATTCAGAATTTAATTTTTGTTTCGGTGCATAGATCTCAAAAAGTTATGTGGAATAAAAAAAAAGAATCGCTTGATTCGGACTCCCGAGCCAGAAGTTATGGCCTTCCGAAGTTTTAACTTTTTTTTTTAATGATTTAGTAGATTAAATGAGTTTTTTAGTCGACTAAATGGGTTTTTTAGTCGACTAAATGGGTTTAGTCGACTAAAAAGTAAGTTTTAGTCGACTAAATGTCGGGGGGCTGCAAAAAAAATTTGGCCTCGCGATTTAGTCGACTAAACCATGGTTTTAGTCGACTAAACAGGGGCAGATTGGGAAATAGTTTTCTGACAGGGGCATTTTGGTAAATACTTATTTAATAAGGGGCAAATTGGGAAATTAGCCGTAATCAAATAACACCCAATTAATCTCAAATCAGTATTAGAATGTTTCTTGCTTAAAAATTATTAAAAAGTCTAAATTAAGAGGATACAAATACTTTTTAAAAAAATATGAACTTTCATTTGACATAATTGGAATACTTATTTTAATGAGTGGAAAAATTCCAATGAGTACTTAAGAGACCTGGATTAGTAAATATAACTTAAATTTTAATTTTAAGGGAAATTAAATTTTTAAGAAGTAATCAATGTTATATTAATATAAGTCACCACTGTAGTACTAGAATTACCACTAGATCATCAGTATTTATAATTATACTAGTTAAGGTGCATCTAACACGTCAAAATATTTTTTAGGTGTATCCAACACCTTCAAATATTTTGTGGTGCAATTTTGCCTTGACATATTAAAATTAGTTTAATTTCACTAACGAACAGTTTAGAAAAGAGCTTACATCAAAAACAAAAGTCCTCTCCCTCTGACCCTCCCTCCATAGCCTTGCTCCTGCGTGTTGCAGAAATGGTTCTCCCATGCGCCATGGCTAACTGTTTCTCTCTCTTCTCATTCCATCATCTTGTTGGAACAAAAATCATACTTTGCGCGTCTAGGGGAGTGCTTCATTTTATTTTCTAGAGACACCGACAAACAATCAAATGCTTTCAAGTTTCAAGAATGACACTCATTATTATGTTATAATATTGAAAATGATTATCTCTTTTATTTTTTTCTATAAGATATTGTCTTTCATTTTCTATATCTTCCTTTTCTTTTTTGATTTTCAAATGAAAATGAAATGGTTTTTTAAAATCAAACCGCTGTTGGAAGCTATCCTTAGAAAAAAGAACTCAATACTACATCAGAAGGTTTCTCATAGTGTTAGATTATATTGATGATTAGTGTTTCAGTAATGTAGATTAGCGTTTTAGTATACTGTGGTCCCCGTATCTCTTGGAATTCAAGAAATCTGTTATCGTGTAATATCTGTACAATGTCCTTTCTGTATACGTGTCCGCTCGTGCTTCCTGCTTCAATAGCAGCTCTCTTGTCCCTCGTCTTCCCGGTCTTCAATCCTCTCCCTATGGTCGAGATACTGCCTAACCTTGCTTCTTTGCTCACTTCACTTCTCTTTCAGCGAGGGAAGAGGTTGAAGAAGGAAGAAGTACCATTGGCGAAGTTCCTCCCTCCAGTCTTTGTATGTATGGGATGTTCTTGGAGAAAATGTTTGGGGGGCCAAATGTATATTCATTAACTAATTAAATTTTTTTAGGATTATATAACATTTTTAAAATATTCAGATTTAAAATATTATATTAAATTTTTTTAAAAAAATTATAAAGTTTGTCATGATTTCTTGGAATTTTAATATTAGGGGTAAAATGATCATAATTATTCATGCAAATGATTTTTTGGACTTTTGATACTACTTGTTCTTAATTTTGCATTGTAGGTGTTTAAGAAAAAAATTTGAGATTTTGGAGGGTCAAAATTAATATTTTGAGGATTGGGAAAAGTTATAGAAAAGTCCCCTGAATTTCTGGAAATTGCAATCAATGAAGAAAAGGGTCTAGCGAAAATTACAGAAAAATACCCATAGTTTTCAGAAATTATAGTCCTCTCTACACAGTTTTCAGAAAGTTTTACTTTAGTCCCTTCTTGAGAACTTCTGAAAGTTTTATCTAGGTCCCTGGTCAAATCCTTATTTGACCAGGACCTTCTTCTTCGAGAGCAGGTTATTTTCCAGAGACACAAGCGCCGCAGATTCAAACCAAAACGTGAAGAAAGCTTGACCATATTTTGACTTTTGAGAGGAGAGGAAAAAGATAGAGGAAAGCTTGACCAGTGTAGAACCACCGCAAGCTGCGATCTTCTTCTTCTTCTTTCTTTCTCTCTCTTTACCACCGTTGTCATCACCAGTGTCCTCTCTCCTCTTCTTCCTTCATTTACGAATTTCTTGGGGGGGCCATGGCCCCCCCTTGTCTCTTCTAAGATCCGCCAGTGCGTGTCCTAGTGTAATACATTCTATTATGATTTTGCAGTCTGTAATATTCCCCCCTGATTGTATTATTTCTCCTATAAATACAAGAGAGACGCTGGGCATTATTATTCAATGCCTCAGAAGCTTATTTGTTCATTTCATTTCCTCTATTATTTATCTTGGTATCAGAGCAATGGCAGACTCCGCCTCCTCTGTCGATTCTAGCTCTCGGTCACACACCAGAGCTTATTCCCTATTCAGTTCGTCTAGCCAAACCACCACGATCAAGTTGGATCGCTCAAATTTTTTGGTTTGGGAATCTATCCTTCTTCCCTTGATTGAGGGAAATCAATTGGAAGGTCATATTGATGGCTTCATATCTGCTCTAGCGAAGCTTCTTTTTGGAACTGATGCAACTAGACCAAATCCAGAGTAGACTGAGTGGTTTTCTGTCGACCGCATGTTGGTTAGCTGGTTGTGCAACACCATAACCCAAGATGTTGGCGCACAACTACTTCACTATAAGATAGCTAAGGAACTCTGGGATGGAGCCAAGGATCTCACTTGTGCATCCACTAAAGCTCGAGTCATGGTGGTCAAAAGTGAGATGCACAAAACTCAGAAAGAACGAACTTAAAATGGAAGTTTATTTGAACAAAATAAAGAGCCTAGCCGATGAGCTTACTCTCACTGGTTTTGCTATAGCTATGGACGATCTCATCCTACACACACTGAATGGGCTAGATGCAGACTACAACGCAATCATGGTCAAATTTATAGACAAACCAGATCTTACATGGATTGAAGCCCAAACAACTCTTTTGTCCTTTGAAACGCGATTAAACCAGCTAAATCATTTTTCAACGTTGAGCATTCAACCATCTGCCAACGTTGCCACTGCCAATCGCAATGATGGTACCCCCTTCGTGAGCACAACAACGCTCGTGGTGGTGGAAGAAACAATTCACGTAACTTTCGAGGTGGTGGAAAACGCTCCCACGGAGGCCGTCGTAGTGGAGGTCGGCTGTTCTGTATCCATTGTCAGCGAACAGGTCATACGCTGGCGACTTGTTACTATCATGATGATACTGGGCTTGCAAACAACAATTACTCTAATTACTCTGCTCCACAATCATTTTATGCAAATCCTTCAGATCCACAAGCATACTATGCAAATCCTTATACAGTAGCAGACCTGGCTTGGTATGTTGACAACGAAGCAAATTATCATGTAATCTCCAATCCTGAATATCTTGATGAAGTTAATCCAGTGGGTAAGTCTACTCATCTCACTACATATACTGGTAATAAAAGTAGGATCACAGGAATTGCTTTGCAACTCTAGCTTGTGATAACTCATCCAAATTACTTCTTAAAGATGTCTTGTGTGTTCCTTCGACCACCAAAAATCTAATGAGTGTTAGCAAATTACTTCGTGATAATTGTGTTAGTATTGACTTCACAAATCATGGTTGCAATGTGAAGGATCCAGTGATAGGAAACTGCTCATACAGGGAATTCCAAGGGAAGGTCTGTACCCACTAAAGGCAAGAAAGCTTAGTGTTCAACCTGAGGCTTTGATGGCAACGAATGACCACTTTGAATTTTTCAAATGGCATTACATTTTAGGCCATCCTAGTTATAGAGTTTTGAAATTAGTCTTAAACAAATGTAATAGCACAGCTTCAAATATTACTGTCGATGATGAATTTATATGTGAAGCTTTCCAACTTGGAAAATCAAAATATTTTCCGTTTCCACATTATGTGTCTCAAGCTTCCTATCCTTTAGAACTTATTCACACTGATTTATGGGGGCCTTGCTCCTATGCAATCTCACGGTGGCCATCGATTTTACATCCATTTTGTGGACAATTTTAGCCGGTATACTTGGCTATACCCGTTGAAACACAAAGGAGAGGCAACTTGTGCATTCAAACATTTTAAAGCCTTAGTTGAAAAATCAGCTCAATTCAAAAATTAAATCCTTACAATGTGATAATGGCATTGAGTACAAACCATTTGTACCCATTGCACATGAAGCAGGGATCAATCTCAGGTTTACTTGCCCCTATACCTTTGCTCAAAATGGTAGAGCCGAGAGAAAGCACCGTCTTGTTGTGGAGAAGAGATTAACTTTGTTAACTTAAGTTGGCATGCCACTAAGATACTGGGCAGATGCATTCTCACACGCGGTTTATCTAATCAATCGATTGCCAACGCCAACATTGAGCAACCAAACTCCCCTATTTTGTCTCACAAAAACAGAACCGGATTACAACAGTTTAAAGTTGTTTGGCTGTGCTTGTTTCCCGTGTTTGAAACCATAAAATTCACATAAGTTTCAGTTCCATAGCTAGAAGTATGTGCTTCTTGGTGTAGCTTCTCAACATAAAGGGTACAAGTGCTTGAGTAGCATAGGTAAAATCTTCATTTCTCGCCATGTTATATTTGATCTTCGTTCTTGTCCCTTCCGAGCAGGTTTCATGAGATCCTCTGTAACTAAGGAACAAACGAGGAGGGTTCCTCTTGTTATTCAAACATGAGATAACACTGAGCTGATGTTTGGTAGTGAACTTAGTGGCACAAATGAACTCAATGACGTGAATGAACAATCTCCAGCAACGAGCTCAATACAGGCTCCTTCGCTGGCTGATGAGCCTATAGATTAGCATGTATCAGAATCTAGTAATGAGTCCAGTTCTCACATTCCAGATGACATTTCTAGTGAAATTGGGCCTCTTAATCATCATCCAATGGTGACAAGGTCCAAAGCGGGTATAACCCGACCCAAGAACCCGTAAGTTGGGGTTGCAAAAGCTAACTCTGTTGTGTCTTCACCTAATCACTCAGAACTTTTGTCCATTCACAAAGCTCTTTCATCTCCGACATGGTTCCGGGCGATGGAAGAGAAATTTCAGGCACTTTTAAGAAATCAAACTTGGATTTTGGTACCATACAACAACCAGAAGTTGATCGACGACAAGTGGGTCTACAAGACAAAATTTAAAGCCGATGGGTCCATTTTGAAACACAAGGCACGACTGGTAGTTAAGGGATTTCAACAAATCCCTGGTGTCAATTTCAGTGAGACTTATAGTCTGGTGGTTAAAGCTACAACCATACGAGTAATTCTCTCAATTGCTGTCACATTCAAATGGGAGATCCAGCAACTTGACGTCAACAATGCCTTTCTTAATGGGTATCTGGAAGAAGAATTCTACATGCATCAGCCAGCTAGATTCATTGATTGACGACGACCTCATCATGTTTGTAAGTTAGTAAAAGCAATCTACAGACTGAGGCAAGCTTGAGAGCCTGGTTCGATAGATTGCGATGCACTTTAATTAATTGGGGCTTTAGAAATTTGAAGAGTGATATCTCTCTTTTTTTGCTACAAACTCATAATCTCACAATATTTATCTTGATTTATGTTGATGATATCTTAGTTACCGGTAACAATCCAGTCTATGTTGATAAATTTGTGACTCAACTGAATCTCATATTTTTGCCAAAAGATTTGGGGCCACTATATTATTTCTTGGGTCTGGAGGTTTATAGAGATACACTAGGGTTTTTCCTTAATCAGGCGAAATATGTAGATGATTTACTTAAAAGGTTTAGGATGTCTAGTTGTGCATCAATGCTAACGCCAATGGTTATTGGTAGACTAATTTCTGCAATGGATGGCACTCTACTAGATAATCCTACTGAATATAGACAGGCTATAGGATCCTTACAGTATCTAACCATTACAAGACCTGATATCTCATATGCTGTAAACAAGCTTAGCTAGTTCCTATCTCAACCACTAACAACACACTTTTAGGCTGTTAAACGAATATTTAGATACCTAAAAGGAACTAGTGGTCTTGGTTTATACATTAGACCTTTTTCTAGGTCCTAGCCTCAATTGACAGTTTATACCGATGCTGACTGGGCATGTGACATAGATGACATAAGATCTATGGCTGGGATGTGTGTTTATTTGGGAAATAATCTTGTATCGTGGTCATCAAAGAAACAAAAATAGTGTCAAGGTCTAGTGCTGAGTCTGAGTATAGGTCTCTTGTTGATGGCTCTGCAGAGATTAAATGGTTAAATTCACTATTATTTGAGATAGGCTTGTTTCTCAAACGACCATTTGTAATTTGGTGTGACAATCTAAGTGCCAAAGCCTTAGCTACAAATCCAGTTCAACATGCAAGAAGTAAACATATAGAAGTTGATATACATTTTATTAGAGATCTGGTTCTTTCAGGGCTAATTAACATAAGATATATACCTTCTGCTCATTAGATAGCAGACTGTTTCACAATGCCCTTATCTCAATCTCAATTTCAGTTTTTCATACCCAAACTCGAGATGGTTGTGACACCCTCTCATTTGAGGGGGAATGTTAGATTATAATGATGATTAGTGTTTCAGTAATGTAGATAAGCATTTCAGTATACTGTGGTCCCCATATCTCTTAGAATTCAAGAAATCTGTTATTGTGTAATATCTGTACAATGTCCTTTTTGTATACACGTCCTAGTGCAATACGTTCTGTTAAGATTTTGTAGTCTGTAATATTCCCTCCTGATTGTATCATTTCTCCTATAAATACAAGAGAGACGTTGGGCATTATTATTCAGTGCCTCAACAGCTTATTTGTTCATTTCATTTCCTTTGTTATTTATCTCATAGTTACAAGTCACAGTTTCGACAAGGAAAAAAACTTAGGTCAAGTTCCTTTTATCCATTATGTTCGGTTTTCTAATTGCACATCTTCATGTGTCTTTTTTTTTCATCATGTGAATTTATGATTAAATGATAATATTTTAATTATAAATCCACATGAAAAAATAGGACACGTGATCAATGCAAACAACTTGACGTAAGTTTTATCCTTTCAACAAATCACAAGTTCAAACTCCAAACATTGAACCATATAAGTATTTTGTTTTATTTATTCTCTACCATCAGGAAATTAAAGTTTACAACAACCAGAACTACTAAACAAACAAGGTAGAACAAGTATACGTTTATTCATAGAACTAGGGTTCATAACGGGTTGGGATTAGCTCGAGGTTCTCGGATATTCTCACACTTGCTGCAAACTTCTCAGTCATATCAAAATTTGCAGGAGTGATTCCATTTGGTAGCTTCCAATCAAAATGATAGAGCAAATTGGCAAGTGGAAGCTCAATGCTGGATATAGCGAAATTAATTCCAGGGCATATTCTCCGTCCACCACCAAATGGTATAAAATTCATGTTTGCTCCTTGGAAATCAATTGGGTTGTCCAAAAATCTCTCTGGCTTGAATTTATCCGCTTCATCCCAATGTTTGGGATCTCTCCCTATTGCCCAAGCATTGACCATGATTCTGGTTTTTGCAGGTATCTCATATCCATTGATCACGCACCTCTCAGTGCTCTCTCTTGGAAGAAGAAACACCCCAGATGGATGAAGCCTTAAGGTTTCTTTCACAACTGAGCTTAAGTACTTCAATTCATGAATCTCACTTTCATCCACAAATTCTCTTCCCTTGTAGACCCTTCTTAACTCAGCTTGAGCCTTCTCCATCGCTGATGGGTTTTTAATCAACTCAGCCATTGCCCACTCTAGAGCAGTTGATGATGTCTCTGACCCAGCATTGAACACATCCTGAAAAGGGTTATATTATGAATTAATATGTTAAACGATGCTCACTTTGAGAAGCAATATTTTATCTAGCAATTATCTGTAATAGGTGGTTCTTTTGTTTGTGGCAAGTAATTTGAGTAAACTACTGCTTGAATCCATCACTTTTGTTCTTAACTTTCAAAACATAACAATATAATAATCAAGAAAGATGGCTCTAAACTTTAAATTTGGTTTGACTGATGATGACTTCCAACAATGAATTAATGATTGTTTATTCTAATAATCATAATGAAAGGGGAGAGTCGTTGTCCTCTTGTTAATTCCTCAACGAATTTAATGACGGGATGTCTAACTGCTGGAGATAAGTCTTAATAGAAGTCTCATATGAAGCCAATGACTTTGTAAGCGGCTTACATCAGAATTCCCTTATAAGTGCGGGGTTGTGGTTCAATCCCGTTTGTAAGCTCATGTTGTATGACCCATTAATTAAACAAAAAGTCCCATACGAACAAATTATTAAGAAAATTGAAGGATACAGCATAAGCATTTTGGTGAAATGGATAAGCCCAATGTCAAACTCATATATTTGTATTTAATTTAATATTAAAAACTAGTGCACGTAAGCCCCTCAGTTTTCAAACTTCGGATAATATACAGAATTGTAATAGTTAGAAAAAATTGCAAAAGGGCGAAAAAAATTAAACTTTTTATATATGCTTCTTACCAGAACGACGGCTTTGACCGTGCATATATAAAAACTTGTTAGAAAAAAGTTTTTGTACTAGTAAGAAGAATATACTAGTTAGAAAAAATTGCAAAAGCTCGAAAACAATTATACTTTTTGTATATGCTTCTTACCAGAATGACGGCTTTGATGTGGTCGTGTGTTAAGGTAAATCCAAGATCTTTTTGCTCCTGAATCCTTAAAAGAACATCAAGTAGATTCTCTCCATCGTTCTCATTGCCCCTGGCTTTTCTTTCTTTGTGATCCCTAATGATGGTTTCTAACATTTGATCACTCAATTTGTGAACCCTTTCAAGTTTAGCTTTCATTCCTGTAATCGCATGAAGCACTTCGATCGAAGGAAAGAGATCGGCAACTGAAAAAACTGCCACTAGCTTCGCTATATCGTCCACTATGGATAACAAAGCTTTTTGTTCTTCACTTCCTGAGTTCCTCCCAAAGGCTGCTCTCACAATCATAGAACTTACGGTTGAGAAGATTTTATGACTCAGGTTTATGACTGACCCCGTACTAGACATGACATCTTTGACAAGGGTAGATACCTGCTCTTCCCTTATTAACCTGAAAGACCGAACACGATTCACAGTTAAAAGCTCTAAAGAACAAATTTTTCGAAGGTTCCTCCAATGGCTTCCATATGGGGAAAATCCAATGTCCGTGTTATTGTAAGTTAGGATCTTGGCAGCGAAAATATCTGGTCTATTGGACATGATAAGGTCATGGGTTTTGAATATCTCTTTGGCCATTTCTGACGAAGAGACGATAACGTTGGATGTCTCTCCTAGCTGAAGGTGCATTAAGGGTCCATGTTTGTTTGACAAGTTTCTGAGGACATGATGGGGTAGTGACCCTACAATTTGATGGATGTTACCTATAAGAGGTAACTTCCGTGGTCCTGGTGGGAGGGGTAGGGTTTTTTTAGATTTCTGTGAATTTGATCGCTTTAGTATCAGAAGAAGGAAGCAAAACAAGATCAAGTAGAGGAAGATCACAAGAATCTCCATGGCAATAGAACAAAGACGTTGATGGATTGTCCATGGTACGTAGGATGATTTATATACAAGTGCGCCGCATAGAACTTGTATTATTCTATCAAGTTTTTCTTTTTTAGTCAAGCATATATATATTATTCAATCAAGTTGAGTTTACTAGTCAATGAATGAGAGTAGCCTTTATTTTATGGGGTAAATTAAAGCATGACCTAGAGCAAACTGATATTTATTTGGGAGGACAGTAAAACTTGTAATAATGTAGAAGGCCAAATACTAAAATATAGATTTAAAAAATGACAAAACATCAAGATTAGTAACAATGTTCAACTGCGTTATATTGTCATAAATCAAACTACCATTCATATTGCCGAGAACCCAATTTTTTCTATGTTCGCTAATGTGGCTGCCTATTCGTAATTAGCAGCCCAACTTGTAAAGGAGTCGTATGATGGCTCCTTCATGACTTGGGGCGACTCAACAATATTCAACTTTGTTCAAGCACCCATTCATATTACCAAGAACCCGTTTTTCATTTGTGTGCTAACATCGATGCCAATTCTTAGCAGCCCAACTTGTAAAGGAGTATCATATGTGTGCTGACTGACTCGGTAGCATGTCTTTATTTCTCTGTCCGTTTAAAATTACTGGTCATTCCATTTTTTTTTGGCCGGAAAAGGAGTACATAGTCATTACTGAATCAAGAAAAACCAATATCAGAATCCACAAAAAATATAACAGCCAAACAAAAACCAGCTACAGCAACACAAATAAAAGAACAACAAATGAAATCATCAAACCCAACAAATCAAGCAAAGAAACCCCAAAACAAGAACTTTGCAACCTTAGTCACCAACTCACCATCATGACTACTGGGACTTTTCATTTAAATTGATGTATACAAAATCTAAACAAAAGAAAAGAGTCACCATCAAAAGGAAAAAAGAACGACAACAAAACTCAAAAGGACTAGCAAATCGCAGATCTCCTTCTTCATTTTGCTCGTTCATCTCTTCCTTCATTTCTGTTTCAATGAGATCCTTGAACTTGTATAGAAGACCAGAAAAACATACTATTGTATTAGTAATTAATTTTCTTCTGCAGACTTCTCTATTATTTTCTCTTTATAATACTAAGTTTTCTTACTTTGAAGTGTATTCATGCACATGTCACGTGGCTAGGGTATGGAATATAATTATGGGGAAAATTTAAGCATGACCTAGAGAAAACTGATATTTATTTGGGAGGATGGTAAAACTTGTAATAATGTAGAAGGCCAAATACTAAAATATAGATTTAAAACATGACAAAATATGTTAAGTACAATTCTCGGATCAAATCTTGTTATGTATGATTTTTATTATTATTAACGATCCAACAGAATTTTAAAATTTTATCAGTATGAATTTTTATTATTAAGAAAAGTCCACATGACATGATTTGGTGGAAGAATTGGAAATAATTGATATAAGTAAATAATCTCTATTATATATCTCACTCCATGTTCTTTTCCTTTATGTTCACTTCACTGATTACGATTTTGGCTTTGAGAAATATTCCTCAGGTGTTATATAAACGAACCGAAACTGGGCACGAGAAAAAACTGAGGGGTGCCACAGTATACTAGGATGTGATAAAAGGAAGGGATCCTCTCATAAGCTTTCTTTATCCTCATCCCTCCTCATCTCATTTAGATCGTTGATTGGGAAGATGAGAGAAAAATTAGAGTAGTCTTGTGACATTTAATATTAATTGGACGGATATGATTTAAAGATTATAAAATATAATGAGAAAAACCTAACCTGTGATAAAACCGTAATTATATTATTTTATTAAGATTAATAGTGCAATAAAAAGTTTTATCTCTTATCTCTCCCGTTAAAAAACCCTTATTTTAGTGGGGAGGCTAGGAAGAAAAAATGAGGGAGAGAAGAGTTGTTTAATCGAGACAAGGGAAGGGGTGCAAACTCGTCTCTCTGTCTGAAAAAAATTCCCCATCAATCAATATCATTTTTTCTTTATCTCTTTTCCTCAATTTTCCCTATTTTATATTATATTTGAGCTAGATAACAACCTATATTTATTTTCTCTGTCCGTCTCAAAATACTTATATTAAATTTATGTATACAAGATCTAAACCAAAGCAAATAGTCATTACCTCACCTCCGATTCTAAATATTAAAGTTAGACAAAAGGTCTGCTTGACTTAAATATAAGGCCTCAGTCTACATTATCTCATAAATTCATAATTTATCTCAAAATATCCTTATTGATTATGCATATTAAGAGTGTTACAGATAATTGACTAAATTAAGCTTTTAATACCTGCAAATTAGTTACCAATGCAAAAGGACTAGCAAATGGCAGTTCTCTTCCTGCATCTTGATCGGTCGTCTCCTTCAATGAGATAGATCCTTGAAGAACTTGTACAGAAGGCCAAAAAAATAAAAATAAAAATAAAAAATAAAAATAAATAAATAAATATATATATAGGGTTAAGGTGCAAAAATAGACATGTACTTTTGTCAAAAGAGCGCCCAGTAGCAAATACTTTTTTTAGGTGCAAAAGTGACTATATGGTTACAAAAGTGGAGCAAAATTAACATTGACTGTTAGTTTGACCAAAAACATTAAGATGGATGCTGACTTAGCAAATTTTTTTCCTACTTGGCAGTGCAAAAAGAAAGAAGAAATTTAAAAAAATTCCACACCTCCTTTCTTCTTCCTTCCCCGTCAGACCCAGGCCCCCCCTCCACGATCGTCGCGCCCCCACTCCACGATCGTCGCCGCCCCCCCCCCCACCTCCACGATCGGCCACCACCCCCCCAATCTCGATCCGCTGCCGCCCCCCCACCTCCAATCTCGATCCGCCACCCCCCCATCTCGATCCGCCGCCCCCCCCATCTCAATCCGCCGCCACCCCCTCCCCACGATCTGCCACCCCCAAATCTCGATCCGCCAACCCCCTAGATCTACGAGCTTATCTTCATCTCCCATACCCACCACTGATGACTACTAAACTTCATGGATGAGTTTGAATCTTTGATTTGAGGGGTTTGGTTTTTAATTTATTCCCTTGGTATCTGTAATCTGTATGTCTATGTTCATCATCTGCTTTTTAAATTATGCGTTGAATTCGTGGGCGTTGAATCTGTGTGTCTCTGTTCATCATCTGTGTGTCTCTGTTTATGATATTCGTCTGGTTCATTCTCTGATTTGTGTGATATTCGTCTGTGTGATTGAAATTGGTTGCAAAAAGTGCCATTCCTTAGTGATGATTTGGAGCTGGAATGCAAGGGGAAGGGCGCTGGGAGGGGGGGTTCAGGTCGACGCCGGTGGGTCGTGAGGTTGAAGGAGGAGGGGAAGGGTTTTGACCAGGGACTAAAATGAAAATATTCAAAGTTTATAGAGGGACTAAAATGAAAATATTAAAAGTTTATCTGGAGCTGATCTATAATTCATAAAGCATTAACATCCACGTCATCATCCACGTCATCATTTTTAGTACAGAAAAAGTCAACTAACGGTCAATGTTAATTTTGCTCCACTTTTGTAACCACATAGTCACTTTTACACCTAAAAAAAGTATTTGCTACTGGGCGCTCTTTTGACAAAAGTACATGTCTATTTTTGCACCTTAACCCATATATATATGATAAGTTGTAAATTTATAAAGGAAAATATTAATAATTAATTGTTTATACTAGACTTATCTATAATTATTTATAACTTGTAAATATATATTTTTTTTTAAAAAAAACATGACATGTCCATCAAGTTAAAAATAATATGTCATGTGCTTTGAACTTTCGCATGCATATGTCACGTCCTTACCAGCCGATATGGAAATATACATTCTAAACCCCATATACTGCACTTATTATTTATGTCTTACTCAGTGGCGGAACCAGAAAAAAAAAATTTAGCCAGGGCCAAAAAATAAACATATTGAACTACTTCATTTAATTATTATTATAAAACACCAACTAACAAGTATATTTGGTCCTTTTTATAAAACACTTGCTTGTTTCCAAATAACATTAAATATTTTTTCCATGTATACCCATAATTAAAAAGTTTGTGAGTCTTTTTTGGAGCAAAAAAAAGAGTAATAATTAATATGATATTAGAGTTTAGTATAATTAATAGGGATAATATTGAAAATTATTTAAATTTTTGAACAAATTTAATGACTTTAACTGTTTTTATTGACTTGTGAGAATTGTTAGTTGGTTCCAAATAAGGACCAAGGGGAGTATTTACTAAATAGTATTAAATAACCTTGAAAATACAAATAAATAATAACCAATAATTATAAATCAAAACAATATATAAGATGATACTAATCTTTTCTGTATCTCAAACAATAATTTTACTTTCTTTTTACAGTCCAATGAGTAATGAAACAAACATTATCCTTATAGAGAGGATAAAAAATTAGTTGGGGCCAAATAAAATATCATATAATAAATAAATAAATATATATATATATATATATATATATATATATATATATATATATATATATATATATATATATATCCTATCAAATTTTATAAGATCAATGGGCCAGTGGGGCCAAGGCCCGAGCCGCCATCACTACCTTCCGCCACCTGGTCTTACTTGTCGTGCAACACTATGCTCAGGTATACAAAGATATTAGCATTAAGAGAAAATATGTTTTATCAGTTTAAATTTTTCTTCAAGAGAAGTTCTATATATATATATATATATTTGAGAGGAAAATACACCCTCCGCAACATTAAGAAATAAATTATGCGCGCGCACACACATATATGTTTATATAGCAAGACCATTATTTTAATTAGAAAGCGTGTGGAAATGAAATTAGATCTATATGTATATACATGGCTATATAAAAAGCAACTAATATACATATATGCTAAACTAATATGTCATGGATGTCTAACGTAAGACAAATTAGAAACACTTATAATTAGGGCAACTTGTGTCATTTTAAATTTATATAAGGACATTTTAGGAAAATGAGTAAAATTAACTAATTTAACTCATCTCCTTAATTCTCCCAAAATCGGTTAAATTGCTCCTATAATTAGGATCGGAGGGAGTATCATTTTTTTCTTTATCTCTTTTCCTCAAATTTTCCCTATTTTATATTATATTTGAGCTAGATAACAACCTGTATTTATTTTCTCTGTCCGTCTGAAAATACTTATCATTTAAATTTATGTATACAAGATCTAAACCAAAGCAAAGAGTCATCTACCTCACCTCCGATTCTAAATATTAAAGTAACACAAAAGGTCTGCTTGACTTAAATATAAGGCCTCAGTTTACTTTATCTCCTAAATTCATAATTTACCTCAAAATATCCTTTTTGGTTACGCATATTAAGAGTGTTACAAATAATTGACTAAATTAAGCTTTTAATTCCTGCAAATTAGTTACCAAGGCAAAAGGACTAGCAAATGGCAGTTCTCCTCCTGCATCTTGCTCGGTCGTATCCTTGAAGAACTTGTACAGAAGCCCATAAGTTGTAAATTTATAAAGGAAAATATTAATAATTAATTTTTTATACTAGACTTATCTATAATTATTTATAACTTGTAATTTTTTTTTTTAAAGAAAAAAACATGACATGTCCATCAAGAGAAAATTCTATGTTCCCCATATTACTTTGAACTTTCGCATGCACATGTCATGTGCTTACCAGCAAAATATGGAAATATACATTCTAAACCCCATACACTGCAATTATTAAGAAAATGTCTTCTAATTTGGCGGCACTATGCTTACGTATACAAAGATATTAGCATTAAGAGAAAATATGTTTTATCAGTTTAAATTTTTCTTCAAGAGAAGTTCAATATATATATCAAATATATTTGAGAGGAAAATACACCCTCCGCAACATTAAGAAATAAATTATGTGCTGCAAAGTATGTTGTCGTGAAGATATTTTTGAAATTATGAGATTAATTACTTTAAATTTTTCAGAGTAAACAATCGCTGACTAATTAAGAACGAGTCTGTAGTTTTTGTGATCACCTTTCGCATATAAGGAACCAATTTTCCAAGTCTACAAGCATGGTTTGAATTTTGAACAATTGTTTACAACGATTTACAGTTATATAACTAAAACTTAATTAATAAATCCCTAATTGTGTTGTGCAACCCAATTAATACTTTGTTAAGTTTAGTAACCCAAATTAGAATTTGAATAATTCGACCGTCTTTATATGATATTAAAATCTAACAAGAAAACCTATTTTATAATAACCTAGTAGTTGGAATGTCACCGTTAGGGTACTATTTTAGATGCCTCATGTCTTTTAGTTGACCAATTAATATTTAAGAAAAACAATGCCTTGACTTCTCGATCGCTCATTTGGACTTTGGAGTATTGAATTATTAATTTTTTTATAGTAAGATAAATTCTTTAATCACTGATTGAATATAATCCGAAATCTGGGTAGCTTGTCATTGTAGTAAAATATTGGTTAGTCAAGCTGAAGATTTTCAAATTTACCCTTCAAACATGAAAACAATGAATTATTTAATTGATTGATTGATTATTAGTCAAAATTATCTCCTCAGAAAATACCAACAATTCATTAAATATAATCAAGTGATTCTTTATATATATATATATATATAAAATATAGTTTTCTTTTATTTGATGTTTTCTTTTTTAGTAGATCATATAATATATCCGGTACAATAAAGATAAGATAGAGGGGAAATGATGGTACCAATCCTAGGGTTTTGTGAGGAAATTAATTATATTTAATGGAGAGATATTTATTGTAAAATTAATTAATCATTATTTCTAATATTATTATCTAATAATAATTAATTGATCTTATTTTAGATTTTAATATCTTTATTTTTCTACCATGTATTTGGTAAACTTTGAATTTCAACGTAACAATTAATACTTGGATTTTCAAAATACAATATATTCAAAATTGAGATTTTCTCTCCATTAATAATATGGATTTTAAAAGAAAAGACAAATAGGAAAAATATCGACACTAAATTTGTGGGGCTTGATTTTAGGGGAATAAAGTTGTTTGGAAATTATGCATGAGATCATATGTTATGATAGCACTGTAGTCAATCTAGCTAAAATCTAGGATCATAGCTAATATCTAGGATCACTAATATCACTAACCAATGATTCGGTAAAACAAATTAAAATGCTAACAATACTAACAATTCATTAAATATAGCAAATTGGGAAAAAAGCCCATGATATATATTTAATGAATTGTTAGTTTTGTTGAAGTTAATAACCTCAGCTTTTTCTCTACGTGGTTCATGTCACGATTTCCGTACGTTCTTTGATTCCACGATAAGAAGGATTAAGTTATTTATTTTTAATTGTTTATTGTGTTGAGTGCAGGCTGATTTTCTACCAAATACATGGTAGAAAAATAAAGATATTAAAATCTAAAATAATATCAATTAATTATTATTAGATAATAATATTAGAAATAATGATTAATTAATTATATATAATAATAATAAAGAAAACTATATATATATATATATATATATATATATATATAATTAAAGAATCACTTGTTTTTCCTCCTTTCTTCATTAAATCTGAAGATAATTTTTATATCAGTGCATAGATCTCAAAAAGTTAGGTGGAATCAAAAAAGAATCGCTTGATTCAGACTCCCAGAAGCGTAAGTTATGGCCTTCCAAGTTTGAACTTTTTTTTAATGATTTAGTCGACTAAATGGGTTTTTAGTCGACTAAATGGTTTAGTCGACTAAAACTAAGTTTTAGTCGACTAGATGTCTGGGCCGCAAAAATTTGCCTCGCGATTTAGTCGACTAAACCATGGATTTAGTCGACTACACTAGTGCAAAAAAGGGCTTTAAGACTGCCTCATTTGGAGCGGATAATCGACGCACCGGTCTTAAAGGTGTGACCGGTGGCAGTTTTGTAAATAAAAAGAACTTCTTAAACAATGAAGGGCTATAAGATCGCCTCATTTAGAGCGGATAATCGAAGCACCGGCCTTAATGGTGTGACCATGGTAGTGTTTGTAAATAAAAAGAACTTCTTACACAATGAAGGACGCCTCATTAAGACCGGACTAATTATCGACTAGGTCTAAATATGTGACCGGTGGCATATTTGTAAATATAAAGAACTTCTTATTCTCGATCAATTTCAGACTTATATTTTCTACACTCCAAAATAATACGGAAAAATATAAATATAAAGGTATTAAAGTTTTAAGACCGAACTTATATAAAAGCCGGTCTTAAAACTTTGATTTTTAAGACCGAACTTAAAATTTGTCCTAGACTAAAGTTTAAATAAAAAGTAATAAATGTTAAGACCATAGTTACAGAATGACCTGCCTTAAAAGTTAGACTTTTAAGAACGGACCAAAAATTTGGCCGGTACTAAAGTTTGAATAAAAATTAATTAATTTTAAGACCTGACATATATAGAGATCGGTCTTAAAGGTTATCTTTTAAGACCGTATATGTGTATTTGTCCTGGTCTTAAAAATGAAGCGCCAAACGTTAACTTCACGCGAAGCTTTTGTCTCTCTCACATTGTCACTCTCATACTCTCACCGAAGAACCCCTGTTCACGTTGCGAAACCCTTCCCTGTTCCATTACCTCTCTTCCTCGCCCGCGCACTGCTAGCCTCTCTGTTACTCCCTCATTTTCTCGTGCATTCCTCTCTTACTGTCTTGAAATGAACGGTGAAAACGATTCCACTCGTGTTCTTGAAACTCCGATACTCGGTTTGACCGGGAGGTCGGACAAACGAACCCTCTTCATCTCACATTGAGCCTCTCGCCGTGCGCCGTGGTAGAAGCGGCACACGAATGATGGAAGTATCCCTTAGTCGAATACTGGGACGAAGATCGAGATTCATTTTGATGAAAATTTGCAACCTTTCGGTCCTAATAAAAGCACATATACTAGTTTTGTCGAAGTTCAAAGACTCAACATTGTCTTATCAGGCTGAGCGGTTCAGAAGTTTAAGACCTTCTCAAGCTAACACTTATATTTTTGCCGAGAGAAGCCCGACCATCAACCCCGGGACAAGTACAAATTTATTGATGAACAAACTTGGCAACAATTTGTTCGTGTTTTAATTCACTCCCGAAGCTCGTGAGTTATATTTAGTTTTGTTTGCACTTTTGTTTGCTTATTAACCTGTGAGGATATGTGAATGTTATTGTGTACATCTAACTCGTTAGTTAAATGGTTTGGTGTGTGAATAGAAGTATACATTTGCCGCCTTTGTCTCGCATGAGAGGAGCATGTCCTAGTTCCATGCAAGTTTGATATGTAAACCTGTAATGGCCATGGTTAGACGTTCTTTGTTAGTTAGTTAGTTATTCTAATATGTGTAGAACCATTTATGATGAATGAATGAATTGACTCGAGTTGGCAAGATTTCGCAACTCCCTTTCCTTTGGTTTTCCCAATTTCTTCTACAATGCTACATCTTCCTTAAGTAAAATGTTGAAACTTGATGAAGTGAATTTGACTAATGTTTGACGTTCATATCAGCGAAGTTCTCTAATTTCTGTTAGTGACATGGTGGAATTCATAATTGATATATAGTTGTTTTCAATCCCGATTCACGAAAATAAGGGAAAAATATCGAGATTGGGAGAAAGAATGATTGCCCACACAGGCTTCTCGCAAGGATATGAAAAGGCCGAAAAGATTTGATGGCACCAAACGGAAGAGATTGGAAGATGAAGTTGAATCCAATCCTTCTACAGAGTTGACCACCCGCCATCTCCAATACGTCGCAGGAGCTCTGGTTGTATATTCGGCAAAAGCTGCCGGCACCTACACGAGAAAAACTCGTAGTTATTCGAACGAATTGTAAGTATTGATATTGTTATTTTTTACTTACTAAACATGTTTCATCACTAAGCTTCGTTATCCGTATCTTACAGAAGATCTTAAAAAGAAGCGAGGCAGAGGGATCTTTGCGCTCGGACGGAGGAATGATGTTCGACCGCCGCGACCGGAAACCAGTATCACGCCAAGTGTAAGGGGATTGGAGGACGGGTAGGCCTAAAGCAATACTTTGGTAAATCCAAACGCCACGTACAAAGTATGGTTACCCTGGAGGAGATGGATCGACGCCGCCAAATTAAGTGAGGAATCGACGCGAAAGATGCTACATTGAGGATGTTTCAACTGAGATGAGCAAGATGAAGGAGGAGATGGAGAAAATGAAGTTCCTCCCGAGCTCTCGGCCGCAGACCAAACATGGATCCCTTGACACCTTCAAATTGAACCTATGCAGCAGCCAGAGCACTGAGAGGAGCCGCATTGTTGGACAACAGAGTCGAGCAACCTTGTCATCTGGATGTGGAGGATCGTGATGGTCATAGACAATTGGTTGCTAAAGGGACTGCCCACAATTTGGGATCAACTACACCACGAACAAATGGTCGATGATGAAGTCGAGTGTCGCCTGAAGAGGTGATCTTCGATGCACTCCTGCCCCTCTCCCAACCGATGAGTCAAGGTTGTGAGCGATGTCAAGGGAACCTTCATCTCTTGGCAAATGAAGCTTGTAGATGTCTCTACTCCTCCTCAAGCTCCACCCTCCTCAAGCTCCACCCTCCTCAAGCTCCACCCCTCCTCAAGTTCCATCCCCTACCGCTAACTTGACTACGCCAAGGAAAAATAAAAGATTTGGTAGCCAAAAATGGTTTAAAGATAAATCGTGTCTCATCAATGAAGTAGTAGGCCTCATCCTCAACCGCTTTAGTTGATAATGAAGATGTAGAGTCCATGCCGCTCCTCGAGTCCGAGGTTACTAGTGCATGTGTTCAACTATTTATGAAGTAAGTATCTTCTTCCTTGATTACATAATTGAAATGCACCGTTTAGACACACATATATACATATATACTAATTCCCCATCGATGTCATTCTTGTAGGTGCATGCACGAAACCGGTTCAAGAGGGCAGAATTTCGGATTTTGGATTCTTGTGCCCAACAGATGCAAGCACAACACTACCTCTCGAATTGAGACAGAGTACATATCAAATAGGTTGTGTAAAGTGCAAAGAAAGGTGTACTTGTTTCCACACCGGCCCTGCATATATATACTTGTCTCGCAATTCACTTAATATAATTATGCTACATATATATATATCACCGAGTACTTTCTACTGTGTGAATTTTCAGCAACCACTGGCGGCTGGTCATCATGAACATGGAGTTGCATTATGTTATCTTCTTATGCTCCACTCACGCGATCCATCGACTACGTTGCATGATGATCAACAAGTAAGAATGTCATTTTGATCGCCTTGTCTCGAAATCTCATTGTGAATTTTCAAATGAACATTACCGATAAATTTCGATTTTGATGATAGTGCCATGAAGACCTTCCGTGTTGATGTAAAAAAGCGTGGTGCTCAACACACGATCCTAAATGGCACAAAATTAAGGTTAGTACATAATTGGACATGACATAATTGCCTTCAAGTTGGTCAAGAAGCTATATATGCTCTTATATATATTTATTGTTATTTTTAGACCCGCTTCGGAACCGAACGATCGAACTTATGTGGCCCGTACGTCATGAAACACTTATATGATATTGTGACGGGCGGAAACACTAAAGTCACTTTAAGGGTAAGATGTTATGGTGAATTCGGCCATCGATGGCTTAATGTTACATATGAAATATGCACATAATATGTTAATTCGTTTTCTCGTCTTTGATGTTACGAGGTTTGCCTCGTGAAGAGCCATTTGATGATGATGAAATCGAGCACATACGCGAGGTTTTTTGTGAATATCTGTATAAACTAGTCTTAGAAAATCCAAGTCAAGACAATAATTAATGTCCTAAATTAATTCATTTGTAAATAATATATGATGTCAGTAGCAACAATAGCCTTCCGTATATATGTTTATTTTTTCGACTAGCTAATTAATTCATTTGTAAATATAGCAATGTAATTCAATAATAAATTTGTTTATTTTTTCGAACAATTTGTGTGTGTCCATTTTGGGTTTCGAATGAATGGGATGGTGGATAAAGCTATTTAGTGCTTGAAATTTGAGGTACAAAGGATGTTGAAAATGAGCCAGATGAGGCTCTGAAAAGTATTCGCGACTTTTAGGACCGTATATTTTTTAAAAGTGCGGTCCTAAAGGTCTTCGTCCATTTTAAGACCGTATATTTAACAAATATCCGGTCCTAAAAGTCTTCGTCTAATTCTAAAAATTTTGGGTAGAGACTTTTAGGACCGTATATTTGTTAAAAGTACGGTCCTAAAGGTCTTCGTCCATTTTAAGACCGTATATTTAAAAAATATCCGGTCCTAAAAGTCTTCGTCTAATTCTAAAAAATTTGGGTAGAGACTTTTAGGACCTTATATTTGTTAAAAGTACGGTCCTAAAAGTATAGAAAATATACGGCTAAATTATTAGGACCGTTTATTTGTTAGTAGTCGTCTTAAAAGTCTTCATTTTATTTAATAGATTGCCGAAACCTTTAGGACCGTATATTTGTTAGTTGTCCGCTCCTAACTTTAAATTTTAAAATAAGGCTTAATTTTTAGGACCGAGGAATTTTATACGTCCGGTCCTAATATTCTTCATTTAAATAGAGTTGGTGACTCGATTTTCAGACATATCGTTAGGGTTCAAGGCAACCATGTTTCTGGCGTTCTTCTCAAGTTTTGTGCTTCGTTGTTCTCGTTTCTACTTTTCGGATGTGAAGAACGTCATCGTGTCCCTTTTCTTTTGTCGGAAAAAGAAAGAAGATAACGAAAACGACACCGAAAATTTTCATCACATCTCGGAAAAGTAGAGGGACGACAACGATGGTCCAAACTTGAGAATAGTCGTCACTCTGTTTGTTTTTATTCGAAAAAGGTAAATAATGTTTTTTTGTTTTGTTTTGTATGGTCGCAACCGTTAACTTTATTCTCGAAATTTTAAGATTGATCACCACGAATAGGACAATGTTTTGTTTGTTCTTGTTGTCGGAGAAAAAGAACATAAAGTTAAAGACAAACAAGGAAGGCGATTGGGAAATAAAAATTTTATTTAATAATTTTTTTTTTGCCTCATAAAGCAAAGAAGACAAAAAAACTTAAAAATTCTAATCCTCCCCATCGTTGTCGGAGGAGGGAATGGTCTGAGACGTCGTCATCGGGAGGTATGGTACTCAACGTCATTGGCGTCGAGTACCGCTTTCGGCTTGTTGTTGGCGTGATAGACTGAAACAGCTTGCCCAAGCTTCGGTCTATATGATCGACGCGGCTATCAGTGCTCCAAAGATCTCGCCGAAGTTCTGGCTTCGGAGGCAACGGAGGAGGATATGGAGGTGCCTCGTGATTTCGCCTTAAGGAGGACCTCGTCGTGGTGGAGAAGCCATTACGGTGGAGGTTCTAGGAGGAGATGGAGATGAATGTTAAGAAAGTAACAACGGGTTTAAATAGAGAACCCATCCCGAAGAATGTGAAACGCCTAAACATTAACGAGGAGACGCATATTTGCTCATAATACGAGGAGACGCCTAGTTGGGAAGTTTATGTGGAAGCCGAAGAGACTCTGAATTCATTTCAACAATGGGGAAGGGACTCTTGAAAAGAATGAACTTTCATTTCAACAATGAGTTTTAGGACCGGATATTTGATAAAAGGACGGTCTTAAAAGTAATTGAATTAAAAATTAGTTTTAGGACCGGATACCAAGTAATATATCGGTCTTAAATGAGTTTTAGGACCGGATATTTGATAAAAGGACGGTCTTAAAAGTAATTGAATTAAAATTAGGACCGGATATAAGATAAAAGTCCGGTCTTAAAAGTTTGTATAAAAGTAATTGACGAATTCATCATCGACGTTTATCTCTCCTGCCATCCGTCTTTATATACTCCACACACTACCTCCTCTTTGTCCTTGTTAACTCCTCACTTCCTAGCTCTGCCCCAACTTCTCAAAATCCTCAAACCATGGTTAGATACAAGCAACCGCTCGTAGGTGCATACACGCCTCACTCTCGTGCCATGGCTAGATCATTATATGGTGCGCCTCCTCCAAATGATGGTGTCGTCGTATTGTTTCCGAAGACTCTCGGGTCGTTGGACCCATTGTTATTTCTTCGGATGATGAAGAGATTGCTCATGCCGCACCCCCCCAATGTAAGAAACATTAAGAACACCGTATGAATTTTTGGCTCTTCTCCAAGAATTCATTAAAGAAACTTATTCTCCAATTTTGCTTTATTTTTTGTCCAAAAATATCATTTATTTTATTGATTTAATATACCAATCACGAAGGCCATTAAGACCTGACATTTTATTTTATAAGTAACGGATCTAAAGATAATTTGAATTTTAGGACCGGATGTTTTATAAACATCCGGTCTTAAAAATTAAAAATCTAATAAAATTTTAGGACCGGATAATTTTAATACTCCGGTCTTAAAATGTTAGTTGTATCTTTAGGACCAGGACATTTAATTAATAACCGGTATTAATAAAATCCAAAAAGCTAAATAAGGTATCTTTGTCGCGGAAAAATTAAATTTCCTCTCGAACTCTTGTCGCGCGAAAGTGAATACTCGTGTTCCGACTCGAAATTTCCTCTCGGCTTCGTCGCCGCTTCGCGTACCTTTCTCGACAATCACTCGGTTCCTTAGCTAAACGTCTATAGACGAAGCCGTAAGAGATGTTTCGGTTAAAACTTTATTACTTTCCACCTTATCGTTATTGGTTTTTCATGGGTTTAACGAAATCGGTGTAATGTTGTTATGGGTATTCTCTCGTTGTTAACGAATATTGTTTTTTGAAGATTATATTTGCACTTTAGACCTACCCAACCGACCAACAAGTGTTTTTAGGTTACTCTTGCTGTCTTGTGCGCAACATCAACGTCGTGAGCGGAGAAGTAAGACGACTCAGCAAACGCATATGCTATAGGTTAGTCCACAAGACCTTCATCCCCTGCATTTAATTTCCTCGTCTTGCATTTATTTTGGTTATTCGATTCCTTTGTGATGCATTTATGACCAAATGTAATTCTTAATTCGCCTAAATAATATATAGGAATTCTACTATGGATCACAGTTGGATAGATGCTTTACGAACGAGTATTGAATATCAGAATGGGGTTAGGAATTTATAGAATTTGCTAAAAAAATGCCCATGATGATGGGGGAAGTATTATTGCCCTTGTGTGAAATGTTTGAATGAGTGTCGACTATGTCACGAAGTTATACGCACACATTTAATTTGTCACGGATTTTGTAAGACTTATACAAGTATGGGTATGGCATGGTGAACAAGTGCCATCAAGTGGGAAACAACATGGGAAGTGGCCTTTGATGATAATGACACGGATATGGATGATCGCATAGAGGACATTATCCGTGATGTAGAGGAAGAGGCTTTTGAGCGATCACATGCATATGGTAATATGTGCGGTGATGCAGACACCGCTATACCGTGGGTGTAAAAATACCAATTGTTGAACGCCGTATTGAAATTGGTAAGCTTGAAGGCACGTCATGGATGGAGCGACAAGAGTTTTTCGTAATTGCTTGAGGCTTTGAAGGACATGCTTCCGGATGATAACGTGTTGCCGCATCGCTACTATGATGCTAAGAAGATACTTTGTCCACCGGGATGGAGTACAAAAAGATCCATGCATGCCCGAATGATTGTGTATTATATAGAAAAGAGTTTGAAGAGAAGCGAGTTGTCCGATGTGTGAAACCCCACTGTACAAGTCGGATAAGGGCCTGCAAAAGTGTTGTGGTATCTTCCAATCATACCAAGGTTCAAGCGGTTGTTTGCGAATGAAAATGATGCAAAAATCTGAGGTGGCATGCAGATGAGAGGATTTCGGATGGACAGCTTCGACATCCGGCCGATTCTTCTCAATGGAAGAAGATCGATCAATTATTTCCGAACTTCGGCGAAGAACCTAGGAACCTCATGCTTGCCCTTAGCACGGATGACATGAATCCCTATGGAAGCCTTAGCAGATACATAGCTCATGGCCCGTAGTCCCGATTGTTTACAACTTATCTCCTATGTTATGCATGAAACGAAAGTACATCATGTTTGTCTATGTTGATTTCAGACCAAAACAACCCTAAATGACATAGATGTTTACCTAGAGCCCTTGATCGAAGACTTGAAGGAGTTGTGGAAGAAGGTGTCGATGTTTTTGACTCTTTCAAGAAGGAGGTCTTTAGAATGAGAGCCATGATATTTTGTACTATAAACGACTTCCCAAAGATATGGGAACTTGTCGCAGTATAGTGTAAAGGCCATAAAGCATGTCCGGTTTGTGAAGAAGGCACATGCTACCATCAACTTCAACATGGAAGAAAGACGGTGTATCTTGGACATAGGAGATTTCTTAGACGGGGCCACCCATATCGTCGATTAAAGAAGGCCTTTTTTGGTGGCCAAGAGTATGAAGAAGCTCCGGTGGCATTGACTGGGGAGCAAGTGTATGAAAAGGTTAAAAATATCAGTGTCATCTTCGGTAAGCATGGAAAGAGTAGAAAAGAAACAAATATATGGAAGAAGAGATCTCGTATTCTTTGATCTTCCCTATTGGCGCAATCTTGATGTGAGACAATCGTATTGATGTCATGCATGTGGAGAAGAACGTATGTGATAGTATTGTGGGCACGCTTCTCAACATACAAGGTAGTTCAAGGATGGTGTGAAGGCAAGATTGGATTTGCAAGCAATGGGAATACGCGAAGACTTGCATCCAAGGCCATATGGGAAGAGAACTTATTGTCCCCAGGCTTCTCATACTTTGTCTAAGGATGAGAAACGAAGCTTTGTGAGTGTTTACATGGCACAAAAGTTCCCTGGGTATTCTTCAAATTTTAAGAGGCTTGTCTCGATGAAGGACTTGAGATTAGTAGGCCAAAAGTCTCATGACTGTCATGTCTTGATGCAACGGCTACTCCCCAGTAGCTATTCGAGGGATCGCCGAATATGATCTTCGGGTCGTTTTGACTAGACTTTGTTTCTTCTTCAATGCGGTTTGTAGTAAAGTTTTCAAGATTGAAAAGTTGGATGAATTGGAGAATGAAGGATATCTTATCTTGTGCCACCTTGAAAAGCTTTTTGTTCCTTCATTTTTTGACATCATGGTTCATCTCATTGTTCATCTAGTGAGGAGATAAAGTTGTGCGGCCCTATCCATTTACGGTGGATGTACCCTATTGAAAGATCTATGAAATTCCTAAAAGGGTATGTGAAGAACGCGCACGGCCGGAAGCATCAATTGTTCGAAATATGTCTCAAGAGGCCATGGAATTTTGTCAAAATTATTTGTCCAAAGTAAGACATATTGGGCTTCCAAAACGTCGCATCTTGCAAGGGGTAGACGTGGGGCTTCGGTAAAGAGTGTGGATCGTGATGAATTGTCACAAGTCCACTTATACATCTTGAATAATGTTGATGAAGTTCAAGCCAGCATATCTCGCACATAAAGAGGTCAGTAAGGAAAGAGAACCATCGAATGACCGAACAAAGGTTGATTAGGGAGCATAACGAGAACTTTTGCAGCTGGTTCAAACAAAAGGTCGAGGATCTCGAATGTGTTTCGAGACAATGAAATGGTTAGCACGTGGTCCCGAGTTTGATGTCATAAGTTGGAATTCGTATGTGATCAATGGTTATACATTTTACACGAAGTCCCTAGATGATAGGAGCACAGATCGTACCTGCAAAGTGGTGTTATGTTAGAGGTGAATCTATGCACTTCTCCAGCTCGAAAGACAAGAGGCCTAAATTGGCGGTCATGCCATATTATGGGGTTATTGAAGAGATTTGGGAGGTGGACTATGTCAAAGTTAGATTTCCCATCTTCAAATGCAAGGGTTAATGTCAATAATGGTGTTCGGATCGATCGACTAGGATTCACTTTAGTCGATGTCAATAGTAGAAGTTTTGGAGATGAACCTTTATTATGGCGCATCATGCAAAACAAGTGTTCTATATCACCGATCAAGAAAATAAAATGTGGTCTCGTAGCTCTCCAAGGAAAGAGGGTCATTGATATTGATGAGGAAAGTCATTCAAATTATGGTGATCTTCCCGAGAGTACTCCTTTTACAAGGGGTCTACCGACATGAACGAAGAAGATGAAGCGGATAATGAACCCGCATAAGAAATGATCATCAAGAAGGGATATGGGAGGATATCACTTTATAAAAGTGTCAATTCATAAGGTAATTAATATTCATATGCAAAATTCTTAGAAAACTTTAAGGTTTTAACAATTATTATATGTCGTCTATGTTCTTAATTAAACAATGTCATCATTGAATATGAATTTGTTCTTGTTTTGTTTTTGTGGCGTAGATCCGTTTCAAAGGGGCATGTTATAAAAGAGGATGCATGTTACGTTGTTGGGTGGGAATCAAATGAAGGCATGGTGAATAATATATTGACTACATTTGTATGTTGAATTACGTGGCCGCATGTATTGTAACTCATTGCCTTTGTAATTAGTTATATGTTAGCTTATTTTATAAATTACTTTAGTTGTTTTAGACTTAATTAAGAGGCCATATAACTCATGGTGGATAATATTTGTATTCTTTTTCCCAATTCAATTTATTCATGTTCATAGCTTGTAGCTTAAAGTATATCGACTTTTATGTGCCGTTTTTGTATGGTGGATTTGTGTATATATATTGATCGTGAAGAACAAAACAGGGAAAAATACGGGAAAATTTAGATTGCAAATAAAAATACTATCTTAAATGTTCAAATATTAAGACCGGATGTATATATAACACCGCTCTTAAAGGTGTTAAGCCGGTCTTAAAAGTTGGTCTTTAAGACCGGTCCATTGAAACAATCCTATCTTGAAAGTCGGCCTTTTAAGACCGGTAATTATTCCTCCGGCCTTAGAGTCCGCTATCTTTAGGACCGGATTGATATTTGTCCGGTCTTAATATTTGGATCTTTTAAGAGCGGTCGACTTTTTGTCCGGTCTTAAAGTTTGAGTTTTAGGACCGAACCAAAATATTTCGATTTATTTAGTACGACTTTTAAGACCGAAGGGTTAAAATGTCCTATCTTAAAGAAAATCTTTAAGACCGTCTAAAAGTCCGGTCTTAAAGGTCGACTTTTAATACCGCCTGGAACAAGACTGCTCGCGGGTCCGGTCCTAATGTACCTTTTTTGTCCGGTCTTAAAAGCCTTTTTTCCACTAGTGCTAACACAGGGGCACATTGAGAAATAGTTTTCTGACAGGGGTATATTGGGAAATAGTTTCAAAACAGGGGTATTTTGGTAAATAGTTATTTAATTAGGGGCACATTGGGAAAAAAGCCCTATTTCTTTTATGTTAAGTAATATTTCCGGTATTGAATTATAAACTATGTCTTAAATTAAAATTCAGTCTCTATTTTCAACACACAGGGTCAAATTTAATTTACTTCAAAGCCTTTTTCTTTTCTTTTACAAAGTCATATAATTTTACAAACCCACTCGTTTGATTTGATGAAAATAGTTAAATTAAATATATAAGTTCTAAGTATGTAAATTTCCTGAATCTTATAACCAATATAATTTTTTAATTGTTAATAAGTTGAAAGCCCAAAAAATTATTTATTAACTTTGAATGTTATCTCTAGAAGATAGAGAAAGCTAATGGACAAAAACAATTATCAGCTAACAAATCTGTATATATTATAGGTAGGGGCAGAGCCAAGATTTGAAATTATGGGGCAAAAATTACATAATAGAATACAGTGGAGCCAACATTTGAAATTAGGGGGAGAAAATTATAGAATTGTGACAAAATTTTAAGAAATTATATTTTAGCTTCAAATATATTTCAATATTTTCATTTTAGTCCCTCCATTAAACTTCAATAGGGACTAAAGTAAAAATATTAAAACTTATATAATACTAAAATATAATTCACTAAAAATTTGAATCGAATTGTGTAATTTTTTTTGGGGGGGTGGGGGGGGCGGGGGCCACCCCTAGCCCCCCCAACTTCACCCCTGATTATAGCAACACTAATCTCTTATATTTTCAATAATAAATAGTGCAACTCATTTTTCATATATTCAATGTAGTGCTAAGCGGAGTTATGAGCACCAAGAGCTCATCAACATTGCACTCGGTGTAGATCTATTTTGAATGATTTAGATTAAATTTTTTATTTTCATTTTTTAAAAATATTACTTTAATGTGTACCAAATCTAAAATTAAGATAACCTCTCAATTGTCACTTTTCCCCAAAAAATTTGATTTTTTTACATAAAAATTAGGGAAAATTATAATAAAGGACCTAAGAAAATAATATTTATTAAGAAGGACTGTAACATCCCAATTTCAGAGCCAAATTTTTTTTTTAAAACATCATAGTAGAGCATCGGCGGAATAAAAACATTGAGTAACTGATTATAACAATAATGGTGGTGTATCTGCCTGTTCATAAAGATTAATACATTATCTGATTATGACCTTATATCTCATCGGCCGATCATTACTCGGTCTTCACGTGGTCTTCATCTTCATGTGTGATGTCTGTTCTGCTTACTCTTACCCTCCGTCCATGGTCTCTCTCCAGACCTTGATGTGATGCTATAGTAAGAGCCGAGATCCAACGCTCATCTGATCTCGTGTAACGGTTAACCTCATGCTTATATAACAATATATGATCACAGATATTTCTAAAAATACAAAGAATGATTCTTGATCATTTAATAACAACTACCCTACAAGCAAAGTTATCTGGTCGCACTTTAATTGTGTGCCACGATGTACCGTCGTGTCCGTAGCGCTAGGAAAACATGACGGTATTATACTTAATATAACCCGTAAGTCGTAAGTGATTATCTAAGTTTATTACCTTAGTCACGTGCATGGCCGTAACGTAGTTCCACCCATGGCTTATGAAACTATCCATATCATATATAAGCAGACTATAAGCATCGAGTCGTGTTACAAGATGTCGCGAACGTACCTTCGTTTGATGGTACTTCTGGTATTTTTGATCTTAAATGGCACGTTTACTTAAAAACGGCAAACGTCCAACAAATGCACTTCTGGACAAATGTAACGACAGCAAATCAGAGTTTTTGATGTCCTATAAGAGTAATATCACTTTTATTAGTGATTTGACAACATAACTGGCATTTTAGGTAAAATTACCATTTTGCCCCTATACCCCTAATTGGCGGAATTTCGCCAGCACTTCGTTACTCTAGCAAATTTTCTTCCCGAAATTTCGCCAGAACTTCGACGCAATTATGATTCTCGAAAATAATGACTAAAATAGCCCTCCCATATGATACCCAATCATACTTGAAAATTTAAAGGCTATTCTAGTATTATAACACCTACTTGTGAAAGAACTACGAAGACTTCAATTTTCTGGGGACTCGATCCCTACCATGTTTCTACCTCGTCAGGCATATATTTCAATGCAATGAGGCCTAAAAACAATAGTAGGAATCTCACTCCCTACTTGCTAAATCTATCTAACAATTCTACTATCTACCGAACTAAAACTAAAGACCGGAGGACTTACCCGTTGAAGATTTCGTAACTTCTCCGAGCTTCTCTCTTGTTTCTCCTCTAGATTTCGGCTAGAAGAAGGAAAATGGTGTGAGAATGGTGATGGAGGGGGTATTTATAGGGTTTTGGAAGGACATGGAGGGAATTTCCAAAATTGTTACTTTATGCCCTGGCCTACTAGTTTTTCCCGATCGGCACCCGATTCGCGTGATTTCAAGAAATCTCAAAATTCTGGATTTACAACTTTGAAGACATATTCTCACTTACTAGAAATGTCCAAGTTAACCTAAATTTCGATTCCATATAGGGTTCCAACCGTCACATCCAAGTTCCTCGAAAACGTGTCCGTACGGTCCTGCTGTAACACATTTCGAAACATCATCTTCTCCGTAAAATTTACTGATTCCAAATATGTCAAAATAAATTCAAACTCATTCCTAGATATTGAGTTAGAATTTATTTTCTTTATATCCAAAAATATGCCTATATGCATTTTTCCCTATTTCGTCTTATTAGGAAAAAGCACAAACGGCTTTAATTAACTTCCGCAAGAGTTTAACGGAAGATAAAATTCCACTGATCAATATTCTACCTTGACCTTGGAATTCTCATTCCTAGATCTCTAGATAGGATCCGTTTCCTAAATATTAGTTTACTATTCATCATAATAAATTATATATTAAAATAATAAAAATCCAAAACTTCTATCCTAAGTTATCTAATATTTTTAACTCAATATTATCCCACTTTTTTGAGCAAGATTCGCTGGCCCAAAAAATAATAATAAATATTTATTTTTTATTTAATTAATTATTTAAATCATTTATTTATTTAATTTTTCAAAAATTTCACAAAATTACCTAATTGATCCATTCTTGTATTTAGGCTTAAAAATACCTAAACTCAACTATTTTTCTCCAAAATTTCCAATTAATTAGTAAATATATTTTTACTAATTTTAAGCCAATTACCACTAATTTTTGAGTTTTACATATTTATTTCATAATTTCTTTTGCTCGACTTAAGTAATTAGCTAGAAATTACTTAATCACTTTATTATTATTAGTTGATAATTTTCTTAATTAGAATGTCCCATTACCTCATAATTATAACACTGACATTTCAGCTTCCATGTGTTCAAAGATTTTAGAATTTGTGAGGGCATTATAGTCATTACAATACTTTTGAATATCTTTATTCAATTTCTCCAAGTTTGTAATTTATTAAATTACCCTAATTAGAGATAACATACTCTCATTATTCAAATAATTATTTCACTGACTTTTAGGATTTTTTTCACAATTTTCCTAAACCATTTATGTCCCTTAGGGGCATTTTCGCTATTTTGGCACTTTGGCCCTTAGATTCTCTAATTTCCAAGAGATTTTCCTTTAGAAAATAAAAATAATTATAACTTAATATTTGATATCCCATATTCACCTACTTTCTATAGGTATAATTTTTACCAAATTATGATACGTATTTTTGGGGTATTACAAGGACTATAAAAATGGTAATTATTTTGAAGGACCAGAAATTAAAACATTAAAATAAAAAGACTGAATTACCCTTAATCAGATTTTTTATAGTGTCTTATTTGCATTGTTTAAGCCTTCCACAAGTTAGAATGTTAGTTGAAAATTTGAGAAGTAGTAATATTAGAGGGAGATGAATACAGACAGAGAAAAGGGGGGAGGGGCATTAATTTGGGTCCAATATGGACCTTCACCTTTCTCTATCTCTCAAACAATATCCTGTAAAGTACAATATTCTTAGAATATTAATTTACCTATAGCAACTTTTTTCAGACATATATAGTGCACTGGAAGTTGCATCTAAACTCTCTTGATAACCAATTCAATGGACAAAGTCCGGATGTTACTGACAATATTATACTTTTCAAACAGCAAAAACTAAAGAAAACAGATAGAGTTTTGATGTAAAAAGGATGTGGAGCCAACGCCTCCATTGTTCAGCTTAACAGGAAGGTTTAGATTAAATAAGGCAGACAGGGTATAGTTGACTCCAATGATCACTACAAGGAGAATTAAGTTTTCAATGCCCATTGATGGAATATCTTAGGAGATTTTGATGTGTTCTCTCTTTGTCATCATCCACCAATCACTCCATATTCTTATTTAATTAGAGATAATATAGGAAATCTGGCTAAGGGCAATTTAGTCTTTTCATTTTAATGTTTTAATTTCTGGTCCTTCAAAATAATTACCATTTTTATAGTCTTTCTTAATAATAATTATTTTTCTTAGGTCCTTTATTATAATTTTCCCTAAAATTAATTGAAAATTTTAAATCTAAACTGATAGTGGAGATCTTACCACAGCTGAAAGCACTATGGTGTATGATGAGCATTGAAATTGGTTTGTAAGCACACATCTTAGTTCTTCAATATAGATAAATATGGTACTAATGCTATATATTTTGTTAATATTATATTTTATTTCATTTTTGATTATATGACCATCAACTAAAAATCTAAAGCTTTACGTCATAACCAACTAACAACATCACATAAATAGGGACGAGACAAATCATTGAAGCAATAATAGTACTAGCGCTGATAACTAATAGGGATTAACTAAATATTCTCCTTTCTTCTTACGCCAGCACCAAACGACTCAGACATGTCAAATTCCTCATGAGTGAATCCATTTGGGGGCTTCCAACCAAAATGATAGAGCAAATTGGCAAGTGGAAGCTCGATGTTTGGTATAGCAAAGTTAACTCCAGGACACATTCTCCTTCCAGCACCAAATGGTATATACTCAAAGTTGGTTCCTCTGAAATCAATTGGATTATCCAAAAATCTCTCTGGCTTGAAGGTCTCACTTCATCCCAAGACTTAGAATCTCTTCCTATTGCCCATCCATTAACAATGATTTTGGTCTTTTCAGGTATCTCATATCCATTGATCACACATCTTTCAGTGTTTTCTCGTGGAAGTAACAACACCCCAGGAGGGTGCAATCTTAGGGTAGTTTCTCTCACAATTGGGTTTAAGTATTTCAATTGGTCAATTTCACTTTCATCTACATACCCTTTCTCATTGTAGATCCTTCTGACCTCAGCTTGAGCTTTTTCCATCACCTTTGGGTTCTTCATCAATTCTGCCATTGCCCACTCTACAGTAGTTGATGACGACTTAGATCCAGCAATGAACATATCCTGAAAATGGATTATGAGTTCTTTTGTCAAGGAAACTTCCATGTGAATTGATATGTCTTATACTTCATCCTATCCTAAATATATGATCTAGATAAACTGATAGGGGTTAATAAAGACTTCAATCCAGTGTCTCCCTGTAACACCCCGGTTTTCACAACTGTTTTTATAGCGTTTTGATCAGAGTTTTGAGCGACAAATTTTTTTTTCATAATAAAGAGTAACTGAATAACATTGCTAACAAAGTGTATCTCGGTCGTTCATAAGGCCGTACATTCCTCTGAGTGTTTACATCTAACGCAAGTACAACAAAACTAAAGCGTCTCCATCTGATCTTCATGCTAGCTCCCTTCCTTGTCCTCGATCTACGTGGCTCGCTCGCTTCTCTCGCCTCGGTCCTCCTGACCCTGAGCTATAGCCGAGATCCAATTTAGCGCATTGGATCTCGTAACTAAGTAACCTCATGCTTATAAACAATATATGTCCAATGTATTTTCAATTTTACAACATTGATCAAGCCGGTACATGATCATTTAATAACAACATAAAACTGTAATAGTGATCTAAGTACGATACCTTAATCACGCAAGGCCTAAGTACGGTTCCATAGACATAGTGCGTCTATGTACGATTCCATAGACACGATGTATCTAAGTACGGTTCCATAGATACGGAGTATCTAAGTACGGTTCCATAGACACGGAGTATCTAAGTACGATTCCTTAGACACGGAGTATCTAAGTACGATTCCTTAGACACGGAGTATCTAAGTACGATTCCTTAGACACGGAGTATCTAAGTACGATTCCTTAGACACGGAGCAAATAGCACCGAATAGAATGGCCCATCGATTAGTGTTACAAGACGCGAACGTACCTTCGTGACGAACGTCGGCAATTTCGCTGAAACGCACGCTTTACTTAAAAAAAATAAACGCCCAACAATGCACGTCGGACAACAGAATGGGCAGATAGATCGATTTCGACGCCCTATAAGAGTAATATCACTTTTATTAGTGATTTGATACTATATCTCGGCATTTTAGGTAAAAATTACTATTTTGCCCTTCTACCCCTAATTGGCGGAATTTTGCCAGCACTTCGCTACTTAAATCTCCAACTTTTCAGGAACTCGATCTCTACCAAGTTTTTACCTCGTCAGGCATTTTTTTCCAATGCAATGAGGCCTAAAAACAATAGTAGAAATCTGTAACATCCCAAGTTTGAAATGCGGATTTTTTTTTTTTCAAACAAACAATCAGAGTAGAGCAATAAAGCGAAAGAGTAATTGGATTCTTAGCCAAAACATCAACCATTATGTAACATTGTAATGATTACAGTAATCCTAAGTATATCATAAGCATACTAGAGATGCATGATCATTATGCCGACAAAACATAAGCACAGAGCAATATGTAAAGCCCCATAAGGTAAATAACAACAACAAACAGATTATTCACCAAAGGCTACGATAATTAGTCGTGGTCTCGCCGCTAGGAAAACAAAACGGCGTTATCAAAACTATAACCCGTATAATCGTCAGTATAACGGTCTACGAACATATCATTGACATATAAGTATTTAAGATGTGCAAGATTAGTGTTACAAGATGCGTCTCGTGCTTTCGTTGGCAACGTTAGGTACTACCGGCGGAAACGATTTTTACTAAAAACGTGAACTTCAAACAGCGGTTCGTCGGGCAATAAGTGACGGCAAAGAAATCGTAGATTCTCGATATCCTATAAGAATAATATCACCTTTATTAGTGATTTGACACTATAATCGGCATTTTAGGTAAAAATTACCATTTTGCCCTTCTACCCCTAATCGGCATGGAATTTCGCCAAAGATTTCGTTACTCGACAAATTTTCTTCTCGAAATTTTGCCGTAACTTCGACGCAACTATGATTTTCGAAAATAATGACTAAAATAGCCCTCCCATATGATACCCAATCATACTCGAAATTTAAAGGCTATTCTAACATTACTACCCCTATTTTTGAAAGAGCTATAAAAACTACAACTTTTCAAATGACTGATCCCTACTATGTTTACACCTCTGCATATTTTTTCAACACAAACAAGGCTTAAAACAAGAATAGGAATCTCGTCCCCTACTTCCTAAATCTAACTAACAATTCTACTAACTACCGAACTAAAGACTAAAGACCAAAAGACTTACCCGTTGAAGACTTCGTAACTTCCCCGAGCTTCTCTCTACTTCTTTCTCTCTCTAATTTTCGGCCAAAGGGCAAGAAAATGGTGTGAATAAATGTGAAGGAGGGGGGTATTTATAGAAAAGGAGGTAGGGTTTCTACTGGGCTTGATCAACTTCATGAGAAGCGATCCGGACCGTCCAAAGCAACTTTTCAAAAACCCTTTCCTTCCCTTTTGCATTCACACTTGGCCGAAAATCCAAGTGTCTTGGCCAATGGGAGGTGGCCACGTGTTACCTTCCGTAAGCTTTGACCGATTCTCCGATCGGCACCCGATTCGCGTGATTTCTGAGAAATCTCCAAATTCTGGATTTATAACTCAAAACATATTCTCACTTAGTAGAAATGTCCAAGTTAACCTATATTTTGATTTCATATAGGGCTCCAACAATCCAGTTGAGTCTTTCAAAAACGTGTCCAAACGCGTCCTGTCGAAACTTGTTTTCTAAACATCAATCTCTTCGAAAAAATCACCGAGTCCAAATATGTTCATGAAAATTCCCAATTCTTTTCCAAATGTCACAACATAACCTTTTCGTCCTCTTGGCTATCCGGCCTTTTCTAATTTCCTATTTCGTCTTATTAGGAAAATGCACAAACTACTTCTAATTTATTTCCTAAGAGGTCACTTGAAGGTAAAAACTCACTGATCAATATTTTACCTTGACCCTGGGATTCCTATTCCTAGATCTCTAGATAGGATCCGTTTCCTAATTTTAAAATTACTATTCACATATTTTACTTTAATTAATTATAATAATAAAATAATGTGCAACTTGCACAACTTGCTTCTTATTTTCATTTTTCATTTTTTTTTTATTTTCCTTTGAAAATTTCGCTGGACCATCTCTTTTTTTTTTTTTTTAATATTTTTTTTTTATTTAATATTTTTTTAATTATTTATTTTTTCCAAAAATTCCACAAAATTATCTAATTGGTCCATTCTTGTATTTAGGCCTAAAAATACCTAAACTCAATGATTTTTCATAAAAATTTCCAATTAATTAGTAAATACATTTTTACTAATATTCCACTAATTTCCAATAATTTTTGAGCTTCACATAATTATTACTGAATTTCCTTTGCCTATGCTTAAGTAATTAGTCCAATATTACTTAATTACTTCATTATCACTTGTTGATAATTTTCTTAATTACAATGTCTCATTATCTTCATACTCTTGTATTAACATTAGTATTTTCATGCCTCTTGCATTTTTAGAAATTACAAGGGTATTATGGTCATTTCACTTCTTTTTGAGTATTTTCCAACAATTTCTCCAATTTCATAATTTATAAAATTACAATAATTAGAGATTATATAGTCTCCTATCTCACTTGGTCATTTTACTGTCTTTTTGGATTTTTCATAAATTTTCTAAGTTATTTATGTCCCTTAGGAGCATTTTGGTCATCTTGGCACTTTGGCTCTTAATTTCCCTGATTTCCTACAGAAATTCTACTTAGAAAATAGACTATAATTATACAAGACCGGAGATTGAAATTTCACTTATCAGAAATATCCAACTTTTATTTATAATATTCCAGATAAATATCCGGGTATTACAAAATCTCACTCCCTACTTACTAAATCTATCTAATAATTCTATTAACTATCGAACTAAAGAGCTAAAGACCGGAGGACTTACCCGTTGAAGACTTCTGCACAATTTTGCCTAGAGCTTCTCTCTCTACTTTCTCCCTCTAGATTTCGGCTAGAAGAAGTGGAATGGTGTGAAAAATGAAGACCCCCCTCATGCCTTTATATAGGCAAACTTTGGGTTCAAAGTGGTAATTCTTCATTCCTAAAGTTGTAATTTTCCCTTTGCCTTTAACCATGTAAAATCAATGTAATTTGGTGGTTAATTCTTGTCCATGGAGAGCTTTGGTCGACATAAGGGGGGCTGATGTGGCTGAAAATTAGTGGTTCCAAGTGTATTGACTTATGTTGCTATATAGCCCGGTCTAATAGAATTTCCCCGATCGGTACCCGTTTCGCGTGATTTCGGAGAAATCTCAAACTTCTGAATTCATAACTTTGAAGACATGTTCTCTCTTACTAGAAATTTCCAAGTTAACCTAAATTTTGATTCCATATAGGGCTCCAACAGTCCAGTTGAAGTTTTCTCGAGAAACGTGTCCGAACGCTTCCGGTTTCAGAACGCATTTCTGGAATCATCAACTTCTTCAGAAAAATTCACTGATTCCAAATATGTTCATATAAATTCAAACTCATTCCTAGATGTTGAGTTAGAATTTATTTTCTTTAAATCCAAAAATATGCCTATATGCATTTTTCCCTATTTCGTCTTATTAGGAAAAAGCACAAACGGCTTCAGAATTAACTTCCGCAAGAGTTTAACGAAAGATAAAATTTCACTGATCAATATTCTACCCTGACTTTGGAAATCCTATTCCTAGATCTCTAGATAGGATCCGTTTCTTAATTTTTAAATTACTATTCATCACTTTTAATTATATTATATAATATTCAAAACTTTGCAAAATATCAAGATATTAAAAATGTGATCTTATCTTCATTCTTCTTTGAATTTTCGGCTGACCAAAATAATAATTAATAAATATTTATTTTTTTATTTAATTTATTATTTAATTATTTAATTATTTAATTTTTCCCAAAAATTCCACAAAATTACCTAATTGGCTCATTCTTGCATTTAGGCTTAAAAATACTTAAACTCATCTATTTTTCTCAAAAATTTCCAATTAATTAGTAAATATATTTTTACTAATTTTAAGCCAAAACCACTAATTTAGGGTTCTACACAATTATCTTTGAATTTCCTTCGCTTAAACTTAAGTAATTAGCCAATAATTACCTAATTACTTTCTTATCACTTGTGGTTAATTTCCTTAATTAAGATAACTCTTCATCTTCAAACTTTTGTATTAACATTATAATTTCATGACTCCTGCATAATTTTAGAGTTTACAGGGGCCTTTTGGTCTTTTCAATACTTTTTGAGTATTCTTCTTCAATTTCTCCAAGTTTCTAACTTAATAAATTACCTAAATTAGGGAAAACATCCTTCCCTATTTCAAATAGATTTTTACTTGCCTCCTTTATAGCTTTCACAGGGTATTTATAACCCACAATGTGCTTAGGGACCTATTTGCAAATGTCCAACCGTTTTAGGGACCTAATTGCAAATTATCTAATTTCAAGGGAGATTACCCTAACAACAAGGTAAACTCAATACAAGATGTTTGAAACCTCATATTCACCTATTTTCTATAGGTATACTCTTATCAATTTATGATAGAGATTTTTAGGGTATTACACTCCCAAATTTATAATTTTATCTCCAAAATATCCCTATAATTGATTGTACATATTAAATAGTTTTCATCAAAGAATAGTTCCAATGCACATATATAATTAAAGAGAGTATTTTAGGAAAACCATCAGCACACCATTGTTACAAATAATTAACTTAACTAATTTCTTTAATACCCACAAGTTAGTTATCAAGGACACCTACCAACACTACATTCCCATTAATCAAATTGATAAAACTATACTCCTCTGGTCCTAGCGAGATAAGAATATTTTTGGTCCTATTTATAAAGCGGAGAGAGAAACTTTTCATATAAATGTACAATTTTACTCTTCATTTATTATGGTATTGACTTTGATGTGGTTGTGAGTTAAGGGAAGTTCACAATCATTTTCCTGCTGAATTTTTAAAAGAACATCAAGTAGATTCTCCTCATCATTATTAATCCCACTACTTGTCTCTTTTCTTTGTCCGTGATCCTTGATGATGTCCTCGAGGATTCCATCGTTCAGCTTGTGAACCCTTTCGACTTTAGCCCTCATCCCTGTAATTACTTGAAGAACTTTGACAGAAGGAAACAGATCAACGATTGAAAAACCTCCCATGACCTTCATTACTTCCTTTAGACTAGATATGAAAGCTTCTTGATCTCTTGATTTGTTACCAAAGGCTGCTCTTGCAATTATGGAGTTTGTAGTTGTGAAGATTTTGTCACTGAGATTTATGAGCGACCCTTCATTATTAGAGCGAATATCTTTGACAAGGGCGGATACTTCCTCTTCCCTTATGAACCTGAAGATCTAACACGCTTTGCAGATAAAAGCTCCAAAGTACAAAAATTTCGGAGTTGCCTCCAATGGTTTCCATGTGGGGAAAATCCAATATCTATGTTATTGTAAGTGATGATGTCAGCAGCAAGAAGATGAGGTCTGTCAGAGAAGATGAGGTCATGTGTTGTGAAGATCTCTTTGGCAATTTCTGAGGAAGACACAACGACATTGGATGTCTCTCCGAGCTGAAGATGCATCAAGGGTCCATACTTTTTGGCCAAGTCTCTTAAGGAGTGATGGGGTAGTGACCCTGCAATTTGGTGGATGTTCCCTATAAGAGGAAGCTTCCAGGGTCCTGGACCTGGTGGTAGGGTTTTGAAGGATTTTTTGGTATTTGATCCTTTGTGTATCAGAAGAAGGAAGCAAAACAAGGTGAAGAGAAAGATCAGAAACTCCATGATTACAGAAATGTGATGTTGATTAATTATTTCTGTCTTGGGAAGATTGCTTTATATCCTCATTACAGTCTGAGTCAGTTATTAAATAAAATTTCGATTCTATGTTCAGTTTAATTAGTGTAATGGACTAGTATAAGTCTTGTTCTCGTGTGGTTGTGAGTCAGCATTTGAAATTGTCTATTAATTATATGTAGTTACTTAATTTAATTTCTTGCTTAAAGTAATACTTAAGTCGTGGGTTGGTTGATATTAAAATCTAACATGAAAACCTATTTTATCAGAACCTAGTTGTTGCGATGTGACTATTAGGGTACTTAAAATTTAGGCTAAAGTATACGTTTGATCCTTCATATCTGTCTCTAGTATCATTTTAGTTCCTTAAGTTTGTAGAGTACACGTACGTTTGGTCCCTTAATGTTAATACCGTTAGTCTGACTTAACGGAAAATACTGACTCAACAATTTTAAATTATGATCAAGCATGCTTATATGTTAGTATTTTAATAAATTAATATTTTAAATCCTATTAATTGAAAAATATTTAATCTTCTTCGACAAAAAAGTATATATATTAATCTTCAAAAACTGTGAAAAACGTAAAAATGCCCGTGAAGATTAAATATTTTTCAATTAATAGGATTTAAAATATTAATTTATTAAAATACTAACATATAAGCATGCTTAGTCAACATTTAATTACACAGTCATTGTTTAAAATTGTTGAGTCAATATTTTCCGTTAAGTCAGACTAACGATGTTAACATTAAGGGACCAAACATGCACTTTACAAACTTAAGGGATTAAATGATACCAGAAGTAAACATAAAGGACTAAACATATACTTTAACCTAAAATTTAACAACAATCACTTATAATCAAATAAATACCTGAGCAAAAAAAAAAATAATAAATAAATACAGAACAATCAGACATTCTTTTCTTTTCTTTTTCCCTAGCTAGCACCATTTGCCAGAATCACACAAGTTAGTTGCATTTTTCAAATATTGTGAACTTTGATTGTTCAACATAAGCTTTAGTCAAAGGTTCCAAAAAAAAACGCAAGATTTAGTCAATTTTGTGACTTGCGCCAATGAAAAGTCTCAAGTTGGAATTTTCAACATAATCTCCCTATCATTTATCAATTAATATAAGGAAAAAATGTATTAAATGCAAGTTTTCTAAGTCAATGAATGATAGCAGCCTTTATTTTATATCATACCCATAATTTGAAGTAGATCGCAGCCTGCATCTATTTCTCCCACCGTATTAAAAATACCTAAAATTTAAATTTAAAGAGAACTTCAATTGTAACAAAAAGAAGAAGAGAGAACTTCAGTATTGAAATATAAATGTATATAGCATCAGATAAATTTGTGAGGAAAATACACCCTCCTCAACATTAAAAAAAAATTATGTGCTTCAAAGTAAGTTGTAAGTAATAAGATATTTTTGAAATTATGAAATTACTTTAAATTTGTCATGTCATATTGAAGAAATCGTTCTGTAGTTCTCGTGATCACCTTTGACATATATGGACTCATATATGTAAAAGTAATATAAGAAATATTCCTATTTTATTATTTATTAACATAGTTTTCATTAATTTTTTAATTTCCATGAATTTTCATGGTAACTGGTCTTGAGGATAGATGTAACATCCCATGTTTGAAATGCGGAAAATTTTTTTTTTCAAACAAACAATCAGAGTGGAGCAATAGAGCGCAAGAGTAATTGGATTCTTAGCCAAAACATCAACCATTGTGTAACATTGTAATGATTACAGTAATCCTAAGGTTTAGAAAGGAAATAGTGTAATAACAAAATACGATAAGATAGAGATAGTCTTCACCGCACGCCTACTCCGGTACATGCCTCGATCCACGAACCGTGGTCCTCCCGACCACGAAGCTACAAATGAGATTCAATTCAACGCATTGAATCTCGGGTAATCAGTTAACCTCATACCCAAACAACACAAGATATGGCCAATGATATTCAAGAGCTAATACAACAAGATATCATAAGCATACTAGAGATGCATGATCATTATGCCGACAAAACATAAGCACGAGCAATATGTAAAGCCCCATAAGGTAAATAACAACAACACCGCACTATTCACCGGTGCCACGATAATTAGTCGTGTCTCGCGCTAAGAAAACAAAACGGCGTTATCAAAACTATAACCCGTATAACTGTCTGTATAACGGTCTACGAACATATCATTTGACATATAAGTATTTAAGATGTGCAAGATTAGTGTTACAGTACGCGTCCGTTCCTTCGTTGGCAACGTTAGGTACTACCATGAAAACGTACTTTCTACGGAGAAACGTGCAAAAGTCCTACAACGAGACGTCGGGCGTCAGAATTCGGCAGAATCGGCGTTTCAGATATCCTATGAGAATAATGTCACTTCTATTAGTAATTTGACATTATAATCGGCATTTTAGGTAAAAATTACCATTTTGCCCCTATACCCCTACTTGGCGGAATTTCGCGGCGCTCCGCTACATAGGCTATTTTCTTCCCAAAATTTTGCCAGAACTTCGACGCCATCATGATTTTCGAAAATAAAGACTAAAATAGCCCTCCCATATGATATCCAATCATAAAAATAAAGACTACTCTAGCATTACTAACTATTGAAAGAACTATGAAAGCTTAAAGCTCGGTACCGGAAAACTTACCCAGAGCTTCGCTGTAATTTTTCCCAGAGCTTCTCTCTCTAAAATCCTCTCTCTAGAATCGGTTTTGCTCTTCAAAATGGTGTGAGAAATGAAGAGGAAACTTGGCTATTTATAGAAGAAAATGTGACACTATTCACTACTTTTTCATATCGGATATCTACACGGATCGCACTTTGCCACATGTCACGATCCTCACCGGGCCACTTGGCAGCTGACATCATCATTTAAAGCCATGATGTCATGGTGGTGATGTCACTTCGATAAGTTTCCGATCGGTGTCCGAATCGCGTACTTTCGGAGAAATCTCAAAATTCGGTTAACTAACTTTGAAGATCTCCTCTTACTTACTAGAAATGTCTATTCTAATCTAAACCTTGATTCCATACAGGGCATTCCGTGTTCGTAGAAGTTTCTCGAAAACGTGTCCGTACGAATCCGATTACGAAACGCGTTTTCGGAATCACCAATCTCTAGAGAAAATTCACCGATTCCAAATATGTCTAAATAAATTCAAACTCATTCCTAGATATTGAGTTAGAATTTATTTTCTTTATTTCAAAAATATGCCTATATGCATTTTTCCCTATTTTGTTTTATTAGGAAAATGCACAAACTACTTCTAATTAACTTAGGAAGAGGTCACTTAAAGGTAAAAACTCACCGATCAATATTTTACCTTGACCCTGGGATTCCTATTCCTAGATCTCTAGATAGGATCCGTTTCCCAATTTTTAAATTACTATTCACATATTTTACTTTAATTAATTATATTATTATTTTAATATGCAAGTTGCACAAGTTGTTCCTATTTCATTTTTCATTTTTTTCTTTTTATTTGGCCCATAATTTCGGTTGGCCCTTTAATTATTTTAATAAATATTTATTTTTTATTTAATTAATTATTTAATGATTTATTTATTTAATTTTCCAAAAATTTCCACAAAATTATCTAATTGGTCCATTCTTGTATTTAGGCCTAAAAATACCTAAACTCAATGATTTTTCATAAAAATTTCCAATTAATTAGTAAATACATTTTTACTAATATTCCACTAATTTCCAATAATTTTTGAGCTTCACATAATTATTACTGAATTTCCTTTGCTTATGCTTAAGTAATTAGCCCAATATTACTTAATTACTTCATTATCACTTGTTGATAATTTTCTTAATTACAAAGCCTCATTACCTTCATACTCTTGTATTAACATTAGTATTTTCATATCTCTTGCATTATTCCATAATTACAAGGGTATTTTGGTCTTTTACTTCTTTTTGAGTATTTTCCAACAATTTCTCCAATTTCATAATTTATAAAATTACAATAATTAAAGATTATATACTCTCCTAACTCACTTGGTCATTTAACTGTCTTTTAGGATTTTTCCATAAATTTTCTAAGTTAATTACCCTTTCTAGGGCATTTTGGTCATTTTGGCACTTTGGCCCTCAAACTCCCTAATTTCTTACAGAAATTCTACTTAGAAAATTGACTGTATTTACACAAGACCGGAGATTGAAATTTCACTTATCAGAAATATCCAACTTTTATTTATAATATTCCAGATAAATATCCGGGTATTACAATAGACTAATTTTAAAGCAAATAAAAAGACAAGCTAGGATCCCTACAGACCATGTGGGAGTTTTGATCTCAAGTACATCAGGATATGAACAAGATCTCTTGTACAGTTGGGTAAGGTGCTAATAAAGTGTGGAGTATTATGAGCTCTAGAGACATAGACATATAAGGATTGAGTTCATTACTTGCCCAAGAATACATGTTCGGAGCTTGTAACAGAGGTCTTCATAAAGTTTTATATATAAGCAGTGTTTAAAGTTTTATATATAAGCAGTTCATAAAGTTTTTTTTTTTTTGGGTTTCCAAAACCTAGGTTTTGTCAAAGCTATGCTAAACACCCATAATTTCTTCAAAAGCTAGGTTTTGGGCTCAAAACCTAAGTTTTCCAAAATCAATTTTTTTTTTCACTTTTCCAAACTCTCTCTGCAAAGTTGTGGGCCCCTTCATAATTGAAGAAACCCCAAAATACTCTCCATTATATCCATTAAACATGTACCTCCTCTCTCCCTACAAATTTGTTCTCCATATCCCCTTCTCCTTCTCTCTTCTCATCTTCATCCTCTCAATCAAAATACGCCGGATCTCGTCTTCTCTCTTCTCATCTTCATCGTCTCTTTGCTTCTCTGGTTTGTGTTCTCATCCTGTCTCCCGATCTTATCTTCTCTATTGTTCATCATCTCCGTTGCATCGTTCTCGGCTTCGATCTCTCACATTGGATCTTCGGTCGATCCGGAAATTGGAGCTGAAATACTAGGGTAGTTGAAGGTAAGCAATCATTTCCATGATCTATTATTTCGTTTTGTCCTATTATTTGTCAATTTTTTTCCATCCTCACTAGTTTCAGGTTCTGTTCAAAGTGTCGGTCGAGCCTGAAAATCGCAAGTTTGAATAGTGAAAGCGACTTTTGTACAAACTTTTGTTGAAGGTAAGAAATCCTGAAAATTCATGTACCTTGTAGATCTGCAACTTCCTCTTGTTTTGTTCATGTCTCTATATGTAATTGGTAACATTTTTGGACAGATTTTGGTGAAATATCTACGGTGATGTCTTGCATTTAATAAGCAATTTTGATTGAGTTTGTCAAAAACCTCATAATGCTTTGTGTGGTGAGAATAATTTTAATTCTAAACACGTACAGCTCCATGCATCCATGTGAATTTCATCAGTTCCTTTTTTTTCTTCACTTCACTTGCAATTATTTTGTTTTTATCCCTTTACATAAATTTTCCACTTAAACATGATTACAAATTTAATTTTTCGTGTCATGTAAGCTACAGATCAATTTGTTATTCTTTTAAGTTTTATGCAACACATATATTCTTTTTTGCTTCATTTCAAAAATATTGAGTGAGGTTGGGTAGGACATCTTTGTAAGACTCCACCATTTATTTGTTGTCTTCAATTCCTTGCGGCTTTTAAATCTTTTGATGGAGAGGAGACTGATAGAACTTTCTTAGCATCTCTCAATCTATAAAGTTAACTTTCTTTGCCACATTTTTGGACGGATTTTGGTCAAATATCTGTGGTGATGTGTGAATTAGGCCATCGATGATTTATTTGAGTTATTTTTATTGTGCATATATTTAATGAGGCATTAGAATTTTCTCTCCTTTTGTTCAAACTTTTTTGTTGTTATTGTTTGTTCAGAAAATTTGAGGCATTTTTATAGTATGAAATGCATTGTAGTGCACTCGGCTAAATCTTGAGCCTTTTATAATTTATACTAATAAATGGATTTGACTTATATTTGTATGCTTAATTGGGTATGTTATATCTCCTTGTGGATAAGAGATGTTGATGGATTGACAGGAAAAAATGTACTGTGTTTTTCATGTTATGCGGACTCATTTGAATACCTTCCAAATGCATGTAGATTACCTTCAGACTTGTATTCAGATCAATTTCAACTTGCCAATACATACACAAACATATCAGTGAAACTGAACACATTGACCATCAACCTTGTTTCATGTTGTTGACCACGAATCACCAAATTATTTGCTGTTAATGTTGATATAGTGAAACTGAACACACTGATATGGAAATCCTGTTTTTAATGTTGATGAAGTTACCTTTTTAGCAAAAGTGTACATGTCCCTTCAATCTCATTATTTACTTACTTAAAATTTCTATTTACGTGCTATGCTTATTGATGTTTTAAGCAAGACCTATGTGAAGATTCCTTGTTTTTTAATTCACTGGTAGAATGCAATAATCTGTTTGCTGCCCTGGTAGCTATGTGAAATTTCATGAATTGTTTAGAAATTTTTATTTAGTTTGTAGCTTTTAAAAGTTCCGTCTATGTTCCATAATGAATTGTAATGAGATTGGTGGGTTGTAATAAGTTTCAGTAGAATGAGTAAGAAAGCCTTTTGGGACAAAAAAAAGCACAAAAGTGTTAATTGACTTGTGTAATATCCTAAATATTGGGCCTAAAAACTTGAGGATAATCCTAAATTAGGTGGACGACTAGACCCAGTTCAGAAAGTGTGATATTAAATTTTGGAAATATTATATGGGATTAATATTTCATTGATAAATTGAAGTTAGAATTTTGAAGGATTGTATGTTTACATTGGGATTATTTAAAAATGATATATGGATGATTTTTGGCCAAGTGGCAAGAATGAATGGGAGAAATTAATAGGTTAGCATGTGAGAAATTAATAGGTTAGAATGTGACATGTCCTATAAGTCAAAATTGTGAAAAAGAAGTTTCTCAAATAAGCCATGGATTTTTGCCATGTTTGCATAAATGGAATGAGACATTTTCCTTCTCCAATAATCCTTAAATTCGTCCAAAATAAGGATGCAAGAAAGGAAGAGGTGATTTCATGTCAAAAAGTCAAAGAAGAGTATTGAATAAGCTTTCTAACGAAGTACCAATACTTGGCTACATGTTCAAGCAAGAAATCAAAGGAATTAATAATGCTCTTTGTACAAAAAAGAAAGAAAAAAGAAAAAAAGAAAGAAGGGGACACATGGTATGCAAGGTAGATGGATTGGCTTTGTTCTTATCTAAATGAACACTTGTCATCAAGCTAATAAAAGCATTTTAAACCTCTCATAAAGGGCTATTATTTAGGTTTATAAGGAGCCAAGAGGAAAAAGAGAGAATTTAATGAGATCTTGATATTCTAATACATGCTAAATCATGCAATTAACTCATCCTTATCCAAAGTTGACAAGTGTCCAACTAGGGAAAGATATTGACTAGTAAAAGGGACACATAAACATGTGAATTAATGGCTTGAGGATCAGTCATTTTTCTACTCCAAAGGAACATGTGTACATGCAATTAAAGCAAGAAGAGAAAGGGACAAAGAGAAATTTCAAAGACATATGGCAATACTAGAAGATCATGAATTAATGGCTCTTTGACTTGAGGATTAGTATGTGACATCATGGTTGACTTTATGCATATAAAAGCAATGTTATTAAACCCGGACCGGACATAAAAGCAATGTTTAATAACCTTGTATAAAAGTCCAAAGCAATTAAAAGGCATAAAAACTCTTCCTAAATCCATGAAGCATTTCGGCCAAATATATGGAAGGATGAAGTCAAGCCATTTAATGTAAGGATAAGGTAATAGCTAAAGTAATAAAAACATAAGAGGACAAGTGTCTAAATATGAATATTGTTTGACTTCATGAAAAGGACACTTATCTATCTAAATTTAATGCTAAATGGAAGACTCAATTATTCTCTCCATGGATCAATAAATTTGACCAAGTTGGAGATAAGAAAAGAAAGCACACATGTGCTATAAATGTAAGCAAAAATCAAGGAGATAAGGTCCTAGGTGAACAAGTGTCTTCATGGGACTAAAAGTTGACCCTAGGTGGCTAGGAGGAATATTTTAACATGCTTATCTAATACAAGAGAAGGCCAAAAATTCTTATCTCATCAGCCCAAGTTTCGGCCGGCACAATCAAAGACCAAGGGAATATATTTCAAGCAAATAAAGGCATAAGAAAGAAGTCAAAAGCTAAGAATTATGAGCCAATCAAAGAAGGCCAAAGAAAGAGTCTAAATCTAAGCCTAAAGGACATATAATTAAGCTTGTCTTGTATCCAAAAATGAAACACATTTCGTTCAAAGAGGGAGGAGTCAAGAGAAGTCAAGAATTTTCTAGAAAAAGGGAGAAAATTTAAAAGAAAGAAAGATGAAATAAAAAGGGTAAATTGGTAATTTACCAAGGGAGATATTTTGGCATCTCATTAATCATTATTTAAGGGGTTTTTCTCTTCATTTTGAAAGCCAAAAGTTGGTTTGCACAAAGAGAAGAGAGAAGAGTGATAGGGCAAAATTTATAGCCTATATAATTCCGCAAGGATACAGGCCGTGTGTAACATCCCATTTTCTAAAGCGAATTTTTTTTTTTTTTTGCAATCAATCAGAGTAGAGCAATGGAGCGAAAGAGTAACTGATCATAACAAAACATGAACCATAGTGTAATATAGTATTGACATTACAGTGATCCTACTTGTTCAAAAGGTAAGTACGAAGCGATAATGTGTCTTCTAGGTAGCCTACTCCCCGCCGCCGCTTATCCCTAGCACCGATCCGTGGTCCTCCTGATCCTCGAAGCTATAGCCGAGATTCAATTCACCGCATTGAATCTCGGGTAATTCTGCTAACCTTATGCTCAAATAAAACAAGATATAGACAATAGATATTCATGACATAACAAAGAACATCTCATCGGAAGTGTGACACGTATGTAACATAAGCATGAAGCAATTATGTAAGGTCCTACACAACAACATTGTGACACGAGACAGACATAAGCATAAAGCGGTATGTAAAGTCCTACACAAATATAGCTCGCACATTACCCCGTGCCACGAACACGTGTCCTCGCCGCTAGAAAACTCAAAGCGGTATTATCATGTCTTATAACCCGTACAAGGCTGTATGTATAACGACGACCCTAAGCAGAGCCCCGGTATATGAACGTATCTATGACATATATGTATATGAGAGCTATAGGATTAGTGTTACAGTACGCGTCCGTACCTTCGTTGATGTACGTAGATGTTTCGCGAATCGTACTTTCGACGGAAAAAACGGTTTGTCCGACAAATGCACGTTGGACGGCGTAACGGCAAAGAAACTCAACGTTTCAGATATCCTATGAGAATAATGTCACTTCCATTAGTAATTTGACATTATAACGGCATTTTAGGTAAAAATTACCATTTTGCCCCTATACCCCTACTTGGCGGAATTTCGCCAGCGCTTCCGCTACATAGGCTATTTTCTTCCCAAAATTTCGCCAGAACTTCGACGCATTTATGATTCTTGAAAATAAAGACTAAAATAGCCCTCCCATATGATACCCAAATCATAAAAATAAAGACTACCCTAGCCTTACTAACTATCAACTAAAGACTAAAACTAAAGACCGAAAGACTTACCCGTTGAAGACTTCGCGTAACTTCCCCTGAACTTCTCTCTCTTCTTTCTCTCCCTAGGATTTTCGCCAAGGAGCTCAAGAAGATGGTGTGCAGAATTTTGAAGGAGGGGGGGGTATTTATAGTTTTTGAAAGGACATGGAAGGAAATATGGAAGTTGTTTCAACCCTGGATTGTGACCTTTTCATCAAGCCAAGATCTCCACCCTTGGATGCATTTGGCCGACATCTAAGGGCTGTTTGGCAGCAAAAATTTGACCCAAAAATGATTAATGAGCTTACTCTATGCCCGGCCTAACAGTATTCTCCGATCGGCACTCGATTCGCGTGATTTCTGAGAAATCTCAAAATTCTGGATTTACAACTCAAGACATGTTCTCACTTAGTAGAAATGTCCAAGTTAACCTAAATTTTGGTTCCATATAGGCCTCCAACAAATCCAGCTTGAAATTTCCTCGAAAACGTGTCCGAACGCGTCAGGTGTCTAATTCGTTTTGGAGATATCAATCTCTTCGAAATAATTCACCGATTCCAAATATGTCTAAACAAATTCAAACCCATTCCTAAATGTTGAGTTAGAATTTATTTTCCTCTTTTCCAAAATTATGCCTATATGCATTTTTCCCTATTTTGTTTTATTAGGAAAATGCACAAACCACTTCTAATTAACTTCCTGAAGAGGTCACTTAAAGGTAAAACCCACGATCAATATTTTACCTTGACCTTGGGATTCCTATTCCTAGATCTCTAGATAGGATCCGTTTCCTAATTTTTAATTTACTATTCACCAAATTTTACTTTAATTAATTATATTAATATTATAATATCAACTTGCAAAAACCTTTATACATATATACATTTTTTTTTTCTTTTTCTTTTGGCCCAATTCGGCTGGCCCTATTTTAAATTAAATATATATTTTTTATTTAATTAATTAATTAATTACTTATTTATTTAATTTTTCCAAAATTCCACAAAATTACCTAATTGGTCCATTCTTGTATTTAGGCTTAAAAATACCTAAACTCAACTATTTTTCTCCAAAATTTCCAATTAATTAGTAAATACATTTTTACTAATTTCCACCTAATTTACACTAATTTTTGAGCTTCACATAATTATCCCTTAATTTCCTTTGTTTACACTTAAGTAATTAGCCATTAATTGCTTAATCACTCTTTAACCATAGTTGGTATTTTTCTTAATTAAGATGCCTTATTACCTTCATATTCTTGCATTAACCTTAGTATTTTCATACCTCCAACATTATTCCATAATTACAAGGGTATTTTGGTCTTTTTACTACTTTTTGAACACTCTTATACAATTTTCCCAAGTTCATAATTTATTAAATTACCGTAATTAGAGATATTATACTCTCCTAATTCAATTGATCATTATACTGTCTTTCAGGATTTTTCATGAATTTTTCTAAGTTAGTTACCCTTTCCAGGGGCATTTTAGTCATTTTGGCACTTTGGCCCTTAAATTCCCTAATTTCTTGCAGAAATTCTACTTAGAAAATATGCTACAATTATACAAGACCGGAGATTGAAATTTCACTTATCAGAAATATCCAACCTTTATTTATAATATTCCAGATAAATATCCGGGTATTACACCGTGTCAAGTAATAAAGTGATAAAAAAAAGTATCGTTCCTACGAGGACTTAATCCAACTAGCGATTAAATATTAAATTCTCTTATTCCGTTTAAGTTGAGCGAGTTAGAATTGTTTTCAATAATAAATAAAATTAATAAGAAACTAATAGTAGCAAAAGAGTGAATTCCAATATCGAGAAAGTATAACCTAAAGTCACTAATCCCTTGTTGGTTTCTTGGATTTTATCCCCACTAAATTAATTTTGACTTAACTTACCCCGCTAATATAGAGTATTAATGTCTATAAATGCATTCCGGCCCATTTATATACCTATCTTAATTAATTATGTGATGTCTCACACAACTAAATAAGATGCATTTTAGGTTGGGCTCACTCTAATTTGATTATACCTATCCTAGATGCAAATTAGATTAAAATCTAATTCCACATTATTTAATCTAAGGTCAATTTAAGATTCTCTCTTCCAAATTCAACTATAAATCCCCAAAATATGTTTAATAGCGGCCAATTACTAAGCAATAGCAATAAAAACAAGAATAAATAAACTGAAATAAAATTAATCAAAACTAATAGTGGAAATAATCTCTAGAATCCAAACAAGTTCATAGGTTTTCTAGGTTGAAAAGGAAATTTAGCCACACATTGCTATAACTAAATCCATGAAATAAATAAAATCCAAATCTGAGAATGAAATAAAAGAAAGAACAAGGAGATCTGAACTTTCAGCAGAAGCCGATGAACAACGTCAGTCTTATTTTGCATGCGCCTATGTGTGTGTTGCTGATCTGCATCCGGAATCTCCCTGCGTCTCTGCTTCTTGAATTGTTTTTCGGCTCCTTCGTGCTATTCGTGTTACTCCCGTGCTGTGCGTCTCTCCAATATATATATACCTGCTTCAGGGGCGGAGCTTGGGACAAAAATTTGGGGGGCCAAATAGTGGTGGGGGATTCGGGGGCAGCGCCTCCGAATTTTTTTTTTAAAGGAAAGTTTTATATGCATTAAAAAATAAAAAAAAATATAAACAAGAAAAGAAAATAATATAAAAAATACACCACAAACATTAGAAGGTAAGAGGCTTTAATTTATGTGATTGTGAATCTTTGGTTCAACCATAGGCTTCATGTAATTGAACACCACAACATTGGAAGGTAAGAGGTTGAGGTTTAGAATGAAAAACAATAAACTTCATCCACAGGTGTAGTATAAAATGGGTAAAAGCATACTAAAGAATACACCACAAAAATAAATTTTACTAATAAGCTAAAAATTTTAGGTAATTAGAATGAAATATAGAAAAAAAAAAGACAAGATTAACATAAATCATATAAGACTCCACATAAAACACAACTTGAATTATAAGCCCCAAAGATATAAAAAGAGGGGGAAAAATGGGGGGGGGGCCAAAAATTTAATTTTACATTGTATTAAAAAAATTAAGAAAAATTCTAAACAAATTTTTTTTGCCCCCCTTGTCCCTTAAAAGATCCGCCTATGCCTGCTTGCATAATCTTTATAATATATATCCCTCATGTTATCCGTTTCTGATCCTTTTCTCTTGTATTAGATATTAACTTATCACAATATAATCCCTTTAATAACCAACAGCCCGAGAATTGCAATTTGTGTGGGGTTCACGTTTTTTTTATTCTTTTCTAATCAAAGATAAGATCTCAGCACGTGAATTGCTTTTCTTGAGATATGTGTGTGTATGTATAATATTCTTCTTTTAAATCAGCTAATATTTCCTGCAAAATATAATAGGATATAAAGATTTTATATCGAAATATCTCTTTATCCTATAATTAAATGAATGATAGAAAACTATATAAAAGATAATTAAATAAGTATAAGATATTAATTAATCCAATCCAATATATCTTATAATCTATACTTATTTAATTATAAAATATATACTTATCAAAGAGGAAGCCAACTTGAGAGCCTAAGAGTTAAACGAAGCAAGAAAGCAACAGGCGAGGTAAGTGATCATGGATTACTACTCTATTCTCTTTTATCCTCTTCAATATGTCCAAGGCCTTAACAAACAACACTCCCATGTTGTTTTGGAAGCTTAGGCCGAAAAGGTAGAAGAGCACAACGAGACAAGAATCCAAGGAAAAATTAAGAACAAGAGAACGTAAGTTGCTTCCTTAACTTTCCTTGTGATTTTGTGGTTGTTTGGCTTGCAAAATGGTTATTATTTTGGGTTTAATATATGACGAGGGTTCTTTCTAAATGATGAAAAGGATGAATAAAGGATTAAAGCCAATATTCATGGTTTAGGAAGGAAGAACAAGCATGAAATAAGATATATATGTTGTGAAAATGGAAATTTTGGCGTTTTTGGGAATTAGTAAAGGACTTTAAATTAAAGGAGGGATAAATGGTAATTAATCCAAGTATTATTTTAATTAAGGAAAATTGCAAAAGTGATGAGTATTATTTATAATTATAGGAAGTGTCGTCGCCGGGAGCTTTTAAAAGAATTTGGAGAAAGTAATTGACAGTTTAAGTTTGCCAGGTAGTAACCCTAATCTCATATGCTTTGTATGTCTCTGTATGTATGTTTTACCATGAATTTATATGCATTCAGTAATTGATTATTTCCAAGAGTTGTGGAACCGCAACGTGTCGAGTGCACGGTGGGTTGTGTTGCATGCCATGCCCTGCAGTTTGTGCGGTGTGTTATTTGGAATGCATGCCCCAAGGGCCTTGCTGTGTGTCGTGCCCTACAATCTGTGTTGTGTGCTATTAAGACTGCTTGTTCCGGATTTAGTTGTGTGACTCGTTGTGTGTGTGTTACTGGATGCTTTATGGTTTATGTTTATGTGGTTTTCTTACATGCTTTGAACATACTTTGTGTATGTGGTTAACGGTTACTCTGGGATCTTTCGGGATTACAGCCTCTGTTGTTACCTGTATGTTGTACAGTTTATTGGATGTAGGTCCCAGGCGGATGTTAGCAAATGGAGGTGTTGGACCGGTTTCAGATTATTCGGAGAGTTATTGTAGAAATTTTATGTAATTATATTTTAAATTTTGTAACCAATATTTGTAATTTATTATCAGTATACTACGCCCAAACCATCTTGCCACTACGCTATGCTCTGATGTATGATGGTGTTAAGTAATATTTTTAAGAAATAGAGAAGTATCACACTACTTGCCACCCGAAAGGGTGAGGCTGGTAAGGGTGTAACAACTTGTGCATAATACAAGTAAACAAAGGAACAAGGAAAACTACAAGCTTCTCCAAGGAAGGATGGAAATAAATTGTCGAACATTTCATGATAAACACTGGGAAAACGTATGACAAGAGCCAGTTGAAAAACAAGTATATATGATTCCCTACGATGCTAGTGGCAGTATTAGGATAGGTTGCTTAAAGAAACCAATGTTGGATGAGATTATGAGAAGAAAACTATTTCGGCCGATGATGATTGGTGGGAGAAGAAGATTGCGGTAAGTAATTACCTTTTTATAATGTTACATAGTTATTTCGCATGATTGTGGTTCTATATATTATGTAATATATTTGGTGATAAATGTACAAGAAGTTAGTGGATATGAGAAATTCAGAGATGAGGGTCTCCAATTCCAAGAAGAATTGACCCAGTTGTTTTCATCTATTGCAACCACGGGACCAAATCAATGGGCCCCATCATCCAAGAAACTCCTAACTACTGTTGCGCCTGAATATGATATAGAAGAAGGTTTTGGAGATAGTGATGAAGTGTTAGGGGCAACAACTGGCCTGAGTGTAGACATTAATGCATTTAATTTAACTAGTCATTTTGGAGGTAGTGGAGCCAACACTAACAAAGGGAAAGGGAATGCAAGCAGTAGTCAAGACAAAAAAAGTCATGGTTATAGAACAACTAGCTCATTAGGGGTGAGGAAGAGGGGTACGGTGATGGCAAGAAGAAGAAAACGTATGCCTATTCAAAAATAGCTGATTGTCTAAGTAGAATAGCTAATACGAATGATACTGAAACACAACTCTCGAAAAGGATGACATCACATGCTTATGATATATCAATATCTGGAGTATTGAATCACCTTAATCAACTTGAAGAAGTGTTGGCTGATGAAGAATTTCATACACAATGTATACTCCTCCTTATGAACAACCCACCTTTAAGGGAAGTGTATGATTCAATGAAGGGAATGAGTAAGCATCTAGTTGGGATTCTGAGGTGGGAATGTGCTAAACATCAATGAATTGTTTTGGAGGCAGGAATGTTATTGACACAATGTGCACGCCTCCTTATATAACTATTAACGAACAAATATTTTAGAATGATGTTATTATGTAGGGAGTCACTACTATATATGCCCTGAACAACTACTATGAATGATGATTAGTTTTATGTTATTGTTCTACCATTGAATGTTATTGACACAATGTGAATGACTTTGAATGACTAGTTTTATGTTATTGCGGTACCATTGAATGTTATCGACACAATGTGAATGACTATAAATGACTATTACAATTACTAAATTTAATGTATATGTAATACCCTAAAATATGACTTAGGGTAAATATCATAAATTAGTAAAAATATACCTATTGAAAATAGGTGAATATGAGGTCTCAAATATGGGAAGGAATTTATCATAATTCTCTAGGGCAATTTCTATTGAAATTAGAGGAATTAAAGTGCTAAAATGCCCTAAATGAACTAAGATCCATAAAAATACTGTGATAAATCCTAAGAGGCAATAAAATAATTATTAAAAATAGGAAAGTATGTTGTCTCTAATTTAGATAATTTTTGGGATCATTTCCCTTGGAAAATAATGAGAAAAAAATCAAAAAGTATTGTGGGGCCATAATTGACCCCATGATTTTTAATATTTTATGTAAAGCATAAAATACCAATGTAAGTCCAATAGTTGTGAGAAAATAATTAATCCTAAATAAGAAAATTATCAACAATTAGTGAGGAATTAAATAAATAATTATTGGCTAATTATTTAAGCATGAATCAAGAGAATATTCAAGTAAATTATGAGAAACCCTTTAATTAAATATTAATTGATAAAATTAGCATAAAATATATTTGCTAATTATTGGAAAAATATTAAGAAAAATAAATGAGATTAAGTGTATAAAAATCCCTAATCCTAAAAGATCACTAATCATGTGATTAATGCACTAATTAGACTAATTAATAAATTTCTACTAATTCAATATTGATCAATGGTTAGGATGTAATTTAGTTAAGCAAGATCAATGGGTACAAGAATTCCTAACAATTTTTAAAACCTAAATCCATGTTAATCCTAAAGGGCCAATGAAGGAATTTTGTGGAAAATAAATATAGATAATTAAATATAGTATAAATAAATTAAAACAGAAAAAAAAATAATAAAAAAAATAATAAAGCTGGCCGAAATTTTTGGATAGAAAGGAGATAAGATTTTGCAGATATAATATCTGTAATACCCTGAAAATCTCACTTATGATAAGTATCATATTGAGTAAATAATACCTATTGGAAATAGGTGAATATATGATCTCAAAGACCTTGTGGAGAATTTATCTTATTTTTTGGGTAGTTTCTCTTGAAAAATAATAATTTGCAGTTAGGTCCCTGAAACATTTGAAAGTTTTCAAACAGGTCCCTAAATGCATTTACAGGTTATAAAGTATTTATCTGAAATAGGGAAGAATATTGTCCCTAATTTAGGTAATTTATTAAGTTACTACCTTGGAAAAATAAAGGGGGAAAAGTTAAAAAGTATTATAATGACCAAAATGCCCCCGTAATTTCTAATATAGGGCATGAGGCATAAAATACTAGTGTCAGTGTAAAGGTTGTGAGGTAATGAGTTATGCTAAATAAGAAAATTAGCAACAAGTAGAAAGGAGTTGATTAAGTAATTATTGGCTAAATACTTAAGCTTGAACAAAGGAAAATTCAAAGATAATTATGTAAAACCCTAAAATTAGTGATAAAGGGCTAAAAATTAGCATAAATATATTTGATAATTAATAGGAAAATATGAAGGAAAATTGGTGAGATTAAGTAATTTTGAGCCTAAATCTAAGTATGGACTAATAGGGGAATTTTGTAAAAAGTATTATATAAAATAATTATAATATATTATTTATTAAATAAATAAATAAATAAATAAAACGAAAATTATAAAATAAATGTGTGTGTGTGCCGACATGAGGGGATAAAAAAGAAAGAAAAAAGAAAAAAGAAAAATAGGTAGAGTGTTGAAATAAAACACTTATTTAAATATTAATTTAAGTAAAAAGTTTAAAAATAAATAAACACCGATAGGAATTGGATCCTATCCAGAAAACTATGAACAAACTTTCTAGAGTCAGAGTAAAATATTACTGAGTGGATTTTTATCTCAGATTGGGTTGTTACAGAAGTCAATTCCGAGATCGGTAGAAGATTTTAGTAATAAGACGGAATAGGGAAAATATGATAAAAAGGCAGATAGTCATAAAATTAGAATTTGAACAAAATAAATTGTAACTCAACATCTGGGAATGAGTTTATGATTATCTGGACATATTTGGAGTCAGTGAATTTTTGTCCAGAAAGTGACAATTTCAGAAGTGAATTCCGTAAACGGGCACGTTTTTTGAGAAACTTCCGCAAGACCGTTGGAACCCTGTATGAAATCAAAAAGTTATTTAGCCTGGACATTTCTAATAAGTGAGAAAATGTCTTCAAAGTTGTAATTCCGGATTTTTGGGATTTTACGCGATTACGCGAATCGGACACTGATCGGGAAAATTCTGTCGGATCCAGGGCATAAGGCAACCTGTGACATCATCCAGGATGACATCACAAGCTTCCACCTAGCCCCTTGAGGTCGGCCAAACACATCCAAGGGCCAAGGAGTTGCCAACTCAAAAGTTTCCGATCCGACGGCTGAGATCCGGTCTGGTAAAGTGTGAATAGTAACCTCCAAAAACCCTATAAATACCCCCCTTTCATTCATTCTTCACACCAATTCTTGAGAGAAAAACCGAAATTTAGAGAGAGGTTAGAGAGAAGGAGGAGCCAGGGGAATTCTGTAACATCCCAAGTTTGAAATGCGGAATTTTTTTTTTTTTTCAAACAAGCAATCAGAGTGGAGCAAAAGAGCGAAAGAGTAATTGGATTCTTAGCCAAAACATCAACCATTGTGTAACATTGTAATGATTACAGTAATCCTAAGGTTTGGAAAGGAAATAACAGAAAGAAACAGAAAGCGATAAGATAGATAAATCTTCAGCTGCACGCCTACTCTGGGTATTTGCCTCGATCCACGAACCGTGGTCCTCCTGACCCTGAAGCTACAACTGAGATTCAATTCAACGCATTGAATCTCGTGTAGCATTAACCTCATACCCAAACAACACAAGATATGGCCAACAGATATTCAAGAGCTAATACAACGGTATATCATAAGCATACTAGAGATGCATGATCATTATGCCGACAAAACATAAGCACGAGCAATATGTAAAGCCCCATAAGGTAAATAACAACAACGGCTTGCACTATTCACCGGTGCCACGATAATTAGTCGTGTCCTCGGCGCTAGGAAAACAAAACGGCGTTATCAAAACTATAACCCGTATAACTGCTCGAAAACGTACTTTCTACGGAGAAACGTGCAAAAGTCCTACAACGGCACGTCGGGCAGCGTAACGGCAGCAGAATCAGCGTTTCAGATATCCTATGAGAATAATGTCACTTCTATTAGTAATTTGACATTATAACTGGCATTTTAGGTAAAAATTACCATTTTGCCCTATACCCCTACTTGGCGGAATTTCGCCGCGCTTCCGCTACATAGGCTATTTTCTTCCCAAAATTTTGCCAGAACTTCGACGCAACTATGATTTTCGAAAATAAAGACTAAAATAGCCCTCCCATATGATATCCAATCATAAAAATAAAGACTACTCTAGCATTACTAACTATTGAAGGAACTATGAAAGCTTAAAGCTCGATGCGGAAAACTTACCCAGAGCTTCGCTCTGATTTCCCCAGAGATCCTCTCTCTTCTTTCTCTCTCTATTTTCGGTTTTTGCTCAAAGGAAGTGGTGTGAAATTTCCAAAGGAGCAAGGTCCTATTTATAGAGGATTTTGTGCTACTATTGACACTTTACCAGATGAATTCCGGCCGTCGGATCGCACACGATTAGGTGGCACAATCTTGGCCATCCAACCCTTTCTCTTTCTCCATATGACATCATCCCCATGATGTCATCCATGTACTTTGATGATGTCACTTACTTCTTCAAGAAGTTTTATATCGATAAAGTCTCCGATCGGTGTCGAAACGCGTAATCTCGGGAAATCTCAAAATTCTGGTTAACTAGCTTTGAAGACCTTCTCTTCCATACTAGAAATGTCTATTCCAACTATTTTTCTGACTCTGCCTAGGCCATTTCCGGATTGACGGAAGTTTTCTCGAAAACGTGTCCGAACATGTCAGGTAAGCCAAACGAAAATCCGGAAGTTCCACTTATAGTCACAGATGCACTGATTTCAAATATGTCCATAAAATTTCCCAATTCTTTCTCAGTTGTCACAACTCTAATTTTGAAGTCTTTACTTCCAACCTGGCTATCTGCCCCTTTCTCAGAATTTCTCTATTTCGTCTTATTAGGAAAAATTCCTATTGGCTTCAGAATTAACTTCCGGGAGAGTTTAACGGAAGATAAAATTCCACTGATCAATAATCTACCTTGACTTTGGAATTCCTATTCCTAGATCTCTAGATAGGGTCCGTTTCCTAATTTATACATTACTATTCATGCACTTTAATTATATTATTAAATAATAAAACACATGTGCTTAAATTGAATAAATATCATGATATTATAATTTTGATCCAATCTTCATTTTTTTGTCCAAGATTTCGGCTGGGCATTTTTTTGGATTTGTAAATCTTTTTCATGAATTATTTAATTATTTAATTAATTACTTAATTCAATTTTTATTAAAAATTCCCCAAAATTCTCTAATTGGTCCATTCTTGTATTTAGGCTTAAAAATACCTAAACCCAACTATTTTTCATACAAATTTCCAATTAATTAGTAAATACATTTTTACTAATATTCAACTAATTTCCACTAATTTTTGAGCTTCACATAATTATTACCGAATTTCTTTTGCTTATGCTTAAGTAATTAGCCCAATATTACTTAATTACTTCATTATCACCTGTTGATAATTTTCTTAATTACAAAGCCTCTTTACCTTCATACTCTTGTGTTAACATTAGTATTTTCATGCCTCTTGCATTTTAAAAATTACAAGGGTATTATGGTCATTTCACTTCTTTTTGAGTATTTTCCAACAATTTCTCCAATTTCATAATTTATAAAATTACAATAATTAGAGATTATATACTCTCCTAACTCACTTGGTCATTTAACTGTCTTTTAGGATTTTTCCATAAATTTTCTAAGTTAATTACCCTTTCCAGGGCATTTTGGCACTTTGGCCCTTAAACTCCCTAATTTCTTGTAGAAATTCTACTTAGAAAATAGACTGTATTTATACAAGACCGGAGATTGAAATTTCACTTATCGAAATATCCAACTTTTATTTATAATATTCCGTATAAATATCAAGTATTACATTTCTCCCCCTTACACAAAATTTCGCCTCGAAATTTAATCTATACTAACTAAACTTCGGGCCATGAACTCGGGTACTTCTCTTTCATGTCACTCTCGGTTTCCCAAGTCGCTTCTTCTGGTGACAAACCCTTCCGAACTACCTTCACAATCAAAATAGTCTTGTTTCGAGCCGTTTTCTTTGTGATCGATGATCCGCTCCGCTCGACTATGAAGGTATTATCATGCCGTACTTCGACATCCTCGTACTCGATGACATGATCACTGTCTGGTTGGTACTTCTTCAATTGCGACACGTGGAAAACGTCGTGGAGATTACTCAGGTTCGGGGGTAAAGCTATCTGATAAGCTACTTCTCCGCGTTTTGCCAAAATCTCAAAGGGTCCTACGTACCGTGGACTCAGTTTCTTCCTCTTAAGCGTTCTGCCGACACCCGCCATCGGGGATAACTTAGAAACACATGGTCGCCGACATAAAACGCCGAGGTCTCCTCCTTTGTCGCATAGCTCTTCTCGTCTACTATGTGCCGCTAGGAGTCTCTTCTTGATCAATGCGATGCGTTCGAGGTGCTCGCTCAAGCATATCCGGCCCAAGTAATGCGCTTTTCGGACGAATCTGTCAAGCATAATGGTGATTGACACCTTCGCCCATACAATGCCTCGAACGGGCCATTTGTATACTAGCATGATAACTGTTGTTATATGCAAACTCCGCTAGCGAAAGATGTTGATCCCAACTTCCTTTGAAATCCGTGGCACATGCTCGCAAAGATATCCTCCAGCGTCTATATTGTTCTCTCATTGACCGTCGTTTGAGGGTGATAAGCCGAACCGAACCTTAACTTAGTCCCCATACCTTCATGTAACGCTTGCGAGAAACGGGATTTGAATCGTGTATCACGATCGGAGACAATGCTCTTAGGAACACCATGTAATCTCACTATCTCTTTGATATAAATCTCCGCCAATCGTTCCGAGAATAGTGAATACCGATGGGAATAAAGTGTGCCGACTTGGTTAATCTGTCAACAACTACCCAAATTGTATCATGATTTCTGATTTTGGGCAGACCTACCACAAAATCCATGGTTATGTTCTCCCATTTCCACTCTGGCAGAACTCTAGTCCTTGCAAAAGACCAGGGGTCGACGGTGTTCAATCTTTACTTTCGACAGTCAAGCATTTGGCCACGTATTCTCGCTACGTCTTTCTTCATTCCGGCCACCAAAGTTCGGATTTCATACTGTACATCTTGACCATGCCCGGATGTAGAGTGTACTTACTCTTATGAGCCTCATCCATTATCGTCCGCCTTAATTCATCAATCGGCGTATGTAAACTCATTTGTTTATACCGACCAAACCACTACGTGATAGGTCATAGTCTTGGGTCTCACCTCGAGTGATCTTCTCACATATCTCTTTTGCCCAATCATCTTGCTTCGAGCTTTCTCCACTTCTTCTCTCGATCATACTCCCTTGACTCGCAAGAAGTGTAGCAAGATAGGCATCACTGGTGCGTGCGGACCCATGCAGATTTGATTGGATAGATTCGGGTCTCTCGAAATCTTCCAAGAAGCCGCTCTTGTATCATCATGTATGATACCCGCACCGTCTTTCTACTAAGAGCATCAAGAACAACGTTTGCTTTACCCGGATGATACTTGATCTCCGTGGTGTAATCTTTAATCAGCTCCATCCAACGACGTTGTCTCATGTTGAGTTCTCGTTGATCGAACAAGTATTTCGAGACTCTTGTGGTCACAATACACTTCTACGGTTACACCGCATGTAATGCCTCCATATCTTCAAAGCGAACACGATAGCCGCCACTCTAGATCGTGTGTAGGATAGTTTAACTCGTGAGGTTTCGGTGACGAGAGGCATAGGCCACCACCCCGCCCGCTGCATTAGGACACATCCCAATCCTTGCCCACCGGCATCACCTGTAGACAACATAGGTCTCATCGGATCGGGGATAATCAATACCGGTCCGTAGTCAACCTCTCCTCGAGACTGAAAGCTTTTCTCACAATCATCTCCCCATATAAAGGGTTGATTCTTCCTCGTAAGCTTTGTCAATGGTAGGGCAAGACGCGAGAAATCCCGTATGAATCTGCGGTAGTATCCCGCCAGACCAAGAAAACTACGGATCTTCGTCACAGTCTCTGGCTGTTTCCAGTCCTAAATCGCTTCCACCTTGCTCGGATCAACCGCAACTCCGCCGCTAGATATAACATGGCCCGAAATTTCACTTCCTAGCAGCCTAAAATTCGCATTTGCTCAGCTTAGCATATAGTTGCTTTTCCCTGAGTATGCTCAACACCTTTCGCAGATGTTCTTCGTGCTCTTCTTTGCTCTTAGAATATATCAAAATGTCGTCGATGAACACCACCACAAATTGGTCTAGGTGTTGACGGAAGATACGGTTCATGTAATCCATGAATACCGCAGGTGCATTTGTCAATCCGAAGGGCATCACAAGGAATTCATAATGCCCATATCTGGTTCTGAAAGCTGTCTTGGGAACATCGCCATCCTTAACTCGCAACTGATGGTATCCCGAACGCAAGTCAATTTTCGAAAAGACTGTGGAACCAGACAATTGATCCAAAAGATCATCAATCCGGGGAAGTGGATACTTGTTCTTGACAGTCACCTTGTTGAGTTCGCGGTAATCGATGCAGAGTCGGAAGCTTCCATCTTTCTTCTTTACAAAAGCACGGGGCTCCCCATGGTGATACACTCGGGTCGAATGAACCCCTTCTTCAAAAGCTCTTCCAACTGCTTCTTCAACTCCTGCATCTCGTTAGGAGCCATTCGATACGGCGCCTTTGATATTGATCCTGTGCCGCTGCATCAAATCAATATTGAACTCCACTTCTCGGATAGGAGGTAACTCGGTAAGATCCTCCGGAAATACATCAGGAAATTCATTCACCACAGGGATATCCTGGAGTGAAAGGTCAGCTTCTGCTTTGACTGAAAAGAATACCATGAAGGCATGGCATCCTTGCTTCACGCACCGATCAGCTTCTGTGGCGGAGAGAAAGTTCAGGCTCACTTCAACCTTGTCTCCGGCAAATGATATCTCCTTTTTGCCACAATCAATCATTGCACCGTTGGCCGTTAACCAGTTCAGACCGAATATGACGTCGATGCCGTGAAGAGGTAGACGGATAAGATCCACTTTAGAAACTCGTCCATCCACGTCGCCAGTACAATTCATACATGCATCGAAGCTAAAGACTTTACACCCAACGGTGTAGATACTACAAGATCAAATGGTAATCTACAGCATGCAATCCTAAACGACTTGCACATTCATAGGAAATAAACGAGTGACTAGCACCCGAATCATACAATGCTTCAAGTAGATTTCCATTGAGATAGATGGTACCTTGACAGTCACCTTGTTTGAGGTCTCGCCTCTACAGCCTTCTCGGGGCAATCTCGGCTAATGTGTCCAGGCTTCTGACACCTGAAGCAGACTTGTTTCCCATCGTAGTTGGCTCCTGGATGTTACTTTTTGCATTTGGGACACGTCTGGGATCCCTGCTGTTTCAGATTGTACTGTTGGTAGGGTTTCTTGTTTCCACCTTGGTTGTTGCTCCAAGGCGGTTTCCTCTTCTGTGAGGATCCTCCGCGGTTAGACCCTCCGCGATTTGCATTGTTGCCTTCCTGTCCTCGGGACTTGCGCAATTCCTTCAGGTTGCGCTCCGTCAGTCTGCAAGATCCTACGGCTTGGGCCATCTTAGAAAATTGGTGAGATACCAACCTTGCTCTTATGTCGTACCTCAGCCCGTTCACCAATCGGTTCGCTTTCCAGCTTTCGTTCACATTGCTCTTCAGATACGAAGAGTATCGGGACAGGTTGGTGAAACGTGCGAAGTAGTCGTCAAATGACTCTTCATTCCCTTGTTGTATCTGCAGAAATTCCTCCTCCTTAATCACTTGAATCGAGGGAGGAAAGTATTGTTCGTTGAATTGCTCCAAGAACATCTCCCACGTAACAGGGCTTGGCAGGGTTGTGGAAACGCTCTCCCATCATCTGTGGGCATCGCCTTCCAACTTGTAGATAGCCAGCAGTGCCTTCCGATTTCCCGGGCATTGATAACTTCAAAAATCTTTTTTAGGCTTAGCAGCCAATCCTTAGCTAGTTCATTCTTTCCCTGGAAACCGGGTGGCTTCAGCTTGCAGAACTGGTTGACCCAGCTCTCGGTGGTTCTCTCTTTTTGATTGCGCCTAGGTGGTGATTGGGATCTCTCAGACCCTCGTGCTCTTCATCATTCTCGTTGTCATCATACTCTTCTTCATTATCGTTGTGGTCATCTTCTTCATGTTCCTCATTGTTGCGCTCTTCATCTTGTCTTTGTCTTTCCGGCCTTTACGCCATTAATGCATCGATAAGAGCTCTCTGCTCTTGCAAAGTTCGCTGCAACTCCCGTATGTCGTTTTGTTGGTTCAGAGTTGATTTCGTGCATGTTGGTCCTCTTGGTTTCGTCCAACTTCGGTATTGCTCTATCTTGAGGTCGCTCGCCTCTACCTCGACCTCGGCCTCGTCCACGGCCTCGGCCTCTTGGTGCACCGGCACCTCTTAGTATAGCCATTTGTTTTTAATTCCTTTCCTTTATCAAACAACGGATATATGTGTCGAAAAATAACACAACACGTGGCATCAAAACCTATATATTTTCATATTAGATGTAATGTACATGTTAACGTATATTACATCATCCAGCTGGTTTATGACCAGTGGTTAAAATCCTTCGCGTTCGTAATTCATAGAAAGATTCACTCTCGAATCGTCTTGACAGCTGGAAATACTCACAGTTGTCATCATCAGATGAATGATCTGATCCGACAGGTTTCTCCGGCTCTAAAGGCGTACTAGCCATTATCTCTGTTCATCTTTACACATTTACACCAATGGCCTTATCAATACTCGTTTTCAAAAATGTGCTCAAAGTTAAAAGGCTTAAGAACCTAACTCCGTTATCCGAATGTAATGGCCAGGTAAGTGTCTACCATGGGGGCCTCACCGGGTTAGCAGTGACTTATGGCACACCCACGTAGACTAGCCTTGCCTTCGGCACCAAACTGTCCGTGGTAACATAGTTAAATACTTGCCAGAAAGTTTCGCTCTGATACCATAAAATGTAACATCCCAAGTTTGAAATGCGGACATTTTTTTTTTCAAACAAGCAATCAGAGTGGAGCAAAAGAGCGAAAGAGTAATTGGATTCTTAGCCAAAACATCAACCATTGTGTAACATTGTAATGATTACAGTAATCCTAAGGTTTGGAAAGGAAATAGGAAGAAACAGAAAGCGATAAGATAGATAAATCTTCAACAACACAAGATATGGCCAATGAGATATTCAAGAGCTAATACAACAAGATATCATAAGCATACTAGAGATGCATGATCATTATGCCGACAAAACATAAGCACGAGCAATATGTAAAGCCCCATAAGGTAAATAACAACAACAGCTTGCACTATTCATCAGTGCCACGATAATTAGTCGTGTCCTCAGCGCTAGGAAAACAAAACGGCGTTATCAAAACTATAACTTGTATAACTGTCTGTATAACGGTCTACGAACATATCATTGACATATAAGTATTTAAGATGTGCAAGATTAGTGTTACAGTACGCGTCCGTACCTTCGTTGGCAACGTTAGGTACTACCGTGGAAAACGTACTTTCTACGGAGAAACGTGCAAAAGTCCTACTGCGGCACGTCGGGCAGCGTAACGGCAGCAGAATCAGCGTTTCAGATATCCTATGAGAATAATGTCACTTCTATTAGTAATTTGACATTATAACTGGCATTTTAGGTAAAAACTAGGAAAACTTACCCAGAGCTTCGCTACAGATTTCCCCAGAGCTCCTCTCTCTTCTTTCTCTCTCTATTTTCGGTTTTTGCTCAAAGGAAGTGGTGTGAAATTTCCAAAGGAGCAAGGTCCTATTTATAGAGGATTTTGTGCTACTATTCACACTTTACCGGATGAATTCCTACTGTCGGATCGCACACGATTAGGTGGCACAATCTTGGCCATCCAACCCTTTCTCTTTCCTCCATATGACATCATCCCCATGATGTCATCCATGTACTTTGATGATGTCACTTACTTCTTCAAGAAGTTTTATATCGATAAAGTCTCCGATCGGTGTCCGAAACGCGTAATCTCGGGAAATCTCAAAATTATGGTTAACTAGCTTTGAAGACCTTCTCTTCCATACTAGAAATGTCTATTCCAACTATTTTTCTGACTCTGCCTAGGCCATTTCCGGATTGACGGAAGTTTTCTCGAAAAACGTGTCCGAACATGTCCGGTTTCGAAACGAAAATCGGAAGTTCCGACTTATAGTCATAGATGCACCGATTTCAAATATGTCCATAAAATTTCCCAATTCTTTCTCAGTTGTCACAACTCTAATTTTGAAGTCTTTACTTCCAACCCGGCTATCCGCCCTTTCTCGAATTTCTATTTCGTCTTATTAGGAAAAAGCCCTATTGGCTTCGTAATTAACTTAGGAGAGTTTAACGGAAGATAAAATTCCACTGATCAATAATCTACCTTGACTTTGGAATTCCTATTCCTAGATCTCTAGATAGGGTCCGTTTCCTAATTTATACATTACTATTCATGCACTTTAATTATATTATTAAATAATAAAACACATGTGCTTAAATTGAATAAATATCATGATATTATAATTTTGATCCAATCTTCATTTTTGTCCAAGATTTCGGCTGGGCATTTTTTTGGATTTGTAAATCTTTTCATGAATTATTTAATTATTTAATTAATTACTTAATTCAATTTTTATTAAAAATTCCCCAAAATTCTCTAATTGGTCCATTCTTGTATTTAGGCTTAAAAATACCTAAACCCAACTATTTTTCATACAAATTTCCAATTAATTAGTAAATACATTTTTACTAATATTCAACTAATTTCCACTAATTTTTGAGCTTCACATAATTATTCTTGAATTTCTTTTGCTTATGCTTAAGTAATTAGCCCAATATTACTTAATTACTTCATTATCACCTGTTGATAATTTTCTTAATTACAAAGCCTCTTTACCTTCATACTCTTGTGTTAACATTAGTATTTTCATGCCTCTTGCATTTTAGAAATTACAAGGGTATTATGGTCATTTCACTTCTTTTTGTGTATTTTCCAACAATTTCTCCAATTTCATAATTTATAAAATTACAATAATTAGAGACTATATACTCTCCTAACTCACTTGGTCATTTAACTGTCTTTTAGGATTTTTCCATAAATTTTCTAAGTTAATTACCCTTTCCAGGGGCATTTTGGTCATTTTGGCACTTTGGCCCTTAAACTCCCTAATTTCTTGTAGAAATTCTACTTAGAAAATAGACTGTATTTATACAAGACTGGAGATTGAAATTTCACTTATCAGAAATATCCAACTTTTATTTATAATATTCCAGATAAATATCCGGGTATTACAAATTCTGCAGCGAAGCTCTGAGTAAGTTTTTCGGTACTTAGTCTTAAGCTTCCGTAGTTCTTTCGGTAGTTAGAGTAGAAATGCTATATTAGTCTTTAATCTTCCAAGTATGATTAGATATCATGTTTTAGGGGTAATTAAGGCCCTAATTTCGAAAATATTGTTGGGGTTAGAGTTATGTCAAAATTCTGGAAGATTAAAATCAAAGTAGCGAAGCTCTGGCGAAATTCCGTCGATTAGGGGCATCAGGGGCAAAATGGTAATTTGTACCTAAAATGCTTGTTATGATGTGAATCATTAATCAATATGATTTATATTTCGAAAATTATGTTGGAGTAGGAGTTATGTTGAAATTTTGGAAGATTAGGGTCAAAGTAACGAAGTGCTAGCGAAATTCCGCCGATTAGGGGGTCAGGGGTAAAATGGTCATTTTGACTAAAAATGTATGTCGTAATGATAGATCCTTAACAAGTACATTGTTATGTTGTTAGGATATCCCTGATTACGTTTTGACCAATCGTCGTGCCGAAATACCGTAAAACGTCAACGAAGGTACGTTCGCGTACTGTAACACTAATCTGATGGATATAGATGCGTGTATGTGATGTGTGTGTGGTGTGATGTGAGTATGGTATGTGTATATGTGGTGTGTTGTTGGGATGCATATTATGTTAGAAAATAACTGTATGCATGCTGGGAGCGATATATCTGTAAGGCTGGGAGCGATACATCTGTAATCTTTGGGGCACGGGAGCGATACATCCGTAGTCTTTGAGGCGATATATCTACATCTTTGGGAGCGATACATGTGCATTGGTTGGGTGTGATTTATATGTTGTGTTAATGTTGTTACGTAACCCATATGTGTGTATGTATACATGAGGTTAATCGTTACTCCGAGATCCGGTGCGGATCTCGGCTCTAACATAGCATCAGGGTCAGGAGGACCGAGGACCGAGGAGAGAGGAAAGCAGCAGGTTCAAGGATCCGGCTGAAGACTTTCCGTCATTGTCCTTTACTTTTTGAAAACTCTCGGTTGTTGAACCGCTTCTGTAAATAGCCAGTGGGCATTCTGAATATATATATCAGTTACACTCTTACTTCGATGCTCTACTCTGATGAAAAAAATTTTATACTGCTTTTGGAAAACGAGATGTTACAATTTTGGTATCAGAGCAGTTGTCCTGGCATAGATCTAACTATGTTATATACAAACCATTGGTGCTGAAGACAAGGCTAGTCTATGTGGGTAAGCCAATTAGTCGCCGTGAACTCGGTGAGGCCCCCATGATAGACACTTACCTGGCCAATTGGTTTGAGTAACGGAGTTAGGCTCTACGCCTTTTTAAAGAGCATGTTTTGAAAATGAGTACTGATATAGCCCTGAGTCAATGTACCACCCTATTTCGGTATACCAGATTGAACCGGTGTACCATCTTGAAATCGGTGTACCACTTTCTGTGGATGCACCACTCTAAACCAGAGCCCATGTGTGGAGCTGGGTCACGTCAGACGAAATTCTGCGACCAACAAAGATTGGTACATGCAGTATTTGACTCATGTAGAGAAACTCCCGATGCGTATTTCCGTACCCGTTCCTGAGAAGAACGAACCAATGAGATTATGAACAGGAGAGATATTGCAAGTGTCTAATGGCCAAGATCTTGCCATTTCAATGAAGTGCGATCCTACGGTCCAAACTCCGTCTGACAAATCATGAATAGTAACCAAAAATCCTCTATAAATTGCCTTGAACTCTCTTCACAATTCTCACACCATTCCTCCTTGAGCATTTCGAAATCTTGGAGCAGAAGAAGAGAGGAGGAGTCTGGAGAAATTTGTAGCGAAGCCCTGAGTAAGTTCTTCGGTCTTTAGTCTTAAGCTTCGATAGTTCTTTCGGTAGTTAGAGTAGAAATGCTAGTTTGATCTTCAATCTTCCAAGTATGATTAGATATCATGTTTTAGGGGTAATTAAGGTATTAATTTTGAAAATCATGTTAGAGTTAGAGATATGGCAAAATTTTGGAAGATTAGGGTCAAAGTAGCGAAGCTTTGGCGAAATTCCGCCAATTAGTGAGGGTAGGGGCAAAATGGTAATTTTTACCTAAAATGCCTGTTATGATGTTAGATATTGATAAAAGTGATATTATCCTTATAGGATATCTGTGATCACCTACCGCTGTCGAACCGCTGAATGACGTGTTTTTTTTTCGTTTTCCGTCAAAAGTACAGTTTCCGTCAAACGTACCAGAATACCGTCAACGAAGGTACGGACGCGTACTGTAACAATGACACTGATGTTTATATGCTTATATATGTTGTGGATGATTTCATAGAGCCATGAACGGGACTCTGTCCTGGACATGCACTGTGACTAAGGTAAACTTAGATCACTATTTACAGCTTTACGGGTTATAGTCATGATAACACCGTTATGTTTTCCTAGCGCTGAGGACACGACCGTACATCGTGACACATGGTATAAGTGCAGACTAGGGATAACTTTGCATGATAGTGTAGTTGTTATCAAATGATCATACGACGTACTGGATTGATCATTGCTGTAATATTAGAAATATCTGTTGTACATATTATTTATATAAGCATGAGGTTAACCATTACCTGAGGTCCGATGGGCATTGGACCTCAGCTCTTATATAGCTTCAGGGTCCGGAGACTCACGGACGGAAGATGAGCGTAAGCTGAATAGTAGCATGTGTGAAGAACGCGTAAAGAACCGATCGAGGACATATAAGATGTGAACATATAATGTAATGTTCTTTATGAACAGGCAGCTACGCCACTGTATTATGTTGTATCAGTTACTCAATACTCCTTTTGTTCCAATGCTCTACTCTGATATATGAAAAAAAAAATTATACTGCTTTTGAAAATGAGATGTTACAGTATATGTGTACAAGTGTTTGAAAATATGGACAATGAATGTGAAATAATTGTAGTGAATGCTAAACGGCAGTCGAAGACGGTTCAAAAAATTGTGGCATGTGTTGGTGCATATGCTCAGCTATATTTGTGTAAAGAACTGCGACACACCAGTGATTATATGGGTGCTGCATGGGCAAATGATATTTTAGGGGGAATTCCGTTCGTTGTTATGAAATGTTTAGAATGGAGCTTCCTGTGTTTCAAGAACTTTGCTTCGAATTGCAACGACATGGTTGGAATTTTTTTGAACACTGTTGGACATGCGATAGGGAATAAGCTGCAACAAGAAAGATTTCAGCATTCAAGAGAAACAATTCATAGGGCTATGCATGATGTCTTAGCGGCATGTTGCAGTCTCGCAATGTCCAACATCAAACCACAAGATCTATCATTTCAGAACATTCACTCAGAGACAATGCCTAGTGATCGGTACTGGCCTTTCTTTCAAAATGCTATTGGAGCAATTGATGGCACACATATTCCTGCCTGTGTCAACTCTAGAGAAAGAACAAAATATATTGTAAGAAAAGGATATCTATCGCAAAATGTTTTGGCGGTTTGTGATTGGGACATGTGCTTCACTGTTGTATTGGCTGGATGAGAAGGCATAGTACATGATGCTCGCACTTTTGATATTGTTGTCACAACTCTTTCCATGAATTTTCCCACCTACCGGTATGTTTATTATTCATACAATTTAATTATTTATAATTATAAACGCATGCATTGAAATTAATCACTTTTTTTCATACAGATAAATATTATTTGGTGGATTCTGGGTAGGCAACACCGACTAGATACCTTGGGCTGTACAAATCTATGCGTTACAATCTCCCTGACTTTCAGAGATAATCTAGACTTGACATTGACAATGAGTACTTCAATTACTTGCATTCAAGTCTTAGGTCCACAATAGAAAGAACTTTTGGAGTGTGGAAGAACAAATTTCAAATCTTACAGAGAATGCGTGGCTACAGCTTTCCAACACAGGTTCAAATTGTTTGTAGTACGATGGCTATACACAATTTCATTAGAAGAGCCTCTGTTTTTTATCCTGACTTCCAACATGGTGAATGAGAGGATATTTTGTGTTCTAACGATGGCGTTGATATGGAAGAAACTTCAACAATACCTTCATCATTAGCATCTTCATCTGACATGGCTTCTCTTCGTAATTCCATTAGAGATTAGATCATTTATTATAGTCAAAACCAATAGTCATGTATTGAAACCTAAGTTTGACGTACTCTATTATTTAGACAATGTGAATTGTATTTGTATCCCTACCATGAACAAATAGACTATATTTACAAAGGCCTTAGTTAAATTTTTTTACGAAACATCACTCTTATATGTTGATGGTTTCATTTTTTAGCATTCAAACATTGAATTATTCAATAAATAACGTATATTAATATCAAAGATATTGTTTTTTTTTTCAATATCCTAAAATAAATTTTTAAGATCATGAGAATTATTTTTTCTATATCAGTCAGTATCCTTCTTATGAAAGTTAATGTTAAAAATATTTAAAATACAACCTTATCTTTTATATTCAATTATACCAAAATATTTTTATATGTTGAATTTTTTTTTTCTATACAATTTATTAATACATATATATTTGATCTAATTTGTATCATGCTTCATAATTTACTAATGGTAGAAATTTATTTTTTTCTAACAATTTTATGTAATTTTTGGTATTTATTATGAAATATAATGTTTATAATATTTAAAATACAACCTTATCCTTTAAATGCATTTATGCAAAAAGCTAATGTCCTTTTGGTAAATTTGACCCTCCAAAAGCTATTCCAAAAGCTATCAATTTATTCTCCAGGGCATATTCTCCTTCTACTTTGTAAATCTCAAAAGCTATTCTCCAAAAGTAACTTCCAGACGGGCTTTTACACATGCTGGAACCAAACATTTAGAAGTTATCATGAGATGCCTTACCCAGGATAATCAAAAGGATCTTCTCAAAATGCCTTACTGCTACACCGTACCACATAAACAAATGTATTAGAAGGATGGTATATTTTAGTAAAAGCCAACAATACAGGTTAGTTCACCTCCTAACAACTGTAACACCTTTTTTTTTTTTTTTGAAAAAAAGATATATTTTCCCCCAAAAAAATGGACTATCAGGGTTTAAGAAAAGGAAAGAAAAGAAGCCAATGAATGGACTTAAATTTTTGACAGCGTGGTTTCTTTCCACCGAGAATTATTACTCGTATTTCATTATCATGTGCAGAGTCCAGGCAGAACATGTAGAGCCAAGAAAGCTCAAAGCCATAAAGAAGCATATTATGCATGTCTGTGCGTGACCAAGCAAACTGGTTGTCCTTCCTAGCAGGCCACGAAGTCATATACATCATTTCTATAAGACATAATCATCCTCTACCATAGAAACACTTCAAATAAAACCTGCTTCCTTTCAAACATTAATTTCTAAAACAACACACTTAACTTTCATAATAGACGAAACAATTCATCCAGCAACTCAAGATAATCAAAGTTTAAGCCATAAATGACACAGTCAGCCAAACCCATTCTAGTAACAAAAGTTATCTCAATTCCATGATAATAGTCTACGGCATTTTAACCATTATAGCTTTAAATTCTCCTTTCAAGCCTTTTACCAAACACCCTGGCATTGTATTTGAAAAGCTTCAAGAATACTCTTTTTTAAAATCACAGTCCCACAATTGAAGTATTAAAATAGCAAATGAAATCTTGAATAATTACCAAATCTTGATACAACTCAAACAATTAAATATTCATACATACCCTGCACAACAGATGCACAAGAAAAGGAGGAGACAAGTGAAGACACAATCTCTCTAGATGCTTACACAGCAACATCATGGAAAAGAGGAAGAAGTGAAGAAATTTTAGTGTAGGACTCTCATGGCTGTGGCAGACGAGCAACAATGAGAAAGAAAGAAAAATCAGCAAATAAAAAGGAAAAAAAAACCAAACAGAGGTGGAGAGGAAACTCTGAGCCAACTCATACATGCCAGCAACAATCCGAAAGGGGAAGAAAAATAAGACTCCTTCACGCACACATACCAGCACGAAGAGGAAGAAGGAAAGGTAGATTCCAGCAGCCCTCTCATCAAAAATGCAAGGAGGAAAAAAAAGATTGTCATTCAGCTTCTCAAGCTTTGGATGTTCCAGAGCTTTCTTCCTCTCCTCCCTGGTTTTTTTCTTAATGAAAATTGAAATCCATTAATAACTCAAAAGAGCAACTACAACATGGAATACTAGAACCTAATATCATTTACCAACTACTGCCTCCTAATATACGAAGGTGGTGGATGATCAAGAAGACAAAAGTTTCCTACGATATTATGAGTTAGCTTAGCCAAATGATCCGCTAAACTATTCTATTCTCTAGGAATATGACCAATTAAAACTTTACAGTTTTTTTGATAACCACAACCTGATATCAACTATAATGTCCATAAAGAGGTGAGAATGATCACAACCCCTAGTCAAAACATTAATAGCTTCAACGCAATCCGATAGTTCAACATTTTTGTATCCTCTATTCTAACATATCTGAAGACCTTGGATGACGGCAATTATTTCTGCTATTGCTGGGGACATGTCGTGAGTTTACACATGAATCCACATATCCACTGTCTATCGTCTCCACTAATAGCACCTCTACAACCGCTTCTCCTTGACTCCAGAACTGAAGCATCCACCTCGAGCAATAAATCCTTATTGACGTTCCCAGCTGACCCTTCCTGCAATATTCAGGTTAGAGTAAATTTGACATTTTGTTATTAAATCCTTATCCCAGCTTATTCTGAAAAGGCTAAAATGTGTGTTTGTGCTACCCTTGGTGAGTTCCTCGACAAATAATTTCTTGCAACGATCCACTCAAATATCCCAGCAGATATAATAACAAAATTATTAATGGGAAAAGTCTGATGGGTGTAATTATTATTTTTTTTAGAAAAAAACATAAGGATATTACAGGATACACATGAAATTAAATTAAGTACCCTTTTCTTCTAATAATAGATTCGAACCCCCACCCCCATAATAAACAACCAATCTAGTGCCATCATATCACCATTCTTTTTTTGTTAAAAGGCTACAACAATTAATAAAAATATTAACTGTCATTACACTTATCTATTTTTCAGGGTTATTACATGTGAACCTTATAAAGATAAAACTAGAAATTTTAAATTTTCATTTGATACAGTTCAACCAGGTTTAAACATAACAACATGAGATTAATATTAAATATATTTTTTCATTTTTTTTGTTACCTCAAGTTCATTGCTTTATAAAAAATTGAATTCATTTTCTCTTCATTATTAAATTACATGATCAATTCATTATTGTTGATTTTAAGAATTTTAAAATTCTTGGGTCATTACACCTCATAGTCATGAGGTCCGATCTCACATATACAGTAAATATTTTTAATAAATTTCTAGATCATCCCGAGTCTCCCATAAGCGTGCAGCAGAATGTGTCTTTCAATACCTTAAGTCTACAGTGTGACATGTATCTTCTTACTCAATACAAGCTCTCTTGACTTGAAAGCATATTTTGATGCAGATTGGGGACGCTACCATGAGACTCGGTATTCTTGTACTGGTCATTTTATTAGCTAAGGTGGGTCTCCCATCTCATGACGTTGTAAAAAGTAACATGTGGTTTCCCTTTCTTCAGCAGCAGCAAAATATCGAAAAATGGCTAGTACGGTTAAAGAAGTTGTATGGTTGCGATGGCTCCTTCATGACCTTGGGCTACTCAACAATATTCAACTCTATTACATTGTGATAATCAAGATGCCATTCATGTTACCAAAAACTCGATTTTTCATGTGTGAGCTAACGTGGCTGCTAGCTGCCTTTCCTTAGCAGCCCAACTTGTAAAGGAGTATCCTGAGCAAAAAAACTTGTAAAGGAGTCATCATATGTGTGTTGATGTGACTTGGCAGCGTGTCTTTATTTCTCTGTCCGTTTAAAATTACTTGTCATTCAATTTTTTGGCCGGCAAAGGAGAATACATATTCATTACTGAATCAAGAAAAACCAACCTCAGAATCCACAAAAAATATAACAGCCATACAAAAACCAGCTACGGCAACACAAATTAAAGAACAGCAAATGAAATTATCAAACCCAACAAATCAAGCAAAAAACTCAAAAACAAGAACTTCGCTGCCTTAGTCACCACCATGACTTGTGGGACTTTTCATTTAAATTGATGTATACAAAATCTAAACAAAAGAAAAGAGTCAACATCAAAAGGAAAAAAGAATAACAACAAAACGCAAAAGGACTAGCGAATCGCAGATCTCCTTCTTCATTTTGCTAGTTCATCTCTTCCTTCATTTCTGTTTCAATGAGATCCTAGAAGAACTTGTACGTACAAGGCCAGAAAAACATACTAGTATGTTAATAATTAATTCTTCTGCAGACTTCTCTATTATTTTCTCTTTATAATACTAAGTTTTCTTACTTTGAAGTGTATTCATGCACATGTCATGTGGCTAGGGGTATCGAATATAATTATATTCCGATTTAATCCAATTTATTGGGTTCACATTGGGTGTTTTTCTCTTAGGTGCTTCTTAGATGTTTTTTCCTCTAATTAGAGGGATTAAGCATTTTTTTAAATTTTTTTTATATTCTATTTATTTAGATTAGATTATATGTTGAAATTTTTTTTGCACTCAATATCTCAAATTAATTAATTTTCAGTCCTGCATTAAGAAATATTTTTCCTGTAACCCCAATATCCTAGAAATTAATTAATCTGAGATACTGAGTGTAAAAAAAATAAAAAATTCAGGATGCAGCATATAATCTAATCTCAATAAGTAGAATATATAAAAAATTTAAAAAAATGCCTAATCCCTCTAATTAGAGGGAAAAGCACCTAAGAGAAAAGCACTCGATGTGAACTATAAATTATTCCACCTAATTATCTTATCTATTAAGCAAGGGTTCTTAACCACAACAATTGGCATGTGATTGGGGGTATTTTTGGACCAAAATGGGACATGTGGCGTGATTCATGGAGGAAGAGGAGGAAAAATCTGATTTTCTAGAGATTTCAAGAGGCAACCTGTAATACCCTAAAAATCACACTTAGGGTAAATATCAAAATTGGGAAATATACCTATTAAAAATAGGTGAATATGAGGTCTCAAACACCTTGTATTGAGTTTACCTTGTTGTCAGGGTAATTTCTCTTGAAATTAGATAATTTGCAAATAGGTCCCTAAACAAATTGAAAATTTGCAAATAGGTCCCTAAGCACATTGTGGGTTATAAATACCCTGTGAAAGCTATAAAAGAGGCAAGTAAAAAATCTATTTGAAATAGGGAAGTTTTTATAAAAATTGTATGAAATAATTATTTAAATAATTATTTTATATTAATTAATTAATAAATTAAATATATATATATAAATATATATACATGGCTGCCGAAAATTTGAGAAAGAATGAAGATAGGATCAAGTTTTAAGTATCATGATATTTGTTTCAATTAGGCACATGTGTTTCATTATTTTATAATATAATTAAAGTGCATGAATAGTAATTAAGTAAATAGGAAACGGACCCTATCTAGAGATCTAGGAATGGGATTTCCAAAGTCAGGATAGAATATTGATCAGTGGAATTTTATCTTCCGTTAGACTCTTCCGGAAGTTAATTCTGAAACCGTTTGTGCATTTTCCTAATAAAACAAAATAGGGAAAAATGCAGATAGGCATATTTTTGGATATGAAGAAAATAAATTCTAACTCAACATCTAGGAATGAGTTTGAATTTATCTGGACATATTTGGAATCAGTGAATTTTTCTGAAGAAGTTGATGATTCCAGAAATGCATTCTGAAACCGAACGCGTTTGGACACGTTTTTCGAGAAAGCTTCAACTGGACAGTTGGAGCCCTATATGGAACCAAAATTTAGGTTAACTTGGACATTTCTACTAAGTGGGAACATGTCTTCAAAGTTGTAAATCCAGAATTTTGAGATTTCTCCGAAATCACGCGAATCGGGTACCGATCGGGGAAATTCTATCGGCGCGGGCATAAAGCAAGTGTGAGTCATCACTTGGAACCAATCAATTGCTGCCAAATCAGCCAAGCATGTCGACCAAGGGAGAGAGAAATACTTGTTGGAGAAGTCTTCAAAGTGAAAAAGGGAAAATTACAACTTTGGACCCAAAATTTGAGAAGGGAAAATTACACCTTAGGACCCACTTTTTGCCTATATACTGAAGTCTTCGTAGTTCTTTCACAAGTAGGTGTTATAATGCTAGAATAGCCTTTAAATTTTCAAGTATGATTGGGTATCATATGGGAGGGCTATTTTAGTCTTTATTTTCGAAAATCAAAATGGCGTCGAAGTTCTGGCAAAATTTCGGGAAGAAAATTTGTCAGAGTAACGAAGTGCTGGCGAAATTCCGCCAATTAGGGGTATAGGGGCAAAATGGTAATTTTTACCCAAAATGCCAGATATAGTACCAAATCACTAATAAAAGTGATATTACTCTTATAGGGCGTCGAAACTCGATTTCTTTGTCGTTCTATTTGTCCGACGGGGCGTTTATTTTTTTCTGTCAAAGCGACCGTTTTAGTAAAGCGTGCGGAATACGATCAACGAAGGTGCGTTCGCATCTTGGTAACCTTAACTCGATGTTTATTGTATGCATATGTGTATATTATCTGTCATGCACGTACTCAGATTGTACTATTATCAGTACTCAGATTGTACTATTGCTCGTACTTTGATTGTACTATTATCTGTACATCCATTGTACTATTCTCCGTACATCCGACTGTACTGTTGTCTATCATCCGACTGTATGATTGTCTGTCATCCGACTGAATTGTTATTGCTGTACATATCTGATATGTATATCCTATGTCTGACCATAGTAAATGTTGCCAAGAGTCTAAGAATGGTTACAGGGTTCGATGCATGGACCTCGGCTCTTAACTTAGCCGAGGATCGGGTGGACCGAGAATCGAGAAGAAGGACAAGCGGCACGCGTAGGAGTCCCAGTGAAGACTCCTTTCTGTCATTACTTTTGAAACATACGTATCGTTGTTTAAACAAACAAGACATGCTACCACGGGTATTTTAATATATATATCAGTTACTCAATAGCTCCAGTGCACTACTCTGATCATTTTGAAATGATGTTTAAAGAAAAAAAAAATTATACTGCTTGTGAAAAGTTGGGGTGTTACACAACCAAAAGGGCAAAATAGTAAAAACACAAGGGAATATTATTGGTGCCTCAAACTTTATAAATAAGACCTCACTCTCCTCATTTTTGGCAAGAAAAAGGCACCACCCACACTAAAGAAAAGAGAGATAGGAGAGTGTTGTAAGAATAACAAGCAAGGAGAATCTCAAGAGAAGAAGAGGTAATGAAGAAGTTATGGAAATTATCTTATTTCTTTCAAATTCATACAAGTATGTTTGAGACTTCAATTAGTGATCTTGTATAATATTATGGAAGTTCTAGCTATAATCACAAAGGAGATCAAGGAGAAGTGGAAAAGAAGTTAGAACTTTGAGCAAGTAAGTTCTCTTCTCTAACTTCTTGCAATTTTGAAAAAGTTTATGGAAATTTTGGCCAATAGCTGGAACTTGGTGATATGATTTTATTTTGGTTATTTTTATAGTTTAGAAGTGTTTAAAATGGAATTTTGTATGAGAAAGAGTATGGGGTACAATTTTGAAAGCATAAAGTATGAATATATGTAAATAGAAAAGCTGAAAAACCAAAAGGGGCATTTTCGGAAACTGGGAATGATTTACGTGTTTCTGGACTTGGAAAGTATTTTTAGTCAAAAATAGACATGTCAAGGGCCACGTAGATTTTTGAAACACCCAAATTGGATTTTTCTACAATTATGAATTTTTGAAGTTGGATCAAATTTCTGGAAATTCCTGGGCCTTATGCGAAAATTAAGGAAAAGTGACCAATTAATGAAGGAATACTCATTAACAAAGACAAATAATGAGTTTCAAATGATGAAAGATCCTTCACATAAGCCGTATAGTTATATACTTTAAGAGGGAAGAATTATATTGGTAATGATACCATTTATATTGTATTACTTTAGGTCTATCATTCCTATTTAGTAGCCGGAAGTTTGTTATTCGACTAATCAGCTATTTGCAAGTAAGTAACCTTAATCTCATATGCTTTGTATGACTTTGTATGTATGTTTTACCATGATTGTGTATGCATTCGGTGTTATTGTGTTTCCAAGCGCTTTGGTACTGGAACCGCTGTGTGCGACCCCTGGCATGGTTATGTGCCTTATTGAGCAATATATGTTATATGTGACTGCTCGTTTCGATTTAGGCTGTATGCCTCACTGTGTGCGACCTTTGGATGCTGTATGATTTATGGTTTTCTTACATACTCTGTATATACTTTGGATATGAGATTAACGGTTACTCTGGGATCCTTCGGGATTCCAACCTCTATTGCTACCTGTATGATGTACAATTCATTGGATATAGCTCCCAGGCGGATATTAGCTGATGAAGGCATTGGAACAGTTCCAGAATATTCGAAGAATTGTTGTAGAGATTTTATGTAATTATATTTTAACTAAGGTTTGTAATTTATTATCAGTATACTACGCCCAAACTGTTTTACCACTACACTGTGCTATATGGTTCTGATCTGTGATATTATTACAAAGGTGTGACTGTTGGATTTAATAAATAAGAGGTATTACACTACCCACTACCTGTGAAAGCGAGGCTGGTAGGGATGTAACAAATAATACTGTGTCACTATGTTTTTCAAATTATTTATAACTTGCTTCTTGTAATCAGCAAAGTCATCTCCCACGCCACTGCAATTTTTTTAAAAGAACAGGACCAAGTCACAAAACTTAAAGACGTATTGAGACCTTCCACACGAAAAACAAAAAACAAAGAAAAGACAAGAAAAGAAAAGGAAGTATTGAGACCTTAAATATATGAAAAACTGCATATCCAGTTATTGTCATAGAAAAGAGAGTTGTCGTTTGGAATAGCGGTGACAGAAGTGACTTATTTTCAATCTGACTTTTGTAAACCTAAGATATATAGGATAAAAATCATATTGTAAACATAAGATACATGAAAAAATAGCACACGTGTAATTAGAAAACTTGACATAATGCATATCATAAACTTAATCTAAACGTTGTTTTTACAACAAATCACAAGTTCAAACCTTGATCATTGGACCATATTCTTTATTTATTTATTCTCTACCATCAGGAAATTAAAGTTTACAACAACCAGAACTACTACACAAACAAGGTAAAACAAGCATATGTGATGAGTATATTTTTATAATAAAAAAAGTATAGATTCTGAGATATATTGGATTGGATTTATTAATATTTTATACTTAATTATTTTTTATATATTTTTCTATCCTTGGATTGATTATAGGATAAAAGGATATTTTGACATGAAATCTACTCATATCCTATTCTTATTTTGCAGGAATATATATATATATATATATATATAAACAATGAAAGAGGAAACACAGATGAGAAGGCGTGGACCCTACGTTAAGTTGTCAGCATGGACGTGATACAAAAGCACATTGCCAAAAGATATATGTTTTAGATATTATATAATATATTATATGGGATATATAGGAGAATCAGAAAAAAGAGATCAGAGACGCAAGGCCAAGGCCCCAGCCCAAGCAATATATATTAAAGAGAGAGCGCCAAACAGGGGGAGACGTGGACAGCCGCAATTGAACAGACCTGGACGGCATCGGGCACAAAGAACGGACAGGGGAGCGAACAAAGGAGACCAAGATCTTGACGGCAAGCGCGTTTCTTCTGCGACAGCAGAGAAGAAATTCGTTTTGTTCTTCTTCCCTCTTGTGCTTTGAATTTAAATCTGAATATTATTTTTCTGTTCTTGATTTTATTATAGCTATATGTGGCTAATTTTTCTTTTCAATGTAAATGATCTATGAACTTGTCTGCGTTCTAATGATTATTTCCATTAATTAATTTTACTTAATTTTATTTCAGTTTATTTAATCTGGTATTTATTGTTATTGCTTAGTAATTGTATTAAGCATGTGTTCAGGTATTTAGAATTGAACTTGGCCAAGGGAATCTTAAATTGACCTAAAAATTAAATAATGTGGAATTAAGTTTTAATCTAATTTGCGTTTAAGATAGACATATACCTAGAAGCTCCGCATAATCAAATTAGAGTGAGCCCGATCTAAAGAGCATCTTATTTAGTTGTGTGAGACATTCCATAATTAATTGAGATAGGTATATAAATGGACCAACAGGCATTTATAGACATTAATATTTTAGATTAGCTGATTAAGTTAAGTCAAAATTAATTTAGTGGGGATAAAATCTAAGAAACAAACAGAGATTTGTAACTCTAGGTTGTGCTTCTTGATATTGGAATTTGCTTGTTGTGCAAAGTCTTTGCTATTATTAGTTTCTTGTTCTTATTAAATTTCTTTTTAATCATATAGAAAACAATTCTGATTTACTCAACTTAAATGAACCAAGGAACTTTAACAACTGATCACTAGCGATTATTTTCATGACCCGTACACTTGCGGTGCTTAGTTAAATTTTGGTAGCATCAATACGTCTGATCATAGAACTAGGGCTGATAACTGATTGGGATTAGCTGGAGATTCTCGGATATTCTCACACTTGCAGCAAACTTCTCGGTCATAACAAAATTTTCAGGAGTAATTCCATTTGGCAGCTTCCAGTCAAAATGATACAGCAAATTGGCAAGTGGAAGCTCAATGCTGGATATAGCAAAGTTAATTCCAGGGCATATTCTCCTTCCACCTCCAAATGGTATAAAATTCATGTTTGCTCCTTGGAAATCAATTGGGTTGTCCAAAAACCTCTCTGGCTTGAATGTGTCCGCTTCATCCCAATGTTTGGGATCTCTCCCTATTGCCCAAGCATTGACCATGATTCTGGTTTTGCAGGTATCTCATATCCCTTGATCACGCATCTCTCAGTGCTCTCTCTTGGAAGAAGAAACACCCCAGATGGGTGAAGCCTTAAGGTTTCTTTCACAACTGAGCTTAAGTACTTCAATTCATGAATCTCACTTTCATCCACAAATTCTCTTCCCTTGTAGACCCTTCTTACCTCAGCTTGAGCCTTCTCCATCGCTGATGGGTTTTTAATCAACTCAGCCATTGCCCACTCTAGAGCAGTTGATGATGTCTCCGACCCAGCATTGAACACATCCTGAAAAGGGTTATATTAATTATATGAATTAATATGTTAGATGCTCACTTTGAGAAGCAATATTTTATGTAGCAATTATCTGTAATAGGTGGTTCTTTTGTACGTGGCAAGTAATTAGAGTAAACTACTACTTGAATCCATCACTTTTGTTCTTAACTTTCAAAACCTAACTATATATATATATATAATCAAGAAGGATGGCGCTCTAAACTTTCAATTCAGTCTGACTAATGACTTTCAACAATGGAAAAGCTTTTTAAATAGCCTGGTTATAAGAATGATTGTTTATTCTAATAATCATAATGAAAGGGGAGAGTCGCTGTCCTCTTGTTAATTTGTCAATGAATTTAATAACTAGACGTCTAGCTATTGGAGCGAGATAAGTTTTAATAGAAGTCTCCTATGAAACCAATGACTTTTTAACCTAGTGACATGACATGAGAGCTCCCTTATAAGTGAGAGGTTGTGGTTCAATTTCGTTTGTAACCTCATGTTGGTAGTGTATGCCCTTGTAATTAAAAAAATTCCAATACAAAAAAATAATGAGTAAAAAAATTGAAGGATCCAGGCCCGTCTTGTCATACTACTCGCTCTAGTCCTTTTTATAAACAATAACTCTACCCAAATTACACAAAATGAACCATTAGTTAAAAATTAATTAAAAAAAATACCTGTTTTAAAAATGGAAATTTTTAATCAAATATACTCCTATTTATGAAAAGAGTACAAGAGAGAAAATGAGTAAAAAGTGAGAGAGAGAAAGTGTAATAATTGATTAAATGAAAGAAAATTAGTGGAATACTTTCCTTCCCTTGTAAATATAATTCTTGGTTAGTGTAAGATAATTAATATAAAAATATGTATTTAACAGGGTAACATAGAAAAAGTAGTTTAAATTTTCACATATACAAGAACAAAAGTTGCTTATATTAAGGATCGCCCTGTGAAAAAGCAAATTAATTATAAATATGACAGGAGGAGTAATCAACTAGCGCAAAAGCATTTTGGTGAAATGGACAAGCCCAGTGTCAAGGTCTGGGACGTAGGATAGAAGCCTGAGGCGTTAAAAAAAAGTTCTGAAAAGAGTCCAGAGGCTCCTACGATTCAAAGAACATAGACTTGTACATATATAATATTAAACACTTGTGCACGTAAGCCCCTCATTTTTCAAAATTACATATAATATACATAATCATACTAGTTAGAAAAATTACAAAAGCTCGAAAATAGTTATACTTTTTGTATATGCTTCTTACCAGAATGACGGCTTTGATGTGGTTGTGTGTTGAGGTAAATCCAAGATCTGTTTGCTCCTGAATCCTTAAAAGAACATCCAGTAGATTCTCTTCATCGTTCTCATTGCCTCTGGCTTTTCTTTCTTTGTGATCCCTAATGATGGTTTCTAACATTTGATCACTCAATTTGTGAACCCTTTCAAGTTTAGCTTTCATTCCAGTGATCGCATGAAGCACTTCGATCGAAGGAAAGAGATCGGCAACTGAAAAAACTGCCACTAGCTTCGCTATATCGTCCACTATGGATAACAAAGCTTCTTGTTCTTCACTTCCTGAGTTCCTCCCAAAGGCTGCTCTTACAATCATAGAACTTACGGTTGAGAAGATTTTATGACTCAGATTTATGACTGACCCCGTACTAGACATGACATCTTTGACAAGTGTTGATACCTGCTCTTCCCTTAGTAACCTGAAAGACCGAACACGATTCACAGTTAAAAGCTCTAAAGAACATATTTTTCGAAGATTCCTCCAATGGCTTCCATATGGGGAAAATGCAATGTCCATGTTATTGTAAGTTAGGATCTTGGCAGCGAAAATATCAGGTCTATTGGACATGATAAGGTCGTGGGTTTTGAATATCTCTTTGGCCATTTCTGAGGAAGAGACGATAACGTTGGATGTGTCTCCTAGCTGAAGGTGCATTAAGGGTCCATGTTTGTTTGACAAGTTTCTCAGGACATGATGGGGTAGTGACCCTACAATTTGATGGATGTTACCTATAAGAGGTAACTTCCGTGGTCCTGGTGGTAGGGGTAGGGTTTTTTTGGATTTCTGTGAATTTGATCGCTTGTGTGTCAGAAGAAGGAAGCAAAACAAGGTGAAGTAGAGGAAGATCTCAAGAATCTCCATGGCTACAGAACAAAGAGGTTTATGAATTGTCCATTGTACGTAGGATGATTTATATACAAGTGCGCCGCATGGAACTTGCATTATTCTATCAAGTTTTTTTTTTTTTGGCCAAGCATATATTATTCAATCAAGTTGATTTTACTAATCAATGAATGAGAGTAGCCTTTATTTTAGGGGGAAAATTAGAGCATGACTTAGAGCAAACTGATATTTGTTTGGGAGGATAGTAAGACTTGTAATGATGTAGAAGGCCAAATACTAAAATATAGATTTAAAAAATGACAAAATATCAAGGTTGTTAACAATGTTCAACTCCGTCATATTGTCATAATCAAACTACCATTCCTATTACCAAGAACCCGATTTTTTATATGTGTGCTGATGTGACTTGGCAGTGTGTCTTTATTTCTCTGTCCGTTTAAAATTACTTATCATTCCACTTTTATGGCCGGCAAAGGAGTATATACATATTCATTACTGAATCAATAAAAACCAATCTCAAAATCCACAAAAAATATAACGGCCAAACAAAAACCAGGTACAGCAACACAAATAAAAGAACAGAAAATGAAGACATCAAACCCAAAAATCAAGCAAAAAACTCAAAAACAAGAACTTCGCAGCCTTAGTCACCACCATGACTAATGGGACTTTTCATTTAAATTGATGTATTCAAAATCTAAACAAAATAAAAGAGTCACCATCAAAAGGAAAAAAGAATAATAACTAAATGCAAAAGGACTAGCAAATCGCAGATCTCTCCATCTTCATTTTGCTCGTTCATCTCTTCCTTCATTTCTGTTTCTATGAGATCCTTGAAGAACTTGCACAGAAGGCCAGAAAAACATACTAGTATATTAGTAATTAATTTTCTTCCGCAGACTTCTCTATTATTTTCTCTTTATAATACTATTTTTTCTTACTTTGAAGTGTATTCATGCACATGTCATGTGGCTAGGGGTATGGAGTTATATATTCCGATTTAACCCAATAATACTGTGTCACTATGTTTTTGAAATTATTTATAACTTTCTTGTCGTAATAAGCAAATGTCATCTCCCACGCTACATGCAATTTTCTTGAAGGGGTTAAGTAGCAAATCTGTCCCGGAAATATATGCCTAGGAGCAATGTTGTTGTTAACTCTTAGAAATTAACAACATTCCAGCACATTATTTTCTATCTCTTTTTACCTATTTTTGGGTTTAAAATATGCATAGGAAATGAAGCGTATAGAAGAAAATGTGCATATCAAAGTATCAAGCAAGAATCAAAGAAATTTTTGTTATATCCTATAGAGTTTGTAATTCAATTGAGTATTGATAATTTCTCCCTCTTTTGTAGGAGGATTGAGACAAGTTTTGAAGCTCTATAAGAACCAAGAAACAATGAAAGAAATAAAGGAGGTGAAGCAGTGCAAAGTTAGAAGGAATTTGTACAATTGGCTTCAGCAAGTTGACCAACTAGTCATGGCAAGTGAACAATCTTAGGAAGTATAATCTTTGTGTAACTGGCCGCGACAAGTTGACAAACTTGCCGCAGCAAGTCAAGAAAAATAGCTCTCTGTGTAAACTAACCGTAGCAATTTGACCAACTGGTCGTAACCAATCGTGACAGTACAACTGTGCATTTTGATTTCAGAAGCAGAAAAAACCCTATTTAACCTAAAGGGAAGGGCCGAAAAACACATTCTCTGCACAAGGAAACATTGGAGCACAGAAGAGAAGAGCTTGGAAGAGAGATTTGGACAACCTTGGAGGCTTGGGTGCTCATCCTAAGAGAAATGTTGGGGGGTTTCACCTTGGTTCTTCCTCTTTTCCACTTAGCTTCATCATGTATTCAGTAGCTTTGTTTAGAATCATTTTGTATTTGGACACGAGTAGCTAAATCTTTCATTCTAGGGTTCTTTTGACCATTTGTATGGATTAATATAGGATCGAATAGCTCCCTCCTAGGTATCCATGGATGAGATACCTTTGAGAATAGAGGATCACTGTGCACAAACATGAAGGCTTTCGCCAAAGGGGGTGGGGTGTGTGCACAGTGTAGGCAGTATTGTAAAAGAGTGAGTCTAGGATCCATGTACCTTAGGGTTTACCCTTTATTTATAGAGTGTACCTTAGTGTTAGGGTTTGGATTGCTGGGCCTCTTGTGCCTCCAAGCCCAAATGTATTCCCATTACATCTGTGTCACATCAGTTGCCTCTTGTTGTGCCATACCTTAGATGGGGCTCATATTTGAGTCCATAACAGTTGCCCCCAGCCTAGTAGTTCAGGTCTCTGGGCTGCCGAAATGCATTGATTGTTTTGATTGTAAAACACGGATTTGGCCGAGATATATCTAGCTTATCCGAGTTGTTTGAGACGAAATAAAGCCCCTTGCTTGCTTTCGTAGCAATTTTTTCCGGGATAATAACCCGGTCTATATTCCTGCATTTAATAATATGTAAGCAAATCACAATCAATAGAAATGCTTACTGTTTGCGCAAATTGATCAACTTGCTCATTTCAAATACTTGTTCGAGTTTGATTTCTTGATTCCCGTTCTCGTTTGCATTAATCTCGATTATCATAGCATGCATTTCCACTAACAACTCGTTGTCCACTCTGTTGCGCCCTAGCTTGGTAGTTCATGTAATACCCGGATATTTATCTGGCATATTATAAATAAAAGTTGGATAATTCTGATAAGTGAAAATTCAATCTCCAGTCTTGTATAATTATAGCGTATTTTCTAAGTAGAATTTCTACAAGAAATTAGGGAATTTAAGGGTCAAAGAGCCAAAATGACCAAAATGCCCCTGAAAAGGGTAATTAACTTAGGAAATTATGGAAAAAAATACCAAAAGGTAGTAAAATGACCAAGTGAATTAGGAGAGTATATTATCCCTAATTATGATAATTTTATAAATTATGAACTTGGAGGAAATAAGCAAGAATACTCAAAAGTAATAAAAGACCAAAATACCCTTGTAATTTCTAAAAATGCAAGAGGCATGAGAATACTAATGTTAATACCAAAGTATGAAGGTAATAAGGCATGGTAATTAAGAAAATTATCAAGAAGTGATAATGAAGTAATTAAGTAATATTGGGCTAATTACTTAAGCATAAGCAAAAGGAAATTCAGTAATAATTATGTGAAGCTCAAAAATTAGTGGAAATTAGTGAAATATTAGTGCAAATGTATTTACTAATTAATGGGAAATTTTTATGAAAAATCATTGAGTTTAGGTATTTTTAGACCTAAGTACAAGAATGGACCAATTAGGGATTTTGTTGGAAATTTTGGAAAAAAATAAATAAATAAATCATTAAATAATTAATTAAATAAAAATAAATATTTATTATTTATTTAAAGAGGCCATCCGAAATTCAAGGCAAAATTAAAAGAAAAATAAAATAAAAATAGCATAGGAAACAAGTTGGCCACTTGCAACATATTTTAATAATATAATTTAATTAAAGCAAAAATCATGAATAGTAATTTTAAATTAGGAAACGGATCCTATCTAGAGATCTAGGAATAGGAATCCCAAGGTCAAGGTAAAATATTGATCAGTGAGTTTTTACCTTTAAGTGACCTCTTCCGGAAGTTAATTAGAAGTAGTTTGTGCATTTTCCTAATAAAACAAAATAGGAAAAATGCATATAGGCATAATTTTGGAAAAGAGGAAAATAAATTCTAACTCAACATTTAGGAATGGGTTTGAATTTGTTTAGACATATTTGGAATCGGTGAATTATTTGAAGAGATTGATATCTCCGAAAACGAATTCGACAGGACGCGTTCGGACACGTTTCGAGGAAACTTCAACTGGACTGTTGGAGGCCTATATGGAATCAAAATAAAGGTTGACTTGGACATTTCTACTAAGTGAGAACATGTTTTCAGAGTTGTAAATCCAGAATTTTGTGAATTCTCCGAAATCACGCGAATCGGGTACCGATCGGGGAAACGGTTATACAGGGCATAAAGTGAGCTAAGTCACCACTTTTGGGCCAATGGGGGGCTGCCACATCAGCCCTAGGGTTCGGCCAAGAGTGTGTGTGTGTGAAAGAAGTGGCTTCTTGAACAAGTTGCATTAATGGGTTAATACAACCTTGATTTTCCAAACAAAGCCCTAATTTAGCCAAACAAGTCCCTTACTTTTTTCTATAAATACCCATGCCTCTCCTTCAAAATTTTGCACATCACTCTTCACTTCTTGTGCTCCTTGGCCGAAAATCCTAGGGAGAGAAAGAAGAGAGAGAAGTTCTGGCGGAAGCTCTGCCGAAGTCTTTAACGGGTAAGTCTTTTAGTCTTTAGTTCTTAGTTTAGTAGTTAGTAGAATTGTTAGTTAGATTTAGAAAGTAGGTGACAAGATTCCTACAAATGTTTTAGAGCCTTGTTTGCGTTGAAAAAATATGCAGAGGTGTAAACATAGTAGGGATCGAGTCATTTGAAAAGTTGTAGTTTTTATAGCTCTTTTAAAGGTTAGGGGTAGTAATAGCCTTTAAATTTTGAGTATGATTGGGTATCATATGGGAGGGCTATTTTAGTCTTTATTTTCGAAAATCATAAATGCGTCGAAGTTACGGCGAAATTTTGGGAAGAAAATAGCCTATGTGAGCGCCGCGAAATTCCGCCAAGTAGGGGTATAGGGGCAAAATGGTAATTTTTACCTAAAATGCCAGTTATAATGTCAAATTACTAATGGAAGTGACATTATTCTCATAGGATATCTGAAAGCGTTGATTCTGCTGCGTACTGCACGCCCGACGTGTCTGTAGGATTCTTGCACGTTTCTCGTAGAAAGCACGTTTTCGCGGTAGTACCTAACGTTGCCAACGAAGGTACGGACGCGTACTGTAACACTAATCTTGTGCTTCTTAAATGCATATATGTCAATGATATGTTCGTAGACCGTTATACGAGCAGTTATACGGGTTATAGTTTTGATAACAGTTTTGTTTTCCTAACGGCGAGGACACGGCGTACATCGTAGCACCGGTGAATAGTGCACGAAAATTTGTTATTGTTGTTTTACATTGTGGGGCTTTCATACTGCTTATTGCTTATGATTGTCGGCATAATGATCATACATCGCTATATGCTTTTGTAGTGATATCTTGTTGTATTAGCTCTAGAAATATCTCATTGTCCGTATCTTGTATTGTTTGGGTATGAGGTTAACAGTTACACGAGATTCAATATGGTGAATTGAATCTCAGTTTGTAGCTCAGTCGGGAGGACCACGGCTCGGGGATCGAGGCAAGTACCGGAGTAGGCGTGCGGTGAAGACCAGCTTTATCTATATCGCTTTACGTATTTCCGCTTTCTGTTTCTTTCTGTTGTTCCTTTCTAAACCATAGGACTACTGTAATCATTACAATGTTACACAATGGTTGATGTTTTGGCTAAGAATCCAAATGCTCTTTCGCTCTAATGCTCCACTCTGATTGTTTGTTTGAAAAAAAAAAAAATTCCGCATTTCAAACATGGGATGTTACAGTTCAAGTCTCTAAGCTACCGGGATGTGTTGATTTCCCAACCCAGACCAGGTGTTTGTGATTGTTGGGATTCCTTACGTGCTGACCTGAGATTCCGGGTTTATATACTTTAATCCCGAGATTCTGGGTTTACATACTTTAACCTTCAGATTCCAGGTTCATATACTCTAACACTGAGATTCCGGGTTTATACATTCTAACACTGAGATTCCGGGTTTATGATTTATGAAAATTAGTTTGTTTACCCAGAATTCAGTCATTTAAATAGACTTGGCGGCATTGCCGTCGCAATATTATTTCCGAAAATGGGTTTGTTTACCCAAATTCAATCATTTAAATAGATTTGGCGGCATTGCTGTCGCAATATGATTTCTGAAAATGAGTTTGTTTACCTAACTTCAATCATTTAAATAGACTTGGCGGCATAGTCATTGTGACATCCTAAATTTTGGGGATTAAGAATTAAGAATATTACATGGAATTAATTATGGAAAAAATTTAGCCTGAATAAATTATAAGGTTAATAATTGGAATTTTAGGCATATATTCCTGTAAAATTAAGGACAAATAGTTAGAGAATAATCTTGGCCTAAATATTTTGTGGCTTAAAGAAATTATTTGAGAACGAGAAATCCTTAAATGGAATTAAGGATTAATTTTGATTTCCTAACTAATGTTGCAATTAATTGGAAAAGGTTTATAAGTGTGGGAAATGGGTGTTCATATATATATATATATGAATACTTTCTTCAATTGCTATTGCATTTCGAACAGCATGGCCTATTTACTTCTCCAATTCATTTAATTCTCAAAGCCCATCCTCCTTCAGCCCATTTTGTCCAATGCAGAGGAGTTGAGTGTGAAAGAGCAGCAGACTTCCTTATATGCATGCCTCCCACGTGTCTGGCTCAACCAAACACACACACTTAGCTGATTACAACTCGCTCTTCCTTGACATTTTCATTTCTTTCGTCAGACTTACACACACAAATGACATTACCTCCATTCTCTCCTTTCCTTCGAGTAACACGCACCCACCTCCTCTCCTTCAACCTTCAGACAGCAAACATACACACAACCCATCCTCACCTCTCTATCCCATTTCCCTCAATCCAAAACATAGAAGAGAAGAGAACATGAGTTTCGAGAGAGAGAGAGACAGCAAGAACGGATCAGGAGAAAGAGATCATCCAAACTCACATGCAACACTGACTCTGGGACTAGGTGAGTCTTCTTTGGCTCTGAAAATAAGTTTTTCAACCGTACATGTTTGATCTAAGAGCATGGTGACTGATTTCTGAAAGTTAAGGGTCATAAAAAGAAGTTGCATGTTGTGTTTTCACCTCTGCACAAAAATGGCGATGGTGGAGATAGAAACTAACGGTGGTGGTGAGTAAGAGTGAAACCGACGATGGAGTGGTGGTTGGAGAAAGAGAAGAAGGTCGAGACTTATGGTACGTGGTGCTACGGTAGAGGGTCGAAAGTAATGAGAATGGAGCAAAAATGGTGGTATTTGCTGGTGGTCTGGGTCGTGGCCTAAAGCTAACGGCGCTCTGGAGCCTTCGAACTCTATTTCACCGGAAATGAAGGTTAGAGGTTGGAGCTTGCCGATGGATGTGAGAGATGGAGGATGCATGGAAGTCCTCAACGATGGTGGCGGCGGCTCTCCGTCTCTTTCCTCTCCTATCAAAACTCTGGTCAAGCTCTCTTCGCGTTCTAGTTTTAATCCACGACGCAACTTTTTTCCTCAGACTCTCGCCTAATGTTGTCAAAATCGAGTTTTTACGTAGACACGGAAGGGGTAGTAGAAACGTAAATTGTAGAAACGATACGAAATGTAAAGTTTATACTTTCTACTATTTAAGGTCAGAGCTCAAAATTATATATATATATATATATATATATATATATATATATATATATATAAAAATCATAGATCACTACTCAAAATTCAATGAGGAATGTGAAAGGACTAGTGAAAGAAGGAGACATTCTCACCATTCTCGAGTCTGAAAGAGAAGCAAGGAGATTGCGTAAGAGACAGTCCTTCTCCAGGGGTTTTCATTGCGATGGATATTATTGAAATAATTACTGTTTTTTGTTTTGTGGTATTGGACACCAATTATAATTGGCACTAGTGCAAAAAAGGGCTTTAAGACTGCCTCATTTGGAGCGGATAATCGACGCACCGGTCTTAAAGGTGTGACCGGTGGCAGTTTTGTAAATAAAAAGAACTTCTTAAACAATGAAGGGCTATAAGACCGCCTCATTTAGAGCGGATAAACGAAGCACCGGTCTTAATGGTGTGACCGTGGCAGGTTTGTAAATAAAAAGAACTTCTTACACAATGAAGGACGCCTCATTAAGATAGGACTAATTATCGACCGGTCCTAAATATGTGACCCGTGGCATATTTGTAAATATAAAGAACTTCTTATTCGATCAATTTTTCATAGATCTTATCCAGACCTGTTAAAATAACAACAGGCCTTAAAAATGTTAATAAAAAAATTGAAATATCAAATACTTTTATGTAGAAATCTCATCAAGGCAGACTTATATTTTCTACACTCCAAAATAATACGGAAAAATATAAATATAAAGGTATTAAAGTTTTAAGACCGAACATATATAAAAATAGGTCTTAAAACTTTGATTTTTAAGACCGAACTTAAAATTTGTCCGGTACTAAAGTTTAAATAAAAAGTAATAAATGTTAAGACCATAGTTCTGAGAATGACCGGTCTTAAAAGTTAGACTTTTAAGAACGGACCAAAAATTTGGCCAGGTACTAAAGTTTGAATAAAAATTAATTAATTTTAAGACCAGGACATATATAGAGATCGGTCTTAAAGGGTATCTTTTAAGACCGTATATTTGTATTTGTCCGGTCTTAAAAATGAAGCGCCAAACGTTAACTTCACGCGAAGCTTTTGTCACTCTCACATTGTCACTCTCATACTCTCACCGAAGAACCCCTGTTCACGTTGCGAAACCCTTCTGTTCCATTACCTCTCTTCCTCGCCCGCTGGGACGAAGCTCGAGATTCATTTTGATCAAAATTTGCAACCTTTCGGTCCTAATAAAAGCACATATACTAGTTTTGTCGGCGCTCTAGTACGCAGCAAGGTTAGCATTTTGGTGATGAGTGGAAAAATGTGGACCAAAAAACAATAAAGGATCCTATGTGGGACACTATCCAGGCTTACATTCACCAGTCCCCAGTGCGAGAAGTTCAAAGACTCAACATTGTCTTATTGTGCTTTGAGCGGTTCGGGAAGTTTAAGACCTTTCGGCTAACACTTATATTTTTGCCGAGGAGAAGCGACCATCAACCACAGGACAAGTACAAATTTCTTGATGAACAAACTTGGCAACAATTTGTTCGAAGCGGACCACTCCTCGAAGCTCGGTGAGTTATATTTAGTTTTGTTTGCACTTTTGTTTGCTTATTAACTTTGTGAGGATATGTGAATGTTATTGTGTACATCTAATCTGTTAGTTAAATGGTTTGGTGTGTGAATAGAAGTATACATTTTTTGCCTTTGTCTGCATGAGAGGAGCATGTCCTAGTTCCATGCAAGTTTGATATGTAAAGCGTGTAATGGCCATGGTTAGACGTTGTTGTTAGTTAGTTAGTTATTCTAATATGTGTAGGAACCATTTATGATGAATGAATGAATTGACTGAGTTGGCGGCATTTCGCAACTCCACTTTCCTTTGGTTTTCCCAATTTCTTCTACAATGCTACATCTTCCTTAAGTAAAATGTTGAAACTTGATGAAGTGAATTTGACTAATGTTTGACGTTCATATCAAGCGAAGTTCTCTAATTTCGTTAGTGACATGGCTGGAATTCATAATTGATATATAGTTGTTTTCAATCTCGATTCACGAGAAAATAAGGGAAAATATCGGGAGATTGGGAGAAAGAATGATTGCCCACATGGGGCTTCTCGCGCGGATATGAAAAGTAGAAAAAGATTTGATGGCGGCCAAACGGAAGAGATTGGAAGATGAAGCTGAATCCAATCCTTCTACGGTAGTTGACCGGCCGCCATCTCCAATACGTCGCGAGGAGCTCGGTTGTATATTCGGCAAAGCCAGCGGCGCCTACACGAGTGAAAAACTCGTGTAGTTCTTTGAAGCAATTGTAAGTATCGATATTGTTATTTTTTACTTACTAAACATGTTTCATCACTAAGCTTCTCGTTATCGTATCTTACGGGAAGATCTTAAAAAGAAAGAGGCGAGAGGGATCTTTGCGTCGGGACGGGAGGAATGATGTTAAGCCACTTGCGCCGCGAAAACCAGATCACGCGGGCGTGTAAGGGGGATTGGAGGACGGGTAGGCCTAAAGCAATACTTTGGTAAATCCAAACGCCACAGACAAAGTATGGTTACCAGGAGGAGATGGATCGACGCCGGCCAAATTAAGTGAGGAATCAGCGGCGAAAGATGCTACATTGAGGATGTTTCAATCGAGATGAGCAAGATGAAGGAGGAGATGGAGAAAATGAAGTTCCTCCCGAGCTCTCGGCCGGAGACCAGTGTGGATCCCTTGACACCTTCACTGGTGAACCTATGCAGCGCGAGCACTAGGGAGCTGCATTGTTGGACGGTCAGTCGAGCAACCTTGTCATCCGTATGTGGAGGATCGTGATGGTCATAGACAATTGGTTGCTAAAGGGACTGTCCACAACTTGGGATCAACTGTACACCACGAACAAATGGCCGATGATGAAGTCGAGTGTCGAGTTGAAGAGGTGATCTTTGATGCACTGTCCCTCTCCCAACCGATGAGTGAAGGTTGTGAGTGATGTCAAGGGAACCTTCATCTCTTGGCCGGTGAAGCTTGTAGATGTCTCTACTCCTCCTCAAGCTCCACCCCCCCTCCTCAAGCTCCACCCTCCTCAAGCTCCACCCTCCTCAAGTTCCATCCCCTACTTGCTAACTTGACGGCCAAGGAAAAATAAAAGATTTGGTAGCCAAAAAATGGTTTAAAGATAAATCGTGGTCTGTCAATGAAGTAGTAGGCCTCCCTCATCCTCAACCGCTTTTAGTTGATAATGAAGATGTAGAGTCCATGCTGCTTCTGGAGCTGAGGTTACTAGTGCATGTGTTCAACTATTTATGAAGTAAGTATCTTCTTCCTTGATTACATAATTGAAATGCACCGTTTAGACACACATATATACATATATACTAATTCCCTCATCGATGTCATTCTTGTAGGTGCATGCACGAGAAACCGGTTCAAGAGGCGGAATTTCGATTTTGGATTCTTGTGCCCAGTGTAGTTGTGAATTTTCAGTGAACATTACTGATAAATTTCTGATTTTGATGATAGTGCCATGAAGACCTTCCGTGTTGATGTAAAAAAAAAAGCGTGGTGCTCAGCTCACAGATCCTAAATGGCACAAAATTAAGGTTAGTACATAATTGGACATGACATAATTGCCTTCTGAAGTTGGTCAGTAAGCTATATATGCTCTTATATATATTTATTGTTATTTTTAGACCCGTCAACCGAACGATCGAACTTATGTGGCCCGTACGTCATGAAACACTTATATGATATTGTGACGAAGGGAAACACTAAAGTCACTTTAAGGGTAAGATGTTATGGATGAATTCGATCATCGATGGCTTAATGTTACATATGAGATATGCACGTAAGTTACTTCTGTTTGTCTTTGATGTTACAGAGGTTTGCCTGTCCTGAGCCATTTTCTGATTATGAAGTGGAGCACATACGCGATGTTTTTGTGAATATCTGTATAAACTAGTCTTAGAAAATCCAAGTCAAGACAATAATTAATGTCCTAAATTAATTCATTTGTAAATAATATATGATCTTCGTAGCAACAATAGCCTTCTGTACATATGTTTATTTTTTCGACTAGCTAATTAATTCATTTGTAAATATAGCAATGTAATTCAATAATAAATTTGTTTATTTTTTCGAACAATTTGTGTGTGTCCATTTTGGGTTTCGAATGAATGGGATGGTGGATAAAGCTATTTAGTGCTTGAAATTTGAGGTACAGGCGGATGTTGAAAATGAGCCAGATGAGGCTCGAAAAGTATTCGCGACTTTTAGGACCGTATATTTTTTAAAAGTGCGGTCCTAAAGGTCTTCGTCCATTTTAAGACCGTATATTTAACAAATATCCGGTCCTAAAAGTCTTCGTCTAATTCTAAAAATTTGGGTAGAGACTTTTAGGACCGTATATTTGTTAAAAGTACGGTCCTAAAGGTCTTCGTCCATTTTAAGACCGTATATTTAACAAATATCCGGTCCTAAAAGTCTTCGTCTAATTCTAAAAAATTTGGGTAGAGACTTTTAGGACCTTATATTTGTTAAAAGTACGGTCCTAAAAGTATAGAAAATATACGGCTAAATTATTAGGACCGTTTATTTGTTAGTAGTCAGGTCTTAAAAGTCTTCATTTTATTTAATAGATTGCCGAAACCTTTAGGACCGTATATTTGTTATTTGTCCGCTCCTAACTTTAAATTTTAAAATAAGGCTTAATTTTTAGGACCGAGGATTTATTAAACGTCCGGTCCTAATATTCTTCATTTTAATAGAGTTGGTGACTCGATTTTTAGACATATCGTTAGGGTTCAAGGCAACCATGTTTCGGCGTTCTTCTCAAGTTTTGTGCTTCGTTGTTCTCGTTTCAACTTTTCTCGGATGTGAAGAACGTCATCGGTGTCCCTTTTCTTTTAGTTGGAAAAAGAAAGAAGATAACGAAAACGACATCGAAAATTTTCATCACATCCGGAAAAGTTGAGGGGAAGACAACGATGGTCCAAACTTGAGAATAGTCGTCACTCGTTTGTTTTTATTCGAAAAAAAGGTAAATAATGTTTTTTTGTTTTGTTTTGTATGGTCGCAATGTTAACTTTATTCTGCAAATTTTTAAGATTGATCACCACGAATAGGACAATGTTTTGTTTGTTCTTGTTGTCGGAGAAAAAAGAACATAAAGTTAAAGACAAACAAGGAAGGCGATTGGGAAATAAAAATTTTATTTAATAATTTTTTTTTCTGATGCCTCATAAGGCAAAGCAAGACAAAAAAAACTTAAAAATTCTAATCCTCCCCATCGTTGCTCGGAGGGGAGGGAATGGTCTGAGACGTCGTCATCGAGGTATGGTACTCAACGTCATTGGCGCGAGTACCGCTTCGGCTTGTTGTTGACGGCGTGATAGACCTGAAACAGCTTTGCCCAAGCTTCGGTCTATATGATCGACGCGGGCTATCGTGTGCTCCAAAGATTCGCGAGTTCTTTCGGAGGCAACGGAGGAGGATATGGAGGTGCCTCGTGATTTCGCCTGCAGGAGGACCTCGTCGTGGTGGAGAAGCCATTACGGTGGAGGTTCTAGGAGGAGATGGAGATGAATGTTAAGAAAGTAACAACGGGTTTAAATAGAGAACCCATCCCGAAGAATGTGAAACGCCTAAACATTAACGAGGAGACGCATATTTGCTCGTAATACGAGGAGACGCCTAGTTGGGAAGTTTATGTGGAAGCCGAAGAGACTCGAATTCATTTCAACAATGGGGAAGGGACTCTTGAAAAGAATGAACTTTCATTTCAACAATGAGTTTTAGGACCGGATATTTGATAAAAGGACGGTCTTAAAAGTAATTGAATTAAAAATTAGTTTTAGGACCGGATACCAAGTAATATATTGGTCTTAAATGAGTTTTAGGACCGGATATTTGATAAAAGGACGGTCTTAAAAGTAATTGAATTAAAATTAGGACCGGATATATGATAAAAGTCCGGTCTTAAAAGTTTGTATAAAAGTAAATTGACGAATTCATCATCGACGTTTATCTCTCCTGCCATCTGTCTTTATATACTCCACACACTACCTCCTCTTTGTCCTTGTTAACTCCTCACTTCCTAGCTCGCCCCAACTTCTCAAAATCCTCAAACCATGGTTAGATACAAGCAAACCGCTCGTAGGGTGCATACACGCCTCACTCGTGCCATGGCTAGATCATTATATGGTGCGCTCCTCCAAATGACAAGCAGCGCCGTATTGTTTCCGAAGACTCTCGGGTCGTTGGACCCATTGTTATTTCTTCGGATGATGAAGAGATTGCTCATGCCGCACCCCCCCGATCCTTCTCGCCGATCCTTTTCTTGCCGAGTTCAACCGTCATCTTGAAGCCGGCCATGCAGATGTTCGTAATCCCCTCTCCAACCCGTTGGCCCCGAGCGCCTACCTCGACCCCTCTCCGCTCTCCCGTAATGATCCATTCATATTGCGGGTGGAGAGAATAAGACAACAACTTGCTGATCTCCCGGGAAATTAATGCTCTTCACGCCGAAATCGCCGAGGTTGTTCAATGATTCTTGTGGATGATAATATTCAGCTTGTTTTTCATTTGTGTTTTTGTTGTTGTGTATATATTCGAAGTAATGTAAGAAACATTAAGAACCTTGTATGAATTTTTGGCTCTTCTCCAAGAATTCATTAAAGAAACTTATTCTCCAATTTTGCTTTATTTTTTGTCCAAAAAATATAATTTATTTTATTGATTTAATATACCAATCACGAAGGCCATTAAGACCGACATTTTATTTTATAAGTAACGGATCTAAAGATAATTTGAATTTTAGGACCGGATGTTTTATAAACCTCCGGTCTTAAAAATTAAAAATCTAATAAAATTTTAGGACCGGATAATTTTAAAACTCCGGTCTTAAAATGTTAGTTGTATCTTTAGGACCGGACATTTAATTAATAACCGGTATTAATAAAATCCAAAAAGCTAAATAAGGTATCTTTGTCGCGCGAAAAATTAAATTTCCCTCTCGAACTCTTGTCGCGCCGAAAGTGAATACTCGTGTTCCGACTCGAAATTTCCCTCTCGGCTTTCATCGCCGCTTCGCGTACCTTTCTCGACAATCACGGTTCCTTAGCTAAACGTCTATAGACGAAGCCGTAAGAGATGTTTCGGTTAAAACTTTATTACTTTCCACTTATCGTTCTTGATTTTTCATGGGTTTAACGAAATCGGTGTAATGTTGTTATGGGTATTATCTGTTGTTAACGAATATTGTTTTTTGAAGATTATATTTGCACTTTAGACCTACCCAACTGACCAACAAGTGTTTTTAGGTTACTCTTGCTGTCTTGTCTGCAACATCAACGTTCGTGAGCGGAGAAGTAAGACGACTCAGCAAAAGCATATGCTACAGGTTAGTCCACAAGACCTTCATCCCCTGCATTTAATTTCCTCGTCTTGCATTTATTTTGGTTCTTCGATTCACTGTGATGCATTTATGACCAAATGTAATTCTTAATTCGCCTAAATAATATATAGGAATTCTACTATGGATCACAGTTGGATAGATGCTTTACGAACGAGTATTGAATATCAGAATGGGGTTAGGGAATTTATAGAATTTGCTAAAAAAATGCCCATGATGATGGGGAAGTATTATTGCCCTTGTGTAAAATGTTTGAATGAGTGTCGACTATGTCCTGAAGTTATACGCACACATTTAATTTGTCACGGATTTTGTAAGACTTATACAGTATGGGTATGGCATGGTGAACAAGTGCCATCAAGTGGGAAACAACATGGGGAAGTGGCCTTTGATGATAATGACACGGATATGGATGATCGCATAGAGGACATTATCCGTGATGTAGGAGAAGAGGCTTTTGAGCGATCACATGCATATGGTAATATGTGCAGTGATGCAGAGACACCGCTATACCGTGGGTGTAAAAAATACCAATTGTTGAACGCTGTATTGAAATTGGTAAGCTTGAAGGCACGTCATGGATGGAGCGACAAGAGTTTTTCGGATTGCTTGAGGCTTTGAAGGACATGCTTCCGGATGATAACGTGTTGCCGCATCGCTACTATGATGCTAAGAAGATACTTTGTCCACTCGGGGATGGAGTACAAAAAGATCCATGCATGCCCGAATGATTGTGTATTATATAGAAAAGAGTTTGAAGAGAAGCGAGTTGTCCGATGTGTGAAACCCCACAGTACAAGTCGATAAGGGGCCCGCAAAGTGTTGTGGTATCTTCCAATCATACCAAGGTTCAAGCGGTTGTTTGCGAATGAAAATGATGCAAAAATCGAGGTGGCATGCAGATGAGAGGATTTCGGATGGACGGCTTCGACATCCGGCCGATTCTTCTCAATGGAAGAAGATCGATCAATTATTTCCGAACTTCGCGAAGAACCTAGGAACCTCAGCTTGCCCTTAGCACGGATGGAATGAATCCCTATGGAAGCCTTAGCAGCATACATAGCTCATGGCCCGTAGTCCCGATTGTTTACAACTTATCTCCTATGTTATGCATGAAACGAAAGTACATCATGCCGTCTATGTTGATTTCAGACCAAAACAACCCGGAAATGACATAGATGTTTACCTAGAGCCCTTGATCGAAGACTTGAAGGAGTTGTGGGAAGAAGGTGTCGATGTTTTTGACTCTTTCAAGAAGGAGGTCTTTAGAATGAGAGCCATGATATTTTGTACTATAAACGACTTCCCAAAGATATGGGAACTTGTCGTGAGTATAGTGTAAAAGGCCATAAAGCATGTCCGGTTTGTGAAGAAGGCACATGCTACCATCAACTTCAACATGGAAGAAAGACGGTGTATCTTGGACATAGGAGATTTCTTAGACGGGGCCACCCATATCGTCGATTAAAGAAGGCCTTTTTTGGTGGCCAAGAGTATGAAGAAGCTCCGGTGGCATTGATTGGGGAGCAAGTGTATGAAAAGGTTAAAAATATCAGTGTCATCTTCGGTAAGCATGGAAAGAGTAGAAAAGAAACAAATATATGGAAGAAGAGATCTGTATTCTTTGATCTTCCCTATTGGCGCAATCTTGATGTGAGACACTGTATTGATGTCATGCATGTGGAGAAGAACGTATGTGATAGTATTGTGGGCACGCTTCTCAACATACAAGGTAGTTCGAAGGATGGTGTGAAGGCAAGATTGGATTTGCAAGCAATGGGAATACGCGAAGACTTGCATCCAAGGCCATATGGGAAGAGAACTTATTGTCCCCGGCTTCTCATACTTTGTCTAAGGATGAGAAACGAAGCTTTTGTGAGTGTTTACATGGCACAAAAGTTCCCTCGGGGTATTCTTCAAATTTTAAGAGGCTTGTCTCGATGAAGGACTTGAAATTAGTAGGCCAAAAGTCTCATGACTGTCATGTCTTGATGCAACAACTACTCCCAGTAGCTATTCGAGGGATCGCCGAATATGATCTTCTGGTCGTTTGACTAGACTTTGTTTCTTCTTCAATGCGGTTTGTAGTAAAGTTTTCAAGATTGAAAAGTTGGATGAATTGGAGAATGAAGGATATCTTATCTTGTGCCACCTTGAAAAGATTTTTGTTCCTTCATTTTTGACATCATGGTTCATCTCATTGTTCATCTAGTGAGGAGATAAAGTTGTGCGGCCCTATCCATTTACGGTGGATGTACCCTATTGAAAGATCTATGAAATTCCTAAAAGGGTATGTGAAGAACGCGTGACGCCTGAAGCATCAATTGTTCAGAAATATGTTTCTGAAGAGGCCATGGAATTTTGTCAAAATTATTTGTCTAAAGTAAGACATATTGGGCTTCCAAAACGTCAGCATGCTGAAGGGGGTAGACGTGGGGCTTCGGTAAAGAGTGTGGATCGTGATGAATTGTCACAAGTCCACATATACATCTTGAATAATGTTGATGAAGTTCAAGCCAGCATATCTGCACATAAAGAGGTCAGTAAGGAAAGAGAACCATCGAATGACCGAACAAAGGTTGATTAGGGAGCATAACGAACTTTTGCAAATCGGTTCAAACAAAAGGTCGAGGGATCTGAATGTGTTTCGAGACAATGAAATGGTTAGCACGTGGTCCCGAGTTTGATGTCATAAGTTGGAATTCGTATGTGATCAATGGTTATACATTTTACACGAAGTCCCTAGATGATAGGAGCACGATCCCGAAACAGGTGGTGTTATGTTAGAGGTGAATCTATGCACTTCTCCGATTCGAAAGACAAGAGGCCTAAATTGGCGGTCATGCCATATTATGGGGTTATTGAAGAGATTTGGGAGGTGGACTATGTCAAAGTTAGATTTCCCATCTTCAAATGCAAGTGGGTTAATGTCAATAATGGTGTTCGGATCGATCGACTAGGATTCACTTTAGTCGATGTCAATAGTAGAAGTTTTGGAGTTGAACCTTTTATTATGGCAGAGCATGCAAAACAAGTGTTCTATATCACCGATCAAGAAAATAAAATGTGGTCTGTAGCTCTCCAAGGAAAGAGGGTCATTGATATTGATGAGGAAAGTCATTCAAATTATGGTGATCTTCCTGAGAGTACTCCTTTTACAAGGGGTCTCAAGGACATGAACGAAGAAGATGAAGCGGATAATGAACCCAGATAAGAAATGATCATCAAGAAGGGATATGGGAGGATATCACTTTATAAAAGTGTCAATTCATAAGGTAATTAATATTCATATGCGTATTCTTAGAAAACTTTAAGGTTTTAACAATTATTATATGTCGTCTATGTTCTTAATTAAACAATGTCATCATTGAATATGAATTTGTTCTTGTTTTGTTTTTTGTGGCGGATCCGTTTCAAAGGGGCATGTTATAAAAGAGGATGCATGTTACGTTGTTGGGTGGGAATCAAATGAAGGCATGGTGAATAATATATTGGACTACATTTGTATGTTGAATTACGTCTTTGCATGTATTGTAACTCATTGCCTTTGTAATTAGTTATATGTTAGCTTATTTTATAAATTACTTTAGTTGTTTTAGACTTAATTAAGAGGCCACATAACTCATGGTGGATAATATTTGTATTCTTTTTCCCAATTCAATTTATTCATGTTCATAGCTTGTAGCTTAAAGTATATCGACTTTTATGTGCTGTTTTGTATGGTGGATTTGTGTATATATATTGATCGGGAAGAACAAAACGGGGAAAAATACGGGAAAATTTAGACCGCAAATAAAAAATACGGTCTTAAATGTTCAAATATTAAGACCGGATGTATATATAACACCGCTCTTAAAGGTGTTAAGCCGGTCTTAAAAGTTGGTCTTTTAAGACCGGTCCATTGAAACAATCCGGTCTTGAAAGTCGGTCTTTTAAGGCCGGTAATTATTCCTCCGGTCTTAGAGTCCGCTATCTTTAGGACCGGATTGATATTAGTCCGGTCTTAATATTTGGATCTTTTAAGAGCGGTCGACTTTTTGTCCGGTCTTAAAGTTTGAGTTTTAGGACCGAACCAAAATATTTCAGATTTATTTAGTACGACTTTTAAGACCGAAGGTTTAAAATGTCCGGTCTTAAAGAAAATCTTTAAGACCGTGTAAAAGTCCGGTCTTAAAGGTCGACTTTTAATACCGCCTGGAACAAGACTGCTCGCGGGTCCGGTCCTATTGTACCTTTTTTGTCCGGTCTTAAAAGCCTTTTTTCCACTAGTGTGGTAGTTATTGCTGTCGTAAAATGTCTTTCCCTTTCCCATGATGAATGTGGTTTTGTTACCTTTTCTTTAAGCTTTTAATATCAAAATGAAATAGGGTTTTCAACTTTTCATCTTTTTTTGGGCCAAAAAAAAAATCCTTTTTTTTGGGTTAAAGTAAAAACAATAGAAATTGTAAAAACTTACGTTTCCACCATTTTTACGTGTTTGCACAACGTTTCAACCAGTTTCTGTTCATGACAATTTTTACTTGCATTTTAGTATGCATGACCCTAGTAAAAACATACATTTTTACGCTAGTTTTTGACAACAATGGTCTCGCCCTCCCCTCGAAGAAGAAGAAGGTTCTGGTCAAATAGGGATTTGACCAGGGACCTAAGTGAAATTTTCAAAAGTTCTCGAGGAGGGACTAAAGTACAAATGTTTAAAACATTTGTAGGGAAAACTATAGTTTCTGAAAACAATGGGTCTTTTTCTGTAATGTTTTCCTCGCTCCCTTTTCTATATTCACATGTAGTTTCATAAATTCTAGGGACCTATTATGTAATTTTCCCCAGTCCTAAAAATATTAATTCTAACCCATCAAATTCTTAAAATTTCTTTTTAAACACCTCCAATGCAAGATTAAGAACAAGGTAACATTAAATGTCCAAGAAATCATTTGCATGATTAATTAAAAGATTATGACCATTTTACCCTTAATTATATTTAATTCAATGCAAATGTCCCTGACTCAAATTAATGCTTAATAATGCAATAATGTCCTAAAAAATGCATTAAAAATTACAAATTAATTAATCATTTAAAATTATGGTTCAATCAATGTTTTTTCATTTTTTTGTTACTTCAAATTCACTGCGCATAAACAAAAAAATGAATTCATTTTCCCTTCATTATTAACTTACATGATCAATTAATTATTGTTGATTTTAAGAATTGTAAAATACTTGGGTCATTACACCTCATAGTCATTAATTGTTGATTTTAAGAATTGTAAAATACTTGGGTCATTACACCTCATAGTCACGAGGTCCGATCTCACATATGCAGTAAATGTTTTTAATCAATTTGTAGTTCATACAGAGTCTCCCACATGCATGCAATGAAACGTGTCTTTCAATACCTTAAATCTACAGTGGGACATGTATCTTCTTACCCTGTACAAGCTCTCTCAACTTGATAGCATATTTTGATGAAGATTGGGGATGCTACCATGAGACTCCGCGTTCTTGCACTGGTTATTTTATCAGCTTAGGTGGGTCTCCTATTTCATAGCGTAGCAAAAGGCAACAAGTGGTTTCCCTTTTTTCAGCAAAAGCAGAATATCGAACAATGACTAATACGGTTACGTAGCAAAAGGCAACGAGTGGTTTCCCTTTTTTCAGCAAAAGCAGAATATCGAACAATGACTAATACGGTTACAAAAATCATATGGTGGTGATGGCTCCTTCGTGACCTTGGGGTGATCAAACCATATTTTTATATGATTTTTTGTGATTAAATTGGGATTCTTAATGCATTTTCTGGGACATTATTGCATAATTAAACACTAATTTGAGTTATGGACATTTGTATTGAATTAAGTGAAATTAGGGGCAAAATGGTCACAATTTATTAATTATTCATGCAAATGATTTCTTGGAATTTTGATGCTACATTGTGTTTAATCTTGCATTGTAGGTGTTTAAGAAGGAAATTTGAGATTTTTGAGGACCAGAATTAATGTCAGAAAAGGCCCTAAATTCATGTCAAAGAAGGCCCTAAATTACTGTCAGAAAGGGCCCATAATCAGAGATATTGACAGAGAGGACCCAAACATGCTATCAGAAAAGGGCCCAAAATCAGAAACACTGTCAGAGAGGGCCCAAGCACGAAAACTCTGCGTTTTGAATTATTTATTAGGTTTTGCTTCTTCTTTCAAAAGAACAGACCCGATAGTTTTTGGGGGACAGCCGCATACAGAAAGATGGAGAGACGGAGAGCTTGAACGGAGAGAGGAGAGGATCGCACAAAGAGGAAAAAGGGAGAGAGAGCGCCGAAAACGAAGGAGAGCTTCGATCTTCTTCCCTTCATCTTCACCCTTCCTCCATACTTCAGTTTCATTCTTCATCGGACTGAACCAGAAAAAGAGAGGAGGGGAGCGGCTGGAACAGAAACGAAAGGAACAGACGCAGCTAGAGAGAGGGAGAGAGAAGAGAACAGGCCAAAAACAAGAAGGCAGAAACGAACTAGAGAGTTCTTGAATTTTCCGGCGAGTTCTTGAATTTTCCGGCGAGAAAATTCCAGATTCCGGCGAAGCTTGTTCTCATGTCTGATTTGCTTCCAGATTGTATTAGAATTGATCCCATAGCTATGTGAAAACTCTTTGCTTCTTGGTGATGGAGGCTTGTGGCTTGAGCAATTGTGCTTTAATAGGGGAGTTATTTAATTCAATCTTTTGCTTAGATTATCTATTTGATTTCCTTGTTTAGGTTTATCATTATTTAGTTGTGAGACTTGGATTGCTGTTATGTGTCCATGTGGATTGATTATTGTAGTTTTAATTGGATGATTATTTTGGAGTTCATATTTCTATATCTCTTTATAGGCTTGATTAAATTATGTTTGCTGTCATGTTTGTGATTAGTAATCATAGTTGATTTTAGCTTTTGAATGGTTCGTTAGAACATTCTAATTGAGAAGAACAATTTGTATCATTCCAATTTAAATTACACATTAAGTGGATTTTAACAATATCTCAAGAGGTAGTAGTTTGCTATGTTTGTAGGAGCTACTATTAATTGAGATTATTGGACTCAAGTGTTATCTTGAGGTTGTTCTTTAGACTTAATGAAAGTTTAACTCCCATATATATTTTTAAGCAATAATAGCCATCTTCTTCATTACCAAGAGCATCCATCATTAAATCCCTTTTAATCCAAAGCATTTTTCACTATTTTCCAAAAATACCAAAAAGAATAGAATTAGTTTCTTTATATTTTTATGAATTTTAGTTTAGAGAAAATCAATTTCAAAACCCTTTTTCTAACCATGTTTTTAGCACTTAGTTTAACCTAGGGAATTCAAAATAAAAGGCTCCTTGATAAGAGAACGATCCCGAGTTATTTGCACTGTATTGCATTTTAATTTGTGGAAATTGTGATTTGACCTTGAGACGACTAAGGTTTTTTCCGTCAAATCATGGGGTCACTCAACAATGTTCAACTCCGCTATACAGGGATAATCAAGTTACCATTCATAATATCAAGTACCCGGTTTTTCATATGCGTGCTAACGTGGCTGCCTATCCTTAGCAGCCCAACTTGTAAAGGTGTCATCATATGTGTGCTGATGTGACTTGGCAGCGTGTCTTTATTTCCCTGTCCGTTTAAAATTACTTGTCATTCATTTTTTTTTGGCCGGCAAAGGAGTATACATATTCATTATGGAATCAAGAAAAACCAATCTCAGAATCCACAAAAAAATATAACAGCCAAACAAAAGCCAGCTACAGCAACACAAATAAAAGAACAGCAAATGAAATTATCAAACCCACTAAATCAAGCAAAAAACTCAAAAACAAGAACTTCGCAGCCTTAGCCACCGTCATGACTACTGGGACTTTTCATTTAAATTGACGTATACAAAATCTAAACAAAAGAAAAGAGTCACGATCAAAAGGAAAAAAGAATAATATATAACTAAACGCAAAAGGACTAGCAAATCGCAGATCTCTCCATCTTCATTTTGCTCGTTCATCTCTTCCTTCATTTCTGTTTCTATGAGATCCTTGAAGAACTTGTGCAGGAAGCCAGAAAACATACTAGTATATCAGTAATTAATTTTCTTCTGCAGACTTCTCTATTATTTTCTCTTTATAATACTAAGTTTTCTTACTTTGAAGTGCATTCATGCACGCCATGTGCCTAGGGGTATGGAATTATATTATCATTTAACCCAATAATACTGTGTCACTATGTTTTTTAAATTATTTATAACTTGCTTGTCGTAATAAGCAAATGTCATCTCCCACGCCACTTGCAATTTTCTTAAAAGGACAGGACAAAGTCACAAAACTCAAGAAGTATTGAGACATTCCACATGAAAAAAAAAAAACCAAAGAAAAGGAAGTATTGAGACCTCAAATATATGAAAAACTGTATATTCAATTATTGCCATAGAAAAGAGAGCAGTAGATGTGGCTGACCGCTTATAGTATTAGATGGGCTGAAAGCACACAGTATCAGTAGATGTGGGTTTCCTTTTCTTCATTTTTTGTGCTCTAAAAAAAGAATTTCTTTTTTTCAAAAAAAAAAAATCAAGTACTAAACATTTAAAATTTATAAATTAAAAATATGCTAATGAAATCAAATAAAACACAATTAATCTAAATTAATCTAAAATCAGTATTCAAATGTTTCTTGGTTAAAAATTATTAAAAAGTCTAAATTAAGAGGATAAAAATACTTAAAAAAATATGAAACTTCAGTTGACATGATTGGAATACTTTTCTTAATGAGTGGAAAAATTCCAATGAGTCATTAATTAGGAGACTTGGATTAGTAAATATAACTTTAATTATAATTTTAAGGGAAATTAAATGCTAAGAAGTAATCAATGTTATATTAGTATAAGTCACCATTTTTGTACTAGAATTTTACCACTACATCATCGGCATTTATAATTGAATGATAATATTTAAATTATAAATCTACATGAAAAAATAACGAACTTGATATAATGGATACAATGAACTTAATCTAAACATTGTTTTTTTCAACAAATCACAAGTTCAAACTCTGATCATTGGACCATATTATTTATTTATTGATTCTCTACCATCAGGAAATTAAAGCTTACAACAACCAGAACTACTACACAAACAAGGTAGAACAAGCATACGTCTGATCATAGAACTAGGGTTGATAACTGATTGGGATTAGCTGGAGATTCTCGGATATTCTCACACTTGCAGCAAACTTCTCAGTCATATCGAAATTTGCAGGAGTAATTCCATTTGGAAACTTCCAGTCAAAATGATACAGCAAATTGGCAAGTGGAAGCTCAATGCTGGATATAGCAAAGTTAATTCCAGGGCATATTCTCCTTCCACCTCCAAATGGTATAAAATTCATGTCTGCTCCTCGGAAATCAATTGGGCTGTCCAAAAACCTCTCTGGCTTGAATGTGTCCGCTTCATCCCAATGTTTGGGATCTCTCCCTATTGCCCAAGCATTGACCATGATTCTGGTATTTGCAGGCATCTCATATCCCTTGATCACGCATCTCTCAGTGCTCTCTCTTGGAAGAAGAAACACCCCAGATGGGTGAAGCCTTAAGGTTTCTTTCACAACTGAGCTTAAGTACTTCAATTCATGAATCTCACTTTCATCCACAAATTCTCTTCCCTTGTAGACCCTTCTTACTTCAGCTTGAGCCCTCTCCATCGCTGATGGGTTTTTAATCAACTCAGCCATTGCCCACTCTAGAGCAGTTGATGATGTCTCTGACCCAGCATTGAACACATCCTGAAAAGGGTTATATTAATTATATATGAACTATTATGTTAGATGCTCACTTTGAGAAGCAATATTTTATGTAGCAATTATCTGTAATAGGTGGTTCTTTTGTACTTGGCAAGTAATTAGAGTAAACTGCTACATGAACCCATCACTTTTGTTCTTAACTTTCTGAACCTAACAATATATATATAATCAAGAAAGATGGCGCTCTAAACTTACAATTCAGTTTGACTGATGACTTTCAACAATGGAAAATCTTTTTAATTAACCTTGTTATAAGAATGATTGTTTATTCTATTAATCAAAATGAAAGGGGAGAGTTGCTGTCCTCTTGTTAATTCGTCAATGAATTTAGATGTCTAGCTATTGGAGATAAGTTTTAATAGAAGTCTCCTATGAAACCAAAGACTTTAAAGCAGCCTGGTGACATGAGAGTTCCCTTATAAGTGAGAGGTTGCGGTTCAATCTCATTTGTAACCTCATGTTGGTAATGTATGCCCCTTCAATTAAAAAAAGTACAATGCAAAAAAAATGATTAAAAAATTTGAAGGATACAACCCCCATCTTGTCATATTACTTACACTAGTTGTTTTTATAAACAACAACTCTACCCAAATTACACAAAACAAAATGATAGTTAAAGTTAGTTAAAAATAATAAATGTATCTGAAATGAAATGTCCCCCAACAAATATACTCGTATTTATAAAAAGAGTAAATGAGTAAAAAATATGAAAGCGAATGTGTTTTAAATGATTAAATAAAAGAGAATTAGTGGAATACTTTCATTTTCATGTAAATACAATTATTGGTGAGTGTGAGATAATTAATATAAATAAATGTATTTAATAGGGGTGAACATGGAAAAAGTAGTTTAAATTTTCACACACAAAAAAGTTGCTTAAATTAAGGATCAACAATGTAAAAGAGAAAGTTTATTATAAATAGGACCAGGGGAGTAATTAACTAGAGCATAAGCATTTTGGTGAAATGGATAAGCCCAAGGTCAATGTAAGATGTGGGACGTAGGATAAAAAAGCCTGAGGCGTTAAAAAAAATAAAGTTCTGACCAGAGGCTCCTACCACTTAGAGAACTTAAACTTGTACATAATAGTAAAAACTTGCGCACGTAAGCCCCTCATTTTTCAAACTTAATATAATATACAAAATCATACTAGTTAGAAAAAATTGCAAAAGCTCGAAAATAATTATACTTTTTGTATATGCTTCTTACCAGAATGACGGCTTTGATGTGGTCGTGTGTTAAGGTAAATCCAAGATCTTTTTGCTCCTGAATCCTTAAAAGAACATCTAGTAGATTCTCTCCATCGTTCTCATTGCCTCTGGCTTTTCTTTCTTTGTGATCCCTAATGATGGTTTCTAACATTTGATCACTCAATTTGTGAACCCTTTCAAGTTTAGCTTTCATTCCTGTAATCGCATGAAGCACTTTGATCGAAGGAAAGAGATCGGCAACTGAAAAAACTGCCACTAGCTTCGCTATATCATCCACTAACGATAACAAAGCTTCTTGTTCTTCACTTCCTGAGTTCCTCCCAAAGGCTGCTCTCACAATCATAGAACTTACGGTTGAGAAGATTTTATGACTCAGATTTATGACTGACCCCGTACTAGACATGACATCTTTGACAAGGGCAGATACCTGCTCTTCCCTTATTAACCTGAAAGACCGAACACGATTCAAAGTTAAAAGCTCTAAAGAACAAATTTTTCGAAGGTTCCTCCAATGGCTTCCATATGGGGAAAATCCAATGTCCGTGTTATTGTAAGTTAGGATCTTGGCAGCGAAAATATCAGGTCTATTGGACATGATAAGGTCGTGGGTTTTGAATATCTCTTTGGCCATTTCTGAGGAAGAGACGAAAACGTTGGATGTCTCTCCTAGCTGAAGGTGCATTAAGGGTCCATGTTTGTTTGACAAGTTTCTCAGGACATGATGGGGTAGTGACCCTACAATTTGATGGATGTTACCTATAAGAGGTAACTTCCGTGGTCCTGGTGGTAGGGGTAGGGTTTTTTTGGATTTCTGTGAATTTGATCGCCTGTGTGTCAGAAGAAGGAAGCAAAACAAGGTGAAGTAGAGGAAGATCTCAAGAATCTCCATGGCTACAGAACAAAGATGTTGATGCATTGTCCAAGGTACGTAGGATGATTTATATACAAGTGCGCCGCATGGAACTTGCATTATTCTATCAAGTTTTTTTGTTTTTGGCCAAGCATATATTATTCAATCAAGTTGATTTTACTAGTCAATGAATGAGAGTAGCCTTTATTTTATGGGGAAAATTAGAGCATGACTTAGAGCAAACTGATATTTGTAATGATGTAGAAGGCCAAATACTAAAATATAGATTTAAAAAATGACAAAATATCAAGGTTGTTAACAATATTCAACTCCGTTATATTGTCATAATCAAACTACCATTCCTATTACCAAGAACCCGATTTTTTATATGTGTGCTAACATGGCTGCCTATGGAGCCTTCAAACTCTGTTTCACCGGAAATGAAGGTTAGAGGTTGGAGCTTGCCGATGGATGTGAGAGATGGAGGATGATGCATGGAAGTCCTCGACGATGGCGGCGGCGGCTCTCCATCTCTTTCCTCTCCTATCAAAACTCTGGTCAAGCTCTCTTGGCGTTCTGGTTTTAATCCACAGCGTAACTTTTTTTCTTAGACTCTTGCCTAATGTTGTCAAAATCGAGTTTCTACGTAGACACGGAAAGGGGTAGTAGAAACGTAAATTATAGAAACGATACGAAATGTAAAGTTTATACTTTCTACTCCCTCTGGTCCTTATTATAAGGCACCAACTAACAAGTTTATTTGGTCCTTTTTATAAGGCACTTGCTTATTCCCAATGAGCATTGATTATTTTTTTCCATGTCTACCCCTAATTAATAAAGGTAAATGGGTGAGAGTAATAATTAATATAATATTAGGGTTTAATGCAATTAGTAGGGGTAATATTGGAAATTACTATGATCCTAGGACAACTTTATTGACTTTAACTACCTTTATTTGTTTGTGAGAAAAGTTAGTTGGTGCCTTATAATAAGGATCAGAGGGAGTACTATTTAATGTCAGAGCTCAAAATTATATATATATATATATATATATATATATATATATATATATATATATATATATATATATATATATATATATATATAATTTTAGTGGAATATGAGTAAAAAATATGAGAGAAAATGTGTAATAAATGATTAAATGAAAGAAAATTAGTGGAATACTTTTATTATCTTGTAAATAAAATTCTTTGTGAGTGTGTGATAATTAATATAAAGATATGTATTTAATTGGGGTGAACATGAAAAAAGTAGTTTAAATTTTCACACACAAGAAAAAAGTTGCTTATATTAGAGACCAACCCTTAAAAGAGAAAGTTAGTTATAAATAGAACATCAGGGAGTAATTTTAACTTTTTTGGTCAAAGGAATTTATACTAATACTAATATTAAAAGTTACATGACAATTACACAATTACACTTGTAAAAACAAACTAGAATAGACACTAAATGAAAACAAATCCAAACAAGAAGACAAACAAATATAACAAAAACAAACCAAATGTAAGGAAGGTTAATCACCATAAAATAGGTAGGAATAAAAGTAACATCAAAGACTCCATCGGCTTCCAGAACATCTAAGGTTAAAAGTGACATAAAAGAAGATGTTGGTTGCAAAACCCACCTATAGGGCACACCTCCTTATAAGAATAAGCTGCAAATACATCAGCTACATAATTTCCCTGACATGGGGTACAGGACAGAGAAAACCCAACCTCAGAAGAAAGAAGACAAGAGATATCCTGAAGAATACTTTTGCTCCTCCATTGAAGCAAAACTAGTGACGTCGACCACCCACCAAACAAATTTTGGCTAACAATGGTAAAGCACATAGCAGAATCGACCATTGATGAAACCCTTACCCCAAAATCGCAAATCCAAGCCACAACAGAAAACACCACCATAAAGACCCAAAACCACATCAACAGAAGCAACACACAGACATAAAACAATAATAATAAAAAGAAAAGAAAAGAAACACAAACATAGCTCCCACCGCCACAGACGTCCCCTTCGCCGGAGACCACCGGATGGAGAGACACTGCTGCCGAGACAAAGACCCTACTGAAGGTGAAGCCGAGAGAGAGAGAGAGAGAGAGAGTCAAGTTTTTAGGGTTAAGAGCGCGCGCGGAGTTCTGGGAGTAATTTTAACTTGAGCATAAGCATTTTGGTGGAATGGATAAGCCCAGCGTCAAGGTCATCATTAAACTCAATGGCTGCTCAACTAGCGCCGCAAGATCTAGGACGTAGGATAGAAGCTTGAGGCATTAAAAAAATGGGATTGGCTCCCATCCTTTTCCCTTCTCATCCTCTTCTTCATCTTAACCATTGGATTGAAATCTCAACGGTTCGAATTTAATATTTTATAAAAATATTAAATTATTAAAAAAATAATATTTTTATAAAAGATTAAATCCCAACCATTGAGATTTCAATCCAACGGTTGAAATGAAGAAAAAAATGGAAAGTGGATAGAAAGGGAAGAGGATGGGAGCCAAATCCAAAATGGGATTGGCTCCCATCAATGGTTCGGACCAGAGGCTCCAACCACTCAAAGAACTAGACTTGTACATAAAATTTAAAACTTGTGCACGTAAGCCCCTCATTTCAAACTTCATATAATATACATACTAGTTAGAAAAAATTGCAAAAGCTCGAAAATAATTATACTTTTTTTATATGCTTCTTACCAAAATAATTCAAAATTTGCCCATTAACCCTTAATTAAATGCAAACACAAAATTTTATATTTTGAGGAATTTATATGAAGGTACAAAAATCGAATGACAAATGACAAATTGCAATAAGTTTTTTTATGGCTAAGACAAAATTCAGCAAGTTAGGATCACGGAGGATACAATCGAACTTTGCATATGTAGTGATTGGATTTACCCTGAGCTGAAACTGGATTTGAATGGGTCTCGATGTGATTATGATGGTGCATTCAATTTTTCTTTTTAAATACATAGGGGATCTTAGCCTTTTGTAAACATTCAGAAATCTTTAAGTAGGCCTCTTGACATTATTAAGAATTTGTTGAAAGTGTAGATTTAAATTTAAATTTTGGTATTTCAGTTGGATTTAATTAAGATTTTCCCTATTTTTTCCCCTTAAATTACCCCTTTTTTCTCAAGTTATTGTTTTAAAGTTTGATATCATCATACGTATGTACGTACGAGCACTACTTTAGTCTTTAACTAATGTGAAGGCTTAGTTTTCATTTATTTTCTTGATTTATATGATATTTTAAAATTGGTATAGGGATTGTCTCAATGCCTTATTGTTATATATTTAAGATGCTAAAATGTTTAATATACCTAAATAGATTATAAATTGACATTAGATTGCTCTTGAATATTTTTTGAGGGATAGACAAGAGCAAAGAAATAAATCTATTGGTTTGAAATTGTGACGACACATTCGTTTTAATTATTCTCTTCACTTGCAGCTAATGTGGTGCTCTATGATTTATTTACTCAACTTGATCTTAATATATAACTATAAGCAGCAAATGGAAATCAATAAATGAATTGGCTAATATCAGTACGCCGCATAGAACTTGCATTATTCTATCAAGTTTTCCTTTTTTAGCCAAGCATATAATATTCAATCAAGTTGAGTTTACTAGTCAATGAATGAGAGTAGGCTTTATTTTATGGGGGAAATTAGAGGGGTGATAAAACTGAGGGGTGCCACAGTATACTAGGATGTGATAAAACCGTAATTATATTATTTTATTAAGATTAATAGTGCAATAAAAAGTTTTATCTCTTATCTCTCCCGTTAAAAAACCCTTATTTTAGTGGGGAGGCTGGGAAGAAAAATTGAGGGAGAGAAGAGTTGTTTAATCGAGATAAGGGGAGGGGTGCAAACTCCTCTCTCTGTCTTACAAAAATTCCCCATCAATAAATACTCCCTCCGGTCCTAATTATAGGAGCAAATTTTTGAGTTGGTTTTGGTCCTAATTATAAGAGCAAGTTTTAACTTTTGTCAATTTTTTTCTATAATACCCCTATTTATAGTTATTATTAAGAGCATTTATATATATGTGTACATATATGTATATATGTGTTTATGTGTGTTAATATATATATGTGTAGATATATATGTGTGTGTGCGCGCGCGCGCGCACACACACATATGTTTATATAGCAAGACCATTATTTCAATTAGAAAGCGTGTGGAAATGAAATTAGATCTATATGTATATACATGGCTATATAAAAAGCAACTAATATACATATATACTAAACTAATATGTCATGGATGTCTAACGTAAGACAAATTAGAAACACTTATAATTAGGGCAACTTGTGTCATTTTAAATTTATATAAGGACATTTTAAGAAAATGAGTAAAATTAACTAATTTAACTCCTCTCATTAATTCTCCCAAAATCGGTTAAATTGCTCCTATAATTAGGACCGGAGGGAGTATCATTTTTTTCTTTATCTCTTTTCCTCAAATTTTTCCCTATTTTATATTATATTTGAGCTAGATAACAACCTGTATTTATTTTCTCTGTCCGTCTGAAAATACTTATCATTTAAATTTATGTATACAAGATCTAAACCAAAGCAAAGAGCATCTACCTCACCTCCGATTCTAAATATTAAAGTAAAACAAAAGGTCTGCTTGACTTAAATATAAGGCCTCAGTTTACTACTTTATCTCCTAAATTCATAATTTACCTCAAAAATATCCTTATTGGTTACGAGTGTTACAAATAATTGACTAAATTAAGCTTTTAATACCTGCAAATTAGTTACCAAGGCAAAAGGACTAGCAAATGGCAGTTCTCCTCCTGCATCTTGCTCGGTCGTATCCTTGAAGAACTTGTACAGAAGCCCATAAGTTGTAAATTTATAAAGGAAAATATTAATAATTAATTTTTTATACTAGACTTATCTATAATTATTTATAACTTGTAATTTGTTTTTTTTTTTTAAAAAACATGACATGTCCATCAAGAGAAAATTCCATGTTCCCCATAATACTTTGAACTTTCGCATGCACATGTCATGTGCTTACCAGCAAAATATGGAAATATACATTCTAAACCCCATACACTGCAATTATTAAGAAAATGTCTTCTAATTTGGCGGCACTATGCTTACGTATACAAAGATATTAGCATTAAGAGAAAATATGTTTTATCAGTTTAAATTTTTCTTCAAGAGAAGTTCAATATATATATCAAATATATTTGAGAGGAAAATACACCCTCCGCAACATTAAGAAATAAATTATGTGCTGCAAAGTATGTTGTCGTGAAGATATTTTTGAAATTATGAGATTAATTACTTTAAATTTTTCATAGTAAACAATCGCTGACTAATTAAGAATGAGTCTGTAGTTTCTGTGATCACCTTTCGCATATAAGGAACCAATTTTCCAAGTCTACAAAGCATGGTTTGAATTTTGAACAATTTATATAACTGAGGGTTAATTAATAAATTCCTAATTGTGTCATACAACCCAATTAATAATTTTTTAAGTTTAGTAACCAAAATTAGAATTTGGATAATTTGATCATCTTTATACGAGATTTTCCCTTAACTATATGTAGTTACTTAGTTTAATTTCTTGCTTAAAGAAATACTTAAGTCGTGGGTTGGTTGATATTAAAATCTAACAAGAAACCGTATTTTATCAAAACCTAGTAGTTGGGAGTTGTCAAACTCACGAGTCTAAGCAAACTCATGACAGTGACATAAACTCGTATCGTAAACTCGAACCGGTAAACTCGTAAGAGTTTACTTTTATCATTAAATATATATTAACAGTGTATAATTAAATAATTTAAATATAAAAAGGACAATAATTTGATTTAAATATATTTTAAATCCAAATAATTGAAATTAAATATATCAACATTCATAATTTATTATATTTAATAAATAAATTTCTATAAAATTCATATATATAAAGCCGTTGAGGATGACAAAACTGAAAAAAAAAAAAAAACACAATTTTGTAAGCTACAAACGTAAAAACTGTAAATTCGGTGTGTGTAAATTCATGAGTTTATCTAAGTTTACAGCTAGCATGATTTTATTAGAGACTTAACTCGATTTAGTAAGGTAGGAATGTAAAAACGGTAAACTCGGAAAGTCAACTCGTGAGTTTGACAACAATGTATGTCACCGTTAGGGTACTATTTAAATTAGTTGAACAAATAATATTGAAGAAAAACAATGCCTTAACTTCTTGGTCATGTGGACTTTGGAGTATCAAATTATTAATTTTTTTATAGTAAGACAAATTCTTTAATCACTGATTGAATATAATCCGAAATCTGGGTAGCTTGTCTTTGTAGTAAAATATTTATATTGGTTAGTGAAGCTGAAGATTTTCAAATTTACCCTTCAAACATGAAAATAATGAATTATTTAATTGATTGATTGATTATTAGTCAAAATGAGCTGCTCAAATGTTCCCATAAAAAAACGAAATTATTCAATTTCACGATAAGCCTTCAGTCAAATTAGTGATCATTTTCTAGTTAGTTGACCGTTAGTCAACCGTTAAGTTGGATGGAACGCTGACGTGGCGCTTATTTGGACTGACACGCTGACGTGGATGCTGACGTGGACGCTGATGGTAAGAAAAAAAGAAAATTATCATTTTGCCCCTTAGTTTTAAATGAAAATTACCATTTTGCCCCTTAGTTTTAAACGAAAATTACAATTTTGCCCCTTAGTTTTAAATGAAAATTACCATTTTGCCCCTTAGTTTTAAATGAAAATTACCCTTTTGCCCTTAGTTTTAAATGAAAATTACATTTTTGCCCTTAGTTTTAAATAATAAAAAAACTAAAAATACCCCCTCCCCCGTGGGCCCCACCACCGGCCACCCCACCGCCGGCGGCCGGCCACCACCACCGGCGGCCGACCACCGCCACCCCACCGCCGCCGGCGGTGGTCGGCCGCCGGCGGTGGGAGGCCGTGGTGGGGCCCACCTGAGGTAGGTATTTTTAGTTTTTTTTTTAAAAAAACTTAGGGCAAAGGGTAATTTTTATTTAAAACTAAGGGTAAAATGTAATTTCACCCGAGTTACTGTTCATTTCCATCCAACTTAACGGTTGACTAACGGTCAACTAACTGCCGTGGTGCTGGGCGCTCCTAAAACGTAACCACATGTGTACTTTTGCTCCAAAAAAAAAGTACGTGGTGCTGGGCGCTCCTGGGGGTAAAGCTCGTGTGTAAAATTGCTCCTTAACCCTTAAATATACTTCCTTCTAGAGTCTAGACGGGAAATTAGGCGGCTGAATCTAGAGTGGTGGCTAAGCGGCTAAGCCCCCTAAACCCTACTTCTTTTATGCTAAGTAATATTTCCGGTAATGAATTATAAACTATGTCTTAAATTAAAATTCAGTCTCTATTATCAACACACAGGGTCAAATTTAATTTATTCAAAGTCTTTTTCTTTTCTTTTACAAAGTCATATAATTTTATGGTTTGTCCAAGTTTCTTGAAAATAGTTTAATACTCTTAAATTACTCTCTAGAAATTAATACATTGCACAAGCCAGGGGCTTGGTTATTATATTTTATTGTTTGTTCAAATTTGATTTTGGATGCCTCATGTCTTTTAGTTGACCAATTAATATTTAAGAAAAAAGGGCCTTAACTTCTTGGTCATTTGGACTGAATTATTAATTTTTTTTATAGTAAGACAAATGCTTTAATCACTGATTGAATATAATCCGAAATCTGGGTGGCTTGTCTTAGTAGTAAAATATTTAATTTATTGGTTAGTCAAGCTGAGGATTTTCAAATTTGCCCTTCAAACATGAAAATAATGAATTATTTAATTAATTGATTGATTATTAGTCAAAATTATCTCCTCAAATGTTCCCATAAAAAAACGAAATTATTCAATTTCACGATAAGCCTTCAGTCAAATTAGCAGTGATCATTTTCTAGTTTAATTATACTTCCTTCTAGACATGGGAAATCAGGCGGCTGAATCTAGAGCTAGGTGGCTAAGCGGCTAAGCCCCCTAAGCCTTATTTCTTTTATGTTAAGTAATATTTCCGGTATTGAATTATAAACTATGTCTTAAATTAAAATTCAGTCTCTATTATCAACACACAGGGTCAAATTTAATTTACTTCAAAGCCTCTTTTTTTTTTTTTTTTTTCCTTTTACAATATCATATAATTTTACAAATCCACTTGTTTGATTTGATTAAAATAGTTAAATTAAATATATAAGTTCTAAGTATGTAAATTTCCTGAATTTTATAACCAATATAATTTTTGAATTGTTAATAAGTTGATAGCCCAAAAAATTATTTATTATGGTCTTAAACATCACTTGGTGCTCAAATTAACTTTGAATGTTATCATCTCTAGAAGACAGAGAAAGTTAATGGACAAAAACAATTATCAGATAATAAATCTATATATATTATAGGAAAACTAATCTCTTATATTTTCAATAATAAATAGTGCAACTCATTTTTCATATTCAACGTAGTGCTAAGAACACCAAGAGCTCATCATCATTGCACTCGGCCTAGATCTAATTTGAATGATTCAGATTAAATTTTTTACTTTCCTTTTTAAAATATTACTTTAATGTGTACCAAATCTAAAATAAAGATAATCTTTCAATTGTCACTTTTTCCCAAAAAAAATGATTTCTTTACTTAAAAGTCATTAATTGAAAATTTTAAATCTAAACTGATAGTACAGATCTTACCACAGCTAAGAGCAAGGGCGGACGCACGTATGTAACAAGGGGGGCATGTGCCCCCCTTGATTTTTGATTTATTTAAATTTTTCCCAATTGCCCTTCCATCCTCATTCATTATTCACGCAGACAGCTCTCACTCTTCGATCTCCTTCCTCTTTATGACCTAGCACTAGCGATGTAATACCCCGAAATTTGAATTAGGGAATTTAAGGGCCAAAGTGCCAAAATGACCAAAATACCCCTGGGAGGAGTAAATAACTTAGGAAAATGGTGAAAAATCCTAAAGGGCAATGAAATAATTATTTAAATTGAGAGCGTATATCTCTAATTTTGGTAATTTAATAAATTACAAACTTGGAGAAATTGAGGAAGAATGCTCAAAAAGTATGGTAATGACCATAATGCCCTCACAAATTCTAAAATAAAGCATAACATATGGAAACAGAAATGTCAGTGCAAGAATTATGAGGTAATGAGGTATTCTAATTAAGAAAATTATCAACTGTTGATAAGAAAGTAATTAGGTAATTATTGGCTAATTACTTAAGCTTAAGCAAAGGAAATTATGAAATAATTATGTAAAGCTCAAAAATTTGTGGAAAAGGTTTAAAATTAGTAAAAATATATTTACTAATTAATTGGAAATTTTGGAGAAAAATAGTTAAGTTTAGGTATTTTTAAGCCTAAATACAAGAATGGACCAATTAGGTAATTTTGTGGAATTTTTGGAAAAATTAAATAAATAAATCATTAAATAATTAATTAAATATAAAAATAAATATTTATTAAGATTTAATAAGGGGCAGCCGAATTACACAAGAAAATGGGATAAGAATAAGCTTAAAAATATCATGATATTTTGCACAAGTTGCATTAGTTTATTATATAATTAATTAAAGTGAAAAATGATGAATAGTAATTTAAAAATTAGGAAACGGATCCTATCTAGAGATCTAGGAATGGGATTTCCAAAGTCAGGGAAAAATAATGATCAGTGGAATTTTGTCTTCCGTTATACTCTTCCGGGAGAAAATTGAAGTCGTTGGTGCATTTCCTAATAAAACAAAATAGGGAAAAATGCATATAGGTATATTTTTGGATATAAGGAAAATAAATTCTAACTCAACATCTAGGCATGAGTTTGAATTTATTTTGACATATTTGGAATCGGTGAATTTTTTGAAGAAGTTGATAATTTCGAAATGCGTTTCAAACCGAGACGCGACCGGACACGTTTTTCGAGAAACTTCGGCTGAACACGGAATGCCCTGTATGGAACCAAAATTTAGGTTAACTTGGACATTTCTAGTAAGTGAGAACTTGTCTTCAAAGTTGTAAATCCAGAATTTTGAGATTTCTCCGAAATTACGCGAATCGGGTACCGATCGGGATTTGACTGGATGAGGACACGTGTCATCATCCAATTGGCTCATCTTTGGCTTGGAGAGGGGCAGCACGTTTTGGTGTGTTGTATGGCCAAGAATCACTCTTCAAAATATTAAAGGGAAAATTACAACTTTGGACCCAAAATTTGAGAAGGGAAAATTACACTTTAGGACCCAAAATTTGCCTATAAAAAGGCAAGAGCTCTCTTCATTTTTCTCACCCCATTCTCAAGTGAAAACCGAAATCCTTGAGTGAGAAAGAAGAGAGAGAAGCTCTGGGAAGTCTGCCGAAGTCTTCAACGGGTAAGTCTTTCGGTCTTTAGTTTTTAGTCTTTAGTTCAATAGTTAGTAAGGCTAGAGTAGTCTTTATTTTTATGATTTGGGTATCATATGGGAGGGCTATTTTAGTCTTTATTTTCAAGAATCATAAATGCGTCGAAGTTCGCGAAATTTTGGGAAGAAAATAGCCTATGTAGCGAAGCGCCGGCGAAATTCCGCCAAGTAGGGGTATAGGGGCAAAATGGTAATTTTTACCTAAAATGCCGTTATAATGCCAAATCACTAATGAAAGTGATATTACTCCTATAGGACGTCGAAATCCTAATCTGCCGCCGTTACTGCCGAAGTGCCGCTATTGGACGTTTTCACGTTTTCCGTAGAAAGTACGATTCCGACGGAAGTGCCGTCTACCGTCAACGAAGGTACGTCCGCGTACTGTAACACTAATCTGATGTTTATGGTATGCATATATGTGCTATGTGTATTGTTATGGTATGTTTATTGAATGCAAATATGTTAGAACAGTTTGGTGCCGAAGGCAAGGCTAGTCTATGTGGGTCAGCCAATCAGTCGCCGTGAACTCGGTGAGGCCCCCATGATAGACACTTACCTGGCCATTCTGTTCGGTTTACGGAAGTATGTACGTTCGCGTACTGTAACACTAATCGGATGGATATGGTATGTGTGTGATGTGTGTATGATATGTATATATGTGGGGTGTTGTTGGAATGCATATTATGTTAGAAGATAACTGTATGCATGCTGGGAGCGATATATCTGTAAGAGCGTCAGGTTCGGGAGGACCGAGGATCGAGGAGAAGGTCAAGCAGCACGCCTAGGAGTAGCGGCTGAAGACTTCTTTCTGTTATACTTTTGAAACACTCTTGTACCATTGTTTAAACAAAGAAGACATGCTACCATGGGTATTTTAATATATATATCAGTTACTCAATCGCTCCGGTGCACTACTCTGATCATTTTGAAATGATGTTTAGAAAAAAAAAATTTTATACTGCTTTAGAAAAGTCGGGATGTTACAAGCGAGATAGAACCTCGAAGCTCACTCTGCTCCTTCCTTCTTCCTCTTTATGTCCAGCTTGCTATTTCTAACCGCACTTGGTCTTACTTTTCCCTTTATATTCTTTTATTTTTTAATGTATTTAAGTATAATTATTAGGTAAAGTTCATTTCTAATGAGTGGTTGCTTACTTCTTTGATATACTTTCCTAGCATTTTGTTGCCTTTTCTCTATATTTTAGGTGGATATTTCGGCAATGGACAAAGCTCACCGGTTAGGTCAAACAAAAGATGTTAGCTTTCTCTTCCTTGTTCCCCCTACATGCTTATACTTTTGATAATATGATTAAATGAGTGTTGCATTAATATTTGAGACCAATTAATATGGCTGCTCCATGTCGAATTACTTTTTGTACTTTTGATGACCAGTGAAAAAAAATTCGGGGGCAGCCCCCCGGATAGTGCCCCCCTTCCTTAAATTTCTGGATCCGCCCCTGGCTAAGAGCACTATGGTGTTCATCAGTGTGAGATGAGCATTGAAATCGGTTCGTGCATACACATCTTAGTTCACATAAATATGGGAATAATGCTATATATTTTGTTAATATTTTATTTTATTTCATTTTTTATTATATATATGACCATTAACTAAAAATCTAAAGCTTTACATCATAACTAATTAACATCATACATATAGGGACGAGACAAATCATTGAAGCAATAATAGTACTAGCGCTGATAACTAACAGGGATTAACCAAAGATTCTCCTTTCTTCTTACGCCGGCACCAAACGTCTCAGACATGTCAAATTCCTCATGAGTGAATCCATTTGGTAGTTTCCAATCAAAATGAAAGAGCAAATTGGCAAGTGGAAGCTCGATGTTTGGTATAGCAAAGTTAACTCCAGGACACATTCTCCTTCCAGCACCAAATGGTATATACTCAAAGTTTGTTCCTATGAAATCAATTGGATTATCCAAAAATCTCTCTGGCTTGAAGGTCTCAGCTTCATCCCAAGACTTAGAATCTCTTCCTATTGCCCATCCATTGACAATGATTTTGGTCTTTTCAGGTATCTCATATCCATTGATCACACATCTTTCTGTGTTTTCTCGTGGAAGTAACAACACCCCAGGAGGGTGCAATCTTAGGGTTTCTCTCACAATTGAGTTTAAGTATTTCAATTGGTGAATCTCAATTTCATCCACATACCCTTTCTCATTGTAGATCCTTCTGACCTCAGCTTGCGCTTTCTCCATCACCTTTGGGTTCTTCATCAATTCTGCCATTGCCCACTCTACAGTAGTTGATGACGACTCAGATCCAGCAATGAACATATCCTGCAAATGGATTATGAGTTCTTTTGTCAAGGAAACTTCCATGTGAATTGATGTCTTATACTTCATCCTATCCTAAATATATGAGCTAGATAAACCGGTTGGGGTTAATAAAGACTTCAATCCAGTGTCTCTCAAATTTATAATTTTATCTCCAAAATATCCCTAAAATTGATTATACATATTAAATAGTTTTCATCAAAGAATAGTTCCGATACACATAATTAAAAAGAGTATTTTGGGAAAACCATCAACACACAATTGTTACAAATAATTAACTTAACTAATTTCTTTAATAGCCACATATTAGTTATCAAGGACACCTACCAAAAGTACATTCCCATTAATCAAATTGATAAAACTATACTCCTTTGGTCCTATATATAAGGAAGAGAGGTAAGAAAATTTGTGGTCTTATTTATAAGGTGGAGAGAGAAAATTTTCATATGAATATACAATTTTACTCTTTATTTATTATGGTATTGACTTTGTTCTCATGGGTATAACATATATTAAATAAGGGAAAAGTTTGAAAGTTGTTAAATTTCATGGGAGAGTTAATAAAGTTTAAAGTTTTTTTGTCTGTATGAAATATAGTGGAAGTGTCTTATATATAGGACTAGACGAGTATATATTTTATAAACATAAAATAAATAAAGATACTCATAAAGCTAAAATTCTAAGCTACTCACCAGAATGACGGCTTTGATGTGGTTGTGAGTTAAGGGAAGTTCAAGATCATTTTCCTGCTGAATTTTTAAAAGAACATCAAGTAGATTCTCCTCATCATTATTAATCCCACTACTTGTCTCTTTTCTTTGTCTGTGATCCTTGATGATGTCCTCCAATATTCCATCGTTCAGCTTGTGAACTCTTTCGACTTTAGCCCTCATCCCTGTAATCACTTGAAGAACTTTGACAGAAGGAAACAGATCAACGATTGAAAAACCTCCCATGACCTTCATTACTTCCTTTAGACTAGATATGAACGCTTCTTGACCTCTTGACTTGTTACCAAAGGCTGCTCTTGCAATTATGGAGTTTGTGGCTGTGAAGATTTTGTCACTGAGATTTATGAGCAACCCTTCATTATTAGAGCGAATATCTTTGACAAGGGCGGATACTTCCTCTTCCCTTATGAACCTGAAGGATCTAACACGCTTTGCAGATAAAAGCTCCAAAGTACAAATTTTTCGGAGTTGCCTCCAATGGTTTCCATGTGGGGAAAATCCAATATCTATGTTATTGTAAGTGATGATGTCAGCAGCAATAAGATGAGGTCTGTCAGAGAAGATGAGGTCATGTGTTGTGAAGATCTCTTTGGCAATTTCTGAGGAAGACACAACGACATTGGATGTCTCTCCGAGCTGAAGATGCATCAAGGGTCCATACTTTTTGGCCAAGTCTCTTAAGGAGTGATGGGGTAGTGACCCTGCAATTTGGTGGATGTTCCCTATAAGAGGAAGCTTCCATGGCCCTGGTGGTAGCGTTTTGAAGGATTTTTTGGTATTTGATCGTTTGTGTATCAGAAGAAGGAAGCAAAACAAGGTGAAGAGGAAGATCTGAAACTCCATGATTACAGAAATGTGATGTTGTTAATTAATTATGTCTGTCTTGGGCAGATTACTTTATATCCGCATTACAGTCTGAGTCAGTTATTAAACAAAATTTAGATTCTATTTTCAGTTTAATTAGTGTACTGGACTAGTATAAGTCTTGTTCTCGCGTGGTTGTGAGTCAGCATTTGAAATTGTCTAATAATTATATGTAATTACTTAGTTTAATTTCTTGCTTAAAGTAATACTTAAGTCGTGGGTTGGTTGATATTGAAATCTAGCAAGAAAACCTATTTTATCAGAACCTAGTAGTTGGGATGTCACTGTTAGGGTACTTAAAATTTAACAACAATTACTTATAGTCAAATTAATACAGAACAGTCAGACACTTTTTTTTTTTTCTAGCTAGCACCATATGCCAGAATCACACAAGTTAGTTGCATTTTTCAAATATTGTGAACTTTGATTGTTCAACATAAGCTTTAGTCAAAGGTTCCACACACACACACACAAAAAAAGATTTAGTCAGTTTTGTGACTTGCACCAATGAAAAGTCTCAAGTTGGAATTTTCAACATAACCTCACTGTCATTTATCAATTAATATAAGGAAAAAATATATTAAATGCAAGTTTTCAAAGTCAATGAATGAGAGCAGCCTTTACTTTATATTATACTCTTAATTTGAAGTGGATCGCAGCCTGCATCTATTTCTCTGGTCCGTTTAAAAATACCTTTTCTTTGATGGGAAAATTGCATTTAGGTCATGGACAAGAGAAAATATGATAAAATGGTTCATTGAAATCTCAAAATTGCATTTAAGTCTCGTGAGACGTTTTTGCAATAAATTTCAATTGTCAAATGCCCATGGACTTGTCAATGGATACCTATGGACTTGTTAGTGGATTCGTCCATGGCCTTGTTAGTAGACACCTCTAGACTTGTCAGCGGAATTAGAATTTATTGAAAAAAGTCTCGTGCAATTTTGAGATTTCAAAGGACTATTTTATCGTATTTTCTTTTATCTGGGACCTAATTACAATTTTCCCTTTTTTAATCCGTGTAAAAATACCTATCATTTAAATTCAAAGAGAATTTCAATTGTAACAAAAAAAAAAAAAAGAAAAGAGAGAGAACTTCATTATTGAAATATAAATGTATATACTACATCAGATAAATTTGTGAGGAAAATACACCCTCCCCAACATTAAAAATAAATAAATTATGTGCTTTAAAGTAAGTTGTGATTAATAAGATAGTTTTGAAATTATGAAATTACTTTAAATTTGTCATATTACTACTATAAAAAAAGGCTTTTAGATAGGGTGAAAATCATTTTTTAGATCAGTTCTAAATCCAATCTCAATGCAGCTGGTGTAATACCCTAAAAATCTGTATCAAAATATACCTATTGAAAATAGGTGAATATGAGGTTTCAAATATTAAGTTATAATTATCTTATTTTTAAGGTAATTTCTAGTGAAATTGGAAGAAATAGAGTGTTAAAAGGCCCTAAATGAATCTAGGAGCCACAAAATACTGTGATAAATCCTGAGAGGCAATAAAATAATTATTAAAAATAGGAGAATATGTTGTCTCTAATTTAGATAATTTTTGGGATTATTTCCCTTGAAAAATAATGAGGGGAAAATCAAAAAGTATTGTGGGGCCATAATTGACCCCATGATTTTTAATATTTTATGTAAAGCATAAAATACCAATGTAAGTCCAATAGTTGTGAGAAAATAATTAATCCTAATTAATAAAATTGTCAGAAATTAGTAAGGGATTAATTAAGTAATTAGTGGCTAATTGTTAAGCTTGGAATAAGGGAAAATTCAAAGATAATTATGTAAAACCCTTTAATTAGTGGTTTATGTCTAAACTTAGCATAAAATATATTTGCTAATTAATTGGAAAATATTAAGAAAAAAATATGAGATTAAGTAATTTTAAGCCTAAATCCAAGTATGGACCAATAAGAAAATTTTGTAAAAAAATTATATAAAAAAATTATTAAAAAATTATTTTATATAATATTAATTAATTAATTAAATTATAAAAACAGAAAATAAATAAAAAATAATAAAAAGGACCGAAAATCTCAAGAGGATAAGGGGATAGGATTTTCCATTAAAAATCATGCAACTATGGTTAAGTAGTAGTCAAGTTGTAAAAAGCAAATAGGATAAATGACCACCGATAGAAACTAAATCCTATCTAGAAAACCATGAACAAGGTTTCTAAAACCAGAGTATATTCTAAACAAGTGAATTTTTACCTCGGAGTAGGCTGTCTCCGAAGTTATTTCCGTAACCGAAAAAGGTTATACTAGACTGACTGTGAATCTATCTGATGTTCAAAAAGCAAATCAGATAAATGAAAACCTATAGAAACCAAGCCATAACTTGAAATCCAAGAATGAGTTGGTAAACATCTAGGCATTTTATGAATCAGTGGATTTTTGTCCCGAAGATGTTGTTACCCGAAGTGATTTCTGCAACCGAAGGCAGATATCCAAAATCTTCAGCGGAACCGAAGACACCCTGAATGAGATCAAAAATTTAGTTGAACCAAATATTTTGGAAGAGGAAGAATAGATCTTCAAAACTTAGTTCCCAGATTTTTGAGATTTTCCAATATTACGCGATTAGAACACCGAACTGGGACTTTATCGGTAGGAAAACTTCTCAGACAAGTCTGTGACCTCATGCATGACATCACTTCTTTGACTTTGGGGAGGGGGGAGGTCAGCCAAGATGCTTCAATGGCCAAGATCTTGCCATTTCAATGAAGTGCGATCCGACGGTCAAGAATCCGTCTGACAAAGCATGAATAGTAACCGATTTTTCCCTATAAATAGCCCTTGCCCTTCATTTGAATCTTCACACCATTTCTCTCTAGCCTAGTTCGAAATTCTTGGGGCAGAGCAAGGAGGAGGAGTCCGGGGAAGTTTGCAGCAAAGCTCTGGGTAATTTCTTCGGTCCTTAGTCTTAGGTTCTTTCGGTAGTTCTTGAAGTTCTAGAGTAGATGTTGTTTTGATCTTTAATCTTCCAAGTATGATTAGATATCATGTTTTAGGGGTAATTAAGGTATTAATTTCGAAAATAATGTTGGAGGAAGAGTTATGGCAAAATTTTGGAAGATTAGAGTCAAAGTAACGAAGTGCTGGCGAAATTCCGCCGATTAGGGAGTCAGGGGCAAAATGGTAATTTGTACCTAAAATGCCTGTTATGATGTTAGACGTTGATATATGTGATATTATCCTTATAGGATATCTGTGAGCACGTACCGCTGTCGTAACGCTGTCAATTTACCGTATAACGTCAACGAAGGTACGTTCGAGTACTGTAACACTAATCTAATGTTTAATGTATGCGTATATGTGCTATGTGTATGGTATGCTTTCATGAAGTAGCTGATAGCTCTGTGATATGTTCATGTACTATTGTTATGCTTGCGGGGTATTGGGATACGATTGCTAGGTGTGAAATGCTAGGTGTGAAACGACTGCTAGGTGTGACACGACAGCTAGGTGTGACACATGTACTAGGGGTTATGTGCTGTTGGGGTGTGCTTGTTTGCTGTATGATTATCTGTAATGCATATGTTGTGTATGTAAATATGAGGTTAATGTTACACGAGATCCGTGCGGATCTCGCTCTTAACATAGCATCGTGGTCGAGGACCGAGGACCGAGGAGAGAGGAAGCAAGAAGTTCAAGGATCCTATAAGACTTTCCGTTGTTGTCCTATACTTTTGAAAACTCTCGTTATTGAACCGCTTCTGTAATTAGCCAGTGGGCACTTTGAATATATATATCAGTTACACTCTTGCTCCGATGCTCTACTCTGATGAAAAAATTTTATACTGCTTTTGGAAAACGGGATGTTACAGCTGGTCTAAAAAGTCTATTATTTTTAAGACCGATTAAGAAACCCGTCTTTAAAAATAACATTTTAAACCGATTTTTTAAAATATAAGGTTTAAAAGGTAAGATTTTTAAGACCGGTTGTATAAAATAATTGATCTTAAAAGTGAGAATTGTAAGACTTTTAAGACCGATTGTGCGACAACCGATCTTAAAAATGTTTCAAAATCATAATCATAATAATAATAATAATAAAAGAATCCAAATGTTCCCAATATGTAGCTTAGCTTGACGGCCTTCTCAAACTCTTCCAACTATTACATCATGTTCAAGACAAAAAATTACAAATAAGAAAAGCTAAAAAAGGAACATTCAGTTTTGAAGGCAAAGGAGGAACAAAGGAAGAGGATAAACTAATTTGAGAATCTGCAATAGGAAACCGTATTAAAGAACTTTTAGTCTTGGACTAAGCTAAAGAAAAAGGGGGGGGGGGGAAGCAGTGGGGAGCCAGGAATCAGAGTTTATGGGTGCACAATTAGTGTAAGGGTTCGGGGGTTCGGGGGCTTTAAGATTTAAATGCTTTAAGATTGTATCGTTAAATGCTTTAAGGGTGTACTAGGAAAAAATGTCATATTAATTAACTTAACTAACTTCCTTAATCTCAGGTAAATAGGTTTTACATCAAGAACTAGAGGTGTACTACGGTTGGAAACTACAAACCTATCATCATCTATGACAAAACGATGTTAAGGTTGGAAACTAAAAGCCCTGTCATATGCAGTAAAGTGCCAAGATATAAACATGACACAATAATTATTAAGGTTGGGAACTACAAACCTTTCTTCAGCTATGATTTTGTCTTTGGTCAAGAAAGTAGATTTCCACCCACGCCCAATAGGAGATGAAGGATTGTCATCTTCCCCTAAAACTCTTATGTACATCAAACCATGCTTTTCCAATCGTTCAACAAAATCTGGGTGCCTCTCTTTCATCCTCTCATACACAACATGGCTAAGAACAATTGGAGTTTCACCTCCACTCGCAGGCTCCACTTCACAGAAGAAAAACAACTTGGAAGGGAATTCGTGCACTGTTGAGAAATCCCAATCAATAAAGAATGCAAATATGGAAGTTAAAACCGATCACTCAAAACCATACTCCGTGGATGTAAAGTTTTGGCCGTTAACTCTACATCAATCATACAAAATGGAACAATGAACATTTACATTCCAAGATTTACTATGCATATTGAAAAAAGTTTGACACCATGAATGTAAACTTAATCCGCTAACATCACATCAATCAGAAGTCAGAACAAAATGGTAGAAGAAATATCAACATTACAAGACCAATGTGTTTTCTATTAAGTTAATCAAAAGGATCAAATATGTCCCGTCAATCAATCATGCAAACAAAACAAATACTGAGAATTTTAACACAGCTAATGCAATTTAAGCTATTAACACAAGATCATACGAAACTAAATGGTAGAAGAGTGACTAGCCTTGACTACTGCATCAACCTCCAAAAAGATTCGAAGGGATAAAGTTATTTCTTGAAGCAAATCAATCTGCAAAAGAAAACAAAAAAGGAAGCCGTGTCATGCCAATATTCAATACTGTGACCAAGAAAGTAGACAAGATGAGTTTTAAATGACCTTTAGATTAGGCGTGGATGGATCTGGTAGCCTCATACTACGAGGAAATGCACTTAAAATAATATTTCGCATTTGTATGTAGCCACTAGCAATAACATCATAGAAGGTAAAATGATAAACACACAAGAACTCGGGGAAAACAATGAGAACACAAATGCATTAACATAGGAAAATAATAATCAATAGTCAACTAACCTTTACATCATAAGGATTACAAAATCATTCTTCGATTCTTCATTCCTTGAAAATATTGCATTATATCCCCATCGTCAATCATATCAAATATATCACGTTCAACAAAAGTTAACATGCATGAGTTAAACTAATCATCACTTATCCGATTGCACAACTTATTCTTAACAAAAAAAAAACCTTGCTCAACACTAGCAGTTGCTACCGGTAGAATGAGTGCCAACTTTATCAACAAATAGACTAGTGGATAAACAATATCCTTTCTCTTCTCAACCATCTTCAAAGCAAGGTAAGATATTGTTTGCAAATTGACAAAATCAGAATCAGCCCTGACATCAACAATAAAATTATCGAGACTTGAAGACAGAAAAGGAATATCTACAAATTCATCAAACTGGGAAGGATAGAATTGAGCAAACTCAATCAACTTTTCATTGTTAAAATTAGCAAATGAATCACGAGGATCAAGACAACTCAAACACTCAAGCAACTTGATATTGACATTATCAAATCGATCATTCAACTCTTGAACCTGAGTATCTATCACTGTATTAAATAACTCCACCTTAAAGTAGTGGAGGAATGTGAATGATTCCAATCTCCGTCTCGATCTCCCTTTAGGACAATAAACATCATTCATATTTGGAATGTCAATATCATATTTATTAGCAAATATGTTTGTTTCTTGAAGCAATTTATCAAAACCATTATCTCTCACCTCTTGTAAACGAGACTTGACTACCTTCACTAAACCAATTGCATTTAAAAGATCTTGATCTTTTCTTTGTAGTGCTTGTGACAACTCATAAGAAATCCCCAAGATCAATTTCATAAGATGCAACAAGAATGCAAATTCAAAATCCTCCATGGCATACAAAATGTAACCTGCATCGGTTCTTGCAACATCATTTTTCGGCTCGTCTTGAATAACTTTCATCAAGGAAATTATTGGAGAAAATAATGAGATAACACTTGTAACCGTACCAAAATGGGAACCCCAACGAGTGTCTCCAGGTCGCTTTAAGGTTGTCTCTTGATTTAAACCTTTTCCAGTTGGTATTTCACCACTAGTAATTCTTTCAACTATTAGCTCATACTGATTCATTTGAAGAATTTCCTTCCGCTTGCATGAACCCCCCACAACGGTAGTCATCTTTTGAAGCAAGTCGAAAAATTCTTGAATCTTCTTGTGCTGTTTTGCAACCTTCATAAGTGCCAATTGTAACTGATGAGCAAAACAATGTATGTAGAATGCTGATGTGTTGTCTGCCAAAATCAAACTTTTAAGCCCTTTGAATTCACCCCGCATATTACTAGCACCACCACAGCCTTGCCCGCGACATTTAGACAAACTTAAACCAAGTTTAGAAAATAGGCCATCAATCGCTGCTTTTAGTATTGTGCAGTCGTATCTGAAACATGAATTATGCCAATGAAACGTTCAACAATGGACCCTTTCTTGTTTACATACCGAAGTACAACCGCCATTTGTTCTTTAATTGCAACATCACGAGCTTCATCAACTAGCAAGGAAAAGTAATCATTATCGAGATCACGATTATTGCTTTAACAGTCAAATCAGCACAAGCTTGGGAAAGATCTTTCTGAATCATTGGTGAAGTCAATTTGTTATTATCAGGGGCATTTTCCAAGACCACATCACTCATCTCTTTATTTGGCTTAGAATAAAACTTTAGCATTTCAAGGAATAAACTTTAGCATTGCGTAGTAGGAATCTAACACAATCTAAAGAAGTTTTCAGCCTAATACGATAATCAATTTTTTGTTGTTCATAAATATTTGAAAAGGCAATATCAATATGTTGCTTTTGCTTCATCAAATCTTGACCAGCTTGATAACATCTATTGTGGACACTCTTATGATCTCCAACATGAACTTTTATTCTGTCCTTCTTCTGCCAATTTTTGAACCCCACACCGACAAATGCTTCCTGCGTCCAACCACTACCTCTAACCTCCATATCAAACAGATAACAATATAAGCAAAAACATGCATCCTTTGATACACTATACTCTAACCAAGAACCAAATTCTTCATACCACTTAGGATTGAATCTACGCATTTTTCCATACATTTCCGTTTGAGGGAATGGTTTAAGAATTGGTTGAGTTGGCCCCTTGAGCAAATAAGCTCTCCGAATATCCTATCTTTCTGTAGGATTTGATGTCATTGAATAAATTGAAGGTCTTTTCCCCGGATCCGCTTCAAGATTTTCAATATTATGAAATTGAGATGCTTGTGGTGGTTGATAGGATTCTTGGACAGTTGGAACTGAAATACTATTTGAAGCTTGCTCATTTTGAGATTCGGGTTCTGTATTTGTGGGTTTTAGACGTTTGAAATAAGATTGTATCCCTGACATTTTCTACAAACAAAATAGTAAAAATCATCTAGCCTGTACTTAACATGAAGGAGTTCTAATCCTAATAATTTGAAGTTGAAATAATTTCAGGACAAAACAAATATGCAAGACAGATTTGCAAGACAGAAACATTTTAAAGCTTGATGACAGTATCTAAAGTGTGTGCATACACGTATTTGAAGAATAATACACGTGATTAAGAGAAATGGATTATACGCTGACCTGAATTCTGATATGAAATTGTAATCAACTTCTCCTTCTTCTTCCTAAATTTCTCAACTCAGTTCTGTCCAAATCACAGAATTGATAACAAATTCATCATAATTAGGAGGAATGAAACTAAAAGCACTTAATACAGAAGGAAAGGGTTGATTCTCTTTTTATTTCTTTCAGGACAAAGAGTTGCGTTATCGCTTTATCTATAACCATTTCCCAAGATTGCAAGAGGAGGTAATAAACTTTTCTTGTTGAAATTTTTTGTGTAAGATGTTATATCAATGTATTCTCATTGTGACTGTTTTATATTTAAAAAATGCCCCTGAAAGTCGAAACATCGAATCGACTGTTCTTTCTCAAAATTGTGTGATGTAAGTTTGCTGAAATGTCTTGACTCTAGAATCTACTGTACTCTTTCAGGACATCATAGGAAGAACAACTGTGGAAATTTTCACAGGGTCTGGACAATTTTTAAATTCCAACAATTTCTTTTTGTTGCTTTTAAATAATTCTCGTATAATCCCCACAAAATTGGAGCCCAATAAAAAAAAAATCAATTTTCTCTCCGCCGGTGCATTGAGAAGAGGACAGAACCTTCGACCAAAAAACAAAAGAAAGAAGAGGACACAACCGACTTGTACGCAGAATGAGCGTAGAACGGAGACAATGGCGGAAAAATTAAAGAACAAGAAAACGGAAAACCATAAAAGAAAAGAGAGAATCAAATACCTGGTGGGAAGGTGGTGGCAAGATGGCACGAGAGGATGGTGGAGACAGTCCGATTATGGCAGTTAGGGCAGATCTGAGTCAGTGATGCGAGAGCGCGCTAAATTAAAGATTGTGGGTTATAAAAAGTCAGATGCTTCAATTCGATTTAGAGGACAAACCAAAATAGCCCTTACGAGCAAGAATGAATTAAATAAGAGAAAGCAAAGGAGACTGAATTAAATAAAACCATTCACATTACAGGTTTGATCACTAAGTCAAAAATTAGTCCTCAATTTACTCCAACTCGATTTGGTAGCAAGATTGAGGGAAGGAAGGGGAAGAAGAGGGTTGGAGCATCACCTTGATTTCATAGCAGCAGCAAGCACAATGAGGCTAATCGGCGACCTGCTTCTAGTGGGCTCGGCACACGAACTCGGTGAGCTTAGCGGCAACCTGGCGGCGCTGGGCGGAGGACGATCTGGCAGAAGGAGAAGGGGGGGTGGTGGAGCAATTTTTTTTAGGTATAAATCGCAGAGCAATTGGTTTTGGAACGTTGGCCCTTTTGTTCATTTATTAAAAAAAATTAAAAAGTTTGTGACCGCACGTGCGGTCACCTGCGCAAGAGTGCATCCGCCCTTGGGGGAAGTAATACACCTGCCATTTTGCAGTACCCAAAGCAGTTTGCAGCTCCCTGCAGAGTTCATCTACATACTTGGGAATGATCGTTCTCTCTTCTCTCTTAGCCATGCCCTGTATGTTGATTCCATTATGAAAAACAAGAAATCAACAGAGAAGGTTAAAAATTTTTGTAAAATGGAAATTCCACAAACGTATGAACATGTATCCTTATGGCAACGTCATGTAATGAATTGAGGTTAGAATTACAAAACAATCCAACCGAAAAGATACCTATCAGTTGATTCCTAGACCTCCTTGACTGCAGAGAATTGAAGAAAGCATCATTTTGCCAAATCTAATTTCAGACTGAAACTCTATATGTACACAAACCTCCATGCTATACAACTTCAAAAAACAATATGAATCAGAATCTAATCTCAAGGTTGATTATCTTGTAAGTCTACAACGACCACAAGCGCTGACGAGCAGGGAAGATCGGACGACGAGGGTACGCAGAGACCAGAAATGCCAAGCAAAGCGATAGGGAAAATCCAACGTAAGCACAGACGATTGCAGAAAAACCCATATCTGCAAAAACGCAACAAAAAATGGGGAAAAAGAAACCAGATCTGCAAAAAGAAGCCTAAGCGTTCAAATCTCAAATAGATTTCAAACCAATCTCCATCACAGACAACAAAAAATTGGAAAAAAAAAAATCATCGGTGTCCAGTGAGGTAGTCCTTGTTCTGATCTTGAAAGTCGATGGCATCACGGAACTCCACGGATTTTGGGATATGGCTTTCAACTTCTCCTCGGAGGTGCTTTTTTTTTTTTCCAGAAAAGCACACACGAGGGCACGATGCATCAGACCAGTAGGGGAGAGCTGAAGTGATTTACGATTGAGGGGGAGAGAGAGGTTCAAAGAGCGAAATTCAATTTTTCGGACCGATAAAAGAAAATATTCATCTCTTAGACCGGTTATAAGAAATATAAGGTCTAAAAAATTTCATCTTTTAAACTGATTATTTGTAACAATTGGTCTTAAAAGTAGACATTTTTTTAAAAAACTTTTTAGACCTATTATTTATAATAAGTGGTCTTAAAAGTAATAAATATTTTTTTTTAACTTTTTAGACCGGTTATTTGTAACAATTGGTCTTAAAAGTTATATATATATACACACTTCTAACTTTTTAGATCGGTTGTTTGAGATATCAGTTTTAAATAATATATTTTAGACCTCAAATTAAAGGAACTGGTCTAAAAATTTCTTTATATGTACGAAACTATCCATACTTTTTAAACCTTATCCTCTATAACCGGTCTAAATGAGATAATCTTAAAACCTTTTTTTCTAGTAGTATATCATTTTGAATAAATTGTTTTGTAGTTCTCGTGATCACCTTTGAGATATAAGGACTCGTGTATGTAAAAGTAATTTAAGAAATATTCCTATTTTATTTTATTTTTTTGATACAATCCTATTTTATTATTTATTAACATGAGTTTTCGTTTATTTTTTAATTTCTGTACATTTTCATGGTAATTGGTCTTGAGGATAGACTAATTTTACAGCAAATAAAATGATAAGTGATAGCGACTTCGGCAAGTGCACCGATCGTTACAAGTAATAAAGTATGTGAGAAAGAGATCGTCCCACGAGGAATAGTACTCCAACCACTAATTCGTTATTTAAGCTTTAGTTGGATCAATGAGTAATAGGGGTTGATTTGTAACCAAACATAATTTTTAAGGAATTTAATCAAGAAAAACATTCAAGATTAAGAATCTCAAGAACGGTTGTTTAGAAAAGATGATCAATAAAGAAAAACGCAGCTAGGGCAATGTAATTCCCTATGTTCCTCTAAGTATTTGAACTAAGTCCCTAATTGATTATTATTCTCACGACTGACGACCAATTCTCTAAAATTAGACTAAGTCTCAATGTCTTGATGCTACCTTAATCCGTTATTTTTGAAAACAACCTAATGTCTTAGTATTGTTTGGAAAAATCAATTTGTTTACCAGAATTATGAGATCGCATAAATTCATAAGCCTATGTCTAGGTCATGCAATTCTACGATGAATTAACGGTTCTAGTTAAATGTACCAACATCTCTATTGTCATACACTAACCTATAAACAATCTAAAAGGCGATCACTCTTTTAAGAAAGCGTTAAACACAGGTAATCCATTCAGTCAAGAAAACAATAATCAAATAAGAATCCAAATAAATACTTTAAATTCACATAGGGTTCATCCTCGCCCTAACTACTAAAGGAAACTAGCCAAGCATGGCTAGGTTAACAAAATAAGAAAAGATGAAAATCAAACTCGTTCTTGCGTCGTCCTTTTCGTTCTTGCTGCCTCTGTGTTCTCGTTCTTTGCGTTCTGCTGTGCGTCCGAATTAATCTTTGATTTCTTTCCCCAAATGTTCTCATTCGCCTCGCATTCCCCTTCTTCTGTCCGTGCGTCTTCTTCTAATATATATAGATTTAGGTTGTTTCTTTTTGTTTTTTTCGGTCCAACCATTCCGTTCTGATTTGCTTCCTTTTAATAGATATTGTTGTGGGCCCACGGCTTTATCACTAAATCTGTTTCCTCTTTATATATATATATATATATATATATTTGATTCTATTTTATCTCCTTCTTAGATCACATAATATTTCCTGCACAAATGAGTAGGATATCAATAGATTTTCTGTTATAATATCTTTTTTTTCCTTTATTTAATTAAAAGATAGATAAGTACATAAAGAGAATTAAATAAGTACAAAATCTTAATAAATCAATCAAATATATCTCAGAATCTACCCTTATTTAATTATACAATATATACTTATCAATAAGCTAGGATCCTTACAGACCATGACCCATGAGAATACATAGCCCAATCTTGTACTGGATCTATCTAAAACCCAAGCCTCACAAAAATGAAAAGACTGTATTTCCCAAAACAATACTACTTGTTTATTTTGCAGCAGTCGACAGACACAGAGTAGACCATAAATACATATGGGAGTTTTGATCTCAAGTACATCAATATAATATGAACAAGATATCTTATACAGTTGGGTAAGGTGCTAATAAAGTGTGGAGTATTATGAGCTCTAGAGACATAGACATATAAGGATTGAGTTCGTTACTTGCTCAAGAATACATGTTTGGAGCTTGTAACAGAGGTCAAAAATATATTATTTTGCACTAGAGTTTAATTTAGACATCATTAACTCAGCTAATCAACACAAAATTTCTTAATCGGGACAGCACAATTAGCTTCATGGAAAGGTTTGTTGAAGTATGGAGTCTAATAGTATTTATAGCTTCATGGAAAAGTTTTGTTGAAGTATGGAGTCTAATAATAGTAATAGCTTCATGGAAAAGTTTTGATGTTGAAGTATGGAGTCTAATAATTTGCATCTAATAAGAAATCAGCAAATAATAGTAATATGGAGATTCAAATCCCACACTACACTATCCTCTTGGCCATCTCTGTCTTCTTCCTTGTAATACTCAAGAAATCAACCTCCAAGAAATCCTTCAAAACCCTACACCCAGGACCATTCAAATTACCTATCATCGGAAACTTACACCAACTTGCAGGATCACTACCCCATCATGCTTTGAGAGCCCTAGCCAACAAGTATGGATCTTTCATTCATCTTCAACTAGGAGTTGTTCCATGTTGTTGTCTCTTCCCCTGAAATAGCCAAAGAGATCATGAAAACACATGATACAACCTTTGCGAATTGGCCTGGTCTTCATGCCACCACACTGATTTCTGGTAACTCAGATATAGCCTTCTCTCCTTTTGGAAAACTATTGGAGGCAACTTCGAAAGATTCTCACTTTGGAACTTTTGTCTGCGAAGAGGGTCCAATCTTTCAGAACAATATGGGAAGAGGAGGATTCAGCACTTGTGAAGAACCTATCTGAACACGAAGGTTCCATCATTAATCTCAGTGAGAAACTTTGTGAGCTCACAAATTTCGTAACAGCACAAGGAGTCAAGGAGCCTTTGGTGCAAAGATCAAGAACATTGAACAAATCCTATCAACTATGAAGCGTACCTTAGAGTCGGTAAGTGGTTTCTCAGTTGCTCATCTCTACCCTTCTCTCAAAATCCTTCAAGTGATCACTGGCTTAAAAGCTAAAATTGAGAGAGCAGACAAGGAGATTGATGCTATGGTTAGGAATATCATCAACGATCACAAAGAAAGAAGAATCATAGTCATATTGGTAAGACAGAGGATTTGGTTGATGTTCTCCCAAGGATTCAAAAGGAAAATAACCTTGAAATGTCATTGACAGAACTCAATGTTAAAGCTATCATTGTGGTAAGTATATCGTATTTATGGAAATTGATGATTCAATTGTTTTCTCATTTGTATATACATATATATGCACTCTAAACATCAATTTATATATATTTATTTCTAAGACGTTTTCTTTGGTGGAACTGAAACATTAGCATCGACAGTAGAATGGTCAATGTCAGAACTTCTTAGGAACCCCAACAAAATGAAAAAGGCACAAGAAGAGGTAAGAACGGTTTTCGGAAGTAAAGGATACTTAGATGAATCAGAATATCATCATTTGAAGTATGTATCTGCAGTTATGAAAGAAACTTTGAGGCTACACCCACCTTTGCCACTGCAACTTCCAAGAGAAAATAGTGAGAGTTGTGAGATCAATGGTTATAAATTGCCTGCTAAGACTAAGGTCATCATTAATGGTTGGGCAATCGAAAGAGATCCAAAGTATTGGAATGAACCTGAAAAGTTTGAAGCAGAAAGGTTTTTGAATTCTTCAATTGATTATAACTTTAAAGGCAGAGTTTGAGTATATCCCATTTGGTTCTGGAAGGAGCATATGTCCAGGAGTCTCATTTGCTACCGATCTTGTTGAAATTATGCTCCACAATTTGCTTTACCACTTTGATAGGAAACTTCCTAATGGGTTAGAACATGAAAAGTTGGACATGACTGAGAATTCTGGTGCCACAGTGAGAAGAAAAAAACGATCTTTGCTTGATTCCTATTAGATATCAGCCTTAATTAGTCTGCGTTATTATTGGGCTTAATTGGAGCCAGCTATGCTAAACTCACTACTACAGATTTGGATATTTATAACGCTCAATACATAACTGTTACAACTAATAAAGGTTAGATATGTCAAGCAGAGGTCATGCAAGGATATATAAGGCTTAAATGTAACATTTAATTATGCGCACCGTCATATATTGCGAGGTACAATACGCGAAAACACAAAAATAATGGTTGTAGTTAGTAACCGTCATTTATTTAATGACAAAAATGATGATTCTTAAGAAATAACCGTCATGTAATATTTACAAACGATTCGTCTTCCAACACTTATATCAGTGAAGACAAAACGTAACAGTCTTTAAATGACCACCGATATTATAGGTTATTATATTAATAAAAAGGAATATTATATGGAATATTCTGTAAAAAGCAAATAGGATAAATGACCACCGATAGAGATTAAATCCTATCTAGAAAACCATGAACAAGGTTTCTAAGGTCAGAGTATATTATGGATGAGTGTAATTTTATCTCGGAGTGGACTGTCTCCGAAGTCATTTCCGAAACCGACGGAACAATAAGGGAATAAGACGAAAAGGACAAATGGGCAGTTGAGGAAATGGAAACCTATAGAAAATAAATCCTAACTCAATATCTGGGGATGAGTTGGTAATCAACTGGACGTTTTATGAATCAGTGAATTTTTGTCCCGAAGTTGATGATTCCGGAAGTTATTTCCGTAACCGACGCGTTTTTCCGTAAATCTTCGGCAGGACCGGAGAAGACCTGAAAGGGATCAAAAATTTAGTTAACCCAGACATTTCTAATGAGTAGGAAAAGAACTTCAAAGTTGTGATTCCGGATTTTTGAGATTTTACAAGATTACGCGCACTACTAGAGAAAATTGCTTTTACTTCCCTAATTCGCGTCCTATTATAAAAAAAGGAAGTAAAAAAGAACGCGGTGGTATTTTTGTAATTATGAGATGACTTTTGACGTCTAATTTTTATACTTAGACGTCAAAAGTGAAAAAATTGACACTTTTAGAGTCTAAGTCTAATTATTAGACGCTGTAGTGTACACTTTTTGAGTCTAAGTCCAGTTATTAGACGCCCTAGTTTTGTTTTTTCCACCCTAAAACCATCTCCCTCCTTGTCTCCCGCGTGTACCCGTACGTCAATTCTCGTTCTCTCTGATTTCTTCGATCTCAACCCTAGTCCGCCTTGTCTCTTCTCTCACTCCGCCGTCTCCCTCTCCACCGTAGCTCCTCTTATCTCCATCCTCTCTCTCACCTTCCTCCTTCCGTCCTCTCTCCCACCGTAACTTGTTCCATCTTCAAAATCTGGACCTACTTGAACCTTAGAAGGGCGATTTGTCGAAGGAAACGTGAAGATTGAGCTTCTTTGATCTTCTGTCCAGCAGCCGACGTCTCATCCAAAAGCCCTTAGGCGATTTCTGAGTTTGATCTGGTATCATTCACCTCCTACTCTAGTCGTTCACACATTTCTTCTAGGGTTCTTCACAATAAATCTGATTTCACTAGATATAAGCCGACGTATCATTTACCTCTTGTTGCTGATACCCAAGCAGGAAGCTTGATTGGGAAGCGGGGGTCTACTATAAAATCCATTCAAGATACATCTGCTTGTACCATACGAGTCCTTGGATCAGGTGTGCTTACATACATTATCCTTATGGTTTATCTGTTATTGACTGATTGAAATGCTTATTTTATGCCTTTCTGAACGTTGCATTGTTTGCGAAAGGGGCAAGAACCACTCTTTGCCAATTGACATTATGACATAGCTAGTGACCACGTTCTTATGGTTGAATCGCAATAAACTAGCCAGAGACAGAGTTGTTGGAGAGAACATAATCGACCACACCAGACAATTTGTATAATGCCACAAAATTAATTTGGTATGATCTATTTCTGCTTCTATGTGCTTTTGTACAAAAATGAGAGATAATGTCCTCCCCCATCACTGTACACACAAAATGAATTTATGCTTTGCTTTTTGTTGCTAATTTAGAATGTTGCTTGTTGCAAATTATTAAAAATCAGTTGAAATGTTTGGGCGGTTTCCTTTTTTACAATTATTTGGAATTTTGGCAATTAATAGATGGATGATGGGATAGCGGGATGTTCTACCAGAGAGGATAGAAATGATGAAGTCTTTTTGCAAAATGCTAGCGATGAAGAACATCGATTTCTGCTGGTTCCATGCCCAAGTTGCAGTTTCGGTAAATGATTTTGGGAGACTCAGTTAGTTACGTTGCTTAGGACAGATAAATATATTTATGACAACAATTAATTACGTTTTTATTTTTCTTGAGTTTTGGTTCTTAGGTCCATGAAATCCAAGGCTAGCTGGAAAGATGACATGGGAATGGCAGAAGTTATTGAAAAGAAAGGCAAACTGTGGGTATCAACTGGCATTATTCGTGAAGGCAGGACATATTGTTCAATTGAGGAGACTCTGTAAGTGGAATAATTCAATTGTTAAATCAGCTTTTGTTAATGTAAATATGTACTGGGGCATCATTTAGGATATCCTGTTGTGCATCACGAGTATACTTTGACTATTCTAAAATATTTGTGGTTATTGTATCTGAAATATGTTTGATTTGCAACAGAGCTCCTGACAGCTTTTGCTCATGAGATGATATTGTTGTTGAAATACAAGGCAAATCTTCGGAGTTCACAAAGCAGTTGAACTAATTGCAACTCATCTAAGAAAATTCTTGGTAGACCAAAGCATAGTTGGAGTATTTGAAACACGAGTGCAAGGGTATTTTTGAAGTTGAAATCAATATAACATGTGAATGGGCATATTAGAATTTTTTTGGGCAAGTTATCTGACCAGTTCATAATTTTTTAAAGTCATCAGTCTGATTTAAGCATTATAGGCTTATCAAATGCATGTTTAAATGCATATGGATTGCATGCCAATTTCTTATTTTGAGTTATCCTTGGTTTCGATTAAGCTGACACTAGAAATTACATAAGAGTCTGGTCACAGGCTAGTTCATAATTTTTACCCTTTGCTTGTTTTCCTTACCCACACACACGAACACAAATGGTGATATGCTGGAGTAATCTATGATCTCTGGGAAAAATTTAGGCGCAGTTATCTGTGTATTTTTGTGATCTGATTTTTCAGCATAAGTAGACATTTTGTACATCTTCGCACCATGTTATTGACTTATTTGACAAAAGATAAATGCATTCACTCCCTTTGTAATTTCTTCAATTGAAAGCAGGCACTATGAACTTTGAAATCGTATAATGCATTCATGAACTTAGTGTATTTTAAAGCAGACCTTCTCATCACCTTCTGTTAAATAATTAATGGGTGCCTAACATGTATGTGTGAAAGGATGAAGGAGGAATGATGTACATGTTATCAAAATTTACTTTTTTCTTTGTTTTAGTTTCTCCCTTTGGATTTTTCTAAGTGTTTCATTATTTATTTACAAAGTTTAAATTATAAATAACAAGTTGAAAGTATTGACTATGCCACGTGAATAGAAGTATTAGTTTCCAAGTATGTCAAAGTGTAGGCTGATCAATAAATTTAATGATGTAAAGAATAAAGGGTTAAGGGTGTGTAGTTATTCCTGTTGAAAAAATTCTGCTTGAAGCATTGTTGCTGTGAACCATAATCAAAATGATCTTTTTTCCTCTCTCTTCCTGGCATGCTCTCTTTATCTATTGTCTTTTGTAATACCCCAAAATCTGACTTAGGGAAAATATCATAAATGGGAGATGTACCTATTGAAAATAGGTGAATATGAGGTTTCAAACACCTTGTATTGAGTTTACCTTGTTGTTAAGGTAATTTCTCTTGAAATTAGATAATTTGCAATTTGGTCCCTAAAACGTTTGGGAATTTGCAAATAGGTCCCTAAACACATTATGGGTTATAAATACCCCTGTGAAAGCTATAAAAGAAGCAAGTAAAAATCTATTTGAAATAGGGAAGGATATTGTCCCTAATTTAGGTAATTTATTAAGTTACAAACTTGGAGAAATTATAGAAGAATGCTCAAAAAGTGGTAAAAGACCAAAATACCCTCACAAATTCTAGTATAATGAAAGAGGCATGAAAACACAAGTGTTAATGCAAAAGTATGAAGGTAATGAGGTGTTCTAAGTAAGAAAATTATCAACTTGTGATAATTAAGTAATTAAGTAATATTGGGCTAATTACTTAAGTATAAGCAAATGAAATTCGGAGATAATTATGTAAAACCCTAAAATTAGTGGTTTTTGGCCAAGAATTAGTAAAAACATATTTACTAATTAATTGGAAATTTTTGAGAAAAATAGATGAGTTTAGGTATTTTTAAGCCTAAATACAAATTTGGACCAATTGGAAAATTATGTAAGAAATTATATAAAATAATTATTAAATAATTATTTTATATTAAATAAAATATAAAAACGAAAATTAAAGAAAAGGATCAGATTTTTGGCTGGACAAAATCTTAGAAATGGAAGAAGATAAGAATTTTAATCAATGTAATATGCAAGTTGTAATATTTTATTAATATAATTAATTAAAGCAAAAAAATGTGAATAGTAATTTAGAAATTAGGAAACGGATCCTATCTGGAAAGTCAGGAATAGGATTTCCAAAGTCAGGATAAAATATTGATCTACTAGAATTTTATCTTCCGTTAAACTCTCCCGGAAGTTAATTCTGAAGTCAATAGGACTTTTTCCTAATAAGACGAAATAGGGAAATTCTGAGAAAAGGGCAGATAGCCAGGTTGGAAGTAAAGACTTCAAAATTAGAGTTGTGACAACTGAGAAAGAATTGGGAATTTTTATGGACATATTTGAAATCAGTACATCTATGTCTATAAGCTGGAACTTAGGATTTCGTTTGGCTTAGGACACGTTCGGACACGTTTTCGAGAAAACTTCCGTCAATCCGAAATGGCCTAGGCGAGTCAGAAAAATAGTTGGAATAGACATTTCTAGTATGGAAGAGAAGGTCTTCAAAGCTAGTTAACCGAATTTTGAGATTTCTCCGAAATTACGCAAATCGGTACCGATCGGGGGAAATGGTTTAAAGAATATTCCAAAAGAATATTCTGTGGACAAAAGAATATTCTTGGAACAAAAGAATATTTTGTGGTATATTCTGTGGAATATTCTGTTGAAGGTTGAGAAAAGACCAAAATGCCCTCGCAAATTTTCCTATAAATAGCCCCTCTTCTCTTCAATTCTCACACCATTTCAAGAAGAGAATTTTGGTTCTAGAGAGAGGTTTTAGAGAGAGGAGCTGGGGAAAAAACGTGGCTACTGGGTAAGTTTTCCGTCACAGGAGCTTTAAGCTTTCGTAGTTCTTTCAGGTAGTTAGTAAAGCTAGAATAGTCTTTATTTTTATGATTAGATATCATATGATAGGGCTATTTTAGTCAATATTTTCGAAAATCATGATGGCGTCGAAGTTCGGCAAAATTTTGGGAAGAAAATAGCCTATGTAGCGAAGTATTGGCGAAATTCCGCCAAGTAGGGGTATAGGGGCAAAATGGTAATTTTTACCTAAAATGCCAGTTATTGTATCAAATCACTAATGGAAGTGATATTACTCTTATAGGACGTCAGAAATCCTAATTTGCTGCCGTTACGCTGCCCGACGAGCCGTTGTTGGAGATTTCACGATTTTCCGTAAAGCGTGCTAGAAATATCGTAATCCGTCAACGAAGGTACGTTCGCGTACTGTAACACTAACTCTGATGGTTATTGTATGAATATGTGTGTTTCCTCTGTCATGTGTGTACTCTGATTGTACTTTTGTCTGTACTCTGATTGTACTTTTGTCTGTACTCTGATTGTACTGTTGTCTGTACTTCGACTGTACTGTTGTCTGTTATACATCCGACTGTATTATTCTCTGTCATGTCTTACATCTGACTGTATGACTATCCGTTGTGCCTTAACCTTACATCCGATTTGTATTGTTATGGCCGTGCATATCTGATTATGTACATTTCTATTCTCGGTCATGTCTTACATCTGACTGTATGACTATCCGTTGTGCCTTAACCTTACATCCAACTGTATTGTTATGGCCGTGCATATCTGATTATGTACATTTCTATTCTCTGTCATGTCTTACATCTGAATGTATGACTATCCGTTGTGCCTTAACCTTACATCCGATTGTATTGTTCTGGCCGTGCATATCTGATTATGTACATTCCTCATTGTGTTTTAACCCTACATCCGTCGTACATATATGTTGTATATAAACATGAGGTTAACCGTTACCTGAGATCCAATGTGGTAAATTGGATCTCAGCTCTTAACATAGCGTCAGGTTCGGGAGGACCGAGGATCGAGGAGAAGGACAAGCAGCACGCTTAGGAGTAGCGACTGAGGACCTCTTTCTGTTATACTTTTGAAACACTCTTGTACCACTGTTTAAACAAAGCAAGACATGCTACCATGGGTATATTAATATATATATCAGTTACTCAATCGCTCCGGTGCACTACTCTGATCATTTTGAAATGATGTTTTTTTAAAAAAAAATTTATACTGCTTTAGAAAAGTCGGGATGTTACATTTGGTATCAGAGCAGTAGTCCTGGCATGGATCTGACTAAGTTTTTACGGACAGTTTGGTGCTGAAGGCAAGGCTAGTTTACGTGGGTGTGCCAATCAGTCGCCGTGAACTCGGTGAGGCCCCCATGGTAGACACTTACCTGGCCATTCTGTTCGGTTAACGGAGTTAGGTTCTACGCCTTTTTAAAAATTTTGGAGCATATTTTGAAAATGAGTACTGATATAGCCTAAGGTCGGTGTACCACCTTATTCCGGTATACCATTCTGAACCGGTGTACCACTTTCTGTCGGTACATCAATTTTGATCATCCTGATATCAGTTTCTGATAACCCTGATATCAGCCTTTGATAGCTCTGATATCAGTTTCCGATAGCTCTGATATCAGTCTCCGATAGCTCTGATAGCTCTGATATCAGTCTCCGATAACTCTGATATCAGTCTCTGATCACTCTGATAACCGCATAGGCCACGCCGGATGAGACTCCGAGACCAATAATGATAAGTACATGCAGTATTTGACTCATGTATAGGAACTTTGGATACGTGTTTCCGTACCCGTTTCTAAGAAGAACGAACCAACGGAATTCTGAACGAGGGACATGTTGCTGGTGTCTATTCGTTAGTAGTATAGATATGAAGTGCGATAGAAATTATGATATGATCATCGTTGTACTCCCTATCTAACGTTTTCCCTTAGTAAAAGAAAAAGAACGCGACATGGCAAAAGTAAGAGGAGCGGAGTTGCTCCCAGTGAGGCCGAGGCGAGACCGAGGCAGAGGTCAAGGAAGAGGACGTGGTGAATGTATAGTCTGTATTACGAATTAGATCTTAGACACATGTTCCGTATTTGACCGTGATCGTGTCATTAAGTAGGAGGTATTTTGTGTTATCATGGTGTGTGGGAACCATGGAAACATTTAAAGTATCTTGTGTTGCCATGGTGTAGTCCAAGGAGACATTTTGGTATTTGTGGTGTTGACCGCGGTGTATGAGCCACGGGAGACACTATATATCAAGGTACGATATGATAGGATCTTGATGGTCAAACCAAAGCGAATTCTCGATTATCAAGAGGAGCGGCTGGCAGACAAAGTAAGAATCCGACGCGTGGAGTCCAAAGTCCGAGTAGGATGAAGTTTAGATAGTATAGTACAAATTTCGAGGACGAAATTTTGTTTAACGGGGGGAGAAATGTAATACCCCAAAATCTGACTTAGGGAAAATATCATAAATGGGAGATGTACCTATTGAAAATAGGTGAATATGAGGTTTCAAACACCTTGTATTGAGTTTACCTTGTTGTTAAGGTAATTTCTCTTGAAATTAGATAATTTGCAATTTGGTCCCTAAAACGTTTGGGAATTTGCAAATAGGTCCCTAAACACATTATGGGTTATAAATACCCCTGTGAAAGCTATAAAAGAAGCAAGTAAAAATCTATTTGAAATAGGGAAGGATATTGTCCCTAATTTAGGTAATTTATTAAGTTACAAACTTGGAGAAATTATAGAAGAATGCTCAAAAAGTGGTAAAAGACCAAAATACCCTCACAAATTCTAGTATAATGAAAGAGGCATGAAAACACAAGTGTTAATGCAAAAGTATGAAGGTAATGAGGTGTTCTAAGTAAGAAAATTATCAACTTGTGATAATTAAGTAATTAAGTAATATTGGGCTAATTACTTAAGTATAAGCAAAGGAAATTCGGAGATAATTATGTAAAACCCTAAAATTAGTGGTTTTTGGCCAAGAATTAGTAAAAACATATTTACTAATTAATTGGAAATTTTAAGAAAAATAGATGAGTTTAGGTATTTTTAAGCCTAAATACAAATTTGGACCAATTGGAAAATTATGTAAGAAATTATATAAAATAATTATTAAATAATTATTTTATATTAAATAAAATATAAAAACGAAAATTAAAGAAAAGGATCAGATTTTTGGCTGGACAAAATCTTAGAAATGGAAGAAGATAAGAATTTTAATCAATGTAATATGCAAGTTGTAATATTTTATTAATATAATTAATTAAAGCAAAAAAATGTGAATAGTAATTTAGAAATTAGGAAACGGATCCTATCGGAAAGTCGGGAATAGGATTTCCAAAGTCAGGATAAAATATTGATCTACTAGAATTTTATCTTCCGTTAAACTCTCCCGGAAGTTAATTCTGAAGTCAATAGGACTTTTTCCTAATAAGACGAAATAGGGAATTCGAGAAAAGGGCGGATAGCCGGGTTGGAAGTAAAGACTTCAAAATTAGAGTTGTGACAAGCGAGAAAGAATTGGGAATTTTTATGGACATATTTGAAATCGGTGCATCTATGTCTATAATTTGGAACTTAGGATTTTCGTTTGGCTTAGGACACGTTCGGACACGTTTTCGAGAAAACTTCCGTCAATCAGGAAATGGCCTAGGCAGAGTCAGAAAAATAGTTGGAATAGACATTTCTAGTATGGAAGAGAAGGTCTTCAAAGCTAGTTAACCAGAATTTTGAGATTTCTCCGAAATTACGCAAATCGGTGCCGATCGGGAAATGGTTTAAAGAATATTCCAAAAGAATATTCGTGGACAAAAGAATATTCTTGGAACAAAAGAATATTCGTGGTATATTCTGTGGAATATTCTGTTGAAGGTTGAGAAAAGACCAAAATGCCTCGCAAATTTTCCTATAAATAGCCCCCTCTTCTCTTCAATTCTCACACCATTTCAAGAAGAGAATTTTGGTTCTAGAGAGAGGTTTTAGAGAGAGGAGCTGCGGGGAAAAAGCGGCGAAGCGGTTGGGTAAGTTTTCCGTGCAGAGCTTTAAGCTTTCGTAGTTCTTTCGGTAGTTAGTAAAGCTAGAGTAGTCTTTATTTTTATGATTAGATATCATATGATAGGGCTATTTTAGTCAATATTTTCGAAAATCATGATGGCGTCGAAGTTACGGCAAAATTTTGGGAAGAAAATAGCCTATGTAGCGAAGCGCGGCGAAATTCCGCCAAGTAGGGGTATAGGGGCAAAATGGTAATTTTTACCTAAAATGCCGATTATTGTATCAAATCACTAATGGAAGTGATATTACTCTTATAGGACGTCGAAATCCTAATTTCTTTGCCGTTCTGTGCCTGACGAGCCGTTGTTGGAGATTTCACGATTTTCCGTAAACGTGCTAGAAATATCGTAATCCGTCAACGAAGGTACGTTCGCGTACTGTAACACTAACTCTGATGGTTATTGTATGAATATGTGTGTTTCCTCTGTCATGTGTGTACTCTGATTGTACTTTTGTACGTACTCGATTGTACTTTTGTACGTACTCGATTATACTTGTTATGCATTACTTATTTATCTTTTGTTATACATTATACATCCATTGTATTATTCTCGTCATGTCTTACATCGGCGTATGACTATCCGTTGTGCCTTAACCTTACATCCGATTGTATTGTTATGGCCGTGCATATCGATTATGTACATTTCTATTCTCGGTCATGTCTTACATCATTGTATGACTATCCGTTGTGCCTTAACCTTACATCCATTGTATTGTTATGGCGGTGCATATCGATTATGTACATTTCTATTCTCTGTCATGTCTTACATCTCATTTGGTTCGGGAGGACCGAGGATCGAGGAGAAGGACAAGCAGCACGCTTAGGAGTAGCGACTGAGGACCTCTTTCTGTTATACTTTTGAAACACTCTTGTACCGCTGTTTAAACAGCAAGACATGCTACCATGGGTATATTAATATATATATCAGTTACTCAATCGCTCCGGTGCACTACTCTGATCATTTTGAAATGATGTTTTTTTAAAAAAAAATTTATACTGCTTTAGAAAAGTCGGGATGTTACATCTTTTGTCAAATTTCATTGCATGCTTTAAATTGACAAATTCGGAAGCCAATTCTTTCCTTAGTAGTTGTCACATAGCACAAGAGGACTAGTATATACTTTATACCTATTTGGGAAACACTGTGAAAGCACACATTAATAGTAATAGACTTCTTCTTCCCAATTAGACATAGGTCTCATAGATGTCATAAAACATAGAACTGATTATTTGACTCACACTTCTATATCTCATAAAGAGTGTGGCTAATTAGGAGCTGCTTGCTTAAAGGAGGTTGGCGTTTGTGGAGTCATCACATTGAATGAGTCATACGAGACTTTGGTTCCAACCACACTATATCATGTGAGTTTTCTGTTCTTTGTGCTGCATATTATATGCTCTAATTAGGGGTTGTGTAGTATTAATACTTGCTTGCTTCTTCTGGTTTGAAGCTGAAACTTTTTGTTAGCATGAGTTGTTTCTAAGCATGGTTTTTAATTATAAGATTTGGAAATTCATATTTGTTAGGTTTTAGGACTTCTGCGTAAGAGAGTAAAGTTAATTGCAGCGACTAGAGAGACAAAAATTTGTCTTTGGAATATAGAAATTTAATGATGACGAGTTTGTCATGGCCTTCAAACTTCCCTCAGTACCAAAGCTTGGTAGCGAAGCGGAATTGTGATGTATAGAAATTTAATGATGACGAGTTTGTCTGTTACCTAGTATTCTATCTTTCCTTAGAACTCAATCAAACAGACATGCATCCTTAGTTATAGTGAAGAAGTTGGTTCATTATTAAACTTATTCAGAAAAGTCAAGACTTGTTGTGGAAGTTCTCATTCTTTTTCTTTAGTTTCTGGAGCTCTTGTAAATAAACTCACTGTTATGTAAACTGTTGCAACTTGCAAGTTCCCTTCTGAGCCTACAAATAGTGGTTCCACATTCCTTGTAAATTATAATATAGAATTCATTCAATAATTTAATACAATTCTCTTCTCATTCTCTACCCTTTCTTCACATATAATTATACTTATTTAAGTTAGAAACGGCATTCGCAAAAATATTCATTTCCTATTTTTCTGATGAATTATTTAGTGTTAGTGATTACACACATGGAAATTTGAGGTGTAGAAAAATGTGTTCCAAAAAACCTTCGGCTTTAAAGTGATGTAGGAGAAAATGGAATTAAGTTTCCGTAAACATGATCCTAATAGATTTGTAAATGCTCATTAGTCAGATAATTAGGCATTGCTTTCCTTCGGTGTCCTCAGTTTTTATTCAAAAAAAGGATCAGTCTTGTATTGATTTGGTGAAGATGTTGTGACAAAGGGATGGTTTTCATAGGAAAACAGAATCTTCTAAAGATAACCAGGAATTGATGTCCCTCCTGTCATATTTCCTATTTTTATTAATCTTACAATCAAAGTTTAGTTCATTGTTCATATTTCTTAAAATTTTATGCTCACCCAATCATTTTATTTGCAAAAATGTAAAATGATCATCCGATAAAACTAGATTCATCATTACATATTGTTTTATGCAATATTGTAAGGTTTCTAAATGAAGAATTGAAGTTAGTCTTTATATTTTACTCACTTTTGATTGATTTTATCTTATACCTTTTTCCATTTTACTACTTTGCTACCTTTATATCCAATTCATCATCAACTATGTGTCTTGGGATTTTGTTATATATACATGCATGTATTATGTTTCTGTCTTATGAAATATAAGGTTGGCTGAGCTAATCTTTTTAGCACATAGGTGTGTTGCTTTATTTTAATCACATTGTGGTGATTGCCTGCTAATATGTGTAAGAAGGTTTTTGTAAGGGTGGGCAATTATATGAAGCAAAATATATATATATAAAAAAACACTTACAGCGTCTAATTCTTGGAATTAGAAGCCGTAAGTATGGTCTAAATAAGGGCATTCGTGGTATGCTGAACTTATGGCGTCTAATTAAAATTTAGACGCCGTAAGTCTGAACTTACGGCGTCTAATTAAAACTTAGACGCCGTAAGTCTGAACTTACGACATCTAATTAAAACTTAGACGCCGTAAGTTCCACCTACTACGCCCCCCAAATAGACGTCCCGCGGAAAAAGGACGTTAAATGTACCGAAAACAGGACGCCGTATCCTTATTTTGTAGTAGTGGCGATTAGGACACCGAACAAGGAACTTATCGGTAAGACAACTTCTCAAACAAGTCTATGACATCATGCATGACATCAATTTGTGCCACCTAAGGGCTTAAGGACGTTTTGGTGCATCCAAGGGTCCATAATGTGCCATTTTACAAAAGTGCAATCCTACGGTCCAGGATTCGTCTGGTAAAGCATGAATAGTAACCCCGAAAAGTCTATAAATAGCTACCTTCACCTTCATAATTTCTCACATCCAAAACCAAGAGCTCTAGTCGAAATTTCCTAGAGAGAAGAGAGAAGGAGGAGTCCGGGGAGTTTGCAGCGAAGCTCTGGGTAATTTCTTCGGTCCTTAGTCTTATGGCGAAATTCCGCCGATTAGGGGCATCAGGGGCAAAATGGTCATTTATGCCTAAAATGCCTGTTATGATGTCAAATGTTAATAGAATGTGATATTATCCTTATAGGATATCTGTAATCACGAACCGCTGTCGTACCGCTGTCAACGTGCCGTTTTCCGTATTCCGCCAGAAATACCGTATAAACGTCAACGAAGGTACGTTCGCGTACTGTAACACTAACTCTGATGTTTACTGTATGCGGGTATGTAGTATGAGTATTTTATGCGTATATGTGGTTGATGGTCTGTTGATATGTTGTGAGTATTGTTATGTGCTTTTGGATACATGCACTCCGTGTGATACATTTACATGCACTCCGTGTGATACATCTATATGCACTCCGTGTGGTACATTTATATGCACTCCGTGTGGTACTTCTACATGCACTCCGTGTGATACATCTGTTATATTGTTATTATGGTGAATGACTGTGGTTTATATACTGTATATGTGAATATGAGGTTAACCGTTACCTGAGATCCGGTGCGAATCTCAGCTCTTAACTTAGCGTCAGGGTCAGAAGGACCGAGGACCGAGGAGAGAGGAAAGCAGCAAGTTCAAGGATCCGGCTGAAGACTTTCCGTTATTGTCCTTTACTTTTGAAAACTCTCGGTTATTGAACCGCTTCTGTAATTAGCCAGTGGGCATTTTGAATATATATATCAGTTACTCTTCCGCTCCGATGCTCTACTCTGATGAAAAAAAAATTTATACTGCTTTTGGAAAACGGGATGTTACACCCGTTTTCACAAGCAATATAAATGTTTTTTCATCAAACATCATTTCAAATCATCAAGCGTAACACAATACCCAGCAACCATAACAACAGTACATAAACATACACATAGCACATACACGCATACCATAAAATATCAGAGTTAAGGTTACCAGTACGCGAACGTACCTTCGTTGACGGTAAACGGTACTTCTGTCGGAATACGGTATGACAGTAGGTCAGAACGTAATCAGGGATATCCTATCAAGATAACAACGTATTTTTTAAGGATCTATCATTACGACGGACATTTTAGTCATAAATGACCATTTTACCCCTGACCCCTTAATTGGCGGAATTTCGCCAGCACTTCGTTACTTTGACTCTAATCTTCCAAAATTTCAACATAACTCCTACTCCAACATGATTTTCGAAATATATACCATATTCAACCTTAAAACATGATATCTAAACTAACTTGGAAGATTAAAGATCAAAACAACATTTATACTATAACTACCGAATCGAAAACTAGAACTTAAGACTCGGTACCGAAGAAATTACCCAGAGCTTCGCTGCTTCTTCCTCCGGACTCCTCCTCCTCTCCAAGCTCTCCAAGATTTCGAAATTGCTAAGCAATTTGGTGTGAGAAATGAAGTGAGGATGGTGGCCTATTTATAGAAGAAAAATGGGCCAACTTTGGTAATTTTATCTAAACTCCTCCTTCAACCTCAACCATGGAAATTAGGGTTTTTGTGTTGGCATTTTCTCCTCCAAGCACTCCATTTGGCCGACCTCCATGACCCCAAAAGTCCACAAAAAGTTGTCATCTTAATGATGACAACCTTGCTTTATGGGGTTTTACCCGATAAAATCCCCCGATCGGTGTTCTAATCGAGTAATCTTGTAAAATCTTAGAAAAACGACAACATAGCCCTGAAGGTCTATTCTTCCTCTTTAAAAATATCTTGATTAACTAAGTTTTTGATTCCATTCAGGGTATTCCGTTGCCTACCGAAGATTTTCCGATAACGTCTTCGGTTACGGAAATAACTTCCGGAAACATCAACTTCTGGATAAAAATCCACTGATTCATAATATGTTCAGATGTTTTCTACTTAATCCAAGGATTTCAATATGGGATTTATTTTCTATCGGTTCTCATTTATCTTATATGTTTTTTCACAAAATATCACTTTTTCTTCTTTTTCTCTTTCCTCCATCCACTTGCACTTATACTTTACACATGCACATATATTCAACACCTTTTCTCTCTCTTTCCTCTTCAAACTTTCGAAATGTTTAGCATCTTTTGGCAAAAAGATGTTGCTTTTCTCTTTTGCAAATAACTCATGTGCAAGAGCTCCCATTGGCTTGTTGCAACTTTTGACTTTTCCACATAACTTCCCAACTAAGTTTTCTACATATTTCTTCTTCCATATTTCGGCTAGCTCCCAAAATATTGACTTGTCAACTTTGCTTTATTTAATTAATCCTTGCTTTAAGTATTTATTTAGGTAATTATTTCATTGGCTAATTTAATTAACCTATATTATGCTTTAATTCTCTTATCACATGTTTAAACAATTAGTGATTAGTTACTTATTTAATCTCTTACTAATTGTTGAACATTTTCTTAATTATGATTAATCATTACCTCACAACTATTTTACTTACATTGGTGTTTTATGCTCCACATAAAATATTAAAATTCACACGGCCAATTATAGTTCCCAGAATACTTTTTAATTTTTCTTTCTTTTATTTCCAAAGGAAATAATTTAATAAATTGTCTAAATTAAGGATAATATTCTTTCTAATTTTTAATAATTATTTTACTGCCCTTTAGAATTTATCATAATACTGTTAGGATATTTTATGACCCTAAAAATGCATTTTTAAACCATTTAATACCTCACAAGGGCATTTTAGTAATTTTGGCCTTTTAATTCCTCTAATTTCATTAGAAATTACCTTAGAAAATAAGATAATTATAACTTATTATTTGAGACCACATATTTACCTATTTTCAATAGATATATTTTGATACGGATTTTTAGGGTATTACACCTTCACGCACACATACCAGCACGAAGAGGAAGAAGGAAAGTTAGATTCCAGCAGCCCACTCATCAAAAATGCAAGGAGGAAAAAAAAAGATTGTGATTCGGCTTCTCAAGCTTTGGATGTTCCAGAGCTTTCTTAATAACTCAAAAGAGCAACTACAACATGGAATACTACAACCTAATATCATTTACCAACTACCGCCTCCTAATATACGAAGGTGGTGGGTGATCAAGGAGACAAAAGTTTCCTACGACATTATGAGCTAGCTTAGCCAAATGATCCACTAAACTATTTTGTTCTCTAGGAATATGACTAATTAAAACTTGCCAGTTTTTTGATAACCACAACCTGATATCAACTATAATATGTCCATAAAGAGGTGAGAATGATCACAACCCCTAGTCAAAACATTAATAGCTTCAACACAATCCGATAGTTCAACATTTTTGTATCCTCTATTCTAACATACCTGAAGAACTTGGATGACCGCAATTATTTCTGCTATTGCTGGGAAAGTGTCGTGAGTTTACACATGAATCCACATATCAACCGTCTATCGTCTCCACTAATAGCACCTCCACAATCGTTTCTCATTAACTCCAGAACTGAAGCATCCACCTCAAGAGCAATAAATCCTTATTGACGTTCTCGGCTGACCCTTCCTGCAATATTCTAGTGAGAGTAAATTTGACATTTTGTTATTAAATCCTTATCCCAGCTTGTTTTGAAAAGGCTAAAATGTGCATTTGTACTATCCTTGGTGAGTTCCTCAACAAATAATTTCTTGCAACGATCCACTCAAATATCCCAACAGATATAATAACAAATTATTAATGGGAAAAGTCTGATGGGTGTAATTAAAATTTTTTTTTTTAAACATAAGGATATTACAGGATACACATGAAATTAAATTAAGTACCCTTTTCTTCTAATAATAAATTCGAACTCCCACTCCCATAATAAACAACCAATATAGTGCCATCATATCACCATTCTTTTTTTTTTGTTAAAAGCTACAACAATTAATAAAAATATTAACTGTCATTACACTTTTATTTTTCAGGGTTGTTAATTACATGTGAAACTTATAAAGATAAAACTAGACATTTCATTTTTTTCATTTGATACAGTTCAACCAGGTTTAAACATAACGACATGAGATTAATATTAAATATATTTTTTCAATTTTTTTTTTTGGTTAATTCAAGTTCGTTGCTTTATAATTTTTTTTTTCATTTTCTCTTCATTATTAAATTACATGATCAATTAATTATTATTGATTTTAAGAATTTTAAAATTCTTGGGTCATTACACATCATACACTAAATGTTTTTAATAAATTTGTAGCTGATCTCGAGTCTCTCACATGCGTGCAGCAGAAGGTGTCTTTCAATACCTTAAGTCTACAGTGTGACATGTATCTCCTTAGTCCTTACTCAATACAAGCTCTCTTGACCTGAAAGCATATTTTGATGCAGATTGGGGACGCTACCATGAGACTCGGCGTTCTTGCACCGGTCATTTTATCAGTTTAGGTGGGTCTCCCATCTCATGACGTCCTAAAAAGTAACATGTGGTTTCCCTTTCTTCAGCAGAAGCAAAATATCGAAAAAATGGCTAGTACGGTTAAAGAAGTTGTATGGTTGCGATGGCTCCTTCATGACCTTCGGGCTACTCAACAATATTCAACTCTATTACATTGTGATAATCAAGCTGTCATTCTTGTTACCAAAAACTCGATTTTTCATGTGTGAGCTAACGCGTGCTAGCTGCCTTTCCTTAGCAGCCCAACTTGTAAAGGAGTCATCATATGTGTGTTGATGTGACTTGGCAGCGTGTCTTTATTTCTCTGTCCGTTTAAAATTACTTGTCATTCAATTTTTTGGCCGGCAAAGGAGAATACATATTCATTACTGAATCAAGAAAAACTAATCTCAGAATCCAGAAAAAATATAACAGCCAAACAAAAACCAGCTACGGCAACACAAATAAAAGAACAGCAAATGAAATCATCAAACCCAACAAATCAAGCAAAAAACTCAAAAACAAGAACTTCGCTGCCTTAGTCACCATCATGACTTGTGGGACTTTTCATTTAAATTGATGTATACAAAATCTAAACAAAAGAAAAGAGTAAACATCAAAGGCAAAAAGAATAACAACAAAACGCAAAAGGACTACCAAATCGCAGATCTCCTTCTTCATTTTTCTAGTTCATCTCTTCCTTCATTTCTGTTTCAATGAGATCCTAGAAGAACTTACTAGTATGTTAGTAATTAATTCTTCTGCAGACTTCTCTATTATTTTCTCTTTATAATACTAAGTTTTCTTACTTTGAAGTGTATTCATGCACATGTCATGTGGCTAGGGGTATGGAATATAATTATATTCCGATTTAACCCAATAATACTGTGTCACTATGTTTTTCAAATTATTTATAACTTGCTTCTTCTAATCAGCAAATGTCATCTCCCACGCCACTTGCAATTTTTTTAAAAGAACAGGACCAAGTCACAAACCTATAGAAGTATTGAGACCTTCCACACGAAAAACAAAAACAAAGAAAAGACAAGAAAAGAAAAGGAAGTATTGAGACCTTAAATATATGAAAAACTGTTTATCCAGTTATTGCCATAGAAAAATGTCTGCTCGAATGACGGTGGCAGAAGTGACTTATTTTCAATCTGACTTTTGTAAACCTAAGATATATAGGATAAAAATCATATTGTAAACATAAGATACATGAAAAAATAGCACGCGTGTAATTGGAGAACTTGACGTAATGCATATCATGAACTTAATCTAAACATTGTTTTTACAACAAATCACAAGTTCAAACTCTGATCATTGGACCATATTCTTTATTTATTTATTCTCTACCATCAGGAAATTAAAGATTACAACAACCAGAACTACTACACAAACAAGGTAAAACAAGCATACGTGATAAGTATATTTTTATAATAAAAAAAGTATAGATTCTGAGATCCAAAACAAAGTCGTGACCGAAGAGGGAAAACTCAAAATCAGGGATGTCGAAGAAAGGAGGGACGAAGTAGAGAATGAGCAGAGCAGAGAAGAAAATTGGCCACACGAAGAGCGTGTGGATTGCTATGTTAATGGGATTGCTGTGATAAGCTCCATAGAAGGCAAAATGCTTCTCAAGATCGAACAATCCCGTCCTCGCCATACACAAGGGCAAGAAAAGATTGAATCGTTGAACTTTCCAGGAGAATTCTCTGAAGAAAATTGCAAGGCTCGAAACCGAACATAAATCCAAACCCTCTTATGTCTACATTTGCTTCCTCTCCTTTTCCTCTCCTGAAGAAGCTGCCGCCGAACGACGCCGCCGCAATCGCCAGCTCCTTTTTCTCTCTGCTCTTTAATCGCTCTGAGCCTCAACAAGCCAAGCCTCAGTCCCAATCTCCACCTTATTACCTGAACCCTAACGATCGTGGGGGGGGTGGCCGTCGATCGTGGAGTGGGGGGGGATATATGATTTTTTTTTGGTCAAAATATAATATATCATATGGGATAGATAGGAGAATCAGAAAAAAGAGATCAGAGACGCAAGGCCTTCCCAGGCCCCAGCCCAAGCAATATATATTAAAGAGAGAGCGGCAAACAGGGGGAGACGTGGACAGCCGCAATTGAACAGACCTGGACGGCATCGGGCACAAAGAACGGACAGGGGAGCGAACAAAGGAGACCAAGATCTTGACGGCAAGCGCGTTTCTTCTGCGACAGCAGAGAAGAAATTCGTTTTGTTCTTCTTCCCTCTTGTGCTTTGAATTTAAATCTGAATATTATTTTTCTGTTCTTGATTTTATTATAGCTATACGTGGCTAATTTTTCTTTTCAATGTAAAGGATCTATGAACTTGTTTGCGTTCTGGTGATTATTTTCATTAATTAATTTTACTTAATTTTATTTCAGTTTATTTAATATGGTATTTATTGTTATTGCTTAGTAATTGTATTAATCATGTGTTCAGGTATTTAGAATTGAACTTGGCGAAGGGAATTTTAAATTGACCTAAAAATTAAATAATGTGGAATTAAGTTTTAATCTAATTTGCGTTTAAGATAGACATATACGTAGAAGCTCCGCATAATCAAATTAGAGTGAGCCCGATCTAAAGAGCATCTTATTTAGTTGTGTGAGACATTCCATAATTAATTGAGATAGGTATATAAATGGACCAACAGGCATTTATAGACATTAATATTTTAGATTAGCTGATTAAGTTAAGTCAAAATTAATTTAGTGGGGATAAAATCTAAAAAACAAACAGAGATTTATAACTCTAGGTTGTGCTTCTTGATATTGGAATTTGTTTGTTGTGCAAAGTCTTTGCTATTATTAGTTTCTTGTTCTTATTAAATTTCTTTTTAATCATATAGAAAACAATTCTGATTTACTCAATTTAAATGAACCAAGGAACTTTAACAACTGATCACTAGCGATTATTTTCATGACCCGTACACTTGCGGTGCTTAGTTAAATTTTGGTAGCATCAATACGTCTGATCATAGAACTAGGGCTGATAACTGATTGGGATTAGCTGGAGATTCTCGGATATTCTCACACTTGCAGCAAACTTCTCGGACATAACAAAATTTTCAGGAGTAATTCCATTTGGCAGCTTCCAGTCAAAATGATACAGAAAATTGGCAAGTGGAAGCTCAATGCTGGATATAGCAAAGTTAATTCCAGGGCATATTCTCCTTCCACCTCCAAATGGTATAAAATTCATGTTTGCTCCTTGGAAATCAATTGGGTTGTCCAAAAACCTCTCTGGCTTGAATGTGTCCGCTTCATCCCAATGTTTGGGATCTCTCCCTATTGCCCAAGCATTGACCATGATTCTGGTTTTTGCAGGTATCTCATATCCCTTGATCACGCATCTCTCAGTGCTCTCTCTTGGAAGAAGAAACACCCCAGATGGGTGAAGCCTTAAGGTTTCTTTCACAACTGAGCTTAAGTACTTCAATTCATGAATCTCACTTTCATCCACAAATTCTCTTCCCTTGTAGACCCTTCTTACCTCAGCTTGTGCCTTCTCCATCGCTGACGGATTTTTAATCAACTCAGCCATTGCCCACTCTAGAGCAGTTGATGATGTCTCTGACCCAGCATTGAACACATCCTGAAAAGGGTTATATTAATTATATGAATTAATATGTTAGATGCTCGATCACTTTGAGAAGCAATATTTTATGTAGCAATTATCTGTAATAGGTGGTTCTTTTGTACGTGGCAAGTAATTAGAGTAAACTGCTACTTGGATCCATCACTTTTGTTCTCAACTTTCAAAACCTAACAATATATATATAATCAAGAAAGATGGCGCTCTAAACTTTCATTCAGTCTGACTGATAACTTTCAACAATGGAAAAGCTTTTTAATTAGCCTGGTTATAAGAATGATTGTTTATTCTAATAATCATAATGAAAGGGGAGAGTCGCTGTCCTCTTGTTAATTCGTCAATGAATTTAATAACTAGATGTCTAGCTGTTGGAGATAGGTTTTAATAGAAGTCTCCTATGAAACTAATGAATTTTTAGCCTAGTGACATGACATGAGAGCTCTCTTCTAAGGGAGAGGTTGCGGTTCAATTTCGTTTGTAACCTCATGTTGGTAGTGTATGCCCCTTAATTAAAAAAAAGTCCAATACAAAAAAAAAAAAGAGTAAAAAAATTGAAGGATACAGCCCTGTCTTGTCATACTACTCGCTCTAGTCCTTTTTATAAACAATAACTCTACCCAAATTACACAAAATGAACTAACAGTTAAAAATTAGTTCAAAACAATACATGTTTTAAAAATGGAATTTTTTAATCAAATATACTCCTATTTATGAAAAGAGTATATGAGAGAAAATGAGTAAAAAATGTGAGAGAGAAAATTTAATAAATGATTAAATGAAAGAAAATTAGTGGAATACTTTCCTTCTTTGTAAATACAATTCTTGGTGAGTGTGGGATAATTAATATAAAAATATGTATTTAACAGGTAACATGGAAAAAATAGTTTAAATTTTCACACGCAAGAAAAAAATTGCTTATATTAAAGATTGCCCCGTGAAAGAGAAAATTAGTTATAAATATGACCGGAGGGAGTAATCAACTAGCGCATAAACATTTTTGGTGAAATGGATAAGCCCAGTGTCAAGGTCATCATTAAACTCAAAATGGTTGCTCAACTAGTGCCGCGAGATCTGGGACGTAGGATAGAAGCCTGAGGCGTTAAAAAAAAGTTCTGACCAGAGGCTTCTACGACTCAAAGAACTTAGACATGGACATAATATTAAAAACTTGTGCCCGTAAGCCCCTCATTTTTCAAACTTCATATAATATACAAAATCATACTAGTTAGAAAAAATTGCAAAAGCTCGAAAATAATTATACTTTTTCTTAATGCTTCTTACCAGAATGACGGCTTTGATGTGGTCGTGTGTTAAGGTAAATCCAAGATCTTTTTGCTCCTGAATCCTTAAAAGAACATCTAGTAGATTCTCTCCATCGTTCTCATTGCCTCTGGCTTTTCTTTCTTTGTGATCCCTAATGATGGTTTCTAACATTTGATCACTCAATTTGTGAACCCTTTCAAGTTTAGCTTTCATTCCTGTAATCGCATGAAGCACTTTGATCGAAGGAAAGAGATCGGCAACTGAAAAACTGCCACTAGCTTCGCTATATCATCCACTAACGATAACAAAGCTTCTTGTTCTTCACTTCCTGAGTTCCTCCCAAAGGCTGCTCTCACAATCATAGAACTTACGGTTGAGAAGATTTTATGACTCAGATTTATGACTGACCCCGTATTAGACATGACATCTTTGACAAGGGTAGATACCTGCTCTTCCCTTATTAACCTGAAAGACCGAACACGATTCACAGTTAAAAGCTCTAAAGAACAAATTTTTCGAAGGTTCCTCCAATGGCTTCCATATGGGGAAAATGCAATGTCCATGTTATTGTAAGTTAGGATCTTGGCAGCGAAAATATCAGGTCTATTGGACATGATAAGGTCGTGGGTTTTGAATATCTCTTTGGCCATTTCTGAGGAAGAGACAATAACGTTGGATGTTTCTCCTAGCTGAAGGTGCATTAAGGGTCCATGTTTGTTTGACAAGTTTCTCAGGACATGATGGGGTAGTGACCCTACAATTTGATGGATGTTACCTATAAGAGGTAACTTCCGTGGTCCTGGTGGTAGGGGTAGGGTTTTTTTGGATTTCTGTGAATTTGATCGCTTGTGTGTCAGAAGAAGGAAGCAAAACAATGTGAAGTAGAGGAAGATCTCAAGAATCTCCATGGCTACAGAACAAAGAGGTTTATGAATTGTCCAATGTACGTAGGATGATTTATATACAAGTGCGCCGCATGGAACTTGCATTATTCTATCAAGTTTTTTTTTTCTTTTTTTTTGGCCAAGCATATATTATTCAATCAAGTTGATTTTACTAGTCAATGAATGAGAGTAGCCTTTATTTTATGGGGAAAATTAGAGCATGACTTAGAGCAAACTGATATTTGTTTTGCAGGATAGTAAAACTTGTAATGATGTAGAAGGCCAAATACTAAAATATAGATTTAAAAAATGACAAAATATCAAGGTTGTTAACAATATTCAACTCCGTCATATTGCATAATCAAACTACCATTCCTATTACCAAGAACCCGATTTTTTATATGTGTGCTAACATGGCTGCCTATGGAGCCTTCGAACTCTATTTCACCAGAAATGAAGGTTAGAGGTTGGAGCTTGCCGATGGATGTGAGAGATGGAGGATGCATGGAAGTCCTCGACGGTGGTGGTGGCAGCTCTCTGTCTCTTTCCTCTCCTATCAAAACTCCAGTCAAGCTCTCTTTGCGTTCTGGTTTTAATCAACGGCGCAACTTTTTTTCTCAGACTCTCGCCCAATGTTGTCAAAATCGAGTTTCTACGTAGACACGAAAAGGGGTATTAGAAACGTAAATTGTAGAAACGATACGAAATGTAAAGTTTATACTTTCTACTATTTAAGGTCAGAGCTCAAAATTATATATATATATATATATATATATATATATATATATATATATATATATATATATATATATATATATATATATATAGATCACTACTCAAAATTCAATGAGGAATGTGAAAGGACCAGTGAAAGAAGGAGACATTCTCACCCTTCTGGAGTCTGAAAGAGAAGCAAGGAGATTGCGTAAGAGACAGTCCTTCTCTAGGGGTTTTCATTGCGATGGATATTATCGAGATAATTACTGTTTTTTTTTTTTTTTTGTGTGGTATTGGACACCAATTATAATTGGTAGTTATTGTTGTCGTAAAATGTCTTTCCCATGATGAATGTAGTTTTGTTACCTTTTCTTTAAGCTTTTAATATTGAAATGAAATAGGGTTTTCAACTTTTCATCTTTTTTTGGGCAAACAAAATATCCTTTTTTTTGTTAAAGTAAAAACAAAAGAAATTGTAAAAACTTACGTTTCTACCGTTTTTACGTGTTTGCACGACGTTTCAACCAGTTTCTGCTCATGACAGTTTTTACTTGCATTTTAGTACGTATGACCCTAATAAAAACATACATTTTTACGCTAGTTTTTGACAACAACGCTCTCGCCCTCCCCTCGAAGAAGAAGAAGGTTCTGATCAAATAGGGATTTGACCAAGGACCTAGGTTGAAACTTTCAAAAGTTCTCGAGGAGGGACTAAAGTACAGATGTTTGAAACATTTGTAGGGAAAACTATAATTTCTGAAAACATTGGGTCATTTTCTGTAATGTTTTCCTCGTTCCCTTTTCTTTATTCACATGTAGTTTCATAAATTCTAGGGACCTATTATGTAATTTTCCCCAGTCCTAAAAATATCTCATTTACTGAATTTATTAATATTATACTTATTTAATTATCTTTTATATATTTAATTATCTTTTAATTAAATATAGGATAAAAGAATATTATAACTGAAAATCTATTGATATCCTATTTTTATTTTGTAGGAGAGATATCATATATATATATAGCAATTAAAGATCAGTGCTCAAATGTCACACAAAACACGGCCAAAAGATCTGCAAAAAGATATATTGTAATCCCATAAAAGATATTATAAGGGATTAATAAAAGAAAAGGATCAGAAAGGCGTGTAACCAATTGGAGGAAAAGACAAAACGTGGTATATGAGATATATCATATCATGCAATACGGATAGAGATGCGTGGGGCCCAACAAGCATAACCTAACTAATATATATATAACATCACGCACAGAGAGAACGCACGAAACACAACACAGGTGCGATAAAAGAAAGAGGAGCCGAATAACAAGAAAGGGAGAAGAGACGCACAAACGGACGAAAAAGACGATCACACGGCCGGTGAATTTCAAGAAGCAGGAGACGTTCACGAATCAGATCAAGACGCAAAGAACGAATCACCAAAGGACGGCTCCGCAGTAGTAGTTGTGCTATATCTTATATGTGTTCCTCATCTTTCTTTGTCTTTGAATCTGAATATTTTAATTTCATGGATTTTAATTTAGTCATGTGAGGCTAAATTTTCTTTTCAACCTAGAGACCCTATAAACTTGTTTGGGTTCTAGAGATTATTCTCATTGATTAGTTTTGCTTAATTTAATTCAGTTTATTTAATCTTGTGTTTATTACTATTGCTTAGTGAGTGGCCACCATTGAGCATGTTTTGGGGGTTTAGGGTTGAACTTGGAAGAGGGAATGCTAAATTTGGAAGAGGGAATGCTAAATTGACCATGAGATTGACCATGAGATTTTTACGTGGGATAAAATCTAAGAAACCAACAAGGGATTAGTGACTATAGGTTGTACTTCTTGATATTGAAATTCGCTCTTTTGCTACAACTATTTCTTATTAATTTTCTTTTCTAACTCGCTCAACTTAAACGGAATAAGGAAGTTTAATATCTAATCATTAGTTAGATTGAGCCCTCATGGAAAAGATATTTTTATCATCACTTTATTATTTGATACACGGCTGATACACTTGCGGAGTTTTTAGGCTCTAAAATTTTGCCCTATCTGCAGCCCAACTTGTAAATGTGTCATCATATGTGTGCTGATGTGACTTGGCAGCGTGTCTTTATTTCCCTGTCCGTTTAAAATTACTTGTCATTCATTTTTTTTTGGCCGGCAAAGGAGTATACATATTCATTATGGAATCAAGAAAAACCAATCTCAGAATCCACAAAAAATATAACAGCCAAACAAAAGCCAGCTACAGCAACACAAATAAAAGAACAGCAAATGAAATTATCAAACCCACTAAATCAAGCAAAAAACTCAAAAACAAGAACTTCGCAGCCTTAGCCACCGTCATGACTACTGGGACTTTTCATTTAAATTGACGTATACAAAATCTAAACAAAAGAAAAGAGTCACCATCAAAAGGAAAAAAGAATAATAACTAAACGCAAAAGGACTAGCAAATCGCAGATCTCTCCATCTTCATTTTGCTCGTTCATCTCTTCCTTCATTTCTGTTTCTATGAGATCCTTGAAGAACTTGTGCAGAAAGCCAGAAAACATACTAGTATATCAGTAATTAATTTTCTTCTGCAGACTTCTCTATTATTTTCTCTTTATAATACTAAGTTTTCTTATTTTGAAGTGCATTCATGCACGCCATGTGCCTAGGGGTATGGAATTATATTATATGATTTAACCCAATAATACTGTGTCACTATGTTTTTCAAATTATTTATAACTTGCTTGTCGTAATAAGCAAATGTCTTCTCCCAAGCCACTTGCATTTTTTTTAAAAGGACAGGACAAAGTCACAAAACTCAAGAAGTATTGAGACATTCCACATGAAAAAAAAAAACAAAGAAAAGAAAAGGAAGTATTGAGACCTCAAATATATGAAAAACTGTATATTCAATTATTGCCATAGAAAAGAGAGCTGTAGATGTGGCTGACCGCTTGTAGTATTAGATGGGCTGAAAGCACACAGTATCAGTAGATGTGGGCTTCGTTTTCTTCATTTTTTGTGCTCTAAAAAAAGAATTTCTTCTTTTCAAAAAAAAAAAATCAAGTACTAAACATTTAAAATTTATAAATTAAAAATATGCTAATGAAATCAAATAAAACCCAATTAATCTAAAATCAGTATTTAAATGTTTCTTGGATAAAAATTATTAAGAAGTCTAAATTAAGAGGATAAAAATACTTAAAAAATATGAAATTTCAGTTGACATGATTGGAATACTTTTCTTAGTGAGTGGAAAAATTCCAATGAGTCATTAGGAGACTTGGATTAGTAAATATAACTTTAATTATGATTTTAAGGGAAATTAAATGCTAAGAAGTAATCAATGTTATATTAGATATGTCGCCATTTTTGTACTAGAATTACCACTACATCATCGGCATTTATAATTGAATGATAATATTTAAATTATAAATCTACATGAAAAAATAGCAAGTAATTAGAGAACTTGATATAATGGATACAATGAACTTAATCTAAACATTTTTTTTTCAACAAATTAAATCACAAGTTCAAACTCTGATCGTTGGACCATATTATTTATTTATTGATTCTCTACCATCAGGAAATTAAAGCTTACAACAACCAGAACTACTACACAAACAAGGTAGAACAAGCATACGTCTGATCATAGAACTAGGGTTGATAACTGATTGGGATTAGCTGGAGATTCTCGGATATTCTCACACTTGCAGCAAACTTCTCAGTCATATCGAAATTTGCAGGAGTAATTCCATTTGGCAGCTTCCAGTCAAAATGATACAGAAGATTGGCAAGTGGAAGCTCAATGCTGGATATAGCAAAGTTAATTCCAGGGCATATTCTCCTTCCACCTCCAAATGGTATAAAATTCATGTCTGCTTCTCGGAAATCAATTGGGCTGTCCAAAAACCTCTCTGGCTTGAATGTGTCCGCTTCATCCCAATGTTTGGGATCTCTCCCTATTGCCCAAGCATTGACCATGATTCTGGTATTTGCAGGTATCTCATATCCCTTGATCACGCATCTCTCAGTGCTCTCTCTTGGAACAAGAAACACCCCAGATGGGTGAAGCCTTAAGGTTTCTTTCACAACTGAGCTTAAGTACTTCAATTCATGAATCTCACTTTCATCCACAAATTCTCTTCCCTTGTAGACCCTTCTTACCTCAGCTTGAGCCCTCTCCATCGCTGATGGGTTTTTAATCAACTCAGCCATTGCCCACTCTAGAGCAGTTGATGATGTCTCTGACCCAGCATTGAACACATCCTGAAAAGGGTTATATTAATTATATATGAATTATTATGTTAGATGCTCACTTTGAGAAGCAATATTTTATGTAGCAATTATCTGTAATAGGTGGTTCTTTTGTACTTGGCAAGTAATTAGAGTAAACTGCTACATAAATCCATCACTTTTGTTCTTAACTTTCTAAACCTAACAATATATATCTAATCAAGAAAGATGGCGCTCTAAACTTACAATTCAGTTTGACTGATGACTTTCAACAATGGAAAATCTTTTTAATTAACCTTGTTATAAGAATGATTGTTTATTCTAATAATCAAAATGAAAGGGGAGAGTTGCTGTCCTCTTGTTAATTCGTCAATGAATTTAATAACTAGAGCATAAGCATTTTGGTGAAATGGATAAGCCCAGGGTCATTGTAAGATGTGGGACGTAGGATAGAAAAGCCTGAGGCGTTAAAAAAAAAAAAAAAAGTTCTGACCAGGGGCTCCTACCACTCAGACAACTTAGACTTGTACATAATAGTAAAAACTTGCGCACGTAAGCCCCTCATTTTTCAAACTTCATATAATATACAAAATCATACTAGTTAGAAAAAATTGCAAAAGCTCGAAAATAATTATACTTTTTGTATATGCTTCTTACCAGAATGACGGCTTTGATGTGGTCGTGTGTTAAGGTAAGTCCAAGATCTTTTTGCTCCTGAATCCTTAAAAGAACATCTAGTAGATTCTCTCCATCGTTCTCATTGCCTCTGGCTTTTCTTTCTTTGTGATCCCTAATGATGGTTTCTAACATTTGATCACTCGATTTGTGAACCCTTTCAAGTTTAGCTTTCATTCCTGTAATCGCATGAAGCACTTTGATCGAAGGAAAGAGATCGGCAACCGAAAAAACTGCCACTAGCTTCGCTATATCATCCACTAACGATAACAAAGCTTCTTGTTCTTCACTTCCTGAGTTCCTCCCAAAGGCTGCTCTCACAATCATAGAACTTACGGTTGAGAAGATTTTATGACTCAGATTTATGACTGACCCCGTACTAGACATGACATCTTTGACAAGTGTAGATACCTGCTCTTCCCTTATTAACCTGAAAGACCGAACACGATTCACAGTTAAAAGCTCTAAAGAACATATTTTCCGAAGGTTCCTCCAATGGCTTCCATATGGGGAAAATGCAATGTCCGTGTTATTGTAAGTTATGATCTTGGCAGCGAAAATATCAGGTCTATTGGACATGATAAGGTCATGGGTTTTGAATATCTCTTTGGTCATTTCTGAGGAAGAGACGATAACGTTGGATGTCTCTCCTAGCTGAAGGTGCATTAAGGGTCCATATTTGTTTGACAAGTTTCTGAGGACATGATGGGGTAGTGACCCTACAATTTGATGGATGTTCCCTATAAGAGGTAACTTCCGTGGTCCTGGTGGTAGGGGTAGGGTTTTTTTGGATTTCTGTGAATGTGATCGCTTGTGTATCAGGAGAAGGAAGCAAAACAAGGTGAAGTAGAGGAAGATCTCAAGAATCTCCATGGCTACAGAACAAAGATGTTGATGCATTGTCCAAGGTACGTAGGTTGATTTATATACAAGTGCGCGGCATCGAACTCTTATTATTCTATCAAGTTTTTCTCTTTTGATGATCAAGCATTATTCTATGAAAGTTAAGTTTACTAGTCAATGAATGAGAGCAGCCTTTGTTAAGTCGTCACTGAATTTAATAATTAGATGTCTAGCTGTTGGGGACAAGTTTTAATAGAAATCTCCTATGAAACCAATTATATACTTTGTAGCCTGGTGATATGGGAGTTCCCTCATAAGAGAGGTTGCAGTTCAATTCCATTTGTAACCTCATATTAGTAGTGTATGTCCCTTTAATTAAAAAAAAGTCCAATACAAAAAAATGATTTAAAAAATTGAAGGATACAGCCCCCATCTTGTCATACTACTTGCTGTGATCCTTTTTATAAACAACAACTCTACCCAAATTACACAAAATGGATTAACAATTAAAATGAGTAAAAAACAATAAATGTGTCATAAATGAAATGTCCCCCCCCCCCCCCAATATACTTCTATTTATGAAAAGTGTATAAGAAAGAAAATGAGTAAAAAATATGAGAGAGAAAGTGTAATAAATGATTAAATGAAAGAAAATTAGTGGAATACTTTTATTATCTTGTAAATACAATTCTTTGTGAGTGTGGGATAATTCATATAGAGATAGGATATTCTCACTACCTCCTTTTCTCACTACCTCTTCACTATCAGTTTATAACCCTTAGATCTATTTTTTATCCAACTGCCCTGATTTACCCTACTTAAAACCTTTTTCATCCTCCAATTTTTTCCCCCTTTCCCTTCCGGTAATCGCTTTGCTCCTCCCAACGATCGACAAAATCTCCCTCCTCCTCCTCACGTCGTCGTCCCTCCTCCTCCCAGCGATTGCCGTTAGTCCTTCCACTCTTGGACGCCAGCCCTTCCACTCGGAGAAGATCAAATCTAGGGTTTGCGAGGTTAGTCCAGTTTCCCAAACCCAAAATCCTAACAATTTCCTTGCTTCCCACATCGATCATTCGGTCGAGACTGCACGTGATCTTTCTTTCATTAATATTTGAGGTAGATTGCCTTGGATGTGCAGTTTAAGACATTCTATGAGAAGCCTTTACATTGACGAACTGTTTAAGAACCGGAAAGAGTATTTACTTTTTGACGAACTGTTTTATCCCCTCATGGCTCATGACAAGAGTGAAATAGATTACGAGAATATTTAGAGTTCAAATCATTCTAATACCGACCCAAAAAAACTTAGTTTAGGATGATTTGCTAACCGAATTGATGCAAATACAACACAAGCCCTTTTTTAATTGAAGCTTAATGACGAATAGGATGATTATTATTTTTTTTGGGGGTGTTAAGAAAATTATTTGTCATCTCATATCTATCATATCTGCCGCTAAGGTAGGTCATATGCCATGGTACTTTATAAACAAATGTAGACATGGCTTTGCAACATACTGCCATTATTGACTGGGGCTGGTTTTCTTGACAACAGAGCAAATTGGAGTTTCAATTAAGACTTCAAGAGTTCATAGAGTTGGTAAGGGCTGAAAATAATTTGCGAGCCATCACATATGCTAGGAAATATCTTGCACCATGGGGAGCCACGGACAAGAAAGAATTGCAGCGAGTCATGGCAACCTTAGCCTTTAAAAGGGATACTGAGTGTGCTACTTATAAGGTAAGCCTTGGCTGTCAAGTATTTGTGCATGATTTTACATTAATAGTATTATTAATTCTGCCATGTTAGCAGAATTTACAGTATTTGATTAACTGGTGTGTCCTTTGAATTTACCTCAAATATTAATGAAAGAAAGATCACGTGCAGTCTCGACCGAATGATCGATGTGGAAAGCAAGGAAATTGTTAGGGTTTTGGGTTTGGGAAACTGGACTAACCTCGCAAACCCTAGATTTGATCTTCTCCGAGTGGAAGGGCTGGCGTCCTGTTAACTCTTAGAAATTGATAACATTTCAGCTCATTTTCTGTCTCTTTTACCTATTTTGGGCTTTAAGTAAGCATAGAAAATGAAGTGTATAGAAGAAAATGTGCATATCAAAGTATCAAGGAAAATCAAAGAAATTCTTGTTATATCTTGTAGAGTTTGTAATTCAAGTGAGAATTGATAATTTCTTTCTCTTTTGTAGGAGGATGGAGTCAAGTTTTGAAGCTCTATAAGAACCAAGAAACAAGGGAAGAAATAAAGGAAGTGAAGTAATACAAAGTTAGAAGGAACCTGTACAACTGGCCGTAGCAAGTGGACAAACTGGCCGCAGCAAGTGGACAAACTGGCCGCAGCCAGCACTGGCCGCGGAAAGTGGACCACTGGCCGCAGCCAGTCGTGAAAAAGTGCAGAAAGTACAGCTGCGCGTTTTTCACATTAGAAACATAAAAACCCTATTTAACCTAAAGGGAAGGGCCAAAAAACACACTTTTTGCACAAGGGAACAAGTGGGCAACAAGAGAAGAGCTTGGGAGAGAGATCTTGGCAACTTTGGAGGCTTGGGTGCTCAACCTAAGAGAGATTTTTGGGGATTTCACCTTGGTTCTTCCTCTTTTCTCCTCTTCTCCTCCTAGGTTCTTCATGTATTCATTATCTTTTCTTAGAATCTCTTTGTACTTGAACATGAGTAGCTAAATCTTTCATTCTAGGGTTCTTTTGACCCTTTGTATGGATTAATACTTGAATATTCCTATCTTTTGGTAGATAAATATATATGTGTGTTGATTTCAACCTTGGCTTAATGCTTCTAAGTGATTGGCCTCCATTTAGATGATTTATTCACTTAGGTTTTGACTTGAGAGAGCTAATCTAGGTGTAGAACTTGATTGAAATCATGCTTGTCTTGAAGTTTACTTGATGAATGGATGGTTTGTTGGTAAAATAGAGATATATTTACTAACCTTGCATTGTCACATTAGGGTTGTTGCTTAAATATTGATTCTCATTAATTGTAGCAAGAGATTGTGCATTTTAATGAGAAGAGAAACTTGATTTTGACTTGAGAGAGCGGGTCAAGTGTTTTAGAACCTTAGACTAACACATATATGTATTGAAATGCTACTAGAGAGGAAATTAACCAAGTTTTATGAAGTGCAAAAGGGGGAAAAGAACCCTAGGCTCAATTATCCTTGAAGTCAAAGAGTCATTTGCCTTTATCAATTTTAAGTTTGAGAAATACTCTTTAAAAATTCTCATTCCAACTCTAAACTTTGTTTTAGCTCAACTTGATGAAATTCACTAAGCCTCTTGCTTGACCAATTTGTTAAACAAATCCTCGTGGGAACGATACTTTATTTATCACTTTATTACTTGCGAAACTCGTACACTTGCGAGGCGAACACGTCCAGGAGTGGAAGGACTAACGGAGATCGCTGGGAGGAGGAGGGACGACGGCGTGAAGAGGAGCGGCGTAGAGGAGGGAGATTTTGTCGATCGCTGGGAGGAGCAAAGCGATTACCGGAAGGGAAAGGGGGGAAAAATTGGAGAATGAAAAAGGTTTTAAGTAGGGTAAATCAGGGTCGTTGGATAAAAAATAGATCTAAGGGTTATAAACTGGTAGTGAAGAGGTAGTGAGAAAAGGAGGTAGTGAGAATATCCTTTCTCATTAATATAAAGATATGTATTTAATAGGGGTGAACATGAAAAAAGTAGTTTAAATTTTCAACACAAGAAAAAAGTTGCTTATATTAGAGACCAACCCTTAAAAGAGAAAGTTAGTTATAAATAGAACATCAGGGAGTAATTTTAACTTTTTTGGTCAAAAGGAATTTATACTAATACTAATATTAAAAATTACATGACAATTACACAATTACACTTGTAAAAACAAACTAGAACAAACACTAAACGAAAACAAACCCAAACAAGAAGACAAACAAATATAACAAAAACAAACCAAATGTAAGGAAGGTTAATCACCATAAAACAGGTAGGAATAAAAGTAATTAACATCAAAGACTCCATCGGCTTCCAGGACATCTAAGGTTAGGAGTGACATAAAAGAAGATATTGGTTGCAAAACCCACCCTATAGGGCACACCTCCTTATAAGAATAAGCTGCAAATATATTAGCTACATAATTGCCCTGACATGGGGTATAGGACAGAGAAAACCCAACCTCGGAAGAAAGAAAACAAGAGATATCCTGAAGAATACTTTTGCTTCTCCATTGAAGCAAAACTGGTGACGCCGACCACCCACAAAACAAATTTTGGCTAACCCTAGTGATTTGAATTCGCCACCATCGAACATTCCTAACAATGGTCCTCTCATAGGTAAAGTACATAGCAGAATCAACCATTGATGAAACCCTTCCCCCAAAATCACAAATCCAAGCCACAACAGAAAACACCATCATAAATACCCAAAACCACATCAACAGAAGCAACACACATACATAAAACAATAATAATAAAAAGAAAAGAAAAGGAACACAAACATAGCTCCCACTGCCATAGACGTCCCCTTTGCCAGAGACCACCGAATGGAGAGACATCATGACAATAGCTCCCACCATCAGAGATGAGAGAGGACCACATCCTAACCTAGAACTCAGAGGGACGCCACAGCTAGAGAGACGATGAGGACGGAGACCAGAGGAGAGCCGACGCCGAAGAAGAAGGAAGGCTGCTGCTGTATGTCTTTATTCCGAACTAAAACTCGCCTGCTCTTGGCTCTTCAAGGTCCGATTTGCACTTCTACCGCAGTTGCGGTTCGAGAGGAGGCTCGCCGGCAGTAAAGACACTGCCGCCGAGACAAAGACCCTACTGAAGGTGAAGCCGAGAGAGCGAGTCAAGTTTTTAGGGTTAAGAGCGAAGCGGCGCGGAGTTCTGGGAGTAATTTTAACTTGAGCATAAGTATTTTGGTGAAATAGATAAGCCCAGCATCAAGGTCATCATTAAACTCAATGGCTGCTCAACTAGTGCCGCAAGATCTAGGACGTAGGATAGAAGCTTGAGGCGTTAAAAAAATGGGATTGGCTCCCATCCTTTTCCCTTCCCATCCTCTTTTTCATCTTAGCCATTGAATTGAAATCTCAACGGTTCGGATTTAATATTTTATAAAAATATTAAATTATTAAAAAATATTTAAAAGTAATATTTTTATAAAAGATTAAATCCAAACCGTTGAGATTTCAATCCAACGGCTGAAATGAAGAAAAAAATGGAAGGTGGATAGAAATGGAAGAGGATGTGTAACATCCCGACTTTTCACAAGCAGTATAAATTTTTTTTTAAAAAACATCATTTCAAAATGATCAGAGTAGTGCACCGGAGCGATTGTGTAACTGATATATATATTAATATACCCATGGTAGCATGTCTTGCTGTTTAAACAATGGGTACAAGAGTGTTTTAAGTATAACGAGAAAGAGGTCCTCGTCGCTACTCCTAAGCGTGCTGCTTGTCCTTCTCCTCGATCCTCGGTCCTCCCGAACCTGACGCTATGTTAAGAGCTGAGATCCAATTTACCACATTGGATCTCAGGTAACGGTTAACCTCATGTTTATATACAACATATATGTACGACAGACATTCAAATATCTTGGCAACATTTACTATGATCAGACATAGGGAATACATAATCGAGATATGTATGGCAATAACAATACGATCGGATGTAGGGTTAAAGCACAATGAGGAATGTACATAATCAGATATGCACGGCGTAACAATAATACAGTCGGATGTAAGGTTAAGGCACAACGGATAGTCATACAGTCAGATGTAAGACATGACAGAGAATAGAAATGTACATAATCAGATATGCACGGCCATAACAATACAGTCGGATGTAAGGTTAAGGCACAACGGATAGTCATACAGTCAGATGTAAGACATGACAGAGAATAATACAGTCGGATGTATAACAACAGTACAGTCGAAGTACAGACAACAATACAATCAGAGTACAGACAAAAGTACAATCAGAGTACAGACAAAAGTACAATCAGAGTACACACATGACAGAGGAAACACACATATTCATACAATAACCATCGAGTTAGTGTTAAAGACGCGAACGTACCTTCGTTGATCTGTATTACGGCACGTTTTACTAAAACGGTCGCTTTGACAGAAAAACAATAAACGTCTGTCGGACAACGTAACGACAGCAAATCATAGTTTCTGACGTCCTATAAGAGTAATATCATTTTTATTAGTGATTTGGTACTATATCTGGCATTTTGGGTAAAAATTACCATTTTGCCCCTATACCCCTAATTGGCGGAATTTCGCCAGCACTTCGTTACTCTGACTACTTTTCTTCCCAAAATTTCGCAGAACTTCGACGCCATTTTGATTTTCGAAAATAAAGACTAAAATAGCCCTCCCATATGATACCCAATCATACCTTGAAAGATAAAGGCTATTCTAACTATTGAAAGAACTATGGAAACTAAAAGCTCTGCATCGAAAAACTTACCCGTAGCTTCGCTACTGATTTCCCCGGCCTTCCTCTCCTCCTTGCTGCCCCTCTATTTCGGCCAAGAGCTCTCAAGAAAATGGTGTGAAGAACTTAAGGGATGCTTGGCTATTTATAGAAAATTTTGAGGACATAATGGTCATTCTTTAACTTGATTTAAACCATTGGATGAAACCTTGGTAAGATGGCAAAATCTTGATCCTTGATCCCTCTTGGTCGACATAGCAGCCCTAGGTGGCACCAAAATTGCATCATCTTGATGATGTAATTAACTTGTTAAGGAAGGTTTCGCACCGATAAACCTCGATCGGGACTCCGATTCGCGTAATTTTGAAAAATCTCAAAATTATGGATTTACAACTTTGAAGACCTTCTCTTCCTCATCAATAATATCTATTTAGACTTGAATTTTGACTTTAGACAGGGTTCCAACCGTCCATTGAAGTTTCTCGAAAACGTGTCCGAACGCGCCCGGTTTAACGCATTTCTGAAATCACCAATCTCTTGGAAATAATTCACTGATTCCAAATATGTCCATATAAATTCAAACTCATTCCTAGATATTGAGTTAGAATTTATTTTCTTCATTTCTAAAAATATGCCTATATGCATTTTTCCCTATTTTGTTTTATTAGGAAAATGCACAAACGGCCTCTAATTAACTTCCGAAGAGGTCACTTAAAGGTAAAACTCACTGATCAATATTTTACCTTGACTTTGGAATTCCTATTCCTAGTTCTCTATATAGGATCCGTTTCCCAAATATTAAATCACTATTCACTATAATTAATTATAATATTAAAATATTACAAGTTGCATTTGAAATATCATGACATTTTTGTTGAATTCTTATCCTCATTTCTTGCACAATTTTTCGGTCAACAACTTCTGATCCTTATTATTTATTTTTCGTTTTTGTTTTATTATTAATTAATATTTATATAAAATAATTATTTTATATAATCTTTTCACAAAATCTTCCTATTGGTCCCTTCTTGCATTTAGGCTCAAAAATACCTAAACTCATCCATTTTCTTCAAAACTTCCAATTAATTAGTAAACATGTTTTTACTAATTTTAAAACAAAAACCACTAATTTTAGGGTTTTACATAATTACTTGTGAATTTCCTTTGCTTATGCTTAAGTAATTAGCCCAATATTACTTAATTACTTAATTATCACAAGTTGATAATTTTCTTAATTATAACACCTCATTACCTCATAACTTTTACACTGACACTTTTGTTTCCATGTGTTCTGTATTATCTTAGCATCTACGGGGGTATTTCGGTCATTTCCTTACTTTTTGAGTATTCTTCTACAACTTCTCCAAGTTTGTAACTTAATAAATTACCTAAATTAGGGACAATATCCTTCCCTATTTTAAATAGATTTTTACTTGCTTCTTTTATAGCTTTCACAGGGTATTTATAACCCATAATGTGCTTAGGGACCTATTTGCAAATTCCCAAACTTCTAGGGACCTAATTGCAAATTTTCTAATTTCTAGGGAGATTACCCTGACAACAAGGTAAACTCAATACAAGGTGTTCGAGACCTCATATTCACCTATTTTTAATAGGTATTATTTACTCATTTTATGATTTTTACCCTAAGTCAGATTTGAGGGTATTACAGGATGGGAGCCAAATCCAAAATGGGATTGGCTCCCATCAATGGTTCTGACCAGAGGCTCCAACCACTCAAAGAACTTAGACTTGTACATAAAAATTTAAAACTTGTGCACGTAAGCCCCTCATTTCAAACTTGACATAATATACATACTAGTTGGAAAAAATTGCAAAAGCTCGAAAATAATTATACTTTTTTTATATGCTTCTTACCAAAATAATTCAAAATTTTCCCATTAACCCTTAATTAAATGCAAACACAAAATTTTATATTTTGAGGAATTTATATGAGGGTACAAAAATCGAATGACAAATGACAAATTGCAATAAGTTTTTTTATGGCTAAGACAAAATTCAGCAAGTTAGGATCACGGAGGATACAATCGAACTTTGCATATGAAGTGATTGGATTACCCTGAGCTGAAACTGGATTTGAATGGGTCTCGATGTGATTATGATGGTGCATTCAATTTTCCTTTTTAAATACATAGGGGATCTTAGCCTTTTGCAACCATTCAGAAATCTTTAATTAGGCCTCTTGACCTTATTAAGAATTTGTTAGAAGTGTAGATTTAAATTTAAATTTTGGTATTTCAGTTAGATTTAATTAAGATTTTCCCTATTTTTTCCCCTTAAATTACCCCTTTTTTCTCAAGTTATTGTTTTAAAGTTTGATATCATCATACGTATGTACGTACGAGCACTACTTTAATTTAGTCTTTAACTTATGTGAAGGCTTGGTTTTCATTTATTTTCTTGATTTATATGTTATTTTAAAATTGGTATAGGGATTGTTTCAATGCCTTATTGTTATCTATTTAAGATGCTAAAATGTTTAATATACCTAAATAGATTCTAAATTGACATTAGATTGCTCTTGAATATTTTTTGAGGGATAGACAAGAGCAAAGAAATAAATCTATTGGTTTGAAATTGTGACGACACATTCGTTTTTAATTATTCTCTTCACTTGCAGCTAATGTTTATCAATTTGTTATATTAATGGATTCTCATGACGTAAGAAAACGACAAGTTAAATTAAATTTATTTAAAGTATGTTTTAATTTTATGGCTTGTCCAAGTTTCTTGAAAATAGTTTATTACTCTTAAATTACTCTCTAGAAATTAATACATTGCACAAGCCAGGGACTTGGTTATTATACTTTATTGTTTGTTCAAATTTGATTTTAGATGCCTCATGTCTTTTAGTTAACCAATTAATACTTGCACATGCCAGGGACTTGATTGAATATAATAATCCGAAATCCTTTTTATTGATTGTATCAGAAGTAGAGGATGATCACAAGAACAAAAATGTTGATCGATTGTCCATGGTGCGTAGGATGATTTATATACAAGTGCGCCGCATAGAACTTGCATTATTCTATCAAGTTTTTCTTTTTTAGCCAAGCATATATTATTCAATCAAGTTGAGTTTACTAGTCAATGAATGAGAGTAGGCTTTATTTTATGGGGGAAATTAGAGGGGTGATCAAACTGAGGGGTGCCACAGTATTTGAGCTAGATAACAACCTGTATTTATTTTCTCTGTCCGTCTGAAAATACTTATCATTTAAATTTATGTATACAAAATCTAAACCAAAGCAAAGAGTCATCTACCTCACCTCCGATTCTAAATATTAAAGTAAAACAAAAGGTCTGCTTGACTTAAATATAAGGCCTCAGTTTACTTTATCTCCTAAATTCATAATTTACCTCAAAATATCCTTATTGGTTACGCATATTGAAAGTGTTACAAATAATTGACTAAATTAAGCTTTTAATACCTGCCAATTAGTTACCAAGGCAAAAGGACTATCAAATGGCAGTTCTCCTCCTGCATCTTGCTCGGTCGTATCCTTGAAGAACTTGTACAGAAGCCCATAAGTTGTAAATTTATAAAGGAAAATATTAATAATTAACTTTTTTATACTAGACTTATCTATAATTATTTATAACTTGTAATTTTTTTTATAAAAAAAAAAAAACATGACATGTCCATCAAGAGAAAATTCTATGTTCCCCATATTACTTTGAACTTTCGCATGCACATGTCATGTGCTTACCAGCAAAATATGGAAATATACATTCTAAACCCCATACACTGCAATTATTAAGAAAATGTCTTCTAATTTGGCGGCACTATGCTTACGTATACAAATATATTAGCATTAAGAGAAACTATGTTTTATTAGTTTAAATTTTTCTTCAAGAGAAGTTCAATATATATATATATATATATAAATATATATGAGAGGAAAATACACCCTCCGCAACATTAAGAAATAAATTATGTGCTGCAAAGTATGTTGTCATGAAGATATTTTTGAAATTATGAGATTAATTACTTTAAATTTTTCATAGTAAGCAATCGCTGACTAATTAAGAATGAGTCTGTAGTTTTTGTGATCACCTTTCGCATATAATAAGTAACCAATTTTCCAAGTCTACAAAGCATGGTTTGAATTTTGAACAATTTATATAACTAAGGCTTAATTAATAAATCCCTAATTGTGTCATACAACCCAATTAATAATTTCTTAAGTTTAGTAACCAAAATTAGAATTTGGATAATTTGATCATCTTTATACGAGATTTTCCCTTAACTATGTTGTAGTTACTTGGTTTAATTTCTTGCTTAAAGAAATACTTATGTCGTGGGTTGGTTGATATTAAAATCTAACAAGAAACCGTATTTTATCAGAACCTAGTAGTTGGGATGTCACCGTTAGGGTACTATTTTAATTAGTTGAACAATTAATATTTAAGAAGAACAATGCATGCCTTAACTTCTTGGTCATATCATGTGGACTTTGGAGTATCAAATTATTAATTTTTTTATAGTAAGACAAATTCTTTAATCACTGATTGAATATAATCCGAAATCTGGGTAGCTTGTCTTTGTAGTAAAATATTTAATTTATTGGTTAGTGAAGCTGAAGATTTTCAAATTTTCCCTTCAAACATGAAAACAATGAATTATTTAATTAATTGATTGATTAGTAGTCAAAATGAGCTGCTCAAATGTTCCCATAAAAAACGAAATTATTCAATTTCATGATAAGCCTTCAGTCAAATTAGTGATCATTTTCTAGTTTAATTATACTTCCTTCTAGACGGGAAATCAGGCGGCTGAATCTAGAGTGGTGGCTAAGCGGCTAAGCCCCCTAAGCCCTATTTCTTTTATGCTAAGTAATATTTCCGGTATTGAATTATAAACTATGTCTTAAATTAAAATTCAGTCTCTATTTTCAACACACAGGGTCAAATTTAATTTACTTCAGCCTCTTTTTTTTTTTTTTCCTTTTAAAATGTCATATAATTTTACATATCCACTCGTTTGATTTCATCAAAATAGTTAAATTAAATATATATAAGTTCTAAGTATGTAAATTGCCTGAATTTTATAACCAATATAATTTTTTAATTGTTAATAAGTTGATAGCCCAAAAAATTATTTATTATGGTCTTAAACATCACTCGGTGCTCAAATTAACTTTGAATGTTATCTCTAGAAGATAAAGAAAGTTAATGGACAAAAACAACTATCAGCTAACAAATCTGTATATATTATAGAAACACTAATCTCTTATATTTTCAATAATAAATAGTACAACTCATTTTTTATATTCAACGTAGTGCTAAGTGGAGTGATGAACACCAAGAGCTCATCATCATTGCACTCGGTCTAGATCTATTTTGAATGATTCAGATTAATTTTTTTACTTTCCTTTTTAAAATATTACTTTATGTCGAATCTAAAATAAAAATAACCTCTCAATTGTAACCTCTCAATTGTCACTTTTTCCCAAAAAATGATTTCTTTACTTAAAAATCATTAAATGAAAATTTTAAATCTAAACTGATTGTGGAGATCTTACCACAGCTAAGAGCACGATTTCATCGCTGTGATGAGCATTGAAATTGGTTCGTGCACACACATCTTAGTTCTTCAATATAGATAAATATGGTAATAATGCTATATATTTTGTTAATCTTTTATTTTATTTTATTTTTTATTATATGACCCTTAACTAAAAATCTAACGCTTTACATCATATTTAATTAACAACATCACAGATATAGGGACGAGACAACTCATTGAAGCAATAATAGTACCAGCGCTGATAACTAATAGGGATTAACCAAAGATTCTCCTTTATTCTTAAAATGAGCACCAAACAACTCAGACATGTCAAATTCCTCATGAGTGAATCCATTTGGGAGCTTCCAACCAAAATGATAGAGCAAATTGGCAAGTGGAAGCTCGATGTTTGGTATAGCAAAGTTAACTCCAGGACACATTCTCCTTCCAGCATCAAATGGTATATACTCAAACTCAAAGTTTGTTCCTCCGAAATCAATTATCCAAAAATCTCTCTGGCTTGAAGGTCTCAGCTTCATCCCAAGACTTAGAATCTCTTCCTATTGCCCATCCATTGACAATGATTTTGGTCTTTTCAGATATCTCATATCCATTAGATAAATTTAGGAGTTTTGTATACTGTGTAAAAGTGGCGCACTGTGGCCTTGGACTTTGTTATTATTTATAGTTGCTTTTTTTTTTGTTATTATTTATAGTTGCTTAACAACCCTAGAATACACAATTACTTGTACAGGATGTTAGAATACACAGAAAGCCTATTGGGCTATTTACAATGGGCTTTATAATTCAATTAGCTTCAGACTCTGATTATTGGGCTTGAATGTATCAATTGTCTTCACACCATTGATCACACATCTTTCAGTGTTTTCTTGTGGAAGTAACAACACCCCAGGAGGGTGCAATCTTAGGGTTTCTCTCACAATTGAGTTTAAGTATTTCAATTGGTGAATCTCACTTTCATCCACATACCCTTTCTCATTGTAGATCCTTCTGACCTCAGCTTGAGCTTTCTCCATCACCTTTGGGTTCTTCATCAATTCTTCCATTGCCCACTCTACAGTAGTTGATGACGACTCAGATCCAGCAATGAACAACTCCTGAAAATGGATTATGAACTTCCATGTGAATTGATATGTCTTATACTTCATCCTATCCTAAATATATGAGCTAGATAAACCGATAGGGGTTAATAAAAACTTCAATCTAGTGTCTCCCAAATTTATAATTTTATCTCCAAAATATCCTATGATTGATTGTACTTATTAAATAGTTTTCATCAAAGAATAGTTCTAATGCACATAATTAAAGAGAGTATTTTAGGAAAACCATCAGCACATAATTGTTACGAATAATTAACTTAACTAATTTCTTTAATAACCACACATTAGTTATCAATGATGTAATACCCGGATATTTATCTGGAATATTATAAATAAAAGTTGGATATTTCTGATAAGTGAAATTTCAATCTCCGGTCTTGTATAAATACAGTCTATTTTCTAAGTAGAATTTCTGTAAGAAATTAGGGAGTATAAGGGCCAAAGTGCCAAAATGACCAAAATGCCCCTAGAAAGGGTAATTAACTTAGAAAATTTATGGAAAAATCCTAAAAGACAGTTAAATGACCAAGTGAGTTAGGAGAGTATATAATATCTAATTATTGTAATTTTGTAAATTATGAAATTGGAGAAATTGTTGGAAAATACTCAAAAAGAAGTAAAAGACCAAAATACCCTTGTAATTATGGAATAATGCAAGAGGCATGAAAATACTAATGTTAATACAAGTGTATGAAGGTAATGAGGCATAGTAATTAAGAAAATTATCAACAAGTGATAATGAAGTAATTAAGTAATATTGGACTAATTACTTAAGCATAAGCAGAGGAAATTCAGTAATAATTATGTGAAGCTCAAAAATTAGTGAAAATTAGTGGAATATTAGTAAAAATGTATTTACTAATTAATTGGAAATTTCTATGAAAAATCATTGAGTTTAGGTATTTTTAAGCCTAAATACAAGAATGGACCAATTAGGTAATTTTGTGGAATTTTTGGAAAAAGTAAATAAATAATTAAATAAATAATAAATAAATATTTATTAAAAAAAATAGGGCCAGCCGATTTTCCCAAGAGAAAAATAAAAAAAAAAAAAAATGAAAATGAAAATAAAAATCAAGTTGGCAAGTTGCATCTTATAATAATAATATAATTAATTAAAGTAGAAAATTATGAATAGTAATTTTAAAATTAGGAAACGGATCCTATCTAGAGATCTAGGAATAGGAATCCCAAGGTCAAGGTAAAATATTGATCAGTGAGTTTTTACCTTTAAGTGACCTCTTCCGGAAGTTAATTAGAAGCCGTTTGTGCATTTTCCTAATAAAACAAAATAGGGAAAAATGCATATAGGCATATTTTTGAAATAAGGAAAATAAATTCTAACTCAACATTTAGGAATGAGTTTGAATTTATTTAGACATATTTGGAATCAGTGAATTATTTCCAAGAGATTGGTTATTCCGAAAACGAATTCCGACACCGGACGCGTTCGGACACGTTTTTCGAGAAAACTTCAACTGGACAGTTGGAGGCCTATATGGAATCAAAATTTAGGTTAACTTGGACATTTCTACTAAGTGAGAACATGTCTTCAAAGTTGTAAATCCAGAATTTTGAGATTTCTCCGAAATCACGCGAATCGGGTACCGATCGGGGAAAAACTAGTGGGCCAGGGGATAAAGTAACAATTTTGGAAATTCCACCTTGTCCCTTCAAAACCCTATAAATACCCCCTCCTTCATAATTCTCACACCTTTTCTTCCTTCTCTTGGCCGAAATTTTTGGTTGAGAAAGAAGAGAAAGGAGCTGCAGGGAGATTGTCAAATGGCTCCCTGTAGAATTGTCCGGAAAGTCTTCAACGGGTAAGTCTTTCGGGCTTTAGTTTTTAGTTTAGTAGTTAGTAGAATTGTTAGTTAGATTTAGAAAGTAGGTGACAAGATTCCTACAAATGTTTTAGAGCCTTGTTTGCGTTGAAAAAATATGCAGAAAATTTCGGGAAGAAAATTTGTCAGAGTAACGAAGTGCTGGCGAAATTCCGCCGATTAGGGGTAGAAGGGCAAAATGGTAATTTTTACCTAAAATGCCAGTTATAATGTCAAATTACTAATAGAAGTGACATTATTCTCATAGGATATCTGAAACTATGTTTGGAATGCCGTTATGTTTTCCTAGCGCGAGGACACGAGTGTTTATCGTGGCACCGGTGAATAGTGCAGTGCGTTGTTGTTATTTACCTATGGGGCTTTACATATTTCTCTGTGCTTATGTTTTGTCGGCATAATGATCATGCATCTCTAGTATGCTTATGATATCTTCTTTGTATTAGCTCTAGAATATCACATTGGTTGTATCTTGTGTTGTTTGGGTATGAGGTTAGCAGACACACGAGATTCAATGCGTTGAATTGAATCTCAGCTGTAGCTTCAGGGTCAGGAGGACCACGGTTCGTGGATCGAGGCAAATACCCAGAGTCGGCGTGCAGCTGAAGATTTATCTATCTTATCGTTTTCTGTTTCTTTCTGTTATTTCCTTCCTAAACCTTAGGATTACTGTAATCATTACAATGTTACACAATGGTTGATGTTTTGGCTAAGAATCCAATTACTCTTTCGCTCTATTGCTCTACTCTGATTGTTTGTTTGAAAAAAAAAAATTCCGCATTTCAAACATGGGATGTTACATTTTATGGTATCGAGCAAAACTTTCGGCAAGTATTTAACTATGTTACCACGGACGAGTTTGGTGCGAAGGCAAGGCTAGTCTACGTGGGTGTGCCATAAGTCACTTGCTAATCCGGTGAGGCCCCATGGTAGACACTTACACGGCCATTACATTCGGATAACGGAGTTAGGTTCTTAAGCCTTTTAACTTAGAGCACATTTTGAAAATGAGTATTGATAAGGCCATTGGTGTAATGTGTAAAGATGAACAGAGATAATGGCTAGTACGCCTTTAGAGTAGGAGAAACTGTCGGATCGGATCATTCATGATGACAAGCGTAAGTATTTCCAGTGTTAAAATGCATCAAGACGATTCGAGAGTGAATCTTTCTTTGAACTTAACATCCTAGACAAGTTCTAGCTACGAACGAACGGCGATAAGCACTATACGATCAAAGCATTGGATGGCGGAACAACGCAGCAAGACTATTAGAAGAGCGTACTTAGATATGAAATTATGAATTACGACACGAAGGATTTTAACCACTGGTCATAAACCAGCTGGATGATGTTATATACGTTAACATGTACATTACATCTAATATGAAAATATATAGGTTTTGATGCCACGTGTTGTGTTATTTTTCTGACACTTATCTGTTATTTGATATAAAGGAAAAGTTAAAACATGGCCATCATGAGAGGTGCCGCGGTAGGAGACAACTTCGACTACCCCGAAATCCAAGATATTGATAATGAGATAGCCGGTCCGATGACTATCACTATGTCTACGAATGATAATAGGGCACCGACAGTTGTTAGAGTCCTATTACATGCAAGCAGAGGACCACACGGAGGCATTAAGGAAAAATACCTAATGTTCTTAAGCCTAGTTAAAAATTTCCAAGCCGTTTATGGCCAGTTATATAGCCGAGGATTGGATCAGATCCATCCTGTACTATTTTCCCCAAACCCATTTCTGGGCAAGATTAATAAATGAGCTGTTAGATGAAGGACCCATCGGGGGTGTCCGTATCTATCTTCATTATCTGAAGTGTATGGTTCGCCAACACATGTAGTGAGGATCGGCGGTTGAAGAAAGCTGTGGAAGGACTAGTAGAAGCTAGTATAGTATAGTGTGTATTTAGAAAACCCGAGGGGTTGTAAAGTATGTTGGAATAAAACCTTGTAACATATTTTGGCTTGTACTAGGATGTGACCGATGGTTAGGTCAATACATTTGTACAAATATCATAATAAGAATATATATATTTTGACTTGGTACCAATCCTTGTGCAAATCGCCTAGGAATGCATGCCTATAGTTTACCTTTTGACCTTGTAGTATCTACACCATTGGGTGTAAAATCTTTAGCTTCTGACGCGTGTATGAACTGTACCGCTAACGTGGATGGACGAGTTTCTAAAGTGGACCTTATCCGTCTACCTCTTCACGGCATTGACGTTATACTCGATCTAAATTGGCTGACGGCCAACGGTGCGATGATCGACTGTGGCAAGAAGAAGATATCATTTCCCGGAGAAAAAGTTGAAGTGAGCCACGAACTTTCTCTCCGCTACGAGCTGATCGGTGCGTGAAGCAAGGATGCCATGCCTACATGGTATTCTTTTGATCAAAAAGCAGGCGATCTTTCACTCCAGGACATCCCCGTGGTGAATGATTTTCTGATGTATTCCGGAGGATCTCACGAGGGTCAATATCAAAGGCGCCGTATCGTATGGCTCCTAACGAGATGCAGGAGTTGAAGAAGCAGCTAGAAGAACTTTTGAAGAAGGGGTTCATTCGACCCAGTGTATCACCGTGGGGAGCCCCAGTGCTTTTTGTAAAGAAGAAAGATGGAAGCTTCCGACTCTGCATTGACTACCAAGTAACGGTCAAAAACAAGTACCCACTTCCACGGATTGATGATCTTTTGGATCAGTTATCTGGTTCCACTATCTTTTCAAAAATTGATCTGCGTTCGGGATATCACCAGTTGCGAGTTAAAGATGGTGATATTTCCAAGACAGCTTTCAGGACCAGGTACGGGCATTATGAATTCCTTGTGATGCCCTTCGGATTAACAAATGCACCTGCGGTATTCATGGATTACATGAACCGTATCTTCCGACAACACCTAGACCAATTTGTGGTGGTGTTCATCGACGACATTTTGATATATTCTAAGAGCAAAGAAGAGCACGAAGAACATCTGCGAAAGGTGTTGAGCATACTCAGGGAAAGCAACTATATGCTAAGCTGAGCAAATGCGAATTTTGGCTGCCGGAAGTTAAATTTCTGGGCCATGTTATATCTAGCGGCGGAGTTGCCGTTGATCCAAGCAAAGTAGAAGCGGTTACGGGTGGAAACGGCCGAGAGCGTGACGGAGATCCGTAGTTTTCTTGGTGCAGCGGGATACTACCGCAGATTTATACGGGATTTCTCGCGTCTTGCCCTACCATTGACAAAGCTTACGAGGAAGAATCAACCCTTTATATGGGGAGATGATTGTGAGGAGAGCTTTGAGAATCCGAGGAGAGGTTGACTACGGCACCGGTATTGATTATCCCGATCCAGATGAGACCTATGTTGTCTCTGATGATGCCAGTGGGCAAGGATTGGGATGTGTCCTAATGCAGCAGGGCAGGGTGGTGGCCTATGCCTCTCGTCAGTTGAAACCTCACGAGTTAAACTATCCTACACACGATCTAGAGGCGGCGGCTATCGTGTTCGCTTTGAAGATATGGAGGCATTACCATGCGGTGCAACCGTAGAAGTGTATTGTGACCACAAGAGTCTGAAATACTTGTTTGATCAACGAGAACTCAACATGAGACAACGTCGTTGGATGGAGCTGATTAAAGATTACACCCTGGAGATCAAGTATCATCCGGGTAAAGCAAACGTCGTTGCTGATGCTCTTAGTAGGAAGACGGTGCAGGTATCATACATGATGATACAGGAGCAGAAACTGCTGGAAGATTTCAGGGATCTGAATCTATCCAACCAAATCTGCATGGGTCTGCACGCACCTACTGATGCCTATCTTGCTACACTTCTTGCGAGTCAAGGGGAGTATGATCTGAGAGATGAAGTGGAGAAAGCTCAGAAGCAAGATGATTGGGCAAAAGAGATACGTGAGAAGATCACTCGAGGTGAGACCCAAGACTATGACCTATCACGTAGTGGTTTGGTCAGATATAAACAGCGAGTTTACATACCGCCAATTGATGAATTAAGGCGGACGATAATGGATGAGGCTCATAAGAGTAAGTACACTCTACATCCAGGCATGGTCAAGATGTACCAGAGTATGAAATCCGAACTGTGGTGGCCCGGAATGAAGAAAGACGTAGCAGAATACGTGGCCAAATGCTTGACCTGTCAGAAAGTAAAGATTGAACACCGTCGACCCCCTGGTCTTTTGCAAGGACTAGAGCTGCCGGAATGGAAATGGGAGAACATAACCATGGATTTTGTGGTAGGTCTGCCCAAAATCAGAAATCATGATACAATTTGGGTAGTTGTTGACAGTTAACCAAGTCGGCACACTTTATTCCCATCAGTATCCACTATTCTCCGGAACGATTGGCGGAAATTTATATCAAAGAGATAGTGAGATTACATGGTGTTCCTAAGAGCATTGTCTCCGATCGTGATACGATTCAAATCCCGTTTCGGCATGCGTTACATGAAGGTATGGGGACTAAGTTGAAGTTCAGTTCGGCTTATCACCCACAGGCGACGGTCAATCTGAGAGAACCATACGTATACTGGAGGATATGCTGCGAGCATGTGCCCTTGATTTCAAAGGAAGTTGGGATCAACATCTTTCGCTAGCAGAGTTTGCATATAACAACAGTTATCATGCTAGTATACAAATGGCCCGTTCGAGGCATTGTATGGGCGGAAGTGTCAGTCACCATTATGCTGGACAGATTCATCTGAAAAGCAGTTACTTGGGCCGGATATGCTTGAGCAGACCTCTGAACAAATCGCGTTAATCAAGAAGAGACTCCTAGCAGCACATAGTAGACAGAAGAGCTATGCTGATAAAAGGAGGAGACCTCTAACGTTTTATGTCGGCGACCATGTATTTCTAAAGTTATCCCCAGTAACTGGTGTCGGCAGAACGCTTAAGAGGAAGAAACTCAGTCCACGGTATGTTGGACCATTCGAAATTTTGGCTAAGCGCGGAGAAGTAGCTTATCAGATAGCTTTACCCCCGAACCTGAGTAATCTCCACGACGTTTTCCACGTGTCGCAATTGAAGAAGTACCAACCAGACAGTGATCATGTCATCGAGTACGAGGATGTCGAAGTACGGCATAATAATACCTTCATAGTTGAGCCAGAACAGATCATTGATCATAAGGAGAAACGGCTCAAAAATAAGATTATTCTGATAGTGAAGGTGGTCTGGAAGGGTTTAACACCCGAAGAGGCGACTTGGGAAACCGAGAGTGACATGAAGGAGAAGTACCCAGAGTTCATGGCCCGAAGTTTAGTTAGTATAGATTAAATTTCGAGGCGAAATTTTGTGTAAGGGGGAGAAATGTAATAGGATATTTATCTGGAATATTATAAATAAAAGTTGGATATTTCTGATAAGTGAAATTTCAATCTCCGGTCTTGTATAAATACAGTCTATTTTCTAAGTAGAATTTCTGTAAGAAATTAGGGAGTATAAGGGCCAAAGTTCCAAAATGACCAAAATGCCCCTAGAAAGGGTAATTAACTTAGAAAATTTATGGAAAAATCCTAAAAGACAGTTAAATGACCAAGTGAGTTAGGAGAGTATATAATATCTAATTATTGTAATTTTTTAAATTATGAAATTGGAGAAATTGTTGGAAAATACTCAAAAAGAAGTAAAGACCAAAATACCCTTGTAATTATGGAATAATGCAAGAGGCATGAAAATACTAATGTTAATACAAGTGTATGAAGGTAATGAGGCATAGTAATTAAGAAAATTATCAACAAGTGATAATGAAGTAATTAAGTAATATTGGACTAATTACTTAAGCATAAGCAGAGGAAATTCGGTAATAATTATGTGAAGCTCAAAAATTAGTGAAAATTAGTGGAATATTAGTAAAAATGTATTTACTAATTAATTGGAAATTTCTATGAAAAATCATTGAGTTTAGGTATTTTTAAGCCTAAATACAAGAATGGACCAATTAGGTAATTTTGTGGAATTTTTGGAAAAAGTAAATAAATAATTAAATAAATATTAAATAAATATTTATTAAAAAAAAATAAGGGCCAGCCGATTTTCCCAAGAGGAAAATAAAAAAAAAACAAAATGAAAATGAAAATAAAAATCAAGTTGGCAAGTTGCATCTTATAATAATAATATAATTAATTAAAGTAGAAAATTATGAATAGTAATTTTAAAATTAGGAAACGGATCCTATCTAGAGATCTAGGAATAGGAATCCCAGGGTCAAGGTAAAATATTGATCGGTGAGTTTTTACCTTTAAGTGACCTCTTAGGAAGTTAATTCCGAGGCCGTTTGTGCATTTTCCTAACAAAACAAAATAGGGAAAAATGCCTATAGGCATATTTTGGAAATAAGGAAAATAAATTCTAACTCAACATTTAGGAATGAGTTTGAATTTATTTAGACATATTGGAATCGGTGAATTATTTCCAAGAGATTGGTTATTCCGAAAACGAATTCGACAGGACGCGTTCGGACACGTTTTCGAGAAAACTTCAACCTGGACGGTTGGAGGCCTATATGGAATCAAAATTTAGGTTAACTTGGACATTTCTACTAAGTGAGAACATGTCTTCAAAGTTGTAAATCCAGAATTTTGAGATTTCTCCGAAATCACGCGAATCGGGTGCCGATCGGGAAAAACTAGTGGATAGGGGATAAAGTAACAATTTTGGAAATTCCCACCTTGTCCCTTCAAAACCCTATAAATACCCCCTCCTTCATAATTCTCACACCTTTTCTTCCTTCTCTTGGCCGAAATTTTTGGCTGAGAAAGAAGAGAAAGGAGCTCGAGGGAATTGTGCAAATGGCTCCTGTAGAATTGTCCGGAAAGTCTTCAACGGGTAAGTCTTTCGGGCTTTAGTTTTTAGTTTAGTAGTTAGTAGAATTGTTAGTTAGATTTAGAAAGTAGGTGACAAGATTCCTACAAATGTTTTAGAGCCTTGTTTGCGTTGAAAAATATGCGAGAGGTGTAAACATAGTAGGGATCGAGTCATTTGAAAAGTTGAAGTTTTCGCAGTTCTTTTAAAAGTATGATTGGGTATCATATGGGAGGGCTATTTTAGTCATTATTTTCGAAAAATCATAATGGCGTCGAAGTTCTGGCAAAATTTCGGGAAGAAAATTTGTCAGAGTAACGAAGTGCTGGCGAAATTCCGCCGATTAGGGGTAGAAGGGCAAAATGGTAATTTTTACCTAAAATGCCAGTTATAATGTCAAATTACTAATAGAAGTGACATTATTCTCATAGGATATCTGAAACGCTGATTCTGCTGCCGTTACGCTGCCCGACGTGCCGCTGTAGGACTTTTGGACCGTTATACGTACGATTTTAAACGGGTTATGTTTGGAATGCCGTTATGTTTTCCTAGCGCCGAGGACACGAGTGTTTATCGTGGCACCGGTGAATAGTGCAGGCTGTTGTTGTTCTTTACCCTATGGGGCTTTACATATTTCTCTGTGCTTATGTTTTGTCGGCATAATGATCATGCATCTCTAGTATGCTTATGATATACCGTTTGTATTAGCTCTAGAATATACGTTGGTTGTATATTGTGTTGTTTGGGTATGAGGTTAATCGTTACCTGAGATTCAATGCGTTGAATTGAATCTCAGCTGTAGCTTCAGGGTCAGGAGGACCACGGTTCGTGGATCGAGGCAAATACCCAGAGTAGGCGTGCAGCTGAAGATTTATCTATCTTATCGCTTTCTGTTTCTTTCATTATTTCCTTTCTAAACCTTAGGATTACTGTAATCATTACAATGTTACACAATGGTTGATGTTTTGGCTAAGAATCCAATTACTCTTTCGCTCTATTGCTCTACTCTGATTGTTTGTTTGAAAAAAAAAAAAAATTCCGCATTTCAAACATGGGATGTTACAAAGGACACCTACCAACAATACATTCCCATTAATCAAATTGATAAAACTATACTCCTCTAGTCCTATATATAAGGAAGAGAGATAAGAAAATTTGTGGTCTTATATTTATAAGGTGGAGAGAGAAAATTTTCATATGAATGTACAATTTTACTCTTTATTTATTATGGTATTGACTTTGTCCTCATGGTTATAATATATATTAAATAAGGGTAAAGTTTGAAAGTTGTTAAATTTCATGGGAGAGTTAATAAAGTTTAAGGGTTTTTTTTTTTTTTTTGTCTGTGTGAAATATACTAGAAGTGTCTTATATAAAAGACTAGATGAGTATATATTTTATAAACATAAAATAAATAAAGATACTCATAAAGCTAAAATTCTTAGTTACTCACCAGAATGACGGCTTTGATGTGGTTGTGAGTTAAGGGAAGTTCAAGATCATTTTCCTGCTGAATTTTTAAAAGAACATTGATCGAACCATATTTTTATATGATTTTTCATGATTAAATTGAGATTCTTAATGCACTTTGTCATAGTTATTGAGCTTAAAATGCTTTTATTGTGATAAATTGAGATATGTTTGGTTTGAGGGGAGGCGAGGGAGGGGGAGAGAAAAAAAATAAATTTTTTTTGAAAATTGAGTGTAGTGGGGCCCACATATTTTCTTCTCTCCTCCTTTTTTTCTCTCCCCTCCCCTCCCCTCCCCTCCCCTTCCCTCCCCTCCCCTCCCCTCCCCTTCCCTCAAACCAAACATACCCCAAGTTAACGGTTGACTAACGGTCAACTAACTGCCGTGGTGCTGGGCACTCCTAAAACGTAACCACGTGTGTACTTTTGCTCCAGAAAAAAGCACGTGGTGCTGGACGCTCCTGGGGGAAAAGCTCATGTGTAAAATTGCTCCTTAACCCTATTCTTAATCATTGATTTTTCACAGAATATTTGATGTTAGATTAATTATTTTGGATTGTAGATACTTGAAGAAATTGGATCAAATTTGAAAATGGAAGTTTGAGTTTAAGTTATAAACTTTTCAGTTTAGTCCCTCTGCAAAACGTTTTAAACTTTTCTCTCAGGTCCCTGCACAAAAACACTGCGTTTTGGCCATTGGAATTAGGCCAGCAGCTGAAGGAATTGAAACAGGACCCGAGACGCGAGCTAGAGGGGGAATTAATAATCAAAAAACAGAACAGAGATCGTGGAGACGCGAACGAAGAAGAGAAAAGAGAGACGCTGGGACTGGAGACCTTCACCATAATCGACCTTCTTCTTCTTCCTTCCTCTCAAGATTTTCCCTCTCGCCGGCGGCACATCCACCTTCTTCCGTCGCCGGCGAGCAACCATCCAACCACCACTGCAGAAGGAGGCCGCGAACGAACCAGAGGAGGAGGCTTCTTCCATTTTTTTTCTGATTCGGTGATATACAGCTCCGACTTTGAGACCTCCAGTCCTTCATCCACCGTCAGCCTCACCATCCCTTCCTCACTCAACCACCAAACCTTCCTCCTTCCTCTGATTTCGACTCCGGCGAGATTTCTGAATTTTCCGGCGGATTTTCCAGATTCCGGCGACTTTTTCCAGATTCCGGCGAGTGTCCTGATTGCTATGTGTGGCTGATTTCTTTTGGTTCTTGGAGATGAGGATATGTTTTTGAGCTTATGGACTTCATAGGGGAGTTACTCTATCATTCTATTAGTCTAGATTTATATATTTAGGTTGCCTAGTTTTAGGAATTATTGTGTATAAATCTGGAACTGAGATTAATGTTTATTGTCTCTGTTAGTTTGATAATTGTAGTTGAGATTGGATTTTACAGTGTGAAAAATATGTGTTTTAATTTCTTGTGGTTGCAATGAGATTATATTAATTAGCGTGTTATTGTCTGGTTAATGTAATTGATTTGTGCCCTTTGAGGGACTGTTATGTACTCAATTTCAAGAAGACTCATATTGTATTATTTCAATTTTAATTACACATCAAGTGGGTTTTAACAATTTCTCAAGAGGTAGTAGTTAGCTATGTTTGTAGGAGCTACTATTAATTGAGAATATTGACTCAAGTGTTATCTTGAGGTTTTTCTTAAGACTGATGAATTTTAACTCCCATAATATTTTATGAGCAAGGATAGTCATTTCTTCATTACCAAGAGCATTCATCATTCATATTTTCACTTCATTCATTCCACTCACTCATTCACAATTTTATAAAGAAAATACCAAAAATAATAGTTTAGCATTTAATTAAATTGCATTTTTATTCTAGTTTGTTAATTGAAAAAGCCAAAACCTATTTTTCCCTTGTTTTATTGCATTTGCATGACATTTAGATTACTTAGGATTCAATAAAAGGCTCCTCGAGAGAGAGAACGGTCCTAGGTTTGCCTATACGCAATCCTTGGTTAATTTTTGTTGTGGACCCCAAGGCTAAAGACAAAAAGGGCATCATCAAACATCAATTAGATTCTCCTCATCATTATTAATCCCACTACTTGTGTAATGCCCCTAATTCCTATGTACATTATGTTGTCCATTTATGTTCTTAATCTCTTATTAGACTAATTGGTGTGAAATTATTAGAGTAAAGGCATTAACAGATCAGAGTGAGTCACAACAGAGAGCATGCATAACGTTTGAACAAATGAGTGACTAATAACATATGTCCAGACATATGCTGGTTAATTTAAATTCCCGGAGGAATATAAGCATGATACAACTTAAAATTCGGTACTAGTCAGGGTTAATCTTGTTGGAGGATTTTAGTTACACAGATATCCTGAATTTGACATCAGTCAAATAGTTAGCAAATATACAAATCCAAAATAATATATATATGATCCACTTAAATAAATCCCCTCCTTCGGGGTCTTCTTCATCTACTCCAGCTGTATCGCCTTACTCCCCGATCTAGAACATCTTCCTGAATCTTTAGGCATAACTAAGATTCAATGATCGATTGAATCAGCTTGGGGTAACGGTTAATCTCACATTCAAAGTGTAAAATATGCATGACAAGTATTTCATATATTGCAAAATAAAAGAAAGAATTCAGCAAACACACCGCTACCTGACTACATAGCACACAACACATGCATCGTTAACGGTGAAAGCACTCGCAAGTGCTACGTGTACCAGACACAAATCCTCAGCGCTAGGAAAAATAGGCATGCAGCATTATCATATAAAACAATAATCCACATCCAGTTGAATTAAACGCTTAGACTCGGGCATACAAACCCGGCCAAGAATCCACAATACATGAACATACAAGGCATATATAAAAACACAAGGAATTGGAGATTAAGTTACTGATGTGCTAGTTTTGTCGCTAAAGCAATCAATTAAACCAGGACCAACTAATAATGCAATATAGTGGCAACCTAGGTCATTCTCCAAAGGAGCAAGCTGAGGGTTTTTCTTTAGGTTGAATTTAGGTGATAAAAATGTAATGGAATGAACCTAACTAAAATGCAAGACACTACTACCTAGATGCAAATAACTGACTAAATGCAAGATGAAAATTGGACCTATATGAAAAGGAGACTAATCTATATGAATTTGAATGCAATTTTTGGGGGGGTTTGTTATGAGAGAATAATTAAAATCCTAAGAAAAAGATGAAAATTGACTCTAAGACCTATATGAAAAGGAGATTAATATATATATGTACATATATGTACATATGTACATATATATAGATATGTATATATACATATACATAGATATGTGTGTGTGTAATAATAATAATAATGTAAGTATTCTTCTATACCTTGTGTCTCTTCAGCAATTAAGCCTCAAAAGCAAAGGAATATGAGGAAAAACAAATATCCCTATGAGAAAGCTAGGGTGCAAGAGTTATGCAAATCCTTGAACTCAAGAGTTCGCATAATTCTTGCGCCCTTTTTGATTGGGGTATATGTTTATTCCCCAGAGTCATTTGCTTTCTAGGGGTTAATTCCTATGAAGTGATAATTATATATAGGTCGCTAGTTACATTATCACTTATATACGTCAACAGTTGTCATTGATTCTCCCCACAAAGCTTGCATTGTCTTGATCTATGCCAAATTGCATAGCCACTCAATGTGGAAGGTACTGTTATTCTATTATATATAGAGAGGAGGTCAACTAACTTAAAAACTCTCACTTGAAAAGTCTTATATCCATACATCACGATTATTATATAAAAATCTTCATGAATTATAAATGTTTACGGTTCTTATTTATAAACCTTTATTTATGCACTTAATCATGGTAATTAAACCCGGACTGGACCGGCCAGTTCGAACCGAAAACCGGCGAACCGGCCGTGTATCCGGTCCAGAATAGGATAGAAACTGGGGTCAGCCAAGTTTTTTTTTTAAAAAAATAATAATAATAACAGTAGAAGAGAGGAGACGCGAGAAACAGAGCAGCGGACCGGGACCTCCACACCTTCGCTGTCTTCTTCCTTCCTCACCGGCGACCTTTGCTTCACCGTCACCATAAATCTTTGTCGCCGGCGAGCTCCACCCTCACCACCATAGAAACTGTTGCCAACCGAAAGAAATAGATCAGGAACGAAGTGGTCTCATCGCCTCATCCGGTGTCATTCTGGTCTATGAGGGGGGAGGGTTTGGATGAGAGGGAAGAATGAGATCTGATTATCTGAATGTGAGGAGAGAATAGGTAAATGAATATGAAGGAAGGAGCTTTGAATATGAGGAGAGAGATGATCAGACGTATGATGGAGGGAGGAGGGTTATGATGAGAGAGAAAAATGAGATGGGAGTAGGTGAAGATGAGATGTGAATAGTCTCTTCATGTCATACATCTCTAAAAAAATCGTGCCTTTGTACTTACTTCTTAAAAAATATATATATGAGACCTAATTAATATTATATAATAAATTTCAGATACTTGACTACCGGTTTGACCCCGATTTGACCCCAATTTGACTCCGATCTAACCTACTAACCCTTAACCCAGTACCCCGACCAGTTCACTGACCGGTCCGGGTTTAATAACCTTGCACTTAATACATAATGGTTGGCTATATGAGACTGTTATTAATTTTTATTAAAGGTCACAGTTCTTATATACAAACCGTTATGTATGTTACTGAATAAATAACGGTTGTAAAATGAGATCGTTATGTATCATGCAAGAATTACCATATATTATAATGGTTGTTTATGTGTGTCCATTAATTATTATCACAGCAATGGGCAGATCATGGCTTCACCAAACCTCAATACATAACGGATGTTATATTATAACTGTTATAATAAGTCCATAATAAATAACAATTCGGAACCATAATGTATCCACGTTGAGCTTTTATAGCTCTCACATATATAACGGTTCGGAACCGTGATGTATGATAGTTAATAACCGTCATATATCGCGATTTCTATAATAGTGACTAAGCAAGTGCACTAAGGGCATATGAGTGAGGAAATATAAACACATCTTTTCTTAGGGATAAAAATCTAGTATAGTTTGGGAAGAGGATACTCTTTCTCCTTTTCTTCTCAAAATCTCATCTCCACTCTAAAATAAAAAAGCGAATAGTTTAGATTTAATATTTCTTAAAACTATTATTATAGTATTTTATAATTTAATTTTTTTAAAAACTTTGTATATGTTGCAGTTATGAATTGTGTAAATCATATTTTAACAGTTTAAATTTATTTATTTATATTTAAAATGATAGTTTTATAAAATATAAATATGAACCATCTATGTTTTTAATATGAGAGTGAAAAGAAAATTCTGAAAAAAAAAAGAGACAAACAATTATGAGAAAAATTAAACTCGTATAGTTTACAAGCATGTTGTCACGATCGATGCCCTTGTGGATCGTGTTTAAGACATCTTGGATGAGAATTTGATTTGCTTTGATGGATCACGGATTTTCATATCTTTTGGTTTGGGTTATGGGCTTGGATTATCCGTTTTGAAATTATGCTGTAATAGTAAATGCTTGAGCTTGAGAAGTTACAGATCCAATGGACCCATGTAACTCACTATGATAATTGGTCTTGTTAGACCAGACAAAGTAAATAAAAACCCCATTGGGAAGACTCTTCCACCATAGTTAGGTGCGTGACGTGGGTCGGATCCAAATTAGTCAGGAGGAAGCTTTGGATACCGAATGAGCAAAAAAAAAAAAAGTCAATAAAAAGAAATTTGGGACATTTTTTTTTTGGGAGGAGCCATGCCCCCCATTGTCTCTATGAACAATGGCGGACGTAGGTATTAGACTTAGGGGGCACTTGCCCCCTTAAAACGATTTCATTTTTTTTAAAGGGGATAAATGACATTTTTTTTAAACGATTAAATGGCATAATCGTTAGGTTGCATATCCAGACGCCCAAACCCAATTTCGGACCTTCTTCTTCTTCGCTCCAGACGACCAGACCCCCAATTTCGAACCTTCTTCTTCTTCGCTCCAGACGACCAGACCCAACTTCGGACCTTCTTCTTCTTCGCTCACATAGTTCTCCAGCCAGAAATCGACGAGGCTTAATCGTGAATCAGAGGCGGACGCAAGCAGAGGCGAAAAAAATCGGACATTCTTCTTCTTTGTCGTTCACAGACGCTGTTCACTGTGAGTTTTCTCCATTCAAGTTTCTTATGCTTTTGTGCGTTCACTTCGCCATTCTGTAAAACACACGAGTTCACTCTGCTTTCAAATTTCCGTGGTTTCCCTCTTCCTCCAATCTTCCTCACCCATCTTCTTCGGATCCTCCCAAGTTGCCTGGAGAGAGGGGTGAAGGTGCTCGAGAAATTGCAAGTTCACCGCACGGGAAAAAGGTTGGGAAATTGTGTTCCTTTTTTGTTTTAAAAAAAAATGTTGATGATGAAATGCTGGCCTTATTGTAACATTTTCATTCATTTTTTGCCTTCCATTTGATTCTGTAATGTGTCATGCGCAACCATAGTTATCTATTAAATTTCTTATGCCTTTTCGGTAATAATTAGATTGGATTTTGATTTTGATTTTTTCTTTTGGTTCCTTGTTGTGTCTCTTACCTTTCGTTTTGCACAACTAATAAAAGAAGCCTGTGATGTAATTTATCCTTAATTCAGTTGTCCACCCCCTTCTATATTCCTTTGATTCTATTTATATGATGAGAGAGAAGCTTTTCTTCAATGACTATCTATGATCGTGAAGAAGTCTTGATAAAGCAATCTTTTTATCTGAGAAAATGATAACCTTAGGAACTCTATACAAGTCAAGTTTTGTTGTATACTTATGGAGAGTGAATTTTGTAGGAGAAACGGTAGTGCAAAGCGCTTTGTAAATGCCTTTTTGTTGTTGCTAAATTCATGATTGGTTGTATTTATTTGTGCCCTGATATATTTGTCAAACTGAGTGCTGGAAATATTAAATAAGTCAATTTAGGTTATTTTGTGCTTTTGCCTATAAAGATCCTTATGTCTTGTTCTACCGAAATCAATTGACTCATCAGTGTATTATGGGCAACATTGTAATCACAAATGCTAAGAAGGCAATTGGTTTCATTGAGGTATTTAATGATTGCATCGTTTCCTATTATTCTATGGAGATCAAATTTAAGTGGTTTGTTTATATATATATTTATGTCATGGTAGCTTAATAGAATGGACACATTGAAAGTGTTGATCTTTCTTCTGCAGTTTTTTTATAATAAGCTGATTGCTTGTGTGCCATGTTACCATGTGCAACCTTCTTTGAGGAGCCAGATGCTTTCCTTCTTCTTCTTCTTCTGTTACCATGAGTACAAAATTAAGATTCAAACTCAAAAGATGTATAATTTCTAGTTGGTAACCTGGCTAGGTATAACATGATAAGTCTTAAAACAAGGAAGACCAAAACGTAGAGGACCAGTTACTCATCTGCATCACTTTAAGGTTGACATATTTTATGCAGTGATAGATACTCAACTTCAAGAGTTGAATGATCGTTTTAGTGAAGTTAGTTCGAATTTGTTGGAATGCATGACATGTTTAAATCCGTGCAACTCTTTCGGCATTTGACAAGAACAAGTTGTGTGAATTTTCTGGCTATTATCCTTCAGATTTTGATTCGAATGATTTTGTCATGCTTGTATATCAGCTCGACACGTATATTGTTGATGTGCAATGTGATCCTGATTTTTTGAATTTGCAAGGAATAATTGATCTTGCCAAGAGGATGGTTGAAAAGAAAAAACATATTGTGTATCCTTTGGTTTTTTTACTTGTAAAGTTAGCATTAACTTTGCCTGTAGCAACTGCATCTGTGGAAAGAGCATTTTCAGCTATGAAATACATCAAGACTGCACTTCGCAATCGGATAGGGGATGAATGGTTGAATAATTGCTTAGTGTCTTATATTGAAAAAGATGTATTTGATAGCATTGATAATGAGGCAATTATGATGGAATTCCAAAAAATAATGCCTAGAAGGATGACATTGTAATTGTTTTTATTGTAATATACTTTTGTTGTTAATATATATGATGTCCAGCTTGCTATTTCTAACCGCACTTGGTCTTACTTTTCCCTTTATATTCTTTTATTTTTTAATGTATTTAAGTATAATTATTAGGTAAAGTTCATTTCTAATGAGTGTTTGCTTACTTCTTTGATATACTTTTCTAGCATTTTGTTGCCTTTTCTCTATATTTTAGGTCGATATTCCCAGCACAAAAAATTGCTTGGAGCATGTAGGTTGCTAATTTTCTGCTATGGCCATTTTATGCCTAATTTTGGAATCTCTCATGGGATCAGCAAGCAATGGACAAAGCTCACCGGTTGGGTCAAACAAAAGATGTTAGCTTTCTTTTCCTTGTTCCCCCTACATGCTTATGCTTTTGATAATATGATTAAATGAGTGTTGCATTAATGTTTGAGACCAATTAATATGGCTGCTCCATGTTGAATTATTTTTTGTGCTTTTGATGACAAGTGAAAAAAAAAATTTGGGCGCCGCCGTCAAACCCCGCACCTCTCCCCGGATAGTGCCCCCCTCCGTAAATTCCTAGATCCGCCCCTGTCTATGAAGGTCCACCATTGCCTACCAGCATAATAGGGAGTGTTCATTATTGAATTATTGGCTGTTTTCTTAATTTATTCATTTTAATTTATGGCTTAGTCAAAATATTACAGCTGACTTTTAAATAATTTTTTAAATTTAATTCAATATAATGTCCAAAGGATATATTTTTTTGATGACTGCTCCTTTCAGCCGTTCGTGAAGCATGTGTGATCTATGCAAATTTTTTCTTTGAATTGAAATCTCATGTCCTCTAATTAAGTTTATTTATTTTTTATTTTACACAATGCCTTTGTTTAGTTTCTTAGTCAAATTATTTGTATTTTATAATACTAAAAATATTTTGAGTATTTAATCGAGATGGCTCAAGTGAAGGAACTTAACTGCTCTGTCCTTCAAACATGAAGTTGTTGAATTTAATGACTAGTGTGATTTTCTTTTTTACATTTTTTTGTCAAACTGGAGGCTTTTTTTTTTTTTTTTTTTTAGTTTTGACTAAATTGCATGATTTAGTCATATTAGTGAACTTTGTAGTACAATATCTACAATCAAGTCTAACAATACCGAATGAATTTATATGTTTCTTCCCCAGAGTCATTTGCTTTCTAGGGGTTAATTCCTATGAATTTATATAGTTATATATAGGTTACAGTTACATTATCATTTATATACGTCAACAGTTGTCATTAATTCTCCTCAAAAAGCTTGCAATGTCTTGATCTATGCCAAATTACAAAGCCACTCGATGTGGAAGGTACTGCTATTCTATTATATATAAAGAGGAGATCAACTAACTTAAAAACTCTCACTTGAAGAGTTTTATATCCATACATCACGATTATTAATTTATAAATGTTCACGGTTCTTATTTATAAACCCTTATTTATGCACTTAATACATAATTGTTGTCTTATGAGACCGTTATTAATTTTTATTAAAAGTCACGATTATTATATACAAACCGTTATGCATGTTACTGAATAAATAACGGTTGTAAAATGATATCATTATGTATCATGCAAGAATTACCATATATTATTATGGTTGTTTATGTGTGCCCATTAATTATTATCACAACAATGAGCAGATCATGGTCTCATCAAACCTCAATACATAACAGATGTTATATTATAACTGTTATAATAGATCCAGAATAAATAACGATTTGGAACCATAATGTATCGACGCTGAGTTTTTATAGCGCTTACATATATGACGGTTTGGAACCGTGATGTATGATAGTTAATAACCATCATATATCGCGATTTTGTAGTAGTGACTAATTAAGCAAGTGCACTAAGGGCATATGAGTGAGGAAATATAAACGCATCTTTTATTAGGGATTAAAATCTAGTATAGTTTAGGAAGAGGATACTCTCAGAATCTTTTTTCTCATTTTTTTCTCAGAATCTCTTCTCCACTCTCTGATCAAAAAGTGAATGATTTAGATTTAATATTTCTTAAAACTATTACTATAGTATTTTATAATTTTTTTTTTAAATGTACGTTGTTCATGTTGTAGTTATGAATTGTATAGATCATATTTTAATAGTTTAAATTTATTTATGTATATTTAAAATAATAATTTAATAATGTATGAAATATAAACCATATATTTGTTTAATCTGACAGTGAAAATAAAATTCTTAAAAAAAAAAGAAAAAGAAAAAGAGACAAACAATTACGAGAGGACTTAAACTCATACAGTTTACACGCTTGTTCTCACGATGCCCTAGTGGATCGTGTTTAAGACATTTTGGATGAGAATTTGATTTGACTTGATGGATCACGGATTTTCACATCTTTTGGTTTGGATTATCCGTTTTGAATTCAGCTGTAATAGTAAATGTTTGAGCTTGAGAAGTTACAGATCCAATGGATCCATGTAACTCACTGTGATGATTATTGGTCTTATTAATTAGACCAGACAAAGTAAACAAAAAGAAATGACCACCGAGAGACAAGTGTTTATATCTAATGTTTAACAGTGTCTTAAATATGATTGTCATGTGGATACTAAAAAACAAAATTGAATTACGTGGCCTCGCTGATTCCCCAGTTCCATTATATAGCGTTGACTCGTTGAGCCATTGACCTCAATATTCCTTAACAGCTAACACAATAGAACATTGAATTGCGTGGCCTCACTGATTTTTCCAATCCCACTTTTTATTTTTAATGCTTCAGTCAAATTTCCTTCTCATAGCCTACATGTTTTGACCACAAAAGATACACACACACACACACTATATATATATATATATATATATATATATATATATATATATATATATATATATATATATATCACTATCATCATTTCTACTACCCATGTGTATATATTCAAATTTATTTGACACGACCTACCAGCAAGGAGCCATAATAGGGAGTGTTCATTATTGAATTATTGGCTGTTTTCTTAATTTATTCATTTTAATTTATGGCTTAGTCAAAAGATTACAATTGACTTTTAAATAATTTTTTAAATTTAATTCAATATGATGTCCAAATTAAGGATATATATATATATATATATATATATATATATATATATATATATATATATATATATATATGGCTTCCCCTTTCAGCCGTACACGTGAAGCATTTGTGATCTATGCAAATTTTTTCATAACCTTTTTTTAGTTTCATAGTCAAATTATTTGTATTTATAATACTAAAAATATTTTGAGTATTTAATCGAGATGGCTCAAGTGAAGGAACTTGAGCCATTATATTTAATTATTATTAAGTGCATTATATTTAATTACGCTGATTCGTCTATCTATCCTACTCATAATATTCCCTTTATTTCTTTTTATAAGAAACAACAACCACACAAATCCTGTTTATTTTTATAAGAAAATTTAGAGAATGTCTTCTTTTTTACTTCTTACTTTCTCATTTTGCCATTATTTAATTACCCATATTTAATGTTAATATAATAATTTTTCACAACCCCCAAAGACATATTACTTCTACCATATTTATTTTATTATTCTCTCTCTTATACAATCCTCCTTATTATAATAATTTCTTTATTTCTCTCTATTATTCCCTATGTCATCATAAATAAGGGTATTTTAACCGGCCACACACAAAAAGTTACAGTTTTAACATATTTAATGTTCTTAACCAATACTTTAAACTGTGAGATTTGATTAAATATTTTTGAGATTCAGTTAAATGTTTGTTATCCAAAGGAACATACCTATTACAAAAGGGTCAAATTAATTGAAAATAATTTATAGTCTATCTTTGAAGGCAAAGTAACTTATAAAATAGGCCATCAATTTTTTCTATAGATATAAAATAATTAAATAAATAAAAACAAGGGGAAGAAGGACAAATTGGAAACCTAAATGTTTAATGCATTATATATAATACTCTGGCGGTCATAAATTTAAAACAGAGTTGACTTTAGGTTAATGAAACTAAATAACTTACTGAATCATATTATATATTATGTATCTTTATATTATATATCAGTTTATTTGTCAAACTAATTAGTTTAGAGAAAAAATATAAATACAAATATTCTAAAATAATTTAATTAACTTCCTTAATCTCTCTAAAAAAAGTCAACATTGTCTTAGATCAGGGAGTACACCCTATTTCTAAACATTCGGAATCCAGTCAAAGTAAGTAATAGAGACAAAAGCAAGGGAGAAAAAAGAGTGAGGAAGAATAATAATGGGGTAGGTGGATGCATCGATCAGTTGTTTGTCACTTGTGTACCAATGAAAAGTCTCAAATTTGAAATCTTCAACAACCAACTACTCCCTCTAATCCTTATTATAAGACACTAACCACCAATATTTTTTAGTCATTATTATAAGGCACAAACTTACTTTAACTAACTCATTTATTACTATTTTTCCATTATGCCCTCATTTTTAACTAACTCATTTAAACCTACATCATTAAAGTAGGGGTAAAGTTGGAAACATTTATTACTTTTAGACCTCATTAATGACTTAACCTCCATTCCTTGGTCCGCAAGAATTGGTAGTTGGTGCCTTATAATAAGGACCAGATGGAGTAGTTGCAGGCTGCGCTGCCATTTTTTTTATATGAATTGATCTGACTAACGGCATTATTCTTCTTCTATTTATTAACTAATTTATTAATCACTGTTGATGAATGCTACGTTAAGTTGCTTCTTGATTGACCAAAAAATAATCACTGATCTTTCTGACGAACTGCTTCTTTGTTGTCTTATAAAAGATACTACTCTCTCTCAAGGAGTAGTAAACTGCAGAAAGCATCAAAGTAAGCTTTGATCTTCAGAGAAGAACTACTCTCTCTCATATGTTTCTGCTTTCCACCATGTCTCTTGCAGGCCCCTCCTTGAAGGCTTCTCTTATTACTTCTCCAGGTTTCATCTCTCTCTCTCTCTCTCTCTCTCTCTCACACACACATCTCTATGAATGAATTTAATTGGTAATTGTTTTCGTTTGCATTATTTATACTTTGGAATTCAGAGCCCAATGCAATCCTGTTTTTTTGTTCCTTTGGAATTCTGTACCTTCCTAGTTCCTGCAACACTTTTTTTTTATTTTTGGTTTATGTTTCTACTTTCTTCCCTTCAGAATAATTCTGTCCAAAGAGACAAACATATATACGTACTCTAAAACAGAGCCAGACCCATAGAAAAACAGAGAGAGATAATAAACAGAGCATGTAGATTGAGTTGCTCTCAGGATTTAGATTTATATATCTTAACCAGAAAACAATCTTAGTTTCGGATGGTGAGAAGGCTATAGAAAATGTTTCCTCATGATTGAGTTGTGCCTAGCCTTATTAAAACCATCTTGGCTAAAATATCTATTAGTATATCATAACAGGGGAGCAAGCGAGACAGAGGAAGATGAAGTACATGAAACATATTTATTATATCAATCACACAATTCTAGATATATAAATGAAATGTACAAAACTAAAAGTACTGAATTCAATGTGAGTACATGATGTGAAAAATCAATTTTTATTGATCAAACTGAATATTATTGCTCATCTTGCTGTATAAGTTTAAAATCTATTTCATGAGAAATTTTAGTATTATTCGTTTTATATCATTCCATAAATCATCCATTTCTGGATTTTGTTTTCATTTTGTAATTTTCTTAACGTATACAAGTTTAATTTAATTACATTCTTGATGCTTTTCATTTAGAAAGTCTGACAATAACAATATCTAAATGCGTTTCTTGTTCCAGCAACTACAGTTGGACCCACAAATGTAGATAACAAAGTTCAGAGTAGACCTAATATTGTACGTATCCATCCCCTTTGAACTCTTCCCCTTTTGAATTAAATATATGTATACTTTAATTAATAGAGCAATTAGAATTTTTAATTAATAAAAGTGAAAAGGAGGTTATTTTCTTTTTTCCTACCAAATGCAGATTTTTGAGGGGAATAAAGAGAGAATAAAAAGAATGCTCAATGAAGTTAAGCTTTCTACGTCGAGTTATGACACAGCTTGGGTGGCAATGATACCATCACCTTCTTGTCGACAAGCTCCTCTGTTTCCTCAAACCCTAAATTGGTTATTAGAAAATCAACACAAGGATGGATCATGGGGTCACGATAATGAGTTGTTGACCAAAGACTCTCTTCTATCTACCTTGGCTTGTGTGCTTGCACTTAAGCAATGGGGTATTGGTGAACTTCAAACTAATAGAGGTATTGATGTAATCAAATTTAAATGAAGACTTTTCATGTCCTCCTTATAGTGTCTTTTAATTAATTAACCCATCAATTATGTGTAGTTAAATAACTGGATATATATCATTGTGTGTTGTTATAGGACTTGAATATATTGAGTCAAACATTGCTTCAGCTCTTGATTATAAGCAACATTCTCCCATTGGATTTGACATTATCTTCTCTCATTTGCTGGAGCAAGCCCAAAATTTGGATCTCAATCTTCCACTTGGAGGAAATCGTATAGAGACATTCATTCAAAACAGAGAATTAGAACTCAAAAGGTATAATGTATATATAGCTTTCTTTGTCATCTGTAATGTCTACACTCGCACGTTTATACATCAAGCTAAGTTACTGATGAATATGATTCTTCAATTATATAATAGAGGCTGGACTGGAAGCAACTTAGAAGGATGGAAAGCATATTTAGCGTATATTTCAGAAGGATTTGGAAAGTCTCAAGATTGGGAAATGGCTATGAAACATCAAAGAAAGAATGGATCTTTATTTAACTCACCCGCCACTACTGCTTCTGCTTTTACGCACTTGAACAATACACAGTGCTTTGATTATCTACGCTCATTATTAGATAAATTTGGAGATGCTGGTTAGTGGCTCTTCAATCTTATTATGATTTAGTTTCTTTTCCTCATTTTAATTTCAACTCTTTTCTAATGCAATTTGTATATGCTTAATGTTTAAATTTCCACAGTTCCAACTTGGCATCCTTTTGATGTCTTTGCTCGAATCTATATGGTTGATAGCCTTGAAAAATTGGGCATTGATCGTTTCTTCACAGAGGAAATCGAAAGTGTGTTAAACCAAACATACAGGTAAATGAGAAACATCCAAATACCTTATCTGTATAAAAATTCCAATCTTGAAATATATTTAATCATGTGTTTCTATTTTGTTTATTACAATCAGATTGTGGCAGCAGCAGGAGGATGATATATTTTTGGATCCGACCACATGTGCCATTGCATTTCGCTTACTACGATTACATGAATACGATGTTTCTTCAGGTTTTGTGACCTTTCATGTACTATATTTAATTTCTGTGGGGAGGAGAAAGACCAACAAAACAACTAAATTGGATGTTTGTGTTTCAGATGCACTAAGTCGATTTTCCAAGGACAAATTCAGCAATACCCTTCAAGGATATTTGAAGGATGTGAATGCTGTTACGGAGTTACACAAGGCTTCACAAATACCTCTCCATTCAAATGATCCAGTCTTGGGTGAACTAAACTCTTGGACAAGAGACTTCCTTGGGGAATATTTGTCTTCTTCCTCAAAACAGGATCACAAACCACTTCATAATATTGATCATGAGGTAAATTAAACACAATAAGTACAATCTCACAAACACTTTGGTTCTTGACTTCTGTTGGTGACTGTAAATGAAGTTTTATGTTTCAGGTTCGTTTTGCTTTGAGATTTCCTCATCACACTTATTTGGATCGTATGTTCAACCGAAAAATAATGGAGAATTATAAGGTTGACCAAAAGAGAATTCTGAAAACATCATACAGGTACACACTACTTTTTCTAATTAATTTTTTCTAGCATCACTCTACTCTCTTTATCATCAATTTTTCTCATATTTTATGGATCTTCTTGCAGTTCTGCGAATCTTGCAAACAAGGAATTCATTAAGTTAGCAGTGGAAGACTTCAATAGCTGTCAACTGGTAATTCGTGAAGAATTCGACCAATACAACAGGTGAATCTCTTGTTTCTATAACTCAAATGAAAATATATGCAAAATTACAAGACGGCTTAGCAAATTTTGAGAATAACCTATCCTTAATTTAATCACCATATATGCTAATTGGCCTATTGTATCATACAAACTAGATGGTTCATGGAGAGTGGAATGGACAAGCTACAGTTTCCAAGACCAAAAGTGGCATATTCCTACTTGACAGCCGCAGGAACACACGTGGCACCTGAGCTTCGAGAGGCTCGCATGTCATGGGCAAAGAATGGCTTGCTCGTTTGTGTTTCTGATGACATGTACGATGTTTGGGGTTGTGAAGAAGATCAGATAAGGCTTGTCGAACTAATGGAGCAGTATGAACCCCAACTTCACTAATTAATTCCCTTTGTGAACTAAATTTCATCCACTTATAAACTAAACTTGTGTATATATGAACAATATTAAACCACAGGTGGGACGTAGATATTGAGAAGGAAAATTGTTCCGAGCCAGTTAAGATATTATTCTTGGCACTGAAAGGGACAATCTGTGAGGTAGCAGACCAAGCCATTAAAATTCAAGGACGAAGCGTGTTGAAACACCTGAAACAACTTGTGAGAAAACTGTTACGGTTTAAATCATATTATTCATAGAATATATATGAGTCGTCAGAAACTAATTAAGTGCATTTGATTTGCAGTGGGTGGACTGTCTGAAATCTTTTCTACAAGAAGCTCAATGGCGGAGAAACAATTATGTGCCAACCTATGAAGAATATGTGCCTGAAGCACTAATATCATTTGCCTTAGGACCAATTCTCCTACCAGGTCTCTATCTTGTTGGGCCTAAGCTTCCACAGGAAAGTATTGAAAGTGAAGAATACGATCGCCTCTTTTACCTCGTTAGTATTTATGGACGATTGCTCAACGATGTCAACGGCTACAAGGTCAGTCTCTTTATTTGACTTACCCCACTTTAGTATATATGCTCGAGCAAGGGGTGCCTCATATGCCTCTGGTGCACCCCCTGCTGCCCCTTAATTTTGGGGTGATTCCCAAATGTTATTATAATGGTTTTTAAGATCATTAGAATCTATATGAAATGAATGACATTTTGATATTTTATGGACAAAAAAATGAAACTACTTTCAATTTTTTATGATTTTTCAAATATTTAAGATTCCGCTAAAGGCCCTTTGGTCTAGTGGCACTAGATGTGCCCTTTGTGGTACCAAGTCTAAGGTTCGATCCCCATACTCTTCAGGCCATACCCTTGCCGTCCAAATTAAAAAGAAAAACAGATTTAAGATTCCAAAATTGTGTAGTTTTTCCCCTGCCCTGTATGCTCATATAGTAAATTCTGATTAGGGTTTTGTATGGTTATGTAGAGAGAAATAGAGCAAGGGAAACTGAACGCAGTAGCAGTGAGATCAAGGCATGGAGAAGGAAGTGAAGAAGAGGTGGCGAATAAGGTGAAGGAAGAGATTGAAGAAACAAGAAAAGAGCTGTTGAGAATGGTTTTGCAGAAAGAAGGAAGCATAATACCAACAGAAGTGAAGGATGTGATATGGAAAATGGCGAGATCGTTGTATGTGATCTACAAGAAAGAAGATGTCATCCATGCAAGTGACTTGTCGGACGAGGTCATCAGTATTAAAGATGCAGTTGTTAGCGAACCCATGGTTCTAAACATATGAAGAATATATGTTTGATCAATAATTATTATTGAAGGCCACAACAAAAAATAAAAACGATTCAGTGAAAAGAAAAGGTCTCATATTGTACCAATAATACTTTCAGCTGTTTCTGTTGGTTTTTTCTTTCTTTCTTTTATACAGTAAGTCTTCTAGGCAGCTTGAGATTGACTATGGCTCTCTCATTGCTATTATAAGTCACTTTCTAAAAAGAATGTGTGATCCTTATCATATTACAAGTCATCAAGTAGGATACTTGTTACATTTATTAAGATTATCCCCAATTAAAGTTTAACACAGCTTTTCTTTTTCACTTCTCAAAATGTAATTCATGATTTTAAATAAGAACAATTTTTTTTAAAAAAAAAAATTCAAACAAATGTAACGACTTAATCATCTTTCATTAGTTATGGTGAAGTGTTGTTGAAGGTGCCACATGCACAATGCAAAATTCATGTGAGTATTAGAGTAACTAGACAGCCCATTGTACTCAGTTAAGTGGTTCAGTTCAATTAGATACATAAGCTAGTGTACACTAATAAAAAAAGAAAAAACTATCATTTTGTAGTAGTTAAATTGTAGCGGTTGCCGAAAACTAAAAGTATAAGGATTTATAGCAATTTAAAGGAAACTGCTACAAATTTACAACGGTATGACTCATGCTAAATGGCATGCTAGTAAGCGACGGTAATTTGTAGTTGTTACATCAAAGAATCTGCTAAAAAGTGTGGTGCCAGAAGGTGCCAAGTGGGCGCCATAGTTGTAGCGGTTACTTAGTAGTGGTTGTAACTGGCACAAAATGTAGCAGTGTGTTTATAGCTATTAAGAAAGAAAAACTATTACAAGGACAAAAGGTTGGAGGTTTGTAGTGGTTCTTCAAACCGCTACAAACTATACGCTTCATAATTTTTTCTATTATAATATTGTGATTTTACATTATTTATAATGTTGGTTATGTTATGAAAATAAAAGATATTTGGGATAAAAGAGTAAGAGATAAAACAAGAGAGAAAGAGGTAGTAATATTAATAGGAAACTTGGAGAGTAAGTCTTGTTGAACTTGGAGAGCAAGTCTTGTTGGTTTGGGAAGGAAATAGAATAAAGATAAGAAATTATTAAATGTAGCCAAGTAGATGTTGACTAAGATATGAGTCAATGGACATCCACATAATTAATATTCATAGCACTCTCCCTTGAATATTCATTATGAACGTGCCTCATTAAAAACTAACTAGAAAAAACTCAGTAGGACAAAAACTTAGCCAAAAAAAGTGTATATCATTCATTGATACACTTTTTAGTGATGCCTCGTTAAAAACATTTCTAAGAAAATCTAGTGGGATAAAACATAGATAAGGAAAAATGAGTACAACGTGTATCGACTCTCTCCTCTTGACAACATCAGTTAAGATCTTTGAGTTTCCAAAGACTGATGTCATGGACAAACTTTTTAAAGATTGTACATGGAAGTGACTTGGTGAATAAATCTGCTAGATTTTCACTTGAATGGATTTGTTGGATATCTATTTAACTATCCTTTTGAAGGTCACAAGTGAAGAATTTTGGTGAAATATGCTTCGTTATATCGCCCTTGATAAAGCCTTCTTTAAGTTGGGCAATACATGCGTCATTATCTTCATATAGAACTGTTAGGACCATTTTACCAAAAGATAAACCACAAGTTGTTCGTATGTAATGTATCATTGACCTCAACTATACACATTCTCGACTTGTTTCATATATTACTAAAATTTTTGCATGGTTATTTTCTTATTTTCAAAATGCCACTTTGACCTTCTCAAGAGAAGCCACGTCTCGCCTGTAAGAAGCCACCTTATCATTAGCCTATTACCGGCGCCACCACATGTCACCTCCAACATCCACCGTGTCGCCAACTCCGCTACGTGTGACCTTTGGCAGCTACCACGCCATCACCGGCATTGCCCCTTGTGACCTCTGGCAGCTTCCATGTCCTCACTGGCGCTGCCGCTTGTCCTCGCTACCGCCATGTGTCTCTGCATCACCCCCTATCACTTGTCATTACCTTAGCTTGCCATGTGTCGCAACACCATAATTCATCTGAAAATGAGTCCTCGCCTAGAAATTTTTTGACGAAATTTCGTGGCAAAAAAGTTTTCCACGGAAATTTTTTTTGTGGCTGATTCCATGGCAAATTTTGCCACTAAAAAAATTCCATCGAAAATTTTTCCAGCGAAATTCGCCACGGAACAAATTCCATCAGAAATCAAGTTTTTTTTTTTTTTTGGTAGTGACAATAGATGATGATGACAAGATATTAGTCTCCATATATTAAAGATCGGGGTAGTACAAAAGAAATGATCAGAATCTGTATCATAGTACCTTCTTCGCATCGAAATCATGTTGATATTATACTCTCTTTTTTGACCTGGAAGTTGAAATTATATTTGAAGGTTTGCCGGAAGAGTATGATGTAGTGGTTATGATTATTATTGCTCAAAAAAGTATAAGCACACAGTAAAATTGAACCTCTGTTATTTGCTCAAGAAATCCGTCTTTAAAAGGCAATGAAATCTATTGGTGTTGATACTATTCATCTTGATGCGGTACCATCAAACAACTAATTTATCTAACTGAACCACTCTAACGAAGTACAGCAGTCTAGTTACAAGTTTCATGGAAAAAAGAAAAAGAAAGTGCAAGCTTGAAAATCTTATTAAGATTTAGATTTTGCATTTCTGAAAGAAATTTTTCCTTTAAAGTTGTTGTTTTTATTCAAAAAAAATTTAAAATTTTTTATCTATTTACTCTAAATCTTATTTTAAGTTAAATGTCTCTTTTGACCAAAAAAAAGAAGTTAAATGTTTTCACTTCATAAATGGAAAATAAAAATAAAAATAGTATTCTATGAATTATTTTCATAATAAACAAATTATAGAAATATTGACTCAAGTTAGCCATGACTCTAGAAATTAAAATTTATATTTTTTTCTTGTTTACAAATTTAACCTAATTTTCTTGATATGTAGGACAAATTAGTGCATTTACAGCAAATGTAGTCACAATAGCTATGGGACACGCTTTTCAGTTTACGGCTGTTTATGGAAGCCCTAGGGAGGTGGAACGGAAAGCGCTTTGGGATTGTCTAGATGGTATTGCTGGTAGTGGGTTGGACAAATGGGTGATTGCAGGTGACTTTAATGAGATTGCGGATGTAAGGGAGAAGAGAGGGGGAAATGCTGCTGCTCTTGGTCCGTGTCGGGTCTTCCGTAACCGGCTGACAGGGTGGCAACTAGATGACATTCAGGTGTCAGGTAGTTTTTTTACCTGGATGGGCCCTAAGTGGGCTCATTTGCAAGAAGCTTGATCGTGTTAGTGCGAACACTGCTTGGCGAATGGATTTTGATAAGGCAGACATGATTAACCTACCACGATACAGCTCGGACCATTCTCCTATGTTATTGAGAATGTCTGGTCCCCCGGAAGGTAAGCAGGATAGGCCGTTTCGGTTTATAGCTGATTGGATGAATCATTCTGAATTCCCTGAGTTCATGATATCTCAGTGGAAGGGGAGATTTGACCTCCCGGTTATGCTAGCTCGACTTGTTTCGCCGTTGTGCCGTTGGAATAGGGAGGTTTATGGTAATATTTTTCAGATGAAAAATAGCCTAAGTTCGGAGCTGGAGGTGCTACAGCAGGAGCGGGTGAGTAATGATTCTCCTCCTGTGGTTGCAAAGGAGTTGGAGTGTAGAAATCGTTTAAATGATGTCCTAAAGAGGGAAGAGATGTTTTGGTTTCAAAAGTCTCGCCATCAGTGGCTTTCTGAAGGGGACCGAAATACTAAATTTTACCATCTTAAGACGGTCACTAGGAGGAGTTTCAACAAAATTTCCAGGTTGAAAAATGAGCATCATATTTGGGTGGACCAGGAGGAGCAACTCAAAGGTATGGTTGTTTCTTACTTCCAGAATTTGTTTTTTGAAGCAGAACCCAATCGTAGGTGGATTACTTCCGCTTGGCCGAGTATCCTCTTAACTTCTTTGGAAGGATTGCATCGGATTCCTTCCTGTGAGGAGGTCCGAAAATGCCTGTTTAGTATGGGTAGTTATAAAGCCCCTGGGCCTGATGGTTTCCCTGCAGTGTTCTTCCAGAAACAGTGGCCTGTGATTCGTCACCAGATTATGAGACTTATTGTGGATGTATGGAAGAACCCCTCCCATATCCGATGTTTAAATGCTACTTTGATTGCGTTAATCCCGAAAGTGCAGGTTCCAACGTCTATGTCTCAGTTTCGCCTCATATCCCTTTGTTCAGTGTTGTATAAGTTGATCACCAAGTTGGTTGTATGGAAGAACCCCTCCCATATCCGATGTTTAAATGCTACTTTGATTGCGTTAATCCCGAAAGTGCAGGTTCCAACGTCTATGTCTCAGTTTCGCCTCATATCCCTTTGTTCAGTGTTGTATAAGTTGATCACCAAGTTGGTTGTGGGACGCCTGCAGCTAATCATGGAGATTGTCATCTCGCCTTGCCAGGCGAGTTTTGTCCCCCACAGGCAGATTCATGATAACATTGGCATTGCTCAAGAATTGATTCATTCAATGCATAAGATGTGAGGAAGGCAATTTATGGCCATCAAAGTTGATCTAGAAAAGGCGTATGATCGTGTTAACTGGAATTTTCTCCAGAACGTTCTTGGGGAGGTTGGATTACCGTGTCCTACTGTAGAATTAATATTGCAGGCTGTTTCCACCTCCTCACTCAACATCCTGTGGAATGGTGGGAAAACTGCATCTTTTCATCCTTCCAGGGGTGTTCGCCAGGGTGACCCATTATCACCATATCTATTTACGCTAGTTATGGAGAAACTGTCTCATATCATTTCCACGGCTGTCAATGGTGGACTGTGGACCCCTATCAAAGTGGGGAAGGAGGGCCCCCCAATTTCGCATTTGATGTTTGCTGATGATCTGTTGCTATTTGCAGAGGCAAGGCATGAGCAACTGGATATTGTTATGAAATGCCTTTCGTTGTTTGAACATATTTCAGGTCTAAAACTAAGCATGGAGAAAACGGTGATTTACCTGTCTCAGCATACTCCGGAAGAATTGGTTGTTTCCTTGGCAACGAAGAGTGGGTTCAAAAGAGTTAAGAGCATTGGAAGATATTTAGGGGCTTGGATGGTGCATGGACAAGCAATTAGGTGGGTGGCAACAGCAGTGTTTATCTCAAACAGGTAGAATAACCCTTGTCAAGTCAGTTCTTTCTACTATCTCATACTTTCATATGCAATATGCGAGCCTTCCTTTAAATATTTGCCATGAGATTGATAGAATTCAAAGAAACTTCATTTGGGGGGACTCCCAGTTAAAGAAAGCCCACCATGCTCTAGGCTGGAATGTATTGACTTCCCCCAAACATATGGGCGGCCTTGGGTTAAAATCAGCAGCTCTTATGAATGACGCGTTTCTCATGAAGTATGGCTGGAGATTTCAGAATGAGACTGATGCCCTTTGGGTTCGGTTCCTACGAGGGAAGTATAAGGTTCACATTGGTCAATTGCCCTTGTTTAAGGCCGGGTGCTCACCCTTCTGGAGCGCATTATGTAACATATTCCATAACATGAAAGATGGGGTACGTTGGGAGATAGGGGATGGGGCTTCTATCTCATTTTGGAAAGACAAATGGGTATCTTCTACTATTTGCCTGCGAGATTATGCCTTGCGGACTATTCCGGATGATATGCGGGAATGTATGGTGGCTAGATTTGTGGATCGTGATGGCCGGTGGGACCTGTCATTACTACACACTCTTCTCCCTCTAGATGTAGTGGGCTTAATCAGAGGGATGCTCCCTCCCTCTGCTGATGATGGTCCGGATCTGTCTTTCTGGTTGGTTGGGGATTCAACTGGTGTTAGTGTAAAAAGTTGCTACATGTATCTAGCCGAATCTGGATTTCACCCCTCAGATATAGGTTGCGACATGTGGAGCAAGTTATGGAAGTGGGAGGGACCCCATAGAGTACAAATTTTTGGATGGAAATTATTTCACCAAAGACTCCCCCTGCGGTCCTGGATCCGTTCGTCGACTGGTAATGATGGCCTATGTCCATTGTGCCAGCAATCAGAAGAGACTAGCTTACATGCGTTTCGGGATTGCCCTGTGGTTTATGCTTTCTGGTATGAAGTGTTGCCCACTGATAGTTTTCATATTCTGTCAGTATGACTGGCCTAACTGGGTTAGGGAGAACTGGACATGTGATGATGATGGATTTGGTGGATATAGTTGGCATGCTGTATTTATTGTTTCCTGCTGGTTCATTTGGAAATGGAGGAATGCCTCTATCTACAATGCGCAAGATGAGAGTGTCAGGTATCGCCCCAGGAGTGTCTTTCAATTCCTGGAAGATATTAGAATGGCAACTATTAAAAAAGGGGTGAGGAGTGTAGGGCACTATCCTACCACTATTCGTTGGGCTTTCCCTGAAGCTCCGTTTGTAAAGCTTAATTGTGATGGGGCCTCTAAAGGCACATCACATGTAGCGGCGTGTGGGGGTTTGTTGCGGGATTGTTCTGGACAGTTGCTGGGAGGTTTTTCTGCGCGGCTTGGAAGGTGCTCAGCATTAACAGCTGAGTTGTGGGGAGTCCTAAGGGGGCTGGAGATGTCATGGGAGGCAGGTTGGAGACATGTAGTAGTTGAAAGTGACTGTCAAACAGTCGTCGCATTACTTTCTAAAACAGGTAATGCAGCTCGTGAGTCCCATTTGGTGGCTAAGATACGAGCAGTTACTCGGCGTCAATGGGACATCAGATACTGTCATGTCCTTAGGGAAGGGAACCAATGTGCAGATTGGCTGGCGAGTACGGTTCTATCTCACGTGGAGACCCCTGATGAAGCTCACTTTTCTGACCCTCCTACTGGCCTTTATCAGTTTCTTTTTGCTGATGCGATGAGTGTACCTCATATTTGGAGGGGGCTGGGACCTTAGTCCCTTTTGTTTTTTGCTTTGACTATTCGTTTTGTATTTGAGTTGAGTTCTTGTTATCAAAAAAAAAAAAGTAGTGAGGTAAACAAGTATTATAAAAGTATTTATTTGTAAAACCAATAAGTTGTTAATTGAGGTAATCTGCGGTCTTATCCATTTAAGAAAGATGACACCAGTTCATATATTGGGAAGCACATTTATTGGAATAGGCGAAAAATTTTTGCGCTTTAAGCTTCAAAAGAAAACTTTTGATCAAATAAAAAAACATTTATTTATAAACAGTTCATATTTTATTTGAAGTTTATATTTTTAAAATTTCAATTTATTTTTAGGCTGAAAGATTACTTTAATTTAATATTATATTTATTTTAAAATAAAATAAGATGTAGATAAATTTTGGGAAACTAAAACATGACCTTCAACCTAGAACATGAAAATTTAATAAAAACGATTCGTGCAAAAAACGTGGAATTTATAACACAAAATATTCACCATTATATATATATATATATATATATATATATATATATATATATATATATATATATATATATATATATATATATAAACTGATGAGCACTAATGTGATTGGTGCGATTCTCCAAGTATTGCTCGTTTTTTTTTTTTGCCCAAAAAGTATTGCTCGTTGAATCCACAGAAAAATAGACATTAGAATTTTAAATACTTTTAATCGCAGATTTTGGAGAAATTTATGACATTATAATTTTAAATAGTTGAGATTTTTTATCTTCCTACTCTTATAAAATAAAGTTGGTCAACAAAACTCAAGCAATAATGAGGATCACGTCCATACGTGTATTCGTGTAGCTTTAATATATATCTCATCGATCTAATCTTCCTATTTCTTTTTCAAACATATCAAACTTTTAGTTTTTTTGTAATCATCAACAACAACAAATCAAAATCTTATTTCTCTAGCTAGTCAAAGCTTGGTTTATTTAATAAGATGTGGAATTTTTTTCAAATTGTTCTCCTTTCTTCATCATAAGGGGGAATTACTATTATAAAGTCCCAAATAAAATATTTAATTACTAAAATGTCCCAACTATAAGTGAGCAGCGAAAACTACTTGTCATTTTTTATATCAAAACTTGTCTCTGCATTTTCCTAAAAGTTTTATCTAACTTTTAGGAGATTAAATCCCTTCCTTAATGCCTTATAGTGTTTCCCCCTTCATTTTCTAAGATTTAACTCAATTAGAATAATTGGCTTTCACCACTTATATTTTGACGAGTGGATAGTATTGTTTTTTTTTTAAATCAGTAGCGGAGATATTATTGCTTGAATCTTTCAATACATATATTTTTTTTTTTTTAGATTAGTAAAATAAAATTTCACCTTGTAATAACCCTAACATATATGTAAATAACTTAGGGTGTGTTTGTTTTGAGGGGAGGGAGGAAAGATTTTGACCATTATACCCTCATATATTTTATCAAATTCCAACTTTGCTCCTCTTGTTTCTTTCCTTCCATAACTACAGTAGCCCACTAGAGACCAACCTTTGATTCTTCCCTCTCTCCTTCGCCTTACTTCTTGCCGGCTGCACCATTTCCTTCTTCCGTCGTCGGCGTCGAGTTGTGAGGACCTTGAAATGGAGGCAGGAGACACACGCACACTTGACCATTGAAGTCGACAAGGAGGAGAGGGAGAGAATCGAAGAGAAGGAGATGGAGCAGTCCGATTTAATTGAGAGAGCTCAGATCCAGGAAGCTTAGAGCCGTCCTTCCTTACTATGGGAAGTGAAAGTCTGATCTCACTGTCCTCATCGTTGCCATCATCATAAGAAAGGGAGATGCAGGTTGTAGAGAGGTTGAAAATGAAGGAAATAAACAAGAGGAGAAAAGTTGGAATTTGATAAAATATATGAGCGTATAATGGCAAAAAAAATTCCTCCCCTACCCTACCCTCTCCTCAAACAAACACAGCCTTAATGCCCTTACATGGTCACCCTAATATATATGTGTGTACACATGTATGTCAAAAATGTTTCATTAACATAAATTTTTCATTAAATATAAATTAAAATTTGTTACATAGATCCTATTTATAAAATAGAGAGAGAAAGTTTTTTTGTTATATTTATAAGTCGTATTGTTAAATTTTTCATAATACCCTTCATTTGTTATTATGTAAACCTTATTATTTTGTAGGGTGTAATATATATTAAATAATGGTAAAGTTGAAAATTTGTTATATTTTAATATAGAGTTAATGTGGCTTAAGGTTTTTCTTAGCATTACGCTCCTACTTGTTCCAACTCAATTGCATGCTTGTAATCATAATTACGTTACCAAGAAGTGGCATTTGGTTGCTCTCTAGTTTGGTAATATGTTCTACCATGCTAATTACCCGAAATTTGGTAATCACTATTCATAACCGTATCAATACTCATTATCTTTCTATTGCAGTTTGAAAAAGTTCAAATTGAATAGTCTCATTTGTCTTTATTTCATACCACTGCCACTATCTCATCCTCCGCCACCCGTCACTACTACCACCACAACCACTGCCAGCTGGCACTACATGTACGCTCACCGCCACTACCTAAAAGGAAATACAGTGGTTGTAGTAGTATATGAAGAGAGTGCTCGTAATTAACAAAAGCTGGACCCATTAATTTAAAGAGTGGTCAATGAGATAGAAGTCAATAAAGGTGGATGATTAATATATATGGAAGTCAATTCAGTGAAGAAGATAAAGGATTCAAACAACTCCAAAAAAAAAAAAAACAGTTTTTTTTTTTTTGGGCCAAAGAAATGGAAACAGAATTTGACTAAACAATAAAATAAGTTTTTCACTTAAGAAAAATGCGTATAGTACCGATGTAGCTACATTGACTAATTAACGTGAATAAAACATTAAATTATGTGAAAATTTCAATAGTTTGATGATATATATTTCATTCACCATTGCCTGCATAATTAATGTTTGGAAAGAAGTAGGAGAATAGATGGTGCTTTGTTGTACAGTATCACTCTGGTCTTATTTATAAGTCTATTTTGACCAAAAATTTGGTCCTATTTATAAGTCGTCTTTCAGATAATAAATGAGATTATAAAAATTTTGTCCATATTAATTAAACCAATGAAAATAGAGAGAGAGAAGAAAGAGTTGAAAGATATATATTCATAAATAAGGGTAAAGTTGAAAATTTAACCTATAATCATTGAACTAATTATTTCTCCTTAGTATATGTGATTTAATTAAAAGGGCTTATAAATTTTTTAAGGAATGAATTGACATAGCAAATAATGGGGTTATGTTTTTAATTTTTCTATTAATAATTAAGGGATACAGAGGTTATTTGACTCAAATTTTAAATCTCTAATTATGATGCATAGCCTAATATATAATTTGTTAAATTCAGTAACCCAAATTAAAATTTGAATATATATGTAATTCAACGGTATTTATATAGAATTTTCTTAAGGGGAAAATCATTTTTGAGGTACTTATATTTTCCTTTTAATTTTTTATTTGGTACATGTTTGTTTTTCTTCTTATTAAGTTTTTTAATTTTACTCTTTTAGCACTGTTAACCTCTATAATGTTGCTTTGTCAGCCTTGTTAGTGCTCATATAAAAGCTAATTGTACTAACAGATTAAAGTTAAAAGATTTTGTAAGGAAATAAAATCAGACTAGTGCTAGATTAAAAATTGAAGGAAATTATATATACCGCAATAATAGTTTCCCTAAGTAAATTTAGTACTCCTCCGGTCCTAAATATAGAACCTAATCTATAGTAAAAATTATATTATAAAATATACCTTATATTTAAGACTTGATGTAGGATTGAACATTGTATTACTCAATGTAGCGAAAATTAATGAAATTATTCTTCCTTTTTTAAAAAAAAAAAAAAAAAAAGTCTCCACATGATTCATATCTTCTATTACTTTGAAAAAAAATCTATTATTTTATTTCGAGATATTTTTGGCCAACTACTTTGAAATTTGTAAGATGGTCTTTTTGTAGTGTTTACTTTTTTTAAAAAAAAATATGCATGATCGATATTCAAATTCTTAAATTAAATTATTGTAAGAATATTTAAATAAACATTGACTAAAGCATTAAAATAAGTTATAAGTTTTCTACTTGGAAAAATACATATTATTGTATTAAAAAAATTACACACTCATGTGGACTGACTATAACGAAAGCTAAATATATAGAGTTTTTTTTGCCAGATCAATAGAGTAAATATTATATGCCCATTTTTTAAAAAAATTTGGACCAATCAAATAATCTAATTTTCCCTCAGCTATCCAATCAAAACAAAAAGCTAATTCCGGGCAAGGCACTGACCCTAAATATAATTATAATGAATATATGCAATCATAAACTTGAGTGTAGTACACTAGTACTCAACCCTTATTAATAGTCTTTATTTTTAATCTCTAATTGTGTTCTATACGGTTCTTAGGCTCTGTTTGGTTGAAGGGGGAAGGAAGGAAGAGAGAGAATTTTTTTCCCTTATCTTTACTAAATACACTATAGAAAATTTTTAATATTCTAAAAATATACTTTCATCAAAAAAGAATATTCTTCTCATTAATGAAAATTTGATCAATATCTTTCCTAGGGTCTCTTCCCCTACTATCCACTCCCATCAAACCAAAACACACTCAAATGGCGTTAGCATATAATTGGAGAACGATAAAATTTGTGTGCCTTTATTATTATCCCATAAAAATACTGATTTTTTTTTTTAATATTAAAATTATCATCCGCACGTAATATAGATTATCTTTCCTTGAAATATGGAAAATAAAATTTTGATTTATGAACAAAATTAAAAAAATCACATTATTATAATTATCGCCGTTTAAAAAAAAAGAAGTCCAAATTTGGACTTGAATCATCGTTGTTTATAAAAAAACTGCATTTTCATTTTTCTTAAATTTTATTAAGATATACTCTGATAATAGCGTTATATAAAATAAAATTAAATCAATATATAGTATGCCACATGAGCTTCTTTGTTTTTTTGGTCTTTTAAACTATTAAAGATTCAATTTTAAATCTTCAGCAGCCTATTAATGGTCAACTATCAATTATTATATAAAAGCTAAATTAATTATGACTGTATCAATATAATTTCGTGTGTGTGTGTGTGTGTGTGTGTGTGTGTGTGTGTGTGTGTGTGTGTGTGTGTGTGTGTGTGTGTGTGTGTGTGTGTGTGTGTGTGTGTGTGTGTGTGTGTGTGTGTGTGTGTGTGTGTGTGTGTGTGTGTGTGTGTGTGTGTGTGTGTGTGTGTGTGTGTGTGTGTGTGTGTGTGTGTGTGTGTGTGTGTGTGTGTGTGTGTGTGTGTGTGTGTGTGTGTGTGTGTGTGTGTGTGTGTGTGTGTGTGTGTGTGTGTGTGTGTGTGTGTGTGTGTGTGTGTGTGTGTGTGTGTGTGTGTGTGTGTGTGTGAAGTATTTAACATCTTAAAATATTTTCTTCTGATTTTTTTATAAAAGTAAATGTATTAAGTATTTAACATCTTAAAATATTTTGTAGTGTATGTATCTAACACTCTAAAGTATTTTTATGACATATGATGGTTGCTAAAATTAGACTTACTAATATGTATAAATAAAATAAAACTTGGGGAAAGTCCCTTTAAAAGAACTTTTAAAATTTCAAAAGATAAAAAGATGTTCCGAATATTCATAATACTAAAGAGGTGTATGATTCATCCTTTTCAAAATTAAAAGGAAAAGGTCTCTCCGGGTTTAATTTTTACTGACAAAATTAATTGTGAAAACCCTATCTTGTAAAACATTTATCAAAACTTGTGAAAACCATTATTAAATCTTGTGAATTTTGATTTCGAATTTGTGAAATTCCTTAAAGAAGCTGTGAAATTCTTTTTGAAAATTTGTGAAAACCTTGCCCGAACTTCTACACCCTTATCAAATCTTTTTCTTGATGTTTGAAATTCGTGAGTTTATAGACTCATTTTAAAATTATATTACTAAAAGTCTTTATGACTGAGGCTCGACAGAAAAATTTGGTAACGATACTCGATCATCCCCATTGCTTTTTCTTTCATTTTCACCTATCCCTTCATGCGTAAGAACTCTTAGTAGTAGTAGTAGTAGTTTATATCCAACATTTTGGAATTTTGATTTGTCAATATTATTGCAAGCAAAGAGAGCATGTATGGTGGCGAAAACCATGAGAACATGAGAAGAAAAGTAGTTGAGGTCAAAAAAGAAATACAGTTATGTGTGTTGTGCTTCCAGTGTTGAATTTTCTTTTAATGATAAAACATTTTAACAATAAAATAATTTTACATATATTTAAATTAGAAGCTTTTACACACAACTGAAGATTGGTATTGATGCAAAGTTAAAAGATTAGATGAGGAAAACATATAATTACATTATATAAAAGAGAAACATTACAATATGAAAAACAAAAATTAGTACTCCCTCCGTCCCTAATTATAGGAGCAAATTTTGGAGTTGGTTTTGGTCCTAATTATAAGAGCAAGTTTTAAATTTTGTCAATTTTTTCCTATAATACCCCTATTTATACTTATTAGAAGAAGCATTATATATATGTGTGTTTACATATATATGTATATTTGTGTTTATGTGTGTCAATATATATATGTGTAGATATATATGTGTGAACACACACACACACATATATATATATCTGTGTGTGTGTGTATGTATGTATGTATGTATGTGTATGTGTGTGTAGATATATGAGTGTGTATGTAGATAGATCTATATGTATACACATGGCTATATAAAAAGCAACTAATATACATATATAAACTAATATGTCATAGATATCTAACGTAAGACAAATTAGAAACACTTATAATTAGGGCAACTTGTGTCATTTTAAATTTATATAAGGACATTTTAGGAAAATGAGTAAAATTAACTAATTTAACTCCTCTCCTTAATTCTCCCAAAATTGGTTAAATTGCTCCTATAATTAGGGACGGAGGGAGTATTGTTATATGATAACTTAGTATAACTAATTAAACACGAAGTTATTATTCCATCAGTTTGATAAAAGCTTAACATCAATCTATCAACTAGCTTGGAGTGAGCAGTAATAAGGGCTCTTGTCCCTGAACAAATGATTGAAAATGTAATTCTAAACTCTTATTTACAAAGTAAACCTAATTGGAAACGAAATCTATTTTTTACCCCTCAACATCTCAAGGGTAGATTAGTCTCTCCTCTTGAGTCTTGGCACCAGTTATTTTTTGCCCACCCCAAACGAAAAGCAGACACACACACACACTAGAATACTTTTCTACTTGGAAAAACACATGTAAACCTAGTAAACTTTTCCACGATCGAGTGAGTTATTATTTCTTAGGTCAAGTAAATTTTTTATGTTTGGTTAAAAAAAAACGTTAGCAAAGAAATTCAAGGCACGTGGATGGATTATTGCAAGATAAAAAAATAATTATGCAAACCATAAATATTTCTACAATTAAAATATGTGTTCAAATACGGCCCGTTTCTTCATTGGATTAATTTATAGCAATAGTCAGAGCAGGGGTTGGCCCAAAAGAATAGTCAAAGCAGGGCAAAAATATTATCAATTACTTAATTTATTCGTGGCTGCGCAGGCTTTTTCAAGTCCATTGTCCTTACTTAATTACAAATGCCCTTATACACTGGAAGAGGATTACTGAAATAATAATTATCAATTACTCAGAGTTTAAATAACGCCTACATGCATGCCCTTATACACTGGAAGAGGATTTCTAAAATAATAATTATCAATTACTCAGAGTTTAAATAACGCCTACATGTATAATTATTAAGTATGATCTCTTCTGTGTTAATAATGGGTCCATACCCCACAAAAATAAAGCATTAGAAATACAGGCGGTTTCTTTCATTGGAATAATTTATAGCATTAGTCAAGGAGGGGAAAGATTTAATTTAATTTATTTGGGGCTGCATGCTTTTTCCGAGTCCATTAATTGTCCTTATAAATGGCGAATCAATATCGCCATGTCCACATACAATTAAGTCAGTAACATACCAACAAGGAGAAGAAGTAAACCATCAATGGCTTCTCAATCCACCTTGTTTCACCAGTACTCTCACTCTCTTGCTTCTTCTTCAACCCACCATGTCTTGTTTTCTTCCTCCGTTAATCCCTCCAACATCACCTTTCCTGGTAATCTCTTCATCATACCTTTACGACTATATTAATTCATCCTTCTTTATAAGCTTATGTGATGATCATTATATTGATTGTTTTGTTACAGGGGCTACTTCACGGTTGATGAAGGCTAAAGTAATTGTTTCACAGAAAAACTCTGACTTGAGGGCAAAAAGCACTAGCAGCATATCTGAGCCAAAAACTTCATCGGAAGTTCCACAGTTGGAAGGTTTGACACTTCCTAAATTTTATTGGAAGGAGACTAATAAGATTGGGCTAGAAGATGAAATTTTATTGGAGGTACGTATAGACTAGTATAGTTTAACTAAAAACACTTTCTTGGCGTACGGCAATATTAATGAAGTGAGTTTGATGTGATGTCGTATATATATTGTTGTGATTTGAAAAATAGGGTTTTTGGATGAATGAGGAGATCAGAAAGAAAGTGGAAGGCATTAGAATGAACTTGGAATCAAATGAAGGAGAGAAAAGCATATCACCATCGGCTTATCACACGGCATTGGTGGCTCTCGTGGAGGATGTGAATGGAAGTGGGGCCCCTCAGTTTCCAGAATCACTTGAATGGATAATAGAGAATCAGCTTCCAGATGGATCCTGGGGAGATCCTCACATATTTATGGCATATGATAGGCTTCTTTGTACCTTAGCTTCTGTCGTTGTCTTAACACACTACAAAGTTCATCCTGACAAGGTCCACAAAGGTAGGTTTATTATATTAATATCTGAAGATTATTCTTTCATTAAATTCTGATTGATGGAGCTGTCAAATATTCAAACATATGGACGAATGATTTGGTAAAATCATTCGGCAGCAAAGTTGAATGAGTTCAACTAGTTAGTTTAACATGACAAAATGTCATTTTCTTTTATATATTTGATTATTCCTATAGTGCATTTTGAATTTAAACAACTCTTTCCTGCATGCAAATAATTTAGAGAATTTTTTATTCAAGATTGCTAATTACACCCTCTGGTCTTAATTGATTAATTTAATTAATTAATATATAGATTAAGAATTTGTTAAGTTGGTTATTTTTATTAGAAAAGTTGTTGAAAAGTCCACCATGGCAAAATAAAGTATCTAAGGATCTAGGTGCTTTGGCGAGTGCAACTCTTTCTTAGTTGTATGCAATATATCTTCAGCTACTTACTTATAGTTAAAGAAATGTTATACCGAGTTGAAAATATGTTACATCTGGATTCTTACATGAATTCTAGATATTTGGGGTAATGAATTTTGTAAAATGGAATTTTTTTAAAGCAATTTTCCCTTATTATTATGTGAAAAATGTGTGTTAGTTTTTCTTTACCATTCTTTTGAACATTTAGTATATCGAAATGTGAAATCTTGCACAATCAATATATGTAATTTATAAAAATCTTGTATACTTACTTATGGCATGTATATAAATTCTAGAGAGCTTTATATAAATCTGATAAATTTACTCAATTTAAATATAGGGCTAAAGTACTTTAAAGAGAATGTAAAAACACTGGAAACGGAGAATATGGAGCACATGCCATGTGGCTTTGAAGTCATTCTGCCCACACTTCTCCAACTGGTGAAAAGTTTGAACATTGACCTGCCTGATGATTTCCCTGGCCTCCAAGAAATACTTGCAAGGAGAGATGCCAAGCTCAAAAGGTATATATACACTATTCACCTTTATATGGGATAACAAGCTTTGGTGTTTGAAAATTATGAATAACATAATATATAACTCAATTTTTGTACTTATTTAGTGCTTTTGTTTTCATTTAACTATGGGAAAAGGATACCGATGGAGGTGTTACATAGCGTGCCAACATCGTTGCTGTTCAGCTTAGAAGCAATACCAGGGCTTCAATGGGATAAGCTTCAGAATGTGAGAAGCAAAGATGGCTCTTACTTGTTCTGTCCTTCTTCCACCGCGTTTGCCTTCAATCAGAGCAAAGACCCACATTGTCTCAATTACTTAAACAATGTCGCCCAAAACTTTAACGGGGGAGGTACGTACGTGTCTACTCCCTTCAGTATAAAATATAAGTCAATTTCAACTACTTCACTGGAATCAACGAAAAGCAGATAACTCATTAAATCTATCTTGAATTGCAGTCCCAGATTTCTACCCCATAGAATTTTTTGAACAACTATGGATTGTTGATCGATTAGAGCGTTTGGGAATCGCAAGATATTTTCAACCACATATTAAGCAAATCCTTGATTATGTTCACAGGTATAAATTAATTGCCTCTTCTGTTTCATCAACAGGTTACCACCCCATGGGTTTGTCTAGCTTAATTAGCTTGCAATTGATTGCTTATCATTGTTACGTTGAAAAATCATTTTGATTTAAGCTCAAATGAAACTGATGAAATGGAAAAATAACAATGAAACTTTGATCAATAATATTAACGATAACGATTTTTCAGAAATTGGAATGAGAGAGGCATTGGGTGGACAAAAGATTCAGATTTGCCAGACCTTGATGACACATCCATGGGGTTCAGATTATTAAGGTTGAACGGCTACGATGTTTCACCTAGTAAGTAAAATATCATATGCTAATACTAGTTATTATCATATAATTACTAATATACAGCAATGAATAAAATATGGACTTGGATTTTAAAGACGGGTTTGGTGGATCTCACTTGACATGTGGGGTCTACTCAATCCCTCTTATCTCTCTCCCCTCGTTTCCTCTTGTATCTAACTAGAGAAAATCTTCTCCCTTGTAAATATCTATGATCATACCTCATCAAAATACAAATGTGAACTTAATAATTTCGGCGGAAAATACTAATTAGTGAATGAAAATGGTGTGATATTGGATAGATGTATTCAAAACATTTGAGAAAGATGGAGAGTTCTGCTGCTTGCCCGGACAGACAGACGAAGCAGCAACAGTGATGTTTAATTTTTACAGAGCTACTCAAGTTCAGTTCCCAGGAGAGACCATTCTTGATGAAGGCAAGAAATATGCAACTAACTTCTTATCCGAAAAGCGAGCTGCTAATCAAATTCTTGACAAATGGATCATCGCCAAAGATCTACCTGGCGAGGTATAGGCTTTGTTTATAATGAGTGCAAACCTTAATTAGTAGTGAAGAATATTGTTGAATTTATCAAGCTCTTCAACCAATAACAGGTGAGTTATGCACTGGATTTTCCATGGTACGCAAACTTGCCAAGAATAGAGACTAGATATTACTTAGAACAATATGGTGGAGGAGATGACGTCTGGATCTCTAAGACCCTCTACAGGTAACTAATTGAAGTTCGTTTCAATCTAAGGCTGATAGATTGATTCAAATCTCACTGTGTTGATATCATTTGAACATTTTGAGTTTAAAAGATAGTTTTGATTATTTTTTGCAGGCTGCACAAAGTCAGCAACAACGATAACCTTGAGCTTGGAAAATTAGACTATAACAAGTGCCAAGCCTTTCACCGAGTAGAATGGAAAAGAATTCAAGAGTAAGAATTAATAAAAACCAAAATATCATGTTTTTTTTTTTGGCAGGCTTCACAAGACCAGCAATATTAACCACAAGTTCTGATGATTTTTATACAGGTGGTACTCAGAATGTGGACTAGAAATGTTCGGAGTAAGCAAAGATAGGCTTCTTCTGGCTTACTTTTTGGCCGCAGCCAACATATTTGAACCAGACAGATCTCAAGAACGGCTCGCATGGGTCAAAACTTGTGCTCTTATTCACGCACTTAGATCCACATATGAGGACCAAGATCAAAGAAAAGCCTTTGTGCATGAACTCAATAACAGCAGTGCCTCCTTAAATGAACGGTAATTACTCTTGTCACAGAGCGGTAATTATCTCGTAAATTTTTAATTTTAATTCAAACTGTTACTTAATTATATGCATTAATTGCAGATGGCTGAATAAAAACAGGAGCAGGGAGGGTCTTTTAGCGACTCTACTAGAAACGTTGCACTCCTTCTCTCAGAGCTCACCAACTGCTAGCTTCGATATTCACGATGCAGTTAGTTACTAGAAACTACTCTATTATTCCCGAACTTTTGATAATAAAATAACAATATTGAATGCATTATATTAATGATGTTTGAATGCATGCAGTGGTCAAAGTGGCTATTGGGATGGCAAAGAGAAGGAGATAAGTGGGAAGGAGAAGCTGAGCTTTTGGTTAACATGATTCATATTAATGGTTCCCACCAACTTTCTCATGAGTTACAGCTTAATCCTCAGTACCAGAGACTCGTCCAAGTCTCTAATCAACTCTGCCATCAATTACGTTCCCTCCAAAGCACCAAGGTGATTACTCATTAACAATTAAGCATCATTAATTAATTAATGATGAGATTATTTTATCTTCTTAATTAATGGTAATATATGTATGCTACAATTCCCTTATATATATGTGTGTGTGGCTTGAAAATTATATCAGGAAAACAATAGTAATGGAAGCTACAAGGGCAACACAAGCATAGGGGAGAAAATGCAAGAACTGGTGCAATTGGTGCTCTCTTCAAATGACATGGATCTCAACATGAAGAAGACATTCCTCACTGTCACTAAAAGCTTTTACTATGCAGCTCACACTGATCCAGATACTATCAAGTCTCACATTGAAAAAGTCCTCTTTGAGAGAGTCGTGTAATATAAGTAGTTATATATTATGTACGTCTGCTAAAGAATAAAACAATGTTTCAGATTGCTTAATTTTTTGCCCATACCAAAAGTATATAGCAAGATTGTGCCACGTGCTTTGTTCATGATTCATTATCAAGGCTAAATTCAAAACATAAAGGCTGTTCAATTCGTGATGCTTAGTGTTCAAGTTTATATACTCCTTCTGGTCCTAATTATAGGAGCTATTTACCAGATTTTGAAGAGATTAAGGATAGTAGTTAAATTAGTTAATTGTATTCATTTTTCTAAAATACCCTTATTTAAAATTTAAAATGACATCAACAAAATATCTACTCTTACTTCTCTCATTCTTTCATCTATCTCGCCTATCCACAACAGATCTCAACTTAACTTTTTAAACGCAGAAGACTAACACAATTTCCGTCATCTCCTGTCCTTCATTTTGGGATATTTTTTAAACATATTTAAAAAAAAAAAAACTGTTTTGAAAATAAAAAACCAACACGTCCTAATATCTGATTATATAAGAAAAACTTCGCCGTGGTTCCATGAACTTCTTGACCTATAGGGAAAAGATAAAATATAGTACTCCTGGTATAGAATATAAGAAAAACCATCACATATGAATTATAAAAATATGAGCGTGTTGTTAAATTAATTATTGTTGAGGAAGTATTAGTAGAGGTAATAAGACAAAAATTGTTCAAAATTATTTTATTGAAAAAACAAAAAGAAAACAGTAGCATTGAAGTGTATGTGACATTAATGAATTGCAAGCATTACTTACTTTATATAATATATAAGAGCATTATTAAATTATTATTATGTTTAATTATTATTGAGAAAGTATCAATGAGGGTATTTTAGGAAGAAATTGATAAAAATTAAAACTTGATCCTATAATTAAGACCAAGACCAACTCCCAAATGTATTCTTATAATTATAACTGGAGGGAGTATAATAGAAGAATGTTACATTTGTAAATAAGGAGCATTTTTTTTGTACCCGCATCAAAGAGCCAAAAGGATTTAATAAATTCCAGATGAGGACCTGGTCATTCAGTAAAATTTCAATAATTAGAGGCTTACAATTGAAATTAATAGTTCGGCCAGGTCTATAATTATCATTTTCCCTAGTTTTAAAACTTTCATGATGTGCGATTTTCTTAATGCCATGTTCTTTATAAAAGTTTGAACTGGCGCAATCAATATAAATATTTTATTATCCCAATTCTTATTCCATAATGCTTTTTGAATGAAAACAATATATATTCTGCTACATACAGATAATCGAGCTAAAATCATTCTTCCACTCATTCGTTTTAGTCTTATTGTCTCCGTATGTTGAGGGCGGCCAATAAATAGTGTTGACTCAGTGTCGATGAATAGGATTTTGTCCCTTTTGTTGATTGTTCTTCCAAATTTGAATAGTATACGCAATTAAATATCAGGCAGACTGGCCCTGTCGCCAAATTATTCTTTTTTTTGGCTAAACGTTGCTCTTTTATGTTTGCCTCTAGTATTATTTTAGTCTCTTAAGTTTGTAAAGTACACGTTTGGTCCCTAAAAGTTAACACCGTTAGGTTAATTTAACGGAAAATACTAACTCAACAATTTTTAGCGATGACTGTGCAATTAAATGCTGACTAAACATGCTTATATGTTAGTATTTTAATAAATTAATATTTTAAATCCTATTAATTGAAAAATATTTAATTTTCACAGACAAAAAAAAAAATTAATCTTTACAAACAGTGAAAAACCATATAATAGTCCGTGAAAATTAAATATTTTTCAATTAATAGGATTTAAAATATTAATTTATTAAAATACTAACATCTAAACATGTTTGGTCAGCATTTAATTGCACAGTCATCGCTAAAAATTGTTGAGTTAGTATTTTCCGTTAAGTTAAACTAACAGTGTTAACTTTCAGGGACCAAACGTGTACTTTACAAACTTAAGGGACTAAAATGATAACAGAGGCAAACATAAAGGACCAAACGTATACTTTAGCCTTCTTTTTTTAATTGTAAGACTACCTTCGGTCCTTCATATAAGATATTTCTTTGCTTTGTACCACAAACTAGGTCTTACATATTAGTTACTTAACTAATTTGAGTATATTAAGAAAGTTAGTTAAATTATTTATTTATTAAAAATATGTGTTGGTTTCCCTAAAATACCTTATTCAATTAATTACATTGAAACTACCCTGATACAAACTCCCTTAACATGTAATCACAAAAAAAAAAAAAAGGATAGTTAAAAAAAATATGGGAGGAAGATAGATTGAGGTCTTATATGTAACATCCCCATTGCATTTATATGAAGTTAATTGTATACATGAAATTTCATGAAGTCATGTGTTAATGATAAACATTTATTTACATGAAATAATTAGAATAAGATGAGGATGTGAAATTATTTGTTTATGTGTAATTAAATGAGTATGGTTAGCTAGGGGAAACCCTAAGGAAGAAATGATAATGGAAGTCAAAACATATTTTATTTTTTCTTTTTACCCTTGGGCAAAATGTATAAAGGAAGAAATGCGGGAAAGAGCATAAAATTCTAAAAATGTTCAAGAAGGTGTCATAGACTTAACTAAGAATTATGAGTTATTGGGTTAAGTAGGAAAGACAACTCTTAAAGCCCAAAAAGGAAGCCCAATTCGCATGGGAGATGGATGGAGAAAAAAAAAAAGTGCTCATGGAAAAAATGCCAACAACTCATTACATCATGAAATGAGCATTGGAAAAGAAACAATATTTTCTCCCATCTCATACCTATGCATCGGTTTTTAACGAAGGAAGAAGGGAAAAAAAGATGTTGACAAGTTATCAAGTACACCTAATCTACTTAGAGGAAATGATGGCTTGAGAGGCAAGGACATGGTTTTAACCAAGAGAAAAAGCAAGATTTGATAATGAAAAAAAAAAAAAAAATCCCCACTCATCAGCCATGTCTCGTACAAAGAGAGAAGGGAGAGGATTTTTTTTTTTAATATGATGTGATTTGGAGCTTGGGGGAAAAAAATCAAGAAAGAGAGGGTGGCTTGGAGGGCAAGTAGGAGTAGTTGGACACTTTAAAAGCAACTCATCCTCCTCCATTTGGGCTGTTGGCACGGTTGGAGAAAGGAAAAAGAGAGAAAAAGAAATTCCACCCAAGAAACACAAGAGAGTTCAAGCAAGGAAATTCAAAGAGGTCAAGAATAAGGTAAGAACTTGGGATCTGAATCTATTTTCTTCTACTCTTTTAATAAGGGTTAGGACCTAAAGAAAAACTTCTCTTGGTATATTTTTGGAGGGAAGGTTGAAAGGTGAAGAAAGAAAAAACAAGACTCGAGCTCAAAAGTTATTGAAGAGCCTAGGTCAAGTAAGTTACTTTGAACTTCCTTATAATTTCTAGGGTGTTAGTTTTGGACATGGTTGATTCATGAGCATTTATGCAACAAAGTGGGTCTGTTTTGGTTAAAGGAAAATATGAACACAAAGTTAAAGCTAAGGTTCATGGCCTAAAATGGTAGATCAAACCTAGTATATGAAAGATATATATGAAGTTAGAATGGAAGTTTGACATTTTGTGATTAAATATTAATTTTCGTGCAGCTGGTTTTTCATGTGGATATAAATTGATTTTGATGATTTTGAGGGTTTTAAAGTATTTAAAATAAGATTTTGTATAAGGGTGGACTTGGATAAATTTTCGAACCCTAGATGAAAGCTTGAAAAACGTTGTTTTAGTGTTTTATGAAAATCCTATAAAGTCAGTTGGGTTCAACTTGATTTTTGACCTAGTAAATTGACTTGAAAAATTATGAAATTTTACAAGGAGAAATTAGACATCTCAAAGATTATTTTGGTATATACTTTTTAATTTTTGAAGTTCTGGATTGGGAGAAATTAATTTTTGAAAATCGCCCCTGAATCCTGGGATTTATTTCGGACCAGAGATGATTTTTGGCCCATGGTTGAATTTTCGACTCAGTCTGGCCCAAATGAGTATTTTTGGTTGGAAATAGACATAATAAGGATAAAAAACCAACGGGGGTTGGCACAAGTGGTAAGAGGCTTGTGTTGCTTAAGCAAGGTCTCGGGTTCGAGCCTTGTGAATGCAAAAAAAAACCCCCCGCTGGGAGACTCTCCCACCAAAGCCAGGTGCGCGACGCGTGTCGGATCCGGATTAGTCGGGGCGAAGCCCCGGTGAACCGGGTGGGCAACCAAAAAAATAAGGATAAATTGGGCTTTTGAACCAACTGTAACATCCCATTTTTAAAAGTAGTATAATTTTTTTTTTTATATATATCAGAGTAGAGCATTGGAACAAAAAGAGTATTGAGTAACTGATACAACATAATACAGTGGCGTAACTGCCTGTTCATAAAGAACAATACATTATCTGTTCAAATCTTAGATGTCCTTGATCGGTTCTTTACGCGTTCTTCACACGTGCTGCTACTCAGCTTACGCTCATCTTCCGTCCGCGAGTCTCCGGACCCGGTTAACCTCATGCTTATATAAACAATATGTACAACAGATATTTCTAATATTACAGCAATGATCAATCCAGTACGTCGTATGATCATTTGATAACAACTACACTATCATGCAAAGTTATCCCTGGTCTGCACTTATACCCTGTGCCACGATGTACGGTCGTGTCCTCAGCGCTAGGAAAACATAACGGTGTTATCATGACTATAACCCGTAAAGCTGTAAATAGTGATCTAAGTCTACCTTAGTCACAGTGCATGTCCAGGACAGAGTCCCGTTCATGGCTTTATGAAACTATCCACAACATATATAAGCATATAAACATTAGATTCATTGTTACAGTACGCGTCCGTACCTTCATTGACGGTATTCTGGTACGTTTGACGGAAAACTGTACTTTTGACGGAAAACGGAAAACAGCACGTCAGACAGCGGTTTGATAGCGGTTTGACAGCGGTAGGTGATCACAGATATCCTATAAGGATAATATCACGTTTATCAATATCTAACATCATAACAGGCATTTTAGGTACAAATTACCATTTTGCCCCTAGTTTGACTTATCGGCGAAATTTCGCCAGAGCTTCACTACTTCGACCCTAATCTTCCAAAATTTTGCCATATCTCTAACTCCAACATGATTTTCGAAATTAGTGCCTTAATTACCCCTAAACATGATATCTAATCATACTTGGAAGATTAAAGATCAAACTAGCATTTCTACTCTAACTACCGAAAGAACTACGGAAGCTTAAGACTAAGGACCGAAGAAATTACCCAGGGCTTCGCTGCAAATTTCCCCGAACTCATCCTCCTCCTTGCTGCTCCAAATTTTGAAATGAGCAAGAGCTCTTGGTGTGAAATTTCAAATGAGAAGCAAGGCCTATTTATAGAGAAAAAGTGTGCACTATTCATGCTTTTTCAGACGGATTCTTGACTGTCGGATCGCACTTCATTGAGATGGCACAATCTTGACCATCCAACCCACCTCCTTACATCATCATTCAAGGCCATGATGTCATGCCAATGATGTCACCAACTTGCTTGAGAAGTTTCCTACCAATAAGTTCCCTGTTCGGTGTCCTAATCGCGTAATCTTACAAAATCTCAAAAATCCGGCAACTAAGTTTTGAATGTCTATTCTTCCTCTTTCAAAATACTTGGGTTAACTAAATTTTTAATCCCATTCAGGGCCTCTCCTATTTCACTGAAGATTTTTGGATAATCGCCTTCGGTTACGGAAATCGCTTCGGGTAACGTTAATTTCTGGACAAAAATTCACTGATTCATAAAATGTCCAGATGCTTATCAACTCATCCCCAGATATTGAGTTATGATTTATTTTCCATAGTTTCTCCTTTCTACTATCTGTCCTTCTTCCTTTTCGTCTTATTCCCTAAGCATTTCGCTGGTTACGGAAATGACTTCGGAGACAGCCTACTCCGAGATAAAATTTCACTTGTTTAAAATATACTCTGTCTTTAGAAACCTAATTCATGGTTTTCTAGATAGGATTTAATTTCTATCGGTGGTCATTTATCCTATTTGCTTTTTCACAAAATATCACAATTTATATTAATATTATAATCATAATATCTAGATATTAATTTGATCAATTCTTATCCATTTTTGTCCCAAAAATTTCGGTCAACAACCTGGTCCTTCTTTATTTATTTTCTGTTTATAATTATTTAATTAATATTATATATATTTTAATTATATTATATAATTCACCAAATTTCCCTATTGGTCCATTTCTAATTTCATGGATTTAGGCTTTAAAAATTACTAGAATAATTCTAAACCTTTGATTTTACTTTTCAAGATTACATCTTAACCCTTAGTAATTATTTAATTTATCTAATTGAATTACCAAGTTTAATTAGTGTCTTAATCATGAGATTAGTAACCTTTTAGGATTAGGGATTTTCATACACTTAATCTCATTTATTTTTCTTAATCTTTTCCCAATAATTAGAAAATATATTTTATGCTAATTTTATCAATTAATATTTAATTAAAGGGTTTCTCATAATTGATGACTTCCTATTTTTAATAGATTTGAGACCTATTTTGATATATTTAGGAAGTCATTAATACTAAATTGAAGAGATTTTATTGAGATTTTAAGAGATATCAATCTGGATGCATTATTTGTGGGATTTCAATTTAAAATGAAAGTTTGTGAGTTTAGGAAATAAATAATGATAATTAGAAGTTTTAAATAAATTTAGTTTTATTATCATGATATAATATATAAGATTCCTTGCTTTTCGGATCAGGACCAGCAGAGTTTGAATGGATTGGTTGCTTGGCAATTGAATATTGGAATTGGATCAGAATTAATGTCAGAAAAGGGCCCAAAATCAGAGATATTGACAGAGAGGGCCCAAACATGCTGTCAGAAAAGGCCCAAAATCAGAGATATTGACAGAGAGGGCCCTTTACGAAAACTGTGCGTTTTTTTTATATTCTCTTTGTTTTGGGCAGAACTCAACGTTTTGGGCTTTGGAGGACATTGAATTGCAAATGGATTGGGCCCACAATTGATTCAATGCAATACCTTAAAAAAACTAAAAGGCAGCGAAAGAAACAGCCGCTGGGAAAAAGAAAGAGGAAACGGAAACAGAGCGAGAGAAAGAGAGACCGAACAGAGAAGCAGAGACGCACAGACTGGAAAAAGAGCAGAACCGAAAAAGACGGACTGGAGGCTACGGAATTCGCTGGAGGAAAGAAAGAAAAAGAGGAATAGAGGAGCTGCAATTTTGGGGCTGTTTGTTTCATCTTTACTCATTTTTCCTTGAATTTCCATATGTCTTTGAACTTTGAATTTATTGTGCTGTTCTGGATTTTTGTTAAAGCCATGCTTGGCTAATTTCTCTTTTATCCTAGGGTTCTTTTGACCCTTTGTATGGATTAAGACTTGAATATTCCTCTCTTTTGGTAGATTAATATATGTATGTGTTGATTTTGATCTTGGCTTAATGCTTCTAAATGATTGGCCTCCATTTAGATGATTTGTTCACTTAGGTTTTGACTTGAGAGAGCTAATCTAGGTGTAGAACTTGATTAAAATCATGCTTGTCTTGAAGTTTACTTGATAAATGGATGGTTTGTTGGTAAAATAGAGATATGTTTACTAGCCTTGCATTGTCACATTAGGGTTGTTGCTTAAATATTGATTCTCATTAATTGTAGCAAGAGATTGTACATTTTAATGAGAAGAGAAACTTGATTTTGACTTGAGAGAGCGGGTCAAGTGTTTTAGAACCTTAGACTAACACATATATGTATTGAAATGCTACTAGAGAGGAAATTAACCAAGTTTTATGAAATGCAAAAAGGGGAAAAAGAGCCCTAGGCTCAATTATCCTTGAATTTAAAGAATCAATTGCCTTTGTAAATTTTATGTTTTAGAAATAGTCTTTAAAAATTCACATTCCAAATCAAAACTCTGTTTTAGCTCAACTTGATGAAATCCACTAAGCCTATTGCTTGACCAATTTGTTAAACAAATCCTCGTGGGAACGATACTTTATTTATCACTTTATTACTTGCGAAACTCGTACACTTGCGAGGCGAACAAGTTTTTGATGTGCTAACCAAGCTGTGACTAATGCAAAAGAAGACTCTTCCTCACAAATTGCAACTCTCTTAACCGCTTTGAATAAGCGTTTTGATGTGCTAGAGTCTCAAGTGTAGAAGAGCACTTCTCAAGGTGTGCATTCTGTTCATGCCACACCAATTGTATGTGATCAATGCCATGATGTCCATATGCCTAATTATTGTCCTCTTTATATGGCCACTGAATCACAACTACATGGGCAAGTTCCAAAATCCTCAAGGCAACCCTTATTCACAAACCTACAATAGTGCTTGGAGAACTCACCCAAATTTCTCGTGGAGTCAAGGTAATAGTTTGAATCAAGCACATGGGTCTACATCGGCACTAAGCCTATTCCACCCGGTTTTCAAACGCAATCAAGGCAGCTTCCTATTAAGGAAGAGGAATCTAAAACCGATAAAATGCTAGCTCGGATCTTGTCTGAGGTGGAATCTTCAAGGGTTGAAACTAAGGCTACTTTCTCTCTCCATGAAACTGCTATTAAAAATCTTGAAGTGCAAATGGGGCAATTAGCATCACAAGTGAATGTTATGTCAAGAAGCAATCTTCCTAGTGACACCATTCCTAATCCAAAACGAGTTGGAAAAGAGGAATGCAATGCCATAAACTTGAGAAGTGGCAAAGTACTACCGGATGTGCCTAACTCAAGTACTCCTCAACCAAAACAAGATGATCAAGTGATTGACGATGTTGAAGAAGAAAGTGTAGGGGAGAAAGATGAAACTGAAAAGAGAAAGCCAACCACTCCTACTTTTATGCCACCATTACCTTTTCCTCAAAGATTCAAGAAGAAAGAAGAAGATGTCACTAAGAAGAGAAGGCAAATTGAAGAAAATTTGCATGATGTTGGCAAAGACAAGAAGGTAGAGCAAGAGATGAATGATGAGAAAAGAAAAGTCAACCACTACTACTTTTATGCCACCGCTACCTTTTCCCCAAAGATTCAAGATGAAGAGTGTAGTGCGATCATTCAAAGGAAGTTACCGGCTAAGCTTAAAGATCCAGGAAGCTTCTACATCCCTTGCAACATTGGGACAAATTTTAATGGTAAAGCTCTTTGTGATTTGGGTGCAAGTATTAATTTGATGCCTCTAGCTGTTTTCAATCAATTGGGCTTGGGAGAGCCAAGACCTACTACGGTATCTTTGCTCTTGGCCGATCGAAGCATTTCTAAACCAAGAGGAATCATTGAAGATGTCCTAGTAAAAGTTGACAAGTTTATCTTCCCTGTGGATTTTGTAGTGCTTGATTGTGAAGTTGATTGGAAAATTCCTCTCATCCTTGGGCGTCCATTCTTAGCCACTGCAAGGACTCTCATTGATGTAGAGAAGGGTGAGGTCACTTTGAGGGTCGATAATGAGCAAGTGATATTCAACATGCAAAAAGCCTCAAAGTTTCATGATGATTCTGCTCAATGTTTGTTTGTAGATACATTAGATGCAGTTATTCCTCAAGAATCATGTGCTTCCAAGATCAAAGACCCTTTAGAGGCATTCTCGATTGGTGAGAAGAGCTTTGAGAAGTTTGATGAAGATGTTGTTGAAGAGCTCTTTCATTTTGACTCATTTCCTCATTCTAAACCAAGGACTATTGAACCACTTGAGTCGTCGATGCCTCAAGTACTCCATTAAAGCCTTCTATTGAAGTTCCTTCGGTTCTAGAGTTAAAGCCATCACCTTATCATCTCAAATATGCTTATTTTGGGAAAGCACGTCACTTACCAATGGAATTGGAGCATGGAGCTTATTGGGCTATCAAAAGCTAAAATTTGATCCTAAAGCTGTGAGGAAGAAGAGGCGACTTCAACTCAATGAGTTAGATGACTTTCGCCTAAATGCCTATGAGGAGTGACCATCATGAAGAGTCTGGCTGAAGACTTTAAACTTAGCGCTTCTTGGGAGGCAACCCAAGGTATTACTTGATGCTTTATTTGATTTTGTAGGACAGTTGAAAGCCCTTGATGATGTGTTCCAGTTTGGTAGCAAGGATTGAAAGCACAAGTCACGGAAGAATAGGGGAGTTCTCTTCTACTTTTCTTTGATTTGTTTTATTTGATTGTTGATTATATATTGCGTGGAAATGAGTGCTGGTCTTAGTTGGATGTGCTTGTGATGACTGTTTGTGATGATCATTAAGTGACTGTTAGCACTTGAGCTGTTTAATTGGTGAAAATTTGAAATCTCTGAAATTGGTGTTACCCTTACACTTATATATGGTTGCTCTTCACTTCCATTACTTTTTGTTACTTGTTCACATTGAGGACAATGTGACATTTAAGTGTGGGGGTGAGGGTATCCTTGATTTTAACTTGCTTTGTCCTCAATTTTTTAAAATATATATCATGGAAGTGTGAATAGTATTTGTGAGCATTATTGCAATTGGTTTGATTTGAACATGAAGAGGAGTGAATTTGATTAGGAATTGATTCCATGTTCTTTGAATGTAGTAAAGAGGTAAAGATTTGGTTTGGGTACTTTACTTTAGGATGTCAAAGAACTTGTGAGGAATTTGAGCCTTAATTTTCATCTTTCTAAGAGGGAGTACACCTATTGTGATTTCATCTCTAGAACTTGTCTTGAATCTCTTTTGAAATTTGAAATCCTTTTGCATGCACAATGATTTAGGCATTCATTTCATAGCTAGTTTGGCCAAATATCCATCCTTATCACATGAAAATCCTTTGTTCACCCCATTTGAGCCTTTATTTTTATTTTATTTTATTTAAAAAAAAATTTGCATAGAATAAATAGCCCTTTGTTTGAGATATGCAATTTTTATATCTTTTTCTTCCCATTCATTTGAGGAAAAGGTAATGGTGGCATAAAAGTAGGAGTGGTTGGCTTTCTCTTTTCAGTTTCATCTTCCTCCCCTACACTTTCTCCATCAACATCAACAATCAACTGATCTTGCTTTGGTTGAGGAGTACTTGAGCTAGGCACATCCGGTAGTACTTTTCCACTTCTCAAGTTTATGGCATTGCATTCCTCTTTTCCAACTCGTTTTGGATTAGGAATGGTGTCACTAGGAAGATTGCTTCTTGATAAAACATTTACCTGTGATGCTAATTGCCCCATTTGCACTTCAAGATTTTTAATAGCAGTTTCATGGAGAGAAAAAGTAGCCTTAGTTTCAACCCTTGAAGATTCCACCTCAGATAAGATTCGAGCTAGCATCTTGTCGGCTTTAGATTCCTCTTCCTTAATAGGAAGCTGCCTTGATTGCGTTTGAAAACCGGGTGGAATAGGCTTAGTGCCAGATGTAGACCCATGTGCTTGATTCAAACTATTACCTTGACTCCACGAAAAATTTGGGTGAGTTCGCCAAGCACTATTGTAGGTTTGTGAGTAAGGGTTGCCTTGAGGATTTTGAAACTTGCCCATGTAGTTGACAGATTCAGTGGCCATGTAAAGAGGACAATAATTAGGCATATGGACATCATGGCATTGATCACATACAATTGGTGTGGCATGAACAGAATGCACACCTTGAGAAGTGCTCTTTTGCACTTGAGACTCTAGCACATCAAAACGCTTATTCATAGCGGATAAGAGAGTTGCAATTTGCGAGGAAGAGTCTTCTTTGGCATTAGGCATAGCTTGGTTAGTCCTCCTATCATTGCCTTGAGTATTGTTTGCAGATAATTGATCCAACAACCGAATCACCTCATTCATAGGAACATTCCGGTATCCTCCATTGGTCATAGAATCAACCATTGCTTTAGATTGAGGATTAAGTCGAGTACAAAAAATTTGGACCACAACCCATTTGTCCACCCCATGATTAGGGCATTGCTTCATTAACATCTTGTATCTCTCCCAAGCGGCATAAAGATGCTCATCGGGATGTTGTCTAAAGCTTAGAAATTCATCCCTAGCTTCCACGCATTTGTCATCAGAAAAGAATCGAGCTCTAAACTTAGCTTCAAGATCGGCCCAAGAATTGATAGACCCTTCCAGAAGATTGTTGAACCAATCTCTAGCCTTGCCTTGTAGAGAAAGAGGGAATAACCGTAGCTTCAAAACATCTTGGGGAACTCCATTTTGCTTGAAAGAATCACACACTTCCAAGAAGTACATCAAGTGCTTGTTGGCATCTTCATTGTAAAGACCATGGAACATACCATGCATTTGAAGCATTGTTATCATAACCGGCTTGATCTCAAAGGTACGTGCTTGCATTTCCGGCATCCGAATGCAAGATTGAGGACCTTGCATATTCCGACTAGCAAAATCATTGACGGTAGCTCTATCATATTCATCGTCTGTCATGGTTTCAGATGCGGATTCAGTCTCTTCTTCAATGAGAGGTACTCCGTCAAGTTCCACTACCAATTCGTCCGGATGCAAGTTTTGCATATTATAAAATGGTACCTACAAGAGAAACAAGCAAGAGCGAGTATCAAACCAAAACAAAAATCAATAAAGGAAAAGAAAGAAAAATTGTAAACCTAACTAAAGGCTCAAGCAAAGTTTACTAACACAAGCCCAAGGTTGACCAAAGGATTTGTTTGCACAAATCCCCGGCAACGGCGCCAAAACTTGTTCGCCTCGCAAGTGTACGAGATTCGCAAGTAATAAAGTGATAAATAAAGTATCGTTCCCACGAGGATTTGTTTAACAAATTGGTCAAGCAAGAGGCTTAGTGAATTTCATCAAGTTGAGCTAAAACAAAGTTTTGATTTGGAATGAGAATTTTTAAAGACTAAAATTGATAAAGGCAATTGATTCTTTAACTTCAAGGATAATTGAGCCTAGGGCTCTTTTTCCCCTTTTGCATTTCATAAAACTTGGTGAATTTCCTCTCTAGTGGCATTTCAATACATATGTGTGTTAGTCTAAGGTTTTAAAACACTTGACCCGCTCTCTCAAGTCAAAATCAAGTTTCTCTTCTCATTAAAATGCACAATCTCTTGCTACAATTAATGAGAATCAATATTTAAGCAACAACCCTAATATGACAATGCAAGGTTAGTAAATATATCTCTATTTTACCAACAAACCATCCATTTATCAACTAAACTTCAAGACAAGCATGATTTCAATCAAGTTCTACACCTAGATTAGCTCTCTCAAGTCAAAACCTAAGTGAATAAATCATCTAAATGGAGGCCAATCATTTAGAAGCATTAAGCCAAGGTTAAAATCAACACATACATATATTAATCTACCAAAAGAGAGGAATATTCAAGTACTAATCCATACAAAGGGTCAAAAGAACCCTAGAATGAAAGAGAAATTAGCTAAGCATGGCTTTAACAAAAATACAAAACAGCAAGCATAAAATCAGAGTTAAAGGCAGAATAAAAATCAAAGGGAAGGGGAACAAAATAGAGTAGAGTTAAGAACACAAGTGCTCCCTCTTCCAGTGTGCTATACGCCTCTCTGCTCTGTCTATCGTGCTCCACTGTGCTGCGCCCCCTCTGTTTCTCGTTCTGTTTCCGCGGCTCTGCCTCGTTTCTCCCCTTCTCGCCCTCTGTTGAATAATTCCAGCCGCGTCTCCTTCTCCCTCTGTTCTCCTTTTTTTTTCCTCCGTTTAGATTTAGGTCTTCAATTCAATTAATCCGTGGGCCCCCTTCCTTCAATTCGGTCAAACCAATTTGGGCTCTTGTTTTTTTAAGCCTTCTTCAAAGTTCTATTGATTCAAACCGTGGGGCCCATTCGTTTAATCCCCCAAAATTCTTTGCAAAAGCAATTGATATTGATTGTACTCCCTGGTGCTTATCTTTACGCCAAAAAAAACAAAAGGAAATGATATAATAATAATAATAAATTTATTTAAAACTTCTAATTACTATTATTTATTTCCTAAACTCAAACTTTTATTTGAAATTGAAATCCCCCAAATAATGCATCCAGATTGATATCTCTTAAAATCTCAATAAAATCTCTTCAATTTAGTATTAATGACTTCCTAAATATATCAAAATATGTCTCAAATCTATTAAAAATAGGAAGTCATCATCATTTTTATTACTTTAGTAAGTGCTAAGTAAATCAATTTAAAAGAGTGAAGGAGTTAGGAAGTATGTGTATATAGTTTTTTTTTAAAAAAAAAAAAAAAGAAGAAAAAGAAAAGAAAAGAAAAGAAAGATAGAAACAAAAGAATATATATAAAAAAAAAAGGATCCAAGAAAGAAAGAAAAAGATTGTTGAGGTCAAAAAGAAAAAAAGAAAAAGAAAAAGAAGAATAAAGGTTGTTTATATATAGTGTTAGTGAGTTTGTTTGTTTTTCTTGGTAGGTATTCCTTCACTCTTCATCATGAATTTCATTAAATTACTTGGCACTAAATAAAGTATTTTCCCATTCCATTTGATCTTTTTTATTTCATTATCCTACCTTGATCATTACAACCTTGAAAAAGTCCTTTTGATTTGAGTGTGCAATGGGATAATGTATAAAGTGGAGATGGAGATGATAAACAAGCTTATGGTAGATAAGTTGCAATAGGTGGAATGGAGTGAAACACTAGCCCATATCTTGAGAGATGAGTGTAAACACTTGACTTGTGAGGGACATTCTATTGTGGTTTATCTTTGCCAAATTGATTCCTTGCTACTTGCATTTTTGGAAGGTGGAAAAGATTTTTGAGAAAGTTTGATTCTTGAATATTTGAATTGATTCCAATTTTGTAATACTTGCTTTAAAAATCTTGCTTCCATGGTTTTCTTGAATTTGATTGTTTTAGAATTTAAAATCTTGAGGACAAGATTTGATGCAAGTGTGGGGGTGTGATGACTTCCTATTTTTAATAGATTTGAGACCTATTTTGATATATTTAGGAAGTCATTAATACTAAATTGAAGAGATTTTATTGAGATTTTAAGAGATATCAATCTGGATGCATTATTTGTGGGATTTCAATTTAAAATGAAAGTTTGTGAGTTTAGGAAATAAATAATGATAATTAGAAGTTTTAAATAAATTTAGTTTTATTATCATGATATAATATATAAGATTCCTTGCTTTTCGGATCAGGACCAGCAGAGTTTGAATGGATTGGTTGCTTGGCAATTGAATATTGGAATTGGATCAGAATTAATGTCAGAAAAGGGCCCAAAATCAGAGATATTGACAGAGAGGGCCCAAACATGCTGTCAGAAAAGGCCCAAAATCAGAGATATTGACAGAGAGGGCCCTTTACGAAAACTGTGCGTTTTTTTTATATTCTCTTTGTTTTGGGCAGAACTCAACGTTTTGGGCTTTGGAGGACATTGAATTGCAAATGGATTGGGCCCACAATTGATTCAATGCAATACCTTAAAAAAACTAAAAGGCAGCCGCTGGAAAAACGTGAATAGAGAACGAGAAAGAAACAGCCGCTGGGAAAAAGAAAGAGGAAACGGAAACAGAGCGAGAGAAAGAGAGACCGAACAGAGAAGCAGAGACGCACAGACTGGAAAAAGAGCAGAACCGAAAAAGACGGACTGGAGGCTACGGAATTCGCTGGAGGAAAGAAAGAAAAAGAGGAATAGAGGAGCTGCAATTTTGGGGCTGTTTGTTTCATCTTTACTCATTTTTCCTTGAATTTCCATATGTCTTTGAACTTTGAATTTATTGTGCTGTTCTGGATTTTTGTTAAAGCCATGCTTGGCTAATTTCTCTTTATCCTAGGGTTCTTTTGACCATTTGTATGGATTAAGACTTGAATATTCCTCTCTTTTGGTAGATTAATATATGTATGTGTTGATTTTGATCTTGGCTTAATGCTTCTAAATGATTGGCCTCCATTTAGATGATTTGTTCACTTAGGTTTTGACTTGAGAGAGCTAATCTAGGTGTAGAACTTGATTAAAATCATGCTTGTCTTGAAGTTTACTTGATAAATGGATGGTTTGTTGGTAAAATAGAGATATGTTTACTAGCCTTGCATTGTCACATTAGGGTTGTTGCTTAAATATTGATTCTCATTAATTGTAGCAAGAGATTGTGCATTTTAATGAGAAGAGAAACTTGATTTTGACTTGAGAGAGCGGGTCAAGTGTTTTAGAACCTTAGACTAACACATATATGTATTGAAATGCTACTAGAGAGGAAATTAACCAAGTTTTATGAAATGCAAAAGGGGAAAAAGAGCCCTAGGCTCAATTATCCTTGAATTTAAAGAATCAATTGCCTTTGTAAATTTTATGTTTTAGAAATAGTCTTTAAAAATTCACATTCCAAATCAAAACTCTGTTTTAGCTCAACTTGATGAAATCCACTAAGCCTATTGCTTGACCAATTTGTTAAACAAATCCTCGTGGAACGATACTTTATTTATCACTTTATTACTTGCGAAACTCGTACACTTGCGAGGCGAACAATAATTTACTTGAATATTCTCTTGATTCATACTTAAATAATTAGCCAATAATTATTAATTTAATTCCTCACTAATTTTTGATAATTTTCCTATTTAGGACTAATTATTTTCTCACAACTATTGGACTTACATTGGTATTTTATGCTTTACATAAAATATTAAAAATCATGGGGTCAATTATGGCCCCACAATACTTTTTGAGTTTTGTCTCATTATTTTCCAAGGGAAATAATCCCAAAAATTATCTAAATTAGAGACAACATACTTTCCTATTTTTAATAATTATTTTATTTCCTCTTAGGATTTATCACAGTATTTTTATGGATCTTAGTTCATTTAGGGCATTTTAGCACTTTAATTCCTCTAATTTCAATAGAAATTGCCCTAGAGAATTATGATAAATTCCTTCTCATATTTGAGACCTCATATTCACCTATTTTCAATAGGTACATTTTACTAATTTATGATATTTACCCTAAGTCAGATTTTAGGGTATTACACCAACCCAAAAGGATATTTCTAGAATTAATTATGGATTTTTGAAGTTGGGCCTTTATTTATGCAAAATTCAGAAATTGGACGAAAATGAAAGAATTTTAGGCCCATATTAAATTCCTTAATAAGAAAAGGGATTTGGTGAATATGGAAATTTGTATTGGGCTTATTTTAAATTATCTGTAACATCCCATTTTGAAACGCGGAATTTTTTTTTTTCAATCAGAGTAGAGCAATAGAGCGAAAGAGTAATTGGTTCGTAGCCAAAACATTAACCATTGTGTAACATTGTATTGATTACAGAAATCCTAAGATTCGGAAAGTAAACAATGTAAAGAAAACAGAGAACGGTAAGGTAATACGTAAGGCAGTAAAGATAAAGGTGACTTCGTCCGCAAGTCTACACCTCGCCGCTTGCCCGGTCTTCGATTCGCGGTCCTCCGGACTGAAGCTATAGCCGAGATTCAATTTACCACATTGAATCTCGGGTAGCAATTAACCTCATACCCAAACAATACAGTATACAGACAACAGATATTCTAGAGCAAATACAACAGTATATCACTACATAAGCATATAGCAGATGCATGATCAGTATGACGACAGAACATAAGCACAGAGCAATATGTAAAGCCCCATAGGGTAAACAATAACAACAACGGCCTGCACTATTCACCAGTGCCACGATACTCACTCGTGTCCTCGCGCTAGGAAAACATAACGGCATTACTAAGACATAACCCGTATAAAAATCGCTCGTATAACGGTCTACGAACGTATCTTTGACATATATGCATTTAAGCAGTACAAGATTATATTAGTGTTCCAGTACGCGTCCGTACCTTCGTTGACGTACGTAGATGTTTTCGGCGAATCGTATTTTTCCACTTCGCTACTTAAATCTCCAATTTTTCAGGAACTCGATCTCTACCAAGTTTTTACCTCGTCAGGCATTTCTCAATGCAATGAGGCCTAAAAACAATAGTAGGAATCTCACTCCCTACTTACTAAAACTAACTACGGAACTAAAGACTAGAACTTAAATACTAAGGACCGAAGAATTTACCCGTTGAAGACTTCTGCACAATTTTTTCCAGAGCTTCTCTCTCTTCTTTCTCCCTCTAGATTTCGGCCAAAGCAAGGAGGAAATGGTGTGAAGATTTCAAAGGCCTTGCATGCCTATTTATAGGATATTTGAAAGGATACAAAAGGAATTATCAAAGTTGTTTTTACCCTTTTGGTCCAACTTCTTCAACAAGTTTTTGTTCTCCTTTTTCACCCCTTGGCCGACCTCTAGGGCTGATGTGGCAGCCTCCCATTGGTCCAAAAATGGTGACTTGGCTTGCTTTATGCCCGGTCTAGCAGAATTTCCCCGATCGGTCCCCGTTTTGCGTAATCTCGGAAAATCTCAAAATTCTGAATCCATAACTTTGAAGATCTTCTCTTTCTCATCAACAATATCTAATTTAACTTATATTTCGGTCTCTTACAGGGTTCCAACAGTCCAGTTGAAGTTTTCTCGAAAAACGTGTCCGAACGCGTCCGGTTTCAGAACGCATTTCTAGAATCATCAACTTCTTCAGAAAAATTCACTGATTCCAAATATGTCCAGATAAATTCAAACTCATTCCTAGATGTTGAGTTAGGATTTATTTTCTTCATATCCAAAAATATGCCTATCTACATTTTTCCCTATTTTGTTTTATTAGGAAAATGCACAAACGGCTTGAATTAACTTAGGGAGAGTCTAATGGAAGATAAAATTCCACCGATCAATATTTTATCCTGACTTTGGAAATCTCATTCCTAGATCTCTAGATAGGATCCGTTTCCTAATTATTAAATTACTATTCATCATTTTTCACTTTAATTAATTATATTATTAAAATAATTGCAAGTTGCATAAATTTTTTTTTTCCATTTTTTTTTCTTTTCTTGGGGCAAAATTCGGCTGGCCCTTCTTTTATTTTTAATAAATATTTATTTTTTAATTAATTAATTAATTATTTATTTACTTATTTAATTTTTCCCAAAAATTCCACAAAATTATCTAATTGGTCCATTCTTGTATTTAGGCCTAAAAATACCTAAACTCAACTATTTTCCTCCAAAATTTCCAATTAATTAGTAAACATGTTTTTACTAATTTTAAAACAAAAACCACTAATTTTAGGGTTTTACATAATTACTTGTGAATTTCTTTTGCTTATGCTTAAGTAATTAGCCCAATATTACTTAATTACTTAATTATCACAAGTTGATAATTTTCTTACTTAGAACAACTCTTTACCTTCATACTCTTGCATTAACATTAGAATTTCCATGCCTCTTATAATATTCTATAGTTTGCAAGGGTATTATGGTCTTTTTATTACTTTTTGGATATTCTTATACAAGTTCTCCAAGTTCATAATTTATTAAATTACCATAATTAGAGATAATATATTCTCCTAATTCACTTGGTCATTTTACTGCCTTTTAGGATTTTTCATAATTTTTCTAAGTTATTCATGTCCCTTAGGGGCATTTTCGTCATTTTGGCACTTTGGCCCTTAAATTCCCTGATTTCCTACAGAATTTAACTTAGAATAATAGGCTAAATTTACACAAGTCTGGAGACATTAATTTCACTTATCAGAAATATCTATTTTATTCATAATATTCCAGATAATAAAATCCGGGTATTACATTATCAAAGGGAATATTTATAGTGGTGGATTTAATTATATTTATATTTTATTATTTTATGTCTAATTGTATCTTGCGCCGGAGAAATTAATTTAGTTGTAGTCGACTGCCAGTTAGTAACCTTAATACTCATATACTTCATGTGACTTGTGTATGTATATTGTATCATGTTATGTTACATACATTTAGTTATCATTTAATTACAAACGCTATGGAACTGGAACATGCAGTGTTCATTAAGGGCTTTGTTGTGTACTGTGTCCGGTGGTCTGTGCTATGTGCTATTAGGACCACTGCAGTCTATGTTGTGTGCTATTAGAACTGCTAGTTCCGGATTTGGCTGTGTGCCTCGATACTTGTAACAACCCGACTTTTTAAAGCAGTATAAATTTTTTTTTTAAAACATCTTTTCAAACCATCAGAGTAGAGCATTTGAGCGGAAGAGTAACTGATATATAGATTCAAAAAGCCAACAGTAGTGTATCTAAGGACAACATCAAAAGGAAGACTCCTGCCCGATCCACGAAATGAAGTCTTCAGTCAGGTTTTCTATGCAGGCTGCTTGCCTCCAACCTCGGTCCTTGGTCCCCCTGAACCTGACGCTATGTTAAGAGCTGAGATCCGCACCGGATCTCAGGTAACGTTTAACCTCATGTTTATGTATACAGACAACAGACATTAACATCACTCTATCACAACCCATGCATATGTATTGCCCCCAGCTTGCAGACAATATTGCACCCAGCATACAGACAAATTGCACCCAACATTGGAATAGATTGCACCCATAGGTAAAAACGGAATCAGGGCTATCCTATCAACATAACAACGCATTTGTTAAGGATCTATCATTACGACGGACATTTTTAGTCAAAATGACCATTTTACCCCTGACCCCCCAATTGGCGGAATTTCGCCAGCGCTTCCGCTACATAGGCTATTTTCTTCCCAAAATTTCGCCAGAACTTCGACGCCATCATGATTTTCGAAAATAAAGACTAAAATAGCCCTCCCATCTAATATCAAAACATAAAAATAAAGACTACTCTAGCCTTACTAACTAATGAACTAAAGACTAAAAACTAAAGACCGAAAGTCTTACCCGTTGAAGACTTCGCGTAACCTCCCCGAGCTTCTCTCTCTACTTCTTCCTCTCTCTAATTTTCGGCCAAAGGGCTTGGAAAATGGTGTGAAGATTTCTCAAGGGCAAGGCATCTATTTATAGGGAAAAACAAGGGACATGTTTGGCAAAATATAAGGTTTTGTTTGGAATTCCAAGTTGTAATAACCCATTATTTGCAACTTGTTCAAGAAGCCAAAACTCCTCCTCACACACTCTTGGTCGACATCTTTGGGCTGTGTGGCAGCCCTCATTGGTCCAAAAGTGGTGACTTAGCTCACTTTATGCCCTAGTATAACCGTTTTCCCGATCGGTACCCGATTCGCGTGATTTCGGAGAATTCACAAAATTCTGGATTTACAACTCTGAGGACATGTTCTCACTTAGTAGAAATGTCCAAGTTAACCTAAATTTCGATTCCATATAGGCCTCCAACTGTCCGGTTGAAGTTTTCTCGAAAACGTGTCCGAACGCGTCCGGTGTCGAATTCGTTTCGGGACTACCAATCTCTTGGAAATAATTCACTGATTCCAAATATGTCTAAATAAATTCGAACCCATTTCTAAATGTTGAGTTAGAATTTATTTTCTTTATTTCCAAAATATGCCTATATGCATTTTTCCCTATTTCGTCTTATTAGGAAAATGCACCAACGGTCTCTAATTAACTTCGGAAGAGTTTAACGGAAGATAAAAACCCACTGATTAATATTTTACCTTGACTTTGGAATTCCTATTCCTAGATCTCTAGATAGGATCCGTTTCCTAATTTTAAAATTACTATTCACAAATTTTGCTTTAATTAATTATAATATTAAAATATTATGCAAGTTGCCAACTTGCTTCCTATTTCATTTCTATTTTCTTTTTCTTTTTCTTTGGCCCAAAATTCTGGTCCTTTTTTATTTAATTTTCGTTTTTATTTAATTAATAATTAATTAATATTATATAAAATAATTATTTAATAATTATTTTTATATAATTTTTACAAAATTTCCCTATTGGTCCATACTTGTTTTTAGGCTTAAAAGTACCCAAACTCAACTATTTTTCTCCAAAATTTCCAATTAATTAGTAAATACATTTTTACTAATATTCAACTAATTTCCACTAATTTTTGAGCTTCCCATAATCATTACTGAATTTCCTTTGCTTATGCTTAAGTAATTAGCCCAATATTACTTAATTACTTAATTATCACAAGTTGATAATTTTCTTACTTAGAACACCTCATTATCTTCATATTCTTGTGTTAACATGAGAATTTCCATGCCTCTTACATTATCTCATAATTTACAAGGGTACTATGGTCTTTCCAATACTTTTTAAGCAATAATATTTAATTTCTCCAAGTTTGTAATTTTATCAAATTACCACAATTAGAGATAATATACTCTCTCAATTTTAACACTTATTTCCTTGCCCTTTAGGATTTTTCACAATTTTCCTAAGTTATTTATGTCCCTTAGGGGCATTTTCGTCATTTTTGGCACCTTGGCCCTTAATTTCTCTAATTTTCCAAGGGATTTTCCTTTTACTTCTCACAGTATCTTCCTTGGGAAAATAAACTAATTATCATAAAAAGCTTGAGACCACATATTCACCTTTTAAATATGTATTATTTACTTATTTATGATCTTTTCCCTAAATCAAATTTTAGGGTATTACAATACTGAATGTTATGTGGTATTTGTGTATTTATGGTTTTTCTTTATGCATTGTTTATACATTTTCTATAAGATTAACGGTTACTTTGGGATTCAATTTTGAATCCCAGCCCCTTTTAAGCCCTTTGGCAATTCATCTAGATCGGAGCAGGGAGACAGAGGTAAGGCTCCAGAGCTTGAGTAGTGCAGTGGTGGATGTTGGTGATTTTCTTTTGAATATTTATTTTGGTTTCCGAATGACTGTAATATATTATATTGGCCTATGCGGGCACCATTATCTAGATGACTGTATATTAAATCCTCTGGGGTAAACTTATCTTTCCGTATCTTTATTTTATCAGTATATTATTGTCCAAACCGATGCATGCTCTGATGCTAATACTCTGATGAATGACATAAATTAACCTGGGATAAATAGTTTAAAAATGAATAAAAATATCATACTACCGCCACCTGAAAGGGCAAGGCGGATAGGTGTGTAACATTATATATATATTTAGAACTAAATCTAATCCCCAACTAATTCTTATATTAGAGATCAAAGCCTTGACCTTCCACCTGTATGAATATCTATGCCACTAACGGTTAGCTTCTCTCTTTCGATTCTAATCTGGGTTGATTGCAAATGTTGTGCCGATGTTAACCCACTACGCTCTAAAAAGTATGCGCGGATAGACCGATGTGTATGAGGAAAGTGGCATGCGTGGATTCTTTGACTAAGGAGAAAAGCATCTTTAGATAAGTCAAACAAGCCAGCATTGAAAAGTATATATTCTCTCAACATTCAGTTTTGAATCTGTATCTTTTCAAGTATAAACATGTACTCTACATATATTCATTACTTTGCAAGAAACCTCATGTTCTTCGATTTAATTTATAGGTGGCTTTATGTTGAAGGCAATATCGAACGACTTAATTTTTAGACATACACACAAACATAATTTACAAAAATAACAATAGCTAGTTTCCCCCCACTCCGAAATGTAGTAACTGGTTAATTAATTCTCATAGATTAACAAAATTAGGTAAATTAATTATTTGTTAGAATGTGGTATTTTTCTCAAATGAATTTATCCTTTTAATCATTTGCATTACAATATCATCAATACATCTTATATATCATATACAGATATCAGAGTAATTTGAGAAAAAAATAATAAATATGGGAGATAAAAAAAAAACAAAGGAAAGTAGCTTATATATAGAGAGAGACTAAAATAAATTATCAAAATAGCTCTTATATTTAGAAACAGATGAAAGTATGTAAAAACAAATCTTAACTTTTTTTTACTAAGCATAGGTATCCTCCTATTGGACTCAATCTTGTTTGAAGCACTGTAATTTTATTTCAAATTAACCCCGCCTATATGTGTAAACGCGACCAATTAATGACCAAACAAATACAATAGATCCATCAAATAAAACATACTCAAACAGATCAGTATAATAAGCATAGCGAGGCACATATTATTCTATTGCATAAACCATGCGAATACATAAGCAGCAATATTCATTAATACAACTATTTTATTCTGAAAATTAATCATAATCCCTTATAATTTTGCAAGTGGCATTACAATAAAACTATATAATTAAGGGCGATAGACCGTGGGAACCACACACAAATTGTTTTTCCTAGTGGCAGTGTTAGTGAAGGTTTCCTCCATATCCAATTCCTCAGGTTTCATCCCATTCGGAAGCTTCCAATCAACATGGAAAAGCAAATTGGCGATGGTCAAATCAAGAACAGCATAGCCAAATGAGATTCCAGGACATATCCTTCTTCCAGACCCAAATGGAATATACTCATGATCCATACCCCTAAAATTGTAGTCAGTTGAGGGATCAAGGAATCTCCGGGGCTGAAACTTTTCGGCTTCTTTCCAATACTTTGGATCTCTTCCAAGAGCCCAAGCATTTACCATAACCCTAGATTTGTAAGGTATCTCATAACCACTGATTTCAATTATTTTACTGTTTTCTCTTGGAACTAGCAATGGAAGAGGTGGGTGAAGCCTTAAGGTTTCTTTGACCGCAGCATCTATATATGCACACTTGTGCAATTCTGATTCTTCTACATATCCTTTGCTTCCAAACACCTTCCGTACCTCTGCTTGAGCCTCTTTCATTGTCTCCGGGTTCCTAAGCAATTCACACATTGCCCACTCTAAGATTGCTGCAGTTGTTTCAGTTGCGCCAAAGAACATGTCCTGAGAATGAGTATATTTTTGTTAGTGAAACTCCAATATTTGATATCTTTGCTCTTATTTATAATAATATTATTTATTTATTTATTTTATCTGGCCCTTATAGTTTCACTGAGTTTTAATCAGGATCATGACAAGGGCCTAATTAAAAATCAAGTGAAACTATAAGGATATGATAAAAAGGGGAAAAAATTATATATAGGGACATGATTAAAACATGTGAAATTATAACAACATGATAATTAAAAAGAAGAAAAAAAAAACTATAAGAACCTAATTAAAAATTAGTTGAAACTAGGAGGACTTACATATAATTATCCATATATACTGAACAAATGAGGGTATTTTTGGAAATAAATTTATATTTCTAATGTCTGGACTAGCTTTTGAAGAATAGCTTTTAGGAAAAAAAAAAAGTGAAAAAAATAAGTTTAGAGAATAGATTTTGGAATATCTTATAAAAAAAGTAGAAAAAAGTAGTTTCTAAAAAATCATTGTTTTCAACCCCAAACCATGGTCGATATCTAGTCATAACCACTTTTCTTGATCATTATGAATTAGGTATTTGTTTTATGTATGAAGACTGAAGTATTCAAAGAGAAATAAGATCGATCAGACTTGAGTACCTGAATTATAGCTTTGATGGCGTCGTCAGTTATCTGGATATCAAGGTCATTTTCTTTTTGTATCTTGAGAAGAACATCGACAAGATCTTCGTGCTGTACCTCATCAGAACCCTTCTTGCTACTCTCATTCTTTTGTCTGTGTTCGTTAACCACTTCTTCCAATATCTTATCACTGTCCACAAACAGTTTCTCAAGCTTGCCCTTGAAGCCAGTGATGACAGGAAGGAACTTAACCGAAGGAAAAAGATCAGAAATACCGAGCCCGGTCGCCAGCTCCAACGTATTCTTCATTATGGACACAACCTCGTTCACGTGCTTGGAGTTTCCAATGGAAGCACGAGCAACGATGGAGTTCGCGAGTGGGAAAAATAGTTTAGGGAGATTTATAACAGAACCTTCATGTTCAGTTATGTGCTTCATGAGAGATGCTATCTCCTCTTCTCTTATAGCTTTGAATGATTGGACCCTCTTCACAGACAAAAGCTCCAAAGTGCAAATCTTTCGAAGCTGCCTCCAATAGTGTCCATACGGAGAGAAGCCGATATCGACCCCGTTGTAGCCAGTTATTTTACTGACTAGATATACGGGTCTATTAGCAAAGGTTATATCATGTGTTTTCATAACCTCTTTGGCTACTTCAGTGGAAGAGACTATGATGTTGGAAGTCTCTCCGAGTTGTAGGTGGAACAAGGGTCCATATTTTTTTGCGAGGTCTCTCATGGTGTGATGAAGTGGGGATGATGAGCTTAACATTTGGTGTAAGTTCCCTATGATAGGGAGCTTCCATGGCCCTGGGGGTAGGGTTTTTTTGGATTTCTTGAATAATCTTGAAGGCTTTAGCACCAGAATGAGCAAACACAAGAAGGTGAAGAGGATGGAATATGGAATCTGAATCTCCATAATCACAAAGCAAACAAATCGTCAAGTGTGGGGGTTTGCTCATTTTACCTGCAAGCTATGTGCTGCTTTTATATACTAAACGGAACTCTTTATTTTTCCAATGAAATATAACCAATTTGTATGAATATTACATTTTTTTCAAAAGAAAAAGGATGCAGGCCCGAATAATGCTATAAATTCTTCAAATTAAAAAGCCACCTGTATTTCTAATGCTTTATTTTTGTGGGGGTATGGTTAGAGAGTAACGGTTTATTCTTTCGTTAAGAGAGACTCGTTATAAAATAATTATTTATGTAGGCGTTACTATTTTAGTAATCCTCTTCCAGTGTATAGGACCATTTGTAACTAAAGGACAGTGGACTTGAAAAGTCGGCGCAACCACTTACGACTAAATTATTGCCCTGCTTCGACTTTTTTTTTGGGCCAACCCCCGCTTTGACTATTGCTATAAATTCATTCAATGAGTATATTTTAAGGGTTTGATGTTTTTCTTTTTGTTGCAGAAATTCTTTTCTGCCACACTCACATAATAATAAGTAGGTCCTACTAATATTTTCTCTCTCTTCTCTTTACAATGGGACCCACTCACTTTTATGTAAGTATGATAGAAAAAAAATTCTATAGCGAAAACAAAAACATTAAACCCATATTTTAATTGTAAAAATATTTATGGTTTGCCTAATTATTTTCTTATCTTGCAATAATCCATCCACGTGCCTTGCATTTCTTTGTTAACGTTTTTTTAACCAAACATAAAAAAATTTACTTGACCTAAGAAATAATAACTCACTCCATCGTGGAAAGTTTTACTAGGTTTACATGTGTTTTTCCAAGTAGAAAAGTATTATAGTGTGTGTGTGTGTGTTTGTTTTTCTTTTGGGATGGGCAAAGAATAACCGGTGCCAAGACTCAAGAGGAGAGACTAATCTACCTGCCTTGAGATTTTGAGGGGTAGAAAATAGATTATTTCGTGTATAAAAAAAAGGAAAATAGATCATTTCCAGTTTTTTGGATGGCAACATTAATTATATGGTTGAAATGGAGGATTTTTTGGCTTGTATATATAAATTGATCAACTTCTTTCTTTGACCATCTATTTTCCAAGAAGTTTACATTCAAACTTACTATTGTGTAAATAATCAAAGGCAGTCTCAACATTTCCAGTTTGGTGAAAATTAATCCCCTTTGATGGGAAATAATGAGGAAGTTTTAGGATATGAGATTTGATTATGCCTTTTAAGAGTACCTCTAATCACACTTAAGGACCATGAATATTATAATAATTTCAAAGAACAAACAAGATCTTTGTTGAAAATTAATTATATTAAAAGAAAAATCAAAGGTAGTCTCAACATTTCCATATATTCAATTAAAAAAATAGACAACTCACTCAGAATTATTTTTTTAATATAGTGAATAGATGAGTATTAAAAAAATCACTTTCTTGCGGCGCGCTTCCACTAACGTAACTTTATGACTACCAGTCTACCATCTTTGTTTGATTTAAGAGGCACTTCCGGCATATTTCATACAAACTAATAAAAATTTTAAACTTCATTAATTCTTTTATAAAATTCAATTTTTTTAAAACTTTATCCCTATTTAATATTCATTATAAATCCCATGAAAATAAAATCAATACAATAATCAATGAAGGGAAAAATTATAAATTCAGATAAAATATTTAAACTCTGCCTTATATATAGGATCATAAGAGTACATATATTTATATGTCAATCAATTCTTAGAGTTTGGGTCTTGAGATGCGTATATTCTTTGTATGACTTTGGTCCTTCAAGTTTTAACTCAGTTAAGATTTAGTCCCTCAACTATATATGACCCGTGTGGCTCAATCCTTGAATTTTTAACTGGGTTAAAACTCAGTCCCTATTCTTTTCCTCTTTAATAAATTAATTTCTATCATATATGAGTCATAACAGGTGAACTTATGTGGCTTGCTGACACGGTTAAAAATTGGTGATGTGGCGTCCAAATATGCTCCACATGATTCAATAGAAGATTATATTTAAAAAAAAAAAACAAGAAGCCAGAAGGCGAATATGCCCTGGAATTAACTTCGCTATACCCAGCATTGAGCTTCCACTTGCCAATTTACTCTATCATTTTGATTGGAAGTGCCAAATGGAATTACTCCTGAAAATTTTGATATGACTGAGAAGTTTGCTGCAAGTGTGAGAATCTCCAACTAATCCCAACCCGTTATGAACCCTAGTTCTATGAATAAACGTATACTTGTTCTACCTTGTTTGTTTAGTAGATCTGGTTGTTGTAAACTTTAGAGTAAATACCCTTTTTGGTCCTTTACAAAAAACACGATCCCCATTTTGGTCCCTGACAAAAAAAAAAAAGTCTCGTAGTCCCTTACAAATTCAAAATACACTCAATTGGTTAACATTTTGATCCCTCACAAATTTTCAAAATGTCTTTTTTAGTCCATAAAAAGTGATGAATAAGGGTTGTTTTTTTTTTTTTGTAAGGGATCAAAATAAGGATCGTGTTTTTTGTAAATGACCAAAAAGGGTATTTACTCTAAATTTTAATTTCCTGATGGTAGAGAATTAAAAAAAAAAAAAACTTATACGGTCCAATGTATGGAGTTTGAACTTGTGATTTTTTGAAAGGATAAAACTTAGGTCAAGTTCTTTGTATCTGTTATGTCAAATTCTCCTATTACATATGACCACATGTCGACCTATTTTTTCATGTGGATTTATAATTAAAATATTATCATTTAATTATAAAAATGACCTAGACAATTCAAATTTTAGGCTCTTATAAAATTGACCCTAGAAAGTACAAATAAATTTAAACTGTTGAAATTTTATCATATTATTTTGATTTGGTCAAAGGAGTATAATACTCTTTTTTATCATAATACTTCAACACTGTAAACTTTTATTAAAATATTTCTCTCTCTCTCTTTTTTTTTTTAACTTCTTATCCCCTGAACTTCTTAAATGTTTCTTTTTATCCCATACACTTTTAAAATGTTTATGTTAAATTTAGTTTGTTCAAATTTATTTATATGTATTTTTTAATTTAAGATATTAATAATATTCTTATTATTAAATATTAAATCTCAACCATTATAAAATTTAGAAGTTGATTTAAAGATGGAGATAGTAAATGGAAAAAAAAAAATAGAAAGGAATGTAAATTGAGACTGTGGTTGTATGATAACAACATATTGTTTGCTCTTATCTATAATATAAATCACTTCAATTAATCCATCAAAACTAAAAAATGGTAGTTAATTCATTAGATTTATTTTAAATTCACTTCAATTAACCCATGCCTACTAGATTATAAGTTCATTAGCTTCTCTCATTCAATTCTAATATGAAAGCAAATGTTTTGCCCATGTTAACCCACTGCGCTTTGAAAAGTATTCGTGGATAGGCCGACCGTTTTCTACGAGGCAAGGAGCATGTATGGATTTTTTGAGTAAGGAGAAAGGTGTCTTTTGATAAGTCAAATAAATACCACAGCATAAGTCAGCATTGAAAAGTATTCTCTTGTCATTAATCTGTATCTTTTTCAAACACAAACATGTGCTCTCCGTACATTACTTTGAAAGAAACCTCATGTTCTACTATTTAATTTATACACGCCTTACTAATTTTACAAGATATAACCTTATTTTCGTTAGAGGAATAAATTGGATAGATATCTCTCTAACGTAGCGTCCGCTATGTTGGACCAAGACTTGTAGTGTTTGATTAAGTCACTACAAAATATCAGTGTGTGTATGTGAGTGTGTGATAATAGCTAGAAAATTAGCATTAAAAGATAAGAGTAAACATATAATTAACCCAAGCTAAATTAATTCTATTGTAAATGGCTTTATTATAGTATAATGACATGAAAGTTCCTTTATAAATGAGAGGTCCTGACTCCTGAGTTTGATATGCTCTATCTAATTCCAAAACAAAATATTAATTGATCAGCTTCTTTTTTTTACCATCAATTTTCCGAGAAGTTTGCATTCAAACTTACTATTGTGTAAATCAAAGGCGTCTTCAACATTTCCAGTTTGGTGAAAATTAATCCACTTAGATGGGAAATAATGAGGAAGTTTTAGGATATGAGATTTGATTATGCCTTTTAAGAGTACCTATAATCACACTTAAGGACCATGAATATTATAATAATTTCAAAGAACAAACAAGATCTTTGTTGAAAATTAATTATATTTTTAAAAAAAAATCAAAGGTAGTCTCAAAAATTCCATATATTCAATTAAAAAAAATAGACAACTGACTCAGAATTATTTTTTTAATATAGTGAATAGATGAGTATTAAAAAAATCACTTTCTTGCGGCGCGCTTCCACTAACGTAACTTTTTTTGATGTGAATCAAGGTATCCTCACAGCCGAAAGCCATGAGACTAATCCTCCGCCCCGGGTCAGCACACAAAGCGGCAAAGGGCTGGCCACGGGATGCTTTCCATTCACAAGAGTTGGGGATCGAACCCCCAACCACTTGCTTAAGGGACGAGATGCTGAACCATCACGTCCACCCGTCGTGGTTACTAACGTAACTTTATGACTACCAGTCCCCTCCGTTCCTCTTTGATGATTCCAGCACACGTGCTGCTGATGACGACGACGCTGTCAACTCTGGTCGTGGACCACCCCCTCCTGAGACAGACCCCCCTGAGACAAACCCCCATCAGAGAGGACTTGATGATCATGCTCCGAAATGTAGACCTTCTTTTTTTTCTCTTTTCATGTCCAAACAGAGTTGATTGAGATAACTATATTTAATTATATTGTTTTCTTGTTGATCACGTTTCTTTTCTTGTTGATGGGCTTTTTTTCCATTGCTTTTTAAAAAAGTGCTTTAATTATGGGTTAAGCACTTCTAATGTTTGGATATACCATTTAACTCATGATTGACTAATCGGTAATATATTAACTCAATTAATCAAATGATTTGTTGAGACACATATGATTAATTAAGCAAAAGCAAATTTTGGCATCAAAGCTTTGTGCTTTTTTACTAATTTTGTGCGCAAAAGCAAATTATTCCATGACTAATCGGTTTTATATTAACTTCTAATTCGTGCTTTTCGCTAATTTTTTTCCAAAGCTTGTCGCGGTTCCGTAGAATGTAACCGTAACAAAGATGAATTTTGGCGCCAATATTTGTCACGGTTTCTTCCTCCAACCGCTACAAATTTTGTGTTTGTAGATTTGTCACGGTTTATTCCTTAAACCGCTACAAATTTTGTGTTCGTAGAACAAAGATGAATTTTGGCGCCAAGAGTTGTCACGGTTTATTCTTTAAACCGCTACAAATTGTGTAGCGGTTATTGTCGCGGTTCATTTTTTAAACCGTGACAAAGGTGATGTTTGCAACGGTTGTTGTAGCGGTTATGTAACCGCTACAAACCAATCGATGCATTTAAAGATCCCAATTTTTGCTTCGGATGTAATTAAAGTGAGTCGTCCACATTTATGTTCTATCCTAAATTTGTTTGTTACATATGGATAAGTCATGGATCAAGATGCCGCGTAGTTCTCCTGTGTATTTAGCGGGATTGAACACTTTCTTAGATTTCGCCTTCTCTCACGCTAGCATTAATGGCAAGATCGTGTGTCCTTGTTTACGATGCAAGTTTAAGAAGTGGCAAACACGGGATTGTGCTTTGGAACATCTTCTTCTAAAGCCTTTCCCAGAAGCATATACATTCTGGGAGGTTCATGGTAAGCAACGTGGTATGGGATATGGGCTTCATCTTCCTCGAACCTCACAAGTAGGAAATCAAGTACATCAAGATGATCCGGTTAATGAAGCTGTTCGTGATGCTTTTGGTGTTCAGGACGACAACTTCACGCAGAAGTGCGTGGTCCCGAACTGTTTTCTTCAGAATGATGCGGCTCGAATTTTTCAGCCTCATGGATGAGAGCGATCGTCCTTTGTATCAAGGTTGTCATAAATACTCAAAGTTATCTTTTCGATCAAATTGTACCATATCAAGTGCATGTGTGGGATCACTTTGGTAAGGCGATGTCGATGTTCCCGGAATTACTTGAGATGCATTCCCCGACGCGGACATTAAAAAATAGATGCCTGCCCAAACGACTGTATGCTTTATTGGGGAGAGGATGATCAGAGGGAGACTTGTAAGAAGTGTCACACATCGAGGTTCGTGACGGTTCGAAAGGGAAGAAGCAGAAGAAGAAACCCGCAAAGATTCTAAGGTACTTTCCTTTAAAACCTCGTTTGCAAAGATTGTTTATGTCGTCTAAGACAGCTGAGCATATGAGGTGGCATCAAGATGATAAGAATCAAGATGGAAAACTCAGACATCCACGTGATCTTGAAGCGTGGAAAGCGTTCGACACAAAGCTTTCCAGTTTCGCGGCGAACCCTAGGAATGTCCGTCTTGCTTTGGCGACCAACGGTTTTAATCCGTTTGGGAATCTTAGCACAAGCTACGTATATGGCCGTTATGTTGATACCCTACAACTTGCCCCGTGGATGTGCATGAAACAAAGCTCCTTCATTATGTCCATGATCATTCCGGGAAAAAGGCACCGGAAATGACATTGATGTGTATCTCCAACCGCTGATCAAGGAGTTGGTGGAGTGTGGAATGTAGGTGTGGAGACGTACGACGCACACGAGAAGACACTTTTCAACTTGCGTGCGGCCTTGATTTGGACGATAAGCGACTTTCTGGCCTCGGGACATTATCGGGTGGAATGTGCATACCGGCCTTGCGTGCCCGGCTTGCAATTTTGACTCGACTCGGCGCCTTCCCACGATCGTAAGTGGTGCTTCATGGGTCATCGGAGGTTTCTCGATGGTACGCACAGTTTAGGTTGCAACGCAATCGTTTTAATTGGCAACAGGAAAAAGAGGACCCCCTCGAAATTTATCTCAGTGAAGAAATCATAGAAGCGACTTGAGGATGTTGATGTTGAGTTTGGGAAAAGAACGATCCTAGCAAGGGCCGGACAAAGATCGCCGGGGCTTCTGGTTCTATGCCCCAGAAATGGCGAAAGGTTAGTGTCTTCTTCACTCTTCCGTGTTGGAAAGATAATTTGCTCCGACACAGTCTGGATGTCATGCACATTGAAAAGAATGTGTGCGACAATGTGTTGTACACGATTCTCAACGAACCGAGCAAGTCCAAAGATCATCTCGGGCCGGGAAAGATCTACGGGAGATGGGCGTTCATGGAGACGCGTGGCCGGATGAGCATGACGAGATTTCAACCGGCAAGGTTTACCACGACAAAACCGAATAAGGAAATCTTTCTCGCTACCTTGAAGAAAATAAAAGTTCACGACGGGTATTCAAGCAACATATCACGATGTATTGACTTGCGAGGCTCGAAAGGTTACTGGGTGAAGAGTCATGACTCACATGTGCTTATGCAATGATTACTTCCGTGGCCATGAAAAATACGCTCCTCTCGATGTGTCTCTCGTTTTGGTCGAGCTTTGTACTTTCTTCCGAAAGCCGTGTTCCAAGGTTTTGATAGTGGAGGAGCTCGACCACCTGCACTGAAAAATCATTCTTACGCTTTGTCATTTGGAGATGCTCTTTCCTCCGTCATTCTTCACGGTCATGGTTCACTGACAGACACCTTGTTCAAGAGACAAAGCTTGCTGGCCCAATTCAGTACCGATGGATGTATCCTATTAAGAGGTACTTGTTTAAAATTAATTACTTTAGCATTACTGCCTATTCGCATGTTTAACCATTGATGCATCGAAATTTTTCCTTGTCTACTTTACAGGTTTCTTGGGAAACTTAAATCTTACGTGAGGAATAAGGCGTGGCCTGAAGGTTCAATAGCAGAAGGTTATATCAGGGATGAGGTCTTGTATTTTTGTTCCAGGTACTTCGAATGCCCCCACTAAACCAAGCATTTTATTGAACTTAATAGGGATCCTCATGTAAAATGTAATACCCTAAAAATCTATATCATAATTTGGTAAAATTATGCCTATAGAAAGTAGGTGAATATGAGATATCAAATATTAAGTAATAATTAGCTTATTTTCCAAGGAAAAATCTCTTAGGGAAAATTAGGAAAAAGAACTATGGGGTCAGAAGGACCAAAATACCCCTGGAAAGGGTAATGACTTAGAAAAATTATGAAAAATCTTAAAAGGCAGTAAAATGACCAAGTAAAATATGAGAGTATATTATCTCCAATTTTGGTAATTTGATAAATTATGAAATTGGAGAAATTGTTTAAGAGTGTGCAAAAAGGTAATAAAGACCAAAATACCCTTACAAATTATAGAATAATGTAAGAGGCATGAAAATACTAAGATTAATGCAAGGGTATGAAGGTAATGAGGCATTGTAATTAAGAAAATTATCAACAAGTGATAATAAAGTAATTAGGTAATTATTGACTAATTACTTAAGCTTAAGCAAAGGAAATTATGAAATAATTATGTAAAACCCTAAAATTAGTGGTTATTAGCTTAAAATTAGTAAAAACTTGTTTACTAATTAATTGGAAATTTTGGAGAAAAATATTTGAGTTTAGGTATTTTTAAGCCTAAATACAAGAATTGACCAATAGGGAAATTTTGTAAAAAGTTATATAAATTAATTATTAAATAATTATTTTATATATTCTTAATTAATTAATTAAATAATTAAAACGAAAATTTAAATAAAAAGGATCAGATTTGACCGAAATATTGGACCCAAGAAAATGAGAAAAATATATATATATATATAAGTATAATAGCATTTAGGCAAGTTGATATTATTTTATTATTATAATTGATTAAAGCAAAAAAATGTGAATAGTAATTTAGAAATTAGGAAACGGATTCTATCTAGAGATCTAGGAATGGGATTTCCAAAGTCAGGATCAGATATTGATCAGTGAGTTATTATCTTCCGTTAAACTCTTCCTAAGTAAATTAAAGCCGTTTGTGCATTTTCCTAATAAAACAAAATAGGGAAAAATGCATATAGGCATATTTTTGAAATGAAGAAAATAAATTCTAACTCAATATCTAGGAATGAGTTTGAATTTATCTGGACATATTTGGAATCAGTGAATTATTTCCAAGAGATTGGTGATTTAAATGCGTTCGAAACCTAGGACGCGTTTGGACACGTTTTCGAGAAAACTTCAAACTGGACAGTTGGAGCCCTATATGGGATCAAAATTTAGGTTAACTTGGACATTTCTAATGAGTGAGGAAATGGTTTCAAAGTTGTAAATCCAAAAGTTTAAGATTTTTCCGAAATCACGCGAATCGGGTACCGATCGGGGAAATTCTCTTAGACCGGGTTTAAATCAACCCAAATCACCACTTTTGGACCACTCCAAGGCAGCCACATCAGCCCTGAATTTCGTGCAGCATGCTCCCTTGGTCATGGATTAAACACCAATTCATGTTTGATTTTCCATGGCTTAAACAACTTCAAAAATTCCAACTTTGTCCCTTGAAAAGTGTATAAATAGGATGCTTGCCCTTGAGAATTCTTCACACCAAAATCCTCTCCTCTTGGCCAAAATCCTTGAGTGAGAAAGTAGAGAGAGAAGCTCTGGGGAAAATTCTTCAGAAGTCTTCAACGGGTAAGTCTTTCGGTCTTTAGTCTTTAGTCTTTAGCTTTCTAGTTCGGTAGTTTAGTAGAATTGTTAGATGGTTTTAGCAAGTAGGGAGTGAGATTCCTACTATTGATTTTTAGGCCTCATTGCATTGAAAAATATGCGACGAGGTAAAAACATAGTAGGGATTGAGTCCCCGAAAGTTGAAATCTTCGTAGTTCTTTCAATAGTTAGAGTAGTAATGCTAGAGTAGCCTTTATGTTTCAAAGTATGATTAGATATCATATGATAGGGCTATTTTAGTCTAGAATTTCGAAAATCATAATTGCGTCGAAGTTCTGACGAAATTTCGGGAAGAAAATTTGTAAGAGTAACGAAGTCTTTGGCGAAATTCCGCCAATTAGGGCATAGGGGCAAAATGGTAATTTTTACCTAAAATGCCAATTATAATGCCAAATCACTAATGAAAGTGATATTACTCTTATAGGACGTCAGAAATCCTAGTTTGCTACCGTTACGCTGTCCAACGTGCATTGTCGGACAAACCGTTTCCGTCGAAAGTACGATTCGCCAGAAACATCTACGTACATCAACGAAGGTACGGACGCGTACTGTAACACTAATCTAGTGCTGCTCATATACATATATGTGATAGGTACATTCACGGATAGAGATTCTGTTAGGGGGATACCGTTAGAGTTTTCCTAGCGCTGAGGACACGACCGATCATCATGGCACTGGTTTTTGTGCAGGCTATTATTGTGTAGGACTTATACATACTGCTTTAACGCTTATGTTCTGTCTGTGTCACAATCATGCAATCATACATCTGCTATATGCATAAGTGATATGCTGCTGTTATGTTTTGAATATCTGTCATCCGTATACTATTTTATTTGAGCATAAGGTTAACCGTTGCCTGAGATTCAATTCGATAAATTGAATCTCAGCTATAGCTTCAGGGTTAGGAGGACCACGGATCGGAGATCGAGGCAAGCTACACAAGTAAGCTCATAGTTGGAGGGCATGTAGCACGAGTGAGCTCTGAGACGGAGATGTCACTTTATCGTTTTTCGTAATTACCTATGAGAACAATAGGATGTTGTATCAACACTGTATTACACTCTGGTTATCGTTTTAATGGGAATCAGTTACTCTTACGCTCCAAGGCTCGACTCTGATTTAAAAAAAAAAAAATTGGCTCTGGAATTGGGATGTTACATAAAACATAGTTTTTTTTTCCTTTCTTTTCTTTGTTTTTTTTTTCTTTTCTTGAGCCGTTGTAGGTCCCCTTTTGACGCGACCCTGCACATGAGTGATGCAGCACCGGTTACTCAGTTACTCCAACAGGCACCTCAAGAGGCTTTCAGCCCAACTCATAACCCTCTTTGACTTTACCGTTTGACGCGACCCTGCACATGGGTGATGCAGCACCGGTTACTAAGTCAAGTCTAGAGATGTCAGCGGAGTTGTTATTGTTTTTTTTTACTTAAGTCATTTCCCTAAATAAAAGTTTTATTTAACTAGCAAAGGTCATCATCTAATTTTCTTAAAAAAATCATATAGCAAAATATTCAAAAACTAATAATCTGTTGATCCTATTACAAACTATTCCCTATTCTCATAGTTCATCTCAAGATTGCTACAAAAATTCAAGGCTTAGAGACTTAATTGAAACATTTTTTTTCTATTTTAATTTTTGGCTTGATAATATTCACTAAAATGGGGAAAACTCAAAATTAAAGTCAATCTCAAAAAAAAAAAAACTAAAATCTTTTCAATTGCATAAGGACAAGCATAACCAAGGAAATCACATCCCTCCCCCACACTTAAATCAAACATTGTCCTCAATGTTGCAAAAATCAATAAAGAGGGAAAGAAACTAGTACTCCCCTGGTTTAGGTCTCTAACTCTGATTTAGAGTTCGTCTTTTAGTACCATCCATGATGTTTCAAATTTTTAAGGAGAAATGAGTGCTCAAGCAAGACTTCGCAGCAACAAGAGGAGCGATCGTCTTTAGACCTGAATAAAACTAAGAGAAAAACAACAACAACAACAAAACAAAATAATAATAATAATAATAATAACAACAACAACAACAACAACAACAACAACAACAACAATGAATAATGCAAGTAAAATCCTTGGGTTGCCTCCTAAGAAGCGCTTGGTTTATAGTCTTCAGCCAGACTTCTCAAAACAAACCACTAATCATAAGTATCAAACACCTTAATTACCTTATCTTTATTCCTTTTCAAGCAACAAGATGTCACACACAAAAATTGATCATTCCAGTTAATTACTTGTACTTCCTCAATCATAGACAATCGTGGATTACAAGCATTCTCTGAATTTAAATAAAGCACAACATGCACATTCTTGCAAATAAATATAGGCACATCTAATAATTTAGAGCATCCAATAAAATCAATTTGACTCTCTTCAGTAAGAGTCAACATCTCAATAGGAGAGTTATGAACAACAACTCTTGGGATATCCACATCAAATTGATCATCAAAATTACAAATCTTAGGCTCCACAATCGAAACCTCTTCTAGACATCCACTATTATCACCTACATCAATTTCAAGCTCACAATTACTTTCTACATTATCCACAATCTCCTGTAATTGCACACTTTCAACTTCCTCACAATAATCATTATCAGCATAAGAAGTGTTCATCAAGCTTAAGGAATTATCTTGCCATATAATCTCAAGAGTTGAAACAATTTGACTCGCATATACCTCAATATTTTGGACACTTGACTCAATGCTAGTGACAATCTCCTTTTGCTCTCTACTAGATATCTCTGATGCTTCCACACACTCCTCAAATAATTTTTCCAAATTAGATTTTTCCTTGTACTCAATGGTGTGTTCTTCAATAGGTGGATAAGAGTAAAAAGGAGGGGTATTTTCATGAGAACAATATACATGTGGATCCCTAAAATTTTGTTGCTCAAAACTTTCACTAGGACAAAATGAGTTATCAAAACAAGCTTGGTTCCTAGTGAAATCATCTCTCAGAAAATGACTAGTTGTACTATATGGACAATACTCATATAAATGATTCACTCCACAATAAACACAAGACATGCAAACATATTGAGAAGAATCAACATATGGAATACAACTATCATTTATGCTCCTTTTATGTTGTCTAGATTCATTCAAAGAATTTAAAATAGCAATCAGTCCATCTTGTATTGAAGACAAAGAATCCATCTCCTACTTAATATTAAGAGCAGCTGGTTGCCATGTGAAATCCTTTTTTTTTTTTTGGTGCTAAACAAGAGAAAAGAAACAAGATATTTACGAACTCAAACTTAAACTACTAATGCTCAATCAATTCCAACCAAGACAGTTGTGGCACACAAGTCCCCGGCAACGGCGCCAAAAACTTGATAGGGCAAAACTTTACAGCCTATAGACTCTGCAAGTGCACGGGCCGTATCAGGTAATAAAGAGTAAGTAAAGTATCGTTCCCACGAGGACTTTAGTACCCACAACTTCAGTTAAACATTAATTTCACAATTTCATTTAAGTTGAGCAAACCAGATTGAATTTTAATTAATAACAGAAATTAAAACTAAAATTAAAATAAATAAACTACCACACTAATCGAACGAGCAACCTAGAGTCACTAATCCCTTATTTGTTTATTAGATTTTATCCTCACTAAATTAATTTTGAATTAACTTAAGCAGCTAACCTAGAGTATTGATGTCTATAAATGCCTTCCGGTCCATTTATATACCTACCTTAATTAATTATGTAATGTCTCACACAATTAAATAAGATGTATTTTAGATCGTTCTCACTCTAATTTGATTATGCGGAGCTTCTAAGTATATGTCTATCCTAGACGCAAATTAGATTAAAACCTAATTCCACATTATTTAATCCTAAGGTCAATTTAAGATTCCCTCTTCCAAGTTCAACCCTAAATCTCCATAACATGCTTAATGATGGCCAATCAATGAGCAATAACAATTAAGATAAGATTAAATAAACTGAATAAAATTAATCAAAACTAATAATGGAAATACTCTCTAGAACCCAAACAAGTTCATAGGTTCTCTAGGTTGAAAAGAAAATTAGCCACACATGGCTAAAACCAAATCCATAATAAAAAGATAAAAATTCAGGTTTAAAGAATTAAGAGAGAGAGGAAAGAAAGCTTCTCCGTCACCTCCACAGTCCTTCCGTCCTTGTGTGGAGATGATGCAGATAACCAAAACACTTGCTCCTCCCTATGCGTCGTCTCTGCTGATGTCTCTCTTCTTGAATGGTCGTTCCCTGTTCTCGTGCGTCTTTTCGCTGCGTCTTGAATTCTTTTGTGATCTCTCCTGTGCTTGCGTCAAATATATATATATATATCGTTTCTTTTATGCTTGTTGGGCCCCACGCATCTCTATCCGAATTGCATGATAGGATATATCTCATATATCACGTTTTGTCTTTTCCTCCAATTGGTTACACGCCTTTCTGATCCTTTTCTTTTTTTCTTTTATTAATCCGTTATAATATCTTATATGGGATTACAATATATCTTTTTGCAGATTTTTTTTTTTTTTTTTTTTTAGAGCGTCCGATATCTCAGGGCAGACCATTTTTCAGGCACATCAACGGTCCCAGACTAATCCGGATCGAGACCGGGTTGGCCCCTTTCGGGGGGAAGCCTCTACCACCCACGCCTGCTGTATTCTCACGTCTCGAACTTAAGACCCGTGGTTAAGCTAGGACAACCCCTTACCAGTTGACCTAAGCGCTTGGTGACCGTGTTTTGCGTGACATCTGAGCACTGATCTTTAATTGATATATATATATATAGCTAATTCTCTTGGGTGATATCTCGTGCAAAATAAAAATAGGATATCAATAGATTTTTAGTTATAATATTCTTTTATCCTATATTTAATTAAAAGATGGATAAATATATAAAGATAATTAAATAAGTATAATATTAATAAATTCAGTCCAATATATCTCAGAATCTATACTTATTTAATTATAAAATATATGCTTATCACAAACATGTATATATATAAAGTATGGAATGTTTTATATATTTAAGGCTTTAAGGATGTGGGTTTTCTCATATTTCGCGCCTGTCACATCTCGATTTTTAGGGCGTGACAAGGGCTCCGCTCAAGTTAGTATGTATTTTATTTTGGGATAGGTTATTCTGCCTACCCTTATTTTGCCTACCTTTCTCAATATCATTAGATTATAATTAATCTCATCCAACGGTGAAAATTTGAGGGATAAAATAAATCATTTTACCCCTTCCTCTCTCCGACCGGATTGAGTAATTTTTGTTTGCGTTGAAAGTGAGTTTATCAATCTAATTTCTTATCTCTGTTTCATGAAACTATTGCTCCCAATCTGTTTGCCTTTTCATTTTGTTCATACCACTGTGAATTCGCTGTTAAAGAACCCCTCAACCCCATCATCGTGTTTTGCTTCTGGATTCAAATACACTATTGAATAGTTGCTGAGAAGTTGATTGATGATGTTGAATCTTATCATCTTCGTTGAATTGATGTTAAATTCCTTTACTCAATCATTCACCGAAAAAATACAAAAAAAATAATAATAATATTTTCTCTCTTATTTTATACTTTCCTGCCAAACAAATATAAGGCTAAATACTGTTGCTCCCAATCTGTTTGCCTTTTCATTTTGTTTAAATATACATGCGAGCGGAGGGGAGAGAGAGAGGGTGGGAGACGGTGCGAAAGAGGAAGGAGTGAAAGGGTTTATTTTATCCCTCAAATCTTCACTGCTGGATGAGATTATAATCTAATGGTATTGAGAGAAATAAGTAAAATAAGGAAAGCCCACCATGCTCTAGGCTGGAATGTATTGACCACTCCCAAACATATGGGCGGGCTTGGGTTGAAATCAGCAGCTCTTATGAATGATGCATTTCTCATGAAGTATGGCTGGAGATTTCAAAATGAGACAGATGCCCTCTGGGTTCGGTTCCTACGGGGGAAATATAAGGTTCACAATGGCCATTTACCTTTGTTTAAGGCCGGGTGTTCACCCTTCTGGAGCGCTCTATGTAATATATTTCATAACATGAAGGATGGGGTACTTTGGGAGATAGGAGATGGGGCTTCTATCTCATTTTGGAAAGACAAATGGGTATCTGCTACTCTTTCCCTGCGAGATTATGCTTTGAGCCCCATTCTGGATGATATACGGGAATGTATGGTGGCTAGATTTGTCGGTCATGATGGCCGTTGGGACCTGTCACTACTACACAGTCTTCTCCCTCTAGATGTGGTTGGCTTAATTAGAGGGATGCTCCCTCCCTCCGCTGATGATGGGCCGGATCGGTTTTTCTGGTTGGTTGGGGATTCAACTGGTGTGAGTGTCAAAAGTTGTTACATGTACTTAGTCGAATCTGGCTTTCACTCCTCCGATATAGGTTGTGACGTTTGGAGCAAGTTATGGAAGTGGGAGGGACCTCATAGAGTACAAATCTTTGGCTGGAAATTAAATCACCAAAGACTCCCTCTACGGTCCTGGACCCGTTCGTGGACTGGCAATGATAGCCTCTGCCCATTGTGCCAGCAAACAGAAGAGACTAGTTTACATGCGTTCCGGGATTGCCCTGTGGTTTGTGCTTTCTGGTATGAAGTGTTGCCCACTGATCGTTTCCACTCGTTCTGTCAGTATGACTGGACTGACTGGGTTAGGGAGAACTGGACATGTGATGACGATGGAGTTGGAGGATATAGTTGGCATGCTGTATTTATTGTTTCCTGCTGGTTCATTTGGAAATGGAGGAATGGGTCTATCTACAATGCGCAAGATGAGAGTGTCAGGTATCGCCCCAGGATTGTCTTTCAGTTTTTGGAAGATATTAGAATGGCAACTATCAAGGAAGGGACTAGTAGTGTAGGGCACTATCCTACCACGGTTCGTTGGGCTTTTCCTGAAGCTCCGTTTGTAAAACTTAATTGTGATGGGGCCTCTAAAGGCACAACACAGGTGGCGGCATGTGGGGGTTTGTTGCGGGACTGTTCTGGAAAGTGGCTAGGAGGTTTTTCTGCACGACTTGGAAGGTGCTCAGCGTTATCAGCTGAATTGTGGGGAGTCCTGAGGGGGCTAGAGATGGCATGGGAGGCAGGTTGGAGACATGTAGTGGTTGAAAGTGACTGTCAAACAGTCATCGCATTACTTTCTAAAGCAGGTAATGCAGCTCGTGAGTCCCATTTGGTGGCTAAGATACAAGCAGTTACTCGTCGTCAATGGGACATCAGGTACTGTCATGTCCTTAGGGAAGGGAATCAATGTGCGGACTGGCTAGCGAGCACGGTCCTATCTCATGTGGAGATCCCTGATGAAGCTCATTTCTCTGACCCTCCTACTGGCCTTTATCAGTTTCTTCTTGCTGATGTGATGAGTGTAGCTCATATTAGGAGGGGGTTGGGACCTTAGTCCCTTATGTGTTTTACTTTGTCTTCTTGTTTTTATTTTATTTGGTTTCTTGATTATCAAAAAAAAGAATAACCTATCCCTTTTATTTATTGATATTCTTAAAGAAATTCTAAGCAACAAGCTAACCATTCTTTAAATTCAAAGCAGGGAGACACTCTCTTCCCTTACTGAACAACCCATTCAGCTATTAATACAACAAACAACTAGTCTCATCATCTTATTGATTCATATATGGGGAAATCATTTCTGCTTCAACTGCAGAAAAGCTTTTCTGCAGCACCAGAAACGACCCTGTTTCGTTAAATTTTTTTTTAGATGGAGAGTGAGACTGCGTTAATATTTGGTTCTTTCTTTGCCTTCGTCTTCACTCTAACACCATTACACCATGATGATTTGCTTTTGCTTTCTATGGTTGCTGCAGCTTCTTCCTCTAGTTGCTGCCCAGGACCCTTACAGATTCTTCACCTGGAACATCTCCTACGGCGATATCTACCCCCTTGGTTTTAAACAACAGGTCTTTTTCCTTCTCCTTCTTCTTCTTCTCCTTCTCAGTTCTTATCATATTATTGATTTACTCCTCAGCTGATGTTCATTTTGTTTGTTTCTCATGATGATAGAGGCTATGGTTCAATTATTATTATAGACAGAACCATAACCTATGCATGCAACGTTAGGCTTCAAAAGTTCTCTATTTCGGAACCCAAAAACAGAGGACATTAAAGTGGACTTTGATAGCACCAAAGGCACCAGCAACTTTTGAAAGCCAAGATAAGGTAAATAGAAGTAACTTCCAATCTGATCTTTGACTTGAAGAGTGTAGGTGAAATTCTTCCCAGGAGGGATGGGACACGTGGTTCCATAGACTCCATCTTGATAAGAGTTTCTCCTTTGCTGAACACCGTTCCTGTTCAATCAATATATTAAAGTGGTGAGAAAATGATATGATACTAATTGATGAGGCTGGCGTGTGAGGTGGTTTGGTGGTGTTGGGTAGGTTTAACTCAATAATATGATAAGAAACTCAATACGAAGATTTCTCGCTGAGGCCACCCAAGGGATCGTCCTCAAGAAGGAAGGGATTTATCGGTCTTAGAAGAAGTCATTTTTGTTCTAAGAAAGCTGATAAAAGTGAAGGTTCTTCAGACACAGGAGGTGGCAGAAGAAGGTCTAGACTAGTGAATGAATCTACTCGAGTTAATATGACCTCCCAGGTGACGGAGTCTCTGTTTTAGTTTAGATTTTTTCCCCTACTTAAAAGTCTGAGATTACTAGATGTTTTGTTATTCTTTAACTTGTGAATCACTTTTGTGTTATTACAGGATATGTTGAACGATGGAAGCTCAAGTTCCTGATATGATAGAGGCATGGTTGGAGGTGCTGAATTCTTAGAGGAATGGACCAAATATTTTGTTTTATTTTTTATTCCTTCGGTTTAAGTGGAGTATTGACAAGGTGGGAAAATGAAGGTTATTTCCTTATCCGTTCTCTGTTCTTTTCCTTCTAGCGGATTGAGATAAATTGAGCCGATGATGTGTGTTAGGATTTTGCTGTCAACTTCGATTCATCTTTGCTGAATTAGTACAAGGAGTTAGAGTGAAGACAAAGCCAAAGAGAGAACCCAAAATACTAACGCAGTCTCACTCTCCATCCAACAAAAAAAAAAAATTAACGAAACGGGGTCGTTTCTGGTTTGCTGCAGAAAAGTTATTATGCAGTTGAAGCAGAAATGATTTCCCCTTCATATATACATATACACATCCCTTTACAAGTGGAAGTTTGTGTCATAAATGACAACTTCAGATTAACTAGACATCCAATAATTATTAATACTACAACAACTTACTAATTAGGAGGGGAATAGCGAATAGGAACAAGGCATAAATCATACTTTCTTCTTACTGTGGCACCAAAGTCCTCAGTCATGTCCATATCATTTATTCCATTAGGAAGCTTCCAATCAAAATGATAGAGCAATTTGGAAAGTATGAGCTGTAAAACTGGTGTAGCGAACAAAATTCCAGGGCATATCCTCCTTCCAAAGCCAAATGGAATGTACTCCAAGTTGCCAGCTTTGTAATCAATTGAACTGTTTAAAAATCTCTCTGGTTCAAACTTGTCTGCTTCACTCCAATGATTGGGATCTCTTCCGATAGCCCAAGCGTTGATCAAGATTCTAGTCTTTGCAGATATCTCATAGCCATCGATCTCACAAGCCTCATTGTTTTCTCTTGAAACCAGAAAAACCGTTGGCGGATGCAACCTCAAAGTTTCTCTTATCACAGCTTGTGCATATTTCAACTGATCAAGCTCTGATTCATCGACACGCCCTTTGATTCCACAGACACTTCTTACTTCTGCTTGAGCCTCTTTCATTGCTTCTGGGTGATTCATCAATTCTGACATTGCCCACGCTATTGTTGTCGATGTTGTATCAGTCCCAGCAACAAAAATATCCTGAAATGGATTCATAACATGATTTAAATAACGAAATTCACTTAACTCTGTTTGATGCAGACATATTGTACACTGAGACTAACCAATACAACGGCTTTGATGTTGTCCAGAGTCATGGTGAATTCACTGTCATTATGCTTTTGAACCTTGAGAAGAACATCAACTAAATCCTCATGTGCCTCGCCATCAACGTCGATCTCTTTCTTTGCTTTGTGGTCGTCGATGATGTTTTCGAGCAACCTATCAACCTCTTTGTGCGCCTTCACAAGTTTATATTGGGTCCAACTAAAAGCATTAAAGAATTTGAGTGAAGGATAGAGGTCAGAAATTATGAAACCACTAGCCACCTGTATTGCGTACTCCACTATCGATAGGATTTTTTCAACGTTCTTTGTCTTCTTACTAAAGGTAGCTCGTGAAACAACGGAATTTACGACTGGGGAAATTATCTTACTCAGATTCACAGTCGAACCTTCATGTTCACCAATGAACTTGACAGCTTCTGAAACCTCTTCTTCCCTTATTTTTCTGAATGTTTGAACCCTTTTCATTGACAAAAGCTCCGAAGTACAAACCTTTCGAACAAGCTTCCAGTAGCTTCCGTATGGAGCAAACGTCAAGCCTGTGCTATTGTAAGCAAAGACCTCAGTGACAAGAAGTTTTGGTCTATTAGCAAAGTTTTGATCCTGTGTTCTGAAAACCTCCTTAACAATTTCTGCGGAACTGATTACCACATTGGAGGTCTCTCCGAGTTGAAGATGCATCAAGGGTCCATACTTATTTGCGAGTTCTCCAAGACGGCGATGGGGTAGTGACCCTGCCATTTGGTGGAGGTTTCCTATGAGAGGTAACTTGGGAGGTCCTGGGAGTAAGTGTTTGGGGGCTTTTGTGGAATTTGAGAGTTTGCGTATGAGAAAGAGGAAGAAGATGAAAGTGAAGATGATAGAGTATGGGATCTGAATCTCCATGGTTACAACAGGTTGAGGAGATGCTAGTTGAAGTGGCTTGTAGGATCTGAACCTTCATATATATATATATATATATATATATAGACACACACGAAGATGCATTCGGTGTGTGGGATTCAAGGGATTACAAAGATAATTTATAATATTGTAGAAGAAGAATACTGCTGCCCGTTTTTCCGTACTATTTATATGGTGTGAATTAATATCTATGTATTGCATCATGAGAATTTTTTTAAATCTTGGGATGGGCTCATAAAGGAGCTGTCGAAAATAACTTGTTAATATATCCTTATAACTCAAAAATTCTTAATTCCAATCTCTCAAACAGTCTGTTAATTCTCCATATCGAATTCAAGGCGGAAATTAAAACATAACATAAACTCACTCCATTTTAGCTTGAAAATGATTATTGCCCAAAACAAAACTGGAAAATAATTAAGGTGCTAACTGATAAACTTCACCGTTCATAGAATCAGTGTAGGGACTTTTGGGTTTTTTCCAAAAAATTAAATTACTTTGTTGATGTTTTTATCTGTGAAAGTGCATTATGAGCCTTACTGAGACTTGTCTGGATCTACTAAAGCCTTGAGGTTCTCTTCTAGATATAACAAGTCCTCGAAACTTAACTTATCAGAATCTCTCTCTCTTTTTTCAATTCCATAATTATTATTACAGTTGTAACTTGTAAGGGTAAATTGTTAATAAATTTAAAAACAAATTATCTAAATAGTGCTTTTAATGAGAAAGTGATACCTATTTTTAAGTTGACGGTACAAGAGAGATAACTAATGTTAGCAGGCTTATTGCTGATGCTGTTGTCGCCAAAGCAAAGTAGCCGGCCTATTCATTTTTTTCTTGGCTGTTTGCTTAATGTCTTCTCTTAGCAATTTGCAAATTAAGTAAATTTTAATCCAGTTAGTTAACATATGATCTATGGCCAAATAAATTTTGATGAAGTACTCATCATTCTGCAGGCCAATAATATGATTATTTGAATGTAATATGAATGTATTTCATATTTTAATCTAGAACTATTGAGGATGGAATTCTAAAATGAGACGCCCATGAAAATACTCCAACTAATAAAACAAGCATATCATTTTCATTATTTGCTTGAAAGTCCCTGTACACCCAGTTGACTGCCTGTTCACTGTGTGACTTTCAGCAAATACACTGAAACTTGCGTCCCAGGCGGGCCTAAAAGGTTTTTTTGAAAAGTGTGTATATTTAATAGAGAAAAAGTTGAGAACGTACTTCTTTTTTCTTTTTGTCTTTATTATAAGATATCAACTAATCATTTTTACAAAACAATAAAAATAATTAAAGTCAATAAAGTTGTCATATAATTTAAATAACTTCTAATATTACCCCTACTAATTGTACTAAATTCTAATATTATATTAATTATTACTGTAATACCCCGAAATTTGAATTAGGGAATTTAAGGGCCAAAGTGCCAAAATGACCAAAATACCCCTGGGAGGAGTAAATAACTTAGGAAAATTGTGAAAAATCCTAAAGGGCAATGAAATAATTATTTAAATTGAGAGAGCGTATATCTCTAATTTTGGTAATTTAATAAATTACAAACTTGGAGAAATTGAGGAAGAATGCTCAAAAGTATGGTAATGACCATAATGCCCTCACAAATTCTAAAATAAAGCGAACATATGGAAACAGAAATGTCGGTGCAAGAATTATGAGGTAATGAGGTATTCTAATTAAGAAAATTATCAACAAGTGATAATAAAGTAATTAAGTAATATTGGGCTAATTACTTAAGTATAAGCAAAGGAAATTAAGAGATAATTGTGTAAAGCTCAAAAATTAGTGGTAATTAGCTTAAAATTAGTAAAAATATATTTACTAATTAATTGGAAATTTTGGAGAAAAATAGTTGAGTTTAGGTACTTTTAAGCCTAAATACAAGAATGGACTAATTAGGTAATTTTGTGAAATTTTTGGAAAAAATATAATTAAATAATTAATTAAATAATTAAATAATTCAAGGAAAAGATTTACAAATCCAAACAATGAGGGCTGCCGAAAATTGGCCAAAAAAATGAAGATAAGAAGCAATGGAATAATATCATGATATTTGTAGCATTTTTGCACATGTTATATTATTTTATAATATAATTAAAGTTGATGAATAGTAATTTAATATATAGGAAACGGATCCTATCTAAAGATCTAGGAATGGGAACTCCAAAGTCAAGGTAAAATATTGATCAGTGATTTTTACCTTCAAGTGACCTCTTCCTAAGTTAATCCGAGGCCGTTTGTGCATTTTCCTAATAAAACAAAATAGGAAAAAATGCATATAGGCATATTTTTGAAATGAAGAAAATAAATTCTAACTCAATATCTAGGAATGAGTTTAAATTTATATGGACATATTTGGAATCGGTGAATTATTTCCAAGAGATTGGTGATTTCGAAATGCGTTCGAAGCTAGGACGCGTTCGGACACGTTTTCGAGAAAGACTCAACTGGACTTGTTGGAGCCCTATGTGTGATCAAAATATAGGTTAACTTGGACATTTCTACTAAGTGAGAACATGTCTTCAAAGTTGTAAATCCATAATTTTGAGATTTCTCCGAAAACACGCGAATCGGTACCGATCGGGAAATTTCGCTAGACCGGGTTAAAGTAACATGAGTCACCATCCTTTAGCCAACCATGGGCTGCCACCTCAGCTCCATTATGTCGACCAGGGGATCTTGAAAAAGAGAAGAAAAAAAAGCCTAAAATAAAAAGGGAAAATTACAACTTTGGACCCAAAATTTGAGAAGGGAAAATTACACCTTAGGACCCACTTTTTGCCTATATAAAGGCATGAGTTCCTCTTCATTTTCTCACCCCATTCTCAAGTGCAAAACCGATTCTTGAGAGAGAAAGAAGAGAGGAGCTCGGAGAAGTTCTCGCGAAGTCTTCAACGGGTAAGTCCTTCGACCTTTAGCGTTTTAGTTCGATAGTTAGATTTAGGAAGTAGGTGACGAGATTCCTATTCTTGTTTTAAGCCTTGTTTGCGTTGAAAAAATATGCAGAGGTATAAACATAGTAGGGATCGAGTCGCCGAAAAGTTGAAGCTTTCGCAGTTTTTTCAAAAGTAAGGGTAGAATTTGTTAGAATAGCCTTTAAATTTCAAGTATGATTGGGTATCATATGGGAGGGCTATTTTAGTCATTATTTTCGAAAATCAAGATGGCGTCGAAGTTCTGGCGAAATTTTGGGAAGAAAAGTAGTCGAGTAACGAAGTCTTTGGCGAAATTCCGCCATTAGGGGTAGAAGGGCAAAATGGTAATTTTTACCTAAAATGCCAGTTATTGTATCAAATCACTAATGAAAGTGATATTATCCTTATAGGACGTCAGAAATCCTAGTTTACTGCCGTTACGCTGTCCAACGTGCCGCTGTTGGACGAACCGCTGTTTTTTCGTCAGAAATACTAATTTCTGTTAGACGTACTATTTATCGTCAACGAAGGTACGTTCGCGTACTGTAACACTAACTCTGATGGATATAGTATGCGTGTATGCGATGTGTATATGGTATGTGTTTGATGTGTTTATGGTGTGTATATGTGGGGTGTTGTTGGGATGCATATTATGTTAGAAGATAACTGTATGCATCTTTGGGAGCGATATATCTGTAAGGTGGGAGCGATACATTTATAATTTGGGAGCGATACATCCGTAATCTTTGGGAGCGATATATCTGTATGCTGGGAGCGATACATGTGCATTGATTGAGTGTGGTTTATATGTTGTTGTTTGGTAACCCATATGTGTGTATGTATACATGAGGTTAACCGTTACCTGAGATCCGGTGCGGATCTCAGCTCTTAACATAGCATCAGGGTCGGGAGGACCGAGGACCGAGGAGAGAGGGAAGCAGCAAGTTCAGGAATCAGGCTGAAGACTTTCTGATGTTGTCCTTTACTTTTGAAAACTCTCGGTTGTTGAACCGCTTCTGTAATTAGCCAGTGGGCATTTTAAATATATATATCAGTTAAACTCTTGTTCCGATGCTCTACTCTGATGAAAAAAAAAATTATACTGCTTTTGGAAAATGGGATGTTACAATTACTCTCACCTACTACATTTATTAATTAGGGGCATAGATGGGAAAAAATAATTAATGTTCATTGAGAATAAGCAAGTACCTTATAAAAAGGACCAAACACACTTGCTAGTTGGTGTAAAACCCTAAAAATCGTATTTATGATAAGTATCATAATTTAGTAAAAATACCTATTGGAGACAGGTGAATATGTGGACTCAAATCTTGAGTCATATTTACCTTATTTTTCTAGGGTATTTTCTATTAAAATTAGAAGAAATAGAGTGTCGGAAGCCCTAAATGCAATTATGGGCCATAAAATGCCCTGAAAATATTATGATAAATCTTAAAGGTCAGTAAAATAATTATTAAAAATAGGAGAGAATGTTGTCTCTAATTTAAATAATTTTTGGGATTATTTTCCTTGAAAAATAATAAGGCAAAATTAAATATTATTTTGGGGATCATAAGTGACCCCATGATTTTTAATATAATACATGGAGCATATAATATGAATGTCAGTGTAATAGTTGTGAGATAATGATTAATCCTAATTAATAAAATTATCAAAAATTAGTAAGTGATTAAATAAATAATTAATGGCTAATTGTTTAGGAAATGAATAAGGTAAATTATAAGCTTAATTAGCCAATGGAATGATTACTAATTAAGATAATTAAGGCATAAACTAAGTGATTAGAAAGAGTTGAAAAGTCAACATTTGGGAAGGGGGAAAACCAAAATTTAAGAAGAAGAATGTAGTAAACTTAGTTAGGAAGTTGTTGAAAAGTCAAGGTTGCAACTAGCCAATAAGAACACATGAAGATAGGATATTAGTGCAAGTTGGAAGCAACATCTTTTGTAAAAAGAGGGCCTTGATTTCGAAAATGAAGAGGAAAGGAAAGAGAAAAGTGTTGAATTGTGTATGTGTAAAGTATAAGTGCAAGTGGATAGTAAAATAATGATATAAAATGAGGTATTTGTGGAAAAAGCAAATAGGATAAATGAGAACCGATAGAAATTAAATCCTATCTTGAAATCCTTGGATCAAGTGGTGAACATCTGGACATATTATGTATCAGTGAATTTTTGTCCCGAAGCTGATGTTACCCGAAGTTATTTCCGTAACCGATGGCGGTTGCCCTGAAATCTTCAACAGGCTAGGAAATACTCTTAATGGGATTATAAATTTTTCTAACCTAGATATTCTTAAAGAGGAAGAATAGACCTCCAAGACTACGTTGTTGAATTTTTGAGATTAGTTAAGATTACGCTATTAGAACACCGATCAGGAAATTTTATGGTAGGAAGACCATAAAGCAAGAGTGACATCATTTTGATGATGTCAATTTGTTGAAAAAGAGGGCCAAGAGGTCGCCAAGGCATCTAGTGGAGGAGGATGAAGCTTGAAACAAAAGTTAGATCCAATGGCTTAGATTAAAGAAGAGAATGTGCAATTTTGCCCTTAGCAAACTCTATAAATAGGCCTCTTTGTGCATTTGAAAACTCACACCAAAACCTCTTGAAGGTTTCGAAATATAGAGAGAGGTTAGAGAGAAGGAGGAGTCTGGAGAAAGTGTAGCGAAGTTCTTCAAGGGTAAGTTTTTTGGTTCTTAGTCTTTAGTTCGGTAGTTCTTGAAGTTCTAGGGTAGTAGTTGTTTTGATCTTTAATCTTCCAAGTATGGTTTAGATATCATGTTTTAAGGTTTAATATGATATTTATTTCAAAAATACGTTGGAGTTAGAGTTATGGCAAAATTTTGGAAGATTAGAGTCAAAGTAACGAAGTTCTGGCGAAATTCCGCCGATTAGTGGAGTCAAGGGTAAAATGGTCATTTTTGACTAAAATGACTGTTATGATGATTGATTAGTAACAAATATGCTATTATCCTTATAGGATACCTGTGATTACATTCTGACCAACAGTTGTACCGTATATCGTCAACGGATGTACGTTCGCGTACTAGTAACACTAACTCTGATAGTTATTGTATGCATATATGTATTTCCTCTGTCATGCCTTAACCTTACATCTGACTGTATTGTTATTGCCGTACATATCTGATTGTGTACATTGTCCATTGTGCCTTAACCTTACATTTGACTGTATTGTTATTGCTGTGCATATTTGATTATGTACTTTTCCCCTTGTGCCTTAACCTTACATCTGACTGTATTATTATTGACATACATATCTGATTATGTATTCCTTACATCTGATTTCTGTAAATATTGCTGAAACTTCATGAATATCTGTAGTACATATATGGTGTATATAATTATGAGGTTAACAGTTACCTGAGGTCCGGTGCGCGTTGGACCTCAGCTCTTCACATAGCTTCAGGGTCGGGAGGATCGAGGACCGAGGATAAAGGCTGGTAGGCCGCATAGAGACACGGTGGAAGACTATCTTTTGTTGTCACGGCGTGGGAATCGCCAGGGAGACACTCCTGTTGTAATTTACATTTGAAAACACTCGGATCAATGTACCGTTACTGCAGTTAGCCAGTTGGCATTTTGAATATATATCAGTTACTCTTATGCTCCGATGCTCTACTCTGATGAAAAAAAAATTATACTGCTTTTAAAAATGGGATGTTACAGTTGGTATCTTATAATAAAACACTCGGATCAATGTACCATTACTGCAGTTAGCCAGTTGGCATTTTGAATATATATCAGTTACTCTTATGCTCCGATGCTCTACTCTGATGAAAAAAAAATTATACTGCTTTTAAAAATGGGATGTTACAGTTGGTATCTTATAATAAAAACCAGAGACTTCTGTTAACTCTTAAAAACCGATAATATTTTAGCACATTTTCTTCTCTTTTTACCTATTTTTAGGTTTGAAATGTGCATATAAGAGTATCAAGCGAAAATTAATGAAATTCTTGTTATATCTTATTTTGTTTGTGATTCAATTGGTCTCAGGTAGTTGACAAACTTGTCATGGCAAGTTGGGACAAAAATAGTGACCAGGTTTCCTTTTTAAAAAAAATATATTTCAGGGTACTGACTGCTACTAAAAAGATACTTCAGGGTACTGACCGGTAGTGAAAAAATACTTCATGATCTTAAAAAATTATTTTAGGATCTTGAAAAAAAATATCCTGAAGTATATTTTTTGAACCATTCAGTACACTGAAATATTTTTTCAAGATACTAATATAATTTTTTAAGATCATGAAGTATTTTTTTCAATACCAATCAATATCATTTTAGTACTAGTCAATACCCTGAAATATTTTTTTAAGATCTTAAAATAATTTTTTAAGATCATGAACAGTGGCGGAACCAAGAAATTATTTTAGCTCGGGCCAAAAAATAAACATATTGAACTATTTACTAAATAATATCACATAACATTGAAAATACAAATAAATAATAGCCAACAATTATAAATCAAAAGATAACATAGTAAACAAAATTCTATAATATTTGGAAGGAGACTCATTACGGTACGCGGGGCGAGGAAGAGAGGTAATGGAACAGGAAGGGTTTCGCAACGTGAATAGGGGTTCTTCAGTGAGAGTGTGAGAGTGACAAAAGCGTCCGCGCGAAGTTAACGTTTGGCGCTTCATTTTTAAGACCGGACAAATACACATATACGGTCTTAAAAGATAACCTTTAAGACCGATCTCTATATATGTCCGGTCTTAAAATTAATTAATTTTTATTCAAACTTTAGTACGGCCAAAGTTTTTGTCCGGTCTTAAAAGTCTTACTTTTAAGACCGGTCATTCTGTAACAATGGTCTTAACATTTATTACTTTTTATTTAAACTTTAGTACGGACAAATTTTAAGTTCGGTCTTAAAAATCAAAGTTTTAAGACCGGCTTTTATATATGTTCGGTCTTAAAACTTTAATACCTTTATATTTATATTTTTCCGTATTATTTTGGAGTGTAGAAAATATAAGTCTGCCTTGATGAGATTTCTACATAAAAGTATTTGATATTTCAATTTTTTTATTAACATTTTTAAGGCCGGTTGTTATTTTAACAGTGCGGATAAGATCTATGAAAAATTGATCGAATAAGAAGTTCTTTATATTTACAAATATGCCACCGGTCACATATTTAGGACCGGTCGATAATTAGTCCGGTCTTAATGAGGCGTCCTTCATTGTGTAAGAAGTTCTTTTTATTTACAAAACTGCCACGGTCACACCATTAAGACCGGTGCTTCGATTATCCGCTCTAAATGAGGCGGTCTTATAGCCCTTCATTGTTTAAGAAGTTCTTTTTATTTACAAAACTGCCACCGGTCACACCTTTAAGACCGGTGCGTCGATTATCCGCTCCAAATGAGGCAGTCTTAAAGCCCTTTTTTGCTCTAGTGTATATATGTATTAGTAGTTCTAGAAACCACTATATGTATTAGTAGTTCTGAGCAAAAAAAAGAAACCACTATAAAGTATAACGTGGCTGAAAACTCTTGGATATTGATAATATTTTAGCACATTTTCTAATGTTTTTAACCATTTTTGTATCCAAATAATTGTGCATTGAAAGAGTTTATAGAAGAAAATGTGCAAGTCAAAATATCAAGCTAAAGTTAAAGAAATTACTGTATATAATAATCGTATAATTTGTTCCTCATTAAAAGAAATGGAGAACTTATAAACTCTCTCAGAGGACAATGTAAAGACTATACTGGTGCTATAGGAAATGGCCTTTGAAGTTAAGGAGATGACAAAGAACCAGCTAAATTAGAAAGAGAACAATTGTGTTGCTTGCCTCGGTACCTAACAATTGTGTTGCTTTCTGTGTCACTTGCCTCAGAAACTAAAATGGTTGTTGAGACGAATAACGAACATAAAAAAAGTCAGAATTTTTGTGGGATTTGTCTTGACATCTAACATGGTTGCAGATACGATTAAGGAAAATTAGAGTTTTTGTGGCACATGCCTCGGCTATCGAGGAAAAATAGACTTATTGTGTCATGTGCCTCTGCGACTAACATGGTCGCTAATTGAACCATATTTTTATAGGCATTTTTATGATTAATTTGGGAATTTTAATGCGTTTCCTAAGATATTATTGTATGATTAAGCATTAATTTTAGTTAGGGACATTTGTATTGAATTAAATATAATTATAAGCAAAATGATCATAATATAAACTACACATGCAAATGAATTCTTGGACTTTTGATATTACCTTGTGCTTAATCTTTAAACTATTGTTTAAATCAATATTTTTGTAACTCATCTTTCAAGAAAATTTGTTGAGACCTATGTGTCACTAATTATATCTGTTGAGACTTTATTAGCATGCTCCCTAAATTATTGAAAAACACACACATATATATATAGGCCAAAAAAATTTGTACCACCAAATTTTAATTCTAATAAATTTCTTAAAGTTTTCAATATCTTAAAAATTTATTAATTTTAAGATTATAAAATTTATAGTTTAAAATTTAAATTTTTCACCATATTTTTTGAAATTTACTTACTTTTAATTTCTTAAGTGACTAAAAATACATATCAAACACATTTTTTATCAAATATAATAAACTATATAGATTTAAGAGATTGTATAAATCATTTAAATTTATAATTTCTTTTTTCTTTCTACAAACATTTAAAAAAATTAATCCCAAATGTTAATGACAGCTTGTAAATAGTTTGTGATATTTACAAGCTTTCATTAACATTTGGATTTTTGGTTAAGGGTAAATTAATAAATAATTTTTATTTTTATATAAATTTTAATTAAAAATATATTTTTAAAATATTCTTAACGGAGTTAACGGTTTGGATTTAAGTATATGTTTTTAAAATAGAGAGGAAATCTATATAATTAAGGCAAAACAAAAGAGTGGTTAAAGTATTTTACTCATAGTTAAACCACGAAATTCTACAACTACTTCATCATATTTATGTTGAAGGAGACATTTGAAATACTTAAACTTAACTTGACTAACCAATTAATTAACTAATTCAAACGGAAAATAGCTACGTACCCATATTTCGGATTTAATCAGTGTTGGAAACATTTGTTTTGTAGGCAGAAAAACAAGAAGAAGCATTTGTATTAGTATAAAAATAATCAATAAAATACTCCATATACATGACCAAGAAGTTAAGGCATTATTTTTCTTAAATATTAATAGGCCAGCTAAAAGACATGAGCCATCTAAATCATCTTGGATAAACGATAAAGTATAATGCGTTAACTTTTAAAGAGTAATTTATAGTAAACTATTTTCGAGATCCTTGGACTAACGTTAAAAATAAATCACCTAATTTAAATTTAATTTATTAGAGTTTGCGTTACGCTAGGAGAATCCATCAATAAAATAATCATTTACGGAATAAAACAGTTAAATCCCATTTTTTTAACAAAAAAGGACATAAATTAATCCAAAAATTCTAAATATTTGTAAACTATTAAGAAATTTAATTTCCAATTGTAACATCCCATTTTCTAAAGCGGAATTTTTTTTTTTTCAATCAGAGTAGAGCATTGGAGCGAAAGAGTAACTGATCCATTACAAAGCATAACCATAGTGTAACATAGTATTGAGTACAGTAATCCTAGTGTTTGAAAGTAAATACAGAAAGCGGTGATGATATCTTCAGCCGGGAGCCTACTCCTGTTGCTTGCCTCGATCTCCGATCCGTGGTCCTCCGGACCTTGAAGCTATAGCTGAGATTCAATTTATCGAATTGAATCTCAGGTAACGATTAACCTTATGCTCAAATAAAAACAGTATACGGATGACAGATATTCAAAACATAACAGCAGCATATCTCTTAAGCATATAGCAGATGCATGATTGCATGATTGTGACACAGACAGAACATAAGCATTAAAGCGAGACGTAAAGTCCTACACAATAATAGCTCGCACAAAACCCGGTGCCACGATGTACGGTCGTGTCCTCAGCGCTAGGAAAACTCTAACGGTATCATTAAGTCTATAACCCGTGTGAACTGTATGTATAATCGGTAACCCTGAACAGAGTCTCTAACCGTGAATGTATCTCGGTGACTCCTAACAGAATCTCTATCCGTGAATGTACCTATCACATATATGTATATGACCAGCACTAGATTAGTATTACAGTATGCGAACGTACCTTCGTTGACGGCGTTAGGTACTTCTGGCGGAAAATGTACTTTTTACGGAAAAACGTGAAATGTCCAACAGCGGCTCGTTGGACAGCGTAACGGCAGCAGATCAGAGTTTCTGATGTCCTATAAGAGTAATATCACTTTCATTAGTGATTTGGCATTATGACTGGAATTTTAGGTAAAAATTACCATTTTGCCCCTATGCCCCTAATTGGCGGAATTTTGCCAGCACTTCGTTACTCTTACGAATTTTCTTCCCGAAATTTCGCCAGAACTTCGACCCAATGATAATTTTCGAAATTCTAAACTAATATAGCCCTATCATATGATACCCAATCATGCTTGAAAAATTAAAGGCTATACTAGCAGTACTACTCTAACTGTTGAAAGAACTACGAAAGCTTAAAGCTCACTATTTTAACTTTCAACTTTCAGAGACTCAATCCCTACTATGTTTTTACCTCGTCAGGCATCTTTCAATGCAATGAGGCTTAAAAAAGAGAATAGGAATCTCATCTCCTACTTCCTAAATCTAACTAACAGTTCTACTAAAACTACCGAAAGAACTACGGAAACTAAAAGCTCGGTACTGAAAAAATTACCCAGAGCTTCGCTGCAGATTTCCCCGGACTTCTTCCCCAGAGCTTCTCTCTCTAAATTTCGGCTTACTTCTAGTGAGAAGTGGTGTGGAGAATTATGAAGTGAAGAGGGGTATTTATAGAAAAATGTAGGGACATAAAGGGAATTTTCCAACTTGTTCTAAACCATTGGATTGCATTTTGAACAAATGGCTTGATCTTGTCCCTTGCTCCCTTTGGTCGACATAAACAGCCCTAGGTGGCACAAAATTGCATCATCCATAATGATGTCAACTCTTCCCATTTTGGCCCCGGCCCGGTAAAATTTCCTGATCGGTACCCGATTCGCGTAATTTCGGAAAAATCTCAAAATTATGGATTTACAACTTTGAAGACATATTCTCACTTATTAGAAATGTCCAAGTTAACCTAAATTTTGATTCCATATAGGGCTCCAACTGTCAGTCTGAAGTTCCTCGTAATGCGTGCCGATTGAGAGCAATTTCGGAATCATCATCTTACGGACAAAAATTCACCGATTCCAAATATGTCCAGATAATTATAAACTCATTTCCAGATGTTGAGTTATAATTTATTTTCTTCAGATCCAAAAATGTGCCTATCAGCATTTTTCCCTATTTTGTTTTATTAGGAAAATGCACAATCAGCTTCAGAATTAACTTCCGGAAAAGTCTAACGGAAGATAAAAACCCACTGATCAATATTTTACCTTGACTTTGGAATTCTCATTCCTAGATCTCTAGATAGGATCCGTTTCCTATTTTTCTAATTACTATTCACCATTTTCCACTTTAATTAATTATAATATATTATATTACAATTTTACAAAAATATCAAGATACTAAACTCTTGTTCTTATCTTCATATTTTCAAAAAAATTCGGTCAATAGCTGGCCCAATTTAATTATTTTCGTTTTTTTATTTAATTAATAACTAATTAATATAAAATTATTATTTAAAAATTATTTTATATAATTTTTACAAAATTTCCTATTGATCAATACCTTGATTTAGGTTCAAAATTACCTAATCTCATTTATTTTTATCAATATTCTCCAATAAATTAGCAAATATATTTTTACTAATTTTTAGCCAAAAACCACTAATTTTAGGGTTCTACATAATTATCTTTGAATTTTCTTCACTTATGCTTAAGTAATTAGCCAATAATTACCTAATTACTTTCTTATCAATAGTTGATAATTTTCTTAATTAGACTACCCCATTACCTCATAACTCTTGCATTGACATTTGTGTTTCCATGTCTCTTTTATTATTTTAGAATTTGTGAGGGTATTTTGGTCACTTTACCACTTATTGAACATTCTTGTTCAATTTCTTCAAGTTTGTAATTTATTTAATTATCACAATTAGAGGCAATATACTCTCTCAATTTTATAATTATTTCATCACCTTTTAAGATTTTTCATAATTTTCCCAAGTCATTTATGTCCCTTAGGGGCATTTTCGTCATTTTGGCACTTTGGCCCTTAAATTCTCTAATTTCCTACAGAATTCAACTTAGAAAAATAGACTATATTTCCACGAGTCTTACGATCATAATTTCACTTATGAGAAATAACCCATTTATTTATCAAAATATAATATTTCAGATAAATAAATATGCGGGTATTACACCAATCAAATTTAGAACAATAAGATAGCAGAATTTAAAATTTTCAGATTCTGAAAAATAATACAAAAGAGACTAACCGAAGTTGAAGGGATTGAAAATCAAACTGACGGATAAATCAAAAGTTTCCAAACCAATCAAATACAAAATAATAGCAGTATAATTTAAAAATTCAGATACCTGAATGGATAGAAAATATAAGAACAAGAGAATAAAGAAATATACAAATTACCACATAAGTTTTTTTTTCTTATTTGATCAAGGGTTTCCCCTCTAGGTTTAGAAGGTAGAGTGCACAAGTGGATTTCCCGGTATTCGAACTTGTGTTCTCCTATAGGGTAAGACCTCTTACCACATCAATTTTGCTACAAAAAAAGTCAGATCATGGATGGAATTATCGACGAAAAAATGTCACGAAATTCCGTCGGTAATTTATTTGTGCAAGAAATTACCAACAGAATTCGGTCATTTTATAATTGAGCCTGTCAAGGGCTCAGCTCTGCCTGTTTTCTCAGATCTAATATATCATGGTTGGGCTTATTAAAGCTTCCATTATTAGTTACTTATTACGACTAGCTGTCAAGATGCTAACCTTGCTGCGTGCTAGACAGCCAACAAAACTAGTATATTTGATTTTATTAGGACCGACAAGTTACAAATTTTCATCAAACTGAATCTCGAGCTTTGTCCCAGAAGTCCAACTTAGGGATACATCCATCATTCGTGTGCCACTTCTACCACGGCGTGCACGGCGGTTAGGAGGCTCATTGTGAGATGAAGAGGGTTCGTTTTGACACACATCAGTCACACCAGTAACTGGCGTTCCAGGAACACGACTGGAATCGTTTTCACCGTTCATTTTTGATATAGGAAGAGAGGAATGCCTGAGAAAATGAGAGAGTAATAGAGGCTAATGGTACGTGGGCGAGGAAGAGAGGTAATGCAACAGGAAGGGTTTCGCAACGTGAACAGAGGTTCTTCAGTGAGAGTAACAAAAGCTTCCGTACGAAGAAACATATATTTGGCGCCTTATTTTTAAGACCAGACAAATTAGTACGCGGTCTTAAAAGTTAACCTTTAAGACCGGTCTTTCTATAACTCCGGTCTTAAAATTAACTAATTTTTTATTTCATATATTTGTACTGGCCGCATTTTATGTCCGGTCTTAAAAGTCTACCTTTTAAGACCGGCTATTATATATGTTCGGTCTTAAAACTTTAATACCTTTATATTTAAATTTTTCCATAATATTTTGGAGTGTAGAAAATATAAGTCCGACTGTATGAAATTTCTCCATAAAGTAATTGATATTTCAATTTTTTTAATAACATTTTTAAGACCGGTTGTTTTTTTAACAGGTCTGGATAATATATTTAAGACCTATGAAAAAATGATCTGGTATAAGAAGTTATTTATATTTACAAAACTGTCACTGGTCATACCTTTAAGACCGGGGCGTCGATAGTTTAGTCTAAATGAGGCGGTCTTAAAGCCCTTTTTTGCACTAGTAACTATTTCAACAACCCATCACTTTTACTATCGTTTTCAATGTGTCTGTGAAAAGACTCATATTCCCAGCCATATGCAATTTTTGTTTGTTTGGTGTTTTTTTTTTTTTTTGGCTTTGGATATGGAAGCGTCTCCTTTAAGATAATTTTGACAGATGAAATTAACTTTATGTGAGCAGTTTGAAATTATTGTTAAAGGTATAACAAATAATCACGATGAGATATTTAAATTAAGATACTGGTGTAAAATGGATATTTAAATTAGCACACTAACTAGGCCAATTCTGACCAAGTAATCTTTGCTCACTTGTGTCAGAAAGAAAGTGAGCTAAGGGCAATATGCAACAGGAACTAGATACAAGTCACCCTTTTCTTTTGAATGCAGCTCCAAAGAACTCGGTCATGCCCAATTCGTTATGATTTTAAAACAAGTAGTAAGGCTAGCACCATCGACAATTTTTTCCAATTTCAAATGTATATATTGCAAAATCAGCATTTACATATATAGTTCATATAATTAACACCTTGATATGAACTTTACGTTGTTTTTTTTTTTTTAAGAACATGTGTACCTAAAATTACAGTGTCATATATAGAGGGATTAATTAATTAATTAATAAATGTAGGTAATTTCTCATGAGAGAACATGCATGTGACTACAAATAATATTACACAACTCTCTCAAAGAGGACTTTTTCAATGTGAGACTTGATAGTGTCTGGATCAGTGTGAGCCGCATAGTAGAAACTCTTAGTGACAGTGAGGAATGTCTTCTTCATGTTGAGATCCATGCCATTAGAAGACAGCACCAATTGCACCAGCTCTTGCATTTTTGCCCCTATGTCTGTGTTGCCCTTGTATCTTCCATTACTATTGTTTTCCTGTAATATATAATTTTCAAACCACATATGTATAAGGGAATTGTATTATGCATGCATATATTATCATTAAGAAGATAAAATAAGTAATTACCTTGGTGCTTTGGAGAGAACGTAATAGATGGCAAAGTTGATTAGTGACTTGGACGAGTCTCTGATAGTGAGGATTGAGCTTTAAGTCGTCATGCGAAAGTTGGTAGGAAGCATTAATACTAATAATGTTAACCAACAGCTCAGCTTCTCCTTCCCACTCATCTCCTTCGCTTTGCCATCCCAATAGCCACTTTGTCCACTGCATTGCATTCATTAATTATAATGCCAACAGAATTTACTCAACAAAAGTTCATGAATGAAGGTTTTGTAACTCACTGCTTCATGAAGAATATCGAAGCTAGCAGTTGGTGAGCTTTGAGAGAAGGAATGCAAGGTTTCTATTAAAGTCCCTAAAAGACCCTCCCTGCTCCTATTTTTATTCATCCATCTGCAATTTATGCATATAATTAAGTCACAGTTTTAATTAAAAATTAGAACTTACCAGATAATTACAGCACTGTGACAAGTGTAATAATTACCGTTCATTTAAGGAGGTACTGCTGTTATTGAATTCATGCACAAAGGCTTTTCTTTGATTTTGGTCTTGACATGTGGATCTAAGTGCGTGAATAAGAGCACAAGTTTTGACCCAGGCAAGTCGTTCTTGAGATCTCTCTGGTTCAAATATGTTAGCTGCGGCCAAAAAGTAAGCCAAAAGAAGCCTTTCTTTGCTCACTCCGAATCTTTCTAGTCCACATTCTGATTGCCACCTATATAAAAAACATCATAACTGGTTGTTAAATTTACCGATTTTGTGCAGCCTGCCAAAAAAAACATGAGATTTTTTGTTTTTAAATTCTTACTGTTGAATTCTTTTCCATTCTACTCGGTGAAAGGCTTGGCACTTGTTATAGTCTAATTTTCCAAGCTCAAGGTTATCGTTGTTGCTGACTTTGTGCAGCCTGCAAAAAATAATCAAAACCATCTTTTAAACTCAAAATGTTCAAATTAAATCATATCAGCCCAGTGAGATTTGAATCAATCTATCAGCCTTAGATTGAAACAAACTTCAATTAGTTACCTGTAGAGGGTCTTAGAGATCCAGACATCATCTCCACCACCATATTGTTCTAAGTAATATCTGGTCTCTACTCGAGGCAAGCTTGCGTACCATGGAAAATCCAATGCATAACTCACCTGTTATTGGTTAAAGAGCTTAATAAATTCAACAATATTTTTCATATAACTAATTAAGGTACTCATAATTAGAAACAAAGCCTATACCTCGCCGGGTAGATCTTTGGCAATGATCCATTTATCAAAAATTTGATTAGCAGCTCGCTTTTCAGATAAGAAATTAGTTGCATATCTCTTGCCTTCATCAAGAATTGCCTCTCCTGGGAATTGAACTTGAGTAGCTCTGTAAAAATTAAACATAACTGTTGCTCCTTCATCTGTTTGTCCGGGCAAGCAGCAGAACTCTCCATCTTTCTCAAATGTTTTGAATACATCTATCCAATATCACACCATTTTCATTCATTAGTATTTTCCTCCGAAATTATTAAGTTCAAATTTGTATTTTGTTGAGGCATGATCATAGATATTTACAAGGGAGAAGATTTTCTCTAGTTAGGTAGAGCCCCACCGCCCGGGGGGGGTGTTTGAGTAGATCCGGCCACATGTCAGTTGAGAGCCACCAAACCCCTCTTTAAAATCCAAGTCTGTATTTTATTTTTTGTTGTGAATAGTAACTATATGATATATTACTTACTAGGTGAAACATCATAGCCATTCAGTCTTAATAGTCTGAATCCCATAGATGTGTCATCAAGGTCTGGCAAGTCTGAATCTTTTGTCCACCCAATGCCTCTCTCATTCCAATTTCTGAAAAAGAGTTGTCGTTAATATTATTGATCAAAGTTTCATTGTTATTTTTCCATTTAATTAGTTTCATTTGAGGTTTATACTTGAATCAAAATGATTTTCCCAACATTACAAGTTTAAGCAATCAGAAGAGGCAGATTATATACCTGTGAACATAATCAAGGATCTCTTTAATCTGTGGTTGAAAATATCTTGCGATTCCCAAACGCTCCAATCGATCAACAATCCATAGTTTTTCAAAAAATTCTATGGGGTAGAAATCTGGGACTGTAATTGTAGACAGATTTAAATGAGTTAACCATTTTTCCTTATTATGGTGAGGTGGTTGAAAGTAATTTATATTTTAGATAAGAATGAGTATACTCGTACCTCCGCCATTAAAGTTGTCGGCTACATTGTTTAAGTAATTGAGGCAGTGTGGGTCTTTGCTTTGATTGAAAGCAAAAGCAGTGGAAGAAGGACAAAACAAGTAAGAGCCATCTTTGCTTCTCACATTTTGAAGCTTATCCCATTGAAGGCCTGGTATTGCTTCCAAGCTGAACAGCAACGATGTTGGCACGCAATGCAACACCGCCATCGGTATCCTTTTATCATTAAAAAAATCAAAACAAAGCATACACTAAATAAGTAGGATTCATGAGTTTTAAACACACACACACACACACGTTATGTTATTCATTATTTTCAAATACCAAAGCTTGTTATCCAATATAATTAGCTGGGTCACTAGTAAATGAACCTTTTGAGCTTGGAATCTCTCCTGGCAAGTATTTCTCGGAGGCCAGGGAAGTCATCAGGCAGATCAATGTTCAAACTTTTTGCCCATTCCAAAAGTGTTGGCAGAATGACTTCAAACCCACACGTCATATGCTCTCTGTTTTCCGTTTCCAAAGTGTTGGCGTTCTCTTTGAAGTACTTTAGCCCTATAATATTTAAAATAAGTATACATGAGTTTTAAGTTTGATTGCGCTTTGCTTCAATTATTAATTAAATATTACTATGACTCATCAACTTGCATCATGAGGAATACCAAATTAACAAATGGAAATTTAATGGCGCGGAATATTCAGATCTTTAAAACCAAAAAACCTGAGACAGAGAAAATCCTATAGATTGAGTACTCAGTCAAAATTTAACTGTGTAATGTCATTAAAAAAAAAAATTAGTTGACTGCGTAAAATATTATATATGCAGCTAAATATAAATGACGAAACGGAAATGACGTTTAGTACGGTCTTTTACTCATTCTAGTCTTAAATATAAGATATAGTTAATTTTTTTAAAAAAAATAAGGAAGCTAAATAAGTTATTTAATTAAATCATATGTTATATATCATTAGATTATATATCAATTTATAATTCAGAGAAATTATTTTAAAAAATAACGATAAATATAAATAGTTTAAAATAATTTAGTTAGCTTCTTTAATCTATCCAAAAAAAGTTAAATGAGTTTCATATTTAGGACGCACTATACTAAATTGTTTCTCTTGGAAAAAAAAATCTATATATTTAGCGAACAGTCAAATTTAATTGCGCCGATTCAATTTTTATTGGCATAAAATTCTCCGTCGAGGACTCGACCGCGCATGTTTGAAGAATTGACTACTGAATTCATAATCATTAAAAAATACCTTTGTGGGCCTTATGAGATTTGACGGCCCCATGAAAGGTCAGAATCAGAAATTAAATGAAAGAATGATGTTGGGAACTTTAATCAAAATCTCAACTATAAGGGTAGTAATATTAAAAACCTACCTTTGTGGACCTTGTCGGCATGAACATTGTAGTGTGTTAAGACAATAACAGAAGCCAATGTACAAAGAAGCCTATCATAAGCCACAGATGCGTGAGGATCTCCCCAGGATCCATCTGGAAGCTGATTCTCTATTATCCATTCAAGTGATTCTGGAAACTGGGGGGCCCCACTTCCATTCACATCCTCCACCAGAGCCATCAGTGCTGTGTGATAAGCCGATGGTGATATGCTCTTTTCTCCTTCATTTGATTCCAAGTTCATTCTAATGCCTTCCACTTTCTTTCTTATCTCCTCGTTCATCACAAAACCCTAATTTTCAAATCACAACAATATGCATACGACATCACATCAAACTCACTTCATTAATATTGCCGTACGCCAAGAAAGTGTTTTTAGTTAAAATATACTAGTACAAACTACCTTCAATAAAATTTCATCTTCTTGCCTAACCTTGTGAGTCCCATTATTCCAATAAAATCTCGGAAGTGTCAAACCTTCCAACTGTGGAACTTCTGATGAAGTTTTTGGTTCTGATATGTTGGTCGTGCTTTTTGCTCTGAAATCTGAGTTTTTCTGTGAGACGATGACTTTAGCCTTCAACGCCGAAACCCCTATATATATAAATAATAACACAAGCAATATATATTGTCAGTTTAATACAAGACCAAACATATATATAAATGACCTTGCTCAACGATGAAGAAGGGTTTGGTTCTATTATGGCATATATATATTATCACATAAGCTTAAGTATATACAAAGAACGATAAATCTAGAAAAAATAATTGTACAGACAGTATTAAGAGATGAAGGTAATTAGATTACCAGGAAAGGTGTTGTTAGAGGGAAGATGGAGGGGGAGGGGATTAATGGAGGAAGAAAACAAGACATGGTGGGTTGAAGAAGAAGCAAGAGATTGATAGTGATGGTGAAACAAGGTGGATTGGGAAGCCATTAATGCTTGGTTTGCTTCCTCTTGTTGGTATGTTACTGAAATTGTAATCCTCTTCCACTGAATATGGCTAGCTGTATATGGCCATATATATAGAGACGGGTGGGTGGGTGTCTGAAGAGACGGAGCTTTATGGACAATGGGGGCCATGGCCCCCCGGAAAAAACAAATTGTCCCAAAATTTTCCTTTAAGCCTTCGAAATGGATTTTTTTATTTTGGCCTTCGAAATGGAATTCGTTGTAGGATTCTTTTACCGTTTTAACTTGCGTGAATAGCTATAACATTGTATGCAGTCCACAGGATGAGTCATACTGTTTATGTCTAATATTGCTTGTCAAAATCTCTAAATGATGGAAAGAGATTATAGATATAGTGATAAATTAGATGTGTTAAAAAATAATGATAGCTGGTTTTAGTATTCGTTTCCTTATCAAATAGTAGGATCTAAGATTAAAGCTCTATGAAAAGAAATACACATCATCCTTAATGTAAGACCTATTTATCTAATTTGTGAAGATTAAAGAAGCTAAGTAATCTACTTAATTATAATATATGTGACATGATCTCTCTAAATTATTTTTGTGAACACTAGATATATGGAGCTAGGGACGGACACATATGGGGGGCTAGGGGTGGCCCCCACCCCCCTAAAATTATAAAAAAGAATCCACATTTTTAGGAAATCTCATTTTAGACTTATAAAAGTTTCAACATTTTCACTTTAGTCCCTTCTAATAGTTTCATAGAGGTACTAAAGTGCAAATATTTAAATTTTTATCAGGCTGAAATGTGATTTTCTAAAAATATGGGTTCATTTCTATAATTTTCGCCCCTCCTAATTCTAATTGATGGGTCCGTCCCTGTATGGAGCTAGTAACAGTTTATAAATTAAACAAATTAGTTTATAACAAATAATAAATATAATATATAAAATGGAAAAATGTCTTAAATTTAGGATCAAAGTCCACTCCCAAACTATATATATACATATAGCATGTTGATTCTCCATGAAATGTTGGGACCACACATATATATAATGAGCATTATATATATCAGAGAAAACACTTCTCCTACAACATGAGAAGTGTTTTTCCCATATATATAGCTAGATCCTACATTTAGAATCAGAGGGATATCATTTTGGATGAGGATTCTCTAATTTTTCCTTCTCATCCTTATTCTCTTTATTTTCCAATCATAAGATGAACATTCGATCAATGGTTTATATTTGGATTTATACAAAAATATGTTTTATTTTCTTTATTACAGTGATAAACTATTTATATCAAGCTTTAGCAATTTGAATTTACTTAATTATTTTTATTTTTATAATTTAACATTTTGATGATAATTTTATAAAAGGGAAAGTATGAACTATTCAAATGTTTTTTTTATACACATTCAAATGTTTATCTAATGATGGTTATCAAAAGGAAACAGGAGTGAAGAGCATTGACCATAATTTTATGGTACAAACCCAACTTTGTTTAGTTTAGTGGTAATATAACTTCCAATTATTGATAATTTATAATTTATAGATATATGAAAAAGTAAAAAGTGTTAACAAGTTGGTGGATTTTCCTCTTCTTCTTTTTTCCTATTTAAATATCATATTATCTTATATTTCGAGTACTGGCTCTAGTACGTAGTTGAAAACTCGAATAAAAATATTTTGCTAGTCAAGTATGGCTTCGTCAAGCCCCTTGGAAATTTCTTCGGTCGTCCACCATGTTTTTTAATGAACGAAAAATTAAAATAAATATTGAAATATATAATACTAGTATTGAAAATCGAGTTGAATTCAAACGATAATATTAATTTAAAGTTATATTTAATAAGTTAACAATTCCTGAATTATGGTGAGATGATTGAAAATTACTTATATCTTGAAAGGGTGAGAATACTGTATGATTTTTAGTAAGTGAAAAGTGCTTATTTTCTTAAACCTTTGTTTATTTAAAGGAGCTTTCATAGCCTCAGAATTCCCACACCACTTTGGTTGAGTAAGTCCACATTCGATCAATACTAGCATGTACTTGGAAAATGTTGTTAAAATATTGTTAATTAAATTGACGAAATGAATACTTCTGACATTTTTATTTGACCTCAAATATTTATATTAAAAATTGACGATGCTAAATTTAATTATTTTATCTTTGAAATTGTAATTGAAAAGTCAGATTATGTGTTCAAATATTATCCTTCTTTTTTTTAATCCATAGTATACATAAAAAAAATGTATCTGGCACACGGAAATCACACTCCACTAAAAGAATATGTCATCTCAAATCATAAAACTTTGACTAAGTACTTAATTATTCTATTCTTATTGAATACAACTCTAAAGTAAAATGTTAATTGTTTTCTTAGAATTCTACATATTTACATGTCAAAATTCTGTATTACTGCATGTAAAAATAACAAGGATTTGTACGTACCACTCTAGTCCTATTTATAAGTCTATTTTAATCAAAAAAAAATTGATCTTATTTATAAGTTCAGTTTAATGTAATAAATAAGATTGTGACAATTTTACCCATTTTAATTGTACTCATGAAGATAAAGAGAGAATAAACAGTATAAAAATACTCAATGGTAAATGAAGACAAAGTTAAAAATTGACACTATAATCATTGAGTTAACTACCTCTTCTTGATACTACTCCGGTCTTATTTATAAGTCCATTTTAACCAAAACACACATACCAATTGGAGAGTTAGTTAGCTCAAAGATTATAGGGTAAATTTTCAACTTTGCCCTCATTTATGAATTAATATCTTTCAATTTTTTCTTCTCTCTCTATTTTCATTGGTATAGGCAAAATTGTCACAATCTCATTTATTACCTGAAAGAGGACTTATAAATAGGACCAAATTTTTTGGTCAAAAGGGAATTATAAATAAGATCAAAGTAGTATGTGAGATTTGGTCAAAATAGACTTACCACTCTGGTCCTATTTATAAGTCCAGTTTGACCAAAGAATTTGGTCCTATTTATAAGTCAAGTTTCATGTAATAAATGAGATTGTAACAATTTTGCTCTTATTAATTGTACTCACAAAGATAGAGAGAGAAGAAACAGTTGCAAAAGACTCAATCATAAATGAGGGCGAAGTTGAAAATTTACCCCATAATCATTGAGATAACTACTTTTCATTGGTATGTGAGATTTGGTCAAACTGGACTTATAAATAGGACCAGAGTGGTATAAATAAGACCAGAGTGATAATTAGATTTTTTTTTTTTTTTAAGATGGTGGACTGGCGGCTGATGGCGGGGGCTGCTATTTGACTCGCCAAATGTCAGGCCTCAGGCGGGCAGAGACCGCAAGCCTCTCCACCTAACTACTTAATTATACTCATTTGAGAAGCATTATATGAAATATATATAACTACTTAAAAATAAAATGCATTAAATAATAAGACAAATTTAAACGGTAACTTATAAAAAAAATAGACTCCCTCATAGCGAATTGTGTTGGAAGTGCCTTATAAATAAAAATAAACCTTTTCTATTAACAAAAAAATAAATAAACAGATGAGTATGTATCTTGAATAATACTAATAATTTACCTCATATTTTGTGCATTAATTGTGCAATATTAGGTTTACATGAAGTGTGCCTAACATACATTTTATTATTAGTTTTTTTTTTCTTATTATAAAATTTTTTATTTTAATCGAAAGAGTAATTTATATAACAGAGTTAGACTTTTTCCTTCTTTAAGGAGACATCGTATATTTCTTGCCTCCCTTGAATGCGACTCGGATTCAGGTTAATGAATTTGCAATAGTGAGTCATATAGTCAATCCGAGGAATAAGTCAATAGTGGCCTTGTGAGACTCCTATATTGTCCTATTGATTCGTCGAATTTTTTTATATTGGCGACTGCTTCACTTTCATTCATTAATTAATCTTCATATACTATAACGATTGATGCCGTCCTGCGAAATGTATCAATTAAAAATTCTTAAGACCTTATTCATCTAAAATTTATTTTAAAAAAACTTAATTATCATGGAGGGTGGTCATAGTAGTTAAAATCTCGATTTATCATTACGATTTTACGTTTTTACGATTTTTTTTCATTAAAACGATTTTACTACTTTTCTAAACGCTTTTATGTTTTTACGTTTTTTTTACATTATGATTTTACGTTTTACGATTTTTTATCCCTCTTCTGATTTTACGTAAAATCTCGATTTTAACTACCTTGAGGTGGTTTAATATTATAATTATGCATGGATTTAGTTATAATTGAAAGCCTCCCTTAGCTTCTTTCGAACAAAAAAATAAAAAAGAAAAGCCTACCTTCGAATATAGTTTGTCAATTGCCGTCTTTAATTTGTTCGGTGCGTTTGTTTGAGATAGCTTACAACTTCTAAAAATTATTCCTTTTTTTTTAAGAGTATGTATCTTGTAAAATATTTCTTAATTGATTAAGAACTATATCTTGTTTTAATATTAAGGTGAAGGATGGGGTAGTATATGTTGTAATGTTTTATACTTTTATTCCCTCTTTTATATATATATAGACACATACACGTACGTATAATATAATAAATCATTGAACTTATTTTGATATATGGTTGTGTATCATAATAAGTTCAATGATTTATTATATTTTATAATTTTAACTTATATTTCTAATGTTTTTGACGTTCAATAAATATTCCGGAAAAAATGTAAAATAAATATTGATTTTGCTTACAAATTAAAGGATTGGAAAACAAAATCATATCAATCTTAAAAACATCTTTCAAGTCTTAATGAATATTCTGATATTGATGTTTTAGGATAAAATACTATAATTATTGAATTATAAAATCTGAGTTAATATTTCATAGTTGAAAAGGGCAAAAGGCAATAAAATGGCAAAATCATTAGTAATAGTAAGTACTTGACAATTAGCAGTAGTAGCGTATGGCAGTAGCGGATCTTGGGATAAATATTTGGAGGGGTCAAATGTATACTCATTAACTAATTAACAACAAAAAAAAAATCTTTGGGGGGCTAAATGTATAAATTTTTGGGAGAAATATATAAATTTTTAAGCCAAATATATAAATTTTGCATAAGAAAAATCTATTTTATATTAAATATTTAGGACTTTTTTCGGGGGGTGGCCCCCTGGCCCTTAAAAAGATCCGTCACTGGACTATATGGTGTCATCATATTATCAAGCAAGGGAAAAGAGTGTCTTCACGACCCCTCTCTCTACCCTCTCTTCTCTTAATTTCTAGATTGATTTTGAATGGTTGAGATTTGTTATGTAAAAATATTATTATCATACAAATTTTATCTTATATTTAGGACTTAAGGTAGTATTACAATAATATTTTTAATGTTTGAGCTGTTTATTATTGTAATATTAAATGTTATAATATTTTTACCGAACAAATATTAATCATTAAAAGTCAATCCAATGGTAAAGAAATTAAGTGGAGATAAGTTTTAATGGAGACACTCATTTCCCATCAATTGGACCCTCACTTAGTGCATGTTTAGATTGGCCTAGAAGCTACCTTTTTTATGTGATTTACGGTGTATGATATAGGCATGTCTCGAATTACATAAATGTAATTTTCTAACGCTATCTCAAACAGACTCTAATTAATTGGTTACTCCCTCATGTTCAAAATATAAGAGTTAAACTTGAAAGGGGTGTGATTTTTTATATAAGAGCCACTATGCTTCTCTAATCATTTCATACTCTCTCTTTTTTCAAATTAACCCTAATTAATTATACGTCTCTCTAATATATTTTTTCTACTCCTTCTCTCTCATCTCTATTTCCACTTATTCTCTCTCTCACCCACCCTTTCCACAAACAAAGACTTTTTAAAAAGTAAGTTACATTTTTTTTTACATGTTTATTATCTTTAACTAACTTTTAGAATTGTATAATTTAATTATTTGACTCAATTATTTTAAACAGGAAGTAGTAGTACCATTTTGCCTTTTCGTGTGTCACGACACAAAATAAAGAGGATTGAGGTATAAAAAAAAATAAAAAAAGTAAAGAGCCTTTTCGTGTGTCACGACACAAAAGTAAATAGGATTCAGGTAAAAAAAAAAAAAGTAAAGAGGATAAAATCATCAGACAATCCGGAAATTAATTAAGAATTCGTTAAAACACTTTTTACAACAATTGAAGTTTTTTCCCTTGTTTGTGCGTTTTCTGTATTGGATATTTTGCATATTTAATTTGGCACAATATGGTAGCCATCAGCCTCTAATAATGCATCACTTCTCTAATTTGTAATGCTCTCACCTTTCAATTTTTTATTTTCTTTTCATTTTGATCATTGATTTCTACATAAAATAAATGAGTTTTTTTATTTCATATGGTGACAAAACAATGCAGTTTTATATTTTTTTAAATATTTTCCTAAAACAATATCGTAAAATTGTGTGAATAGTTTTTATATGTTTTCTTTGAAAAATTGTAAAAGAAAAATACAAACTACATATGTTTTTATTCGATTAGGGGTGGAAAAAAGTTAGACCCCTATTAAGGGCCTACGGCCTAATCTACTTTAATCCTAGTCTAGTCTATTTAGTAAATAGGTCAAGCTCAAATTTAGGCCTATTATCAAGCCTATTTAGGTAAACAGATCAGACCTATTTTCATGAGACCTAACCTACTGGCTTGACCTATTTAGTTTTTTTTAAGATAATGTATTATTATGCATAATTATATATAATATAATCTAAATTAATTTTGTAAATTATTTATAAAATTAATAACTTATTCTTAACCCTAAGTTTTACATTCCATCATTTATCAATGAGCTTAACTTTTTTATTCATCAATTGATCATATATAGTTCTCTCTTCTTTTTTATCACTTGAGATGACAATGCTAGCTCACCACCTCTCCCTTGATTTATGTCATTTGATGCAACATAATAATTGCAATAAGTTTATTTTAGTGATGCCAAAATGAAAATGATCTCAATAGGAGGAGTTTATCTCATTTTCTACAGAAAAACAAGAGGTAAATTCTAGTTTTACATGCCACTTGTTGTGATTACTTGAATTTTAAAAAAAAAAATATCTCCTTAGTCGATAGATGGTTGATTTTTCTTATTCCTACTTGCTCAGAAAATTGTTACCACTAGGTGTTCTTTTCTTTCTCTTACTAACTCTTTTATTTCATATGATCAGAATGAATCTCTAAACTTTTAAGACATAATGTAGGCATTTAAATAGACTTGATGAATTATATATGAATTTAAATGCATAGGCTTTAAGCCTATTTAAATGCCTACATTTTAAGTAAGCTTTTAAATAGGCTTCAGGTCTTGTTAGGCCTTTTGAAGGCTCAGGCTCAAGCCTAAAAAACAAACCTACATACAGGCCTACTTAGCTAAAGTTTAGCCTAGCCTATTTTCACCCCTAACCGCAGTATATCAAAACTTCTCTCATCTTATATGAAATATGTTCATAAAAATAAAAATAATTATTTTATATATTATTTAGGTAATATTTTGACAAGTGGCTAGGTTTATTAGTTCAATGGTTACTAGGTCTTTTGGGAGTCGTCTGAGCTTTAGGGGCCTATTGGCAGTTGACCGCAGGGTAGTTGGGCCTTTGTTTTTTAAAATAAGGGCAATGTTGTAAAAATAATGCAAAAACACACCCCACGTTGGTCAAGGCGCGGGAGGCAAGCGAGTGGAAACGCGATATAGGTAATGCAAAAAAAACCCACTAAAATTTTATTATCAAAAAAAAAAAAAGCTAAAACACACATTTTAAAATTTCATTTTGGTGATGAGTATTGATTTTTTAAAAATAAAAAAATAAAAAGATACCAATTGAAATTCAAAATCTCAAATCAGTCTTATTACCTAAATAGTAAAGGTGTTAATTGTAAGAATATAGTAATTGACAACTCTTTTTTTTAGAAGAAAATAACTGATTTGACAAATGAAATTAACTTTATGTGAGCAGAGTTTGAAAATATTGTTAAAGGTATAACAAATAAAACAAATCATCACGATGAGATATTTAAATTAAGATACTGGTGTAAAATGGATATTTAAATTAGCACACTAATTACTAGACAGTCTTATTGCCTATCAATGGCGGATTTAGAGGGGCCTAGGGGTGGCCCCCGCCCCCCTAATATTTTTTTTAAAAAAAAATATTTATGTATATATGTATATAAATAAGGAGATATTTTTATGTGTCTATGATTTGTTTTAATATTTTAACTACATGCTAGAGAAACTTATAATGTATAACTTGCTTATTTTTTGATCTCAATATATAGTTTCATATAATCTTGTTTGTGTTTGGTCCTTAACTTTTGAGCTTGAAATTGTCATACCTTAATAAAATATAAGGAGATATCTACATGTATATACAAGCTTAATAAGCTAAGCCTGTTTGATTCTATTGTCTTTCATCATTTGTATTTTAAAAATCTAGTTGATACTCCTTCGGTTCTAAATATAAGATATATTTACCTAATTTAAATAGATTAAGGAAGTTGGTTAAGTAAGTTAATTCGACATGTATTTTCTAAAATACCCTAATCATCATCTTCCCTAATTTTTTCATTCACTATCTTCCTTGATTAGTGTTAATAAATATGAAAACTATATCTTGTATTTAGGACAAAAATCAACTCCCTAAATATGTCTTATATTATGAATCGGAGGGAGTAATTTGTTGGAACCATAGTCCGTTCTTGGTAGATTAGGGCGCCAAACCCAATGCAAGTGGAGCTATTATGTGATAAATTTCTTTTAATTTTTTATAAATTAGGTCTATATTATATTTCAAGTACTTTTATTTTTATTTATGATATAATATTTTTTATTTTCGCCCCCCGTCATTAAAATTCCTGGCTCCGCCCCTACTATTGATGCTCCCTCAACCATAATCAATCAAGAGAGGGAAGGAAGGAAGATAATTAGAGCGTTTTAGAAAATACATGTCATATATAAACTAACTTAACCAACTTCCTTAATCTTATCAAATTAGGTAAATATGTCTATATAATTACTTCACACTCATGACTGTTTTCTCTTGGAACTGAAAGTGGCAAGGGTGGATGTACATACCCTCATAGTTTCTTTAATGATTGCTCTTAAAATAGTTCAAATCATCAAGTTTTGATTCGTCTACGTACATATTTACCTCTTCTTGCGCCTCTTTCATTCTCTTTGGGTCTTTAAGCAATTCTGACATTGCCCATTCTAAAGTTGTTGCTGTTGTTTCAGTCCCAACAACAAAAATGTCCTATAAAATGAGTATACAGACCATTTAGGTAAGGTTTTGAAGGGTTTCTTAGAAGTTGATGGCTTGTATATATCATCACAAGAAAGCAAAAGAAAATAGCGAGGACAAAGTATGGGATCTGGATAATCTCTATTAGGGCTGTCCAATGCCCATTAAAGTCCATATCAAATGGACTAAGTTAAACCAGTATCGGTTTGAATAGGCGTGAGCAGCCGGATTTAAAAAAAGAAAACTTCATATGCAGCTGCACTTCAACCGTTTAACTATATTGTTGCTATGATTAATTTCTTAATATAAATTACAAACAAGGCCTAAAACAAGAATAGGAATCTCATCACCTACTTCCTAAATCTAACTAACAATTCTACTAACTACCGTACTAAAACTAAGAACTCGAACTTAAAAACTAAAGCCCGAAAGACTTACCCGTTGAAGACTTCTGCAGAATTTTTCCCAGAGCTTCTCTCTCTTGTTTCTCCCTCTAGGTTTGGCCAAAGGGAAGGAAAATGGTGTGAAGAATTGTGAAGGAGGGGGTATTTATAGAAACGGGGTAGGGTTCTGGTAATCGGATCAAAAAAAAAAAAAAAAAAAAAAACTAATAATAAAAGCACCATAATCTTCATGATTTCTTGTTGAAACCAAAAGTTGTTGGTTATATGATAGCAGCATAATTTGTTGTTAGGAAGAAGACGAAGTAGTTGTGTATGGGGCTCTATAATGAATGAACGCAAAGTCATGTTTTCTTGACCTGATTAATTACAAGAATTTTTTAGCCTAGAGTGAAAGTGAATTGGCGGTCAAATAGAAAATAGATCTGTAGTACCAATTTACGCAAAAAGAATAAAAAAAGTCTGTAGCATATATGCATGTGAGCTGCTTTTGGAATTTTGTGTTGTCTACCTATGGAATTTAATTTTTTGAATGCGACGACGTTGCGATGTTGGGTCCAACGAGGCAACAGCTCTCTCACACGCTCACGTAACTTAACAATCCACACCTACTCTCAAATATATTGTGTCGAGTCCGGTTTCTTTCATAAGTGTTCTCTCTCATTATCCTTCATCATCGCGATCTAGGCAGTCCAATTTTTGATCCAACAATCCAGAGGGGATTTCCGAAAAACCGCGTGCGGTGGCTTGAAAATCCCCTCTGGATCGTTGGATCTAAAATTAGACAGCCCAGATCGCGATGATGAGGGATAATGATAGGGAAGATGATGAAAGTATCTTCATCCATATTGAGTCACCTTCAAGTCCTGACTAATTCCACTCATACTAATAAAATAATTAAAAAATTTAAATTTTTCATAAAATTTAAGTGATTTTCAATATTATTGTTATTAACTATATATATATAGTCTATGCTAAATCTCAAACATCATATTAATGTTTATTTTCTCCCACTATCGTAATTAAATATAAGCATATATATGTAAAAAAATATTTAATACTCCTTAAAATTAAAGAATAAAAAAGGACCAAAAATGCCTTTAAAAAGCAGGGATCAGATGGAGCACCAATCAGACTTTCACGTGCATTGAAGGTTGTTACACTTTGAAATGCTTTTTTTTTTTTTTTTTTTGGTATACAGAGAAAAATATTCCCATATTTTTTAGACACGTCTTTGTTAATTGTTTTATAGCTAAAAATTTTAAAGGAAAATTATTGAAAAATCCCCCGTTTCACAATTTATTGCTCAAATTAACTAATTTTTAAAAAAAACAAAAATTATTCCTCAACTATATACAACTTATTTTTAATTACGTGCAAAACTAAAGATATTTGCTAAAACATACCAAATGTTGCATGCAATTGAAAAAGAATTGTATCTACCAAAGATGAGTTGCACCCGCTAAAGATTTTGAGTACTTAATTACCTTTGGTTAATAAATTTTACAATGAGAATTTTTTTTAGCAACTCTTCCAAATTTTAAAGGGTCCCAAATAAAAGCGGTCTAAATTAGTAAGAATGTGAGTCGTGATGGCTCAAACTTTACACTAGTTTGAAATCTCATTTTGGCTAAAATGGATATTTAGTTGAAGAGTAATGATCTATACATATATTTATGAACTTTTTCAAACGTTGAAGTTTGTTCTAAAACTTTGACTACTCATTATCAGCTAGGAGTTCTACGTACAGAAAATATAATATGAATATATATAGAAGAAGAGGTGAAAAATAATATAAACTTGGCTGGAAGCTTATACTTTATTAAAAAGTTTAATACTCCCAATAATTTGGGCTTGAGATGGAAGCTTCTAACACCTTTCATGTCAAGTTTCTCTCCTCATCATTTTTTCATTATCCCTCAAAATCTCTTAATTATGTTCATTCAATCAATTTGAAATGTTGCAATACTATTTTGACTTTTCTTTCATCTTTTCAATCAACAGTCCAGATAAGCTTGCGAGGGATAATAAGAAAAAGAGATAATGAGAGGATATCACTAGTGGAAAAAAGGCTTTTAAGACCGGACAAAAAAGGTACATTAGGACCGGACCCGCGAGCAGTCTTGTTCCAGGCGGTATTAAAAGTCGACCTTTAAGACCGGACTTTTACACGGTCTTAAAGATTTTCTTTAAGACCGGACATTTTAAACCTTCGGTCTTAAAAGTCGTACTAAATAAATCGAAATATTTTTGGTTCGGTCCTAAAACTCAAACTTTAAGACCGGACAAAAAGTCGACCGCTCTTAAAAGATCCAAATATTAAGACCGGACAAATATCAATCCGGTCCTAAAGATAGCGGACTCTAAGACCGGAGGAATAATTACCCGGTCTTAAAAGACTGACTTTCAAGACCGGATTGTTTCAATGGACCGGTCTTAAAAGACCAACTTTTAAGACCGGCTTAACACCTTTAAGAGCGGTGTTATATATACATCCGGTCTTAATATTTGAACATTTAAGACCGTATTTTTATTTGCGGTCTAAATTTTCCCGTATTTTTCCCTGTTTTGTTCTTCCCGATCAATATATATACACAAATCCACCATACAAAACAGCACATAAAAGTCGATATACTTTAAGCTACAAGCTATGAACATGAATAAATTGAATTGGGAAAAAGAATACAAATATTATCCACCATGAGTTATGTGGCCTCTTAATTAAGTCTAAAACAACTAAAGTAATTTATAAAATAAGCTAACATATAACTAATTACAAAGGCAATGAGTTACAATACATGCAAGACGTAATTCAACATACAAATGTAGTCCAATATATTATTCACCATGCCTTCATTTGATTCCCACCCAACAACGTAACATGCATCCTCTTTTATAACATGCCCCTTTGAAACGGATCCTCGCCACAAAAACAAAACAAGAACAAATTCATATTCAATGATGACATTGTTTAATTAAGAACATAGACAAGATATAATAATTGTTAAAACCTTAAAGTTTTCTAAGAATACTGCATATGAATATTAATTACCTTATGAATTGACACTTTTATAAAGTGATATCCTCCCATATCCCTTCTTGATGATCATTTCTTATGCCGGGTTCATTATCCGCTTCATCTTCTTCGTTCATGTCCGGTAGACCCCTTGTAAAAGGAGTACTCTCAGGAAGATCACCATAATTTGAATGACTTTCCTCATCAATATCAATGACCCTCTTTCCTTGGAGAGCTACGAGACCACATTTTATTTTCTTGATCGGTGATATAGAACACTTGTTTTGCATGATCTCGCCATAATAAAAGGTTCATCTCCAAAACTTCTACTATTGACATCGACTAAAGTGAATCCTAGTCGATCGATCCGAACACCATTATTGACATTAACCCACTTGCATTTGAAGATGGGAAATCTAACTTTGACATAGTCCACCTCCCAAATCTCTTCAATAACCCCATAATATGGCATGATCGCCAATTTAGGCCTCTTGTCTTTCGAATTGGAGAAGTGCATAGATTCAGCCTCTAACATAACACCACTGTTCTGGACTGTGCTCCTATCATCTAGGGACTTCGTGTAAAATGTATAACCATTGATCACATACGAATTCCAACTTATGACATCAAACTCAGGACCACGTGCTAACCATTTCATTGTCTCAGAAACACATTCAGATCCCTCGACCTTTTGTTTGAACCAGTTTGCAAAAGTTTTGTTATGCTCCCTAATCAACCTTTGTTCGGTCATTCGATGGTTCTCTTTCCTTACACCTCTTTATGTGCAGATATGCGGCTTGAACTTCATCAACATTATTCAAGATGTATAAGTGGACTTGTGACAATTCATCACGATCCACACTCTTTACCGAAGCCCCACGTCTACCCCCTTCAAAGATGCCGACGTTTTGGAAGCCCAATATGTCTTACTTTGGACAAATAATTTTGACAAAATTCCATGGCCTCTTGAAACATATTTCGAACAATTGATGCTTCGCCGTACGCGTTCTTCACATACCCTTTTAGGAATTTCATAGATCTTTCAATAGGGTACATCCACCGTAAATGGATAGGGCCGCACAACTTTATCTCCTCACTAGATGAACAATGAGATGAACCATGATGTCAAAAATGAAGGAACAAAAAGCTTTTCAAGGTGGCACAAGATAAGATATCCTTCATTCTCCAATTCATCCAACTTTTCAATCTTGAAAACTTTACTACAAACCGCATTGAAGAAGAAACAAAGTCTAGTCAAAACGACCGAAGATCATATTCGGCGATCCTCGAATAGCTACTGGGAGTAGTGTTGCATCAAGACATGACAGTCATGAGACTTTTGGCCTACTAATTTCAAGTCCTTCATCGAGACAAGCCTCTTAAAATTTGAAGAATACCCCGAGGGAACTTTTGTGCGATGTAAACACTCACAAAGCTTCGTTTCTCATCCTTAGACAAAGTATGAGAAGCCGGGGACAATAAGTTCTCTTCCCATATGGCCTTGGATGCAAGTCTTCGCGTATTCCCATTGCTTGCAAATCCAATCTTGCCTTCACACCATCCTTCGAACTACCTTGTATGTTGAGAAGCGTGCCCACAATACTATCACATACGTTCTTCTCCACATGCATGACATCAATACAGTGTCTCACATCAAGATTGCGCCAATAGGGAAGATCAAAGAATACAGATCTCTTCTTCCATATATTTGTTTCTTTTCTACTCTTTCCATGCTTACCGAAGATGACACCGATATTTTTAACCTTTTCATACACTTGCTCCCAGTCAATGCCACCGGAGCTTCTTCATACTCTTGGCCACCAAAAAAGGCCTTCTTTAATCGACGATATGGGTGGCCCCGTCTAAGAAATCTCCTATGTCCAAGATACACCGTCTTTCTTCCATGTTGAAGTTGATGGTAGCATGTGCCTTCTTCACAAACCGGACATGCTTTATGGCCTTTTACACTATACTCGACAAGTTCCCATATGTTGGGAAGTCGTTTATAGTACAAAATATCATGGCTCTCATTCTAAAGACCTCCTTCTTGAAAGAGTCAAAAACATCGACACCTTCTTCCCACAACTCCTTCAAGTCTTCGATCAAGGGCTCTAGGTAAACATCTATGTCATTTCCGGGTTGTTTTGGTCCTGAAATCAACATAGACAGCATGATGTACTTTCGTTTCATGCATAACATAGGAGATAAGTTGTAAACAATCAGGACTACGGGCCATGAGCTATGTATCTTTGCTAAGGCTTCCATAGGGATTCATTCCATCCGTGCTAAGGGCAAGCCCGAGGTTCCTAGGTTCTTCGCCGAAGTTCGGAAATAATTGATCGATCTTCTTCCATTGAGAAGAATCGGCCGGATGTCGAAGCCGTCCATCCGAAATCCTCTCATCTGCATGCCACCTCAGATTTTTTGCATCATTTTCATTCGCAAACAACCGCTTGAACCTTGGTATGATTGGAAGATACCACAACACTTTTGCAGGCCCCTTATCTGACTTGTACCGTGGGGTTTCACACATCGGACAACTCTGCTTCTCTTCAAACTCTTTTCTATATAATACACAATCATTCGGGCATGCATGGATCTTTTTGTACTCCATCCCCAGTGGACAAAGTATCTTCTTAGCATCATAGTAGCGATGCGGCAACACGTTATCATCCGGAAGCATGTCCTTCAAAGCCTCAAGCAATTCGAAAAACTCTTGTCGCTCCATCCATGACGTGCCTTCAAGCTTACCAATTTCAATACGGCGTTCAACAATTGGTATTTTTACACCCACGGTATAGCGGTGTCTCGCATCACCGCACATATTACCATATGCATGTGATCGCTCAAAAGCCTCTTCTCCTACATCACGGATAATGTCCTCTATGCGATCATCCATATCCGTGTCATTATCATCAAAGGCCACTTCCCATGTTGTTTCCCACTTGATGGCACTTGTTCACCATGCCATACCCATACTGTATAAGTCTTACAAAATCCGTGACAAATTAAATGTGTGCGTATAACTTCAGGACATAGTCGACACTCATTCAAACATTTTACACAAGGGCAATAATACTTCCCCATCATCATGGGCATTTTTTTAGCAAATTCTATAAATTCCCTAACCCCATTTCGATATTCAATACTCGTTCGTAAAGCATCTATCCAATCGTGATCCATAGTAGAATTCCTATATATTATTTAGACGAATTAAGAATTACATTTGGTCATAAATGCATCACGGTGAATCGAAGAACCAAAATAAATGCAAGACGAGGAAATTAAATGCGGGGATGAAGGTCTTGTGGACTAACTTTGTAGCATATGCGTTTCTTTGAGTCGTCTTACTTCTCCGCTCACGAACGTTGATGTTGCGAGACAAGACAGCAAGAGTAACCTAAAAACACTTGTTGGTCGGTTGGGTAGGTCTAAAGTGCAAATATAATCTTCAAAAAACAATATTCGTTAACAACGAGAGAATACCCATAACAACATTACACCGATTTCGTTAAACCCATGAAAAACCAATAACGATAAGTCGGAAAGTAATAAAGTTTTAACCGAAACATCTCTTACGACTTCGTCTATAGACGTTTAGCTAAGGAACCAGAGAGTGATTGTCGAGAAAGGTACGCGAAGCGGCGACGAAGCCGAGAGGGAAATTTCGAGTCGGAACACGAGTATTCACTTTCGGCGCGACAAGAGTTCAGAGAGGGAAATTTAATTTTTCCGCGCGACAAAGATACCTTATTTAGCTTTTTGGATTTTATTAATACCGGTTATTAATTAAATGTTCGGTCCTAAAGATACAACTAACATTTTAAGACCGGAGTTTTAAAATTATCCGGTCCTAAAATTTTATTAGATTTTTAATTTTTAAGACCGGAGGTTTATAAAACATCCGGTCCTAAAATTCAAATTATCTTTAGATCCGTTACTTATAAAATAAAATGTCCGGTCTTAATGGCCTTCGTGATTGGTATATTAAATCAATAAAATAAATGATATTTTTTGACAAAAATAAAGCAAAATTGGAGAATAAGTTTCTTTAATGAATTAATGGAGAAGAGCCAAAAATTCATACGGTGTTCTTAATGTTTCTTACATTACTTCGAATATATACACAACAACAAAAACACAAATGAAAAACAAGCTGAATATTATCATCCACAAGAATCGATTGAACAACCTCGGCGATTTCGGCGTGAAGAGCATTAATTTCCATGGGAGATCGGCAAGTTGTTGTCTTATTCTCTCCACCCGCAATATGAATGGATCATTACGGGAGAGCGGAGAGGGGTCGAGGTAGGCGCGCGGGGCCAACAGGTTGGAGAGGGGATTACGAACATCTGCATGGCCGGCTTCAAGATGACGGTTGAACTCGGCAAGAAAAGGATCGGCGAAGGATCGAGGGGGTGCGGCATGAGCAATCTCTTCATCATCCGAAGAAATAACAATGGGTCCAACGACCCGAGAGTCTTCGGAAACAATACGACGACCGTCGCCGGAGGGGGCGCACCATATAATGATCTAGCCATGGCACGAGAGTGAGGCGTGTATGCACCCCTACGAGCAGTTTGCTTGTATCTAACCATGGTTTGAGGATTTTGAGAAGTTGGGGCAGAGAGCTAGGAAGTGAGGAGTTAACAAGGACAAAGAGGAGGTAGTGTGTGGAGTATATAAAGACAGATGGCGGGAGAGATAAACGTCGATGATGAATTCGTCAATTTACTTTTATACAAACTTTTAAGACCGGACTTTTATCTTATATCCGGTCCTAATTTTAATTCAATTACTTTTAAGACCGTCCTTTTATCAAATATCCGGTCCTAAAACTCATTTAAGACCGATATATTACTTGGTATCCGGTCCTAAAACTAATTTTTAATCAATTACTTTTAAGACCGTCCTTTTATCAAATATCCGGTCCTAAAACTCATTGTTGAAATGAAAGTTCATTCTTTTCAAGAGTCCCTTCCCCATTGTTGAAATGAATTCAGAGTCTCTTCGGCTTCCACATAAACTTCCCAACTAGGCGTCTCCTCGTATTTCGAGCAAATATGCGTCTCCTCGTTAATGTTTCGGCGTTTCACATTCTTCGGGATGGGTTCTCTATTTAAACCCGTTGTTACTTTCTTAACATTCATCTCCATCTCCTCCTAGAACCTCCACCGTAATGGCTTCTCCACCACGACGAGGTCCTCCTTCAGGCGAAATCCCGAGGCACCTCCATATCCTCCTCCGTTGCCTCCGAAACCGAACTTCGGCGGATCTTTGGAGCACTGATAGCCCGCGTCGATCATATAGACCGAAGCTTGGGCAAGCTGTTTCAGTCTATCACGCCGTCAACAACAAGCCGAAAGCGGTACTCGACGCCAATGACGTTGAGTACCATACCTCTCGATGACGACGTCTCCGACCATTCCCTCCTCCGACAACGATGGGGAGGATTAGAATTTTTAAGTTTTTTTTTGTACTGCTTTGCCTTATGAGGGCAAAAAAAAAAATTATTAAATAAAATTTTTATTTCCCAATCGCCTTCCTTGTTTGTCTTTAACTTTATGTTCTTTTTTCTCCGACAACAAGAACAAACAAAACATTGTCCTATTCGTGGTGATCAATCTTAAAAATTTCAGAATAAAGTTAACAGTTGCGACCATACAAAACAAAACAAAAAAACATTATTTACCTTTTTTCGAATAAAAACAAACAGAGTGACGACTATTCTCAAGTTTGGACCATCGTTGTCTTCCCCTCTACTTTTCCAGATGTGATGAAAATTTTCTGTGTCGTTTTCGTTATCTTCTTTCTTTTTCCGACAAAAAGAAAAGGGACACCGATGACGTTCTTCACATCCAGAAAAGTAGAAACGAGAACAACGAAGCACAAAACTTGAGAAGAACGTCAGAAACATGGTTGCCTTGAACCCTAACGATATGTCTGAAAATCGAGTCACCAACTCTATTTAAATGAAGAATATTAGGACCGGACGTATAAAATTCCTCAGTCCTAAAAATTAAGCTTTATTTTAAAATTTAAAGTTAGGAGCGGACAACTAACAAATATACGGTCCTAAAGGTTTCGGCAATCTTTTAAATAAAATGAAGACTTTTAAGACCTGACTACTAACAAATAAACGGTCCTAATAATTTAGCCGTATATTTTCTATACTTTTAGGACCGTACTTTTAACAAATATAAGGTCCTAAAAGTCTCTACCCAAATTTTTAGAATTAGACGAAGACTTTTAGGACCGGATATTTGTTAAATATACGGTCTTAAAATGGACGAAGACCTTTAGGACCGTACTTTTAACAAATATACGGTCCTAAAAGTCTCTACCCAAATTTTTAGAATTAGACGAAGACTTTTAGGACCGGATATTTGTTAAATATACGGTCTTAAAATGGACGAAGACCTTTAGGACCGCACTTTTAAAAATATACGGTCCTAAAAGTCGCGAATACTTTTCGAGCCTCATCTCGGCTCATTTTCAACATCCGCTTTGTACCTCAAATTTCAAGCACTAAATAGCTTTATCCACCATCCCATTCATTCAGAAACCCAAAATGGACACACACAAATTGTTCGAAAAAATAAACAAATTTATTATTGAATTACATTGCTATATTTACAAATGAATTAATTAGCTAGTCGAAAAAATAAACATATGTACGAAGGCTATTGTTGCTACAAGATCATATATTATTTACAAATGAATTAATTTAGGACATTAATTATTGTCCCGACTTGGATTTTCTAAGACTAGTTTATACAGATATTCACAAAAACCTCGCGTATGTGCTCGATTTCATCATCATCAAATGGCTCTTCACAGCAAACCTCGTAACATCAAAGACGAAATGAATTAACATATTATGTGCATATTTCATATGTAACATTAAGCCATCGATGACTGAATTCAGCCATAACATCTTACCCTTAAAGTGACTTTAGTGTTTCCTTCGTCACAATATCATATAAGTGTTTCATGACGTACGGGCCACATAAGTTCGATCGTTCGGTTGCCGACGGGTCTAAAAATAACAATAAATATATATAAGAGCATATATAGCTTATTGACCAACTTCGAAGGCAATTATGTCATGTCCAATTATGTACTAACCTTAATTTTGTGCCATTTAGGATCGTGAGTGAGCACCACGCTTTTTTACATCAACACGGAAGGTCTTCATGGCACTATCATCAAAATCAGAAATTTATCGTAATGTTCACCGAAAATTCACAACAGAGATTCGAGACAAGACGATCAAAATGACATTCTTACTTGTTGATCATCACCGCAACGTAGTCGATGGATCGCCGTGAGTGGAGCATAAGAAGATAACATAATGCAACTCCATGTTCATGATGACCAACTGCCGGTGGTTGCTGAAAATTCACAAAGATAAAGTACTCGGTGATATATATATATGTAGCATAATTATATTAAGTGAATTGCAGACAAGTATATATGTATACCCGAGCCAGTGTGGAAACAAGTACACCTTTCTTTGCACTTTACACAACCTATTTGATATGTACTCTGTCTCAATTCCAGAGGTAGTGTTGTGCTTGCATACACTGGGCACAAGAATCCAAAATCCGAAATTCTGCCCTCTTGAACCAGTTTCTCGTGCATGCACCTACAAGAATGACATCGATGAGGGAATTAGTATATATGTATATATGTGTGTCTAAACGGTGCATTTCAATTATGTAATCAAGGAAGAAGATACTTACTTCATAAATAGTTGAACACATGCACTAGTAACCTCAGCTCCAGGAAGCAAAGCATGGACTCTACATCTTCATTATCAACTAAAAGCGGTTGAGGATGAGGAGGCCTACTACTTCATTGACAGCCACGATTTATCTTTAAACCAATTTTTGGCTACCAAATCTTTTATTTTTTCCTTGGCCGTCAAGTTAGCGGTAGGGGATGGAACTTGAGGAGGGTGGACCTTGAGGAGGGGGTGGAGCTTGAGGAGGGGGTGGAGCTTGAGGAGGAGTAGAGACATCTACAAGCTTCACCGGCCAAGAGATGAAGGTTCCCTTGACATCACTCACAACCTTCACTCATCGGTTGGGAGAGGACAGTGCATCAAAGATCACCTCTTCAACCGACACTCGACTTCATCATCGACCATTTGTTCGTGGTGTACAGTTGATCCCAAGTTGTGGACAGTCCCTTTAGCAACCAATTGTCTATGACCATCACGATCCTCCACATACAGATGACAAGGTTGCTCGACTGATCGTCCAACAATGCGGCTCCTCTAGTGCTCTGCGCTGCATAGGTTCAGTTTGAAGGTGTCAAGGGATCCACACTGGTCTCTCGGCCGAGAGCTCGGGAGGAACTTCATTTTCTCCATCTCCTCCTTCATCTTGCTCATCTCAGATTGAAACATCCTCAATGTAGCATCTTTCGCCGCCGATTCCTCACTTAATTTGGCGGCGTCGATCCATCTCCTCCAGGGTAACCATACTTTGTCTCGTGGCGTTTGGATTTACCAAAGTATTGCTTTAGGCCTACCCGTCCTCCAATCCCCTTACACGCCCGCGTGATCTGGTTTTCGGTCGCCGCGGTCGAACATCATTCCTCCCGTCCGACGCAAAAAATCCCTCTGCCTCTTTCTTTTTAAGATCTTCCCGTAAGATACAGATAATGAGAAGCTTAGTGATGAAACATGTTTAGTAAGTAAAAATAACAATATCGATACTTACAATTCGTCAAAGCAACTACACGAGTTTTTCACTCGTGTAGGCGCCGCTTGGCTTTTGCCGAATATACAACCAGAGCTCCTCGCGACGTATTGGAGATGGCGGCTGGTCAACTACCGTAGAAGGATTGGATTCAGCTTCATCTTCTAATCTCTTCCGTTTGGCTGCCATCAAATCTTTTCGGCCTTTTCATATCCGCGCGAGAAGCCTGTGTGGGCAATCATTCTTTCTCCCAATCTCCCGATATTTTTCCCTTATTTTTCGTGAATCGGGATTGAAAACAACTATATATCAATTATGAATTCCAGCCATGTCACTAACAGAAATTAGAGAACTTCGCTTGATATGAACGTCAAACATTAGTCAAATTCACTTCATCAAGTTTCAACATTTTACTTAAGGAAGATGTAGCATTGTAGAAGAAATTGGGAAAACCAAAGGAAAGGGAGTTGCGAAATGCTGCCAACTCGGTCAATTCATTCATTCATCATAAATGGTTCCTACACATATTAGAATAACTAACTAACTAACAAAGAACGTCTAACCATGGCCATTACACGGTTTACATATCAAACTTGCATGGAACTAGGACATGCTCCTCTCATGCGGGACAAAGGCAGCAAATGTATACTTCTATTCACACACCAAACCATTTAACTAACAGATTAGATGTACACAATAACATTCACATATCCTCACAAAGTTAATAAGCAAACAAAAGTGCAAACAAAACTAAATATAACTCACCGAGCTTCAGAGTGGTCCGCTTCGAACAAATTGTTGCCAAGTTTGTTCATCAATAAATTTGTACTTGTCCTGTGGTTGATGGTCGAGCTTCTCCTCGGCAAAAATATAAGTGTTAGCCGAAAGGTCTTAAACTTCCCGAACCGCTCAAAGACAATAAGACAATGTTGAGTCTTTGAACTTCTCGAGACTCGGGGACGGTGATATGTAAGCCGGATAGTGTCCCACATAGGATCCTTTATTGTTTTTGGTCCACATTTTTCCACTCATCAGTCAAAATGCTAACCTTGCTGCGTACTAGAGCGCCGACAAAACTAGTATATGTGCTTTTATTAGGACCGAAAGGTTGCAAATTTTCATCAAAATGAATCTCGAGCTTCGTCCCAGATTTCGACTAAGGGATACTTCCATCATTCGTGTGCCGCTTCTACCACGGCGTGCACGGCGCGAGGAGGCTCAATGTGAGATGAAGAGGGTTCGTTTGTCCGACCCTCCCGGTCAAACCAAGATCTGGAGTTTCAAGAACACGAGTGGAATCGTTTTCACCGTTCATTTTCAAGACAAGAAGAGAGGAATGCCCGAGAAAATGAGGGAGTAACAGAGGCTAACCAGACGCGGGCGAGGAAGAGAGGTAATGGAACAGAAGGGTTTCGCAACGTGAACGGGGTTCTTCGGTGAGAGTATGAGAGTGACAATGTGAGAGTGACAAAAGCTTCCGCGTGAAGTTAACGTTTGGCGCTTCATTTTTAAGACCAGGACAAATACACATATACGGTCTTAAAAGATAACCTTTAAGACCGATCTCTATATATGTCCGGTCTTAAAATTAATTAATTTTTATTCAAAGTTTAGTACCGGCCAAATTTTTGGTCCGTTCTTAAAAGTCTAACTTTTAAGACCGGCCATTCTCAGTAACTATGGTCTTAACATTTATTACTTTTTTATTTAAACTTTAGTACGGACAAATTTTAAGTTCGGTCTTAAAAATCAAAGTTTTAAGACCGGCTTTTAATTATGTTCGGTCTTAAAACTTTAATACCTTTATATTTATATTTTTCCGTATTATTTTGGAGTGTAGAAAATATAAGTCTGCCTTGATGAGATTTCTACATAAAAGTATTTGATATTTCAATTTTTTTATTAACATTTTTAAGGCTTGTTGTTATTTTAACAGTGCGGATAAGATCTATGAAAAATTGATCGAATAAGAAGTTCTTTATATTTACAAATATGCCACCGGTCACATATTTAGGACCAGGTCGATAATTAGTCCGGTCTTAATGAGGCGTTTCATTGTGTAAGAAGTTCTTTTTATTTACAAACCTGCCACCGGTCACACCATTAAGACTGGTGCTTTGTTTATCCGCTCTAAATGAGGCGGTCTTATAGCCCTTCATTGTTTAAGAAGTTCTTTTTATTTACAAAACTGCCACCGGTCACATCTTTAAGACCGGTGCGTCGATTATCCGCTCCTAATGAGGCAGTCTTAAAGCCCTTTTTTGCACTAGTGTATGCTTCAATTCCTTCGCGTTTCAGCACAACTTTTGAAAAATATACATTCTATTCTATTTAATTTTTTTATATGGATCCTAGTAATTTTTATATTGATTGAAATATCAAAATAAATTATTTTTTGTATTTATCAGAAAGAATGTGAAATTTTATTATCATTTTTAATATTTAAAAACGAATATTTTTTTTTTACAAAGTTAATCTAATTTTTGAAAAATTAAGAATTGCTAATTAATTTTTAATGTATGCAAATAGTTAAAAAATAATTTATAAATAAATAAGAGAGTCCATTGTATGCGTATTAATTGTTGTTACTTGTTCTCGCATAACTCGCATGCATTATATCCTTTATAAAAAGTTTGAATTCACAACCTTAGACTTCAAAAATTCTTTAAAAAGGTACTCCCTCCAGTCTTAATTATAAGACATAATTACCATAATTTGGAAAGATTAAGCAGAGAAGTTAAATTAAGTTAATTTTATTGATTTTCCTAAAAAATGTAACACCCCAAATTCCATACTACAAATTGTGTTGGACGACACTTGGTTTTAGAAAAATTCAACAGAACTTAAGGTGCTACTTCAGAGTACCGCGGAAACGGAGAGCGATGTACTAAAAATTTGGACAATATATGAGTAACGGATATAAAAATACCCCGACATATGACGATGCCGAGCGTATGCTGATATATTAAAAATTTCCCGAAAGAATAATCATGTGATACAATATACAGAGCTTTGTACAATTACATTTCACAAAGAGTAACTATACAACCTAGACCAAGCCTTGACCAGACTTGGGCAATGAACCTAACTCCGTTAACCGAACAGAATGGCCAGGTAAGTGTCTACCATGGGGGCCTCACCGACTTTACGGCGACTAATTGGCACACTCACGTAGACTAGCCTTGCCTTCGGCACCAAACTATTCGAAATAACTTCGTTAGACTCATGCCTGACATTAGGCTCTGATGTTCTTCTTCCGACACTTGCCTCGACCGGTGCATTACTACGACTCTGCCTCTTGGTTCCTCTCTATGGCTCCGTCTACTGGTACCCTTTCTGATATTTCTGACATTCGGTCTAGCCATGTTGTTTCCCCCGCTCCCCGATCCTTGGTCCTCCGGACCCTAAAGCTACAGCTGAGATCCAATTTACCCCATTGAATCTCAGGTAACGGTTAACCTTATGCTCAAATAAAACAGTATATAGACAACAGATATTCATGACATAACAAAGAATGATCAATCCAGTCACATCGTATGATCATGTGATAACAACTACAATACCATGCAAAGTTATCCCTGGTTTGCAACATCCGTGCCACAATATACAGTCGTGTCCTCAGCGCTAGGAAAACTCAAACGGCATTATTATGACTATAACCCGTGTAAGCTGTATGTATACTCGGTGACCCTAACAGAGTCTCTATCCGAAACGGTGACCCTAAACAGAGCCTCTATCCGTGAATGTATCTATCACATATATGTATATGAGCAGCACAGAGTTAGTGTTACAGTACGCGAACGTACCTCCGTTGACAATATACGGTACTTCTGGTACGTTTGACGGAAAACTGCACTTTTGACGGAAAACAGCGGAACATCCGACAGCGGCACGTCAGACAGCGGAACAACAGCGGAATGACGGCGGAACAGGATTACTGATATCCTATAATGATAATATCACTCTTATCAATATTTGACATCATGACAGGCATTTTAGGTATAAATTACCATTTTGCCCCTAGTTGCCTAATCGTCGTAATTTCGCCAGAGCTTCGCTACTTTAACTCTAATCTTCCAAAATTTTGCCAGAACTCCGACTCCATCATGATTTTCGAAATTCACACTTAAAATACCCTTGACATATGATATCTCATCATACTTGGAAGATTAAAGACTATACTAGCATTACTACCCTAACTATCGAAAGAACTACGGAAACTTAAGACTAAAGACCGAAGAACTTACTCAGAGCTTCGCTTCAAAATTCCCCGGACTCCTTCCCTTCCTGGCTGCTCCTCAATTTTGGAATTCTCAAGAGAGAATGGTGTGAGAATTCCAAATGAGCAAAGGGGTATTTATAGGGAAAATCCTGTGCACTATTCATGCTTTACCAGACCGGATATCAACCGTCGGATTGCACTTGGATGAGGTGGCAAAGTCTTGGCCCTTGGAGTGTCTTGGACGACCTCCCCTCCCCAAAAGTCAAGGGTTGAGCCAATGAGGTGGTGCCATGTGGCCACCTTCCAGAAGCTTATACTGGTAGAGTCCCCAATCGGTGTCTGAATCGCGTAATCTTGCAAAATCCCAAAAATCCGGAATCACAACTTTGAAGACATTTTCTCACTCATTAGAAATGTCCGGGCCAAATAAATTTTTGACTCCATACAGGGTTCCAACGGTCCTGCTGAAGTTTCTCGAAAAGCGCGCTCGGTTACGGAAATCGTTTCCGGAATTACCAACTTCGGGACAAAAATTCACTGATTCTAAATATGTCCAGATAATTCTCAACTAAATCCCCAGACGTTGAGTTATAATTTGTTTTCTTCAAATTCCAACTTGTGACTATCTGCTTCTTTCACAGATTACCCTATTTCATCTTATTACTTAAGTATTTCACCGATCACGGAAATGACTTCTGGGACAGTCTACTTCGAGATAAAACTTCACTCTTTAATAATCTTCTCTGACTTTAGAAAACTTGTTCATGGTTTTCTAGATAGGATTTTATTACTATCGGATGTCATTTATCCTATTTGCTTTTTTACACATAATTACTTAAGAGTTTCAATTTTTCTTCTAACCCTTCACAACCACAATTTCATTCAATCTTATCCATATTTTTCCCTTAAATTTCGGCTGGCCCTTTAATTATTATTATTAATATTTATTTTTTAATTAATTAATTATTTAATTAATTTATATATTTCAATTTTTCTTAAAAATTTCACAAAATTCCCTTATTGGTCCGTTCTTGCATTTATGCTTAAAATTACTTAATCTCACCAATTTTTCTTCATATTTCCCAATTAATTAGAAAATATATTTATGTTAATTTTTAGTCATTAACCACTAATCATAGGGTTTTACATAATTATCTTTGGATTTTCCTTTGTTCATGCTTAAGTAATTAGTCAATAATTACTTAATCAAACCCTTACTATTTGTTGCTAATTTTCTTAATTAGAATAACTCATTATCTCACAACTTTTACACTGATATTAGTGTTTTATGCCTCATGCATCATATTAAAACTCACGGGGGCATTTTGGTCATTAAAATACTTTTTAACTTTTCCCCTTTATTTCTTCAAGGTAATAATTTAATAAATTACCTAAATTAGGGACAATATTCTTCCCTATTTCAAATAAATATTTACTTGCCTTTTTATAATTTTCACAGGGTATTTTATAACCCGTAAATGCATTTAGGGACTTAATTGCACATTCTTAAACGTTTTAGAGACCTATTTGCACATTATCTAATTTCAGGAATAAATTCACCACAAGGTCTTTGAGACCTCATATTCACCTATTTCCAATAGGTATTATTTACTCAATATGATACTTATCATAAATGAGATTTTCAGAGTATTACAACAACAACAACAAAAAAAAAAAAAACCCTTACTTGGAATTAAAATTACATCAATGAAAAAGTTTGCTGAATCCGTGTCGGTACGACTTCTTGGAGCTCACCGTCAAGACATCAGTAATAGGAAGATGATGAGCAGCTACTTTCATAAATTGTGTGCCTTCCACCAATAATTGCCCCTCTCCCTCATTTAGACCTTACCTCTCGATAAGTCAATATATTATTCGCTACTTTGCCACTGAATCCTCAATAAATATTAGTGACTTATTTATGTAAATTTTAAATGTATAGAAATATTTTTTATATATATTTTCCATAGATTTTTCCAAAGAAAAAATCTTCCTATCAAGAGAAACATATATTTAATTGGGCCTAATACAAACACAAGGTTATTTTTTTAAGACATGGAAAAAAGAAAATGAAATTAATATTTTATTAGGTTATTTGTAGGAAAAAAAAAATCAATCACTTTGTACGGATAGTTACAGAAAAATATTTTAAAATTATTTTATTTAAAAAAATTAGAATCTCTCACTTGATAGAATATAAATGTGTTATTAAATTAATTATTGTAAACGAAGTATTAATAGGGGTGATATGGGAAAAATATAAAAAAAATTGCTCAAAATTATTTTATTAAAAAAAGTATAATTGAAGTGTATATGGAATTAATGAGTTGTAAATATTACTTACTTAAATAATATATAGGTGCATTATTAAATTATCATTGTGAAAGTATTAATAAGGATATTTTAGGAAGAAATTGATAAAAGATTAAATGTTGTTCTATAATTAGGATCGGAGGAGGAAGGAAGTACTTGGTATCATTTGAACTAAAAGTTCTAATCAAATCCTTTTTGTTTAAACCATACTTTTACATTTCATTATTATTACTATGCCTTCTACATCGAACTTTCTATTTACCAACTTCCATTTATTTATGCCCAGACATTCGTCCCCATATGTAAAGGAAAAACATAAATTTCATCTCTTTAAAGGAAGAGTTGATAAACAAACCAGAAGGCCACAAATGAATCATTTCATTAATCCACTGTCCTACAATATATACTTACAAAATCTCTACGTGTAACTTTTTTTCCCTTTCAAAGTTCATCAAATGAAATAGAAAATTCTTTGTGCAATTAAAGGTGACAACAGAATACCTTATTTCCGAAAGAAAGATGTAAAAAAATGAAGTGAAAAGAAAGTGATGTGTGTTCTATGGCTGGGTCCAAAAGTTGCTTAAAGAAGCTCTCCTTCATTAACTGTAGACAAAGTGGCATCCATCGTAGCCTGCAGAAAAAGCAAAAATGAAGTGTGTAATACTAATAATCAGAATACTCACACGCACGTATATAAATTTTCCTGAGAAAGTGGAGCCTGAAAATATTTAGCATACAAATTGAAAGGAATAAAAGACTCACTTGGGTCCTCTGAAACAAGCATGCCAGTACCTCCAAAGTCGCATTTCCCACTAGTAGCCTTGGTATTTTGCCAGAAACTATTGTAGGCAAATGAAGTGTGTGCTATAACAGTATCGGGCTCAAAGCAAGGTCCATTGGGCCCAATGGGCTTACAATCTGCTCCTGACCCACAAGCATAGCTCATGGCTTCTAGCAATATTGGGTCTGGGACTGAAGGCTTAGCCACACACCATAAGGCTCCACTTGGGGCCATGCGCCCAGGAGGGGGAGGTACTGAAGGTGGTGGAAACACTACAGGAGGCTCAAACACTGTTGGGCTGGGAACGCTGCCTCCACCACTAGGAGACGGGTTTGGGGTTGACCCGGGTGGGCCTGGAAGAATAATAGGAGGATTTTGTATTGGTTCTGGGGAGTTTGGAACAGAACCTTCATATGGAGATGGAATTGTAGACCCGGGTGGGTTTTGTATCGGTTCAGGGGAGCCAGGCCCAGTTCCTCCACTTGGGGATGGTAATCCAGGAGGGCCTGGGAGAATAATTGGAGGATTTTGTATTGGTTCAGGTGAACCTGGCCCAGTGCCTCCACTACTCGGGGATGGGATGGATCCTGGGGGGCCCGGAAGAATGATGGGAGGATTTTGTATTGGTTCAGGTGAACCCGGCCCATTTCCTCCACTATTCGGGGATGGGATGGATCCTGGGGGGCCCGGGTAAATGATGGGAGGATTTTGTATTGGTTCAGGTGAGTCCGGCCCAGTTGGTGGGCTTATTGTAGACCCAGGTGAGGTAGGAATGTTACTCGATGGGCCCGGGAAAATAATTGGAGGATTTTGTAATGGTGAACTCATGCCAGGTGAGTTTGGGATACTTTGCGGTGTGGGTGTCGGAAGAGACCCAGATGGGCCTGGAGGTGGTAATTGAAGGTCCGTCGGAGGTGGGGGAGGATAACAACACGGGGGGCTATTTTGAATTAAAGGAGTGGGAGCCAGAGATTCATAAGGTGGCAAAGGAGATGATGACTCAACACTCTGCGCATTTGAAAATTCTAAGGAAGAAAAATCAAAATTCTCTAAAGCCATTCTCAACTTCTTGGCGTGCCTGTGTCTCAGAATTCTCCCATGTTTTGGACCTTTTGAAACTCTCATCGATCTCTCTGCATCTGCAAATTGGGAAATTCAAAGATGTTCATACATATCTAAATGTCTTGATGATACCCATGACAAAATGGACATTTTTTCTCTGAGACTATATAAACTGAATCCAAGAAATAACCAAATCCATCATATCAGAGTTTGTTAGTGCAAATGAAACAAAATAGATAAATCTGATAGCTAGTAGACATACCACAATGAGTGAGGGAAACAATGGCTAGACTCAGATAGAGGAGAAGAAAGCCACTCCTCATTTTCAAGTATTTAACCTCTCTGCTTCTTTCAGTTACTGCTCACAGCTCAATGCAATGAATTTCGCTGCTTGCTATGTGAAACTTGTAAATAAAAAGCTTTGATTTTTCACCAGCTCAAAGACCATAATAATGCAGTACAATGGTGGGGTTTTATAACAAATATTGCAGAGTTGGAAGAGTCCTGACAGAACAGCCCAGAAAGAAGGAAAGAGGAGAAATTAGAACCATTGAAGTTAAGAGATTCTCTGGACGATCATGCTTTGCTTCAACACGTACACATGAAGGGGACTGAATAAAATTAAAAAAGGCAGACAAAACCAGAAAATGGCCAATTTATATGGAAGAAGAGGGAAGCAGATGAAGTTCATTTAGAGCAATGTCTTTTGTAAGCTCATTCCCTGTGGGTATAGATGCTTGCTTAGCCATTGAAAAAGAATTTAAAGTTATGGCTTTTATTATGCCCCTTTTTGTGTGCGTTTGCTTGCTTTCTACTCAAAGCTTCGTCTTTCTCTGGGGCTTTGAGTTTCTTTTCTTCCTTGCAAACCCCAGCAGGAAGAAGCACATACAGAGTGCAGGTGGCGTGAGAAAGAGGAATTGATCGGTCAAGCACCATAAGCAGGACAAGCATTAGATACCTGTGAAGCAGATTCCAAAATTACCAGAAACTTATATATATAGAAATATATGGTTCTTGTGATCCTTGTACTAGTTAAGATGCTTTAGGAAAAAGTAAGCTTTTAGTTTAGGCTCGCACGTAAGTTACATAGTTGAGGTTGTCATTGTCTGAGATTAGAATTGGTTTTTAGACTTTTCTATGAGGATGGATTATATTATTGAAGAGTGAGAAACTGAGAATATTGACTGTATTGTCGGTAATAAATGAATGGCAAGAACTGAAGCTGATGAGAGAAAACAGAGATGCCATGGCCAAATAATGACCAATGGACATGTTCACTCTCTTTCTTATCAGTTACAGGATAAACATTCTATGCCTCCTATGTTGATGCCTTTCCTAGCTACGTATTCCATTTCTTGGGTCAAAACTGTATGCTTCATGTGATACAATCATACAGTAATACTTGGGTGATTATCAGGGATTAGCTAATTTTATGAGTTAGGAAATAAATATGACTTTTTTATTGGAGAAAGATATTAAATATCTGCCCTGTAGTGTGATCACTGTACTTGACAAGACAAAAAAGCTCAAGTTGGATACCACACTTGATAAGCTCAAAGTTGAATTGGATTGGCCCCATTGTGTAGTGGATCATTTCATGGCAGACAAAAACAAAATCTGAATTTTGGCTAGTTCTTAATGTTATTATCAAAATTTGTCTTATTTTTAAATCAATTCTGGAGAACATTTGTCCATATACTAAAAGAACTCGAAATTTTTTTAATAACTTTGAAACAAACCTTGTGCAAAATGTTCAATTATCTAAATCAATAGTGCCAATTATAGTGATGACAACACTAAAATTGTGGAAAATCTGAATCACGGATGGATGATTTTTAAGCGCCATGCTCCACCTCCACTAATCCTATATGAAGTTGCTCCAATCGCGACGATAAATTTATTTTTAATTTTTATTATTTCCATTGAAAGACATGAGTATTATATATTTTTCACTCAAAATTAGTTTTTTCTTTTGCCTGGGGCTACTTAGCAGTTAGCAAGATATATATAATACATCTATCCTTGGATATTGAAACTAAAGATACAACATTTTATCACAGAAGCAAAATGTGTAAGTTTGGTTTCATATTAGAAACCATCAACATAAACCAAATGAGCTGCTTAATCAAAGGAAGAGAAAACGGGTGGAAGAAGAAGCTACGAGATCAAGCCCATTTAGCCAAGAGAGACATGGAAGCAGAGCCAAGAAGGAGAGAGATGTTAGCTCCAAGATGCAGTTTAACATTGTTGTGCAGCTTAGGGTTCATGAAATCAGCAGCAAGAAGATCAACAAGAGCCATATAGATTAAGATGCCAGCAGAAGCAGAATTGAAAATGCCTTCAACTATCACAGAAGTTGGGCTCTTCTCTTCATACACACTTGAAATTCCCATCCCTATTGCTATCCCTATTGGTGTTGTCAGTGAGAAAAATGTTGCCATTATTGCTGTTGCTCTTGACTTGAACTTGGCCTACCGTGACACTTTTCCATGTTAGATACCAACATCCATCACAATATGTACATAACAAATTAATCAAATCATTATACATGCATGTTGCTATAAACCTATATATCATGTGGGTTAAGCAATCTCTTTGGCGTTCAGAAAAGTGGGCTAAGCAAGGCTAGATTGGCCCCCCGTTGTGGATGTATATTTTCTTAAACCACTAGTTCAGAAAATGATCTTCAATACTGGTTAAGAATGACTTTTTACACTGGTTGAACAACGGTATAATAAGTTTATTGTATTTCTTTAAAAGATTTGTTCTATTTCTTCCCAACCACGTTGTAGGATAAACAATAATGACATGTGATGAACAGTTTAGGGCCTGGTAAAACATTTTTTTGTATCTGACCATGATTACACAAAATAGTACTCAAGTAAAACGCTTGATTTTACCCCTCATCCTTAAACTTAACTAAGAAAAGGGTCGAACACTCTCACCACCAAAGGAAGGAGTTCGATCCTGGAGTTAGTTAAGGCGCTGGGGAGGCATCCTAGGCGGTGATGTGAACTTGTGGAAACGTAGGTTGAGGTAGAGACGTGTACTCTCTCAGTCTTATATGCCCTAGGGAGCAAAGTTATAGCACCCTGCCCTTGGACTAAAAGTGAACCCAACCCCTCTCCTAAAATTTATTTAGCAAAAAAAAAAACGCTTAATTTTAATTACATTATTGGGGATGCATGTGGAGCCGTGGAGAGCTTTGAACCTAATAAAACTATTAACAAGAGCCACACTTTTTAATTTATATATTAAAAGAAAAGGAACAGAAAGAATATAATTTACTCTTACCGCAAAGTTGGTAATTTTATTTATATTGTAGGAAGGAGAGAAAAGATGTTGTCATAATGGCAACATATGTAAGCCTTTCTACTATTTTTATCTTTTCAACTTTAAGCACAACGTCGTGACTCATGAGTCATGTCCAACTTTAAAGAGTAAAAAGAAGAGTGATGATTTATGAAACAATGAGTTAACTTTAACTTATTTAAGTCTGACCATATTATACTCATTGACTCTAGCTACTAATAATGAATTCATATATAGATACCATTGTTATTATTTCATTTGTAAGTGTAATTTATCTTAGAATCTATTGAGAAGCATATATAGTTTAAGATAATAATTAATTCAAAAACCATATAGAAATCATGCACATCATGCAAATGGTATAAATAATGTGACACGTCTAATATATGAATAAAGATTGAGTTAGGATACCTGAGAAATACAACCACCAAGGCCCATTCCTTCAAAGAACTGATGGAAAGAGAGAGCTACTAATAGAGTCTTTATAGCATCAATACTACCAGCAGCACCCAAAGAGATTCCAATTATCACTGAATGCACCACTATTCCCATCTCCAACACCTGAGACACCAGTTCATCACACTTATATATAACTTTTCTTAAAAATATCGCATCAAATCTCTATTCATAATATATACATACATTTCCAAACGTACGTATTTATGCCCTCCCTGATTAAAAAAAACAACTAATTATTACTTATATTAAACTACATGTATATCTATATTATTTTCTTACTTGTGAGATGATTCTGTGCCTGATGAGCTCCTCATCATTATCTGAGTTCTCTTGGGTTGATCCGTGAGCATGACCATGCGTGGCATGGGTGTGAACATGAATGTGATCAGCATGCTCATCGTTATGATCTCCTTTCTCTTCATCACCATCACCAGAAGAAGCTTGTTTTGATTTGAAATGGCGTCTCTTATAATAACCAGCTGCAAGAGAATCCACCATTAATGTCCCTATGGAGGACACCATGGCCACGAGGCCAGCGAAGGGAAAATTGTGCCAAGGTGTGTCTGATAAACACGGCGAGTTGAAGCTCTCGAATGCTTCAGGAAGTATGTGAACAAAGCCGGTGGCCAGGATGACTCCGGCGGCAAAAGCCTTCACCATGAAAAACATGTCTTTTTCAGGTCTGAGAGCAGGGATCTTCTTGCTCAGCAATGGAAGGCTCACACCCAGACCACCAGCAATAAGAACAGAAGCTATGGAGCCGAGTTTGAATCTGAGAGTTTCACTTGCATCGTCACTGTTGGTAGCTTTTGATAGATCACAGGAAGAAGAAGCCACAGTACAGGTGGGGAAGAAGAAGATGACGAAGATGAAGAGAAGCGTGTAAACGCAGAGAAATTGAAAGTTGATGAGGATCATTGTGGGGGCGGGAGATGAATTAACAGAGAGGAAGTAAGTAAGTGAGATGAAAAGGATGGTGTAATATGGATGGACGACGACTGTGGTGTTGAGTTTGAAGATATATATGACTGGTTTTCTGGTAGGCGCTCTGTACTGTTTGATGAGAGAAAAAGGAAGAAAATAAAACCCACTCTGAGAGGCTGATATTTTTTAGAATCTTATAGCTTGGCACAGGTCAGTATATATATTCTGTACAGCCATGCTTCAAAATAACCCATATATATAATAGTAATGATACTGTAAACAAATAGCTGGCCATGGAAAAATTTCATAAATTTTAAAACACACGCGCACACAAAAGTAATTTACATGAGCTTAAAAAATTTGATGATGATGAGTCTCGATCATGTTTCATGGGTCATGATTCTGCACAAATTGGCCAGCTAGTTTTTTTTTTTTTTTTAAAGAAAAACAAGATTAATTATTTATATATTGTTGTGATGTGCACGGGTCCTTTTCTTTCATACAAAAACATATTTAAAAATGAATAAACTTTATTAATTATATGATAAATATGTAGATTGAGATAAGGACTGGGCCTTTTCTCAAATACAATGTATGACACAAAAGAGGAATATGGTGGGTGGGGGTGGGGTGCTTTGAAATAACATTGGGGATCAGTTAGTGAAGATGTTACGTAAATGAGATGCTTTCAGCCAAATTGGATCTTCATGGGTCAGTCGTCATTATGGCTTATGGGTTATGAAAACTCAGTGTTTACAAAAATAATGAAAATGCATGAAGTTTAAACAAGGTAGATATTGTTGTAAGGGGGAAAATATCTTGTTGAATAGAGGGACATGGGGGTAATTTTAGGGAAGGTGAAGGGTAATATAGCCATTGCAGAAAAAAGGCAAGAAAAAGAATAGTGGTAAAAGATGTCATAAGTAGGCCAGTTTAAACAAAAAGAGAATGAGGACACAATGGAGTCATCCAAAAGCCCAAAAGGGAAGCCATTTAGGTGAGATTTTTTTTTTTGCTCAAATTATTTAGGTGAGATTAGTTAAAGGGTTAAAGACCTAATTTGCCACGGAAGTTTTGCTAAGGGAGCGCCCAGTACCCGGAAGTATTTTGGGTATCATTTTTGCCCCAGAAGTTTACAAACATAGCAATTTTGCCCATCAGTTGATCTTGACCGTTAGATTGATATCATTTTTACCCCGGAAGTTTACAAAAATTTGCTCCTAAACAAAACTTTCGGGAAAAATTTGCTCCTAAAAAAAACTTTCAGGGCATATTTGCTCTATTTTGTAAACTTCCGGGGCAAAAATGATACTCAAAATACTTCCGGATGCTTGGCGCTCCCTTAGCAATACTTCCGTGACAAATTAGGTATTTAACCCTTAGTTAAATGATTACTTAAGAGAAAGAATACCATATCAACAAATATCAAAATTTTATTAAAGCATTAGTGCTTTGTACTGTTATACCAACAAACCGCTGATTGAGGTGATGAACGACATCATTCCTTTAAAGAAAAGAGCACAAGTTTAAATTTTAGGAAATGTACTTATTGAGAGAAGCGAAAAATTTATATGACTTGTGCTCTAAGTGTTGAAAAGAAAAACCGTTGATTAAATAAATAAAAAATTACTAATTAATTTTGCAAATTAATAAAAATTGATTTGGTATTGTTATAAAAAAATGATTTAGTTTTTGCAACTCAACTTTTCAAATTGATATTCTGAGATTAATTTGAAGTCTTAAACGTTGTCGTTCTATTTCAATTTCCTCCCATCAAACCTCAATATATCACTTAATCCAGGAAATAATAAGTAAGTGCTACATGTTATATGGTTTTATATAGTTTAATTTGAAGTGAGTTGTATTATTCATAATATTAAATACTAGTAGTTTATATGGCTTTCATTAGATATTAATAACAACCATACTAAATAGAATAACAATACACAAATTGGATTTTAAATTGCATATGAAGGAGATTATGTCCTTAATTAGTTGCAATTTTTTCCTATATGTACAGTGACCATAATTTTATTATTTATTCTTAAGTATATTAAATACGTAAAACACTAAATATCTAATAGGCGGCAGGAAAAAAAAATCCTCTAAAAAATATTTTGTAATATATAATTTTAGAATGAGTATCATGAATAACTGGCCTATTAGCTCAGTTGGTTAGAGCGTCGTGCTAATAACGCGAAGGTCGCAGGTTCGAGACCTGCATGGGCCAAATTTCAAAATTTATTTTTTCCCACTTTTCCTTCCTCTAACGACTAATCACTCTCCGTCGCAGAAGGGCATTAATGTAAAAGTCTCTTTTTTCAAGTCCAAAACTCAAGAGGCGCTCTTCGGCATTCAGATTTTCCCGTTTCTCCCCTTCACAACTGTTCTTTTTTCTTTGAATCTCTCCATCGCTCTCGCTGAAGCTTCACAACACGCTTTCGAATCCTCACCAAATGGTTCCTCTTATGTTTCCGTAGACATTCGAACGCTAGGAACAGGCGATTATCGGAAAGCTATGGCAGCTGCTAAGGTGCTTTGAATTCCATTTCTTGTTTCTCGATTATGCTATCTTTTTTTTTCCTTTTCGAATTTCTTGTGTGATTTTCCTAAGTTGCAGGGAAAATCTAAAGTGGCTTTAACCCGTGTCTCTGAAGATGGCCAAGCTCGTAAAAATGGTATATGTTAATTCAATGTTTATAGTTTGTTTTAAAGGTTTCTTGTCTTTTGAGTTTGCAATGTTGCAAGACTGTTTTTTTTTTTTTTTTTGGCTTCCTTTTAAAATTTCTGGTGATCTGTAAACAGTGGGTAGGAGAAATTTTAAGGTTCTATCGGACAATGAGCATCTCAAAATGGGCGACGGAGAGCTCAAGTGAGTATTTATCTGATTGAAAATGCATAATTTCTGGGCATTTATAGGCAAATGAGAGGGTATTAATTTTGGTACATTGACAGAAAAACTGCAACAGAAGCCAGTGCGCATGCAAGGTATGATATATTTTCTTACATAAAAATCTGAAATTGCTACTCTCGGAAAAGAGTGTATTTGTTTTCCAAAGTAATCTATCAAAAGTGATACTGATAGAGGTTGTCATTCGTTGATTTTTTTTGTTCCTTACTTCCTCTGATTGTTAAATAATGATCTAAAATTGTGAGTAATTCAAAGGAAATATGCCTGATATAACTTAGTTTGTTTACTGTCTTGCTTCTCTCCATGACTTGTGTAGAAGGAGTGCTTTGGTAGCTAACAAAGGGGTTATCTTGAATACTGCCAGTAATTCAAAGGTAATATGCCTCATAGAAATTTCTGAATGCTCTATAACTTTGGTAACTAATCAGAAGATATCTTTGAGTTTGCTGTTGGTTGGTGTTTCATGACCATATCATGGTTATAATATTTTGTACTTTTAATGCTGAAGGGTGGCTTCAAAAGTATGAATAAAAGCAGTGGCATATACGGCAGTTCTGGTACGCCTTAACTAGACAAAAGTTGTGAATAAATCTAGTCAGAACCATGTTAATGAATGCTTTTATCGCTTTCATTGATTGTTTTTTTTGTAGCAATTATAAAAGCGAGAAAGGCATTAGCTGATGTTAGCAATATTCAAGGCAATTCTGCGAGGAATATTAAACAGGATGCTTCTAAAATGAAGTGAGAATACTCTTCACTCTGGGTACAAAGAATTAGAAACTAACTTTCATCATGTAACTTGTAATGATGAATATAGGCATTTTTCATTTATCTGACTTTAACTCCCTTCAACATAGCTTGCTTCCCTTACCACTTAATGTGTATGCTCCCTTGTTTGATGTTCCATTTCTTACATGCCCATCCAGGGTTTTAGCCAGTATAGGCACCAAGTTAGGCGATGCCTCTTCAAGGAGGTCCTTTACGGTATGAAAATTGCTAAGTCATATCTGTTTAAACTTTCTTTTAATCCATGTTGATCTCTTCTTTTTTATTCAGTTATTTAGCAGAATATTTTGTTCATTTAAGCTTTTATTGCTACATTCTAACAAAATGACTGGAATTGTGCTTGGAATTCTACTAAAGAACTTTAAAATCAAAGCATGGCAAAAGTAAGTCTTACTAAATCAGTGATAATGTACAAGGCACAGAATGCTCTAGTTAGTGAATGCCCGTTTTTGTAAGTGCTATACCATGTCAAATATGCTTATTAAGTAAAAGGTTCATCCACAGATTGATATTTTTCCTTCATTCCCCTTCCTGTTCCAATATACTCTTGTGAAAAAGCGTATAAGCTGCTGTCATTTTGGTAGAGCACCTTTATACTGGTTGGTTCAACTGAATCATATGCCTACAACTATAAATTACTGAATTTGGATGGTTTTTTTTCCTTATTCATATTAGGGGAGACTGCATAGGAATGTAAGTCAAGTTGAAGGTCAGTTAGATGCTTTGAAGAGAGGTGATTTGCTTTTCCTTAGATAATTTTAATCTATGTTTCCTGGTTAAGTATCACTTTAACGTGCACCTTTGTGTGGTAAACAGTAGGCACTATTCCAATAGCGCCCTTAGCTGCTCAGAAGAGTAATAAAAATGGAGGAAGATCATCTGTTGCCACAGAGAGCAGGTACTGCTGGTCATATATCCTGTTTACCTTTCAATTGTTATTAAGATGATATACTAGATAGTTGTTGGATGTTAAAGGTCTCAAGTACTTAGCTGCAGACAATTTATGACATTTTCTTCATTTTCAGGACTGCAAAGAAGTCTCTCTTACCTACAGTGACAAGGTCTGTATGTCTTGATCAGAATCAGAATAGGTTAAAACTTAAGTGTGACTGTCATCAGAATATTCATTTGGTTTTTCTTGAAGGAGGTCTTTACCTGTGCCAAGGAAGGTCAATAGGGAAGACATGAGCAACAGAAAGGTTGTTGTAGTTGCGTTGCGATTTATTTCATCTGTGTATTATATGATCACTACAATTTGTCTATCCTCTAGTTGAATTATTTGGATTTTTCAGATCCTTACCATATTGTTTTAACATATTTACTCCTTTTTCTGTTTTACTTTCTTTTAGGGTAATGCTAGAAGTTTTGATACAGCAGAGAAAATAAGCAGAATACCAAGTAAGAAGCTGGGACGTAGATAAATGCTTGTAAATTTCATCGAACTGAGTTATGTCAAGTTGTTTAAACTATTTAAATTTTCAGCTAAGGCAGAAACAATGAGAAAAGTTGCCCCTCAATTATCTAGTGCAAGAAGCCATCTGTGGAAGACTCGAGCGAGTGATGGCCAGGTTCATATGTGAGTGATAGTTATAATAGTGCCTGAAGCCTTTATGTGGATTGTATACTTCTGTTTGTTAGCAACTTAGCATATCTACCATTTATTTTCTTTGCAAACTGGTCTTTGGGTAATGCTTTTGTAAAATTTATGAAACAAATAGAACTTTAAGAACACTTTGATGAGGATATCATGTACATTTTCCCTTTATCCCCCAGAAATGAAAGTTACTATTTTAATTTTAAATTCCTTTTGATATGCCTGTATACCTGTTTATTTTATTCTTTTTTTTGGGTTTAAGTACCCACTATTCCTTATTGATATACAATGTGGTTTGGTGACTATTAAGTTTGGCTTGCTTGAATTCTGTTAATTGGTAGATTGGAGGATGAGGTTGCTTGTTATTAATTTATAATTTTTGTACAGTAATCTGGGAGCTAGGGTTAAAACCAATGCTTTACTTGCGTCCTCGAGGAAGTCCATCAAGGTATGTTAGCTATATTTTTAACTATCTGTAATCATTTGCTTGATTTGATTGGTGCACCATCTGTGCTTTGGCTTGTTTGGTTGCTTAGTTTCTCTGCTATATGTATACTTTGCCACAACTCTGTTTTAAATGCATGTAGCATTAAATGGTAGACCATATATACTACTACCTCCGGTTATAGGAACACTTTTGTAATGCAAATTGCACTATAAAAGTGTTCCTATAATTAGGACCGGAGGGAGTACTCAAATAAATAAAAAATTGCGGACAACTGAAGGTATGCAGGTATGCAAATAGAGAATATACCTTGAGTAACATGAAGTTATAAAAAGGGAAAGAATGAAGGTAGAAAAAGAAAAACCTTTTTCTCCTGGCTCCTAATCTGCCAATGTTGACAAGTTAGCTGCTGTATTTAATTTTTCTTTTTTACGGGCTACTGATAAGTTTTGCTAAGTATGGAAATCTTCATTCTAGTGATCAAAGTCTACTGTCTAGCTGCCTATAATATCCGATGCCCGGATATTTTTTCTTAGAAATTAAAATGTGAGAGTATCCAGTGCCGGATATTTTACCTGCTCTTGCCCTTGTTGGTTGCAGCCTCTCGTTAAGACCACACATAAGTCTTCTAACGCACCTAGGACTTCAAAATCTAAGTCCAAATCAGCTGCTTCAATTTCATCACAGGATGAGGAAGCAGTTGCTTTGTCTCTCCCTGAGAATAATTTACCTGCGGTTTCCAATTATGCAAATGAAGGGCAGCTTCGATCTGTTGCAGACAGCAACCCCAGAACAAAATCATTTGAGATAAGTGCAAGGAAAAAGTCCACCCGTCGGAAATCTTATACAACTTTGTTACTGGAAAGATCCAAGGTTGATGCTTAATGCATTCAGCGTTTCTGCAACATTTCTTTCAGTTCGCATATATAGATTTTTAATTTATAATGACTTAATTTTACAGCTTCTCAAGGAAAATGGTGAAATAACTGAGCAAGATAACCTACCAAATATCGATGATGAATGCAATCAACTAGAAGTTTCTGAGTATATTGATGAGATATATCAATACTATTGGATCATTGAGGTAAGAAAGATTTATCTCTTTGATTTGGGGTTCCCTTGCCATGATAGATTTTACTATCTATAGTAATAACTAACGTATTTTTTGAATAATTTTTTAAACCCTGTCAAATTCATCCAATCTCGTTTTGTTTTCAACTTCAGGCTCAAACTTCAGCTCGGGAAAATTACCTGTCAATTCAGACAGACATTACACCTCATATGCGGGGCATATTGATAAACTGGTTAATTGAAGTACTTCCCTTTTTCCCTTCACCATCAAATGGCTTTAAATCAATATTTTATCTACTTTGCCTTTTTGTTGTCTGAGGTTTATCATGCTCGTTTCCTATGCCTTCTCACTTCTGGCTTTTACAGGTACACTTGAAATTTGAGTTGATGCCAGAAACCCTGTATCTCACAGTTTCATTATTGGATCAATACCTATCTCTAGTGACGATTAAAAAGAATGAATTGCAGTTAGTTGGTCTCACTGCACTTTTGCTGGCCTCAAAATATGAGGATTTTTGGCATCCTAGTGTGAGAAACAGTTCTCCGTCATTCGTTTCTTTTGAAGAAAATATTGCATGGTTTATCGGGATTGATGATAATATGTGCTTTCTTTCTATCTGTTTTAGGTCAAAGAGTTGATAGGCATTTCAGTTGAATCATATACAAGAGAACAGATACTTGCAATGGTAGGCGAGCTTACTTTTTTTAGCCTTTTTTTTTTATTAACTCAACTCTTCATCACTCACTCAACTATATATTGATCTTGAAAAACTGGATGCTCATCTGTTAAACTAAAATGGAGAGCCACAAAAAATCATAAAGCATACTAATTTGTTGATTGAGATGGGTCGATCAAACTATTCTATTATTGAACCATAAAAATTGCATGCAAGGAGTTGTTGCGTGTTGGTATTTATTCCTTAGCAATAGAAACTGTGCCTTTTCTATTATTCTTATTCTATTTCTTCTACTGTTTCTTAACTTCTAGACCTGTTTGAGGTTCATGGTTTCCATGACTAGATTCTAATGCCTGCAGTTGTTTTACTGTTCAGGAGAAGCTTATTCTTAGAAAGTTGAAGTTCCGTCTTAATGGCCCCACTCCTTATGTTTTCATGGTGAGGTTTTTGAAGGCAGCTCAGTCAGACAAAGAGGTACGTATTTATGCATATACAAGTTACTGGAAGCTGCATGGCTTCCAGCCGTGAGTGATACAGTTTATAGCGTTAGGTTCAGTGTAATGCATGGATCTGAGATCTAGTTGGTATTTAGAGCTTGAAGGATGATAGTTAATGAAGATACTATAAAACCTTCATTTGTAGTTTATTGTTCTAATTCAGGACAAAAGGTTAGGTTTTCTAAACCCCTTTTTTTTTGTGAATATTTGTCTCAGCTGGAACATTTGGCATTCTTTCTCATTGAACTGTGCTTAGTTGAATATGAAGCCTTGGCATTCAAGTCCTCACTGCTATGTGCATCCGCAATCTATGTTGCTCGTTCCACCCTGCAAATTACCCCACCGTGGACTCCGTTGCTTCAGAAGCATGCTCGTTATGAAGTTTCCCAATTAAGGCATGATTCTATATTCTCTTGGACCCAACTTATTTTCAGTCTTTTCGTACTCGCCGTTTGATTTCCTGATCAAAATTTGATAAAAAGCAGACAACTTTTAACATTTCAGCATCACCCAGTTTTGGTACTTTATGATTCTGGGTAATCCTAGTTATGCCAAGTGCTAACTTCATCATTTGCAGGAATTGTGCGGAGATGATATTGAAATTCCATAAATCAGCAAGAACAGGAAAGCTCATGGTTGCATATGAGAAATATTCAAGGCCTGAATTCAGTGGGGTTGCAGCACTGAAGCCGTTGGATAGCCTTAGTCTCTGACTTGAATTGTGCTTCAATTCTACTACTCTATATTAGTCTAATAGGGTGTGATATTAATGAGAAGTTACTGTATTATGCTAACCAGTATATGGCTGCATATGATATGAATATGCACCACAAAAGGTATTGAATACAAAAACTAACTTCTCGAGGCATTGTCGTAGTGTTTCATGATTGATCTGAGAAATTTTGGTTTTCTTTTCTAAAAACATGCCGACACGGAAAATATATACAAATTGGCACAGCAAGTCTTCCATATTGAATCTAGCAGTGTTGCTACTCACTGTAAGTGTCAAAAAAGATGGCTGAGAAATTTGAAGATAAATGTCGTCTATATGGATACAAATTGATCAAGTGATTCAAACGTTACTTTTAAGAGGAAAAGGTAGCTATTTGAATCTTGAAGTTCTTTGAAAAATATTTAGACTTTACTCTTATGATCCGTTAGAACAAGCAGCGAAAATCAATTACAAGACACATTCAAAATAATTAAAACAAATTATTGCTTCCTGGAAAAGCCACTTTACCAAATAATCGATCCCCAATACAGGAGCCCTTTCTAGGAATGAAATATACATCAGCAAAAGATGTTTATTCGCATGTTAGGCTGTCATTAATAAGTTTTGATTACAAACAGCTAAAATAATTAAAGATTACGAGCTGGAAAAAAAAAAGGTGACTTGACCAGACAAGTTTACTAATATAAACGCCAGGTTCGAGGGAACCGAGTGCAAACCCCATTTTATATTTTATATTATATTCACGTGAGACAAGAAACAATCTATAAGAGGATGTTGCATAGATATATTTATATGCCTTAGGCAAACATGCCCACATGCACCTGCTGAATTCTGATTTACTGATGGTATATGAGTTAAGAATTTAAGAGAAATTTTGTTTTGATTTACGTAAACAAACATTTTTGAGGATCCAAACGTGATCCCAAACAAGCACTTATTAGCACTTTAAAAACACACACTAAATGAAAAAGTCATATGGAAATTCAAATTAGAAATATAAGATCTATATAAGACTCAGAATAGTAACTAAACTGTAGTAATACAAGGGAGGTGAAGATATGATTGTCCTGAACAAGTGTGATCCATATGGATTCAACTATAACAAAAGGAGGAAAATGACAAGATTCAATACAGTGGCAGAATTGAAGTGAATATCTTAAGAATATTGCATATAGATTTAAGTAATACAGTATGAGCTCACCAAACATGAACAGATTCCTTAACAGAGTGAGCAACTAGGACTCTTGAGCATCCCAGCCTATCTATATACACTCTTGTAGTCTTGTACATCAACAAAAACCCATAATATATGAGTATTGACCAAATATTATACCTAACCCTATTCCATCGTATAGTATAAATTACCTATCAGATGACTATGAACATGTAGCTAGGCCATCTTGTGGTAGCAACCTACCATCTTGATCCAATGTTTCTTTAACTGCTCGATAAAACTCGATCCATGAAGAAGAGTAGGAATCTGCAGGACCCCATAAGAATGTAGGGTTTGGACTTGCAGGGCATGCAATGACCAAATCCAAAACTGAGACTGGTTTGAGAGTCTGAGGAAAATTGAATGCTAAATTGTCCACTTTGTGCTCATAAATTTTGCCATTTCTGTCCAGTTTATAACGTGAAGTACCCTGAAATTCTCCCTTGGTTTCCCATGGAACTCTAGGCACTCCCCTCAGATTCCACCTAATCAAAATCTCATTCTCTGAAGGCTGCCATATCCTATAAACATCCAAAGCAATCTCACGAAACAAAATTTTGCCATGAAACCTCAATGCCCAGAAGATCAATTTGTACTTTTCAATCCCAGTGAATGTATTTAAAGGGTCCTTAAATGTTATGTCATCCCTGAAACGATCAAAATCCCAACTTTCTCAGAGGAAGGGGGGAAAACATCCACAACAAAACAACGCAGCAGATTAATTAAAGACTTAAATGTGAAAAGACAAAGCAAAACCTGTAAATTTCATAATTGAGATCTTTGACGAAGATAAGAGGGAGGTCCTCACGAAGGGTCCGCACAGCGTAGCCAAGATTGACATAGAATTCGTCTTTCTGATCCTTGTTATCTTGAGCACCTGGGGGTGGGTTAACCTGGGCAACCTGTACAGCTGAAGTTTGGAGACAATTCAATGAAGAAGACGACGACGAAGAACAAACGGCAGAGAGAGAAGAGTGAGAAGCGGGTTTTGCAAGAGAAGGGGTTTGAGAGAAAAGCTTTTCTTTGGATTTGGTTTGGGGTAAGAGGGACGAAGGGAGGTTAGGCAGAAGAAAAGCCATGGCCTTTATTTCTCGGTGTTGCCCCAAAGATATTAGATAGTCATCTGCGAGAGGGAGAAGGAGAGGGGAGAGATTTGTCGTTCTGATTCTCTCTCCAGAGTTTGTGACTTTCTGGGGACGAAGCAAAATGAGGCCCTTGTTTTCCGTTTCGATATGAGTGGTTTTGAACGTGGCCATGACATAACGTTGATTTTCGCTTTTAATATTGGACCCGTATTTCTTAGAGTATTATTCTCCTTAAATATCTCTTTGAAAAACAACAACCCCACCAAAAAAATGAAAGTGAATTTTGGTCAATCTTTCCTTCACCTTTGATAAGTTGAGAGAAATCACGTTATAATTGTTCAAAAAAAGAGAAATTTATTTTGCTAAAATTGAATATTTACGGGTAAACGTGTGCTTCGCGAAAGTAAAAATTGGTTGTTCTTTATGGTAATGCTGAACAGAATCAAAGCATGAGAATTGGATAGAGGTGGAATCGTTCAAGCGACCAAGCGTATCACTTGACTTGGAGGGGGAGGGAATGGACGAGTCCACATTCTCTTATAATTATATATTTATTAGGTGTTTATACTTCTAATTAGAGGTATAAGCATATTTTTTAATATATTTTTTAATTTTTTATATTATATTTATTTAGATTTAAATTATATGTTGCTTTTTTAGATGTTTTTTGCACTTAGTATCTCAAATTAATTAATTTTCAGTTCTACATTTGTCCAGTATTATGAAAATTAATTAATTTGAGATACTGGGTGCAAAAAATATCTCAGAAACCAGCATATAATTTAAATCTAAATAAATAAAAAATATAAAAAATATGTTGATACCTCTAATTAGAGGTATAAGCACCTAATAAGCATAGAATGTGGACTCGAGAATGGACAAGTGAAACTATTCTTTTCTTCTTCTTTTTGAATTTAAGAGGCAAGCCGAAGCTTGAAAATGTGAGATAGGGACTAGACCATGAAGATCTAGCCCATAATTACATCAAACAAGGGGAAAAAAACTAGTGATGGTAGGCCAATTGGTCCTTCAAGACCATATCAAGGCATTCCCTGGGAATTATTGGGATGAGAACCACATCAGCATCATCAGGAGTGTTATGGCCATATAGTCGGCACATGAGATGTTTTCTCTTGGAGTACAGTGGAGCTCCACGTTCCAGTCCTGAAAAAGAAGGTCTCTAATCTCGCCAATGATGTCTCTCAGCGGATGGTCGGTGTAGAAGTCTCTCATAAGGATGTTGACGGCATCCAGAGAGTCAGAATAGATGAGCATTCTCTGTAAACCCATCTGGTGACCCATTTTTAGTCCTGTCATTATAGCATATAATTCTGCTTCAATGACAGTATGGAATCCAAGGGACTTATGAAACCCCATCAACCAATGGCCTTGAGAATTTCTAATCACTCCTTCGCAAGTTGCTTGATGTTGATGACGCACAGATCCGTCCACATCAATGCGGACCACATTTGCAGGAGGGGGGTCCAAGTCTTTTCCTCAACCTTGTCAAGTTGGAAAATTTGATGAGTTAGGGTTTGATTAGCTGTATTTTCCATGAGAAGGTAATTGCACAAGTGAAGAATCTCCCTTATATCAGTTCCTTTGCCTTGAAATAGAAATTTGCATCTGGTTGTCCAAAGGATCCAGCACCCCAAACTAAAGAGTCTTGGCCAAGAGAAGTTCTAGAATCTTCCTTTTTCAGGGTTGTGATTGGTGTTCCAATTAAGCCAAACTTACAAATTACCTGCGAAAAACTGAGAAAAGTAGTTAGGCTTTATAATTTCTTTCCATCACAGTCGCTGATTATGTGAATCACATTTTCCTCGTTATCACAATGGAAAGGGCAAAGGCTCTCATTTGTGAGACCTCTTCTAGCTCTGAGGGAGTTAGTGACAAGTCTCTCATAGCCAACTTGCCACATGAAAAAATTAACTTTTTCAGGAAGTTTCCATTTTCACATCAGGGCCCAGAAACTGTTATTGCTCGCTCCTCCTCGGTCAGAAAGGTAGAAGTAAGTGGATTTAACTGAGAAGCAGCCATCTTTGGCAGCTCTCCAAGTAAAATAGTCAGGGAAGCTACTAGAAGGAGGGTGCATTTTAGAGATAGTATTTATGATTGAAAGAAGTAAAATGCCCTGCCATCTATTAGTGTTCCATCTACCATTCATCAATAATTGATCTTTCACCGTTTCATCTTCATTGACAAGGGAAGGATTTGAAACAAATGCTATAAGGGGACGATCAAGAGGAAGCCAAAGGTCATGCCAGAATTTGGTTTCTGCCCCATTGTTAACCTTTTTCCCAACTCCGATAAGAAATTTGTCCCAAACTTCGACAATCGCTTTCCATGCTGAGGATGAGTTTTTCTTCTTGGAGACTTTAGCCACAAGAAGATTGCCACAATTATATTTAGACCAAAGGCATTGGACCCATAGAGATTGTTTGTAACACCCCAATTTCTAACAGTTATGATAATATAAAATTGCAATACTTTTTATAAATAATAAAATGATTACTGAAATTCAAGTAAACAACCTTGGGAAGTGTTACCGCCGCACTTGTACCGGGACAAGTGCAAGGCTACTTATTGCATTAACATAAATCCAACTGAAATAAAATGTTAAAAAAAAAGAAAAAGAAAATAAAACTAGCTAGAAATAATCCTAGAAATCTCTACGTCGTCATCCTCACTTCTCATGCTAGGCCCATAATACACAAAATCAGCAAACGCTGGTAATCCCAATAAAATAGGATTTAAGTGGCTTAAATACCTTAAATAAATCAAATAAAATAATCATATAGAATTTACACCAAATATCATTCTTTATCATTTTAAATTAATTTAGACCCGGGAAACCCTGCCAGTCTGTTTAGTAGGAGGAGAACCATGGTAGACCCGGAAACCTGCTAGTCTACCCTGTGACTCGGAACCCGATACCACAAATCATCAATTGGCCATAAAACATTTCGTCCTAATGTGCACACATCTTCCCAAAGTTGCTACTAGTGTCCCGGAACCGCCAAACACCACTTTGGGAAGAACGGATATAATCGGTTCACATCAAATACATATCGGGGCATAAAGCCTAAAGGTTGTGTTTATCACTTTAGGAGGTACCATCCCAAAGCTATCCTCCCACGATTTTAATTATTTCAATCACACACAAAATAAAATTCTCAAATTAAACCATAAAATAAATTCTCATGAGTTCCTATAATGTTCTCATAAGAAATTTCCATAACCATCATTTAAATCCCTGACTCTACTCATTATTCATTTTACTCATGGGTTCCTATAAGGTTATCCTGAGAAGTTCTCATGACCTTGTTTAAATCCCCAGCTTTACTCATTATCCATTTTACTCATGGGTTTCTATAAGGTCGTCATAAGGAATTCTCATGACCATACTCATTATCCATTTTACTCATGGGTTCCTATAAGGTTATCCTGAGAAGTTCTCATGACCTTGTTTAAATCCCCAGCTTTACTCATTATCCATTTTACTCATGGGTTTCTATAAGGTCGTCATAAGGAATTCTCATGACCATACTCATTATCCATTTTACTCATGGGTTCCTATAAGGTTATCCTGAGAAGTTCTCATGACCTTGTTTAAATCCCCAGCTTTACTCATTATCTATTTTACTCATGGGTTCCTATAAGATCGTCATGAGAAATTCTCATGACCATTATTTAAACTCATGGCTCACTAAAAGAGATTCAAGGACGGACATGGTATAATTCAATTGAGGCAATTGTATTCAATCATGTACATATATAATTCACGCACGTAGGCCGAGGCGTCTAAAGCAATTGAAATTGAAATTATCATGTATATCCAATTCAATCCATAAATTGATCGCAAAAGTTACTCACATAAACCAAAATTGGAATACAAATGCAGTGATAAGGATGGAACGCCCAGGTGTATATATATAATTGAAGCATGAAGGCCGAGGCGATATAGATTCATACTAACCTATCAAATTTCATACTTAATTCCTAAACTATATGGGGATTAGGATTACCTGGTCTCCGTCTTTGCTAGCCTTCTAGAAAACTACTCTGATGAGAGTACGGGAGGAGGATGCCGTAGCAGGGAAAAGAGTCGAGCGTTTTCTAAGTTTAGGCGGCTAACCTAAGTTTATAATTAACATCTAGGGTTTTAGCGATTAGGCTGGGCTATTTAATTATTGCAAATTAATAAACTAATACTAAAAATATTATTAATTTCTAGATATTTTATATATTATTATTATCTTATTATTTTAATCTATTATTATTGTTATTGTTAATATTATTGTTAATATTATTGTTATTATTATTATTATTCCTATTCTTAATCCGGGGTATTACATTGTTTCTTTGTCAAGAGACTCCAACAGAGCTTCATAGTAAAGGCCTTATTCTGGCGACGAAGATTTTTAAAGCCAAGTCCCCCTTGCTTTCTAGCTTGAGTAATTTTATCACATGCAATGAGATGCATTTTTTTCACGTCCTCTCCTTGATACCAAAGGAACTTCCTCGAGATCTTATCAAGATCATTAATAGTACAAATAGGAAGGAAAGTTGATTGCATACAGTAGCTAGGTAGAGAGAATAAAACAGATTTAATCAGAACCGAGTGACCAGCAATAGTCAGAAACTTGCTTTTCCACATGGACAGTTTTTTCCAACCTTTTTGAACGATGGGGTGATACGTGGCTTTCGTTACTCTCTTATGAATAATTGGCACCGCCAAATATTTCCCAAGATCAGAAGTGATTCCTATTCCAAGCATCTGGCTTAGCTCAAGAGCTCTATTGAAGTTGACATTCCTAGAGCAAAACATTCGAGATTTATCTAAGTTGATTCTGTGACCGGAGACTTCACAGAAGATTTCCATCATTTTAAGAACCTCATCCATTTGGTTAGGAGAAGCTTCCGTGAAAAGAATAAGATCATCAGCGAAGAATAGATGGGAGATATGGGGGCTTCCTCTTTTGAAAGAGAATGGTTTCCAGCATTGGCCCTCGCACTCAGCTTTAATAAGGTGACCTAGCCATTCCATACAAAGGACAAATATATACGAGCTCAGAGTGTAGGGATCCGTACACGCAGCGGAAGGATTCTCATCCATTCAAATTTTACGAATCCCATAGAGAGGATCTATCAACGACGTTTAAATCAATGTTCATTAGAGAAACAGTACCTATACGAGCTTGTATGCATCCTTTATTGAACACGTGGGCTAACGCCTTCTTGCTCGATCAGTCTCTAGGAGCCGACTCTACGAATCCACTCCCTCTACCGGTATTCACACCGAACAACTCTCCAACACGTAGGCAGTGTGCTAGCGCCTTCTTACTTTGCGTCTCACGTCTTTTCTCTCTAGGCTTTTTCGTGACAGTTCCTTATATTAATACGACTAGATCATTATCTTTTATATAGTTTCTAAAACCCTAATTGGGCCGTATTAAAATATTCAAAATTAATCTCAATTAATCTTGAATTCAAATTTTAGATATAAAAATATGTCCAACAGATCTAATCTAATCTATTTATTTAATCCGAATTAAAAGCCTGTTGATTTAATTTATTTCTATAAATTAAATCTGAGATATGATATCTTTCTATTTAATTAAATCTGAGATACTATATCTTTATTTAAAAATTAAATCTGAGATACAATATATCAATTTATTATAGTTATTTAATTTATCAAATAAATTAAATACTATATAATAATATTATTATCTATAAATAATATCATTATTTTTTTTGAATTTTAATAATGTGTGTGTGTCTATCCTAGATTAAATACAGTATTCATTAAATCTTAGACATATATAAAATTCAATGAATCTGAACACTTTTACTCGTGTTGAGCTATTCTTGTGTGCGACCCTGCAGGCCCACGTGAGATTGGCAGCGGGCCAATACTGTATCAGCCCACAAGTCGCAAGCGACCTCTAGCAAGACATTGCGACTACCCAATTCATATGGGGATCGATGATATGATACAACCTATCATACAACCATGTCACGTCCCTTTTGTCACGCGATAACTTGGTCAAGGATGAGGCATGGATAATGTCAACTTCCTGTTCTTGACCATTACTTTCTCGATTATTGAGTAATCTAACAATTGAAATGGAAACTCATTTTCATCGTAGTATAGCCATACATTTCTCAGACTTACTCATCGAGGGGCCCAGTATTATTTCTCTACAAATGTAAGGGACAAATTTCATTTTGACCATTCAGGGACATTTAGGATAATCAATAAGATATATCCAAGGATACAGTTATCACTATAAACATGCAAATGAAAATGATAACTAAATGAATAATACTTTAAATGACATTCACGTTTAAAGTACAATGACTTGCCCCTAGGGCATAATTTCCAACACAAAGGATCTCCTTGTCTGACACCTCTAGAAGGGGTAAAACTCAGGCTTTCATTACCATTTCAGAGTATAGACATAGACATTGTAGAGATACAGGCCATAATGAGATCAATAAGGTTGTCCTCCAGCGAAGGTTCTGAAACCTGGACAAGTCATTAGACCGTCCGGGGCACTGAGTCAAGGGTCAGTAGGTCAAACTAAAGTTAAATCGGCGCTAAACCGGTGAAAAAATGATGATTTCTTGGTAATTTTATGAAATTTTAAAAAATCGATTTAAAAAAATATCAAACCTGGTTGATGCCTGAAGTGGACTTGTTTACTGACCAATTTATCGGTTTTCGATCCAGTTTTCAAAACAATGATTCTAGCTTAAGCAAGAGTTTATACCCTAAACTACAAAACACCCTCTTATATAATTGTTAATTAGGTGAGATTTGCAATAATTACACCCTTCTGTATTAAGTAATTTAACTGAAAAAATTGGGTTGCCTTGTTAATTTGGTCTTAAAACCAATATCTTCACTCCCTTAATCAAACCTATTAATTCAAAAATGAATGAAATATTCCTTCTACAATTTTGTTTTGTTAATACCATTACTAAATTAAAAATGGAGTGGAAGTATGGACACCTATAAATGGGTTTTCCCTATGTATAACAACTATAAAACTTACCTATATAAAAGCATAGCAGTAAGCAGCTCCCTATTTGACATGTCAGCTTCTTTACAGTTTCACTCCAGTCACATTTTCGAAAGATAGGCAATGTTCAAAAGTTACGCAGATAGTGGAATATTTAGAATTAATAATTCTCAAATAGGACAAAATAGTTAAGATTTCATTATATTTTTATATATCAAATAGATCATGTAGGGAAGTTACGCAAATAGTGGAATGTGGTTTCATTATATTTTTATATATCCTGATAAATATAATTATTCAAAATTAAAAATTGTCTCCTCAAATACGACAAAATAGTTGAGATTTCATTATATTTTTATATATTAGATAGATCATATTGGGATGCAGATAGTGGCATGTAGTTTCACTATATTTTTATAAATCAAATAGATAATATTGGGAAGTAACACATATAGTGAAATATTCATAATTAATATATAATTGTTCCTGGAATAGGACAAAATAATTAAGATTTCATTATATTTTTATATATCAGATAGATCATGTTGGGAAGTTACGCAGATAGTGGAATGTGGTTTCATTATATTTTTATATATATCATAAATATAATTATTCAAAATTAATAATTCTCTCCTTATTTGTATTAAGGTTCCTTGCCGATCCTAATAAATGTAATTATTCAGAATTAATAATTGTCTCCTCAAATGAAACAAAATAGTTAAGATACAAACTGGCGATGTTCGTGCATTGACTCCTAAGCGACATAACTGGCGCATATGTGTCTGCGTTGTCCGCATGTGGAATATGCCCGCTTGGCATGATCTCAGTGATGCATCCTCCATGGAGCTAATGATGCAGAATATTCATGTCAGAGGTTGATTATGGGTCAAGTTAGCCTTCTTCGTCGATTCATCTTGCTTCCTTGTGTGTATGTTCCTTTATTAATTATTTGTTTCCTTCTTTGTATTATGTTTATGCTTTTAGGGTGATCTTGTGCATGCGTCTATGTGAAGTGGATTTGTTCGTCACCAAAAGAAACATCTAGAAGAGGACGTGATTGTGGAGGTCTCCAATTTCATCATAGTTCCTGCCACAAGGTCATATCGACCAACTGAGCACTTGTATCGTGTTAACTTTCAGTTTTCCACCATTGTTTGCCCTCGCAAGGATGATCACAACATCCCACGTTATGGTTTTGCTTTCAAGAATTTCTCTGACATACTCTTTATTGACTTGGATAATCATTTCTTGTTTGGTGAGTGGGGTTTTTGTGACTACGTGTTTTGTGCTTCTCACTTATTTTGTTGCCACCAAATGAGTATTATCTAAAACTTTGACTAGATGTTGTTGGGAGGCTATCTACTGTGGGGCAACTAGAAGAGTGCACAGTCTTACGGAAAATAAGAACTTTTTTTAGGCATTAGATAGAACAATGCGTGATATTATCACCTTAGATTACCCAGACATGTCTGATAAACCTTTAGGCAGCAAGGTTGTTAGGCTTGGTGGAGATTTCAAACAAATACTGCCAGTCATTCCAAGAGATACAGTAGAAGATACAGTGCATGTTACAAGTAATGCATCTTATTTGTGGAAATATTGTCAGTTATTCATGTTGACCACTAACATGAGACTAGTGAGCTATGAAGCATCACATCATAACCAAGAGGTAATTGATTTTTGCAATTGGATTATATCAATTGGTGACGGAACAATTGAAACATAGGAGCATTCTGATAATTTGATCACCATACCATAAGAGCTACTATTGAAGCCTATCAACAATCCATTGGAATGTATAGTGCAGGCTACATATCATGATTTGTTACTTCACTTAAATGATAATGCCTACTTCAGAGATTGTGTCATCATCACACCTACATTGTTAGTTGTAGATGAGGTAAATAATTATGTACTTGGATTAATTCCTAGGAAGTAAAAAATCAATTTCAACGCTGGTAGTATTTCCAAACATGATACGACTTGAAGATCAATACATTCAGTCGAATTTCTGAATAACATCTCAATGTCTAGACTTCCAAACCATCAATCAATAAGGTCTGAAAGTGGCCTTATTGTCAAAACATGTCATTTTTGGATCACATGCTTGAGTGATAATCCCAAGGATTATTGTTACACCTTCTAATGCATCTTTACCTTATACATTTTGTTGAAGACAGTTCCTTGTCATGTTATCATTAGCAATGACTATAAACAAGAGCCAAAAGCGTCATGTTATCCTTCGCAATGACTATAAACAATAGCCAAAAGCAAAGCCTTAATATTTACACATATTTACACATGGTTAGTTATAGCATGTTTGGGAAAGCTTATGGGCTTATTCACTATTTGAATCAGGCTTATAGTTTTTTCCTCGTTTGAATGAAAACGGTAGTCAATCGAGCTTATGGCTTATTGGAGGAGCTTATGATAAGCTCCATTTCCTAGCTTATTTACAATTTGAATCGGGCTTATGGTTTTTTTTTTCTCTTATAATTTATCTCAAAAGTCACTTATTCATAAGTCATTCCAAACAAGTTTATTTCACAAAGGTTACTTATCAACCATCAATCTAAACATAAATCATGTTTTACAATATAACTTTTACCCAATCAGACTTATCTATAAGTCCGATTACCCACCGACATCCCAAACAAGCCTTGTCGTCTCTTGAATTCATAGCAAAGAGGTCTTGAAGATATTAATCCCAATATCCTATATCCTAGATAAAGTTGAAAATCCAATGAATAGGACATGCAATATTGTGTACAAAGTGGTCTAGTATAATTTGTTTGTACGAGGTTATAAGCATGTGTTGGTAACATTTCATGTCCATGTGAACGGTTAAAATTTTTATGTCCCCAAAAGTGAGCCAAATATTATAGGTTAGTAGAGGGCATTGGGCTGGTCACTTCGCAACATAGCTGAGCCGATGGAGTTAAGACTTCAGAATATAATAATAGAGTCACTTGTTCAATGATCTAATTTCTCTCATTTACATTTACTTCATGTGGATCCATGCTCTCTGTTTTGATCATGATGGGTTGATGAAGTCGATGAGCACCCCTCGTATGAGGAAGCTCATTCAGTGCTATCATTTCGTTCTAGAACAAGTGTTTAATTGTTTTGTTGCTTGTTGCCTTGTTTTAAAGAACTTGCAATGAGCCGAACACTTACAATACATAGTCTCGCTAATTGTTAAAAGACCGTTAGGGGAAATCCATAATAATGCTCTAGTAGCACAACTAAAGCATGAATATATATGAATTTGGGATGAACCAAATTACTTAAAAATTCATTTGATATAATGAAAACAGACAAGTTTACATCAAGGCTCACAAGCTTCTTTGACAATTACTTGGTGTTCATTTATGGCTGTGTCCTTTCGATTTCTCAATCCTGACGACTTAAACAAGTTTATCAGCAACAATTGAGCTATTGATGTCAGAACTTAGGCTTATAAAAACTCTGGCGAAGCCGAATATGGCTTGATTGCAGGGTGAAGACAAACCCTAGTTGAAGATCTAATCAAACCCAGAATTAGGTTAAAAACAGGAAGTTTTCACAGTGAAATGTATACCATACCAATCAAGAAGCACAGTGTAACCAAATAAAGATTTATTCTTTATTCTAAAAGGAGTATTGAATTTTAAACAAAAATAAAGATATTTAAAATATAGGAACATCTGAATGCATAAGCCTTGTGAAATAAAGAGGCAAATGCCAGAATCTCAGTTCCAAATCTTTATCGGCAACGTACAGCACTGAGAGCGCTATTGAATAAGCGAATCAGAGACTCTAATTTGTTGCCTTTTTACATACAGAAACTCAGAATTAACAAAGATCAGTTAATAAAAACACATGAAGAGAAATAGGCTCAGTAATGATTGAGATAACATCAACAAACCCGTAACAGAGCTTTCATAGTTTGATGGTACATAATTCATTCATCACCGCCTCCATATACGATAAAATAAAAAAGAATGAAACTTTGAAATCAGAAATATAAATAATGAGGAGGAGAATGAAAGCAGGCCTCAGATTGAATAATTGAAGAATGCTTCAGAGAGAATTCTCAGATGGTACGGACAAATGATAAGGCATCACAGGCCACACGATTTAAAAAGACGAAGAAAGTAAAAGAATAAGAAGAACCCTAGTAGTCGAAGAAGGAAGAAAACTTTAGAAAAAACCTGATGCAGAGTGGAATTGGTGAACAAGAATGCCAATAGAGCGGCTTAAATAGGTAAAGAAATGGGGAGCAGAGACGGAGGAAGCAGGAAAACCCTAGTTTGAAGTAGTGGGCTTGGGCCTATCTAATATGCCAACTGAAAGCCCAATCTGATTAAATCTTTATGGATTTGGTTTCAACTGGCGGGCAACCCTTATCAAAAAAAAAAAAAAAAACTGGCGGGCAACCAAACAACACATCGAGTATCAGAACACAACCCTCAGAAACTTTTTTCTTATTTTCCTCTCAAAATCTCACCTTCATTTTCAGAGTTTAGATTTAATTTTTATAATTTATTTTTTTTTTTAAATTGTATTGCAGTCCTTTAAATTTATTTATTTATGTTTAAAACAATAATTTTATAAAATATGAAATCTGAATCATCTATTTTTTTTAATCCAAATGGAGGATTGGTTAAGGGTATCAGTATGGTTGACGCGATTTATTGGCTCACTAAACTCGACGCATTTGAAGGCTTGGCATGTAGCACTAGAAATCCAAATGAAGGGAACGTGTTTCTTTATTTGTCGCCTCCTCATTTATCTTATCGCAGGCTTTCTCAAACTTGATGTGCATAGTTTTAACACAGATTAGAGCATACACTCGTATCTGCTCCGATTTCTTTGAAGAACACAGTTTTGGTGGCGGTGGTTTTGTTTTGCTAGCCAGTCTTGAATGTTTCTAAGGGCCTGTTTGATACGAGGAAGATTTAAGGAGGGAAAGGAATTTAGAGGAGGGAAAGGAATTTAGAGGAGGGAAAGGAATGGAAGGGAATATTGAAAAAGAATTTAAAAATGTGAGTTGTTTGGTAAACTAGGCAATGAAACTTAAGTTGAGGACAATGAATTGTTTGGTATGAAGAATTGGGTATTAAGTGGGAAGGAGAGGTGAAATTCCTAAAATGTCCCTTGTTCGTTCGGACGTTCAAACGAAAAAGTTACATTCGAACGTAATAGGTACCCAATCACCTGCGTTCGAATGTAAAATTTGGCAATAGCTTGAGGTTTACATCAATAATTTCACAACCCCATAAACAAAAAACAAGACCACTAGAACACAAACAGAGACGCATGTAGAAGAAGGAAATAGCTACTTGATACCCTATTGCAGTTGCCTCTCTCATTTAACATTTCTTCACTCACCATAAAAGCAACAAGGCATCGGGGTTCGGCCATCATTACTGAGAGACGGTAACACACCAAACAATTAACCAAACCCATCGGAACTTACAACTATTTGCCCCCTGCGTTGAACTTTTGCTCCGCCTCCTACTACCACTGTCGTCGATTTGAGGTTGACGTCTTTCTTCATTGTGCTCTTGCGTCGAAGCTCTTTAAAGTGGTCCACTTTGTACAAGGGCTTTTTTGTCCCTAAAATTCACTCTCCCGGGAACTTTTAACCATCCCGCCACTTATTGAGGGATTCAATTTTCCCACCTTTATGGGAAGATGACGCCTAACGGGATTTCAACCTGACGGGAAAGTAGCACACCAAACGTATTTTTCAGTGGGAAGCCTATCATCTTCCTATTCCTTCCCGTGAAATCAACGTAACAAACAGGTCCTAAGTGTTAGGTAGCTCCTGATAACAGATACTCTCTCCGGTCCTAATTATAAGAGCAATTTAACCGATTTTGGGGGGATTAAGGAGAGGAGTTAAATTAGTTAATTTTACTCATTTTTCTAAAATGTCCTTATACATATAGATCTATCTACATACATACATAGATACACACACCCATATATCTACACACACATTTTCATACACACGCAGATATATATATATATATATATATATATATATATATAATGCAGGCAAAGTAGAAAAGATAATAAAATACTTTTTTCATACACTTAAATTGTTTGTCAATATGCGTGCCTAATTTGGCAATGGAGGATTGATCTAATGGTTTTATTGTCATTAAATAAAACTTGTTAATTTTAATTTTTATGAATGATCGATATTCTCTTTCCAAACATCATCATTTTTATTTAATGAAAAAAAACTTATATACTTAGTCTCATCACATACATAAAGTGTCAGGTTTTAACCGAATATTAATAGATGACAAGCTCTTATTATTAATATTTGTAACCGAATATAAATTTAAAATGACATCTGGAGTACAAACATTATTTACTTTATAAAATATATAGGTATATTATTAAAAGAAAAGGGTGAAGGTGTAATTTTACCAACAAACAATTAAGGTAAGACCATCTGACACAATTAACTATTTAGGGTATCTTATCTACAAAAGAACAATTAAAAGAGGCAAATTTACACAGCACCGTTAGCTAGTAAAAAACGGACGTTGGCCAGGGGAACGTGTCTGCTGTGCAATGAATCTGTCAGGAAGAGTTTTTTTTCCCCCTTTTATTTTGCTTCAGCTTCGACGAAGAGAGGAGAGAAGAAGACGACGTTGCGATTCTGAGAAATCTTAAAAACACTTCCTATCCCCTGTTCTTACATTCTTCTTCTCCAACCACTTGATCTTTAATTGGTCGGATATCTCATTTTTCATGCCTTCTTGATGATTTTTATTTCCTTCGTTTATGACTGTTTTCTCATCTTTTTTGGGATCCTTGGTTCTTCTACTATCATTTTCTGGATATTTATGGTTTCCTTCATCCTCTGTTCTTATGCTCTGTTTTTTTGGGGAGTTGTTCTATTCTTCTACTATCTTCATGATTTAGAACCAAGAGCTGAGAATTGGCCTGACTCGGCAAAAAGAGTGATGATGATGGCGTTTCCCATCAGGAACACAAATGGAGGACTAACCATGAAGATTGAGAAGCCACGAAAATAGTCGCTAGAGTTCTTGACGGCCACCGGAACATGGAAGGAAATTCTTGAAATTAAGATCAAAACAAAACAAACCTCAACAAGACGAAACAAGTTGGAGATCCATCGGAGCTTTTGTTGTTTCATTGCAATAACTTTCTTCGCTTTGAGATTTGCGAGATTGAAAGAATCCATTTTTGGCTTTGCAGAGTCTGGGATAGATTAGAGAAATATTTGGTTAACAGATAGAGAAAATCACAAGTTCGTACGAAGAAGATGCTACTGTTTCGACCCCCAATCTTGTCAAAGGGAGACTATGGAACTGGATTCAAGGTAAACGATCGGTTACTTCATAAGTTAATGGTGCTGTGTAAATTTGCCACTTTTAATTGTTATTTTGTAGATAAGATACCCTAAATAGTTAATTGTGTCAGATCGGTTTTAGTTAATTGTTTGTTTTAAATTATTATTGTCTTTAATTATTATTGAGAAAGTATAGATAGGGTCATTATAGGAAAAAAATGACAAAAGTTAAAACTTACTCTTATAATTAGGATCAAAACTAATTCCAAAATTTGCTCCCATAATTAGGATCGGAGGAGGGAGTATTGAATATGAAAACATCAGACTACTTTGTTTTATTCAACACACTTCAAACTGTGACATCATTTTCCTTCCTCTTAACTCGAGTTGGTTAAGGGTGCGCCAAATGTTGTCTAATACTGATTCCTTTCTCGAATTGCCTTCAAAAGTGGACGTGTAATTCGTTTATTTTTTTATACAGGATGTGTAATTAGTTGATCGAATAACTTTCCGTTTAAAGATGATTTGAGAACAGCACACACCAATGTAGCTCAAATTCAAATAATTTTGGATGCCAGATTTCTTATTAAAGAAAAACGTCAGCAGATGAGATGGAAGACATCTCAGAGCTATTATCGTCCGCCCCTATTTGTCACCAATCCAGTGATTGTAAAAGAGGGCCCCAGAAAAAAAATAAAAAAAATCGAAGAAAAAAAAGGCCGACCGAATGATCTATGTATAAATTATGAGAACAGACAGCATACATCAATCATTCTTAAAAGGCCATGCCTGTAAAATGAATCTCTTACAACTTCGGGGTATATGAAACCGAATTCCGATCGACTGTAATCAGGATGGAGTCGAGTCTTTATTTATTTCTCAGTTGTGTAAAAGTGATGCTTAATATCGCATCTTTATAAATTATGATCAAAAACCAAAACCTGAGACTATGTAACCTAACTAATCAACACTTTGAAATTCCGGCTTCAAAACTGTCATGGTTTTCAGTAGAGGGCTCCCACCAAAGCCATGTGCTCTATCAGGTCCAGCACTCGGTTGCTACAAAACACACAACATCCAACCACAAATTGCGAGTTAGCATCAATTAAAAGGTTTTTTTTTTTTGCTTTTGAACATGGTTGACATGAAATCAAGAGCCAGAGTATCAAACACAACTACATTAGTGTAAGATGATACCTGTATCCCCACTCGTTGTCATACCAAGAAATCAGCTTCATGAAAGATGCGCTAAGCCCAATCCCGGCTTTAGCATCAAAAATACTCGACCTGTTCAAATCAAGTCGATGATATGATAAGCCACTCATACAACAAATGAAGATATCAAGACTATACCAACTCTTGAAATCCTATTTTCCACTAATAGAATGATAATGGAGGGTTCTCACGTTTGTTTAATGATAGTATATTTTGAGCACTTCCCTGATCAATGTATCAACCAAATCCCTACAAGTTATTTTTTTTTTGGGTGCCTCACTTGATAACTTGGAATAAAAGAAACCTTGGTTCAGATGTATATGTTAATTAAAGCGCATCAGGAAGCTAATATAATAATTGGTCGATATCAAAATAAGGTCACCACAAATATTTTTACCTTGAATCACCAACGAAGTCATTGGAGACAACATCCTCGTCAGTGTATCCAAGAATGCCGATCAGTGGTCCCTCCGAAGCATGCCTAGCAAAGTGATAATAATCAACAGAATAATTAGCACAGAGAGCCAACTGGGGCTGATTCTGGAATCAAAGGCAAATAAGAAATGGGCATACTTGACGGCTGCTTTGATATCTTCATAGGAAGCACTCTTCTGAAGTCGGACGGTCAAGTCTACAACTGAAACGTTGGGAGTCGGGACACGGAATGCCATTCCAGTGAGCTTTCCATTAAGCTCGGGAAGAACTTTTCCAACAGCCTATGATTTCATAAAAAACCTAACTCGTTAATAACCTTAAAGTAAGGATACAACACCTCAAAAATTTGAAGACCTCTTCTTCAATCTCTTACTTTTGCTGCACCAGTTGAACTTGGAATTATGTTTTGACCAGCTCCTCGTCCTCCACGCCAATCCTTCATAGAGGGGCCATCTACAGTCTTTTGTGTTGCTGAACAATGAAAAAAAGTATCATGTCACCCATACCATATGTCAGCATACCAGGGAATAATTTAACACCCTTCCAACCCACTCCCTCCCAACCTCAAAAAAAAAAAAAAGGCTGCAGTAGCAAGTGTGCAGAACAGACCTGTTGTAGCATGCACAGTTGTCATCAAGCCTTCAAGTATGCCAAACTCCTCATGAACCACCTAAAAGATGGTAAATATATGACAAACCGCATGGCCAAGAGAATAAAAACAAGGCCTCGTAAGTTGAAGATAAGAAAAAATACGAATATTACACGTTTTAGTTCTCCCTTTTCTTTCTGCATTAGTCACAAAAGCATTCTAATTTCTAAAACTATTAAACGCTTGAACTCACCCTTCTCTTTCATGTTCATGTTTAAAAGGGAGGATCTACCACATGACCAACACATTACAGGCTTTTCTACCATTGAACTATATCATGCTTAACCTAGGCCATGCAAATACATCAAGCTTTTATCATAAAAATGCACAAGTTTAATATAGCTGGCTATTACAGTATGTAATCAAACCTTGGCAAGAGGAGCAAGACAATTTGTAGTACAGCTTGCATTGGAAACAATGTCCATGTTTGCCTTGTATGTTTTCTCATTCACTCCTACCACAAACATTGGAGCATCAGCAGATGGAGCTGATATTACAACTTTCTTGGCACCACCCTACAGAGTGACATAACAGAAAGCAAGTGAAGCTGGAGAGAGTCAACAAAGGACAAGGGACATACAGAACAATTGAATCACAAATAAATGAGGTAGCGACCTTTAAATGTGCTGAAGCTTTCTCCATTGTTGTAAATACTCCTGACGACTCAACAACAAAATCAGCCCCAAGTTCACCCCAGGGGATCTCTGCAGGGTCTCTGCATCAAGAAATAAGACACGTTGCATGTTAATGCAAATTTGAAGTATTGTAATCAAGTAACACACATGTTCCTGACATGCATTTCAATCATGAGAATTCTACACACCTTTTTCTCTCAACTTTAATCTGCTTCCCATTAATTTTCAAAGTAGAATCATCCAAAATATCAATGGTTCCCTTGAACGGTCCATGAGTAGAATCATACTTAAACATATAAGCCTGAAAGAGGGAAAAGATAAATATGGATAAAAATAACATAAAATTAAAAGATAATTAACACAACTACACAAGTTAACAAAGAAAGAAAACTGAAGAACAACAGCACAGTCGCAGTAAGGTCACCTAAACATTATAACTTCTCTCATCATAGCACGTCTAGCATTACCATGCAAGTGCAATTTATCATCAGACCCCCATCCCCACTTGGGTTAACTCTTGATATAAAATTCAAAACCACGACAAATATCTGACTATCCAGCGCGGGAGGAAGGAAAAATTAAAACAAGAGTGCCTGCCAGCAATGATAATATAAAGCAATAGTTCCCCCTTGCACCAATTGTATATTATCTACTACAAATTGGCAACTTTGAAATTCAAGGGTCAAGGTGAAAAAGTTCCAGCACTAATCAATAGTTTGTGAAAACCCTTTATGAATTAAAAGAAATACAAAGGTTTCACATGAAGTTGAATAAACCATACGTTGTTATACTAGGGCAAAAGATTAACGTAAATCAGAACTCTACAGTTTGGGTTTCTATCAACCAGGGTTTTATACTGATATAAATTAACTAAAGTATAACATAACACGTCACTAGGAGATAGGTGCATATATTCATATACGCAATATTAACAGGGAATTTCCACATACGTACCATATATTTGGCATCAATAAAAGGATCATTAATCGCTACAACATCAATATCATCCCTTGAAGTAGCTATACGCAAAACAAGCCTTCCAATTCTCCCAAAACCTGCAATTCCAGCAAGAACATATGGGTTCTTTCTTGAAACAAACTGACATAAACTTGCAGAGTATGTTTTCTGGCAAAGCAACCGATACTTTAATACGCTTCAGGGGGTTCAAACAAAATTTCATACAACACCTTGGAATGATACCCTTTAAATAATTAGTTCCTCCATAGGGTATAACAACCTTAGAAAAAGTAAAAAGCCAATTAAATGCCATAAACAATAAACAAAAAGTACTACAGCTACAAAAACCAGAATTCAAACAATATTAAACACCACCCACTAAATCTGTTAGTTCTCAGGGATTACATCATTACATCACCCAAGAAAGGCAATCGAACACCAGCCATTTCTTTTGAAACAACTTGTGTGCAAGTTGTTCAGCCAGGCCGAATTGTAAATTGAAGAGTTCAAAATCTAATTTTGTCTTTAGATTTTCATAACTTTTTACTGTAGCCGAAGGCACTTTTAACTGATCCTTTAACTCAGGACCACACTCTTTCTTTGCATAATAGATCAAATCCAATTTCAAATAGACGTGAATTCTGGCCAAGTGGACTCATATTCCAAAGCAGGAACAACTCTCCAAATTAGACTTCACCAGACAATGCCCAAAAATGAGTGGGTTTCCAATTTGGCGATTTCATCTTCAGAAAATTCAGTGGTTCACAGAACTTTCAGATTCAGATGTCACTGGCATGAACAAAAGCAGTTCCATTGAGCACAAAAGTGAGGTAGTTGCATACACTTATAAAGTGACACAATTGAAAACTCTGGATCCAAAATAAAAATAAGAGATAATGTATTTCATCAAAAAGAACCAATCTTTTAGGAAAAATGAGACTCACTATGCAAACAGAGGTGTGACGTAGAAAGCATCAAGTACATAGGTTTCAAATTTGACGAGATAAAACTTCAAAATAACTAACAGATAATAAGATTATTACATTGAAAATAAAAATCAATCAGAGGACAAAGAGACTGCTTCCACATCCATTTTTATAGACTCCACAAATGAATGAAAATTTGAAGTGACCGTTACATCATGAGATATACCAGGGCATTATGAAAAAAGATATTCAAGGCAAAGCTTATGTAATTTGAGGTCTGTGAATTAGATATATAACACAAAACAACCAAGAGTAACAATGATATTGTTGTCCGTAAATTAATTAGGAGTAAGAATGGGACTGGACTTAAATGACTAGAAACTTACCATTAATTCCAACTCTAGTCTTCCCACTGCTCCTTGATTCTAAACAGAACAAAACAACCAAGAGAAACAATAAAATTGCTGCACGTAAATTAACCTATTATATACATAAGATATGCATCATCCATACCCTGTAAAGGAAGTGGGATTTCAGTGGCTGTGGCTTTGATGGGCTGGATACTCCTGGCACATGAGTTTCTGAGAAAAATATAATATTTCAGGATCACAAGATAATAAAAGGCCAGAACACTTTTAAGAAACGAAAGAAAGAAGGAAAAAAAGAACATCTGCACTAAATCAAAAGTTTAAGCAACTCAACTGTAAGACTAGTGATTCAACAGGGAGCAAAGTTCCAAATAAGCTAGACTGAAAACTTTCAGATTTTAGGTTGCAACTCGATGCATGGCATGACACCTGAATGATAAATAAATAAGCAAGATGTTATATAAAGGATATATAATAACCCTGAAAAAACCAGAGAAACAAATAACTCCCTTATAAAAAATTAAGTCAGTTTAACTGTTAAGAAATCAAGGAGTGAAAAAACTCAACAGAAAATTAGGGGGATTTCAAATTTCTTTGAAATTTTGGGTTAGAGAGTTAGTTTACCAACTTTTACAGTCACACACATGAACATCGCACATAAAGTTGTATCTTCCTTCCCCTTCCCCTGTTTCATAAGTAACCCAATAGAGAGCACCAAAAACCAATCGATTTGAATTTGAAACTAAATGGGGGAAACCATTGTCAAAATCATGACATATAAGTTATAACGCAATCCTGAAATCAGGAGATTTGATATTAGTGTAACCCGTGATTTCAAGTCTTCAGAATTCGGAAAAATGCATGAAAACATACGCAACAGCCAACAGACAAAAACACGGTCGTCTAAAACAAAATACGAACAAGAGTCTTTTTCTCTTTTTGGACAATGAAAGTCCTTGCTTTTAGTGAACTAAACCATAGCAAATATTAAATGCCCAGCTCATTTCAAATCAGAATTCCACTTTGAATAGCAAGCTTAGCTCACAAAGCCTTGCAACATTCCTTGAATCAAAGCAAGACACATACGAGTCCATTACAAATACACGTATTAGGCACGGTCAAGTATTAAAATTTACATGGGAAGCTCAAACTATAAGTCATATTCCATCTTATTCCCTTTCTCCCAAGCTCAAAAGTCAAAACCAACAAACAAACAAACACAAAAAACTAGTTTAAAACCAGAAAAGCAAAATAAAATACAAAAATCTAACGTGGCGGAAAAATCCTCAATGGACGTATGTATATGAAATGAATAAATAACAAGGTTGAACGGTTAGAGAAAGAGAGAAGGAGACCTTGAAGCGATTAGAGGAAGAAGGTGAGAGGTCAGCGTAGGAGGAAGAGACAATTGCAGATCTCAGGAGAGAAGAGGCAGCCATTGGAGAGTTGAAGTAAAAAACCCTAGACGAAAGCCGGAGAAGGGAAAGGGAAACACCTGTTTCTGACTTCGCAGGCACTGATTCTTCTGGGCGTGGCTTTCCCTTTTAAATGCAAGTACTCACCGGAGCTTCTTATGAAACTATTACCGCTCTCTCGCTCACTCTCCCTCTACGCTCCAAACTGGTAGAAGGGCCTGTATCCTCTGCGAGCGAGTGTAACTTGGACAAGGATAAAGTCATAAAACCCAATGGTAATCATTATTATATTATCGTAATCATTTTCCTTTACATTTACGTCTCTTTTCTTTTTGGACTAAATCTTACCTCTTCAAAAATTGTAGAGTGTTTGTAAATTTCTCTCCCATTTTCCCTCCTATCATTAATATAATATATATTTAAAAAGTTAATATTAATCTTAAATACAAGTATAACATATGGTTTAAATAACTTTCAATTTTTTCATAATTTATATCTATTGATGTTACTTCAACAATAATCAATGAGAGGAATTAAGGAACATAACTGGGGTGTTTTAGGAAATACATATTATATTAATTAACTTTCTTATTCAAATCAAAATATGTAAATATGTTTTATAAAGGTTAGCAAACTTATAAGTTTAAACAAACTCGAAACAATAATATAAGCTTGTATTATGAACTCGAATCGTAAACTCATAATAATATATTTTTATCAATAAATAAATATTAATAGTGTATAATTAAAATAAAAAATGACAACAATTTAATTTTAATATATTTTAAATCCAAATAATTAAAATTAAATCCATCGATATTTAAAATTTATCCTACTTAACAAATAAATTTCTTTAAAATTCATATATAAAGCCACTGAACATGATCAGGTCGAAAATATTAGCACCGGTTTAAGAACAAAGTAACACGATTTTGTAAGTTAGAAACGTAAAAATGATAAACTCGGTGTGTAAACTAATGAGTTTAACCGAATTTACAACTAACACAGAGTTTAAAAATAACTCAAAACGATTTTGTAAGTTAAAAACGTAAAAATTATAAACTCGGAAAATTAACTTATAAGTTTGACACAAAGGAAGTATATTATAAGATCACCTCTAAAAAAACTATTTCAAACACACTTGGTTTTGCTTATGTATCCAACAATTGATAATGTTCCTTCTTTTTGGTGGGTGAGAATGATTGTTTCGTATTTGAGCATATTTAAAGGAGATTATGTGCTTAAGCTAAAACCTCTTCTACTAATATCAACAATGCTCTTTCATACTAAAATATTGCTTACAATTTTACAAGCCATATCCAAGCACGAAATTCTAAAATAAAAAGTAGGCATTGTTTAAAAATTATACTCCTTCCGGTCTTAATTATAAGACCTAGTTGACTTTTTTGAAGAGCTTAAGGAAGCTAATTAAATTATTTTAGAGTATTTTTTTATCTTTTTCTTCAAACTAATTAGTTTAACTAATAAACTAATATATAATTTAAGGATACAACATATGAAACGATTAAATAACTTATTTAGCTTCCTTAATTTCTCCAAAGAAAGTCAACTAAGTCTTATAATTAGGACCGAAAGTAGTATATTTTTTGTCCAAACATGTTTAAAAAATTAGATTAAGACATGTTTCATGTTAAATTTTGAGTGTTCATGTAATATTACTTACTTTGGCAAAAAAAATACAGGTATTGATGTTGAGTGAACCCTCAATGACAATGGATTAATGTGATGAGATGAGGGTGCAGGGGTAATAGGGTGAGGGCAAAAGCAGGGGAGCTTCTCTGGATTCTCCAAAAGAGAGTTGCGTAAAGGGTGTTTGTCGCCGCGTGATGAACGGCAAGAGCTATTCTTACCCTCCCTCGAAAGCCCCGTTTGGATTCCCAAAAAAAAAAAAAAAAGTTATTCTTATTCCCTAAACCTCTTATCCTAAAATATATTACTCTTCCGCTCCTAATTATAAGACATATTTAACCGATTTTGGGGAGATTAAGGAAAGAAGTTAAATTACTTAATTTTACTCATTTTCCTAAAATATCATTATATAAATTTAAAATGACATAAGTAAAAGTAAATCAATAGCTCCTACCACATGCCTCTCCAACCTAATTTTTTTTCTACATGCTATCTTTTTTTTTTGTGAAAAGAAGGCAAGCCGAAGCTTGAGGAAAGAGGAGGGGATTAGACCATTAAGATCTAGCCCCAAGTACAACAAAATAGAAAAGGACTAGTGATGGCAGACTAATTGGTCTTTAAGGACCATATCAAGACAACCTATAGGAACTGTTGAGACTAACACTTCATCCGCATCATCGGGAGTATCGTGACCTTGCTTGGCCATGTAATCAGCACATAGGATATTATTTCTGGGGTATAATGGAGCTCGACATTCCAATCTCGAAGAGAAGATCTCTAGTCTCAAAGAATAATGTCTCTCAGAGGATGCTCGGCGCAACAATCTCTCATAAGGATGTTGATAGCGTCGAGAGAGTCAGAGTATAAGAATATTCTTTGAAAGCCCATCTGATGACTCACTTTAAGCCCGGTCATGATAGCATATATCTCAGCTTCAAGAACAGACCGCAATCCAAGGAACTTATGAAATCCCATCAGCCAGTGACCTTGGGATGTCCTTATCACACCGCCACAAGCTGCCTGGTGTTGATGACGCACCGAGCCGTCCACATCAACTCGAACCACATCAGCAGGGGGCGGGGTCCAAGCCTTTTCCACAGACCCGCCAAGCTGGAAAATTTGGTGTGTTAGAGTATGATTAACGTAACTTTCCATGAGAAGATAATTACATAAATGGAGCATCTCCCGGTATCTCGTGGTTTTGCCTTGAAACAGTATTTGCATCTCGGTAATCCAAAGGATCCAGCACCCCAAACTAAAGACCCTTGGCCAAGAGAAGTTTTGAAATTTCCCTTTCCCAGGGTAGTGATTAGTGTTCCAGCTGAGCCAAGCTCGCATATTTCCCGCAAAAACCGAGTGAAATGGTTAGGCATTAAAATTTGCTTCCACATATTTTTAGCTCTCTCACGGTCTCGATTATATGTATCACACTTTCCTCTCTATTGCATTGGTAAGGACAGAGGTTTGCATTTGTGAGACCTCTTCTGGCTCTAAGAGAGTTAGTGGCTAATCTCTCATGTCCGACTCCGCCACATAAAAATTTCACTTTCTCCTAAGTTGCCATTTCCACATAAGGGCCCAAAGTCATTACTACCGACACCTCCATGATCCGAAAGATAGCGATAAGCGATTTGTGAGAAACAACCATCTTTCGCCGCCTCCAAGTAAAACAGTCCGGGGAACTATTAGAAGGAGGGTGCATCTTAGAGATGATATTAATGATTGCATGAGGCAAAATACCTTGCCATCTACTAGTGTCCCATCTACCATTTATTAACATATGATCTCGAACCGCGTCATTATCATTAACTAAAGATGGATCCGGAACATACGATAAGAGCGGGCGATCCAGCGGAAGCCAAAGATCTTGCCAGAACTTGGTATCAACCCCATTGTTAACTTTTTTCCCAATACCAGCGGAGAAAATGTCCCAAAAGATTTAATTAGAACCGATCGACCCGCCATTGTCAGAAACTTGCTTTTCCACGTGGATAGTTTTTTCCTAGCTTTCTGCACAATGGGGTTGTAGGTAGATTTCGTAACTCTGCTATGGATAATTGGGACTCCCAAATACTTCCCGAGATCCGATGTTAGTCCAATCCCAAGCAACTGACTTAATTCAAGAGCTCTATTGAAGTTAACATTTCTAGAGCAAAACATTCGGGATTTGGCAAGATTAATTCTGTGACCGAAACTTCGCAGAAACCCTGTAACACTTTACGAACCTCACTCATTTGACTAGAAGAGGCTTGATAAAGAGAATAAGATCGTCAGCAAAGAAAAGGTGAGAAATTTGAGGACCTCCTCTTTTAAAAATGAACGGTTTCCAGCGACGGCTACCACATTCAGCTTTAATAAGATGGCTTAGACGCTCCATACAAAGGATAAAGATGTAGGGGCTCAAGGGATTATCTAATTAAAATAATGGTCTTACTATATGTACATATATATGTGTATATATATAAACACACACATGTATATATATATGTGTGTGTACATATATCAACAGACACATATAGACACACACACCCCCATGTACATATAAACACACACACACAAAGATATACATGTATCTATGTGTGTACACACACATATTGATAAACACACAAATATACATATATGTACACACACAGTACACACCCACATATATATGTGTGTGTGTGTGTATTTGTGCGCGCACACACACACACATAAAATATATTAGACACACACACACATATATTTGTGTACACACACACAAATATATATGTGTGTAGATACACACATACATACATACATATATGTAGACACACACATATATGTGCGCACACGCACACACACAAAATAGTAGACACACACATATATACATACATACATACATATATGTAGACACACACATATGTGTGTGTCTATAGTGTCTATAGATATTTGTGTGTAGGCACACACATATATACATACATAGATACACCACATATATCTAAAAGTTTCGTTGACTGGAAGAGTATACGCGTCCACATACATATAATCACAAAAAATCAAACACACTTGAGAGAATAAAATAGGGGTATTTTAGGAAAAAAATTTGACAATTATTAGAATGTTGTCTTATAATTAGGACCAAAACCAACTCTCAAATGTTGTCTTATAATTAGGACCGGAGGGAGTAGTAAGGTTTACTCGTTAATTTTTTCTAATATCGGATATTTTTTTCTTTGCATACCAGATTTTAATCAAAAAGTAGTGGGGGTATTTTTGAAAAAATGTTGCAAATCCTCTATATATTATATATAAATAAACAACTCACCTACTTTTAGGTTCTAGTCAAGGAAAATAATATCAGAAAAATCTTCACTGACAATTGAACAAAAAGATTAACAAGTGAATCAGTTACTATTAACAACTTATGAGACTTGTCAATGTATTATTTCCTTTTGTTGGGATTTAGATGTCACTCTCCCTATTTTAAATGCCCTAAATATATTGAAATCGAAAGTTAATTTTGTGATTTAAATAATTAAATGTATACTTTAAAAGTTTGGCCAACAAAAGTTGTGCTTGAAAACTTTAAGCTAAAGGAAACAAGTGGATTAATGGAAGGCTTTAACTTTAAACAAATATATAAAAATATATTTGAAGGTTTTTTTATATAGAAAAATATAGTGATTATGTTGTTTATATTTGGGAATTGTGATGGCTTAGTAGTGTGGGGAAAGTTGTGGATGATAGATGGCACTATAAATCAAGTTGGAACTCGAGGTCAAATTTGCAATCTTTATTTTAACTTGTGAATTTCTTATCCAAAGTTATGAATAGTCTAAGAGAGTAAATGAATTTTTTACTTAAAAATGAAAGCTATGAATTCTTTATCTAAACTTATTACTAGATTTAGGATAAATATCAAAGGTTAATACATACATATATACATACATTGCATTATTCATATTGAATATCATTGGTGACCTAATGGTCACCAACATTTTATACAAAACAAGTAGTGGGATTCGAATTTGGAAAAATATATGTAAGGATAAAGTAGTCTTTTCCTTTTAATTTCAATAAAAACAAATTAAGCCTAATATCTTTCTGGATGATAAATATTTGAAATGCCTTTTTGTTTTTTTAGCATTTTTAAAGTTCTTTATTAGGTTTTTCCCTTGATAAATTTCAAAAGTTTGTGGAACAATTATTAATAATAGAAATCACATATGAGATGACAAAGTGTGATAGAAAAACTTGATTTATGGATATAAGCAACTTGACGTAAATTTTTTCCTAAATTAATTGTACTTAATATTAATTGAAATAATTTTAAATTTAATAATGGAAGAATTTTAGTGATACTCTCTATTGTCTTTATTATAAGGCATCAACTAACAATTATCACAAACCAATAAAAACAGTTAAAATCAATAAAGTTGTAATACAATTTAAGTAATTTTCAATATTACTCTACTAATTGCACTAAACTCTAATATTATATTAATTATTACTCTCACTCATTACCCTTATTAATTAGGGGCATAGATGGGAAAAATAATAATCAATGCTCCTTCGAAACAAATAAATATCTTATAAAAAAGACCAAATACATTTATTAATTGGTGCTTTATAAAAATAATTACTTTGAAATTGAATTCATTGTCTTGGATTTTTCTCGTTTTCAGATGTCCACTTGGCCCTACTGACACAAAAAGAAAAAGATGTCCTCAGTAGTCAGTCCCACGCATCCCTGCTGTCAACGTCAGCGGATTTTGGCACTTTTCCCACACGTTTGGCTATTGCAAGAAGAAAATTCTTAATTTATTATTTATTTTTAATATAAAAATATAAATTCAAAAAACTTAATCATGAAATATTAAAATAAAAAACCTCAACTTTCAATTCTTAGGAAAAAAATCAACTCCAGAATTTGTCACGCGCAGCGCAATATTATTGGGATGCAAATGATATATTATTTTAATAAAGCTATATTTAAATAAACCTATTAATAATGCAATTTGTTCATTGTAAAATGTATAGAAAAAAACTCAATCAATGAACTCTGAAAATTTCAAATAAAAAAAATTAAAAATAGAAATCCCAATAAAAAATTATAGAAGCTGAATTATTCAGAAGAGAATATAGTAGCATAGTTAAATTTAACTAGATCTTGTCTTGGAAAATAGAAACCTAATCTTATTAGAATATTTATCCATAAAGACACCAACAGATATTTTGGGAGAGTGGGAATAAATTATTGGAAGCATGGCGCGTAGGAATTCAAGAGTGTTCGGGCGGTTCAAAGTAGGGACGGTGTGTCCGAGAAGATCAAGCAACACACTTCACGAACATTGTAAAACACAGCCTATAAGCCATGATTAATAAATAGAGAAGAAATACTCTCCTCTATCCTAGGATAATATTTAGGAGTTGATTTTAATTTTAGGGTAAAGGAGCAAAAATACACATGTGCTTTACCCTGAGGAGCGCCCAGCACCATATGCTTTTTTTAGGAGCAAAAATACACATGTACTCTTTAAATGGGTGCAAAAATACCACTGCCGTTAAATGTCTTTAACTGACGTTACTTTTCTGGTGGGCCCCACGCGATTTTAAAAAAATAAAAATATCAAACTTCTTTTAATTCCCAACCTGCCCTTCCTTTGACCAAAAAAAAAAAAAAACGTGCCCTGCCTTCTTTCTTTTCGTCTGAACCTTCCTTCCCTTCTCATACTTCTGCACTTTTTTTCCAGATCTGATTCCTCGGTCCTCCTTCAATCCACCTCAACTTCCAAAGTCTCTGGCACCTTGTGCTTCAGATCCTTGCACAGATTCGTCAAAAAAGCTAGTGATTCCTCTCTCGCCGGCGGCGTCATCGACCACCAAGAGATAAAGGACAGATCTTTTCGGCGAGCTTGTCCAGAATGGAGGTTATCTGCGATAAGCACGGCGCCGATCCTTCCGGTAAGTTCATCGGCGGTGCTATTGGATCTTGAACCTGGTACCATGGATAGCATCAGATCGGGTCCCTTTGGCAAGATATTTCGCCCCAATAACTTTGTCTTTAGACAGTCCGGTGCCGGGAACAATTGGGCAAAAGATCATTATACCGAAGGAGCCGAGTTGATTGATGCAGTTCTTGATGTTGTTCAAAAAGAGGCTGAGAATTGCAATTACTTGCAAGGTACTGTGTGGTTCTCTGAATTTTAGTTTTATTTCCTCTGTTCCATATTCCTTTGTTTTAGCCCTTTATGTTATTCCTGCTTCAAATATCTGGTCTATAGTTTGCTTGTTTCTCATATGCTCGATCTCGAATTGGTTCATTAAATTGCATTTTGGAACGCTTGAAGAGAGTTTTTCTGAACTTCCTATATGCTTTTGCAACATGCAATTGTTAGTATGGTTGTTATTCTCTATTATTTGGTCATTGATTTCAATATTTATTTCGTGATTGAAGTTTTGCATATGTTTGACACGGAAATTCCTATTTACGGTGTATGATAATTGTTTTGTCAGCTTTGACCATTGTTCTTCTCGCGTGATGAAGAATTTTCAGTCAAATTTCTTCTTGTTGATATTTCTGCACACGATTGCAAGCCTTTGGAGGTTTCGAGACTTGAAGCGATTGCAGGCTTTTGGTTTCCTTCTCGATCTGAAGATGGTGTAAGAAAATTGCCCTGTAATCGTTGGTGGTGTTCTGAAATGAAGATGGTACGAGAAGATCCAACTGAGTTTTTTTTTTAAAGTTTAGGGGCATTTTGGTAATTTTACATTGCAACTAACGTCAGTTAAAGGCATTTAACAGCATGGGTATTTTTGCATCCATTTTGAAAGTTCATGTGCATTTTTGCTCCTCCGAAAAGCATATGGTGCTGGGCGCTCCCGATGGTAAAGTATATGTGTATTTTTGTACCTTTACCCTTAATTTTAATTATAGGACAATGTTTTATTTTTAGTTAATTTCTTCTTAAAATACCGCTATTGATATTTTTTCAATAATAATTTAATAATGTACTTGTATATTTTATAAAGTAAGTAATACTTATAAGTTATAACTCATTAATGCCACATACACCTCAATTCTATTGTTTTTGTAATAAAATTAAAATATAACTGGAATGAGAAAAAATGTAATTTTAGAAATGACTTTTTATCTGTTAAACCCAAAAGAAATCATGGTGGATCAAAGCTAAACTTCTCGACTTGACCATCGCGAATTGTTCAAGGGCTGCAGATTTAATTTGCTGGGAAGCTTTCTTCTTTGTTTGCTCAACTTGTAAAATCACAAAGCCTAGTTAAATAAGGACATTTTAGGAAAATAAATATAATTAATTAATTCAACTACTATACTTAATATCTCATAAATATAGTAAATGTGTCCTATAATTAAGATTGGAAGGGGTATATAATAAAGATCTAACAACATACCAAAAAAGATCTAACAAAAATTATAAAACCCTTAATAAAAAGTTATGTAAACTCAAGTGGCAAGCCAATCTAATAAAAACATGTAGGTAGTAGCCTTTACAGATATTGAGAGATATTGAGGTGATTAATTAATTAGTTGATGACCTTAATTTATATAAAAGTTCATAGTTAGTGTGTTGATTATGTAAGACAGTAAGCCCCTCACCATATTAAGAGAGATAAAAACTTGTGTCCTTATTTAAAAAGAGAAGTCTCTCTCAAGTGTTTTCAAAAATAACTTGGGTTTGGTTAATCACTCTTAAGTGAAAGATGATCATTAGATAAACCCAAATTGGGTTACACATTACTCTACTGATGATATATATGATTTTTCATCTTTCTCCATAAAATTTGTCTAATCATCATTCTTGACAAAAATTATCTCACATACTTATCTTATACACTGTAAATTATTATTGAAAAAATAGTTTTTTTTAGAGGTCATTTTGAATAACTTGTAGGGCCTGATTGGTACACGGAACATGTGTGAAAAGAAGGAAAGATATGAAAATTCCCTTATTTAGTACACTTTTGTGTTTAATCTTTCTGGGAACTCAAGTTTCCAAGCCCATCAATCTTTCTTTAAGGGCATGTTTGGTTTGAGGGGAGGGGAGAGGAGAGAAAAAAAAAGGAGAGGAGGGAAAAAAATTTCAAAATTGAGTGTAGTGTGACCCACAAGTTTTCCTCTCCCCTCCCATTCTCTTCCCTCAAACCAAACATACTGTAAAGGTGGGAAGATAATATCCGACCAAAATTAGTGGGAACCCAAGTTCCCACGTAAACCATGACGCTTTCAAACATATTTACCCTGTATAAAATATTTATTTTCTATAATGAAAGAAAATAGGATTAAAATAGAATTTATGTGATAAATTCGAACTTGGTGGGAGAATATTTTAGACAATTCGAATTTGATAAAAGGATATTTTAGACGAATTCGAATTTGATAAGAGGATATTTTAAACAAATTCAAACTTTTTTGTGCGAAATAAATGTTTTGTGTAACATCCCATTTTCAAAAGTAAATACATAGACAAAAAGAAATCTCCAGCCGGGTCTCTTAAACGTGCTGCTTGTCTTTCTCTTCCGCCCTCTGTTCTCCTAACCCTGACACTATGTTAAGAGCTGAGGTCCAATGCATCGGACCTCAGGTAACGGTTAATCTCATGTTTATATACACAGTATGTGGATTACAGATAATCACAACATCAACAGAATATGAACACACAACACATGTATCGCACACAGCGTAACAGATCTATCGCACTCAGTGTAGCAGGTCTATCGCACACAACGTAGTAAATGTATCGCACACAGCAGATGCATAGTTATCTTCTAACTCACAGATGCATTCAATAATCATACCATACACGTAACACAGATATGCATACAATAACCATCAGAGTTAGTGTTACTAGTACGCGAACGTACCTTCGTTGACGAAATACGGTACGATTGTTGATCAGAACGTAATCACAGATATCCTATAAGGACAATAGCGTATTTATTAAAAATCAACATCATAACAGTCATTTTAGTCTCAAATGACTATTTTACCCCTGACTTTGCTAACCGGCGAAATTTCGCCAGAGCTTCGCTACTTTGACTCTAATCTTCCAAAATTTTGCCATATCTCTATTCCCAACATATTTTCGAAATAAATATCATATTTAACCCTAAAACATGATATCTATATTATACTTGAAAGATTAAAGATCAAACTAACAGTTCTACTATAACCACCGAAACGAAAGACTAGAACTTAAGACTAGGGACCGAAGAAATTACCTAGAACTTTGCTACTTCTTCACAAGAGCTCCTCCTTCTCTCTAACCTCTCTCTATTTCGAAATACTTGAGAGGATTTTGGTGTGAAATTTCAAAAGGAATGAGGTGCTATTTATAATTCTTTCATGGCTTATTTACTCTTAAAACAACCACTATTTTATGTGACTCTAAGTCACTTATGTTAACCAATTTAATATGGTAACATATTCCTAAAATACATGATTTTCGATAAGTCAAAAAATCGGGTATTACATTTTGTCATAAAATTAGAATCTGATCCATAAATTTTGAATTTAATGTCAGCAAATTCATACAAATTCGAATTATGAAAAAAAAAATCCTTTTTATTTTTAATTAATTACTTAAAAAGGTCAAATATGTATTTTTTGATTCTTTACCAGTTGTCACCTGTTCATTTTATTTCTACCAAATAACTCATCTTCCCTCAAGTCATCTTTTCTCATCCCTCAAAATCTTCCCTTCCTTCATTTTCCTCTTTAAATCTTCCACGTACCAAACGGGTACTAACCCGTTTGTTACAAAGAAAGCTTGGGGAGGGAAAGGAATGGAAAGGAAGATTTGAAAGATGAGGGAAGATGACTTGAGTTGTTTGGTAGGAAGAAAATGAAGATGTGGTAGTTGGTAAAGAATTAGGAAATGTCTATTTTACCCTCAAAAGAAATTAATTCAAAATAAATAAATAAATCTTTTTTTGCTAAAATATATTTTAAAAAATATATTATTGTTAAGTTTGAACTTTTAAAGAAGAAAAAATTCGCCAAATTTGAACTTTCCCGCCAAGTTCGAACTTCCCGCCAAATTTGAATTTCAGGGGTAAATCTGTCAAAAAACCATTTTCCTGGGAAGATGACAGCTTTCCTTCCATTTTCGGATGGAAAGCATTTTCCCTCAAATGAGGGAAGATGGACCTCACTTGGAAGATGCTGACTGGACTTTCTGTGTAACAAACACCCAAAATCCATGGGAAGATTGGGATCTTCCCTTTCCCTCCCCAAGCTTTCTTTATAACAAACGGGTCCTTAATCTTCCCATATACAAAGGAAGATTGGTGGGCCCAGGGAGGCTTGGGAACTTGAGTTCCCACCTTCCCAGGAATTTTGACACAAAAAGGGTCTGTTTGGTACAGGGAAGATTTAAAGAGGGAAAGTAATGAAAAGGAAGATTGAGAGGGAACTTAAAAAAAAAAAGATGTTTGGTAAACATGGAAAAGAAAAAGGAAGATGATAATTTAAAAAAATATAAATATGAATTGTCTAAAATCCCCCTTAACCTAAAAATTATATTCCTCTCTCCTTCATCCCTCACTCTCGCGGCCGACATCCAGGAAAAAAAAACCCAGTCCTTCATCCTTCTCTTCCATCTCATCTCTCTTCCCTCTCATCTCTGCCCTCTCCGTTACATCGTCGCCTCTCCTTCACATCGCCGACACCGATCGTTCGTCCACCATCGCCGGTGCTGCTCCTTCATCCACCATCGCCGGTGCTGCTCCTTCATGCACCATCGCCGACACCGCTCCTTCATCCACCATCGGAACTTGGGACAGAGATGGAATGAGGGAGGGAGAGGGGGAGAGAGATAGAGGAGGGTCGACGCTTTAACTGATATTAGGGGCTTTTTTGTCTCACAGCATGACTTCCCGGGAAGATCTTCAAATCCCACTGAAAATGGAGGGAACCAACCTTCCCATGAATGAGGAAAGATGGAGCGTCGCCGAAACTTTCTTTCTCGGAAGATGGAGCGTCCAAACGATTATCTGCGAAGGAAGATGCTGAATCTTCCCTTCCCTTCCTAAATCTTTCACGTCACAAACGGGTCCAAAGGGTATCAAACAAGGGATCTTACTAATCTTCCTTTCCCTTGTTAGAATTTAGGATAAAATCCCATGGGTTATGAATAAGAAGAAGGATGGAAAAGAAGAGGAAAAAGAAAGAAGGAATGTGTGTGTGGATAGAAGTTCCACATTGATTGGTTGGAGAGAAGTTTGAGGATATATAAGCCTCAACCTTGCTCCTACTAATTGGGCCCTTGGGCCAACCCACTTTTATGGAGAGGTGAGGACTTAGGTGACCCTTGGTCCACCACGTGTCGCCCCCGTCCGAGCCGGACCTGGCGCGTCCGGTTCGCGCTTGTGTGAAATAAAAAAAAAAATTAAATAATTTTTTGAATTTCTAATTTGACCCCAAACTTTCAATAATTACGTTTTTTCCCTTCCGAGAATTTCCAACCAGCAGCTGCGTATTTCGATCCGTTCGGATCGTTCGCTCCGTTCTGGTGCGTCTGCTTGTGCGACGCACCAGTTCGCTACAACAGACGCGGGTCACTTCTGTTCGTTCCGTTCTGGTGCGTCTGTTTACACAACGCACCAGTTCGCTGCAACTAGGGGTGAGCAAAACACCCGTGGCCCGCCCGTCCGCCCGCGCCCCGTAGTTTTTTTTACCGTTTGAGCCTGCCCAGATTGGGCCCGTAACGGGTTCGGGCTGCCCCGTACCCCTATAAAAACAAACGGGCGGGATACAGGTTAGGCCACGAGGCGCCCGTTCCCGCCTGTTGTTTTTATATTTTTTTTATATATAATAGAATTAGATCTAATATTTTAATTCTACCACACTACAATGATGATAGCTCTTAGTCTGGTGGTGTAAGTGTTGGGTTTTCACCATCGAGTCCTTCCTTCGAACCCCACGCCCCAGCATCATAAAATTTTCAGTTTTTTTTAATCAATTTTTATATAAAATTTTAATCTTTAAAACTTCAAAATTACAAAATATCCCTTTGCCCTCTTCTTCATTTTCATGACACGCAACGCCAACAGCTTTCCATTCCTTTTCCCTTGAATCTTGATGCCACCTCCTCATGAATCACGGTAGCCTCCCTTTCCTTTTCCCTTGATGTCGCCTCCTTCTCCTAGAGTCCTCATCCACGTCTTTCTCTCTTATCTATCTTCTCATCCTTTGACGTTCGTCGACTTCGTGCTTCTTCTTCTTCTTCTTCTTCTCAGATCTGTTCAATCGCGTCTGCAATTTCTTCTCAGATCAGTTTGCTCCCTCGTCAAGCATAAAGAATTTTCAGATCTTGCCTTCGCATTTCTCAGATCTCGCTCCGAATCATAAGGGTTTCTCTCCTCTTCATCTTCTGATTTTTCTTCTTCTTTTTTGTTGATAATGGCTGACTGGTTGTGACTGGTGTTGTGAGGAATGAGAGTGAGGGATCGAGTTTCTTTGTTTTTTTTTTGAAAACAAAGTGGTCACGGGTTCCTCGGAACCCATCCAGGCCGCCTGTGTTTGCCCCGTACCCGTTTTTCACGGGTCAAACGGGTTAAGCCACGGGTACGGGGTAGCCCGTACCCGTGTAAAATAAACGGGGCGGGATACGGGTTAGGGCACGGGGCAGCCCCGCCCGCCCATTGCTCACCCCTAGCTGCAACAGACGAGTCCATCTAATCAAGTTTTTCACTGTCTATAAATAGGGCGCCCTAGTCACAGAATAATATCTAGTTTTTTTTCCATATACACTTATACTGCATATACAAACATTATGCGCGTTCCGAAAGCAGACTCGTTGGATTCGCTTGGGCTTCAGATTGACAGAGCCCTCTCTCTGAAGACGAATAATTCGCTCTATCCTGGGAGACAATTGCTCAGAAACCTTCGGCATCCGTATTGAGGGTGCAAAATTGTCTTAAGAACACAACGTACGTTGGGCCCGAATTTCTGCATTGTTCATTACCATAATCAGCAGTCTTGTGAGTTCGTTTTATAGTTTTCCACATTATACAGACCTATTGTATGCTTTCTGTATGTGTTGCTTCTATAATACAGATTCTTCTTGTGCTATTTAAATAGTATCTGTTTGTTGTATATTCGATTTCTACCTATTCAATATATTTTTAACAACATCCCTTCCCACCGAATTCAATGTACCAAACGGGCCCTTAGTTTCTATTACCTCCTCTCCAAAACTCCTATTTTGGCTCCTCTCCAAATTGGGATTTGGGAGGGAAGCCAAAATTTTAAATCATTTTACAGTTATAACTTATGTGATATTTGAACAATGCGTATGATGAAAAATATTATAATAAATAAAACTATTATTATTATTATATTTTTTATAAAATAAAATATATTATTATACAAAAATTATTATAATAAAAATAATATATTTATGAATAAAAATTATTATAATAATTTTCATTAAAAATATTGTTATGATGTAAATTTTTTTTTTTAAAAAATAAAATTTATTTTAAAAAAATATTATAACTATGAAATATATTATTTTATTAAACTTAAAATAGTATATTTTTTAAAAATATATTATTTTTAGATTAAAAATATATTATTCTGACATTAATTAAAAATGAAAATACTATTATCAATAAAAAAATACTATTATACTTTATATATTATTAACTATGAATAAAAATATTATTATGTTAATTATATAATATTTAAATTAATTTATATAACATATAAATAAAAAATGTAACCAAATATATTAGGGCATAATGGTGAATTGCTATCGTTCATTCCCTCTCATGTCTTGTCACATCTTAAACCAAATAAAGGATCATTAAAAATCCATCACATCCCACCCACCAATAACCAAACTAAATAAAATAACCCTCTACCCTTTTCTTTCATCCCTTCACCTCCTTCCGCACCCTAAGATCCCACCAAAAATGGTGGGATCTTAAGTTCTTACGTGAATAATGACATTGTTGGACATATTTACCCATTATAAAATGTTTTTTCCTATAATGCAAGAAAATAGTATTAAATTCAAATTTATGCGATAAATTTAAACTTATGCGATAAGTTTGAACTTGACGGAAAAATATATTAGGCAAATTCGAACTTGACGGAAATTTTTTTTAGATAAATTTGAACTTAGTGGAAGAATATTTTACATAAATTCGAATTTGATAAGATGATATTTTTTTAAACTATATTTTAGCAAAAAAATTATTTTTCCTTTTCATTTTAAATTAATTACTTTTGAGGGGGTAAAATAAATATTTTTTGATTCTTTATCAACTACTGTCCCTTCATTTTCTTCCTACTAAACAAGTCATTTTTCCTCATCCCTCCAAATCTTTCATTCCCTTTTCTAAATTCTTTTCCTTTCTCAAATCTTCCTCATATCAAACCAGCTGTTTTTTTTTTTTTTACCTATTTGGTATCCAAAGCTTCGCCCGGAATAATTCAGATCCGACCCACGTCTCACACCTAACTATAGTAGGAGAGTCTCTACCAAACCACCAGCTCTTAAAAACGAGGGGAGGGGCTCATTTTTTCTCTACTTTCATCTCTCAGCAACCAAACTGGCCCACGGCGTTATTGGGAAAGCTAGTGAAGGCAGAAGTGCAAGGGGCGCGGGGCCGCTCCATTGAGGCCAAACGATGCTTCGGCTTTATTTTAGCAAATAAAAATTTGCCCATCCCGTATTTTCGTCCCTCACAGCGTGATTCCCAGATTTGTTTTGGCTTTATTTTAGGGGGAAAAAAATTGCCCAGCCCCTTATCTTGAGTCCTTGTCGTCGTCGCCCCAGTGGTTCTGTCGAAAAACAGATACATATTGAGATGAAATGAAAGGAAATCGAACTTGTTTAGTTTGCAAAAAATAGCTAGAATCATTGAACAACCAGGAGCGTGATTGAAAGTTGAAACCATTCATTATTTTCTATGTTAAGGGATCATAACAAGCAACCATAAAAAACGCATACAAACTAATAAAACATACATAGAGATACTTAACTGATGAAGAACACAATGTACTGGAATAAAAACCACCCAAGAGGATTTCTTCAATCGCACACCTATTGCAAATCTGCATCTTGCAAAGTTTTTGGAGGCAAAATGAAGAATTTCCAGCTCTATTAAATGAAATAAATTTTCCATGAATCAGAGTTTTTTTGGACGTAAAATATAGCATTTCCCGCATTATGAATCAAAGTTCTGATTAGTGCATGTCTGGGAATCACGCTGCGAGGGACGAACGTAGGGGCTGGGCAATTTAAAAAAAAAAAAAAAAACTAAAGCCGAAACGCACCGTTTGGCCGCAATGGAGCGCCCGAGTACAAGGGGCGGGAAATCACGTGACTTGGGGTGGGTGCGGTGGGATCTAATCAACATGAACGTACGTAACGATTTTGACTTGCCATGATCTGATAGTGACATAAGAAGAATGACAGACCAAAAACTGAAATTTTAACAAAAACACTATGCTGCATGTCCTCATTATTCAACGCATAATAATAAGCATTCAACACTGGAAATTAAGTTACATGAATATAAACAGAGATAACCAAGAGAGAGAGAGAGAGAGAGAGGAGATCATCATGAGCAGCTAGCTAGGTAGAGTTGGAGCTAATAGGGATTCCGAACAGGGAAAAAACCGCCGAGGTAGAGGCTGGGGCTAGCAGTAGTGGTATTTGGAGGAGGCCTGGGTGCAGGTAGCGCTGCCATGTGGTTCATCATCGTTTGAGGTGGTGCAGGGTTAGCCCTTCTTCGTTGAAATGCCTCAAACATTACATGATTTGCCATTGGGTTCAGGTTGAGGTTGGGTCTCCACGGAGGGGGACGCAATCTCAGATTCTGTCTCCATGTAGGGGGGGCCACAGCCACAGTAACATCAGATGCCCTAGGAATGGACCTGGAAGAAGATGCTCCTTGCTGATAATAACCATGAGGCCCCACCAAGGCCCCACCTGATTCTGAGGAAGTAACGCCAACATGTTGCTCACCAGTGCTGGTTTCTACAGGAATCGCAGGAGAAGATGTTGCTTTGTGCTCATTAGGAGGCACCACCAGGGCCCCACATTGTGGGGTCAATAGTTGCTCCTCACTGTTGCCTTCTCCAATTTCTGTGGATTTCATAGGACAGGATGATGGTGATCCCTGGTTATTGTTTGGAACCACAAGACCTGTTTCTGTACCACCGTCTGGAAATTGTGGCGGCTCAGGCAAAACTGGTTGCGCTGCCGCCTCTCCCTCTGTTCTTGGTGGTGGTGGTGGAACCGAAGCAGAAGATGACGACGAGCCTTGGCGATGAGGTAGCGAAGGGCCAGATTCTGTCCAAGTAACTTGCGGAGGCAAAATCTGTGGGCTTGTAGCAGCCTCGACATTTGAAATTGCTGGTCTGTCATCAACAGGTTGTTCACGATCAGCAGTAGGTGGAGGAGGAGGAGGAGGAGGAGAGAGCAAGTAGCCAGATGCTTGTAGAATAGAGGACATTTTTTCAAGCTCTTTTTTCCACCTCAAAGACAGATCAAGAGATGTTTTCTTACAAAGTACAAGAATACACAGATTTGGATCTCCCAGAATGGTGTCCCAATTATCCGCACCATGTCTACGCACACCAACCCACAGAGCATCAAGTTCCACACCAGCCCATGGAATTTCTTTCGCATTATTTCGCCGAGCTTCCTCAGCAACTGTAAATAACAACACATTCACACTAATTTAATTAATCTGTTACACTCATATTCATTACCATTATTGATATTGGTTCAGCTCTTGCTTCATGTTCACCTCTCATAGCTTCTAAATATTCAGCGGGAAGGTTTGCACCGTATACGACCATTGCGCGCCCTGGTTTTTCCTTCTTCTGCTGTTGTTGTTGTGGTGGCGGCGGCGGTGCTTGATCATTTTGTTGTGGATATTTGCGTGGTCTTCCTCTGCGTCTTGGAGGCTGGTTATTAGCACTGCTTCAACAACAACACACACATATATAGTTGTTAGTTATATACAAATATTTGTTAGGTATATTTAGTCTTAGAAACATGACCAGCACTACAATTAATAATAACGAGCTCTCACTTTTGCTCTTTCTCAGCAGCTTGGGCTGATGAAGAACTAGCCCTCTTGGCAGCTGTCTTTCTAGTCTGAATTTGATAATTATTTCCCTCTGCTCTTTTTCTGGGCCTTTAATTTGATGATGAACAAGTTCAAATCAAAAGAAATGGATGAATAAGGAAAAATTTAATTAAGGAATGGAAGATAAATAACCAGAATATTTCAAATAGATCGACATTCATGATTAAGTTGATATATATAGTAGTGTACCTAAGGACCAAACGTTTATCAACATTATTGTTGGTGTTGCGTTGGATAATAGCACTACCAACGCCGCCATCATCATCATCATCATTATTAGTAGCTGAAGGTTGTCCACGACGATCTGATAAGTTGGACTGTCATTTAATGGAGCACAAAATAATTAGACAGAATATATACATACATATATATATATAGGATCAACCAAATAAATCAATAATAATACGACGCATAATATAATTAACAGTAGAAGAATTATTTTAAGTACGCATTAATTTCAACAAGAAAAAAGCTAAAAAGGTGGCAATTACAAATATATAAGATTTCGCCGATTTATTATTTCATACCAATTCAAGTCACCACCATAAATTGAAGATGCTCTTTTATTACGGGCAAATCATTTTATAACCTTCAAATTAACAGATTCTCATTCAATACTGCTCATCACACTGGTGAGCATCGTGTGCTCATCGCTGTGGTCAAATCAGGACCGTCATATAAAAAATCTGCCATGGACAGTCTTTATTTATCTTTACGTGGGATCATCAAGAGTACAGTTGCAAAGAAGTATGAAAGCATATACCTGAGCCTTTGACTTGGTTCTAAAGGAAAAGAAGTCATTTTCATCAGGGATTATTTTCTTCTGGATCTTTGAACACAAGCAACAACCGGAAGAGACTTTGCATGCTCTTTTCATCGAACGACGACGTCTTTTACTGCTGGAAGCCTCACTTGTCACATTTACTGTTGAATCTGAAAGGCTTCCATCTGCTTCTTTAGAGCAGTTGTGACAGAACCAGTCGCCCTCCGGTACACTCTAATTCAAGTGACACACAAATCAAAGGTTGCATCACGATAAATCAAAGAAAACAAACTATATATGGATCTTAATATTAATTGTACAAACACGTACAGAATGTTAAATATATAACAAGTCATACTAATTATTCAGTGTAGATTTTAATAATATGCCTTCTATGATACATAAACGTGCGTATTACCTCAAGAGGAGGATCAAGGCATTCGTAATGATAGGTGCATGCACAAGTGTCGCAGCAAATCAACGATCCTACTTTATTGCACTTCATACACTCATAAAAATGCTGCCAAAATGAGACAATTAAGTAAAGTATATATAAAACCAAAATCTAGTCACTCATTATTATTTAATTAAACCCTGATATATAGATAACACAAATATATATGTATACGTATGTCTAGTCCTAGTCAGGCATGAAAATATAACTTTCTTTAACATCCATCTCAAAATTCATAATAGCACGGAGGGGAAGTTCTATAGTAATTAACTCTGATGGAATAAACTCGTTGTAGTTCAAAAACAATAGTAATTAGACTTTGTAAAACATGTACAGAGAAAATTAGACAGAATATTCGTACGTTTAAAGCTTACAAATACAGAAAAATTACTATATAAACCATCAACTCCATTAAGAACAATACATAACAACTTACTCCATCAATCCCCATAGCCCGGGGTGGTGCTTCTGAGAAGTTGCCACCAGCAGCAGCTTTTGTGTTGGAACTCCTTGAATTCCTCAAGGAAATGACTTTGTTGTTGGCGGAAGAAGAAGATGATGGCTTGCTTTTGTAAAAAGTAGTTCGTTTTCTTTTGCATATGTTCAGACGACGAAGCCGATCATCATTCTCACTATTACTAGGAACTATTTCCATTCTCACCAACAGTTCCGCTTATATTTAAATGTTATAATTCTTCTGCATGTACCCACAAATATATATTTTAAATATAATCAGACTTTGGAATCAAATACACTATAGTATTCTTAGTAATATAGGAGAGAGCGAGCACGTATATAATTTTTATGCTCAGTTGTTGAGAGTGAAGATACAATAAGAGAATCAAGCTGGGAATGTCAAGGAGTTATAATAATTCATATTACTGAATATATTCACAATACAAAGTGACAACAAAAGAGTTGTGCCCTGTGCCCTAAAACCCTAATTATCAGCTATTCCTTTTGGTTTAATAGTAGGCACTCAATTTACTCCTAAGTTATCTTTTATGTCCATAGTTTTAGACTATGGTCTTGTTAATTGATTGCTCACTTACTAGTGGAAATTTAATTTCTAACTAGGATAGTGATTTTCGAAAAAGAAATGTGTTGGATCAAACAATTCAAGAATCTCTAACCAAACAGCCTTGGGTAGCGCAGTGGTATGTTATCTGGCATTGTGCCAAGTGAATCAGGGTTCGAACCCTACCTGGGACCGTCCGTCCCCATTAAAAAAAAAAAGAATCTCTAACCAATTTACACATGATGCAGTAGGCGATCCAGAGATATCATAAGAGAACTATATGGGTATTCAACAAACAATATTGATATCTTATGATTTTGAGTTTCTAAGTAAACGGCTTGTAAAAGAGATGATGCAGTGAAATCAATTAGGGGTTGGTGAGGCTTGATGAGCGGTTAGAGTGAAATTGAGCCATAGCGGGCAAAAACACAAAAGAGGTTGAGCCGTGACGCTCGAAGATATAGGGTTAAATAATAAAATGAATTGTGCCCTGCGACATAATCAGAGAGTGAGACGTTAATTAGGGGCTCTTTGCTTGATTTCTTTAAAAAATGTGTAGAATCAAACATGCATTTTAAGAATCTCGATCCGTTCACTGCATCGTGAGGTAGGAGATCTAGACATAAGAGAGACATAGATCGGTGCAGAGAAGACTATAGAGGACCTAAGTCCAGGATTAAAGTCAAACCTTGGATATGTGCAAAAAAAGTTTCAAATTTGAGGCTCAATTCTGCAAACTAACAACCATGGAAAGCAAAATTCTGAAAAATCGCCTTCGTCAACCTTGGAATAGCTAGGATTTAACCCTGCTAGTCACACAAAATCAAAAAAAAAAAAGGATATCACTATCAACTTCATGTGATGAAACCCAAGGAAGAACATTTTGATCCCCAAAATCATAACCCATCCAATGATCAATCAACAGACCTGCAGGCAAACAAACAATGTACGTGAAGATGAGAATTAGCAGAATATGTGACACACTACAGAAATTATTAAAACACACATCAAACAGACCTGAGATACAATGAACCACGCACAAGTGCTAACGCAGGACTCACAGTCAAAGAGAGAACCATAAAATAGGGGAAGTTGCATGTGACTATGGGGAAGTGTGAAGCTAATGTAATATAAATAAAGAGGCCAATAGCAGAGGTAATAGTAACTGGTAAATACAAAAACATGGGGCACAGCAGTATACTTGGATCAAAACTGTTGCGTATTGCCCGCAGTGGGATCGGAGAGAAGGCGGTGGAGGCTGTCAGCATCTGTGTGGCGGATCAGTGCAAGGCCATCTTGAGGAGTTTCTCCGATTGGCTCTGCTAGCTACTTTCCAAGCTGGCTTCTTTGTGTTCCTTCCTTATTTAATTAATTATTAATTAATTGCTTTGCAGTGATTGGGTCTATCATGGGACTTTCAAGAAAGTTTGTTGAAGAAAGAAGATAACGCTTCAATATGCATACTTCAGCAGAAAGCTCTCTCATTTTTTATACCTCTTTAATATGTCAGTGGTACTTATTCAGATTAATTGATTTTACACTTCTTCTTTCTTAATTGTTTGCCTATTTTTAGTCTAGAACAGCTGTAAGAATGCTACTCCATGCTGGAGTATTTCTTGGCAAACATTCACTCATAGAAAAAATAGTAAGAAAGGATCTAAAAATGTAATAAAAAAGAATCTAAAAAAATTCTAAATAATATAAGTCATCAATATAAATTTTTCAGTAAGTTTGACTGATGTCAAATTTTGTGTAATAATAGTTTGAAATGCATCAAATTTTTTAGAAAACTTTCTGAAGCACTTGGATAGGTACAACCAATGAAAATTATTTCCATATATATGAGTATCCACATAAATTTCTTTCCGAAAATTATATAAATATAATCTTTTTACAAAATTTAGCCAAAGAGTATAAGGGTTGGGTTTCTCTCATCATCATTTTCTCATCATATCTCATAATCTCTAATCATATTCGTCTAATCAATCTAAAAAGTCACATTACTACTTTAACTTTTCTCTTATCTTTTTAATCAACGGATTAGATGGGGCTGATGAAATATGAAAAAAAAAAGAGAGGAGAGAATCCTCTTCTAGGGTATAAAGGGGCTAAGGCAATACTGTGGCACACATTTAATGCATTAATTAATAGGTTATCATACTTCCTCAAACTCCCAATAAACCGTTCCCCATTCATGCATTTTCAAACTATACCAATTACTGTGTGGTTTGATTAGCGGCAGAAATTATCTTTTTAACGTAATTTACGGTGTATAAGAAAAATATATGAGAAGAGTTTTGTGTCGGTTTATGTGAACGTGTTTTCCAAACGTTAACTCAAAAAGGCTCTTAGATATTTTGAAATTTGAATTACTCATCTTTATCTATAATCAATTCAAATGGGCATCTTGACTCATTTCATTAAGGAAAAATATATTTTCATTTGTGCATTATTAAGTAAATTGCTTAATCTTTCAAGTTTCTCTAACTATCTGCTTATTTTATATCACTAAATTAAAGTCCTGGATTATATTTCTCTGTCTCGCTGTTTTTTATGGCAATCTCAACTTCACATTAAACTGTAAAAACATAAAATGCAAACCCCCTTAACATGGTGGCCCTCTAGGCCAAGCATTTTTAGGGAGAACTTTCACTAGTAAAAAAAGGGCAAATGTTAAATTTTTCAGGGCCTACTTCAGGTTAGATTGCTTGCCATTTTAAATCAGATAATTGTACTTGCTCATTTAGAGGTCTCTTGCATAAAAGATGTAACATACTACTCCTTTAGTCCTATATTATAAGACACCAACTAACAAATATATTTAGTCCTTTTTATAAGGTATTTGCTTATTCCAAAGGAGCATTAATTATCTTTTTTCATGTATGCCCCTAATTAATAAGGGTAGTGGGTGAGAGTAATAATTAATACTCCCTCTGGTCCTTATTATAAAGCACTAACTAGCAAGTTTATTTAGTCCTTTTTATAAGGCACTTGCTTGTTCCCAATGAGCATTAATTATTTTTTCCATGTCTGCCCATAATTAATAAGGGTAATGTGTGAGAGTAATAATTAATATTTAATACCACTTTGGTCCTATTTATAAGTCCAATTTTATGTAATAAATGAGATTGTGACAATTTTACCCATATTAATTGTACCCATAAGATAGGGAGAGAAGAAACAGTTTAAAAATACTAAATAATAAATGAGAGCAAAGTTGAAAATGTACCCTCATAATCATTGAATTAACTACATCTCCCACTACAAAAAAAAACCTATTTTGTCGCGGTTAAATTGTCGCGGTTAAAAAAAACCGTTACAAAACAACAAATTGTAACGGTTTTATCCCATAACCGCCACTAAATAGTAACGGAGGCTACCTTTGTAGCGGTTCACTCAAAATAAACCGCAATGATTTGGCGCCACTTTGGCGCGCAATGGCGGGAATTGTTGTCACCGTGATTTTGTAACGGTTTCTTGAGTAGAACCGCATGCATTTGGCGCCACTTTGGCGCGCAATGGCGGAATTGTTGTCATTTGTGATTTTGTAACGGTTTCTTGAGTAGAACAGCTACAAAAGTGGCGCCAACATTGGCGCCAACTTTGTTGCGGTGATTTTATAGCGGTTCCATCAAAAACCGCTACAAATAAACGAAACGTCACAATTTTGTCACGGTGTCGGAAGAGTGACCGTGACCGCGTCAAAATCTATATTTTGTAGCGGTTTTGAGGGGAACCGCTACAACTTTTCACACTATAAATAACGTTCATCAACTATAACTACTAAAGGAATTACTAAATCTTCGACTTGTAACTGAATGAACTATCTCGCTTGGTCGTCCAAGGAATGCAGATATCAGTAGCTCGATCTCTTATATCAAAGTGATGAGGGTCGCGGATATTTGCCTCTCTCATCCTTGCGAGGCAATTCGTTCAGTCACAAGCCAAGGTTTGCTCATTTCTTTGGCGTAAATACTTCTACTCTTCTGAGAAGAGTCCAACAGGCCACTGGAGATTGGGTTCCATTGTAGCCACCTTTGTCTCACGAAAATATCTCTGATGAAAATGACTCAGCCAGTTTTTCGTGGGAGATCGGCGGCTACATTGAGTCCCAATCCCCACGGACATGTTGGACTATTCTTGGTTACTTCATTATGTGTAATTTATTATTATGGACAGTTTTAAAAAAATTAAAGAAAAGAAATAAATGAATTGAAGGTTTGGTTTTTAAATATTTGTACCAAACTAATTAGTTTGATTCATAAAATATTTGAATCAAACTAATTAGTTTGGAATTTTTTTGAAAAAATCATTCTCAGAAGGTTCACAACAAAAACCGCGACAAAATGTGGTCATATTGTAGCGGTTTCATAGAAACCGCTACAGAATTTCAAGGGTCAGCTATTTTGTAGCGGTTTTTGTAGCGGTTATTACACAACCGCTACAGAATTTTAACGGTCAGATATTTTGAGCCTACGATTGTGAGCCGTTGCAGCCCGCCAGCTTCGAAGACTTCATCCCAGACGGCGATGACAATTTACCTATAGTTCGGTACGTTTTTAAATTTACGCTTTATGAAATTGAAACATTTAACTAAAGTTTTAATTATATTGTGTTCAAACGTATTCAACTCACGCGTAACATTTTATGTAAACTTTCTTTGTAGGGATGTCAAGAAGATTGAGAGGAAAAATTAATGCCTATCTTTGTAATATGAAATCTTTTTAATATTAAGTTTTTTTTTTAATAAAAAAAACCTCAGAAATTACTTTGTAGCGGTTATATAACCGCTACAAACACTTAAAAAAAATCCGAAATTAATTAGGAAAAAAAAACACCTTTAAGTTTTTTTCTAAAAAAAGAACTCGAAATTACTTTGTAGCGGTTATATAACCGCTACAAACCCTTAAAACCGCGACAAGATCAACCGCTACAATAACCGCTACAATAACCTCAAAACCGCTACTAAATATAAAACCGCTACAAAAAAGTGAGACACCAACCGCTACAAAATGATACGCAGACACCACCATAAATACCCCCACCCAACCTCATTTAATACGCCTCAACTTCTTTTCTACCCACGTTTTCTCTCAGTCATCTCAAATATTTTTACGTTTGTAACATTATGAGTTTGAACGGGGTAAGTACCGTGTAACTCGATCAATTCTAATGTTTCTCATACTAATTTATAGTTCTGATACTAATTAAACTTTGTTATTTTGCAGTTGAACGAGATATATCTTTCAAGTTTCCCTATTCTTTCATATACATTATTCAATTGATTTGTACATATAATTTTTAAATATTCGAGTATTGTTTTAACCACCTCATTTCTTAGCACTTATTCTACTTACATAATCTTATTATTTTGTTTTTATACATGCACCTTATATATTTAAATTTCATAATTTAGTCCTTTTATTTTTGTTAAAAAGATATATTAATAATAATTACTGAATTACGCCGATAAATAATAATTTTTTTTTTAAACCGTAATGAATTTGTAGCGGTTGCAATAACCGCTACAACATTTCAAATAAAATGGCGTTATACATTTTTTTTTAAACCGTAATGAATTTGTAGCGGTTGTAATAACCGCTACACAATTTAAAATAAAATTGTAGCGTTTATAGTAGCGGTTTGAAACCGCTACAAATATTCAAAAGCACATGTGGCGGGACTATTTGTAGCGGTTGTAAACCGCTACAAATATTCGATATGGCGGCAAATTTTTTGGCTAAAAATGGCGGGAATGTTTGTAGCGGTTAGTAACCGCGACAAATTTATCAACACATTATTTTGTAGCGGTTATGAAACCAATTATGGAACCGCTACAATATGATTTGTAACAGTTACTTGACCGTGACTAATGTCTCAAACACACGTCCCCCCCGATTTAGTGACGGTTTTCTTGAACCGCAATGCAGGTTGTAGCGGTTTATGTGTATGTAGTATCGGCTTTTTTTTAATTACAAATCGGCTTGCCACAGGCGATTTTGTCGCGGTTCCTCTAACCGCTACAAATGTCGTTTGTCACGTCAAAAACCGTTACAAATAGGTCATTTTAACCGCTACTAATTGTCGTTTTTTTTGTAGTGTCCTTGGTATGTGAGATTTGGTCAAATTGGACTTATAGATAAGACCAGAGCGGTATAATATTAGAGTTTAGTGCAATTAGTAGAGGTAATACTGAAAATTACTTAGATTCTAGTATAACTTTATTGAGTTTAACTGCTTTTATTGGTTTGTGAGAAAAATTAGTTGGTGTCTTATAATAAGGACCAGAGGGAGTATGATATTAGAGTTTAATGCAATTAATAGCGGTAATGTTGGAAGTTACTTAAATTGTACGACAACTTTATTGACTTTAACTATTTTTCTTGGTTTGTGAGAATTGTTAATCGGTGCCTTATAATAAGGACCAGAGGGAGTATATCATTCATGCGCTACTAGATTATACTCCCTCCAGTCCTAATCATAGAACAACATTTGAGAGTTGATTTTGGTCCTAATTATAGGACAACATTTTAATTTTTATCAATTTATTCCTTAAATATCCTTATTTTATTCACTTAAGTGTATTTGATTTTTGGTGAGTATATATATGTGCATGGGCGGACCCAAGTTATATACACTTGCCCCCCTTAAATTTGAGATGTTTAAAAATAATATATATATATATATATATACATATTTAAATGATTGTACACCCTTAAATTAAATGCTCACCCTTAATACATCAAGACTACACTTCGTAATCAAATAGGGGATGAATGGTTGGATGATTGTTTAGTGCCTTATATTGAAAAAAATGTATTTGATAGCATTGATAATAAAGCAATTATGATGGAATTCCAAAAAATAAGGCCTAGAATGATGACATTGTAATTATTTTCATTGTAATATACTTTTGTTATTAAAATATATGTACTTGAACATATTGAGTGTCCACCCTTCATTGTAATTTATGTAACTCCATTTTTAACAACACTTAACCTTGCTTTTCTGAATGACAGGTTTGTAAAATAATTGCCTCTCTTATCATATCATCAGTGTTCACTTGATTTCATGAATATTTGTTTGATATTCTTTTCTTTTGTTGTTTATATTTTTTTTTTGTTTTTTTAATACATTTAAAACTTTCCTTAAAAAAAAAAAAAAAAAATCAGAGGCGCTGCCCTCAAACCCCCGAATCCCCCTGCCAATGGTGCACCCCCTTCGGTAAATTTCTGGGTCCGCCCCTATATATGTGGATGCTTAGATTCTTTCACTCAGTGAAACTTTTAAATTATTGGATTTAAATTTATTTATCAATTAGCTGACATTAATTTGCGAATATATATATATGTGTGTATATGTGTGTGTATAGATCTATATGTATACATATATACACGTACATATTTGTATATATAGCAAGACCATTATTTCAATTAGAAAGCGTATGGAAAGGAAAATTATAGGTCGGAGAGGTATGTGGCAGAGATTGTTGATTCACTTTTACTTATATCCTTTTAAATTTATATAAGGATATTTTCTTGAGCAAAAAAAATATAAGGATATTTTCAGAAAATGAGTAAATTTAACTAATTTAACTCTTCTCCTTAATCTCCACAAAATCAATTAAATATATTTTATAATTAGGATGAGAGGGATTATTATCTTCGCTCTTTAATATAAGATCTGATTGTAGTGAATAAAATCTTATCAAGGACAAAAAAACATTGCTTTTTCAATGTGGAAACTTGTTGAGCTTCATGTGATCTGGTTCCTCAACTTCAGCCTGATTGGTAAATTGGGTATCTCTGAGCCTAATGTTTAGCAATACTTCACGATATTGTATCCAAAAAAAAAAAAACTTCAAGACAGCGTAATTGTTTGACTCGGAAATGTAGAAATCAAGGCCTACGAAATCCTTTGGTAGCGCCACAGCCCAAAATGGAAGAAGGAAGCTTGTCCACCATGCTCATACCTTCTTGGAACACGACCGCCATGCCCATATCGAAGTGAGATTCAATGTGACAATGGAAAATCCACACTCCAGGATTATCGGCCTGGAATCTCAGAGCCGTCCATCCATAAGGATGAAGAGGCACCGTGTTCTTCAATATTGAGTTCACCAAATTCAGCTTCTTGCCATCTCTTTCACTGTCAAACTTGCCATCCCCAAACCCTTGAACCCAGAAATTGTGCCCATGGAGATGCCACGGATGCGTCTCGCTGTTCTCTGGGCTCATCGTGTTGGCATTCTGCAGAATCACATCCACCGTGGAATTGAAATCCAGCTTGTAAATCGCATTCCCTGAAGTGGCATTCACATTCCGAGGTACGCTGTAGATATCATAATTTGCAGAATCGTAGTTTTCTGGAGGTGATGTTTGGTCATCAAAAGCATTGGTTAGTTTATATTTTAGGGCAATCAGGTAGGGAGTGATAGGAAGAGTCAATGAAACATTGTTTAAGGACCACTTTGTGTAGCCATCTATGGTGTTTTGAGTATTGAGAAGCACTATGACTCTATCTGCCTTTGGAGGCGGTGTTTGGATGAAGCCATGCCTGGCTTTGATGGCATAGCTTTGAGATTTGCGAGATGAAGTGTGATTCCAAACAGGGCCTGGTGGTGGAACTGTTTTGGGCAGTGTTTTGGGATGGTTTGGTGAGTAGTTGAGGATTGCTAACCCT